>CM077665.1:349969530-352539530 GCA_039707655.1 Elymus sibiricus
GAGATCATGCTTGAGGCTTGCCGTTCATTGTGGTGACAATGGACTTGTGAAGATGTGCCGAAGAGTGGCTCACCCATAGTGGAGCATGGGGGAGAAATCAACTAGTCTTCATCAAGCCGGCGCAATCAAGAAAGGTGGTCCATCTTGAGGAAGTCAAGATCGTCATCATCTAGCTCAAGTGGACTATGCGCAAGGCAAAGGTTTGACCTTGATAGGGTTTTTCTATTTTACCGGTCTCATGGTGGTAGTTGGGAGACCGGGTTATAGGATCGATTGTCGTACTATCAAGGGGGGCTCTCAAGTGAGTAGCTTGATCGTATCGTTCGTTGAGAGCTCAAACCATTGCATTCTTGGCATCATCATCTTTCTTGGTTCTTGGTTGGCTTTTTCTCTATGTGGGTTCTTGAGTTTATGGTCAGCTTCATGACAAGCTCAAGTTCATCGAAAACGGAGTCCATATGCATCTTCTATGATGTTTTCGGTGTTGGAGGTTTTACCGGTCTTATCCGAGGAAGTGTTCTCACCATTTTCTTATGGGCCTTTTCTCATTTTCTTCTTATTGATATTTCTATCAAGATTGTGTTAGCTCATGTCGTTAGCTTTCCAACAAACTTGGTTTCATTGAATTCGGAGTCCGTATGCAGAAGTTGTGGCAGTTTTGGTGTTCTTAAAAGGCTGCAGCGGTACTACCGCGGCTTGGAGCGGATGTAATTTTTTACTACCGCTCCGGACCAAAATCTCGTGTTTTGTCCTGCGGTGGTAGGCACGGATGTATTTTTTTAGTACCGCTCGCAAGCAGTAGTACCGCTACCCTTTGCGGTAGTACCGCTATCCCTAGCGGTAGTACCGTGAGGACGAGCGGTAGTACCGCTCCGGCGGTTCTAGTGGCCTTTTGCCTCCTCGCTGTTGTTTTTCAAAGGGCTTCCACCGCCCTAGCGGTAGTACCGCTCCCATGAGCGGTAGTACCGCTCTGTGCGGGCTGTGAGCATAACGGTTGGATTTTTCCCCACCTATAAAAGGGGGTCTTCTTCCCCATTGAACCTTATCTCTTTAGCTCGTGTTCTTCCCCCATTGTTGACCTTCTTCGAGCTTGCTAACTCTCAATCCCTCCAATGATTCTTGCTAGTTCTTGAGGGAAAAGAGAGAGGAGATCTAGATCCACATTTCCACCAATCACTTTCTCCTCTAAGTGAGGGGAACCCCTTGGATCTAGATCTTGGAGTTCTTCGTGTTCTTCTACGTTCTTCCTCTCATTTTCCTCCCTAGCATTAGTTACTTTGGTGGGATTTGGGAGAGAAGGACTTGGGCACTCTGTGTGCCCTTGCCATTGCATTTGGTGCATAGGTTTGAGTTCTCCACGGTGATACGTGGAAGTGAAGTTTGAGAAGCTTATTACTCTTGGGTGTTTGAGCACCCTTGAGCTTGTTCCTCTTGGGTGCTTTGGCGCCCTAGACGGTTGGTGGTGCCTCGGAGCTCAATCATTGTGGTGCAAAGCTCCGGGCAAGCTTCGGGGTCTCCAATTAGGTTGTGGAGATTGCCCCGAGCATTTGAGGTCACCTCGGAGCCACAATCCATTGTGGTGAAGCTTCGTGGTGTTGTTGGGAGCCTCCAATTAAGTTGCGGAGTTTTCCCCAAGCTTGTTTGTACGGGTTCGGTGACCGCCCTCAAGGGTCCCTTAGTGGAATCACGGCATCTTGCATTGTGCGAGGGCGTGAGGAGATTACGGTGGCCCTAGTGGCTTCTTGGGGAGCATTGTGCCTCCACACCGCTCCGAACGGAGATTAGCATCCGCAAGGGTGTGAACTTCGGGATACATCGTCGTCTCCACGTGCCTCGGTTATCTCTTACCCGAGCCCTTTACTTATGCACTTTACTTTGTGATAGCCATATTGTTTCTTGTTATATATCTTGCTATCACTTAGTTGTCTATCTTACTTAGCATAAGTTGTTGGTAGGTGAGCCTAGTTGTTTTAGGTTTTGTGCTTGACTAATTAAACGATGGTTTTATTCCGCATTTGTTCAAGCCTAAATCGTAATTATTTTAAAGCGCCTATTCACCCCCCCCCTCTAGGCGACATCCACGTCCTTTCATCTATGATATAAATTAAAACCCATTAGAGTGTTATCTTTATTTCAATAGCCCCTCACTATGTTTACGGGTGCAATTTACATTTATAACTTTTACATTTTTTTATCAAATATTCATGACATCTGTAAGGCAAAGGTGGCCAAATATGTCGTGCCAGTTGGGTAGGCCTGTTACCATGTTTGCACGGGCTAAACGGGCCGTACCCCGCACGTGGCACACCAGGGGCCATGCGTGGGCATGGAGGATGGGCACACAAGCCGGCATGACACATATCATGTTTATTTATCTTATTTATTATTTAGATTTCTTATATAAATACCCTAAAAACAACCCAATAGGCCAAAAATGTCCCCTCAACAGCCTAGCAGGCCGAACACCATGTGGGCGTACCGTGCGTGGCGGTCCAGCCCGGTTAGCCAACGGGTTGTGCCTGGGCTGCTAGGCACAACACGCGGGCCGGCGCATCATGGCTCGTTTACTAACCGTGCCCCTGTGGGGCGTGTCGTGTATATACTTATCCGAGTTCTCCCCGTAACACATATAGGGTTTAACTTTGTGCATAAATCAGAGCCCGTTTCTTTCTAGTCTATACCTAATATTAAAGGGAGTATTGTTTCTCCACCTTTTTTGGTCCATAAATATGTTTCGTACGTCCTCCTTTTTCTTGTAATACTTTTTTCTTTTCGTTTCCTGCACATATAGCTTTATAGAAGCACAAGGATTCGAACCTGGATGGCACAGAAAAAGTCCATAATCACAAACCAACTCATCTAGCGTTATTCATGTGAAAAAATGAAGGTAGGCCTCCTAAAAGGATGGCCACCTCGTGTACCGCATCCCTATTGGGCCGGCCCATGACCAAACCGGGACACCTCCTGGTTTTTCATTTCGTTTTTTCTTTTGCTTTACCTATGTTTTTATTATTTTTATTTAAATCATTTTGATTTAAAAAGTTATATTTCATAAATGTGAAATTTTGAATATTTTCCCGAAATCATGATTTTAGAAAAATGTTCGCGTATTGAAAACTTATTCTTGAATTTGAACAGAAAAATTGTGAATTTATAAAATGTCCATGATTTATTTAAATGTTCAAAGAAATAAAAAAATTATCATCCATTACAAAAATAGGTTTATCGATTCAAAAAATGTTCATGCATTTCAAGAAAATATTCGGCAAACAAAAAATGTCATGCATTTCAATAAATGTTCATCAAAACAAAAACGTTCATGAATTTCAGAAAAATGTTCGTTGATACAAAAAATGTTCACCTATTCAAAAAATGTTCATCAATTCAAGAAATATTTGCTGTTTGATAAAATGTTGGCCGATTCCAAAAAATGTTTGACGATTTATAAAAAAACATAGTTTCTTAAAATCGTCAATTTAAAAACTGTACACAATTTCATAGAAAATTTTTGCGAATTGAAAAAATGTTCAGGACTTCAAAAAATCATTGAATTTGTAAAATATACACGTTTTCAAAATTATTTTCATGAATTCCAAAACATGTTCATGATTTCAAAAATGTTCATGAGTCTGAAAAGATGTTCGCAACACGAAAAAGAAAACAAAGAAAAAGAAAGAACTAAAGAAAAAGAGAAAAACGAAAGAAAATAAAATAGAAAAAATGTTCACAAAACCGGTATGGAGAAGAACCCGGAATGGGCCGTCCAGAAGATGACCTACATAGCAACCTACACGTGGAATTGGATTCCCTAAAAAGAAGAATTAGTTTTGCTGCCAAAATCCGTCCCATTCGTATGTCCGCACTAGTCTCAAGTAATCAAACAACTCGCTCCATCCGTACGTTTTAGGCCACTCACATGCATGTTTTATTGGACCTCAGATTTGCATTGGGCCCGGGACAACATTTATTTATGTCAGTCAAAAAAAGGCGTGGGGCGTGCCCGACGAAAAGTCTGGATTTTTGGATCGGATCGACCTCATATGGTTTTTTGATTGATCGCTTCTCCTTCAGATTCCAAGGGTTAAGAAACACCACCTCTACGTCAGCATATATTCTTTTTGTGAAATAATTCTTGTATTACTCAAAAGCAAGTGTTTCGGCTTCGGGGAGCATATGCTCCCAGGGCCCAAAAAAAACCTTTTAATGGAAAAAAATCAAGACAAAAATTCTATGTGTACTTAGTCACATTCAAATGCTACCTGCAAATTTTGGGGCAAAAATGTAAAGCATTTTGGCTTTGTGCAAAAAAAAAACAAATTCCAACACCAAAAGTTACCATAAAATGTCACCCTAAATTTGTATTTTTTGCCGATGAAACACCGCCGCTCCGTTTCGCATGAAATTTGTCATGCATGCTTGCGATACTAATATAAACATTTACAAAAAAAATTCAGAATTTTTCGAAAACATTTAGTATACTTTTTTGCGTTACTGTTCACACGGGAGCATATGCTCCCGGGAGCCAAAACACCGCTCCCATGTTACAATCACGATGAACAATATCAATGACTTCCTCTGAACCCGGTCCAAGTTTCTTTTGCGGGAACCATGTCTTCATCGTTGATGGCCATGTCGACCGGCTGGTATCCGCTACGCCTGGGCATGGGCAGCCCGGCCCGGCCGGCCCGACCCGACCCGAAAATCTCGGGCCGGGCCGGGCCCGATCGTGCCATCGGCCCGGGCTCGGGCCTTAAAAGCGAGCCCGACGTGCAGACCTGGTCAGGCTCGGGCTTGCAAAACACAATTTTTTAGTCTAGATCGGGCCGGGCCGGCCGGGCTTTATCGGGCTTTCCAGGTTCGGGCCCGATTTGTTAGGCCCGACGGCCGGGCCGGGCCGGGCTCGGGCCTGAGTTTTCCCGTTCGGGCTTTTACAAGCCCTGCCCGAAACCCGGCCCGGCCCGGGTTATGCCCAGGTTTAGTATCCGCCATTGGTGTACTCATCTCATGAGTGTCTGAGGGTTGAAGACCACCTTGCTTGACCCGTCGACACCATATGCATGACAAGTCGGGCTCATATTTATTTCATAGCAAAACATAAGTGTTGTCCATAGAATTACAAATCGGTGCAGGAAGCGGCTCACAAAAGCATTGCGTTAGACTGTGACGATGAAGCTCGTCATCTTGAAATTGACCACATTTGTAGTGAATAAGCTCACAGTGTAACAACTAGTATCAACGATGGTTGAAAATAAGGAGTCTCACTACTCATTACGGATGGATCTATCTGAAAGTACGAGGATTTTGCTTGCAACCAGTGCAACGCACAGGCACATTTCCTAGTACTAAATAAAAATAGTAGGTACTCACAGCTCGCAGCTCTTACAGGACAAGCATAAGTACACAGACATTTGTTTTTTTTGAGGAAGTACACAGACATTTGTTTGTTCCTTACTGGAGCAAGCAAAGCCATACCTTACCTGCCCACAATGGTTTAGCACCTCCTGGACTGGACTGGACCAACCGCCGAAACGGCATCAACAGAAGGAAATCGACGCCGGCCCCTCATGACAAACCCGCTGATAGCGAGACAGAGAGAGACACGGCGCATATCTCCCGGTCGCGGGTTCCACCACTTGCCGTGACCGCTGCACCCTGCCGGAGACATCACGCACGGTCCCTCCCATCCCCTCCCCTCCCGGTCGCCGCTGCGACCGCGTCATAATGCGCCACCATGGCAGGCAACGTCGACGCCGGCGTCCCCACCACCGCGACACACACTCGACACGGCACCACGGAGGCTATCATCAATCAATCAAGGCTAATTAAAAACATGAGGGACAATCTGTAGCCAGGGTTACCGGCACATCCTAGAATACAGTTTCGGCGTAATAGTACGTAGAGTATCCCACAGTAAGTAGAGTGGTGCTACACGTGGATGTGGCGGGCCTGGCCAGAACTTTCGCCTCCCCTCTTTGCGAGTTGTGACGTTGACGCTTCTGGACCAGCCCAACACATCCCCTTCCCTTGTGCGGGGCATCGGAGGTGCGCGTGTGCGGCCTAGCGATCTCCACATGGAAGTGGTGCCGCTTTGCATTGCATTTCATCATGGGTGCTGACTCGTGACCGGTGCGGCCACACCCATGATTTGGTCCATCCGCAGCCCCTAGGATCACGATCATTGTTCCTTTCCTTTGGCCCGGCTGCACTGCTTGTGTCCCCCACCACCCCTCCACTCCCCGCCCCAGAATCATCACCCCAATTTCTAGCGGCATGTAGCTGCCGCTGCCTTGGGCAAGGGCCGCACACTTTGGAGAAAAGCCTATCGGTTTATCGGCCACGCACGTATGGAGTGGAGTGGACTGTATGGAATCTGCTCCACTCCCACAGCAATAATGCTAAACGTACAAAGAGTTACACACAGTTACACGTTGACTAGGATTCTTTTTTTCTAACTAATCTCTCCCCTCCTGATTTTCATGGTGATGGGGCCCCTCATCCCCTTAATCTCCAATCAAAATTCACCTGCCTGTAAACCCCTGTAAACCTATGTATGTGTAGCATTACTCCTCCCACAGTACATATGCATTCGGGGCCACGGAGGGCGGCGTCTTGTTCAATGTTCAGACAAAGAGGAAGATGATGATCCGTGGAACAATCTCAACTGACAGCCACGGCACGCGTGTACTGCTACTCGAGAATGAGGTGATGATGAGTATTCTTATCTGTTGCGTCCGATCATCGGCCACGCATATACTACGAACCACATGGAACCTGTTGCTGCTAGTATAAGAAACAGAAACACGCTCTCTGGGCCATGCATGGCAGCTTCGCATCGTGCAGCGATGAGAATGAGAATGGACCCGTGCGCCGCCGGAAACGTGAGGCTGACCTTGATTAACTAAGATAAGCGCGAGATGAGATGCCGTGCTGCGGATAAGCTAAGCTTTCAGGGCGCACGCAAGCGTGGAAGCAAAACGGTTCAGGCCGCACGCAAGGCCGGTAGTGACGGATGACAAGGAAGGCAGGCTCTTCAAATCGCTTTTCTTCTTTAGAACAAGTTGGGAGCGCCGGACCCATGGACTAGCCGTCAGCCAAGATTCCGTATGTAGATTGATGATAGACGATCGATAAGCCCAACGAAGAAGTCGTCTCACGGCCAGTGGCGGAGCTTGAAACAAAAAGCTGGGCGGGCCAGACTAAACAAGAGCACAATTTTTTTGAAATTCTGAATCATAAGCATTAGTATTATGATACAAGGTTACCAGATGGAGCAAGCAATATAGACAATACGCACGACTTTTTTTTCTGCCGAGTACTCTAGCAATGATGGAAAATCACCAAACCAACTATGCTGGAAGCGGCGTTGATGCCCTGGTTCACCTAAAGCTTCATAGTTCTGTAGACGGGGTTGCATAGTACCTAACATCAGATATGCCCTCCTCAAAGTATCTCTTTGGTCTGGTGGATACTGCCAAATTTGAGGGCGCAATCCAAGGTCTCGCTGCAAGAACTCAATACCTTGGGATGTAACAGCTTCATTTGTTCGAACTCCTTCATATTGGTTTTGGTTATGTTGTTGTTCCAATTCAAGCAAGGGCAATACCTGGTTTTCCTCAACTTGAATTATGTGATCTCTTTTCCTTTTAAAAACCAAATCAATTCTTCTCTGAGTTTGATTTTCCTTGCCCATGACTATATGTGTTGCAATTTGTATAAGGTCAGGCTATTCTATTTCTTATCAAATGGACACTCAACTATTTGTTATCAACACTGAACACTCAAAATAGATGAATAGTTGGCACTAATGGTTAGAAATTCCACTGGAGACTCAACAGGAATCAGTACATGTGGAATTCCATATGGATAAAATCTGTTTCTTATCAACTAATCAACACTGGATACTGGAAATAGATGAGTAGATGTAAAAAACTGAACAAAACTGAAAAAATGGGGAATCACCTGTTGTTGTTGGAGTCTAGGAGAGCAGACACAGCCACGCAGGGCCGCACGAGCAGCTCTGCGCACGAGGAGGACTCATCCCGTCATCTGCTCATGCGCCAGGAGTGGTCCGGCAGGCGGCAGGCTGGCAACACAACGGCATGGCCGATCCCGAGCGGATGTCGTCGCCGAGCAGCCTGCAGGTGCAGGGAGTCGGGGGGAGGGAGGAGGGCAAGGGACTAGCCCCTGGCTGCGAGATCCGTGAGGTTTCGGCGAGAGAGGAGAGACGCCTTCGGGTGGCCGGCGGCGGCGGCTTGCTCTGGAGAGGCAGGGAATTGGGGATGCGCAGCGTTGCCTGCCTCTGTACGTCTGCGTGCCTGCGTGAGACAAGAGTCTGTGGTGGGCTGGGCTTGGAAGATGCCTAGGTAAAAAAAAAATTGTCAAAATCCTGGGCGGGCCATGGCCCGGTTTGACCCCTACGAAGCTCCGCCTCTGCTCACGGCGATTCCGACGACGATGATATGATAATCCGTGGAGAGGATCCCTCGCCCTGTGCAAGCGTCACGATTCCTATCCAACGAGACTGTGGAAACCGTATTATTAGCGGCGGTTTTTCGTTGGGCTCCTGCCGCTGAGGTAACGGGGTTAGTTAGCCGTAGCTGTCGGCTTGGGGCCTCCGGCGACAAGGGTGACGCGGTCGGCTGTGTGGTCGACGCGACGCGTGCGCGCGGATTCCGGCCGGGTTCGTCCATCCATCCCTCCGACCCGTCCTGCTTCCCGTCTGTCCTCGTCGCAGGCTCGTATTGTCTCCTACTGCTGTCCTGTGGTACTACTACTATGATGGCGCTCGCCGTTGCGGGTGGCGGTAACTTTGGTTGGCACGAGTCATGCATGGGCTCATGGCACTGGCACGCAACCAACACAAGTTTTATATGCATGTAGGTCTTGGAAGAATGTTGTTGATCCGTCGCAACTCGCAAGGCTACCATGGCGCCGAATCGTAGGCAATCAACACCCTGCGTGCAAACATATTGCCTACCTTCTATTCTTGCCGGGAAAAAAACCCTAGGCTACATCTAGCTAGAAATACTTTGCTTAAGCTATAGCTGCGCTTTGTAGCAGTATGGCGTTTCGTCTGCCTGCGGCCTGGCACCTGTGCAAAGGTTACCGGACCGGGCCAAGTATCCAACGCATCGTGTGTGGCCATGAGCACGATTCACCTTTTGACACTCCAGTAATTCCATCACAGTATCGAACCATGTAGAGATGGAGATAAAAAAATACTAGTAGCATCGACCGAGGAGCAGGTGCATGAATGCAGTGCACTGTTGTACGTACATAAAATAGACAAGGGCAGCGCAACAAATGTCGTGCCTTCTGGTGGCTACGTTATGTACGTGCGTACGTAGTTAGACCAAACGATGCAATCTGAGCAGTGCTGTACTGCTGCCACGTCGCTCTACATTTAACTACAGGCGTACGTAGTTGACCAAATGTATCAACAAACTAAATATATCCCTGAAAAGACTAAATATAAGCAGCGTAAGACGAGAGGAGCCTTCGATTGGTACACTCACGCACTTTATAGCTTACGTACGTGCGTACGTCTACCAACTAGTCAATCATGCGCCCGCGCCCTAGCTCTTAATAATAATCAAATCAGATGATTTAGTTAACTGTGATGCGTCAAGGCTAATATAGATATGCGTGTAAAGGTTAACAAGGTGCTTTAGCGTGTGATCGATCGATCTGGTCCAGCGTCAAATGTCAACTAGCTACTACTCCCCCATTTTATTTACTCTCCATATTAGTTTTGACTGAAATCAAATTTTATAAAGTTTGACCAAACTTATAGAAAACAATATAAACATTTACAATAACAAATTTGTATGGTGTGAAAATATATGTAATGATGAATCCAAAGATATTGATTTGGTGGTGTATATGTTAATATTTTTTTCTACAAACTGATTGAAAGTATATAAGGTTTGACTTTAGACAAACCTAATATGCAGAGTAAATAAAAACGGAGGTAGTACTAGCATCGCGAACTGAGCTCACATGATTAGGTTTCTTACCGTGAAACCAGCCCATTGGGGTTTAAGTCCTACATTATCGTCTCCATCTCTAGGGATATCTGACTCGCCCTCATCGACGACACAACGATCGGCTGTGGCGTCCCCGTCTCGAGCTCGGACACCATCTAAACCGAGTGGCATCAAAACAGAGAAGCCCCCCTCCCTCTCCAACTTGAACCAGCAAACCCTGTCCCTCCACTATTGGCGACGACGCGGCAAGCAACGTCATTCCCCACCTTTTGGTGGCTCTTCCTCGTTGGCTACGCAGTGGCCGACTGCGGCGTCCCCTTCTCGGGCTCGAGCTCCGTCTAATCCAAGCGGCATCAAAACAACCCTCCCCCCCCCCCACACCCACATACACCCACACACCACACACATGAACCAATCAACTCTTCTCGAACTCAGGGTTTCACTCTCCTCAGATGCAAACCGACTGCCACAAATTCTATTCGGCCGCAACTAATACTCCCTAAATTTGAACTAAATCACGAAACTTATTTTTAGACAGGGATAGTGCAAACAATTATGATGGTCGTCTTGAATTTTTGAAGCACAAAATCGTGTTGCGGTTGCCGCCACCATAGTTTTTTCTGAAGAAAAAAAGATTATCCCCGTCTCTGCATCAAAATGATGCATGCAACCATCTTTACTAATTATTTATCAGAGGCTGACTGCCGCCACCATAGTATGCATTGGAAAGCGTTGGATCGATGTACCTAAGAAATTATCCTAAGTCACAATATCGTGTACTCCAAGTATGTAGGATTGTACTGAAACTTGACGATGATATGGGTCTGGTGGTAGTTTAGTTCATTCGAGAGGAAGTTTTAGCCTTTCTCGATGCTCCATTTTGGCAACCAAACTATATCCGTTTGAACGTTCGATTGGAACACTTACCTAACTGCAAAAGATACACTGTGAATCTTCTTAGAACCAGCGCACTTTCGTTCCTTAGTGGAGCAGCTCTTTTCTTGATAGTGAGGTATACCGATTTGAGCGATGATATGTGTGCATCTCCGTTACCGAACTAGCCAGTAGTTTTGACGAAAAAGGGTTTCCCCCCGCTTTATATATAAAGCACCATCACTGAACAAGCTGAAACCGGCCGATACAAATACACACACACCACAGCACACACACCCAAAGCTGGATACAAGGACGCTGAAACAGCAACACCACCCCAACAAACTCCTAGCAAACACCAGATGAAACACTAAGCACTACTACGGAGTCGTCAGGGTCCTCAACCATAGGAGAGCCACCGCGAAGAGGAGAAGCAGTGTGTGACGCACAATGGGCTCCAAGGCGGCGCCTTCAGCAAGGGAACAGTACCGTAGTGTCGCCACCGCCCAATCCAAGGATTAGGGTTTCCCCTGGAGCACCACGGCAACATGTGAGATGCCGCGATGGCGCCTTCAAGAAGGGGACGACGCTAGAACGCCGCCGCCGTCGGCCTGACAAGACAGAGCGGGTTTTCATCCCGGCCAACACTCACCGTTACCGGATTGAGTTAAGGGCCACCGCAACGTCGCCATTGAACGACACACCCCGGTCAACATGCCGCCCACACGGCCATGGAGACCCGACAATGCCCAAGCCACGTGCTCCGCCCATGAGCACCCCGGCTACACCCAACCGGGCCGCCACCACGGCATCCGAGCCCCGCCCTCATCTAGGATACACCTAACGGACGCGGCCGACCGGAGCGGAGCAGAAGACCTCCCTTCCACCCCAAAGTCGACACCTTGGCAGGCTAGGTGTCCTCGGCGGCTAGATCTGGGCCAGGGGAACTTTGGCAGCCACCCGAAGTAGCCGCCAGATGCCACGGAGGGGGCACCCTGCCCCCTTCCAGAAGTCCCCTCCCACCTCCAGCAGGCCTCGCGCGCACCCACACCGCACCATGGAGCCACCCCGGCATAATGAGCCCGTAGTTGAAACCGTAGAGGAGGGAGGGAGCTCACCCAAGTCAATCACAGACGAACCGCCGCCGGAGCAAGTCCCGCCATCGCCGCGGGAAGACCAGGCCACCACGAGGTTGCAGCCACGCCGACGGGATCTTGCAAGCAAAGTGACTAAAGAGTTAGCCACGGGATCTTGTATTACGGAACGAGTAAAGAGACTTGCCGGTAACGAGATTGAACTAGGTATAGAGATACCGACGATCGAATCTCGGGCAAGTAACATATCGATAAACAAAGGGAACATCATACGGGATTGATTGAATCCTTGACATAGAGGTTCAACCGATAAAGATCTTCGTAGAATATTTAGGAACCAATATGGGCATCCAGGTCCCGCTATTGGTTATTGACCGTAGAGGTGTCTCGGTCATGTCTACATAGTTCTCGAACCCGCAGGGTCTGCACACTTAACGTTCGGTGACGTTTTGGTAGTATTGAGATATATGTGTTGGTGACCGAAGGTTGTTCCGAGTCCCGGATGAGATCCCAGACGTCACGAGGAGCTCCGGAATGGTCCGGAGGTAAATATTTATATATAGGAAAGTGGTATTTGGGTTCCGGAAAAGTTTCGGGTATTTCCGGTAGTGTACCGGGAGTGACGAATGGGTTCAGGGGGTCCACCGGGTGGGGCCCAAGAGGTGGCGCACCAGCCCCTAATGGGCTGGGGAACCGACCCCATAAGGGCCCATATGCCCAAGAGGAAAAAAAGGTGGAGATAGGAAGGAATAGGACTCCTTCCTAATATGAATCCACTTCCTAGTAGGAAGTGGATTGGACTCCTCCTTGCCCTGGTTCGGCCGACCCCTAGGGGAAACCCTAGGGAGGCTGCCTCCTTCCCCCTCCCTCCTATATATACTAGAGGAATAGAGGCCCCAAAGACACACAGCCATGTGCTAGTTCTCTATTCTCTAGTTCCTCCACCAAATAGATTCCGGTAGTGCTTAGGCGAAGCCCTGCCGGGATAACTCCACTATCACTACCACCACGCCGTCGTGCTGCTGGAGATCTCATCTACCTCTCCGCCCCCTCTTGCTGGATCAAGAAGGCGGAGATCGTCATCGAGCTGTACGTGTGCTGAACGCGGAGGTGCCGTCCGTTCGGCGCTAGATCGGGACGGATCGTGATTGGATCGCGGGACGGCTTGCGATTTGGATCGCGAAGACGTTCGACTACATCAACCGCGTTTCTTAACGCTTCCCGCTTAGCGATCTACAAGGGTACGTAGATCCACTCTCCCTCTCGTAGATGCTCATCACCATGGATAGATCTTGCGTGTGCGTAGGAAATTTTTGTTTCCCATGCAACGTTACCCAACAGTGGTATCAGAGCCAGGTTTATGCGTAGATGAGATCACGAGTAGAACACAAAGGAGTTTGTGGGCGTTGATGCTCAGATTGCTTCCTCCCTTGGTCTTTTCTTGATTCAACGGTATTGTGGGATGAAGCGGCTCGGACCATCCTTACTTGTACGCTTACGAGAGACTGGTACCATCAACTGACATGTGACTTTGTTGCATAAAGATGGCTGGTGGGTGTCTGTCTCTCCCACTTTAGTTGGATCGGATTCGACAAAGGCGATCGTTGAGAAGGTTGAATAGCAATTTGTGTATCACCGTTGTGGTTTTGCGTAGGTAAGAATCGTTCTTGCTAGATACCCATAGCAGCCACGTAAAACATGCAACAACAATTAGAGGACGTCTAACTTGTTTTTGCAGCGTATTTTGTGATATGATATGGCCAATGACATGATGAGATATATGTGATGTATGAGATGATCATGTTATGTATAGATAATCACGACTTGCATGTCGATGAGTACAGCAACCGGCAGGAGCCATAGGGTTGTCTTTAATTTATTTTCGTCGTTTTGCTTTACTTTATCGCTATGAGTTAGCAATAGTTGTAGAAGCAATAGTTGGCGCGACAACCTCATGGTGACTCGTTGATGGAGACCAAGATGATGGAGATCATGGTGTCATGCCGGTGACGATGGAGATCATGCCGGTGCTTTGGAGATGGAGATCAAAGGCACAAGTTCATGGCCATATCATGGCACTTATGATTTGCATGTGATGTTAATCCTTTTATGCATCTTATTTTGCTTAGGACGACGGTAGCATTATAAGGTGATCCCTCACTAAAATTTCAAGATAAAATTGTGTTCTCCCCGAGTGTTCACCGTTGCGAAAGTTCGTCATTTCGAGACACCACGTGATGATCGGGTGTCATAGACTCTACGTTCACATACAACGGGTGCAAGCCAGTGTTGCACGTGCGGAACACTCGGGTTAAACTTGACGAGCCTAGCATGTACAGACATGGCCTCGCAACACAAGAGACCGAAAGGTCGAACATGAGTCATATAGTAGATATGATCAACATGAAGATGTTCACCATTGAAACCACCTCATCTCACGTGATGATCGGACTTGGGTTGGTGAATTTGGATCATGTGACACTCGAATGACCAGAGGGATGTCAATTTGAGTGGGAGTTCTTTAGTAATATGATTAATTGAACTCATTATCATGAACATAGTCAAAATGTCTTTGCAAATTATGTTGTAGATCACTAGCTCGCGCTGTAGCTCCCCTGTGTTTTTATACGTTCCTAGAGAAAATAGAGTTGAAAGATGATGGTAGCAATAATGCGGACTGGGTCCGTGATCTAAGGATTGTCCTCATTTGCTGCACAGAAGGCTTATGTCCTTAATGCACCGCTCGGTGCGCCACCCCCTCAAAGCGTCGTCTGTAGATGTTGTGAACATCTGACAGGCACGTTTTGATGACTACTTGATAGTTCAGTGCGTCATGCATTACGGCTTAGAATTGAGGCTCCAAAACGTTTTTAAATGTCACGGAACATATGAGATGTTCTAAGAGCTGAAATTGGGATCTCAGGCTCGTGCCCGTGTTGAGAGGTATGAGACCTCCAACAAGATTCTTTGCCTGCAAGATGAAGGAGAATAGCTCAATCAGTGAGCATGTGCTCAGATTGTCTGGGTGCTACAATCGCTTGAATCGAGTGGGAGTTGATCTTCCAGATAAGATAGTGGTTGATATAGTTCTCCAAGTCACTGACACAAAGCTACTAGAGCTTCGTGATGAACTATAAAATGCCAGGGATGGAAATAATGATCCCCGAGCTATTCGCGATGTTTGACACAGCGAAGGTAGAAATCAAGAAGGAGCATCAAGTGTTGATGGTTAGTAAAACCACTAGTTTCGAGAAGGGCAAGGGCAAGGAGGTATACTTCATGGATGGCAAGCCAGTTGCTGCTCCTGTAAAGAAACCTAAGGTTGAACCCAAACCCGAGACTGAGTGCTTCTATTATGAGGAGAACGGTCACTGAAGCGGAACTGCCCTAGATACTTGGTAGATAAGAAGGCTGGCAATGTCAACAAAAGTATATTGATATACGTTTTATTCATGTGTACCTTGCTAGTACTCCTAGTAGCACCTGGGTATTAGATACCGGTTCAGTTGCTAAATGTTGGTAACTCGAAATAAAAGCTACGAAATAAACGGAGACTAGCTAAGGGCGAGGTGACGATGTGTGTTGGAAGTGTTTCCAAGGTTGATGTGATCACCATCGCACGCTCTCTCTACCTTCGGGATTAGTGATGAACCTAAATAAATGTTATTTGGTGTTTGCGTTGAGCATAAACGTGATTAGATCGTGTCTATTGCAATACGGTTATTCATTTAAGTTAGAGAATAATGGTTATTCTGTTTACATGAATAATACCTTCAATGGTCATGCACCCAATGTGAATGGTTCATTGAATCTCGATCGTAGTGTTACACATGTTCATAATATTGATGCCAAAAGATGCAAAGTTAATAATGATAGTACCACATACTTGTGGCACTGCCGCTAAAGGTCATATTGGTGTAAAACGCATGCAGAAACTCCATGCTGATGGATCTTTGGACTCACTCGATTTCGAATCGGTTGAGACATGCGGACCATGCCTCTTGGGCAAGATGACTAAAACCCCGTTCTCCGACTTGATGGAGCGGGCAAGTGACTTATTGGAAATGATACATGTTGATGTATGCGGTCCAATTAATGTTGAAGCGTGCGGTGGATATCGCTATTTTCTTACCTTCACTGATGATTTGAGTAGATATGGGGATATTTACTTAATGAAACACAAGTCTGAAACGTTTGAAAAGTTCAAACAAATTCAGAGTGAAGTTTGAGATCATCGTGACAAGAAGATAAAATGTCTACGATATGATCGTGGAGGTAAATATCTGAGTTACGAGTTTGGTATGCAACTTAAGACAATGTGGAAATTGTTTCACAACTTACGCCACCTAGAACACCATAGTGTGATGGTGTGTCCGAACGTCGTAGTCGTGCTCTATTGGATACGGTGCATACTATGATGTCTCTTATCGTTTTGCCACTATTGTTTTGGGGTTATGCATTAGAGACAACTACATTCACTTTAAATTAGGGCACCATCTAAGTCCGTTGAAATGACACCGTATGAATTTTGGTTTGACAGAAACCTAAGCTGTCATTTCTCAGAGTTTGGGAATGCGACGCTTATGTCTGATAAGATCGAACCCAAAGCGGAAAAGTGCATCTTCATAAGATACCCTAAGGAAACAGTTGGGTATACCTTCTATCTCAGATCCAAGGGCAAAATGTTTCCTGCTTAAAACGGGTCCTTTCTCGAGAAAAAGTTTCTCGCGAAAGAATTGAGTGGGAGAAAAGTAGAACTTGATGAGGTTGTTGAACCATCACTTCAGTTGGATAGTAGCACGACGCAGAAAGATGTTTCTACGACGCCTACACCAAGTGAAGCGGAAGCAAATGATGATGATCATGAAGCTTCGGATCAAGTTACTACCGAACCTCGTAGGTTGACAAGAACTCGTACCGCCCTTGAGTGGTACGTCAATCCTGTCTTGGAGGTCATGTTGTTAAGACAACAGTGAACCTACGAGCTATGAAGAAGAGATGGTGGGCCCGGATTCCAACAAATGGCTAGGAGCCATGAAATCCGAGAAAGGATCCATGTATGAAAACCAAGTATGGACTTTGGTAGACTTGCCCGTTAAACGGCAGGCCGTTGAGTACAAATGGACCTTTAAGAAGAAGACATACGCTGATGGTAAATGTCACCATTTCTAAAGCTCGACTTGTCGCAAAGAAGTTTCCGACAAGTTCAAGGAGTTGACTACGATGAGACTTTCTCACCCGTAGTGATGCTAAAAGTCTTTTGGAATTATGTTAGCAGTTGCTGCATTTTTCGATTATGAAATCTGGCAGATGGATGTCAAAACATTGTTTCCTTAACGGTTTCCTTGAGGAAAGGTTGTATGTAATACAACCGGAAGGTTTTGTCAGTCCTAAGGATGCTAAAATGTATGCAAGCTCCAGCGATCCTTCTATGGACTCGAGCAAGCATCTCGGAGTTGGAATATATGCTTTGATGAGGTGATCAAAGCTTTTGGGTTTATACAAAGTTTATAAGAAACTTGTATTTACAAGAAAATGAGTGGGAGCACTATAGAATTTCTAATAAGTATATGTGGATGACATATTGTTGATCAGAAATAATGTGGAATTTCTAGAAATCATAAAGGGTTGTTTGAAAGGAGTTTTTCAAAGGAAGACCTGAATGAAACTACTTAAATATTGGGCATCAGGATCTATATAGATAGATCAAGACGTCTGATAAGACTTTTAATGAGTACATACCTTGACAAGATTTTGAAAGAGTTCAAAATAGATCAGTCAAAGAAAGAGTTCTTGCTTGATTTGTAAGGTGTGGAGTTGAGTGAGACTCAAAGCTCGACCACGGTAGAAGAAAGAGAAAGGACGAAGGTCGTCCCCTATGCCTTATCCATAGGCTCTATATAGTATGCCATGCTGTGTACCGCACCTAGTGTGTGCTTTGCCATGAGTCTGTCAAGGGGTACAAGAGTGGTCCAGGAGTGGATCACTGGACAACGGTCAAAATTATCCTTAATAACTAGAGAACTAAGGAAATGTTTCTCAGTTATGGAGGTGATAAAGAGTTCGTCGTAAAGGGTTATGTCGATGCAAGCTTTGACACCTATCCGGATGACTCTGAGTAGCAATCCGGATACGTATAGTGGAGCAACCATTTGGAATAGCTCCAAGTGGAGCGTGGTAGCATCTACAGTATGACATATAGATTTGCACAGAACACATGGATCTGAATGTTGCAGACCGTTGACTAAAACCTCTCTCACATGCAAAACATGATCGAACCCTAGAACTCATTGGGTGTTAGATTCATAACAATGTAAATCACATAGCGATTGTGAGCTAGATTATTGACTCTAGTGCAAGTGGGAGACTGTTGGAAATATGCCCTAGAGGCAATAATAAAATGGTTATTATTATATTTCCTTGTTCATGATAATCGTTTATTATCCATGCTATAACTGTATTGATTGGAAACTCAAATACATGTGTGGATACATAGACAACAAAGTGTCCCTAGTAAGCCTCTACTAGACTAGCTCGTTGATCAAAGATGGTTAAGGTTTCCTAGCCATAGACATGAGATGTCATTTGATAACGGGATCACATCATTAGGAGAATGATGTGATGGACAAGACCCAAACAATGAACGTAGCATATGATCGTGTCAGTTTGTTGCTATAGTTTTCGGCATGTCAAGTATCTGTTCCTATGACCATGAGATCATGCAACTCACCGACACCGGAGGAATACCTTGTGTATATCAAACATCGCAACGTAAATGGGTGACTATAAAGATACTCTACAGGTATCTCCGAGGGTGTCTGTTGAGTTGGCATGGATCGAGACTGGGATTTGTTACTCCGTGTGACGGAGAGGTATCTCAGGGCCCACTTGGTAATACAACATCACAATAAGCCTTGCAAGCAAAGTGACTAAAGAGTTAGCCACGAGATCTTGTATTACGGAACGAGTAAAGAGACTTGCCGGTAACGAGATTGAACTAGGTATAGAGATACCGACGATCGAATCTCGGGCAAGTAACATACCGATAAACAAAGGGAACATCATACGGGATTGACTGAATCCTTGACATAGAGGTTCAACCGATAAAGATCTTCGTAGAATATGTAGGAACCAATATGGGCATCCAGGTCCCGCTATTGGTTATTGACCGTAGAGGTGTCTCGGTCATGTCTACATAGTTCTCAAACCCGCAGGGTCTGCACACTTAACGTTCGGTGACGTTTCGGTGGTATTGAGATATATGTGTTGGTGACCGAAGGTTGTTCGGAGTCCCGGATGAGATCCCGGACATCATGAGGAGCTCCGGAATGGTCCGGAGGTAAAGATTTATATATAGGAAAGTGGTATTTGGGTTCCGGAAAAGTTTCGGGTATTTCCGGTAGTGTACCGGGAGTGACGAATGGGTTCCGGGGGTCCACCGGGTGGGGCCCACCCACCCCGGGGGGGCACATGGGCCCAAGAGGTGGCGCACCAAACCCTAATGGGCTGGGGAACCGACCCCATAAGGTCCCATATGCCCAAGAGGAAAAAAAGGTGGAGATAGGAAGGAATAGGACTCCTTCCTAATATGAATCCACTTCCTAGTAGGAAGTGGATTGGACTCCTCCTTGCCCTGGTTCGGCTGACCCCTAGGGGAAACCCTAGGGAGGCTGCCTCCTCCCCCCTCCCTCCTATATATACTAGAGGAATAGAGGCCCCAAAGACACACGGCCACGTGCTAGTTCTCTATTCTGTAGTTCCTCCACCAAATAGATTCCGGTAGTGCTTAGGCGAAGCCCTGCCGGGATAACTCCACTATCACCACCACCACGCCGTCGTCCTACTGGAGATCTCATCTACCTCTCCGCCCCCTCTGGCTGGATCAAGAAGGCGGAGATCGTCATCGAGTTGTACGTGTGCTGAACGCGGAGGTGCCGTCCGTTCGGCGCTAGATCGGGACGGATCGTGATTGGATCGCGGGACGGCTTGCGATTTGGATCGCGAAGACGTTCGACTACATCAACCGCGTTTCTTAACGCTTCCCGCTTAGCGATCTACAAGGGTACGTAGATCCACTCTCCCTCTCGTAGATGCTCATCACCATGGATAGATCTTGCGTGTGCGTAGGAAATTTTTGTTTCCCATGCAACGTTCCCCAACACTAACAATTACTCGCTTAGTACAATTTTTCCTAGTTTCTTAGCACCGGCGGGCACCCAAAGCTTAGCCTCGTCGGTTACAATTTTAAGAAGGGTTGGTGGCGGTGCGCTGTTGTGTTGGAAGACCCTAGAATTCCGCTCATTTCATAATGCCCAAGTCACAAGAAGGGTAAGGGAGGCCATAGCTCGTCTATTAGAGTTTACCATGCCAATTCTCTGATCCCACCATTCGAACAGGGATTCATGAAGGTGCCAAGCGGTGGTGTTCATGTGCACAAGGCCGTACTTTGCGATGACCATGTCCCAAAGCCGTGTGAAGAAGCGACATTTAATGAAGAGGTGAACGGTCGTCTCTTGCTCTCTCTGGCATAAAGGGCAAAGGCCAAAATTTTCCCAGCCACGACGCTCCAGTCGGTCGGCGGTCCAAATACTTCCTTGCAATGTGAGGCATGCAAAGAACTTAACTTTCGGGGGGGGGGGGGGACTTTCCACACCATGAAGTCCATGGGAGATAGAGTCAAACCAAGGAATTGCGCCTTGTAAGCAGTGGCCGTCAAGTATATCCCGTCCATGGAGTGCTTCCAAACAATGTCATCCTCGGCAAGCTCATCAAGGTGGAAGTCATGGAGAAGCATCCACACGGTGAAGAATTCTTGAGCGTGGTGACCGGTGATGACAGTGTCCTGCCTAATCTGAAGCATCCAAGCATTCCCATTAAGGGCCTTGATAACCCACAAGTATAGGGGATCGCAACAGTTTTCGAGGGTAGAGTATTCAACCCAAATTTATTGATTCGACACAAGGGGAGCCAAAGAATATTCTCGAGTATTAGCAGCTGAGTTGTCAATTCAACCACACCTGAAAGACTTAGTATCTGCAGCAAAGTATTCAGTAGCAAAGCAGTATGGAAGTAACGATAACAATGGCAAAGTGACAGTAGCAGTGTTGTAGTGATTGTAACAGTAGCAACGAAAAAGTAACTTAGCAAAGATCAATATGTGAAAAGCTCATAGGCAATGGATCAGTGATGGATAATTATGTCGGATGGCATTCATCATGCAACGGTTATAACATAGGGTGATATAGAACTAGCTCCAATTCATCAATGTAATGTAGGCATGTATTCCATATATAGTCATACGTGCTTATGGAAAAGAACTTGCATGACATCTTTTGTCCAACCCTCCCATGGCAGCGGGGTCCTAATGGAAACTAAGGGATATTAAGGCCTCCTTTTAATAGAGAACCGGACCAAAGCATTAGCACTTAGTGAATACATGAACTCCTCAAAGTACGGTAATCACCGGAAAGAATCCCAGTTATTGTCACCCTGGGGGATGCGGATCATAACTCGTAATAGGTGTCTACAACTTGCAAGATAGGATCAAGAACACATATATATTCATGAAAACATAATAGGTTCAAATCTCAAATCATGGCACTCGGGCCCTAGTGACAAGCATTAAGCATAGCAAAGTCATAGCAACATCAATCTCAGAACATAGTGGATACTAGGCATCAAACCCTAACAAAACTAACTCGATTACATGGTAGATCTCATCCAACCCATCACCGTCCAGCAAGCCTACGATGGAATTACTCACGAACGACGGAGAGCATCATGAAATTGGTGATGAAGGATGGTTGGTGATGACGACGGCGTCGATTTCCCCTCTCCGGAGCCCAAATCAGACTCCAGATCTGCCCTCCCGAGGAAGAACAGGAGGTGGCGGCGGCTCCGTATCGTAAAACGCGATGAACTCTTCTCTCCTATTTTTTTCTCCCCGAATAGGAATATATAGAAGTGGAAACGGGGTCGGAGGAGCTTCAGGGGCCCCACAAGACAGGGGGGGCGCGCCCTAGGGGGGGGGCCTGGCTTGTGACCAGGTGGTGGCCCCTCTCCGGTTGATTCTTTTGCCAATATTTTTTATTAATTCCAAAAATATTCTCCGTGAATTTTCAGGACAATTCGAGAACTTTTATTTCTGCACAAAAATAACACCAAGGCAATTCTGCTGAAAACAGCGTCAGTCCGGGTTAGTTCCATTCAAATCATGCAAATTAGAGTCCAAAACAAGGGCAAAAGAGTTTGGAAAAGTAGATACATTGGAGATGTATCAACTCCCCCAAGCTTAAACCTTTGCTTGTCCTCAAGCAATTCAGTTGATAAACTGAAAGTGATAAAGAAAAACTTTTACAAACTCTGTTTGATCTTGTTGTTGTAAATATGTCTAACTGATGTTCAGATTTTCAGCAAAGATTATAGACTAACCACATTCACAATAACATTTAGGTCTCACATTTACTCATATCAATGGCATAATCAACTAGCGAGTAATAATAATAAGTCTCGTATGACAACAATTTTATCAAAACAATCATGATACAATATGATATAATGGTATCTCGCTAGCCCTTTCTGAGACCGCAAAACATAAATGTAGAGCACCTCTGAAGAACAAGGACTGACTAGACATTGTAATTCATGGTAAAAGAGATCCAGTCGCACTCATACTCAATATCAATTAGTAGCAAATCATACAAATGACGGAGGTGCTCTCTAACAGGTGCTCTTTATAAGAGGAGGATGACTCAACAGTAAATAAAATAGATAGGCCCTTCGCAGAGGGAAGCATTGATTTGCAGAGGTGCCAGAGCTCGAGCTTTTAAAAATAGGGATGAATCATAATTTTGAGAGGTATGCTTTCATTGTCAACATAACAACTAAGAGTTCTCGATATCTTCCATGCTAGATACATTATAGGCGGTTCCCAAACAAAATAGTAAAGTTTTTACTCCCCCTCAACCAATCGATCACACTCCACGGCGGGCCGAATCCACGGGTACCGTCCATACAAACAACAATCCTGGGGGAGTTTTGTTTCATTATACTTTGATTTGAATTTTGAGCATGGAACTGGGCATCCCGAATACCAGCCACTTTCTCGTGAATGATAGTGAATCAACACATATCGTGAGAATAACCCACCTAGCATGGAAGATACTGACAGCCCCTAGTCACTACATGAGCGATTTGGGCATACAAAACAAGGTATTATTTGAAGGTTTAGAGTTTGGCACATGCAAATTTACTTGGAACGGCAGGTAAATACCGCATATAGGTAGGTATGGTGGACTCATATGGAACAACTTTGGGTTTATGGAAATGGATGCACAAGCAGTATTCCTGCTTAGTACAAATGAAGGCTAGCAAAAGACTGGGAAGCGACCAACTAGAGAGCGACAACAGTCATAAACATGCTTTGAGATTAACCAACACTGAATGCAAGCATGAGTAGGATATAAATCACCATGAACATAAACATCGTGGAGGCTATGTTGGTTTTGTTTCAACTACATGCGTGAACATGTGCCAAGTCAAGCCACTTGAATAATTCAGAGGAGGATACCATCCTATCATACTACATCACAACCATTTTAAAATGCATGTTGGCACTCAAGACAAACCATTATACACTCTTAGCTAATTAAGCATGGCATGAGTAACTATAATCTCTAATTGGCATTGCAAACATGTTCAATCCATAACGAGGTGAATCCAGAACGATGAGCTAATCATATTTACAAAAACAAAATAGGTCGAGTTCATACCAGCTTTTCTCCATCTCAATCACTTCATCATATATCGTCATTATTGCCTTTCACTTGCACGTCCGAACGGTGTGAATAATAATAAGAGTGCACGTGCATTGGACTAAGCTGGAATCTGCAAGCAATAACTCAAAGGAGAAGGCAAGGTAATATGGGCTCTCTGTAGGATAAACAATAATACATATGAGAGCCACTCAACATGTCATCGTGGTCTTCTCCTTACGACCCAAAGAAGAAAGAAAAACTATTTACACGGGAAAGCTCCCAACAAGCAAAAGAAGAATGAGAAATCTTTTTGGGTTTTCTTTTAATACTACAACTAATAAACTAGAAGGTAAAGCTTGAACTAAATTTTTTTGGATTTTCTCATGATTAATTGAACACACAAGAAGAAAGCAAAAAGAAGAAATAAACTACCATGGATGGTACAATGAAAAAGTATGAACACCGACAACTGAAATGAGTGTGTGAACATGGATGTAATGTCGGTGAGAAATACGTACTCCCCCAAGCTTAGGCTTTTGGCCTAAGTTGGTCTAGGGCCACGGCTGAAAATAACCCTCTCCTGGATACTCCGGAGGATACTGAGGGTTCCACTGGTTGGCGAGCTCCTGTGGCTCCCACTGAAAAACTGGAGCCTGATACGGATCAAGGGCTGGTGCAGGCTTAGGTGCTGGGGGTTGCGAAAGGCCCCAATATCTGTAAATGTCCTCGAGCATAATAGTGTACCTGCCTGAATGAATATCGAACAAAGAAGAAGCAGGCAAAGAAATAATCTCGCAAGTACCCTGACTAAATACTAAATTGTAAAGCAGCCTCTTATCATTATCTTTCCTAATAAAATCATGTGCTACTATACTATCATAATCTAAATATCTTGTAGGAAGCAGCATTTCCTCTTCCTCGTCAAGCCTAATAGGTATCTCAAAGTGTTTAGCTAAGCGAGATGCATAGATACCTCCGAATATGGGGCCCTTTGAACGGTTTAAGTTTAACCGTTGGGCCACTATAGCGCCCAGACTAAAAGTTCTATCAGCAAGTAGAGCGTGGCGCAGAATGGCGAGGTCGGGAGCACTAAGGCTTCCACTCTTGCCGCGACCAACTAAACATCTCCCCGCAAATAATGAATAATAGCGCAGAACAGGAAAATGTACACTAGCCGCTCTTGCCTTTGACACCCCTCTCTCTTCCCCTACAGTGATTGCGGCAATAAAATCCTCCATGTCTCTAGGACGTGGTTCACTGATACTGCCCTCATGAGGTATTTTGCAAACATTGCAAAAATCGTAAAGTGACATTTCCTTAGGCACATCATATAAGTAAAATTCTACCATGGGAGGATTCTTCCTAGGATAAAGTGAAAATTTTGCACGAAAATGTTAGTAAGTAGGAGGTACTGGTCACAATTATCGTTGAGGAAGTCGGTGATGCCTGCATTTTCTGCCAGATAACAGAAATCTTCATAAATTCCGGCCGCCCTCAAGAATGCTTCACTTGACCATTCACATGGTCGAACCTCCGCGGTGCGAGGAATATTGTATCTGGGTTTCTCATTTTCATTTTCTTTAGAACCCCGGCTTGTAGAGCCTCTTAACAATCTCCTAATCATTTCTCTTTCTCAATGGGGATATGCATGTCCCCAACAATAAGTATATCATATTTCTTCTTGACAGTAGGGAGAGGGAATTCAAAGTCTCCAATAATAATCGTTGAAATTTTTGCAATGGAGTTGATACTATGAACTTGAGGTTGTTTCTTCGGAAAGTGTACCGTATGCTCATTACCATTAACATGAAAAGTGACATTGCCCTTGTTGCAATCAATAACAGCCCCTGCAATATTCAAAAAGGGTCTACCAAGGATGATCGACATACTGTCGTCCTCAGGAATATCAAGAATAACAAAATCCGTTAAAATAGTAACGTTTGCAACCACGACAGGCACATCCTCACAAATACCGATGGGTAAAGCAGTTGATTTATCAGCCATTTGTAAAGAGATTTCAGTAGGTGTCAACTTATTCAAATCAAGTCTACGATACAAAGAGAAAGGCATAACACTAACACCAGCTCCAAGGTCACATAAAGCAGTTTTAACATAATTTCCTTTAATAGAGCATGGTATAGTAGGTATTCCGGGATCTCCTAGTTTCTTTGGTACTCCACCCTTAAAAGTATAATTAGCAAGCATGGTGGAAATCTCAGCTTCCGGTATCTTTCTTTTATTTTTCACAATATCTTTCATATACTTAGCATAAGGAGACATTTTCAGAATATCAGTCAACCGCATACGCAAAAAGACAGGTCTAAGCATTTCAACAAAACGCTCAAAATCCTCATCATCCTTTTTCTTGGATGGTTTAGGAGGAAAGGGCATGGGTTTCTGAACCCAAGGTTCTCTTTCTCTACCATGCTTCCTAGCAACAAAGTCTCTTTTATCATATCTCTTATTCTTAGGTTGTGGGTTATCAAGATCAACAGCAGGTTCAATCTCCACATCATTATCATTACTAGGTTGAGCATCAACATGAACATCATCATTAATATTATCACTAGGATCATGTTCATTTCCAGATTGTGTTTCAGCATCAGAAATAGAAATATCATTTGGGTTTTCATGTGAGTCTATAACAGGTTCACTAGCAGCATGCAAAGTCCTATCGTCATTCTTTTTTCCTTTTATTACTAGGACGACTAGGTGCATCAGTATTAATTCTCTGAGAATCTTGCTCGATTCTCTTAGGATGGCCTTCAGGATACAAAGGTTCCTGAGTCATTTTACCACCTCTAGTCACAATTCTAACAGAATGATCATTGTTCTTACTAATCATCTCATTAAGCAAATCATTCTGTGCCTTAAGTACTTGTTCTACTTGAGTAGTTACCATGGAAGCATGTTTACTAATAAGCTTAAGATCATTAACAGTTCTACTCATATAATCACCTAAGCGATCAAGCATGTAAGCATTATGTTTCAGTTGTCTATTAACATAAGCATTGAAATTTTCTTGCTTAACAATAAAGTTATCAAACTCATCCAAGCATTGGCTAGCAGACTTATTATAAGGAATATCACCTTCATCAAATCTACGGAGGGAATTTACCTCTACTACCTGTGTCGGGTTATCAAGACCATGTATTTCTTCAATAGGTGGTAGATTCTTAACATCTTCAGCTTTAATACCTTTTTCTTTCATAGATTTCTTTGCCTCTTGCATATCTTCAGGACTGAGAAATAGAATACCTCTTTTCTTCGGAGTTGGCTTTGGAGGTGGTTCGGGAATAGTCCAATCATTATCATTGCTCAATATATTATTCAATAGTAGTTCAGCTTGTTCAACAGTTCGTTCCCTGAAAACACAACCAGCACAACTATCTAGGTGGTCCCTAGAAGCATCGGTTAGTCCATTATAAAAGATATCAAGTATTTCATTTTTCTTGAGAGGATGATCAGGCAAAGCATTAAGTAACTGGAGAAGCCTCCCCCAAGCTTGTGGGAGACTCTCTTCTTCAATTTGCACAAAGTTAAATATTTCCTGCAAGGCAGCTTGTTTCTTATGGGCAGGAAAATATTTTTCAGAGAAGTAATATATCATATCCTGGGGACTACGCACACAACCAGGAGCAAGAGAATTAAACCATATCTTAGCATCACCCTTTAATGAGAAAGGAAACAACTTAAGAATATAGTAATAGCGAATTTTTTTCCTCATGAGTAAATAGGGTGGCTATATCATTCAATTTAGTAAGATGTGCCACAACAGTTTCAGATTCATAACCATGGAAAGGATCAGATTCTACCAAAGTAATTAACTCAGGATCGACAGAGAATTCATAATCCTTATCAGTAACAAAGATAGATGAAGTAGCAAACTTAGAATCATATTGCATTCTAGCATTCAAAGATTTTTCTTTCCACTTGCATAGTAATTTCTTAAGATCGTCTCTATCTTTACAAGCAAGAAAGTCCCTAGCTACCTCTCCTTCCATAACATAACGCTTAGGTATATCAGGCAATTCATATCTAGGAAAGCTAGGTCTAGCAGGTGTCTCATAGTGTTCAGTTTCAATAATTTCATCAGATTCAGAAATATCATCAGTTTCAGCATTGACTCTAGCAATTTGTTCATCAAGAAATTCACCCAGTGGCACAGTAGTATCAAGCAAAGTATCATCATAAGCATCATGCATAGCAGAAGTGACATCATCAATTACTTGCGACATATCAGATTCAATAGCAGGTGGTGGTGTCGCAAGTTTACTCATAACAGAAGGTGAATCAAGTGCAGAGCTAGATGGCAGTTCCTTACCTCTCCTCGTAGTTGAGGGATAGATCTTCGTTTTAGCATCTTTCAGATTCTTCATAGTGATCAACAGATATAAATTCCAAGTGATACAGAGAATAGAGCTATGCTCCCCGGCAACGGCGCCAGAAAAAGGTCTTGATAACCCACAAGTATAGGGGATCGCAACAGTTTTCGAGGGTAGAGTATTCAACCCAAATTTATTGATTCGACACAAGGGGAGCCAAAGAATATTCTCGAGTATTAGCAGCTGAGTTGTCAATTCAACCACACCTGAAAGACTTAGTATCTGCAGCAAAGTATTCAGTAGCAAAGCAGTATGGAAGTAACGGTAACAATGGCAAAGTGACAGTAGCAGTGTTGTAGTGATTGTAACAATAGCAACGGAAAAGTAACTTAGCAAAGATCAATATGTGAAAAGCTCGTAGGCAATGGATCAGTGATGGATAATTATGTCGGATGGCATTCATCATGCAACGGTTATAACATAGGGTGATATAGAACTAGCTCCAATTCATTAATGTAATGTAGGCATGTATTCCATATATAGTCATACGTGCTTATGGAAAAGAACTTGCATGACATCTTTTGTCCTACCCTCCCATGGAAGCGGGGTCCTAATGGAAACTAAGGGATATTAAGGCCTCCTTTTAATAGAGAACCGGATCAAAGCATTAGCACTTAGTGAATACATGAACTCCTCAAACTACAGTAATCACCGGAAAGAATCCCAGTTATTGTCACCCTGGGGGATGCGGATCATAACTCGTAATAGGTGTCTACAACTTGCAAGATAGGATCAAGAACACATATATATTCATGAAAACATAATAGGTTCAGATCTGAAATCATGGCACTCGGGCCCTAGTGACAAGCATTAAGCATAGCAAAGTCATAGCAACATCAATCTCAGAACATAGTGAATACTAGGCATCAAACCCTAACAAAACTAACTCGATGACATGGTAGATCTCATCCAACCCATCACCGTCCAGCAAGCCTGCGATGGAATTACTCACGAACGACGGAGAGCATCATGAAATTGGTGATGAAGGATGGTTGGTGATGACGACGGCGTCGATTTTCCCTCTCTGGAGCCCAAATCAGACTCCAGATTTGCCCTCCCGAGGAAGAACAGGAGGTGGCGGCGGCTCCGTATCGTAAAACGTGATGAACTTTTCTCTCCTATTTTTTTCTCCCCGAATAGGAATATATAGAAGTGGAAACGGGGTCGGACGAGCTTCAGGGGCCCCACAAGACAGGGGGCGCGCCCTAGGGGGGGGGGCGCGCCCCCCTGGCTTGTGACCAGGTGGTGGCCCCTCTTCGGTTGATTCTTTCGCCAATATTTTTTATTAATTCCAAAAATATTCTCCGTGAATTTTCAGGACAATCCGAGAACTTTTATTTCTGCACAAAAATAACACCAAGGCAATTCTGCTGAAAACAGCGTCAGTCCGGGTTAGTTCCATTCAAATCATGCAAATTAGAGTCCAAAACAAGGGCAAAAGAGTTTGGAAAAGTAGATACGTTGGAGACGTATCAGGCCTCGTGCACCTTCCAAGTTTTGCTCCTTGAGGCCTCAAAGATGAGAGGGGAAATATTCTTGGGCTTGCGGCTGAGTAGCCAAGGGGAGTCCCGGAAAGGTGTTTTTGCACCATCGCACATGATAATCGTGGTGGATGCATAGAAGAATTCATGGTCCTCCTCGGTACATGGGTTACCCAATCCCACCCACAGTTTGCTCAGTTCCTTCCATTCATACCAAAGCCATATCAGTCGTAAAGCGCGAGCAAACTTGTCAGTGTTGAGTACCCCAAGGCCTCCGTATGCTGTGGGACGACAAACAACTTCCCAATTGACTTTGTACTGTGCACCGGTTGTCTTGTCAGACCCCGACCAAAGGAAGGCCCTCTTGATCTTGTTTAGGTTGTTCAGAGATCCTTGCGGGACAATAAGGGGCATGATGGAGTAGACCGCTTGGGAAGAGATCACGGATCTGACGAGAGCTGTGCGGCCAATGGTGGTGATGTTATGGCCCTCCCAGGTGACCAATTTGCAGGCTGCTTTGCCCTCAAGATACTGGAAGTCAACCTTCCGAAGTTGCCACACCGAAAGTGGTAGGCCCAAATATTTTATGGGGAAGGATGCCCGGGCCACCGCCATACTAGACAGGATGCGCTCCAGGTCGCGGTGAGCACATCGAATGTGCACGATAGAACTTTTTTGAAGGTTGGTGCAGAGGCATGTAACATCCCTGAATCCTTGTAAGATGACCGAGAGGTTTTCGATGTCTTTCTTGATTGGATCCATGAATATTGCCGCATCGTTAGCGTATAGGGAGGTTCTCACCATGGCTCCTCGTCCACGAATCTTGTGAAGAAGGCCTTTGTGAGTTGCAAGGTCGAGGATGAGATGAAGATGGTCGATCGCCAGGACGAATAGCAATGGTGGAAGGGGGTCTCCTTGCCTGAAACCACGTCCGTGCCAAATGAGGGGGGGGGCAGGGATGCCATTGAGGAGGAAGCGTGATGAGGACGAGGCAAGCAAAGAGGTAACCCAATCTCTGAACTTATCCGGCAACCCCTTATGTTGGAGCAAGTCTAATATGTACTCCCACTTGACCGCGTCGAAGGCTTTTTTAATGTCGAGTTTGAAGAGAAGAGCGGGTGTCTTGCACTTGTGAAGCCGGTGGGCGAAGCTGCGAACGTACATGGAATTATCATGTATGCTCCTTTTCTTTATGAACACGGTCTAGGAGTTGGAGACAAGGACGCCCATGTGTGGTGCGAGCTGTAGGGATAGAACCTTGGCAATGATTTTTGCAACGGCGTGAAAAAGGCTAATGGGTCTGTAGTCGGAGATGCCCTCGGCCCCCTCCTTTTTAGGCAACAGAACAACGTTGGCAGAATTAAGCCATTGTAGGTTGGAAGTGTGTAGGGAGCCGAAGCAGTTAATGACCCTCATGATATCATGCTTGATATATCCCCAAAACCTCTTAAAGAAAATACTCGTGAAGCCGTCCGGGCCGGGTGCCTTGTCATCGGGCATCTCTTTAATTGCCTCCCAGACCTCATCTTCAGTTATATCATCGTCGAGATCATGAAGATCGAGGGGTTGGATGTTGAGCTCAACCCAATTAAAGTCTGCATCGGACGTGGCCCCATGACCCATGATCTTAGAGAAGTGGTCATGGATAATCTTCTCCTTCTGCGAATGCTCGATGGCCCACCCATGGGCCAACTTAATCCGATGGATGTGATTCTTTCTCCTCCTAGCATTGATTCCACGATGGATTTTTTTGTGTTGGTTTCCCCTTCCCTAAGGTTAGAGATCCTTGCGCATTGGCTTTTCCGAGCCCTTTGTAGCATCGCGAGGCTAATCACCCTCTGCTTGAGCCTAGAGCAAAGGTCAAGCTCCTTCGTAGAAAGAAGTCGTTCCTCCTGAGCGATGTCCAGGTGTAGGATCACCATGAGGGTCGCATGGAGATGGACTTTGGCCTTAGAGAACATATTTTTGCTCTACTCTAAGAGTCGTAGAGCAGTCTTCTTGAACTTATGGTGCAGCCTCTGGTAAGGTTCGGAGTGGGAAATCGGCTCATTCCAAGCCTTTTGGACCACCTAAAAAAACAGGCAATGAAACCCAAAGGATCTCAAATTTGAAGGAACGAGGTCTCCTTGGCCCCTTGTCATTCGCGAGCAGTAAGGGGCAGTGGTCGGAGAGGGAAGACAACAGGGCATGCAGGACATGTGTGTTGAAAGTGGTGTCCCACTCTGCATTACAGAAGAATGAGTCTAGCTTGCATAAGGTTGGGTTATTCCGCTCATTGCTCCAAGTGAAGCGCCTATTCTGGAGGTCGATTTCCTTAAGCTCATAGGTTTGCAACACAGAGCGGAAGCGATTGATCCTACTCCGATTCACATGACGTTCATTTTTATCTCTAGCCCGGTAGATCTGGTTGAAGTCCCCTAAGACGAGCCATGCCATCCCCGTCGTCGGCTTGTGGTTGATAATCTTCGCAAAGAATGCATCTTTGCTTGACGAGTCAGTGGGGCCGTAGACAATTGCTGCTTTGAAGCAAGTGTCGGAAGATCGAATCCACACCTTGGCTGACAAGCAATAAGTGGTGGTGATAATGTTAGTGACATCAAGGAGGTTTTCATCCCAGAGCAAAAGAATGCACCCTCTAGTTCCGGCAGCCGGCCGTTGTGCGAAGCCACAGAATCTGTTTCCACCAAGGGAGGCGGCGAGGAACATGTCGACGTAGCTAAGCTTTGTCTCTTGGGGACAAATCAGATGACATGAGGATCCCTCAATCGTAGCCTTAATTGTTGCCCTCCTATCCGAGCAATTTAGCCCCCTCATGTTCCAGCTTAAAGTGTTGATGGGTTGTTACATCATGGGAAACCAGATTGCACCCTAACCATAACCCAAATGGCGAATACATCCAGAGAGCTAATCAAGATCATAATACCAAGCCAACTAAGCTTAAAAAGAAACATCCAGGTACAAGGGACACACCCAGTCGTACTGTAGTAGTAGGCATGACCATCAGGCCCTAACATGCAGACTCCAAAAGGTTGCACTAACATGGGCAACCTACTACACCCTGAAGAGAAGTTCAGTAACACCATTGTTCAGGTGAGTGCCTCCTGCGCTCCAGCATCTTGTACTCCATTAGTTGGGTCCAGCACCCCTTCTCCTCCATGGCCGATCAATGCGTCTTCTACTGCATTGACAGCTGGGTTATCCAACTCAAAGAACTCTCTCATGGCGATGATCACTTTAGTGGGCAAATGTTGCTTGAATTTGTTTGTGAACGCTTGCAGTGTGTCCTCGGTGACGTCTTGTCCGTCCCTGGTGATACCCAAGCTACGACATACATGCATCTCGGCCTTCTTGGCCGCTGGCACATCCGGCGCACGCACATGATCTTGGCGTACACGCTGCTGAGAGAGGCCACCGGCAGTGGCAATCTTGACGCCTGCCAGGGTCTTCCTGCGTGCTGCCGGCCTCTTGAGAGGGGCGCGACACTGGCAAGGCAGGGGCGTGTGACGGCTGGAGTTGGGCCTCCGGGGGTGGGAGCAGAGCTGGCTGGCGCACAGTGAAGAGCTGAGTCGGGAGGGCCTCCTTGGGGCATGGAACAATCAGCGTCGCGCCTTGCCGGCAGCGTGTCATCAACAACGTGTAGACGAGCTCAGGGGGATGTGGGCGTGCGTTGCAGAGCACCGCTGTGTGGAAGCGGTGGCGTTGGTGAAGCCTCGAAACCACGGGGCATGCCAGTGAGGTGGACATGAGTGGGCGCAGCATGACCGTAGGAGGGCAGAGCTCAATGAGCGCCGGGCTCCTCTCCTGGTAGAGCACAATGGCCACACGCACCTCATCACGCTTGGAGCTCGGGGGAGGGGGTCCTCAGAACTGTCGTTGGCTACAGTGGTGGCAAAGCCGGGGGTGCGCGCTTCCCCGGATTGGCGCCTAGCCGGCTCAGGGCGCAGCTGCCTGACAGGGCTGCGGCCACGGAGCTCCCCAACAGCGTCTGGCTCAACCACAGCTAGCACCGCAGCAGCAGCATGCACTGGGGCTTGTGGGATGGGTAGGAGCTCAAGCGCCTGCTCCACGGCGTGCTCGCGGAGCCGGAGCCCAATAACAGCGGCCCGGAGGAGGCGGCGATGGGCTGAGTCGATGCAGCGCGGAGGTGTCTATCACGGCTGCCCCAGCGGTCGTCGCGGCCGCTCCTATCGTTGTCGCGGTGGTCAAGCGCACCATGCCCGCATCCGCTCCCGACCCGCGCCCCATAGCCACCTGGCCCATACCGGTGGTGGTCCCTCCGACGCCGCCGGCCACCTCCCAGCCCCAGCCCGAGTCCCTGGCGCTCCTCGCCGGCCTTCTCAACAAGCCCCAGCAGCTGCTCTGGGATTCCCCCCTGTGTCGCACCGCTCGCTGCCCATGGTCGGTCCAGATCTGGTGTTGGCTACTCCGCCGCCGCTGCTCTCGGGGCGCCCTGCCCATGTTGCTGATGCGGAGTGCGATTTGGAGACCCCCCGGAGCTTCTCACCCGTGTAGCCGCCCCAACCAACCGCTTCAATGCGGCCGGGGCTGCCCGTCCTGTCCATTCAGGAGTTAATGGAGGCCATGGCGCGGGGTGGCTTTCCTATTTTCGGTCAGAGGCGTCTCAAGCGCGTGTTGAGCAATCACTCCCGCGTGGTGCGGCGGACGCGGGGGCTCGAGTTTGCGGTGACGCCGTCCTGGGTGGAAGTAAAGTCCCGGCGGCCTCGCTGGCCGGCCAAGCACGTCGCTGCATTCACTGCTCGCGCCCCGCTGCCCGACTGTATTAAAGGGCTGTGTTTTCGCTGCCTCAACCCACGCCATAGAGCCATCCACTGCCGAGACCCCGTCGTCTGCAGGCGCTGCTTCTGCTCACGTCAAAGGGCATGCGGCTGCTCCCACCCGCCTCGCCCTCACCTGCGTCCTGGTGCCCCCAAGCTGCACCGGACGCTTGCTGCACAGGTGGTGGCCTGATGACCCACAAGTATAGGGGATCTATCGTAGTCCTTTCAATAAGTAAGAGTGTCGAACCCAACGAGGAGCAGAAGGAAATGACAAGCGGTTTTCAATAAGGTATTCTCTGCAAGCACTGAAATTATCGGTAACAGATAGTTTTGTGATAGGATAATTCGTAACAGATAGCAAGTAACAAATGTAACAAAGGTGCAGCAAGGTGGCCCAATCCCTTTTGTAGCAAGGGACAAGCCTGGACAAACTCTTATATAAAGCAAAGCGCTCCCGAGGACACATGGGAATTTTTGTCAAGCTAGTTTTCATCATGCTCATATGATTCGCGTTCGTTACTTTGATAATTTGATATGTGGGTGGACCGGTGCTTGGGTGCTGTCCTTACTTGGACAAGCCTCCCACTTATGATTAACCCCTCTCGCAAGCATCCGCAACTACGAAAGAAGAATTAAGATAAATCTAACCATAGCATGAAACATGTGGATCCAAATCAGCCCCTTACGAAGCAACGCATAAACTAGGGTTTAAGCTTCTGTCACTCTAGCAACCCATCATCTACTTATTACTTCCCAATGCCTTCCTCTAGGCCCAAAAAATGGTGAAGTGTCATGTAGTCGACGTTCACATAACACCACTAGAGGAGAGACAACATACATCTCATCAAAATATCGAACGAATACCAAATTCACATGATTACTTATAACAAGACTTATCCCATGTCCTCAGGAACAAACGTAATTACTCACAAAGCATATTCATGTTCATAATCAGAGGAGTATTAATTATCATTAAGGATTTGAACATATGATCTTCCACCAAGTAAACCAACTAGCATCAACTATAAGGAGTAATCAACACTACTAGCAACCCACAGGTACCAATCTGAGGTTTGAGACAAAGATCAGATACAAGAGATGAACTAGGGTTTGGAGAGGAGATGGTGCTGGTGAAGATGTTGATGGAGATTGACCCCCTCTCGATGAGAGGATCGTTGATGATGACGATGGCTTCGATTTCCCCCTCCGGGAGAGAAGTTTCCCCGGCAGAACAGCTCCGCCGGAGCCCTAGATTGGTTCTGTCCAAGTTCCGCCTCGAGACGGCGGCGCTTCGTCCCGAAAGCTCCCTTCTGATTTTTTCCAGGTCAAAACCCTCCATATAGCAGAAGATGGGCACCGGAGGCCTCCCAGGGGGCCCACAAGCCTGCTGGGCGCACCCAGGGGGGTAGGGCGCGCCCCCCTGGCTTGTGACCTCCTGGTGGGTCCCCTGATGTATTTCTTTCACCCAATATTTTTTATATATTCCAAAATAATTCTCCGTAGATTTTCAGGACATTTGGAGTTGTGCAGAATAGGTATCTCAGATTTGCTCCTTTCCAGTCCAGAATTCCAGCTGCCGGCATTCTCCCTCTTCATGTAAACCTTGTAAAATAAGAGAGAAAAGGCATAAGTATTGTACCATAATGTGTATTAACAGCCCATAATGCAATAAATATCGATATAAAAGCATGATGCAAAATGGACGTATCAACTCCCCCAAGCTTAGACCTCGCTTGTCCTCAAGTGAAAGCCGAAATCGATAAATATGCCCACATGTTTAGAGATAGAGGTGTCGATAAAATAAAATACGGACATGAAGGCATCATGGTTATCTTTAGAACAGCAACATATATTGACATATAATTTCTTATGCTAAAGTGACAATTCATTCACAAGGTAAAGTATGAATCAAGAACTCTATTGAGAACCAACAAACTATGACCTCAGTCATTGAAGCAATTCCAATTTATCATAACGTCGGAAAGAGTCAATATAAGAGCTTGTAAAGAAAATCCATATACTCAATCATCTTTTAGTCTTTCATAATTGCTAACACTCACGCGATACCTATGAGATCAAAGCGTCAATCGGACACAGAGAAAGATAGGGGCATATAGTATTGCCTCCCAACTATTTACCCCAAGGGTAATGTCAACAGAAATAACTCATGTTCACCCACATCCGAGTGGATATATGTGTCTAGATCATTCCCCAACACATGATGCTTGCCAAGAGATAAAGGCGAAATAAAGGAAGTGGTGAAGATCACCACGACTCTTGTGTAAAGGTAAGTACTAGAAAGTAAAGGTAACAGATAGGCCCTTCGTAGAGGGAAGCAGAGGTTGTCATGCGCTTTTATAGTTGGATGCACAATCCCTTAATGCAAAAGAACGTCACTTTATATTGCCCCCTGTGATATAGAACTTTATTATGCAGTCTGTCGCTTTTATTTCTTCCATATCACAAGTTCGTATAAAGTTTATTTTCCTCACACTAATAGATCACACATATTTAGAGAGCAAATTTTTATTGCTTGCACCGATGACAACTTACTTGAAGGATCTTACTCAATCCATAGGTAGGTATGGTGGACTCTCATGGCAAAACTGGGTTAAGGGTGTTTGCATGCACAAGTAGTATCTCTACTTGGTGCGGAAGTTTTGGCTGATATGAGGTGGAAGCAAGTGTCACATGTTGAAGGATCTATAACCATATAACTTCTATTCGGAAATAAGCAAACATAACTCATTATGTTGTCTTCCTTGTCCAACATCAACTTCTTAACATATAATATTTTAATGAGTGCTCACAATCATAAAAGATGTCCAAGATAATATATTTATATGTGAACCTCTCTTTCTTTATTACTTCCTTTTAATTGCCACAATGACCAATCGCTATGTTTGTCAACTCACAACAAGTTTCAATCAACATACTTCTTATATGTGAAGTCGTCACTCCCCATAAGATCATTATATATACTCTTTGCTTTTATTCTATACTTCTTTCTATTTCTTTTTCTCAAGATCATAGTAAGCAAGCAAAGCCCTCAACTCAAAACTACTCTTTATTATATAACTCTCGGACTTGCTTACATGGGAGGAACATAAAGCAAAACTAAAAACTAGATCACACTAAAGCTTTATTCTACTAGATCAAGATATAACCAAAAGGATCGAACTAAGAAAAACGATAAAAGTAAAAGATGTGATGGTGATACGATACCGAGGCACCTCCCCCAAGCTTGGCGCAAGCCAAGGGGAGTGCCCATACCGATGCGTTTAGTTGTCTTTCTTCGGAGGTGGTGATGTTGGAGTTGTTGATGAGGTTGGAAGCTTGTCTAGTTTCCTCTTAAGCCTAAAATTCTGTCCCCTCAGATCGTCTACTTCCTACTCGAGCTTCAATATCCTTTGACATAGTTCTTGCTTGCTCTCCTGCAGAAAACGAGAAGGGATAAATAGAACCTTGGGTTTTCTCCTTGTATTTGGGAGGCTCGATTTCCTGAACTCCACGTGCATATTTCCTGGTCGAGGCAGGGGGATCTCCTCTTCATCCGAGCTTTCTTTCTCATACTTGCCTTCTAGTTCCTCCTCCGAGAACAATCCATAAGGATCTAAGTCCCCATAGAGCTTGGGATTGGCGAGATAATGCGATACATAGCTCTCCCCATCGGAATCTTGGGACGACATCTTGCTCTAAATCTGTTGCAGAAACAGCTCAAAATGAAAACAGGAGGTATTGTCGTGATACGAAAGTCAAAACCTTCGAGAGATTATATAATGAATTTTTACCGACCCGAAGGAGTATACCACAAGAAAACGGAGTCCGGAGGGTACACGAGGTGGCCACAAGCCACAGGGGCGCGCCCAGGGGGGTGGGGCGCGCCCCCCTGGCTTGTCGCCTCCTCGTGCACTATTCTGACTGCTTTAAATTTTCCTAATTTTTTAAATATTCCAAAACGGATAAAAATTGCTATTAGAAAAGTTTTGGAGTCGGTTTGCTTACCGTACCACATACCTATTCCTTTTCGGAGTCTGAAATGTTCTGGAAGGTCTCCCTAATGTACTCCTCCGGAGTTATGGTATTAATAATATTGGTTTCAACATTTATGGGAGTACCTGAGATATAATTTTGATTCTTTGACCATTTACCACCTTCGGATTTGTGCCTTCGGCGTTGTTGATCTTGATGGCACCGGAACGATATACTTCCTCGATAATGTAAGGCCCTTCCCATTTAGAGAGAAGTTTTCCTGCAAAAAATCTTAAACGAGAATTGTATAGCAAGACATGATCACCTACATTGAATTCACGCTTTTGTATCCTTCTATCATGCCATCTCTTAACCTTTTCTTTAAACAACTTGGCATTCTCATAGGCCTGGGTTCTCCATTCATCAAGTGAGCTAATGTCAAATAACCTCTTCTCACCAGCAAGTTTGAAATCATAATTGAGCTCTTTAATTGCCCAATAAGCTTTATGCTCTAGCTCTAGAGGTAAGTGACATGCTTTACCATAAACCATCTTATACGGAGACATACCCATAGGGTTTTTATAAGCAGTTCTATAAGCCCATAATGCATCATCAAGTTTCTTAGACCAATTCTTTCTGGATCTATTAACAGTCTTCTGCAAGATCAATTTAATTTCTCTATTGCTCAATTCTACTTGACCACTAGACTGAGGATGATAAGGAGATGCAATTCTATGATTAACATCATATTTAGCAAGCAATTTACGGAAAGCACCATGAATAAAGTATGAACCACCATCAGTCATTAAATATCTAGGGACTCCAAATCTCGGGAAAATAACTTCTTTAAGCATCTTAATAGAAGTGTTATGATCAGCGCTACTAGTTGGAATAGTTTCTACCCACTTAGTAACATAATCAACAGTAACTAGAATATGAGTGTACCCGTTAGATTGTGGAAAAGGTCCCATATAATCAAAACCCCAAACATCAAATGGTTCAATAACAAGAGAGTAATTCATAAGCATTTCCCGACGTCTACTAATATTACCAATTCTTTGACATTCATCACAAGACAAGACAAACTTACGAGCATCCTTGAAGAGAGTAGGCCAATAAAAACCAGATTGTAGTACCTTATGTGCAGTTCTATCTCCAGCGTGGTGTCCTCCGTAGGCCTCGGAATGACACTTGTGAAGGATATGTTCCTGTTCATGCTCAGGCACACAACGTCTAATAACACCATCTACTCCTTCTTTGTAAAGGTGTGGATCATCCCAAAAGTAGTGTCTTAAATCATAGAAGAACTTTTTCTTTTGTTGGTATGTGAAACTAGGCGGTATAAATTTAGCAACTATGTAATTAGCATAATCAGCATACCATGGAGCATTACGCGAAGCATTTATGACAGCTAATTGTTCATCAGGAAAGCTGTCATCAATAGGTAGTGGGTCATCAAGAATATTTTCTAACCAAGACAAGTTGTCTGCTACGGGGTTATCAGCACCCTTTCTATCAATAATATGCAAATCAAATTCTTGTAGCAGAAGAACCCATCTAATAAGTCTAGGTTTAGCATCTTTCTTTTCCATAAGATATTTAATAGCAGCATGATCAGTGTGAACAGTTACTTTGGAATCAACAATATAAGGTCTGAACTTATCACAAGCAAACACAACTGCTAAAAATTCCTTTTCAGTGGTAGCATAATTTCTTTGAGCACTGTCTAGAGTTTTACTAGCATAATGGATAACATTTATTTTCTTATCAACTCTTTTTCCTAGAACAGCACCAACGGCATAATCACTAGCATCACATATAATTTCAAAGGGTAAGTTCCAATCAGGTGGTTGAACAACAGGTGCGGAAATCAAGGCATTCTTAAGAATTTCAAACGCTTCTACACAATCATCATCAAAAATGAATGGAACATCTTTTTGCAAAAGATTTGTGAGAGGCCTAGAAATCTTAGAGAAGTCTTTAATAAACCTCCTATAGAAACCAGCATGACCAAGGAAACTTCTTATACCTCTGATATTCGTAGGACACGGCATTTTTTCAATAGCATCAACTTTAGCTTTATCCACCTCAATACCTCTTTCGGAGATTTTGTGCCCCAAGACAATACCTTCATTAACCATAAAGAGGCACTTTTCCCAATTCAAGACAAGATTAGTTTCTTCACATCTCTGCAAAACTCGATCAAGGTTGCTCAAGCAATCATCAAAAGAAGTTCCGTAAACGGAAAAATCATCCATGAAAACCTTAAGAATCTTTTCACAAAAGTCGGAGAATATAGCCATCATACATCTTTGAAAGGTAGCAGGTGCATTGCATAAACCAAAAGGCATACGTCTATAAGCAAAGGTACCGAAAGGACAAGTAAAAGTGGTCTTTTCTTGATCCTCTTTTGACACAGGTATTTGAGAGAAACCAGAATAACCATCTAGAAAGCAAAAATGTGTATGTTTGGATAGTCTTTCTAGCATTTGATCAATAAAAGGTAGAGGGTAATGATCTTTCCTAGTAGCTTTATTTAATTTCCTAAAATCAATTACCATTCTATATCCTGTAACAATTCTTTGCGGGATCAATTCATTTTTATCATTAGGAACAACGGTAATACCTCCCTTCTTAGGGACACAATGAACGAGACTAACCCATCTACTATCAGCAACAGGATAAATTATACCTGCCTCCAGAAGCTTTAGTATTTCATTTCTTACCACTTCTTTCATCTTAGGATTCAACTGTCGTTGGTGATCAACAATTGGTTTAGCATCAGGCTCCATATTAATTTTATGCTGACATAGCGTGGGACTAATGCCCTTAAGATCATCAAGAGTATATCCAATAGCAGCACGATGCTTCCTCAAAGTTTTCAATAATCTCTTCTCTTCATGCTCTGAAAGGTTAGCACTAATAATAACAGGATATATCTCCTTTTCATCAAGATAAGCATATTTCATAGTATCGGGTAATTGTTTAAGCTCAAACACGGGATCACCCCTGGGTGGAGGAGGATCCCCAAGTATTTCAACAGGCAGGTTGTGTTTCAAAATAGGTTGCTGATCAAAGAAAATCTTATCTATTTCATTCCTTTCATTCACATGCATATCATTTTCATGGTCTAGCAAATATTGTTCTAATGGATCAGTAGGAGGCACAACAATAGAAGCGAGACCAATAATTTCATCTTTACTAGGCAATTCTTTGTCATGGGGTTGTCTACGAAATTTAGAGAAATTGAACTCATGAGACACATCCCCAAAACTTCCAGTAACAGATTCTTTCTCACAATCTATCTTAGCATTAACAGTATTCAAGAAGGGTCTACCAAATATGATGGGACAAAAATCATCTTGTGGGGAACCAAGGACAAGAAAATCAGTATGATACTTTATTTTCCCACACAAGACTTCAACATCTCTAACAATCCCAATTGGTGCTATAGTATCTCTATTAGCAAGCTTAATGGTAACATCAATTTCTTCTAACTCAGCTGGTGCAATATCATTCATAATTTCTTGGTATAAGGTAAAGGGAATTGCACTCACACTAGCACCCACATCACATAAGCCATGATAACAATGATCTCCTATTTTAACAGAAGCAACAGGCACGCCAACAATAGGTCTATGTTTACCTTTAGCATCAGGTTTAGCAATTCTAGCAGCTTCATCACAGAAATGAATAACATGCCCATCAATATTATCAACCAAGAGATCTTTAACCATAGCAATACTAGGTTCAACCTTAATTTGTTCAGGAGGCATAGGTGTTCTAGTACAACTCTTACGAACCACAGTTGAAGCTTTAGCATGTTCCTTTATTCTAACAGGGAAGGTGGTTTCTCAATATAAGCAGCATGAATAACAGGATCAGCATTATAAATAATAGTCTCTTCTTCAACTTTAATAGGTTCTACTACTTTCACTTCAATGGGAGGATGATATTTAAACCACTTCTCCTTAGGGAGATCAACATGAGAAGCAAAAGATTCACAGAAAGAAGCTACTATCTCAGAGTCAAGTCCATATTTAGTGCTAAATTCACGAAAAGCATCGGTGTCTATAAAGGATTTAACACAATCAAACTTAAGTTTATACCTGACTCCTTACCTTCGTCGAGTTCCCAATCTTCAGAGTTGCGTTTAATTCTTTCCAATAAATCTCATTTGAATTCAATATCTTTCTTCATAAAGGAACCAGCACAAGAAGTATCGAGCATGGATTGATCATTACGAGAAAGTCAAGCATAAAAATTCTGAATAATAATTTCTCTCGGGAGCTCATGATTGGGGCATGAATATAACATTGACTTAAGCTTCCCCCAAGCTTGAGCGATTCTTCCTCCTTCACGAGGCCAAAAATTATAAATATAATTCCGATCACGATGAACCAGATGTATAGGATAAAACTTCTGATGAAATTCCAATTTCAATCGATTGTAGTTCCATGATCCAATATCATCACATAGCCTATACCATGTCAATGCCTTCTCCTTCAAAGATAAAGGAAAGACTTTCTTCTTAACATCATCCTCGGGCAAACCTGCAAGCTTGAATAATCCACAAACTTCATCCACATAGATTAGATGCAAATCAGGATGTAGTGTTCCATCTCCTGCATAAGGATTAGCTAGCAGTTTCTCTATCATACCCGAAGGAATTTCATAATAAATATTTTCAGTAGGTGCAGTAGGTTGAGGAGCATCTCTTTGTGCTTCCGGTCGAGGTGAAGATACCCCGAACAAGCCCCTCAAAGGATTATTTTCCATAGTAACAAGTGACAGTAAATTTCAGCACAGTATATAAATTTTTCCTTACCAAGTTACACTCACCAAAGGCGCTTCACTCCCCGGCAACGGCACCAGAAAAGAGTCTTGATGACCCACAAGTATAGGGGATCTATCGTAGTCCTTTCGATAAGTAAGAGTGTCGAACCCAACGAGGAGCAGAAGGAAATGACAAGCGGTTTTCAGTAAGGTATTCTCTGCAAGCACTGAAATTATCGGTAACAGATATTTTTGTGATAGGATAATTCGTAACAGATAGCAAGTAACAAATGTAATAAAGGTGCAGCAAGGTGGCCCAATCCCTTTTGTAGAAAGGGACAAGCCTGGACAAACTCTTATATAAAGCAAAGCGCTCCCGAGGACACATGGGAATTTCTGTCAAGCTAGTTTTCATCATGCTCATATGATTCGCGTTCGTTACTTTGATAATTTGATATGTGGGTGGACCGGTGCTTGGGTGTTGTCCTTACTTGGACAAGCCTCCCACTTATGATTAACCCCTCTCGCAAGCATCCACAACTACGAAAGAAGAATTAAGATAAATCTAACCATAGCATGAAACATGTGGATCCAAATCAGCCCCTTACGAAGCAACGCATAAACTAGGGTTTAAGCTTCTGTCACTCTAGCAACCCATCATCTACTTATTACTTCCCAATGCCTTCCTCTAGGCCCAAACAATGGTGAAGTGTCATGTAGTTGACGTTCACATAACACCACTAGAGGAGAGACAACATACATCTCATCAAAATATCGAACGAATACCAAATTCACATGATTACTTATAACAAGACTTATCCCATGTCCTCAGGAACAAACGTAATTACTCACAAAGCATATTCATGTTCATAATCAAAGGAGTATTAATTATCATTAAGGATCTGAACATATGATCTTCCACTAAGTAAACCAACTAGCATCAACTACAAGGAGTAATCAACACTACTAGCAACCCACAGGTACCAATCTGAGGTTTGAGACAAAGATCGGATACAAGAGATGAACTAGGGTTTGGAGAGGAGATGGTGCTGGTGAAGATGTTGATGGAGATTGACCCCCTCTCGATGAGAGGATTGTTGGTGATGACGATGGCTTCGATTTGCCCCTCCGGGAGGGAAGTTTCCCCGGCAGAACAGCTCCGCCGGAGCCCTAGATTGGTTCTGTCCAAGTTCCGCCTCGAGACGGCGGCGCTTAGTCCCGAAAGCTCCCTTCTGATTTTTCCAGGTTAAAACCCTCCATATAGCAGAAGATGGGCACCGGAGGCCTCCCAGGGGACCCACAAGCTTGCTGGGTGCGCCCAGGGGGGTAGGGTGCGCCCCCCTGGCTTGTGACCTCCTGGTGGGTCCCCTGATGTATTTCTTTTGCCCAATATTTTTTATATATTCCAAAATAATTCTCCGTAGATTTTCAGGGCTTTTGGAGTTGTGCAGAATAGGTATCTCAGATTTGCTCCTTTTCCAGTCCAGAATTCCAGCTGCCGGCATTCTCCATCTTCATGTAAACCTTGTAAAATAAGAGAGAAAAGGCATAAGTATTGTACCATAATGTGTATTAACAGCCCATAATGCAATAAATATCGATATAAAAGCATGATGCAAAATGGACGTATCATGGCCGCGCATCGTGCGCTTCCGATGGCCTCCGCTGCCGCGCCCTCGGCTTGGTCAGGAGACCATACCATCCACCCCGAGGTCTTCGCCATCATCCACAACACCCCGACGATGCTCATGGAGCTGGCCCTGCTGGAGTCCAACGTGGTGCTCGCCTGGTTCGACCGGGATTGCCGGGCATCAACAAGCGAAGTGGTGGCGGCCATTGCTATCAGCCTGGGCGCCCTACGGGATGATGTCATCATCGTCCTCCACTACCCATAGAAGTTCCTGGTCCACTTCATCTACAAGAACCATGTCGAGCTCGCTGCATCCCGCCACAAGACCCCCTTCGGCGAGACCAAGCTGCAGCTCCGTGCGTGGCATATGGAGAAGCACGCTGAGCACGTCGACATGTGGCACCATGTTCGCCTCTGCCTCGAGGGGCTCCCCATGTACACCTAGGATGAGCAAGCGGTCGCCAACGCCATCGGCTCATGCTGCTCGCTCGACTACATCGAGCCCATGTCCAATCTAAAGATCGAGACAAAGGTGCTCTCACTCTGGGCATGGACGCCGTGCCCCAGCAAGGTGCCGAGACTTAGCTGGATCACCCTTCCGGTGCGAAACGGTGGCGCTCCCATGTACGACCGCAAGGGGCTAGAGCACCGGGTTCTTGTCCATCTGGACATCCATGAAGACCCCTCCTCCGACAACACGGGGTCCAGGTCATTCACTTGGCGCTACCACATGGTCGACAACGAGTCAAAGGCGCGTGACAAGCGCGAGAGGATCTCCCGGCCAGTGTGCCACGACTGACGTGACCGAGATGACGAGGGCGACCGCGGACGCGACGCTACCAGAGGCGGCCAGGGATGAGGCGACCGCATCCGCGGAAGCCTTTCCCACAAGAAGCTGTATGTGTGAAGGAAGAAACATACATACACTGCGTCAACATGTTTGGTACGGTTAGCTTAGTGCCTTAGTGCAACCCTAACGTGGTGCACCAAAACAAACACATCAAATTTTCACGAACGTGCCCGCGGACAAACGTTAGTCCATTTTTAACCAACCCCTAAAAAGCCATAAGGGAGTAAAAATTCTGTTTTACTCCCTTACGGCGCACTTAGCCGATACCCTAAAAGTCTTAGTGGAGTAATTTTTTTACTCCATCTTCAAATCTCCCTAAATTTACTCCATCCCGCCGTGGCCGAGTAAATCTGGCGCCTCTCCCTCTCGCACCTTCCGCGACGCACCGTCTCCCGACGCTGCAGCCACCACACCTCGCCGCCGCCACCGATGATCGTCCGTACAGCCGAAATGGATAGCCCGACCCCTTCCTTCATCCCGCCGGACACCATCGCCGGCTTTTTGCCACCAGAGATCACCCACGTACCGCCGCCCGCGCCGAAGAAGAGTTTGGGGGGGGGTGAAAAAGACCCACCATGTCCAAGCTCCTCCTCCAACTGCTCCAATGGCCTCCGGGGTGGCCACCGCCTCTTCGGCAATGGCCCGCCATCCTCCCACCGGACCTGCCGAAGCCAAACGCGCTCGAAAGCCAACGGCTGCGGCGACGGCGCTCGGTGAGGCAGCCGCGAAGAAGAAGATGAAGAATGCCAAAGGGGAGCCTCGTGCTGCAACTCCGGTGGCCCCTACAACCACCGCTCCGGCGCGGGCGGCGGCCGCAACCGGCAACAAGCATCGCGGCCGCCAAGTGTTTGATGAAATGCCTACAAGGTAAAACGACCGACCTCGCGTCTTATTGGTATCAAGAGTGATTGTTGGTGGCCGGTAGTGATTGTTGATAGTGTTTGCTTCGTTTATTGTAGTGCGGAGATGAACGCGGCCGAATTCCTTGCTTCCTTGGAGTCCTCGGCCGCCGTTGGACTTGATGAGCTCAACTACGACTCGTTTTGGGATCATTCGACGGCCACCCAAGACATGCTATGACGGTTGTGCTATGCGTGTTTTAATTTGAATGTTTTTGAAATGTATATTGTGTAGTGTTTGAAGTTGATGCGGTTAGGACAATAAAACTGCAAAGTTTGGTTTTTACTCCACTAACTATAAGGGATCGGTTAGGTGCGGCTACCGTTAGTGGAGTAAAAATTTACTCCACTAACTTTACTTTGACGGATACTCCACTAACTTTTAGGGGATCGATTAGAAATGACCTTAGGTGGTCATTTCATCATATCCATTAAATCCGGATAGCATGAGTGAGTGACGTGGATGAGGTGGACGGACTCCGAGGTGGGTCTAGAGAAAAATCACATAGACTGTGAAGACATGTGGTCCAACTCACAGTGGCCCGAGCGGAGTAATGCATTCAGGTGGGGACTTCCCCGGTGATTGCTCAAAAATAAAACAATGGACCGAGCGGACTGTGTGGACTTCTCTATTCGGTTTGAAAATTTACGTCTCCGTGAATATTTAATGTCCACTTTTGAATGACAAAAAGGTGCCCGGGTAATGGATATACTGATCTAAACATTTACAGGTGTTTTGATGAACTGGAAGTTGCCTTTATCTCAGGTTCATCCGGTGATTAGTTCCTTGCAGGAGGACTGACGCGTGCGAGAGCCGAGCACGAGCTACCAAACCCACTGTCACTTTGCTACCGCTAGAATACCGCAGAGAATCGATCGGTAGGATGGTGGAGCCTATGTGCTTCTGCGTCTAATACGTTTTAAAGTATATTAAAGTTGTTAGTTACATCCTTCGTCCGCGAATAAGTGTACATATAGGTTTTGTCTTAAGTCAAAGGTTTAAAACTTTGACCAACTTTTTAGGGAAAAGTAAAAGCATTTATGACACTATATTAGCATCACTAGATCCGTTTTGAAATGTGCTTTGATAATATACCAATTTGATGTCATATCTATTACTACTATTTTTTATGAAGTTGGTCAAAATTTTAAAACTTTGATTTAAAACAAAATCCAGATGTACATTTATTCGCGGACGGAGGGAGTAGAAGCTAAGGTGATAAGGGAAATGTAGAGTTTTTTTTTTGTTTAAGTATTAGCTTGATCGCGAGTTAAACTTATCAATCCTCTTTTCATATAATTTTCAACTCTAGCCATCTAGGTGTCAAAAGCAACAATAATATAAAACTCAACACGGGATACCAATAAAGCCTCCTTTGGTTTGGAGGAATTTCACAGGAATTCTATAGGATATGATTCTTATAGGATTTTTTCCAAGGGCCAGTTCTTTTGTAGCTTCTGAGAGCCAATTGTCAAAATAAGCCAGAAGCCCAAAAGAACTCGTTTTGTATGAACTGGCTTAACTTATTTCCACCGGAGTCCCCTTTGCAATGGAAAAAAGATGGGGGTGAGCAGCTTCCCGCAGAAGCCCACTTACGATCGAAGCGGTATATCTCACTGCCATTGAAGTTCCCCCATATTACAGAAGAAATGCCACCGCACCAACCCTCCCAATCAGCGAAAGATTAGCTCGAGCGCTCTCCCATCCCGAACGAGAATCGCGCATCCACTAGGGTTTCTTGCATCCGCCGCCGCCGCCGCTCCCTGCCCCTCCCTCCGGCACAACCTCGCCTCCCTCCGGCGCCACCTCACCTCCCTCGGGCTCATCCCCCGCCACCTCACCTCCATTCGGTCGTGGAGGTCGCCCCAGCCTCGCCCCTTCTTCCCCGTCGCCAAAGGCCGCCTCCAGTCTTGCCTGTTCCTCCGGCCGTCGTCCCGCTCCGGCGGCCATCTCCTGCTCCTCCTGCCGACCCGTCCCCGTCCCCCCTTTCCCAGGTGCTGGACGGAGTCCGAGCAGCAGCTCGTCGGAGCAGGGCGAGACCTCCTCTGCCTTTTGTCCGGAAGCATGCTCCCGTATCTCTGCTCCTCTTTCCCGTCCGGCCACGAGAAGGACCTCCGACGAGTTCGCCTACCCCATGCATCTCCGTCAAGCCTGCATCGGCCACCTGCTGGTCCAGCTCCCGTCGCTGGATAGTCCAAGGGTATTACAGACTATTCCTGAGTGTATGTAAAAATAAGCTAAAAAGACAGAACCTAAAAAGAACTGGATAGCTTATTTTCATGGGCTTATTTCCACAACATCTTCTCTAGGGCTTATTCCCATCGCAGCTTATGATTATTCCCATCGCAACTTATACATAAGCTGCACCTCAAAAGAACTGGCCCATAGAGCCCTTTGGTTTGTAGGAATGCATTCCTATTCTTACATAGGATTGGTTCATATCCTCCACATTTCAAAGGAAAATAAAAAAGAGGCTAGACTCAATGGAAAAATTTCTATGATGACATCTCTTTTCATAATCCTACTCATAGGATTTGAGATGCATGCCATCTCATTTCCTATAAATTTCCTATTCCTATGACAATCCTATCCTATGAACCAAAGAGGCCTTTAGTGTTTAGTTTTGGAGAAACGCCGATGGTCAGTACATCAAGTAGTAGGAGTAGAATACATGTATTTACGATATAAGAGCATCTACAGCCGGACCTAGCAAATTTGACCCCTTAAACGCCCGCGGACGCGCCCGGTCAGTGACCGGGCGTGTTCGTTTTGAGCCCCTATAATTTGGTCCGCGCAGCCACACTTCTCATTTTTCTTCTCATATGTCCGGTCACTTGCACGTGATTGGTGGAGAAGAAGAGAGAGAAAGAAAAAAATGAATAAGAAAAGAGAAAAGGTGGTCCGGAGTGGGGTCGCGTCCTACGTGGCGGACTGACCGGGCGTGTCCGGGCGCGTCCGCGAGCCCTCATATCGTCCCCATATTTGAGATGCATATGAGGGGTGCCGGTCAGTCCGGACGTTTGAGACGGATATGAGGGGTCCGGTTGGATCGCATTTTTGTAACCGGTCAGTGACCGGGAGGGCGTTCCGAGCGTTTGAGGAGCATATAGGGGGTCCGGCTGTAGATGCTCTAATGCAGAAAATATGACGTCGTGCATGTGCTTGTCATTAATCCCAACTCCTACTATAGTGACCATGCAAAAAAAAAAAACCTCCTACTATATTGAGTATATACGGCACAAGATCCAAGAACGTTTCAGTTAAGCGAGTATACGAAACTAATTTTATCCACTAAAATACAACGTCGCATACGGCAGGCAGGACACGCTTTAACCGTGGCCGTTTACTTAGCCAACCCTCATGGTTGCACGGAGAATGAGCGAGATCACACGTGCGGCATGGAGAAAGTCTCTCAAGGTTACCTGCGTAATTTCACCAACAAAACTTGATCTTCTCTTCGCGCCACGTTTCTCTCCAGGCAACGGGAGAAGCAGCGTGCCCAGCTACTTCCAGTTCCATACGCAAGACCACTCCTACTTTCCACCGACTGGTGGGGCAACAGAGAGATCGGTCCCACGTGTCAATGACGAACATGGCCAACGGTAATAGAGGCGGCCGGGCGGCAAGTCAGGAAAGTGATGACCGCGACGAGATGTCACCCGTTGAGTAACCACTGGGCTTTCTTTTTCTATTGTTCGATTCGAATCCACCGTGCGACCCGTTGGTCACCGACACACTAGTTCATTTTGATGCAGCTTATGGTTGGTTAAAGTACCATACTACTCACTCCGTATCAGTCAGCCTATAAAAACGTCTAATATTTTGATAAAAAGGTAGTACTATACATGTAGATGATTCCGTAGCCATACAGAATGTCCAGGCTCGAAACTTTGGCGTTTGTCTCGAAAGTGTCCTCCTCACCTCAAGCTCATATGAGCTCGAGTAAACAGTAAAATAGAAAAAACTAATTTTTTTTGGTCACAAACTTTGACAATTTTTCTAATGCTTGCAAAGTTTCACCATGTAATGGCATTTCTGAAATTCGTGGTAAAAAAATTGATGTTCCCAAGAAGTTATTTTTAGAGTGCTGATTTTGCTTTTTGCCACGACTTTTCATGGATGCCATTCTATGATGAAACTTTGTAAGGATTTAAAACATTTGTCAAATTTTGCCAAAAAATAAGTTTTTTTTTGTTTTTATTGTTCGCCCGAGCTCATATGAGCTCTAGCTCAGTTAATTCGCGTCTGTTTGTATTAGACTTTAGAAACAACATACACTTGTCAAGAGGCGAAAAATAGTTCAACAAACAAAAAAATGCCTCTTCCTTCTCTATATCAGTGCAAAAGGTAGGTTTGCAGCGTTGTACACTTGGGCATGTTAGAAAAAATCTACTATAGGTGGACGCTATGTATTTTTTTGGTACCAGGGTCTAATGTCAATTTAAACCCGTCGACCCAAGGTCTAAGGGCATCTTCAACATGGTCTCCTAAAACGGACAGTGACACGAGAGTTGGCCATTCAACATTGCCCGTATACATATCACGAAGGCTCACCTATTCTTCCTTGAGACAACATCACAAAGACGTTTCTCAACCACTAGTGGTAAACCTTGAGGTAGTATCCAAACCTTCACAAACTTTTCAGGGGTAATCACAATGCTTGATTCCTCGCTGGAGTACTCCTACTGTCTAGGGAGTCTTCAACCTCCAAAAGCAACAAGATGCACCACGAAAACAAAGGGAGAATCAACTTTCACTTTTGTGAATGTGTAGATCAGGCACTTCTCCTTCACTTCTCAAGACATCAAGAGCTTTGGTTGGCTAAGGAGGGAGATCTCCAAGAAATTCTAGAGGAGAGATAAATGGAGTCGTCAAGTTCTTCGTGGAGATATTGCATAAGCGTGCAACAACTCTGGATGGCCCGGACACTCGCTAACTTGCCCATGAAAGTTCCGGACCAAGTTTTGGGTAGGTTCGGGGCTATCCTGAGAGATTGCACAAATTGTTCAATTTTTCTGGATACCCCGAAAGCTACTCGAACCTGCCCCAAAGGTTCTGGAGCACGGAAGTTTTGGGCTTCACAAAAATTTGTCCAAGGATGGCTTTAGAGCACTTCTCTCCTTAGGAATGAGATGAATTTTGGTGTGCTTGTATTATGGTGTAAGTGAAGTTGATTCCCGAGTATCTTCAGGGTGCGCCCCCTCTTAATAGTGCGGTTGCCCTATGAACTTTATAATAAAATGGAAATCACTGGCAACGCTTTTTCTTTTACGAATAGAGGGACATCTAACCATCCATGCAATCTTCTGTGCTACGACGGCACTGTTTACACTAGTACATGTGGTTAGATCACAAACATATGTTGTCATAAATACCGAAAATCATTACGAGCATAAACGGCATTTCAGAGGTGCTTAGAAAAGTAAATCAGATTTTTCTAAGCACTGATGATTATTTATAGAGGATAGCCGCTTAATTAAGCACCTTTCATATATAGATAGATAAGCACCGATGTTTTAGAAAAAAACTCGTTTTATTTTGCCAAACACCTTGCAGTGTACCGGGCCGTAATCACATTTCTGACTTGAACTCAAATTGAACTTTTTTTTGAAGGAAAATCAAATCAAACTCCTTTTTGCTTTGAGTTGAACTCATATCGAACTTGCCTAAACCTGGAACGGAGAAGAAGGTTATCTTATCGTAAAGGTTCACTACACAAGTACACATATTGATGTATTATAATTCCTACCGTTGTCAACATAAAAAGCAGTCTCCTAAACAGATACACGCTCCCATGACCAAACTTCTTAACCACATTCCTGAGTCGAACTCAAATCAAACCTTTTTAATTTTTTAGTGGAACTCAAATCAAACTTGCTCCGAACCCGGAATGGAGAAGCAAAGCCGCCGGGAGGGGCAATTCGGTCAACCCAACGCCCCGAAAAGGGACGCGACCCAACTGCCGAACCGTCCCGAAGCGCCTAACGCCGTGCAAATTACCGAAGCGCCCTCTCCCCATCCGTCTCGGCTCCGGCCCGGACGTCCGATCCGCCCCGCGATTCGGGAAACCGCTTCCCCCGGGAAGTACCTGGTACCACACCTATATAGCGTCACGCGTGGCGCACCCAGAACGGCGCGGAAGAAACTAAACTCGAGAGGCGAGGAAAAAAAAGAGAGGAAAACAAGTGGAGGAGTAAAGCAGCGGCGCAAGCAAGGGAGGAGGAGGAGGAGGAGGAAGCGAGGCGATTGCTTGCGGGATTCGCCGGCGAGTTCGATCGGCGAGGGAGGCGGAGGGGAGTCTGATCGGTGCGGTGATGGGGGTGAGGGAGCCCGTGGTGATGGAGATACCGGCGGAGGAGGGGGCGGCCGCGAGGGTGCCGCCGCGGATCAGGAGGAGGCTGCTCGAGGGCAGGGCCAGCGGCGGCGGCGGCGGCCCGGCCAGCGCCGAGGAAATCGAGGCCAAGCTGAAGGAGGCCGACCACCGGAGGCAGGTAGGTGTCCCTGTCGGGTGCCTTTAGTTTTTTCGCTTTTCCCCTTCTTCCTCCTCACGGTGGATTGCGAACTGTGAATTCGAAGTATTGAGGACTGCTTTTTTTTCTTTTCTTTTATATACGCTACTACTATTATCCTCGTCGGTGGTTCCCATACATGTCCTGCTATTGAAGTGGTATATAATTTTATACTTCTATTAAGAAAGTGATGCTGTTTTTGAAGGATTTTACAGTAACTTTAGACCTGTGAAAGAATTCCTTTGGTTGAGCCTGTTCGTGGGGTTGTCGAAGTAACATTCTTTGGCTCTTTCCCGGGAAAAAAAGAAGAAGTAACATTCTTTGGGAATTGTTTTGGCGGTAGGTAGTCGTGAGCTGAAGTTGGTCTCACGGGTGCCACAAATTGCTTTTCTGTTGGATTTTGCCGGTTTTTCTTTTCTTTTCTAGTTGGGGTTTTCTGATCTTTGAATTGAAGCGTTTTCCCCCTATATTGAAAAGGTCTCAATTTTATCTGTAGTTCGGTGAAAGCGTAAACAGGGACTATTGGTAATTAATTTAGTTGTCTGCATCGGTTTATTTCGAGTTGCCAGTAAAAATAGAAAGTTTTTTAATCAAATAATAAAGGTGAAATTATTTATAAGTTCTAACTGCTTAAGTTAGCAATTGATTTCAGGTTGTTTCGGTGGTAGGAAAATTATGGTAGTTTGGTAGGATAGTTTGCTTTCATCATCCACCACTTGGTTTTGCTTAGAAGTAACTTGTACCGCGAAATTTTAGTTGCAACTTTTATAGTTCTGTTGGTTGATGTAATCCTGGTAGGAGCTGTAGAATCAACTAAATAATTATGTGCTCTTTTTGGTTAAAAGTAAGTTTGGAGTGAATTAGCGATACATGCTTAACCAAATTAATTCATGTTCATTGTCTCTCTGCAGCAATTCTACGATTGGTTATCCTGCAAAGCAAGGAAGAAGCCACGGAGCCCATCATGGTCGTCTCAAGAGGAAGATTACGGACAGCGCCTTGAAGCCAGGCTTCAGGCAGCTGAGCAGAAAAGGTTAAGCCTCTTGGCAAAGGCACAGAACCGGTTAGCCAAGTTGGATGAACTCCGACAAGCAGCGAAGAATGATGTGGAAATGCGGTTTGAGAAGGAGAAGGAAGAACTTGAGACTAGAGTCGAGTCTCGTGTCCGACAGGCAGAAGAAAACCGTATGCGCCTTCTGCATGCAGATATGCAGAGGCGGGCTGCACTGAAGGAGAGAACAGAGAGGTACCTCGTGCAGAAGGCGACATCTGAGAGCAAGTATACAGAGCGGGTGCGATCTGCTATCCTGGAAAAGCGTGCTGCTGCTGAGAAGAAACGGCTGGCATTGTTAGAAGCTGAGAAGAGGAAGGCTCATGCTCGGCTCATGCATATTCAACAAGCAGCCATGACTGTAAGCAGCCAGAGAGAAGCAGAGAGGATTAAATTGAAAGAACATCTGGAAAGCAAACTTCAGAGGGTATGTGTTGTCATACATACGTGATTACAATTTTAGTTCTCTTGTTCTGCTTCTTATCTGATTTGTTATCTTCTCGTATTACAGGCCAAGAGGAAGAGAGCTGAATATTTGAAGCAGCGAGGAAGTCCATGCAGTTCTGCTCATGCCGATTACATCAAGCATGCAGATTTTCTTTCAAGAAAGCTTGCAAGGTATTACTACCATACAGTAAATTCTCACAGTTTAATCCTCTCTGCTGTACATATCACTTTATTTTAAATTTATAAAAATATACTGTGAGAAGAAATTCTCACAGTTTCGGGTCAAAAAAAAAACCCTACCATACAGTAAATTATTTGAATACTAACTGTTTGGTTGTATTTGCACGTTTGAGTTAATTGAAGTTTTCTTCTCGTATACTGTAGGTGCTGGAGAAGTTTTGTGATGTCCAGGAAGACAACACTTGCCTTAGCTCAAGCCTATGATGCTTTGGGAATTTATGAAAAATCTGTGAAGTCAATGCCATTTGAGGAATTAGCTATGTTGATGGGATCTCCCACAGCTCTTGAGGCTACTAAGGCATTACTTGACCGGTTCGAGAGGCGTTTGACTCTTTGTCAATCGGCAAGTTTGTCATCTGCAGAAAATATAGACCATCTACTGAAACGCCTTGTGACTCCAAAGAGGAAGGTACCTCAAAGTAGAGATGGAAGAACAAGGGTTGCAGCAAAAAGGCCAGCACGAACAACTGAAACAGGCAGGTTGTCTAGATATTCACTGAGGGTGGCACTCTGTGCTTACATGATCCTGGCTCATCCTAGTGCTGTTTTAAGTGGAGATGGTGAGCAAGAGAAGCTACTCATGGAGTCAGCAGCAAACTTTGTCAGGGAGTTTGAGCTGCTGGTTAAGACAATACTTGAGGGACCAGGAAGAGCCTCAAGGCAGCCATCTCTTCACGGTGCTGAATCATCTAGTTGCCAGAAGTCTTATGATGTTGCCGGTCAAAGTAAATTCAAGATTCAGTTGGTTAATTTTGACAAAGCCTGGTGCACCTACCTTTACAGATTTGTGGTGTGGAAAGTAAAAGATGCAAGATCATTGGAGAGTGATCTTGTTAGGGCTGCATGCAAGCTTGAGCTGTCAATGATGCAAACATGCAAGTTAACTGCCGATGGGCAGTCACAAAACCTCACCCATGATATGAAGGCGATTCAGAAGCAGGTTTCTGACGATCAAACACTCCTAAGAGAGAAGGTTCAGCATCTGAGTGGTGATGCAGGCATCGAGCGTATGGACTCTGCTCTCTCAGATGCAAGGTCAAAGTTCTTTGAAGCGAAGGAGAATGGAAGTCTATTGGCAACACCTGTTGCAAACGTATCTACTCCTCTGAGCATTGATTCATCTGGAAAGCCCCCGCCTTCTGAGGTTAATGTGAGTTCCAAAACAGATGCTGAAGGATCAAGGTCTGTTGTCCGATCCTTATTTGGAGCTTCCGCAGCATCAAGCAGCACATCGCCAGTGAATCTGCCAACAGAGAATGAGCAAATGGTCAATGAGATGCTTCATGAGGACGGTGGTGCGATTGCTGGCAATTCTAATGATGTCCGTACCACTGAGAAGGATTTCCAAGACAAGGTGAGGGAAACAATGGAGAAAGCTTTCTGGGATGTGGTTACCGACTCAATGAGAGGAGACAAACCAGACTACAGCCAACTGATCAACCTGGTAAAGGAAGTGAGGGATTCGTTGCACGACTTGGCTCCCAAGGGGTGGAAGGAGGAAATCTATGAGAACATTGACCTCGAAATTTTGTCCCAGGTAAGATCGCGGTGTTATGCATGTAAAAATTTGTCATCGAGTTCCTTACTTTTTCTTATTCATGAAACATTGACATAATATTGTTCCTGCACAAATGAAGGTACTCGAGTCAGGCTCCCAGGACACCCAATATCTGGGGCAGATTTTGCAGTACTCGCTGGATATGGTCAGAAAGCTGTCTGCTGCTGCAAAGGATGATGAGATGAAGGCAAGTCATGACAAATTATTGAGCGAGTTGGCTGCAAGTTCTGAAGTTAATGATAATGGAGTCAGCTCGTTCGTCATTGCTGTTATCAAGGGTCTGCGTTTCACTCTGGAAGAAATAAAGGTGTGTTGAGCGTTAATACATTATATAAATTTCTCCTATAATTAAATGCAGTTGTTTTTATGAAGTGGAATTCTTACATTTTCCTATTATAAACAGCAACTGCAAGTAGAAGTGAGCAAGGCATATGTTCAGCTGATGCAGCCGACGATAAAAGGCTCTGCTGGAGTGGAGTACCTGCAGAAGGCTTTCGGCGATCGCTATGGACCTCCTGCCAATGCGTCAGCTGCTCTCCCGGTAACTCTACAGTGGATTTCAGCATCAAAGAGCATCGTGGACGTAGAATGGAGCGAACATCTGGGCTCTCTTTCAGTTCTTCCAGCAGCAAATCATGTAAGTTTCTAACAACATCAGCAGCATAGCGGCATTCTATTTGTTATCTGGTTCCTGACACTAGTTTAATCCTTTGTGCAGGCTCAGCCCCTTGTTACAGTGCTCCGAGCTGGCCATGGAGCCCCAACAGCTGCTGTAGCTTCAGCAGGTAGTTCAGGTTTACCTGAGTGCAAGGGAGAAAAGGTTGACAAGCTTGTGAGGGTTGGCTTGTTGCAGCTTATCAGTGGTATGGAGGGCTTGCAATTGCAGTCAACTCCTGAGAGCTTCCACCTTAACTTTGTGAGACTGAGGGCCGTGCAGGGCCAATTTCAAGAAGTGATTGTGATGGCTACGAGGTAAACAACCAACTACTTTTATACGTGTATATAATAATTTTATCTTATCAATGTGTGCTAACTGAACCTACTGTTTGTGCAGCATGCTCGTCCTGCGTCAAGTCCTGATGAGTGAGAATTCTAAGATCACTCCTCTGGAGCTGGAGACTGTCATCTCCGAACTCTACGGCGCTCTGGTGAAGCTGCTGGACAACTCCCCGGAGGCAGGCACCGAAGAGATCGTGGAGGCGATGATGAGCGCGTCGGCCTCGGCCGGCTCTTTGTCGGACGCGAAAACTCAGGCGAGGAGGCAGATAATAACCCGGGTGCTCCTCAAGAGCCTCCAAGCCGAGGATGTCGTCTTCAAGAAGGTCTCCCGGGCGGTCCACTGCGCCTTCCGTGGTGGTGTTCTCGGGGGCAGCGGAGCCAAGGGGCAGAAGCTGGCGGACGCAGCTCTACGCCGCGTCAGTGCGGCGAAGCTCACTGGCTGGGTGGTGAAGGCGGCCGAAGTGCTCATCAGGGTGGCCACGGTCTCGGAGAAGGTCCACGGCCTGTGGTACAAAGCGCTCGCCTGAATGTGAATATAGCTTACTACTATGGTTGGTTCTGTGAATACACACGTTGGGTCGGTTGTAAATTCTTGTCCCGCTGGATGAGGTGGGAATAAGTCATTGTACAGAAATTAATTACTAGTTCAGGATGTTAAGAATTCTTGGTGTAGGGCAAATATGGATGTCCCAGCTCCAGAATTTAGTCAGTCAGGGCCCGGAGATGCTCAATGGCACCTGGGTTACTCCAAATCTCCAATGATGGTGCAGTCACTGTAATAGAACTCAGTAATGTGATTGGTAATTGTCTATGGTGTAAATATATGCCTCGTTTGTTTGAGGAGTTAGGTGTTAAATTCTTGAATAACTGATTCTGAAAAGGAGTAGTTATACATAATCACATCACATGGATTGATGATCCTTTCAAGGCTCAAGGGCTTTATATATCTAGCTCCTTTTTTTAAGAGCATGCAAATTGTGCGCCTTAGCTTTAAGAAAGACAGGGTAAAAATAAAATATAAGAAAGAGTTGTCACCACATCCCGGTAAGAAGTAAGAGTGCCTTAGATTTATAGAAGACAGAGCGTAAAATACAAGAGAGCAGGGGAGGTTCCACCATATCCTTTGAGAAGCAAGATAAACTCCGACACGAACACACACAATATAACCTCACTACAAGAAAGCCTGTTCTAACTAGACCAACCAAAGCCGTGTCTCGGCCAACGCCGATCGCCTTAATAGAGCAACAACTCCAAGAAAAAATATCGTTGCCTACACACCGACCACCCTTGAGCGTCTAAAAGAGTTCACAGGTGGGTGGCGGGACTTGGATAACCTCGAGAAAGCCATCATCTTGAATTCACCCGTGACGACGTGCCTAGCGCCATTGAGGTCCAAGCTAGAACAATAGTGGGCACCGAAGAAACGCAAAAGGATCTCCAAGCCACGTCTCCAGGACGATGCTCCCAATGAAGGAACGACGTCGAGGACGTCGCCATCGCCGATCCGGATCTGAAGCTAGGCTTTTGCCCGGAGACACCAATATCAAGTGACAGAGAGCTAGGTGCCGACACACCACAACGACACCCAAGGAGGGGAACGGTACGCACCGATGCCATCGTCGCTAGCATCGTCACCCACGTATGGACCCTCTTATCGGCATAAACGTCGGCACTACATTGGGCCCACATGTCAGAATCGTTGACCGGTCAAATGAAAACATCGTAACTATTGGTGACGGTCACCATCACAGAAAAAAATAATGCCTGGTCCCACATGTAAGCAGCCACATCATCATATTTAGGGCGCATATGTCAGCAACGCTGATCAGTCAAAACTAACGCCCGACTTATTACTGATGGGCACTGTCAGTGATAAAACCCTACAGTGGACCCACATGGAAGCAGCCACATTAGCAACTGTTGCCCCCATTTATTAAATCTTTGACCAATCAACCCCACAGACCGATTACTGGTGATGCAGCATCGCCACCAAAAACGATCTTAGGTGACAGATTGACCTATTGGACATGACATTACGGGTTGTCACCGAAAATGGCCATCGGTGACAAATTTGGGTTCGTCGCCTAAGATAAGATCTTGCGTGACGAAGAAAGTGGTACCGTCAAGATTTTATTTTCTACGATGGCGCTTCAGTGATGGTGGAGGTGATGACCGAAAAACGTCACCAGTCCATATTTTGTGACGACAAAGGGTTTTACGTGACACAAGTGAAACGTCACAAAGTAGCCGCCGTTTGTAGTGGAAGCATTGACTCGCTCCTAGGCTTTAGTTCTACCTACTGATTTTAACTTACACAACCTCGGTATCGCATGTGAAACATCTCAAGTAATCAAACAGGCACCTTCACAGAGGTCCCGTTCATTCATGAGATTAAGATTGAGATTCACAAGTAAAGGAATCTACAACTCAATTCTGAAGGAGAATGAGATTTGTCATCGTACCTTCATAGAGGTCCCGCTCATTCATGAGGGAAGGGGTACTAATACCGAAGCTCATAATTTGTTAAAAAGCTGGCTTTCCCCCATGCACGGTTTTTATACATGGCTACTAGAGCACAAATAATACTTTTATCATACCTTACATTAATTATATAAATGCAAGAATAAAGCGGCCATGTTTACCCCTAAAAAGGTATTTTGAGGAACCAAAGTACAATTTTGATTTGATCAGTAGCGGGCGCATTATAATAGATATTTAGTAAAATATAAAATTACCCTTTCTAATTTTTGAAGAGGGGTGTATCGAAGCAGGCCTTGTCTACATAACATAAAAGCACACTCCTAAAAGATACACGCTCCAGTGACCAAACTTCTTAATCACATTTTCGAGTGGAACTCAAATCAAACTTTTTTTAGGAAAACTGTAATCAAACTCTATTTTATTTTGAGCTAAACTCATACCAAACTTGATTGTACCTGAAACAGAGAATGTGGTTATCCTATCACAAAGGTTCACTACACAATTACACATTTTTTAACGTAGCACAACCACAAACACTCATACATACAGACATACATTTACCCTTATGAACGCACGCACGCAGGGCCGGCCCTGGGGAGGCGACCGTACTAGCCCCCCCACAAGCTAGGTGCCCCCACCTAGGTATGTAGGTACTAGGTATAGCAGGCTACTAGGTAGGCCCATGTCAGAAGAAATAGTCAAAGGCAAAGCCTTTCATCCTTACACACACACACGCACAAGCTCACAAGCGAAACGAGCAACATCAGCATGATTAGCGATAGGTGCACCTGAAAGTGCATCATATCCCTTGGTGGTTTTGGTAATTAATAACAACATATATCTCATTGAACTAATGCCCACTCAAGAATGATTTCAGAAAAAGTTCAATGATTGGCATGGCTAGGACATGTGATTGTGGTCCCCTCAAGATGTTAAGGAAATGCATTGGCAAAAGCTTTAAGACTCTATATTTTATGTTGAGTAATCAATGATCACACTTCGTCCATAGAAAAGCCAATACTATTAAGATGGGATTAGGTTTTGATGTTGACTCAGTTGCTCAAGTGCTTAGCGATTTGTCGCCAAATACACTCAACCACCTTCCCACTCCCATCTGTCTAAAACCCTAAGTCAAACTCTGTCCACCGAAAACACCCATCCAGACCCATCGAGTCAACCAAGACAGAGCCATAAATCTAAACCCTAGAAACTCGGTGCAACCGAGATGGCCTTCGGCCCCACCAAAGTGCAGTGGCCAAGTTTCTATAACTAGTTGATTTCATGTCGGAATCACCAAGAAGAACCGATCGGAATTACCAAAACGGGGAAACTGCTTGAGCCATCACAAATCGGTCTCACCGAGTGGATCCGAAAAGCCAAAAGTTGAAACCTTTTGCACTGATCGGTCCCACCGAGATTTCATGTCGGTGTCACCGAGTTGTGCATAAAGTTGTAACGGTTGGATTTTTAGTGAAGGCTATATATACCCCTCCACCACCACCTTCTCTTAGAGAGAGCAATCAGGACGAAGCTTACACCTTCCATATCCATTTTCTGAGAGAGAACCACATACTCATGTGTTGAGATCAAGGGATTCCATTCCAACCATAAGATCCTTGATTTCTAGCCTCCACAAGTTTCTTTCCACCCAATCCTTCTCTTCTACCAAGCCAAATTTATGTGAGAGAGTGATTGAGTGTTGAAAAGACTATCTTTTGAAGCACAAGAGCAAGGAGTTCATCATCAACACAACATCTATTACCTTTTGGAGAGTGGATTTGGAGGCATAGGAACAGCATAGTTTTCAACGGTGCTTCACCGTCGGTGGATACGGTGCTCAAACATATTGATATCGAGGGTCAGGATTGGAAGGCGGCGGCGCTATTAAGAGATGAAAAATTCATTCCGACTAGGGTAGATAGGTGGGCAGATGATGAGTAGTCGTTGAGGTAGCTGTGGGTGGCTATGATAGCCGTGGTTGAGTTGTAAAAGCACTTAGTGTAGTGTTCTATCGTAGGTGCATCGCATGCAAATTAAAATTTTCCTACGCGCAGAACAACCAAGAACATTCTATGGAGATGGATTACAGATCGTTACCACTAGACGCGCAGTGCCATGCAATGGAAGTAGAGTTGGGGCAGTGCGTCCGTGAGGTCTGTCTCCTCCTCGTCCGATTTTCCTCGAACAGCCGGTCCAATCTCCCTCGAACTGCCGGTCACCGGATCCCATGTACAGGTTCGCCGGAGCGGCGCAAGTGCACCGCCTCTAATGATATCCGCGCGTGCAGGAGGAACATCGTGCGGCGGACTGCTAGGTCCGATCACATAGTTCGGTGGCGAGTGGAGGTGGCTAGTTGCAACACATGCAAAGCCCTAATGATGGCACCGAAACGATCAACCGAATGAGTGTGCCGCACCTCCACTATAGTTAGGCATCCGTCACGGGCTCAACACTTGGGCCTCGCACGGATCCTAAAGCCCACGTGTTCCTTCCCTTAAGCGTGCGACCCTTTAGGTTGTCGTTCACTTGGTCGCGAGTCAGATCACATCAGTCTCAACTAATCGGTAGCGGCCTCTAGCAAAGCGTGCCGACTCCAAGTGTCCGATGAAGCTGGTTAGGCGAACCTGTACTTCATACTTCTGTTCCCTTTGCCACACGATATATATTGTCATGCTCAAGGCGACATGGTCATCCTTGTTGCAGCACGACCTCTTTCTTGTTCCGGTGAATCCGACCAACACTTCGGATTATCTCATAATACTCATCGCATGGCCATGCTTATCCAGGTCGGATCACCCGAGGGGCCCAGAGTATATCTCTCATGATCGGAGGGGCAAATCCCATCTTGCTCAACCATGTCTCGCAGCATGGGTCAGGACAAGCCCGAAACCCACCTTTATAACTACCCAGTTACGGAGTAGCGTGTGGGCAGCCCAAAGCAGGTCTATCACCATCCCGAGTACATGCGTCAGCTCAAGTCTTAGGACATAGAACGTATGTTGTACTAGAGATTCACAGATGACCTATCGCTGCGTCTCATATTCGGGCCTGTCCAACTCAGATCTTATCTCGACTCGGATCCGACTACGTCGAATCCGACCAGATCTTTCTGAGTCCATATTATTCGGCTAGCATCCAATGCTACATGGTCAGTGAGACCGGACCATCCACCGTGTCATATGCTAGTCTAACTGGCTGCGCGTCCACACAGCCCTTTCGACTAGGGACCATTTAGGACAGTCATCATACAATGCATAGTCTCAGAAACAAATCACGTACTTGTTAATACACATCACTGATACTGTCCAAGGACTATCTTTATTCATAAACACATAGGAAATATCATCATACATGATTGCCTCTAGGGCATATATCCAACACTTAGCCGTCTTGGCTCCTTATCTCGAGATGTCACTCTTGACGTATCCTTGTTTTTCTGGGAGAGTGGTGTCTCCTAGATTGGTTAGGTGTCGCTCAGGAGCCTCCAAATAGTGTGGAGTTAAACCAAGAAGTTTGTAAGGCACGAAGATCGCCTACTTCGTGAAGATCTACCCCGAGTGAGGCTAGTCCTTCGTGGACGTAAGCCATGATGGCATAGATAAGGTTGCTTCTTCATGGACCCTTTGTGGGTGGAGCCCTCTGTGGACTCGCACAACCATTGCCCTTTGTGGGTTGAATTCTCCATCAACGTGGACGTACGATAGCACCACCTATCGGAACCACGCCAAAAATCACCATGTCTTCATTGTGTTTGATTTCTCTGATCCCTCCTTTACTTTCATATGCAATATCTCTATTTTCCACTGCTCACTACCTAGACTTGCATGTGTATGGTGTTGCTTGACTTGTGTGAATTGCTAAAACGTGCCAAGAATTAAAATTGGGAAAATGTTAAGTTTTTATTGGTCAAGTAGTCTAATCACCCCCTCTAGACCTACTTGTGATCCTACAACGCCCTTAGGGCTTCTCCAACGCTGGCCAGCAAATTCCTCCGGTATATGTCCGTTTTTGTGTCCGGACGTGGTCCATGGACATATTACGGGAGGGAGTCTTCCAACACTAGTTACAAAGTATCTGGCTGGGAGGAGAAAAAGTAGGTGTGGACCATGCATGTGGCAGTTGTTGGAAATATGCCCTAGAGGCAATAATAAAAGTAGTTATTATTATATTTCCTTGTTCATGATAATCTTTTATTATCCATGCTATAATTGTATTGATTGGAAACACTCATACATGTGTGGATACATAGACAACACTGTGTCCCTAGCATGCCTCTAGTAGACTAGCTCATTGATCAAAGATGGTCAAGGTTTCCTAGCCATAGACATGAGATGTCATTTGATAACGGGATCACATCATTAGGAGAATGATGTGATGGACAAGACCCAAACTATGAACGTAGCATATGATCGTGTCAGTTTATTGCTATAGTTTTCTGCATGTCAAGTATCTGTTCATATGACCATGAGATCATGCAACTCACTGACACCGGAGGAATACCTTGTGTGTATCAAACGTCACAACGTAACTGGGTGACTATAAAGATGCTCTACAGGTATCTCCGAGGGTGTCTGTTGAGTGGGCATGGATCAAGACTGGGATTTGTTACTCCGTGTGACGGAGAGGTATCTCAGGGCCCACTTGGTAATACAACATCACAACAAGCCTTGCAAGCAATGTGACTAAAGTGTTAGCCACGGGATCTTGTATTACGAAACGAGTAAAGAGACTTGCCGGTAACGAGATTGAACTAGGTATAGAGATACCGATGATCGAATCTCGGGCAAGTAACATACCGAAGAACAAAGGGAACAGCGTACGAGATTAACTGAATCATTGACATAGAGGTTCAACCGATAAAGATCTTCGTAGAATACGTAGGAACCAATATGGCATCCAGGTCCCGCTATTGGTTATTGACCGTAGAGATGTCTCGGTCATGTCTACATAGTTCTCGAACCCGCAGGGTCTGCACACTTAAGGTTCGGTGACGTTTCGGTATAGTTGAGTTATGTATGTTAGTGACCGAAGGTTGTTCGGAGTCCCTGATGAGATCCCGGACATTACGAGGAGCTCCGGAATGGTCTGGAGGTAAATATTAATATATAAGAAGTCCCGTTTTGGTCACCGGAAAAGTTTCGGGTACTTCGATAGTGTACCGGGAGTGCCGGGAGGGTACGGGGGACCATCGGGAGGGGCCTCTCGCCCCAAAGGGTCTCATTGGCTGTGGGAGGAGGCAAACCAGCCCCTGGTGGGCTGGCCGAAGCCTCCACTAACGCCCATGCGGCTAGGGGTGAAAAAACCCAAGAGGTGGAAAAGGTTTCCAAGTGGGGGAGGAATCCTACTCCTAGTAGGATTGGAGTAGGACTCCTCCACCTCTCCCACTTCGGCCGCACCTAGGGGCAGCCCTAGGGGCGCCGGCCTCCCTCCCCTTCCTCCTATATATACTGGAGGGGAGAGAGGGCAGCCGCACCAGAAAACCCTAAGCCACGGTGCAGCCCTCTCTCCCCGATATATCAAGTCCTCTAGTTTTTCAGCAGTGCTTAGGCGAAGCCCTGCTGGAATAGTTCCACCACCACCGCCACCGCGCCGTCGCGCTGCCGGAGAACTCATCTACCTCTCCGCTCCCTCTTGCTGGATCAAGAAGGTGGAGATCGTCATTGAGCTGTACGTGTGCTGAATGCGGAGGTGCCGTCCGGTCGGCACTAGATCGTGATTGGATCGCGGGACGCTCGGCGATTTGGATCGCGAAGACGTTCGACTACATCAACCACGTTTCTTAACGCTTCCCATTTAGCGATCTACAAGGGTATGTAGATCCACTCTCCCTCTCGTAGATGCTCATCACCGTGGATAGATCTTGCGTGTGCGTAGGAAATTTTTTGTTTCCCGTGCAACGTTCCCCAACAACGGTATATTGTGGTGTGGTGTCCGGTTGGAAGGAGAGAGAGGAGAGGTGGACCATGCATGTGCAGAGAGAGAGAGAAGAGAGGAGGACCACACGGAGGATTTTGGTTGGTCAGGTGGATGTCCGGACTCCTAAAAAGCTCCCCCATGTTTGTCTCCACTTTGCGCGAAAATGGATGTCGGGACTACTTCGTGGAACAATGCAGGCCCGCGTTGGATTGCAAAATTGAACAAAAGTATATGATCAGACATCTACCAGAATTTTGCGGGTCTCCTGAAAGGTCGTGGATGTCGCCTAGAGGGGGGGGGGGTGAATAGGCGCTTTAAAATAATTACGGTTTAGGCTTGAACAAATGCGGAATAAAACTAACGTTTAATATGTCAAGCACAAAACCTAAAACAACTAGGCTCACCTATGTGCACCAACAACTTATGCTAAGCAAGATAAACAACTAAGTGATAGCAATATATATAGCATGAAACAATATGGCTATCACAAAGTAAAGTGCATAAGTAAAGGGCTCGGGTAAGAGATAACCGAGGCACGTGGAGACGATGATGTATCCCGAAGTTCACACCCTTGCGGATGCTAATCTCCGTTTGGAGCGGTGTGGAGGCACAATGCTCCCCAAGAAGCCACTAGGGCCACCGTAATCTCCTCACGCCCTCGCACAATGCAAGATGCCATGATTCCACTAAGGGACCCTTGAGGGCGGTCACCGAACCCGTACAAATGGCAACCCTTGTGGGCGGTCACCGGTACCCGTACACTTTGGCAACCCTTGGGGGAGGTCACCGGTACCCGTACAAATTGCTCGGGGGCAATCTCCACAACCTAATTGGAGACCCCGACGCTTGCCCGGAGCTTTTCACCACAATGATTGAGCTCCGAGGCACCACCAACCCGTCTAGGGTGCCAAGGCACCCAAGAGGAACAAGCTCTAGGGTGCACAAACACCCAAGAGTAATAAGCTTCTCAAACTTCACTTCCATGTATCACCGTGGAGAACTCAAACCTATGCACCAAATGCAATGGCAAGGGCACACGGAGTGCCCAAGTCCTTCTCTCCCAAAGGCCACCAAAGCAACTAATGCTAGGGAGGAAAATGAGAGGAAGAACAAAGAAGAACACCAAGAACTCCAAGAACTAGATCCAAGGGGTTCCCCTCACATAGAGGAGAAAGTGATTGGTGGAAATGTGGATCTAGATCTCCTCTCTCTTTTCCCTCAAGAACTAGCAAGAATCATTGGAGGGATTGAGAGATAGCAAGCTCCAATAGGTCAACAATGGTGGGGGAAAACTTGCTCAAAGGTTGGGGAACCATTGGGGAAGAAGACCCCCTTAAATAGGTCCCCACAAATCTGCCCGTTATGTGCAGAATAGCACATGGGCGGTACAACCGGTGGAGTGGGCGGTACAACCGGTAAGACCGGTACAACCGCCCTACTACCGCCCAACCACCGGACCATAACAGAAAGTTGGCCGGGTGCAACCGCTCAACTCGATCGCTGGACATGACGAAGTCCCAAGCGGTAGAACCGCTTGAGACACCAGTAGTACCGGGCTATAGTGATATAGCGGTACAACTGTCCAACCTCCGCCCAACAACCGCAGCACAACAGAACCGTGTCTGGTTGTAGCCCGGTGTTGGGCCGGTACAACTGCCCAGGGCTGCCACCCAGGGTCACCCAGCAATTGGCGGTACAACCACCCGGAGGCAGCGATACAACCGCTGGGGACCAGATAGTGGCAGCACCCCCAGGGCATCACCCTTGGGGTGGTGGTTATGCCGGAAGACACGAGCGAGCGGTACAACCGTATCAAGAAAACAGGTAATACCAGAACTGCCATAACCTCTGCAAATGAGCTCCGAATTGAGCAAACTCAAGCTTGTTGGATTCAGGACGACATGAGCTATCCAACAGCGACTGGTTTTTATTAAGAAGAGGCAGTATAAAAATGCCAATGGTATAGAGATGTGAAACCTATTTCAATGAAGAATCAGCAAAAACTCCAACATCGAAAACATCATAGAAGATGCATATGGACTCCGTTTTCGATGAACTTGAGCTTGTCATGAAGCTGACCATAAGCTCAAGAAACCTCAAAGAGAAAAACCAACCAAGTACCAAGAAAGATGATGATGCCAAGAATGCAATGGTTTGAGCTCTCAACGAACGATACGATCAAGCTACTCACTTGAGAGCCCCCTTGATAGTACGGCTATCTATCCTATAACCCAGTCTCCCAACTACCACTATGAGACCGGTAAAATAGAAAACCCTATCAAGGTCAAACCTTAGCCTTGCGCATAGTCCACTTGAGCTAGATGATGACGATCTTGACTTCCTTAAGATGGATCACCTTTCTTGATAGCGTTGGCTCGATGAAGACTAGATGATTGCTCCCCCATACTCCACTATGGGTGAGCCACTCTTCGGCACATCTTCACAAGTCCATTGTCACCACAATGGACGGCAAGCTTCAAGCATGATCTCTCCGTGATGCTTCACTTGAACTTGCACACCGCAACCTTGATGGCGATCACCACTTGATGTCATCCTCCATGGATTGTATGGGATCTTCTTATTGATGCTCGCCCATGGAAACATACCTAACCCCACAAAGAACACTCACAGGGAACATGGATTAGTACACAAAGCGTAATGGACAATGCTTACCATACCATGGGATCACTTGATCCTTCTCGGTACATCTTGTACGCTTTGTGTGTTGATCAACTTGGTTCACTCTTTGACTTAGTCTTGATCAACCTTGTATCTTATCTTCTCTCTTCATAAAGATGATGTCTTGAAGGTAAACATGAATGCTCACACAGCCTTCTTCTTCAAGACATGCTTGCAGTAAGCTCAACTCTTACATGACCAATCTTTGGATAACACCTTGAATACCACCTTGGTCACCATATAAATTCCTTGAAACCAACAGATGGACTTCAAGAAGTACCTACGGATATAACTCAAGGCAACCATTAGTCCATAGGGGTGTCATCAATTACCAAAACCACACATGGAGAAATGTGCTCTTACATCTCCCTTGGAGATGCCCTTATTAGCGATCGCTTCCTTCATCCTTCACGTAAAAAGTATAATACATAGACAATGATCCGCGATCCCTTCATGACTTCACCTAAAAGAGGGGGATCGTGATTCTCTCAAATCTTGACCGTTCGAACCATCTCCTTACACAACAATTTCCGAGGCTCCCAGTCCTAGGACGTCGCCGATGACACATCGTAGTGCCGGTCTGCCGCCTGGCTCTTGCTAATTCCTAATTCCCTTCTCCTAATATCCTTCCTATTCCAGTTCACCGCTGATTTCAGTTCAGGGGCCCCATCGTCATGCTTGGTCACTTGCTATCCGACTCTAGGCGCAGCACATAGCAGATGGACTGATGCTATCATGGATTTGACCATCAGGATCAGGTATATTATATTTGCGATTTACCGTTCCTTGATGCGTATGTGGTAACGTTCCATAATTGATGCAAAAATTACTTTTTCAGGATTGTGTGTTAGCATGCCACCGAGAAACATGATGTATGCATTGGGTGGCAATGAAAGGAAAAGGAAGAAGGTAGTGTATAAATTGATACAATCACGACATGGAGGTATGCATAAATATTTCAAGAATACTTCCACTACTTTGATAAATCCAGATGATGAGTTGGCGATAGTTACTATATAGGAAGAGCAACAGACTAATGTGAATTTAGAATCTGATTGATCACCAAGAATCCTAAGAAAATGCCTGACACCAACAACCACAATAACAATGTAAGCGGCTCCAAGAATGTAGGTAATTCATCAGATGCATAATGTATGCGGCTCCGAGAATGTAGGTAATTCATTGGATGCACAAGCACAATATGCTAGTGTTGATGAACCAGTTTATATTCCCGGTATTTATGATCCAAGAAATTGGGATAATCTTGTTAACAAAGCAAGAGATGTATTAGTTGAGAAAGGGCCTATGAGAGAGGACGAGGATAAAATGAAATGCTGTGTAGATGATGTAGGAAGACATTTTTCATATGCTCATGATCATAGGAAATTAAGCAATGGAAACTTCATAGAAAATGGCTAGTTCATTCAAAAGGTGTCGTCAAAGTTTGTTGTTGTTGTTGTAAGATCTTCAAGTCTAGCACTAGCAGGAGTCAGAGTTCCTTAGCACATGATGGATTAGGACATTGGAGGCATATTAGTGAGAAGCTTAAAGAACATGAAAATAGGGTCGATCATATTAATAACATGAACAAGTGGAATGAATTGAGGATTAGAGTACGGGAAGAGAAAACTATTGACAAGAATTGCAGCATGAAATAACAAAGGAGAAAGAACATGGCAGGCAAGTTTCGTTAAGAATAATAGCCATTGTGAAATATATTGGTAAGCGCAACTTGGCTTTTCATGGAAACAGTGATAAACTTTACAAGGATGATAATGGTAATTTCTTAGCTTGTGTTGGGATAATTTCATAATTTGATTTGGTAATGCAAGACCACCTTAGACGTATCCAGAACAAAGAAATTCATTATCATCATCTCAGTCATAAATTCAGAATGAGTTGATATCTCTTTTGGCTGCTAACATCACATGTTCTATCATAAAGGTTGTTAAAGAGGCCAAGTATTTCTCTATTATCCTAGATTGTACCCTTGATGTCATTCGTCAAGAACAAATGACTTTTTAAGATCGATGTGTTAATTTTTCGGATGGAAAAACAAAATTGAGGAGTACTATCCGGGGTTATTGAAGGTGGATGACACTTCTGACTTAGGGATTTTTAAAGTACTGCTTGAATCTAAGGAGTCTTTGGGCTTAAATATTAAAGATATAAGGGGTCAAGGATACGAAAATGGTTCTAATATGAAAGGAAAAATACCAAGGGGTACAATCTAGGTTACTTGATGTGAATCCAAGAGCATTATATATGCCATGTGCTTGTCATAGTCTCACTCTCACTCTTTGTGATATGACAAAATCATGTGAGAAAGTTGTTTGATTTTTTGGAATTGTTCAACGCATATTATTTGCTGGTTCTATGAAAAGGTGGAATGTTTTGCTTAAACATGTTTCTAGTTTGATTGTGAAATTATTGTCGAACACAGTCAAAAGTGTTACATCAATAAGACATCAAGCCATTGAGTTATGCTTAGAGTTGTCTGAGTTATGTGATGCTTCTTACACTGAACTTAAGGATAAAGGCGATGCAAAAAACTATTTGGTGGACTTGGTGGCCTTGAGTTTCTAGTTGGTATGATTATCTGGCATGATATTCTGGTTGCTGTAAATAAAGTTAGCAAGATGTTGCAATCGTCAACCATGTGTATTGACTCTTCTTTGAAGCAAATACAAGGTGTAACACAATATTTGGAGAAGTACAAAGATGATGGCTTTCCTTCAAGTTTGACCATCGCCAAAGGTATTGCAACTAAAATGGGAATAGAGCGAGTGTTTCCAGTGAAACGTCGTGCTAAGAGGAAGAAACAGTTCGACGAAAGTGATTGTCAAGAAGAAATTCTAGAAGCTGAGAAGGCTTTCCAAGTTATTTTTTATATTTTGGTTGATACAGAAATCACTTCTTTGAAGGATAGATTTTAAGAACTAATGGTGTTTAAAGATATCTTTGGATTTTTATTGAGCTCGGGCACCCTAAAGTCATTAAGTGATCATGAACTTGAATAGTGTTGCACAAAATTTGCAAAAAAACATTATCTCTTGATGGCTCATCTAATGTTGAGGTATATGATCTGATTTGCGAATTGAAGATTACGAGATTCACTTTGCCAGATGGGATAATGTTTGCTATGGAGATATTTGGGCATGTCAGAGAAGTTGATTGTTATCCGGCTATCTCCATTGCTTATCGCATCTTATTTACTGTGCTTGTGACAGTCGCATCAGTTGAAGAAGCTTTTCAAAGCTGAAATTGTTGAAGAATTATTTAAGGTCAACGAGGACTCAAGAGAGATTAAATGGTTTGGCTACATCATGCATAGAGAAGAAATTATTTGATGAGATTGACATCGACCCTATCATAAATGACTTTGTATCGAGAAATGTTAGAAGAAATTTTTAAGGTAATAAGTATAAATTATTTGGTACGTATACTGATTTTGAAAGCATTGGAGTGTTATTGATAATTTTTCTTATATACATAGATTAATTTTTATTGATGTGTTTATCAAGGGCCTCGAATTTTAGTTTCGCACTGGGCCCTCAACAGGGGTGGAGCCAGGATTTGAGCATGTGGGGTGGGGGGGGGGGGAGGGCGAGGAAGATGGTAACAACAAATGTCACAAAAGAAAAGATATAGGATATAGCATGTTATACCATATGGTTTATTTTTGTTTGAGCTTATTTAGAATCTTTTACTCGTGCCACAGTATTCGATCATGAGTTTGCATTCCAATCGTTCAGAATTTTTACTCATGGCACCATATTTTGATCAGGAGTTTGCATTCCAATGAGCGGAACGTCTCCTCAATTAGATTAAATTTCTGATACTAGAGTGATGCTTAATTATTTTCTCTAGTTCTGAAGCATGACAAACTTTAAAATAATAAATAGACTTCTAACAAGTCATTTATATTTGATCTTCTGTGATTCTATGTTAGCATACATATATAGCCTAGACAAAATGTTCCTATCAAAAAGTTTGATCCATATCTAGCAAAAATACTAAGTAGAATGCAAAAATACTAAGTGACATTCTTTGGGAATTGTTTTGGTCGTGAGCTGAAGTTGGTCTCACGGGTGCCACGAATTGCTTTTCTAGTTTGGGGTTTTGCCGCGTTTTTTTTTTCTTTTCTAGTTTGGGGTTTACCGGTGTTTGGATTGAAGCGTTTCCCCACTATTGAACAGGTCTCAATTTTATCTGTAGTTTGATCCGTAAACAGGAACAATTGGAGTATTAGCTAAAAAAAAGAGTATTAGTAACTATTGTCTGCATGGATTTATATTTGAACTGCAAAAACGTCTTATATTTTGTTACTGAGGGAGTAGTGATAACTGATAAAGATGAAATTATTGGAAGTTGTAACTGCTTAAGTTAGCCATTGGTTTCAGGTTGTTTCGGTGGTAGGAACATTATGCTAGTTTGGTAGGATAGTTTCCCTTCATCATCGACCACTTGATTTGACTTAGAAGTAACATACCTTGTACCTGTACTGCTGAAATTTTAGTTGCAACTTCTGTACTTCTGTTGGTTGAGGTAATCCTGGTAGGGGCTATAGAAACAACTAAGCCTCTTTTGGTTAAAAAAAAACAAGGTTTGAAATGAATTAGCCATACATGCTTGATCAAATTAACTCATTCAATTATCGCTCTGCAGCAATTCTACGATTGGTTATCCTGCAAAGCAAGGAAGAAGCCACGGAGCCCATCGTGGTCGTCTCAAGAGGAAGATTATGGCCAGTGCCTTGAAGCCAAGCTTCAGGCAGCTGAGCAGAAAAGGCTAAGCCTCTTGGCAAAGGCACAGAACCGGTTAGCCAAGTTGGATGAACTACGACAAGCAGCAAAGAATGTTGTGGAAATGCGGATTGAGAAGGAGAAGGAAGAACTTGAGACTAGAGTCGAGACTCGCGTTTGGCAGGCAGAGGAAAACCGTATGCGCCTTATGCATGCAGATATGCAGAGGCGGGCCGAACTGAAGGAGAGAACAGAGAGGTCCCTGGTGCAAAAGGCGACATCTGAGAGCAAGTATAGAGAGCGGATGCGATCTGCTATACTGGAAAAGCGTGCTGCTGCTGAGAAGAAACGCCTGGCGTTATTAGAAGCTGAGAAGAGGAAAGCTCAGGCTCGGCTCATGCATATTCAACAAGCAGCCATGACTGTAAGCAGCCAGAGAGAAGCAGAGAGGATTAAATTGAAAGAACATCTGGAAAGAAAACTTCAGAGGGTATGTGTTGTCATCGCTGATTACAATTTAATTTTCCTGTTCTGCTTCTTATCTGATTTGTTATCCTCTTGGAACAGGCCGAGAGGAAGAGAGCTGAATATTTAAAGCAGCGAGGAAGTCCGTGCAGTTCTGCTCATGCCGATTACATCAAGCATGCAGATTTTCTTTCAACAAAGCTTTCAAGGTATTACTACCATACAGTAAATTAAATACTAACTATTTGGTTGTATTTGCACGTTCGAGTTAATTGAAGCTTTTTTCTCGTATACTGTAGGTGCTGGAGAAGTTTTGTGAAGTCCAGGAAGACAACACTTGCCTTAGCTCAAGCTTATGATGCTTTGGGAATTAATGAAAAATCTGTGAAGTCAATGCCATTTGAGGAATTAGCTATGTTGATGGGATCTCCCACAGCTCTTGAGGCTACTAAGGCATTACTTGACCGGTTCGAGAGGCGTTTGACTCTTTGTCAGTCAGCAAGTTCATCATCTGAAGAAAATATTGATCATCTACTGAAACGCCTTGTGACTCCAAAGAGGAAGGTACCTCTGAGTAGAGACGGAAGAACAAGGGTTGCAGCAAAAAGGCCAGCAAGAACTTCTGAAACAAGCAGGTTGTCTAGATATTCACTGAGGGTGGTACTCTGTGCTTACATGATCCTGGCTCATCCTAGTGCTGTTTTAAGTGGAGATGGTGAGCAAGAGAAGCTACTCATGGAGTCAGCAGCAAACTTTGTCAGGGAGTTTGAACTGTTGGTTAAGACAATACTCGAGGGACCAGGAAGAGCCTCAAGGCAGCCATATCTTGATGGTACTGAATCATCTAGTTTCCAGAAGTCTTATGATGTTGCCGGTCAAAGTAAATTCAAGACTCAGTTGGTTAATTTTGACAAAGCCTGGTGCACCTACCTTTACAGATTTGTGGTGTGGAAAGTAAAAGATGCAAGATCATTGGAGGATGATCTTGTTAGGGCGGCATGCAAGCTTGAGCTGTCAATGATGCAAACATGCAAGCTAACTGCCGACGGGCGGTCACACAACCTCACCCATGATATGAAGGCGATTCAGAAGCAAGTTTCTGACGATCAAACTCTGAGTGGTGATGCAGGCATCGAGCGTACGGACTCTGCTCTCTCAGATGCAAGGTCAAAGTTCTTTGAAGCAAAGGAGAATGGAAGTCCATTGGCAACACCTGTTGCAAACGTTTCTACTCCTCTGAGCATTAATTCATCTGGAAAGCTCCCGCCTTCTGAGGTTAATGTGAACTCCAAAACAGATGCTGAAGGATCAAGGTCTGTTGCCCGATCCGTTGGTGCTTCTGCAGCATCAAGCAGCACATCACCAGTGAATCTGCCAACAGAGAATGAGCAAATGGTCAATGAGATGCTTCATGAGGACGGTGGCGCGATTGCTGGCAATTCTAATGATGCCCGTACCATCGAGAAGGATTTCCAAGACAAAGTGAGGGAAACGATGGAGAAAGCTTTCTGGGATGTGGTTACTGACTCGATGAGAGGAGACAAAGCAGACTACAGCCAACTGATCAACCTGGTAAAGGAAGTGAGGGATTCGTTGCACGACTTGGCTCCCAAGGGATGGAAGGAGGAAATTTATGAGAGCATTGACCTCGAAATTTTGTCCCAGGTAAGATCCCAGTGTTATGCATGTAAAAATTTCTCATCGAGTTCCTTACTTTTTCTTATTCATGAAACATTGACATAATTTTGTTCCTTTATTACAAAATGAAGGTACTCGAGTCAGGCTCCCAGGGCACCCAATATCTGGGGCAGATTTTGCAGTACTCGCTGGATATGGTCAGAAATCTGTCTGCTGCTGCAAAGGATGATGAGATGAAGGCAAGTCATGACAAATTATTGAGCGAGTTGGCTGCAAGTTCTGAAGGTAATGATACTGGAGTCAGCTCGTTCGTCATTGCTGTCATCAAGGGCCTGCGTTTCACTCTGGAAGAAATAAAGGTGTGTTGAGCGCGTTAATACATTATAAACTTGTTCTATAATTAACTGCAGTTTTTTTTTATGCAGTGGAATTCTAACATTTTTCCGTTATGAACAGCAACTGCAAGTAGAAGTGAGCAAGGCATATGTTCAGCTGATGCAACCGACTATAAAAGGCTCTGCTGGAGTGGAATACCTGCAGAAGGCTTTCGGCGGTCGCTATGGACCTCCTGCCAATGCGTCAGCTTCTCTCCCTGAAACTCTGAGGTGGATTTCAGCATCAAAGAGCATCGTGGACGCAGAATGGAGTGAACATCTGGGCGCTCTTTCGGTTCTGCCAGCAGCAGATCATGTAAGTTTCTAATTATGCAGAGTCTTGATAACATAGCAGATAAAGGAGCAGCATAGCGGCATTCTATTTGTTATCTGATTCCTGACACTAGTTTAATCCTTTGTGGTAGGCTCAGCCCCTTGTTACAGTGCTCCGAGCTGGCCATGGTGCACCAACAGCTGCTGTAGCTTCAGCAGGTAGTTCAGGTTTACCTGAGTGCAAGGGAGAAAAGGTTGACAAGCTTGTGAAGGTTGGCTTGTTGCAGCTTATCAGTGGTATGGAGGGCTTGCAATTGCAGTCAACTCCTGAGAGCTTCCACCTCAACTTTCTGAGATTGAGGGCCGTTCAGGGCCAATTTCAAGAAGTGATTGTGATGGCTACGAGGTAAACTACTATCTTATACTCATGTTATTTTTAGCCTATTCTGCAGGATTAAAACTTGAATGTGTGCTAACTGGACTTACTGTTTGTGCAGCATGCTCGTCCTGCGTCAAGTCCTGATGAGTGAGAATTCTAAGATCACTCCTCTGGAGCTGGAGACTGTCATCTCAGAACTCTTTGGCGCTCTGGAGAAGCTGCTGGATAACTCCCCCGAAGCAGGCACTGAAGAGATCGTGGAGGCGATGATGAGCGCGTCGGCCTCGGCCGGCTCTTTGTCGGACGCCAAGATTCAGGCCAGGAGGCAGATAATAACCCGGGTGCTCCTGAAGAGCTTCCAAGCCGAGGATGTCGTCTTCAAGAAGGTCTCCCGGGCGGTCCACTGCGCCTTCCGTGGCATCGTTCTTGGGGGCAGCGGCACCAAGGGCCAGAAGCTGGCGGACGCAGCTCTACGCCGCGTCGGCGCGGCGAAGCTCGCTGGCCGGGTGGTGAAGGCGGCCGAAGTGCTCATCAGGGTGGCCACGGTCTCGGAGAAGGTCCACGGCCCGTGGTACAAAGCGCTCGCCTGAATGTGAATATAGCTTACTTTGGTTAGTTCTGTGAATACACACGTTGGGTCGGTTGTAAATTCTTGTCCCGCTGGATGAGGTGGGAATTGTACATAAATTAATTAGTAGTTCATGATGTTAAGAATTCTTGGTGTAGGGCAAATATGGATGTCCCAGCTCCAGAATTTAGTCAGTCAGGGCCCGGAGATGCTCAATGGCACCTGGGTTACTCCAATGATGGTGCAGTCACTGTAATAGATAGAAGTCAATAATGTGATTAGTAATTGTCTATGATGTAAATATGTACCTCGTTTGTATGAGCAGTTGGATGTTAAACTCTTGAATCACTGATTCTGAAAAGGAGATATAGTGGTTATACATAATCACATCACATGGATTGATGACCTGTTAAAGGCTCAAAGGCTTATATATCTAGCTCTCTGCTGTGGCAAACCGGGTTGTTGGCTCAGCATTGCAGATGCGGCTGGGGTTGAGATCTGCCCTCAAGGGCTTATGTACAATGACTGTTAAAGGAATCGACATCCATCTTTGCCCAGCCTTCTTGATGACTGTCACAATCCGAAATTTTCCAAACTTTGGATGTGAACCTAGGAGCATATGCATTAATATTTTTTTCCTGCATATTTGGTTTTTGAAACAAACCTGGCCAACTCTTAAACCCTAAACCAATTTTGAGTTTATTTGGAGGCCATAAAGTTTCACAAAAATGAACTTTCAGAATTGCATAAGGGCAGGAAAGAAATTTCGTAAGACTAACATTTGCCCTATTTTGATTATGTGAACCAGGGTTTGAAAATAGTTTAAATTGGGGAAATAAACTATGGCAAAACCCTGGATATAAATAATAAAAACAGAAAAGAAAAGGAAAAATACCTTGCAAATAGGCCCACTAGTAATTGACAAAATAGTTTGTCAAAACTCACAAAGAAAATGTTCATGTTATCAGGAATATTCCAAAGTGATTTTGGGAGGTGTTGGGTTTTGGAAAAAAATTATAATTAAATTCAAATTTGAATAACAGCGAGCAGAGAAGAAAAATAATAAGAAAAAAAGAAAAAAAGAAAGGGAAAGGGTCAGCCAGACAGCCAGGCCAACCACGGCCCAACCAGCAAAGTCCAACCCCTGCTCGCGCCCTCCCTCTCTCTTCTCTCTGCCAAGTGGGTCCCACCCGTCAGGGTCACCTCCTACCTCGCCCATGACCCAAGCACACTCGTGCCCACATTCTCCACCGTGCACGCGTGACACAACCACCCTGCCCTATAAAAAACCCCGAGCCCCCTCGTTCAGAACCCTCAATCTATTCCATTCGAGCGTTGTTGCGCTGCTCGCAGCAATCAGACACTGTCCGCCTCGGCCGAGAGATCTCCAACGAGATTTCGGCGAGCCCAGGCCACCCAACGACCACCTGACCGCACCATGAGGGCCGACGCTCCATGACAAACCTCCTGGACACCACCAGCAGCCCAGTGTCCCCAGCATCGATGACTTCGACGGAGCCCGAAGCTCAACGCTGCCGCCATCTTAACTCCGGTGAGCCATGTGTAACATTCAGTTGCGCACCTTGTACGAATAACTTCACGCGCTCGTGCGCATCTCCCTGACCCTTTGATTCGCCCCAAACCGCGCACACCCCGTCGACGCCAGAAGCTTTCTGCCTGTAGTTCTCAACTCCGGCAGTTAGTTGCTGCTCTCCGATCGACTGGACTGGGCTGATCTCCACCGCCAGTTGTTGCTCTATGTTACCCCGTCGCCCGATGCCCTTGCCGGATCTCTGCCTCCTCCGCGCCCTCGCCGGACTTCCACCGCCAGCCGCCACCCTTGCCGTACTTCCATTGCCGCCTGACGCCCATCCGGCGCTGCTCCTCCGGCCGTCGGCTGCAGCCAATCCAGCGCTGCTCCTCCGGTCACGCCCGCAGTCCATCCGACGTGAGAGGGGAGTAAAAAAAGAGAGAAAGTAAAAAAGGGAAAGAGAGAGAGAGAGAGAGAGAGAGAGAGAGAGAGAGTTAAAAAAAAGGTACAATGCTTTCGTCGGGTACGCTCTCCCTCGCAGCCCGATGTTTTTCGAGGGTGTTCCTGTTGGAGATATGCCCTAGAGGCAATCATGTATGATGATATTTCCTATGTGTTTATGAATAAAGATAGTCCTTGGATATTATCAATGATGTGTATTAACAAGTACGTGACTTGTTTGTGAGACTATGCATTGTATGATGACTGTCCTAAATGGTCCTTAGTCGAAAGGACTGTGTGGACGCTCAGCTAGTTAGACTAGCATATGACACGGTGGATGGTCCGGTCTCACTGACCATATAGCATTGGATGCTAGCTGGATAATATGGACTCAGAAAGATCTGCTTGGATTCGGCGTAGTCGGATCCGAGTCGAGATAAGGTCTAAGTTGGACAAACCCGACTATGAGACGCAGCGATAGGTCATCTGTGAGTCTCTAGTACAACATACGTTCTATGTCCTAAGACCTGAGCTGACGCATGTACTTGGGATGGTGATAGACCTGCTTTGGGCCGACCAAACGCTACTCCATAACTGGGTAGTTATAAAGGTAGGTTTCAGACTTGTCCGGACCCATGCTGCGAGACATGGTTGAGCAAGATGGGATTTGCCCCTCTGATCAGGAGAGATATACTATGTGCCCCTCGGGTGATCCGACCTGGATAAGCATGGCCATGCGATGAAGATTATGAGATAATCCGAAGTATTGGTCGGATTCACCGGAACGAGAAAGAGGTCGTGCTACAACAAGGATGACCATGTCTCCTTGAGCACGACAACATATATCATGTGGCAAAGGGAATAGAAACATGATGTACAGGTTCGCCTAACCATCTTCATCAAACACTTGGAGTCGGCATGCTTTGCTAGAGGCCGCTACCGACTAGCCGAGCGGGATGTGATCTGACTCGCGACCAAGTGAACAAGATCCTAAGGGGTTGCGCGCTTAAGGGAAGATACTACTTGTGGGCTTTAGGATCCGTGTGAGGCCCAAGTGTTGAGCCCGCGACGGATGCCTATATATAGTGGAGGTGCAGCACACCCATTGTGTTGATCGCTTCGGCGCCGTCATTAGGGCTTTGCATGTGTTGCAACTAGCCACCTCCACTCGCCGCCGAACTGTGTGATCAGACCTAGCAGTCCGCCGCACGGTGTTCCTCCTGCACGCGCGGATACCGTTAGAGTCGGTTCACTTGCGCCGCTCCGGCGAACCTGTACGTGGGATCCGGTGACCGGCTGTTTGAGGGAGATCGGACGAGGAGGAGACGGACATCGCGGACGCGCTTCCCCAACTCTACTTCCGCTGCACGACACTACGCGTCTAGTGGTAACTATCCGTGATCCATCTCCGTAGCATGTTCTTGGTTGCTCTGCGCGTAGGAAAATTTTAATTTGCATGCGATGCACCTACGGTAGAACCCAACAGTTCCGTACATGGATCCCGTCTCGCACGCGTGCGAAATTCCTCGGTGCTTGGCGCTCACCCGCTTGGAGGTGGTGGTTGTCGCTCTACTTCGACACCTCTTGCGACTTCCAACGGTGCTCCTGGTCGCTCTACATTGACTATCTTGGCGTCTTCTGCTGGTTATGTTGGTCGTTCTTCAATGAATCTTCCCATGACTTCCTCACCTGGTGATTATGGTCCTACGTCGACTCCCTTTACAGGTTCTGCATGCTGTCATGACCACTCTATGTCGAATTCTACGGTGCTTGTACCCACAGTTGTAGCCACTCCACGTCGAATCGTTCTACGTCGACTCGCCACATGGCTTTCACAGGTGATGGCGATCGCACTTCGTCAGTAGATGGTTCTACCTCGACTTATACCACCGTGTCTCTATCTGCGCATGAGATCGTGCAACTCCGGTGCCTTCTTGATACTTGGGATTCTTCACCGACATGTTCTGCTGGTTCCGCGTCTGAGTTTTCTAGCACTGAGTGACCACCTTCTACTCATTCGGGTACATCCTCATGGATTCTTGATACTGGAGCATCTTTTCATATGACTTATGATTCTTCCCTTTTCACCTCCATTCGACCCGTTGAGTCTATTGTTCGTGTTTTTACTGCTGATGGTACTCCCCTCCCTGTCGCTAGTCGATGCACTCTTAGCACATCCTCCTTTCATGTTCCCTCTGTTTCTCATGTTCCTCCACTTAGCATGCAACCCTTTTCAGGTAGTCAGATTGTTGACTCTAGTTGTAGGGTGAATCTCGACTTTGATTCATGTTCTGTTCAGGATCGTCGCACATGCGCCTTGCTTAGTGTTGGCCCCCGACCTCATGATGGTCTTTGGGAGCTTGTCTGGCTTCGTCTTCCCTCTGATGCCATAGCCTCCTATCTCACGGTCCCTGTTGCTGCATCTGCTAGCTCTTTTCAGCAATGGCATCATCGTCTTGGCCATTTATGTGGTTCTTGTCTCTCGTCTTTAGTTCATCGTGGTGTCCTGGGGCATTGATACGTCTCCAACGTATATATAATTTTTGATTGTTTCATGCTATTATATTATCAATCTTAGATACTTTTTATGCAATTTTAGATCATTTTTGGGAACTAACCTATCAACCCAGTGCCTAGTGCCTGATGTTGTTTTCTACCTGTTTTTGGTTTTATAGAAAATCCATACCAAACGGAGTCCCAACGCTAGAAACTTTTGACGATTTTTTGTGGACCAGAAGACACCCTAGAAGATTTGGGGGGGGGGGGGGGGTCCAGACAACAAACGAGGAGACGACAAGACAACAGGGCGTGCCCAGGGGGGCTAGGCACTCCTTGATGTCTTGTGGGCCCCTCGTGGCTCCGTTATACCTAATTTCATTTCTACAATTCCCAAATATTCAAACACCCCCAAAGAGCCTATGTTCTTCGTGATCCCATCCAGAGGCCTTTTCCGGCACCCTGTCCGAGGGGGAATCGATCACGGAGGGCCTCTATATGAACCTTGCTGCCTCTCCGATGATGTGTGAGTAGTCTACCACAGACCTACGGGTCCATAGTGATTAGCTAAATGGCTTCTTATCTCGCTTTGATCTTCAATATCACATTCTCTTCGGAGATCTATTCGATGTAATTCTTTTGTGCGGCGTGTTTGTTGGGATTCGATGAATCGTGGGTTTATGATCACATTATTCATTGAAAGTAATTAAGTCAAATCTGAATTCTATTATGTGTGATTTATATAGCTATGCAATGCTTTCCGATCTATGGGTTTTCTTTGGTCAAGTTGATCCATCGATCTTCAATGGAAGTGGTGCATAGTAGTGGGTTCAATCTTGCGGTGTCCTCACCCAGTGATAGGAGGGGGAGCGAGGCACGTATTGTGTTGTTGCCACTAAGGATAAAGCGATGGGGTCTGAACATATCGCTTGCCTTTCTTTGGCTACATTACATCATCTTTCTTAAAGTGATACTCTGTTTATTATGAACTTAATACCATAGATGCAGGCATGAGTCGGTCGATTGGTGGATTAATAGTAGTAGATGCAGGCAGGAGTTGGTCTACTTGTCATGAACGTAATGCCTATGTATATGATCATGCCATGAATAACGTCATAATTATGATATTTTCTATCAATTGTCCAACAGTAATTTGCTACCCACCATATGCTATGCTAAAAGAGAGAAACCTCTAGTGAAAATTATGCCCCCCGGTTCTACTTTAATCATATTACAAAAACCAAAAATATATCGCTGCACTTTATTTACTTTGCAAATTATCTATCTATCACTATCAGATTTAATCCTTGCTTTCAACAAGTACAAGGGGATTGACAACCCTCTTGCGTGCATTGGGTGCAAGTATTTACTCTTTTTTGTGTAGGTGCTGCTAACAGGTAGATTGCTTGGTTCTCCTACTCGTTCGATAAACGTGGTTCTTAACTGAGGGAAATACTTTTTTCTACTTTACTACATCACCATTCCTTTTTGGGGAAAATCCTAACGCATCTCAAGTAGCAGAAGAATTTATATGGTGCCGTTGTCGGGGAGTATCAAGAAACAACTTCAAGGTTCCTTCACACAAATTATCAATTACCTTTTCTACTTATTATTAGCTTTTATTTTCAGTTATGTAAAAAAAATACAAAAACATTTATTTTGCTTGTTTGATTTATTTGTTTTGCTACTATGGCTGGTTCCTCTATCAACATTTCTTCGGACTTTGAAGTGCTCTATTTTAAGCAAAGGCAAGGAGAGAGCTAAAAGATGATTAGTATCAGATAATAGAGTTCCATCATAATGCTACTATGAAAAAGATATGAAGATCCTTCTTCATAATTTTTATGTGGGTCCCACTTTGCCTAATAGGCAGATTCTAGATTTTGCCGCTAAAGGAAATTTTATTGAGATTGATTCTAATGCTGCTCATGAGATAATAGAAGGAATTGTAGGGATTCCTCCTTTTCCAAAAATTACTCCTTATACTCATGAAGGGATTCAAATTTTAGAAAAGCTAGGGGATATGCAAAAAAATATGAGCATAGTGCAAAAGCTAAACGAACCAATTAAAACCCTAGGCTCAAATCTTAATCGTATGAATCCGCTTCTCACTATTTCCAACAAGAGACTTGATACTCTAGACAAAATGGTGACATTACTTTCAGATATTACCGGTAAACGTAAAGAACCCCTAGGTTTTGAGAAAGGACCTACAAAGGTAGCCAAAATAGATGACAAGGATGACAATACTTGAAACTATGCATTATGCCTAGTTAGGGGCATAAAACAATAGCGCTTATTGGGAGGCAACCCAATATTTATTAATCTCGCAACTTTCATATTCTGTTTTTGTGTGATGACATGATTGTTGCTACTGTAATGATTGTCTTTTTATCTTTTAATTAGTGTTTGTGCCAATTAAAGCCTTTGGGATGATTGTGTCACAACCCTATATTTTGTTTGTAAATAATTATATTAGTTGCATAAGTGAGCATTGATGCATCATGTTAAATTTCAAATGAATTTTGAAATGGGGATAATCAAACCCTAGCATCACTTGAATCAAACTAGGTTCAACTTAAAATCTTTCTCAATGAACCCAAAATGCCCTTCAAAAATGTCCACATTTTTTGAATAATGTGAAACACCCAACAAAATTGGTTTCATATTATTTGGAAACATTTTGGATTTTTGAATCAAACCATATTGTATTTGAATTGGAGCATTTAATTGCTATAAATATTTTAAATGATCCAAAAATTCTGAAAACACTTGAGGGCTTTTGGAATAATCCAAATAGTGTCCACAATTTATTTCGGAAGTTTTAAAAATGATTTGGTATTTCTACTAAATAAAACAGACAAAAGAAAAATTGAAAAGAGAAACAAATGAAAAAAAACACAGAGAGAAGGACTTACCTGGCCGGCCCAGCTGGTGGCCCAGCCCACCAGGCCACCCCGTCGCCTTCTTAACCTCGTGTCAGTAGGCACGTGGGCGTGGCGCACACACAAGAGGCGAAGCCACCTCCTGCTTGCCACCTCCCGAGCATCCCTATCCCTATCCGCACGCTAGGACAAGCCCTCAACCCCCTCTCACTTCTCCCCCGCTCTCTGCTCGCTCTGGTCCTCTCCCCCTCTTGATTTCTAGCATCACCAAGAGCCACCGGAGAGCGCCACTCGTCGCTCGCGTAGCCACCGTCGATGAGACGCCGTACCACCATGTCTATTGCAACTACCGTGCTCTAAAGCCCCTCTATGTTGAATATTGAGAGCCCGAGAGCCTGTAATGGACCGCATCAAGCTCATATTCACGGACCTTCACCGAAGCTCTTCTCTGTCCATCCGCCGCCGTTTGAGCTTCCCCGAGCGCGCTGAGCCTGCTGACGACATCGCTGTGAGCACCCATGTCAATTCCCCCTTGTCCTATCGCCGCGCTCATCCTCTAGGCCATAACCGGCCATGGCCAAAAGCTCCCACCGATGCGGATGTCACCGCCGTCGCTGTGGTTGGCCAACATCGCATCCAAGCGCACGTTTGAGCTTCTGCTGTCGCGTAGATGCCCCCAAGAACCTTAGTCCGCTCGATTTCGAGTTGTAGCCCCGCATTTGACCATGTCCGAGCCACCGCCGCACAGCTCATTGTCGGCCACGATTCCGGTGACCCCACGACCTCCCCTGTGTCCCATCGGATCTGCGCGAGCAAGGGCTACTCCCTAGTGCCAGCAGCGCGTCGAATCATCGCCTCTAGCTCAAGTCCGGTGAGCACCAGCCACGGTCTTGGTCCCGCCGGCCCAACTCCGACTGTGCTGACGTGGCAGGATTAATTAACCACTAACCACAACCAATGACTCAGTGACATGCGGGCCCACATCCCTGCTAATTTTGGTTAGTGCTAAAAATTAACCTAACTAACCACTGTTTAGCATAGAGTCACTGACCAATGGGTCCCACTGGTCAGATTTGACCTGGACCGGGCCGTTGACCTGTTGATGTCATGCTGATGCAACGCAGGCGCAGTAAAGTTTTTCTAGAACTTTAATAAATCAGAAAAGGATTTATGAATTTCAGGAAATGTTTACAACTTCTAAAAATCATATAAAATAAACTATAACTTGGATGAAAATGATTTCTATACCTACTATTAAAGTACAGAGTGTTTCTGCCCGTCCGTCATACGTTTTACAAAAAAGCCCCTAATGTTTTCTTTAAATAACCCGCAGTCCAACATTAAGTGCCTTTTTCTGTTGGGCTTCGGCCCAATTACGGTAGTTGTTATCTTGTGCTTCTGGGCGCTGGTTAGTATTTCGGCATGTCCAGTATGCTCTGTTTTCGGCCCGTTTAGGTCTCTGGTCTTTTATTATTTACAAAAAATATTTTAAACATGACCACGCGATAACTTTTCAACGTAACTCGGATTAAAATAATTTGTATATGTAATTTTACCAGAAAAATGCGTAGTATCCAACCGTACTATTATTTGTTCCAGTTAACCAGCTTAAGATTCTATTTAGTGCATAACGTTAATAAACCTAATTAATTCCAATGGTGTATTTTGGAAAATGCTAACACACAATATAAATTTTTATATAATCTTTATAAATATGACGTATGTTAGAAGGGCCTATATGGATTGAAGGGAGTATGAATGATGGGTTCCAATGGGCATAGGTTAGTAATAAAGAAAGGAGATAATGAAGGGCGTGAGGATAAAAAAACAACGAGAGATTAAAAAAATATGTGAAGAAGAGAATAACAAAAAGGAATTGGTATTTATATCAAGGGTGTGGCATGCATGCAATGCAATAATGAAAAGGAATTAATCCTGAAGGATGTGGAAGGGGCACACATATATGCCTTGTTGCACAATGTGCGACCGTTATGTGCAACTGAAATAACACAACCAGGAAGGTGAGAGACGCTTTGTGAGCATCGAGTTACATGCAACGAACTAGGGTCATTTTGCTCACACGTAGAAAACTTTTTTTATTAATCTTCAAGCGTATGTGTATGCTGAGATGGCTGAGGGAGTCCTGGATTAAGGGGTCCTCGGGCTGCCGGCCTATTTCTACGGGCCAGACAGTGGGTCGTTTTGCCATTATCAATGAAGGCCCGAAGACTATGACGCGGCAACCAAGATGGAAATCTCCCAAGACCGTGACGTGTATTCCAAGAACCTGATGATGAGTTCGGCATATTCTTCTCCTGGTGTAACCGACATTGTGTAAACCCTAGGTACCCCTAGTGCCTATATAAACCTGAGGGTCTTAGTCCATAGGACAAGTTAAGATCATTACTCTTAGGGTTTTAGATCATATCATACGATCTCGAGGTAGATCAACTCTGTACTCGAAACCCCATCATCAGTACAAAACAAAGCAGGACGTAAGGTTTTACCTCCATTAAGAGGGCCCGAACCTAGGTAAACATTGTCTCACTTGTCTCCTATTACCCATTGATCCAAGACCCATAGTTCGGGACCCCCTACCCGAGATCTGCTGGTTTTCACACCGACATTGGTGCTTTCATTGAGAGTTCCGCCATGGGATCGTCCAGAAGATCGATGGATTGCTTGATCATCAGTAGCGAAATCTGTAACAGGGACGTTTTCGTCGCCGGACAGATGTTCGCTTTCGGCAGCATCGTACTGCATGCGGATCCAGCCGTCCGCCTTGGCCAGGTCAGAAGTTTCGCCCCCTGTCAGGAGTTCAGGTTCGGGAACTTGGAGTTCATTGCCGACTCTTGGGGGGGGGGGTCTTGTTTTAAACAACATAGTGGCCCCTCTCGAAGAGCCCACGAGCCCCAATACCATGACTCCAACGACGGAGGACCGCACTATAGAGGCACCCTCCACCCCGGATCTGGCCCTAAAGCCTGATCCCGTTAACGCATCTGGTTCCTTACCAGACGAAGAACGCTAGGGCATGTCTCTGGAAACCCTGAGCACAGCAGCATTGCGGATCGACCCAACGCACTCCGGTAGTATTGATCCCGTGGATGTCTCGTCTTTGAACAAGTTACTGGGACGAATCCAAGCCATGGGAATATCCAACAACCAACCTTCAGTCTATGAACAGATCGGGCTTAGGCCCGATGACAGGGAAACTCACGTTCCATATGTCACACATCTTGTAGCCACCATCGAAAGTTCGGCCGAAGGCTCGCCGTCTCAACCTCCGGAGCTGAGGACGGTCTATGTCCCGGCATCTGTCCACGATGACTTCTTACCGAGATCGGAATCCTGACTCAGTCCCATGGATAGTTGAGAAGTAATTCCCGATCTAACCTCCGATCTTGAGTCAGGACCGGAGAGTCCAGCCAACAACTCGGGTCACGAACACGGCACGCCGAATATCGTAACGATGCAAGACTCGAACATCGTGGCTCCGAACTCTCGACCTATCGGGATAAGAAATTTTTTCCCACCCACCGCCCACGTCAAGTACTCCCCAACCAATTCGGGGAAGCCCGACATATGGGATCTGCTGCATGTCATACAGCAGCCTGGGGACACAGTCCACCATTAATGGGCTCGATTCCTCCTTACCAAAAACAAGATGGAAGACTGTAGTGATGACCCACAAGTATAGGGGATCAATCATAGTCCTTTCGATAAGTAAGAGTGTCGAACCCAACAAGGAGCAGAAGGAAATGGTAAGCAGTTTTTAGCAAGGTATTCTCTGCAAATGCTGTAAGTAACGATATTGGATAGTTTTGTAGCAAGATAGATCGTAACAAGTGACAAGTAGCAATAGTAGCAAAGGTGCAACAAGATAGCCCAATCCTTTTTATAGCAAAGGACAGGCCTGAAAGTACTCTTATATTAAGCAAGCGCTCCCGAGGACACATGGGAATTATGTCTAGTCATGTTCATCATGTTGAGTTGATTCGCGTTCGCTACTTTGATAATTTGATATGTGGGTGGACCGGTGCTAAGGTGTTGTTCTTACTTGAACTAAAAACCTACCTATGATTACCCCCTCTCGCAAGCATCCGCAACTACGAAATAAGAATTAAGATAAATCTAACCATAGCATGAAACATGTGGATCCAAATCAGCCCCTTATGGAGCAACGCATAAACTGGGGTTTAAGCTTCTGTCACTCTAGCAACCCATCATCTACTTGCTACTCCACAATGACTTCCCTTAGCCCATAGCATGGTGAAGTGTCGTGTAGTCAACGTTCACACGACACCACTAAGAGAAGTAGCAACATACACATCATCAAAATATCGAGCGAATACCAACTTCACATGATAACTTATAACAAGACTTCTCCCATGTCCTCAAGAACAATAGTAACTACTCACACCTCATCAACATGTTCAATATCAGAGGTGCAATAATAATAATTAAGGATCTGAACATAATTTCTTCCACCAAGTAATCCAACAAGCATCAACTACAAGATGTAATCAACACAACTAGTAACCCACATGTACCAATCTGAGGTTTTGGGACATAGATTGAATAGAAGAGATGAACTAGGGTTGGAGATGAGATGGTGTTGGTGAAGATGTTGATGAGGATTGGTCCTCCCACGAAGGAGGAAGCGTTGGTGATGACGATGGCTTCGATCTCCCCCTCCTGGAGAGGGATTTCCCCGGCAGAATCTGACTGCCGGAGTGCAAAAGGGCCTCTGCCCAGGTTTCCGCCTCGAGACGGCGGCGCTTCGTCCCAAAAGGTTGCTTACGATTTTTTTCTAGGGCAAAACATACTATATAGGAGAAGAGGGGCGTCAGGAGGCCAGCTAGGGCCCCACCACACATGAGGGCGCAGCCTAGGGGGGGGGGGCGCCCTGATGGCGTGTCCCTGGCTGGTGGCCCTCCTCTGCTATATTTTTGGCCCATAAATTCACATATATTCAATAAAAATTCCTCATGAAGTTTCAGGTCATTTGGAGTCTGGTGATTTTTCCACCTTTTTCTTGGTTTTCCGGTCCAGAATTCCAGTTTCCAGATAACTCCCCCTTTGTGATGTACCTTGCATATTCAGAGAGAAAGGGCATAAGAATTGTATTATAATAGGGAATAATGGACAAGAATAACATAAATATGAATAAGAAATCATGATGCAAAATGGACGTATCAACTCCCCCAAGCTTACACCTCGCTTGCCCTCAAGCGAAAGCCGAACTTGAGAGTAATGACCACATAATTTGAGAGAGAGAGGTGTCGATAAAAACAGAATACAGACATGGGAACATCATGAATATCATTATAGCAGCAAGCATTTCATCATATAACTTCTCATAAGTAGGTAAAGATTTCTTCACAATTATCGAAGTATGAAGCATAAACCTTATTGACAACCAACAAACGATGCTTTTAGTCATGGTGATAATCATAATTCATCATATTCAAGAGAAGATTCTATGTAAGAGCTTTCACTATAGCGAACCACACATACTCAACTATCATTTAGTCATCTATGATTGTTGACACTCATTGCATATTTTTGGAGCTAATGTTTTTGCCGGACACATAGGAAGATATGGGCTTCATTTGCCACTCAACTCATTTACCTCAAGGATAATGTCAACAATAATGAATCATGATTACTTACATTCAACCGGATATATACTTTTGGATCTTTCCTCAACATGTGATGCTTGCCACTAAGAGAGTTTATAACTTGAAAGAAGGTAAAATATTAATGACTCTTGGGTAAAAGTAAAAACTTTATGAAAGTGAAGGATAGGCCCTTCGCAGAGGGAAGCAGAGGTTGTCATGCACTTTTATTTGATTAGATGTGCAATCTCTTAATGCAAAGGAACTTCACTTTATATTGCCCCTTGCGATAGCGAACTTTATTATGCACTCCGTCGCTTTTATTTCTTCACCATCACAAGATCGTACAAAGCTTATTTTCCTTTTCAATATAAGATCATACATGATTAAAGGCAATTTTTATTACTTATGCACCGATGACAACTTACTTGAAGGATCTTATTCAATCCATAGGTAGGTAAGGTGGACTCTTACAAAAAGAAACTGGGTTCAAGGGGTTATGGATGCACAAGTAGTATCTCTACTTGGTGCGGAAATTTTGGGTAGCAAAAGTTCTAAAGGACGCATCACATGTTAAAGGATCCATGTCTATATAACTTCTATGCAAATGTAAGCAATCATGACCATTAGTTTGTCTTCCATGTCCAACTTCAACACTTGATCATTATTTAATATTTGGTGAGGGTTCGTAATCATATATGATGTCCAAGATAGTATATTTGTATGTAGATATTCTCCTCTCTATCATAATCTTGCATAGATTATAACAATGACTAAGGCTATGTTAGTTCTATTCCCAACAATTTTCATAGTTCATACTTTACTTTTATGTGAAGTCATTACTTCCCATGGGATAAGCATATGATCTTTACTATTCTTTTATTATCATGCTATGATGATTGGTGCAAGTAAAGCACACGAACTCAACTAATCTTTATTATATAACTCTCACACTCGATTACAAGGATAGGTGGAACTCAAAGCAAAATTCTAAGCAAAGCAAATCTGAAACTTTATTTCTCTAAACCACGAAATAGCTAAAGATCAACTAAAATAAAAGGTGATGGTGGAAGGTGATGGTGATACGATATCGGGGCACCTCCCCCAAGCTTGGAACAAGCTAGGGGTTGTGCCCATACCCATGTACTCAAGTGTTCTTCGATGATGGTGGTGGTGCGGGGAAATACTCCATCTTCCAAGGCATAGGCTCCCCATCATGGAAAGAAACTCTTGTCTTTGGAATCCTAAAATCAGCAACGGGGCTCATCCTTTTAAACCTAGATTCATACTCATAGTTCTGGGTTTGGAGTTCTTATATTTGATCTTGAAGGTGCTTGGTCTGCTCTTGAAGTTTGAAGAGAGCTTCTCCTAGGCTCCTTGTGTCAAGCTTGTTCTCGCGGATGAAGTCTGTGATCATAGAGTGATTAGCACTCAGACCACATTCAACCATCCCTTGGCACTTGAAGATCTCCTGCTCCACTTCTGCAAGCCTGGCCTTGTCGCTTCCCTCCTTCTTGGGGCCTTGAACATCCCGGATGTGGAGCACCCCTCACGCATCTCAATAGCGTGAGGGTGCTTCATCACCTCCGGCAAGTAGGGGTTGATGACCTTCCCGAAGAACTTGTCTTTATATGAACTTGGGGAAGTCATGGCGATCTAGATCTGTTAGAAAAACAGCCCGAAACAAGAACAGAGGAGAAACTCGTGATGCGGTGGTCAAAACATCCGGGAGTGTATATAATTATTTTTTCTAGGTCAAAATACGTGTTTGGAAAGAAATCGGAGTCGGGGAGGCATACGAGGGCCGCACAAGCCATCAGGGCGCGCCCCAGGGGAGGGGGCCGCACCCTGTTGGCTTGTGCCTCCCTCGTGGGTCCCCTGACTCCGTTTTCTTTTTGGAATTTTTCTAAAATACTAAAACCAACAGAAATTATTTTTTTGGAATTTTTGGAGTCGGTTTACTTACCGTACCACATACCTACCTCTTTTTCAGGTTTCTGGAGTGTTCCGGAAGTCCTCCCGTATGTGTTCTTCCGGTGTTATCACTTGAATGACATTAGTCTCTTCATTAATGGGCATACCTAAAATATAATGCTTGATTCTTTGCTCATTCACCACCCTCAGGTTTTTGCCTCCAAAGTTATTAATTTTTATGGCACCGGAGCGATAGACCTCCTTGACAACATATGGGCCTTCCCATTTGGATAAAAGTTTTCCTGCAAAAAATCTGAAGCGAGAGTTGTACAAAAGCACAAGGTCCCCTACATTGAATTCCCGCTTTTGAATCCTTTTGTCATGCCACCTTTAAACTTTTTCTTTAAACAACTTAGCATTTTCATAAGCTTGTGTCCTCCATTCATCTAGTGAGCTAATATCAAATAACCTCTTTTCACCAGCAAGTTTAAAATGATAATTAAGTTCTTTAATTTCCCAATAAGCCTTGTGTTCTAACTCAAGAGGTAAATGACAAGCTTTTCCACACACCATTTCATATGGGGACATCCCCATGGGGTTCTTATAATTTCTATAAGCCCATAGAGCATCATCTAATTTCTTAGACCAATTCTTCCTAGATCTATTACCAGTCTTTTGCAAGATTAATTTTAATTCCCTATTACTCAATTCAACTTGGCCACTAGACCGGGGATGATATGGTGATGCAATTCTATGGTTAACAACATATTTAGCTAGAAGTTTATTGAAAGCACCATGAATAAAATGTGAACCACCATCAGTCATTAAGTATCTAGGGACTCCAAACCTCGGAAAATTAATTTCCTTAAGCATTTTAATAGAGGTGTTATGATCAGCACTACTAGTTGGGATAGCCTCTACCCACTTAGTAACGTAATCAACAACAACTAAAATATGAGTATACCCATTCGAGGAAGGAAAAGGTCCCATGAAATCAAAACCCCATACGTCAAATGGTTCAATGGCAAGTGAATAATTCATAGGAATTTCTTGACGTTTACCAATGTTACCAACCCTTTGACATTCATTGCATGAAAGGACATACTTACGAGCATCTTTGAAAAGAGTAGGCCAATAAAAACCAGATTGTAATACCTTGTGTGCAGTTCTATCGCCAGCATGGTGTCCTCCGTAAGGTTCAGAATGACACTTCCTTAAGATTTGTTCCTGTTCATGCTCAGGTATACAATGTCTAATAATACCATCTACTCCTTCTTTATAAAGATGTGGGTCATCCCAAAAGTAATGTCATAAATCATAAAAGAATTTTTTTATTTTGTTGATAAGTGAAACTAGGTGGGATATATTTTGCAACAATATAGTTAGCATAATCAGCATACCAAGGAGTACTACGTGAAGTATTTATAGCAGCAAGTTGTTCATCAGGAAAATCATCATCAATAGGTAGTGGGTCATCAAGAACATTTTCCATTCTAGATGGGTTATCTGCTACGGGGTTTTCAGCTCCCTTTCTATCAACAATATGCAAATCAAATTCTTGAAGCAAAAGCACCCACCGAATAAGTCTAGGCTTAGCATCTTTCTTTTCCATAAGGTATTTAATAGCGGCATGATCTGTGTGAATAGTTACTCTGGAATCAACAATATAAGGTCTAAACTTATCACATGCAAAGACAACTGCTAAAAATTCCTTTTCAGTGGTGGCATAATTTCTTTGAGCATCATCTAGGGTTTTACTAGCATCATGGATAACATTCAATTTCTTGTCTACTCTTTGCCCTAGAACAACACCAACAGCATAATCACTAGAATCACACATAATCTCAAATGGTAGGTTCCAGTCAAGTGGTTGAACAGTAGGAGCGGAAATTAAAGCTTTCTTAAGTATTTCAAAAGCTTCTACACAATCATCATAAAAAACAAAAGGAATATCTTTTTGAAGAAGATTAGGTAACGGCCTAGAAATCTTTAATGAAACGCCTATAAAAACCAGCATGACCAAGGAAACTTCTTATACCTTTTATATCTTTGGGGCATGGCATCTTCTCAATGGCGTCCACTTTAGCTTTGTCCACTTCAATACCACACTCAGAAATTTTGTGCCCAAGTACTATGTCTTCATTTACCATAAAATGACACTTCTCCCAATTCAAAACAAGATTAGTTTCTTCACATCTCTGCAAAACTCGACCAAGGTTGCTCAAGAAATCATCAAAAGAAGTTCCATAACCGGAAAAATCATCCATGAAAACCTCAACAATATTTTCACAAAAATCAGAGAATATAGCCATCATGCATCTTTGAAAGGTAGCAGGTGCATTGCATAAACCAAAAGGCATACGTCTATAAGCATACGTTCCAAAAGGGCAAGTAAAAGTAGTTTTTTCTTGATCCTCTTTTGACACAGGTATTTGAGAAAAACCAGAATATCCATCTAGAGAGAAAAAGTGTGTGTGCTTAGATAATCTTTCTAGCATTTGATCGATAAAAGGTAAAGGGTAATGATCTTTCCTAGTAGCTTTGCTTAATTTTCTGAAATCAATCACCATCCTATAACAGGTTACTATTCTTTGTGGGATAAGTTCGTTTTTATCATTAGGAACAACAGTTATACCTCCTTTCTTAGGAACACAATGAACAGGACTTACCCATCTACTATCGGCAATAGGATAAATTATACCTGCCTCCAGAAGCTTCAGTATTTCAGTTCTTACCACTTCCTTCATCTTAGGATTTAAGAAGCGTTGATGATCAATGACTGGTTTAGCATCAGGTTCCATATTAATCTTGTGCTGACACAAAGTGGGACTAATACCCTTAAGATCATCGAGATTATATCCAATAGCAGCCCGGTGCTTCTTCAGAGTTTTAAGTAATCTGTTTTCTTCATGCTCTGAAAGGTTAGCACTGATAATAACAGGATATATCTTCTTTTCATCAATGTAAGCATATTTCAAAGTGTCAGGTAAAGTCTTTAACTCAAACACGGGATCTCTCTTGGGTGGAGGGGGATCCCCTAAAATATCAACCGGTAAGTTGTGTTTAAAAATAGGCGTTTGTTTCAGAAACATATCATCTATTTCATTTCTCTCATTCTTATGCATATCGTTTTCATGGTCTAGTAAATATTGTTCTAACGGGTCGGTAGGAGGTAAGACAATAGAAGCAAGACCAATAATATCATATTTACTTGGTAATTCTTTCTCATGTGGTTGTTTGCTAAACTTAGAAAACTTAAATTCATGAGACACATCGCCAAAGCTGACTTTAACCTTCTCAGTAACACAGTTAATCTCAGTATTAACAGTATTCAAGAAAGGTCTACCAAAAATAATGGGACAAAAGTTATCTTGTTCTGAACCAAGTACTAGAAAATTAGTGGGGTACTTGACTTTTCCACACAAGACCTCAACATCTCTAACAATCCCAAGTGGTGTAATAGTGTCTCTGTTTGCAAGTTTAATAGTAACATCAATGTCCTCAAGCTCAGATGGTGCTATGTCGTTCATAATTTCCTGATATAAGGTAAAAGGTATATCGCTAACACTAGCACCAATATCACACAAACCATGATAACAATGATCTCCAATTTTAACTGAAACCACAGGCATGCCAACCACTGGTTTATTTTTATCTAGTTCATCTTGCGCGTTTCTAGAAGGTTTTGCAATTCTGGCAGCTTCACCACAGAAGTAAATGACTTGACCATCAATGTTATCAACTAGCAGATCTTTAACCATAGCAAATTTAGGCTCAACATTTATTTGTTCATGAGGTTTAGGTGTCCTAGCATGACTTTTATTAACCAAAGTTGTTGCTTTAGCATGTTCCTTAATTCTAACAAGGAAGGGTAGTTTCTCAATGTAGGCAGTAGGAACAATTGGATCAACATGGCTAACAATTATTTCTTCCTTCTCAAGTTTAATAGGTTTCTCTAGTTACTTTTCAATGGGTAGATAGTATTTAAACAACTTCTCCTTAGGGAGATCAACATGAGTAGCAGACGATTCACAGAAAGAAGCTACTATCTTAGAGTCAAGGCCATATTTATTACTCAACTTATAGCAGGCATCAGTTTCCATAAAGATTTAACACAATCAAACTTAAGCTTTATACCCGACTCTTTACCTTTGTCGAGTTCCCAATCTTCAGAGTTGCGTTTAATCCTTTCCATAAGATCCCATTTGAATTCAATAGTCCTATTCATGAAGGAACTAGTAGAAGAAGAATCGAGTAGTACTTGATCATCATGAGAAAGCCGAGCATAGAAATTTTGCATAATAGTGTTTCTTGATATCTCAAGGTTGGGAAAGGTGTGCATCATAGATTTAAGCCTCCCCCAAGCTTGAGCGATACTTTCTCCTTCACGAGGCTAGAAATTATATATAAAGTTCCGATCACGATGAACTAGATGCATAGGATAAAACTTCTGATGAAATTACAACTTCAAGCGATTCCAGTCCCATGATCCAATATCGCCCAATAGCCTGTAGCACATTAATACCTTTCCCTCTAATGATAAAGGGAAAACTTTCTTCTTAACTTTGTCTCCAGACAACCCTGCAAGCTGAAATAATCCACAAACTTCATGGACAAATATCAAGTGGTAATTAGGGTGAGTTGTTCCATCATATGGATGTGATAAGAGTTTTTCAAGCATACCCGAAGGAATCTCATAATAAATATTTTCATTAGGTTCAGTAGGTTGAGGAAAAATTGCCTCATCTTCAGTTCGGGGCGAAGATGCCCCGAACAAGCCACTCAAAGGGTGACTGTTCATAGTGACAAGCAATAGTAAAATTCAGCACATATAGAAAATGTTACCTTACCAATTTCCACTTACCAAAGGCGCTTCACTCCCCGGCAACGGCGCCAGAAAAGAGTCTTGATGACCCACAAGTATAGGGGATCAATAGATTGTCCTTTCGATAAGTAAGAGTGTCGAACCCAACGAGGAGCAGAAGGAAATGATAAGCGGTTTTCAGCAAGGTATTCTCTGCAAATGCTATAAGTAACGATATTAGATAGTTTTGTAGCAAGATAGATCGTAACAAGTGACAAGTAGCAATAGTAGAAAAGGTGCAGCAAGATAGTCCAATCCTTTTTATAGCAAAGGACAGGCCTGAAAGTACTGTTATATTAAGCAAGCGCTCCCGAGGACACATGGGAATTATGTCTAGTCATGTTCATCATGTTGAGTTGATTCGCGTTCGCTACTTTGATAATTTGATATATGGGTGGACCGGTGCTAAGGTGTTGTTCTTACTTGAACTAACAACCTACTTATGATCACCCCCTCTCGCAAGCATCCACAACTACAAAAGAAGAATTAAGATAAATCTAACCGTAGCATGAAACATGTGGATCAAAATCAGCCCCTTATGGAGCAATGCATAAACTGGGGTTTAAGCTTCTGTCACTCTAGCAATCCATCATCTACTTGTTACTCCACAATAACTTCCCTTAGGCCCACAACATGGTGAAGTGTCGTGTAGTCGACGTTCACACGACACCACTAAGAGAATTAATAACATACACATCATCAAAATATAAAATGAATACCAACTTCACATGATAACTTATAACAAGACTTATCCCATGTCCTCAGGAACAATAGTGACTACTCACACCTCATCAACATGTTCAAGATCAGAGGTGCAATAATAATAATTAAGGATCTAAACATAATTTCTTCCACCAAGTAATCCAACAAGCATCAACTACAAGATGTAATCAACACAACTACTAACCCACAGGTACCAATCTGAGGTTTTGGGACAAAGATTGAATACAAGAGATGAACTAGGGTTGGAGATGAGATGGTGCTGGTAAAGATGTTGATGAGGATTAGTCCTCCCACGAAGGAGGAAGCGTTGGTGATGACGATGGCTTCGATCTCCCCCTCCCGGAGAGGGATTTCCCCGGCAGAATCTGACTGCCGGAGTGCAAAAGGGCCTCTGCCCAGGTTTCCGCCTCGAGACGGCGGCGCTTCATCCTGAAAGGTTGCTTATGATTTTTTCTAGGGTAAAACATACCATATAGGAGAAAAGGGGTGTCGGGAGGCAGTAGCTTCGGGTCCATAGGCAGTAGCTAGATGGCTTCCTCTCTCTCTTTTGATTCTCAATACAATGGTCTCTTGGAGATCTATTTGATGTAAACTTTTTGCGGTGTGTTTGTTGGGATCCGAGGAATTTTGAGTTCATGATCAGTTTCTATCCATGAATATTATTTGAGTCTTCTTTGATCTCTTATATGCATTATTACTTATAGGCTCGTATTTCTTCTTCGAATATTTGGTTTAGGTAGGCCAACTAGATTGATTTTTCTTGCCATGGGAAGAGGTGCTTTGTGATGGGTTCGATCTTGCGGTGTCCTCTCCCAGTGACAGAAGGGGCAGCGAGGCACGCATGTATCATTGCTATTAAGGATAACAAGATGGGGTCTATTCCTACATGAATTGATCTTGTCTACATCATGTCACCGTTCTTATTGCATTACTCCGTTTTTCCATGAACTTAATACACTAGATGCATGCTGGATAGCGGTCGATGTGTGGAGTAATAGTAGTAGATGCAGAATCGTTTCGGTCTACTAATCTTGGACGTGATGCCTATATAATGACCATTGCCTTGGATAACGTCATGATTATTGATCTTCTATCAATTGCCCAACAGTAATTTGTTCACCCACCATGTGCTATACTCATGAGAGAAGCCACTAGTGAATCCTACGGCCCCCGGGTCTACTTTTTCAACATATTGCTTTCCGATCTATCTTTTTGCGGCTTTTGTTTTCAGATCTATTTTTCCAAAAACCCAAAAATACCTTGTTGCACTTTTTATTTGCCTCTTTTATTTTGTGTTCTTGCGAGATCTGTCTATCCAATCTATCACAACCTAATCTATCTTTTTACCATGGAGAGATTGACAACCTCTCTTTCGCGTCGGGTTGCAAGTATTTGTTCTTTGTGTGCCTGTGATGTTTACATAGTGTTGCGTGCTCCTCCTCCTGGTTTGATACCTTGGTTTCATAACTGAGGGAAATACTTACCGTCGATGTGCTGCATCATCCCTTGCTCTTTCGGGAAATACCGACGCAGTCTCAAGCCACGTCACTTGCCTTAGGCCCATAGCATGGTGAAGTTTCGTGTAGTCCACGTTCACACGACACCACTAAGAGAAGTAACAACATACACATCATCAAAGTATCGAATGAATACCAACTTCACATGATAACTTATAACAAGACTTCTCCCATGTCCCCACGAACAATAGTAACTACTCACACCTCATCAACATGTTCAAGATCAGAGGTGCAATAATAATAATTAAGGATCTGAACATAATTTCTTCCACCAAGTAATCCAACAAGCATCAACTACAAGATGTAATCAACACAACTAGTAACCCACAGGTACCAATCTGAGGTTTTTGGACAAAGATTGAATACAAGAGATGAAATAGGGTTGGATATGAGATGGTGTTGGTGAAGATGTTGATGAGGATTGGTCCTCCCACGAAGGAGGAAGCGTTGGTGATGACGAGGCTTCGATCTCCCCCTCCCGGAGAGGGATTTCCCTGGCAGAATCTGACTGTCGGAGTGCAAAAGGGCCTCTGCCTAGGTTTCCGCCTCGAGACGGCCACGCTTCGTCCTGAAAGGTTGCTTATGATTTTTTCTAGGGTAAAACACAGCATATAGGAGAATAGGGGCATCGGGAGGCCAGCCAGGGCCCCACCACACGTCAGGGCGCGGCCTGGGGGGCGCACCCTGATGGCTTGTGCCTGGCTGGTGGCCCCCCTTTGGTATATGTTTGGCCCATAAATTCACATATATTCAATAAAAATTCCTCGTGAAGTTTTAGGTCATTTGGAGTCTGGTGTTTTTTCTGCCTTTTTCTCGGTTTTCCGGTCCAGAATTCCAGTTTCCAGATAACTCCCCCTTTGTGATGTACCTTGCATATTCAGAGAGAAAGGGCATAATAATTGTATTATAATAGGGAATAATGGACAAGAATAACATAAATATGAATAAGAAATCATGATGCAAAATGGACGTATCATGTAGCGATCAGGAGACCATAGCTGTTTTCTGGCATAACTGTGGAGATGAAGGGATCTTCAATGCCCTCGGTCGTCGCCACATCCAAGACTTCGCCGAGCTATCAAACCTAGTGCACAAGTACTGTGCCATGGAAAGCACCTGGCAGGCTCAACAACTAGAGTCAACCCTGGACAAAGAATCTAGAAGAACTCGGAGAAAGCGTATATCCGCATGACGATCAACCGAACACGAGCCTACCGAGAAAAGGACTAAACCTCTTGAGGGACGCAGGTCCGTTCTCGATGAGCTCCTGGATAAGCCGTGCCCTATACATTCCTCTTTGTTGAATACAAACCCTACTCACAACCTTCGAGCTTGTTGGGCCGTGAGGCAAGTCACAAAGAGCGGGGAGGCCATCCTTGGTACCCCATCGCCAAACAGACATCGAGCCACATCATCCGGTGACACCGCCGAGATCCTAACGATCTACGAGACTTTCCCATCGAACAATCAAAGGAAGAGAGCTCTTCGAGACCTCGACCAGATATATCACGTAGCAGCAATGAATTCTTGGACAAATACAACCATAACTTTTGGCGACGAGGACCAGCCAAGAATCCGCTCCAACCGAACACCTACCGCGCTGGTTCTCAGCCCCATAATAGACGGTTTTTGGCTCGACAAGGTGCTAATGGATGGTGGCAGTAGCCTAAACCTTATCTACGAGGATACGCGGGACAAAATGCAATTCGACAGATCTCGCATTGAACACAGCTCCACTACCTTCCGGGGGATTATCCCCGGAAGAGAGGTGCGATGCACAGGACGAGCTACCCTCGATGTGGTATTCGGTACCCCAGAGAACTATAGGTCCATCGAACTTGTCTTTCACATCGTACCATTCCGCTGTGGATATCATGCCCTGCTAGGGCGCGAAGCCTTCACCAGGTTTCACGCCATACCGCACTACGGGTACATGAAGCTTAAAATGCCAGGGCCCAATGGTGTCATTACTATTATAAGCGATGCGGATAGAGCCCTCCGGGCCTAAAACAAAACCACATCGTTCGCCCTCGAGGCACTATCAGAAGCCCTCGCCGCCAAAGAGTTAACCGCACTCCGCTCAATGGTAGATAAGGATGACGTAACCCTCAGCAAGAGTCCCAAACCCACCTCCTTCAAACCAGCGGATGAGATAGTCAAATTCCAGGTACATCCAACGGACCCCAACAAAACAGCGTCCATTGGAGCTCAGCTGGACCCTGCAATCGATGAAGCATTGCGCACATTCTTACTTGAGAACTGGGACATATTCGCCTGGCACCCTTCGGACATGCCAGGCATCCCATGGAGACTCACCGAGCACAGCTTGAACATAACTACAGGCTTTAAACCAGTCAAACAAGAGTTGCGCCGATTTTCCGAACCTAAGCGTCAAGCCATGGGTACCGAATTGGCAAAGTTGCTGGAGGCCGGATTCATCCGCGATATCAAACACCCGGAGTGGTTGGCGAATTTGGTCATGGTGCCAAAGAAGGACAAATGCTAGCGACTGTGTGTCGACTTTAAAGACCTAAATAAAGCCTGCCCGAAGGATGCCTTTCCTTTACCTCGCATAGACCAGATAATTAACACTGCCGCCAGACATGACTCGTTGTGCTTCCTTGATGCCTACTCCGGATACCATCAAATAAAAATGAAGGAGTCCGACCAGGCCACAACTGCCTTCATCACTCCCTACGGGCCATTCTGCTTCAATACAATGCCCTTCGGATTGAAAAAGGTAGGCGCCACATATCAACACATGATTCAGACATGCTTAGAAAAACAAATCGGCAAAACGATCGAAGCATACGTGGACGACGTGGTTATCAAGACCAAGCACGTCAGCCAGCTGGTAGACAACCTCCGAACAACCTTCGATAATCTGTGGACTTACGATATACGGCTTAATCCGGACAAATGTGTCTTCGGAGTCCCTGCTGGTAAACTACTCGGATTTATCGTCACCCATAGAGGAATAGAGGCCAATCCGGCTAAAAGCCGGGCCCTACCCTAGTTGGCAATCCTGACGGAGTTGAAGCACGTACAAAAGCTGGCGGGCTGCATGGCGGCCTTAAGCCGCTTCATCTCCCGCCTCGGTGAAAAGGCACTGCCACTCTACAAACTGCTCAAACGGACCAAAAACTTTGAGTGGACCGACGAAGCTACAGTCGCACTGGAGGACATTAAAACTCTATTGGCTAGCAACCCCATATTGACGGCACCTGCTATAGGTGTGCCAATGCTGTTGTACATCTCAGCCACTAATCAAGTGGTCAACACTGTTCTAGTCATCGAACGAGAAGCTGAGGGCCACAAGCTCCGGGTGCAGAAACCTGTCTACTACGTGTCATAAGTGCTCACTCCATGCAAAACTCGCTACCCGCACTACCAAAAGATAGCCCACACAGTTTTTATGGCATCCCGCAAGCTCTGGCACTACTTTCAAGAGTGTTCGGTCACGGTAGCATCCGAAGTACCCCTCAATGACATAATCAACAACAGAGACGCTACGGGCCGCATAGCCAAATGGGCCATCGAGCTCTTACCTTTTGAAATCATGTACAAGCCACGCCGAGCCATTAAATTTCAGGTGCTGGCCGATTTTCTTGCCGAATGGACTGAGACCGAGCTCCCTAAAGAATACAGTACATACTCCCATTGGAGGATGTACTTCGACGGCTCCAAAATGCTAGCCGGACTGGGGGCTGGCGTCATACTTACATCCCCCATCGGTGACCACATCCGGTATGTACTACATATCATGTACACCGATTTCAATAATGCGGCCGAATATGAGGCTCTGTTACATGGACTTCGGATGGCAACTTCCATGGGCGTGCAGAGGATCGAAGTATGAGGGGACTCCAACCTCGCCATCTTGCAAATCAATGGCGAATTTGACACCAAGAACCCAAAAATGGCGTCATACAGGAACACCGTTCTCAAAATATTAGCACGGTTCGAAGGCCTCAAATTTCATCATGTCTCCAGAGACAGCAACCAAGCTGCCGATGTCCTCGCGCGCATGGTCGCTAAACGCGACCCGGTTCCTAAGAATACCTTTTTGGAACGGCTTTTCAAGCCATCCATGGTATGGTAGGACGAGGTCAATATTGCTGGAACCAGCAATCAGGAGCAGGTCTCCCCTCCTATAATTGAACCAGATGAACAAATTATTGGTGGCTCGGCACTTGAAGAAACGCCTTCGGCCCATGAAGTCATAGCAGTAATCGCGCCATGGACTGAGCCCTTTCTCGCCTACTTACTCTGATAAGAGCTCCCTGATGACAAAACGGAGGCCAGACAAATAATTCGATGGTCCAATGCCTACAAGGTCCATGAGGGCGAGCTATACAAAATAAGCACCACTAGCGTTCTCCAACGGTGCATATCCGAAGAAGAAGGTCAACAACTCTTGGCCAAAATACATGCAGGTATGGGCAGCCATCACTCTGCAGCTCGAGCCCTGGTAAGCAAGGCTTTCCGGGCTGGCTTCTTTTGGCCCACGCCTCATGCTGACGCTCAAATGCTCGTTCAACATTGTGTGGGCTACCAGCTCTTTGCTAATCAAAGCCACATGCCTGCAATGACTCTTTGAAAAATACCAATCACTTGGCCTTTCGTGGTCTGGGGGCTGGACATGGTTGGACCACTTAAAGGGGGGACCAAGAAAAAGAAATATTTACTGGTAAAGGTCGACAAATTCACTAAGTGGATTGAAGCCAAACCGGTCACTTCTGCTAAGTCCGGCCCAATCATCGACTTTATATCCGGAGTGGTTCACCGTTATGGTGTTCCACATAGTATAATAATGGACAACAGATCCAATTTCAAAGCTCAGGAAGTTAAGGACTAGTGTGGCAATCTAGGCATCAAGCTTGACTATGCCTCTGTATATCACCCACAAACCAATGAACAGGTGGAACGGGCCAACGGACTCATTATGAGCGGCATCAAACCGCGCTTAGTCCAATCCCTGACAGAATACGATTGTCACTGGGTGGAGGAGCTTGACTCCGTACTATGGGGTTTACGTACCACCCCTCACCGGTCAACGGGATATTCACCATTTTTCATGGTATACGGGGCAGAAGCAGTCCTGCCCTGCAACATCATTCATGACGCTCCTAGAGTGCGCATGTACGAGGAAAAGGAAGCCGAGTTAGATCGGCAGGACAACCTAGACGCCTTGGAGGAAGAGCGCGATATCGCTCTAGCACGATCTACCTTCTATCAGCAACAGGCACGGCGCTACCAGAACAGGGAAGTTCGAGCTAAAGCGTACAATGTGGGCGAGCTGGTTCTCCGCCTCCTGGAGAAAAAGAAGAAAAAACTCTCACTCAAATGGGAGGGCCCATTCATCATTGATGAAGTCCTTATAGGAGGAGCGTATCGCCTACGCAACCCATCAGATAATCGCCTCGAACCAAACCCATGGAACGCAGCTCGTCTTCGGCGCTTCTATGGATAAAACTGGTGTCATCAACCAAACTAGTTCTACTTTTTTCCTTAGTATTTACTATTTTTTCCTTTAAAATAAGTCAACATTCATCAGGTTATGTTCGGCTAGACCGAGCTGTATCCACAAATTCTTGGGCATACATCTTTGAGTGTATTTTCCGGGAACACCTGGGGGCTCTTTACCAAATCCGGAAAAAAACTTTTATGCACCTATTCTCGCCTTTATCATGTGCGCTCCCTTCCTACATTACAATACAATTATATGCATCAATTTGACTTAAGATTTGGCCGAGCTGGGCTGCCTGGCTCCTGTGCTTACCCTCCACGTTCCCGATTGTTCGGCTAGAGGGTAAAGGGAGCACGTCTGCGATTGTTACGACCGGGTCACCCCGGCACGCATTTCAGATGGGTAAAGCCTAAAGCTAGCATTCTTGAGAACATACTTGGTCGGTTGCAAAGGAAGAACGAATAATTAGGTGACTCTCACCATAATCGGGAGTTATGTTCCCGACTTAACCATTGTCCGCTTGCTGCGGATATTCGGCTTTCATGTCTATGGATACACGTAGCACCTGAAGAAAGGAACCCATAGAGGAACTATTTTCTTTGGAAGATGTTTCTTACATTAAAAAGTAATATAACATCATTCTCCGATCAAGTCATGTCTGTTCGTACCATATGGCCGGATTGCCTGGTTCTCTGAAATGCCGTCCTGATATTTCAGATGATGCATATTAAGGAACACTCCCTGACTATTGTCCGGGGAGGTAGAAGCCGATGGCCGGTTAAGACAACGTTTGCAGCTCGGATGAAGTAGTATTTGATGGAAACTACATAGCTACATAGAATCAAGCATCTCGTTGCTGATCAAGATTATCTATTATCGCATCCAGACGACAATCCTCTTGCGAGAGGCGTGCGACCGGCATTACCTGGTCATATACTAAATGAAGAGGTATCTCTTGACCATCGAGCCCTACTGGCGCTACTCGAGGCAAATGCTCGGGATCAAGCTTGGCGCATCTAGTTTTCACCATAGCCCACGCTTCACGAGCTCCTTCATGACAGGCTAATGTTTTCCATAATTCAAACCGCTGACGAGCTCCTTTAAAATGATCAGCCAATTCAGCCATCCCTTCCGGAGGGCTCTGGGACTGCCACAGTGCCTTGATCATGCTCTTCATCGCTTTTCGACCTCTTTCATGAACAATGGATAGTTCCTTTAAAAGACCCCCCCCCAACGAGCTGATTTCCTCTTCGGGACGCCCAGTTAAGAGAGCTGTAAAGAAACATGGCATGTATGTTAGTTCGGGTATAATCTATACACGACACTACGAGTCCAGAATCTTACTTACCGAATATGCCACCTTTCAATCTCTGATTTTCTTCACGGGCACAGGCCAGTTGGGTTTTAAAATCCTCAATCTCAATGGCCTGTCGTTGATTCTCCGTGTGGAGGTTGTTCTTCTCCTCAAGATTTCAGGTCAGTATTCGATGGCCGGCTTGGAGCTGCGACTCGACATATCTTTGTGACTCTCTTGCCGCATCCAGGTCTTTCTGACGCTGATCTATAGATTCAGCTGCTATAAAGCAAACACTTATTAGATATCAATGCCTCGTGCAATAATGTATTAATCGAAGTTGTTACTAACTGTGCGCTTCCCTAGTGAATTTTTTCATTCCCTCTAGCTCGGCCTTTGCAACTTTTAGCTGAGTCCGACTCGTCTCAAGATCTTCCGACAATTTATCATTCTGCTCTTTCGAAGACTGCAAAATGTCACAAGAAGTTCTTATAAGACCCTTAATACGGCCATACCGATCAAATTAAGGCTCGGGGGCTACTCGATAAGGATTCATGTTCGGTCGTTAAAATCAAACACTTACCCGAAGACTATTTCGCATAAAATTGGCAATCCCTTCAAGTCCTGATCGGGCAGCACCGAGGTGCATATCCACCGAGTCAAGAGCATTAATCTCATGTTCGGAAAATTCAGGGTGGCGTAGCGACTCCTTTCGACGCCGATGATTCATTGCGGTTTCCACTTCTGAATTTCTAATAGAGACTTCCTTAGAATCTTCTGGATGCTAGTCCATAGTAGCGCCCCCCTCGTTGCATCTTGAGGTTGTTGAGGGCCTTTGTTCGGAACCACCGCCTTGAACCCTCTCATCATCTTCGAACATGGGAGGGTGTGTTTGGTTCCTACAAAGGTTGGCTTGGATTATGAAAACTTGCAAACAACCAGGGTGCTCAAACTATAAAGTTAAAATAGTTACCTCTTGGATGGAGGAGCGGCTGAGGTAGTCCCTCTAGTGGCGGCACGCTTGACAGTATTGGTGTAGGTTTTGCTGGTGGTACACTCTCTAGTGTTCGGCGCGTACTACGACAACCCCTAGGAACGGAAGGAGGTGCCTCCGAAATAACGGGGGACGAGTGCCCTTTTCGGGAAGGAGCTTTGTTCCTACCCCTGGTTTGACTGGGGAGTATCCCAGGGTGATCGGCTATGAAGGCAACCTTGGAGCCATCAAGGTTCTTCTGGAAAAATACTTCGTCCTAAAAAATGATCGAGGTATCCGGGTCATCATGGTATCCGGGGTCGTCATCCCGAGAATAATTCTCGGGCTGAGGAGGAGGAAAGTTAACCATCTCGATCCAGCGCCTCCATTCCTATTCGGCAAAACCCCAATAAATTCGATTAGACAATCGTTAATGTAAATGTCTAGAGCACGGGAGTAGGATCAGACTCACCCAATCGACGGGATTATGGTTTGAATATCCTTCTTTGACATTCACGTGACAGAACCCTTCTTTTTCTCCTTTAAAGAGACTGTCCAGTATGGCAGCCATGGCCTCCTGATCGGCAGGACCTTCCCGCTTATAGCGAGTCGTGTCGTTTGAGCCATTATAGCACCATATGGGATGCACCCTTTGTTGAAGGGGTTGGACGCAACGTCTGACAGCCATGGCGATCACGTCAACGATGGTCAGCTTGCAGTGAGCCAATAACTTGACCTTGGCGAGTAGTTGTTTTATTTCAGTGTTGTCCTCCTGGAAAGAGATCTTCAGACGCCAATTGAATCACTTCTTTAAAGGTGCAATCGAGAATTCGGGAAGACCCCTCTGAATTGGATAAAAAAGGGGGACATCCTCAATGTAAAACCATTCGGAGGTCCACTCTTCGGGATCTTTTTCTGCGGTCCCCATAGGGTATACCGATCCGGCTATATGCCACACTTCGGCTTTGCCCACTTCAAAAATTGACCCCCTTGAGTACGCGGGACAAGACATAAAAACTTCCTCCACAGTTCAAAGTGGGCTTCGCAGCCCAGGAACATTTCGCAAAGGGCGAAGAAACCCGAAATATGGAGAATTGATCCGGAGGTGAAATGGTGGAGTTGGATCCCATAAAATTCTAGTAAACCCTTTAAAAAGGATGAATATGAAAGCCCATGCCTTGTAGGAGGAAGGGAACGAAGCATACCCTCTCTTCCTGGCGGGGAGTGGGGGATTTCTCTGCGAAAGCCTCACCGTTTGCGGACGTTAATCTAGAGCGGGAGGGTGCTAAATCGGAGGAGGGAAGATATCCTTGCACCTCTAGGTCTTGCAGTCGGATACGGGAAACATAAAAGCTTGCCCAGTCACCTGGGAGAGGGCCGTGAGGGCGCGAGGAAGAACCTGGAACATTCGCCATGGCTTCTTGATATTCTTCTTGGTGAACGGGGAGAGAGATGGATTGCACAATGCACGCCGGTTCTATTTAATGGATGATTCAACCCTGCAGATCTATGGAGGGCATTTTAGGAATTGCCTGCCTCTGTGTGGTGCACAGAAATCGAGGAGTTGCATAAAAGTAAGAGTTGTGGGCCACGTGACGTTTCGACGTTCAAGAGCACGTCGTAAGCCGGATTAAACTCAGCCGAACTACAAAGAAGAGGGGACCTCGCCCCGCAAGCCAACAACTTTGGACGAATGGATGCTAAATTAAGACTGCAGCATTGGGGGCCAGTTCAGGGGCTACTGAGGGAGTCCTGGATTAAGGGGTCCCCGGGCTGCCGACCTATTTCTATGGGCCGGATAGTGGGCTGTTTTGCCATTATCAATGAAGGCCCGAAGACTGTGACGTGGCAACCAAGATGGAAATCTCCCAAGACCGTGACGTGTATTCCAAGAACCTGATGATGAGTTTAGCATATTCTTCTCCTGGTGTAACCGACATTGTGTAAACCCTAGGTACCCCCGGTGCCTATATAAACCGGAGGGTCTTAGTCCATAGGACAAGTTAAGCTCATTACTCTTTGGGTTTTAGACCATATCATACGATCTCGAGGTAGATCAACTCTGTACTAGAAACCCCATCATCAATACAAAACAAAGTAGGACGTAGGGTTTTACCTCCATTAATAGGGCCCAAACCTGGGTAAGCATTGTCTCCCTTGTCTCTTGTTACCCATCGATCCAAGACACACAATTCGGGACCCCCTACCCGAGATCTGCCGGTTTTGACACCGACAATGGCCTAAAATGCATTTAATAAAATCCTTTTATTGAGTTTTTTCTCACGACTTGGTGTAAATATCGAACATTACTTTAACTTACAAATAATGCCTTGGTATTCAAAAATTAAAAATTAGGCTCTTTAAGATCAGAATCGCCGTATCAAAAGTATTGTCTGTGTAGCATGCTTCTTAATGTACTACCAATATGGTTTCTGCTAGACCTCAGTGTGCATCTCTCTATCGTGCCGGATACAATTCGAACGTTATTGGGCCATGCTGACGGATATTCCACTGAACACGTCAACTTTATTCCCCGTTGCAACGCACAGGCATATGTGCTAGTATATATGAAAAATGATGAGGCAAATATGAAGAATCTATTTATGAAATGTTCATGCATATTTGAGCAAGTTAACATCACCAACTATGACATTTCATGATTAGAGCAATTTATGAAATAACATTTGGAGTTAGAATTTAATCCTGTTTGTATTCCACTTCAACTAACTTGGACAATTGTTGCATTAGGTAAATTCAGTACCTTAACATGACATACCATTCATTTTGGTTGTGCATTGCATTGAATGTTGTTCCTTCTTTGTTTGTCAGTGTTTGTTTCCTCACGGTAGACGTTGTTTCAATGTTGAGATCGATGTCATCGATGAAGACTCACTGTTATCTTCAGAAGTGCCAGGCAAGCAGCCCCCCTTGAGCATTCTGATATAAACCCACTCTCGCTCCTGCTCTCTTTTACTTCATTAGGACAACAACGATTCAACTGTTACATGTTTTAGTAGTTGAACCCATTCCTCTGCATGACCTATCCTTGTCACAGTAAATAGTTGAAACCACTCAGCATGAGTAGCAACTGCTTGAGCCGTGTTGTGCCTACTCATCCATGCCTGCGTACTATGCTTGCTATGCTTAGAATCATGTTGGGTCTAATCCATTTGGGCGATGGATCAGAATGGATGTGTTCATGCCCTGTTGTGTGAGAGCTAAGTGTGTGATTCTGATTTGGTAAAGGTAGCGATGAGAGGCCATGTAGCAGTACATGGTGGGTTGTCTCATTGAAACCGGTCATAGGAACTGAGTTCCGTGTTTGTGTTCCAAGACTAGCTACTACCACACATTGGGATACTTAATTGACCCTCTCGGCCCATTGACTTCCCTGTTCTCAGTCCAGAAGTTGCAGTAGTTTGAAAGTTTATAGGTTGTGACACGGCCTGCGAAGCAGATGAACGGCCTAGTCGGGACCGGCTTGGGGCCCTGCTCACATCGTTTGAGGCTATATTGGAAACCTCGGCCGGACTTCCATTATGGGTTCTGTGGGGGATATACCCCACGGTATGACCCGGCCCAGATAAGACCTGGTGATCATGGGCGGCTCATATTCAGACTCATTATATGGGTTGCGGTCAGTCTTAAAGGCTCAAGGCCAAGGAGGCAGCTCATGGAAGAGGGCCGGCTCGTGGACCAGTACCTGGCAGGCCGGCTCATGCTAGAAGTCGTAAGGAATCCCCTCTACTTGGAAGACAAGACAAGTAGGAAGTCGAGTAGGTTACGGGTTGTGTTACAACCCGGACTCTATTGTAACCTCGGGCCTCGACCTATATATAAAGGAGAGCCCCTGAGAAGGAGAGACTAAGAAAGAAACCCCCGAGATCTAGGTTAGCGATTCCGCACCCTTGTAATCGAGATCATCATCATCAATAACACACAAAGCAGGACGTAGGCCTTTACCTCCATTGGAGGGGGCGAACCTGGTTAAACCCTTGTCTCTCGTTCCCGATCAACCCCATCCAAGCGACCACCTAGTTGCGATGGCTCCCAGACTTAGTCCTCTCGCTAGGACATCTGCCGTGACAAAACCACAACAGTTGGCGCCCACCGTGGGGCTAGTGCACGGTGGTGTTGAGTTCTTGGAGGGCGCTCTCCCAGGGATCAAGGGATACGCGATCGGTCGGATGACCAAGAGTCGTCGTGGCAAGCTCTACATTGATGATTTAGGCTGGGGTCCCGAGGCTAGCTCAATCGAGTACGGGGACCGGGTCCCCTTTGGTAAGATCCACGTCTTCATTGGCAAAATTGGTGAGTCCGGACCTGAGCTGGATATCTTCACCGACATCGTTGAGTCAGCTTGGCACACCCAACCCGGCCGGGCTCAAGCCGTCTAGAACCACGTCTTCGTCGGCTTCACTCAAGGAGTCGATCTCGTGGGCAACTCTGTGGCTAGCGGAGACACCCTCATCTGCTCTGATGGCGGATCTTCGATCGGAGACACCGAATTGATTCGTCCACTTTTTGATGGTAGGCTTGGGGGCTACTCAGATGATGCAGCTACTCAAGAGTCCCTCGAGCCTCCTCGGCAAGCCGCCGTCTTCATGGCAGGAACAATGGAAGCCCTCGACTCCGCGGCGACTGGTGTGACAGCCGGTTCTGACGCTTCATCGTTAGCTCCAGGCGTGGCCAGCTCAGGCAAAATGCCAGCTCAAGCTATGACCAACTTAATGGCCTCCATGGCAACACTCGTGGAAACACCAGTAACCGCGGAGAATCAAGCAGAACGTAACACGGAATTGACCAAACTTCGTGAGCAGATGGCCAAGGTTCATGAGGAAATCGACGCTGAAAATACACTCATGGCGGCGCTGCAGGCTCACATCCATAACGAGGCCGAACGCTTGAAAGCAAAAGCCTGGCACCTGGGTCTTCGTCGCGATGCTTCTGAGGCGGTTCATTAGAGGAGGCATACAACCTGCTTGCCCCTAACTTTGAGCCTACACATCTACTCAACACGCCACAACGTACACCAGGGGTTGGACAGCCGTGGATGAACCAACCTCATCACCCAGCCCAACAGCATGAGTCGGTCCAGCCGTCGCCGGCTCGATTGGCGCCTCGACGTTTCCATACCCCGGCGGGTCATTTTTCCAATCCCGTGGATAACATGCTGGCGACGACACACAACCTCGAAGCACTTCCAATCACGGGAAACAATCCAATTGAGATTGAAGCCAGGAACGCCATTGAGAAGCTGAAGACTGTAGTCAGCCAACAGGCGCAATACTCTTATAGCCGGGAGCGGGTTCATTCTACCCCTTATCAAAGTCACAGCAAGAGTAGACACGTGGAGTCCCCTGAAGTATCTAGCAGTGGTCGCATGCAGCGTGCTCAAAATTCCACAGTCTGGCCAGCAGCATCAGACGTGCAGACAATCGTCGATGCGGCCCGGGAAATGAGTGAGGCACAAGCAGCAGCTACGGGGGCGGGTCAAGTGCCTCCCTCCACACCCTAGCCAGTTTCTTCCGGGGCGGGCTTAAGCACCAGAACTATCGGAGTGCCGTGCCTTGCGCCGACTTTATGCAATGAGCGTATGCCAAAGGACTTCAAGGGCTCTGGCAAAGTTCCCAACTACACAGGTGATCTCGAGCCGGCTGCATGGATAGAGAGCTATGAGATAGCCATGGACATGCTGGATGTCAGTGATGCATTTTGTGCCAAGTACTTGACCATGATTTTGGAGGGTCCGGCTCGCACATGGGTGAAGAACTTACCTCCAAATTCAATCAATACTTGGGCAGAGTTGAAGGAACGCTTCATCAAAAATATTCAGGGAACCTGCAAATGCCCAATGACAATCGTTGATTTACATCGCGTTTGAAGAAGAAAGCTGCAACAATGGTTCAAGCTCACAATGAGATGCTGAAGAGAAAGGCACTTGGCCAGCCTACACTTGACCCAAGAATCATTGAGAGGTCTAGGCAAGCTTCAATGTCTTTGAGCCAGCCCGATCCTTCAAGATCAGAATCTCGAGGCATTGTCTTCCCTGCTGGCTTCTCTGGCTCAAGGACACCTCTTCCTTCCTCTGCTGTATCCAGCAAGAAGACCAAGCAGGATGAGGCTGAAGCCAGAAAGCGCAAGAGGATTCAACCTGCTGAAGCCCAACACTCAACACAGCCAAAGCCAAAGAAAACAAAGTCTTCGCACCTTGCTCAAGTGCCCAAGCCCCTCAATTTCCCTCCGTCACACTGCCTGCTCACGCCTATCTCTATGGCTCCTTGTCGGGGTATCTCTATGGCTCAAGTGCCCAAGCCCCCTCAATTTCCCTCCGTCACACTGCCTGCTCAGGAGCCCCTCCGTGTCACGCCTATCTCTATGGCTCCTTGTCGGGGTACACAAACAGGGGTGTTTATTTCCCCCTGACTTGTGCACGGACAATAAGCCTCCAACCCGATGGCCTAAGCCTACCGGGGAAAGCTACTGCCCCGTCAAGACCAGTCCAAACCAGAGAAGGCACTCCACGAGAGATCAAGGAGCGCATCAAGAAGACGGAGCCAACATTCAAGACCAAGACTCTGGTAGAAGCAACCTCCGCTGGCTAAAGCAACGCCGGCAAGGTCGATGCAACGGCCCAAGACAGGCCCGAGCCGCGCCAGTTGCATCCCCGGTGCCTACCGGGGACCAAGGCGCACGCACCTTCAAGAAGACCTGGCAAGCCATCTCCCGACAGGCACGGGCCGATCGGCCACCGCTCCACCGCATCGCAACACCAGTCATTTGTCGATGCGGTGTCGAGCCCTCAGGTGGCTAAGTGGCTATCGCTAAGTACGTGGCGGCGCGATGGAAGGCAGATTATGCCCACTTGACACCCGTCTAGAGGCGTGTCAAGATACTAAGCAATAGTCAGCCGAAGCGGTGGTAAAAGCTTGCCGGGGATGCATCCCCGCACGCCACCTAGTCTAGCATTTATGGCATTTTTTCCTAAGTGCCAGAGTTAGGTATGATAGCACTCTTAGCTATCTAATCACTAGATAATGTCTGTTTTGCCACTGTGGTTGCCCCTTGAGCTATAAAAGGAGGCCCAAGGCAACCTAGCTAAAGATTCGTACCTTTGGACACTTGTACTCGCGTAGTAGCTCTCCCGAAGGCAACCTTGCCGGGTTTGAGCTCTACGTGTGCTTCGTGTTCCCCTGATCAATCCACCAAAGCAGGAGTAGGGTTTTACGCTTCCCATCATCCCGAACCTGGGTAAAACACCAGTGTCTCATCGTCGCGCTGTCTCACCATCTCTGCTCTTTGTGCAATGTGACCTCGCCCCCGCCGAATCACAAAGGGGCCGATGGACCCATAGGTGATCGTGTGCATCGTGACCCGGCATCTTTGGCGCACCGGGTAGGGGGAGGCGCCATTTGCGTGAACTAGAGGTCGTGGGCAGCGCATCAATTTTTGTCATCATTTCCTCCGTCGGGAGCGTCAAAGGAAAGGAGCAATGCAGCTCCCTAAGCCTCTTCCTCCCCGGATCCCATCGCATGTCGCTGCTGCAGCAATGGCAGCGACAAGGGTGAGGGGTGTCTGTGCTGCGACTGATGCGTCCGACGTGGACAGCACAACCGCTATGTAGGCCACGGTCGAGGAGGAGACGAACTGAGCAGCGGTGCCGCCCCTATCGCAATCATCGAGCAAGCCTACCTAACCCCAGGGAGGTGCGGCTCGGTCCGATAGGAAAAAAATTGAGGTACACAGCTATACCCCTCTCTCCTCTCCTTGCACGCCCGTGATCAACTTTGTGTGGTGGTGGTGCTACCGATGTCGATAAGCTCGTGTAAGGCTCGGTCCTGTATTTATCCTGTCAAGGATAAATCCCAAACCGAATGCTAGAGCGAATCCATCGATTGTCACCCCCGGCAAGCGAACCGCGGCAATGTCCCATTCGCCAAACGCCTCCATCGCATTGGTCGCTACGGGACCGTTGGACACGAAGGAAAGGAGAGAAGGCTCGTCCATTCATGTTTTCTCCAACATTTTTTGTTAGTTGTGAATGTTTACATTAACCCGGCAGGCTCATGCCGAGAGTTGCACTCATAACTAACGGGCTCCCAAGCTCTCCGTTTGCCCCTCTTCGTTTTCCCTTCATCTCAGGGCAAAGGTGGGTACACGCGCATGTATTCACCGGGAAACGCAAAGAGGAAGATTGGCCATGAATGGAGGGAAAGACAATGTGCGTGAATAAACACGTGACAGGACGGAAGGAGAGCCATGACAAAAGCTAAGTTGACATGATTATCATATTTCATTAGAGCTCGCATTTGTATATCCCCCTCCTCTAGCAACCAAGGTTTCGTATGGCGAGTCTTGTGCACGATGCAACCTTACCGTGTCTGTTTGCGCCTTTGCTTTGTTTCGAGTCTGCTCAACAAAACATGCGGCAGCATCACCGTCAAGGAAAAACTTACCGGCTGTGTGTCCTTGCCAGCAGAATGCTAAGGACCCGTTCCTCAAAGCAATCGCGGCAGCACATTGTTGGCGGGTAACCAGAGCGCACAAACAAAACGACTATACGAATACCAGTGGTAAAGTGAGGCAGATAGCATGCGTTTACATAAAGACATTAGTTCAGCAAACATGAAAGCAAAGATAGTGCATAACCTAATACGGGATACATATTGTGTCTTAAGTACAGGACAACACGACAGCAAGGGTGACTCAAGGCTAACCCCGGCGACTTCCCTGGGTCCTTGGGATTGAGAGGACCCCGTCAGCAAGGGGACCGGCCTTCTTCGCGGCAGCAGAGGTGTCGGCGCCCGACGACAGCTTCTTGAAACCATCGGAGAGGTCGAGGTCCGGGTGGAAGAAGGCGAGATTGCTCAGGACCAGGAAAAGGGCGTCGCGAGCCAGCGTCCGGGATTCATTGGCAAAGCAAGTGGCCCTGTCATCCTCGTACATCTTCAACCCCTCGATCAGGCCTTCAAAGAAGAGTGTCAGCTTGACGCTTGGAACTTTGTGCTTGCCAACGGTGAAGGCCCAACTCTTCATATCCATCTTCGAAATCTTAGCAGTGAGGCGCTCGGCGATGTCAATCATGCTCCTGATCCAGAGGTCGCGCTGCTGAATCTGGTTCTCTAGCTTGTCCTCTGCATCTTTTTGGAAGGCTTTCGCATTGATCAAGTCTGTCAGCAGTAGCTTCTTGCGAACACCGGCAAATTCAATGTCTTTCTCCAAAGAGGAAAGCCTGGATTTCATGCTGGAGGTGGCGTCATTGGCGGTGACGAGATCTTGGCTCTTGGAGGAAAGCTGCGATTGAGCCTCTTCCAGAGTGGCTTTTGCTTTCAGCGCTTCCTCCTTGAGGGCCTCGATCTCCCTGCTGCTCCCAGCAAGGTCTTCCGTCAGCTTGCTCAGTTGGGCCTCGAGATTGGTCTTGGCGGCAGATGCGACAGCGAGCTCGTCGGCCACTTTCTTCAGTTGGGCTGAGGACTCCAGGGAGAGAGCGTATAGAGTGGCCTTGTGGCCGTCCTCCTGCTCTTTGGTGCATTGCTGAACACGGGCCTCCAACTCCTTGTCCTTGCCATGGAGAGTAGCTTCAACGGCCCCTTCCCAGGAGGAAATGTTCGTCTCTCTGGTGTTCAGAAGCGCTTCGCGCTCCACCAGTCGAGCCTCCCGGGCTGCAACGTCCTCCTTGGCCATGGCCAGCGTCTCATACTGCCTCTTAAGAGAAAGGACATGCTAGTTGTACCACCCTCGCAGCTCGTTCCCTTTGTCCCTCAGCTGCTGGTCCACAAGCTCGGCCGAGTCGCGATGCTCCTTGACCGCCTGCCATTTGAGGTTGTACCTGGTCTGCACATCCTTGAGCCCTGCCGTCATGGATTCCAAGAAAGCCAAATCTTTGGCGCCATCAGCAGAACCGTCAGCTTCTTCGACCCTCTGAGACAGCGATGCCAGTACCCGTCTGATTTCCTCATCAAAATCTGCGCCCGCTGAGAAGAATGAGCCAGGATTTGTAAGACCAAGTTGACCAGGGACCAGCACTAGTTTGCTCATGGGAGATTGCAAGGACGAGGCCAGAGGATATCTTGAAGTGAAGGGCCCCATGGACTGGAGAGGAGTCTTCTCCTCGATGACGGTATTCGGGCCAGATGCGTCGCCGGGGGCTGGTTCCGTCCTTTCTGAGGATTCCTGAACGTCCCCGGCAACCTGCCCGTGGCCCTCCGCGACAGCAATCTTCGTCGCCTCCTCAGCAGCATCTATCCCGATGCCAGCCACTTCTTCCAGCAACTCAGGCTCTTCAAGTGGCGGAGCTGCGGGCAGAAGCAGTAAGCGGAAAAATGAAAGTCATGAATCAACAAGACACACAAGAAGAGAGAAAAGGGGGAAATGAAAACGCAGGCAAGTGGGTTACCCGATGGAGGTTGTTAAGGAGGGACATCTTGATGTTGCCGGCGTGCGATCTGTCACCACCTCTTCGGTAGTGACCTCAGCATGGGCAAACCACTCGATGGAGGCCCTTGCCGGCGATTCCTTCCCACGGGCGATGGTCGACGAAGGGTCTTGGAAGGAGGACTCCCCCTGGTGAGTCTCTCCTTGATAGCTCTCTCCCATCTCCCTGTCAAGTATGGGAAGATGCCCTTCCTCGTCCTCGCCAGCGGACGAGGTCTGCCATAGGGTTTCGCGAAGAGGACTGGATCAGGGGCTGGGCGCAGGATCTTCCTCCGCGCCTCCTGCCGGGCTCATGCCTGCCGTGGGACCCGACCCTGCCGCGGATTTGACCCATTTGGCTCGATGCGCAAGAGTCTCCCTATGCCTATCTGATTTAGCTATACAAGATCAGTCAAGAAATCAAGGACAGAAAACATTGACAAGGATCGAAATTAAGCAACTCACTCTGAAGCAATAAGCATGGAGCCCAGCTCGTATGACACAGGTGGCGGAGTTGATCTGCCCCTTTTCAAAGTTGGAGGAGCAGGTCTTGGCGGTGGGACCGGGGCCTCAGGCAGGGTCGAGCTTGGTGGAGAAGTTGGGCTTGCCGGGGGGCTGGGATCCACCCTCGTGACCGTCCGTCGCTTGGTGGAAGGAGGCTTAGCCTGAGAGAGGCGGAGAGACTCGCGGCGTGCTGCGTCGTGCTTGCCTCCCCTGGTGGTCGTCTTGTTCACCTTCTGGGTGCTCCGTGAAGACGCAGGGGCCGCTGACTCTCGGTTGACGCGCTCGCGGAGGCGGCGCCCTGGCTCTGGAGCTTGAGGGCCCATTCCAAGCCCTTCTCCCTCCACCTCCGGCTCCTTCGCCTCCTCCGTCTCGATTCCTGTTGATACGTCTCCAACGTATCTATAATTTTTGCTTGTTCCATGCTGTTATATTATCATGCTTGGATGTTTTACAATCATTTTATAACAACTTTATATCATTTTTTGGGACTAACCTATTGACACAGTGCCAAAGTGCCAGTTGCTGTTTTTGCTTGTTTTTTACTTCGCAGAATATCAGTACCAATCGGAGTCCAATCGCGACGAAACTTTTTGGAGATTTTTTCTCGACCAGAAGACATCCAGTGGGCCAAACAAGAGCCAGGAAGGTGGGCTGTGGAGAGCACAACCCACTAGGGCACGCCAGGGGGCCCCCTGCTCGCCCTGATGGGTTGTGCCCTCCACGGGGCCCCTCTGCATCGCCTCTGATGCCTATAAATTCCCAAATATTCGGAAAATCCTAGATGAGTCGACGAAACACAATTCCAGCCGCCGCAAGTTCCAGAACCACGAGATCCAATCTAAACACCATCACGGAGGGGTTCATCTTCTTCATAGGTGCCTCTCCGATGATGCGTGAGCAGTCCACCATAGACCTACGGGTCCGTAGGCAGTATCTAGATGGCTTCTTCTCACTCTCTCTTATGATTCTCAATACAATGGTCTCTTGGAGATCTATTTGATGTAAACTTTTGCGGTGTGTTTGTTGGGATCCGATGAATTTTGAGTTCATGATCAGTTTCTATCCATGAATACTATTTGAGTCTTCTTTGATCTCTTATATGCATGACTGCTTATAGCATCGTATTTCTTCTTCGAATCTTTGGTTTAGTTAGGCCGACTAGATCGAATTTTCTTGCCATGGGAAGAGGTGCTTTGTGATGAGTTCGATCTTGCGGTGTTCTTTCCCAGTGACAGAAGGGGGAGCAAGCCATGCATGTATCGTTGCTATTAAGGATAACAAGATGGGGTCTATTCCTACATGAATAGATCTTGTCTACATCGTGTCATCGTTCTTATTGCATTACTCCGTTTTTCCATGAACTTAATACACTAGATGCATGCTGGATAGCAGTCGATGTGTGGAGTAATAGAGGTAGATGCAGGCAAGAGTCGGTCTATCTATCTTGGACGTGATGCCTATATAATGATCATCGCCTTGGATATCGTCATGACTATTCGATTTTCTATCAATTGCCCAACAGTAATTTGGTCACCCACCGTGCGCTATACTCATGAGAGAAGCCACTAGTGATCCCTATGGCCCCCGGGTCTAGTTTTCCATCATATTGCTTTCCGATCTACATTTTTTTGCATCTTTGTTTTCAGATCTACAAAACCAAAAACCCAAAAATATATTGCTGCATATTTACTCTTTTTATTTGTGTTCTTGAGAGATCTATCTCTCCTATCTATCACTACCTAATCTATCTTATTACCGTAGAGATATTGACAACCTCTCTTTCTCGTCGGGTTGCAAGTATTTGTTGTTTGTGTGCAGGTGCTGCTTATTGGGTGGTGGTGATCCTCCTACTAGTTCGATAACCTTGGTTTCATAACTGAGGGAAATACTTACCGTCGATGTGCTGCATCATCCCTTCCTCTTTGGGGAAATACCGATGCAGTCTCAAGCCACGTCAAAGGAATCTCTGGCGCCGTTGTCGGGGAGGAAGCGGTCTCTTCTACGTGCCTATCGTAGGCGTCGAGGGGACTCCATCATCATCTACCAGGTTCCTAATCACAAATCTCATCTCCTTGCAATTACATTATTTGCAATTTGCCTCTCGTTTTCCTCTCCCCCACTTCACCAATTTACCGTTTTATTCGCCCTCTTTTTCATTTGCCTTTTTCTCGCCGGATCTCTTATTTGCTTGTCACTATGAGTGATTTTGGTATGGCAGAAACGGATGATGGCAGGACTCCTAAAATTGGATGTTCTGCTAATCTTGATTCTAAAACTTTTGTTTTGGGGCAAGGGAACGTTATAGGAAAAGAAACTATCCAAGATTTTTTCAATTGCGTTTGGAATTTGACTCTCGATGATACACCTATATTGAAAATAACTAAATCTTATGCGGAAGCTATCTCGACGCTAGTTCTAAAACTTGAAAATAGATTTATTCATACCCATCCTACCTTGCAAAGGTTGTTTTATGAGCTACCCGTCTTAAAGGATCCCAAAGCAAAGAAGTTAGCTACCCTTGTTCTCATGAATGAATTTGATCATATAGTACGGGAAGCTAGGGAGATCTTTGACTTTTATGGTATGAGCCATGAAAAACTGGTAATAGGAGAAATCCTATACAATAGTGATTACATGATGAGATATTTGCTTGGAAATAATCAAATTTTTGATGAGAATCTCAAAAAGGAAGTCCCCGTTTTAGATATGATCCAACAAGTTTTCAATGATGTGAACCAACAATATTCTTGGATCGTTGCCGGTAATCAAAGGGGGTACATAGAGGGACAACTTGATAGTGCTAAAGTTTCTATGGATGATGTGTTTCAAGTCTTATTTGCAAAACCTCTTGCCAAAGGCACCTTGGCCAAAACCAAAGATGACAATACTTGAATCTATGTGTTATGCCTAGCTAGGGGCGTAAAACGATAGCGCTTGTTGGGAGGCAACCCAATGAATAAATAATTTTTTTTATTTTTCCTTTCAGTTTTTGAGTGTTAACACAATTATGACTCTGTTATGATTTTGTTTTTATGGTTTATTTAGTGTTTGTGCCAAGTAAAGCCTTTATGATGATTCATAGGATGAGTAGAAGCGATGCTGAATCTGAAACAAAAACTTTGCGTCCAGTATATTAATTTTCATTTTTTTGCTGGAAAGTGATCTTGAGCTGAAATTTTAACACAGTGTTGCTATACAAATTCCTTACGTTTTACTATTTTTTCAGAATTTTTTGAGTTACAAAAGTATGGGTAGAATACAGATTACTACAGACTGTTCTATTTAAGACAGATTCTGTTTTCGTTGCATTGTGTGCTTGTTTTGATGAATCTATGGTTTGTATTGGGGGGTATAAGCCATGGTAAAGTTAAAATACAGTAGGTATAATGCAATAATAAACTATGAATGGGTTTGCAACAGTACCTAAAGTAGTGATTTGCTTTCTTATACTAACGGATCTCACGAAGATTTTGTTGAGTTTTGTGTGATTGAAGTTTTCAAGTTTTGGGTGAGATCACGATGGATGAAGGAATAAGGAGTGATAAAAGACTAAGCTTGGGGATGCTACCACACCCCCAAGATATATCCAAAGAGAAACAAGCAACTAAGCTTGGGGATGCCCCCGAGTGGCATCCCCTCTTTCTTCTAACGACCATCGGTATTTTACTTGGAGCTATATTTTTATTCATCACATATCATGAGTTTTGCTTGGAGCGTCTTGTATCTTTGCTTGCTTTGTTTGTTAGTTTTTCCTTTGTATCCTTGCTGGACACACCTATTTGAGAGAGCCACAATCATGCTACTATTTGTTAGAATTGCTCTATGTGCTTCACTTAAACTTTTTGAGCTATAGAATTGCTCTAGTGCTTCACTTATATCTTTTTGAGCACTGTGTGCTTGGAAATTTTTGTAGAAATACTCTCATGCTTCACTTAGATTAATTTGAGAGTTAGTAAATTTTGAAGAAATCCTCTCATGCTTCACTTATACCTTTTTGAGAGATGAAATCTTTATGCTCATGTGCTTCACTTAAATTTGTTTGAGCTTGCCAAAAAGCAATGGCAATATATGAAAATAGTCCCAAAGTGATAGATATCCAAGGAGGATATAATAAAAACTTTCATGAAGATCATTGGACAAATTAAACTTGATTCCTTGTAATAGTTTTGAAACATGATGATAGTAATATGTGAGTCATGTTAGTGAGTAATTATGCTTAGTAGGAATATTGGTGTTAAGGTTTGTGATTCCCTATGCATGCACGAAAGTCAATAGTTATGCAATGAAGTTACATCCTACTTGTGGTGCATTATTCAGTGTTAGTTATGTTCAATGCTCACTTATGTGAATTTTCGTTTCTTGGTTTGGTTGCTTCTCAATCTTTTTGCTAGCCTCCATTTGTACTAAGTTGAAATACTACTTGTGCATCCAAATTCTTAAACCAAGTTTTGCCTTATGAGTCCACCATACCTACCTATATGCAGTATTTCCATGCCGTTCCAAGCAAATTTGTATGTGCCATCTCTAAATTTTCAAAATAAATTTTCTCTTTTGTGTGCCCGTACCGCTCATGAAACGGTGGGGAGTGTCCAATATTTTTCCATGCTAGATGTGTTATTCTCAAGATGAGTGTTTATTCACTTGTCATTGCATGAGAGTGCGGCGGTAATATGGATGCCCATTCCCGAAATGAAAAAAATATATTTACCTTTTGTTGTCAAACAATAAATTCCTTGGAAAGTGTTGGTATGGAAGGCAACCGTGGATACGGCCCGCCATGGAAAGTGAAAGTTTGGTGGAAAAAGGAAAAAACTTTATTTTCTGTTTGGGAACCGCCTATGATATATCTAGCATGGAAAGTATTGTGAACTACTTTGTCATTTTCGTTGACAGGAAAAGCATGCCACCCAAAATATTTTTTCTCTCTCAATTTAAACCTTGAGCTCTGGCACCTCTACAAATCCCTACTTCCCTCTGCGAAGGGCCTATCTATTAACTTTATGCAATTTTTATTTTTGCTTTGAGTCTACATCTTCTCTTATAAGCACCAACTAAGGGGGCACTATGATCGTACTTGAGCATTGGGCATAGCTAATATTTGAGTGTGTTTCATGAATGGATCAATGATTGAGAATGATGGGCTAGGGATAACTTTCTTTAGTGTTGATATTTTGAAAGACATGGTTGCTTGTTGACATGCTTGAGTATTGAAGTCATTATGTTAAAACTAGACTATTGCTTTGAATAATTTACAAGTCCAAATGTCCATGCTATACAAAAGAAAAGAATATGATGAACATGTTAGGTAGCATTCCACATCAAAAATTCTGTTTTTATCATTTACCTACTCGAGGACGAGTAGGAATTAAGCTTGGGGATGCTGATACGTCTCCAACGTATCTATAATTTTTGCTTGTTCCATGCTGTTATATTATCATTCTTGGATGTTTTACAATCATTTTGTAACAACTTTATATCATTTTTGGGACTAACCTATGGACAAAGTGCCAAAGTGCCAGTTGCTGTTTTTGCTTGTTTTTTTACTTCCCAGAATATCAGTACCAAACAGAGTCCAATCGCGACGAAACTTTTTGGAGATTTTTTCTGGACCAGAATACTCCCAGTGGGCCAAACTAGAGCCAGGAAGGTGGGTTGTGGAGAGCACAACCCACCAGGGCATGCCAGGGGGCCCCCGGCGCGCCCTAATGGGTTGTGCCCTCCACGGGGCCCCTCTGCACCGCCTCTGATGCCTATAAGTTCCCAAATATTCAGAAAACCCTAGAGGAGTCGACGAAACACAATTCCAGCCGCCGCAAGTTCCAGAACCGCGAGATCCAATCTAAACACCATCACGGAGGGGTTCATCTTCTTCATAGGTGCCTCTCCGATGATGCGTGAGCAGTCCACCATAGACCTACGGGTCCGTAGGCAGTAGCTAGATGGCTTCTTCTCTCTCTCTCTCTTATGATTCTCAATACAATGGTCTCTTGGAGATCTATTTGATGTAAACTTTTGCGGTGTGTTTGTTGGGATCCGATGAATTTTGAGTTCATGATCAGTTTCTATCCATGAATACTATTTGAGTCTTCTTTGATCTCTTATATGCATGATTGCTTATAGCATCGTATTTCTTCTTCGAATCTTTGGTTTAGTTAGGCCGACTAGATTGATTTTTCTTGCCATGGGAAGAGGTGCTTTGTGATGGGTTCGATCTTGCGGTGTTCTTTCCCAGTGACAGAAGGGGCAGCAAGACACGCATGTATCGTTGCTATTAAGGATAACAAGATGGGGTCTATTCCTACATGAATAGATCATGTCTACATCATGTCATTGTTCTTATTGCATTACTCCGTTTTTGCATGAACTTAATACACTAGATGCATGCTGGATAGCGGTCGATGTTTGGAGTAATAGAGGTAGATGCAGGCAGGAGTCGGTCTATCTATCTTGGACGTGATGCCTATAAAATGATCATCGCCTTGGATATCGTCATGACTATTCGATTTTCTATCAATTGCCCAACAGTAATTTGTTCACCCACCGTGCGCTATACTCATGAGAGAAGCCACTAGTGAACCCTACGGCCCCCGGGTCTACTTTTCCATCATATTGCTTTCCGATCTATGTTTTTTGCATCTTTGTTTTCAGATCTACAAAACCAAAAACCCAAAAATATATTGCTGCATATTTACTCTTTTTATTTGTGTTCTTGAGAGATCTATCTCTCCAATCTATCACTACCTAATCTATCTTATTACCGTAGAGAGATTGACAACCTCTCTTTCGCGTCGGGTTGCAAGTATTTGTTGTTTGTGTGTAGGTGCTGCTTATTGGGTGGTGCTGATCCTCCTACTGGTTCGATAACCTTGGTTTCATAACTGAGGGAAATACTTACCGTTGCTGTGCTACATCATCCCTTCCTCTTTGGGGAAATACCGATGCAGTCTCAAGCCACGTCACCTGTTGTCGTGGCTTGGGAAGCCCCGGCCCCGGCAGATTCGAACCCGACAGCCTCCTCCGAGGCGTGCTTTCCGCTCCCCTCCTCAAAAGAATCATCACCCTCGGGCTCCTCCTCTTCCTCTTCCTCGGAGCCCATTCTCTTGGCGGCTCTGACCTTCTTGTCCTCTGCAATCCGAGCGGCAATGAATGCCTCCTCCGCCTTGGTAGTTGGCTTGATCAGATTGTCCTCCGCCTTGGAAGCTCTTTCTTCCAAGCGAGAGACCCTATCTATCTCGTCATCTAGAGCAGGCAGCTCCCAATCAGCCTTGACCCCAGAGGCGTTGCAGTCGGGCATCCATTGCAGGATCTGGCTCCGGGTAGAATTGAGATGCAGGGGAATGACTCTTGCCGGCAAATGAAATGGCCCAAGATGGCCGAACAGCTGCTCGCACATCCAACCATGGCCGTAAACCGTCAGGTTGTTGGCGGGGCCTGGGTACAGCCGCATCCTATTGGTGGCACCGTTGTACTCCCATGCAAACATGTCCGTCCTCTGTAGCGGCGCAATGCGGCGTCGGAGGAAGTCGCCCCCCACATGTTCGATGGTCAGCCCGACAGCTTTCAGACGGGAAATCTTGTTCAACGTCGGGCGGAGCTTGTCGTCGGTGAAGCTCAACTTACTCCAGTCGCTTCCGCGCGTGACACATCCAGTCTGCGTCGAGCAGAACTTGGGTGCTTCTTCATCCTTCATCCAGCACCAGTCGCCCCTCCACTCTTCCCACTTCCCGCTCTGTTGGCCAGGGAGGTAATCCCAGTCTTCCCTCCTGCACCAAGGAATCCAGCTTATGCTCCCCGAGTGGTGTGATTTGTCTTCTATCCGAGGGATGAAGAAGTGTCTGAACAAATCCACATTGGGGGCAACTCCGACAAAATTCTTGCACAGATGGGCGAAGATCGCCATGCACGCCATTGCATTGGGCGTGAAATCCAGAAGGTGGAATCCATACACCGTCATCATGGCGCAAAAGAAATCAGAGAAGGGGGAGGAGAGGCCATAGAGAAAGTACGCGCAGAAGAAGCGGTACAAATCTGATGGTGTTTTCTCTTTGGGGCTGTCCGGGAGAACTACGGGCCCTCCATGCCCATTTGTGTCCCTCCCCCACATATAGGCATACCTTGTGATCAAGGCGTTGTGATAACCCACAAGTGTAGGGGATCAGCTGTAGCCTCTTTCGATAAGTAGGAGTGTCGAACCCAACGAGGAGCTAAAGGTAGAACAAATATTCCCTCAAGTTCTATCGACCACCGATACAACTCTACGCACGCTTAACGTTCGCTTTACGTAGAACAAGTATGAAACTAGAAGTACTTTGTAGGTGTTGTGGGATAGGTTTGCAAGATAATAAAGAACACGTAAATAAAAACTAGGGGCTGTTTACATAAAGTAACAATTAAGTTAGTTTAACGAGTGTGGAAAAGTGGTGGTAGGAGTTGCGGAATTGTCCCTAAGCAATTGACTACGTTACTAGACCGATAGCAAGTTTTATGTGGGAGAGGCCACTGCTAGGATGTCATCCCTTACTTGGAATTCTATGCACTTATGATTGGAACTATTAGCAAGCATCCGCAACTACTAACGTTCATTAAGGTAAAACCCAACCATAGCATTAAGACATATTGGTCCCCCTTCAAGCCCGTATGCATCAATTTCTATGCTAGGCTGAAGCTGCTATCACCCTTGCCCTCCAATACATAGTCCTATCAACATACAACTAACCCTATGGTGTGATCCATGCGCGCGCTCATATGATGGGCACCAAAGGACATCAACATAACCACAAGCAAATTAAACCAATCATAGCAATTCACCAATCACCGATAGGACAACAAAAATCTATTGAGACATCATAGGATGGCACCACATCATTGGATAATAATATGAAGCATAAAGCACCATGTTCAAGTAGATGGTAAAGCGGGTTGCGGGAGAGTGGACCGCTGTAGATAGATGGGGGAAGGTGATGGAGGTGTTGGTGAAGATGACGGAGTTGTTGGAGTAGATTGCCGTCACACGATGATTGCCCCGGCGGCGTTCCGGCGCCACCGGGAGAGAGGGGGAGAGAGCCCCCCTCCTTCTTCTTCTTCCTTGACCTCCCCCTAGATGGGAGGAGGGTTTCCCCTCTGGTCCTTGGCCTCCATGGCAGCGGAGGGGCGGGAGCCCCTCCGAGATTGGATCTCTCTCTCTCTATTTCCTTCTGTTTCTGCCTTCCCTGATTCTGGACTTTCACCGTTTCTTAAATTCCCGGAGATCCGTTACTCCCATTGGGATGAAATTTTAACACGATTTTTATCCGGATATTAGCTTTCTTGCGGAGAAAGAAGGGCACCAACCGCCTTACGGGGTGATCACAATCCTCCCGGCCGCGCCCTACCCCCTAGGGCGCGCCCCTACGGCTTGTGGGCCCCTCGGGCATTGTCTCGCGTTGATTATTTTTCCCAAAAATCACATATACTCCAAAAAAAATCTCCGTAAGTTTTTATCGCGTTTGGACTTCGTTTGATATGGATTTTTTGCGAAACAAAAAACATGCAACAAACAGGAACTGGCACTGGGCACTGGATCAATATGTTAGTCCCAAAAATAGTATAAAAAGTTGCCAAAAGTATATGAAAGTTGTAGAATATTGGCATGAAACAATCAAAAATTATAGATACGACGGAGACGTATCACGTTGCCATCCAGGTTCGACGGGGAGAAAACCACATCTTTCTGTCGCCGCTTCTCCAGCTCTTCTGCTTTCCTCTTCCTCTCTTCAGCCGCTGGGCCCACCGGTGCGGCCGTCTGCTTCCCCTTCATGGCACTCGTCTTCTTCCCCATCTCTTGGGCTCTCAAGGGCGACGGAGGATCTAGCACCGCTTGGAGGGTGGGGGGCGGCGGCGGAAGCGGTTTCTTGGCTTGAGGAAGAAGATGAAGGAAGGAGGAACGGGCGCAAATGAGCAGCGCCCCTGCGCGTTACCTTTTTATTGGAAACCCACGCGGGGCTGGCTCTTTGCAATCTTTTCGGAAAAATGGCATTTCTTTTGCTGGCAATGGCTAATGTTCCACGACCCCACAACCTACGGTAATTACGCGGAGTGGACGTGGGTTTGACAAGTCATCACGACCAAGTACGTGAGGGCAACACTTCCTCGACGCGTGTCCATGCACTGTTTGGGGCCTAACCCAATGATGCCAAGCGACACGTATGGCTCAGGCCCGGGGGCTTCTGTCGGGGTACACAAATAGGGGTGTTTATTCCCCCCTAACTTGTGCACGAACGATAAGCCTCCAACCCGATGGCCTAAGCCTGCCGGGGAAAGCTACTGCCCCATCAAGACCAGTCCAAACCAGAGAAGCCACTCCACGAGAGATCAAGGAGCGCATCAAGAAGACGGAGCCAACATTCAAGACCAAGACTCCGGCAGAAGCAACCTACGCTGGCTAAAGCAATGCCAGCAAGGTCGATGCAACGGCCCAAGACAGGCCCGAGCCGCACCAGTTGTGTCCCCGGTGCCTGCCGGGGACCAAGGCGCATGCACCTTCAAGAAGACCCGGCAACCCGTCTCCCAGCAGGCACAGGCCGATCGGCCACCGCTCCACCGCATCGCAACGCCAGTCAGTTGTTGATGCGGTGTCGAGCCCTCAGGTGGCTAAGTGGCTCTCGCTAAGTACGTGGCGGCACGTTGGAAGGCAGATTATGCCCACTTGACACCCGTCTAGAGGCGTGTCAAGATACTAAGCAATAGTCAGCCGAAGCGGTGGTAAAAGCTTGCCGGGGATGCATCCCCGCATGCCACCTAGTCTAGCATTTATGGGATTTTGTCCTAAGTGCCAGATTAGGTATGATAGCACTGCTAGCCATCTAATCACTAGATAATGTCTGTTTTGCCACTGTGGTTGCCCCTTGAGCTATAAAAGGAGGCCCAAGGCAACCTAGCTAAAGATTTGGACCTTTGGACACTTGTACTCGCGTAGTAGCTCTCCCAAAGGCAACCTTGTCGGGTTTGAGCTCTGCGTGTGCTTCGTGTTCCCCCAATCAATCCACCAAAGCAGGAGTAGGGTTTTACGCTTCCCAGCGGCCCGAACCTGGGTAAAACACCAGTGTCTCATCGTCGCACTGTCTCACCACCTCTGCTCTTTGTGCAATGTGACCTCGCCCCCGTCAAACCACAAAGGGGCCGATGGCCCCATAGGTGATCATGTGCATTGTGACCCGACACTCCTCCCGCCTCTGAAAATACTGAGAGGCGAGTCATTCTTCATGAGTCTGCTACCACAGAGGCTACAACCACTGAAGAGATCCCAGCTGCTGACCCCAATGCACCTGAAGACATTGCTCCTGAAGCTCCTGCTGATGAAGACAATGTTGAACAAGAAAATATGCCTCAAATTGATGCACCTGTGGTATCATCGCCTCCACAAGATGACAGTGAATATGTGGACACTGGCACTCCGTTAAGGTGTGATGTGCCTGAAGCCAATCCTAGCACTCCGCCAACTCCATTCTCAACTCTTGTGCCCAGGTCATCTGAATCACCATTTGAAGCCATGGAGATTGAAACCACTGCTCGTGCGTCGCCACTCAAACGGCTTCACCGAGGACCAAGTCCAGTTATGTCTTCGATGAAAAGCATCCCTGAAGACGATGTGCGTGTTACTCCAATTGCACCAGTCGATGAAGTACTCAGGATTGGAGATGTTTCTCATGATCAACCTCAGACTGAAGCCAAAGCAGTTGAAGACATCGTTGATGATAACACTATGGGCGAAGCCAATGCCCCATCCCCTGACGGTCCTCCTGTTCTTGCTACGCCATCGACTGATGACAATGCTGAAAATATCGTCATGGCTCGCAATAGGGAAGGAGAGATGGTGCCTACAAGATGGCCCAGGCTAGTTCCACTACCAAGGATGGGCCCTCAGTTTGAATTTAACATTCATCGTCGCCCCAGAGTTCAGAACCCTATGCCCACACTTCCAAGTCTTCGATGGCTAGGACCAAACCATCCTGTTGTCTTCAGTGTGAAGAGCTTCAGGATAAACAACACCTTTCTTGATTCAGACAGGAATCCTTACAACCATCCGAAGATTCAATCAGATAAATTCTGGAGTGCTCCCCAACGTCAGTATTATATGTGTGTGCTCTATGGGCAAAACAGGATTTTCCCTCATCTTAGCTTTGAAGCTATGAAGGATCTTCCTTGTTTTGACCAGGCCCTCGATTGTCTTCGGGATGTTGGACTGTTGTCGTTTGTTACTGATCACGAAGACTGGAATGAAGAACTCATTCTTTAGTTCTATGCAACTCTCCACATCTCCTGCTTTGGAAGAGATCTGAATACATGGAAGATGGACTTCATGATCCGTGATGAACAAATCAGTGTTTCTACCATGTAATCCTTTCCCGCAACACTCTTGCTACCCCAGGCGAAGACTTACATCCGAAGACTACGGCCTATGCTGAAGCCACCCAACGTATATTTCAAATGCTTGAGCCCAACATGACTGCCATGCTCACACTGATGAACCCCTTGGCCCCAGATGCAGATTTACCCACAACGTTCTTTGTTGATGATCTTCAATATCTGCCGAAGACAATCTATCACATTCTTTCCCACACCATATGGCCAATCAAAGGGCACTCTTCATGACGCAAGCTAGAAGGGGCTCTGAAGACTTTGATCTACAACACCGTTTATGGCATCAGATTTAATCTTCAAGATCTATTCATGCGCAACCTGGCAACTAATGACATCAATCTGTTTGAACCAAAGATCTATGCACCATGGATCATGCGCTTCATCAAGCACAGAACCAACACCAAGTATCTGCCTTCTGCTCGCAATCATGGCATATATCTTCCAGATGTGGAAGTCATTCATGAAGACATTTACCCATCCAAGAGAAAGAACCCCATCGTGGAAGGCACCAGTGGCACTGCTGAAGATGAAGGGCTTCACCTTCCTTCTGATCGAACCAGGGCAAGGCTGATAAGCTCAATTTGCCACCCTCAGCCAAGTGCTACCTCTACTGAAGCCACTACTAGCACTCTGCCGCGCGTTCGTGAACCCAGTAGAGAACGTGCCATGATCGATCGAGAGCTTCTTGTCTTGCTTAGTCAGAAGCAGGATCGGCACCACGAGTGGATGAGAAGACAAATGCATTCTATGGTACAAGACATCAGTCGTATTCGCAACCTCACCACCAAGAATGCCTTCGTGGCTCATGAAACCAGCTGTCGCTCCTGGCAGACATTGACTATACTGGCTCCTGAGGAAGATCTTCATGAGGATGGCTTCGAGAGATTCTTCAGATTTGGTGCTCCTCCTCCTCGAACGGAGAAATGGCGTCAAATGCCCTCCCTCAAAGATAGTGATTCTTCTTCTTCAGCACCGCCTGTTAACGTCAGGCTTGCAAATGATGACACTGAAGATGTCACTTCTCCGCCTGCACCAGCTGAACGACGTGACACTGCACCAAGCTCATCTGCACCAACCAACACCGACCCTGCTGCACCATCATCTTCAACTCCTGCTGGGGACATGTAGTGCTCAATGTCTTCGTTCTTTTTGGTCATTCGATGACAAAGGGGGAGAAGCATTGGGATTGATAGTCTTCAAACAGGTTTATATGGGATGGGTGCTGCTATTTTGTTAAGTTTACAACTCTCGTTCTGAACATTTGCTATTTGGGTTGTAAAACTTAAGTCCCGATGGACGTCTACACACTTTATGTTTACCTTTGGCGCTACTTCAAGTTTTATCATATGCGCCCGAAGCCATACTGCAGACGCCCATTTTTCATTATGCATTTCATTATCTTCAAAATATCACTTAAATGCATAGTGATTGGATTCCAAGATATAGGGAGAGATCTCCACAAATCAAAGCCTGTCATGTGCTTTTGCATTCCAAGCAAAATCTTCATAAGCACATCTTCAGGGGGAGCTCTCTATATCTTGCAATCATAATCTCCAAGACTTTATCTTCATATATTTTATCCCCGTTGAAAACTTCAACCAGTTTGTCATCAATCACCAAAAAGGAGGAGATTGTAAGTGCATCTAGTGCCACCCTTATTGGTTTTGGAGTATTGAAGACAAACGTGGTTGAGGGACTAATGTGTTTGTGCTAGTTCACAGGTGAACACAGATATAAGTCCCTGGAGATTCGGTTTAACTGTCGAAGACGACCCCTAAAAATGTCCGAAGACATTGATGATGGTCGATGCCATTGGTGGTTCGCGAAGATAATTGCTTGAAGATAATGAAACGCGAAGACGAAGTCTTTTGGTTATTTTGCTTCTTCCTTCCTGAGTCATAGGAACCATCGTACTGTTAAGTGGGGTCGATGTGATCGAAGTCATACACTGACGTGATGGTCAACCCATACCTATGTCTCCGAGTGAAGACAATGAGAGGAAATCTCTTTCAGAGTTGGTTGAGTCAGAATTACTTGTAGCCCAAGTAATGTTGTCGCGTGTGTTTGAAATCCGACCGTTGGGACACGTGTTGGTTGGCCATTGACCCAGGGTCATTTCGGTCATATTAGGTCGGGTTGCCTGTTGGCTATAAATAGCCCACCCCCTACACCATAAGAAGGTGGCTGCTCAGAGAGAGATACGGCTGTTGTCGTTTTGGAGCAACCCACCTCGAAGACATTGAGAGAGAACTATCCTGCCAGGATAAACCAAAACACCTAGAGCTAGAGTGTCCGAGCATCCCCGAAGTCATTCTGTTCTGAGTGAACTGAAGACTTATTACACTTGAAGACTATGATCTTCCAGACGGTTAGGCGTCTGGGTCTAGAGCATCCAAGAGTCATTGTGGATTGCTGGGTGACCAAGTTTGTACGGGTTTCGGAAGTCTCCCCTGAAGACTTACCTGAGTGACTGAGCGCTGTCTAAGTGACTTCGGCTCAAGGGGAACAAGGTGAAGACGAGGTCTTCTGAGTTCAATCTCAGCCTCCCTAACCAGACGTACAGTTTTCACAACAACTGGAACTGGTCCAACTAATCTTGTGTCTTCATCAAGCAACTGGTTCTATCTTTCACTCTCTTACCTTCTGTACTGGACTGTGAAGCTATTGCTTGTTCATCTTAGCTCGAAGACATTCACCGAAGACATTCCTTAACCTGTCATTTATCTTCATACAACCTAAGTTTATCTTCGATACGTCTTAGTGTGCATGATGATTATGCTATACCTTCCTGAATGTCTTCGTTGTATTTCATGTCTTGCCTAAATCCTTGATTGATATCCCTACCTGATCATGTATCGCTTCTGCTTACTTTGAATACATTTACTGTTTCGAAGCTTTTCATAAAAATCGCCTATTCACCCCCCTCTAGTCGATAACTAGCACTTTCAATATTCCTAACAATTTCAACATTAAGCGAAAGAAACCACATTGCTTGATTATTCCTATTACTAATCAAAATTCCAGCAATACATATGAAGCTTATACCAAAATCTAAAAATATGAGCACGTACGAAACATAGAACCGAAACATCTAAGATAGCAAGTACGGTCAGTACATGTATAGGTAAATAGGGGGTGGACATTGAACCAAAACATCTAAGATTTGTTTACACCCTATTATGTCAATGTTTATAATGTGAGTAGTAGACAACTTGAACTAATGACTTAAGCTTGATCATCGTGTATGTGACGTGATTGTCTATTCTTGTGGAGAACTACTATACCTTTCTCTATTAAAAACAATTATTGCAACTTCCTTATGTATAGGAATAGAAGTTAGTGTTATGCCATTTTCTCTTTACAAAAAACTTAATTTGAATAAAATGACACCTACTGAAATATCTTTGCAAATGGATCACAAACTATTGCAGTACCTATTGACATATGTGAGGATGTTCCTGTTATGGTTGCTAATGTTGTGATCTTAACCGACTTTGCTAATGTTGTGATCTTAATTGACTTTGTTATACTTGAGATGTCCAAGGATGACAACATGTCTATTATCCTCGGTAGAACTTTTTCACACTTTAGGGGCTGTTATTGAATGTAATAAAAGTAAGGTCACTTTCCATATCAATGGTAATGAACATACGGTTTATCCCCCCCCCCCCAAAAGGAAAACAAAGGACATGGACTAAATTTTATGGAAAAAATTATGACTATCACGATTGGAGGATTTGCATTTCCTATTACGGTTCCATAAAAAATCAAATTATAGCTTTTCAAGTCCGCCGTGAAATCCCAGGGCTCAACCCTGGAAAGGCGGTGGAAACTACCAAGCTAATGATTGGAACCATGCTTATCCAAGTTGAGCTAACATAAGTTTTACATGAAGTTCTTCGGTTTTATGTTAATTGGAAATAATCAATTAATAAGACCTGATCAACCTTATTAATAGGTTCTTTTTGAAAAACATATGATCGGTGAATTCCATGAGACAACTTAATGGATGTGGATGTCGCCTAGGGAGGTGAATATGTGGTGTAAAAAATTACAATTTCGGATTGAATAAATACGGGATAAAACTAGCGTTTAATTTACCAAGCACATACCTAAATAAACTAGGATCAACTATGTGCACCAACAACTTATGCTAATCAAGATAAACAACAATGTGATCTTAAGATATATAACTTGAAGCATGATGGCTATCACAAAGTAAGTGCATAAATAAAAGGCTCGGGTAAGGTGATAACCGTGGCACGTGGAGATGACGATGTATTCCAAATTTAAAACCCTTGCGGATGATAATATCCGTTAGAGCGGTGTGGAGGCACAATGCTCCCCAAGTGCCACTATGTCTCACCGTATTCTCCTCACGCCCTCGCACACCGCAAGGTGTTGTGACCCCACTAAGGGAACCTTGAGAGAGGTCACTGAACCCATACAATTGGAGACCTTCAGGGCGGTCTTCGAACTCATACAAATTTCCCGGGGAAATCTCCACAACTTGATTGGAGGCTCCTGAAGCTTGCCCGAAGCTTTACACCGCAATGATTGGGTTTCGCGACAACACCAACCGTCTAGGGCGCCCAAGCACCTAGCATGAACAAGCTCTACGGTACCAAACACCCAAGAGTAATAAAATTTCAACACTTCCACATATCACCATGGAGAAGTCAAACCGATGTACCAAATCCAATGGCAAGAGCACTCAGAGTGCTCAAGTCATTATCTCCCAAATCCCACCACAACATCTAATCTATGGAGCAATATCATAGGATAACAAAAGAGGAGAACACAAAAGAACTCCAAGATCTTGATCCACAAGATTCCCCTCACTTAGAGGAGAAAATGATTTGTGGAAATGTGGATCTAAACCTCCTGTCACTTTTCCCTAAAAAAGAAGCAAGAATTAAAGGAGAAATAGAGCGACAGCAAGCACCAAGAGGTCAACAATTGTAACATCCCAAAATTCTAAATTTTGGAATGTTATATTAAATAAGTGATTATAATTGCTTGAGTGATTTTTGTTTGAAATTGAGTGGAATTTGAAACTTTTGAAAACTTAATGAGAGGGAATAAAAGGACTTTCCCAATTCTTTCTTTGATGACAATTTGAATTTCATTTGAAAATAATTCAAATCAAAAACTTTATGCCACTCAAGGATTTTCATGAGAGAAGATAATATGACTTCTTCAAAGTATGAAATAGAGTGGGAAGTTATGGAAAAGCATTTCTGAATTCCATTTGAATTCATTTTTAGAAAGTTTCCATTTTGAGTTTCAAATTCATTTCCATTTATTCAAATAAAATAAAGAGAGAAGGAAAGATGACTCCTTCAAATATCATAAATAAAACGTGGAAAATGAATTGTGAAATCAACAGAAACTTGTATGAAAAATATTTGAAATCCAATTCAAACTCATTTTTGGAAGTTTCAAAAATATATTTTTAAAAAGTTTTTTTATTTGGCCTTCAAAAATAGTTCATATTTTCTTTGTGTAATTCTAAGAATTTTGATATATATATAGCTTGCCTATGGCATTTTCTGTTATATTTTTTATTTATCTCTTTTCTCTCTCTGGTTATAAAAAACCGTTTAAAAAATGGAAAGCCAATGCCAGGCCAGGGTATTAGATGCAAATTCTTAAGAACAAAAGCAAAACTCTCTAAACTTCTCCAAACTAAACTCATGATACTTCTCCCCCATTGGCATCGATTGCCAAAATGGGCGAAAAACATAGAAAGCCAATATAATAGATGTTCCTTCGAAAAGTGTGTATTTCTCAAAATATGAGTGCAATGAAATACACATATCCAATGATAAATATAGGGAGGAAGACAAACTATATTGAGGATCCAAAGATTACTAAAGGATGATATGGCACAAAGGCATATCAAAAAGTGAAGCGAGCAATATAAAGATCCGATAAGCCAAAAGGATAAAAGATATTATGATATGAGCCACGAAGTATTCTAAAGAAACTAGAGAAGCTCCCCATGATTTATGCACTATTTAGAACTTTTGTATTTGATACAAAGTGCACAAATTAGGATCATCGCTCCCCCAAAATCAATAAAAACACATAAAAAAGTGCAAGCGAGCATAGATAAGAAACTAAGCCTAGCACTTGCAACAAACAAATGGTTGAGCAACATGTAAAATAGGCAACTTAAGAATGGGCTCAACCAAAAAAATGTGTGTGAGTCATGGCAAAGCCCTTGAGAAGACTAATATAAGGATGAGAATTAAGCATGAACATAGTCTTGAATACATGAGAAACATGGTGCAAGACATGTCCTTCCCACACACAACTAGCAAATGGGTTCACAAGCTCACTATTATGAAAATTAAAATCAAAGCTTGAGACAACCCATGGTGAAGATAGAAAATGATAGCCTCATCAAGTGGAGGGATACCAATTGAACTGGCAAAAGCCTCATCACGACAAGCATGAGGAAAACAATCTTCACCACAAATGAGTGCATCAAGATGATAGGATATAAGATCTGCACTCAAGACCAATCCTTTCATGGAACCACCAAGGAAATAAAAAGGAATGAAAAGGTGGACGCGAAATAATAAGGATATCCACTAAAGATGTAACTTTTGTCAAGTGTATAAGATTATAGTTAGATGAAAATCATGATGATATCAATCCACAAAGAAAGAATAGGATATCCAAAAGGAAGTCATAAAATATATCAATAAGATCTTTGCTTGAAAAGCATATAGCACATGGCTTAATATTATCTTATAGTATATAAATGAACTTCAACCATACGGACATCAAACACATCACAACTGGCAACAAGAGATCGTTGTTGGGATGCTTTGAGAAAGGAAACAAGTATCACAAGAACTAATCAAGAAATCCATGACATGATGCAACCTACACAAGGTTGAATGCAAGAAATGTATGCATGAATAGATACATGTTACCAAGATAGCATTGGAATGATGTAGTAGATAGTAGCTCATTGATCATCCCAGCTTAACTCAAATAAGCACTTGTGAATGAGTCGAGCATCCAATGCATCTCCATTTGTTCCTAGAACAACATCACAAACAAAATGGTACCCAAACTTATTGGGACCAAAGAGTTAGAGAACCAACAATACATAGGACCAACTCCACATAAACATGTGCATATATATATATATATATATATATATATATATATATATATATGAAATTGAATTTCATGCACATCTTATCCAAAGAGAATTTGATGGAGTTTCCCCTAATATTGGGTCAAAGAAAGAAAACATGCCAAAGTAAATACTAGTAGTAAATATGCATGCTCAAGAATTTCTAGAACCAAATCAACACATGATTGATAAGCAACCAATTGGAAAGATACCAAGTGGAAATACGATACCAAATGAAGAAAATATCACTTGAAGGATACTAATTAAAAGGTACATCAAGGAATGAGATATGCATCAAAACACAACAATTGAAGGATATCAGGTAAAAAGGTATCAAGCTCCAAAAATAGAGCAAGGTTCCAACAAATAAACCAAACCCTCTACAAAATTTTAGCTGGCACAAAGTACCAAAAAGAAAAGGTTTTCCTTCCAAGAACACGCACTTGATAAGGATCAAAAGGTTTTATGATAAGAGAGTGTTCTAAAGAAAATAGGATAGCTCCACAAAAAGATGTGCATCATATAGAATTTGCATATGAATACAAGATGCGCAAGATGGGATCACCACTTTACCTATATATATATAGAAACACTAGACATGTTTACAAAGATCCACAAGAGGCATGAAAGACAATGGGAGAGAAACAAGACAACTGTAAACAAAATCCAATGTAAAGATGATGAGCAATTTCTACCACATAAAAGAATACCAATTGCCAAAAGATAAGAAGTATCTGGAAATAATTCCCGTTGGTAGCTTGCATAGATATCCAAAATCATCTTCACACCAAAAAGATAAGAATGAAGCATATTGGAACTTGTAGAGCTAGCATGCGACCTAGTAACAAGATAATTTACAATATCAACTCTAAGTGGCAATACCTCAAATGTACACATTTTCTAGGCTTGTAATATACGCATAGCATATTACTCCCCCATAATGTGATAGCCCACACCACACTTCTTAAAAAGAGGCAAATAAAAACTCAACAAGAGATAATTAATGGAGAATTTAGAATTGGAATTTCCCATAAGTAAGATACGCTACATAAAAACTAGATAATCTTGAAATATGAATACTAGATGGTATTCCTCATGTACACACATTTCTAAGATCATGAAGTGCACAAAGCACATCACTCCCCCAAAATGGGATAATCCATTAATTCCTCACAAGAGCCAACTAAGAAACAAACAAGATGCAAAACCGCTTAACACAATACTCACACGTACATGATGTGCAAACCAACATACCCGTACTAGATTACTCAAGATAAGCAAGCCATAGGCATACCATATAAGAACACATGCAAGGTACAAAACCAAAACATGCAAAGGGGCACGTAACTTTCAATGTAAACAATTTAAATACAAGTTACCACAAGGAGGAACATTGGATATAAGATAGACACATGATAATCCAAATGACTTGGCTTGAGAAATATAATTGATGAAGATCCCTTAATTCTTCAGGTGGTTGCCAAGTCTACAAAGCCCTCCATCAACACCTATTGATCAATTTTGAGCTTGTTCGTCCCCAACGAAGTTGGGTCCTAAGAGGTTGTCACAATATGCTTGGTTACCCAAATGGTTCTTTTCTTGACACTACTTTGAGTACCAACACATTTGGAAAACACATTGCCAACCTTATCATTCCGAAGTGAATATATATCATCAACAATGATTGGGTTGGATAAGTTACCGTTCGTGCAAGAAGAAGCAAGGTGACCCTTCTCCTGACATAAGTAGCAACATCTACTCTTTTCTTTCTTCTTAGTTGATTTCTCAACTTGAAGATCATTAACTTGAGTCTTCTTGGGAAGTGTCCTTTCTTCAACTTGTGTTTGAGCATGAGATTGAACTTGTGGCCTCTTGTATCAGTCCGAGACCGATGCTTCAGATGTCTTCGAGATATTTCGAGTTCCGCCGTGTGTTTTATTTGTTTGTCGCATTCATCGTCGCATCATTCGCGTTGCATCGGCACTCCATTACCATCATTTTTTAAACTTGCATCCGTTCATAGTTGCCAGTTCTCCCCGTTCTCGTCGATGACCGTTTCAAGACCAAACACACTCACACGCGCCTGCGACATCGTTAAAATTATCATTTTATAAGTTGGATAAAATTGTTCTCAGAATTGGTTGAAAGTTGGTGTGTAGTCTTAATATATTGTAGGTACACCGCCTGCCAAATTTTGTCGCATTCGGAGTCTGTTTGATACCCGAACCGTTAAACATATAGCGGCATTATAGCCGGATAAATTGTCGGACGTTTTTCGATATTTAAAACATGTTGCCGGGCCGCCTATATTCCCTCTCATCTCAAGCTATAGCCCATTTACACAACCCACTAAAACCAGCCAAAACTCTCCTCTGACACGGACCGTCCGATGATGATCGGAGGGACCAACTAACCCCTACCCAAATGCACTTGGTATTTATAGACCAACCCCTAGCCTAATTTGGACAAACCGCAAAAATCATCCCCTAAATTCCTGTGTCGCCGCCACCTGCATTCCATCCATCGTGCCCACCAACCATCTCGCAGCCGCCAGTCCTCGTTCTCCCTGCCGAACAAATCATGGCACCCAATCCACCAATCCTCCTCTTTCTGAGTGGACGCATCCACGCGTCATAGCAACCGCGTCCAGCCTGTGCTCCTTCCTTATGTGCCATGACCGCCTGCGCCCTGCTTCGGACCCCAGCTTGACCACTGAGTTGGCCGGCCACCGGAGAAGCCGACTGGAGCTTCACCTCCATCTCCGCCCCTAATCCCCATATCTCTCCTACTCCCCTAGTGTTTTTTGAACAATCACCGGGAGGGGGGGAGCATCCCCACCTGAATATATTACTCAAAAAGGGTCATAGCCGAGTGTGAAAGTTACATCAAAGGTTACAGCGAGAGGAAAGGTACACGCGCCAAGACAGGGCGGCGTCCCTACATATGGGGTCTTTAAAACGAAAAACCCACAGTGTGAACTCAGAGATTACATTGCGGACCGTATCTAGGGATGAGTGAGTCTCAGAGCGGAACACCTAGGCGTTACGGGAATACCAAATCTTTTAGACGATGGCAAAGGCGACGGTGGGCCATAGGTTGATGTCGAGGCCACGCGGAGTGACGGTATCCCAAAGATGGTTAATATCAGGCGGAGGCCGCAGGCCGAGGAGCTGCCACACCTGCGCCGCCCTTGGGCATGAGAGGACCAGGTGAGTGGCGTCCTTGAAGGGATGATCACATCTCGGGCAGGAGGAATCTGGGGCGATCGTCTTGTGGTGCAGGTTTGTCTTGGTGTTGAGTCTATCTCGTAGTAGAAGCCAGCCGAAGATCTTGACCTTGAGCGTTGCCTTAGAGCTCCAAATGCTATCAGCGTGGATGTCTGGCTCATCGGCGGAGGAGAGCAGCGAGTAAGTGCACCTTGCAGAGATTGGGGCGCCATGGATGAAGAAGCTATCATCTGAGGCAACCGTAGGGGTAACATCCTGTAACAAAGATAGAACCATAGCAAGCTCGGAGGACGCGACATGGGTTAGAAGATTCCGTAAGGTCGCGAGCAAACCATCATGCAAAACCTCAGAGACCAGAGCATAAGGGTAGGTTGAGTGGGAGAATAAGTGTGGGTATTTTTGGGCTAGAGGTATATCGGTGAGCCAAGTGTCAAACTAGAAGAAGGTAGTGGTTCTATTGTTGGTTAGAACGAACGAAGTTGTGAAAAGGTTTTGCAGCTGGTGTTTTAGGATTTTCAAAAGCAAGGAAGGGTAAGGCTGCACTAACGAGAAATTAAGCGAATTATGGATAAGGAACCACCTGGACCAAGGTAAGTCTAGATTCTCGAGTAGTTTGTAGAAGAATTTTTGGAGTAGGCAATTGTTTTGGAGCTGCAAATTTTTGATGCCTCGACCACCACGAGTTTTTTTTCCTTACACACATTTTTCCAAGCGATCAGGCACCTAGCGCCTGAACAAGACTCTTCGGCCGCCCAAAAGAAGGAACGGCGAATCGCGTCAAGATGTTTAAGAACCTTTTTTGGGAGTTTGAACATCGAAAGGAAGTGAGTGGCGAGCGCGTCCAAAGTGGCGGAAATCAGGGTTAGGCGCCCCCCTTTGGAGAGAAGCCTAGCGGCCCAACCAGCTAGGTATTTTAGGAGGCGCTAAACTAGAGGTTCAAACGCGGATGTGGGCAGACGAGTAGGAGACAAGGGGAGACTGAGATAGATCTGGGGGAAAGAGGATATATCGCAGCAGAAGGTTTACGTGATGTTCTGAGCGAGGGAGGGGTCCGCTTGAATGGGAACAAAAGTAGTTTTGTGGAAATTGATGGTCAGACCTGTGGCGAGAGCGAAATCGTCTAGAATGGATTTAAGCTTGGTCGCAGCGGTGGAAGATGTGTGAGCGGTGATAAGGGTGTCATCAGCACATTGTAGGACCGTGGGAGGACGGTCCAGATAAATAGGGTGGCAGAGCTCATTTGGTGAGAATGCACGTAGGATTAAGCATTGCAGCAGGTCTGTGACGATGATAAAGAGGTAAGGGGAGACAGGGTCTCCTTGTCGCAGGCCATTCTTACAGGGAATCCATTTGCCGGGGACCCCATTAAGAAGGATGGCAGTCTTGCTAGAACTTAGAAGGCACCTGATCCAGGCAACTGCGGTCGGGGGGAACCCCCTAGCTGCTAGGATAGTCAGAAGGGAGTTCCAGGAGATGGAGTTGAATGCTTTTCGAAAGTCCAGCTTGAGGATCATAGCGGGGGCCTTTCGAAGGTGGCAGGCACTTAGCAGATCAGCGACAAAGATAAAGTTCTCCGCGATGTTCCTGCTAGAGATTAACCCAGTCTGGTTGTCATGGACAAGCAGGGGGATCAGGGGTTTAAGCCTGTTGGTGATGACTTTAGTGATAGCCTTTGGTGGACAACTCTGAAGCGAGGTAGGTTGGAAGGCATCCGGAGTTCGAGCAGAATTGTTCTTGGGCAGTAAGATCATGTGGGTCTCCTCCTTCCCTAGTCATCTTCCTTTCTCTCTCTATCACGGGTCTCCCCTTCCCTGCACTAGGTTGTCCATGGCGCCGCCCAATGGAGCTCTGATACGTCTCCAACGTATCTATAATTTTTGATTGTTCCATGCTATTATATTATCTGTTTTGGATGTTTTATATGCATTAATATGCTATTTTATATTATTTTTGGGACTAACCTATTAATCTAGAGCCTAGTGCCAGTTTCTATTTTTTCCTTGTTTTTGAGTATTGCAGATAAGGAATATTAAACGGAGTCCAAACGGAATAAAATCTTCGGAATGATTTTTCTTGGACCAGAAGAAACCCAGCAGACTTGGAGATGAAGGCAGGAGACCTGCCGTGGAGTCAGAAGCCACCAGGGCACGCCCTAGGGGGGGGGGGGGCGCCCCCCTGGCTTGTGGCCCCACGGTAGCCCTGCTAACCCTATTCTTCGGCCTATAAATTCCCAAATATTCCCTGTATACCAAAAAGATCCACAAAAATACTTTTCCGCCGCCGGAAGCCTCTGTTCCCGTGAGATCCTATCTTGGAGCCTTTTCCGGTAATCTGCCGGAGGGGGATTCGATCACGGAGGGCATCTACATCAACTCCATTGCCCCTCCGATGATGCGTGAGTAGTTTACCACAGACCTTCGGGTCCATAGCTAGTAGATAGATGGCTTCTTCTCTCTCTTTGTTCTTCAATACCATGTTCTTCATGATCTTTGCGGTGTTCGATCACGGAGGGCATCTACATCAACTCCATCTTTGCGGTGTGTTTGTCGAGATCCGATGAATTGTGGGTTTATCACTACTAGGAGAAAGCCTACTAGTAGCGCTTGAAAAACCTATAGTAGTAGCGCTGGGTCCAGCACTACTGCTAATGCGCTACAGCTAAGTTGTAGCAGTAGCGCTGGTTGGTGCAGCGCTACTGCTAAGTATGGTTAGCAGTAGAGCTGCGCTGGCCAGCGCTACTGCTAACTATCTGTAGCGCTGCAGAAAGGCAAGCGCTGCTGCTAATCCAGCGCTGCTGCTAGATGCCTTCTAGCGCTGCTGCTAGTATTCCTGCTTTCACAGATTCATACCCCCTCTACGTATTTGTGATGTATTTATACAGGCTCTATACAGTAGTTTCATCAGATCACAAAAAACATACACTATTCTCATCATATCATACACATACAGTAGTCTCGTCATACCATCATCATCATCATTCAACACAAATATCATCACATCTCGAAAATAGCGATACACAAGTCATGTCATGTCTCGAATAAGTGCAACTGCATGGTCATGGCACACACACAAGTTTCATCATCTCTATCTAAACCATGATGTAGAAGAGAAGAGCGATCAGCATGAGCAAGACCGTGACTATGTAGTACTTGAGGCACCGACGGTTCCGCCCCCGCTCTTGCCGGAGCGTCCACCTCAAGTAACTACTTTCCGCTTCGGCTCTGCTGTCGAACCCTCCGTGGCTAGCACCCGGGTACTTGTCCACCCAGGCCTGAGCATCTGGCCAGTGGTCGTAGACTCCTGGAACCCTCCCTATGAACATGGCATAGCAGTCCTTCGCCATCTCTGATCTATGTACCTGCATCGTCAGTTGATGAACTGAACGATAATATGCAAGATAATGTACTTAAGAAAACAAAGAGGCATAATTAGCAAAATACAAGCAACCTATAGTAAACATAAATGACGAAGTTCCTCATACCCAAACTAATTAACTAGAGCGATCTACGCTAGTTCAGGACCATGGTTTAATTACATCACATAGTTTCGTCTGGACGCTAGTGACACATATATTGTCAACGACAATCAATCCTCCATGTCCGCGGTCCAATCTTCATTGTCAGGGAGGAAGCACCCAAGCTTCTTGAAAGGCTTCAGGTCCAGACGCTGAGCGATTAGCAGTGCTCGGACATCATACCGCGTGATTGGCCCATGGTAGAACATCCCTGTTGATTCGAGGACCTGCTTCATGATCACTTGGGCAAGTTCACATTGTACGTGATAAAACTCAGCTCGGATTCGATGATCCGGTGTCTTTCCTATGCTTGTGGCCCAGTTGACAATCTCGGCATCGTTGGTAGTAGCTGACATGCGAAGGCGTTGATTATCCCTTCTGAACTCGAGCAGGTGATGCATGAGGTAGAATCCATCAGCCTTACTGATGTGCGGTTGCTGGATGCAGCAAAAGTCGGTCTTATGGCTGAAAACCAGCCCATTCTTCCTGTACTTTTTCACCTTGATATATCCACCAGACAGGCTGAAGGTTAACAGGGCACTATCGAGAACACTCTTTATGTGCTTGTAATCCTTTTTCTTGATGTTCTTCGATGAGTCCAAGTATATAGCCTGGGAGTATTCTGGGTACAGAACGATGAGGACGGCGCCCCCCCGCTGCGCAAATTAAGTACACCTCAAATTAGCCTCCATGCTTGCAAAGGAATGATTAACACTTACTAAAGGATATGCGCGGATGACTTACGTGGGATGATAAGGCAGGAGAATCGCTTCCTTGTCCTTATTAGTGATCAAGAAGCCGCCGATGTACTTGCTCGCATAGTCACGGTGCTCTTTGTAGACATCCAAGAAGCTCTCGTGCATATGGTACGGGTCCGTGACGCAGATATATTTTATGTTCTTGATCCTGATGATGTAGTTGAGATACAACGCATACATGCGGATGAACTGGAAATCCAGCTTGGTCATGTGGAACATGTCGTAGATGTAGTCAAATTGCAGGATGAACTTATCCGCGGGCCATCCCTCGACGTACAACTTCCCACCTGGCACCTGAGCCGCGTAAAGCGGGTAACCTGGTTTTTCTGAGATGAGAAGGCTTTTCTCTCTGGCCAGCACATCATCATGAAGTCTCCTTAGATCATTGTTCAGTATGTCCTCTAGCGCTTTCTGAGGTAGGATCGGGTGGCCGGCGACATCGAAACGCTCCGCACCTATGACAGGTATTCTGTCTACCTCCCGGGGCTTCAGAGGTGGCTGGCTGCTTGAAGCAGCTCTGGCGCCTTTAGGGCCTTTCCTCTCCGGTCTCCTCCTTTGCTTCTTGACGGGTGGCGGTAGTGAGCCCACCATACCTTCCCTAACCACCACCCCCAATGTCGTCGGGCTAATCAGTGGACGGCCCTCGGGTTGTTGCTGGGTAGAGGCCGCATCTGGAGGCGTCTCCTGTGAGGATCGCTTGAAGAGAGACTTTTTGCATTCCGCCTTAGGACGTTCCGGCTCCGGCAAATCAGGCAGCATCAAGTCATCATCTCCACGCTCATAGCCTGAGTCTTCGTCGTCCTGAGCCATCAATCCTCCATCATCATAGGCGGTATTGAAATACTTGTCTGGGTCATCATCATCCTCCTCCATGTCATCATCTACATTTGCTTCTTCTACAACGGGGGCGACGTCATCTGGCACTAATGGAGGCTCTCCCTCGCGTCGTCCGCTATCACCCGCCACGACAGGTGCAGGTAATTTGGTAGGTGGGGTGGTGTTCATACCTTCTTGAGAAGCTGTCATTGGTGTGATACTGGGCGCCTCGACACGAAGAAGAGTCTTCGGCCAAGGCAAGAACTAGCTCTTGCATGCACCAATCCGTTGAGGGGTCTCCTCGTCATCGACTGGTACCGGAGGAGGCAAATCCTCGAAGCCCGCTAAGACACTGGCCACGTTAACCTTGAAGACGCCATCGGGCATCTCTCGGTTGTGGAACATGCGGTCCTTCGGCTTCACGATCATTGCCTTTCCCACGGCCACCTTCTGGCCCTTGATATCGTATAGTAGGGTGCATGGGGTATCGTTGGCCTACGAAGACATGTCTGCGACGTCAAACATCCGAAGGGCAACTGAAACGGAAGACTATATAGACATGCTGGTGAAAAGGGTATGACGCGTAATTACCGTGAGGGCGTCGAGCTCAGCCCTAGACGAAGGCCCACCGAGTAGGCCAGAGACGGAGGACGGGCTGCTATGAACAGGAGCGGGACCAGGTACGGGAGCATGTGCGGTGGCGTGAGCAGGTGCTGGTGGTGCGATGTTCACCAAATTTCTCCCGACGTAGCTGGGAAGGGGAAAGTCCGCTGGCCCTTTATCTAGATTTTTCTTAGTCCATTCAAAAAATGCCGGAAGCAAGCTGGAAATGAAAGATGTGAAGTTACCCGTGACGCCAGCTACCGCTGCACTGACCCTTGCATCGACTATCTGTTCCAACTCTGCTTTGGTCTCAACTTTGGACTTATTGAGCGCAAGCGCGACCTTCTGGTCGATGGTCTATTGAGTAAGCAACTTTCTCTTCCTTCTTTCCTCTGGCTCCTCGCGGTAGCACGTCTTCCACGAGGAGGCATCTCCCGACGCCATGCACACGTCCATAGGACGGCGGTGTGTCCTTCGGGACCTTTTTCAGTATGTTCAGGGCCCGGTTGAAATGGGTGTCCCACTTGGGCCTCGCCGACGACTGTGACAACTCGTCGCTTTTCGGCTGCCTTTTGGTGCTCCTCTTTCTGCAAAAGGAACGTGGATGGTTTACTAATAATGTGACAAAACTTGTAGTCAAATTGATTGGAAGCTAATATGATAATGTGGTAATATAACAATTACCAGAAGTCTCATGAACTCCCTCGTGTTCGGGTCCATGTAAAAGGTCTTCTTTACGCGGTCCCACTTGTACCGGGCCCTGATCCAGTCACGCTCCAGCGGGTCGGTGAACTCTGCCAAGGGGTCTGGGATTCCATGACTTTCACGTTCGGCTTCCTCCTTGGCCCATACGTGCCTCTTCCCCTCATAACCACGGCTTCCGAGGCGGTGGGGAGGCGTGTTCCTGGCCTAGAGCGCCTTCATTTTCTCTGACTTTTTCTTGGTTTCATCTTTAGCGCAAGTCTCCTTGAATTTTTCAAAGTCCTCTTCCGTAAGTGTCGGATTGTCAGCATGAATCTTGGACTACGGTTCATTCTTATCAATCGCTTTTTTCACCCGAACTTTCCAGGCGGACAAGCCGTTGGTGAACGTCACCATCGCCTTGCTGTTTATCTTTGTCATGGCGTCGTTATCCCATGGTTCTTTGCTTTCTGTGCGGCCGGGGAACATGAACCTATTGTGCAACTTCTTTAGGAGCATGTGCTCCATATGTGGTATCTTCTTCAACTTCTCGTCGTTGATGTTGGCGGTTTCCCTGAGGATGCATCCTAGTTGATTGCCCCAGCACGAGCGCGCTTCATCCGGCGCCGTTGGCTCTAATTTCTTGGGGTGCATCTCCGTGACCACAATTTGTCTGATGCCGAGCTCGTTTGGTCTTCGTGACCTCTTCTGCTTCGGTGCTTTACCGGCTACGACAGCATCGTTGCCGGTCTCGGGGGTGGTGTCGGTGCCGGTGCCAGTGCTGGTGCCAGTGTCGGTGTCGGTGTCGGGGTTGGTACCACTGCCGCCACCATGCACCCCCATCTGGCGTTCGTCCAGGTAATCGAAATAGTGATTTGCTACCTCGATGGGGTCTTCTTCGAGGCGAGCAGAACCCCCGGCTGAGGCGTGGTTAGACATGTTTCCTATTCGACAATTGTAAATAAAAGATATAATGAAGAGAAAAAAGGGGCCTATATTTGGTCAGAATGTTGATTCATTCCCCTTCCGGCAAATCCCGGGCACTCCATATGTCCTAGTTTCTAGCACAAGTCATGCCGAAAATCATGGAAATTTTCGGCATTACCTTTGCTAAAAAGTGGACATATGGAGCGCCTGAAATTTGCCGGAACGGAAATGAATCAACATTCTGGCAAAACATAGGCCACTTGGATATTCTTCGACATTCAACCAACATTGCAAAATCATATAATATCATGTGCAGATTCAGATAAAATGCGTCTATAATACACCCAGTTCAGAAAAACATTAAAACATTTTATAACAGCGAACGAAGGGAGTAACAAGTAACTTGGTCTGAAGAAACGTTTCTTCAGACTCCGGGTTACAGGTGGCACTGCACTGGCTAGTGTCATGCATACATGAAGGAAGCATCCCAATCAACCTAGGCAAATTAAATCACACAAGAAGTTGACCTAGCTGGTAGTCGTGATGGATGAAACCAAAAATACACAGATCGGACCTCACCTCACCACACACACATCATTTACAGGAGAAAATATGGTTACGAATTGGAACCAAAGTTAGACTATTTATTTGTTCAGAGTTGAGAGTTGAGCAATTTTATTGTTTATTATTCTGTAATGAGCAGACATAGAGCAAGAAAAAAAACACCATTGATTGATTTGGTGACAAAACAAGCTGGTCGGTTTCTATTTTCTGATATGAAAATGATGCTATCTTGATACAAATTTAATGAGTTCATGGTGGCATCTTATATTAGGGTACAGATTTCAGGCAAGACTTGAAAAAATGATTATTTAAACTTCAGAGGGAAAGGTCATTGGTTCCCTGTCGAATCTATCCACGATTTTTTCTCTGCCCCTGTTTTCCCCAGCCTAGGAAACCCTAGCTAGCGGTCGGCGGCGGCGGTGTGCGTCTCGGGCTAATGAATGTAGAGAAGAAGGACGGGGAATCGCCGGAGGGAGCTCACCTTGGTTGAGCGAAGGTTGAGGCTGCAGGCGGCGGCGAGGTCGAGGGCGGGCCCGTGCGGCGACGGTGAGGTCGAGGGAGGGCTCGGGCGACGGCCGGCGTCGAGGTCGATGGCGGGCAGGGGCGACAGCGGGCAGGGGCGACGGCGGGCCGGGGCGACAGTGGGCAGGGGTGACGGCGGGCAGGGGCGACGGCCGGCGGCAACAGAGTGGGGGGAGAGGTGGAGATCGAGGGGGGGGGGGGGGATTCGGACTTGGCCAAATTTTGAGCCCGCGCGGTGGGGTTAACTAAAAATAGCAGTAGCACTAGGTTAGGACCAGCGCTATAGCTAAATTAGCTATAGCACTGTGTGGTAATCCAGCGCTACTGCTAACTGTTTTAATTTTCAGTTTTTTTAATTCTAAATTACACATAGTAGTAGCTTTGTGTTATGAACCAGCGCTATAACTATATTAGCTATAGCGCTGGTTCATAATCCAGCGCTACTGATATGTTTTCTTTTATTTTTATTATTTTCCTTTTCTTTTCTGTTTACTTTTCTTTTTCTTTTGTATTACTTGCTCCGTTTTGTTTTTGTTTTTTTGTATTGCTTTCTCCCTTTTGTATTTCTTTTGTATTGCTTTCTTCCTTTCTGTTTACGATGACGTCTCCCTCCCACACTGCGTGAATATCACCGGAACTATGCATGTGGTGGTAACATATATATCAGTTGACCGATAATGGTTACTTAAGTGCGTACACAAAATAGATACATATATATAAATGATGGTTTCTCAGCTGCATCGACGACATTTCACATTGAGCTTCTTCCCTTTCTTGTTCGTTGCCGAATAATTGAGCCCCTCCTTGTGACTTTTCCGGAACCATGGAGTACGATCTTTCTTACGTAATGTAGTATTGACTCTTCTTTTCACGTATGCTTCATCGTCATCGTCATCTTCCCTCATCGGGTTGCCGTATTGGTCGTAGTCTTCCTCGTTGGCGACTCCATCCATTCCGACGATGCTCCTTTTGCCACTCCTGATGACAATACGGCTGGGATTGGTCGGGTCGGTTATGAAGAAGCATTGTGTCACGTGCTTAGCGTGTACCCATGGCTCAGTTTTGGAGATGACGTTAACGTTCACGGTTGCGCTCTTCGCGTCGGGTATAGACATGGTAGTGAAATACTTGTTTTCTCTTACGACATCCTTAGCCCATCTGACACGGAACATCATCGCATCGTGCATTCCAGCATAGTCAAGCTCCCAGATCTCTTCGACCCTTCCGTAGAATCTTTCAGTTGTGCCGTTGGCGTCGGTCACGCATTCAATCGTCACCCCGGAGTTCTGGTAATCACTGTCCATGTCTTTGGCCTCCGTGTAGAACGTGTACCCGTTGATATCGTATGACTGATAGGTCGCGAGTTTGGGCGCGGGGCCATGTGCTAAGGCGTGTATGAGCAATCCGTCCAAACTGCCCTCTTCCGGGGGATTTTCAAGAACTTTCTCTTTGAACCAACGCAAGAAAGTGGCGTTGTGCTCTATAGTAACTTCGTCGTCCGTCTTGAGCATCCCCTTATCACGGTACTTATTTGCGATGGTTTCTTTGTGACATGCCACATAATCATCTACCACATCTAGGTGTTGTAGCACTACTAAGTTAGCCCTGTCAAAGTCGTTCCGTTGATCCGAGTAGTCCACGTGCAATTCCCTCCGGCCGTTGTTGTGACCTTCTCCTCCGAGCCTCCCATCGTGCTTCTTGACGGGCAAACCAACAACAGGGTCTCCGACGCCTATATAATTCTTGCAAAAGAAGATGCACTCATGCGTCAGATACCCCTGGACGATGCTCCCATCGGGACGGGACATGTTACGAACGAATCCTTTGATGACCCCATTCATCCTCTCGAACGGCATCATGCTGTGAAGGAATGTCAGCCCGAGGTCGATGATGTCGTCCACGATGTGGACACACAGATGCACCATGACGTCAAAGAACGCGGGCGGGAAGTACATCTCAAGCTCACATAGTATGACAACGATCTCTTCCTGTAGCCTTCGGAGCTGCTTCACACTTATGGACTTTCGAGAGATAACGTCGAAGAAGTTGCAGAGACCATTAAGCGTGTCACGAACGTGCTTGTCCATTATCCCTCTAATGGCAACCGGGAGTATCTGCATCATCATCACGTGACAGTCATGAGACTTCATCCCGCTGAACCTTTTCTTCTTGGGGTCTAGAAATCTGCTTATCTTCCCACAGTAACCGGAACTGACTTTGATTCCCATAAGGCACTTGATGAATTGATCGATCTTCTTCGCACTTAAGGTGAAGCAAGAAGGGGGGCAATAATTCTCCTCCTTCTTGTTGACTTTTCTGCCCCTTTCCCCCTCCTCCTTCTCCGTCTCCGTCTCCTCCGTCGACTTTTTACGGTGGAGATCTTTCCTGATCTTCAAATCTTCCAAGTCTTTCCTTGCCTTCGGCCCGTCCTTGGTCTTCTCCGGCATGTTCATCAGTGTGCCAAGCAAGTTGTCGAGGACATTCTTCGTGATATGCGTTTGATCAAGGCAATGAGGCATGTCGTGATTGGGCCAGTACTCCAAGTCCCAGAAAACAGACCTCGTTTTCCATACCTTCAGTAGCGGCTCCGGCGCCTTTTTCATCATTCCCGGCGCGGGGAACTATTCCCAGTTTTTCAACAGCTCGTTGATTTCGGCGCCGCTCCTCTTACGTGGAGGTCCTCGATTCTCAGCCAACCCATTGAATAGATCTCCACGCTTTCTCCACGGGTCATCCTTCTCGAGCCATCTACGATGCCCCATGTACACGATTTTCCCGGACTCGCCATCTTTCATTGACGTAAGTTGCTGAGACGTTGTATCATCCATGCACCTCGTGCATCCGCAGTATCCGTGGCACACCTGGCCTGAGGTGTACCCGTAACCGAGATAGTCGTGCACCGTCGTCATCAGCGCGGCTCTCATATAGAAATACTCTCCTTTGCTGGCGTCCCATGTCCATGCCGGTGTTTTCCATAACGTGTCTAGCTCCTCTTTCAGAAGCCCCATATACAGGTTAATATTATTTCCCGGTTGTTTCGGCCCTTGAATCAGCATGCTCATGTGTATGTACTTTGTCTTCATGCACTTCCATGGGGGGAGGTTGTACATCCATACAAAGACGGGCCATGTGCTGTGGTTGGTGTTTTGGTTTCCAAATGGATTCATGCCATCGGTACTCGCACCAAGCACGATGTTCCTTGGATCTTCTGCAGCAAATCCATATACGGTGTTGAATGCTCTCCACTGGATACCATCTACGAGGTGTCTCAGCTTCGGATCATCTCCATCGTCGGGCTTCTTCCTTTCCGCGTGCCAGCGCATGAGCTTTGCTTCCTTAGGATCTACGAAATATCGCTGTAGACGGGGAGTGATCGGAAAGTACAACACAACTTTCTGAGGAGCTTTCTTTCCTGCCTTCTTGTATCGAGAAGCATTGCACACTGGACAGCTGGTTTTTTCCGCGTGCTCCCCCCGATAAATGATGCAATCGTTGATGCATGCGTGGTACCTAATGTGTGGCAAATCAAAAGGGCAAATGATTTTCTTGGCCTCATCGACACTAGTAGGACACAGGTTCCCCGCGGGAAGAACTTTATTATGTAGATACTTCAAATGCTCATCGAGGCTTTTGTCTGTCCATTTGTTTTTGGCCTTCGTCTTTAGAAGTTCGAGCGTGAAACTCAAGCGGGTCAACTCGGGATCGCAACCGTCATACAATGGAGTCTTCGAGTCTACTTCAAGTTGCGCCAGCTTGGCCTCCTCTCTAGAAGCAGCTCTCTCGCTAGTCGTACTCTTGCTAAGGAGGTCTCGAACATGAGGGTCCTGCACGACTGCACTTAGTAGCGTCGAAGACTGCGGCGTGACCGCCGCCTCTTCTCCGCCATGTCCGGACTCTTCTTCGCCGTGTCCGGAATCTTCTCCACCGTCGTCATTTAAGTCTTCCCCGCCGCCATGTCCGGCGCCATCGTCTTCGTGTCGATCGGTCATCTCTTCGTCTAGCCCCAATGTCGTTATTCCCTGCCATGTGGACGTCCTCATCATCATCATCTTCACTTATCCACCGAGTATAGCCATCCATGAAACCATTCATCAGCAGGTGCGCACCTGCCACGATCAAAAGGGTCCAAAAGGACTCCTTCTTTGCATCTTGTACACGGACATCTAATCCTAGTCCGATTATTTGCATGCATGTCCATCACCGCGGATTGCATGTATCGCTCCACCTTCCATCCACTCACCTTCATGACCGACTGCATGCACGGTATAACAAGCAAAAGGGTTATAAACAAAATGCATGCATGCATCAAAGTCATATAAAAATTTGGCATGACCTTGCCTAAAAATAGGACATATCGAGTTTGCTCGAAATTCACCGAAACCGAAATAAATCGACATTTCGGCAAAACATAAGCAACTTAGGGGCATGTCACTCGCACAAATCTCTCCATATCCCAAACACACATATTCCCATTCTTGAAATGAACAACTTTTTACTCACCTATCTCCCGAGAGAGACCGATCGACCGGATGAGGCCTTTTGCTCCCTATAGGGATCGAAAGTGTGTGGATGGCTAAATAGCTAGCTAGATCTAGTTGTTGGGGAGGAGAGATGACTCTAGGTAACTAATGGAGAGGGAGAGAGATGAGCTAGCTAGATCTATATCTAATGGAATGGAGGGAGAGCCAAATAAATGAGGTAGGGGGCATTTATGGAGCTAGCTAGAGATGAGAAGGCCATTTATGGAGGAGAGTTATGGTGGAGGGGGGCATTAATGGGGAGAGAAGAGAGGTAGGAGGAAGAGAGAAGAAGGGCAACAATGGTGAGGGGAGAGAGGGAAAAGGGGGGGAGGAGGGGGAGAGGGGGGTGAAAAGGTGGCACCAGCCACGCCTAGCAGTAGCGCTGTTTTCCAGAAGCGCTACTGCTATGTTACTTAGTAGTATCGCTTTCCAGGAAGAGCGCTACTATTAAGTGGGGCCCATTAGCAGTAGCGGTTCCACGAAAAAAGCGCTACTGCTAAAATCTTAGTAGTAGCGCTGTATTCTGGACAGCGTTGCTACTAACAACAGTGTCGGTGGGCTCGTCGGGTCCCGCTTAGCAGTAGCGCTCTTCATGTTTCCAGCGCTACTTTTAAGTCTTTACTTGTAGCGCTGCCGAAATCCAGCGCTACTGGTAATTACCAGCAGCGCCTGTTACTTTCCAGCGCTACTGATAGTGTCCTGCCTATAAGGTTTCTCCTAGTAGTGTATGATCAGCTTATCTATGAATATTATTTGAATGTTCTCTGAATTCTTATATGCATGATTTCATATCTTTGCAAGTCTCTTCGAGTTATTGGTTTGGTTTGGCCAACTAGATTGGTAATTCTTGCAATGGGAGAAGTGCTTAGTTTTGGGTTCAATCTTGCGGTGTCCTCACCCAGTGACAAAGTAGGGGTAGCGAGGCACTTTGTATTGTTGCCATCGAGGATAAAAAGATGGGGTTTTCATCATATTGCTTGAGTTTATCCCTCTACATCATGTCATCTTACCTAATGCGTTACTCTGTTCTTCATGAACTTAATACTCTAGATGCAGGCAGGAGTCGGTCGATGTGTGGAGTAATAGTAGTAGATGCAGAATCATTTCGGTCTACTTGACACGGACGTGATGCCTATATGCATAATCATTGCCTTGGATATCATCATAACTATGCGCTTTTCTATCAATTGCTCGACAGTAATTCGTTCACCCACCATATTATTTTCCTTCATGAGAGAAGCCTCTAGTGAAACCTATGGCCCCCGGGTCTATTTTCCATATTATATTTTCAGATCTATAAACCAAAAATACCAAAAATACCTCGCTGCATTATTTTTACTTTTGTTTTACTTTACGATCTAGCAATCTTTTATATCTATCTCTATCAGATCTCATCCTTGCAAATAACCGTGAAGGGATTGACAACTCCTTTTAGCGTTGGGTGCAAGAGTTTGATTGTTTGTGTAGGTGCGAAGATTGGGGACTTGCCTGTATCTCCTACTGGATTGATACCTTGGTTCTCAACAACTGAGGGAAATACTTATCTACTTTGCTGCATCACCCTTTCCTCTTCAAGGGAAAACCAACACAAGCTCAAGAAGTAGCAAGCTCCACCTCCCGAGCTCGGCGCCACCCCACCTACCTGATCCAGCCCTTGTCCACCTCCCTTGCCTGTTCTCGGACTAGATCTAGCCAGCATCACCTTCCCTGCTAGCTGGAGCCTCGCGTGAAGCCGTTGCGCCTGTCCCTGCTCGGCATCGAGCAGTAGCTGCTTGCCTGTGGCACCCCGATAGAGGGCTGATGCACGCCAGCCCCAGGATAAGACCTGGCACACGTCAAAGACATGATACAGCAATTCCAGGCACAAAATGGCTTTATTATATGAAATGGAGTATTACAATACTGTTGCTTACAACAATATTACATAGCTCCAAGGCTAGCTAAATGGCTGCGGAGGTCTTGGTTCAGCGGCAACGTCGTCTCTGGCTGGGCTCCATAACTCACAGGACTGGCTGGGTTACGATCTAGCACGACGGACCTTCTCCTGCAACTGGCCACGTGCAAGGCCAGGTGAGTACTTTGAATGTATTCGCAAGACAACCAAATACATAGCATCCAAACAAGCAGATGACAAAGCAAGCCCTATGCTTATATAAGAATTTATTCTAAACATGGCATGGAATTAACTGGAAAACATGGATCAAGCATGGCATAGCATGGATCAGGCATATAATCTGCATAACATAGCATGGCAATAATCACACTAGGTGCTTAAAGTATTTGCTGTTACCGAATAGCAACTTACTCTCTTCTGGGTTGTCCCACAACCCTCGAAATACTCATGACTCAATGAGCACTTCCGAGCACCAGACGAGTTCTTCCATCATTGTTATCACTGTTACGGTTGACCACCTAGTGAGGTCTGGACGGGCTGTCCAATACCGTGGACGTGGCTATTCGAATAGATTTTACACTCTGCAGAGGTTGCACACTTTACCCACACCATGAAGCACCTGGCCTCGTGATCCCATTCGGGTGGACCAGTGTTGCTCCAACGAAATCCGCTTGACCCGTGACTCTCCCATCGTACCACCGGCATTCATCCTCCCCCAGAGTCCTGCCCTGGGTGGCCCCTGTGTCCTCATGACACCTGCCACCGTCGTGGCCAAACAACTGTCCTAAACGGGGACTCCTGGGCTAAACACTCAACTGGGCTCACAGGGTTAGCACCGCCTACCTGATCAGGGTAGCACACACGCATAACCCTCCCTGTCTGGAGGTACCGGTGAAAGAGCACGGAGCCAGACCAAGTCAAGGCTGTCCCATACCGGCAAATGTGGTTGCACGGATAAGCCCGGACAGGTGACTCAAGATCAACCGACTAGGTTCATTTTATTAATCCAACTCAACATATCCATCATCGTACCATTACTTTGACCATTATAAGTGCTAACAATCACTTAACAACAGCATAGCAAGAGCATAGTACTGATAATCATGTTATGAGATCAAACCCTATCACTAACATGATAATATCATTAACAATATTATTATGCAAAATGTGACATGAAAACAGGTCATGGCATCAGACGAAAAGTAATGCTAGCATCTAATACAGATGTCATAACAGGTGTATGCAAATGCAGACTAGCAGAGGATCCAGATGTACTACGATAAACACACAGGGTGCAAGCAAAGTCATCACGCAAGTCCGGAGCTCATGATAAGAGGTTGGCTTGCCTGGGGGTCGATGAATACACCGGAAAGAAGTGCGATAAGACTCCAGAAAGATTTGCCGGAAAGGTTTCCCTCTCGGAGGGGCTGATAGAAGGGCAAGGGCAAAATGGTCATTTTCATAGTGTGAACACATTATGAAAATGATACCATCGGAACGGGCTCGACGAGACGAAGACGTGGGCATTGGTTTTACCTCAATCAGAGTTACGGTCGCAGAGATACGCCTGTTCGTGCGTTAAGCGCAGAAACGGATAGAATAGTGTCCACTGTAGTGCTTAACGGGTGAACGCTCACAATTTAGCAGTTTCGGTGGCGGCTGGGCTGAACTGAAAGCGCATTCCAGCTTTTACGCTTTCACACGGAGAAAGCGCATTTCAACGAGAGGCTGCGGCAGAGTACGCTTTCCCAAAGGGAAAGCGCATTTCCGAAACGGCGCCTCCACTTATACCGGTTGGGCCCGGGTCAACAGCAGCTGACGGGCGGGGACCGCCTTATCTCTCTCTCCTCCTGGCTTGGTCGTCTTCAAGCCCCCGACCGAAGCAGGGGAAGGTGCGGCCGTCGGCGCAGTCGGTGAACGGCGGCACGGGAGGGCCCGCCGGGGGTCTCATCGAAGCCGGCGCTCCACCCTGCCTCCATAGGTGGTCGCCGGACCGTGCGAGCTGGACGGCAGCGCTGGCGCCACTAACCGGAGCGCGGTGGCTCACGGGCGTCGGAGGAGCTGCCCAGGCGGTGCTTCCCTGAGGGAGCTGAGGACGGCGGCGGCTTCTAAGACCCCTGTGGATGCTGAGGATGAACGCAGGAGGGACGGGACGCTCGCTGGCACTGCTGTGACCGAGGGGATCGACGGCGAGGCCTCAGCCATTGGGGAGGCAGGGAGCTCTGGGGCTCGATGGAGGGTGCTGGGGCTTGCTGGTGAGGAGGGAGAGCTCGGGGAGCTCCTTAAATAGCTACGGGGAAGGCTCTTCGCGATGGTGGCCGAAGCTCCGAGACGGCGGCGCCGTGGCCGCATTGCAACAGGACGTCGGGGCCGGCTAGAAGCTAGGAGACAAGGGGGAGAGGGCTCTGGACGGTCCGCACGTGCGGTGGGCAGCTCACCGGCACTCGAGGACGAGCTAGAACCCGCTGGAGGTGCGCTCCCGACGAGTACAGAGCACATAGCGCGGTTTTGGCGTGCTCTGCACGGGGTCACCGCGTGGCCACGGCATTGCCACACCGCACTGGATGCCAAAGCGTGTCTGGGGTCTTCTCCGTGCTTCTCTGAAATGACCTATGCGGCTGGAGAAATCTAGAGAGGTCTGAGGTGACTGAACCAAGGTCAAATAGTTCCCAACAGCAAACTGTTTGTGCTGTGGTGTGGCCACCACAGTGCACCTCTTGGCTTGATCTCTGGCATAGGTCAATCATCTACTAAGGTGACTAAGTTGGACAACTCTCAGCTCAAACAAGCAACTCTAGATGATACTTCCTTTGCAACTTGGCATTCTGGCCAGAATTGGAAATGAGGGTGCTGGGGAAAAATGAGTAGATGAAAATGGCCCAAATTTGGTGGAGAGCAATAATTTAGGAATATGGAGGCACTGTAAAAATTTCATACCATTTGCATAGGTAAAAATGGTACTTCCTTCATAGTGCTTCAATCTGGACAGAAACTTGGCAAATTTGCTGAGGAAGATTGGCTAGATGGAATGGGCTGATTTTTGGGGTCCAAAAGTAATATATCATAATGCATCATCCTGAAAAGTTTCAGCCCAAGGAGATCAAGGAATCAAGCACTTCCTTTGCAAACAGGAAATCTGGACAGAATTTGCAAAGGGGTGTTGTGCTCAATTTTTGAATTGTGGAACTTGATATTTTGATGGAAATGGTGAAGATATGGATTGGGAAAGCTCCATAAATTATTTGGGATTTTTCCTAGCTACCAAAATGGTAGTTCCTTTGGAAAGGCCCCAAATTGAGATATTGACTTTAAATAGGAAAATGCAATTTCCCCTATTTAATTATGGCCAATATTTTTATGAGAGCTCAATATGATCACAAAGAATATCTCCACAAGTTTTCATGAACTTTGTAGATGGATAGATATTTTCCTGGATTTAATTCCTCATAAAGGCAGAAAAAGGAATTAATTCTAGATGAGAAATATTGCATATGACTTAGCAATATTTTTGCACATCTAGGGTTTATGAGTGAAGAAGGGTCTCTTGAAATTTTGGGAGGATTGACAGAGCAAGGGAAATGATAGCTCCTTTGTAAACACAAAGGCAAGATTTCCAGTTCCAATATTTTGGAACTAGGGTTTGAATGAGATTCGGGGTTTACTGAAGAAAGGTTGACTGGCACAAGAACCTGGGAAAGATACGGAGAGGTTGGGAGTTGTCTGGATTCACTTGGTTACTTACCATATTCCAGAGGAAATTTTTTGGGAGAGAAAACCTAGGAAGGAATAATAGCACAAAAATCGATAACCCGATTTTTGGGGTGTTACATTGCCCCACTGGCCCTCGCCTGCCCTGACTTGCCTTGTCTGGGCCTCCTCCTGGAAATGCGAGGGCCCAGCCCCGAAGCCGCGGCCTGACGCTGCTTGCTGCCGCCGCTGTCACTTGATGTCGCTGCCTGCTACCGCCGCTGCCACTTGTCGCTGCTGCCCGCTCCCCTGTGCCATCACTAGAGCCCCTATGCTGCACACCCCGCCTCCTGCCTTGCTCTTTTGCGCCACCCTGGGCATCCTTTGCTTGAGTCACTATTGTGGCCAAGCCGCAACCACCAGCACCTTCGTTGACACGCTTCTGTTTGGTGTGAAGACCATCAAGATTGTGTTGTACGACTACATGGGTCTGACCTAGGACGACTATACTTTCGGATGGATTTCTTCAAGTCAACGCCTTCCGTCACCAAAGACCGCAAGTACCACTACGGAACGTGTACAACTATCGTCGCCTTGGATCCGGCAAGACCGTCAAGTGAACCCCTACGTCCATGCCCTCCTCTACAACATGCAAACATCTACACTGGACCAAGTTAATCCGTCATGAACCGCTTACTTCGAAGGTATAACCCCGATACGATCGCCCGTGGATGAATGAACGTGTGATGTGTGTATGAGATGCTTGTGCTTTGCACCGTGTAGAATTATTAGTTGCGGGTACCTCGACCCTTGCCACCGACACATGGGAACCCAAAAACCGAGATCACCCCATCATCCTCTACATGTTCCGCAAGCCCACACTTGTTATTTTGCACCGACATCTCAATGAGTTGTCGGATCACGGAAACGTTGCCGTGGCACCATGTTTGTTTTCGCCGTCGTGGCACCTGAGGGAGTCCTGGTTTAAGGGGTCCTCGTGAGGCCGACCTATCTGTTATAGGCCGGACTGTATGGGCCGTTTGCCGGACATTGAACTGATGGAAGACCCAGACTCCAGAAAGGAAGCTTCTAGAATCATGGCGTATCCTCCACGTTTAAAGTAGTAAATAGGCATGTTTATCCCTTCGACGTGTAACCGACCATGTGTAAACCCTAGGGACCCCTGGCATCTATATATGCCGGAGGGTTTTAGGTTGTAGGACAACAGAACTCATCTAGGGTTTTAGCTACTTGATCTCGTGGTAGATCAACTCTGTAATCCTCATATCATCAATATAATCAAGAAGGACGTAGGGTATTACCTCCATAGGAGGGTCCGAACCTGGGTAAAACCTTGTCCCCCTCATCTCTTGTTACCATCGATCCATGTCTCACAGCTCGGGACCCCCTACCCGAGATCCGCCGGTTTTGACACCGACATTGGTGCTTTCATTGAGAGTTCCGCTGTGATCGCCAGAAGGAATCGATGGCTCGCCTAGTCATCAATGAAGAGGTCTGCAATACGGGCAATTTTGTCCCTGGACAGATCTTCGCTTTCGGCAGCATTGTGCTGCACGCCGACCCGACCGGCCATCTAGGCCACGTCGGAAGTTTCGCCCTTGATCAAGAGGTCAGATTCGGGAGCTTAGAGTTCTCCGTAGACTCTCGAGGCGATCTATCACTAACCGGGCTTGCAGTCTCGCCTGCCATGCCCGAAGACTCTGAGGCTTTAACCCCAGATCCATCTTTCGGCTCTGCCCACGGGATCTACCCCGGCGAGGGCCCGACTTTCAGTCCGGATCAGGTCATAGTGCCCGACGTCCGGACATCTGTTCTTGCTGAACACTCTCCCTGCACAGACGCATCGGGGGTTCACTCCGGAAGCTCTGGGCAGACCGGCCCGATCGAGCTCTCGATACTCGACGAGGCTCTAGATCGGATCTCGTCGATGAAGATCAACGAGGACCCAACCCCGATCTATTCTCACATTGGGCGTCAGACGGGTCAGGACGGATTTTTAGTCCCACCCACCACCCACTTGATAGCCACTGTCGAGGATTTAACTGACATGCTAGACTATGCTTCCGAGGAAGCAGAGTATATGGATGAGGAGGATCACACCCTCACCCACGCTAAGACTGGGCAGTGGACTGCCACCTCCACATACGACGTCTACATGGTGGACACTCCGAAAAACAACGGCGACAAATCGGATGAAGCGCCGTCAAGACGCCGAAGGCCGCATAAACGGTCAAAAGGAAAAAAGGGGCGAAAATCCATCGACGGCACCGGGGACGGAGATACCCCGGAAGACCTCGGCGATCACGAAATCCCCGAACACCCGCTAGAGGGTCAGGAGAGACCCGAAGACCGTCGCAACCCCGATAATCCAGATGATTCCGAGGATGCCGACTACCTCCGCTCTATCGAGAGGGAGGACAATGCGGAAGCCGATGACTTCGCCATCCCCGACAATCCTGCAGATCAGGAACTGTTCAAGCAACAGCTCGTATCCACGGCTCGCAGCCTAAAAGCAAAAGAGCGGCAGCTCAAAGCCGAACAAGACGACCTCAACGACCGATGGACGAGAGTCCTCTCAGCTGAGAAGAATACGACACCGGTCTATCGGACCAACCTAAGAGCTATCCACGCAGAAGGCTGCTGCCACAATTCGATGACGAGCTCACTGATACGCCGTCTCCCAAGCATACCCCATACGACAAGCCAGACCGCCCTCCTCGAGGACGAGACAGGACGGCTGATGACACCGGCTATAGGCCGACGATACCCCGTAGACGGGGAAAGGAGCCACTAGAGCCCGATGACAGGTTCGACCTGCGACACGACCTGGACCATAGAGCAGGTCGTACGCGATCCATCTACGGATCCAGAGGGTACTCACCCGATAGACGGGAAGGGTACCGGCCTTGGTGCGACCGTGACAATGAAGATCGGGAATGAACCCGAGCTAGGACAGACACCGATCACCGGCGCGTCATAGCTCGGGTCAGAGGCGCCACCCACCCACTGTGCTTCACGGACGAGGTGATGCGGCACTAGTTCCCGGAAGGGTTTAAACCTGTGAACATAGAGCAATATGATGGGACAACTGACCCAACCGTATGGATCGAGGATTTTCTCCTCCACATCCACATGGCACGAGGAGATGACCTCCACGCCATCAAATACTTACCCCTGAAGCTCAAGGGGCCATCTCGGCACTGGTTAAATAGCCTCCCCGAAAACTCTATTGGGTGTTGGGAGGACCTAGAAGAGGCATTCCGATCTAACTTCCAGGGAACTTATGTTCGGCCGCCGGACTCCTCCGATCTAAGCAACATCGTTCAGAAGCCAGGAGAGTCCGCACGGCTATTCTGGAATCGTTTCTTGACCAAGAAAAACCAGATCGTAGACTGCCCGGACGCCGAAGCCATAGCCTCCTTCAGGCATAATATTCGGGATGAATGGCTGGCTCGACAGCTCGGCCAAGACAAACCCAGGACAATGTCCGCCCTCACATCACTCATGACCCGCTTCTGTGCGGGCGAGGATAACTGGCTAGCTAGACGTAGCCACAACCCCGAAGACCCCGGAACCTCTGAAGTTCGGGATGGAAACGGGAAACCAAAGCGCAACAAGAACAAGCGCCGGCACAATAATAGTGATGCCGATGACACGGCTGTTAATGCCGGCTTCCGCAATTCCCGGTCTGGGCAGCGGAAGAAGCCTCCTAAAGGCAAGCACGACGGACCCACCCCGCTGGACAAGATCCTGGAGAGGCCTTGCCAGATCCACGGCACTCAGGAGAAGCCCGCCAATCACACCAACCATAACTGTTGGGTGTTCAAACAGGCCGGCAAGCTCGCATCTGAGGACCAAGGCAAGAGCCCACACAGCGAGGATGAGGATGAACCTCGTGGTCCGATCGGTGGAGGACAAAAGAAATTCCCTCCAGAGGTAAAGACAGTAAACATGATCTACGCCACTCATATACCCAAAAAGGAGAGGAAGCTTGCCCTTCGAGATGTATACGCCATAGAGCCTGTAGCCCCGAAGTATAACCCATGGTCGGCATACCCGATCACTTTCGATCGACGTGACCACCCGACTAGTATCCGTCACGGGGGTTCAGCCGCACTCGTCCTAGACCCGATCATAGATGGGTACCACCTCACTAAAGTCCTCATGGACGGTGGAAGTAGCCTCAATCTGATTTACTCAGATACGGTGAAAAAGATGGGCATAGATCCATCAAGGATCAAGCCCAGCAACACTACCTTCAAAGGAGTGATCCCAGGCGTCGAAGCCTGGTGCACAGGCTCTGTAAGCCTGGAAGTTGTGTTCGGCTCGCCCGGTAACTTTCGAAGCAAGGACTTGATCTTCGACATTGTACCTTTCCGCAGCGGCTATCATGCCCAGCTCGGCCGTACATCGTTCGCTCGCTTTAACGCCGTCCCGCACTACGCATACCTCAAGCTCAAGATGCCCGGCCCCAGGGGGTCATTACAGTCAATGGCAACACAGAGCGCTCCCTCCGAACTGAGGAACATGCGTTGGCCCTAGCGGCCGAATTCCATTACACCGATGATTGGCAAGCGCCGACATCTGCCGTAAAGGCACCCAAGGCTAGGAAGCGAGCGCGGTCTCAATCCGAAGTACCAAAACCTTCCTCTCCCTATAAATAGGGACTCGCCCCCCATCGCACGGCCCTAGAACCGGCAAAGTACGTGCCAAGGAGGCACAACTTCGCGCTCAAAATTCCATGGGCAGTGGTGGGGAAAAACTAATAGAGGGTAGGTGTTCGGCTGGACTGAACTATTACCGCCAACACGTCTTCGGACACACTACAGGTACCATAAAGTGCCTGCTAAGGCGTCAAGCCCATCCATACTTCGGCGACTTCTCAAGACTTTTTCTTCAAGGTCCGTTCGCCAAACAAGCAAAGCCCATAAAGGCATACACCTCCTTAGGTGACGCAGGAGCAGATAAGCGACAGGGCACATCAAGGACGTCAGGTCATCCATCAAAGGCCCTTGGTACAGTCCCTCCTGTAAAGTTTATATTTCATTTATCAAATACTTGTAAACAGTTGCATCGGCAATTTGAATAATAAGAGTTGTTGAGTAAAATACAGATATATCATACATTATCTCTTTGTTGTCCCTTTTCGGAACACTCCCTATTTTCTCCCTCTTCTCACGAACCTGTTTGGTACACTTTACGATGCAACCGGCTAATAGACCGGGGGCTCAGAATTAAAAATCGCCCTAATCACAACCAATTCAGTGTTCGGCGTCTTGGAATTCCGCTTTATATGCATTGGTTCCGAACTATGTCTTGGGTCAATAGTTGGGTTGCCCGGCTCCGATGCTTGCCCCTTTATGTTCCTCTCGTTCGGCTAAAAGGGCAAAGGGAGCACCACTGCGATTGTGCTTCCGGCTAGTCTGGTTAAGCGCCTCAACGGAGAAAGCCGAAAACTGACTGTCATGGTATGCGAGAACCGGTCTGCGAATCCAAGCTTAACTAAATCTCGTCAGAGGTTATTCCGTGTCATACGATAGGTTTGGTGTTAGTACAAATCAGGTGATATAGGCTTTGGCCGCGGTTCATCCGAACATCTCAAACACCTGGGGGCTAGTCATCAGCCCCCGCACTCCTTTCTCGCGCCCCTACGGCTAAGTGAAAGCAATAAAGCATTATGGTCTGATTGCCTTGTCCGCCTCACACTACCGCCTTCGGGTACCAATAGTTCGGCTAAGGGTCATAGTGCGATTGGCAGAGACACTCCACGTAGTATCTACGTGGGGGCTGAAGCCGACGACTCGCAACTTTTAGTTTCAACGGCCACACAGGAGTTATAAAGGATGCAAAACATGCAAGACATGATAAGCCATGCAGCTTCAAAAATAAACATGTTCAAAGGTCTTCGGAGATATTACATAAGTGTTTACTCATACACATTCTCTCGTGAACACTGCGCCTCTATTGCCCGAGCACCCTCCATTACGCCGGAGAAGTACAACTCGGGGCGTCTATGCCCCTTCCCAGGAGGCGGAGGGGCGGTGGCGATCTTCATCGGATCCAGCCCCGGCCAGTGCACCTTGGCCTTCGCAAAGGTCATCCGAGCTCCCTCGATACAGGAAGATCGCCTTAGCGCGTCGATCCAGGGTGAGGCGTCGCTCAACTTCTGCACCAGGCCGAAGTAGCTGCCCGGCAGTGGCTCGTTGGGTCATAGCCGGATGAAGAGATCCTTCATGGCCGGCTCCGCCGTCCGGTGTAGCTCCATCAGCTGTTTCAGCTGCTCGATAAGGAGAGGAGAGCGCTCGGGGGCTTCAAACTGCGCCCAAAAAAGCCGAGCCTCATCTCCTTCTCCCCGCAAAGCATAGAACTGCTTCGCGTCCGCTATGCTCTTCTGGAGGTCCGAGCAGGCGCCTGAGGAACGCCATACTTGGGTAAGCAACTCGAACTTGCTATCCCCGAAGATACACTGCAATGAATACGGCTTACCATCCATTATAGCCTTGGCCTGGCTAACTTCCTATTCAAAAGACCGCATATCCACCCGCTCCTTTTGGAGATTGGTTTTCAGGGTGGATAGTTCGGCGGACTGCTCCTTGCCCTTCCGCTCCAGGTCCTCGCATTTTTGCCCGGCATCCTTGAGCTCCTGTTGGATTTCCTCCACCCGAGCCTCGTGCTTGTCGCTGGTGGCTCTTAGGGCGGAGAGAGCAGTAGCCGCTTCCTTGGCCGCCGCCTTCTCCACTGCAGCCTCCTGCTTCGCCTTCTCAAGCTCGGCCTTGAGCTTCTCAATCTCCTTCGCCGAAGCTGCGTAAGCATCAACTTATATCAAGAAACCGTGTTGATAGCACGGTAAAGAAGAGTTTCGATACTCTAATTCGGCTTACCTTGCGCCTCATCGAATCTCTTGTTTAGAGCGTCAAGCTCGTCTTCGGAGCTCTTGAGCTTCCGATTTAGCTCCTCTAGCTCGGCAGCGTTAGTAGCCGCTGCCGTCGATGAAGCCTGTAACAAACAAAATCATATAACATTACAGGGGTTTACAACCTCCGAACTGTCACTAAAATGTTCCTGTAAACGGTCCTCTTAATGGCTGTTAGAACGATCCGAACACATATTGTCCTATGCACAGTTCGGATAAGGGACTATGTTTGACCCCCAGGTAAGTTATTTCAAACTCACCTAGGGCTCGGGGGCTGCCATATATATAATCATAACTCATAGAAAATAATATTTCACAAAATAGAGCATTACATTGCTTACCTGGAAGCCCGTCAGGAGACCATTGAAGGCCTCCTTCAGTCCATGGTCTATGGACTGAATGCTCTGCAATACCGCACCCATAAGAGTGCGGTGCTCCCCGAAGATGGAGGCGCTTGATAGGGCCTCCCCCATAGCCGGCCACCCATTGGTCGGTGGAGCCGGTGGGGATCGGAGATTGAGCCGGTACCTCCGGAGGCATGGTGCGCTCCGGAGACCGCCTTGGAGGTGACTGGACGTCTTCTCGTCCGGTCTCCTCAGTATCTGGGAGAAGCCCCTCCCCCGGGTCTTCGGTGGCCGAGGTGTTAGCCTCGGCCAAGACTTCATCACCCCTACCTCCAGTGCCCGGCTCCAAAGGAGCCTGTTGGGAGGACACCTTCACGGCATCCTTCGCGACGCCCGGAGGAGAGGGGTGAAACGTAGTCCTGCTCTCCGCTAGCTCGGCGGGTGGGGTCTCCCCGTCCGAGACTTGATCGGTGGGGAGGACTTGTGGTGGGTTGTAGGTCAATAAGCATTTACACGTTAGTAACACTCAAAACTTAGCATTAATAGCTCGGAAAGGTCTTCGGATCTTTACCTTCGAGGTGGGGGCTTGACCCTGAGGTTCCTTCGGGGAACCCTCTCGAAGTCCTCGGACTCAGTATCCGAGCCCGAGCTGTCACCGGACAGGGTTACCTGTGTCCGGCGTGCTTTCTTCTGGGCAGGAGGAAGTACATCCTGTGAAGCGTCCGATGACGCCGCCCTCTTTCCTGTGAGGGGGGAATCGCCTCCCCCCTTAGCCTCATGCTCATCCTCTTGATTCAAGGAAGCATGGGTTTCTTCGGACATAGCCCCTGGCTGGTCCCTGTTACGCAGGCCTGCTCGGCCTGGCTTTTTCTTTTCCTTCTTCTCTGGCGCCTTGTAAGGCACCACGACGAGCATCTCCAACAGCAGCGGAGACTTGGGGTCTTCGGGCTGTGGAGCTGGACACTTGATGCCCGTCGCCTTGCTCAGCCATTCCTGTGGAGGTGATCGGAAAGCACTTAGTTTTTCTTCGAGAAGACAAAAGCCGATCTAATAGAACTATATCATACCTTGGAAGGGAGCTTATCGGCGCATAAGCCCTGGTCCTCCTTCTTGGCCGGCCAATTCTCCTACGCCTTGAACATCGCCTTCCACAGTTTCTCCCGTGTGGTACGAAAGAGCAGACGAATCATAGGATCGTCGTCAATCCGATAAGTCCACATGGGAGAACCCCGGCGCTGACAGGGGAGGATGCGTCGCCGGAGCATAACCTGTACCACGTTGGTCAGCCCGACTCCCTCCTTGATCATAGAGGCGATGCCCCTCTGTAGGTCATCCACCTCTGTGTCCGACCCCCAGTCAAGGCCCTTTCGGACCCATGAGGTCAATCTGGCCAGGGGGCCGGATCTGAATTCGGCAGGAACATTTCCGCCCTCCTCCCTTGGCTCGGTGATGTAGAACCACTCTTTTTGCTAGGTCTTGATGGTGTCGATGAAGGTGCCGGACGGCCATACAGCGCGCAGAAGCTTGCCGATGACCGCCCCGTCGCAGTCCGCATGGGCACCTGTGACACACTTCGGCTTGATGTTGAAAATCTTGAGCCACAGCCCGAAGTGTGGCTCGACCCGCAAGAAAGCCTCATAGACTATGATGAAGGCCGATATATGCATAAACGAGTTCGGCGGGAGGTCGTGTAAGTCGAGCCCGTAGAAGTACATGAGGCCCCTCACGAAGGGGTGGAGCGGGAAGCTTAGTCCTCGGAGGAAATGAGGGATGAAGACCACCCTATCGCCTGGTTTGGGGGTGGGGATCACCTGGCCCTCCTCGGCGGCACGGTGGAAGACGTTGGCGGGGAGGTACCCGGCCTCCTTGAGGTCCCGGATGTCCTGGTCGGTGACTGAGGGAGCCTCCCACTTGCCGCTAGAACCTGAGCCGGCCATGGTTGAGCTCGGAGGAGGAATGGTTTGGAAAACCTAGATCTGGGCTCTGGAAGCTCGAGAGATTGGGGAAGCAGGGATGCGAATGGGAAGTGCGGATAAGCCTTGGGGTTTTCTTCCCCCTTTATTGAGCTTACTGCCGGTTACCCTCCCTTCACGGTGCCGTGAATCTCTCCGCTTCCCAAGGCGTGCGTGCCATTATACGTGCATGATTAAACATATCCCGTGTAAAATGGGGCACGATCTGTGCAATGATGGATCGTGCTAGTGGAAACGGCCTCGAACCGCGAATCAAGTCTTTACGACTGGTTCAGTAGTCGTGGTGGACCGTGACCTTTCGTCTGAAAGGTTGTCAGAAATCACTATTTACTCCCTGACGATCGGCCTTCAGGGCCGGTTACTCATGGTATTCGGACGATCTATGATCGGAAAAACTACACGTCGTCGGAGGCCGAACTATCCCGGCCGATTATTATTTGGAAAGGAGGAACTCGCCTCGCAAGCTGAAGACTTTGATCACATGAAGCAGCCGAGGCTAGGACTCTTAGCGTTGGAGGCTAGTTCGGGGGCTACTGAGGGAGTCCTGGTTTAAGGGGTCCTCGGGAGGGCGACCTATCTGTTATAGGCCGGACTGTATGGGCCGTTTGCCGGACATTGGACTGATGGAAGACCCAGACTCCAGAAAGGAAGCTTCTAGAATCATGGCATATCCTCCACATTTAATGTAGTAAATAGGTATGTTTATCCCTTCGATGTGTAACCGACCATGTGTAAACCCTTGGGACCCCTGGCGTCTATATAAGCCGGAGGATTTTAGGTTGTAGGACAACAGAACTCATCTAGGGTTTTAGCTACTTGATCTCGTGGTAGATCAACTCTGTAATCCTCATATCATCAATATAATCAAGTAGGACGTAGGGTATTACCTCCATAGGAGGGACCGAACCTGGGAAAAACCTTGTCCCCTTCGTCTCTTGTTACCATCAATCCAGGTCTCACAGCTCGGGACCCCCTACCCGAGATCCGCCGGTTTTGACACCGACAGCACCCCTTTCCGCCATGGCGACAAATGCTTCATATCTTATTCATGCTCATATTTTCCTAAATTGCATAATACTTGAATATGTCATCCGCATCCATGTTAAAAACTTTTAAAATGATGTTTGCATTAAAAGTTGCCTAATGCCATGTTAAAACGGTTTGTTGCATATCTAATTAACTGTAACTCTGAATTAAATGAATTATATATGTAACTTGCTTAGAAAAATGTGTAGAATAACACGGTGCACTATATTTTCATGTTTAATAAATATAAAATATGTTTTAGTCAGATCTGAACCAAATTCGAAATTTACATATGGGGTCATTTCGCAAATACTATATGTTGTTTCCAGCCTCATTTAAAATCCCTAGATGATGTCGTTTATGCTTCACCATTTGCCATGTAAATAAACAAGAGTGAACTAAATGATTCGAATGTGGGGTTTCGTCAATATGCAACTCGTTGCATATTGAACTTCACTTAATTTTTAGTGTTTGATTGTTGCATCTTGTCATGCCATGCCTATTCAAACCGGTCATGCATTATACTTGTTTGTGCATCATATCATGAATATGTTGTGGTGTTTATTGTGTCATTTGTTTCTTTCTGGATTTGCTTCTCCTCTCTAGAGTTCCGAAACCGTTTCGGAGTGTGAAGATTCATTTGACTACGCCCGTTCGTCTTCTTCACAGATTCGTTCTTCTTCCATGCGGGATTTCAGGCAAGATGATCACTACCTTGGATACCACTATTATCTTTGCTATGCTAGTTGTCTCATTTCTATTGCTATGTCTCGCTACCTACCACGTGTTTGTCAAGCCTCCCAAAATGCCCTGATAAGCCCCTAACCCTCCACCTTCTAGTAAATCGTTGTTTGGCTATGCTACCGCTTGCTCAGCCCCTTCTTATAGCTTTGCTAGTTGCAGGTGTAGTTCGTTCCATGTTGGGACATGGATATCTTGGGATATCATATTATTCTTGTTATTTAAATTAATGCATCTATACACTTGGTAAAGGGTGGAAGGCTCGGCCTATTGTCAGGTGTTTTGTTCCACCCTTGCAGCCTTAGTTTTCGATTACCAGTGTTATGTTTCATATTGAGCGCTCCTAACATGCTCGGGGTTGTTATGGGAACCCCCTTGATTATTCGTTTTGGGATAAAACTCTTTCGGGAAGGCCCAACATTGGTACTACATTTTCCTAATAACTAATAAAATTTGCATAGGGACCCGCCGGCACCCGTGGATAATTTAATCAACAACCTGGGCCAGTGCTCCACATGAGTGTTGGTCCAACCTGGGCGATGTTCGGTGCCCCCTGGTCACCCGGGGTCTCAGCAAACCCGACGTCTAGCCCATCTGGTAGTGCCCTGAGAAAGAGATACGTGCGGCTCCTATCGGGATCTGGCCTGCCAGGCGGTCTTGCTGGATTTGTTTTACCCTTCTCGAATGTCTGGTGCACCAGGATTCCAAGGATACTTTGGGCTATCTCGAGGTGGAGGTTTTCCACCGTAGCTTGTGGTTAGTTTGTGATTGATGAGTTGGAGCACCCCTGCAGGGTTAAATCTTTCGGAAAGTCGTGCCCTTGGTTATGTGGCAACTTGGAAACTTTATAATACCTGGTTACAGAAAATTTGAAGTAAACTCAATTAAAATACACCAACTGTGTGCGTAACTGTAACCGTCTCTTCTTGTGAGGTTTGAACCAAGAAGAGAACACGGTGGGGTTATGATTGACTCGTAAGTAGGTGTTCATGATCACTTCTTGATCATTACTAGTTCACATTCGTTCATGTGTAGATCACTCTTCTTATTTTTGTACTCGTAAGTTAGTCACATATAAATGCTTAGTGCTTGTTGCAGCCTCACCACTTAACCATACCTCACCTATTAAGCTTTGCTAGTCTTGATACCCTTGGTAATGAGATTTTTGAGTCCTCGTGGCTCATAGATTACTACATCAACAGATGCAGGTACACGTAAAGGGACGCTTTAACATGAGAGCGGTGCTCGATCTGTTTGGAGTTTCTTCTTCTTCTTTGTCGATCATAGGATGGGTTCCAGGTCGGCAGCCTGGGATAGCAGGGTGGACGTCGTCTCTTTTTCGTTTGTTTTCATTCGTAGTCGGATTTTGCTCTTCTGTATGATGATTGTATGTATTGATGTATTGAGATATTCATGACGTAGCTTGTGGCGAGTGTAAGCCAAATCTTGTATGCTCTTCTCTGTAGTACATGTACTTGTGACGATATCCGCCTTGAAAAAGCATCTCCGATATGCGCTTCTATCCCTGTTGAGACTTTCATTTTTTCGCGAGGATAGGACCGCATGTTGGGCGTTACACCTCTTCCCTTGTTGCTTGTCACTATGGGTCTTCTTCTTTAATGGGCAAGATCTAACATGGTGCCTTTCAATTTTGCACTTGAAGCAAATAATCTTGGCCAAATTCTTGACTTGTTCTTGGCCCTTCTTCTTGTTGATCTTGGACTTATTCTTAGTATTGGAGTTGAATCCAAGTCCATCCTTGTCATTAGGGGATTTTTGTCCACTCAAAATATTGTCAAGTGTGGATTTCCCTTCATGAGTCTTTTCCAAGTCTTTGTTAAAAGAAGTGACTTGGGCCTTGAGCTCTTTGATTTTCTCTACATGGTTAGTATCAACAAAAGAACTAGAGGAAGTATAAGCTTCATCTTTAGAGCAACAAGGCAAGGAAAGTAATTCATCACAAGAAGGAGCAACATTATGAGTTGATGAATTACGAGGACTAGCACATGGCAATATAGCATTTTGACAAGTAATGCTAATGTCCATACAAGGCTCACTAGATGTTACCTTAGTAATCATAGCCTCGTGAGCAAACGTTAGTACATTATGGGATACTAGAAGATCACCATGAGAGCTCAAGAGCTTTTCATGACTTTCTTCCAATTTTCCATCATCACTAGATAGCAACTCAAGTTGAGCCTAGCTCAACATTCTCCTTCAATATGGATGCTTCACACGAGATAGAGTTAGTAGAACAAGCATCATAATTAAAAACAAGAGGAGAAAGCAACTTGGCAAGCTCTTTTAAATATGAAGCTTCAAGTTGGGCATGAGACTCGGTGAGTTCCATGAGCAAACTCTTAATGACCCTTGAGCCATTTTAGAGGTGATCAAAGTCCTCAAGGAGTCTAGCATGTGCAACTTCAAGATTATCATTTTAAATTTTAAAATCATTAACCACCTCAAGAACTCTATCATGAGATTCCTTCACTCTAGATAATTCTAGAGCAAAAGTATCCTCAAGAGATTCCTTGGTGGTTTGTTCTTCCTTAAGAGCTTGAGTAAGATCTGATATCTCATTTGCGTAATCACGCTCATGACCTTTCATTATCTAAATGGTGACCTCATGCTCCTCGAGATGAGCTTCCAACTCCTCAATGTATATATTTGCCTCAATGGCAATAGACATGATTTCCATGAAGTTGGAACGAGCAATTTTATTCTTATGAAGAGCTTTAAAAATCATTTCACCCATAATTTTTAAGGATGCAATATTATCTTCCTCTTCATCAATAAGCTCATCCTCATTATTATAAACATCGTCATCACGAGTTATTTTGGATTCAAAGTAGGAGATACCTTTGAAGCCTTAGACATAAGGCAAAAGTGAGAAGTAACAGATGATGATGTAGGATCCATTGAAGCACCATTGAAGACCATATCTTGTTCCATGGAGTGTTCGGTTTTCTCTACATTGTTAGCATAACAACTAGAGGAAATAAATGCATTTTTATCATGGCAACAAGACATAGTAAGCATATCATCATGAGATTTAGTCGAGCAATTTCTACATGATATGCATGGACTATCAACACAAGGTTGTGAACCATTTTGGGTGCTCGAAGTGTTTGATTCCATAAAAGAAGCATTGCAATACGATAGTGATGAAGGATGAGCAACAATAAGCTCACTATCACAATTGCAATGACTAACACTACTCACCATTTCACTACCTTGTGGCAAACCACATGTTGGTGAAGTAGATGAAGTTGAGAAGCTTTTGTTGGAGGAAGAACACTCATCCCCACAAATCTTGGACACAACATATTTATCTTGAAGCTTTGTCCACAACTCATGAGCATCCCAGAACGACATGAGTTGAAACTTTACTACATTGCTCAAAGCATCCAAAAGCACATTAGAAGCTTGAGAACTAAGATAAGAGTTTTTCTCATCCTCTAAAGATAGTTTTTGAGAATCCTTTGGAAGAGAAAAACCCATATCAACAATTCGCTCTAAATTCAGGTCCATGACCCTAAAGAGATTAAGAATGCGAATTACCCACACATCAAAATTTATGCCATCAAAACTAAGAGTGTCAGAGAATCATAATCCCCTAGTTGACATCTGATACGTCCATTTTGCATCATGATTTCTTACTACTATCTACTTCATTATTGTCCATTATTCCATATTATTATACAATTCTTATGTTGTTTCTCTCTGAATATGAAAGGTACATCACAAAGAGGGAAATATCTAGAAACTGTACTTCTGGACCGGAAAACCGAGAAAAAGGCAGAAAAATCACCAGACTCCAAATGACCTGAAACTTCATGGAGAATTTTTACGGAATATTTAAGAATTTCCGGGACAAGAATATACCAGAGGGGGGCCACCAGCTGGCCACAAGCCAATAGGGCGCTCCCACAGGTCGCGCCCTGATGGCTAGTGGGGCCCCTGCTGGCCTCCCGACGCCCCTCTTCTCCTATATGGTGTGTTTTACCCTAGAAAATATCATGAGCAACTTTTCGGGATGAAGCGCCACCGTCTCGAGGCGGAAACCTGGGTAGAGGCCCTTTTGCACTCCGGCAGTTAGATTCTGTCGGGGAAATGCCTCTCCGAGATGGGGAGATCAAAGCCATCGTCATCACCAACGCTTCCTCGTTTGTGGGAGGACCAATCCTCATCAACATCTTCACTAGCACCATATCATCTCCAACCCTAGTTCATCTCTTGTATTCAATCTTTCTCTCAAAACCTCAGATTGGTACTTGTGGGTTACTAGTTGTGTTGATTACATCTTGTAGCTGATGCTTGTTGGATTACTTGGTGGAAGATATTATGTTCATATCCTTAATCATTATTATTATACCTTTGATCTTGAACATGTTGATGAGGTGTGAGTAGTTACTATTGTTCCTGAGGACATGGGAAAAGTCTTGTTATAATTAATCATGTGAAGTTGGTATTCGTTCGATATTTTGATGATATGTATGTTGTTACTTCTCTTAGTGGTGTCATGTGAACGTCGACTACATGACACTTCACCATGTTATGGGCCTAAGGGAATTCATTGTGGAGTAACAAGTAGATGATGGATTGCTAGAGTGACAGAAGCTTAAACCCCAGTTTATGAGTTGCTTCGTAAGGGGCTTATTTGGATCCACATGTTTCATGCTATGGTTAGATTTATCTTAATTCTTCTTTCGTAGTTGCGGATGCTTGCAAGAGTGGGTAATCATAAGTAGGTTGTTAGTTCAAGTAAGAACAACACCTTAGCACCGGTCCACCCACATATCAAATTATCAAAGTAGCGAACGCGAATTAACTCAACATGATGAATATGACTAGATAGAAATTCCCAGGTGTCCTCGGGAGCCCTTGCTTAATATAAGAGTACTTTCAGGCCTGTCCTTTGCTATAAAAGGATTGGGCTACCTTGCTGCTACTCATTACTTGTTACGAATTATCTTGTTACAAAATTATCTACTATTGGTACTTACAGCACTTGCAGAGAATACCTTGTTGAAAACCGCTTGTCATTTCCTTCTGCTCCTCATTGGGTTTGACACTCTTACTTATCGAAAGGACGACGATTGATCCCCAATACTTGTGGGTCATCAATATCCTTGCACTCTAGGCGGTAAAGCCTAATGATGAGAGACCTTGCTCTAATACCAATTGAAAGGACGTGGATGTTGCCTAGAGGGGGGTGAATAGGTGCTTTAAAATAATTATGGTCTAGGCTTGAACAAATGCGTAATAAAACTAGCATTTAATTTGTCAAGCACAAAACCTAAAACAAGTAGGCTCACCTATGTGCACCAACAACTTATGCTAAGCAAGATAAACAACTATGTAATACGTCTCCAACGTATCTATAATTTTTTATTGTTCCATGCTATTATATTATCATTCTAGGATACTTTTTAGGCATTTATTTGTTGTTTTATATTATTTTTGAGCACTAACCTATTAACCTAGTGCCAAGTGCCAGTTGTTGTTTTCTACGTGTTTTTGGCTTTTTAGGAATATTGTACCAAACACAGTCCAAATACCCCAAAACTTTTTGATGATTTTTTTGAACCTAAATAAGACCTGGAAGCTTCGGAGGAAGACCGGAGGGCACACAAGGTGCCCCCAAGCCATCATGGCGCGCCTAGGGGGGTGGCTGCGCCCTGATAGCTTGAGGTCACCTCTCCAGCCCTCTGGCATTGTTTTCTGGCCTATAAATTCTCTATTATCTAGAAAAACCCTAGAGAGCCTCCCGAAACACTTTTTTCGCCACCGTAAGTCTCTGTTCCTCCATGTGCCCATCCGGAGCCCTATTCCAGTGCCCTGCCGGACGGGAGATCGATCACGGAGGGCCTCTACATCAACCTTGCTGCTCCCATGGTGAAGTGTGAGTAGTTCACCGCAGACCTACGGGTCCGTAGTTAGTACCTAGAAGGCTATCTCTCTCTCTATGTTCTTCATTTCCAAGATCACCGCGATTCCCGTGGTGATCTATCTTATGTAATCAATCTTTGCGGTGTGTTTATTTGGATCCGATGAATTATGGGTTTATGTTCAGATTATTCATGAAAATATATTGAATACTAGTTGGTATTTTATTTGCATGATTGTTATAGCTTTGTAATGCTCTCCGATCTATCGGTTTGGTTTGACCAACTAGATTGATTTATCTTCAAGTGGGAGTGGTGCATTGTAGTGGGTTCAATCTTGCGGTGCGCAATCCCAGTGACAGAAAGGGACATGACATATATTGTATTGCTGCCACAAAGGGTAAAACGATGGGATTTATTCGTCTTGATTGGATTTACTTTGTCTACATCATGTCATCATCCTCCAAGCATTACTCGTTTTTACTTAATACTCTAGATGCATGCTGTATAGCGGTCGATGGGTGGAGTAATAGTAGTAGATGCAGGCAGGAGTCGGTCTACTTGTTTATGGATGTGATGCCTATATACATGATCATTTTCGTGAATAAATATTGCATAACTATGCGCTTTTCTATCAATTGCCCAACAGTAATTTGTTTACCCACCGTATGCCTTCTTCGAGAGAGAAGCCTCTAGAGAACATTATGGTCCCGGGTCTCCTCACAATTATATTAGCAAAAAATCTAAATACCTTGCTGCCATTATTTACTTCCTTTTTATTTACAATTTATATTTATCAAATTATCTATCTATTACTACTTATCACTTGCAAGTAACGAGTTCAAGGGGATTGGCAACGGTCTTGCCCGCGTTGGGTGCAAGTGTTTGCTATTTTGTGCGTAGGCGCTGAAGACGGGAATTCGCGTGATTCTCCTATTAGTTAAATAACCTTGGTTCTCACTGAGGATAATATTTACCTTTTCTTTTTTGCATCGTCCACTCCTCTTCGGGGAAAATCCCAACGCAGTTTACAAGTATCAGGAAGAATTTCTGGCGCCGTTGCCGGGGAGCATCATCAAATTCCTATCAAGTACCTACTCACAAATTATCATTCACTAGTTCTAATTTTTATTTGCTGTTATATTTTTCTTGCTATAAAAATAAAAAATACAAAATATTTCTATTTGGTTGTTTGCTTATCTAGTTTACTATTTAGTTTACTCGTTTGCTTGCTAGTTTACTTTTTTATCTGGTCTCAAGATACTAGTAAGTTGTGTGACTTCTCAAATCCTACTAATAATGATTTTATTAGTACCACCCGCCACTAGCACGGAGTTTTATGATATTAATGTTGCATTGCTAAATCTTGTGATGAAAGAACAATTTTTGGGAAGTCCTAATGATGATCCTGCTTCTCATCTCAACACCTTTGTTGAATTATGTGATACGCAAAAGAAAAAGGATATGGATAATGATGTGGTCAAACTAAAATTATTTCTTTTTTCACTAAGATGTAAACCTAAAACTTGGTTTTCATCCTTGCCTCACAATCGTATTGGAACATGGGATAAGTGTGTCGGGCCTCTGGGACTGGGGGTGCCCAGGCCCGTCTGCCTACGGCCCAAGACGCGAAGATTGCCTTAGAAACTAAGTGGCCCCACCCGCAGGATTCAAGGAGACGGGTCTCGCAAGAGCTAGCGCCTCGCGAGATGCAAGGCAACGTCACCACTAGGCAGTTCACGATGTCTCCCCACGAAGCTGCCCATGGCGCACTCGGGAAGCAGGTCTGCCTGGAGCTGGCCAGGCCGGGCCCCGCAACCCCGTGCCCGCACATGGGTGACGCACACCGTGCCAAACGGTGCCAGCAGCAGCGCCAGCAGGCGCGGACGGCGAGGATCCCCACTTTGGTGATAGAGGAGAGGCGCCAGCTCGTGGGCCCCAAAAGCATCCCCCAAAGGTTGCCGTTCTGGTGCAAGGAGACCAAGACCAAGGGCTCGGCGGGACGGATGTCACCCCCGAGCCCACGAGCTCGTCACGGTGAGGAACTTTAACAGGCGAATATCACCTTTTGTCAGGATAAGCTGCGACCTTGTCCCCTTTCAAAATGGCCGTTGTGGCAACCCTTCCCGCCTGATATTTTCGGGGGAAGAGGACCGGGGCCAATATAAGGGGGGAAACAGCCCTCGTAGAGGAGGGGAGATCTTTTGGTTGGGCAAGAACACGCCTTGTACTCATCTTCCACCTCGAGCAATCCACCAAGCAGGAGTAGGGTTTTACATCGCGAAGTGGCCCAAACCTGGGTAACTCTGTGTGTCCCTGCTCATCTTCCTTGCTCAAGCCGCCAGAGAGTCGTCGTGTGGTTGCGAAGTAGAGTAGGGCAGGAGAGCGAGCGCACCCCAGTGCTCGAACCTTCTTGGGTCTGCGGAGCCCCGATTCCGATATTTGGCGCCAGGTAGGGGTGCGCCGTAGATCTCCTGCTCCGCCTCGTCTCCACCCGCGCCGACCTGATGGTTGATACCTGCCGCGCACGCGCAGGGCGCTCAGCGCCGACGAGCGCAACGGCTCCCACCACGCCGCGGACGAAGCCGCTGACGGCCGCGACGCTTGCGAGCGGCGGGACCACTCGCGATGCCCTGTGCGGCGGGGCAGCCGCCCTGCCGCGTCCCCCCGACTTGCGTTCACGTGGGAGACCTAAATGCACAGTACGCGTTGCTCATGGCGAGCGAGCTGCTTCGGCACCGCCCGACGGACGTGGGTCACTACGCTTGGGCGGACCACATCGCCGAGCTTGTCACCATCGACAGGAGGGCTTTGGCGCCCTATCGCCCACTCCGGGCCCCGGTGCCAGAAGAATGAAGTGTGGGCAGCAGGCCTTTTCTACCGCCGGGCGGCGATCCCGTCAGGCCTCGGCCCGACGGGCTCGAACAGGGCCCACCTCGCGCCGTCCTCCTCCGAGTCCCAGTGACCGGCTGTGGCCAGCAGGCCGGCCCTGGCGGTGATGCACCCGGGGGGTGGCAGAATGTTCTGCGCTCACCACAACGTACGCACCCAGAACACAGGAGACTGTCGCGCGTCTGGGCCGTCCCACCGGGAGCGCACCGGCCGGCGTCAGGGTCGCAGCATCCACGGCGCCGGTCACGGGGATGGCAGCGGCGACAGCAGGAGGAGAAACCATGACAACAACCCTAACCAAGGCCAACGTGAGCGGCCTCGAGGCAAGAAGGCCCCACGTGGTCCGCCCCCAGGATGTCGCGGCCCTGCCGCCTTGGCCTCCGTCGCCCGGGGTGAAAAGCAGCGGCTCGTCTGACGAAGGGTTCAGGGAAGGTCAGGAGCCCCACTTGGCGGCCTGCATCCTCGGCGGAGTCCAAGCCCTCTCGTCAAACCACTGGCTTGGGCAGCTTCACTGCACGACGAGCGGCTCTCTCCAGGGGCTGGGAGCCACACGGCCCCTCCGGTGGTCCCAGTATCCCGTCTCCTTCGACTCCAGGGACGGCCCCAAGTCCATGGCCGCCGCGGGCACGCTCCCCCTGCTATGCACCCCCATCATCTGCGACGTCTCCGTCACCAAAACCCTCGTTGACGGAGGCACCGGCCTCAATGTGCTCTCCGTGGAGACCTTCAAGACCCTTCGGGTGCTCTACCGTGAGTTGGCACCCACCAGGTCGTTCCACGGCGCCGCCGGTTGCTCCGTCGTCCCCATGGCATAGGTCCGCCTCCCCGTCACCTTCGGCACGCGCGACAATTACCGCACCGAACTCATCGACTTCGACGTAGCGCGCATCAGCCTCCCGTACAACGCTATCCTGGGGTACCAGGCCTTGGCCAAGTTCATGGCAGTGTCTCACCACGGTTACAACATCCTCAAGATGTCGGGCCCCGGTGGAGTCATCACCATCACCTGCGACGAAACGGACGCGGTACGCTCCCTCGAGCGGGCCTACAAGACGGCCGCGGCCAGGCGGCCGTGGCCAGGCTCCCCCACGACTAGGGGGAAACTGGGCTTGGCGCGGCCGTGCTCTCGAGGAAGAAGGGACAACTGTCAACCCCTGACCTCGCTAAGGTGAAGAAGGTGGCGCTTGACGCCGACGATGCAAACCTCGTGCCTCTTGCCAACGTCGGCCTCGCCTCGGCATAGGAAGGCGCGCCCGGCGCCTTCCCCAGGCTGGACTCGGGGTCTTCCATCCGGGAAGTGCCCAGCTCAGCTAGGAAGGTGGTTCGGGCACCCCTTGGAGGCACGCCTCAGCGCACGCCCCCACGAGCGAGGAGCGCGGTGCCTGGCACCGGTGCCACGGGAGCTCATCAACCAAGGGATCACAAAGCAGCGGGAGGGGCGTCTTCCAGAGCGCCGTTCAGAGCGGGCTGCCACCCCCAGGAGGCGCGGCGAGGGGCGTCCGTACGTCGACCTCACAGGCCGTGACGAGGCAGGGCCCCGGGGCCTCTCCTAACCCTCGCGCATCACCACCAACTATGCCCGCGTGTTTTTGGCCTCGTGAGCAACAATGTCACCTTCCACGAATAGGTAGGGCTGACGATGGCGCCCGGGGGCATGCTAAGGCCTCATGGGTCTCCGAGGCCTCAGGAGCTAGTCTGCCCCAGAAGGGTGAACCCCCACGACACGCATCGTCAAACAGCCTGATGCTCCCGCAGCGGCGTGGCCGCCAGGTTATTTTCGTGGTTTGTTCAAGTCGGGCGACCCCCCGTACCTTTTTGTGTACTTTCCATTACCGAGAAGTTGGGACTTCCTTGTTATGTAATGGACCAGATTAACCCCTGTCAAGATTATGTTGTTTGTTTCAAGCTTCAAGTATAGCACCTCGTCCCCACCAGCATCTTCGCCCCCTGCGTCGCCCCCTCGAATTTTCCATGGGGGAGGGTTGGACACGGCATCTGCGCTAGGACTTGTCCTCGCAGCGCCGATAAACCCAAATGACCAAGCTTTGGCTCACGGGTTGGCCCCCCGTGCTAGTCATCTCACCAAGGTCGTTCGTCTCCCGCCCTCCTAGAGAACCGTCACGGGCGGGTAATGGGAGCACGACTCGGCTCGGGGTGGCGGGGGTAAATTCGTCCCTGGACTGGTGCTCCGCCACCCCGGTGCAGCACCAAGACGATCACGCGGTGCGTCCCACGCCCATATTATGGGTCGCGGAACGTGCTCCCACGCTGGAAACTAGGCGAATAGCCACCTGAGGAATTGGGGAAGGAACTCCTGAGCCTTGTGCCTGGAGTGTCCTATTCCCCTTTTGAAATCACCTCCCATGACACTCTCACGTAAGAATGAGTGGGGTTGTATACGCCCCGGAGCCTCCTGAAGGACCGACCCTCGGCCTCGGGAGGACTCCCGCCCACGCCTAGTGGAAGCCCCATGCTCTGCGCTGGTGGAAGGAGAGATTAGGAAGGAACTCCTGAGCAGTGTGCCTGGGGTATCCGACCCCTCTTTTAAATCGCCGCCCGTGACCCTCTCACGTAATAATGAGGTTGGGGATGTACACGCCCCGGAGCCTCTCGAAGAGCCGCCTCTCGGCCCCGGGAGGACTCCCACCCACGCCCAGTGGAAGCCCCATGCTCCGCGCTGGGTGACACAGTGAACAATTCCCGCGGCGGGGGCCGTAACAGCCTCACGACAAACGGTCCCCGCCTCGGAAACCACCGGCCCCTCCCGTGGCACGCGCCTACCGCCCCCCTTGGGCCTCACGCGCACGGGGGCTGGGCACGGTGCATGTGCCTAGGCAGGTCCCAGCGGAGCCGGGACCCAGAGGACTGGGTTTTGGCTCGCGGACATGCCCACACGCACGCCACCTCACCAAGACACGTGGTGCCTATCTTCCTCACATGATGCCCAAGTATAACCGGTAAGCACGTTCCGACCTAGAAGCAAATGCTTTCACGCAGGATTTCTCCCCAGGGTGGTTCAACCAAGAACCATCGCACGTCAGGACCCTTCATACCGGCGACGACTGAGATAAGCCCGGGGGCTGAGCCCCGGCAACGCATGGCGTCAGGATAACTCAGGAAAGGGATACAAGATCAGCAAAGCACAAGGAGGAGAAACTAATTTTTAACCCAAAGGCATTCAATTTGGGGCACGAGGAACATAAGCCATTTTTATGCACTCCCGTGGGGTCAGCATGGTTCATTGCAGGAAAAGAAAAACAACGCAAAAGAGGAGTTGGACTCCCGCGGCGCCTCCGGAGATCCTGACCCTAACGTCGCCGCGCCTAGTCGGAGTCCTCCTCCTTCGTGCGTGTAACACCCCAAAATTTTAATTTGGTTTTTTTTTGCCAAAAATTCTTTATTGGTTTTGGAGGAGGTTATCTGAATTTTTCTTTTTCCAAAAGAATCTCCTTCTAAAAACTTTTGATGGCAAAATCTTTTATGAAATATTTCTCAACTTTAGTTCTGGTCTTGAGGGTTTTTCATCTTGTGTTGTTTCAACACAAATACTCTTGGGATTTCCTGCTTTTTCTTTTATTAAGAAGAATTTCTTTAATTTTGGATTTATCCTTTTCTATTCAAAAGTACTCCTATGCCACTCTCTTGCCATAACCTATATTGAAAATTTTCTTCCAAAAACTCCCCTCCCTACTTTGGATCAAGTCAAGCATCTATTCTAGCAAGTTTCAACCACTTTTAGATTTTTGTTCTATTTATTTCTTCCTCAGAACATTCTCTGCCATTTTTCTGGATCCTTGTGGTTTACAAAGGAAGTGCCAATTTCCTTTGAGCCTTGACCCCAAGAAAATTACCCCAGCTTCTCTTTAGTACCCTCAACCTAGATCACCAAAGATCTGCTGGTCCACAGTTCAAAAATTTCAAAATCTGTTTGCTACAAGTTTGGACCAGATTTGCTGTTTTTGATGGAATCCATTATTTCTTTCTTCCAAAAATTCTGAGAAAATTCAGGAAGCCTCTGGATGCATCAAGAGGCCACCTCTCCAACTTTCAGCTCAAGAAATTTTTTCCACATGCGTCAAACATTTCGTCGAGCAAGTGAAGTGCACTGTTCTGTCGAAATTCAGAAAGTTCAGTGGGTTCAGTGTCGTTTTTCGTCAGAGCTCGTCGTCGATCTCGCCAGTACCCGCGTTGGCGCCTTCCTCCCTGTTCCTCCTTCTTATCCAGTGCGCCACACGGTTGCTTGGCCGGTTGCGAGCGTCAGTGGCGACCCGTCGCGTCAGCTCCGGCGTCTTCCGCGGCGGCAGAACCTCCCGTGGCGGACGGCAGGAGCCAGCCTTGCAGAACGCCATCCTCCGCACCGCCCGGACAACTGGTGGCCGACGCGTGTTCGTTTCTTCCCCTGAGCACGCTGCAGGACCGTCGCCGTGGCCTGAGAAGCGCAGAGCGCGCTCTCTGCCGCTGATGAGCCTGTACGCTCCGTTCCATCAAGACCATGGGTACGGGCCAAATTCGACCGGGTTATCCCCTTGAATGGCACCAGTGGACAAATCCGACGACGCCCAGTCACCTAAACCTCATGTCCAACCTCTGCCTCATTGTAATCGCTCGCCGGAGTTATCCCGTTCTCGGCAACCACCTCGGGCCAGCTATAAATAGAGGCCCCGAGCCTCCCATCGATCCAGCACCTCTCCTCCTCTCCTCAGAACCTCGCCACGCTCATCAGAGGGCTTAGCGAGAGCCTTCTTCCCCGACTCCGGCCGCCCCGATCCACTTCGGGCTCCGGCAAAATCCTCTCTGGTGAGTGCGCCCCCGCCGCCCAAACTTTGCCAGTAAACTTCTAGTCCACCACCCGTTCTAACCCGAGCCTCAATTTGGTGGCGGCGGCTCTATCCAGTGAGATCCATCATCGCCCGACGCCGCCGTCCGCCGGAGAGGAAGAGGCCGTCACCGTGGTGCTTCCCGTCGACCCCATCCACCTCTCACAGACGCGGGCCACCTCCTTGAGCACGCCGGTACTCCTCTCCCTCTCTGTCTCGCAACCGTTCGTCGCCGGCGATCGCCGCGTGTTTCTGGCGCCGGCGAGCCCGATTTGAACCTGACATGTGGGACCCCCTTGTCAGCCTCTATTAGTTATATTCGAACCGTTTTCTGAAAGCGCCTTCGGGCAAAATACGTTTTCTTCTGGAGTTGGCGTATTTCAGCCGAAGCATTTTCTGTTTTATTCAGTTTGCCCCCTGGACAGTTTTCTGTTTATAACAGATAGGTCCCTGGATTTGAAACCTTATTAACTTTTAAACAAAAACTGATTTTGAGTTGATTCTTTTTCTGTCATCTTTATTTTTCTATCTAGTTTTTTTAGTATTTATTTGAAAAATATTTGGAACAACTTTTATTCACGCACGGTATTTACGTTAGTATTCGTATATGTGCATATCGTAGATACCGAAGAAGGAGACGGTGCTGTCAACTTCGCCGAGTTAGACTCCGACTACTCGGAACCAGGCAAGCATGTTTGAACCTTTGATATGATGAGTGTTTTTCATGTTTGCTTGCAAGGTGTTTTTCATGACATGTTTATGTAAGCATTTGAAGAATGTTATATTTCATACATGATGGGTTGCAAGTGAGCCACAAAACTTGATGTGATCTTAAAATATGAGACAACCTAGTCATGTGGTGACATGATAGGTTGTATGTCGGTATTGTTGGAGCATGCCGGTATGATCAAAGAAAACTATTTAACTCCAGTGTTGACATAGATCGAGTCTTGTCCCCGTTCACCTTCTTTTCGTGCTGCCACATGTTTTCTACAAAGAATATGGTTTAGTAAGTTGCAAACCTCTTTCCATGTACACACCAAATAGAGGGGCCGTGATGAGGGTTCCATGGCCCTGGAGTAAAGCCAGTCATCCGGTCAGGGGGCATGGGTGTTTCCGGTTGGGACCGAGAGGGGGGCACCCCTTAGAGCGCACGATATAAATTTGATCCCATGCTATTCGAGGTAGTGGCCTCCCCGCCTTAAAGTTTTTCTTGAACGTTGCCAAGGGTGATTCCTGGCGGCGGGATGTAAAATGGGTGTGTACTGGTCAGATGTGTTTTCTTCTAAAATACCGTAGACGGAACTAGTCCTTTGTGACTACTGAAATCCGTTGGCTGTGGGTAAAGAGTACAACCTCTGCAGAGTCAAAACTATTCGAGTAGCCGTGTCCATAGTCAAGGACGTTGGTTGACAGGTCAAGTGTCGGTCTCAGTGTCAGTCTCTGGAGAACTAATAAGTTAAACAACAGAAGTAAATTTGGCTGAATATTATTCCTGCGGATGGACTAACCTGTTGTTATTGTGTTATGCCGAGTATTCCTTGGGACGGTGTTACCTCCTGGATTACTCATATTTTGATATATATAAGCCCTTATTGTGATGTCGCTCAGACGTCCGACTGTGGCATGCTTGTCATTTACTTTTGATATAAGCCCTTTATGTGATGTCGCTCAGACGTCCGACTGTGGCATGCTTGTCATTTACTTTTGATATAAGCCCTTTATGTGATGTCGCTCAGACGTCCGACTGTGGCATGCTTGTCATTTACTTTTGATATAAGCCCTTTATGTGATGTTGCTCAGACGTCCGACTGTGGCATGCTTGTCATTTACTTTTGATATATGCCCTTTATGTGATGTCCCTCAGACGTCTGGCTGTGGCATGCTTGTCATTTACTTTTGATATAAGCCCTTTATGTGATGTCGCTCAGACGTCCGACTGTGGCATGCTTGTCATTTACTTTTGATATAAGCCCTTTATGTGATGTCGCTCAGACGTCCGACTGTGGCATGCTTGTCGTTTATTTTTAATATAAGCCCTTTATGTGATGTCGCTCAGACGTCCGACTGTGGCACTCTCGTTATTTAATTTTGATATAAGCCCTTTATGTGGTGTCGCCCGACGCCCGACTGAGGCATGTTTATTATTTCTTACCTTTCGAGGCGTCGCTTCAGACACCCGATCGGTCTTCTTCTATTTTTATTGGGATTTCGGGAGAACTACCGCCCAACTTCCTTTCTTTTATCTTGCTGTGCAATTTTAAATGCCTATGTGTGTATTACTAATCTGCTCATGTGCATCATGTTTGCATTTGTTATATCTTATGTCCAAATTGTCTTGCGAGTACATTCAAAGTAGTCACCTGGCTTGTTGATTTGGCTAGATGTTGACGAAGGCGATCTTATGGATGAAGAGTACGATAGCGAGTCTGACGCCTAGAGGATTCCCAGTCAGTCTCTTATGATCCTGGAGTTTGCCACTTGTATTATATACGCTTCCGCTACCCAAATAAAATCATCGAGCCTCACCCCGACGCTTGATGAGCTGTAAGATATTAGAGTTATGTCACCCACTCCACTGTGACATACCCACCACTCTTTTTATTTTTGCGAGTCAGTAGTTATGCCACCACATCCACTATGACATATCCGCCATTATGTGTAATATTGGCGTGCTTCTAATAAATTGTTGAGCAGCCTCAGCTCAACCCTGTAAAATATTAAGTACTACTGGATTTCTGTATCAAGGATTTGTCTACCAGTAAGAAGGATTTTCTGTACTGGTCTGACTATAGGGGTGATTTTTCAATAAATGTTTTATTGGAAAACCGGTCCCGACAACCTTGGTACCAGAGCGAGGCTCAATGTAGGAAGCCACTAGGTGCGATCGCTAATCGGTTATTAGCGTAATTAGATTATTTTAGCTTTATACAAATTGTAGCAATTTTTCTGTTAGTCATCATAAATTTATGATTTGACTATCTGGAATTTTTGTCTACTTTTGTAGATGGCTGGCGACGACTGTGAGTCACAGGTGTTCACCAATGTGCCCGAGGGGTTTATCAAGCTCCTCGTCTCCATCGCCAAAATCGCGATCGGGCCATGGACTCGTCTGGAGTTCACACTCTACCAGCACAAGCTCAGCAACAGCGTATCTATGCACCAGGCCGCAGTGCAGTTTAAGGGAGGGTGTGCTGAATCACGCCACTTCCGATTTGTTGGGAGAGCCATGCCTACGGAGAGGCATGCTATGCAGATGGCTGCCCGTGAGGCAATTGCACGTCTCCGGGATGCTCTTCCTTCAATGAAGGCTCGTCGCTACTGCTACCTCCCATGCCACGTGCCGTACACATGTCACTATGCATTTGCTTGCACTAGGGGAGAGAGAGATGAGGCTATTGAGATGCTTGTTGAGTATCTTAAAGCTCTTGAGGCAGCTTTTGATAACCTCGTGGACGACTTTGTGGCTGCTCGTATGGACTCAGTTCTGGGCTGTGTCGCCAACAGGAGGGAACTCCTCCATACAGCACCACCACTATCGTACATCTCATCTGCAGCATCTTATGCGACTGCCATCTTAGCCACCGCACGCCGTCTGCCTACCACTGAGGAGTTTGACCGAATTATTGCTCCTACTCCAGTTAGCGCTGCACCACCTGCCACACCCGCACCAGCTCCGCAGCCCAGTACTCCGCGCTTAGAGCCTTTTCCTGAGGAGGAGGTTGAGTCTCCAGCACCTCTGGGACTTTCCCTCGGCAGGCCAAGGGAAGTTTTTACCATCTCCGACTGAGTGCGTCGAGCAGTGATGTGATGTAGTAGCTTGTATGATATGTTTATATGTATATAGGCTTGGTGAGAAGTAGTCTGTATGCGCATCATGTAGGAATTCGAAGAAGTGCACTAGCTTAAAATAACATGTCAGGAGTGTGTACGCGCATCCTGAGTGATTTATTGTATAATTATGCTTGCTTGTAAGATATGTACTGAGCGGTCCTTCTCCGTGCACAATCAAATATTTTCTTGAAAAATCTTGGAGTATTTGGAATCTCTGCCTTTGCAAAATTATTTATTTTGCCACTCAGATTTTTTTTCTCATGCGTTCTGCAAAAATATACCCCAGAGTGGAAAATGCATCGTCCCTGGACTCGTTATATGCCAAGTCCACCAGAAGAAAATCATGGTACGCAGACAGGTAACAATTTCACACAGGGACAGTCAAGTCAACAAGACAGTGAAATAGCATTTTCTCAAGTCTGTCGTCTATATGAGCAAAGCCAGCAGCAGCATCAAGAAATGATGAATCATATTATCAATATGGGAAATCACCGCGAACCATACCAGCAGCATTCCAAATTATCTGAACTACAAAAGACACGTCCCCCAACTTTCTCTCACACTGATAAACCTCTTGAGGCCGATGATTGGCTTCGAGACATTGAGAGGAAATTAATTATTGCTCAATGTTCGGACCGTGAGAAGGTACTTTATGCACCTCACTACCTTACTGGAGCAGCTGCATCATGGTGGGAAAATTTCCTACACATGCACCCCAATGAAAACAACATTACCTAGGAGGAATTTAAGGAAAAATTTCGTGGGGCGCACATTCCCAAAAGTATTATGAAGATCAAGAAAAGGGAGTTTGATGACCTCAAGCAGAGGAGCATGACAGTGACTGAGTAAAACAGTCAGTTTACCCAATTATCTCGCTATGCCAATGAAGAACATATGACTGAAAATAAAAAGATGGAAAATTTTCTGGACGGTCTGGCACCAGCACTAAAATGCCAGCTGATCGTTCACACCTTCCCAGATTTCAAGACACTCGTGGACAAGGCAATTACACTGGAAAATGAGCGCCGCAGCTTGGATGATTTTCGCAAGCGCAAAAGAGACAAGACTGCTCATTCTCACAACATCAAGAACAAGAATGATTTCCAGAAAAATGGGGCGAACAAATCCTCAACCAATGTTCCTCGCCCAAATAAAAATTTCCATGCAAGGGACAAGGAATTTGCGTATCGCCCAGGCGTTACCTGTTTCTCCTGTGAAGAAGAAGGACATTATGCCAAGCAGTGTCCAAAGCAAAGAAACTCAGCTCCCAAGCCGAACAACAATGGAAATAATTCAGCTCCCAAACGCAACAATTTCAACCCCAATAACAACCACAGGAAGGGTCATGTAAACCATATGACCAAGGATGGAGCACAGAATGCCCCAGATATCGTACTCGGTACGTTCCCTGTCAACACAATACCTGCCACAGTTTTGTTTGATTCTGGCGCTTCTCACTCGTTCATTTCTAAGAAATTCGCTTTGTAACATGATTTTCCGATTCTTCCCTTGGAAAATTCTATGACTATCAAGTCCCCTGGGATTAAGCAAATCACTCAAAGTTACTGCCAAGGTGTGGTTATTGAAATTAAAGAATTGAAATTTTGGGCAAACCTCATTGTACTAGAAAACAAAGGACTGGATGTTATTCTTGGAATGGATTGGCTAACAACAAATAAGGGTTTTATTGACTGCTTCAATCGGACAGTGACTCTCACTCATCATCACGGGAAGACCATAAGAATTGCAACTCTAGAAAGACCAATATCACTTCAACCAAGGTTGAACAAGGTGGATATTTCTGAATTAAGTAAAGTCCCGGTGGTCTGTGAATTTCAGGATGTATTTCCAGAAGAGCTACCAGGTTTGCCACCAGACCGTGAAATAGAGTTCATCATTGAACTAGCACATGGCACCAAACCTATCTACAAGAAACCATACAGGATGGCACCATCCGAGTTGGTAGAATTAAAGAAGCAGATAAAAGAATTACTGGACAAAGGTTATATCCGGCCCAGCTCCTCACCATGGGGGTCACCAGTATTATTTGCCAAGAAAAGAGATGGAACTCTAAGATTATGTGTGGACTATCGAGCACTGAACATGGTCACCATCAAAAACAAATATCCGATGCCACGAATAAATGATTTATTTGACCAGCTCGCACAAGCCAAGGTTTTCTCAAAAATTGATTTGAGGTCAGGATATCATCAATTAAAGATACGGACAGAAGATATTCCTAAGACATCATTCACTTCCCGATACGGTTTATATGAATTTACAGTAATGCCGTTCGGACTGACAAATGCCCCTGCATATTTTGTGCATCTCATGAATAAGGTGTTTATGAAATATATGGACAAATTTGTTGTGGTGTTTATTGATGATATTTTGGTATATTCCAAGACACCAGAAGAACACGCTGAACATCTCAGAATTGTACTGGGAGAATTAAGGAAACATAAATTGTATGCCAAATTCAGCAAATGTGAATTTTGGTTAAAACAAGTTGGTTTTCTAGGCCACATACTAACCCAAGAAGGTGTTGCCGTGGACCCAGAAAAAGTCAAAGCTGTACTTGACTGGAAACAACCAGCCAACGTAACAGATGTTCGAAGCTTTCTGGGAATGGCTGGATATTATAGAAGATTTATTGAGGGATTTTCCACCATAGCAAAACCTATGACCCAATTACTCAAGAAGTATAAGAAATTTGAATGGACTAATGCCTGCGAGAAAAGTTTTCAAGAGTTAAAGAAGAAATTAACAACAGCACCAGTATTGGTCATACCAGACATACACAAATTTTTTGAAGTATATTGTGACGCGTCCAGGAAAGGTCTTGGATGTGTACTAATGCAAGAAGGTAAAGTAGTCGCTTATGCTTCAAGACAGCTCCGACGACATGAAGAAAATTATCCTACCCATGACTTGGAATTGGCAGCAGTTATACATGCACTCAAGGAGTGGCGGCATTTTCTGCTCGGTAATCGTTGTGAAATATATACGGACCATAAAAGTCTCAAATATATTTTCACACAGCCGGAACTCAACTTACGGCAACGACGCTGGTTGGAATTAGTAAAGGATTATGATGTTGGTATACACCACCATCCAGGCAAGGCAAATGTCGTGGCAGATGCTCTCAGTAGAAACCCAAGCCCGAGTAGCAGCAGTATACAAAATTTGAGGCCTGAGTTTCAGCGGGAATTTGCAAAACTCAACATGGTTTTAGTCACAGAAGGCACTGTGGCAAATTTGGAAGTTCAGCCTATTTTGATGGAACAGATTAAAGCAGCTCAGCACGGACATCCCAGCATTGAAGGCATAAAAAGAAAAGTAAGTATGGGCAAGGCCTCAGAATTTGTCGTAGACGACAAAGGGATATTACGGTACGGAAACAGGCTATGCGTACCAAATATAGAGGACCTCAAACAACAAATTTTAGCTGAAGCCCACACCGCTCCATATTCAATCCACCCAGGAGGAACTAAAATGTACAAGGACATACAGGAAAAAATTTGGTGGCACGGTATGAAAAGGGATATAGCCACACTCATTGCATGTTGTGACTCATGTCAGCGCATTAAAGCCGAGCACCAGAAACCAGCAGGTTTATTACAGCCAAACAGGATACCTGAATGGAAGTGGGACGAGATTGGAATGGATTTCATTGTCGGGCTACCTCGGTCACGACACGGAAATGATGCCATATGGGTCATCACCGACAGGTTAACCAAGGTGGCACATTTTATTCCAGTAAAGACAACCCACACCACACAGAAGCTTGCCAGACTTTATCTCAACCGTATTGTCTGTTTGCATGGAGTTCCAAAGACTATAATATCTGACAGAGGCACTCAATTCGTCTCCAGATTTTGGGATCATCTACAACAAGCTCTGGGAACTCAACTAGTATTCAGTACAGCATATCACCCCCAAACTGGAGGGCAGACTGAACGTGTGAACCAAATTCTAGAGGACATGCTAAGGGCGTGTGTTCTCACCTATGGAACCAGTTGGGAAGAAAGCTTGTCGTACGCCGAATTCGCGTACAACAACAGTTACCAAGCCAGTCTACAAATGGCACCTTTTGAAGCCATGTACGAGCGAAGATGCCATACCCCATTAAATTGGTCAGAGACAGGAGACAGCCGTATCTTCGGCCCAGACATGCTCAAGGAGGCCGAGGAAAAAGTTAAACTAATCAGGGATCAACTCAAGACAGCACAGAGCCGACAAAAGAGTTATTATGATCAAAAACATTGTGAAGTCAGTTTTGAACCCGGTGATTACGTATACCTACGAGTATCCCCAATGAGGGGCCTGCAAAGATTCAAAGTTAAAGGAAAGCTGGCACCACGATTTATTGGACCCTCCTGTATAATTGCACGAAGAGGCACAGTAGCCTACCAGCTAGACCTACCCGAAGAACTGTCAGACGTCCACAACGTATTTCACATCTCACAGTTGAGGAAGTGTGTGAGCAACCCAGAGAAGCGTGTATCTCACGAGAGTATTGACGTTCAACCAAACCTCACATACCGGGAACGTCCAATAAAAATATTGGAAGAGTCTGAAAGAAGGAACCGTCAAAATACAATCAAATTTTTCAAGGTTCAATGGAGCAATCACACTGAGGATGAGGCAACATGGGAAAGAGAGGATTTTCTTCGGGCAGAGCACCCACACCTGTTTGAGGATCAGCTGAAATCTCGGGGACGAGATTTTTCCTAAGGGGGTAGGTGTTGTAACACCCCAAAATTTTCATTTGGTTTTTTTTTTGCCAAAAATTCTTTATTGGTTTTGGAGGAGGTTATCTGAATTTTTCTTTTTCCAAAAGAATCTCCTTCTAAAAACTTTTGATGGCAAAATCTTTTATGAATTTTTTCTCAACTTTAGTTCTGGTCTTGAGGGTTTTTCATCTTGTGTTGTTTCAACACAAATACTCTTGGGATTTCCTGCTTTTTCTTTTATTAAGAAGAATTTCTTTAATTTTGGATTTATCCTTTTCTATTCAAAAGTACTCCTATGCCACTCTCTTGCCATAACCTATATTGAAAATTTTCTTCCAAAAACTCCCCTCCCTACTTTGGATCAAGTCAAGCATCTATTCCAGCAAGTTTCAACCACTTTTAGATTTTTATTCTATTTATTTCTTCCTCAAAACATTCTCTGCCATTTTTCTGGTTCCTTGTGGTTTACAAAGGAAGTGCCAATTTCCTTTGAGCCTTGACCCCAAGAAAATTACCCCAGCTTCTCTTTAGTACCCTCAACCTAGATCACCAAAGATCTGCTGGTCCACAGTTCAAAAATTTCAAAATCTGTTTGCTACAAGTTTGGACCAGATTTGCTGTTTTTGATGGAATCCATTATTTCTTTCTTCCAAAAATTCTGAGAAAATTCAGGAAGCCTCTGGATGCATCAAGAGGCCACCTCTCCAAGTTTCAGCTCAAGAAAAAATTTCCACGTGCGTCAAACATTTCGTCGAGCAGATGAAGTGCACTGTTCTGTCGAAATTCAGAAAGTTCAGTGGGTTCAGTGTCGTTTTTCGTCAGAGCTCGTCGTCGATCTCGCCAGTACCAGCATTGGCGCCTTCCTCCCTGTTCCTCCTTCTTATCCAGTGCGCCGCACGGTTGCTTGGCCGGTTGCGAGCGTCGGTGGCGACCCGTCGCGTCAGCTCCGGCGTCTTCCGCGGTGGCAGAACCTCCCGTGGCGGACGGCAGGAGCCAGCCTTGCAGAACGCCATCCTTCGCACCGCCCGAACCACTGGTGGCCTACGCGTGTTCGTTTCTTCCCCTGAGCACGCTGCAGGACCATCGCCGTGGCCTGAGAAGCGCAAAGCGTGCTCTCTGCCGCCGACGAGCCCGTACGCTCCGTTCCGTCAAGACCACGGGTACGGGCCAAATTCGACCAAGTTATCCCCTTGAATGGCACTAGTGGACCAATCCGACGACGCCCAGTCACCTAAACCTCCTGTCCAACCTCTGCCTCGCCGTAATCGCTCGCCGGAGTTATCCCGTTCTCGGCAACCACCTCGGGCCGGCTATAAATAGAGGCCCCGAGCCTCCCATCGATCCAGCACCTCTCCTCAGAACCTCGCCACGCTCATCAGAGGGCTTAGGGAGAGCCTTCTTCCCCGACTCCGGCCGCCCCGATCCGCTTCGGGCTCCGGCAAAATCCTCTCTGGTGAGTGCGACCCCGCCGCCCAAACTTTGCTAGTAACCTTCTAGTCCACCACCCGTTCTAACCCGAGCCTCAATTTGGTGGCGGCGGCTCTATCCAGTGAGATCCATCATCGCCCGACGCCGCCGTCCGCCGGAGAGGAAGAGGCCGTCGCTGTGGTGCTTCCCGTCGACCCCATCCACCTCTCACCGACGCAGGCCACCTCCCTGAGCACGCCAGTACTCCTCTCCCTCTCTGTCTCGCAGCCGTTCGTCGCCGGCGATTGCCGCGTGTTTCTGGCGCCGGCGAGCCCGATTTGAACCTGACATCTGGGACCCCCTTGTCAGCCTCGATTAGTTATATTCAAACCGTTTTTTGAAAGCGCCTTTGGGAAAAATACGTTTTCTTCTGGAGTTGGCGTATTTCAGCCGAAGCGTTTTCTGTTTTATTCAGTTTGCTCCCTGGATAGTTTTCTGTTTATAATAGATAGGTCCCTGGATTTGAAACCTTATTAACTTTTAAACAAAAACTGATTTTGAGTTGATTCTTTTTCTGTCATCTTTATTTTTCTATCTAGTTTTTTTTAGTATTTATTTGAAAAATATTTGGAACAAATTTTATTCACGCACGGTATTTACGTTAGTATTCGTATATGTGCATATCGTAGATACCGAAGAAGGAGACGGTGCCGTCAACTTCGCCGAGTTAGACTCCGACTACTCGGAACCAGGCAAGCATGTTTGAACCTTTGATATGATGAGTGTTTTTCATGTTTGCTTGCATGGTGTTTTTCATGACATGTTTATGTAAGCATTTGAAGAATGTTATATTTCATACATGATGGGTTGCAAGTGAGCCACAAAACTTGATGTGATCTTAAAATATGAGACAACCTAGTCATGTGGTGACATGATAGGTTGTATGCCGGTATTGTTGGAGCATGCCGGTATGATCAAAGAAAACTGTTTAACTCCAGTGTTGACATAGATCGAGTCTTGTCCCCGTTCACCTTCTTTTCGTGCTGCCACATGTTTTCTACAAAGAATACGGTTTAGTAAGTTGCAAACCTCTTTCCATGTACACACCAAATAGACGGGCCATGATGAGGGTTCCATGGCCCTGGAGTAAAGCCAGTCATCCGGTCAGGGGGCATGGGTGTTTCTGGTTGGGACCGAGAGGGGGGCACCCCTTAGAGCGCGCGATATAAATTTGATCCCATGCTATTCGAGGTAGTGGCCTCCCCGCCTTAAAGTTTTTCTTGAACGTTGCCTAGGGTGATTCCTGGCAGCGGGATGTAAAATGGGTGTGTACTGGTCAGATGTGTTTTCTTCTAAAATACCGTAGACGGAACTAGTCCTTTGTGACTACTGAAATCCGTTGGCTGTGGGTAAAGAGTACAACCTCTGCAGAGTCAAAACTATTCGACTACCCATGTCCACGGTCAAGGACGTTTGTTGACAGGTCAAGTGTCGGTCTCAGTGTCAGTCTCTGGAGTACTAATAAGTTAAACAACAGAAGTAAATTTGGCTGAATATTATTCCTGCGGATGGACTAACTTGTTGTTATTGTGTTATGCCGAGTATTCCCTGGGACGGTGTTACCTCCTGGATTACTCGTATTTTGATATATATATATATATATATATATATATATAAGCCCTTTATGTGATGTCGCTCAGACGTCCGACTGTGGCATGCTTGTCATTTACTTTTGATATAAGCCCTTTATGTGATGTCGCTCAGACGTCCGACTGTGGCATGCTTGTCATTTACTTTTGATATAAGCCCTTTATGTGATGTCGCTCAGACGTCCGACTGTGGCATGCTTGTCATTTACTTTTGATATAAGCCCTTTATGTGATGTCGCTCAGACGTCCGACTGTGGCATGCTTGTCATTTAGTTTTGATATAAGCCCTTTATGTGATGTCGCTCAGACGTCCGACTGTGGCATGCTTGTCATTTACTTTTGTTATAAGCCCTTTATGTGATGTCGCTCAGACGTCCGACTATGGCATGCTTGTCATTTATTTTAAATATAAGCCCTTTATGTGATGTCGCTCAGACGTCCGACTGTGGCACTCTCGTTATTTAATTTTGATATAAGCCCTTTATGTGGTGTCGCCCCGACGCCCGACTGAGGCATGTTTATTATTTCTTACCATTCGAGGCGTCGCTTCAGACACCCGATCGGTCTTCTTCTATTTTTATTGGGATTTCGGGAGGACTACCGCCCGACTTCCTTTCTTTTATCTTGCTGTGCAATTTTAAATGCCTATGTGTGTATTACTAATCTGCTCATGTGCATCATGTTTGCATTTGTTATATCTTATGTCCAAACTGTCTTGCGTGTACATTCAAAGTACTCACCTGGCTTGTTGATTTGGCCAGATGTTGACGAAGGCGATCTTATGGATGAAGAGTACGATAGCGAGTCCGACGCCTAGAGGAGTCCCAGTCGGTTTCTTGCGATCCTGGAGTTTGCCACTTGTATTATATACGCTTCTGCTACCCAAATAAAATCATCGAGCCTCACCCCGATGCTTGATGAGCTGTAAGATATTAGAGTTATGTCACCCACTCCACTGTGACAGACCCACCACTCTTTTTATTTTTGCGAGTCAGTAGTTATGCCACCACATCCACTGTGACATATCTGCAATTATGTGTAATATTGGCGTGCTTGTAATAAATTCTTGAGCAGCCTCAGCTCAACCCTGTAAAATATTAAGTACTACTGGATTTCTGTATCAAGGATTTGTCTACCAGTAAGAAGGATTTTCTGTACTGGTCCGACTATAGGGGCAATTTTTCAATAAATGTTTTATTGGAAAACCGGTCCCGACAGTGCGGGTGCTTGGAGAGCCGTCGGAGTCGTCATTGCTCCCACTCCCCCCGGAGGTGGAGCTGCGGCAGCCGCCGCCTGTCGGTTCACGATGCACACGATCACCTATGGGGCCACGGGCCCCTTTGTGGTTCGGCAGGGGTGAGGTCACGTTGCACAAAGAGCAGAGGTGGTGAGACAGCACGACGATGAGACGCTGGTGTTTTACCCAGGTTCCGGCCACTGGGAAGCGTAAAACCCTACTCCTGCTTTGGTGGATTGATCGGGGAAACACGAAGCACAAGCAGTGCTCAAACCCAGCAAGGTTGCCTTAGGAAGAGCTACTACACGAGTACAAGTGTCGAAAGGTTCGAATCCTTAGCTAGGCTACCTTGGGCCTCCTTTTATAGCTCAAGGGGCAACCACAGTGGCAAAATAGACATTATCTAGTGATTAGATAGCTAACAGTGCTATCATACCTAACTCTGGCATTTAGGACAAAATGCCATAAATGCTAGCCTAGGTGGCGAGCGGGGATGCATCCCCGGCAGGCTTTTACCACCGCTTTGGCTAACTATTGCTTAGTATCTTGACACGCCTCTGGACGGGTATCAAATGGGCGTAATCTGCCTCCCAGTGAGTCACCATGTGCTTAGCGAGAGCCACTTAGCCACCTGAGGGCTCGACACCGCATCGACAAGTGACTGGCGTTGCGATGCGGTGGCGCGGTGGCCGATCGGCTCACGCCTGCCGGGGGGTGGCTTGCCGGGTCTTCCTGAAGATGTGTGCGCCTTCGTCCCTGGCAGGCATCGAGGACGTGACTGGCGCGGTTCGGGCCCGTTCTGGGCCACTGCGTCGACCTTGCCGGCGTTGCTTAGCCAGCGTAGGTTGCTTCTGTCTGAGTCTTGGTCTTGGATGCTGGTTTTGTCTTCTTGATGCGCTCCTTGATCTCACGTAGAGCGGCTTCTCTAGTTTGAACTGGGTTTATGTTGATGGGTTCTGCTACTACTTCCTGTGCATAAGTCAGGGGCACTGGGTACCCCAGTCCTAGTGCACCGACAGGAGCCCCCGGGTCTGGCCCAAACGCGCTTGCTCAGTGTCGTTGGGTCAGGCCCAAAATTTATGCACAGGCGCGCAATATGAGGGAGTAACTGCCAACTTTTAAGCCAGCACTTACTTACTACCTCAGGCCGTTTCCGCCACGTGCGCCGCATGCATTGTGGGGAGTTTGCGGTGGATGCGCACGGCTCAAAAGGCGCGGGAGTGGCAGAATCTGCAGCACCAGGGATTGGAGAAATGGGGCGGTTACCTGTTCGCCCGTGATTGTGGGTAGTGGGATTGGTGGAGATGGGCGGCCGCCTTGGAGCGGAGGAGAGTCAGCCCCCGTGCCCTTCCCTATAAATTGGGGGGGGGGGGTCACAACGGGCGATGCTCATCCATTCCCTTCTCCTCATCGATCTCGGGTTCACATAGCTTGCCCTTCTTCTTCCATCGTCGGACCGTCCCTTCCCTCCATATGGTCAGAGGGAAGGGTTGGGCGAGTGCGCCTGCCACCGTAGGGTCTTCCTTTTGTGTCTAAGCCCAGCCCCCGGCTCGGGTCGATGGTTTTGGACTGAGAGCTGGCGGGACTGGCCTTGGACGGGGGAGCGGGCGGCGTGGCAGCCGCGCCAGGGGCAGTTGCGGTGATGCACCCGTCGCTGCATCGCCTGCTGCTTTAGTCTTGGTGGAACGCCGCGCGGATGACACCGCGCTGGAGTCTTATAGCGGAAACGCGGTGCTGTGTTCGACTGCGGTCTCTGCACTCCTTCTTCAAGGTGACAGAGAAAGATCGTCCGTATAGCCGTTGGCTGCGCACGAGTGGTCACGGCAGCGGTCCATCATGGGTCATGGCAGAGTTCCCCACCCATGGCACTATGTATTCCGCACATGGGTGGGAGCCTTTTTCCTGCGTGTACTTCTTAAGGGCAGGGAGTCTTCCCTGCCTCGGGTCGACAGGGATGACTATGCTCTCTGTGAGGCTCTACGGGAGGCTTGGCGTTTGCCTCGGCTGCCGCATCGAGGGCTCGGACGACGGCGGAGGTGTCCCCTTGAGCGGTGGCGATGAGGAAGATGGCGGCGGCAACCCACGACGCTTCAAGAGCGGGGGCGACAGCTCCGACACATTGTGATTGCCGGCAGCCCCATCATCACCAGTTGTGCTTCGGCAGCACCACCATCTGCACCTGCCCTCCGTCTTCTTCCTCCCTGCCGGCTTTGTCCGCCCTGCCTGGGGGCAGGGTCCTTCTGCTCCTCCAGGGGACGCGTCCCGCTGGCCCTGGCGGGGAGGCGCCGAATCCCAGCCAGGCGCTCCTTTTGCCCTCTTTCTCTTCTCCACCCGATTCCTAGGAGGAGAGGGACAAGAAAGGCATTACGGGGCACTTATCTTTTTATAAATCAAAAGATGTAGGTGCTTGCCAAGTTTTAGCCAATCATAATGCATTCTTTATCCATTTTGTACCGAAAATGAATGAAAGAATGCTATTTCTCCTCCTTAAGTACTATCCCTTTCTCCCCTTGTTTATACTCTGTCAGCATGTTTGTCCTTGCCACACGGAACTATTTGCCGGGTCAGTACTAACCGTGAGCGCCAAGGGGGAGCGAGCCCCCGGCAGCAGGCTGGTATCATTTCCCAGCAAGGCTCCTCGTCAGTATCGGCGCCCCCCCCCCCTAGAGCTGATAAGCAACAGGAGCTGGGGGACGGCTCGTCCCGACAAGGGTTTCGTGAAGGACTCCATTGTACACAGTCAAAAAGGATAGCAAGGGTTTCCTTAAGGGAGCAAATGGCACCGAGCTTGGGATATGTGATTAGACTTATCTTATCAGGCAGTATCCCTTTCTAGAGTACGACGGGCCACCGTCCTTGTTTCTTTGCCCTTCTTCCTTGTTTTCCTGACAGTCAAACATGTAGGGCAAGAGGCCTCTGTTCTCTGGGGAGAGAGAATGCAGTAACAAGGATCACAGGCTCATCAAGTACTCTAGCAAATTTCTAAAACTTAAAAGTGATAACATTGCAACATAAAAATGCATAGTAAACATGCAGTTCGATGGTATGATGCAATGCCTAGCTTTATTATTGCATGCACAGGGTCTGCGCCTGGCTTTGTACAAAGGGTTACATGCACTGCGGCAAGGCTTGTACAAAAGGTGGTTGCCGGGGACTGAGCCTGGCAACCGCGCCTTACGGGTAGAACTTACGAAGATGCTCAATATTCCATGAGTTAAGCATTTTGATGCCATCTTCGGTCTCCAGAGGGACTGCGCCAGGTCTGGTGACTCATGCTACCCGGTAAGGGCCTTCCCACTTCGGCGTCAACTTGTTGGTACCTTTGGCGGACTAAACGCGCCTAAGGACAAGGTCGCCTTCCTCAAGGCTCCGGGCGTGGACCCTGCGGCTATGATAGTGGCGCGGGGCTTGCTGGTAGCATGTAGGACGCACAGTGGCCCGGAGACGATCTTCCGCGAGGAGCATGACATCGTAAGGCCGTAGCTACTCTTGCTCTACTTCATCGTAGGCAAGTACTTGAGGTGACCCGTATATGAGTTCCATGGGGAGAACTGCTTCCGCCCCATATACTAGGGAGAAGGGCGTCTGGCCGGTAGCTCAATTTGGTGTCGTTCTGAGGGACCAAAGAACCACCGGCAGCTCATCTATCCAGCGCTTGCCGCTTCTTCGCAGTCTATCGAAAGTTCTTGTCCTGAGCCCACGCAACACTTCAGCATTCATCATCTCGACTTGCCCGTTGCTTCTCGGATGGGCAACAGAGGCGAAGGAGACCTTGCTTCCAAGGCTTTGGATGTATTGCATAAAGGTGCGGCTCGTGAACTGGGTGCCATTATCGGTGATCACCCTGTTGGGCACTCCAAAACGTCACACTAGTCCTTTCAGGACCTTGACAGCTGACTGCGCGGTCACCTTTCTCACTGGTTCCACCTCAGGCCACTTTGTAAACTTGTCGATTGCTACGAAAAAGAATTCAAAGCCCCCGACGGCGCGAAGAAAGGGGCCCAAAATATCGAGCCCCCAGACCGAGAATGGCCAGGATAAAGGGATCGTCTGGAGAGCTTGCGCTGGTTGATGAATGTTCTTAGAATGGAACTGGCAGGCTTCACACTTGGTGACTAGCTCAGTTGCATCCTGGAGGGCAGTGGACCAATAGAAACCCTGTCGGAAGGCTATTCCGGCAAGGGCCCTTGATCCAATGTGAGACCCACACACGCCTCCATGAATCTCTGCCAACAGCTTCAGTCCATCTTCCCGACAAATACACCTTAATTTCACACCGTTTGGTCTTTTTCTGTATAGAGTGTCATCGACAAACTGGTACATACTTGACGGACGGACTACTTTTTTGGTTTCTTCCTATTCTTCGGGAAGTTCTCCTGTTTGAAGGAAGTGGACTATATGCTGTGCCCAAGCTGGAGCCTGTGGCTCAACAACGAGGACTAAAGGCGTCTCCTTGTTCGTGGGAGCGCTTACCTCAACCGCAAGAACCCAGGGTTCTGTAGGAGGGAGCTGCTCACCAAACGAAACGAGACTGTCCCCGGCATCCTCTCTACCAGTGGCTTCAGGAAGCTCTGCCGGGAAATGCTTGCCGGAGTTCAGCTTTCTCCTTTTCCTGGTCATCGTAGATGGGGATACTAATGGCTGAGTGAGGTGGAGGACAAAAGTTCCTGGTTCCACAGGAAGCTTTTGTGCGGCGCACTTTGATAGATGATCAGCGACGCTGTTTTCTGCACGTGGTACATGCTCTGCTTGTAGTCCATCAAAGTGCTCCTCCACCTTCCTCGCCTCATCCACGTATGCTTCCATCAACGGACTCTGATAATCTTTGTTGACTTGTTTTACCACGAGTTGAGAATCTCCTCGGATGATCAGTTTCTTAATTCCCAACTCCACCGCGATTCTGAGTCTGGCAAGGAGCCCCTCATACTCAGCAGTGTTGTTGGTGGCCTCCTCCAGGGGAAAGTGCATTTGAACCACATATTTGACATGCTCTCCGGTGGGGGCGACGAGGAGCACGCCCGCTCCGGCGCCCTCAAGCGAGAAAGCACCGTCAAAATACATGATCCATTCCTTAGGCGTTTCTTTGCTGGGGAGAACTGTTTCTGGAACCTCTTCATCTGACGTGGGCGTTCATTCGGCAATGAATTCCGCCAACGCCCTGCTCTGAATTGTGGAAGTGCTCTCATACTTCAAACCAAAACTTGACAGCTCTAGCGCCCACTCAACTATCCTGCCAGTGGCTTCGGGGTTCCTCAATATACGCTGCAGAGGAAAGCGGGTGACAACTATGATCTCGTGGCCTTGGAAGTAGTGGCGCAGTTTCCTCGAGGCCATGATAAGGCCAAATTTCAGCTTTTGCACTCCAGAGTACCTTGACCTAGCCCCTTGTAACAAGGAGCTGACAAAGTATACTAGACGCTGCACCACTTTCTTCTTTGCCACTTCCTTGAAACTGCCTTCGTTTGCTTGCTTAGGTTCCCCTTGGTTTGTATCAGGTCCTGCTGCAAATGCTTCGGTTCCACCCCTGGTGAAATAAGTCGTAGCGGCTGCATCTTCATCCACTTCTCGCTGCGCCACCAGCGCTGCACTAACCACTTGATTCGTTGCCGCCAAGTATAGTAGCAACGGTTCTTGCGGTTTAGGCATGACCAAGGTGGGAGTGGAGGAAAGGTAAGCTTTCAGATCTTGCAGCGCTGCTTCTGCTTCCGGGGTCAACTTCATCGGGCCGGCCTTTTTCAGAATCTAGAAAAACGGCAGGCCGCGTTCAGCGGATTTGGAGATGAACCTACTCAACGCGGCAATGCATCCGGCCAAGCGTCTTACGTCCTTGACGGAGTTGGGCGCTTGTATCTGCTCGATTGCTTTGATCTTGTTGGGATTGGCTTCTATTCCTCGCTGAGACACAATGAAACCAAACAGCTTGCCGGATGGGACACCAAGCACACACTTCTCAGGGTTGAGCTTCAAATTGATCTTGAGCAAGTTTATAAAAGTTTCTTCCAAGTCTTGTATGAGGGTTGCTTCATCTCTAGTTTTGACCACTATGTCAATCATGTAAGCTTCCACGTTCCTGTGCAACTGAGGTTCAAATCCAATCTGCACGACCTTTCCAAAGGTAGAACCAGCGCTCTTTAACCCGAAGGGCATACGTACAAAGCAGTACGTGCCACACAGAGTTAACCATGAATATCTGGTGGTATCCGGAGTATGCGTCCAAGAAGGAAAGCAAGTCACACCCAGAAGTGGAATAAACAATCTAATCAATGCGTGGCAAGGGAAAACGGTCCTTCGGGCATGCTTTATTCAAGTCAGTGAAATCAATGCAAAGCCTCCATTTCACATTCGCCTTGCGCACCACTACCTGGTTGGCTAACCATGTTGGATGCAATACTCCTCTGACCAAACCAGCTGCTTCGAGCTTCTTGATCTCCTCGCTGATGAACTACTACCGCTCCAAGGCTTGCTTTCTAACTTTTTGCTTGACGGGCCTAGCATGGGGGCAGACAGCAAGGTGGTGCTCAATTATCTCCCTGGGAACATCGGGGATGTCAGATGGTTTCCAAGCAAACACATCGACATTCGCCCGCAGGAAGGCAACGAGCGCGCTTTCCTATTTGTCATTAAGAATGGCACTGATGATAAACATACCATCAGCGCTATCCCCCCCTGCCGGGACCTTCTTCGTCGCAGGATTAGTGACCTTGGATCTTTTGCTAGTGGAACTCTCCGACAGGTCATCGACAGGTGCAGCACACTCCGAAGAGGTGCGCTTCCCGGAGTCCTTGCCAGCGTCCCTCCTAGACTTCTTCCCCTTCTTTGATTCCTTGGCGGGAGCTAGGGTTTCCACGACTTCAGCTACTACCGCGTCTCGATACATCTTGTCCACACATATAACTGCATCCTTCTTATCAGATGGGATGAAGATGATTCCCATGGGCCCTGGCATCTTCAAAGTGTTGTAAGCATAGTGGGATGCTGCCATGAATTTTGCCAGAGCTGGGCGACCAAGAATTCCATTGTAAGGCAGAGGGAGTTCGACCACATCAAACACCACCTTCTCAGTCTGGTAGTTCAACTCCCTACCGAACGTCACAGGCAAAGTGATTTTTCCCTTGGGTCGGCTCCTGCCGGGGTTGATTCCTTGGAACATACCCATAGCTTTGAGCACTTTGTCAGGGATCTGCAGCTTTTCAAACCACTTTAGGGGAGATTAAGTTCAACCCCGCCCCACCATCAACTAACATCTTGGTTACTTTGAGGTTGCGGATTGTTGGGGAGACCAACAATGGCAAACATCCGACCGCAGTGGTGCGGTCAAGATGATCCTCTTCGTCAAAGATGATAGGCGTGTGGGGCCATTTGAGTGGCCTTCTGGATTCTGCAGCTGGCTCCATGGCGTTGATCCCACGCGCCCACTGCTTGAGTTGGCAATGAGAGGAATGCAAGGACGTACCCCCGTCAACACACATGGCTTCAGTTGCCTTCTGGAATTCTTGATCACTGGACTCTTCTCCATCATCCTCATCATCACTCATATCATCTCCTTCCTTCTTCTCACGGCCTCTAGCAGGTTTTTGCTTCTGCAGCGGGGCCTTGCCGCGGCGGCCGCCTATACCACCACGGCCCTTCCCGGCAGCACCATCTTGGCCTCTCTGCTTGTCACGCTTCTCGTATTCAGCCTTCTGTTTCTTAGCAAGCTGCTCAACTTGGCGGCATTCTTGGAGATCATGACCTTTGGTGCTGTGGATTTTGCAGTATGGCCCGTCGGACTTTCTGGTTTTGTCTGCCGCCGCGGCCTCCCGGCAATCGGCGCACGCGACAGCTCCCTTACCGAGGGCCTCGGCCTTGGCCTTCTTGCCAGCACTGAGATAACCAGAGCTCTCAATGGCAAACACTGCCTTTCTCTTATGCTTCTTATTGCGCCTTAGGCTTTTCCCCTTCGGGCCAGGGACATCATCATCGTCATCTGAGTCGACTTCAACGCCAGCCTCCTCTCCGGGGAGTCGCCTTCCTTCCTTGGCACGAGCACACTTGTCCGCCAATGTGTACAACTCATTGACGGTCTTGGGGAGTCTAACATTCATCTTGGCCCGCATCCTCTTGTTGCACACGTTCGAATGGAACGCGGCAATCATAGCTGCGGGGTGTATCTGTGGAATATTGCGGTGTACTCGACTGAATCTCTGGATGTACTTCCGCAAGGTTTCTCCCTCCTTCTACGGAAGGAGATGCAGGTCACTGGGCTGTCCTGGCTCCTGGTGGCCACCTGTGATGGCGCCGACAAACTCGTTGCACAAGTCAGCCCATGTTGAAATAGAGTTCTTCGGTAGGCGCATCAGCCACGATCTCACATTTGGCTTGAGCGCCAAAGGGAAATAGTTGGTGAGCACCTTCTCATCTCTTCCCCCGGCGGCTTGAACGGCTATCGTCTAGATGCCCAGGAATTCTGCCGGGTTTAGCTTCCTGTCGTATTTCTCCGTCAGTTCAGGCTTGAAAGCTCGGGCCGATGGCCAACGGACCTGTCGCAGCTCGTGAGTGAAGGTAGCGCACCCAACCTCATAAGGCAGGTACCCGCCAGCACTAGGCGCGGGGTCACCAGCATCTAGGCTGTTGCGCCTGTCGGATTGGCGGTGTGCTTCCCGGCATCGGTCTATGGTGATGCGCGCGCCTTCCCTCCGCCGGTCTTCCAGGACACGCTGTTGGTCCCGGAGTTCGTGCTGGCCGGACGAGGCCATAGACGCTTCGTCAGGCTCGTCGGCATGCGGAGCTCGTTGTGGCTGCCTCTGGGTCTGTTGTCGTAGAGGGGATTGCACCGTTGGCGCGGCACCCTCGACACGACCATCAGCCTGGGTCGCCGTCGCCGTCCGCGGGCGTCGCGATGGCTCTACATGTTGCGATTTGCTGGTTTCGACGAAACCGATCAAACTCTGGATGGTGGCTCTCCACTCGTCCATCTTGTCAGCCACCGGCGGGAAATTGAACAGCAGCTGGGCCCGCGCCATTGCTTCCGCTACCGTGGCCGGCATGGCTAGAGAGGCAGATCGCGACGTAGCCCGACTCCTGGTGGAACCAAGAGGGGCGCTGCCGCATTCTTGTCGCCGTGCACCGATCGCCGGGGTGGTATGACGTGGAGGAGGTCGAACTTGTGGGTCTACGGTCCCGGTTGGCGCTCCGTCTTGCTCTGGGCGAGGTGCACGCCCAGCAGTCGCGCCTGTGATAGGCACAGCTGAAAGATCATGGCTTGCCCTAGAATGGGCGCCGCTGTTGCGGCCGCGGCCACCAGTGCAGCGGGGAGGTAGAGACTGAAGGTTTCCTCCTCCCGTGTCACTAGGGCCGATCTCGCCAAAATTTTGTTCTTGTTGCTCCTCTTTGGCGTTCCCTGCTCCAGCTTCGGCCGCGGGGGACACGACGGTGGCGCCATCTGCGCCAGTGGCGTCGCCCACGACGCCCACCTCGCTCGTCACCTCCCCGGCGTCAACGGCGTCCGCAACTGCGTGCGAGGGGGGCTTCAAAGTGGAGGGATGCGCGGTCGCGCCGGTCTTCTTCTTGGGAGCCATAGATGAAGAAGATGGCGATGAAGATCGACACGCTGCTCACGATCTCAGGTTCGCGCAAATGACGCCGCCCCCTACCTGGTGCGCCAAAGATGTCGGGTCACGATGCACACGATCACCTATGGGGCCACGAGCCCCTTTGTGGTTCGGCAGGGGTGAGGTCACGTTGCACAAAGAGCAGAGGTGGTGAGACAGCACGACGACGAGACGCTGGTGTTTTACCCAGGTTCGGGCCGCTGGGAAGCGTAAAACCCTACTCCTGCTTTGGTGGATTGATCGGGGGAACACGAAGCACACGCAGTGCTCAAACCCTGCAAGGTTGCCTTAGGGAGAGCTGCTACGTGAGTACAAGTGTCCAAAGGTCTGAATCCTTAGCTAGGCTGCCTTGGGCCTCCTTTTATAGCTCAAGGGGCAACCACAGTGGCAAAACAGACATTATCTAGTGATTAGATAGCTAACGGTGCTATCATACCTAACTCTGGCATTTAGGACAAAATGCCATAAATGCTAGCCTAGGTGGCGAGCGGGGATGCATCCCCGGCAGGCTTTTACCACCGCTTTGGCTAACTATTGCTTAGTATCTTGACACGCCTCTGGACGGGTGTCAAATGGGCGTAATCTGCCTCCCAGCGAGTCGCCACGTGCTTAGCGAGAGCCACTTAGCCACCTGAGGGCTCGACACCGCATTGACAAGTGACTGGCGTTGCGATGCGGTGGAGCGGTGGCCGATCGGCTCGCACCTGCCGGGGCGTGGCTTGCCGGGTCTTCTTGAAGATGTGTGCGCCTTAGTCCTTGGCAGGCAGCGGGGACGTGACTGGCACGGTTCGGGCCCGTTCTGGGCCGTTGCGTTGACGTTGCCGGCGTTGCTTAGCCAGCGTAGGTTGCTTCTGTCGGAGTCTTGGTCTTGGATGCGGGTTTTGTCTTCTCGATGCGCTCCTTGATCTCATGTAGAGCGGCTTCTCTGGTTTGAACTGGGTTTATGTTGATGGGTTCTGCTACTACTGCCTGTGCATAAGTCAGGGGCACTGGGTACTCCGGTACTAGTGCACCGACACCGCCGCTACTGTTGATGCTGTTGCCGCTCTCCATACAGCAGTCCAGACGATCGCCGGCCTCCCCGAAGATCTTCATGAAGAGCGTAGAGGCCCCGTCAAACTTGAAGTGGAGGACATGCCCCTCCTGCAGGCCACAGGCAATGGCGAATGACTTCGACCCACGCTTCAAAAACATGAAGCCGAGTGGGTTGAACTCCGTCGCCACCCTGGAGGACCCGTTGCAGCAGCCGTCCATTGAACCACAGGCCTGGGGGCGTGCGTCCCTCCATCTCCCTCGCAAAGGGGTCTGGGAGCCGGAGTTGGGTGCGAGGCCTGCCTTCCACCCTCACGATGAACTCATGGGCCGCGTCAGCAGAGTGGTTCCGAACCCGGGGCGATTAGGTAGCTGCACCACCCCGGTCACTTTATTTTCTGTTTGGGAACCGCCTATGATGTATCTAGCATGGAAAGTATTGTGAACTACTTTGTCGTTTTCGTTGACAGGAAAGGCATGCCACTCAAAATATTTTCTGTCTCAATTTTTAAACTTTGAGATCTGGCACCTCTACAAATCCCTACTTCCCTCTGCGAAGGGCCTATCTATTTACTTTATGCAAATTTTATTTTTACTTTGAGTCTCCATCTTCTCTTATAAAGCACCAATTAGGGGGCACTGTGATTGTACTTGAGCATTGGGTATAGCTAATATTTGAGTGTGTTTCATGAATGGATCAATGATTGAGCATGATGGGCTAGGGATAACTTTCTTTAGTGTTGATATTTTGAAGGACATGGTTGCTTGTTGGCATGCTTGAGTATTGAAGTCATTATATTAAAACTAGACTATTGCTTTGAACCATCTAAAAGTCCAAATGTCCATGCTACAAAAGAAAAGAATATGAGATGAACATGTTAGGCAGCATTCCACATAAAAAATTATGTTTCTATCATTTACCTACTCGAGGATGAGTAGGAATTAAGCTTGGGGATGCTGATACGTCTCCAACGTATCTATAATTTTTGCTTGTTCCATGCTGTTATATTATCATTCTTGGATGTTTTACAATCACTTTATAGCAACTCTATATCATTTTTTGGGACTAACCTATTGACATAGTGCCAAAGTGCCAGTTGCTGTTTTTGCTTGTTTTTTACTTTGTAGAATATCAGTACCAAACGGAGTCCAATCGTGATGAAACTTTTTGGAGATTTTTTGGACCAGAAGACACCCAGTGGGCCAAAGAAGTGCCAGAGAGGTGGGTCGTGGAGACCACAACCCACCAGGGCGCGCTAGAGGCCCCAAGCGTGCCCTGATGGGTTGTGCCCTCCTCGGGGACCCTCTCCACCGCCTCTGATGCCTATAAATTCCCAAATATTCTAGACACCCTATAGGAGTCGACGAAAAACACATCCAGCCGCTGCAAGTTCCAGAATCTCGAGATCCAATCTAACACCATCACGGAGGGGCTCATCATCCTCATTGGTGCCTCTCCGATGATGCGTGAGTAGTCCACCATAGACCTACGGGTCCGTAGGCAGTAGCTAGATGGCTTCCTCTCTCTCTCTCTCTCTCTCTCTCTCTCTCTCTCTCTCTTTTGATTCTCAATACAATGGTCTCTTGGAGATCTATTTGATGTAAACTTTTGCGGTGTGTTTGTTGGGATCCGATGAATTTTGAGGTCAAGATCAGTTTCTATCCATGAATATTTTTTGAGTCTTCTTTCATCTCTTATATGCATTATTACTTATAGCCTCGTATTTCTTCTTCGAATCTTTGGTTTAGTTAGGCAAACTAGATCAATTTTTCTTGCCATGGGAAGAGGTGCTTTGTGATGGTTTCGATGTTGCGGTGTCCTCTCCAAGTGACAGAAGGGGCAGCGAGGCACGCATGTATCGTTACTATTAAGGATAACTAGATAGGGTCTATTCCTACATGAATAGACCTTGTCTACATCATGTCATCGTTCTTATTGCATTACTCCGTTTTTCCATGAACTTAATACACTAGATGCATGCTGGATAGCGGTCGATGTGTGGAGTAATAGTGGTAGATGCAGGCAGGAGTCGGTCTACTTATCTTGGACGTGATGCCTATATAATGATCATCGCCTTGGATATCGTCATGATTATTTGATCTTCTATCAATTGCCCAATAGTAATTTGTTCACCCACCGTGTGCTATACTCATGAGATAAGCCACTAGTAAAACCTACGGCCCTCGGGTCTACTTTTCCAACATATTGCTTTCCGATCTATCTTTTGCCTGTTTAGTTTTCAGATCTATTATTCCAAAAACCCAAAAATATATTGCTGCACTTTTTATTTGCTCTTTTTATCTTGTGTTCTTGAGAGATCTATCTCTCCAATCTATCACTACCTAATCTATCTTTTTACCGTAGAGAGATTGACAACCTCTCTTTCGCGTCGGGTTGCAAGTATTTGTTCTTTGTGTGCAGGTGCTATTTATTAGGTGGTGGTGATCCTCCTACTGGTTCGATACCTTTGTTTCATAACTGAGGGAAATACTTACCATCGCTGTGCTGCATCATCCCTTCCTCTTTGGGGAAATACCGACGCAGTCTCAAGCCACGTCAAAGGAATTTCTGGCGCCGTTGCCGGGGAGGAAGCGGTCTCTTCTACGTGCCAATCTCTGGTGCCGAGGAGACACCATCTTCATCTACCAGGTTCCTAATCACAAATCTCATCTCCTTGCAATTACATTTTTTGCCATTTGCCTCTTGTTTTCCTCTCCCCCAGTTCACCCAATTTACCGTTTTATTCGCCCTATTTTTCATTTGCCTTTTTCCCGTCAGATCTCTTGCTTGCTTGCAATCTTGTTTGCATAGTCACGATGACTCAATAAAACACCAAGTTGTGTGATTTTTTCAATACTAATAACAATGATTTTATTAGTACTCCGATTGCTCCTCCCGCCACTAGTGTGGAGTCTTGTGATATTAATGTCGCTTTGTTGAATCATGTCATGAAAGATCAATTTGCCGGTAATCCTAATAAGGATGTCGCGTCCCATCTAAACACATTCGTAGAATTGTGTGATATGAAAAAGAAAAAAGATGTGGAAAATGATATAGTGAAGTTGAAATTATTTCCTTTCTCCTTGCGGGATCGTGCAAAATTTTGGTTTTCTTCTTTGCCTCGCAATAGTATTGATTCTTGGAATAAGTGCAAGGATGCTTTTATCACTAAGTATTTTTCCGCCCGCGAAAATTATTTCCCTTAGGACGCAAATCATGAATTTTAAGCAACTTGAGCATGAACATGTTGCACAATCTTGGGAAAGAATGAAATTGATGCTAAGAAATTGTCCTACTCATGGTTTAAATCTTTGGATGATCATACAAAACATTTATGCGGGATTGAATTTTGCCTCTAGAAATATTTTAGATTCCGCCACGGGTAGTACTTTTATGGAAATTACTTTGGGTGAGGCTACTAAATTGCTAGATAATATTATGGCAAATTATTCACAATGGCATACCGAAAGAGCACCTACTAGTAAAAAAGTTAATTCGGTTGAAGAAATTAGTACCTTGAGTGATAAGGTTGATGCTTTGATGAAGTTGGTTGCTAGTAAAAATGCTCCTATTGATCTTAATGATGTGCCTTTGTCTACCTTGATTGAGAAAAATAGTGATTCCATGGATGTGAACTTTGTCTCGCAAAACAATTTCAATATAGAGGTAATTTTAATCCTAGGCCTTTTCCTGGAAATTCCTCAAATAATTATGGTAATTCCTATGGTAATTCTTCTTACAATAATAACAGGAACACCTCTGATCTTGAGAGTAATATTAAAGAATTTATCAATGCGCAAAAGGCTTTCAATACTACGATAGAAAAAAAGTTGAATAAGACTAATGATATGTCTAGAAGCATTGATAGAATTTCTCATGATGTGGAGAATCTCAAGTTGAAAGCTTTTACACCTAAGATTGATGAATCAATTAAAGCTTTATATGTCTCTATGGATGAAGGTAAGAAAAGAACCGCTATGCTTAGAGCTAGAAGAGAATTCTTAGAAAAATCGTTTTCTAGAGATTGCTTTCAGAAAAATGATGAAGATCTTAAGTGGTTGGTGTTTCTTCTATTGATTCCTTGTTTAGTAATATTAAGATTGATGATAAAGGGACTGAAGTAGAGTCCACTTTAGCCATAGGGCATCCCGATAATTTGGAGGGTGAAAATCTTGATGAAATTTTTGATGAAAGTGTTTTTGAAGAGGTCAAAACTTTAACTAGTGATGTGCCCACTATTTTGGATTGCAAAGACTTTAATTATGATAGTTGCTCTTTGATTGAATGTATTTCTTTGCTGCAATCCATGTTGAATTCACCCCATGCTTATGAGCAAAATAAAGCTTTTACTAAACATATCGTTGATGCCATGATGAAATCTTTTGAACAAAAGTTGGAGTTGGGAATTTCTATTCCTAGAAAATTACATGAAGAGTGGGAACCTACCATTAAGGTCAAGATTAAAAATTATGATTGCTTTGCTTTATGTGATTTGGGTGCTAGTGTTTCCACGATTCCAAAATCTTTATGTGATGTGCTTGGTCTCACCAATATTCACTACTGGAATCAGCTAATTTGCCGTCTGCCAGTTCTTTGCCGTCAGCTGGAGGACGGCAAAGAAGCTCTTTGCCATCCGTTTCCAGAAAACAGACGGCAAAGAACTAGCTGACGGCAAAGAAGCTATTTGTCGTCTGCCGCTTCTTTGCCGTCTGCCAGCAGACGGCAAAGGAGGTTTGCCGTCAGCTAGCGGACGGCAAAGAGGGAGGTGGGCCCATTAACGAGCTGCTTACAAAAAAACCTAACGGCCCCCCCCTCTTTGCCGTCTGCTAGCAGACGGTAAAGAGCAAAAAGGCAGACGGCAAAGGAGGGACAGACGGCAAAGGTTTGACTTAACTAACGGCCGCGCCCCACCCCGCCTCTCTCTCTCTGTTTCTCTCCCTCTCCTCCCGCCGCTCACCACATGCGCGCCGCCACCCCGTCGCCCCACCACCCCGCCGCCCCACCAGCCCACCGCCCCGGCGCCACCGCCGCCCCCCGGCGCCACCGCGGCCCCGTCGCCCCCGCCGCCGCTCCCCGGCCCCCCTGCGCGCCCCACCTCCCCGGAGCCCTGCGGCCCCGTCGCCACCGCCGCCCGTCGCCGGCGCCCGCCGCCCCGGCCGGTGCCCTGCGGCCCCCCTCCGCCCCCCTGCGCCCCCTCCGCCCCTGCCACCCGCTGCTCCCAGGCGCCCGAGCGCCCCTGTCCCCGCCGCCCGGCCGCCACCGCCGCCCCAGCGCTCCCGCGGCCCTCCCCGGCGCTCCCCTGCCCCTCCCCGACGCTCCCCCGCTCCTCCCCGGCGCTCCCCAACCCTCCCCGACGCCCCCCTGCCCGCCCCCCTCTGGTGAGCTCTTCCCCTCTCCTCTTTTTTCTGTTTTTTTGTTTTTAGTTTAGGTTTAGATTATTAGGTATTAGGTTAGGTTTGGTTAGGGTTAGAGTTTAGTTTATTAGGTTAGAAAAGGAAAAATCTAGAAGAAAAAAAAAGAAGGAAAAAAGAAGGAAAAAAGGAAAAAAGAAGAAGAAGAAGAAAAAAGAGGAGAGGAGGAGAAGAAGAAAGAAGAAGAATATAAGGAAGAAGAAGGAAAAGAAGAAGAAGGAAAAGAACAAGAAGGAAAAGAAGAAGAAGAAGAAGAAGAAGAAGAGGAGGAGGAGAAGAAAAAAGAAGAAGACCCCCGACCTTTGTCATTGCAAGTGTTGACAGATGGTGGGCGCGGGTCGAGAGCGCTCCGAGCCTCCTTCCTCGGCGCGTGCTGGGAGGGGTGCTATTATTCCACCCGAGCACCTCCGGATAGCGCTGGTACATAGTATGCAGACACCGGCGGGTGCTTCTTCTTCGGCCGGGAGAGGTCGGGGGAAGACGAAGAGGGGTGCTAGAGGTGGACGTGGCGGCGGGAGAGGTAGGAAGGCTGCTGCGCCTTCCTCGCTGCCACCCCCAGCTGATTCTCCCGACCACAGGAGTGCTCCGTCTCAGGTGGACCCGTCTGACTTGGACCCGTCTCGGACTCCGGTCCATGAGCCTCGGGCCGACGAGCCACGGGTCGCCGAGCCTTCGTCCCAGGAAACTTCGGTCCCAGAGTCTTCGTCCCAGGAGACTCCGGTCCCAGAGTCTTCGTCCCACGTGACTCCGGAGGCTAGTGGCCATGCTGATGGTGGCGAGGACAGCTTTTCTGAGGATAGCTATAGCGAGGGTGAGCTGGTTGAGGAGGGCAAGAAGGTCTACCAGCGTGGTCGTACAAAGCTCCCGCCCGTGCCGGCGACCCGTGATCAGAGGTGGTTGATTGTGCCTAATGGGGAGAAGTAAGTGCATTTACTCTTTTTTAACCTTTTGCCTTCATGTTTCTTCAAATTAATATCTAATGTGTTGGCCTTGTCATACTGCAGGGGTTGGAAACATGCCCCTGGTGTCCGCAGGCCCAACCAGGTCCTTGGTGTGCTTTGCCGGCACCACTTCCCGGGGTGGGTCACGTTGCCCGGTGAGGGTGAGGTTCGACAACTAGCACTGAGCTGGGAGCTGTACGTGGCTGCCCCGGCCCCGCCAGGGGAGAGGGTCGACGGTGTCTTGTGCGAGACGGTGGCCGACATTGTGATCCGGCGGTTTTGGGTAATTTCTCCTTTACAGAATTAAAAATCAACAGCACCTAGTGATTGTACTAATCAGTGTTGTCTTGTTTGATTGCAAACCTTCTACAGGTGTCTTGAGGAACACGAGGCAGACGCGGCTATTGTTCTCGTAGCCGAGTGCAAGCGCCTATTTCAGAACATACGGCACGAGACTCGGGTGCAGGCTGTTCGAGACTACTACGCCTCGACTAACATTAAGAGGGCCAAGAAGAAGTGCCGCGCCAAGTTTCTGAGTAAGGAGAAGTACATGAAGGTAACTACCTATTCTTAAGGCCTTGTACTTAGTTTCCTTGATTTGATTCGTAGGCGTAGCGCTGAAATTTCTCTTGTCTAACTTACGTGCCCCCGAGATGGTGTGCGGATAGGATGGACTGTTGGGAGGCGTTGGTGGATGAGTGGTGCTCTCCCCAATAGCTAGCCGTCCACAACAAGGCCAAGGATAAGCTTGCCCAAATGAAAGGTGTGCCACACCATCAAGGGAGCTCCAACCTGTTTGAGTTCGGGGATCACTGGGTATGTGGTTTGCTTCATGATTCATGTAATTTCATTCTTCATGCTAGCTTGAGCCCTTAACTAATATTTTGTTCCTCTCTTTTAGGCGCGACACAACAAGAAGGAGGTGCCACCGCTGTTCGACCTCTATGACATGGCCCATACTGCCCCGTACAAGAAGGCCAAGGCATTCTCTGAGGATGACCTCGATCATCCACAGAGCTTCAGCAACATCTCCTCCCACAACAAGCTCGTAAGGTACAGAGATGAGGGGAAGACGAGGAAAGGGGAGGACTTCAACCCGAGCCAGAGTCCTTTTGATCCAGAGCTCGTGATGATATCTGGTGGTGGGATGCCCCATGGCTCGATAGCCATTGGGGATGGACTGATACGTTGTCGTAGAACTCTCTCGGAGATCAAGAAGCGCCAGACGAGCTCCGATCCTGAGATAAGGCCTCGTCCACGGCCAATGGAGCTCGCCATCGAGGCTAGGGCCCAGGAGCTTCTGGCGGAGGCAAACAGGCAGGCGGCGGAGAGGGAGAGGGACATGGAGGAGAGGACGGCTAGGCTGGTGGAGGAGGAGAGGAACCGGAACGACGCGTCTCACCGGGCCCTATACGAGCTCCTCGTGGTAAGTTTCTCCTGCATATTAGCCAAATCATGCACGTAATGTTCGTTTCATCACTAACTAATATGACTGACTCGTGAAAACAAAATGTGCAGACCGTGTGCCAGAACAACGGTCAGACCCCTCCGCCGATGCCCCGGATTGGTATAGCGCCCACGGTGAGTTTCATTTGAATGGTCATTAGTTACTAGTATTCACATTTGAGTTGCATCATGCTAACGAGACATTGCAAATGATCTTTGGTGCAGCATGCCTCCCGACAAGCATCGACCGATCCTTCTGCGTCTGCCGCAACCCCGACCGGTCCTTCTCCATCTCACACTGGCGCAAGCCCGACCGGTCCTTCACCTCCGTGATGATGGTAAGTTTTCCCAAGTGTTTTGCTTAACAAATGCATACTTAGCTTAAGAAATGACCTACTTAGCTCCAAAATGACCTATACTTAGCTTATTTTCCTCGAAAATGACATAATAACCTTACTTAGCTCCAAAATGACATATTTTACTTAAGATAGCTATAAAATGACCTATACTTAGCATTTTTTTCCTCCAAAATGACTTGATATGCTTAGTTAGCTAAAAAATGGCATAACTACCTAGGATAGCTCAATAATGATCTATACTTAGCTTAGCTAGTTCATTTATGACATAATTAGCTCACTTAGGTAAAAAATGGCATAATAACCTTGGTTTAGCTCCAAAATGACCTATATTTAGCTTATTTTCCTCGAAAATGACATAATAACCTTACTTAGCTCCAAACTGACATACTTTACCTAGGATAGCTATAAATATTCTTAGTTAGCTCAAAAATGGCATAACTACCTAGGTTAGCTCAAAAATGGCATAACTACCTAGCTTAGCTCTAAAATGACCTACACTTAGCATTTTTACCTAGCTTAGCTAAAAAATGGCATTTTTACCTACCTTAGTTAGAAGAAGAAGAAGATAAAGAAGAGGAGAGGAGAAAAAGAAAGAGAAGAAAAATTCTTCTTCTTCTTCTTCTTCTTCTTCTTCTTCTTCTTTTTCTTCTTCTTTTTCTTCTTTTTCTTCTTCTTCTTCTAGCTAGTCTTCTTCTTCTTCTTCTTCTTCTTCTAACTTTCTTCTTTCCCAATTTGCAGATTTGCTTTAGATGAGGAAGCTTGCGTTGATGGAGTCTACTCTTCTCCTTGTGCTTCCTTTTTGTTTTGATTTTGTACTATGAACTTTGTTTTTGGAAACTTGTTGTTGGATATGTTGTTGGAAACTTGTTGTTGGATATGTTGTTGGAAACTTGTTGTTGGATATGTGTTGGTATGCTTCTTGAAAGTATTTTCAAATGTGTATATATATATATATCTATGAAATTCTGTGAAATTGAATGAATTTAAGAAAAAACAGAAAAAACAGGGGCTATACAGGCTCTTTGCCGTCTGCTGGCAGACGGCAAAGAGCTTTGCCACGTGGCAACTACCTGTGCAACCTAGGGGGGCACTGGGCTGGCCTATGTGGTTGCTTTGCCGTCTACTGGCAGACGGCAAAGAACTTTGCATCTTTGCCGTCTGCTAGCAGACGGCAAAGCACGCCGTTAACCCCTTAACGGACCTAAGCTGCCGCCTGTGCCGTCCATGCCCTTTGCCGTCTGCTGGCAGACGGCAAAGACCATTACATCTTTGCCGTCTGCCAGCAGACGGCAAAGTGCCCTTTACCGTGGCTTGTTCAGCCGGATGTGGTGTCGTCTGCTGGCTGACCGCAAAGACCTTTGCCGTCCGCAATGCATGCCTTTGCCGTCAGCCATGGCAGACGGCAAAGATCCTGATTCCAGTAGTGATTGAAGAATGTTCTCCTAATTTGCACTTGGCGGATTCTACTATTAAAAAGCCTTTGGGAAGAATTAATGATGTTCTTATTCTTGCAAATAAGAACTATGTTCCCATAGATTTTATTGTTCTTGATATTGATTGCAATCCGTCTTGTCCCATTATACTTGGTAGACCATTCTTACGAACTATAGGTGCCGTGATTGACATGAAAGAAGGCAATATTAGATTTAAGTTTCCACTAAGAAAGGGTATGGAACACTTCCCTAGAACAAGAATTAAGCCACCATATGAATCAATCATGAGAGCATCCTATGGATCAAAAACCAAAGATGACAATACTTGAAACTATGCGTTATGCCTAGCTAGGGGCGTGAAACGGTAGCGCTTGTTGGGAGGCAACCCAATGAATAAATTTATTTTTGTCTTTTCCTTTCTGTTTTTGAGTGTTGAAACAATTATGCCTATGTTATGATTGTGTTTTATGTTTTATTTATTGTGTTAGCACTCGTTTTTGGCAGGTAGCCGATTTGAAGCTTGGTGACCCGCCCAGGGGGAGATAACCCGGCGTGGCAGAGAATTGACGAGTAATAGCCAAGCAAGCGGCGACCCTGCGTAACTCTTACAGGGCAATGAGCCGCCACTAGCTTATAAGCTTGCCGGCATGAAAAGGCTTGCCGGTTGGGAAGGCTTGCCGGTTTGAGTGCTCGCCAATTTCAGTAAAGATCCAAACCCGGCAAGAAGATGGCCCGGCAGGAGGCAACCCGGTAAAGAGGCAACCCGGCAAGAAGATGGCCCGGCAGGAGATGGCCCGGCAAGGAGGCAACCTAGCAAGAAGATGGCCCGGCAGGAGATGGCCCGGCAAGGAAGCAATCCGGCAAGGAGGCAACCCGGCAAGAAGATGGCCCGGCAAGAGATTGCCCGGCAAGGCGTCGTTCAAGGGCTGTTAACCATGTTATGTCCCAGTTCATAGGATTATCAAAGGCTGGCAAGGCCGAGACTCGGCAGGTGACGATGACCCGGCACGAAGATGACTCGGCAAGCCATCAAGACAGCCTCTCGAGCGGTACTACCGCGTATTTACTACCGCTTAAGAAAATACTTCTGGACCCCCAAGCGGAAGTAGTGCGGCACTTAGCCGTGCCCAAAACGGTAGTACCGTGCTCATCGAGACCCGGCAAGGTAGCTGACCAGCAAAGCGGCGGATCACGAAGCAAAGTGAACTGATGTCAACACAGAAGAGCTACGGGCGACTCAGGAAGCCAAGAGCAAAGGGAGACTCAGAAAGCCGGCTCTATAAGCCGGCTCTACGGCTCAGGAGAGGGAAAGATGACCGCGAGAAGCTAAGGATGGACTCAGAAGACCAAGGCCGGCCCACACTTTCGGCGACTCACACTGTAAGCCGGCCCAACAGAGAGTCCGTGCCCCAGACGGCCCTGGCAGGTGCCTTACCTAGTTAGGGCTAGAAACCGACTCTGATTGTAACTTGTAATCCGTGTAGGAGTCTTTTACTTGCACGGGAAGTCTAGCCGCCTCATATCTATGTGAGAGGTGATGGCCGATTGAATCAAGCAAACAATCGACATATCAATCCAATCTACTTTTTACCCCTTAACCCTTGTTCATGCTTCCGTTATTCGGCGACTTCGCGTAAGTTCATCGGATATCGACAACCGAGTTAAGAGCGGTCAAATCCGGCTTAGCTCAGCCAATCGTCGCCGGCTTCCTCCGACGGGGTCCCTCCCGAGGAACTGGGGCGTCTGGTTCCAAAAGCGCCGGCTCACTGTCTTGTGTATCGCGCTGTGAGCCGGCCCCCTGCAGGGCGAGTTGCGGAGCATCTCCCCCGGCTCTGCGGGTACACGTTGACGTGTTCGTGTGCGAACACACTTTTTGGGGACTCCGCTGGGGACGATTCGATCTAAAAATTGGACAGCAATGACCAATTCTAAGACCGATGCCGCTGGCATTAGCACTGACAACATCATCAAGCCGACTCTAGAAGAGTTGTCAGAAGAACAACGCCAAGGCTTGGCGGCTTGGGAGAAGAAGCGTGACGAGGAGTTCAAGTTGCTGCGGCAGAAGCAGGCCGAAGTAGATCGGGAGCTGTATCTGGCGAGTCTCAAGAAGGATCGGCAAGGAGTCATCTCGCCGATCAGAGAGCCGGAGTACACGCCTATGAGCATCAAGATCGACCAACCCGCCATAAGCAATAGCCTCTTTACTCCTGAACAATTAGCCGAAATCCAGTACTATGTTGGACAAGGCACGAATAATATTTATGATCTAATGCTGGAACGTGATAAGGCTAAAGAAAACACGCCGCTAAGCCGGCCATCGGAGGTACAGCCGATGAGCCAGAATAGAGATAACCGGCTTATGCCGATGCTGCCAAGTCCAACTCCCATCAAAAGCATACCTTATTCGGCTAGACAGCCGGATCAAGCAGTACGTTTTGGAGATGAGCCGGCGCTGACTCAGAATTCGGCTCTCTGGGCACAAGCCGCCCCTGTGACCAACTCATCCACTGTGCCGGCTCAATCGCCCAACTTGGACGATATGATGGCCAAGTTGAGGAGTGAGTTGGACCAGATGGCTTACGATAGATTCGGGGTGACGCTAAAGCATAGAAATTATACTAAACCCTATCCCGAATATTTTGACTTACAGCCTTATCCCCCTGGTTACCGAGTTCCAGAATTTTCTAAGTTCAATGGGGTGGATAATAAATCAACATGGGAGCATATTAGTCAGTATTTGGCTCAACTAGGCGAAGCCAATCATGAGCATCATAAAGTTTGCTTGTTCTCATTATCTTTAACCGGCACTGCTTTTTCATGGTTTTCTGCTTTAGCTCCTAACTCCATAACTACTTGGTTTCACTTAGAGCGGAAGTTTCATGAACACTTTTTTGCCGGAGAAATTGAGTTAAAATTGTCCCATCTTACATCAGTTAAGCAAAAGCATGATGAGTCGGTATCTGACTATGTCAAAAGGTTTAGGAACACAAGAAACCGGTGTTATAGCTTAGCTATAACTGAGAGAGATATGGCCGACTTAGTACTTAATGGTTTGCGATCCCACTTGAAAGAGAAACTAGAGGGGTATGAGTTCCTAAGTGTCGGCCAAGTGCAAGAAAAGGCTCTGGTTCAGGAGAGCCAGGCCAACGAGATGAAAAACTCACATCGGATGAGCCGGAGCCGGCTTAACACCATTGAGGGAAGTGCCGGCTCAGACGAGGAAACCGATATTTACGCTGCTGAATTTGTTTGGCTGGGTAAAGCCAAACCTTATGTGTGTGATGATCTTAAGCCGGTTCGTAAGAATCGGGAAGATGAGTTTAAATGCAGTTTCGACGTAGGCAAGTGTGATAGAATATTTGATGCCTTGTTGAAAGATAAAATTATAAAGATCAGCCATATTATACCACCGCTTGAACAGATAAGGCGGCGGGCTTATTGCAAATATCATCATTCTTTCTCTCATGCTACTAATGATTGTAATGTCTTTCGTCGACAGATCCAATCGGCCCTTAATGATGGACGATTGTGTTTTGCTAGCATGGCAATTGATCAACAGCCGTTCCCAATGAACGCGCTAGACCTGGAGGGAAAGAAGATACTCATTCGGCCAGAGACGGCCGGGTCAGCTAACAAGGCTAACATTGTTGTTGGTGAGCCCAGGAATACGCAAGCCGGCAACATGGTGACTGGGAGGAAGACGACTATAAGTCGGGAACCCAGTGGCAAGGAAGTTATTAAGATCACCATCAGCAATCCTACGCTCGGGGGGCAACAGGAAGAGCCGCCCAGATCACCGCAAAGGTTCATTAAGCCAAAAAGCACAGAAGTCGGCCAGTGGCGGGTCAACACAGCTAATGCTAAACACAAGCGCATTAAGCCGACTTTCGACATGTTGATGAGCAAGTATGTCAGACAAGCCGGCTCAGGCATAAGCCGGCCCTATGGAAAGCGTTCAAGGTCACCGGTAGAGTTCAGTCGGCACGTTAAGCCGGCTGTAGCAAAGACGCCACCTTTGAGAGGCACTTTTGACAAAAGCCGGCTGGGGCCAACAAGCCTGCTCAAGGAGTATATGCCAAGTTTAGAGAAAGGAAAGATGTGGCATGTCAAGCCGCAAGCTGCGAAGGCGGGTGAGCCGGAAAACATGACAAGCCGGACGTATGGCGGCTCACTTGCCATTGGTAGCCAGATACTAAAGATAAAAGAGTCGGTTGTAGAGCCGGCAAAAGGAAGACCGATACTTGTTATCGGGCCTAACGGCGCGGCGAATGATCATGAAGCCAGCTCCAGTCAGGTTAAGCCGCGTGACCCAAAATATACTCAGCCAAGGTGGTGCCCTGCCGGGTTAACCAAAACACAGAAAAGGAAACTACAGAGGCTGAGAAATCAAGAGAAGGCTGCAGAAGAAGCCGAGCGACTCAGAGATGCAAGTTTCAACAAGGATCGTCCAATAATACGTTCTCAAGTCTGGGTACCTAAGCCGACAGAGCTCATAACCCCAGCACCCGGCGTACCAGTCTCTGCGTTGAAGAAGGATAAAGAGCCGGTTGCAGTACCGGCTATTACTTATTCATCATGGGCTGATGAGGTTGAAGCCGCAGACCTGGCAAGGGATAAACCGGCAACTGATAAGCCGGCAACGTCACAGTCCACACCAGAGGATTCGGCGGCGGGTGAGCTAGCAATGTCAGAGTCAATGCTGGGAGAGCCGGCAAACCTAGACTCGGCCATGGATGACCTGTCTGACGAGTCAGCGGCTAACGAAGAACTTCCAAACCACGTGACAGATGAGCCACCAGTCTCAGGAGAGTCGGCCATGGATGAGCCGCCGGGTGAGTCAGTAGAGGATGAAGAGCTTTTGAACTATGAAAGGACGCCGACTCACATGAGCATGGATATCAACATGGTATACTATCTGCCTGCTGAGTTTCGCGCCGTTGACGAAGCCGGCTCAGTAGCTCAAATTAACTTTGGACCCAAGAATGCCATCTTCGAGAAGCCGGAGGAACCGGTTAAGCATCTCAAGCCTTTGTATATCAGAGGGCACATCAATGGGAAGCCGGTTACTAGGATGATGGTTGATGGCGGTGATGTAGTTAATCTGATGCCTTATTCAGTCTTCAAAAAGTTACAACTTGATGATGATGAATTGATGAAGACGAATATGGTACTCAACGGGTTTGAAGGCAGGGAAGGAGTGGAAGCTAAGGGAGTTATCAGTTTAGAGCTCACCGTTGGAAGCAAGACCCTGGCTACCGCCTTCTTCGTTGCTGAGGTGCAAGGAAACTATAATATACTGCTAGGACGAGATTGGTTACATGCAAACCAGTGCGTTCCATCTACTCTGCACCAACAGCTGGTTCAGTGGGTCGACGATGAAGTGGAAGTCGTCCCTGCAGATAACTCGGCGTGCATTGCATTAGCCGAGTCACTAGTTGAGTGGCAACACTCTAGTGCTACATGTCTCTCGGGGCGAGACTTGTCCGGGTTTGATTTTCTGAGTGCCACCAGAGACGGATTCGTGCCAGTATCTCTAAAGCCGGTTGGCGAAAACCGGCTCAGACTCAAGTGAATGGATAACAACGATGAGTGGCTCCAAAGCCGGCTTGACAAGTATCGGGCCAACAGGAATGATATGTTTGAGACTATTGAAGAGCCTGGCGACTTAGACAAATTAGGGCAAGGTTTTACGTCGGCTGACCCACTTGAAGAGGTGGACATTGGAGACGGCACGGTGCCAAGGCCGACGTTTGTAAGCCGGAATCTGGAAGCCGGATATAAGCACGCGTTAGTCGCCCTGATCAAGGAGTATGCAGACTGCTTCGCATGGGAGTATCATGAGATGCCTGGGTTAAGCCGCCAGCTCATTGAGCATCGGTTGCCCATCAAGGCCGGCTTTAGACCGTACAAGCAGCCGGCTCGAAAATTCAATCCACAGATATATGGCCGGGTCAAGGAAGAGATCGACCGGCTTATAAAGGCAAAGTTCATCCGGCCCTGCAAGTATGCCGAGTGGGTTTCAAATATTGTCCCAGTTGAGAAGAAAGGGTCAGGGAAGATCAGGGTGTGCATAGACTTCAGAGATTTAAATCGGGCTACACCCAAATATGAATATCCTATGCCAATAGCCGATATTCTTATCAACGAAGCCTCAGGACACAGAATCATCAGCTTCTTGGACGGTAATGCAGGTTACAACTAGATCTTTATGGCCGAAGAAGACTCGGCTAAAACGGCATTTCGCTGCCCCGGCTTTGTTGTTTTCTTCGAGTGGGTAGTGATGACCTTTGGATTGAAAAATGCTGGTGCCACTTATCAAAGAGCGATGAACTTAATATTTCATGACCTTCTTGGAGTCATACTGGAAGTCTACATTGATGACGTAGTGGTTAAGTCGGAAGGCGGGTTAAATCACTTGGCCGACTTACGACTTGCGTTCGAAAGAATGAGAAAGTATGGACTCAAGATGAATCCGTTGAAGTGTGCCTTTGGCGTGTCACCTGGGAAGTTTCTGGGTTTTATCATCCATGAGCATGGCATAGAGGTTGACCCGGAGAAAGTTAAAGCTATTCAAAAGGTGCAGGCGCTGGCTTGCAAAAGAGACATGCAGAAGTTCCTTGGCAAGGTGAATTATTTGAGGCGGTTTATTGCTAACCTGTCTGGGAAAGTCGATGCCTTTACTCAGATTCTTCGTCTTAAAAACGATGATGAATTCACTTGGGGGCAGAGCAGCAAGGGGCATTTGAAAAGATAAAGACATGCTTATCAACCCCTCCGGTTCTAAGAGCGCCAGCTCACGGGCAGCCATGCCGGCTCTACATTGTTGCTGAAGAGAAGGTGATTGGAGCCGCCTTAACTCAAGAAGCCGAAGGAAAAGAGTATGTCATCACATATCTAAGCCGCCGTTTACTGGATGCCGAGTCAAGATACAGTTTTGTGGAGAAATTGTGCTTATCTCTTTATTATGCCTGCACTAAGCTATGCCACTACCTCTTATCTAGTGAGTGTAAGGTTGTTGGGCAGACCGATGTTCTCAAACACATGATTCAAAGGCCGATTCTCAGGGGGCGAGTCGGTAAGTGGGCATATGGATTAGTCGAGTATGACTTGGCTTATGAACCTCTCAAATCTATGAAGGGCCAGGTCGTAGCTGATTTTATTGTTGAGCATCGGATTGACCCGGAGCACGAAGCCGACTTAAACATTGTGTCGGCTAAGCCGTGGCGACTCTATTTTGACGGCTCAGTTTGCAAGAGTGGGCAAGGAGCCGGTGTTGCATACATCTCACCCCACGGCACTGTATTTGAGGCCTCCTGCCGGCTTAACTTTTTTTGTACTAACAATCAAGCCGAATATGAAGCACTTCTATTCGGGCTCGAGCTTTTAGTCAATGCAGGGGTTTCTCATATCAAGGCATACGGTGATTCGTTACTAGTTTTTCAACAAGTGGCAAAGGTGTTTCGGTGCAATGACGAATCACTCAACATGTACCTTGACAAATGCTTAGACATCATAGCGGGTTTGGATTTTTTTTCTATCTCTCACGTGTCTAGGCAGGACAATTGGCTTGCCAACGAGTTAGCACAACAGGCATCAGGCTATCATGTCGACAGAGGCATGTTCTTCATAGCAGAAAAGCCGATGTTGGTTGCTGCCGACTCAGGAAAAGCCGGCTCAGGTAAGCCGGCTGATAAAGAAGACGCCGGCTCAGGTAAACCGGCTGCTGAAGAAGGGACAACCCGGATTTCTGACTGGAGAGCACCTATGGTAAGTTATCTGAAGAATCCGAGTCAGAAAACAGACAGAGCCGTTCGGCGACTTGCTCTCAAGTATACACTGGACAATGGCGACTTATGCCGCCGAACGGCTGATGGTCTTCTGCTGAAATGCTTGGACGAGGATCAAGCTAGAGTCGCCATGGGAGAGGTACATGACGGCTTATGTGGGACGCATCAGTCGGCTCACAAGATTAAGTGGATGCTCCGGCGAGCCGGATTTTATTGGCCGACGATGATCAATGACTGCTTCAAGTACTACAAGGGGTGCGAGGCTTGCCAGAAGTTTGGGGATATCCATCTAGTTCCGGCTTCCAAGCTCAATCCTATCATAAAACCGTGGCCTTTCCGGGGTTGGGCACTTGATTTCATTGGCATGATTCACCCGGCTTCGTCAAAAGGGCATCGGTTCGTGTTAGTTGCCACAGATTACTTCACCAAGTGGTCTGAAGCAGTACCTCTCAGGAACATGACCCACAAGGAGGTAATTCAATTTATTACTGAGCATATTGTTCACAGATTCGGTATTCCACAGACTCTCACGACAGATCAAGGGATTTCCTTCATGGCAAAGGAGGTTAAACAGTTTGCCGAATCACTTGGGATCAAGATGCTCAGTTCATCTCCATACTATGCTCAAGCCAATGGGCAAGCCGAGTCTAGCAATAAGATCTTGATCAAATTGATTAAGAAAAAGGTCGAGGACCACCCAAGGCGGTGGCATGAGGTACTCTCCGAAGCATTATGGGCTCACCGGGTCTCAAGGCATGGGGCTACCAAGGTCACTCCTTTTGAGTTGGTATATGGACAAGAGGCCGTCTTACCAGTTGAGGTGAATCTGGCCGCCTTAAGGTTTGCTAAGCAGAACGATTTGTCGGCCGAAGACTACTACAGCTTGATGATGGATAATCTAGACGACGTAGCCGACAGACGGTTAAAGGCCCTAAGGGACATTGAGAAAGAAAAGTTGCGGGTGGCAAAGACTTACAACAAGAGAGTCCGGCTCAAGGATTTTCAAGTTGGCGACTTAGTGTGGAAAGTTATACTACCAATCGGCTCCAGAAGCCGGAAATTTGGCAAGTGGTCACCAAGTTGGGAAGGACCGCTGCGAGTCGCTAGAATAACACCCGGCAACTCTTATCTGGTGGAGACTTTGGAGGGCGACTTGCTACCTCGAGCTATCAATGGAAAATACTTAAAGAAATTCCACCCAAGTGTGTGGAAATCCACCTGAGATCATACTTATGGCCGATGAGCATAAACATCGCCCTTAGACCACATGGCCGATGAACATAAACATCGCCCTTAGACCCCACGGCCGATGAACGTAAGCATCGCCCTTAGTCAAAAATTCTACATGGAATATTTTCTAGCACGCAAGCTCTGCTAGAAAACAGGGGGCATGTGTTAGCACTCGTTTTTGGCAGGTAGCCGATTTGAAGCTTGGTGACCCGCCCAGGGGGAGATAACCCGGCGTGGCAGTGAATTGACGAGTAATAGCCAAGCAAGCGGCGACCCTGCGTAACTCTTACAGGGCAATGAGCCGCCACTAGCTTATAAGCTTGCCGGCATGAAAAGGCTTGCCGGTTGTGAAGGCTTGCCGGTTTGAGTGCCTGCCAATTTCAGTAAAGATCCAAACCCGGCAAGAAGATGGCCCGGCAGGAGGCAACCCGGTAAAGAGGCAACCCGGCAAGAAGATGGCCCGGCAGGAGATGGCCCGGCAAGGAGGAAACCCGGCAAGAAGATGGCCCTGCAGGAGATGGCCCGGCAAGGAAGAAATCCGGCAAGGAGGCAACCCGGCAAGAAGATGGCCCGGCAAGAGATTGCCCGGCAAGGCATAGTTCAAGGGCTGTTAACCATGTTATGTACCAGTTCATAGGATTATCCCAGGCTGGCAAGGCCGAGACTCGGCAAGTGACGATGACCCGGCACCAAGATGACTCGGCAAGCCATCAAGACAGCCTCTCGAGCGGTACTACCGCGTATTTACTACCACTCTACTACCGCTTAAGAAAATACTTCTGGACCCCCAAGCGGAAGTAGTGCGGCACTTAGCCGTGCCCAGAACGGTAGTACCGTGCTCATCGAGACCCGGCAAGGCAGCTGACCAGCAAAGCGGCGGATCACGAAGCAAAGTGAACTGATGTCAACACGGAAGAGCTACGGGCGACTCAGGAAGCCAAGAGCAGAGGGCGACTCAGAAAGCCGGCTCTATAAGCCGGCTCTACGGCTCAGGAGAGGGAAAGCTGACTGCGAGAAGCTAAGGATGGACTCAGAAGACCAAGGCCGGCCCACACTTTCGGCGACTCACACTGTAAGCCGGTCCAACAGAGAGTCTGTGCCCCAGACGGCCCTGGCAGGTACCTTACCTAGTTAGGGCTAGAAACCGACTCTGATTGTAACTTGTAATCTGTGTAGGAGTCTTTTACTTGCACGGGAATTCCAGCTGCCTCATATATATGTGAGAGGTGATGGCCGATTGAATCAAGCAAACAATCGACATATCAATCCAATCTACTTTTTACCCCTTAACCCTTGTTCATGCTTCCGTTATTCGGCGACTTCGCGTAAGTTCATCGGAAATCGACAACCGAGTTAAGAGCGGTCAAATCCGGCTTAGCTCAGCCAATCGTCGTCGGCTTCCTCCGACGGGGTCCCTCCCGAGGAACTGGGGCGTCTGGTTCCAAAAGCGCCGGCTCACTGTCTTGCGTATCACGCTGTGAGCCGGCCCCCTGTAGGGCGAGTTGCGGAGCATCTCCCCCGGCTCTGCGGGTACACGTTGACGTGTTCGTGTGCGAACATAGTGTTTGTGCCAAGTAAAGCATTTAGGATGATTCATAAGATGAGTAGAAACAATGCTGAATCTAAAACAGAAACTTTGCCTCCAGTGTTCGAATTTTAATTTACTGGAGAGTTACATTGAGCTGAAATTTTAACACAGTATTTCTATACAAAGTCTTTACTTTTTCCTAATTTTTCAGAATTTTTATAGTTACATAAGTATGGATAGAGTACAGATTACTACAAACTGTTCTGTTTAAGACAGATTCTGTTTTCGTTGCATTGTGTGTTTGTTTTGATGAATCTATGGGTTGTATTGAAGGGAATGAGCCATGGTAAAGTTAAAATACAGTAGGTATAATGCAATAATAAAATTTGAATGAGTTTGCAACAGTAACTAAAGTAGTGATTTGCTTTATTATACTAACGGATCTCACGAAGATTTTGTTGGCTTTTGTGTGATTGAAGTTTTCAAGTTTTGGGTGAGATCACGATGGATGAAGGAATAAGGAGTGAAAAGAGCCTAAGCTTGGGGATGATACAGCACCCCCAAGATATATACAAAGACAAACAAGCAACTAAGCTTTGGGATGCCCCGAGTAGCATCCGCTCTTTCTTCTAATGACCATCGGTATTTTACTTGGAGCTATATTTTTATTCGTCACGTATCATGAGTTTTGCTTGGAGCGTCTTGTATCATTTGAGTCTTTGCTTGCTTTGCTTGTTATTTTATCACTTGTATCATTGCTGGACACACCTATTTGAGAGAGCCAAAATTATGCTATGATTTGTTAGAATTGCTCTTTATGCTTCACTAAAACTTTTTGAGCTATAGAATTGCTCAAGTGCTCCACTTATATCTTTTTGAGCACGGTGTGCTTGGAAATTTTTGAATAAACACTCTCATGCTTCACTTAGATTAATTTAAGAGTTAGTAATTTTTTAAGAAATCCTCACATGCTTCACTTATACTATTTTGAGAGATGAAATCTCTATGCTCATGTGCTTCACTTAAATTTGTTTGAGCTTGTCAAAAGCAATGGCAATATATGAAACTAGTCCCAAAGTGATAGATATCCAAGGAGGATATAATAAAAACTTTCATGAAGATCATTGGACAAATTAAACTTGATTTCTTGTAATAGTTTTGAGACATGATGATAGTAATATGTGAGTCATGTTAGTGATTAATTATGCTTTAGTAAGAATATTGGTGTTAAGGTTTGTGATTCCCTATGCTTGCACGAAAGTCAATAGTTATGCAATAAAATTACATCCTACTTATGGTGCAATATTCGGTGTTAGTTATGCTCAATGCTCGCTTATGTGAATTTTCATTTCTTGGTTGGTTGCTTCTCAATCTATTTGCTAGCCTCCACTTGTACTAAGTAGAAATACTACTTGTGCATCCAAAATCCTTAAACCAAGTTTTGCCTTATGAGTCCACCATACCTACCTATATGCGGTATTTCCATGCCGTTCTAAGCAAATTTGTACGTGCCACCTCTACTTTTCAAAATAAATTTCTCTTTTGCGTGCTCATACCGCTCATGAAACGGTAGGGGGTGTCCAATATTTTTCCATGCTAGATGTGTTATTCTCAAGATGAGTGTTTATTCACTTGTCATTGCACGAGAGTACGGCGGTAATAGGGATGCCTATTCCTGAAATGAAAAAGAAAAGGCAAAAATTTACTTTATGTTGTCAAATAATAAATTCCTTGGAAATTGTTGGTATGGAAGGCAACCGTGGATATGGCCAGCCATGGAATGTGAAAGAATGGTGGAAAAAGGAATAAACTTTATTTTCTGTTTGGGAACCGCCTATGATGTATCTAGCATGGAAAGTATTGTGAACTACTTTGTTGTTTTCGTTGACAGGAAAGGCATGCCACTCAAAATATTTTCTCTCTCAATTTTTAAACTTTGAGCTCTGCCACCTCTACAAATCCCTACTTCCCTCTACGAAGGGCCTATCTATTTACTTTATGCAAAATTTATTTTTACTTTGACTCTCCATCTTCTCTTATAAAGTACCAACTAGGGGGCACTGTAATCGTACTTGAGCATTGGGTATAGCTAATATTTGAGTGTGTTTCATGAATGGATCAATGATTGAGCATGATGGGCTAGGGATAACTTTCTTTAGTGTTGATATTTTGAAGGACATGGTTGCTTGTTGGCATTCTTGAGTATTGAAGTCATTATGTTAAAACTAGACTATTGCTTTGAACCATGCTACAAAAGAAAAGAATATGAGATGAACATGTTAGGCAGCATTCCACATAAAAAATTCTGTTTTTATCATTTACCTACTCGAGGACGAGTAGGAATTAAGCTTGGGGATGTTGATATGTCTCCAACGTATCTATAATTTTTGCTTGTTCCATGCTGTTATATTATCATTCTTGGATGTTTTACAATCACTTTATAGCAACTTTATATCATTTTTTGGGACTAACCTATTGACATAGTGCCAAAGTGCCAGTTGCTGTTTTTGCTTGTTTTTTACTTCGCAGAATATCAGTACCAAATAGAGTCCAGTCACGACGAAACTTCTTGGAGATTTTTTTTGGACCAGAAGACACCCAGTGGGCCAAAGAAGTGCCGGAGATGTGGGCCGTGGAGACCACAACCCACCAGGGCACACCAGAGGCCCCAGGCATGCCCTGATGGGTTGTGCCCTCCTCGGAGCCCCTCTCCACCGCCTCTGATGCCTATAAATTCCCAAATATTCCAGAAACCCTAAAGGAGTCAACGAAAAACACATCCAGCCGCCGCAAGTTCCAGAACCTCGAGATCCAATCTAACACCATCACGGAGGGGTTCATCATCCTCATTGGTGCCTCTCCGATGATGCGTGAGTAGTCCACCATAGACCTACGGGTCCGTAGGCAGTAGCTAGATGGCTTCCTCTCTCTCTCTTTTGATTCTCAATACAATGGTCTCTTGGAGATCTATTTGATGTAAACTTTTACGGTGTGTTTGTTGGGATCCAATGAATTTTGAGTTCATGATCAGTTTCTATCCGTGAATATTATGTGAGTCTTCTTTGATCTCTTATATGCATGATTACTTATAGCCTCGTATTTCTTATTCGAATCTTTGGTTTAGTTAGGCCAACTAGATTGATTTTTCTTGCCACGGGAAGAGGTGCTTTGTGATGGGTTTGATCTTGCGGTGTCCTCTCCCAGTGACAGAAGGGGCAGCGAGGCACGCATGTATCATTGCTATTAAGGATAATAATATGGGGTCTATTCCTACATGAATAGATCTTGTCTACATCATGTCATCGTTCTTATTGCATTACTCCATTTTCCATGAACTTAATACACTAGATGCATGCTAGATAGTGGTCGATGTGTGGAGTAATAGTGGTAGATGCAGGTAGGAGTCGGTCTACTTATCTTGGACGTGATGCCTATATAATGATCATCGCCTTGGATATCGTCATGATTATTTGATCTCCTATCAATCGCGAGGCACGAGCTAGGTGTTGCAGGCCCAGGGGGGTTGCCGCCTGAGGTCGCGCCGCGAGCCAGAAGCCCTTTGGCACGGGGGTTCGCAAACCCCATCAACAATGCAAGGATCGCCATGGGATGGCCCCCAGCCAGCTGGGGCATGGGGGCTGCGTAAAAGAAAGAAGAGGGCTCCGTGAGGGGGGCGAGGGCGACTAAAATACGATAAGTGGTTACCAATTTAAGCAAAAGTAACTTGCAAATGTCTTCCGCCCGCACGGGGCCTGGTGGTCCATAACATTACAGGGAGAAGCACAAAAACTTAAGCGGAAGAGGCGTCGCCCTCGTCGTGGTCGCCGAATGCCGCGGCGTCGATGCTTCCGCTCTCCCCGGAAGGCGCGTCTTGGGCAAACTGCCCAACCAGCGTATCCACGTACTCGCGCACCTCCTCCCTGAGGGGGCATTGGAGCACCTCAGGCACTGGGTCCATCACGCTGGAGAGGTCGAAGGCAGGGTCATGGCGGCGCAGGTTGAAGAAGACGCACGTCAGCGCGCAGCCCAGGAGATCGTGCGCGCTTGACTTGATGTCCTCATCCACCCTGGAGATGCCCGACTCTAGCACCTCCACCACCTTCGAGAAGAAGTTGAGTTAGCTGCCATCACCGTGCGCGTGGGGCAGCTCCGGGACGTCCCTGACAAAGCGACAGAGCGTGCCACCCGCGCGACCCGCGACGCCCAGAAACTGATGGGGCGCGCTACGCCTCCATCATAAGCGCCTGTGTCGTGTCGTCCTGGGCCGACTGCACGGCGTCGGCGGCTTCTCCGACTTGGGCCTGCAGCGCCGCCAGCTCCGCCTTGGCGTCCTCCTTGCTTGTGAGGGCGCCCTAGAGATCAGCCTCGACGTCCTGCAGCCGAGCCCGGAGCGCACTCACCTCCCCCTGGAGGCCGTCGCAACGGAGCTGGAGGCGGGCCTCCTGCCAGGCCAGTTCGCCCTAGTACTCCTTCAAGGCGGCCTCCCGATCCCGAGCCACCCTCGCTTCGGCGTTAACGCGAGCCTCCTCGCGCACTGCCGCAAGGGTGGCCTCGTCGACAAGGACCCGACCTTCCAGGGTCTCGAGGCGCTCGCGCTCCGCCTCCTGATAGAAGGCGCTCCGATCGGCCTCCCGCTCGCGGAGGGCCACATTGGCCTCCCGCTCAGCGACGGCAGCCTCCCTGCGGGCCAGCTCCACCTCACGTTCGGCGCTTGGCGCAGTATAGGCGGTGGCGCGAGGCGCCCCCCCCCCCCCGGCCCCCGTCGAGCCAGGCGCAGGGGCAAAGACCCTGCCAGCAGGCTGCGTGCGGGAGGAGGCACCAGGCGAGGCCTCCCTCCGTCTCTTGGGCGTGGGCTCTCTAGGAATCGCGGCAGTTAGGCTCGCCGACCAAGATTGAAGTGCAAGAAAGGACCAAGATGGCGGCACACTTACTCGTCGTTGGCGGTCCAGCGCCGCCGCATCAGAGCTGGCCCTGAGCATCGGCCTCCGTTGCCTCCAGAGGACGAGGGTGGCGTTGAAGGCCCCGCCCGCGTTCCGGTGTTCGCAACACCCTGCTTCGCCGCCATGACCAAGAAGAAGAGAGAGAGGCAAAGATTGGGCGAGGGAGCAAAAAGGAGGAAGCGGCAAGGGAAGGAAGCGTACCGGAGAAGCCGAGGGGTGAGGGTTTTTATGACTGTCACGCCTGACGGTTGCCCAGCGGAGGCGCGGTTCCCGGGGCGTCATGGGGAGGGGAGGCGACGCACGTCTCACCGAGCGCCACGCGTCGGGCCTAGCCCGCAGGCGATGGGGGCCCGCGTCACTTCGACCTCCCCAATAGGTGAAGCCCTTCACGCCGTGGGCCCGGGGGCTACTCTCGGGCCTCTGGTACTGGGGTTGCCCAGGCCCGTCTGCCTGCGGCCCAAGACGCGAAGATTGCCTCAGACACTAAGTGTCCCCACCCGCAGGCTTCAAGGAGCCGGGTCTCGCGAGAGCCAGCGCCTCGCGAGACGCAATGCAACGTCACCACCAGGCACTTCATGATGTCTCCCCACGAAGCTTCCCACGGCGCCCTCGAGAGGCAGGTCCGCCTGGAGCTGGCCGGGCCGAGCCCCGCAACCCCGTGCCCGCACATGTGTGACGCATGCCGTGCCGAACGGTGCCAGCAGCAGCACCAGCAGGCGCGGACGGCGAGGATCCCCACTTTGGTGATAGAGGAGAGGCGCCAGCTCGCGGGCCCCAAAAGCATCCCCCAAAGGTTGCCGATTCGGTGCAAGAATACCAAGACCAAGGGCTCGGCGGGACGGATGTCACCCCCGAGCCCACAAGCTTGTCACAGCGAGGAACTTTAACAAGCGAAGAGCACCTTTTGTCAGGATAAGCTGCGACCTTGTCCCCTTTCAAAATGACCGTTGTGGCAACCTTCCCGCCTGATATTTTTGGGGGAAGAGGACCGGGGCCAATATAAAGGGGGAGCAGCCCCCGTAGAGGAGAGGAGATCTTTTGGTTGGGCAAGAACACGCCTTGTACTCATCTTCCACCTCGAGCAATCCACCAAGCAGGAGTAGGGTTTTACACCGCGAGGTGGCCCGAACCTGGGTAACCCTGTGTGTCCCTGTTCATCTTCCTAGCTCAAGCCGCCGGAGAGTCACCGTGTGGTTGCGAAGTGAGTAGGGCAGGAGAGCGAGCGCACCCTCGTGTTCGAACCTTCTTGGGTGTGCGGAGCCCCGATTCCGACAAAATGTAAGGATGCCTTTATTGCCACGTATTTTCCTCCCACTAAAATTATATCTCTCCGAAACCAAATTATGAATTTTAAACATCATGAGAAAGAATATGTTGCACAAGCATGGGAGAGAATGAAAATGATGATTAGAAATTGTCCCACTCATGGCTTAAACTTATGGATGATTATACAAAATTTCTATGTTGGACTGACCTTTGTGTCTAGAAACCTTCTAGATTCTGCTGCAGGTGGTACCTTTATGAAGGTGACAGTAGGAGAGGCTACAAAACTTTTGGACAATATCATGACAAATTATTCTCAATGGCACACCGAGCGAGCTCCAACTGGTAAGAAGGTAGAAATTACTACTTTGAGTGATAAAATGGATGCTCTTATGAATATGATTGCAAACAAAAATGCTCAAGTTGATCCTAATGATATGCCATTGTCTACCTTTATTGAGAAAAATAATTATGTTATTGATGTTAACTTTGTCTCGCGAAATAATTTCAACAATATTGCTTATAGAGGTAATTTCAATGCTAGACCATATCCCGGTAATTCCTCTAATAACTATGAAAATTCTTATGGTAATTCCTATGGAAACTCATCTAATAATAATATTATGCCTACTTATCTTGAGAACACCATTAAATAATTTATTAGTTCTCAAAAGATTTTCAACACTATGGTAGAACAAAAGTTGCATAAAGTTGACAATATGGCTAGAAACATGGATAGGATTGCTCATGATGTGGAAACTCTTAAAAGTAAAACTTTGCCACCCAAGAATGATATTAATGATTCTATTAAATCCATCCAAATATCTATTAATTAAAGTAAGGAGAGGACAGCGAGGTTGAGAGCTAAGCGAGAATTCTTAGAAAAGGCTCTTCCACCCGGTTTTTATCGTAATCATGATGAAGACCTTCAAATTATTGGTACTTATACCATTGAATCTTTATTTACTAATTTGAAAATAGATGAAAAAGGAACTGGAGATGAGTCAACTTTAGCTACAAGGCGTCTCGTTTGTTCGGAGGGCGATGATCTTAATGATAAAAATGAAAAAAGTGGGTTTGGAGAGGTCAAAACTTTAACTAGTGATGTACCCACTATATTGGATCACAAGGACCTTAATTATGATAATTTCTCTTTAGTACAATGTATTTCCTTGCCGCAATCCATTATTATCTCACCCCATGCTTACGAACAAAATAAAGCTTTTACTAAACATATTGTAGAAGCTATGCTAAAAGCTCATGAAGAAAAACTTGAGTTAGAAGTTTATATTCCTAGAAAGTTGCATGATGAGTGGGAACCTACTATTAAAATTAAAGTTAAGGAATATTAATGCAATGATTTGTGTGACCTTGGTGCTAGTGTTTCAACTATACCGAAATCTTTATGTGATGTGCTAGGTCTCACCAATATAAATGAATGTTCCCTTAACTTGCATCTTGCGAATTCCACTATTAAGAAATCGTTGGGTAGAATAAATGATGTGCTTACTATTGCTAATAGAAATTATGTGCCCATGTATTTCATTATGCTTGATATTGAATGCAATCCGTCTTGTCCAATAATACTTGGTAGGCCTTTCCTACGAACTATAGGTGCTATTATTGATATGAATGAGGGAACATAAGATTCCAATTCCCACTGAGGAAAGGGATGGAACACTTCCCTAGGAAGATAATTAAACCACCTTATGAATCTATTATGAGGGTCACCTATGGATTGAGTGTCAAAGATGGCAACACTTGAAACTATGCATTATGCCTAGCTAGGGGCATTAAACGATAGCGCTTGTTGGGAGGCAACCCAATAGTTATCTTTAATTTTTGTTTTTACTTTTTGTTATGGTGTGATAGCATGATTATTGCTAATGTAATGATTGTGTTTTTATGTTTAAATTAGTGTTTGTGCCAAGTAAAGCCTTTGGGATTACTTGAATGATAAGTAAAAACAGAAATGTTTGCGTCCAGTCCAGAATTTCTCTGATTTTACTGAAACGACATTTTGCTATGAATTTTGTACACAGTATTTGTATACAAATTCCCCAGGTTTTCCTAATTTTTCAGAATTTTTGGAGTTACAGAAGTATGGTTATTACGCATATTATTACAGACTGTTCTGTTTTAGACAGGTCATTTTTTGCTTGCATAGTTTGCTTGTTTTGATGATGCTATGGATTGTATCGGGCGGTATAAACCATGGAGAAGTTAGAATACAGTAACTTATGAAATAATAAAATATGAATCAATTTATAAAAGTACCTAAAGTTTTTGATTTACCTATCATACTAACGGAGCTCACGAGTGCTGAACTTTTTGAGTTTTGGGTGCTATCACAATGGATGAAGGAATAAGGAGCGGCAAAGAGCCTAAGCTTGGGAATTCCCAAAGAACCCCAAGGTAAATTCTAGGAAGACTCAAGTGTCTAAGCTTGGGGATGTCCCCGAAGGCATCCCCTCTTTCGTGTCAATCCATCGGTATGTCACTTGGAGCTACATTTTTATTCATCACATGATATGAGTTTTGCTTGGAGCGTCTTGTGTTTTAGTTTGATTTTGTTTTAGTTCTCCACAATAATTTTTGTTGGACACACCTACTTGAGAGAGACACATGCTCACCATGATTTGTTAGAATACTCTATGTGCTTCACTTATATCTTTTGAGCTAAGCAATTGCTCTAGTGCTTCACTTATATCTTTTAGAGCACGGTGGCATATAGATTTTATAGAAATAATTGCACTCTCATTCTTCACTTAAATTTGTTTGAGATTCTAATATATAGTGACAGTAATTTGCATTGGTTATAAGACTAGTCCAAAAATAATATGTATTCAAGGAGTGCATAATCAAAACCTTCATGTAGCACATAAAAGAGAAATAGTGGGTTAATGATATTGATAAGGTAATATGAAAGGGCGTCAGTGCATGGTTGTTGGTTAGTAGAAATATTTATAGTTAAAGGGTGTTAATTTTCTGTTCATCTAAATATTGGTTACGTCATGGTGATGATGTGTGAGTATTCTTATTCCTCGTTGAAAACCTAGTGTTGTTTAGGTCGGGGGCACGCGATGGTTAACTCCTACCAACCTCCTCCCTAGGGCCATGCGAGTAGAACTTTGCTTCGAGAGAGCTAATAAAGATTTGCAATAAGTATGTGAGTTCTTTATGACTAATGTGAATCCATGGATGTACGCACACTCACCTTTTCATATATGCTAGCCTCTTCGGTACCGTGCATTGCCCATTCTCACCTTGAAGATCGGTGCAGCTTTCGCAGGTGCATCCAAACCCTGTGAAATGATACGCTCTGTTGCACATAAGCCTCATTATATCTTCCTCAAACGAGCCACACATACCTACCTATCATGGCATTTCCATAGCCATTCTGAGATATATTGCCATGCAACTTCCACCGTTACATCATATGACTTGTACACTCATTGTCATATTGCTTTGCATGATCATGTAGCTGACATAGTATTTGTGGCAAAGCCACTGTTCATCATTGTTTACATGTTACGCTAGATCATTGCACATCCTGGTACACTGCCAGAAGCATTCATATAGAGTCATAGTGTTTAGTATTTTTCATATCGAGTTGTAAGTAAATAAAAGTGTGATGATTATCATTATTAGAGCACTGTCTCAATGAGGAAAGGATGATGGAGACAATGATTCCACCACAAGTAGGGATGAGACTCCGAACGAAAAATAAAAAGAAAAATAAAAAAAATAAAAAAAAAGAAAGAAAAAGAAAAGGAAAAAAATAAAAGGAAATAAATGAGAGATAAAGAGAGAAGTGACAGTGCTACTACCTCTTTTTTCACACTTGTGCTTAGAGAAGCAGCATGTTTTTCATATAGAGAGTCTCGTGTTTTGTAATTTTCATATACTAGTGGGAATTTTTCATTATAAAACTTGTCTTGTATATTCCGATGACGGGCTTCCTCAAATGCCTGAGGTTTTCATGAGCAAGCAAGTTGGATGCACACCGACTTAGTTTCATTTGAGCTTTCATACACTTATAGCTCTAGTACATTGCTGCAGAAATGGCTAGCAGTGGTGGGTGCAAAATGGCCATCAGTGGCAGGTGGAGGCCCACAGTGGCGAGGACAAAGTAGCACACGCCACTATTAATAGGGCGCACCAGAGCATGTTTGCACCATAACATGATGCACCATTGGCGAGCACCTAGTCCTGCCCGCCACTGCTAACAATTTCAAGATTAAAAAAATGCACATATTGTACTATACATATATCATCTAGCACACAAAATTATATACATCATCATCGATTTACAAATTTACATAGGCTTGCACAAAGATCATCAATGTTCTTAATCGATAAGAAAGAAAATATGAAGAATGAAAGGGTTGAATATGGTAGACATTGCTCCTCCTAGTAGCCTTCTGCTCAACCATTTTTTTTCCATGGATCTCACCTGCAAAAGAAAAAGAATAAGAAGCTAGGAAGCCAATAATACATGAACCAGAGCAAAAATGAGCATAAACGGGTGAGAATGATGAATATTACATAACATGGGTGACAAGTTTTATGTAAGAAAGAATGAACTAACTTGTTTTTATCTTATTCATTCTGGAGTAACTCTAGATGAGATGTATGCATCAGTGCCATAATTGATTCGAGAACCTCTATGAACTATAGGAGAAATCATTGCTTAGCATTTAAACAACCACCAATTAGTAACCCAACACCATGTATCAGAAACATCATGTGGAATCATCATTTTCTCAGCCTATTTGCAAAGTGCATCTGCTTCACTCTTAGTAAAACCATAAGTTCAATGACTAATCCTATTTGTAGCAAAAGTGCCAATCATATGATGCTGGTTAATAAAATCACACAAGTATATCATATGGTGCTGGTTAATAAAATCATGCAATTATATCATAACCATAAACACTCATAGGACTGCACGTGAAACACGTCGCTTGCAGTATAAGGTAGAAAGGACCAGTGTTTGGGAAAAACAAAGCAATAAAGTAGAAGGCTATTGTTATGACTTAGTGTTGGATCGGGAGGGGGAAGAGAGGAGTACCTCCTGACTGTGTGTGTGTGGCGGCTAAGAAGGGAACGGGGTGGCTGAGAGCCTCCTTCTAGGTCAGTCCCTTTACATGGGCTTGGGCCCTAAGAGATAAGTGTATGGGCTGGGCCCATACCGGTTCAACACTCCCCCTCAAGATGGGTGGTAGATATCTATCATTCCCATCTTGTCACATGCCAAGTTACAGTCCTTTGTTCCCAGTCCCTTTATCAAACAATCTGCAAACTGCTGCCCAGAGCTGACATGAGTAAGACTGATGATCCCGGCATCAAGTTTCTCCTTAATGAAGAAGCGATCAATTTCCACATGCTTTGTCCTATCATGTTGAACTGGGTTATTAGCGATGGCTATAGCTGACTGATTGTCACACCACACCTTCAATGGTCCCATCCTTAGAAGTTTCAACTCGCTCAGTAGGTACTTCACCCAGAGCATCTCACACAACCCTTGAGATAATGCTCTATACTCAGTTTCTGTTGTTGATCTAGACACAACCGGCCGTTTCTTGCTTCTCCATGACACCAAATTTCCTCCCACAAACACGCAGTAGCCAGAAGTTGATCTTCTATCATCTTGACAACTGGCCCAGTCAGAGTCACTATAGCCATCCACCTCAAGGTGTCCACTCTTTCCAAACCACAACCCTTTGCCCAGAGTCCCCTTCAAGTATCTCAGAATTCTGTGCACAATATCAAGATGCCCACTCCTTGGTTCATGCATGTATCTGCTCACCACCCCCCATAGCATACGTAATGTTAGGCCTTGTATGACACAAGTACAACAACCTCCCAACCAATTTTTGATAATCTTCCTTATTCACTAGCTCTCCTGATTGTGCTGTCACTTGGTGATTTTGTTCAATTGGAGTAGGGGCAGTACGACATCACATCATGCCCACATCATTCAAGAGATCCAAGGTGTATTTTTGTTGGCACCTGTCCGAGCCACTTCAATGCTAAGAAAGTATTTTAGGTTACCCAAATCTTTTACCTCAAACTCCTTGCTCAAACAACCCTTCAATCTCTCTATTTCCTCCTTATCATCTCCAGTGATGATAATGTCATCCACATAAACCTCAAGAATAGTGATCTTCTGATCAGAGTGCTTGTAGAACATCGTGTGGTCACCGTTACACTGACCATACCCCATACCACGGACAGCACGTCTGAACCTATCAAACCATGCCCTTGGTGATTGCTTCAGTCCATACAATGATTTCTTTAGCATGCATACCTTCCCCGTAGTCTCTGAAGTACCAAAATCTGGTGGTATCTCCATGTAGACTTCTTCCTGCAACTCACCATGCAAGAGGGCATTCTTGACATCTAATTGATGCAACTTCCACCCAAAGTTTGCAGCACAAGAGACCAATATCCTTACTGTGTTCATCTTTGCCACGGGAGCAAAAGTCTCATCATAGTCAATTCCATAAGTTTGACTATATCCTCTGGCGACCAATCTGGCCTTATACCGTTCCACCTTCCCTTCAGGATTCTGCTTCACTGTATAGATCCACTTACAACTCACTGCTTTCTTTTCTGCCGGCAATGTGGTTAGCACCCATGTCTTGTTTTTCCTTAGTGCTTCCAACTCTTCTATCATCGCTTAACGCCACTTCGGATCTTCTTTGCAGCCTTCCAATCCTTTGGAATTGACACAGTTTGAAGGGAGGAAACAAACACCTTATATGAGGGTGACAAAGCCTTATAAGACAAAAATCTGCTAATATCAAGATCATCACAAGCATCATCCTTCGGTAGAGCCTTCCTTGCTATTTCACCCTTTCTTGCCGCTTCACATGTAGCCTTTCGCAATGCAATGGGCAGCTCCACTGTGTCAGATGAGCTTGTCTCACTGTCTTGCTGCTCCCCCTGCACTCTTGCCTCACCGCCTTGCGGCTCCCCTTGCACGTGTGGTTGCCGTCGAGAGTACACCAGGGTGTTCGTCTGCCACCGATCCCGAACAGGAACCCAAAGAGCACCAATCTTAAGTGTATCGACAGTTGGCTCGACATGAACCTGCACATCATCATCAGTGAGAGTACTAACCGGAATTGTTCCCACTATTGGTTGAACCTGAACTTGCACATCATTATCAGTGTTATTGCCCACAGAATCACCCTGAGTATGAGACACATCCTTCTCCCCATCTTGACCATTTTGCACATGATGTAGGTGGTCAAGCTCTGCAAACAGCAGACTGAGATCAGTCGGCACACCATAGAATGGCTCAGACTCCCTGAAGGTAACATCCATAGTCACAAACCTGCTTTTTTCAGAGAGACACCAACATTTATACCCCTGCTGACTAGAAGAGTATCCCAGGAAGACACATTTCACTGCTCGAGGATCAAGCTTTCCAACAGATGGTCGGTGATCACGAACAAAGCAAGTACTGTCAAATAACTTAGGGAAAACAACAAACTTATTTTCTCCAACGAGCAACTCAGACGGAGATTTCATACCGAGTATCCTGGAAGGTGTCCGGTTGATTAGGTACGTGGCTGTCATAACTGCGTCATCCCATAAGAACTTAGGCACATTCATGGTAAACATTAACGACCGAGCAACCTCAAGAATATGAAGATTCTTCCTTTCGGCCACTCCATTCTGAGGTGAGGTGTCTGGACATGAAGTTTGATGAAGAATCCCTTGGTCAGCCATGAAAGCCCCAAAAATATTGTTCACATACTCTGTACCATTGTCAGTCCTAAGCACCTTGACCTGCACCTGAAACTGGTTCTTTACAAGAGCATGGAAGTTTTGAAAACAGCTAAACACCTCATCCTTGTGACGCATCAAGTAAATCCAAGTCATACGAGAATAGCAGTCAATAAAGGTAGCACAATACTTCTTTCTATTCATTGACACTACCGGGCTAGTCCATACATCCGAATGAATGAGCATAAAAGGAGATATGATCCTAAGCCCCTTACTCACATATGAGGCTCGTGTGTGTTTTGCATATTCGCAAGCATCACAGGTCAACTTGCCCTTGCCTATTCCACACATAACATCCGGAAATATTCTACTCATCTTATCAAAAGATACATGACCCATCCGACAATGATGTATCATCGCCTGCTTCTCCCTGTCCTCCATGGTCGCAGCACACACCAAGTCCGGTTGCACCTCTTGGTCCATGTACCAAAGCCCCCTATGCCTGGTGCCAGTCCCAACCGTCTGGCTCGTCTGTCGCTCCTGAATCAAGCAACCGAACTTGTCAAGGATCACACGACAGTCTATTTGATCAATGATAGCACTGAAAGAGACCAAATTGACAAGAAAAGCTGGCACATGTAAAACCGACGATAAGGAGATGGTTGAAGTGCATTTGACTGTGCCAACCCCTACGACAGGCTGATTGGTACCATCAGCAGTTTGTATAGTGCCCTTGTGAGTAGGTGCATGCTGATGGTAAGACTCAAACACACAGGAATTACCCGCAACATGCTTAGATGCTCCAGAGTCTAGGACCCACTCTGAAGCACTCTCATTAGGAGTAAGAGATGCCTTTGTCGGATTACCTTCATAAGTGGAGGCCCAGTGAGAAAAGTCTCCATAGGCAACCTCATCAACTCCCTCGCCCTGTGACGTCCCAGTGTCCCCTTCAACTACCATATGCGCCCTCTGGCCCACTGAGTTTCCTGAGTAGCCACCTTTGCCCCTGTAAAGTTGACACCCTGAGTTCCCTGGGTATCCACCTCTGCCTCTAGCGTGCCTGCCTCTGCCAGTTCCCCCTCTGTTGTATCCCCTGCCTCTACCACGAGTTGGACATTCCCTCTTCCAGTGACCTACCTCCCCACATATGACATTTGTTGGGATCTCCCCACTCCATGCGCTCAGTGACTACAAAGGTCGAAGCCGGCACAACCGGCACGTTTGCATGCTCAAGAGATAGCCTCACCTCCTCTTGAGACATTGCTGCAATAGTTTCCTCAATAGTTGGCAGGAGAGGTTGGTGCAACAGGGATGCCCCCCTGCCATGAAAGCAACCTCTGAGCCCTTCCAACAGTTTCAACACACGTCTGCGTGCAATCCACTTGCGACCTGACTCGATGCAAGCCGCATCATAGAGTTCCAGAGGATCACAGTTATCCTGCTCCGCCCACAAAGCTTGCAGCTCTGCCACATGCCATCACTGACATGTCGTCACCTTGGCGCAGCCGACTGATCTTCCCCTCAATCTGAGCAATTAGCATGAAATTACCCTTGCCAGAGTATTGGGTGGATAGAGTCTTCCATATCTCGGCGGACGTGGATAGTCCCTCTACAGAGCGACCAATGGAGGGCACCACTGAGTTCAACAACCAGCCAACGAGCACAGAGTTTATGACCTTCCATCTCTTCCCCTCCGCGGTAGTCTTGTCTCCTGGTTCATCAACTGCACCCAATAAGTGCCCATCAAGTTCCTTCTGTTCCACAGCCAGCAATGCCCTCCTGGACCAGCTCAAATAATTTGTGGCCCCCTCTAGCTTCATGTCCAGGGGTGACATTTCAAGCTTCTGAGCCACTTCCTGTCGAGGAACGATAGCCCCAGAGTTGGAGTTGGACTCCGCAAGGATCTTAGCGAGCTTCTCAAAAGCAGCAGCGAGAGCATTTGGTTCAACCATCTTTGGTTCAGCAGCACCACAGCCTCACTTCTTCTCTATAGCAGCACCAACACACAGCAGCAAAATCGGCAACTCAGATGCACAGCAGCAGGAACAGCACAACAGCAGCTTCAGGAACAGCACAGCAGCAGCTCCAACACACAACACCTCGTCCACTTTCAGTAGCAGCCCCCCTTCACCTTCAGCAAACAACTGCAGCACAACACCAACAATTCCTCCTTCCTCTCCACACAGCAGCCCCTTCTTCCTCCTAGACATAGCAAGGTAGCGGTAGCAATTCAGCACTGCACTGCACATCAGCAACCTCCTCTTCCACAAACTACAGCAGAAGCAGCAACTCTAGCAACAACCTTCTCCTTGGGCAATCAGCAGCAGCCCACTCCAGATGCACCAGCAGGCACCAGCAGCTGCCCTTCTTCCTCCTCTCTCGCAGCTACCTTCCCTGCTCGTCCTCCTCTCCACCTTTCCTCCACGAGAAGCAGCAGCCGCTTCAGATGCAGCTGCCTGTCTTCCTCCTTCCGAAACACGGCAGAAAAGAGGGGGGAGAAGAGTTTCGGGGCAGCAAGAACCAGCCCCATCCGTCGCCCTGTCGCCCGCGCAGCCTCTCCGCGCGAGAGGCTCGCTCAGATCCGCACCGCCACCTCGTCAGACCCTGCCGCTGCGCCGGCCGCCGTCGCGGTCGTCACCTCAGGCCCCACCGTCCCAGGCTCTGATACCATGTTGGATCGGGAGGGGGAAGAGAGGAGTACCTCCTGACTGTGTGTGTGTGTGTGTGGCGGCTAAGAAGGGAACGGGGTGGCTGAGAGCCTCCTTCTAGGTCAGTCCCTTTACATGGGCATGGGCCCTAAGAGATAAGTGTATGGGCTGGGCCCATACTGGTTCAACACTTATCAATGTATAAACCCAGTAGTAACAACACCATGAGCAGTACAAGAGATACCAGTACAGGAACTATGAACGTGAGGATTTGGGCAAATGCAAATTGAAAGAAGCACATGACCAGAGCATAACCACAAGTGCCAACAAGTCATGGACAACACCAATTCCATCCAAACCAGTCTATAAGCTACTATATACATAGTGCCAGACAGTGACCAACTACCCCAACAGTAACAACAATGCAACCTTTCTAAATCTAGCATCACACTAATTTAATGAGCACATTCCAAAACATAGCCATGACACCATAGCCACAAACCACCTAGCATACCACATGGAAATCCTCTGAGGAGATGGACTCACCAAGCAGGGTGGTAGCAGAAGTAGAACAAAACCACTCGGCGGACGCGGTGTGGTCAATCACCGCTGTCCCACAGGCAAGGAGAAGATAAAATTAGGCCATCTTCCACATGGTTTTGCTGTAGCAATGGCACGGGAGGCCATCTTCTTCACCTAGTTGTGGGACAAAGCTGAAAATATCAGAAACAGTCTAAACATCTAGGATCTCTGAATGATAATACCAAAATCGAAGAAAATAAATTCTCAACAACTATGATCTCTGACACTAGTTAAATCTGCATACATTATAGTTTTCTGGGGGATTTGAAGTTCTCAACCAAGAAGAGGCCAATACTGGTACCAATTTATGAGGATAACAATCGTCGCCTAGTAGGATTAGGAGTAGTAGCCGTGTAGGTTATCAACAAGTCCTACGACTATATATGTACGAGTATAGCCACTGTAATTGAACCAGATTGAAGAAATAGAAATCAAAAGGCTTGACACAAGCCTTTTGCGATCCAATCAGCGTGTCTCCTGCGTCACGTGTGTTTCGAGTGATCAAACCGGTGACTTGATCTAGCTAGCGTGCTAAGCTAGCTAGATAGCATAGCAATCAACCCAGCTGCCTACCTGGCTGCTTGCATACATGCACATGAGACTAGCCGGTCAACTAGCTTATTAGCACATGCGTTCCTTCAGACTGTAGCTTTGTACTTGTGTGTGTTCCTTCGGGAAGTAATCGACCGTAGCATCGCGTGAGTGCATCGTTGATCTCATCGGAATGTACTGGAAATCGATGTTCTGGGCCAACAGCAACACTGTTCCATCAAACATGTTTTTTTCCTAAAACTTTTGTTGCCTGAACTGGCCTTATGAAGTCAACATAGATACAATTCAGTCATCGATGTAGAGCCATTACCTGCTTGGTCGTGGATTCAGCTTGTGGGATCTCCAGCAGCTCCTTGCACATTCATCTCCATAAACTCCAGCAGAGGGATCAGAGCTTCAGTTGTAGGTTAAAAAAATGAAGGCGTCAGTTGCAATCTTTGTGTAACAGAATAGAGTAGTGAGCTACATAACAGAACACAGAATTCATTGTCTTGACACATACATGAACCGGTGCTCTACATAATAGAACAGAGAATAAAGTCCGAACCTTAAGGTAAATTTCATCCAGTTGGCCAAGTAAAAATACGTTCTTGCTATTTATTTTTGAAAAAAAGTCATACTAGTCTCCAAACTCTAATCCATCCAGTCAAGTTTGTTATTGGAGGAATCAAACCACCCCCAATACTTTCTAAAAAATAAAAATAGGAGGCGTGGATGGGAAGGGACCTTGAGCTGTTGTTGCTCCATGGTCGGGCGTCGTCCTCCTCTCTGTGCATCGGGTGAGTTGGTGATGATGTTGCACGTGAGCGCAACTACTCAATGGTTGGGTCCTGGACGACATCCGTGGAGGTCGGCTGCTGCTACAGATCGAATCCAACACAGAAAAACGAGGGGATCAGAGAAAGAAGGAATAATGCGATTTGGATCCAGGGGAGGGAGAGCCCACCATACCATGGTAGTTTCTGGAGGTTGGAGAAGGTGGCCCTGGCTGCTGCACTGCGGATTCGTCGAGGTCACCTCGGGTTGTGGCGGATCACGGCCAACCAGGGTCATCGGAGCCACGCCGGTGACACAGAGGCCGAAACCCTAGTCGTCTAGGGAGGGTCGCGGGTGGCTGGTTGAGGACGTGAAGGGTGAAAATGATCGAAGGGAGCACAGAGCGGAGGGAGGCGGTCTCGAGAGGGTGTTGTACTCCGCCGGCAGCCGCCGGAATCGGCCGGGATCGGCTAGCGAAGGCGATGGTTGCGACGGTTCGTGCGAGGGGGGAGAGGGGGGCTCTGTTCGGGCGGCTGCGCTCTCTCTGTCTCTCTTTTCCTCTTTTTTTCTTATCTGCCACGGGGCCTCTTTCTCTTTCTTTTTCTTATCTTCTTTTTTCTCATTTTTTTTCACTTCGGCAAGTGACAGGCAACACTTTGTGCCTGCCACAGATAATTTTGATCCCGCGGTAATTTTGTTCGAAAATAATACTGGCGGGTGTTGTCTCGTGCCTGCCACAGCTATTTATGTTACTAGTGGCAGGCACGTATATTTGTCCACCACTGCTATTTTTTAACAAATTTGGCAGTGATCAAAAATCCCAACGATGAGCACGTATTGTGGCCCGCCACCAGTTTGTGCCCGTCACTGATAACATTTGTCCCACGGCAAATCTGGACAGTTGTTGCCAGTGGCGAGCGCAAACTAGCGCCCGCCACCGGTAAGCTAATAGCAGTGGCGGGTGCTAGACTACGCCCGCTACTCATTTGAGGTCACCTATAAGCCCTTTTCCGGTAGTGGCAATCCCTACTCCTCACATTGATATCGATTGATGGGCATCTCCATAGCCCGTTGATCCGCCTAGTTGATGCGAGACTTTCTTCTCCACTTTTACCCCTTTGAAACCTACCACCATATTCTATTCCACCTATATGCTATGTCCATGGTTCACGCTCATGTATCCTCACAATGCAAGATGCAGTGATTCTACTAAGGGACCCTTGAGGGCGGTCACTGAACCCGTACAAATGGCAACCCTTGGGGCGGTCACCGATACTCGTACAAATTGCTCGGGGCAATCTCCACAACCTAATTGGAGACCCCGATGCTCGCCCGGAGCTTTACACCACAATGATTGAGCTCTGAGACACGACCAACCGTCTAGGGTGCCAAAGAACCCAAGAGTAAAAGGCTCTAGGGTGCTCAAACACCCAAGAGTAATAAGCTGCTCAACTTTTCACTTCCACGTATCACCGTGGAGAAACTCAAACCGATGCAACTAATGCAATGGGAAGAACACACGAAGTGGTCAAGTCCCTGACTCCCAAATCCCACCACAACAACAAAAGCTATGGAGGAATATGAGAAGAAGAACAAGGAGAACACAAAGAACTCCAAGATCTAGATCCAAGGGGTTCTCCTCACATAGAGGAGAAAGTGATTTGTGGAAATGTGGATCTAGATCTCCTCTCTCGTTTCCCTTAAGAACTAGCAAGAGTCATCGGAGGGATTGAGAGATAGCAAGCTCGAAGAAGGTCAACAATGAGGGAAGAACATGATCTCAAAAAATGACTAGAACCATTAGGGAAGAAGACCCCTTAAATAGCCCCCCCCCCCAATCCAACCGTTATGCCTACTGGTCATGCTCAAGCGGTACTACCGCTTGGGGGAACGGTACTACTGCTTAGCACGGTCAAAACAGCCCAACGAGACAGAAAAACACGAACGGTACTTCTGCTAGAGAGGTACTAACGCTCGGGGGAGCAGTAATACTGAGGGAGTCCGGGATTAAGGGGTCCTCGGACTGCCGAACTATATCTCATAGTTCGGCCTAATGGGTCATTCGTTGAAGATAAGATTAACCGAAGGCCTCATCGTTGGGCAGGAGACCTCAGGAGCCGTGGTGTGTCCGTCAAGTTGAAGATGGTAGTTTAGGCATATTTTTTCCCTCCGGTGGGCAACCGACCATATGTAACCCTAATGACCCCTGGTGTCTATATAAGCCAGAGGGTTTTAGATCATACGACACGAAAACTCATCTAGGGTTTTAGCTAGTCGATCTCGAGGTAGATCAACTATGTAACCTTCATATCATCAATATAATCAAGCAGGACGTAGAGTTTTACCTCCATAGGAGGGCCCGAACCTGGGTAAACATCGTCTCCTTCGTCCCTTTGTTACCATCGATCCTAGTCTCACAGCTCGGGACCCCCTACCCGAGATCCGCCGGTTTTGACACCGACATTGGTGCTTTCATTGAGAGTTCCGCTGTGATCACCGGAGGAATCGATGGCTCGCCTTGTCGTAAATAGCGAGATCTGCAGCCAGGGTATTCTCACCCCTGATCAGAACTTTACAGGCGGCGACGTCTCGTCACGCGCCGTCCCGGCTGGCTATCTTGGCCAGATCAGAAGCTTTGCCCCAGATCAAGGAATCAGATTCGGAACCCTAGAGTTTGTCGCTGATTCGCGGGGAGAACTTGTGTTGATAGGACCCTCAACTCTCGTGGACGAGCCCGCAGATCCCGACGCCTTGACATCGAAGGCATCGGGCCCCGCCTCGGAGGCGGCCTTCGCCCTCGGGCTGTCTAGAATGCCCAATCCAGTCATTATGACCGGATCTGCTGTGGCCGAACAAGACCTGGATCCGCTTTCACGCGACTCCAGAACCGCAACGCCGCATATCGACCCCACTCGCTTTAGCGACACGCATCCTATCATCGCCTCGTTTCTAAACGAGCTATTTGATCGGATTCAGACCATATGGGTGACTGATGACCAGACCCCAGTCTATGACTAGGTCGGGCTTAAACCCGACGATAGGGAGATTCACATCCCCACGGTCACTCACCTAGTCGCCACCGTCGAGTGTCTGGCTGGGGGCTCGTCCCCCCAACGACCGGAATTAAAAACGGTTTATACCCCAGTCTCTGATCATCGAGGCCTCACTTGTAACCCTGACCCTGGAGTTCGCTCCGGAGATAAATCGGTGCCGGCCTCTGATCTAGCATACAACTCGGAACCCGTAATTTCGGACTCACATTGCGGCGTGGAATCAAAGTTTTTCCCACCCACCACCCAAGTCGAGCACTCAAGCATCGCATTAGAGTCCAAGTCTTCGGGCTCACGGGGTGTCAAACATTTACCAGGAGAGTCGGTTCATCATTTTTGGGCTAGACTCCTCCTCGCCAGAAACAAAGTACGAGGTCTCAATGACCAGGAAATAATGGCAACCTTCACTCGCAATTGCCACGACGAAGGGATTCTCAACGCCCTTGCTCGTCGGCACATTCGCAGCTTCACCGAGCTATCTGACTTGGTGCAAAAATATTGTGCCATGGAGAGCACCTGGCAAGCCGAGCGGCTACTTTCGGAACCAACCTTTAGTGAGTACCCTAGAGGAGACCGGAAAAAGAGGATACCCTCGAAGCGGCTAGCCGAACTCGAACCTGCCGAAAAGAGAAATCGGCCCCCTACGGGGGTCAGAACTGTCCTTGACGGGCTACTAGATAAACCATGCCCTATACATTCCGTATTGCTGAACACAAGCCCGACTCACAGCCTTAGAACCTGCTGGGTCGTCAGGCAGGTCGCAAAAAGTGGCGAAGCAATCCTTGAGGCACTACCGCCGAACAGGCATCCCACATCGCCACCAAAGTACAATGCCGAAGTCCTGACGATCTACGAAACGTTCCCCTCAAGGAACAGGAGGAAACGAGCTCTTAGAGAACTCGAATAGGTCTATCATGTGGCAGCAACAAGTTCATGGGTAGATATACCCATTACCTTCGGAGATACTGACCGACTAACCATCCATCCCGATCATACACCGGCCGCACTGGTCTTAAACCCCATCGTCGATGGCTTCAGGTTGCATAAAGTGCTAATGGATGGCGGCAGTGGTTTAAACCTTATCTACGAAGACACCCTGGAAAAAATGCAATTCGACCAATCTCGCATCGTGCATAGCAACTCAACATTCCGGGGAATCATTCCTGGGAGAGAGGCGCGTTGTTCAAGGCGTATCACCCTGGACGTAGTTTCGACACGCCCGAAAACTACCGATCTGAAGAGCTTCTCTTCCATATCGTGCCCTTCCCCAGCGGCTACCATGCCCTGCTGGGGCGTGACGCCTTAACAAAATTCCAGGCTATACCACATTACGGGTATATGAAGCTCAAAATGCCAGGCCCAAACGGAGTAATCACAATCGCCAGTGATCCGAACATAGCCCTTCGAGCCGAAAACAAAACAGCAACGCTCGCCCTCGAGGCACTAGCTGAGTCCTTCGCCGCAGAAGAGTTGACCACACTCCGGTCAACAGTAGATAAGGACGATGTGATCCTTAGCAAAAGGCCCAAATCCACGTCCTTTAAACCTGCAGATGAAATCGTCAAATTCCAGGTACACCAGACGGACCCCAACAAAACAGCATCCATCGGAGCTCAGCTGGACCCCACGGTGGACGAAGCACTACGAGCATTCTTCCTAGAAAATTGGGACATCTTTGCTTGGCACCCTTCTGATATGCCCGGAATCCCACGGCGGCTAGCAGAACACAGTCTGAACATCATCGAAGGCTTCAAGCCCGTCAAGCAGACTCCGCGCCGCTTTTCCGAGCCCAACCGACAAGCTATGGGTGAAGAATTAGCCAAACTGCTAGAGGCTGGATTCATACGGGAGATTAAGCATCCCAAATGGTTGGCCAATCTGGTGATGGTACCAAAGAAAGACAAATCCTGGCGGCTGTGCGTCGACTTCAAAGACCTTAACAAGGCCTGCCCCAAGGACCCTTTCCCCCTACCACGGATAGACCAGATCATCGACGCCACAGCCGGACACGATTCACTATGTTTCCTCGACGCTTACTCCGGATACCATCAGATCAAAATGAAGGAATCCGACCAAGCTGCAACCTCATTCATCACCCCATACGAGCCATTCTGTTTCAACACAATGCCTTTCGGGCTAAAGAACGCTAGGGCTACATACCAGCGCATGATCCAGACCTGTCTCGAAAAATAGGTTGGCAAAATAGTCGAGGCATACGTTGACGATGTGGTCATTAAAACCAAACACGTCAGCCAGCTGGTCGACGACCTCAGGCAAACCTTTGCCAGCTTACGTGAGTACGATATACGGCTCAATCCGGAGAAGTGTGTATTCGGAGTTGCCGCTGGTAAACTGCTCGGATTCATTGTCTCCCATAGAGGAATAGAAGCGAATCCGGCCAAGATCCGTGCCTTATCAGAACTTGCAGTTCCCACAGAGCTAAAGCATGTCCAAAGGTTGGCTGGTTGCATGGCGGCGTTAAGTTGCTTTATCTCCCGCCTCGGTGAAAAGGTTTTACCGCTCTACAAATTGCTGAAACGGACCAAGAATTTCGAATGGATCGATGAAGCAACGACTGCGTTAGAAGAAATCAAAACACTCCTGGCAAGTAATCCCATACTCACAGCACCAGGCACTGGTGAGCCTATGTTATTATACATATCGGCCACCAACCAAGTCGTTAGCGCAGTGCTCGTCGTCAAACGAGAGGAGGAGGGACACAAATTCTGGAAACAGAAGCCGGTCTATTACGTGTCAGAAGAAATAACGCAATGCAAGTCCAGATACCCGCAGTACCAGAAGATAGCCTATACAGTATTTATGGCATCACGGAAACTAAGACACTACTTCCAAGAGTGTTCGGTCACGGTGGCATCCGAAGTACCCCTGAACGATATAATCAACAACAGGGACGCCACTGGCCGCATAGCCAAATGGTCCATTGAGCTCCTTCCTTTTGAAATTACCTACAAACCACGACGAGCTATTAAATCTCAGGTGCTGGCAGATTTCCTCGCCGAATGGACAGAGGCCGAGCTCCCCAGGAAATATAGTACATACTCCCATTGGATGATGTACTTCGATGGATCCAAAACTTTGGCCGGACTGGGGGCTGGAGTTATTCTCACATCCCCCACAGGCGACAACGTTCGATATGTGTTGCAGATCATGTATGCCGACTCCAACAATGCAGCCGAATACGAAGCCCTCTTGCACGGTCTTCGGATGGCAGCCTCAATGGGCATACAGCGGCTGGAGGTACGGGGAGACTCCAACCTGGCCATCTCTCAAATCAACGGCGAGTTCGATGCCAAAAATCCGAAGATGGCGGCATATAGAAACGCCGTCCTTAAAATATCCGCACGGTTCGAGGGGCTGGAATTTCATCATGTTGCTAGAGACAACAACCAGGCCGCTGATATATTGGCCCGCATGGGGGCCAAACGTGACCCCGTCCTGAAAAACACTTTCCTGCAATGGATCTTTAAGCCATCAGTGGTTTGGCAGGACGATAATAAGGGCACCGGACCCGTCAGTTCGGAAGAGGTTGCTCCCCTATAAACAAACCAGATGACCAAATCATCGGCGACTCCGTAATGGACGAAACGCCTTCGGCTCATGAGGTCATGGCAGTAATCGCGCCATGGACCGAGCCCTTCCTTGCCTACCTTCTTCACAAAGAACTCCCCGACGATCAGACAGAGGCGCGGCGCATAATCCGGCGATCCAAGGCCTACAAAGTCCACGAGGGTGAGTTATACAAGAAAAGCACCACCGGAGTACTCCAGCGGTGCATATCTGAGGAAGAAGGGCGGCAGCTCTTGGCCGAAGTCCACGCAGGAATGGGCGGCCATCACGCCGCAGCAAGGGCCTTAGTAGGAAAAGCCTTTCGGGCTGGTTTCTTCTGGCCCATCGCTCGACCAGACGCCCAGTCGCTTGTCCAGCATTGCGTGGGATGCCAACTTTTCGCAAATCAAAGTCACATGCCCCCAACGGCTCTTCGGACTATTCCGATCACTTGGCCTTTTGCGGTCTGGGGGCTAGACATGGTCGGACCACTTAAAGGGGGGACCAAGAAAAATAAATACCTACTGGTCATGGTGGACAAATTCACCAAATGGATCGAAGCAAAACCTGTCAAATCAGGCAAGTCCGGACCAGTAATCAACTTTATATCTGGCGTGGTACACCGTTACAGTGTCCCACACAGTATAATAACGGACAATGGATCCAACTTCACCGCTCAGGAAGTAAAAGACTGGTGCGCAAAAGTGGGCATTAAGCTCGATTACGCCTCGGTGTATCACCCACAGACCAATGGACAGGTCGAACGAGCCAATGGCCTCATTATGAGTGGTATTAAGCCACGATTGGTCCGATCTCTTCATGATTCCGACTGCCATTGGGTGGAGGAACTTGATTCCGTTCTGTGGGGCATGCGTACCACCTCGAATCGATCAACGGGATACACACCGTTCTTCATGGTCTATGGGGCAGAAGCGGTCCTTCCTTGTGATATTATTCACGATGCACCAAGGGTGCGCATGTACGAAGAAAAGGAGGCCGAGTTAGATCGGCAAGACGACTTGGACGCCTTGGAAGAAGAGCGTGACATAGCTCGGGCCCGTTCTACCTTTTATCAACAGCAGGCCTGACGTTACCAGAGTAGGGAGGTCAGGGCAAAAGCATACAATGTGGGTGAACTCGTCCTACGGCTCCCGGAGAAGCAGAAGCATAAACTCAAGCCCAAATGGGAAGGCCCCTTCATAATTGATGAAGTACTCGCAGGAGGGGCTTACCGTCTTCGGAACCCGCCGGACAACCGCCTCGAACCAAACCCATGGAACGCAGCTCGCCTTCGGCGCTTCTACGGCTAGACCGGTGTCATCATACTCTTTACCCTCCATTTTTCTTTCTTCTCTTTGTTGTTTCCTTTCCCTCCCACCTTCATTTTTGGCAGGTTTGGATTTTTTATCCCCAAGTCTATGTTCGGCTCGACCGATCTTGTATTAAGATTTTTCGGCATGCATCTTCAAATGCTAAAATCCGAACACTGTACCTGGGGGCTTCTTCCTGCAGCCGTTGATTATATATTTTAAGAATCTATTCACATTTATTGTGTATGCATGTTTCCCTTGTCGATTTTTTACGCCATTATATGAATCAATTCGAACTAAGATTTTGCCAAGCTGGGTTGCCTCGCTCCTGTGCTTACCCTCTACGTTCCCGATTGTTCGGCTAGAGGGTAAAGGGAGCACCTCTGCGATTGTTACGACCGGGTCATCCGGATACGTACCTCAGACGGGTGAAGCCGAAAGCTAGCTATCTTCAGCAGAAAATTGGTCGGCTACAACGGGATCCACAAATAAAATTACGGAGGTTATCGCCCATACTCAGGCTTTTTCTCTCACGAAAGCCATTTAGTCGCATACTAGCTGTATACGGCCTTATTATCTACGATTTACGTAGCACCCTGAAGAAAGGTATCGACAGAGCTACTATTTTCTTCGGAAGATGTTTCTTACGCTTCACAGTAATATAACATATGTCCCTGTGTGCTTTCTGTCCGTTCGCACCAAATGGTCGGATTGCCTGGTTCCCCGAAACACAATTCACTCTTCTCGAGTGATATTTTCTAAGGAACACTCCCAAGCTCTTCGCACGGGAGGTCGAAGCCGATGGCCGGTTAGGACAAAGTTTACAACACAACGGAGCAACTCCTTGATTATCAGTACATGGTTACATTTAATCATACATCTGGCTGCTGGTCGAGATCGTCTATTAAAGCGTCCAGGGAGCAATCTTCATGCGAGAGACGGGCGGCAGGCATCACTTGGTTGTACACCAAATGAAGCGGCACTTCTTGTCCATCCGACCCTACCGGCCCAACCCGAGCCATATGCTCGGGGTCAAGGCCGGTATAACGTGTCTTGATCATCGCCCACGCCTCCCGTGCCCTCCCGGCAGGCCGAGGTCTTCCATAGCTCGAATCGGTTTCGGGCTCCCTTGAATCGATCAACCAGTTGGGTCATCTCCTCCGGAGGTTGCTCGGCAGGTCATAGCGCTTTTATCATGCTCTTCATGGCCTTCCGAGCCCGCTCATGAAGGGCGGACAGCTCCTTCAGAAGGCTTCCCCGGTAGGATCCGATCTCTTCTTCGGGTCGCCCGAATAGGAGACCTATACATGACTACAGGCATGTCCATTAGACTTCATATAAAAGAAGCACCATCCGATGTTAGAATCACACTTACCGAACATGCCCCTCTGCAATTTCTGGTTCTCTTCTTGGACCTGGGATAATTGAGTCTTTAAGCTCTCAATTTCTTCGGCCTGCCGTTTGTTTTCCACCTGGAGGTGTTTCTTCTCCTCCAAGTTTCGCTGCAGCGAAAGGCAGCCAGCCTCATACTGGGATTCGGCGTACCTCTGGGATTCCCGGGCTGCATCCAAATCTTTTTTGCAATTGCCCTATTGATTCAGCTGCTAAACGTACCATCGCGTCAGCATGGGATTATACGCTAAGACCAGCAGAATAATTATACTCACCATGCGCCTCCCAGGTAAACTTCTTTACTTGTTCAAGCTCGGCCTTCACGGTTTCCACCTGTGTTCGGCTCGCTGCCAATTCATTGGCCAATTGCTCGTTCTGCTGCCTCGAGGCCTGCATCATCCATGCAAGCAATGTGCGGATCCTTAATTCAGTCGTCCCAACCAAATCAAGGCTCGGGGGCTACTGGGATCACATTTATGTTCGGATTTTTAAATCACTTACCTTCAGGCCAGACGATATCAGCTTCACAGCTTCGCCAAACCCGGCTCGGGCAGCTCCAAGGTGTGTGTCCGCCGAACGTAGAGCGTTGAACTCTTGTTCGGAAAACATCGGATTGCACAGGATTCCTCGCCGCTGCCGATGTCTCATCGCGCTCCCTGCTTCGGATTTAGTGACTGATACCTCGTCCCCAGAGTCTTCGGGGGTCGGATTGGCCATGGGAGCTGCCGCGGCGGGTTCGGCATGAGCAGGAGATCTTGACTCATGCGTGTTGCCGGTCGTCCCGGCAATGTCTTCGGTGGAGGAGGGTTGTACTCGCTTCCTGAGTCAGTCGAGTAATTCGGCATAAGGTTTTCTGTAAAGATCCTACCGATCATAATAATAATAGATCAAACGACCGAACAAAGTACCTTTTGGTTGATCGAGTGTTCGGCACCGTCTCTACGACCGGCTCACATAAGGGACTCCTGTTGGCGCCCGGCTCGGGTATTGCTGCTGTAGCCGACGTTCGTCGTGAGGACCGGCGCCGCTTGGGAGTGGGAGTCGGTATGTTTGGGTCAACCGGGGACGCCTGCCTTTTGCAGGTAGAATTTTTCTTCTTGCCCGCAGTAGAGGAGGGGAGTGATCCGGGGTGATCGGCTATGATGGCCACCCTAGATCGATCAAGGCTCTCCTGATAAAAGACCCCGTCTTCATATGCCAGCGACAGCTCCGGATCGTCATGAAATCCTGGATCATCGTCACGGGAGTAGTCCTCTGGTTGGGGGGCCGGACAGTTGATTGTCTCGGCAAAGCTCCACCATTCCTGTTTGCGCAGATGGAAAGCATTAGTCAAAAAGGGCGAATAAAAACCCGAACTCAAGATACAGAGTCAAAGGGTTTACCAATTCAATGGGGTTTTAACTCGAGTAGCCCTCCTTAACCTTCAATTGAACAAAATCTTCTCCTTCTCCTTTGTACAAGTCAGCAAGTGCGGCTGCCAAGCCCATCTGATTGGCAGGGCCCAGCCGTCGGGAGCGAGTGGTGTCACTCGTTCCGTTGTATTGCCACAAAGGATGTATCCTTTGTTGTAAAGGTTGGACGCATCGGGAGATGGCGGCGGACATCACGTCGATCATTGTCAGCTTGTGATGAGCTAATATACTTACGTGGGCGGCTAAACGTTGAACTTCGGCACTGTCCTCTTGGGACGAACTCCTCGGTCTCCAATTATACTTTTTCTTCGGGGGAGCGTCAGAGTATTCGGGCAAGCCCCTCCGAGCTGGATCGAATAGGGGAACGTCCTCGATGTAGAACCACTCCGAAGACCACTCTTCGGACTCCTTCTTCAGTGTCCCCGCTGGGTATCCTGTTCCCGCTATACGACATACTTCGGCTCCTCCGATTTCTCGAATTGTCTCGCCCCGAGTTCGGGGGACGAGCCAGAAGTACTTCCTCCATAATTCAAAGTGCGCCTCGCAGCCTAAGAACATTTCGCAGAGAGCGACAAAGCCCGAAATGTGTAGAATGGATCCGGGGGTGAGATGATGGAGCTGGATCCCATAGAACTCCAGTAACCCCCTGAGGAAAGGATGGACGGGGAACCCTAGGCCCCGTAAGAGGAAGGGCACAAAGCATACCCGCTTTCCCTGGTTAGGATTGGGGAAATTCTCCACGAAAGCTTCGCCGTCGAAGGAAGTCAAGCCGGCGCGAGTTGCCGCCAGATCTGAGGAAGGGAGATACCCTTGGGTCTCGAGGTCGCGCAGTCGGAGAAGGGATACAAAGCAATTCGTCCAATCCCCAGGGCGAGAGCCGTAAGGGCTCGAGGAGGAGCTGGGGGCGCTCGCCATGATTTGGTGATGGTCTCTCGCTCGAAGTTTTTTAAGAACGGGGAGGAAGAGGAAGCTGTGACCCAGACCACAACTTAGCTTGTTTAAATAAGTGGTGCCTCCCTTGCGGGAGGGATAGTCTTGTAAAACGCTGCCGGGCCGCTCGTCTCCCCTCGGCGCACAAGAATCGAGGAGCGCTTAAGATTATCATATTGGGTCCCGCAAGTTCTCAGCAATCGAGGATTATCCGATGACGGGACGGTTGCCAAGCAGGAAGAGGTAGAGGGACTCGCCTTGCAAGTCGAAGACTTCGACACGCAAGATTGTCCGGATATGCCCCGGCGTTGGAGGCTAGTCCGGGGGCTACTGAGGGAGTCCGGGATTAAGGGGTCCTCGGACTACCAAACTATATCTCATAGTTCGGCCTAATGGGCCATTCGTTATATATAAGATTAACCGAAGGCCTCGTCGTTGGGCAGGAGACCTCAGGAGCCGTGGCGTGTCCGTCAAGTTGAAGATGGTAGTTTAGGCATGTTTTTTCCCTCCGGTGGGCAACCGACCATATGTAACCCTAATGACCCCTGGTGTCTATATAAGCCAGAGGGTTTTAGATCATACGACATGAAAACTCATCTAGGGTTTTAGCTAGTCGATCTCGAGGTAAATCAACTCTGTAACCTTCATATCATCAATATAATCAAGCAGGACGTAGGGTTTTACCTCCATAGGAGGGCCCGAACCTGGGTAAACATCGTCTCCTTCGTCCCTTTGTTACCATCGATCCTAGTCTCACAGCTCGGGACCCCCTACCCGAGATCCGCCGGTTTTGACACCGACAACTACCGCTCGGGAGAGCAGTACTACCGTTCTCTACTACCGCTCGAGCAGATTGGGCAACAGAAGCATAAAAATAAGTGAAAGTGGTTGCAGTAGAAGGAAGCAGAAGTACCGCGCAAGAGGTACTACCGCCTGGGGGAGCAGTACTATCGCTTAGAGCTAGAAAAAAGATCCCAAGCCCGAGCCCGGCCCGGCCTGGGCCGAAGCACATGAAAAGTATCGTTTTTAATTAACTTAATATTATTCAGGATATTTTATTAATTTATTATACTTATATTTTGAATAAAAATATTTATACACACTTTTCGGGCTTTCGGGTCATGCTTCGGGCCAGAAAATGGTGCCCGAACCTGGCCCGAATGTCGGGCTTCGGGTTCGGGCCTTCGAGTCGGGTTGTCCATGAATAGGTGCACTTAGAGCAGTACTACCGCTCTACTACCGCTTAAAACTAAAAAACTACCCAAGCAAAAAAGAAGGATGCTCCAATACAGAAACTACTATAGCTACTGCAAACAGACTCCAAAATCAACAAACTCAAGCTTGTTGGATATAATAAGAAGTGGCAATAGAAGAATGCCTATGATATAGAGGTGTGAAACCTCTATGGATGAAGATCTGACAAAAACTCTAACATCGAAAACGTACTAGATGATGCATACAAAAACCGTTCTCGATGAACTTGAGCTTGTCAAGAAGGTGAACATAAGCTCAAAGACTCTCAAAGCAAAAAGTACAAACAAGAAACAAGAAAGATGATGCCAAGAATGTAATGGTTTGAGCTCTCTACGAATGATACGATCAAGCTACTCACTCGAGAGCCCCTTGATAGTACCACTATCGATCCTATAACCCGGTCTCCCAACTAATACCATGAGACCGGTAAAATAGAAAACCTATCAAGGACAAACATTTTCCTTGCGCATAGTCCACTTGAGCTAGATGATGACGATCTTGACCTCCTCAAGTTGGTCCACCTTTCTTGATTGTGTCGGCTCTATGAAGACTAGTAGATTGCTCCCCCATACTCCACTATGGGTGAGCCTCTCTTCGGCACATCTTCATATGTCCATTGTGACCACAATGGACGACAAGATTCAAGCATGTGATATCTTCGGGATGCTCCGCTTGAACTTGCACACCGCAATCTTGATGACGATCACCACTTGATGTCATCCTCCATGGGTTGTATGATATCTTTTTTTTATGCATGCCCATGAAAACAAACCTAACCCCACAAAGAACTCTCACATAGAACATGGTTTAGTACACAAAGTGTAATGGACAATGCTTACCATACCATGAGAGTACTTGATCCCACTCGATACATCTTCTCCGCTTTGTGTGTTGATCAACTTGAATCACTCTTTGTACTTAGTCTTGATCGACCTTTCTTTCCAACTCTCTTCATTAGTGATGGTGTCCTGGACTAGGGGGTACTCACCACGTCGTCTCCCGACCAGTGGGTCGGGCCGAGGACCCCCAGGGCGATTCATTAATGGGCCACTTCGGGCAGCCCATGATGCATACAAGGGAGATTCCACAAGACTTGGCGCACAAGACAAGGACTCCTCTAAACCCTAGGCCTACGGTGCATTATATAAACCGAGGCCAGGCTAGTCAATAGACAAGATAATATTCATTACAACAATCTCGTGGTAGATACCTGTACTCTGTACTATCCCCCATATCAATATAATCAAAAGCAGGACGTAGGGTATTATCTCCTCGAGAGAGAACCTGGGTAAAATCCTGTGTCCATGTTACCATCGCTCCAAGACGCCTAGCTTAGGACCCCTACTACGAGATATGTCGGATTTGACACCGACATTGGTGCTTTCATTGAGAGCCCGCTAGGTGTTCATCACGGATTGATGGGAATCTAGATCAACAATCAGGTGATATTTTTCCAGTCAGATCTGTTTTATATAAATTTTCTTTCATGTGAATCGTTGTCGCCATGTCATGCTGGTTGTTCGAGATGAGATCAGGAGGAGTTCGGATGATGCCGTGACGTCCTTACATGAAATTGGACAACCTACCTAATCTGATCTCTAGGATGATTAGATCTGGCTATGGCAAATTCGGTGGCGGCCGGACGCGTAGCAGTAGCGCTTCGGGCAGGGAAAAAGCACGTGGTACAGATTGGCCAACACGAAGGACGGAGCCCGAGGACCGCGCAAGGTGGTGGCGACCACGGTCTTTGGAACACATAGAGGATGGCAAGGCATCGTAAAGTGCAAGCCCACTCCCATGTCCTGTTTGCTAGTACACCCAGTTAGTACTAGTATATGCGGGAGCGGTTATCAATACTTGATGAACAATTGGGAGTAATTCTGTATGTGAACTCCATCGCAAGAACCATTAGGTAGCCCTCACATCGTGTGAGTACTAGTAGTATGGTCACATGCCATGCAATTTGCCAGGTGATACCTTTTCAAGTTTTTCATATTACACAAGATATTTTTACACATAGAATATTTTCTGTTCGTTTGTGCTACATAATTTTTGCAAAGATATTCTACCAACGCGCGTACGTGATGTCGGTCGGGTCAGTCACTCATCGTCACCTTAGCTAGACGACCTATATAATCGGCCTCAACTATGCCATGTCGCCACCTCGGCAAGCCGATGTCATCGTCCTGCCTGCGTCGACGAAGTTGTGACATCGCTCTGACGCCATCCCTGTGTCGGCATCTCGACGCCGCCACTCTAATGAGCCAACCTCGGCGCCCAGGCCATATTCCTTTAATTATTTGGTTCACTTAAATTAGCTAAGTAAAAGAATTGTTTTTACCCTTATTTGTTATTACTTTTGACTTGCACTATTTTATGTGCGCAGGTAATTGACTTTCACTTTGTAATGCAGTCACCTCGGCGCGCCAGCGCCGTCGTCCTGTCTCCATTGACCAAATTGTGTCGTCACCTTGCTGGACGGGGGGCTTTGTCACATCTTCATCAACCTGCTCCGGGGACTTCGACGTCACTAGCCGACCAGCTTCGTCATGTTAGCTGGACCGGGGGCTTCGCCTTGCCACATCGATCATGCTGCATCGCCACTTCATCAAGCCGAGCTCTTCGCTCGGGCACCTCTGTACCGGCTTGGGGGCTGGGGCCTCGATCCGCCGCAAGCTCGGCCCATGTCATCAAATGCCAAACACATTAACTAGCTAAGTCATTTTCATGCTTAGCTGTCTTTGGAAATTTTACTTTTTGTTTGGTTCAACCAAACATGATATTTTTTGTTAAAGAAAAAAACTGTTTGTTAAAAACTTTGTTAAAAATTCCCTTACCCGATTTAACCGGGGGCTCTTAAATTTGTATGAGCCGTTTTATAATAAATGTGTTTTCTTCTTGGTCATTGCAAAGTCTTTTTCTACTACTCCTTTTTCCGACACTAGTGTGTGGTCAACAGCCGGATAGCCTGGTTTCTTTCTAAAGCCGCTCGAGTTTAGTTCGCTAAACAGGCCTCGGAGAAACACTCCGCCTTCGGGATATGGAGGTTGAAGCCAAAGGCTAACCCGCTTGAAGTCCGGAGATCGGATGTATCATGTTAAAGCACGACCGAAGCACATATTAATTTTAAGACCAATTTCGGGTTGGCACAATAAAAACTTGATTCTATTTAAACATAAAGTTTTTTGGATTTTCGAGCTTATGGCACTTTTAAGCTATTTGTATGTTTTTCTTTTAGGATGGCGGGACATCCTCATGACCGAGGTACCCTGCGTAATAATTTAGCTCAGGAGATATTTTTTGACCCACGGCTCGGTATCTTTCCTGCCAACTTACACCTCGGCGTTGGCAACACGCACATGACATCCAGACTAGTTCCTGAGGAGATTCGATCCTCATGTTGGTCGGCCGCACACAACCCGAGTCTCGGGGGATATTGTGCATAGATCTCATAATACAACGTCAGATGCCTTTAAAGTATTGGCAATATCAATGGGGGACTCCGACTAGAGCTGAACCCACAAAAAGCCAAGGTACTCCGAGCAGTCCTCGACAAAACATTCTCGGATATTGCTTTATATGCATCAGTTTAAAATTGTGTCTTCGGTCAATAGTTGGGTTGCCCGTCTCCTGTGATTGCCTCCTACATTCCACTTTGTTCGGGTAGGTGTGGAAAGGGAGAACCACTGCAATTGTACTTCCGATTTAACTGGTCAAGTGCCTCAGTGGAGAAAGCTGAAAACTGACTGTCACAATGAGCGCAAACTGGTCAGCGATCTGATGACTCTGTCAAACTATAGACCGATAGAGGTTACCCCGTGGGCCTTTCATAAAATTGGCCGAAGTGTTAATGGCTTGACCTCGGCTGACGCCGAACACTAACCGGGGGCTAGTAACTGGCCTCCCAAACTTTAAGCTCCTATGACTAAGTGAAAGTTATAAAGCCTAGATGTCTGATTGCCTCGTTTCCGCTAACACAACCGTCTCCGGGCACCGAGACGTCGGCTAAGGGTTCTCTTGTTACTGCGGAAACACCCCACGTAGCATCTACAAAGGGGTAGAAGCCGATGATGGGCCATTCTCAAATGATAAACGGTCACAAAGGAGTCAAAATAGCATATAGCATAACAAGCATTTGTATTCAATATGCGAGTGCTGCCTTCCGTAGTCATCGTTATAAAGCCATAAATATGCATCGATTTGTCTTAAGATTTTGACCAAGCTGGGTTGCCTGGCTCATGTGCTTACCCCCTACGTTCCTGATTGTTCGGCTAGGAGGTAAAGGGAGCACCTCTGTGATTGTTACTTCCGGGTCATCCGGGTTAGTACCTCAGACTGGGTGAAGCCGAAAGCTAGCCATCTTAAGAATATAATTGGTCGGCAACGATGGAAGTGAAAATTTTGGTTCCTTAAAGACCACATAGTTCGGAAAAATTCCCCAAACTAAATCCTCAATATCTTCCCTCCCACATTGATCGGAGTTGAGGCTTCATGATCATGGTCACCATGATAGCCTGGGAAAAGGAACTTATAAATGGACTATTTTTCCCAGAAGATGTTTCTTACGTTAAATAGTAATATAACATATCTCTTCGCGTACCTTTGTTTATAAAACCGTATGGCCGGATTGCCTTGTTTGTCGTAAATCTTTGCCCTTATAAAGGCTTTATAAAGTAGGACAAACACTCCTCCGCTACTGGCCGAGGAGGTTGAAGCCAATGATCGGTCAACAAAGTCTTGTACAGCGGATTCGAGCTTTAATGATGTAAAGTACTTGGATACATAGAATCATTACACATAAATTGTGTCAAACGTAACAAAATTTGTGTCAAACAAATATCGATCCTTAATTTGACCACCCGTGCCTAAATTAAGGCTCGGGGGCTACTGCATTGCCTATTCAACGCAGCAATCCAAAGTGCAATATGGTTTCCGAGGAGATTCGATCCTCAGGTTGGTCGGCCGCACCCAACCCGAGTCTCGGAAACTATTGTGTACCGCGTTTCCATCCCTAACGTATGCTGTCGAGCAAGGACTTGATCCTCAGGCCGATTTTGCAAATCGACCTAAGTCTTAGGGGCTACTGGGATCAGTGGTTTTATTTTGATTATTATTTTTTCCCTTCAGGTGCATCTCGGGTTTTAGACCGACACACACCTTGAGGGCTACTGGCAATACATCTCGGTTGTAAATAAATTGCGGCGATCGTAAATAAATCCCCCAAAAAACAGCCCGAGACCAAGGTGGTGCACCACCTTGGAAGCAGTCCGGCATAAAGCTTGGATGCAAGTGGCTGGCTCCATAAAGGGCATTTCCAGCATTAAGCTCGGATGAACTCCTTCAACCATTTCAAGACCGAGATAATCTATGACACCTCGGATGCATACCGGGGTTCGAGCTCGGCTGCAAAAAGATACCTCGGATACAGTCCGACATTGGAGCTCGGACACAGTCCGGTGTTGGAGCTCGGATGCAAAAAAGACACCTCGGATGCAGTTCGGCGTTGGAGCTCGGACGCAAGAGGACACCACCGCGCGGGAAACACTTCGAACCCGAGGTGTGGCGTAAAAAATAACAAGGCATTGGTAAAGGCCGAGAACTTAAAGGGGCTCCTCAGATGCCCGACATGTGAACTCTTCGGATACACCTCGACGATCCTCAAAATCGGAGATGGGAAGATTTGTTGAACCAGTTTTCAAGACCGACGACCGAAGACGAAGAACAGTTCGGAAGAACCGAGGAGCGTCCCCAACTTGAAGACCGGTTCAGGGGGCTACTGATGGTGTCCTGGACAAGGGGGTACTCACCACGTCGTCTCCCGACCAGTGGGTCGGGCCGAGGACTCCCCAGGGCGATTCATTAATGGGCCACTTCGGGCAGCCCATGATGCATACAAGGGAGATTACACAAGACTTGGCGCACAAGACAAGGACTCCTCTAAACCTAGGCCTACGGTGCATTATATAAACCGAGGCCAGGCTAGTCAATAGACAAGATAATATTCATTACAACAATCTCGTGGTAGATACCTGTACTCTGTACTATCCCCCATATCAATACAATCAAAAGCAGGACGTAGGGTATTATCTCCTCGAGAGAGCCCGAACCTGGGTAAAATCCTGTGTCCATGTTACCATCGCTCCAAGACGCCTAGCTTAGGACCCCTACTACGAGATATGTCAGATTTGACACCGACAGTTAGGATGATGTATTAAAGGTAAACATGAATGTTCACACAATCTTCTTCTTCAAGACATGCTTGCAATAAGCTTCAACAAGTATTCTTCTTCTATCAACCTTGAAACCAATAACTGGTCTTCAAGCAATGCCTATGGACAAACCCTTCAAGTATAACTCAACGAAACCATTAAACCATAGGGATTGTCATCTATTACCAAAACCACACATGGGGGCACCATGCACTTTCAATCTCCAACATCGAAAACGCAATAGAGATGCACAAGAAATACATTTTAGATGAACTTGAGCTTGTCACGAAGATAAACACAAGCTATAAAACCTCAGATAGAGAAAAAAACCAAACGAGAACCAATAAAGATGATTCCAAGGATGCAAAGGTTTGAGATTTCTACGAACGATATAAATAAGCTACTCACTCGAGACAAACCCCTTGATTGTGTGACTATCGATTCTATAACTTAGTCTCCCAACTGACATCATGAGACCGGTAAGATGGAAAACCTATCAAGGTTATACCTTTGCCTTGTGCATAATTTACTTGAGCTAGATGATGACGATCTTGACCTCTTCAAGTTGGACCACATTTTTTTATTGCCCTGGCTTGATAAAGACTAGTAAATTGACCCCCCATACTCCACTATGGATGAGCCTCTCTTAGGCACATCTTCACTTTTCCATCATCACAGTAGAATGGACGGCAAGCTTCAACCATATGATATGTCACGACCCACCTTTTCAGGCATACAGTTTCCGTGTGTTTCTATGCCAACCCCTGGATCGAATCGTCGGCATACACCGTAACGATATTGTATCATACACAAATGTGTCCTTTATTACATCGCATGATCCATAAAGCAAATAGTCTTACAGACTCTAGCCACCGGCTTGTCAAATACATAGTCTTACAATAAGCAAACAAAGTTCATAACAAGAGGAAACGGAATCAAATGTAAAGTAGACGTCTTGGTAAGCTACATCAACACCACGGGGAAGCATGTCGAGTGGAGGCACAAAACCCTACGTAACATTACTCCTCGTAGTATTCACCTGCAACATGATATGTTGCATCCACTAGGGTCAATACATTGAATTTATTGGCAAGTCCATAGTTAAATGGAAACCTGTTCACCTACATGCATTTGGCTGGTGGGGCTCAAGGCTCTTAGCATAAAAGGTGGTCAATTCTAATAGTTGGACATACCATATCACATAGTAGTTGAAAGGACGTGGATATCGCCTAGAGGGGGGTGAATAGGCGCTTTAAAATAATTACGGTTTAGGCTTGAACAAATGCGGAATAAAACTAACGTTTAATATGTCAAGCACAAAACCTAAAACAACTAGGCTCACCTATGTGCACCAACAACTTATGCTAAGCAAGATAAACAACTAAGTGATAGCAAGTTATATAACATGAAACAATATGGCTATCACAAAGTAAAGTGCATAAGTAAAGGGCTCAGGTAAGAGATAACCGAGGCACGTGGAGACGACGATGTATCCCGAAGTTCACACCCTTGCGGATGCTAATCTCCATTCGGAGCGGTGTGGAGGCACAATGCTCCCCAAGATGCCACTAAGGCCACCGTAATCTCCTCACGCCCTTGCACAATGCAAGATGCCGTGATTCCACTAAGGGGCCCTTGAGGGCGGTCACCGAACCCGTACAAATGGCAACCCTTGGGGGCGGTCACCGGTACCCGTACAGTTTGGCAACCCTTGGGGGCGGTCACCGGTACCCGTACAAATTGCTCGGGGCAATCTCCACAACTTAATTGGAGACCCCGCCGCTTGCCCGGAGCTTTACACCATAATGATTGAGCTCCGAGACACCACCAACCGTCTAGGGCGCCAAGGCACCCAAGAGGAACAAGCTCTAGGGTGCTCAAACACCCAAGAGTGATAAGCCTCTCAAACTTCACTTCCACGTATCACCGTGGAGAACTCAAACCTATGCACCAAATGCAATGGCAAGGGCACACGGAGTGCCCAAGTCCTTCTCTCCCAAATCCCACCACAACAACTAATGCTATGGAGGAAAATGAGAGGAAGAACAAAGAAGAACACGAAGAACTCCAAGATCTAGATCCAAGGGGTTCCCCTCACATAGAGGAGAAAGTGATTGGTGGAAATGTGGATCTAGATCTCCTCTCCCTTTTCCCTCAAGAACTAGAAAGAACCATTGGAGGGATTGAGAGTTAGCAAGCTCAAAGAAGGTCAACAATTGGAGGAAAACTCGAGCTCAAAGGATAAGATCCATTGGGGAAGAAGACCCCCTTAAATAGATGGGGGAAAATCCAACCGTTACCCCCACAGCCCGCACACAAGCGGTAGTACTACCCCTGGGAGAGGTACTACCGCTCGTACGCAGATTTCAGCAGTAGTAGGGGCAGCGATAGTACTGCTTGTTACTACCGCCCTACTACCGCTCTGGTGGCGCGGGTCACCAGACACCAGACAAGGCAGTGTCTGGTGCCCCGCGTAAGGAGTCGGAACCCCACAGCGGTACTACCGCTGTGGCCAGCGGTACTATAGCGTAAGGAGTCGGAACCCCCCAGCGGTACTACCGCTGTGGACAGCGGTACTTCTGCGTAAGGAGTCGGAACCCCCCAGTGGTACGACCACTGTGGCCAGCGGTACTACCGCCCTCGTGAGAGTAACAAAGAACACAAGCAACCAGATGGAAACAGTAAAACCAGAACTGCCATAACCTTCGCATATGAGCTCCGAATTGAGCAAACTCAAGCTTGTTGGATTCAGGACGACAAGAGCTTTCCAACAGCGACTGGTTTTATTAAGAAGAGGTAGTATAAAAATGACAATGGTATAGAGATGTGAAACCTCTATTAATTTGCCGCAAAAACTCCAACATCGAAAACATCATAGAAAAAGCATATGGACTCCGTTTTCGATGAACTTGAGCTTGTCATGAAGCTGACCATATGCTCAAGAACCCACATAGAGAAAAGCCAACCAAGAACCAAGAAATATGATGATGCCAAGAATGCAATGGTTTGAGCTCTCAATGAATGATACGATCAAGCTACTCACTTGAGAGCCCCCCTTGATAGTACGGCTATCGATCCTATAACTCGGTCTCCCAACTACCATCATGAGACCGGTAAAATAGAAAACCCTATCAAGGTCAAACCTTTGCCTTGCACATAGTCCACTTGAGCTAGATGATGATGATCTTGTCCTCCTCAAGATGGACCACCTTTCTTGATTGCGTTGGCTCGATGAAGACTAGTTGATTGCTCCCCCATACTTCACTATGGGTGAGCCACTCTTTGGCACATCTTCACAAATCCATTGTCACCACAATGGACGGCAAGCTTCAAGCATGATCTCTCCTTGATGCTTCACTTGAACTTGCACACCGCAACCTTGATGACGATCACCACTTGATGTCATCCTCCATGGGTTGTATGAGATCTTTCTCTTGATGCAAGCCCATGGAAATATACCTAACCCACAATGAACTCTCACGTAGACCATGGGTTAGTACACAAAGCGTAATGGACAATGCTTACCATACCATGGGATCACTTGATCCCACTTGGTACATCTTCTGCGCTTTGTGAGTTGATCAACTTGAATCAGTCTTTGCCTTAATCTTGATCAACCTTGTGTCTTCTCTTCTCTCTTCACAAAGATGATGTCTTGAAGGTAAACATGAATGTTCACAAAATCTTCTTCTTCAAGACATGATTGTAATGAGCTCAACTCTCACATGACCAATCTTTGGATAAAACCTTGAATACCACCTTGGTCACCATATAAATTCCTTGAAACCAACAGATGGACTTCAAGAAGTACCTACGGACAAATCCTTTGAATATAACTCAGGGAAACCATTAGTCCATAGGGATTGTCATCAATTACCAAAACCACACATGGATAAATGTGCTCTTACAGTAGTCTTGGACAGGTCATAGCACGCGATCGTCCATAATGCAATTTGAGTATGTGGGCTTCCGCATCACATGGTTGCCCCAACCAAACTCTTAGACAATTCTCCTGGTATCATGCCAGGCATCTGAGTTGGTCCATACTCCCCTTTGGTTCAACCCATCATTTTTTTTATTAAAAGTGATGGAGATCAAGCTGGCAATTATCCGATGAATTTCTCAAAAGTTGTATGTAACCAGGGACACGGTTAATCATGATCAGTTCTATACACTCTGCAGAGGTTTGTGTACTTTACCCGTGATTCCCGATCACACCTTTCTGCTACTAAACTTCAGTCATGAAGTAGCTAGGTAGATCGAGACGAGAATTTGGGGAAGTGGTAGCCCTCTCCCAATGGCAGACCCCGTTCAACCTACACACATACATCTGCTGGTCATGCTAGGGAGGGTTACCACAACTTACTTGGTCCAGACAGAGCCCATATTGTCTCACAGATACACATCTAATCTACTCTATGAAATCTTACATTCCCTTTGATACCTGGGTGTTCACACCCCGCCAAAGACAGCACTCCGATGACCCAATCAAAGCCAGTCCACCGAGATAGATTCACTAATTAGTTGGAGTTAAGTAGTCAACCATGATGTTGTAGTCTTGAGTAAAGAAGAATTGATGTTTCCCAGTCCACGTTGTAGCAGCTAAGCACCTACTCGATGGTTACAAGGTCAAGGTAAGTTTGGACCTAAGTTCTAAACTACTGGGTTGTGCAGAATTTAGCATCCTAAACTCACACACCTATCATGACAGTACTACAATGTTTGAAAATACTGGGTAACATGGTCAAAGTTGAACTTGCCTTCCTTGTTGTTGTCACGGGTGCACTCCTCACAGTACAGGGGTTGCACTCCTCGTAATCAAACATCATTGGAAAAATAACATATAGCAGTCATAAGAACACAATTCATGCAAAGGGAATACTTGCCTGAATGCAAAAGAAACAAATCACACATCACAAGTGTTGGTATAGTTTGGGCTTGATTTTATTCAATTTGATCATTCCAATCTGAGTCCTCGGTTTGGTTTGTATTTGACTCAAATTAATTTCATTTAAATATTTAACTAAAGTCAATTTCTCTTGGTTTATTTTTAAAAACCAATTCAAGTTGATATAGTCAAGTTTAATTACTTAATAAACCTAAGTAATTATATACCCTAATTTGGTCTATCAACTTTATTTGAATTCTGGGAAGTGGTATGCATATTCAAATATTACTTGAACTAGGTTTGATATTTTCCGTTTGCCATTAATTCCCTTAGGTCATCATGATTCAAACCACCAAGTCTAATTAGTTCACTTACATTCTCTTAAATATAATTTTATAAAATAATTAGGGTTTCATCATCATAAAACTAGGTTTCTTTTATAGTTCAAACTATGTTTCAAAGTTTATTTACAAATAATTTTATTAAATTCCCTATTAGGTTTCAAACAAGTCTGTAATTTTTATTAATTAAATTTGGTCGTTTTCCAAATTTTAAATCATTAAATAAACTCAATTATATGTGAAACTAGTGATGTTAAGATTCCGTCAAGAAACAATTATTTTTAAAAAAAATAACCAACGGTGGACTAAATTAAACTACAATTCATTAGCTTCAAAATTCAAAACTAATCGTCTAATTTTGTTTTATATTTTTAAAGTTATGTCCAATTTAAGAGTTAATCCATTCTATTTGAAATTCAAATATGTAATTTTCAAATTTATCTTTTCTAAAAATATTCAAAACCTTTATCTCCTAAGGTTTAATCTGCAAAAAGATTCACTCAATTTGGACCCCGAGATAATTAATTATGACGTTTTGAAATTCTAGGGGCTTTTCTGCAAAAATGCAATTTCTTTTAATTAAACAAATTCGCTCTGGATAATGGTGTACACGTGGCGCTCTCTGATTCCTCGGCACTGATTCGAAATAAAATTAAAACGCATTCGTTAGATCTAGATCTAGATCTAACGGACATCTAACCGTACCGATTCGTTTTAAGTGATCTAACAGAACGCGTTCGATTGAAATCGAACTGTCCAGGTCTAGGCTCACCATGGCGGCTAGGTCACCGGTCACCGAAGACTCGCCAGAAAACACGAGCGCAGCTCGACCGTGGAGAACTCGACGCCCCGGTGCTCCCTGGCGACGGCGAGGTGGTCGAACGGACGCGGACGACGACGAGGGGCTCCTGGTGGTCTTGGTTAGCGCCGGAGTGGACGGAGGCGACGACGCAGGGCTGTCGGAGTTGAGAACTGCGGCAAAAAGCTTCATGCGTCGACGGGGTGTGCACGGTTTGGGGTGAATCAAAGGGTCATGAAGATGCGTGCGAGCACGTGAAGTTGTTTGGACAAGGTGCGTGACCGAATGGTCCACATGGCTCACCGGAGTTACAACCGCGACAACGCTGAGCTTTGGGCTCCGTCGAAGTCGTCGTTGCCGGGGACACTGGGTGTGCTGGTGGTGTCCAGGAGGTTCGTCGTGGAGCGACAGTCCTCGTCATGCGGTCAGGTGGTCGTTGAGTGGCCTGGGCTTGCTGGAATCTCCCTGAAGATATCTTGGCTGAGGCAGAGAGCGTGGGGTTGCTGCGAGCAGCCCAACAACGCTCCAATGAAATAGGTTGAGGGTTCCAATCGAGGGGGCTCGGGGCTTTTATAGGGCAGGGTGGTTGCGGCAGGTGTGCACGGTGGCCGCGTGGAGTGGAGAACATGGGCGCGAGTGTGCTTGAGTCATGGGCGAGGTAGGGGGTGACCCTGACGGGTGAGGCCCGCCTAGCAAAGAGAAGAGAGAGGGAGGGCGCGCGCGGGGGGTTGGGCTTGGCTGGCTGGCCTGTGGTTGGCCTGGCTGACTGGCTGACCCTTTCCCTTTCTTTTTTCTTTTTTTCTTATTCTTTTTCTTATTCTTTTTCTTCTCTGCTCTCTATTATTCAAATTTGAATTTAATTTTAAATTTTTTCCAAAACCCAACACCTCCCAAAATCACTTTGGAATATTCCTGATAACATGAAACATTTTCTTTGTGAGTTTTGACAAACTATTTTGTCAATTACTAGTGGGCCTATTTGCAAGGTATTTTTCCTTTTCTTTTCTGTTTTTATTATTTATATCCAGGGTTTTGCCATAGTTTATTTCCTCAATTTAAACTATTTTCAAACCCTGGTTCACAGAATCAAAATAGGGCAAATGTTAGTCTTACGAAATTTCTTTCCTGCCCTTATGCAATTCTGAAAGTTCATTTTTGTGAAACTTTATGGCCTCCAAATAAACTCAAAATTGGTTTAGGGTTTAAGAGTTGGCCAGGTTTGTTTCAAAAACCAAATATGCAGGAAAAAAATATTAATGCATATGCTCCTAGGTTCACATCCAAAGTTTGGAAAATTTTGGATTGTGACAGTCATCAAGAAGGCTGGGCAAAGATGGATGTCGATTCCTTTAACAGTCATTGTACATAAGCCCTTGAGGGCAGATCTCAACCCCAGCCGCATCTGCAATGCTGAGCCAACAACCCGGTTTGCCACAGCAGAGAGCTAGATATATAAGCCTTTGAGCCTTTAACAGGTCATCAATCCATGTGATGTGATTATGTATAACCACTATATCTCCTTTTCAGAATCAGTGATTCAAGAGTTTAACATCCAACTGCTCATACAAACGAGGTACATATTTACATCATAGACAATTACTAATCACATTATTGACTTCTATCTATTACAGTGACTGCACCATCATTGGAGTAACCCAGGTGCCATTGAGCATCTCCGGGCCCTGACTGACTAAATTCTGGAGCTGGGACATCCATATTTGCCCTACACCAAGAATTCTTAACATCATGAACTACTAATTAATTTATGTACAATTCCCACCTCATCCAGCGGGACAAGAATTTACAACCGACCCAACGTGTGTATTCACAGAACTAACCAAAGTAAGCTATATTCACATTCAGGCGAGCGCTTTGTACCACGGGCCGTGGACCTTCTCCGAGACCGTGGCCACCCTGATGAGCACTTCGGCCGCCTTCACCACCCGGCCAGCGAGCTTCGCCGCGCCGACGCGGCGTAGAGCTGCGTCCGCCAGCTTCTGGCCCTTGGTGCCGCTGCCCCCAAGAACGATGCCACGGAAGGCGCAGTGGACCGCCCGGGAGACCTTCTTGAAGACGACATCCTCGGCTTGGAGGCTCTTCAGGAGCACCCGGGTTATTATCTGCCTCCTGGCCTGAATCTTGGCGTCCGACAAAGAGCCGGCCGAGGCCGACGCGCTCATCATCGCCTCCACGATCTCTTCAGTGCCTGCTTCGGGGGAGTTATCCAGCAGCTTCTCCAGAGCGCCAAAGAGTTCTGAGATGACAGTCTCCAGCTCCAGAGGAGTGATCTTAGAATTCTCACTCATCAGGACTTGACGCAGGACGAGCATGCTGCACAAACAGTAAGTCCAGTTAGCACACATTCAAGTTTTAATCCTGCAGAATAGGCTAAAAATAACATGAGTATAAGATAGTAGTTTACCTCGTAGCCATCACAATCACTTCTTGAAATTGGCCCTGAACGGCCCTCAATCTCAGAAAGTTGAGGTGGAAGCTCTCAGGAGTTGACTGCAATTGCAAGCCCTCCATACCACTGATAAGCTGCAACAAGCCAACCTTCACAAGCTTGTCAACCTTTTCTCCCTTGCACTCAGGTAAACCTGAACTACCTGCTGAAGCTACAGCAGCTGTTGGTGCACCATGGCCAGCTCGGAGCACTGTAACAAGGGGCTGAGCCTACCACAAAGGATTAAACTAGTGTCAGGAATCAGATAACAAATAGAATGCCGCTATGCTGCTCCTTTATCTGCTATGTTATCAAGACTCTGCATAATTAGAAACTTACATGATCTGCTGCTGGCAGAACCGAAAGAGCGCCCAGATGTTCACTCCATTCTGCGTCCACGATGCTCTTTGATGCTGAAATCCACCTCAGAGTTTCAGGGAGAGAAGCTGACGCATTGGCAGGAGGTCCATAGCGACCGCCGAAAGCCTTCTGCAGGTATTCCACTCCAGCAGAGCCTTTTATAGTCGGTTGCATCAGCTGAACATATGCCTTGCTCACTTCTACTTGCAGTTGCTGTTCATAACGGAAAAATGTTAGAATTCCACTGCATAAAAAAAACTGCAGTTAATTATAGAACAAGTTTATAATGTATTAACGCGCTCAACACACCTTTATTTCTTCCAGAGTGAAACGCAGGCCCTTGATGACAGCAATGACGAACGAGCTGACTCCAGTATCATTACCTTCAGAACTTGCAGCCAACTCGCTCAATAATTTGTCATGACTTGCCTTCATCTCATCATCCTTTGCAGCAGCAGACAGCTTTCTGACCATATCCAGCGAGTACTGCAAAATCTGCCCCAGATATTGGGTGTCCTGGGAGCCTGACTCGAGTACCTTCATTTGTAATAAACGAACAAAATTATGTCAATGTTTCATGAATAAGAAAAAGTAAGGAACTCGATGACAATTTTTCACATGCATAACACTGATCTTACCTGGGACAAAATTTCGAGGTCAATGTTCTCATAGATTTCCTCCTTCCATCCCTTGGGAGCCAAGTCGTGCAACGAATCCCTCACTTCCTTTACCAGGTTGATCAGCTGGCTGTAGTCTGGTTTGTCTCCTCTCATCGAGTCAGTAACCACATCCCAGAAAGCTTTCTCCATTGTTTCCCTCACTTTGTCTTGGAAATCCTTCTCGATGGTACGGGCATCATTAGAATTGCCAGCAATCGCGCCACCGTCCTCATGAAGCATCTCATTGACCATTTGCTCATTCTCTGTTGGTAGATTCACTGGTGATGTGCTGCTTGATGCTGCAGAAGCTCCAAACAAGGATCGGGCAACAGACCTTGATCCTTCAGCATCTGTTTTGGAGTTCACATTAGGCCCCTCCCAATGCTTCATCTTGTACGGGTGCTAAGGCTGCCATGTAGGCAAAAAAATCTGATGTGGCAAGGTATTTAAGAGGAGAGAGATGGGTGTGGTGACCCTAGAAAGAAACGGTGCCAAGCGCGTGAACCTAGGCAAAATACTTAAATGAGAGAAAGCCCACCAATGCATGAAGAACTTTAGTATCTAAATCATTAAATGAAGTATGCTTAGCTACAACAAGTTAAGCACCTATGCATTGGGGGCTTTGTTTGCTAAACTTTTAAATGTGCTTAGCACCTCATCTTAGCATCAATGCATTGGAAGTAGCCTTAACCTCAGAAGGCGGGAGCTTTCCAGATGAATTAATGCTCAGAGGAGTAGATACGTTTGCAACAGGTGTTGCCAATGGATTTCCATTCTCCTTTGCTTCAAAGAACTTTGACCTTGCATCTGAGAGAGCAGAGTCCATACGCTCGATGCCTGCATCACCACTCAGATGCTGAACCTTCTCTCTTAGGAGTTTTTGGTCGTCAGAAACCTGCTTCTGAATCGCCATCATATCATGGGTAAGGTTGTGTGACCGCCCGTCGGCAGTTAACTTGCATGTTTGCATCATTGACAGCTCAAGCTTGCATGCAGCCCTAACAAGATCACCCTCCAATGATCTTGCATCTTTTACTTTCCACACCACAAATCTGTAAATGTAGGTGCACCACGCTTTGTCAAAATTAACCAACTGAGTCTTGAATTTACTACTTTGACCGGCAATATCATAGGACTTCTGGCGACTAGATGATTCAGCACCATCAAGAGATGGCTGCCTTGAGGCTCTTCCTGGCCCCTCGAGTATTGTCTTAACCAACAGCTCAAACTCCCTGACAAAGTTTGCTACTGACTCCATGAGTAGCTTCTCTTGCTCACCATCTCCACTTAAAACAGCACTAGGATGAGCCAGGATCATGTAAGCACAGAGTACCACCCTCAGTGAATATCTAGACAACCTGCTTGTTTCAGAAGTTCTTGCTGGCCTTTTTGCTGCAACCCTTGTTCTTCCATCTTTACTCGGAGGTGCCTTCCTCTTTGGAGTCACAAGGCGTTTCAGTAGATGGTCAATATTTTCTGCAGATGATGAACTTGCTGACTGACAAAGAATGAAACGTCTCTCAAATCGGTCAAGTAATGCCTTAGTAGCCTCAAGAGCTGTAGGAGACCCCAATCAACATAGCTAATTCCTCTAATGGCATTGACTTCACAGATTTTTCATTAATTCCCAAGGAATCATAAGCTTGAGCTAAGGCAAGTGTTGTCTTCCTGGACTTCACAAAACTTCTCCAGCACCTACATTATATGAGAAAAATCTTCAATTAACTCGAACGTGCAAATATAACCAAATAGTTATAATTCAAAGGAAAATTTAATGTATGAGAATAATACCTTGAAAGCTTTCTCGAAAGAAAATCTGCATGCTTGATGTAATCGGCATGAGCAGAACTGCACGGACTTCCTCTCTGCTTTAAATATCCCGCAAGCAATCTGTCCTTTCTACAAGAGAGATTTATTAATCAATTCAGGGATACATAGTTGCCATATATAACTCTATGGCTACATAGATAGGACAATGAAATTACATATACGTGCAGCACGAAGTTGGAGTTGTGCCAATCCTGAGGGGTCTCATTGGATTACTCTCCTAGCATGCGGATACTCCGGCTTCTTGCTAGTGAAAGACGAATCCTCTGCTAAACATGGCCATGTTAAAAGTCTTTGAGTACGTTGAATGCACTCCATTTTCCAAATAATCATTTTATGGCATTCAAGGCATGTATTCCCTATGTAAAGAAATATAAGAGTATTTAGATCACTACTTTGGCGCTACCATCGTCTTTATTGGAGCCGCTCTGAGTTTGATCGGAGACAAGCTAGTGGAGGCATATCTATATAAGCGGGTTGCCAAGGACTTGTGGGATGTGCTCGAAGCTAAATTTGACGCTACCGATGTTGGAAGCGAGAGGTATGCCATGGAATAGATCCACGATTACAGGATGGTTGAGAACTGCCCTGCCCTGTATTGGACCAGGCTCATGAGATATAAGGCATCGTTAAGCAGCTCGAGCTTCTTAAGTGTGAGTTGTCAAGCAAGTTTATCCTAGGATGCATAATTGATAAACTGCTTCCTTCCTGGAGGAGCTTTGCTACTACTCTGAAACATCATAGACGTGAATTCTCAGTACAAGGTGTCATCGATCATCCGAGTGTTAAGAAGATTTCGAGAGCAAAGAACTCACGCGGTAAAGGAGGCGTGATGGCGTGCAAATGCACAGGGTTTAGTTGTAGCCTTTTCGAAGCAAGAGTATCATCCCACAGGGAGCACAGGAATTAAGTGTTGCCTCTTGTCGTGAATTATGGGTTTGTCCCTGCAAGTAATTGTGGACTCGAGACAAAATGAGTGCGGAAATAAATATCTGTTTTGGTGTTGAGCGAGCTGACAGTAAATAGCACAAAAAGTACTAAGGAAACAGCAGCACGAGTAACTGGCGGAATTAGCTGGGGAGTAAGGCGTTCTCAGGGAGTCCGGAATTCCCATTGGTATGTTTCTAATGCGGCCTATGCAATGACAAGTATGGTATGGATACTTGAGCCACTCTTGACGATTATGCTGGATGGAGCCAGGTACAGAACACGTTTACTCTAGGTAGACTTCGTGCCACTCACGCCACTACAGTAGTCTCCTCCTGCGGGTTACAACTAAGGTAATTAATAGTTACCCCGTGGGCACAGCCTCTGTAAAGGTTCGTCATAAATCTCATATCAATTGCAAAGGATATAAGAAAAGACTTTTACGGTCACCTCGAATTACCTTCACATACTAATCTTTACAACGACATGGATACCCTTCGTGGCCTTTCGGCGGTAATGCTGAGTGTGGCCCCTTCACAATACGAAGTACATTAAACTAAGCATTTAACAAAGGATCTCATATCCAGTATAACGATTCAAATCCTATACATACCAAGGTGCATCCATATCCCCGAGAACTAGGTGTATACTCACACATGAAGACAACAAAAACATCATAGGGGTGTTGATGGTAAACATGAATGAATCACAAACGTAACACACAAGACAATCCACTAGGGTTCCTGGTGTTACAATGAGATGGATGTGGATGATGATGATGATAGTGGTGATGATGACGATGGTGATGATGTTTAAGCCTCATTTGTGCTTGGTGGTGAAGATGACGATCTCCCCCTTGCCAATCCCTCCTCCGAATGATTTATGAAGGCTAGGGTTCTGCCTTCCGAACGATTTTCTGTTGTCTCTGCATGTTTCATCCTCGATCCGATCCCATGGGGTGGAAATAGTGGAGGAAATAGCGGCGCTGGAGCCCCATACGACCGCCCATACGAGCGTGCGTGCTCGTATGGAGCGTTGTCTTTGGCTCTAGAAGAGTCACAAAGACTCCTCCTTTGGTTCATTTGCTCCATTCTTTTATGGTAGTTGACTATCACATTAAATAGCATGATTTCACTACCATTTTTTGGGATTTCTTCCATGATACATCATTTGCTCCAAAAGGCGTTACCTGCAGAATACCGACAAAAAGTAGTGCGTGAATGCGGTAAAATTCCACATAGCCTATCAAGGCACAAAATAACCATTAAAACCATCACATAAATTGGACTCGTCGGGGCGAGGGATCTTCTGTTGCCAATATGGTATAGAAGAAGTTCGACGGGTTCAAGGAAAAAATCGGGGTCAACAGAATACCGACTTCAAGAAGAAGGGTAAGAAGAACTTCAAGAAGGACATGAAGAAATATGGTTGCTTCAATTGTGGTGACGAAAATCACTGGGCCAACAAGTGACCGAACAAGTTTAAGAAGCCAGGACATGACGCCAAGTTTGTCGATGTGGCCATGAGCAGCAATGATAATGAGGCACCTGGGTTTGGTAATCTATTTACTACATTTTCAATTTGTCAGTCTACCGTTTGGTGGATTTACACAGGTGCAAATATTCATGTGTTTGCTAATACTTCGTTGTTCTCTTATCAGGCCCACACGAGACAACTCCGTACCAATGGAGAATGGCGTGAGTGCTTCTAACGTTTACTTTAGAAAGAATCGTGCCACTGAAGAATGTGCAGCATGTCCCCGTCATCGAAAAGGATCTCGTTAGTGTCTCCTTTCTCTGTAAAGAGGATTTAAGTTGGTCTTTTAGTCTAATAAAGTAGTTATTTAGAAATATGGACTATTTGTTGAAAAAGATTATGAATGTGGAGGTTTGTTCTGTCTTTCCTCAAGATTTTTTGTAATAAAGGTTTTTAAGAATAACTAAAATAAATGATTAAATTGTAGAAAGAAATAAAAAACGGAATAGCTACCGAAGAACCAAACTGCACTACATAGTAAAGCTTCATGCTTCACATGCAAACACAAATGGGGCGTCCTAGGTGGAGGTCGGTGTGAGAAAAGGCTGGAAGCGTATACCTATGGGGTAGGGACGTGTTCACATTATGTAGATCGATCAGAGATCGATCGAGAGGTATAGGATGCGTAGATTGTTACATAGACTTGATCCTTGCGTAAAGCTATACAAGAGATAAGGAAGAGTCCGTTCGTAATAACCTAGCTAGAATTACAACAGAATACAACGCATGTACACGTCTCTATACAGGATGTTTAACACTCCCCCTCAATCACAACTATCTAAGTTGAGATTGCGCCAAAATGCTTATAGCTGTCGAACCGTGAGAGGTTCGGTCAATCCATCTGCCACTTGATCACCAGTAGGTATAAACCGAATATTCAATAATTTATTTGTTACCTGTTCTCGAACAAAGTGGTAGTCAATCTCAATGTGCTTCGTCCTAGCATGAAAAATAGGATTAGCTGACAAATAAGTGGCACCAAGATTATCACACCAGAGAGAGGTTGATTTGGGATGTTGGACACCAAACTCTGTCACTAGATTCTGAACCCAGATAATCTCGGCAGTAGCATTAGCAAGTGCCTTGTATTCAGCTTATGCGCTTGAGCGAGACACAGTGGCTTGTTTACGTGCACTCCATGAGACAAGATTACTGCCAAGAAAAACTACAAAACCACCCGTCGACCTTCTGTCATCAAGACAACCTGCCTAGTCTACATCTAAGAAAAGCACTGACTAACATGGAATCTGACTTCACAACTTTCAGTCCATGAGACAATGTTCCTTGCAAATAACGAAGAATACGTTTGACCGTTGTCCAATGTACACTAGTGGGAGCATGAAGGAACTGGCAAACTTTATTGACTGAGAAAGAAATATCAGGCCGAGTTAAGGACAAATACTGCAGTGCACCTACAAGACTGCGATGCCTGGTGGAATCTTCCCCTCCAAGTTGTTCATCATTAGATAAGGACAACTTCTCAGAGATGTAAAGGTGCAGTGAAAGGCTTACAACCTTTCATGTCAACACGTTTCAATAGGTCGAGCAAATATTTTTCTTGAGACAAAACAATGCCATCTGCAACGGATTTTACCTCAATGCCTAGAAAATAATGCAGACTGCCCAAATCCTTGAGTGCAAAGTCCATGCGCAAATCATGAAGGAGAGCATCAACTGCTTTTGCAGAGGAACTCGTAACAATGATATCATCAATATAAATAAGCATAAAGATGGTGACTCCATGTCAACGATAAAAGAACAAGGGTTTTCTATCAATGTGCCCCTCATTCCTTAGTTCTACTTAGTTTTGCCCAAGCCAACAAACTATGCTCACTTTTGCCCTCCCCCCTCCACCACCTGCTCACAAAGGGCAAAACGGTGCACCACCCTCTAGTCAAACCCTTTGACTATTACTGTTGTGGAACGTTGCATGGGAAACAAAAAAATTCCTACGCACACGCAAGATCTATCCATGGAGATGCATAGCTACGAGAGGGGGAGTGTGTCTACATACCCTTGTAGATCGCTAAGTGGAAGCGTATATAACACGGTTGATGTAATCGTACTCTTCACGATCCAATCGCGATCCGATCTGATTTAGCGCCGAACGGACGGCACCTTCACGTTCCGCACATTTGCGGCTCGATGACGTCTCCTCCTTCTTGATCCAGCAAGTGTGAGAGGAGAAGTAGATGGGATCTCAACCAGCACGATGGCATGGTGGAGATGGTGGTGGAGCAATCCCGGCACGGCTTCGCCAAGCGCTACCGTAGATGCGATCTGAGGAGAAAACGATCTAGGGAGTGAGGTAGGGCTGCCACCGGGGCGTGGGATTGTTATATCCAGCCCTGCCCCTCTCCTCTACTATATATAGGAGGAAAGGGGAAGGGTTTGGTCGCAGCCCTAGGCCCCTCCTCCAAGGAGGGCCGGCGGCTAGGGAGGAAACTTCCCTCCCAAGGCAAGTGGACTCCCTCCCACTTAGGGTTTCCCCTTCCCCTTGCGCATGGGCCTTGTGGGGCTGGTGCCCCTGGCCCAATAAAGCTAGGGCGCCCCCCTACAGCCCATGCACGCCCTAGGGACTGGAGGGATCCTTCCGGACTCCTCCGGAAGCTTCCCAGTACAATACCGGCAAAACCCGAAACTTTTCCGGTAGCCAAAATATGACTTCCCATATATAAATCTTTACCTCCGGACCATTTCGGAGCTCCTCGTTATGTCCGGGATCTCATCCGGGACTCCGAACAACATTCGGTCACCAACGTACATATCCCAATACTACTCTAGCGTCACCGAACGTTAAGCGTGCGGACCCTACGGGTTCGAGAATCATGTGGACATGACCGAGACACCTCTCCGGTCAATAACCAATAGCGGGACCTGGATGCCCATATTGGTTCCCACATATTCCACAAAGACCATTATCGGTCGAACCACGATGTTAAGGATTCAGTCAATCCCGTATTCAGTTCCCTTGTCTAGCGGTATGTTACTTGCCCGAGATTCGATCGTCGGTATCTCCATACCTAGTTCAATCTCGTTACCGGCAAGTCTCTTTACTCGTTCCGTAATACAAGATCCCGTGACTAACTCCTTAGTCACATTGCTTGCAAGCTTCTTGTGATGTTGTATTACCGAGTGGGCCAAGAGATACCTCTCCGTCATACGGAGTGACAAATCCCAGTCTCGATCCATGCCAACCCAATAGACACCCTCGGAGATACATGTAGAGCACCTTTATAGTCACCCAGTTACGTTGTGGCATTTGATACACACAAGGCATTCCTCCGGTGTTAGGGAGTTGCATGATCTCATGGTCGTAGGAACAGATACTTGACATGGATAAAGCGGTAGCAATAAACTAACACGATTCAAATGCTATGGTTACGGTTGGGTCTTGTCCATCACATCATTCTCCTAATGATGTGATCCTGTTATCAAATGACAACTCATATCTATGGTTAGGAAACCTTAACCATCTTTGATCAATGAGCTAGTCTAGTAGAGGCTCACTAGGGACACGGTGTTGTCTATGTATCCACACATGTATTTGAGTTTCCAATCAATACAATTATAGCAAGGATAATAAACGATTATCATGAACAAGGAAATATGATAATAACCAATTTATTATTGCCTCTAGGGCATATTTCCAACAGTCTCCCACTTGCACTAGAGTCAATAATCCAGTTCACATCACCATGTGATTAACACCCAATGAGTTCTGGGGTTTAATCATGTTTTGCTTGTGAGAGAGGTTTTAGTCAACGAGTCTGCAACATTCAGATCCGTGTATACTTTGCAAATCTCTATGTCAAACTGTAGATGTTGCTACCACGCTCCACTTGGAACTATTCCAAATGGCCGCTCCACTATACGTATCCGGATTGCTACTAAGAGTCATCCGGATTGGTGTCAAAGCTTGCATCGACGTAACTCTTTACGACGACTCTTTGTCACCTCCATAATCGAGAAACATTTCCTTAGTCCTCTAGTTACTAAGGATAATTTTGACCGCTGTCCAGTGATCCACTCCTGGATCACTCTTGTACCCCTTGACAGACTCATGGCAAGGCACACACTAGGTGCGGTACACAGCATGGCATACTATACAGAGCCTATGGCTAAGGCATAAGGGACAACCTTCGTCCTTTCTCTTTCTTCTGCCGTGGTCGTGCTTTGAGTCTTACTCAACTTCACACCTTACAAATCAGGCAAGAACTCCTTCTTTGACTGATTCATTTTGAACTCTTTCAAAATCTTGTCAAGGTATGCACTCATTGAAAGTCTTATCGGGCGTCTTGATCTATCTCTATAGATCTTGATGCGCAATATTTAAGTAGCTTTATCCAGGTATACCTTTGAAAAACTCCTTTAAAACAACCCTTTATGGTTTCCAGAAATTCTACATTATTTCCGATCAACAATATGTCATCCACATATACTTATCAGAAATTCTATAGTGCTCCCACTCACTTTCTTGTAAATACAAGTTTCTTATAAACTTTGTATAAACCCAAAAGCTTTGATTACCTCATCAAAGCATATATTCCTACTCCGAGATGCTTGCTCCAGTCCATAGAAGGATCGCTGGAGCTTGCATGCCTTTTAGCATCCTTAGGACCGACAAAACCTTCTGGTTGTATCACATACAACCTTTCCTCACGGAAACCGTTAAGGAAACTCTGTTTTGACATCCATCTACCAGATTTCATAATCGAAAAATGCAGCAATTGCTAACACAATTCCAACAGACTTTAGCATTGCTACGGGTGAGAGAGTCTCATCGTAGTCAACTCCTTGAACTTGTCAGAAACCACTTTGCGTCAAGTCGAGCTTTATAAATAGTGACAATTACCATCAGCGTATGTCTTCTTCTTAAAGGTCCATTCGTACTTAATGGCCTGCCGTTCAACGGGCAAGTCTACCAAAGTCCATACTTGGTTTTCATACATGGATCCTATCTCGGATTTCATGGCTCCGAGCCATTTGTTGGAATCCGGGCCCACTATCGCTTCTTCATAGCTCGTAGGTTCACTGTTGTCTAACAACATGACCTCCAAGACAGGATTTCCGTACCACTCAGGAGCGATACAATTCCTTGTCGTCCTACGAAGCTCAGTAGTAACTTGATCTGAAGTTTCATGATCATCATCATTAGCTTCCTCTTCATTTGGTGTAGGCGCCACAAAAACATCTTTCTGTGTCGTGCTATCATCCAACTGAAGTGACGGTTCCATAACCTCATAAAGTTCTACCTTCCTCCCATTCAATTCTTTCGAGAGAAACTCTTTCTCGAGAAAGGACCCGTTTTTAGCAACAAACACTTTGCCCTCGGATCTGAGATAGAAGGCATACCCAACTGTTTCCTTAGGGTATCCTATGAAAACGCATTTGTCCGCTTTGGGTTCGAGCTTATCAAGTTGAAGACTTTTCACATAAGCATCGCATTCCCAAACTCTAAGAAATGACAGCTTAGGTTTCAGCCAAACCATAATTCATACGGTGTCATCTCAACGAATTTTAGATGGTGCCCTATTTTAAAGTGAATGTAGTTGTCTCTAATGCATAACCCCCAAAATGATAGTGGCAAATCGGTAAGAGACATCATAGTACGTACTATATCCAATAGAGCACGGCTACGACGTACGGACACACCATCACACTATGGTGTTCCAGGCGGCGTGAGTTGTGAAACAATTTCCAAATTGTCTTAAGTTGCATACCAAACTCGTAACTCAGATATTCACCACCATGATCATATCATGGACATTTTATCTACTTGTCACGATGATCTTCAACTTCACTCTGAAATTGCTTGAACTTTTCCAACATTTCAGACTTGTGTTTCATTAAGTAAATATACCCATATCTACTCAAATCATCAGTGAAGGTAAGAAAATAACAATATCCACCGCACGCTTCAACACTCATTGGACCGCATACATCAACATGTATCATTTCCAATAAGTCACTTGCCCGCTCCATCAAAGCAGAGAATGGGGTCTTAGTCATCTTGCCCATGAGGCATGGTCCACATGTCTCAAGCGATTCGAAATCGAGTGAGTCCAAAGATCAATCAGCATGGAGTTTCTTCATGCGCTTTACACCAATATGACCTTAGCGGCAGTGCCACAAGTATCTGGTACTATCATAATTAACTTTGCATCTTTTGGCATCAATACTATGAACATGTGTATCACTACGATCGAGATTCAATAAACCATTCACATTGAGTGTATGACCATTGAAGGTATTATTCATGTAAACAGAATAACTATTATTCTCTGACTTAAATGAACAACCGTATTGCAATAAACACGATCTAATCATGTTCATGCTCAACGCAAACACCAAATAACATTTATTTAGGTTCAACACTAATCCCGAAGGTAGAGGGAGCGTGCGGTGGTGATCACATCAACCTTGGAAACACTTCCAACACACATCGTCACCTCACCCTTAGCTAGTCTCCGTTTATTCTGTAGCTTTCACTTCGAGTTACCAATATTAGCAGCTGAACCGGTATCTAATACCGAGGTGCTACTAGGAGTACTAGTAAGGTACACATCAATAACATGTATATCAAATATACTTTTGTTGACATTGCCAGCCTTCTTATCTGCCAAGTATCTGGGGCAGTTCCGCTTCAGTGACCGTTCCCCTCGTAACATAAGCACTCAGTCTCGGGTTTGGGTCCAACCTTGGGTTTCTTCACTGGAGCGACAACTGGCTTTCCATTCTCGAAGTTTCCCTTCTTGCCCTTGCCCTTCTTGAAACTAGTGGTCTTACCATCAACACTTGATGCTCCTTCTTGATTTCTATCTTTCATGGTGTAAAACATCGCGAATAGCTCAGGGATCATCATCTTCATCCCTGGCATGTTATAGTTCATCACGAAGCTCTAGTAGCTTGGTGGCAGTGACTTGGAGAATTGTGTCAATCACTATCTTATCAGGAAGATCAACTCCCACTTGATTCAAGCGATTGTAGCACCTAGACAATCTAAGCACATGCTCACCGATTGAGCTATTCTCTTTCATCTTGCAGGCAAAGAATCTTGTTGTAGGTCTCATACCTCTCAACACGGGCACGAGCCTGAAATCCCAATTTCATCTCTTGGAACATCTCATATGATCTGTGACATTCAAAACGTCATTGGAGCCTTAATTCTAAGCCGTAAAGCATGACGCACTGAACTATCAAGTAGTCATCAAAGACGTGCCTGTCTGATGTTCTCAACACCCACAGACGAAGCTTGAGGGGGTGGCGCACCGAGCGGCGCATCGAGGACATAAGCATTCTTTGCAGCAATGAGGACAATCCTCATATCATGGACCTAGTCCGCATAATTGCTACCATCATCTTTCAACTTATTTTTCTCTAGGAACGTATGAAAATACAGGGGAGCTACAATGCAAGCTATTGATCTACAACATAATTTGCAAAGACATTTTGACTACATTCATGATAATGAGTTCAATTGATCATATTACTAAAGAACTCCCACTCAAATCAACATCCCTCAGGTTGTCTAAGTGTGACATGATCCAAATCCACCAACCCAAGTCCGATCATCATGTGAGAGGTGGTTTCAGTGGTGAACATCTCCATGTTGATCATATCTACTATATGACTCATGTTCGACCTTTTGGTCTCTTGTGTTCCGAGGCCATGTCTGTACATGCTAGGCTCGTCAAGTTTAACCTGAGTGTTCCGCATGTGCAAAGCTGTCTTGCACCCATTGTATGCGAACGTAGAGTCTATCACACCCGATCATCGCGTGGTGCTTCGAAACGACAAACTTTCGCAACGGTGCACACTTGGGGAGAACACAATTTTTATCTTGAAATTTTAGTGAGGGGTCACCTTATAATGCTACCATCGTACTAAGAAAAATAAGATGCATAAAAGGATTAACATCACATGCAAATCATAAGTGACATGATATGGCCATGAACTTGTGCTTTTGATCTCCATCTCCAAAGCATCGGCATGATCTCCATCGTCACTGGCATGACACCATGATCTCCATCATCATGATCTCCATCATCGTGTTGCCATCGAGGTTGTCGCGCCAACCATGCGTCTACTACTATTGCTACCACTTAGCGATAAAGTAAAGCATTACATAGCACTTAATGAGTGACACGCAGGCCACATAATAATTAAAGACAACCCTATGGCTCCTGCCGGTTGCCGTATGCATCAACATGCAAGTCGATATAATCTATACGAAACATGATCATCTCATACATCACATATATCACATCATGTCTTTGGCCATATCACATCACAACATGCCCTGCAAAAACAAGTTAGACGTCCTCTACTTTGTTGTTGCAAGTTTTACGTGGCTGCTATGGGCAACTAGTAAAAACCGTTCTTACCTACGCAAAGCCACAACGGTGATAATCAAGTTGCCTGTCAACATTCTACAAGGACCACCTCTGTCAAATCCGATTCAACTAAAGTGGGAGAGACAGACACCCGCCAGCCATCTTTATGCAACAAGTTGCATGTCAGTCGATGAAACCGATCTCTCGTACGTGGACAAGTAAGGTTGGTCCGAGCCGGTTCATCCCACAATACCGCCGAATCAAGATAAGACTAAGGAAGTAAGCAATCTGAACATCAACGTTCACAAACTCTTTTGTGTTCTACTCGTGCATATCATCTACGCATAGACCTAGCTCATGATGCCATTGTTGGGGAATGTTGCATGGGAAACAAAAAAATTCCTACGCACACGCAAGATCTATCCATGGAGATGCATAGCTACGAGAGGGGTAGTGTGTCTACATACCCTTGTAGATTGCTAAGAGGAAGCGTATAAAACACGGTTGATGTAGTCATACTCTTCACGATCCAATCGCGATCCGATCCGATCTAGCGCCGAACGGACGGCACCTCCGCGTTCCGCACACGTGCGGCTCGATGATGTCTCCTCCTTCTTGATCCAGTAAATGTGAGAGGAGAAGTAGATGAGATCTCAACCAGCACGATGGCTTGGTGGAGATGGTGATGGAGCAATCTCGGCAGGGCTTCGCCAAGCGCTACCGTAGATGCGATTTGAGGAGAAAACGATCTAGGGAGAGAGGTAGGGCTGCCACCAGGGCGTGGGATTGTTATATCCAGCCCTCCCCCCTCTCCTATACTATATATAGGAGGCAAGGGGAAGGGTTTGGTCGCAGCCATAGGCCCCTCCTCCAAGGAGGGTCGGCGGCTAGGGAGGAAACTTGCCTCCCAAGGCAAGTGGACTCCCTCCCACTTAGGGTTTCCCCTTCCCCTTGCGCATGGGCCTTGTGGGGCTGGTGCCCCTGGCCCAATAAGGCTAGGGAGCCCCCCCTACAGCCCATGCATGACCTACACGCCCTATGGGCTGGAGGGATCCTTCCGGACTCCTCCGGAACCTTCCCGGTACAATACCGGCAAAACCCGAAACTTTTCCGGTAGCAAAAATATGACTTCCCATATATAAATCTTTACCTCCGGACCATTCCGGAGCTCCTTGTGACGTCCGGGGTCACATCCGGGACTCCGAACAACATTCGATCACCAACGTACATATCCCAATACTACTCTAGCATCACCGAACGTTAAGCGTGAGGACCCTACGGGTTTGAGAATCATGTGGACATGACCGAGACACCTCTCCGGTCAATAACCAATAGCGGGACCTGGATGCCCATATTGGTTCTCACATATTCCACGAAGACCATTATCGGTCGAACCACGATGTCAAGGATTCAGTCAATCGTGTATGCAGTTCCCTTTGTCTAGCGGTATGTTACTTGTTTGAGATTCGATCGTCGGTATCTCCATACCTAGTTCAATCTCGTTACAGGCAAGTCTCTTTACTCGTTCCGTAATACAAGATCCCGTGACTAACTCCTTAGTCACATTGCTTGCAAGCTTCTTGTGATGTTGTATTATCGAGTGGGCCCAGAGATACCTCTCCGTCATACGGAGTGACAAATCGCAGTCTCGATCCATGCCAACCCAACAGACACCCTCGGAGATACATGTAGAGCACCTTTATAGTCACCCAGTTACGTTGTGACATTTGATACACATATGGCATTCCTCCGGTGTCAGGGAGTTGCATGATCTCATGGTCGTAGGAACAGATACTTGACATGGATAAAGCATTTGCAATAAACTAACACGATCAAATGCTATGCTTACGGTTGGGTCTTGTCCATCACATCATTCTCCTAATGATGTGATCCCGTTATCAAATGACAACTCATGTCTATGGTTAGGAAACCTTAACCATCTTTGATCAACGAGCTAGTCTAGTAGAGGCTCACTAGGGACATGGTGTTGTCTATGTATCCAGACATGTATATGAGTTTCCAATCAATACAATTATAGCATGGATAAAAAACGATTATCATGAACAAGGAAATATGATAATAACCAATTTATTATTGCCTCTAGGGCATATTTCCAACATTTACCTCCTCACTAGTGAGCCGGCCTGATATCCTCACAGGTGGGTCGGCGCGTTTGGGTCGGCCGACGGTGCACCCAATCCTTGGCCGACCCATTTTCTTTGTGCGCGCCACGTAAATAAAAAAGAGAGGAAAATTCAAACTAAATACTAATTGTACATTAAAACGACAGGCAACCGCCCGCCAAAGTCCACATTTACATTAATTAAAAACATAAAAGTAAACCAACTCCGAGAGGTTATTGACCACGCCGGAGCACGATCAACCTGACCACGAGGGTCTATTTCCTGCACGCAAACGAAGAACAAGCAAGAAACTAAAATTGCAATCTGGATATTGTGAATATAAGAGGAAAGCTTTATTGACGAAAGTGGAGTTCTGTGACGTCTCGGTCTGGTCGTGGAACACAAACAAAGGACGCGAAGCTGCAGCTATGGTGAACTTTTAATCTAAACAAAACCCAAGTCTAAACGGCGCCCTAAGGGTTGTATATATGGGGGAATAAAGGGGGATTTCGTGACCCCTTGAAGGAGGGCCCGAAACCAACCCTAACTCGGTTTCCCAACACATACGGACTCTAAAAACAGCCTATAATGTGGTGTTTCGAAATTACATGGGACGGGCCCAAAAATAAGGTGGCGCAACACCTATAATAGCCCATGGACGAAATTTATGAAGTGGCATCTTGAATATTTTGTCCAAGCCTTCATGCTCTCATTATTGTGGCTTCAAAGTGCGAAAATCACCACTAGAAGCTCCATTGTTCTTTCCCGCGCGCGCACCTTCTTCTCCATGCTTGTTCCCGCTCCAATGGCCATCCTTCTTATCCATGCTAGGTCCTTCATTCATAAGTAAAACAAAAGTACCTAATTTAGGCAGCATCATATGTTCATGGACATTGGAAGGATTTTCAAGAAACGAAAGTACCTCGTAATTCAATTGACGTGCGCGAGCTCTAGTAATTGGTCTAGTATGTATAGTAGCAGGGGTTGTGGGTGTAACAATGGTATTTATGTCCTCCTCATCCTCCCCTTCTTGAAATTAAGTCGTCCTTGACGGAAGCTCATCTTCCTCATCCAAATAAGGCTTCAAATCTTCAATGTTAAAAGTGGGACTAACCCCAAAATCTGTAGGCAGCTCGAGTTTATATGCATTATTATTTATCTTCTCTAACACCTTAAAAGGACAATCAGCATGTGGCGTGAGCTTTGACTTGCGTAAATCAGGAAACCTATCATTATGCAAATGTAACCAAACAAGATCTCCAGATGCAAAGACAACATGTTTTATACCCTTATCTCCAGCAAGTTTATATTTAGCATTCATACACTTAATGTTTTCCTTAGTTAACTCATGCATCTTTAAGATCATTTCAGCACGTTGTTTAGCATCAAAATAAACCTTCTCCGAAGATGGAAGAGGCAACAAATCAATAGGTGCACGAGGTAGGAAACCAGACACAACTTCAAAAGGGCACATCTTAGTAGTAGAATGCAGCGAACGATTATAATCAAATTCAATATGAAGCAAGCATTCTTCCCACATTTTCAGGTTATTCTTCAAAACAGCCCTAAGCATAGTAGACAATGATCTATAGACTACTTCAGTTTGTCCATCAGTTTGGGGGTGACATGTAGTACTAAAAAGCAGTTTAGTCCCCAACTTAGCCCATAAACATCTCCAAAAATGGCTAAGAAATTTAGTATCACGATCTGAAACAATTGTATTTGGCACACCATGCAAGCGAATAATTTCACCAAAGAACAAATCAGCAACATTAGCAGCAGCATCACTTTTATAACATGGTATAAAGTGTGCCATTTTTTAAAATCTATCCACGACAACAAATATGCTATCCCTCCCCTTCTTTGTTCGAGGTAAACCTAAAACAAAGTCCATAGAGATATCTTCCCAAGGAACACTAGGAATAGGCAAGGGCATATATAAACCATGAGGATTGAGTCGTGACTTAGCTTTTTGACATGTAGTGCAACGAGCAACAAAACGCTCAACAACCCATCTCATTTTTGGCCAAAAGAAATGTGTAGCAAGTACATCCTCCGTCTTCTTCACACCAAAGTGTCTCATTAAACCTGCAACAACAAAAGACGAACAAAGCTAGCTGGAATGCATAGCTTGTTAGCTGATACGTCTCAAATGTATCTACTTTTCCGAACACTTTTGCCATGGTTTTGGACTCTAATTTGCATGATTTGAATGAAACTAACTCGGACTGACGCTGTTTTCAGTAGAACTATCTTGGTGTTATTTTTTTGCAGAATAGAAGTTCCCGAAATTGGACGAAACTTTTTGTGAATTATTTCTGGAATATATAATGAATTATGGAGCAAAGAACCACCGGAGGGGGACTGCCTGTGGGCCACAAGCCAACATGGCACGCCATGTTAGCTTGTGGGGCCCACGTGGCTCCCCCAACCCTAATTCCGATCCTATAAATTCACATCTTCAGAGAAAAAATAGGTGATAAGATTTCATCGCGGTTTATGAGACGAAGCCGCCGCCGCCTCCTGTTCTTCCTCAAGAGGGCTGATCTGGAGTCCGTTTGGGGCTCCGGAGAGGGGGATTTGTCGCTGTCGTCATCACCAACCCTTGTTCATCAACACCCCCATGATGCTCACCACCGGGAGTGAGTAATTCCTTTGTAGGATTGCTAGACGGTGATGGGATTGGATGAGATTGATCATGTAATCGAGTTAATTTGATAGGGCTTGATACATAGTATCCAGTATGTTGTGAGATTGATGTTGCTATGACTTTGATATGCTTAATGCTTGTCACTAGGGCCCAAGTGCCATGATTTCAGATCTGAACATATTATGTTTTCATGAATATAAGAGTGATTTGGATCTTATCTTGCAAGTTGTATGCACCTAATACGTGTCATGATCCGCATACCCCAAGGTGACAATAATTGAGATTCTTTCCGGAGATTGTCGTAATTTGAGGAGTTCATGTATTCATCATGTGTTAATGCTTTGCTCCAGTTCTCTATTAAAAGGAGGCCTTAATATCCCTTAGTTTCCATTAGGACCCCGCTGCCATGGGAGGATAGGACAAAAGATGTCATACAAGTTTTTATCGCAAGCATGCATGACTATATACGGAATTATCGCCTATATTACATTGATGAATTGAAGCTAGTTCTGTGTCACTCTAGTATGTAACTATTACATGATTGATGTCATCTAAATCATTATCCATCGCCGGTCCACGTGCCTACGCTTTACATATACTGAATCTTGCTAAGTTACTACTGTTGCTGCTACTGTCACAACTACTACACAATTGCTGTTGTCACTATTACTGTTACTACTATTACTTGCCGTGCTACTAAATCTTTGTTCCAGAGAGATATCCCAAGTGTGGTTGAATTCAAAACTCAACTGCTAAGGCCGATAAATATTATTTGGCTCCCCTTGTGTCAAATCAATAAATCAGGGTGTAATACTACCCGCAAAGACTGTTGCAATCCACTATACTTGTGGGTTATCATTAGCACGAAACACAAATCCATCATTAATGACGAACGTGTTCCATGTTCTCCCTTCTTTACAATTTTGCAGCACATCTTTAAATTCAACATCATGCACATATTGATCTTTGATGGTCTCCAAACCAAATATTTTAAAGTCAAGTTGTGAAAGCATAGTATAACAACGAGACAATGCATCAACAATAACATTTTCTTTACCCCTCTTGTGTTTAATGACATAAGGGAAAGTCCCAATGAATTCAACCCATTTAGCATGTCTACAGTTCAGTTTTGCTTGACTTTTAATATGTTTCAAAGATTCATGGTCAGCACCAACTTCTTCCCCATGATCAAGACTTGGTGGATTGAGAAGTGACGGAGGAAGAAGAACCAATTCGGCGTGAAGTTGTGCACCAGCATTTGGATGGAGACAAGCGAATGGAAAAATATGCTCATCAAAAACAACCTGGAGACATAAACACGACCAATGGAGACAGCAAGGCATTTGTAACCTTTATGAAGAGTGCTATAGCCAAGGAAGACACATTGTTTTGATCGAAACTTGAGCTTGTGTTTGTTGAAAAGACGCAAATTGGGCCAAACCGCACACCCAAAAATTCTAAGAAAAGATTAGTTTGGTTTGGCGCCAAAGAGACATTCTAAGGGTGTTTGATTATGAATAACACGATTAGGAACACGATTGATGAGGTAGACAGCTGTAAGGAATGCCTCATCCCAAAACTTGAGAGGCATGGATGCATGAGCAAGAAGAGAGAGGCCAACTTCCACAATATGCCTATGTTTGCGTTCAGAGGATCCATTTTGTTGATGGGCATCGGGGCACGAAACATGATGGGAGATGCTTATACGTTCAAAAATGGATTCAACTTTTGGTATTCACCCCCCTATTCGTTTGTACCGCATGAATTTTTCGATCAAAGACACGCTCAACATGGTGTTAAAAATGACGAAATTTTTGAACACATCGGATTTATGTTTCAGGAGATAGATCCAACTAAATTTGCTAAAATCATCAATAAAACTGACATAGAATTTTTGTCTACCAACTAAAACAGGTCCTGGGCCCCATACATCCAAAAAATAAGCTCTAAAGGAGCTACTGACTCACTAGTCGATCGAGAGTAAGCTAATTGGTGGCTCTTGGCCATTTGACACGCATCACGAACATGATGATACTTTTTATTTGACACTGAAAGACTATGATCTCGAAGAATTTTCTGGACCACCGGAAGTAAGGGATGTCCTAGACGCCTATGCCACTATGAAGTGGATGGTTTGATGGCGCCAAGAGCTTGGTGTTTGTGGACTCCCCGTTGACCAGAGACGGGAAAAAGACCCTGCCTACTCCTTGCACGAAGAAGTGTGTTCTCTATTTCCCGATCCTTGACAAAAAAGAATTCAGGGTGAATCTCAAGAAAGACTTGATTGTCTATCATAATTTTGTAAGAAGAAAGAAGACTTTGTGAAGCACTTGGAACATGAAGAATTTTATGGAGACGGAGGGAACTATGAGGGGTGGGAATAAGAGTGTGACCAATATGAGAAATTTCCATACCTTGACCTTGCCGTGTGGACTTGATCATTGCCGGTGTAGCGCTCTCGGACAGCAAGTTTCTCAAGTTCCTCGGTCAGATGATCTGTAGCGCCGGTGTCAAGATACCAATTGGTATCCACACTGTATGATCATGCAGCATTTGCCGAGCGACGACCGCCCCCGCCACCGTCACTGCCGCCACCACCGCCGCCGCCGCCACCACCGCGGCGTTTTGGATTGTTGTTGAAGGACTTGTCAAAGCGTTTGACACATGACCACGCACCATGACCTTCACGCTTGCACAGTTGACACTTGAGCTCACCCCGTGTTTGAGCGGTCGCCCCCATCAGAATCACGGCCACCATATCCATGACCACGGGAGTCACCACTCCCGCTGCTGCCACCAGAGGAGAAACGACCATGTTGGCCGCCCTTGGCAGCGAGGTTGGCGGAGTAGCTATTGTCACCATTGTGCACCTCAAGGCGCGCCTCTGCCGTGAGGAGGACGGAGAAGAGTTTGCCCAGGCTGACCGCCTGAGCAGGACGAACTGAGATGGCTGAACGAACGGATTGAAATCTGCGTCCAGCCCGCCAAGAATATAGGAGAAGACCTCATCTTCATCGAGGGGTTTCCCGGCTGCAGCGAGTTCATTTGCGAAGCTTTTCATCTTGGTGAAATAAGTAGAAATAGGTAGATCACCTTTGCATGTGTTGTTGAGTTGCCCACGTAGCTGGATGATCTTGGCGCGAGATTGCAAGGCGAACATTTGATTGATCGCCTTCTAAACACCTGCAGAAGAGTTGATGCCGATGACTTGCAGGAGCACTTCCCGTGAGAGGGAAACTAGCAGGAATGTCAGCACATGCTGGTCCTGAGTATACCAGAGATTAGGAGTCTCGGTGGTCTCCTTCTTCCCGGAGATCTCCTTCTCCTCGACAAGAACAGCAGGTGGTGCGGCCATGGCCCCATCGAGGAAGCCCATCATGCCCACAGCCCTGATGTGCGGGAGAAATTGAGTTTGCCACACCAGAAAGTTATCCCTCGCAAGCTTTTCAGAGATGGTATGACCAAGCGATGCAAGAGATGGAGCAGCCATGGAGGAAGAGGAAGATGCAATCGACATAGATGGAAGGAAGAAGAGGCTCTTATACCATGTGAGAAAAAGGATGAAAGCGTATACCTATGCGGCAGGGACGTGTTCACGTTATAGGTACAGGATGTGTAGGTTGTTACATGGACTTGATCCTTACGTAAAGCTATATAAGAGATAAGGAAGAGTCCGTTCGTAACAACCTAGCTAGAATTACAACAGAATACAACTCGTGTACACGTCTCTATACAGGATGTTTAACAGTCGGGCGGTGGGTGTGTTCGCATAAGTCACGACTAAATTAAGATGTTGATCTTGTACGTCCCATCATTGCAATAAAATTTTCCTGCACGCAAGATTTTCTCATACATTCGCGGCATCATCGTAACATTTTTTCATGTGGTCAATAGAAAACATGCAAGAAAATGTTGCAGCACTTTGAACACATCCACACATGATTAACGTAATCAACAAATCTACACAGTTTGCGACAAATTATTGAGAAAAAAACATCACAAATGTGCCATATAGAAGCCAACACTCGCAACAATGTAGAGAACTCTTGCACCATGAAGATAACATTGCAATGGACATGCATATATAGTCACTGGAACACTAGTACCACATGTTTGCACCAAACAAAAGTGAGGTTGTATCATGTCAAACAAATGTACTCACCACCAACATATTTGGGTCGCCGACCTCGCCATTTTGGGCGCGTCGGCCGTAAATTTGACTCGTTGGAGCCCTGTTTAAGAAGACTGGCAAGATAAACAGGTTGACCCAAAGGGTGGAAAGGATACCGGTTTCATCCTTAGAGCATCTCTAGTCCATTGTCCTTGTATATAGCTAACCACTCATGCCGAGTGGGTTAGAGCATCTCTAGTCCTTCCCCTATTATCACTTAACTCCTCAAACAACTGAAAATATAGGGAGTTATCCAAGTGTAACTAAGCTTAGAGAGGTGGTTTTGGGAAATGGGAGTTAAATTTTAGGAGAAGACTTAGAGGTGTTCTTATTCCCCGCATGTTTCATGGGATTGCATTGTTGTTGTATCATGTCAATTAGTCGACCTAATGCATGCAATCTTTATGGAATCGTGATATTTACATCCGTGATCACGAAAATGGAAATAATTTGCTACCCATGGTGGTAGCTATACATGGCCTGAATGTTTATCTCTAATTATTTTGATAAATTATTTTGGACTACGAAAAATAACTCCATAACAAAATTGTGACTTTGTACCAGCCACGGAAGCCAAAAAGGCACTTGTTTCTAAAAGGCAAGCGAAAAAATTGAAAGAAGTGAGAAAAAGCCCTTGCTACACAACGAAAAAGGCACTTATGTCAAAAAAAGTTAATAAAAAAGACAACGAGAAGTGAGAAAAAGTCCTTTCTATATAACAAAAATACACTTGTGCCAGTGCCATAAGAAACCCAACACCTCATGTATAATAAAAGGCACGTATGTCAAAAAGTGTATAGCTACCACCATGCATAGAAAATCGCCTCTCGAAAACGAAAAAGCAAATTAATACGCTGGTTAAGGGGGCGTGACTAATGCACGCACGTGCGTTACAACGCTCAATTTCAGACATGAGCGATTAGGAAACAATACAGTATGTTTGATATTTATTAGGCATCCGCAGGCTTGGGCTGGGCCCCCCAGAAAATCAGGGGGGTTATGATTACGTGAAGGAGATAGTAGATGTGAGGAATGAGATAGGTAATTACGTGAGATACGTAGGATTAGGCAGGTTTTGCTGGGGCCAGCCCTGGAAATCAACGGGGGCTGTGATTATCTGAGGAAGCATGCATAAAAAAAGGAAACTGAGTCAATTCTCTGCATCTCCCATGATTCTCACGACAAAAGCGGTCGGCTGCCCGGGACGGAGCGCTCCGCGCGTGGAGATCGCTCGCGGTTCACGAAGGAGTAAACTCCTGCATAAGATATCTTTACCATTGTGAGTAATAAATTAAGTTCTGTTTCAGCTTAGTACATGCATGTATCTGAGTATCAGAAATGATATCCGACAAATGTTCGCAAGGAGGCCAACCCTAGTGAACGCCTTCCCTGCCGTCGTATGGACCTTGGCGCAGGGTCGGCGCCATGTAGATTCGTTGTAAAGTGTTTCATAACGAACACTCTCTTTGTTTTCAAAAAATTGTGCAAGGTGTGCGGTCGGGGGAACTCGAACTTGAGACCTCCGGCGGGAAGCATGTACTAAACTTGTTTTGCTAGATTCTTTTAAATTCAATTAAAAACTGAAAATCCAGAACTCTTTTCATTTTTCCAATAACTAAATATTCCCTCTCTATTAGAGGGGAATTTTCTAAACTTGCCATGTGCATTTTTATCATAGGTAGCATGGCAATCTCTAGGTCTTTTCTGTAATTCCCTCCAGCTTTTGGGAAATGTTATCCCTTATTCATGGCAAGTTTAAAATTGTTATTTTACTTTCTCACATGGCATTTTTATTACTAAGAGCATGGTATTTTAATAATTAAAAACATGGCATATTAAGAGGATGGCATTTTTATTACTAAGAGCATGACATTTTTTATGATTAAGAGGATGGCAGTTTTACGCTTAAGAGCATGGTATTTTATTATTCATAAGAATGACATTTTAATTAGGAGGAGGATGGAAGTTTCATGATTATCAGGATGGCATTTTTATTATTATTGCCATGCATTTTTTATTAACAGGATGGCAACTTTATTATTTAAGAGGATGGTATTTTTATTTTCATTCGCATGTAAACTTTATTATTTTCACTGACATGGTATTTTTTTAGGAATTCATGCACAGTGGACCGAATAAAGCAAAAAATAAAATACAACAAAACACTTTGTTTTTGGTCCTTGGCAAAAGTAAAGAAAAAAATATTCTCCAAAACATGGTTTTCTTCACATTGAAACATCTCCACGGCATAATTCATAAATTTATTTGTTTTAGATCACACGACACATTTTTAGTTAATCATACCATTTGTAAAAAATTACAAGTTAGCATGGAATTTTTTATATTTTCATTTCATGGCAATTATAATTTTTTATGATTTTTGTTTTATAAGAAAAAATGTATTTTTTTGTCATGGCATTTAAAAAAGGGCCTCTGGGTCAATAGGTGTTCGCCCTAGCCACACTGGCTGTCGGTGGCGGAAAGGTTAAAATTAGCTTCTTCAAAAATTATAGCTCACAACCTCTGTTTGATGCAAGGTTCTTTTTGGACCCAACTTGATTGGCAAAGCACAAAATTGGTGATTATAGCTTCAAACGTAGCAACCTTGCAAGCTCGTATGGCTCACAAGCAAGCATGGGAAAAGTTCAGGAGCCCAGGCAGAAAGTATGAAAGAAGCACTAGATTTATATAGCTGACAAAGTTTGAATTATAATAAATGCTCTATGATCTTTGGTGCCGCTTGCCCAGTTGTTGTACGAGAAGAAGTCTGGGATGCTTTTAAGTGTCACAAGTTTGGTCTTCAAGGAAAAATATTTGGGCCTTCCTATCCCCGAGGGACGTATGTCAAAGGGCAAGGTTCAGAACTTTCAGACAAGTCTGACAAAACGACTTATGCAATGGGGGGACAAACAGTTAGCTCAGCCCGGCGGAGAGGTTCTGATTAGGTCAGTGGCCCAATGTAAGATCCAAAGTATCTTGGGGGGGGGGGGGTGATTAGACTGCTTGAGAAAAATAAAAAATCTAGCCTTTTCCCAATTTTAAAGGTTGACAAGTTTTAACAATTATATCAAGTCAAGCACACCCTACACATGCAAGTTTAAGAGTATAGCAGCAGAAAGTAAATACATGCACATATAAGTAGAGGGTAGGGATAGGAAGATCAAACGCAATGGGGACTCAAAGAATTTTCTCGTGGTTCCGATAGGTGGTGCTATCGTACGTCCACGTTGATGGAGACTTCAATCAATGGAGGGTAGCGGTCGCGAGAGTCCACGGAGGGCTCCACCCATGAAGGGTCCACAAAGTAGCAACCTTGTCTATTCCATCACGGCTTACGTCCACGAAGGACTAGCCTCACTCGAGGTAGATCTTCATAAAGTAGGCGATCTCCTTGCCCTTACAAACTTTTTGATTCAACTCCACACGAAGTCAGAGGCTCCCAAGCGACACCTAACCAATCTAGGAGACACCACTCTCCAAAAGGTAATAGATGTGGTATGAATGATGAACTCCTTGCTGTTGTGCTTCAAAAGCTAGTCTCCACAACACTCAATCACTCTCTCACAGATTTGGCTTGATAGAAGAGGTTGATTGGGTGGAAAGCAACTTGGGGAGGCTAGAAATCAAGATTCATATGGTTGGAGTGGAAGATCTTGATCTCAACACCTAAGTAGGTGGTTCTCTCTTAGAAAATGGATGGGGCTAGTGTTGGTTTGTTCTGAGTGTTCTCTCTATGAATGAGAGGGAGGTGGAGGGGTATATATAGGCTTCTCCAAAAATCCAACTGTTACAACATTATTACCCAACTCGATGAAACTGAAGCAAAAACTCAGTTGCACCGACTAGTGAAAAATGTGGCAACTTTTGGCGCTTCGGTGAGACCGATATATAAATCTCAGTGAGTTCGATTTTGGCTGGCCTAGGAAGTTCCTTGCTTCGGTGGCACCGATTCCCAAAACTCAGAAATTCCGATTCTTGGAAACTGGACACCCGAAGCTTGGTCACTGGTTTCGGTTGCATCGAAATCAAACTTGGTGTCACCGAGAGGTTAGTCTTTGGCTCTCGATTTTGTCTAGGGTAAAACTCGGTAGGGCCGAATTTGTAAACTTGGTGGCACCAAATTTAGGCATTAGGGTTTTGACATAATATCTTTCTAGGAGAATTCATGAGGGTTTTTGGTCGCTAACTCTAAGCACTTGAGCAACCAGATCATCATAGATACCTCATCCCCTTTTAATAGTATTGGCTTTCCTATGGACTCAAATGTGATTTCTCACAAAATGCAAAATATAGTATTAAAATTGTTGCCATTTGATGTTCCATGCATCTAGGGGATCTCCTCACAGTCATTTGCCAATCCATTCATTGAACTCTTCCTGAAATATGCTTGATAGGATCATTAGTCCAATGAAATATATGTTGTTATTAATTACCAAAACCACCTAGGGATAAGTTGTGCTTTCAATCTCCCCCTTTTTGGTAGTTTATGACAACATATATATCAAACCTTCGATAAGGGTATAAACAATGTATAGCATTGTTGCTTTGAGAAGTATGCGATAAGAAAGAGCTCCCCCTAAATTTGTGCACTATTTTGAATTTGCGTTTGAATGCAAATGCACAATCGATTAAGATCATGGGTAACTCTTCCATGTCACATACATCTTGGTGGTGTGCATAAATGATATGAATGGATTATAATGCACATAACACCAATCATGAGTGAATGCTCATCATATAGATACTACAAAGATAGGAAATAGTAGTACCAATCATAAAGCGTATGATCAAACACAACGAAGTTTTAAGACAAACACATGATAGACCAAACGTTTTAAAAGACGAGAAGAGCAACCAAAATGCAACACACTCTCTCGAAGCCCTATGATCTATACCACTTCTCCCCCTTTGGCAAAAAGTTACCAAAAAGCTCGAAGGTATGGAGCTAAGCGTCACTCTGGGCATGATCTCCTCCATGAGACGATGAAGCAGCTCCGGTGGTCGTGGAAGGAGTCGAGAGAACAGTGTCCGCGAATGCTTCTACTGAAGTCCTCTGAGGTGGTGGAGTAGACATGGGAGGTGCTGAAGGTGCTGAGGGAGCTGATGCGGGTGCAAATGAAGTGGGTCTCATCTCTGGAACTGGCATTGCAGATGATCTGACCTGAGTCCTAAACTGAGTGTGAGTCTAGAGTGGATGACCGTCATGATCATCATCATCACTGGAGCTAGAGCTGGGGCTAGGCACTGCATCTACCTACGTCTTCAAAGTATCAACGGTAGTAGTCAGCTCAGTCACCTTGATATCCAAGTCATGAAACTTGGTTTCCACAATCCTCTCAAGGCTCATTTGGTTCTTCAGAATCTCGCTCACGTTCTTCTCTATCCCTTGGATAGTGCTAATAAGATATGCCATTTGGTCACTCTTGGTCCTTGGCATTTGAGCACTAGTGGCTCTAGTTGCTTCTGCCCTGGCCTCTTCCTCAATCTGTGCTTGTGCAGTAGTTGAAGTGGGATGACTTGGATCCATCACCGCGACATTATCCTCAAGATCTGGTTGTAGGGGCAGGTGTGGTCGATCAAGTAGATATTGGCTCTTTCCAATCTTGGAGTTGATAAACATCTAAATATAGGGAGCATATCCACACGACCTTTTCTGGTCAGCAGTAGTCTTCTTGATGGTCTGAACAATGAGATCCATCACTCTTATCCTGGTATGGCTACCCACATGATATAGCATGTTGATGGATGATATGTCCATTTTGCACCATGATTTCTTATTACTATTTATGTCATTCTTGTCCATTATTCCCTATTATCATATAATTCTTATGTCTTTTCTCTCTCAATATGCAAGGTACAATACAAAGAGGGAAATTACTGGAAACTGGAATTCTGGACCGGGAAACCGATGTAAAGGCAGAAAAATCACCAGACTCCAAATGACCTGAAACTTCACAAAGATTTTTTATGGAATGTTTAAGAATTATTGGGCCAAAAATAAACCCGAGGGGGGCACCTGCCGGCCAGGAGGCAACTGGGCGTGGCCACCCCCTGGCCGCGCCCTGATGCCTCCTGGGGGCCCAGCAGGTCTCCTCACCCCCCCCCCTCTTCTCCTATAAGGTGTGTTTTACCCTAGAAAAATCATAAGCAACCTTTCGGGATGAAGCGCCGCCGTCTCGAGGCGGAAACCTGGGTAGAGGCCCTTTTGCACTCCGGTAGTCAAATTTTGCCGGGGGAATCCCTCTCCGGGAGGGGGAGATCGAAGCCATCGTCATCACCAACGCTTCCTCTTCGTGGAAGGACCAATCTTCATCAACATCTTCACCAGCACCATCTCATCTCCAACCCTAGTTCATCTCTTGTATTCAATCTTTGTCTCAAAACCTCAGATTGGTACATGTGGGTTACTAGTAGTGTTGATTACATCTTGTAGTTGATGCTTGTTGGATTACTTGGTGAAAGTTATTATGTTCAGATCCTTAATCTCCATTATTATACCTCTGATCTTGAACATGTTGATGATGTGTGAGTAGTTACTATTGTTCCTGAGCACATGGGAGACGTCTTGTTATAAGTAATCATGTGAAGTTGGTATTCGTTCGATATTTTGATGATGTGTATGTTGTGCTTCTCTTAGTGGTGTCGTGTGAACGTCGACTACATGACACTTCACCTTGCTAAGGGCCTCAGGAAAGTCATTGTGGAGTAACAAGTAGATGATGGGTTGCGAGAGTGACAGAAGCTTAAACCCCAGTTTATGCGTTGCTTCATAATGGGCTGATTTGGATTCACACGTTTAATGCTATGGTTAGATTTATCTTAATTCTTCTTTCGTAGTTGCGGATGCTTGGAGAGGGGGTAATCATAAGTTGGTTGTTTGTTCAAGTAAGAACAACACCTTAGCACCGGTCAACACACATATCAAATTATCAAAGTAGTGAACGTGAATCGACTCAACATGATGAACGTGACTAGACTGAAACTCCCATGTGTCCTCGGGAGCGCTTGCTTCATATAAGAATACTTTCCGGCATGTCCTTTGTTGTAAAAAGGAGGCTATCTTGCTGTACACTTGTTACTATTATTACTTGTCACTTGTTACGAATTATCTTGCTACAAAACTATCAACTATCTTTACACACAGAACTTGCAGAGAATACCTTGTTGAAAATTGCTTACCATTTCCTTCTGCTCCTCGTTGGGTTCGACACTCGTACTTATCGAAAGGACTACGATTGATCCCCTATATTTGTGGGTCATCAATGGAATAACCATGTATCATCTTGTCGTCTCCTAACTTGGGCATCAAAGTATCCCTCAAAATAGTGTTGGAGGTGGGCAATTCTACTCGCCAAAAGTAAACTGATCCAAGCTTGTGGGTCTTCAGGTATGCCCTGGGAATGGGATTGTACATGTTGGCCATGGAGTTGTGATTCATCTTGGCCTCACTGTACACATCAAGACACCTTCTTGCACTTTTGGGGCTCCTAAGATGGTAGCCCACTCATCAACTGCTGACTGGTATCTGGTGCCTTTAGTCATCCATACAATCTTTCCATCAAGATAAAAATGAGCATTGGAATAGAATTGCATGATCATCTCATCATTCCAGGCAGTCATCTCTCTGCCAACAAACTCATCAATATCAATGTCCTTGAAATTTTCTTGGGCATGAGGGAAGTAGTCTTCATTTGCTTTGATGAACTTCCAATCAACATATCTCATGTCACTGACAGCTGGGCTCTTGTCTAGCAAAACAGTCGCATAAAAGTCATGCTGCTCCTTAGTGTGAAAGCGAGCATCAACAACAGTCCTTCTCCTTATAGCATATGGATCATCGGCTCTCCACTTCTTGAGACCTCGATCCTTCCTCTCCTTCATGTTTTCTGCCACTGGATGATCATTGTTGTGGTCTGGCAGATGAGGTATGAGCTTCCTTAAAATAGCAATATCCTCTTCTTCCTCTATTGCATCTCTGGAGGTAGAACCCTTGTTCTTCTCAGCAGTTGACACATCTCTGGTTGTCCTCTTGGGCTTGGAGGCAGCTCGCTTGGCCTTGGGAGCAGTGAGCTTTGCCTTTGAAGTAGACTTGCTAGGCATAGCATCCTTCATGAGCTTCCTTTGCTTGGAAGGAGGAGGGTTTGCAGGTTCGTCCTCTTCCTCTTCCTCATGCTCAGCTGGGTCTTCATACATGGAGGTTCACCTCCCAACCACATGGATGGTCCTCTTCCTTTCTCTTTTCTTCCCTGACTTCTTGGCCAAAGTTTTTCCTTGCTTAGAAGTATTAGGGGTCTCAAGTGTAAGATCCCACCCTTAGCTGACTCAGGAGCTCTCATAGCATCAGTGTTGGCATACTCTTTTCTGACAGGTTTTCTCATTGATGTGGCATCATCAGGAATGAAATCTTCATCCTCCTCATCTGAGTTCTTCTTCTTTCTAGCCCTGGTGGCTGCCTTGGGCAAGCCATGTGAACTGGGGGTGCCAGGGTCCTCAGGACTAGTACCTGCATCAATGTCTGCACTCGGATCTCTGGCATCATTCTGACTGTCATCTGATCCTAACATGACTGAGCTTTGACCCTTGGGTTTTGTCGTTGAAGACTTCATGCAGTTGTTGTAGTGGTGATTGCTCATAGTTGATGAAGATCATCTTTAGTTGGGACCAATCCTTGTTGTTTTGTAATCTTGTCACCTACATGGGTTACTCCCACACAAGGAACAAATACAAGGATATCTATGGACATGGAGTGAAGCACATGTAAGATGATGTCCATTGATTCATTAATTACCTTGTACCTTGCTTACCAATGAGGGATTTGTGACTCCTTGAACTATTGCATGAGGTTGGAGTTGATTGAGTTAGTTCTTGCCAATAATGAATGTGAGTGAATTTTGTTGGCGGGGTCATCCCTCAAGAACTTCTCTAGTTCTTCTTCTTGGGGACCCACATCAACTTGATGGGGATTCTTGGAGTTGAAGTAGCACTTGATGAAGTAGAGCTTGTAGTAGCTTTGGCAACCCACTTGACCATGCCTTGTGATTCTTCTTCGAATGAGTCAATCTCCTCTTAAAGCTTGTATTTGCCCTTGAGCTTGTGATCTTGTGGTGGAAGATCATCTTGAGATTTTGTTCCCTTAGAGAGAGTAGGGTCATACTTCTCCTTTTGGGGAACAAACTTCATCTTGGGATATTGACCTTCTTCCCATTCAACTCCATTGGCATTGAACTTTCATTCATAACCAATACCTTGGTTCTTCCGGTGCCATCCTTGCTTGCGCACAATCTCCTCAAATTGCTTACTTCCGGCAAGACTCTTGTAGACACCTTTTTCTATAATTCCTTTCAATAAATCATTTTCTTGCTCAAGTGTAACTTGGCTAATAGGATCATTAGTGGAATCAATAGAAGTACTAGGAACAACATCATTGGATTTAGCATTTAGTGTTGTTGTTGCTATATGAAGAACCTTTTCTTGACTTTGTTACTAGTTTGCTTAGATTTAACTTGTGGCACAAATGTACACAAGAGTAGTCGTTTGGCAAGATACGAAGAACTCTTCTTTCGAAGATCGTCATTGATAGCTTTAAGAAACTCATGATCTTGCTCTAGATTTATTTTCTCGAAGCGTAGCTTCTCATGAGTTCTTAAAAGCTCTCTATGATCTTCTTGAGTAGATTCATGACCTAACTTAAGAGTGTTTAGTTCTTTAGTTAGACGCTCAATATCCTTCTTATCATCATCACACGACTTATCTTGACTAGCATGATTATTATCAAGTTTATTTTGACTAACATCACTAGTTTTATAAAAGAGCAAGTCATCATCTCCTAGTAAGTCATCATCATCACTATTAAAGTCAATGTATTCGGGGTGTGATACCTTGGGGCCTTTAGCCATGAAGCAACTTCCACTTCCTTCATTTGGTGAGTCAAATATATCATAGGAATTGGAGGATACGAGTGCTAGTCCGGCAATACCTTCATCTTGACTATAGTCGGAGTTGGAGTGGTAGCTTCTCTCGGATTGGTTGTCGGAATCGGAGCCGGAAACCCATTCACCAACATGATCTTGATGTATTCTTGTGTAGCTCTTGGTGTATTAGTCCTTCTTCTCTCAGTCCTTGCTTCTCCGGGAAGGTCTTCGTTCATAGCAATCTTCTATACTCCTTCTCTCTCTACGAGGTGACTCATCTCTTGAGCTTGTTTTTCTAGGTGACTCTTCTCTTTTCTTGTGGGGGGGCATGCACTCATTGGAAAAGTGTTCGGGTCTTCCACAATTGTAGCAATTCCGGTCACGACTAGAAGAGCACTTCTCTTCATATCTTGAGTTGGAGCTTCTCTCTTTGCCTCTATTCTTGTAGAATTTGTTGAACTTCTTGACCTTGAGGCTTATCTCTTCATTGGTAACAGGGTTGTCACTTGAGGTAGCGGAAGTGTCACGTGTAGCTTTGTATGCACCGCTTGAGTTGGTGTGAAGCTCTTCTTTGTCCTTTATTGACATTTCATGAGCAATAATCCTTCCAATGACTTCCATGGGCTTGAGATCTTTGTAGTTTGGCATCATTTGGATCAATGTGCACAAGGTGTCGTACTTTCCATCCAAGGCTCTAAGGATTTTCTTGATGATGAACTTGACGGTCATATCTTCACTTCCTAAGCCGGCAATCTCATTTGTGATGAGAGCAAGCCTAGAGTACATTTTAGTGACTCCTTCACCATCCATCATCTTGAACTTGTAAAGTTGATTCTATAACACATCCAACTTAGATTCCCTGATGGATTCGGTTTCTTCGTGCATATCAACAATAGTATACCAAATTTCCTTTGCATTCTCAAGACGGCTTATCTTGTTGACCTCTTTGTGGCATAGGCAGTTGAATAGAATGTCGCATGCTTGAGCATTGTATTGCATCATCTTCAATTCTTCCGTGGTCGCTTCCTGATCCGGTTCCTTTCCATCACCAAAGAATTTACCTTGCAATCCAACACAACCAACAGCCCAAACGGCAGGGTTATGACCAAGAATATGCATTTTCATTTTATGCTTCCAACTAGCAAAGTTTGTACCATCAAAATATGGACCTCTACGATGATAATTTCCCTCACTAGAAGCCATACTCTCCAAGGTTGTGAAGCTAATGCAATGGAGACCAAAGTTTGATACCACTTGTAGGATCCAAAGTATGCCTAGAGGGGGGGCGATTAGACTACTTGAGCAAAATAAAAAATCTAGCCTTTTTCCAATTTTAAAGGTTGACAAGTTTTCGCAATTATATCAAGTCAAACACAACGTACATATGCAAGTCTAAGCGTATAGTAGCGGAAAGTAAAGACATGCACATATAAGTAGAGGCTAGGGCTAGGAAGATCAAACGCAATGGGGACTCGAAGATTTTTCCCGTGGTTTCGATAGGTGGTGCTATCGTATGTCCACGTTGATGGAGACTTCAACCCACGAAGGGTAGCGGTCGTGAGAATCCATGGAGGGCTCGTCCCATGAAGGGTCCACAAAGTAGCAACCTCATCTATTCCATCACGGCTTACGTCCATGAAGGACTAGCCTCACTCGGGGTAGATCTTCACGAAGTAGGCGATCTCCTTGCCCTTACAAACTTCTTGGTTCAATTCCACACGAAGTCGAAGGCTCCCAAGCTACACCTAACCAATCTAGGAGACACCACTCTCCAAAAGGTAATAGATGTGGTATGAATGATGAACTCTTTGCTCTTGTGCTTCAAAAGCTAGTCTCCTCAACACTCAATCACTCTCTCACAGATTTAGCTTGGTAGAAGAGGTGGATTGGGTGGAAAGCAACCTGGAGATGCTAGAAATCAAGATTCGTATGGTTGGAGTGGAAGATCTTGATCTCAACACATGAGTAGGTGGTTCTCTCTCAAAAAATGGATGGGGCAAGTGTTGGTTTGTTCTGAGTGCTCTCTCTACGAATGAGAGGGGGGTGGAGGGGTAAATATAGGCTTCTCCAAAAATCCAACCGTTACAACATTATTTCCCAACTCGATGAAACCGAAGCAAAAAACTCGGTTGCACCGACTAGTGGAAAATGTGGCAACTTTTGGCGTTTCGGTGAGACCGATATATAAATCTCGGTGAGTCCGATTTTGGCTGGCCTAGGCAGTTCCTTGCTTCCGTGGCACCGATTCCCAAAACTCGGAAATTCCGATTCTTAGAAACTAGACACCTGAGGGTTGGTCACTGGTTTTGGTTGCACCAAAATCAAACTTGGTGTCACCGAGAGGTTCGGGTTTTGTTCTGGATTCTGTGTAGGGTAAAATTCGGTAGGGATGAATTTGTAAACTTGGTGGCACCGAATTTAGGCTTTAGGGTTTTGACATAATATCTTTCTGGAAGAATTCATGAGGGTTTTTGGTGGCTAACTAGCACTTGAGCAACCAGATCATCATAGATACCTCATCCCCTTTTAATAGTATTGGCTTTCCTATGGAGTCAAATGTGATTTCCCACAAAATGCAAAATGTAGAGTCTTGAAGCTTGTTGCCATTTGATGTTTCATGCATCTAGGGGATCTCCTCACAGTCCTTTGCAAATCCATTCATTGAACTCTTCCTGAAATATGCTTGATAGTATCATTAGTCCAATGAAATATATGTTGTTATTAATTACCAAAACCACCTAGGGAGAAGTTGTGCTTTCACCCAAGCGCTACCAACTTACATCATGGGCATGTTTAAACTCCTCTACTCGGTATGGGATGACCTCATGAGGATGGTCAGGAATTTTTACAAGAGATCCTCGAGGGAAAAAGGAAAGTTCAATGTAAAGGTTGGGATCATCTTTCGTAACCCAAGGATAGGGGTGGTGCAGATTTCCGGGATTTTGATTTGTTCAACCAGGCTTACTCGCTCGCAGGCATGGGGATTAATTCCTAGGCCAGATAGTATATCTGCACTGTTCCTGTTGTAAATATGCCCTAGAGGCAATAATAAATTGTTTATTATCATATTTCCCTGTTCATGATAAACTTCTATTATCCATGCTAGAATTGTATTGATCGGAAACTCACATACATGTGTGGATACATAGACAACACCGTGTCCCTAGTGAGCCTCTACTAGACTAGCTCGTTGATCAAAGATGGGTAAAGTTTCCTAACCATAGATATGAGTTGTCATATGATAATGAGGTCACATCATTAGGAGAATGATGTGATGGACAAGACCCAACCGTAAGCATAACCTTTGATCGTATTAGTTTATTGCTACTGCTTTCTTCATGTCAAGTATATGTTCCTAAGACCATGAGATCATGCAACTCCCTGGCACCGGAGGAATGCCTTGTGTGTATCAAACATCACTTCGTAACTGGGTGATCATAAAGGTACTCTACAAGTATCTCCAAGGCTGACTGTTGGGTTGGCATGGATCGAGACTGGGATTTGTCACTCCGTATGACGAAGAGGTATCTCTGGGCCCTCTCGATAATACAACATCACAAGAAGCTTGCAAGCAATGTGACTAAGGAGTTAGTCACGGGATCTTGTATTACGGAACGAGTAAAGAGACTAGCCGGTAACGAGATTGAACTAGGTATGGAGATATCGACGATCGAATCTCGGGCAAGTAACATACCGCTGGACAAAGGGAACTGCATACGGGATTGACTGAATCCTTGACATTGTGGTTCGATCGATGAAGATCTTTATGGAATATTTAGGAACCACTATGGGCATCCAGGTCCCGCTATTGGTTATTGGCCAGAGAGGTGTCTCGGTCATGTCTACATGATTCTCGAACCCGCAGGGTCCGCACGCTTAACGTTCGGCGACGCTAGAGTAGTATTGGGATATGTACGTTGGTGACCGAATGTTGTTCGGAGTCCCGGATGAGATCCCGGACGTCACGAGGAGTTCCGGAATGGTCCGGAGGTAAGTTTATATATGGGAAGTCCTACTTTGGTCACCGGAAAAGTTTCGGGCATTACCTGTAGTGTACTGGGGTGCCGAAAAGGGTTCCGAGGGTCCATCGGGGGGAGCACCTGCCCCGTGGGCCCACATGGGCCATAGGGCGGGCGCCCTAGCCATCATGGGCCAGGTGCATCAGCCCCTAGAGGCGAATTAGGCTTGGGGGCAAGAGTCCCAAAGGGACAAGGCACCCCGGAGGTAGCTTGGAGGAGGGGGACTCCTCCCTTCCTTGTAAAAGGAGGACTCTCCCTTGGCCGCCGGCCCCTCCCTTGGAGGAGGGTTCAAGGCTGCGCCTCCCCTCTTCCCTTTGCCTCCTATATATAGTGGAGGGGAGGGGAGTGCTGCACACACCAATTCCCACGCCCCGGTGGCAGGCCTCCCTCTCATGTTACTCCGTTTTCTCCTGAGATCACATCTACTGTAGCGCTTGGCAAAGCCCTGCCGGGATTGATCCACCACCATCTCCACCACGCCGTCATGCTGGTTGAGATCCCATCTACTTATCCTGCCTTGCTTTCTTGATCAAGAAGGAGGAGACGTCATCGATCCGCATGTCTGGTGAACACGGAGGTGTCGTCCGTTTGGCGCTAGATCGGATCGGATCGCGATGGGATCATGAAGAGTACGACTACATCAACCGCGTTATATACGCTTCATCTTAGTGATCTACAAGGCTATGTAGATGCACTCCCCCTCTCGTAGCTATGCATCTCCATAGATAGATCTTGGGTGTTCGTAGGCAAAATTTTGTTTTCCATGCAACGTTCCCCAACAGTGGCATCATGAGCTAGGTCTATGCATAGATGATATGCACGAGTAGAACACAAAGAGTTTGTGGGCGTTGATGTTCAGATTGCTTACCTCCTTAGTCTTATTTTGATTCGGCGGTATTGTGGGATGAAGCGGCCGAGACCAACCTTACTTGTCCACGTACAAGAGACCGGTTCCACCGACTGACATGTAACTTCGTTGCATAAAGGTGGCTGGCGGGTGTCTGTCTCTCCCACTTTAGTTGAATTGGATTCGACAGAGGCGGTCCTTGTGGAAGGTTAAAAGCCAACTTGATTATCACCATTGTGGCTTTGCGTAGGTAAGAACGGTTCTTGCTAGTTGCCCATAGCAGCCACGTAAAACTTGCAACAACAATGTAGAGGACGTCTAACTTGTTTTTGCAGGGCATGTTGTGATATGATATGGCAAGACGTGATTTGATATATGTGATGTATGAGATGATCATGTTTTGTAATAGTTATCATGACTTGCATGTCGAAGAGTACGGCAACCGACAGGAGCCATAGGGTTGTCTTTAATTTATTTGTACCATTTGCTTTACTTTACACTATGAGTTAGCAATAGTTGTAGAAGCAATAGTTGGTGCGACAACCACGTGACTACATGATGATGGAGATCATGGAATCATGCCAGTGACAATGGAGATCATGCCGGTGCTTTGGAGATGGAGATCAAAAGCACAAGATGATGATGGCCATATCATGTCACTTATATGATTTGCATGTGATGTCTATCCTTTTTATGCATCTTATATTGCTTAGGACGACGGTAGCATTATAAGATGATTCCTCACTAAAAGTTCAAGATAAAATTGTGTTGTCCCCGAGTATGCACCGTTGCGAAGGATCGTCGTTTCGAAGCACCTCGTGATGATCGGGTGTGATAGACTCTACATTCGCATACAACGGGTGTAAGCCAGATTTACACACGCGGAATACTTGGGTTAACCTTGACAAGCCTAGCATGTACAGACATGGCCTCGGAACACAGGAGACCGAAAGGTCGAACATGAGTCATATAGTAGATATGATCAACATGAAGATGTTCACCATTGAAACCACCTCATCTCGCGTGATTATAGGACTTGGGTTGGTGGATTTGGATCATGTCACACTTAGTTAACCCGAGGGATGTTGATTTGAGTGGAGTTCATTAGTAATTTGATTAATTGAACTAATTATCATGAACATAGTCAAAATGTCTTTGCAAATTATGTTGTAGATCAATAGCTCGCATTGTAGTTCCCCTGTATTTTGATACGTTCCTAGAGAAAATAGAGTTGAAAGATGATGGTAGCCATAATGCGGACTGGATCTGTGATCTGAGGATTGTCCTCATTGCTGCATAAAAGGCTTATGTCCTTGATGCACCGCTCAGTGCGCCACCCCCTCAAGCATCTTCTGTGGATGTTGTTAACGTCTAGTAGACACGTTCTGATGACTACTTGATAGTTTAGTGCGTCATGCTTTACGGCTTAGAATCGGGGCTTCAAAGACGTTTTGAACGCCATGGAGCATATGAGATGTTCCAAGAGCTGAAAGTTGTATTTCAGGCTCATGCCCATGTTGAGAGGTATGAGACCTCTGACAAGTTCTTTGCCTACAAGATGGAGGACAATAGCTCTGTCAGTGAGCATGTGCTCAGAATGTCTGAGTGCTACAATCGCTTGATTCAAGTGGGAGTTAATCTTCCAGATAAGATAGTGATTGACAGAGTTCTCCAGTCACTATCAATAATTGTGAATAGATCTTTACTTGTTTATGAGAAGCTATATGATGAAAAACTTGGTGCTATGATGATATTCATGATGCTCGCATGTCCGTATTCTGTTTTTATCTACACCTCTCTCTCAAATTATGTGGTCATTACTTTCGAGTTCGGCTTTCGCTTGAGGACAAGCGAGGTCTAAGCTTGGGGGAGCTGATACGTCCGTTCTGCATCATGATTTCTTATTACAATTTATGTCATTCTTGTCCATTATTCCCTATTATCATACAGTTCTTATGTCTTTTCTCTCTCAATATGCAAGGTACAACACAAAGAGGGAAATTACTGGAAACTGGAATTCTGGACCGGGAAACCGACGAAAAGGCAGAAAAAACACCAGACTCCAAATGACCTGAAACTTCACGGAGATTTTTTTTGGAATATTTAAGAATTATTGGGCCAAAAATATACCCGAGGGGGGCCACATGCCGGCCAGGAGGAAACTGGGCGCGGCCTCCCCCTGGTCGCGCCCTGATGCCTCACGGGGGCTCAGCAGGTCTCCCGACCCCCCTATTCTCCTATAAGGTGTGTTTTACCCTAGAAAAATCATAAGCAACCTTTCGGGATGAAGCGTCACCGTCTCGAGGCGGAAACCTGGGCAGAGGCCCTTTTGCACTCCGGTAGTCAAATTCTGCCGGGGGAGTCCCACTCCAGGAGGGGGAGATCGAAGCCATCGTCATCACCAATGCTTCCTCCTTCATGGGAGGACCAATCTTCATCAACATCTTCACCAGCGCCATCTCATCTCCAACCCTAGTTCATCTCTTGTATTCAATCTTTGTCTCAAAACCTCAGATTGGTACCTGTGCGTTACTAGTAGTGTTGATTACATCTTGTAGTTGATGCTTGTTGGATTACTTGGTGAAAGTTATTATGTTCAGATCCTTAATCTCCATTATTATACCTCTGATCTTGAACATGTTGATGATGTGTGAGTAGTTACTATTGTTCCTAAGGACATGGGAGAAGTCTTGTTATAAGTAATCATGTGAAGTTGGTATTCGTTCGATATTTTGATGATGTGTATGTTGTGCTTCTCTTAGTGGCGTCATGTGAACGTCGACTACACGACACTTCACCATGCTAAGGGCCTAAGGGAAGTCATTGTGGATAACAAGTAGATGATGGGTTGCGAGAGTGACAGAAGCTCAAACCCCAGTTTATGTGTTGCTTCATAAGGGGCTGATTTGGATTCACACGTTTAATGCTATGGTTAGATTTATCTTAATTCTTCTTTCGTAGTTGTGGATGCTTGTGAGAGGGGGTAATCAATAGTTGGTTGTTTGTTCAAGTAAGAACAGCACCTTAGCACTGGTACACACACATATCAAATTATCAAAGTAGTGAACGCGAATCAACTCAACATGATGAACGTGACTAGACTGAAACTCCCATGTGTCCTCGGGAGCGCTTGCTTCATATAAGAATACTTTCCGGCATGTCCTTTGTTGTAAAAAGGAGGCTATCTTGCTGCACACTTGTTACTATTATTACTTGTCACTTGTTACGAATTATCTTGCTACAAAACTATCAACTATCTTTACACACAGAACTTGCAGAGAATACCTTGTTCAAAATTGCTTACCATTTCCTTCTGCTCCTCGTTGGGTTCGACACTCGTACTTATCGAAAGGACTACGATTGATCCCCTATACTTGTGGGTCATCAATGGAATAACCATGTATCATCTTGTCGTCTCCTAACTTGGGCATCAAAGTATCCCTCAAAATAGTGTTGGAGGTGGGCAATTCTACTCGCCAAAAGTAAACTGATCCAAGCTTGTGGGTCTTCAGGTATGCCCTGGGAATGGGATTGTACATGTTGGCCATGGAGTTGTGATTCATCTTGGCCTCAGTGTACACATCAAGACACCTTCTTGCACTTTTGGGGCTCCTAAGATGGTAGCCCACTCATCAACTGCTGACTGGTATCTGGTGCCTTTAGTCATCCATACAATCTTTCCATCAAGATAAAAATGAGCATTGGAATAGAATTGCATGATCATCTCATCATTCCAGGCAGTCATCTCTCTGCCAACAAACTCATCAATATCAATGTCCTTGAATTTTTCTTGGGCATGAGGGAAGTAGTCTTCATTTGCTTTGATGAACTTCCAATCAACATATCTCATGTCACTGACAGCTGGGCTCTTGTCTAGCAAAACAGTCGCATAAAAGTCATGCTGCTCCTTAGTGTGAAAGCGAGCATCAACAATAGTCCTTCTCCTTATAGCATATGGATCATCGGCTCTCCACTTCTTGAGACCTCGATCCTTCCTCTCCTTCATGTTTTCTGCCACTGGATGATCATTGTTGTGGTTTGGCAGATGAGGTATGAGCTTCCTTAAAACAGCAACATCCTCTTCTTCCTCTATTGCATCTCTGGAGGTAGAACCCTTGTTCTTCTCAGCAGTTGACACATCTCTGGTTGTCCTCTTGGGCTTGGAGGCAGCTGGCTTGGCCTTGGGAGCAGTGGGCTTTGCCTTTGAAGCAGACTTGCTAGGCATAGCATCCTTCATGAGCTTCCTTTGCTTGGAAGGAGGAGGGTTTGCAGGTTCGTCCTCTTCCTCTTCCTCATGCTCAGCTGGGTCTTCATACATGCAGGTTCGCCTCCCAACCACATGGATGGTCCTCTTCCTTTCTCTTTTCTTCCCTGACTTCTTGGCCAAAGTTTTTGCTTGCTTAGAAGTATTAGGGGTCTCAATTGTAAGATCCCACTCTTAGCTGACTCAGGAGCTCTCATAGCATCAGTGTTGGCATGCTCTTTTCTGACAGGTTTTCTCACTGTTGTGGCATCATCAGGAATGAAATCTTCATCCTCCTCATCTGAGTTCTTCTTCTTTCAAGCGCTGGTAGCTACCTTGGGCAAGCCATGTGAACCAGGGGTGCCAGGGTCCTCGGAACTAGCCTCTGGACTAGTACCTACATCAATGTCTGCACTGGGATCTCTAAAATCATTCTGACTGTCATCTCATCCTAACATGACTGAGCTTTGACCCTTGGGTTTTGTAGTTGAAGACTTCATGCAGGTGTTGTAGTGGTGGATGCTCATAGTTTATGAAGATCATCTTTAGTTGGGACTAATCCTTGTTGTTTTGTAATCTTCTCACCTACATGGGTTACTCCCACACTAGGAACAAATACAAGGATATCTATGGACATGGAGTGAAGCACATGTAAGATGATGTCCATTGATTCACTAATTACCTTGTACCATGCTTACCAATGAGGGATTTGTGACTCCTTGAACTATTGCATGAGGTTGGAGTTGATTGCGTTAGTTCTTGCCAATAATGAATGTGAGTGAATTTTGTTGGTGGGTTCATCCCTCAAGAACTTCTCTAGTTCTTCTTCTTGGGGACCCACATCAACTTGATGGGGATTCTTGGAGTTGAAGTAGCACTAGATGAAGTAGAGCTTGTAGTAGCTTTGGGAACCCACTTGACCATGGCATGTGATTCTTCTTCGAATGAGTCAATCTCCTCTTGAAGCTTGTATTTGCCCTTGAGCTTGTGGTCTTGTGGTGGAAGATCATCTTGAGATTTTGTTTCCTTAGAGAGAGTAGGATCATACTTCTCCTTTTGGGGAACAAACTTCATCTTGGGATATTGACCTTCTTCCCAGTCAACTCCATTGGCATTGAACTTTCATTCATAACCAATACCTTGGTTCTTCCGGTGCCATCCTTGCTTGCGCACAATCTCCTCAAATTGCTTACTTCCGGCAAGACTCTTGTAGACACCTTTTTCTATAATTCCTTTCAATAAATCATTCTCTTGCTCAAGTGTAACTTGGCTAATAGGATCATTAGTGGAATCAATAGAAGTACTAGGAACAACATCATTGGATTTAGCATTTAGTGTTGTTGTTGCTATATGAAGAACCTTTTCTTGACTTTGTTACTAGTTTGCTTAGATTTCACTTGTGGCACAAATGTACACAAGAGTAGTCGTTTGGCAAGATACGAAGAACTCTTCTTTCGAAGATCGTCATTGATAGCTTTAAGAAACTCATGATCTTGCTCTAGATTTATTTTCTCGAAGCGTAGCTTCTCATGGGTTCTTAAAAGCTCTCTATGATCTTCTTGAGTAGATTCATGAGCTAACTTAAGAGTGTTTATTTCTTTAGTTAGACTCTCAATATCCTTCTTATCATCATCACATGACTTATCTTGACTAGCATGATTATTATCAAGTTTATTTTGACTAACATCACTAGTTTTATCAAAGTGCAAGTCATCATCTCCTAGTAAGTCATCATCATCACTATTAAAGTCAATGTATTCGGGGTGTGATACCTTGGGGCCTTTAGCCATGAAGCAACTTCCACTTTCTTCATTTGGTGAGTCAAATATATCATAGGAATTGGAGGATACGAGTGCTAGTCCGGCAACACCTTCATCTTGACTATAGTCGGAGTTGGAGTGGTAGCTTCTCTCGGATTGGTTGTCGGAATCAGAGCCGGAAACCCATTCACCAACATGAGCTTGATGTCTTCTTCTTGTGTAGCTCTTGGTGTATTTGTCCTTCTTCTCTGAGTCCTTGCTTCTCCGGGAAGGTCTTCGTTCATAGCAATCTTCTATACTCCTTCTCTCTCTACGAGGTGACTCATCTCTTGAGCTTGTTCTTCTAGGTGACTCTTCTCTTCTCTTGTGGGGGGGCCATGCACTCATTGGAAAAGTGTTCGGGTCTTCCACAATTGTAGCAATTCCGGTCACGACTAGAAGAGCACTTCTCTTCATATCTTGAGTTGGAGCTTCTCTCTTTGCCTCTATTCTTGTAGAATTTGTTAAACTTCTTGACCTTGAGGCTTATCTCTTCATTGGTAACAAGGTTGTCACTTGAGGTAGTGGAAGTGTCACTCGTAGCTTTGTATGCACCACTTGACTTGCTGTGAAGCTCTTCTTTGTCCTTGATTGACATTTCATGAGCAATAATCCTTCCAATGACTTCTGTGGGCTTGAGATCTTTGTAGTTTGGCATCATTTGGATCAATGTGCACAAGATGTCGTACTTTCCATCCAAGGCTCTAAGGATTTTCTTAATGATGAACTTGACGGTCATATCTTCACTTCCAAAGCCGGCAATCTCATTTGTGATGAGAGCAAGACTAGAGTACATTTTAGTGACTCCTTCACCATCCTTCATCTTGAACTTGTAAAGTTGATTCTATAACACTTCCAACTTAGATTCCCTGACGGATTCGGTTCCTTCGTGCATATCAACCAAAGTATACCAAATTTCCTTTGCATTCTCAAGACGGATTATCTTGTTGAACTCTTCGGGGCATAGGCAGTTGAATAGAATGTCGCATGCTTGAGCATTGTATTGCATCATCTTCAATTCTTTTGTGGTCGCTTCCTGATCCGGTTCCTTTTCGTGACCAAAGAATTTACCTTGCAATCCAACACGAACAACAGCCCAAACGGCGGGGTTATGACCAAAAATATGCATTTTCATTTTATGCTTCCAACTAGCAAAGTTTGTACCATCAAAATATGGACCTCTACGATCATAATTTCCCTCACTAGATGCCATACTCTCCAAGGTTGTGAAGCCAATGCAATGGAGACCAAAGCTTTGATACCACTTGTAGGATCCAAAGTATGTCTAGAGGGGGGCGATTAGACTACTTGAGCAAAATAAAAATTCTAGCCTTTTTTCCAATGTTAAAGGTTGACAAGTTTTCGCAATTATATCAAGTCAAACACAACGTACACATGCAAGTCTAAGCGTATAGTAGCGGAAAGTAAAGACATGCACATATCAGTACAGGCTAGGGCTAGGAAGATAAAACGCAATGGGGACTCGAAGATTTTTCCCGTGGCTCCGATAGGTGGGGCTATCGTACGTCCACGTTGATGGAGACTTCAACCCACGAAGGGTAGCGGTCGTGAGAGTCCACAGAGGGCTCGTCCCATGAAGGGTCCACAAAGTAGCAACCTCGTCTATTCCATCATGGCTTACGTCCATGAAGGACTAGCCTCACTCGGGGTAGATCTTCACGAAGTAGGCTATCTCCTTGCCCTTACAAACTTCTTGGTTCAATTCCACACGAAGTCGAAGGCTCCCAAGCTACACCTAACCAATCTAGGAGACACCACTCTCCAAAAGGAAATAGATGTGATATGAATGATGAACTCCTTGCTCTTGTGCTTCAAAAGCTAGTCTCCTCAACACTCAATCACTCTCTCACGGATTTAGCTTGGTAGAAGAGGTGGATTGGGTGGAAAGCAACTTGGGGAGGCTATAAATCAAGATTCGTATGGTTGGAGTGGAAGATCTTGATCTCAACACATGAGTAGGTGGTTCTCTCTCAAAAAATAGATGGGGCGAGTGTTCGTTTGTTCTGAGTGCTCTCTCTACGAATGAGAGGGAGGTGGAGGGGTATATATAGGCTTCTCCAAAAATCCAACCATTACAACATTATTGCCCAACTCGGTGAAACCGAAGCAAAAACTCGGTTGCACCGACTAGTGGAAAATGTGGCAACTTTTGGCGTTTCGGTGAGACTGATATATAAATCTTGGTGAGTCCGATTTTGGCTGGCCTAGGCAGTTCCTTGCTTCCGTGGCACCGATTCCCAAAACTTGGAAATTCTGATTCTTAGAAACTAGACACCTGAGGGTTGGTCACTGGTTTCGGTTGCACCAAAATCAAACTTGGTGTCACCGAGAGGTTAGGGTTTTGTTCTGGATTCTGTCTAGGGTAAAATTCGGTAGGGATGAATTTGTAAACTTGGTGGCATCGAATTTACGCTTTAGGGTTTTGACATAATATCTTTCTGGAAGAATTCAAGAGGGTTTTTGGTGGCTAACTAGCACTTGAGCAACCAGATCATCATAGATACCACATCCCCTTTTAATAGTATTGGCTTTCCTATGGAGTCAAATGTGATTTCCCACAAGATGCAAAATGTAGAATCTTGAAGCTTGTTGCCATTTGATGTTCCATGCATCTAGGGGATCTCCTCACAGTCCTTTTACAATCCATTCATTGAACTCTTCTTGAAATATGCTTGATAGTATCATTAGTCCAATGAAATATATGTTGTTATTAATTCCAAACCATCTAGGGCGAAGTTGTGCTTTCACCCAAGCGCTACCAACTTACATCATGGGCATGTTTAAACTCCTCTACTCGGTGTGGGATGACCTCATGAGGATGGTCAGGAATTTTTACTAGAGATCCTCGAGGGAAAAAGGAAAGTTCAATGTAAAGGTTGGGATCATCTTTTGCAACCCAAGGATAGGGGTGGTGTAGATTTTCGGGATTTGTGTTTGTTCAACCAGGCTTACTCGCTCGCAGGCATGGAGATTAATTTCTAGGCCAGATAGTATATCTGCACAGTTCTTGTTGGAAATATGCCATAGAGGCAATAATAAAATGGTTATTATCATATTTCCCTGTTCATGATAAACGTCTATTATCCATGCTAGAATTGTATTGATCGGAAACTCAAATACATGTGTGGATACATAGACAACGCCGTGTCCCTAGTGAGCCTCTACTAGACTAGCTCGTTGATCAAAGATGGTTAATGTTTCCTAACCATAGACATGATTTGTCATTTGGTAATGAGCTCACATCATTAGGAGAATGATGTGATGGACAAGACCCAACCGTAAGCATAGCCTTTGATCGTATTAGTTTATTGCTATTGCTTTCTTCATGTCAAGTATCTATTACTAAGACCATGAGATCATGCAACTCCCTGGCATCGGAGGAATGCCTTGTGTGTATCAAACATCACTTCGTAACTGGGTGATCATAAAGGTACTCTACAGGCATCTCCAAGGCTAACTGTTGGGTTGTCATGGATCGAGACTGGGATTTGTCACTCCGTATGACGAAGAGGTATCTCTGAGCCCTCTCGGTAATACAACATCACAAGAAGCTTGCAAGCAATGTGACTAACGAGTTAGTCACGGGATCTTCTATTACAGAACGAGTAAAGAGACTTGCCAGTAACGAGATTGAACTAGGTATGGAGATATCGACGATCGAATCTCGGGCAAGTAACATACCGCTGGACAAAGGGAACTGCATATGGGATTGACTGAATCCTTGACTTCGTGGTTCAACCGATGAAGATCTTTATGGAATATATAGGAACCACTATGGGCATCCAGGTCCCGCTATTGGTTATTGGCCAGAGAGGTGTCTCGGTTATGTCTACATGATTCTCGAACCCGCAGGGTCCGCACGCTTAACGTTCGGTAACGCTAGAGTAGTATTGGGATATGTATGTTGGTGACCAAATATTGTTCGGAATCCCGGATGAGATCCCGGACGTCACGAGGAGTTCCGGAATGGTCCGGAGGTAAGTTTATATATGGGAAGTCCTACTTTGGTCACCGAAAAAGTTTCGGGCATTACCGATAGTGTACTGGGGTGCCAAAAAGTGTTCCGGGGGTCCATCGGGGGGAGCACCTGCCCCGTGGGCCCACATGGGCCATAGGGGGTGCGCCCTAGCCATCATGGGCTAGGTGCATCAGCCCCTAGAGGCGAATTAGGCGTGGAGGCAAGAGTCCCAAAGGGACAAGGCACCCCGGAGGTGGCTTGGAGGAGGGGGACTCCTCCCTTCCTTGTAAAGGGAGGACTCTCCCTTGGCCGCCGGCCCCTCCCTTGGAGGAGAGGTTAAGGCTGCGCCTCCCCTCTCCCCTTTGCCTCCTATATATAGTGGAGGGGAGGGGAGGGATGCACACACCAATTCCCACGCCCCGGTGGCAGCCCTCCCTCTCACGTTACTCCGTTTTCTCCTCAGATCGCATCTACTGTAGCGCTTGGCGAAGGCCTGCCGGGATTGCTCCACCACACCGTCGTGCTGGTTGAGATCCCATCTACTTATCCTCCCTTGCTTGCGTGATCAAGAAGGAGGAGACATCATCGAGCCGCACGTGTGGTGAACGCGGAGGTGTCGTCCGTTCGGCGCTAGATCGGATCGGATCGCGATTGGATCATGAAGAGTACGACTACATCAACCGCGTTATATACGCTATCTCTTAGTGATCTACAAGGGTATGTAGATGCACTCCCCCTCTCGTAGCTATGCATCTCCATAGATAGATCTTGGGTGTTCGTAGGCAAAATTTTCTTTTCCATGCAACGCTCCCCAACAGTGGCATCATGAACTAGGTCTATGCATAGATGATATGCACGAGTAGAACACAAAGAGTTTGTGGGCGTTGATGTTCAGATTGCTTACCTCCTTAGTATTATTTTGATTCGGCAGTATTGTGGGATGAAGCGGCCCGGACCAACCTTACTTGTCCACGTACAAGAGACCGGTTCCACCGACTGACATGTAACTTAGTTGCATAAAGGTGGCTGGCGGGTGTCTGTCTCTCCCACTTTAGTTGAATCGGTTTTGACAGAGGCGGTCCTTGTGGAAGGTTAAAAGGCAACTTGATTATCACCGTTGTGGCTTTGCGTAGGTAAGAACGGTTCTTGCTAGTTTCCCATAGCAGCCACGTAAAACTTGCAACAACAAAGTAGAGGACGTCTAACTTGTTTTTGCAGGGCATGTTGTGATATGATATGGCAAGACGTGATTTGATATATGTGATGTATGAGATGATCATGTTTTGTAATAGTTATCATGACTTGCATTTCGATGAGTACGGCAACCGGCAGTATCCATAGGATTGTCTTTAATTTATTTGTACCATTTGCTTTACTTTATCGCTATGAGTTAGCAATAGTTGGTGCGACAACCACGAGACGACATGATGATGAAGATCATGGAATCATGCTGGTGACGATGGAGATCCTGCCGGTGCTTTGGAGATGGAGATCAAAAGCACAAGATGATGATGGCCATATCATGTCAGTTATATGATTTGCATGTGATGTTTATCCTTTTTATGCATCTTATTTTGCTTAGGACGACGGTAGCATTATAAGATGATTCCTCACTAAAAGTTCAAGATAAAATTGTGTTCTCCCCGAGTATGCACCGTTGCGAAGGATCGTCGTTTCGAAGCACCTCGTGATGATCGGGTGTGATAGACTCTACGTTCGCATACAACAGGTGTAAGCCAGATTTACACACGCGGAATACTTGGGTTAACCTTGACAAGCCTAGCATGTACAGACATGGCCTCGGAACACAGGAGACCGAAAGGTCGAACATGAGTCATATAGTAGATATGATCAACATGGAGATGTTCACCATTGAAACCACCTCATCTCACGTGATGATCGGACTTGGGTTGGTGGATTTGGATCATGTCACACTTAGTCAACCTGAGGGATGTTGATTTGAGTGGAGTTCATTAGTAATTTGATTAATTGAACTAATTATCATGAACATAGTCAAAATGTCTTTGCAAATTATGTTGTAGATCAATAGCTCGCGTTGTAGCTCCCCTGTATTTTGATACGTTCCTAGAGAAAATAGAGTTGAAAGATGATGGTAGCAATAATGCGGACTGGATCCGTGATCTGAGGATTGTCCTCATTGCTGCACAGAAGGCTTATGTCCTTGATGCACCGCTCAGTGCGCCACCCCCTCAAGCTTCGTCTGTGGATGTTGTGAACGTCTAGCAGACACGTTCTAAGGACTACTTGATAGTTTAGTGTGCCCTGCTTTACGGCTTAGAATCGGGGCTTCAAAGACGTTTTGAACGTCATGGAGCATATGAGATGTTCCAAGAGATGAAATTGGTATTTTAGGCTCATGCCCGTGTTGAGAGGTATAAGACCTCTGACAAGTTCTTTGCCTACAAGATGGAGGAGAATAGCTCAGTCGGTGAGCATGTGCTCAGAATGTCTGAGTGCTACAATCGCTTGAATCAAGTGGGAGTTAATCTTCCAGATAAGATAGTGATTGACAGAGTTCTCCAGTCACTATCACCAAGCTACTAGAGCTTTGTGATGAACTATAACATGCAAGGGATGGAGATGATGATCCCAAAGCTATTCGCGGTACTTAAGGCCGCGGAGGTAGAAGTCAAGAAGGAGCATCAAGTGTTGATGGTAAGACCACTAGTTTCAAGAAGGGCAAGGGAAAGAAGGGAAACTTCATGACTGGCAAGCCAGTTGCCGCTCCAGTGAAGAAACCCAAGGTTGAACCCAAACCCGAAACTAAGTGTTTCTATTGTAAGGGGAACGGCCACTGGTAGCGGAACTACCCCAAATGCTTGGTATATAAGAAGGATGGCAACATCAACAAAAGTATATTTGATATACGTGTTATTGATGTGTACCTTACTAGTACTCCTAGTGGCACCTGGGTATTAGATACCGGTTCAGTTACTAATATTGGTAACTCGAAACAAAAGCTGCGGAATTAACGAAGACTAGCTAAGGGCAAGGTGACGATGTGTGTTGGAAGTGTTTCCAAGGTTGATGTGATCACCATCGCATGCTCCCTCTACCTTCGGGATTAGTGTTGAACATAAATAAATGTTATTCTGTGTCTGCGTTGAGCATGAACATGATTAGATCATGTTTATTGCAATACAATTATTCATATAAGTCAGAGAATAATGGTTGTTCTGTTTACATGAATAATACCTTCTATGGTCATGCACCCAATGTGAATGGTTTATTGAAATCTCGATCATAGTGATACACATGTTCATAATATTGATGCCAAAAGATGCAAAGTTAATAATGATAGTACCACATACTTGTGGCATTGCTTCTTAGGTCATATTGGTGTAAAGCGCATGAAGAAGCTCCATGCTCATGGATCTTTGGACTCACTCGATGTTGAATCGCTTGAGACATGCGAACCATGCCTCATGGTCATGGGCAAGATGACTAAGACCTCGTTTTCCGGTACGATGGAGTGGGCAAGTGACTTATTGGAAATAATACATATTAATGTATGTTGTCCAATGAGTGTTGAAGCACGTGGTGGATATCGTTATTATCTTACCTTCACAGATGATTTGAGTAGATAAAGATATATTTATTTGATGAAACACAAGTCTGAAATTTTTGAAAAGTTCAAGCAATATCAGAGTGAAGTTGAAGATCATCGTGACAAGAAGATAAAATGTCTATGATATGATCATGGAGGTGAATATCTGAGTTACGAGTTTGGTATGCAAGACAATGTGGAAATTGTTTCACAACCCACGCCACCTGGAACACCATGGTGTAATGGTGTGTCCGAACGTCTCTATTGGATATGGTGCAATCTATGATGTCTCTTGCTGATTTGCCACTATCATTTTGGGGTTATGCATTAGAGGCAAATACATTCACTTTAAATAGGGCAACATCTAAATCCATTGAGACGACACCGTATGAATTATGGTTTGGCGAGAAACTTAAGCTATCATTTCTTAAAGTTTGGGGCTGCGACGCTTATGTGAAAAGGCTTCAACCTAGTAAGCTCGAACCCAAAGCGGACAAATGCGTCTTCATAGGATACCCTAAGGAAATTGTTGGGTACACCTTCTACCTCATATCCGAAGGCAAAGTCTTTGTTGCCAAGAATGGATCCTTTCTGGAGAAGGAGTTTCTCTTGAAAGAATTGAGTGGGAGGAAGGTAGAACTTGATGAGGTTGTTGAACCGTCCCTTCAGTTGGAGAGTAGCACGATGCAGAAAGATGTTTCTGCGGCGCCTATGCCAAATGAAGAGGAAGCTAATGATGATGATCATGAAACTTCAGATCAAGTTACTACCAAACCTCGTAGGTCGACAAGGACACGTACTGCCCCTGAGTGGTCGGTAATCCTGTCTTGGAAGTCATGTTGTTAGACAACGATGAGCCTACGCACTATGAGGAAGCGATGATGGGCCCAGATTCCAACAAATGGCTAGAGGCCATGTAATCCGAGATAGGATCCATGTATGATAACCAAGTGTGTACTTTGGTAGACTTGTCCTATGACCGGCAGGCCATTAAGGATAAATGGATCTTTAAGAAGACAGACGCTGGTAGTAATGTCACTATCTATAATGCTCGACTTGTCACAAAGAGGTTTTCGACAAGTTCAAGGAGTTGACGATGATGAGACTTTCTCACCCATAGCGATGCTAAAGTCTATTGGGATTATGTTAGCAGTTGCTGCATTTTTCGAGTATGAAATCTGGCAGATGGATGTCAAAAAATCGTTTCCTTAACGGTTTCCTTAAGGAAAGGTTGTATGTGATAAAACTAGAAGGTTTTGTCCATCCTAAGGATACTAAAAGGCATGCGAGCTCCAGCGATCCTTCTATGGAGTGGTGCAAGCATCTCGAAGTTGGAATATGTGCTTTGATGAGGTGATCAAAGCTCTTTTGGGTTTATACAAAGTTTATAAGAAACTTGTATTTACAAGAAAGTGAGTGGGAGCACTATAGCATTTCTGATAAGTATATGTGGATGACATATTGTTGATCAGGAATGATGTAGAATTTCTGAAAAGCATAAAGGGTTGTTTGAAAGGAGTTTTTCAAAGGAAGACCTGGAAAAAGCTACTTAAATATTGGGCATCAAGATCTATAGAGATAGATCAAGACGCGTGATAAGACTTTCAATGAGTACATACCTTGACAAGATTTTGAAGGAGTTCAAAATGGATCAGTCAAAGAAGGAGTTCTTGCCTGTATTGTAAGGTGTGAAGTTGAGTAAGACTCAAAACTCGACCACGGTAGAAGAAAGAGAAAGGACGAAGGTCGTCCCGTATGCCTTAGCCATAGGCTCTATACGATATGCCATGTTGTGTACAGCACCTGATGTGTGCCTTGCCACGTGTTTGGCAAGGGGGTACAAGAGTGATCCAGGAGTGGATCACTGGACAACGGTCAAAATTATCCTTAGTAACTAGAGGACTAAGGAAATGTTTCTCGATTATGGAGGTGATAAAGAGTTCGTCGTAAAGGGTTACGTCGATGCAAGCTTTGACACTGATCCGGATGACTCTGAGTAGCAAACCGGATACGTATAGTGGGGCATTCATTTAGAATAGCTCCAAGTGGAGCGTGATAGCAACATCTACAGTATGACATCAGGATTTGCAAAGTACACATGGATCTGAATGTTGCAGACCCGTTGACTAAAACCTCTCTCACAAGCAAAAGATGATCAAACCCCAAAACTCATTGGGTGTGAATCACATGGCGATGTGAACTAGATTATTGACTCTAGTGCAAGTGGGAGACTGTTGGAAATATGCCCTAGAGGCAATAATAAATTGGTTATTATCATATTTCCCTATTCATGATAAACGTCTATTATCTATGCTAGAATTGTATTGATCGGAAACTCACATACATGTGTGGATACATAGACAACACCGTGTCCCTAGTGAGCCTCTACTAGACTAGCTCGTTGATCAAAGATGGTTAAAGTTTCCTAACCATAGACATGAGTTGTCATTTGATAATGAGGTCACATCATTAGGAGAATGATGTGATGGACAAGACCCAACCGTAAGCATAGCATTTGATCGTATTAGTTTATTGCTACTGCTTTCTTCATCTCAAGTATCCGTTCCTAAGACCATGAGATCATGCAACTCCCTGGCACCGGAGGAATGCCTTGTGTGTATCAAACATCACTTCATAATTGGGTGATCATAAAGGTACTCTACAGGTATCTCCAAGGCTAACTGTTGGGTTGGCATGGATCGAGACTGGGATTTGTCACTCCGTATGACGGAGAGGTATCTCTGGGCCCTCTCGGTAATACAACATCACAACAAGCTTGCAAGCAATGTGACTAAGGAGTTAGTCACGGGATCTTGTATTACGGAACGAGTAAAGAGACTTGCCGGTAATGAGATTGAACTAGGTATGGAGATACCGACGATCGAATCTCGGGCAAGTAACATACCGTTGGACAAAGGGAACTACATACAGGATTGACTGAATCCTTGACATCGTGGTTTGACTGATGAAGATCTTTATGGAATATGTAGGAACCACTATAGGCATCCAGGTCCCGCTATTGGTTATTGGCCAGAGAGGTGTCTCGATCATGTCTACATGATTCTCGAACCCGCAGGGTCCGCACGCTTAACGTTCGGTGACGCTAGAGTAGTATTGAGATATGTACGTTGGTGACTGAATGTTGTTTGCAGTCCCGGATGAGATCCGAGACGTCACGAGGAGTTCCGGAATGGTCCGGAGGTAATGATTTATATATGGGAAGTCCTATTTTGGTCGCCGGAAAAGTTTCGGGCATTACTGGTATTGTACCGGGGTGCCGAAAAGGGTTACGGGGGTCCACCGGGGGGTCCACCTGCCCCGTGGGCCCACATGGGCCATAGGGGGTGCGCCCTAGCCATCATGGGCCAGGTGCATCAGCCCCTCACTAGTAGAAAACAGGGCTTTGGTTCTAGGCCGAACAGAGCAATAGTCCCGGTCGAGTTACGAACCGAGACTAATGTGAGCATCAGTCCCGGTTCGGGCGGCTAGGACGCCGGTCGGGGCTCGGCAGGCACCGGTCCCGGTTCGAACGGTACCTTTAGTCCCGGTTGGTGACACTAACCGGGACTAAAGGTGTTGCGCCAGGAGCGAGGCCCTTTCGTCCCGGTTGGTGTCTCCAACCGGGACTACAGGTCTGTCTTCAGTCCCGGTTTTAGACACCAACCGGGACTACAAGTTTGCCCTATATATACCCTCGCCCCTGCCCGCCCTCTCCTGTGTTTTTTCCTCATATGAGGTGGGAGATGTGTGCTAGTTTGTTTTCCCTTCCTATGCACAAGAGGTGTTCGATGAAATGCCTGTGAGCATGATGCCGGTTGAGTTCACAAAAGGTGCAAAATTTTCGGTTATCTTGTATATGCCGATCCAAGTCTCGATGAGAGGGGTTCTGGTTGCTTTCTGGTGGTAGGATTGTTCAAGTAAATGTTCGGCATATATAAGATAACCGAATAATTTGCACCTTTGATTCTGGGTTGAAAGCCATAGTTATGCTCCACAAGTATTCTGATGATCACTGGAGTTACATGAAGGCGATGTATTAACTAGCAAGGTTGGCATCTATTTTAATTTTTGGTAAATGTATGTTTATTTCCTTGTACAAATATGCATAATAGACAGATATGTAGATCCATTGGTAGGCCACCTGAAAAGCATGTGCTCTCTTATCGTCGATTCATGAAAGCGTCAAAAGGGGAAGTTGATGATATGTTGAGTGCTGGGAAATCAGAATAGTCTATTGTTTTGGCATATCTCATGAACATCCAGGCACCTTTATATTATCTTACATCAGGAGTACAAACCCACATCATGAGTATGGTACCTATGAAAAATAATATTAACTTAAAATTATATAAATTTTATGTTAACAAAAAGTATTTTATAATATTCTTCAATAGCAAAAAGAATCAACTAAAAAGATTTTATAAAACTCTATTTATCTTACATTAGGAGTACAAACCCACATCATGAGAGAGAAATTAATCGCTGGAGGTGTTGTCATGCCAGTCAAGTCGATGGGGCTCTCCCGTCTTGTCCTGCTGCTTGATAGCTAGGTTTTGTGAAGGGTTTATCATGAAAATACCCGTAGAACAGGTTTCTTGTTTTTTTTCAGCAACCTAGTAACATAAAACGATGATGGGTGCAAGTTTCGTATTTTTGTGATTTTTTTTGAATTAGTTCTGGTCAACCCTAGCGCTCATAACCCCTTCAAAACCCCTCATAACCCTTCAAAACCCCTCAAACCCTAGCCAAAACCCCGCACCCTTCCTGGCCGCTGGATATCTGCGATTGGACGGTGTGGATTAGGTGCTAGGGCTGGGTTTCGCGGACTCCGGGCTGGTGGCCGCCCTTTAGTCCCGGTCCGAGCCACCAATCGGACTAAGGGCCTGGGTTTCGCGCCCTTTGGGCTGGTGTAATTCACCTTTAGTCCCGGTTGGTGGCTCAAACCGGGACTAAAGGCCGCCCTTTAGTCGCGGTCGGAGCCACCAACCGGGACTAAAGGGTTGGGTTTCGTGCCCTTTGGGCTGGTGAAATTCACCTTTAGTCCCGGTTGGATCCACCAACCGGGACTAAATGTCGGGGTATATAAGCTGCACTTAGAAATTTCCCCAATCTCTCCCATTCTCCCCCCGACACCGAACCACAGCGCACGACGCCGCCAGGCTGCTACGCCGGAGATCACCGTCGGCACCCCCGTGAGCTCCGCTGCCATCGCCGCCCCCGTCGAGCTCCGCTGCTTCGTCGCCGGGCCTCCTCGCCATCGCCGCCCCCGTGAGCTCTGCTGCTATCGCCGCCCCCATCGAGCTCCGCTGCTTTGTTGCCAGGCCTCCTCGCCATCGCCTCTGCCGTTCTCCGGAGATCGACGTCGCCTCGGTGAACACCGCTCATTCCCCTCCGTTTCCTGCCTTGATCCGTCATCGTCGCCGTGGCCGTAGCCGTCGCCATGGCCCATCCGTCGCCATGGAGATTTTATCTTTTTTTACATGGATGAACAAGCAAATTAATACTATGGATGCAAGCGCTACTATCTTCTAGATCACATAGAAATGCTCATTTTTTTGTTTGTTTTGTATAGTTTTACTAGATTTTTAGATACATATACTCAATGTGATACCTAGTTTGAAGTGTCAATGCTTTATGTGTGACCTAGTTTGCCTAATTTGTTCATGTGCTCACATTGTCAACACACGAACATTTTTTAAAAGAGCAAACAACATTTTGCTTGTCCATGTGCTAGCTAGTCGTATATGTTGTGTTCATAGATGTTTTGGTTCTATGTAATATAGCTAGAAATATGTTATTTGTTGTGTGTGCGAGTGTGTGCGTGTGGATTTGTTATAAAATATGGTATTGTTTTTATTGTTGTTAAATGAAATGTTATTTGCTAGCCACAATTTGTTCTCGTCGACGATGCCCCTCCCGCATCCTCGTCGTCGACTCGGCGCCGACAACCAGTTGCGTCATGTCCGGGACTGGGCTCCGCCGGGCTGGCACTGGGAGATGCTACCTTCCGGAGCGCACAGCTTGGTGAGGAATCCGGGTCTCGTCGTCGACCCGAAGCTTCTTTGGTGACGGTCGTGTGGGCCACTATCGGTGCGGAGGGAGCCGGCCCCCACGGAGGTGGTACGGCGCCGTGTCAGGGAGGAGGACGAGCACGTCCGTTGCTACATGATTGCGTTGGACGTCAGGTTCTCCAATGCCTGGCAGGTTCTTCAGGGATCTCACCCGAGTTATGATCCTGTGATGGTTCCTTCTCTTTGGGTGTCCACCACACGCGCCTCAGGAACCGTGAGTCAACTAGATTATTCGATAATATTCGAGCTGTAGTAGTGATAATATTCGATAATATTCGATGCTCCATTAACTGGATTATTCGAGATATATTAGTGATGTTATCGGATAATATTATATGAAGAGTCCCTGAGGATCGCCGGTGATATTATATGTATTAGTGATATTATATGAGATCTTGCTAAAAAAATTGCCGTCAATTTTTAATCTTAGAATCATGAACACAGGAAATGTCGACGTCGTCTGACGATGAGGAGAGGTTCCCTGAGTGCCCTTTGTGCTGGGATGACAGGGGTATATGCGACATTTGTCCTCACCTAGACAACAGTACATCCTTCACCGTCAAGCTAACGGAAGAATTTAGTATTATTACGGTATGTAAAGACGGCATGTATTTTTTGTTAATGAAGTATGACGTGTTTTTTTGCTTTAATTAACCTTTAATCTACTTTTGTACAATTTAACTAGTGCGTTCCCTGCCATGCAAGATTCGCTGTGTTGGACAAGTTCCATTTCAAACAGAAGGGTAGTACAGAGCCTAAGATAGCTCACCTAAGAACGGAGCATTACACTTTTGTTGTTAAGGTGAAAAATAACGAAGATCACACATATTTTGGTTGTTCTAATTGGAGAGCATTTTGCAAGGCGTATGGGTTGGATGAGGACATGAACATTACCTTCGATCTTGGTAATGACGATGTTCGTGATAACAATATAGAAATTTGGGTGCATGCGGATGATTTGATTCCAGTTCTACCTCCAGGTGCGTTTGTCAACGGATTTGTTAGGTAATTTATATTGATTATTGAAAAGTATTAATTTGGTACTCATCCCGACTAAATTTCTTTATTTTTAATTATCAGCTTATTTCCATGCTACAAGAACTACCCGACAGATAATAGATCGGACCTACTACAGTTATGACTCCAATCTTACTTGTTTGGAGAAAGATCATCTCATCTCATTTATTCATGATGTTCAGCATCATAATGAAAATTACATGTCTAGCAACATTTATGAAGGATATGTGCCACTAGTGCACAAGTTGAACCCTTATAACATCACTAGAGACAACTTTGTAAGATTTTTTTTACTCTTGTGTCATTAGTCCATCTTTTTCATACATTGTTCCTAAGCAAAACTAGTTTGCTAACTATGTTATTATAACTTATGTTCTTCAACAGGTACTCCCGCCAAAGACCGTGTCTAAATGGATGTTTACCAAAGGTGATTTGCATATGGTTAGTTTACGGCCAATGCCGATGGGTTACCCTGGTAAATACAGAATATCTCGAAGTCCACGCGTCCTGAAAATCAAAGGATGGAGCAAGGCAATAAAAGCATCCAGGCAACCACTTGGAGACTATAACTTGCGTAAGCCACAAGTTGGAGATAGGTTGATCTGTATTCTTCAATGGGGGGATGCAGGAGTTCGTCTTTTTTATGCTATCTTACCTAGGAGAGAACAGTAGTAGTGTTTCTAACTTATGATAACTAGATCACTTGCTAGTATGGTAACAACCAGAATGATGAGGAGTTCACCTTTTTTATGCTATTTTACCTAGAACGACGAAGAGTTGATTAAGATGATGATGGGTTGTTCTATGACATCTACCAGTACAAATTAGATGGATGCAATAGACCAACTTGGTCTATTGCATCCATCTAATTTGTACTGATGTTGGATGTTATTCTTTCATAATATATACTGATGTTGTATATTAATATGTGTAACCGCGTGAAAATACAATATAATTATAAAATAAAATGAAAACACAAAATGAAACGCGGCCGTTTAGTCCCGGTTGGTGTTACCAACCGGGACTAAAGGTCCTCCTGCCTGGGCGCCCACAGCGGCCACGTGGAGCTCCTTTAGTGCCGGTTCGTAACCCAACCGGGACTAAAAGTTGGGGCCTTTTGTCCCGATTGTTTAGTCCCGGTTGCAGAACCGGGACTAAAGGCCCCCTGGAACCGGGACTGATGCCCTGTTTTCTATTAGTGCCTAGAGGCGAATTAGGCTCGGGGCAAGAGTCCCAAAGGGACAAGGCACCCCGGAGGTGCTTTGGAGGAGGGGGGATCCTCCCTTTCTTGTAAAGGGAGGACTCTCCCTTGGCCGCCGGCCCCTCCCTTGGAGGAGGGGTCAAGGCTGCGCCTCCCCTCTCCCCTTTGCCTCCTATATATAGTGGAGGGGAGGGGAGGTCTGCACACACCAATTCCCACGCCCCGGTGGCAGCCCTCCCTCTCCCGTTACTCCGTTTTCTCCTTAGATCGCATCTACGGTAGCGCTTGGCGAAGCCCTGTCAGGATTGCTCCACCACCATCTCCACCATGTCGTCGTGCTGGTTGAGATCCCATCTACTTCTCCTTCCTCGCTTGCTAGATCAAGATGGAGGAGACGTCATCGAGCCGCACGTGTGCTGAACGCGGAGGTGTCGTCCGTTCGGCGCTAGATCGGATCGGATCGCGATTGGATCGTGAAGAGTACGACTACATCAATCGCGTTATATACGCTTCCGCTTAGTGATCTACAAGGGTATGTAGATACACTCTCCCTCTCGTGGCTATGCATCTCCATAGATAAATCTTGGGTGTTTGTAGGAAAAAATTTGTTTCCCATGCAACGTTCCCCAACAGTTCTCAAGGCGAGATACTATCCAGGTGGGAAGCTTGAGGATACTGTCTTCACGGGCAATGCATCATCCTCGTGGCAAGCCATCAGTCACAGCCTGGACCTGCTAAAAAAAGCATTAGTTTGGTGAGTTGGTAATGGAAGAAGTATAAGAGTGTGGCGTGACAACTGGATCCCTAGGACATTTTCTTACAAACCGATTTCACAGCAAGGAAGGTGTCATGTTCGCTTCATCTCAGACTTATTGGATGAGAATGGTTCATGGAATGTTGAGCTGCTAACACGGTGCTTTTTTGCTGCGGATGTGGAAATTTTTTGAAAAATTAGAGCGTCGCCGAGAATGGGGGAATATGTTATTGCATGGGGCATGGGAAGCTTGGAATTTTTACAGTTAAAAGTGGCTATCACCTGGCGTTTGATGAGGTGCACAAAGACAATTTGATCTTGTCTAGTAAATCACTGGCTGGAGGAAGAACTTGCTGGAAATATATTTGGAGTTGCAGGGCGCCACCAACAGTGAAGAACTATGCATGGCGAGTTGCAACAGTTAAGAACGTGGAAGAACAAACGTAAAATTGGCCCGGAACCAACGAATAGATGTCGTATGTGGCGTGGAAGTGGAGGACAATTACCTTCCATTTATACAGTGCCAGTTTGGTCGATACTTATATCTTTTTATAGCCAATGTATGGTGGCTATCCAGTATTGATTCGGTAACACATAACAGCAAAGAATGGTTGCTACACGCCCTAGCACCACTGAGCGAACTTGAATGATGCATGATGTTGATGACGTTCTGGAGAAGTTGGCACGTGCGGAATGAGATTGTACACTCTAAACCTGCCCCACCTATCGAAGCTTCCATCAGATTTCTGCAGGGTTACTTGGAATCCTTGGTTGTCATTAAATCAAACACACACGTTGATCCAGTAAAGGGAAAGGCGGTCATTTCATTGGCGCCTGTCACAACTTCTGCAGGAGTTGTAGCTCTCGAGCCCAGGTGGTCAAAACCGATGCAAGGGTGAGACTTAGCATAGATGGGTCCTTTATTACAAGTGATGTGGCTAGAGCAGGCATGATTTTGAGGAACTCAAACGAAGATAATTATCTTCTCTGCTTGCAGAGCTTTATTTTCCTCCAGGGATGCTTTAGTAGCAGAGCTATGTGCTTGTATGGAGGGGCTATCTTCGGTGATTCAGCGGATGGATCTTCCAATTGCAGTTGAGATGGATTCCCTCATGGCGGTGTCTATGATCACAGGTGTTGGTGTTGACCGCTTAGTTTATGCTTCTCAATTGAATGAGATTAGATATCTTTAAGTCTTCGACATACTTGTATTACTCATGTTTCGCGATCGCAAATAAGGCTAGTGATAGTTTAGCCACTTTTGGTAGATTTCATGGAAGGACGTTGACATGGGTTGGTTCCGGTCCTTCTAAGGTTATGGAGATAGTAGATGATGATTCTAAGACTTGGTGATTGACTAATACAAGTATTTCTTCCGCAAAGAAAAAGGGTAAAAGTTCATGAAACAAAACATCAATGAAAAATGAAATTGCTCTTGGAAAGTTAGGCGATGGTGATTAATTTTAGAAAATAGATCTTTTTCTTGAAAATAAATTATTATTAAAAATTATTATCATGCATAGCTCTAGCATAGTAGATGAACCGAATAATATGAACAATAGCATCGCACATGTAGTAACAAACATATATAATTAAAAAGTAGATCGACATACGTCGCACTTATTGATCGGTTGTAATAAGGTAGTCATGGCTACTGCAGTCTGCAGACACGATGTTGTTGATGATGGTGTTGCTAAAGCAGTCGCTTGTAGCGCTTCCCAAAAATCATATTCGCCCTCTACCGGTGCAGACTACGTTGGCCACGCAAGTAGCAAGAGGAGACAAAAACATTAAAGGCCTCATTTGGTTTGTAGGAATTCTATAGAATAGGATTTTCAAAGGAAAGAATCCTTTGAAGCCCTTTGGTTTGTAGGAAATGGATTTCTATTCCTATGTAGGATAGGAATCAATTCTTCACATTTTAAAGGAAAAAATATTAGTCTAGACTCAAGGGGAAAATGCATATCCTATCCATCAAATGACATTTCTTTCCCAATAGAAATTGAGATGCATGTCTTCTTACTTTTTATCATTTTGCTACTCCTATGATATTTCTATCCTATGAACCATAGAAGGCCTAACTTGATTTAGTGTATCTTTGGCGGTCGCCGATCGGTCGTACATATAGGATAATTGGACGGTCTCGTAAACGGACTAGGTTTCCAACTCGTAAACTTGTTGGCCAAGAGACCAAAATATAAGACCGGATTTGGGTGGACCATTCACGCGCATGTCGCATGTCCGTGCCCTTGGACTGAGCCCTGCCCGGCAAGGTGAGCACATGTGGTGTTCTCTTTCTCTTTATATACTTTATCACCAAGTGGAATGGAGAGGCTCCGCTATACAAGTTGGTCTCACACCACCTTCACTTTTGAAGTGGGACTAAGGCCCTGTCTGATTCAGCTTTAGGTAGCAGATTCTCGTAGAAAAATCAAAAGTTGAAACAAATAACTATTTGGAATTAACTTTCTTAGTGAAGCTTTTCATTGTAAATGTCTGAAGCACATCTAAGTGTACTTCAATGCTAAAACTGATTATGCGTGAAGCGAAGAACCTGAAACAAAGACGGCCTATTGATAACGCCTCCAGTCTAGCCATATATGGGTCTTTGAGATTTATTAGGAATTAGCTAATGAGCCAAGGCGATGTACATATACACAGTCATGAGAGGGACTAGTTGTACAACGAGAGCAACTAGTGGAGGGGCATCCCTTGGGGAGCCTTCCAAGGGTCACGCTGAGGGGGCGCCAGTCACGTGTCGCGCTCTGGACGCTCCCTCCGAATATATTTTTCCACACGTGTTTTTGGTTATTTTGGTGTTTTGGGGTTTTTTTTTGGGGGGGTTGATTTTTCATCGGTCTTCCCTAACTTTAGGAAAATAATAATAAAAAAAGCGGGAAAAAATATATTTTTTGCTTCCGCGAGAGGCACGGCCATGCCTCTCAGAAACGAAAAAAGATATGTTTTTTCCTTCTGCGGGAGGCACAGATTTGATTCCTCGAGAGGCATGGCCGTGCCTCTCGAATGGGAACAAACGTGTTTTCTTTTTTCCTTTTTGCTTCCGCCAGAGGCATAGATTTGATTCCTTTAGAGGCACGGCATTGTTTCCTCAAGAGGCACGGCCGTGTTTCTCGTAAACGAAAAAAACACGTTTTTTCCTTCCGCAAGAGGCACGGATTTGCTTTCGCGAGAGGCACGGGTTTGCTTCTGTGAGAGGCACGACCATGCCTCTCAGAAACGAAAAAAGATATGTTTTTTTCCTTCTGCGGGAAGCACAGATTTGCTTCCGCAAGAGGCACGGCCGGGCCACTCGGAAAACAGAAAAAAGAAACATGTTTTTTTTCTTCCGCTAGAGGCATGCTCGTGTCTCTCGGATAACGAAAAAAATCGCGTTTTTTCCTTCTCCGTGAGAGGCACGGACGTGCCTCTTTCAAAAAAGAAAAAAAATGTGCTCTCGGTTCAGTTTTTTCGTCCGGTTTTTTTCGTAAAAAAAGTTCGTCAAAATCTATCACATCGAATCTAGTTTTGGAGATCTCAACACGACGAATCCAACGATTGAAAACGGTTTGAAATTTAAAAGCATGGTTTAAGAGTGAAACGTTTGGAATAAATGAATCTACGAAAAAAGGGAAAACTCTCAGGTTGCGACAAGTGACGCATATGCAGCACGCCACTTGTCACAACCTGAAAAGATGAAAGTGACCTTTGTAAGGTACCCTTTAACTAGTGACTAGCAAAAATGCCCGTGCGTTCCAACGGTAGAAACAAATCTTTGCAGATGACTTCATAACACCGATAATGCTAGTAGCATAAAAAAGCCATACCGGACAATTATATACATGCATAGTAGAAGGACACCGAGGTGATCAACAAAAATAACTCTACGTAGTAAGAGTGCTTAATTTATGTGATCTAATTAGCATAATGCTAGTGCTTTGCTAGAGGGATAATGGAACACATGGAGAATTTTCCTCCTTTTATTATGAAAAAATTGTCAACAACCCACGTATTCGCATGGGTCAATTACGTAGATACTATACTATTTAATTACTATTTATTTTTATTGTCTTAAATGAGCAATGGAATTTGATAGGAGTAGCTAATTGGTACATGAAGATATATGGTGTATTATTTTTGGCACAATGACCAAAACACATAATTATAGACGGTTTAATACGAAATTACCCTTGTCTAATTTGTTGATTAGCGGCAAGTAAATTATTTAGGCTAGGAAAGGAAGAGATACACGCAATCGGAAAAGCGGTAGTTTTCCTTTTTTTTCTCTATAAGGAGACATACATGCAATCAGGGGAGATATACTTTCCTTTATCTGGAGGGCCAAGAACGGAATTACGAGGAATTAGGACAAATGCACCTTACATTGTGGAATCTTATCAAAAAACAAATACACCTTATGTAAAGGAACAAAGGGAGTACCTAAGAAAAACTGCAATGGTCTAGCATCTCTAATTCATAATTTTGATACAAATAGCTCTGTGAAGTCATAATGAACAGAAAACTTGAGATATTTAGCCCTGATGTTGCAAGAAAAAGTCATAAAAGTCCGATTGTTTTTCATTCACTCATGGTGGACGAATACATAGTAGACGTGCTAAATACCATAAAAAAGGATGAAGCCTACCTTCACCTAATACCATAACGGAGTGGCATACTTGATAATTTGAATTGCATGTCTTATTTTATTTCTATCAACATAGACACGTAATAAAATTAGGAGGTGCGTGCATCCGATTCTGAATGGCTATTTAGAACTGCAGGGTGAGAAGCACAATCTGGCTGGACAACTTGGTTTAAAGGCGGGGCAGGTGGAGGTGTGGTTCCAGAACTGATGGAACGGACCAAGATCAAGCAAACAGAGATCCACACTGCGAGCTTCTTCGCTGGTGGTGCGAGCGTGTCAGTGAAGACAACATCATCTCGCGTCTCGGGAGTGAGCTCACCGAGGCAAGTGCGCTCCTCCTCGTCGGTCGTGCCCAGGGTTCGATGCTCACGTTGGCAAGTAACAATGTTGGGTGTCCGTCTTGGACCAGGTGTCTCATGGTGGCATCGTGCTGACTTGGAGTGCAGCAGAGGAAGACCGGAAGAACGTAACATGTGCCGTCGGCGAGCATGGAGCTTACAACCAGACGAACTTTGTTGTTGGCAGCAATCGTAGTGAGAGACACACGAATGAGTACACATGCATTGAGCACACGCCATTCAGGAGGCCTGACACAAAGCAGCGGAGGCCAGGCCCTAGCACTGACTGTGACGCCCGGATGAATACCTCCGGCGAATTGTAGTCCGCGACGTCCACGCGGATGAACGAGTACTCGTTGTCCTCGCTCCATGGCACCGTTGTTGGGCGAGGAAGCTGAGTAGGAAGGACGGGTGGGCACACGCAGCTCCGACCGTGGTTGCACAACATGGTGACGACGACAGACGGAGGGTTCGCCGGAGCTGCGTTGTGCATGATTTTAATCGCGATGGTGCAGTGGAAGCACGAGCGCAACTTAAAAGTTTTGGCGACGTGAATAAACCATGGTGCTCGGGCGAGATGATGCAGTCAAGGCGGTGACGGCGACGACGGTAGACACTCTCTCGCATTCCATGATGTGCAGAGACTTCTTGTCTGGAATCCCGTGGACGTCCGAACGGTTTCTAGTCAGCGAAGTAGTCGGAGCTCGAGCTGCCCGACGATGCGATTCTAGACTAAATATTTATTGACCTATATATTGATGCATCCATCTCGGTGTAATTCGGGAGCTATCGATCCCTTGAATTGGATATGTAACACAACTTGGACACAAACTTGACTTGGGAAGCAATTTCAATAACGGCTGATGAAACATAAGGGGCTACGTATTAAACTTTTTTTCACTTACGAACGGGGGCTATGGTGAATTGTGGGTTATTTCACGAAAAGAATAGGGACTTTTGTGCAAAACATACATGACGGACCAAGAATATCTATTTCTTTTATTAGAGCATCTACAGCCGGACTTGGCAAATCCGGCCCCTCAAACGCCCGCGGACGCGCCCGGACACGCCCGCGGGCGCATCCGGACGGGCCCTCATATTTCGTTCCGTGCATCCACATATCTCAAATCCGGACTCTCAAATCCATGCAAATACATGCACGTCGATCATGTCGCACGTAAAATAAGTAGTGTTGGTATCAAGCGTACATAGCGTTTACATAAAATTTATTTGAAGTGCCAAACTCAAGCATTGCCTCCTTGGTTGCCATTGTGGATCCACATGTGCTCCACAAGATCATTGAGTAGCTGCGTGTGCACCTGGTGATTTCGAAGAATTTGATGCATCTGCAGAAAATTCTGAAGCTGGGCCGCATCTTGATCCTCCGGGATTTCAACTTGTTCTCCGGGAGCTTCGAAATCATTGGTTTGGGCTACACCTTCACCCTCATCCTCGACAATCATATTGTGCAGAATAACACAACATGTCATCAGCTGCCACAAGGTTTCTGATTCCCACATCATTGCAGCGCTCCGCACAATTCCCCAACGAGCCCGAAGCACACCAAATGCCCTCTCCACATCCTTTCTAGCCGCTTCCTGCATTGTTGCAAAGTGGATCTGTTTGTTGCCACGCGGCTCGGATATGGTCTTCACAAACGCCGCCCACTGAGGATAGATACCATCGGCAAGATAGTATCCCATGTTGTAGTCCCGGCCGTTGACGGTGTAGTTGCATGCCGGTGATTCCCCATTGCAAAGCCTCTTGAACACCGGAGATCGTTGGAGCATGTTGATGTCGTTGTGAGAACCGGGCATTCCAAAGAAAGCATGCCAAATCCATAAGTCATGTGATGCCACTGCTTCTAGTATGATGGTGGCCTCTTTGGTGTGACCTTGATACATTCCCCGCAGACCTTTGGGGCAGTTTTTCCATTGCCAATGCATGCAATCAATTGATCCGAGCATTCCTGGAAACCCCCTTGCCTCTCCAATAGCCAACAACTTCTCTGTGTCCTGCGCATTTGGTTCTCTGAGATATTCCGGTCCAAACACCTCAACCACGGCGCGGGCAAATTGGACAGTAGTCTTCAGGCACGTGCTCTCCCCCATCCTGACCATCTCACCAACGGCGTCTGCAGCAGTATCAAGTGCAAGCATCCTCATAGCAGCTGTGCACTTCTGCTTGGGCGAGAAAGAGAGTTGCCCGCAGCAATCCCTCTTCAGCTTGAAGTAGTCGTCGTGTGACTCCACTCCGTCCACAATGCGCAAAAACAATGGTTTCCGCATGCGAAAACGGCGACGAAACCATGGATCATCGGGGAAAGTAGGTGTGGGAGCAAAGTAGTCCTTGTGCAGTAGCTTTGCTCCGGACACCCTGTCCCGGTTGATCACTCTTCTCCCTTTGATTGAGCCCTTGAAGTTGAGAATATGCTCCACTTCCCGGTCCATTTCCTCTTGCATGCTCATGAGCATGAGCATGTCCACTTCTTCGTCCGAATCCGAGGAATGGAAGAACTCATCTTCAATCGTTTGGTCAAGCTCAGTCGGTCCATACTCCTCGTCCGACGAAGCATCCGAATCCATCGTTTATCTAAGAAAATCACAATAATTCCGGTCGGTCAATGTGTCGAACACATCGAGCGCAAGGCGGAGGCGGAGTTTTGACGGACGTACCACGGTGGCGTCCGGGCCGGCGACGACGTCCCCCGCGGCGAGGATGGGCGCGCTCTTCCGGAGCTGGCAGCGGAGAGGCTGGGAACGGCTGAGCTCGAGACGGACGGCGTGGCGGCGGAGCGCGAGACGGACGGCGATGAGGAGGAAGAAGAAAGGAGATAGCAAATGGATCAGGCTGCTCTTCGGGGGGATTTGGTGCAATTTGGGGTGGGGACGGGCTGTCGGGTCCGACGTGGCGGGCGTGCCCGGGCGCGTCCGGGCGCCCCCATACCCGCCTCATATTTGGGCTAGATATGGGGGGTGCCGGTCAGTCCGAGCGTTTGAGGGCCGTTTGAGAGGCCCGTCTGGATCGAAATTTTGTGACCGGACAGTGACCGAGCGGCCTGCCCGAGCGTTTGAGGAGGGTTTGAGAGGTCCGGCTGCTCTTAGTAGGTATATAGATTTCGTTGTACTACTCTCAAACAATCAACACTGACTGGCATTTTTGAAAGAAAAAAAACAATGATTGTGGTATAGACTTGCCTCTCGGGCTGTGAGCATGGCCGTCCACGTATCGGCACACTACTCCCTGATTTGTCTAAGGCGGTATCAGTCTGGCGATACAAGTTGGAGATACACGCAGCTAGGATCCAACACACATCCTAGTTTTCTTCTCGGTCTTTTGGCAGATGATTGAAGTGTGATTTAATTTATCCAAATGATAACGTCCACACGTGTGGTAGGTTTGCACTTCGCCCACACACGTCTATTCACGTTGATTCTGTTTTGCACGAATCCTAAAGAAATTTGTAGGAATTTCAGTGCCACGTAGGCATCATCGTGTGTGTGGACGTTGGAGAGTTTGCCCACACGACCCGCAGCACGCGGTAGACAGTTGCGCCGTGTGGACGAATCGGTTTCTGCCCACACAGCCACCACCTAGTCCACGCGCGTGTTGGCGAACTGCTCTTTGCCCACAAGACACTCGTACGTTGCTAGATGGCAACTGCAGTTACGTGTACGTGGCAACTAGGTAAACTCACATGGCAACTATGATTCGTTGCTAGATGATAACTGCAGTTGCGCGTACGTGGCAACCAGGTAAACACACATGGCAACTATGATTAACCATACATGGCAACTATGATTGGACTATACGTGACAACTAGGTAAACACACATGTCAACTATCCCCGGGTAACTAAAGTGTTATCCCGTGAATAACTATAGTTAACCAAAACACATAGAGTTGCCATGCTTTTACAATTACATTTGCCATCCCGAGTTACTAAAATTGCTCCCCGAAGGTAACTAAAGTGTCATCCTGCGGGTAACTGATGTAGTTACACCTTGTGTGTGGACAGATTTGCTTCGTGCCACACGCAGAGACGAGGATGAGTAGTACTTGTTGGGCGTGACACGAAGTAGCTGAGTAGTACTTGTTGGGCGTGTGGCACGAAATAGCTGCGTCCACACGTATGGTCAGTTCTAATGTTCGCCCACACACGACCCGTGTGGGCTGCCTCCATCTAATATGTCACATGTGTAGTGAATATCGGGACCCAATTTAATAAAGCTAGCCATGAAGGCATTCCCATAAAAAAAAAGGATCCAGCAAACATCCAACAAAATCAGCCATGGAAAACTAAGACATGCTCCTACAGCTCCAGTTCAGCCATGGAATCAACCATGGAAATCATGGAGTACTAGATAATAATTGCACTTGTGAAAGGGCGTGGAAAACTGTCAAATCCACAACAGAGAACAGATTCCTAGCTAACGATTGGTTTTCAGCATCTCCACTTCAGTACCAACTACAGAAACAAAGAAAACATCGACCATATCCGGGGTCAAATTACATGCAGCTCCAGTTCGACTGCCTTAGTTTCCGGAAAATTGGCGCACGAAATGACCCCCTACTACGGTTCAGAGTCGAGACAATAAATAGGCCATACAAAAAGTAGCCTATCTCCCCATCTATCAACTAAGTAGCTCGATCTTCTTTGCATCTGTTTCTCTTTGTAATAGGCTTCCATGTGTTGACATACTCGAGGAATGACGTAGAGGGGCTGTCCTTTGGATGAGCATGTACACGAGAAGAACGCCGCAATACAGCCTCTTCAACTAACAACTGATGTGTCACCTCCTTCAATCTCTTCTCCACAGCAATACTATATTGACAAACAAAAGAAAAAGGTACTTATTAGTTTTGCTTCTAATATAAGTGCACAGATTTCACAATATTTCCTTCTGCGAACCTAAAGCCGGCTCTCTTCCTCTAGAGTACGGTTCAAGGGCAACAGAAAATAATACTTGTTCATGTAGACAGAAAAACATGTGTAAGTGAAATAAACAAAAATGAGTTGTGGTCTGGAAAATAGTTTTGCATGGCCGGAGAAAACATTTCATTTTCAGTGAAGAACGCTGGGCATTAATTTTTCTTTTCTGAGATTTCCAGGGTTTGGCATTGGAAACTTCGGATATTCTCTATGTAACAAGATATCTATTTCACCAAAGGGATCAAAGGGCGTCACTTAGGCCCTGAACCAGCCCTTTCACCACAAATAGGTCGGCATGGCCTGACCAGTTTTCAGCGAATTCACAAAGTCTGGTGCCAAGTTCTTCCAGATCCAGAATGCAAAATTAGTCGTTTATAACACCCCCTTCTATAATAGAGCCAAGTATCATTGCAAAGGAATAAAATTGCTCTAAACATGAACAATAAAGGCACGATCATTCACATTGGTCTACATAGACCAATCTAATGATATGACGTGCAATGTTCATTCAAGCAAGGTTGAAAGAGGACAAGATCATAAAATGCACAGAACAGAAACTGTATAAATTCAAGATATAAGACTTCGGATATAAAACGTGATGATCTGCACTTCGTAGTGTCAACTATATCTCTATTCCAAAAAATCAACAGAATGGCAATCACCACACCACAAAAGCAGACTGATAGTACTAAATAAATTAAAGAATATACTAATAGAAGACTTCCAGTTCCATACCTTATCTTGTTGTAGAACTTGTCAAGCTGTTGTTTGAGTGCTCTCTCCCTTATGCCTTTAATGTTTAAAGACCCAATGAGCGCATCAAGCTGTTAATTGCAGAGTTAACATAGAATTGTTATTGACAGAAATGTAAGCAAAGAAACTTATACAGTGGCAAACAATCACCTCTTCCTTGGTGCTATAGTACCCCCACTCTTTGGAATCTGCATTCTCGACAAAAAGCCTTCCTTCACGCCTAAAAAACCAATACCTGTTATAGAATCTGTCTTTTCCAAGAGGACTAGTTCGTACTGATTGGTCCAGTAGTTCTTTTTCAAGATGCCTCCCCTATAAGCAGAGAGAAGCACTGTCATGAACAGTTTCAGCAGAGACATGCATGTACATATGTAAGAATTAACATGTGTGCATAAGAGGTTACATGGATTAAACTTAAAAGATATACTGACATAGGTTCTCACCAGATGCAATTTCGCATCTCCCATTTTGCTGGCGGGAGCGTTTTTCCTCTCCTTCCCTTCTTTTGCCACAAGCTGGCCATTAACATTCTCGTTGCCGTCCTGTACAGCACTTGTCTGATTCATTTCCTTTTCTGTTGCCACTTCCATGATCAGCTTCTGCTCTTCCTTATTCTTTCTAGCAATCTCTCTCTTTTCTGCCGCAAGTGCTTGTTGCTGATCAATGCGTTCATCTAATTTATCTTTTACAGCAGTAGTTGCAATGGCTTCATCTACCAATTCCCGTAGGATTTCAAGTTTCAGGCTAGTGGGAACAAGACCATAGTGACCCCTTCGTACTGTTGATATGTTACTGGAGATACTTGTCATTTCCATGAAATCACATAGATACTCCTTCCAGGTGACTAAAGATACCTACAGACGATATGATTCATGTTTCAGGGAACAGAATATGGTACAAGTTTGCTCAGACTTAAATTTTGAATAATAAGAAGAAATCACCTTTAATTTTCTGTTCTTGTCCTGGATAAACTCAAAATATTCACCCTCATCGTTAATAAGCAAATTGAAAAGTGCAGTGTGTATTTCCACAAGAAGAACAAGATTGGTTTCTTTGTGGCAAATTGCATTCTCCAGATCTGATAGGGAAAATGGCGACAAGCATAAAAGCCTCCCAAAAGACATGCAGAAATCCCAGACCATCAGGAGATCTCCCACAGAACTTGCAGGCACTTTGAAATCTGTGGATGGTGGGCATCTCTTTGACAAAACAGGGTCATCTGCCACCGGCTTTACTAAAAGATCATCAATTGGGTATTTAACTGGTACTGCTTGTTCCTCATCTGAAAGTCACATGGAAAGTGAACAATAAGAAGCTAGTCAAACATGTAGTAAAATGAAACCCATGGTAAAATATGAAGTGAAAGAGATGACATGAATATCTGCTTTATTCACCTTTCTTTGACCTTTTGCTGGTATCTTCTGCAGTCCCATTCGCTAGTCTTTTCCTTGCTTTGGACAATCCTTCACCATTCTGTAAGCCATTATGTATTAGGATCGTAATAATAACAAAGAGAATAAAGGAAACAAGGAAAGATGGTTACAATCATGTCTTTTGGAGGCTCAGTTGGTATGCCATATTTCTTTGCAAGATTCATATGCACGATCCATGGAGAGTTTTGTGATGTTGATTCCCTGATAAAAATCTTGAGCATATTACGACCACAAGGCGCTTTCTTGCGAATTAGATCGTCGGCTCTGAGAACTGAAGTGCCGGTAATTGCATTGTCTTGACCAATCCAGCCCACCTCATAGCTTGTGGTGGTACCTGAACCTATAACCTTCAGAATCTTGCAAGCAGCCTCCGAACCATCTCTTGTAGAATGTAATTCTAAGCCTTCAAACAGATTCTCTTGCAGACTGCCATATATCTTGTTGACAAGGTCAGTTAAGTTAAGTGTACCTGAAGCAAATGCAATAAAAAAATCCGGTCTATTAAAAATGTAATACAAATTTTCTCGCCTAGAAATATTCCGCATTCTTCACTAAATAGAATATCATGTAGCGAATGAAAATATCATAAACACAAACGATAGTTTGCTACAGCATGGAAAAAAATGTCTAACTGCAGATTATTAATAGCATACAGATGACACAGCTAACTAAATGTGCAGTAAACCTATATGCCACAGACTGTCTGTCCCATGGATAGATTGCCAGCCCTGGATTGGAAATTTATTATAGTGCAGTGGACACAGAAAATGGGAAATCACATGTGATGAATCATTGGAAGAGAACACATGATCAATTTTTTATCCAGAAAGTATGTCTGAATAATCCTAAAGAAAACTGATGCAAACAAGTGGGGCTTGTCGGTGGATATAAACAGAAAATCTCAAACATGCAGAACTCCTTATCAGCATAAAATTCTAAACATGCAATGGTGCCACAGATAATCAACGTCAAACTAACAGCATTAGCTCAATGACCTTTAAAAAACATTAGCTCAATGTAACTTAGTCTAGCGATACACATAACAAAATGCTATACTGGTTTTTTTTTCTACAGGCCAACAATGTGCATCATAAAGAAATAAGAAATATAACGAGACTGAAACATTATAATCATAACAAGTCCGAATAATGTAATAATCAGGAAAAGCTTGGCCTACTGTATTGAATCATCTGGAGAACAGGAGACATTAGCTCTCTTGGCAACTGTTGAGCCTTCTCTGCAGCACGCTGCTCTGAGACCAAAGCTTCCTCATAGGTTAAATTAGATTTTCCAGACACCTTACATGTCCAAACTCTTTTACGGTAAAGGTTCAACCTATTCAGGTATTCCCTATTCAATAGTCAAGGATGCACGCTGTTTCTGCAACATAATCTATTGCAAGCATAAAATCTGCAAAATATCATATTTTGATTGGAAATTATGAGGTACAAATCAATTAGTTGTGAACAGTTATAGGTAAGAGGATACTGGTAATCCCGAAATATCTCCTTAGTAAATCGAACTTGGAACACCTTCTCCTTAGTATCCAAGTCCTTTGGCGGGTCCAGTAAGAAGAAAGGTGTCCTCTTGAAGAGAGGCATTTGGTCCTTGTAATGCAGCCTCTACAGAAGGAACAATTTGTTCCACACCTGCAAAAGTTAACAACAGTTACTGCATTCTCCTTCAGGAGAAACTTTAAGCCACTAAGAGCCGTACACCACACATATGAAGCACAAGACAAGGAGCGGGTAATGGACAGTGGTGTTAATTGATATTACCCAAGTATCCAACAATTCATGGGTTCATGGGTACAGTAACTTTTGTAAAAATATCGCATGGCAGTCATGGAACAATAAATGGAAAAATACCAACACTTCAACTCAAGCCTGTAACTTTTACACTAACCGCACAATGTTGTGTGTTATTAATCTTTTAAATAAAGATTCAGAATACATTATGTACAAGCTAATCTCCTACATAAAGATAAAACATACATTCTGTACAAGCTAACCTTCACTAGAAAAATACAGCAATCAGCTCATATGAGTTCAATGCAGCCGTACACGGTGTCCTTGTATTAATCTTTTTGTACAAAGATCCAAAATACATTCTGTACACGCTAATACTCACTAGAAAATACAGTAACCAGCTCATATTCGTTCACTGCAGCCGTAGATCTATAACATCACCCAAGTGCGACACTTGAAATCCAACAACCAAGAAGTTCTAGTACCAATTTTTATATCATCAACAAAATGCATTTCAGATTTACGGCATGAAAATGCGTCATGCCGCTTTCAACAACTGGCATGAAAATGCCACTCCGATTCCCAGAATCCAAGAACCAAGAAACACCGTGAAAAAATCAACACCAATCACCCACCAACAAATCGCCGATTTAATGGGGCGATTAATGGAGCGACCAAGCCTCCCCACCCGACCGCCTAGCGAAACCCCCATTCCGTACCCACCAAAACTCGCCCTTACCCCCCACACCATCACAGGAGACCCCGAAGGGCCGCCCCCAAACCCTAGGCCGTCAAAGACCGCGCATGCCACATCCCACCAGCCTCCACCTGGAAATCATCTTCGCGCAAACAGAACTCACTAATCCATTAAAAACACGGAGAGATCAGACCGAACAGGCGGTCCTGCGTCGACCCGCGCCATAAAACGACGAGGGCAAGCATTCCGGGGCCTCACCAGGGAGTCCGCCGATGCGGCACGGCCGGCGGCGAGGCTGGGGTCGTCGGGGAGCTGCGCGGCGACGGCGGGGCTACCGTGGGGCGGCGCGGGCGCGGGGCGGCGGGGGAAGCGGAGGCCGGAACCCCAACCGCCGGTTTGGCGGCGCGGGGGAGTTTTGGCGCTCGAGCTGAGAAGCCGAATGAGGTTGGGGGGGGGGGGTGGGGAAGAGCGCCACCGGGGCTCCCACTCTCTCGGCGAAATTTCTAGGTTTTTTTTCCTTTGAAGGGATTTATAGCAGTTTGATGTGGCCAAAGAAGCGGCGGTTTCTTGGTGATTCTGTTTGGACAATTCCAGCAAGGTACCTCAGCTTTTTTGTTTTATTACTGGGACCAGCTGAAGCTTTTGTATGGCATGACAAAATTTTGATAAGCAGAAGATTGATGAGTTTTACACAAAGACAATTTCATATAGAAAACAGATTGATGAATTAGTTGTGGTTGCTGCAGATGTGATGTCGTTGACAACAATGTTGGCGAAGACCGGCTCAAACAAACGGTGCAGCGCTGCCTGACTTGGAAGCACGACGTGTTGGGGAACGTTGCATGGGAAACAAAAAAATTCCTACGCACACGCACGATCTATCCATGGTGATGAGCATCTACGAGAGGGAGAGTGGATCTACATACCCTTGTAGATCGCTAAGCGGGGAGCGTTAAGAAACGCGGTTGATGTAGTCGAACGTCTTCGTGATCCAAATCGCTAGCCGTCCCGCGATCCGATCACGATCTAGCGCCGAACGGACGGCACCTCCGCGTTCAGCACACGTACAGCTCGATGACGATCTCCGACTTCTTGATCCAGCAAGAGGGAGCGGAGAGGTAGATGAGTTCTCCGGCAGCGCGACGGCGCGGCGGCGGTGGTGGTGGAACTATTCCGGCAGGGCTTTGCCTAAGCACCGTCGGAAACTATTTGGTAGAGAAACTAGGGAATAGAGAACTAGCACGTGGACTTGTGTCTTTGGGGCTCTATTCCTCTAGTATATATAGGAGGGAGGGGGAGGAGGTAGCCGCCCTAGGGTTTCCCCTAGGGGTCGGCCGAACCAGGAGGAGGTGGAGGAGTCCACTTCCAATCCTACTCCAAGTAGGATTCCAATCCTACTTGGAAAACCTTCCCCCTCTTGGGCTTTTTCCTTTTCCCACCTCCTAGCCGCATGGGCCCCTAAGGCCTATGTGGCCTTCCGGCGTGGGTGGCCCCTCCCGGTTGACCCCCGGAACCCTCCCGGCATTCCCGGTACACTACCGGAAATACCCGAAACTTTTCCGGTGACCAAAACGGGACTTCCTATATATCAATCTTTACCTCCGGACCATTCCGGAGCTCCTCGTGACGTCCGGGATCTCATCCGGGACTCCGAACAACCTTCGGTCACCACCATACATAACTCAATACTACCGAAACGTCACCGAACGTTAAGTGTGCAGACCCTGCGGGTTCGAGAACTATGTAGACATGACCGAGACACCTCTACGGTCAATAACCAATAGCGGGACCTGGATGCCCATATTGGTTCCTACATATTCTACGAAGATCTTTATCGGTTGAACCTCTATGTCAAGGATTCAGTTAATCCCGTACGATGTTCCCTTTGTTCTTCGGTATGTTATTTGCCCGAGATTCGATCGTCGGTATCTCTATACCTAGTTCAATCTCGTTACCGGCAAGTCTCTTTACTCGTTCCGTAATACAAGATCCCGTGGCTAACACTTTAGTCACATTGCTTGCAAGGCTTATTGTGATGTTGTATTACCGAGTGGGCCCTGAGATACCTCTCCGTCATATGGAGTAACAAATCCCAGTCTCGATCCATGCTAGCTCAACAGACACCTTCGGAGATACCTGTAGAGCATCTTTATAGTCACCCAGTTACGTTGTGACGTTTGATACACACAAGGTATTCCTCCGGTGTCAGTGAGTTGCATGATCTCATGGTCATAGGAACAGATACTTGACATGCAGAAAACAATAGCAATAAACCGACACGATCATATGCTACGTTCATAGTTTGGGTCTTGTCCATCACATCATTCTCCCAATGATGTGATCCCGTTATCAAATGACATCTCATGTCTATGGTCAGGAAACCTTGACCATCTTTGATCAACGAGCTAGTCTACTAGAGGCAAACTAGGGACACAGTGTTGTCTATGTACCCACACATGTATTTGAGTTTCCAATCAATACAATTATAGCATGGATAATAAACGATTATCATCAAAAAAGGAAATATAATAATAACCACTTTATTATTGCCTCTAGGGCATATTTCCAACAGTCTCCCACTTGCACTAGAGTCAATAATCTAGTTCACATCACTATGTGATTTACATTGTAATGAATCTAACACCCAATGAGTTCTGGGGTTCGATCATGTTTTGCATGTGAGAGAGGTTTTAGTCAACGGTCTGCAACATTCAGATTCGTGTGTTGTTTGCAAATCTATATGTCATACTGCAGATGCTACCACGCTCCACTTGGAGCTATTCCAAATGGCTGCTCCACTATACGTATCCGGATTGCTACTCAGAGTCATCCGGATTGGTGTCAAAGCTTGCATCGACGTAACCCTTTACGACGAACTCTTTATCACCTCCATAATCGAGAAACATTTCCTTAGTCCTCTATTTACTAAGGTTAATTTTGACCGCTGTCCAGTGATCCATTCCTAGACCACTCTTGTACCCCTTGACAGACTCATGGCAAGGCACACACCAGGTGCGGTACACAGCATGGCATACTATACAGAGCCTATGGATAAGGCATAGGGGACGACCTTCGTCCTTTCTCTTTCTTCTGTCGTGGTCAAGCTTTGAGTCTCACTCAACGCCACACCTTACAAATCAGGCAAGAACTCTTTCTTTGACTGATCCATTTTGAACTCTTTCAAAATCTTGTCAAGGTATGTACTCATTGAAAGTCTTATCAGACGTCTTGATCTATCTCTATAGATCCTGATGCCCAATATTTAAGTAGCTTCATTCCAGGTCTTCATTTGAAAAACTTCTTTCAAACAACCCTTTATGCTTTCCAGAAATTCTACATCATTTCCGATCAACAATATGTCATCTACATATACTTATCAGAAATTCTATAGTGCTCCCACTCACTTTATTGTAAATACAAGTTTCTTATAAACTTTGTATAAACCCAAAAGCTTTGATCACCTCATCAAAGCGTATATTCCAACTCCGAGATGCTTGCTCTAGTTCATAGAAGGATCGCTGGAGCTTGCATACATTTTAGCATCCTTAGGACTGACAAAACCTTCCAGTTGTATCACATACAACCTTTCCTCAAGGAAACCGTTAAGGAAACGATGTTTTGACATCCATCTGCCAGATTTCATAATCGAAAAATGCAGCAACTGCTAACGTAATTCCAATAGACTTTTAGCATCGCTACGGGTGAGAAAGTCTCATCGTAGTCAACTCCTTGAACTTGTCGGAAACTTCTTTGCGACAAGTCGAGCTTTATAAATGGTGACATTTACCATCAGCGTCTGTCTTCTTCTTAAAGGTCCATTTGTACTCAACGGCCTGCCGTTTAACGGGCAAGTCTACCAAAGTCCACACTTGGTTTTCATACATGGATCCTTTCTCGGATTTCATGGCTCCTAGCCATTTGTTGAAATCTGGGTCCACCATCGCTTCTTCATAGCTCGTAGGTTCACTGTTGTCTAACAACATGACCTCCAAGACAGGATTGACGTACCACTCAGGGGCGGTACGAGTTCTTGTCAACCTACGAGGTTCGGTAGTAACTTAATCCGAAGCTTCATGATCATCATCATTTGCTTCCTCTTCACTTGGTGTAGGCGTCGTAGAAACATCTTTCTGCGACGTGCTACTATCCAACTGAAGTGACGGTTCAACAACCTCATCAAGTTCTACTTTCCTCCCACTCAATTCTTTTGAGAGAATCTTTTTCTCGAGAAAGGATCCGTTTTAAGCAACAAACACTTTGCCCTTGGATCCGAGATAAAGGGTATACCCAACTGTTTCCTCATGGTATCTTATGAAGATGCACTTTTCCGCTTTGGGTTCGAGCTTATCAGACATAAGCGTCGCATTCCCAAACTCTGAGAAATGATAGCTTAGGTTTCTGCCAAACCAAAATTCATACGGTGTCATCTCAACGGACTTAGATGGTGCCCTATTTTAAAGTGAATGTGGTTGTCTCTAATGCATAACCCCAAAACGATAGTGGCAAATCGATAAGAGACATCATAGTACGTACCATATCCAATAGCGCACGACTACGACGTTCGGACACACCATCACACTATGGTGTTCCAGGTGGCGTGAGTTGTGAAACAATTTCCACATTGTCTTAAGTTGCATACCAAACTCATAACTCAGATATTCACCTCCATGATCATATCGTAGACATTTTATCTTCTTGTCACGATGATCTTCAACTTCACTCTGAAATTGCTTGAACTTTTCAAACGTTTCATCCTTGTGCTTCATTAAGTAAATATACCTATATCTACTCAAATCATCAGTGAAGGTAAGAAAATAGCGATATCCACCGCACGCTTCAACACTCATTGGACCGCATACATCAACATGTATCATTTCCAATAAGTCACTTGCCCGCTCCATTAAGCTGGAAAACGGGGTTTTAGTCATCTTGCCCATGAGGCATGGTCCGCATGTCTCAACCGATTCGAAATCAGTGAGTCAAAAGATCCATCAGCATGGAGTTTCTTCATACGCTTTACACCAATATGACCTTGGCGGCAGTGCCACAAGTATGTGGTACTATCATTATTAACTTTGCATCTTTTGGCATCAATGAACATGTGTATTACTACGATCGAGATTTAATGAATCATTCACATTGGGTGCATGACCATTGAAGGTATTATTCATGTAAACAGAATAACCATTATTCTCTAACTTAAATGAACAACCGTATTGCAATAAACACGATCTAATCACGTTCATGCTCAACGCAAATACCAAATAACATTTCTTTAGGTTCATCACTAATCCCGAAGGTAGATAGAGCGTGCGATGGTGATCACATCAACCTTGGAAACACTTCCAGCACACATCGTCACCTCGCCCTTAGCTAGTCTCCGTTTATTCCGTAGCATTTATTTCGAGTTACCAACATTTAGCAACTGAACCGGTATCTAATACCCAGGTGCTACTAGGAGCACTAGCAAGGTACACATGAATAAAACATATATCAAATATACTTCTGTTGACGTTGCCAGCCTTCTTATCTACCAAGTATCTAGGGTTGTTCCGCATCAGCGACCGCTCTCCTCAGAATAGAAGCACTTAGTCTCGGGTTTGGGTTCAACCTTGGGTTTCTTCACTGGAGCAGCAACTGGCTTGCCATCCATGAAGTTTCCCTCCTTTCCCTTGCCCTTCTCGAAACTAGTGGTTTTACTAACCATCAACACTTGATGCTCCTTCTTGATTTCTACCTTCGTGGTGTCAAACATCGCGAATAGCTCGGGGATCATTATTTCCATCCCTGGCATTTCATAGTTCATCACGAAACTCTAGTAGCTTAGTGGCAGTGACTTGGAGAACTATATCAATCACTATCTTATCTGGAAGATCAACTCCCACTCGATTCAAGCGATTATAGCACCCAGACAATCTGAGCACATGCTCACCGACTGAGCTATTCTCCTTCATCTTGCAGGCAAAGAATCTTGTTGGAGGTCTCATACCTCTCAACACGGGCACGAGCCTGAGATCCCAATTTCAGCTCTTAGAACATCTCATATGTTCCATGACGTTCAAAACGTTTTGGAGCCTCAATTCTAAGCCGTAATGCATGACGCACTGAACTATCAAGTAGTCATCAGAACGTGCCTGTCAAATGTTCACAACATCTACAGACGAGGCTTGAGGGGGTGGCGCACCAAGAGGTGCATTAAGGACATAAGCCTTCTGTGCAGCAATGAGGACAATCCTCAGATCACGGACCCAGTCCGCATTATTGCTACCATCATCTTTCAATTCTATTTTCTCTAGGAACGTATAAAAACAGGGGAGCTACAGCGCGAGCTATTGATCTACAACATAATTTAGCAAAGACAACTTTAGACTATGTTCATGATAAGGAGTTTAGTTAATCATATTACTTAAAAAACTCCCACTCAAATTGACATCCCTCCGGTCATCCGAGTGCTACATGATCCAAATTCACCAACTCAAGTCCGATCATCACGTGAGATGAGGTGGTTTCATTGGTGAACATCTTCATGTTGATCATATCTACTATATGACTCATGTTCGACCGTTCGGTCTCTTGTGTTCCGAGGCCATGTCTGTACATGCTAGGCTCGTCAAGTTTAACCCGAGTGTTCCGCACGTGCAACACTGGCTTGCACCCGTTGTATGCGAACGTAGAGTCTATCACAACCGATCATCACGTGGTGTCTCGAAACGACGAACTTTCGCAATGGTGCACACTCGGGGAGAACACAGTTTTATCTTGAAATTTCAGTGAGGGATCACCTTATAATGCTACCGTCGTCCTAAGCAAAATAAGATGCATGAAAGGATTAACATCACATGCAAATCATAAGTGACATGATATGGCCATGAACTTGTGCTTTTGATCTCCATCTCCAAAGCACCGGCATGACACCATGGTCTCCATCATCTTGATCTCCATCAACATGTCGCCATGAGGTTGTCGCGCCAACTGTTGCTTCTACGACTATTGCTAATTTATAGTGATAAAGTAAAGCAAAAACGGCGAAAATAAATTAAAGACAACCCTATGGCTCCTGCCGGTTGCCGTACTCATCGACATGCAAGTCGTGATATTCTATACAAAACATGATCATCTCATACATCACATATATCTCATCATGTAATTGGCCATATCACATCACAACATACCCTGCAAAAACAAGTTAGACATCCTCTAATTGTTGTTGCATGTTTTACGTGGCTGCTATGGGTATCTAGCAAGAACAATTCTTAGCTACACAAAACCACAATGGTGATACACAAATTGCTATTCAACCTTCTCAAAGACCGCCTTTGTCGAATCCGATCCAACTAAAGTGGGAGAGACAGACACCCGCCAGCCATCTTTATGCAACAAAGTTACATGTCAGTTGATGGAACCAGTCTCTCGTAAGCGTACGAGTAATGTTGGTCCGGGCCGCTTCATCCCACAATACCGCTGAATCAAGAAAAGACCAAGGGAGGAAGCAATCTGAGCATCAACGCCCACAAACTCCTTTGTGTTCTACTCGTGATCTCATCTATGCATAGACCTAGCTCTGATATCACTGTTGGGGAACGTTGCATGGGAAACAAAAAATTTCCTACGCACACGCAAGATCTATCCATGGTGATGAGCATCTACGAGAGGGAGAGTTGATCTACATACCCTTGTAGATCGCTAAGCAAGAAGCGTTAAGAAACGCGGTTGATGTAGTCGAACGTCTTCGCGATCCAAATCGCTAGCCGTCCCGTGATCCAATCATGATCTAGCGCTGAACAGACGGCACCTCCGCGTTCAGCACACGTACAGCTCGATGACGATCTCCGCCTTCTTGATCCAGCAAGAGGGAGCAGAGAGGTAGATGAGTTCTCCGGCAGCGCGACGACGTGGCGGCGGTGCTGGTGGAACTATTCCGGCAGGGCTTCGCCTAAGCACCGTCGGAAACTATTTGGTGGAGAAACTAGGGAATAGAGAACTAGCACGTGGACTTGTGTCTTTGGGGCTCTATTCCTCTAGTATATATAGGAGGGAGGGGGAGGAGGCAGCCGCCCTAGGGTTTCCCCTAGGGTCGGCCGAACCAGGAGGAGGTGAAGGAGTCCACCTCCAATCCTACTCCAAGTAGGATTCCAATCCTACTTGGAAAACCTTCCCCCCTCTTGGGCTTTTTCCTTTTCCCACCTCCTAGCCGCATGGGCCCTTAGGGGCTGGCTTGCCTAGCCCACTAAGGGCTGGTGCGCCACCCCTAAGGCCTATGTGGCCTTCCGGCATGGGTGGCCCCTCCCGATGGACCCCCGGAACCCTCCCGGCATTCCCGGTACACTACCGGAAATACCCGAAACTTTTCCGGTGACCAAAACGGGACTTCCTATATATCAATCTTTACCTCCGGACCATTCCAGAGCTCCTCGTGACGTCCGGGACTCCGAACAACCTTCGGTCACCACCATACATAACTCAATACTACCGAAACGTCATCGAACGTTAAGTGTGCAGACCCTGCGGGTTTGAGAACTATGTAGACATGACCGAGACACCTCTACGGTCAATAACCAATAGCGGGACCTGGATGCCCATATTGGTTCCTACATATTCTACGAAGTTCTTTATCGGTTGAACCTCTATGTCAAGGATTCAGTTAATCCCGTACGTTGTTCCCTTTGCTCTTCGGTATGTTACTTGCCCGAGATTCGATCGTCGGTATCTCTATACCTAGTTCAATCTCGTTACCGGCAAGTCTCTTTACTCGTTCCGTAATACAAGATCCCGTGGCTAACACTTTAGTCACATTGCTTGCAAGTCTTATTGTGATGTTGTATTACCGAGTGGGCCTTGAGATACCTCTCCGACATATGGAGTAACAAATCCCAGTCTCGATCCATGCCTGCTCAACAGACACCTTCGGAGATACCTGTAGAGCATCTTTATAGTCACCCAGTTACGTTGTGATGTTTGATACACACAAGGTATTCCTCCGGTGTCAGTGAGTTGCATGATCTCATGGTCATAGGAACATATACTTGACATGTAGAAAACAATAGCAATAAACCGACACGATCATATGCTACGTTCATAGTTTGGGTCTTGTCCACCACATCATTCTCCCAATGATGTGATCCCGTTATCAAATGACATCTCATGTCTATGGTCAGGAAACCTTGACCATCTTTGATCAACGAGCTAGTCTACTAGAGGCATACTAGGGACATAGTGTTGTCTATGTACCCACACATGTATTTGAGTTTCCAATCAATACAATTATAGCATGGATAATAAACGATTATCATGAAAAAGGAAATATAATAATAACCACTTTATTATTGCCTCTAGGGCATATTTCCAACACGACGACCCGTGGTGACGAACCTGAGCAGTCGCGCGAAGTGCTTCTCAAATAGCTAAATCGCTCTTCCCGAGTGCAGGATCATATGGGTGGTAGGTTTCGGAGACCTGATGTCCTGCTCGCCTGTGCATATCGGCGTTCATGATGGAGTAGACTACGATGGCGGCGCAAGGAGAGAGATGAGGCAAAATCCTAACTTGATTTGGTGTATCTTTGGTGCCGACTAATAAATCATGTAAATATGAGAAACCAACAATCTTTTGTCGTAATCATGATCTAAATCGACTAGGTTTCCAACTTGTAAACTTACGGGCCAAGAAATCAGGAAATAAAATAGGAAAATGAATATATGCTCATGCAAGGTGTGTGGAGTAGATTCGACGAATCATTCAGGTGCATGTTGACAGTGTTACGCCCCAAGGGTGCCTCGTCATACCGTAAGCCGGCCCGAGTAGGCCGGCTCGAGCCCCCTAGGTCGGTTTATGCCATGGGCCATTGTCCCTGCCTATGGGCCCAATTGAGAGAAGGACTCGGAGTATATGACAAGGAAGTCAACGCACAAGACAACTCCTCCATAACCCTAACTGAAAGCGCAAATGCTCCTTTGGAGGTTTTGATAATTAATGACAACATGCATTATCTCTTGGACTAACAGTTTTATCTAGTCTATTTCAGATGAAGTCCAAAACATAGGAGTGGCTGGGAATTGTGCGAAATATCCCCAAGATGGAAAGAAATTCTAGTGGCAAAAGCTTCAAGACTCCACATTTTTATTTTATGTGAGCAATCACAATTGAGTCCATAGGAAAGCCAATACTATTAAAAGGAGATGAGGTATTGATAATGATCTGATTGCTCAAAGTGCTTAGACATTTTTGCCACCAAAAGCCTCAACCAATCTGTCATAAAAGATTCTGTCAAAAACCTAAACTACCAAACTCGGTGTCACCAACTTACCAGAATCGGCCTCACCAAGTTAGCCCAAGACAGAACCCAAGCCAAAACCCTAGCACCTCGGTACCACCAAGATCGGTTTTGGTATAACCGAAAAGCAGTGCCAACTCTCTAGAAACGAGATATTTTACTTTTGAACCTCCGAGTTTTATATCTCGGAGCCACCGTGATGTGGATCTGCCCTAGCCCAACCAAATTGGTCTCACCGAGTTGTTATCAGTCGGTCTCACGGAAAAGCTAAAAGTTAGAACATTTTGCACTAGTCAGTGAAACCGAATTTTTACTTCGGTTCCACCGAGTTGGGCAATAATGTTGTAACGGTTGGATTTTTGGAGATGGCTATATATACCCCTCCACCCCCTCTCATTCGTAGAGAGAGCACTCAGAACAAATCAACACTTCCACCATTCATTTTCTGAGAGAGAACCTCCCACTCATGTGTTGAGATCAAGATATCCATTCCCACCATATGAATCTTGATTTCTAGCCTCCCAAAGTTGATTTCCACCCAATCATCCTCTTCTACCAAGCCAAATTATGTGAGACAGTAATTGAGTGTTAAGGAGACTATCTTTTGAAGCACTAGAGCAAGGAGTTCATCATACATACACCATCTATTACCTTTTCGAGAGTGGTGTCTCCTGGATTGGTTAGGTGTCACTTGGGAGCCTCTGGATCGTGTGGAGTTGAACCAAGAAGTTTGTAAGGGCAAGGAGATCACTTAATTTGTGAATATCTACCCCGAGTGAGGCTAGTCCTTCGTGGACGTAAGCCATGGTGGAATAGGCAAGGTTGCTTCTTCGTGGACCCTTCGTGGGTGGATCCCTCTGTGGACTCGCACAACTGTTACCCTCTGTGGGTTGAAGTCTCCATCAACGTGGACGTATGATAGCACCATCTATCGGAACCACGCCAAAAATCTCTGTGTCTTCATTGCGTTTGATCTTCTTACTCTACCATCCTTTATGTTTCTTGCAAATGCATAATGTTTACTTTCCGCTGCTCAATCTCTAGATATGCATGTGTAGGAATCTTTGGATGCAACTTAAGTTGTGCAAAATCTGCCTAAATTTCGAGAGAACTAAAAACTGCTCATATATCTTGTTAAGTGTATGTTCACCCCCCTCTAGACGCCTCTTCTCGATCCAACAATTGGTATCAGAGCTTTGGTCTCCATTGCTTTGGTTTTATCATCATTGGAGGGAGATGGATATGTCTACTTTTGGGAGTATTAGATGTAGAGTGTCTATTCTCAATCGGGAGTACTATAGTCATTGGAGAGATGAAATGCTTGATATATTTGATGAATTTAACTTGAGAAATTATATTCATACTCCATATACGTCTCCCATTGATCCCTTGCATCCTACTCACGAGGAAGAAATTGACATGCTTCGTAATATAAGGACTATCAATCTCATCATTAGAGGATTACCAAATAATGTGCTTGGTTCCATGCTAAACATCACTTGTGCCTACACTTTGTAGAAATGTTTGGAAAAGAGATGCCCAAAATTCTCTTTAAATAATCTTGATGGAATTCTTCGTAAAACTATTGCATCCCACAAAATGAAGCCTAGTGATCCCAAGCTTGATGATTGTCTTTTTGAGCTTTGTGACCTCATGCATGCTAAAGGAGATGTTAGGACCATCAACAATATCATTCTAGAAGCCATTCGCATTCTTTATCTTGAATATTGTCATTATCATAATTCTAACGACTCACTTGATGTTTGTGACAAGGATGTCCCATTTGATGATGACCACGAGGAATATGGCTACTACGATGAAGATGAGGAATTCGACATTGAGTTTGAGAAGACAATGAAGAGCATGAGTCTCACGGAAAACTTCAAAGACTATATGTCCGGAGGAAAGGAATGGATTCTCGATAGTGGATGCACCGATCACATGACCGGAGATAGAGACATGTTTCATGAGATCACACCAAATGATGGATCACGCAGGTACGTGACCTTCGGAACAACTCCAAGGGTAAGGTTCTTGGCCTTCGTAAGGTGGACATATCTCATGATAGCTCCATTCAAATGTCATGCTCGTTGAATCCTTGGCTACAATCTTCTTTCTGTATCTAGACTTGTCGATCTAGGTTTTAATGTGCTGTTTACTAAAGTAGATTGCCAAGTGTTTCGTCGAGACAATCATAACATGGTCTTTACCAGTTTCTGTACAGGTGATCTATACATTGTTGATTTCACTAAGAGAGCCCAACCCCGCACTTGTCTTATTGCAAAATCTTCTAAAGGTTGGCTATGGCATAGAAGGCTAGGACATGTTAGTATGCGTAATCTAGACAAACTCATCAAAGGTGATCGCATACTTGGTGTTAAAGATGTTATTTTGATAAAGATAGACTTTGTAGTGCTTGTCAAGCGGGAAAACAAGTTGGGGGAGTCATCTCGTGAAGAATATCATGACTACCAAGAGACCACTCGAGATGCTTCATATGGATCTTTTCGGTCCCCATGCTTACAAGAGCCTCGGTGGAAACTCCTTTGGTTTAGTTATACTTGATGATTTTTTCAGATTTACTTGGGTATTCTTTCTTGATGATAAGTCGAAGGTTCAAAAGATCTTCAAGAACTTCGCTCGGAAGGCCCAAAATCAGTTTGAGGTGAAGATCAAGAAAGTTCGGAGTGACAACGGATCGGAGTTCAAGAACACAAATGTGGATACTTTTCTTGGTGAAGAAGGTATCTCACATGAGTTCTTGGCTATGTACATGCCTCAACAAAATGGAATTGTTGAGAGGAAGAACCGGACTCTCATAGAGATGGCTAGGACAATGCTTGACGAGTATAAAACTCCACGACACTTTTGGGCGAAAGTGGTGGAAACAACTTGTCATGCAACAAATCGACTCTATCTACACAAGCTTTTCGGTAAAATGACATACGAGCTACTCACCGGTAACAAAACCCAAGTTGGATACTTTCGGGTATTCGGCTCAAAGTGCTACATCTTGATAAGCATCGTCGCTCTAAATTTGCTCCTAAATCTCATGAAGGTTTCCTACTCAGTTACGGATCAAACTCTCACACTTACCGTGTCTACAACAACTCCACTCAAAAAGTTGAAGAGACAGTAGATGTGAAGTTTGATGAAACTAATGGTTCGCAAGTCGAACAATTGCCAAATGATGTAGGAGATAAGGAACCATCGGAAGCCATCCAAGATTTGTCCATATGCAAGATTCGTCCCATGGAAGTGAAGGAAAGTACTTCATCAACTCAAGTGGAAGCCCCCACCTCATGTCAAGGTGAACCACATGATAACATGGAGGCATCCACAAGTGGTACTCTCCAAGATGTAGGGAGTGAAGAACTACATCAAGATGTTCCACCTCAACCTCCTTCACCACCTCCACAAGGGAATGACAACTTCAACAACAACGAAGAAGAAGATGATGATGAGGAAGCTCCACCATCCAACAAGCAAAAGCTACCTCGATTTCAAGCAAGAGTGAACAAGGATCATCCCATAGAGCAAATTCTTGGCGACATAAGAAACGGGAGAATCACTCGCTCTAAAAATCGCTTAGCAAATTTTTGTGAGCATTACTCATTTATCTCTAGCATTGAGCCTATGAAGGTGGAAGAAGCTCTTGAAGACCCCGATTGGGTAAATGTAATGCACGAGGTGCTACACAACTTCGAGAGGAATCAAGTTTAGACTCTAGTGGAGAAACCCAAGGACGAACACAACATCATTGGAACAAAATCTGTGTTTCACGACAAGCAACATAAAGAAGGACAAGTAGTACGTGACAAGCACTACTGCAGGATGGTCCTAAGACGACACTTGTATCAGAGACTCTTCGACAAAACTGTGTGAGATGCACAAATCGCAAATAGTATAGTTCTAGCTCCGTCGCGCGAACCGTGTGTGATGGCGGATCCATCAACCACGATTCAGATAAGAGGTGTGTGTGTGATGCGTGGCATATAGTTGACTTTTTACATACTGTTTGTGATGAGGCAAAATGGCACAAACGGTTAAGCAAATAGAGATGCGTGTGATGTACGACATACAGTTCAAAGCGTAGAACTGTTTGTGAAGATCCAATATAATGCAAACGGTTACGCAGATCTAGATGTGTGATGTAGAAGGCATACATGTCACTCAGATGAACTGTTTGTGATGATACAGAAGAACACAGACGGTTTGGTGTAACAAGGTGTGTGTGATACGCTGCAAACAGTTCGGTAATCAGAATTGTGTGCTATAATTCTGGACAACACATATAATTTGTTGTTCTGAATTGTGTGCTTGACAAGGCACGCAATTCATGAAACCAACTATGTGCGATATTGTGAATGATCACTGTCGAATCTGTGTTCTTAACCGTTTGCGATGAGATCGACAGGGGAAATAGAGTTAAGGAATAAATACAAGCAAACGGTAACAGAGTTAAGGAGTACAGTCTGCTTTACTTCTTCTTGTTGTTGTTGGATGGACCCGCGACATCGTCTTGGCGTGGACGCTTCTTGCCGCTGACCATTGGCTTTTCATCACCATCATCGTCACCATCATCATTGATGTCCTCCTCGTCATCACCATCATCGTTGATGCCCTCGTCGGCGTCCTTGTCGTCATCCTCCTTGTTTGACCATTCCTCCTCCTCCTCATCGTCTTCTTCTTCTTCGTCCTTCGGCGGCTCCTCGTCCGTCTGGTCGTCGTGCGACGACTCGGGCGGCGGCGGCCCTTCCATGAGCCGGATAAAATGGAGGCCAGGGCTCGACTCCGGACTCATGGAAGTCGAACGTGATGATTCTGAGGTTGACCCAGATAGCGCGCCACACTAGCGAAACTGTAGTCCTCGCTGTCGCTCGACATCGGCCGGTCAGGACGATGAAGATGGTGGCGACTGAAGCGTGGTGTGAAGAAAAGAGGAATGGAAATTGAAGCGGGGGATTGACGGATTATATTGGCGCCTTGGCATGGGTTAAAATTACGATATAATGAACTGCAATTATGTGTACCTCGTCGCTCTAAATTCCCGCTATTGTGCAATTCTCAATGTGATAATTACGCATACGGGCTGGAGCGTCCAAATGTGTGCAATATGCCCACTATTTCACATGGTACATTTTAGCAATTCACACGGTTCACTAGATGCATTGTTTAACTACCCACACACTTATATGAAACACAATGGGTGTGAAACAAGCATTTAACATAGGACAGTTGGTAAGCAATAGATGAGCTCTGCTTATTGATGTAGCCATTAATAATCAAATGAAACCCCTAATCATCATTGCAAACAACGAATAGAATATGCCTAATGCGACAACTACAACTACACATGCTAGTTCCTTCTTGTCTCTTGCTTTCATTTGTTGCATGTGATTGATCCTTTCTTTCTTCATCGTAGTGATTCTACACTCTAGATCACTCAGTTTCTTCTTCAGCTTTACGATATCTTCTGCAAGCTTGGTGATAACACTCCGAGCCCTGCCATACCATTCATCATCCAACCAGTTAACAAAGGCACAAGCCTCGTATCCCTACGAATGTTAAATATTCAGGATGAGTGGGGGGCATTAACTGAACTTAAAGATGAACTTAGCACTAATCTCTAAGGGGCAACCGAGAAAACTGTTTGCCAATGTCGAATCCCTTCATGCATACACGTCGAGCGGGAGTGTGTCTGTGCACACAACTAAGATTTTGGTACTTCTCAGTGGCACAAAACTCAGATTCGAACTCATGTTGCGGGAGTCTGCTGGAGTCATACTCTGGATCTAACATTTGATCGCTTTCCTAAGAGGGGGGGGGTCCAATTCACGATAGATTGAGTGAGTTGCTTGCTTTGGACATGCTACAAAGATGAGGAATGTGTTGGAAATATGCCCTAGAGGCAATAATAATTTAGTTATTATCATATTTCCTTGTTCATGATAATCGTTTATTATCCATGCTATAATTGTATTGATTGGAAACTCAATTACATGTGTGGGTACATAGACAAACAATGTGTCCCTAGTGAGCCTCTAGTTAAACTGACTCGTTGATCAAAGATGGTGAAGGTTTCCTAGCCATAGACATGAGATGTCATTTGATAACGAGATCACATCATTAGGAGAATGATGTGATGGACAAGACCCAAACTATGAACATAGCATATGATCGTGTCAGTTTATTGCTATTGTTTTCTGCATGTCAAGTATCTGTTCCTATGACCATGAGATCATGTAACTCACTGACACCGGAGGAATACCTTGTGTGTATCAAACGTCACAACGTAACTAGGTGACTATAAAGGTGCTCTACAGGTATCTCCGAGGGTGTCTATTGAGTGGGCATGGATCAAGACTGGGATTTGTTACTCCGTGTGACGGAGAGGTATCTCAGGGCCCACTCGGTAATACAACATCACAATGAGCCTTGCAAGCAAAGTGACTAAAGAGTTAGCCACAGGATCTTGTATTATGGAACGAGTAAAGAGACTTGCCGGTAACGAGATTGAACTAGGTATAGAGATACCGACGATCGAATCTCGGGCAAGTAACATACCGAAGAACAAAGGGAACAGCATACGGGATTAACTGAATCCTTGACATAGAGGTTCAACCGATAAAGATCTTCGTAGAATATGTGGGAACCAATATGGGCATCCAGGTCCCGCTATTGGTTATTGACCGTAGAGGTGTCTCGGTCATGTCTACATAGTTCTCGAACCCGCAGGGTCTACACACTTAACGTTTGGTGACGATATAAGTATAGTTGAGTTGTTATGTTGGTGACCGAAGGTTGTTCGGAGTCCCGGATGAGATCCCGGACATGACAAGGATCTCCGGAATAGTCCGGAGGTAAAGATTGATATATGGGATAATAGTGTTTGGTCTCCGGAAGGGTTCCGGAATTCACCGGAAGGGGTTTCGGATGTTTCCCGAAATGTTCGGGTACGAGAACACTTTATTTGGGCCAAGGGGTAAAGCCCGCGAGGTTCTGGGGAGGTGCAAAAGGAAGTTTTGCGGAGGCCTGGGGCGGTACTACCGCTCTTAGGCGGTACTACCGCTTTAAGCGGTACTACCGCTCGTAAGCGGTACTACCGCTTGTACGCGGTTCTGGAATCCGAGCAGGACTCTTGCCTTGCGGGCCAAACCAACCTTGAGGAGGCTTTTTCTCCAAGTTTCGACCCCAGGGCTCAACATATAAATAGAGGGGCAGGGCTAGCACCCGGAATACATCAAGAAACCCTAAGCCGTGTGCCGGCAACCCCGTCCCTCTAGTTCATCCTCCGTCATAGTTTCTGTAGTGCTTGGCGAAGCCCTGCGGAGATCGTTCTTCACCACCACCGTCACCACGCCGTCGTGCTGCCGGAACTCATCTACTACTTCACCATCGCTCGCTGGATCGAGGAGGTGAAGGCGTCATCAAGCTGTACGTGTGTTGAACGCGGAGGTGCCGTCCGTTCGGCACTAGATCGTGATTGGATCGAGGGACGACTTGCGATTTGAATCGCGAAGACGTTCGACTACATCAACCGCGTTTCTTAACGCTTCCGCTTAGCGATCTACAAGGGTATGTAGATCCACTCTCCCTGTCGTAGATGCTCATCACCATGGATAGATCTTGCGTGTGCGTAGGAAAATTTTTGTTTCCCATGCAACGTTTCCCAACAGTGGTATCAGAGCCAGGTTTATGTGTAGATGAGATCTCGAGTAGAACACAAAGGAGTTTGTGGGCGTTGATATTCAGATTGCTTCCTCCCTTGGTCTTTTCTTGTTTCGGCGGTATTGTGGGATGAAGCGGCTCGGACCAACATTACTCGTACGCTTACGAGAGACCGGTTCCATCAACTGACATGTAACTTCGTTGCATAAAGATGGCTGGCGGGTGTCTGTCTCTCCTACTTTAGTCGGATCGGATTTGACAAAGGCGGTCCTTGAGAAGGTTGAATATCAATTTTTATATCACCGTTGTGGTTTTTGCGTAGGTAAGAATTGTTCTTGCTAGATACCCGTAGCAGCCATGTAAAACTTGCAACAACAATTAGAGGACGTCTAACTTGTTTTTGCAGGGTATGTTGTGATGTGATATGGCCAATTACATGATGAGATATATGTGATGTATGAGACGATCATGTATTGTATAGAATATCACGACTTGCATGTCGATGAGTACAGCAACCGACAGGAGCCATAGGGTTGTCTTTAATTATTTTCGCCGTTTTGCTTTACTTTATCGCTATGAGTTAGCAATAGTCGTGGAAGCAACAGTCGGCGCGACAACCTCATGGCGACACGTTGATGGAGATCAAGATGATGGAGATCATGGTGTCATGCCGGTGACGATGGAGATCATGCCGGTGCTTTGGAGATGGAGATCAAAAGCACAAGTTCATGGCCATATCATGTCACTTATGATTTGCATGTGATGTTAATCCTTTTATGCATCTTATTTTGCTTAGGACGGCGGTAGCATTATAAGGTGATCCCTCACTTAAATTTCAAGATAAAATTGTGTTCTCCCCGAGTGTGCACCGTTGCGAAAGTTCGTCGTTTCGAGACACCACGTGATGATCGGGTGTGATAGACTCTACGTTCGCATACAACGGGTGCAAGCCAGTGTTGCACGTGCGGAACACTCGGGTTAAACTTGACGAGCCTAGCATGTACAGACATGGCCTCGGAACACAAGAGACCGAAAGGTCGAACATGAGTCATATAGTAGATATGATCAACATGGAGATGTTCACCATTGAAACCACCTCAACTCACGTGATGATCGGACTTGAGTTGGTGGATGTGGATCATGTGACACTCGAATGACTGGAGGGATGTCAATTTGAGTGGGAGTTTTTAAGTAATATGATTAACTAAACTCATTATCATGAACATAGTCAAAATGTCTTTGCAAATTATGTTGTAGATTACTAGCTCACGCTGTAGCTCCCTTGAATTATTTTTTATATATGTTCCTAGAGAAATAGAGTTGAAAGATTATGGTAGCAATAATGCGGACTGGGTCCGTGATCTGAGGATTATCCTCATTGCTGCACAGAAGGCTTATGTCCTTAAAGCACCGCTCGGTGCGCCACCCCCTCTAGCGTCGTCTGTAGATGTTGTGAACATCTGACAGGCACGTTCCGATGACTACTTAATAGTTCAGTGTGTCATGCATTACGGCTTAGAATTGAGGCTCCAAAACGTTTTGAACGTCACGGAACATATGAGATGTTCTAAGAGCTGAAATTGGGATCTCAGGCTCGTGCCCGTGTTGAGAGGTATGAGACCTCCAACAAGATTCTTTGCCTGCAAGATGATGGAGAATAGCTCAATCGTTGAGCATGTGCTCAGATTGTCTGGGTAATACAATCGCTTGAATCGAGTGGGAGTTGATCTTCCAGATAAGATAGTGATTGATATAGTTCTCCAAGTCACTGTCACTAAGCTACTAGAGCTTCGTGATGAACTATAAAAGGCCAGAGATGGAAATAATGATCCCTGAGCTATTCGCGATGTTTGACACCGCGAAGGTAGAATTCAAGAAGGAGCATCAAGTGTTGATGGTTAGTAAAACCACTAGTTTCAAGAAGGGCAAGGGCAAGGAGGGATACTTCATGGATGGCAAGCCAGTTGCTGCTCCAGTAAAGAAACCCAAGGTTGAACCCAAACCCGAGACTGAGTGCTTCTATTATGAGGAGAACGTTCGCTGAAGCGGAACAACCCTAGATACTTGGTAGATAAGAAGGCTGGCAACGTCGACAGAAGTATATTTAATATACGTGTTATTGATGTGTACTTTACTGGTACTCCTAGTAGCACTTTGGTATTGGATACCGGTTCGGTTGCTAAATGTTAGTAACTCGAAATAAAAGCTACGGGATAAACGGAGGCTAGCTAAGGGTGAGGTGACGATGAGTGTTGGAAGTGTTTCCAAGGTTGATGTGATCACCATCGCACGCTCTCTCTACCTTCGGGATTAGTGATGAACCTAAATAAATGTTATTTGGTGTTTGCGTTGAGCATGAACGTGATTAGATCATGTTTATTGCGATACGGTTATTCATTTAAGTTAGAGAATAATGGTTATTCTGTTTACATGAATAATACCTTCAATGGTCATGCACCCAATGAAAATGGTTTATTGAATCTTGATCGTAGTGATACACATGTTCATAATATTGATGCCAAAAGATACAAATTTAATAATGATAGTACCACATACTTGTGGCACTGCCGCTAAATGTCATATTGGTGTAAAAAGCATGAAGAAACTCCATGTTGATGGATCTTTGGACTCATTGGATTTCGAATAGGTTGAGACATGCAGACCATGCCTCATGGGCAAGATGACTCAGATCCCGTTTTTCGGTATGATGGAGCGGGCAAGTAACTTATTGGAAATAATACATGTTGATGTATTCGGTCCAATGAGTGTTGTAGCGTGCAGTGGACATCGTTATTTTCCTACCTTCACTGATGATTTGAGTAGATATGGGGATATTTGATTAATGAAACACATGTCTGAAACGTTTGAAAAGTTCAAACAAATTCAGAGTGAAGTTTGAGATAATCGTGACAAGAAGATAAAATGTCTACGATATGATCGTGGAGGTGAATATCTGAGTTACGAGTTTGGTATACAACTTAAGACAATGTGGAAGTTGTTTCACAACTCACGCCACCTGGAACACCATAGTGTGATGGTGTGTCCGAACGTCGTAGTCATGCTCTATTGGATATGGTGCGAACTATGATGTCTCTTATCGATTTACCACTATCGTTTTAGGGTTATGCGTTAGAGACAACCACATTCACTTTAAAAGGGGCACCATCTAAGTCCGTTGAGATGACACCGTATGAATTTTGGTTTGGCGGAAACCTAAGCTGTCATTTCTTGATGTTTGGGGCTGCGACGCTTATGTGAAAAAGGTTTTCAGCCTGATGAGATCGAACCCAAAGCGGACAAATGCATCTTCATAGAATACCCTAACGTAACAGTTGGGTATGCCTTCTATCTCAGATCCAACGGCAAAATGTTTGTTGCTAAAACGGGTCCTTTCTCGAGAAAGAGTTTCTCTCGAAAGAATTGAGTGGGAGGAAGATAGAACTTGATGAGGTTGTTGAACCTTTGTTTCAACCAGAGAGTAGCGCAACGTAGAAAGTTGTTTCTGTGGAGCCTACGTTAGTTGAACAGGAAGTTAATGATGATGATCATGAAACTTCAGATCAAGTTACTATCGAACCTCGTAGGTCGACAAGGACGCGTACTGCTCCTGAGTGGTACGGCAACCCTGTCTTAGAGGTCATGTTGTTGGACAACGATGAACCTACGAGCTATGGAGAAGCGATGATGGGCCCGGATTCCGAGAAATGGTTAGAGGCCATGAAATCCGAGATGGGATCCATGTAAGAAAACAAAGTATGGGCTTTGGAAGTATTACCTGAAGGGCGAAAGGCCATTCAGAACAAATGGATCTTTAAAAGGAAGACGGACGCGGACGGTAATGTCACCGTCTATAAAGCTCGACTTGTGGCAAAGGGTTTATCACAAGTTCAAGGAGTTGACTACGATGAGACTTTCTCACCCGTAGCGATGCTAAAGTCTGTTGGAATTATGTTAGCAGTTGCTGCATTTCTCGATTATGAAATCTGGCAGATGGATGTCAAAACATCATTTCCTTAACGGTATCCGTGAGGAAAGGTTGTATGTGATACAACCGGAAGGTTTTGTCAGTCCTAAGGATGCTAAAATGTATGGAAACTCCAGCGATCCTTCTATGGACTGGAGCAAGCATCTCGGAGTTGGAATATACACTTTGATGAGGTGATCAAAGTTTTTGAGTCTATACAAAGTTTATGAGAAACTTGTATTTACAATAAAGTGAGTGGGAGCACTATAGAATTTCTGATAAGTATATGTGGATGACATATTGTTGATCGGAAATGATGTAGAATTTCTGGAAAGCATAAAAGGTTGTTTGAAAAAGGAGTTTTTCAAAGGAAAACCTGGAATGAAACTACTTAAATGTTGGGCGTCAGGATCTATAGAGATAGATCAAGACGTTTGATAAGACTTTCAATGAGTACATACCTTGACAAGATTTTGAAAGAGTTCAAAATGGATCAGTCAAAGAAAGAGTTCTTGCCTGAATTTGTAAGGTGTGGAGTTGAGTGAGACTCAAAGCTCGACCACGGCAGAAGAAAGAGAAAGGACGAAGGTCGTCCCCTATGCCTTATCCATAGGCTCTGTATAGTATGACATGCTGTGTACCGCACGTGATGTGTGCCTTGCCATGAGTCTGTCAAGGGGTACAAGAGTGATCCAGGAGTGGATCACTGGACAGCGGTCAAGATTATCCTTAGTAACTAGAGGACTAAGGAAATGTTTCTTGATTATGGAGGTGATAAAGAGTTCGTCGTAAAGGGTTATGTCGATGCAAGCTTTAACACCAATTCGGATGACTCTGAGTAGCAATCCGGATACGTATAGTGGAGCTGCCATTTGGAATAGCTCCAAGTGGAGTGTGGTAGCAGTGTCTACAGTATGACATAGAGATTTGCAAAGTACACACGGATCTGAATGTCGCAGACCCGTAGACTAAAGACCTCTCTCACATGCAAAGCATGATCGAACCCCAGAACTCATTGGGTGTTAGATTCATAACAATGTAAATCACATGGTGATGTGAACTAGATTATTGACTCTAGTGCAAGTGGGAGACTGTTGGAAATATGCCCTAGAGGCAATAATAATTTAGTTATTATCATATTTCCTTGTTCATGATAATCGTTTATTATCCATGCTATAATTGTACTGATTGGAAACTCAATTACATGTGTGGGTACATAGACAAACAATGTGTCCCTAGTGAGCCTCTAGTTAAACTGGCTCGTTGATCAAAGATGGTGAAGGTTTCCTAGCCATAGACATGAGATGTCATTTGATAACGAGATCACATCATTAGGAGAATGATGTGATGGACAAGACCCAAACTATGAACATAGCATATGATCGTGTCAGTTTATTGCTATTGTTTTTTGCATGTCAAGTATCTGTTCCTATGACCATGAGATCATGTAACTCACTGACACCGGAGGAATACCTTGTGTGTATCAAACGTCACAACGTAACTGGGTGACTATAAAGGTGCTCTACAGGTATCTCCGAGGGTGTCTGTTGAGTGGGCATGGATCAAGACTGGGATTTGTTACTCCGTGTGACAGAGAGGTATCTCAGGGCCCACTCGGTAATACAACATCACAATGAGCCTTGCAAGCAAAGTGACTAAAGAGTTAGCCACGGGATCTTGTATTATGGAACGAGTAAAGAGACTTGCCGGTAATGAGATTGAACTAGGTATAGAGATACCGACGATCGAATCTCGGGCAAGTAACATACCGAAGAACAAAGGGAACAGCATACGGGATTAACTGAATCCTTGACATAGAGGTTCAACCGATAAAGATCTTCGTAGAATATGTGGGAACCAATATGGGCATCCAGGTCCCGCTATTGGTTATTGACCATAGAGGTGTCTCGGTCATGTCTACATAGTTCTCGAACCCGCAGGGTCTACACACTTAACGTTTGGTGACGATATATGTATAGTTGAGTTGTTATGTTGGTGACCGAAGGTTGTTCGGAGTCCCGGATGAGATCCCGGACATGACAAGGATCTCCGGAATAGTCCGGAGGTAAAGATTGATATATGGGATAATAGTGTTTGGTCTCCGGAAGGGTTCCGGAATTCACCGGAAGGGGTTTCGAATGTTTCCCGAAATGTTCGGGTACGAGAACACTTTATTTGGGCCAAGGGGTAAAGCCCGCGAGGTTCTGGGAAGGTGCAAAAGGAAGTTTTGCGGAGGCCTGGGGCGGTACTACCGCTCTTAGGCGGTACTACCACTCGTAAGCGGTACTACCGCTTGTACGCGGTTCTGGAATCCGAGCAGGACTCTTGCCTTGCGGGCCAAACCGACCTTGTGGAGGCTTTTTCTCCAAGTTTCGACCCCAGGGCTCAACATATAAATAGAGGGGCAGGGCTAGCACCCGGAATACATCAAGAAACCCTAAGCCGTGTGCCGGCAACCCTGTCCATCTAGTTCATCCTCCGTCATAGTTTCCGTAGTGCTTGGCGAAGCCCTGCGGAGGTCGTTCTTCACCACCACCGTCACCACGCCGTCGTGCTGCCGGAACTCATCTACTACTTCACCATCGCTCGCTGGATCTAGGAGGTGAAGGCGTCATCAAGCTGTACGTGTGTTGAACGCGGAGGTGCCGTCCGTTCGGCACTAGATCATGATTGGATCGAGGGACGACTTGCGATTTGGATCGCGAAGACGTTTGACTACATCAACCGCGTTTCTTAACGCTTCCGCTTAGCGATCTACAAGGGTATGTAGATCCACTCTCCCTCTCGTAGATGCTCATCACCATGGATAGATCTTGCGTGTGCGTAGGAAATTTTTTGTTTCCCATGCAACGTTTCCCAAAAGAATGATGGGGACCCGACAAGATGATTCGGATCCATAGAACACCGGCCTCCTGATGACCTTAAGCAAGTGCTCGGCGGTGACCGCTGTCGTGGTGGCGCCGCCAATGGTGCTGCCAAGAGTGACTGTACGAACCGGAGCAGCCGCACTGAAAGCATCAGCACGACTCGTCCGCATTCCCCCAATGTCAGCGCCACGCGAGGGAATTTGGGGTCTAGGGATTTGGAGGCTATCTAGGGATTTGGTGGATAAGGGGAAACTCTGGGGATCTGATAATGGTCTGGGAACTACTTATCGCACTTTGTTGTATACAACACACGGTTTCCACACGAAATCGTGTGAGATGACAACGTGCGTGAGACACGATTCCCATAACATAACCGTATGTAAGGTACTACCCGGTAATATGGGGATGTAAATATCCGTCCTCCCGATACCCATAAAAAAAGCTGCTACAAGATACCGGCTGAGGCAGCGGCTACCGGATACGAGATCAATCCCAGTCGGTCAGCGGTGTCGGTGTTATAGGAGGTCAATCCTCGGTCGGTCGGTGGTGGCGGCGTGGTAGGGGGTCTATCCTCGATCGGCGGCGGGATATAGGAGGAGCACAATCCTCATGGTCGGCGTCGGCATGATTGGAGCACATCCCTCGCGGTCGAAGGCGGGATAGTGGAGCTCAGTATTCAGGCGGTTGTGTCGGTGTCTGATACGTCTCCAACGTATCTATAATTTATGAAGTATACATGCCATGTTTACAATAATTCTATATGATTTTGGTATGATTTTATTAGAACTAACCCGGACTGACGTTGTTTTCAGCAGAACTACCATGGTGTCGTTTTTTTGTGCAGAAATAAAAGTTCTCGGAATGGGCTGGAAATTTACGGAGAATATTTTTGGAAAATATAAAAAATACTGGAGCAAAAAGATACCAGAGAGGAGTCCCGAGGCATCCACAAGCCTAGGGGGCGCCCCCCTAGGGCGCGCCCCCCTGGCTTGTGGGTACCTCGGGAGTCCCCTTGACGTGAGACCGACGCCAAAAATTCCTATAAATACCAAAACCCCCGGAAAGAAACTAAGATCGGGAGTTCCGCCGCCGCAAGCCTCTGTAGCCACGAAAAACCAATCGGGAGCCCGTTCCGGCTCCCTGCCGGAGGGGGAAACCATCACCAGAGGCCATCTTCATCATCTCGGTGGTCTCCATGACGAGGAGGGAGTAGTTCACCCTCGGGGCTGAGGGTATGTACCAGTAGCTATGTGTTTGATCTCTCTCTCTCTCTCATGTTCTTGAGATGACACGATCTTGATGTACCGCGAGCTTTATTAATATAGATGAATCATATGGAGTTTTCCCCTCTCTATCTTCTTGTGATGAATTGAGTTTTCCCTTTGAACTTTTCTTATCGGATTGAGTCTTTAAAGGATTTGAGAACACTTGATGTATGTCTTGCGATGGGATATCCGTGGTGACAATGGGATGTTCTATTGATCCACTTGATGTATGTTTTGGTGATCAACTTGCGGGTTCCGTGACCTTGGGAATCTATGCATAGGGGTTGGCAAACGTTTTCGTCTTGACTCTCCGGTAGAAACTTTGGGGCACTCTTTGAAGTTCTTTGTGTTGGATTGAACATGATGAATCTGAAATTGTGTGATGCATATCGTATAATCAAGCCCATGGGTACTCGTGGTGACATTGGAGTATCTAGGTGAAATTAGGGTTTTGGTTGATGTGTATCTTAAGGTGTTATTTTAGTACGAACTCTAGGGCTGTTCGTGACACTTATAGGGATAGCTCATACGATTGATCGGAAAAGATAACTTTGAGGTGGTTTCGTACCCTACAATAATTTCTTTGTTTGTTCTCCGCTATTTGTGACTTTGGAGTGAACTCTTTGTCGCACGTGAGGGATTTACATATGATTCAACTATGTCAGTATTGTTGAGAGAACTTGCACTAGTGAAAGTATGAACCCTAGGCCTTGTTTTCAAGCATTGCAATACCGTTTGTGCTCACTTTTGTTACTTGCTACCTTGCTGTTTTTATATTTTTAGATTACAAAAACCTATATCTACCATCCATATTACACTTGTATCACCATCTCTTCGCCGAACTAGTGCACCTATACAATTTGCCATTGTATTGGGTGTGTTGGGGACACAAAAGACTCTTTGTTATTTGGTTGCAGGTTTGTTTGAGAGAGACCATCTTCATCCTACGCCTCCCACGGATTGATAAACCTTAGGTCATCCACTTGAGGGAAATTTGCTACTGTCCTACAAAACTCTGCGCTTGGAGGCCCAACACGAGTCTACAAGAAGAAGGTTGCGTAGTAGACATCAGTGTCAAAACCAGCGGATCTCAAGTAGGGGGTCCCGAGCTGTGGATCTTGGATCAATGGGGAACAGGAAAATAGGGGGGACAGTATTTACCCAGGTTCGGGCCCTCTCCAAGAGGTAAAACCCTACGTCCTGCTTGATTGTATTGATGTGTGTATGACAATTATAGAGTCAGTCTACCACGAGATCCGACGAGCTAAACCCTAGATGAGTTGGATGATCACCTCCCTCGAAGACTCTCTGGTTTATATAGACACCAGGGGTACCTAGGGTTACAAATGGTCAGTTGCCATCAGGGAATAAACATGTTGAATCTACGATCTTGACTTGGAGGACACACCAAGGCATCGGAGGCTTCCTTCCTGAACACGAAGTCATCCTATAGCTCGGCCTTCCAATAATAGTCATAGAGCAGCCCACCTATCCGACCCATAAGAAATAGACCAGCGGCCCGAGGACCTCTTAGTCCCAGACTCCCTCAGTATCCCCCGAACTAGCCTCCAACGCTGGGGTATACGACCCCTAGAAACCCTCACGCGACCAAAGTCTCCGGCTTGCGGGGCGAGTTCTTCTCCCCTGCTATGCTCGACCGATACTAGTCCGGCCGCCGATGACTTCCCGATTCCCGAGCTGTATGTGTTACTTAGCCTTGGAGGCCAACCGCTCGAGTGTGAATAGCGCCTTCGCCTGACTACTTTCAGTGAAAGGTCACGACTGGTCATAACCACAAACCAGTTATGAAAACTCGATTCAAGGTTCGAGGCTGTTCCTCTATTGGCACGTCCCATCAATATGGAGATCGTGCCCTGTTGTTTAAGGGATATGATCAATGATTCGGGTTATCCCACGCACGCATAATGACACGATTATATCGGGAAGTGGCGAAACCTGTGACGCAGTAAGGGGGCTATTGGTATTACGGCAGCTTATAAAAGGGAAACAACCACCAAAGCCTCCACACGCTTCCCAGATCCATTGCTATCGCCTTCCCGATCTCTTGAGCTCTAAGCGCCCAAATCCATTTCTATCACCTTCCCAATCTCTTGAGCTCTAAGCGCCTAGATCCATTTCTCCCTCAACTCAACCCAAACCACACACCCAGTTCGGCCATGGCCGGTTTGGGCTCCAAAGGCAAGTGGGAGGCCTCCTGCATCACCAACGACGACATGTTGGAGCTGAAGCGCGCCGGTTACCTTACGGTCGACGTCATCCACCGTGCTCCAGAGAAAGGCCAGTTCATCCCCATGCCGAGGCAAGGCGAGAGGGTGGTGTTCATCCCCCACTTCCTCCGAGGACTTGGCTTCCCGCTCAACCCCTTCGTTAGGGGGCTAATGTTCTTCTACGGGTTGTACTTTCACGATCTCCCCCCGAACTCTTTTATGCATATTTCGACCTTCATCATTATTTGTGAGGCCTTTCTACGAGTCCAGCCGCACTTCGGCTTGTGGCTGAAGGTCCTCAATGTTAAGCCGAAGATAGTCGACGACCAACATGCGGACTGTGGGGGAGCAATGATCAGCAAGCTCCCCCGGGTTGAGTGGCCGGAAGGTACCTTCATAGATACCATCAAAATCTGGCAGAGAGAGTGGTTTTATATCACCGAACCACATGGCGCGGACTGGGCAGCACCTCCCGAGTTTAGATCCGAACCCCCCACAAGGCTGGTGTCGTGGATCAAGAAGGGTCTCGACTGGGGGTCGACAATAGAGGTGGAGTCGCTGCAGAAGCGCATCTCCCAAATGATAAAGAAGAAAGTCGAGCTGGCCAACATGGTCCGGATCATGCTCCACCGCCGCATCCTACCTTGCCAACATCGGGCTGCCCCAATGCGGGCATACAAGCCCAACGACCCTGCTACGGTGCTCCACTTTTACCGCACCACCCATGCCAAGTTGTGGAAGGTGATGTTCAAGCCCCAAAAGGACTGGCCAGCCGAAGAAGAGGACATCGGCCTCGACGTCGAAAATCCTCCTGAGGAGGTATAATAAAGTTTTACTCTGATGTTCGGATACTGCCTTTTAACAAGGAACTTGACCCTTTCTTCCTCGCATTCGCAGAGCTGGTTAGAGAAAGTCGTGCGCATCGACGGCCCAGCCCCACTCCCCGAGGGCCCCAGGATGGCCTTGTTGTCGGAGATGATGGTCGAGGCGCCGTACACAGCGTCGGAGAAGAAAGAAAAGAAGAAGAAGGGTGAGAAGAGGGAGGCCCGAGAAGGCCTCCGCCCAAGAGGACCCCCGAAGACTAAGTCTGGGGAAACCCACGCCTCTTCCACTCATGAGAAAGAGCAGGGAGAGGACGGGGGAGGATATTGGCTCCTCCCTAACAAGGAAGAGGGTGGTGCCTGATGACGCAGAGGAGCTGCCTCCTCCTGCCCCGAAAAGGCAGTGCAGGGCCAAGGTGACCCTAGCCAATGACAGTTCAGACTCCGCCGAAGAGTCTGAAGCTTCCGAAGAGGTTCCCCGAAGGAATCCTAGGGCCAAGCCCCTGGCCCAAAGGTATGAATCCGAAGACTCCCTAGTCCATCCATATTGAGGTTTATTGCTAACCAAATGAATGCTTTTCACATTATAGCCCACCGCGTGACCTTCCCACCGATCAAGTCTCAGAAGGGGACTCTCCGCCAGCCCAACTAGCGGAGAGCAGGACCACATCGCGCAATACACCTCCTCCGGTTGTCGATGAGACCGAGAAGGTGTTGTCCCGAATGACCCCTCCTGAGCCGAACACGGGAGGCGGGGGTGATGACGTCATGGCCGAGGTTAATACCTCGATCGCCGAAGACCAGGAGGGGGATCCCTCCTGGTGAACAAAGGGCGGGAGCATGAACGGTCTGAGATCCCTTGAAGATGACTCCAGAGCCCCCCAGGCCCCTGGAGTCGTCCATTCCGGCCTCCATCGAAGGGGGAGCTGGGGTGCCACCACCAGTGTCGCCCGTAACAGAGCGGGTTGAAGCCGGGTGGCCGGCCGTGATGGAGGAGGCTTTAAATAGCCCCTCCATCACCGAAGAACACCGCGCCCTCATGGGTGTTGTTTTACAAAGTATTTGGTCCGTCGACAGCTGACTGAAGGAGGCTTTCGGCGGCCTCTTGACGGGCTTCAAGGTAAATCATGTAATACCCTTTTTTACAAAGAGAATTTATTTTATAGGGTTATGCAATCCCCGTATATAGTAGCCCCCGAGCCCTGAGTGAGTTTGAAAAACTCAAGCGGGGGTCAAATAACTCAGAAAACACTTAAAAACAGTAAAAGTGAGCCATAGCCCCCGAGACTTTGGCAGGATTAAAGAAAATCTGGCAGAGGATTCAAAAATCGATGATTCGGGAGTTTGACTCGTATGAGTTGTTGTGCAGGCCTCGTCTTCGGCGGAAGCCGCCAACGCTATGGAGCTGGCCGAGGTGAATCGGAAGCTCAATAGCTCCGATAAAGAGCTCGACCGTCTCGACAAGCGGTTTGACGTAGCGCAAGGTAAGTCCGGGCTGGACTGTTTAATGCTGTGGTTTTCCTCATTAAGTAAGGTATTCGGGTTTTATCCCTAATCGCGGGGTGCACACTATAACTACAGCAGTCGCCGCGGAGGTCAAGAACCTCAAGGCTGAGCTGAAGAAGGCGAGGCAAGAGGCCGCGGAACAGAAGGCGGCGGCCGAACAAGCGGCGACCGAACTATCGTCGACAAAGACCGTCAGTGAGAAGCACGAGGCTAGGGTGGCCGAGATGCAGCAGGAGCTCAAGGTTGCCATCACTAAATGTGAGGCCCTTGAGCAAAATAGTAAGGATCAGGCCTCTGAGGTGACCTCGTTGAAGGCGGCGATCAAGGAGGCACGTGTGGAGGCGTGAGGCTACCAACAGGAGCTCCGCGAAGTCAAGCTTATTGCAGATGGTAAGCCGTACTTACTACAATGTGTCTTCGGTGGTAACAGGTTCACGTTGCTCACATGAGTGTGGCGTTCCTCAGGCGCCTTCGCGGATCTTTCGAGGAGTGTGGCGGATGCGGCAAGGTACTTTGCATCCCGGGATGGGAATGCCGAGCAAAGGATGTTTTGGGCATAGTTTCAAGCCCTGGAGCACCCTCCCGTCCTCGCTGGTCAGATGAAGCAACTGATGGAGTTGCATCGGATGGCGGAGCCGGCCATGAAGGACCTCTACATCAACCTATGGCCTTCGGAGCCGTTGTCGAGCAGTTACTTTGGCTTCATGCAGAAGCTGTGTGACGCCGTGCCCCGGATCGACATCCTGAAACGCTCCGTATGCATCGAGGGAGCTCGGATGGCCTTCGCAAATACCATGGTGCATTGGCTGAAGATCAAGCCTACCAAGATGGCCACCGGACCGCCGCCTCCTGCGAAGGAGTATAGGCGCCCCGAGCAGTACTTTCCCATCGTAATGGATGGTGCTCGGGCAATAGAGGCCCAGTGCTCGACAGATGTAATTTATGAATGAGCGTACTATCATGTATTCAGATGACAGTTAAACTCTTCTGTTTTATGATGATGATGTTGCTTTGCATGGTATGTCATGCTTTTGTTTTGTTTATTTTGACTCCTCTGTGGCCGTTCCAATCTGAAGTTGCCAATCGTCGGCTTCAGCCCCCTTGTAGATGCTACAAGGAGTGTTTCAACCTCCGCATTGTGACCCTTAGCCGATGTCTCGGTGCCCGGAGGCGTTAGTGTGTGAGGGAAACGAGGCAACCAGACTATGTGGCTTTAGTGCTTTCACTTAGCCTTAGGAGCTTGACTGCGGGGGCTAGTGACTAGCCCCCAGTATCTTGTGATGTTCGGGTATGCCGAGGTTGAAACCATTATCACTTGTTTTGTGTGCATACAGACCCTTCGTATAACACGGCTTAACCTCCATCGATTTTTAGTTTAACACTTGTCATCGGATCGCTGACCAATTCGCGCTTATTATGATAGTCAGTTTTCGGCTTTCTCCGCTGAGGTACTTAACCAGGCTAGCTGGAAATACAATCGTAGTGGTTCTCCCTTTGCCCTCCTAGCCGAACATGCAGAACGTAAGAGGGTAAGCACAGGAGCCGGGCAACCCAACTATTGACCCAAGACATAATTCGGGACCGATTCATATAATGCAATATCAGAGACACCGAGCACACAGGAAAAAGAAAGTAGTGCCAGAATGATGCTTGGGCGAGTTTTATAGTCGAGCCCCCGGTCTACTAGCCGGCCGCATCTGAGGAAAATATGTATCGAACTAGTTATTTTCGGTGTCGGAGAGTGAAAAAAGGTTATGCAACATAAATGACTGCAATAGGAACCGTGAAGAATGGTCTTTATTTCCGATGAACTCGTGACGTCTAGCCGTACAATCCGAACTGCTGAAGCAACTGTTACAAATACTTTCTAAAAGTAAACTTTTACAGAGAGAAGGTTTACATAGGGCCTTTTATGAGTGGTTTGACATCCCTACTGTGCCCTACTGCACGTCTACGCCTTTGCTCTGGAGGGGTGTGCTCCTTTGGAGGAGATAGTGACCGGCGGACGGACCTTTGAAAGAGGGTCTTGAGAAGCCGTTGTAATATGTTAGCTTGATGCTGGGTAGGTCCTAGATGGTACCTACTATTGCTCGAAGACTTGTTTGACCGTAGCTCGGTCAAGCCAAACACCTGGTCCTTGGATGGTAGGTCCCCACAGCTGCCAATGGTATTTTGAGCGCGAAGTTGTGTATCCGAGGTACGTACCATGCAGGTATCGGGGCCATGCTGTGGGGAGCGTGTTCCTATTTATGTGGAGCGTGGGAAGACTCCGGGAGATGAGATAGGTCTCGGGCTCGTTTACTAGCCTCTCATGCCTTGACAGTGAACTGGGACTTTGGCGCTTCATTGCCGACCTGGACTTTGGCTGCCAGAGTTGCTGTGTGCTCCTCAGTTCGGAGTGAGCGCTCCATGTTGCCGCTGACCGTGATGACAACTGATACGTCTCCAACGTATCTATAATTTTTTATTGTTCCATGCTGATATATTATCATTCTAGGATACTTTTTGGGTCATTATTTACCAATTTATAATATTTTTGAGCACTAACCTATTGATCCCAGTGCTAGTTGTTGTTTTCTGCATGTTTTTACTTTTGAGGTTTATAATACCAAACGAAGTCCAATTGCCATGAAACTTTTTGATGATTTTTTTGGACCATAAGAAGACCTGGAAGCTTCGGAAGGAGGCCAAGAGGCGCACGACGGCCCCACCACACATCAGGGCTTGCCCTTGGGGGGTACCCTGATATGTGGTGGCCCCCTCGTGGCTCTCCCGACATCCCTCTCTGGCCTATAAATTCTCTAATATTGCAAAAACCCCAGAAGCAGTCCCAGAACCCTTTTTCCGCCACCGCAGGTCTCTGTTCCATCGCGAGGCCATCTGGAGCTCCGTTCCGGCACCCTGCCGGAGGGGGGATCGATCACGAAGGGCCTCTACATCAACCTTGTTTCCCTCATGACGATGTGTGAGTAGTTCACCACAGACCTACAGGTCCATAGCTAGTACCTAGATGGCAATCTCTGTGTCTCTTGATCTTCAATACAATGGTCATCACATCTTCGCTTTGATCTATCCGATGTAATCCTATTGTGCGGTGTGTTTGCTGAGATCCGATGAATTGTGGGTTTATGTTCAGATTATTCATGAAAAGTATTTGAGATACCTCTGATATATATTGTCTCTTAATTGCATGATCATTATAGCTTCACAATGCTCTCTGATTTATTGATGTGCTTTGGCCAAGTAGATTGATATTTCATCGGTGGGAGTGGTGCGTTGTGGTAGGTTCAACCTGACGAGTTTCTATATCCCAGTGACAAAGTAGGGGACAAGATGCGTCTTTGTGTTGTTGCTACTAAGGATAACACGATGGGGTTCATTCATATTGCTTGAGTTTACTTTTTCTACATCATGTCATTGTTCTCCATGCATTACTCTGTTTTACTTAATACTCTAGATGCATGCTGGTTAGCGGTCGATGAGTGGGGTAATAGTAATAGGTGCAAGAAGGAGTTGTCCTATTTGTTTATGGACATGATGCCTATATACACATGATCATTGCCGTGAAAATCGCATAACTATCCGCTTTTCTATCAATTGCCCAACAGTAATTTGTTCCCCACCGTATGTTGCCTACATGAGAGATGTCGCTAGGGAAAACTATGGCCCCCAGGTCTATTCACTTATATATTTAAAAACGCTATTATTACCTCGCTGCCTTTATTTACTTTTTATTTTATTTACAATTATCATCAATTATCTACACAACTCATTTGCTTGCAAATAACGAGATCAAGGGGATTGACAACCCTCTTGCCCACGTTGGGTGCAAGTTGTTTGTTCTTTTGTGTGCATCCACTGAAGACGGTTGAGGATTGATATTCCTATTGGTTCGATAAACCTTTGTTTCATAACTAAGGGAAATACTTACCCACTTTGTGCTGTAATAACCCGTTCCTCTTCACAGAAAACCCAACGCAGATCACAAGTATCAAAAAGGATTTCTAGCGCCGTTGTCGGGGAATATCATCATCAACTATCAAGTAATTTCACACAAATTTTCATTCACTTGTTCTTATTTTTACTTGCTGTTATATTTAACTTGTCTCATAAAAATAAAAAATATAAAAATATTTACCTTTGCTCGTTACTAGTTTTCTTGTTTGAAATCATGGCTAGTTCTTCTTCCGCTCGCTTTACTCCCAATGATGATGTGGTAAATTTTAAACAAAGGGGAGGAGAAAGTTTGAAAGATGCATGGTATAGAATTTGCTTTGCTCAAAATAAAGCAACTGAAAAGTTATCCACTACTACCTTGCTTCACAATTTTTATGTTGGTGTGACCACTTGGTATAGGTTCGTCCTCGCACTGGTGCAGCGACGTGCTATACAAACGGTTTTTAACCCCTTTCTGCGACGTATTTTGAAACCGTCGCCTTGCATGTGTGGGCGATAGGGGGGTCCATCCCACACGACACGGCAAACCCGTCGGCGATGGTGTCCAACGAACACAAACGTTTGGCAAAACTAAGCGTATGGGATGTCCGCATCTATCACAAACGAGGGTCACCGGATAATCGTTTGAGATATGTGTATTTCCCATACGGTTCATCCTTGCAACTCGTGTGAGATCACACAACATCGCACACGCTATTCTGTGAAGCGCCGTTTACGATGTGCACCGAATCGCAAACAGTTGACGATTATAAAGCGTGTACAATAAGGAGACAATCACACACAGTTAGTGCCACTTTGACCGTCTGTTATATGATATAAGAGTGCATACGTTTATCATTGTAAACCTGTATGCGAAGGTTGAATATATCCCACATGCGGGGTTTCTGATAAACGTTTGTGATTTATAAAACGTCCCAAACATGTGATCCATACTTCCCAAACATGTCATCCAGAATAACTGTGTCGTGTGTGATAAGGAGACTAGCACAGATGTTGGTGTTGTTAATCTCACACGTTCTTTCTCTTCTGACCGTGCGCGAAGACGAGATTCATCGCACACGCCTCGAATGGAGAAACGTGTGTGATGTTGGAGTTGATCACAGACGTTTTGCTTTCTCAAACTGTGTGCATTGTAATGGCCTGCAAGGCAGGATTTACCCCTAATTAAATACCTTTGTTCATAATTCACATAATTTAAATTTGAAAGTAGGAATTCATGTATTTCATATCGAATCATGTTTAGGTTTAAGAATGAATGCATAATTCGATTAACGTGTACATATACTCAAGAACTACATAAGCATCAATTCTCAAAAAAAAAAGGAAAGTTCATAAGGGACAAATAAAGAATGATGGAAGCACAGTTGTACTAAAGACGGTAAAGAGAGAGCCGAAAGACATTTTGTATGCTGGAGAAGGTGAAGCGGAATGCCCATATTGTGCCCTCCTCCATGCCTAACGCACAAACGACTCTAGGCCAGCCCCTAGTGATGGCCGCCCGCCCATCCTTCACTGTCTTCATTACGACTTCTTGATGCTCATTGTAGTCTCGATGATATATTTTAACCTTCATTGCATGTCCAACAATCATGTACTTTGCGTGGTAATCTTGAGTAAACTGCTTTGGGAACCACTGCAAAAGAAAAAGATTCAGACATTGTTGTGTGACAACTCATTATGGGCAGTAGTAATAGAAGCCTACGGAATTCGTAGTTACCATCCTACAGCTCACTGTTGTGTTGGATAGAGAGTAAACAAATAGCCTAATTGGCATTGTTCGTCTCTTTTCCATAACAATCATTTTCAGTTTCCTCACTTGATGCTGGTTCATGAATATTTCATTACCCCGCACGCAAAAAGGGTCCAAGAATGGATCTTTACCTAAGACATATGTACCTACAAGCAAGAAGCCAATATTAGAAGCTAAAATGCAGTTGTAGAATGGTGTAATATATTACTCCATTAGTTCCACAATGTGTTGCATATAAACATTTTGAGAAGTCAACATTTACTTACTTTGACCAAGTTTGTAGAGAAAAATATTTACATCTAGAATTGCAATTCCATTTCATTAGATACATCACAAAAATTTATATTATATACATTTTAGATGGTATATGTAGATACATCACAAAAATCTATATGCACTACATGATGGAACGGATGGAGTATAAGCGGAGGGATGAAAAGAACCTCGGTGGAAAACGTTGGCCACTCCCATTGTTGTCCTGTGCAAGTACATGTAAAGTCATGATAAGTACATCAGGCTTAACATCAACCAAGTATACGACGTATTTGCTTGAAATAAACAAGGCATATATGCTCACTATAACAACCAAATATAGCCATTTGATACTGGACAAATGCTCAATGGAACCAACCTAACAACCAGATAACGAAAAGCAAGGCATCTGCTTGAAAACTAGACAAATGCTCACTGCAATCAACCTAACAACCAGATACAGAAAAGCAAGGCATCTGCTTGAAAACTAGACAAATGCTCACTACAACCAACCTGGCAACCAAATTCAGAGAAACAAGGCATAAATGTTTAAAGTGGGAGTTAAGGGCACATGTTAACAACACCAGGCATAACAGGTGGTATTGATGAAATTGAACTGCACAGTTCATACTTGCACATAATGAACATCACATTGTGAATAACTGAAAGAAACAAGGCATTCATGCTCACTGTAACAACCAACTATAGCCATTGAAAACTGGACAAATACTCAATGCAACCAACCTAACAACCAGATACTGAAAAGCAAGGCATCTGCTTGACAACTGGACAAATGCTCAATTAAACACTGCATGATTATCGCATGGCAAAAGCTACTACAACAATGGGTACGAGACAGCTAGCTAGACAAGGTATGATTTGCTCACATGATGTTGCCTCACTTTTCATGGATGGGCTCCTTCCACTTGGGATATGAGGTGCCCAGGGTGCGCTCCCTGATGTCGCAGATGGCACGTTTCCCCTTGTAATAGCCGTAGTGTGGGCCATTATCTTGGTGGATGAGATCTGACTTTGAAGCTAAGGATCCCAAGCCACCGCCGTAGAACGTTTCTTCAGAAATGACAAAAGGGGCTCCATGGCGTAGAAGGATCACAAATCCATAACCGCGAGGCGGAGGAGATCAGCGGTGGGGCCTTTGGAGAGATCGACGGCGGTTGAACCAGAGGCGTTGCCGGTGGACCACTTGTGACATGGCCCGGGTGAAGCCGGTGATGTTGACGAGCTTGATGTCATAGCCGGCTCTCCTGAGATACAGGAACACGCGTTCCCGCAGACTTGAAGCCTTCGGCATGGCAACGTAGGCAGCGTCCTCACCGGCTCCCGCGGCGAGGTGTCCGTCCGGGATCGAAGGGTCAGCGCGAACGGCGCCCACTTCGCCAGCGTACAACGGAGAGGCCAATAGACCTCTTTTTGCTTGTACACTCCTCGAGGTCCACGGGAGATGTGGTCATGCTGATTAGGCTGCGACTCTCTGGAGTACAGGATGGGGATCTGGGGGGAAGGGACACCGCCGGCCTCATCTAAAAACTCAGTGCGGCGATGGTGTATGTGGATCGGTGGGGACCCTGAACTTGTTTAGCTATGAGGCACGGGCAGACCGGCTGAGGTTGGTGGTGGGAGGCGGCGGCAGGGGCAAGCTAGGGTTCAAGCGGGGGAGGAAGGGGGAGGGAGGGTTGTGCGGACGGGGGGGGGAGGGGTGGTGTTTGCGGATGTGCCGCTGCTGCTGAAAATTTTCGTATTAATGGTGTGGGTGGAGATGGTGGTGGACGAGGGATGGCGATGGTTCAAATGCCTCGACAGCTGAAATTTTACTATAGGGTCGGTGCGGTGGACGAGGAAAGGCGGCATGCAGTTGAAATACCGCTTCCAATTAAATTTTGGCAAACGAACTGGGCGGGAGCAACCAAGATCGCACATGGTCCAAACATAATAAAGTGTGTTCGCTCTACGCTGTAACGAAATGCCGTGCCGCGAAACCATGAATTTTTCCATCGCTCGAGGCGGGTAGCTCTTTCTGAGATTTCTCAAGGCAGGTTCATCTCACACGGTTCATCCTCAATTTCAGTCGCAGACGTCAAATTCATCCTAAATTTCCACATGCCCACAAACAGATGACACAAACATTTGGCAAATTTTCAACACAAAATGCCTTATTTTGCAGCGGATTAGTTGACATTAGTTCATACGCTCAGTAATTTACAAACAGTTCGTCAATTTACATGAAGATGAACTGCACAAAATATTCACTACGCCATGGATGCATACAAACGCCGCGCCTCCACCATCGTCATGACCTTCCTCGCTTCAGAACGAGTATTCAGAGGAGCTCGTCAAGTCGATAAGCTCCACTGTTTCCACGGCGGAGACCGGCGGGGCTACCATGGCCGGAGCGACTGCGGCGTCTCTCACCAGGTCTGCCGCTGTCGATGAAGATGTCGTGGCGTCTAGGTGGGCCATCGGGATACAGACGGGCGCCGATCTTGCTAGAGTTGCTTCCTTGGTCGCCGTGGCCGCTATTGGCAGGGCTGCCGCCGCAGCTGCAAGGCCAGCACTGGCCTCCAACACGGCTAAGAGGCATGCGGCGGCCTGCTTCGCCACCTTCTGGTCCTGCTCCCGCCTCTTTTTGCCCTCTCCATCTGAGTTCCGCTTCCTTTTCGCACTCTCCCGCCGTTTCTGCCGCTTCAGATCCCTAGCCGTGTTGCGGATGGCATCCGCAGATGCGTTAGATTGTTCCACACCGACACTGAGATGGCGCTCGTCCTCGTCGCGCAGGAATGCATCAAGGCCCGATTCCTGGATGGACAGAGCGATGGCCATCTGCATCCGACGCTGAAACTCGGGGTCGTCGTCGTCATCGGCCGCGGTAGATGACGGTTGACCATTGACCGACATGGAGGACAGCGCGTCGGAATCCTCTATCCCGTCGTCGTTGGCCGTGACAGCTGGCTGTTTGCCGTTGCCCACCATGGCGGCCAACGTGTTGGAATCCTCTATCACGTCGTCGTCCAACACTATCAGGACGGTCCCATGCACATCCCCATGGTTGAGCAACGGTTCCATTTGGTGTGTGTGGTGGTGGTGGCGAGCTATCGGTGGAAAAATTAGCTGTTAGCCGCCGCCGGCGAGATCTTTTATAGGTCGCTGTCGGGTTTGGGTTTGTACTGTGCACATTACCCCTTTGCACTGGCTGACGCTTGCGGTTGGCACCACTAGGCAAGGCCGAGTTTGCTGTGTACGGGCATCGCACACGGTTAGGGTAGCACAATCGTGTCTGCTCGGGGTACAATCGCATACGGTTGTTTCGTCAGTTTTGTTTGCTATTTTACATAATACTAGCATCTTTGAGATAAACGAGAAAAAACGCAAGCGAGGGTCAAAACACAACCATGCCCGCTAGTGACCCAAATACATACTCCCTCAGTTCCTAAATATATATGTAGTTCGTAGTGAAATCTGTAAAAAAGACTTGTAGTTAGGTTTAGATGAAGTATATATATGTACGAACATGGTGTTGTCATGTTTAAATTCGCAATGCGCAACTTTAATGTGTGGCACATGCTGCATATGTGCATGCCTAAAAGTGTCCAATGTGACACAAAAGGGTTTCATGACAAACATAATATAGGGTGTTTCCCCCTACACTATGTGCCGGAGGATATATGGGGTCCTATGAACACATGACCTGGTTCAAACTTTGTCACACATTTATCCATGTCTGAATTTTCGTAAGACAAGTAGGAGAATTTATACCTTAATATGGCCAAACCATCACATATTGTTGTCGGACAATAGGGACATATAGATCACGCGGTCCCACGACTTGGCGCGTCGTCGAAGATCAGTTGAGCGGGGCTAGAAGAACACCATCCCCCTGCATATGGCCAAATGTATATGCGAAAATGGTGTGGTCCGGTGTTTCAACAATTAATACACAATGGTACACTATCTATGATGTGGCATGCACCTAGATGAGATAACTGGACATATATATATATATATATATATATATATAGTAGCACTATTCTGATCCCAGGATCAGAATAACTATTCTGATCACAGCGCGCCCTATAAGGGCCCGATCAGATGTTCCCGAACTTGCCGAACCAGCAGCTAAAAAAAGAAAAGAAAAAACCACCCACCAGGCCACGAACTGCCCACCACCTGGATCGCCGCCGAGCTCCCACCCCGTCCCCGACCACCCCTCCCCTCCCCCTCCCCCCGGCGTGACCTCCCCAGATCCCCCGCCGCCGTGGCGACCTCCCAGTTCCCCGCAGCCACACGACCTTCCCGGACCTCCTGCCGCTGCGCCACGACCGAACCCCCGACCTCCCTACCGCTACCACGTCGACCTCCTAGATCCCCGCCGCTGCGCGATCTCCCGGACCTCCAGACGCCGCACCATGACCGGACCCCAGACCTGTCTACCGCGGCCGCGGCCACACCCCGCCTCCAACCACCTCGCCGACCACCACAACCCCTCTTCCCACCCGCCTCTAACCACCTCGCTTCCCCCGCACCGCCGCAAGGACTTCTCCTCCCCTTGATGCTCGGCCGGATCCCCTGCTCCTCCATGGGTCCGGCCAACCGCGACGCCGGCCGCGGATCCGCCCCCGGGACCAATCCCGACGACGCCTGCCTCCACCACGCACCGGTGCCCACTGAACTCTGACCACGACGACCAACACCGACGTTGCAGGTATTGCCTCTCCCTTCCTCTCCCCAATCTCTCTCTCTCTTCAATATCTCTGTCTTTTCTGTGCGATTTGAACTTCTTCGAATTTGCACAAAAAAATAACTGCAAAAATGTTTCTGTATTTGGCTTACGAAGTCTGAACTGCAGGTCTTCTCTCTTCGACCGGGCGTTGCTCTAGATGAGCAGCAACAACAACGCAAAACAAATTAAAAATCGAGCTCAGGCTCATGCACACCTCTCTTCTCACGCTCGTCGCAGCCAGCACATCCGCTGCTCTTGCGAGACGTTTGCCGCTGCTACTTCTGTGTGTTGCAATGTTCTTTCATAGTGTTTTGCGTTTGTTGCCCGCTAGGTGTTTGGGAAAATTTCTACCAGGGAGATGTTGTGGAGTTCATTGATGGCTGAAGATAGAACAAAAAGCACCATTTTAGATTCTTTTTTGGTTGATGCCCCATGAAGTATTTTTGTGGAAATTCTTATGGTTGGTTGTAACAACTTCACTTGACGGCATACAATGTTATTTTTTGTTTAATTTAGAAGTTTAGCTCACAGGCAGCCAAATCGAGGTGTGCTTTGATCATGAGGCTGACCGAGAAGTTCACCCTTGACATCGTGAAAGGTTCAATGTGTGAACAAGCTGCGGGATTTGCTACTGTACATATGTACTTCAGTTGGTGTGCAACGTGCGTGCAGGCGTGTAAATGTGTTATGTGTCTTCTTCATCTTGCATTATGAAATTCATCCATTGGCGTCCGGATAGTTCACAAGTTCGTTCAAAAAAATGCATGCAAACTTTTTAAAATTGTTCCCAAAAACATATTCATATGAAAAACTAACTATTTTTCATTCTAGACAAAGCAAAATTACTAAACATCTAAATAATTATTTACCATAACCCGAGTTTCTAAGTTCAAAAATATTCCAAACAGAGACGTCCAAAAGAGAAAAATAAAACAAAACAAGCACGGCACACGAAAAAATGTTGAAGGTCAGAATAGGGTAAGAGAGAAGTTTGATGTTAACACAAAAATGGGAATTTCCCCGTGTCTAAAGAATAAAATGAAGAAGTTGAAATAAAAAAATCTGAGAAGTTCAAATTAAAATAGCAGAGAAGTTCGAAGTTTATGAAAAACTCACATTTTTTTCTCGTTACTAAAGAGTAAAATGAAGAAGTTCAAATAAAAAAGCTGAGAAGTTCAAATTATACTCGTGAAATTCCTTACACGGAAAACATATCAGTTTTATTGTCCCTGTTCATAAAATAAATACATAGAAGTTCAAAATAAAAAGCTCAGAAGTTCAAATTAATAATGAAGTATTTCGACGTGTAAAGCAACCCAGATTTTTTTCTTTACTAAATTAGGAAAAGAGAGAACTTCAAACAAAAACGTGACAGAAGTTCATAGTGAAAACAACGAGAAGTTCAAGTACTACAAGGAATGCGTTTCAGGTGAGAATAAAAGAATAGAAAAATAAAAGCTTAAAAGGTTTGTTGAAAGAAGTTCACGTGCTCTGCCCGGGAAAGTTCAAAAATTCTTGCAAGAGAGATTCACCTTGTATTTCCATGTTCAAAAATAGAAAAAAGAAATTGTTTGTTGTGTTTTAAAATAATTCTCTCAATCCACAAAGAAGTTCAGTTATTATTTGGGAGCAATTCGATTTCAAAAAGAAAATCAAAAATTCGAACTATAAAAAACGAAGAAAGTTCACGTACTACACGGTGTGTGTTTAATATGAGAAAAATGAATAAAAAGGCAAGCTCCAATTTTATTTTATTTTGCTATAAGTTCAAGTCCTCGGTCGGAGAAAGTTAGAAAAATATTGTGAGAGAGTTTTATACAAAAAGGAATATCATTTGTGTAACACCGACGAATGGGTGAGAAATTACAAACGAAAATACGCGACAGAAGTTCAACGTGGAAACAGCAGGAAGTTCAACTACTACACTAAATGAATTTCAGATGGAAATCTTTTAAACCGTCGCGAGTATGAAAAAAATGATCAAGACGGAAAAGTTGCGTGTTTACAGCAGCTTTCCATTGATATATCACTTGCTCAATTCCGGTGAGTGGATGGAGAGCTACGAGCAAAAAACAGCACGTGAAGAAACAGAGTGAAGTTCAGGTAGGCGTGCTGATAAAGTTCAAGTTCTTCACGCGGTGCATTTTCGAAGACCCTATTTTGCGATAAAGACAGAACGCATGATCTCGCTATTTTCAAAATTGCTTGAAAATGGCTAGGAATCAGAGAAAACCATCTACATGAAAAAGTTTCGTATTTTCCGTAGCTTTTCAACGGTATATTATTTGCCCCATTCCGATAAAGTTTGTAAAAATGACGGCCAAAATACATTTTTAGCCATTTTCAAAATGGACTTAAAACCGTAAAGAATTGGAAGAAACGATCTACATATAAAAGATTCGCATTTCTTCAAGCTTTCCAACGCCATATCATTTGCTGCATTCCGACAAACCATTGAGAAAAAAACGTGAAAATACGAACTCGGTGGGACTTCGGCCATTTTCAAAATTACTTTTAAACCGTCCATTGTTAGAACAAACTTTTTATATGGAAAGATGTGCATTTTCATAAGCTTTCCAACGCGATATCATATGCGTCGATAGGACTAGCCTTTTTCAAATTAACCCCGAAATACGAACCCGACTATTCGGTTTCTAAAATTCCGCCATTTTTGAAATTCCTCTTAATCCGTAGGGAATTTGGAAAAATGTTCAACATGTGAAATGAGCGGATTTGCAGCAGCTATCCAACGCCATCCCATTTGCCTCATTCCGATAAATAGTTTGGAAATGGGCTCGAAAATACAATTCACATTTTTTTGTGTGAAAAAAAGGTTTTCAAAAGTGCTCTTAAACCATTTAGATGTTGACAATAATTCAACTTAGGTCGTGACCGTCGTGTCCTCAGCTTTCCAACGGTATATTGCAAGCCTCATTTGGACAATGTTACGGGAAGTTCAACCTCTCACCAAGGGAAGTTTAGGTCGAACAACTCAGGCAGTAAAATTGCAACAGACGCAAGTTCATCACGTCCCAAGAGCAAATCCGCCAACGAGCGAGATTCCTATTTAAAACGGGCATTTAGTTGTGAAAAACCGTTTGCAGATTACACTTACATCACATAGAACACGACTGACCAGAATAATTCGCGCGGGGAGACATGGTTGCGAAGATAGCCCGAAGGTCGGGTTCCTACAGAGGGAAGTTCAGGTTTGTGCAACTCAGGAAGTTCAACCCGTGATCAGAATAATATTCTGATCCCGTGATCATATATATATATATGTATATGTATATATATATATATGTATATATATATATATATATATATACGCCCACCCCCCACACACATGACACGTAGCAGGGTGACATTCCAGCGTTGTCACTAAAATGGATGATATATAGCGGCCCATTGGTATATAAGTGTGTCGTCGAAAACCGCACAATGGACGCATGCATGGTCCACACACACACACACACAGAGAGAGAGAGAGACGCACACACGCACACGCACACACCGTCACCCATCCTTGGCCTTCCAACGTTGTCAGTAAAAGGCATGACAAACCCTAAGGGCCTGCCGATAGGTTTGTCGTCGGAAACCGAACAATGTAGGCACATGGTCCACACACAGGCATGGGTTCACACACGTGCACGCGCGCACCCCCCCCCCACACACACATGCACAGACCGTCACCCATCCTTTGCCTTCCAGCATTGTCAATAAAAGGCATGACACACCCTAAGGGCCCACTAATAGGTTTGTCGTCGGAAACCGCACAATGTACACATGGTCCACACACAAGCATATGGGTTTACACACACACACACACACACACACACACATCGTCACCCATCCTTGGCCTTCCAGCGTTGTCAGTAAAAGGCATGGTAGATCCTAAGGGCCCACCGATAGGTTTGTCATCAGAAACCGCACAATGTAGGCACATGGTCCACACACAGGCATTGGTACACGCACACTCACACACACTCGATCCTTGACATTTTTAAAACAACAAAAGAAGCAAAAGAAAATCATGGATATTTTCGAAACAAGGATCAGATTTATTTAGCGGGAATGACATATCAACACACACACACACACACTCTCGATCCTTGACATTTTCAAAACAACAAAATAAGCAAAAAAAATCATGGATATTTTCAAAACAAGGATTTCAAGATTTATTTAGCCGGAATGACATATCACTACAGACATTTTATTTATGCCTATAGTGATCATATCACACCGCCTAAATGAACCTTGAAATCTAGCAACTTCCCAACCGGTCACCCATCCTTGACTACTCCACCGAAAGCACGCTTAACTTATGAGTTCCATTCGAATGGGTTACGGGCTGGAAAGCCTCGTCGTGCTGGTAATGGTTGCCTCCTATCATATACAAGGCGTGCCCCGATGGGCACCTGGTGGGACCAGACACGCATTGCAGCCATTTTTGGTAGTACTGGAAACCGTGTGCGATGGTGGCATGGGGGCTGATGATGACGTCTTGCTGATGCTCGATGGCGTGATGCCGCTTTTGCCTGCTCTCCGGCCTGCTCCGTCTCGTCCTCCTCGTCCAGTAGGTTGATGACGGGGCCGGCGCTTCGGCGGGAAACCGATTGGGGGAGTGGCGGGAGACCGATTGGGGGAGTGGCGGGAGAAGCGTGTTTGGATAGAACATCATTTTAATACAAATTGGATAACTTCTGAAAGAAGGAAGCCCGAGCTAGCACGACACGCGCACACCGTGCTTACACATGCACGAGCTTCAGACGGGCGTATAGAACTGCTTTAAATTATTCATGGTTCGTTTAGCTTTTTGTATACTACACTAATCAAGTTTGTAGACATTTAATGTGCATAATTCAAATTTGAACTAAAGGAACATGCTTCGTGTCACCAAAATGGGTTGAAAAAAGGTATTTGTGTCCTTGGGTTCCTTGTTTAGGTCCCATGCAAATGAACGTGAATGGATTGCAAACATCTCGAAGTCATGACGAGGCCACAAACATTGAGAAACTTGGCTATTAAATCATCATAAATCCACAACTCGTCTAAAATTCTTGAAACTTACCCCGGTGTCATGACACGACACTTATACGACATGATATTTTTTTGTCCAATGTGGGACAAGTCTCTTGCACACCAAAACTTCTCTCAAGAACCATCGTGGTTTCAATACAGAACATGTCACCTCTGTGGAGGGAACGGCATTCGATGTCTCTTCTTGCGTTGATATTTTTTTCTACATGCAACATAGGCTAATACAAGTGCAATGCTAAAATGTGAAATTATTGAAACTGGTGTCTCAACACGACACTTATAGGACATGGTATATAAGTTTTGGGACAAACCTCTTACAAATTGGAGCTTCCCACGACAAGCATGGTGGTTTCGATATGGAACATGTCACCTTTGTGGTCGAAACGACATATGAGTTTTCTAGGCATGCACTTAATGTGAAGAACTTAAGTTTGAATTACAAGTATGGGCTCCAGCGCACCAAAATGGATAAAAAACCATTTTGTGTCATTGGGTCCATGTTTAGATCCCATGCATTGATGGTCACTGAATTACAAAAATCTCGGTGTCGTGAGTAGACCGCAAACATTGATAATCTTGGTTTCAAAGTCCGAGAGAACCCAAAGCTCTCCATGAATTCACGAAACTTACACAGTGTCATGCCACGGCACATCTACGGTGTGCATTTTGCTTTCTAATGAATTTGCGACAAATATTGGGACATGCATCTTACAAGCCAAAGCTTATTCAAGAAGCCTTGTGATTTCGATAGGGAACATGTCACCTTTGTTGGTGAAACTACATTCAATGAGTCGTTAGTCCACCGATTTGGCCCCTTTTATACATTAATTGAGTTTTCTAGGGATTTAATATGCGTAGTTCAAATTTTGAACTAGAGGCACATGCTCTGACCTCGTGGTTTCGATAGGGAACATGACACCTTTTGTGACGAAACTACATTCAACGTCTCCTCTAGTGCACCAATTCGGCCCTTTCTATACATCAATTGAGTTTTCTAGGGCCCTTTTCATACGAATGTGAATGAATTAGAAACATTTAGGCATGATAGCTCGGCCGCAATCATTGATAATATTGGTTTATTGGATTCCTGTACATACAAAACTTGTATGATAACCATTTGGTGCCATGTGTCAATTTTTTACTCCCTCCATTTCTTTTTGAATTTGACCAAATTTTATATGCTAACTAAAAAGAAACAGAGGGAGTACTTGATATGGGGGAGCCATGTGTGTAGCTACAGGTTGATGATAGGACGCATGTGAGCTTTCCGCCGCGCAGGCTCGATGGGACGCGTGCGAGCTGTCCGCCGCGCAGGCTTGACAGGATGCGTGAGAGCTGTCCGCCGTGCATGCTTGACGAGACACATGAGAGTCTACTGCACATGCTCATCGGGAAGCGATACTTTGACCTCCACCCCCCGCTCGCCTCGCTCCCAACTTTTGAATTAATGGCGTCCTACCTGCTGTTTTATCATGTGGTTAATCGCCTGGATGGAGGGACTAGTTTGCTTGTCATCACTGTTCTGTTCGTGCCTAGTCAAGAACTTTGACGTTTCGTCTGTTTCCGACTCGTATACATGTACAAACGAACGAAATAATATAACAACAAATTAGCACCGGCAAAGATAATAATTTTCTTACATATGCATGATAATAAAAAATGCCACATGTGGCAACTCCCCAAAGGCACAGGGGCAAAAGAAGAAGGAAGAGGTTGAAGAAGGAAGACAAAGAAAACAATCTGGCCCGCTGCTATCTAATTCTTCTTGGATTGCTGGGCTCAGAGTTCCTCAATCTCCTTCTTCATCACCTCCACGACCTCCATCTCCCGTCGCCTCTCATCCGACATCTTCTGCATTGCAGCCATGGCGCGGGCTCTTTGCTCGAAAGCGTCGATGGCCTGCGTCGCGTACGCATGAAGTTCCTTCACACGCTCCATGAATTCCTTCAACAGCCCCTCCCGCTCGATGTAGAGCTTCGCCAAGTCTTCCAAAAGTTCCTCGGAGAGTTCTTTCAGCCTCCCCTCCGAGGCACTTTTCTTCTCGAGGAGTTTATTCCAGGAGTCGTTCTCCTCCATAAGTTTCTCCACGAGGCCGGTCGCCCTGTCAACCGAGGCGTCGCTCTTCTCCAGCAGCTTCACCAGGACATCGATAATGGCGTCCTTCCTATCGAGCTCAGCGCGCATGTCGTCGTTGGCCTCGGAGAGTTCTTTCAGCCTCCCCTCCGAGGCACTTTTCTTCTCGAGGAGTTTCTTCCAGGTGTCGTTCTCCTCCATAAGTTTCTCCACGAGGCCGGTCGCCTTGTCATCCGAGGCGTCGCTCTTCTCCAGCAGCTTCACCAGGTCATCGATCATGGCGTCCTTCCTATCAAGCTCAGCGCGCATGTCGTCGCTGGCTGAGGAATCAAAGACTGCCAAATCGTCCAGTTCGCCTCCGAGGCGAATGCGCTTGTGACTGTGAGAGCCGTCGCCTCTCCACGAAAGATCCTCCCGGGCGTCCGCGGCGCCACCGGACATCTCTACGGCGGCCAAAGCGGTGTGGCTGGAGCTCTCTTGCGCTTCCGCGGCGCGGCGGCGGGACCTCTCGGTTGCTTCCGCGGCTTTGGTCTTTCTTCCCTGGTTATATCTCGACCCAGAAACCCCCCCTATCGGCCATGGCAGACGGAATGAAGGACTAACAAAGAAAGGCCTGTTTTTTGGTGGCGGGGGTGAAGAATGTGCAGTTTTTTCGAGTACGAGTTTGTGTTTTTATAGCTTACCACAGTAAACAACTGCTAAGTGAGAACACGTTTAGGTTTGGTAGGTGTGAACTGATTTGCGAAAAAAATAGCGCGTGGTAATTTGGAATGTGAAAGGAAACAAGCTCAATATTCATTGATGGTTTTAGTTCCCAAGCACGGAATGCTTTATGGTTTTTAGAAACCGTTTGGGAACGGGCTCATCGAGCAGACGCGTGGCCCTGCCTCTATGAGAGGTGGTTCCTACCTGTGCTGTGGGTGCAGGTTTGATTAGACGGGTCTGCCACACAGGCTCAAAGGGATGCGTGCGAGCAGTCCGCTGTGTAGGTGCAACTGGCTCACCGGGAATCAAGCCCTTTGACCTCGGACTACCACCCACAGCCCTATTCTCTCCCAAGTTCTCCATTAGGGCTACACCTTCTCCTCCGGTCTTATCTATTTGGGCCGCCGCCGCAGATCGCCTCCTTTTTCAATGAACGACGAGGCGGCCAACAAGCGGGGGTGGGTGGAGGCTGAACCACACGAGCCTCCGGCGAGCGTGGACTTCATCAACAACATCCCCGACGAGATGTTGGTAACCATCATGTCCCTCCTCCCCATCAAATCTGCCGTGCAGACCACCATCCTCTCTAGGCGGTGGCGCCCCCTATGGGACTCCACCCCCATTGACCTCCTCGACGACGACGAGCTCTGCAGCGGGGATTGCAAACGCTTGGACGCATTGTCTCACATCCTCGCCACGCACACTGCGCCCGTCAAACGCCTTGCCATCGGCACTTTCCGTTCAAACTGCAAGGCCGAACCCAAGTTTCACGACTGGTTCTTATCCCCCGCCTTAGATCAGCTCGAGGAGCTCAACTTTGATGCTGGACATGGGTGCTCGCTGCCTCCGTCCGTCCTCCGCCTCGCGCCCACGCTGCGCCGCGCTATGTTCATGCGGTGCCTTTTCCCCAAGATTAATGCCGCGCACGCTCTTCATCTCCCTAAACTGAAGCACCTCGAGCTCATTGGCGTCAGCATCTCGAAGTCGGATTTGGAGCGCCTGCTCGGCGGCTGTACAACACTCGAGTACCTTCGTCTTCAGATGATGTTTGGGTTCAGTAGCCTCCACATCGCTACGATGAATCTCCGTACGATTTTATGTGCATGGCTGGTGCCGCAACATGCTGTCAGTTGGGGAGTTTCATGATATGGTCATTGAGAATGCACCTTTCCTAGAGAGATTGTTTGTACTTGATAAAGAAGGTCTAACAAGAATCAGGGTCATTGGCGCACCGAAATTGACAGTGTTGGGGTATTCGTGTGCTGAAATCTCTGAACTTGTTACAGCTGGATCCATACCCGTTCAGGTACAACAATCTTCTTCTCATTCTTATTATTGTACACCACATTTTATCTAGTATTTGTTGATCTATGTTCGGCTGTCATCCAGAAAATGATTCCCACAAGCCTCTCATTGTCTCTGCGCACAGTGAAGATCTTGGCACTACAATCTATCGGCCCCAATCTGGATGAAGTTGTTAAGTTTCTTATATGCTTTCCGTGCACGGAGAAGCTATACGTCGAGGTGATGTTCCTTTCCTGTTAATTCTTAACCACAACAGAGTTCAATTTGTTGGTACTTTTACCCATGATTACAATGAAATGTGTACTATACATTTTTTTGAGATGTTAATCATGAACGATCGAAGATGGCATGTCAATCTATTAGTGTATTTTATAAATCATGCAAATCAAAGAGGCCTGTAGTGTTCGATACTGCATCTAAGCACTGATATGTTGTCTTCATTTGCAGATACAAGTAGGAGTTGGAGTGGAAAAGGTGGCCCAATATAACAATCCCATCGAATGCCTTGAATTCCATCACACGGAAATTACTTTGAATGAGTACCGACGCACCAATCCAGAGATTCAATTTGCCAGTTTCTTTGTTCAGAAAGCAAGGGTGCTCAAGGTAATGAGGTTTGCACTATATTTAGTATGCCACAATGGATGGTTTACTGACCAGCGGAGGCGTCTACAGCGGAATGGAAAAGGCTGTGCAGAAGCTGATTTTCACTTTGGAAGTTCATATGACAGATTATTCGGAAGCGATTCTATCGAGCCGATATATGACTTCTCGGTGGATGATCCCTTTGTAGAAATATTTCATCCCATGGATCCTGAAGATTGTTTTTTATTTCTAATGTCAGTTTGTACCTTGTAATCTTTGAATTTGGGCCTCGTTATGCTGGAATTTGAACCTTGTAATATTGCTGGTATTTGTGATACAATATTTGAAATTGCATTGTGTTCTTTTTTGTTATCATGTTCTTATAAGTACATATGTTGTTGTTCTGTAGGCGCAGCATTGATGTTGTGCAGACCGAGCAAATCACAGTATACACGGACTAAACTACGAACCCGTCGGTGATGATTTCATCAATCACTGACAGTTGTATACCAGCTAACGTTTCCGCACAACACACACAGTTTATTAGCACCAATCGTCTGTGTTATATCTGGTGTTCGCACACGATTCTCATTACTCACCTGTTTGCTGTATATCGCACACATCTTGTTATGCCGAATCGTTTGTGTTCTGCTGTATCAGCGCACACAATTTATCCGAGTGAACTGTATGCCGTACTTCGCACACGTATGTAGTTTTGGTAATGGTTTCTGTTATAAGAACAAACGGTTCATAAGAACAAACTGTCTGCCGTAGATCGCACACGCAACGACTTTTTGAATCGTATTTGATGGATCCACCTTCGCACACAGTTCGTGCCATTAGCGACGGAGCTTGAACTATACCGTTTGCGATTCATGCATCGCACACAGTTTCGTCGAAGGGTCTCTGATTGATGTGTCGTGTTTGGACCATGCATGCCGTAGTGGACACGCCCTGTCCGTTCGTGGTGTACACCAAGCATCCGATCAGGATGGGAACTCCAACGTCATGGACCTGTTACTTGACGAGGACAAGTACATAGTGGTCTGGTTCGACTTCGCGTCCCACCGCGTGCTTTGCTCTAGCGTCCATGTGTGTGCTCTGCGCTCTCGCGCCCCTGCGCGTGCTCTGCTCTCGCACCCCTCCGCGCGCGCTCTGCCAGCGGTTGGGGCCGGCCCATGATCACGTTCAGGGCTCCATGTGCATGCGGTTGCGCCACGCGCGTCGCCCCATGCAGTTACGTGCTCCACGACTGAATCACGCGCTGCAAAAATTGCCATCCGGGAGTGCCGGTTTTCCAGGACGTCCGACCCCCATTTATACCCACGGCCATTAACCATAGTATCTTCACGCTTTCGATCGCACCCCACAACACAATAAGCTCACCCTGGACGACGCATACAGAGAGGATGTCCAGCGGCACTCCAATGGAGTTCGCCGTGCATCATGTGGAGACCAACGACCCAGGCATGGTGGAGGACTCCATCGACACCATGGAGCGACTGCTTGATGCGGATGACAAGTACAAAGTGGTCGGCTTTGACCTCGCTAACACCGGCGGTCGTGTCGGGCATGATCAGAAGGTTGCCATCGCCCTATTGTGCGTCGGCCATCACGTCCTCCTCTACCACTACTGCCTGGCCATAGTGCCTTGCGAGCGTTTCACCAGGTTTGTCAACAGCCCCAACTACAGGTTCGCTACGGTGGACACCACCAATGATCCAAAGGTGCTGAAGACTTCGGGCTTGGCCTGCCAGAAGCTTGTCGACATTCGCGGCCACTACAGGGTCTGGGGCAGCAAGAAGCACATGGACTCCCATGTTGACCTAGCCGAGGCCATCATCAAACCCTACTACGCTGACATGAAGGCTGAGTGCGACAAGAACAAGCTTGTCTGGCATAGGGGCTGGGTGAAGAAACTGGATGAATATCACCTCCAAACCGTGGCCAAGCAAGCGTACACATGCTACGAGATGTTCAGGCGGATCGTTGACATGAGGAAGTGCCTCCTACCTGAAGACAACGAGGGATCGAGCCACAAGCAGAGCGCTGGCGGCAAGCGTCAGAAGAAGTGGATGATTTGATGATCGTTTCTCAATTCTCGTACTCCCTCTATGCAGAAATATTCATAGTTTTAGAGGGATAAGTTTATTATGCATGTAATAGTTTATTAAGGTGTTCGCCAATGTTATGTGTGTATTGGATGCTTAATTTGGTTATGCAATCATGTTCTTCTAAATAGAGCATAGATGTTTGTGGGCAAATTGAGCAAATCACATCGCATACGGAATAAACAACCAAATCCGTCGGTGATGATTTCATCAGTCCCTGACAATTCTTTATCCGGAACCGTTTGCCCACAACACATTCGAGTGGCCTGCGTACATCACACACATATTGATCTGAGAAACCGTTTGTGTTATTTTTGCTTATCGCACACAGTTCATCCCAGTGGCCTGTATGCGGTCTATCACACACATCTTGATCTATGTAACCGTTTATGTTATTTTACCTGATCACAAACAGTTCATCCGAGTGACCCGTATGCCGTCTATCGCACACGTGATCATCTGGACAATCGATTATGTTCTGCTTGATCAGCGCAAACAGTTTATCGGCGTGAACTATATGCCGTACATCGCACACACTTGTATTTTTATAAGCGTTTGTGTTATATTACCTAATCGCAAACAGTTTATCTAGGCCAACTGTTTGCCGAACATCACACACGCAACTATTTTTTAGATCGTATTTGATGGATACGCCATCACACACAGTTAACGTCATTAGCGACGGAGCTATAACTATACCGTTTGCGATTTGATCATCGCACACAGTTTTGTCGAAGGGTCTCTGATTGATGTGTTGCGTTAGCAGCATCCTGTAGTAGTGTTGACACCATCACCGGTGGGAATTTCTTAATGTGTCACACCTTGGATGCCTATAATGCAATTGAAAATCTTGTAGGGACACCACCCATTATTGTCAATGAGACTAGTTTGACGTTGGAACATGTTATGCAAAGGCTTGATGCTATTGAAAAGAAAATGATAAAAAATAAACCAATTAAGGAGTTGGATAAAAAACTTCATAACCATATCACTCAACTTGGGTCATGGGTAGGAATGACTTTGAAAGCTTTAAAGGAAAAGGTCACTACTATTGATGAGAGGATAGAACAAGGCTTTAATAGAATTGATAAAATGGAAGAGGTCATTGACAAAGTAGGTTCCGCTTTCACACCTTGCAAAACTAATGCTAGCACCTCTCTAAATAAAAACCCCAAGTTCATATATATTCCAAAGAGCATTAGTACACCCCCTACCAAAAGAAACAAGGATATAAAGATGATTAGTGTTCATCCCAACTTTATAAAAGTGATAAAGGATCCTATTTCCAAGCCTCCTATTGCACCTAGTATCCATGGTTGTGTTATTGAGGAGCTTGATGTCAAAGATGACAATACTTGAAACTATGCATTATGCCTAGCCAGGGGCATAAAACAATAGCGTTTGTTGGGAGGCAACCCAATAGTTATCTTTAAATTTTTGCTTTAAACTTTCTATTTATTTTTAATAACATGATTATTGACTCTTTAATGAGTATGCTTTTGTTTTTAAATTAGTGTTTGTGCCAAGTAAAGCCTTTGGGATGACTCACAAGATGAATAGAATCGATGCTGAAACAAAACAGAAACTTTTGACTCCAGTACAGGTATTTTCATTTTTTGCTAGAGCGTGATAATGAGATGAAATTTTTACACAATGTTTCTATATAAAGTTTAGAGGTTGTCCTAATTTTTTAGAATTTTTAGAGTTACAGAAGTATAGGTTCTTTACAGATTGCTACAGATTGTTCTATTTTAGACAGATTTTGCTTTTGTTTGCATAGTTGCTTATTTTGATCATGCTATGGATTGTATCGGGGGGTATAAGCCATGGAGAAGTTATAATACAGTACCTATTATGCAATTATGATATAAGAATAAAATTATAACAGTACCTAAAGTATGCAATATGTTTCTTATACTAACGGATCTCACGAAGTTTTGTTGAGTTTTGTGTGATTGAAGTTTTCTAGTTTTGGGTGTTATTATGATGGACCACAGAATAAGGAGTAGCAAGAGCCTAAGCTTGGGGATGCCCAAGGCACCCTAAGGTAATATTTGAAAGGATACTCAAGTGTAGAAGCTTGGGGATGCCCCGGAAGGCATCCCATCTTTCTTCTCAATCCATCGGTATGTCACTTGAAGCTATATTTTTATTCGTCACATGATATGAGTTTTGCTTAGAGCGTTGTTTGCTTTTGTTTGCTTTTACTTTCAGTTTACCACAATCATTGTTTGCTGGACACACCTATTTAAGAGAGACACACCTTCATCATAATTTGTTAGAATACTCTAGGTGCTTCACTTATATCTTTTGAGCTTAGCAGTTGCTCTAGTACTTCACTTATATCTTTTTGAGCACGGTGGCGTGTAGATTTTATAGAAATGATTTCACTCTCGTTCTTCACTTATATTTGTTTGAGAGTTAATAAATAGTGAAGGTAATTTGCATTGGTCAAAAGACTAGTCCAAAAATATTAGGTATTCAATGAGTGATAATTAAAACCATCATGTAGCACATATAGAGAAATTGTGGGTCAATGATATTAATATGGTAATATGAAAAAGGTGTTCCATAATTGTTGATCCGTAGAAGTGTCGATATTAATAAAGGGTGACCTTTTTTTCATCTAAAAATTAAAGAGGCATTGTGATGATGTGTGAGCATTTCTATTCCTCGTTGAAATCCTAGTGTTGTTTCAAGTCGGAAGCGCGCGATGGTTCACTCCTACCAACCTCTTCCCTCGGGGCATGCGAGTAGTACTTTGATCTATGATAAAACTAATAAAACCTTGCAATAAGTATATGAGTTCTTTATGACTAATGTGAAACCATGGACATACGCAATCTCACCTTCTCATATTTGCTAGCCTCTTCGGTACCGTGCATTGCCCATTCTCACCTCGAGGATCGGTGCAACTTTCGCCAGTGCATCCAAACCACGTGACATGATACGCACTGTTGCACATAAGCCTTATTATATCTTCCTCAAAAAATCCACCATACCTACCTATCATGGCATTTCCGTAGCCATTCCGAGATATATTGCCATGCAAATTCCATCGTCACTTCACATGACTAGTTTGTTCATCACTATATTGCTTTGCATGATCATATAGAGCTGACATAGTATTTGTGGCAAAGTCACTGTTCATCATATTTTTGATACATGTCACGCTAGATCATTGCACATCCTGGTACACTGCCAGAGGCATTCATACAGAGTCATATCTTCATATAAGTTCTCCATATTGAGCTGTAAGTAAATAAAAGTGTGATGATCATCGGTATTGGAGCATTGTCCCAGTGAGGAAGGAATGATGGAGATGATGATTCTCCCACAAGTCGAGATGAGACTCCGGACGAAAAATAAAGATGGGGGAGGCCAAATGAGCCCACCATCCAAAAAAAGAGAGAGAAAATGAGAGAAGGGGCTTTGCTACTATCTTTTACCACACTTGTGCCTCAAGGTGGCACCATGCTCTTCATGTAGAGAGTCTCATGATATGTCACTTCCATATGCTAGTGGGAATTACCTATTCATTATTACAAACTTGGCTTGTATATTCCTATGATGGGCTTCATCAAATGCCCGAGGTCTTCATGTGCAAGCAAGTTGGATGCACACCCCACTTAGCTTCATTTGAGCTTTCATACACTTATAGCTCTAGTGCATCATTTGCATGGCAATCCCTACTCCTCGCATTGATATCTATTGATGGGCATCTCCATAGCCCGTTGGTATGCCTAGTTGATGTGAGACTATCTTCTCCACTTTTTACCCCTTTTGATATTTACCACCATACTCTATTCCACCTAACTGCTATGTCCAATGGATCACGCTCATGTATTGCGTGAAGAATAAAAAAGTTGATGCGTATTGAAAAAGTATGATCCAATTGCCTGACTTGGACACCATGGTGCTTAACATTTGTATTAATGTGGTGAAGATGGAGTCATGCCTTGCTAATATAATAAGATGAATGGGGGGGGGGGGTTAAACATTTCTTAATGATCATACACTTTTAGGCATTAATGATTTTGATTCTTACACTTTAAATATTGCTATGTTAATATTTGTTGATTCATATTTTCTCAATGAGCATCCATGCACAAGATTACATAATGGATAGCATGTCACATCATAAATTCTATTTTTATCATTTACCTACTAGAGGACGAGCAAGAATTAAGCTTGTGGATGCTTGATATGTCTCCAACGTATCTATAATTTTGGATTGTTCCATGCTGATATATTATCATTCTAGGATACTTTTTGGGTCATTATTTACCAATTTATAATATTTTTGAGCACTAACCTATTGATCCAGTGCCCAGTGCTAGTTGCTGTTTTCTGCATGTTTTTTTACTTTTCAGGTTTACAATACCAAACGAAGTCCAATTGCCACGAAACTTTTTGATGATTTTCTCTGGACCATAAGAAGACCTGGAAGCTTCGGAAGGAGGCCAGGAGGCGCACAAGGGCCCCACCACACATCAGGGCGGGCCCTAGGGGGGGCGCGCCCTGATATGTGGTGGCCCCCTCGTGGCTCTTCCGATGCCCCTCTCTGGCCTATAAATTCTCTAATATTGAAAAAACCCTAGAAGCAGTCTCGAAACCCTTTTTTCGTCGCTGCAAGTCTCTGTTCCATCACGAGGCCGGAGGGGCGATCGATCACGGAGGGCCTCTACATCAACCTTGCTGCCCTCATGATGATGTGTGACGTGGCTTGAGACTGTGTCGGTATTTCCCCAGAGAGGAAGGGATGATGCAGCACAGGGACGATAAGTATTTCCCTCAGTTATGAAACCAAGGTATCGAACCAGTAGGAGGATCACCACCACCTAATAAACAGCACCTGCACACAAAGAACAAATACTTGCAACCCGACGTGAAAGAGAGGTTGTCAATCTCTCTACGGTAAAAAGATAGATTAGGTAGTGATAGATTGGAGAGATAGATCTCTCAAGAACACAAAATAAAAAGAGCAAATAAAAAGTGCAGCAAGGTATTTTTGGGTTTTTGGAATAATAGATCTGAAAATAAAAGTGGCAAAAAGATAGATCGGAAAGCAATATGTTGGAAAAGTAGACCCGGGGGGCGTAGGTTTCACTGGTGGCTTCTCTCATGAGTATAGCACACGGTGGGTGAACAAATTACTGTTGGGCAATTGATAGAAGATCAAATAATCATGACGATATCGAGGGCGATGTATATTATATAGGCATCACGTCCAAGATAAGTAGACCGACTCCTGCCTGCATCTACTACTATTACTCCACACATCGACCGCTATCCAGCATGCATCTAGTGTATTAAGTTCATGGAAAAACGGAGTAATGCAATAAGAACGATGACATGATGTAGACAAAATCTATTCATGTAGGAATATACCCCATCTTGTTATCCTTAATAGCAATGATACATGCGTGCCTCGCTGCCCCTTCTGTCACTGGGAGAGGACACCGCAAGATCGAACCCATCACAAAGCACCTCTTCCCATGGCAAGAAAAATCGATCTAGCTGGCCTAACTAAACCAAAGATTCGAAGAAGAAATACGAGGTTATAAGTAATCATGCATATAAGAGATCAAAGAAGACTCAAATAATATTCATGGATAGAAACTTATCATGAACTCAAAATTCATTGGATCCCAACAAACACACCGCAAAAATTTACATCAAATAGATCTCCAAGAGACCATTGTATTGAGAATCAAAAGCGAGAGAGAGAGAGGAAGCCATCTAGCTACTGCCTATGGACCCATAGGTCTATGGTGGACTACTCACGCATCATCGGAGAGGCACCAATGAGGATGATGAACCCCTCCGTGATGGTGTTAGATTGGATCTCGAGGCTCTGGAACTTGTGGCGGCTTGATGTGTTTTTCGTCGACTCCCCTAGGGTTTCTGGAATATTTGGGAATTTATAGGCGTCAGAGGCGGTGGAGAGGGGTCACGAGGAGGGCACAACCCATCAGGGCATGCCCTGGGCTCCTGGCACGCCCTGGTGGGTTGTGGTCTCCTTGACCCTCCCCTCTGGCACTTCTTTGGCCCACTGGATGTCTTTTGGCCCAAAAAAAAATCCCAAAAAAGTTTCGTCACGATTGGACTCCGTTTGGTACTGATATTCTGCGAATTAAAAACAAGCAAAAATAACAACTGGCACTTTGGCACTATGTCAATAGGTTAGTTCCAAAAAATGATATGAAGTTGCTATAAAATGATTGTAAAACATCCAAGAATGATAATATAACAGCATGGAACAAGCAAAAATTATAGATACGTTGGAGACGTATCAGCATCCCCAAGTTTAATTCCTACTCGTCCTCGAGTAGGTAAATGATAAAAACAGAATTTTTGATGTGGAATGCTGCCCAACATGTTCATCTCATATTCTTTTCTTTGTAGCATGGACATTTGGACTTTAAATGATTCAAAGCAATAGTCTAGTTTTAACATAATGACTTCAATACTCAAGCATGCCAACAAGCAACCATGTCTTTCAAAATATCAATACTAAAGAAAGTTATCCCTAGCCCATCATGCTCAATCATTGATCCATTCATGAAACACACTCAAATATTAGCTACACCCAATGCTCAAGTACGATCATTGTGCCCCCTAGTTGGTGCTTTATAAGAGAAGATGGAGACTCAAATAAAAATAAAAATTGCATAATGTAAATAGATAGGCCCTTCGCAGAGGGAAGTAGGGATTTGTAGAGGTGCCAGAGCTCAAGGTTTTAATTGAGAGAGAAAAATATTTTGAGTAGCATGCCTTTCCTGTCAACGAAAATGACAAAGTAGTTCACAATACTTTCCATGCTATATATATCATAGGCGGTTCCCAAACAGAAAATAAAGTTTATTCCTTTTTCCACCATTCTTTCACAATCCATGGCTGGTCGTATCCACGGTTGCCTTCCATACCAACACTTTCCAAGTAATTTATTATTTGACAACATAAAGTATATATTTTTTCATTTCGGGGATGGGCATCCCTATTACCGCCGTACTCTTGTGCAATGACAAGTGAATAAACACTCATCTTGAGAATAACACCTCTAGCATGGAAAAATATTGGACACCCCCTACCGTTTCATGAGAGGTACGAGCACACAAAAAGGAAATTTATTTTGAAAATTAGAGATGGCACATACAAATTTGCTTAGAACGGCATAGAAATACCACATATAGGTAGGTATGGTGGACTCATAAGGCAAAACTAGGTTTAAGGATTTTGGATGCATAAGCAGTATTTCTACTTAGTACAAGTGGAGGCTAGCAAATAGATTGAGAAGCAACCAACCAAGAAACAAAAATTCACATAAGCGAGCATCGAGCATAACTAACACTGAATAATGCACCATAAGTATGATGTAATTTCATTGCATAACTATTGACTTCCGTACTTGCATAGGGAATGACAAACCTTAACACCAATATTCTTACTAAAGCATAATTACTCACTAACATGACTCACATATTACTATCATCATGTCTCAAAACTATTACAAGGAATCAAGTTTAATTTGTCCAATAATCTTCATGAAGGTTTTTATTATATCCTCCTTGGATATCTATCACTTTGGGACTAGTTTCATATATTGCCATTGCTTTTTGACAAGCTCAAACAAATTTAAGTGAAGCACATGAGCATAAAGATTTCAATTCTCAAAATAGTATAAGTGAAGCTTGAGAGGATTTCTTCAAAATTTACTAACTCTCAAATTTATCTAAGTGAAGGATGAGTGTATTTCTACAAAAATTTCCAAGCAGACCGCGCTCAAAAGATATAAGTGAAGCACTAGAGCAATTCTATAGCTCAAAAAGTTTAAGTGAAGCATATAGAGCAATTCTAACAAATCATAGTGTAATTTTGGCTCTCTCAAATAGGTGTGTCCAGCAAGGATACAAATGACAAACTAAAAAGCAAAGCAAGCAAACACTCAAATGATACAAGACGCTCCAAGCAAAACTCATGATATGTGACGAATAAAAATATAGCTCCAAGTAAAATACCGATGGTCGTTAGAAGAAAGAGGGGATGCCACTTGGGGCATCCCCAAGATTAGTTGCTTGTTTCTCTTTGGATATATCTTGGGGGTGCTATAGCATCCCCAAGCTTAGGCTCTTTTCAGTCCTTGTTCCTTCATCCATCGTGATCTCACCCAAAACTTGAAAACTTCAATCACACAAAACTCAACAAAATCTTCGTGAGATCCGTTAGTATAATAAAGCAAATCACTACTTTAGGTGCTTTTGCAAACCCATTCATATTTTATTATTGCATTATACCTACTGTATTTTAACTTTGCCATGGCTCATACCATTCAATATAACCCATAGATTCATCAAAACAAGCACACAATGCAACGAAAACAGAATCTTTCTTAAACAGAACAGTCTGTAGTAATCTGTACTCTAACCATACTTCTGTAACTCTAAAAATTCTGAAAAATTAGTAGAACGTAAAGAATTGTTATAGAAACACTGTGTTAAAGTTTTAGCTCAATATCCCGTTCCAGTAAAAAATGAAAATTCAAATACTGAGGCAAAGTTTCTGTTTCAAATTTAGCATCGCTTCTACTCATCTTATGAATCATCCTAAAGGCTCTACTTGGCACAAACAGTAAATAAAACATAAAAACACAATCATAACAGAGGCATAATTATGTCAACACTCAAAGACATAAAGAAAAAGACGAAAATAAATTTATTCATTGGGTTGCCTCCCAACATTGGGTTGCCCCAACAAGTGCTATCGTTTTACGCCCCTAGCTAGGCATAACACATAGATTCAAGTATTGTCATCTTTGGTTTTTGCTACTTTTGTGAGGCTTTCTCAAACCCTGGGGGCTCTTTACGCTTCCCCAAATTTTCAAGAGAAGAAACCATCTTGAGATCCAAAATATCCAAACGCTTGTTGCAAAGAGTAATCAAAGTATTCAAGCGATTGAGGTTACCACTAATATGTTTGAGAGGTTCATTATATTTTTGCAACTCAACCAAGTGCTTATGTAGATCAACCAATTTGTCTAAAATTTGAACCCCCTCTTGTGTAAAAGAAAGTCCCCTTTTTGATGGAGGAACCCCCAATATCCCTTCCAAAATTTCATAAGCGGCATTTGCATTAAGCTCACCAAAGTTCCCTTTAGCAGAAAAATCCAAGAGTTGTCTGTGATGCAAAGCTAATCCTATGTAAAAATTTCGAAGCAAAATTTTTGGATCTCCTTTTAGATAGCAAATACGATAAGATTCCATTAGCCTATACCAACCATCTTTGAAATTTTCCCCTTGTTTTTGTTTGAAGTACAGAACTTCAAAATCTGGTGATAAAGGGGGAGTAGTAACGCCGGTCATAGCAACAAGGTTGGCAAATAAGAGATCTGACGAGAAAAAGGCAAACGAAAAAAAAGAGGGCGAGTAAAATGGGAAATTGGGTGAATGGGGGAGAGGAAAACGAGAGGCAAATTGCAAATAATGTAATTGCAAGGAGATAAGATTTGTGATTAGGAACCTGGTAGATGATTTGGTGTCTCCTCGGCGCCAGAGATTGGCACATAGAAGAGACCGCTTCCTCCATGGCAACAGCGCCAGAAATTCCTTTGACGTGGCTTGAGACTACGTCGGTATTTCCCCAAATAGGAAGGGATGATGCAGCACATCGACGGTAAGTATATTCCTCAGTTATGAAACCAAGGTATCGAACCAGTAGGAGGATCACCACCACCAAATAAACAACACCTGCACACAAAGAACAAATACTTGCAACCCAACGCGAAAGAGAGGTTGTCAATCTCTCTACAGTAAAAAGATATATTAGGTAGTGATAGATTGTAGAGATAGATCTCTCAAGAACACAAAATAAAAAGAGCAAATAAAAAGTGCAGCAAGGTATTTTTGGGCTTTTGGAATAATAGATCTGAAAACAAAAGCGGCAAAAAGATAGATCAGAAAGCAATATGTTGGAAAAGTAGACCCGGGGGCCGTAGGTTTCACTGGTGGCTTCTCTCATGAGTATAGCACACGGTGGGTGAACAAATTACTGTTGGGCAATTGTTAGAAGATCAAATAATCGTGACGATATCCAAGGAGATGATCATTATATAGGCATCACGTGCAAGATAAGTAGACCGACTCCTGCCTACATCTACTATTACTCCACACATCGACCGCTATCCAGCATGCATCTAGTGTATTAAGTTCATGGAAAAATGGAGTAATGCAATAAAAACGATGACATGATGTAGACCAGATCTATTCATGTAGGAATAGACCCCATCTTGTTATCCTTAATAGCAACGATACATGCATGCCTCGCTGCCCCTTCTGTCACTGGGAGAGGACACCGCAAGATCGAACCCATCACAAAGCACCTCTTCCCATGGCAAGAAAAATCGATCTAGTTGGCCTAACTAAACCAAAGATTCGAAGAAGAAATACGAGGCTATAAGTAATCATGCATATAAGAGATCAAAGAAGACTCAAATAATATTCATGGATAGAAACTGATCATGAACTCAAAATTCATCGGATCCCAACAAACACACCGCAAAAGTTTACATGAAATAGATCTCCAAGATACCATTGTATTGAGAATCAAAAGAGAGAGAGAGAGAGAGGAAGCCATCTAGCTACTGCCTACGGACCCGTAGGTCTATGGTGGACTACTCACGCATCATCGGAGAGGCACCAATGAGGATGATGAACCCCTTCGTGATGGTGTTAGATTGGATCTCGAGGCTCTGGAACTTGCGGCGGCTGGATGTGTTTTTCGTCGACTCCCCTAGGGTTTCTGGAATATTTGGGAACTTATAGGCGTCAGAGGCGGTGGAGAGGGGTCCCGAGGAGGGCACAACCCATCAGGGCGCGCCCTGGGCTCCTGGCGTGCCCTGGTGGGTTGTGGTCTCCTCGACCCTCCCCTCTGGCACTTCTTTGGCCCACTGGATGTCTTTTGGCCCAAGAAAATCTCCAAAAAGTTTCGTCGCGATTGGACTTTGTTTGGTACTGATATTATGCGAACTAAAAAACAAGCAAAAACAACAATTGACACTTTGGCACTATGTCAATAGGTTAGTCCCAAAAATGATATAAAGTTGCTATAAAATGATTGTAAACATCCAAGAATGATAATATAACAGCATGGAACAAGCAAAAATTATAGATACGTTGGAGACGTATCAATGTGTTAGTTCACCACAGACCTAGATGGCAATCTCTCTATCTCTTGATCTTCAATACAATGGTCATCACATCTTCACTTTGATCTATCCGATGCAATCCTATTGTGCGGTGTGTTTGTTTGGATCCGATGAATTGTGGGTTTATGTTCAGATTATTCATGAAAAGTATTTGATATACCTCTGATATATATTGTCTCTTAATTGCATGATCATTATAGATTCGTAATGCTCTCCGATTTATTGATGTGCTTTGGCCAAGTAGATTGATATTCCATCGGTGGGAGTGGTGCGTTGTGGTCGGTTCAACCTGACAAGTTTCTATATCCCAGTGAAAAAGTAGGGGACAAGATGCGTCTTTGTGTTGTTGCTACTAAGGATAACACGATGGGGTTCATTCATATTGCTTGAGTTTACTTTGTCTACATCATGTCATCGTTCTCCATGCATTACTCTGTTTTACTTAATACTCTAGATGCATGCTGGATAGCGGTCGATGAGTGGAGTAATAGTAATAGGTGCAGGCAGGAGTCAGCCTATTTGTTTATGGACATGATGCCTATATACACATGATCATTGCCGTGAAAATCGCATAACTATCCGCTTTTCTATCAATTGCCCAACAGTAATTTGTTACCCACCGTATGTTGCTTACAAGAGAGATGCCGCTAGGGAAAACAATGGCCCCCGAGTCTATTCACTTATATATTTACAAACACTATTATTACCTCGCTGCATTTATTTACTTTTTATTTTATTTACAATTATCTACACAACTCATTTGCTTGCTAATAACGAGATCAAGGGGATTGACAACCCTCTTGCCCGTGTTGGGTGCACGTTGTTTGTTCTTTTGTGTGCAACCGCTAAAGACGGTTGAGGATTGATATTCCTATTGGTTCGATAAACCTTGGTTTCATAACTGAGGGAAATACTTACCCACTTTGTGCTGCAATAACCCGTTCCTCTTCACGGAAAACCCAACGCAGATCACAAGTAACACCCTTGGGTCTGGGCATCTTGAGATTCAGATATGCGTAATGGGGGACGACGTTGAAGCGAGCGAACGTTGTACGGCCGAGGAGTACATGATAGCCACTGTGGAAAGGGGCGATGTCGAAGATCATGTCCTTGCCGCGGAAGATGTCGGGCGAGCCGAACACTACTTCCAGAGTCGCGGTGCCCGAGCAGCGGGCTTCAACGCCTGGTATTACTCCTTTAAAGGTAGTGTTACTGGGTTTGATCCTTGACGGATCAATACACATTTTTCTCATTGTATCTGAGTAAATCAGATTGAGGCTACTGCCTCCGTCCATGAGGACACCAGTAGGCGGTACCCATCAATAATGGGGTCCAGTACCAGGGCCGCCGATTCTCCAGGACGAATACTGGTCGGGTAGTCTCTACGGTCGAAGGTGATCGGGCATGACGACCATGGGTTGAATTTTGGAGCTACGGGTTCTATGGCATAGACTTCCCGAAGCGCACGCTTCCTCTCCTTTTTTGGTATGTGCGTGACGTATATCATGTTCACAGTTTTTACCTCGGGAGGGAATTGCTTCTCGCCTCCATTGTTTGACCCGCGAGGCTCATCATCATCCTCGCTGTTGATATGTCTCCAATGTATCTATAATTTATGAAGTATTCATGCCATGTTTACAATAATTCTATATGATTTTGGTATGATTTTATTAGAACTAACCCGGACTGACGCTGTTTTCAGCAGAACTACCATGGTGTCATTTTTTGTGCAGAAATAAAAGTTCTCGGATGGGCTGAAAATTTACAGTGATTTTTTATGGACCAAAAGAGACCCCCGAAGCATTGGAGTTGGGCCAGAAGAGCCACGAGGCCACCACAAGCCTGCAGGGCGCGCCCCCTAGGGCGCGCCCTCCTGGCTTGTCGCCGCCTCGTGGCCCCCCTTGACTTGTTTCCGACGCCAAAAATTCCTATAAATACAGAAACCTCCAGAAAGAAACCTAGCTCGGGAGTTCCACCGCCGCAAGCCTCCAGAGCCACAAAAAACCAATTGGGAGCCCGTTCCGGCACCCTGTCGGAGGGGGAAACCATCACCGGAGGCCATCTTCATCATCCCGGCGGTCTCCATGACGAGGAGGGAGTAGTTCACCCTCAGGGCTGAGGGTATGTACCAGTAGCTATGTGTTTGATCTCTCTCTCTCTCGTGTTCTTGAGATGACACGATCTTGATGTATCGCGAGCTTTATTAATATAAATGAATCATATGGAGTTTTCCCCTCTCTATCTTCTTGTGATGAATTGAGTTTTCCCTTTGAAGTTTACTTATCGGATTGAGTCTTTAAGGATTTGAGAACACTTGATGTATGTCTTGCGATGGGATATCCGTGGTGACAATGGGATATTCTATTGATCCACTTGATGTATGTTTTGGTGATCAACTTGCGGGTTCCGTGACCTTGGGAATCTATGCATAGGGGTTGGCACACATTTTCGTCTTGACTCTCCGGTAGAAACCTTGGGGCACTCTTTGAAGTTCTTTGTGTTGGATTGAACATGATGAATCTGAAATTGTGTGATGCATATCGTATAATCAAGCCCATGGGTACTCGTGGTGACATTGGAGTATCTAGGTGACATTGGGGTTTTGGTTGATGTGTATCTTAAGGTGTTATTTTAGTACGAAATCTAGGGCTGTTCGTGACACTTATAAGGATAGTTCATAAGATTGATCGGAAAAGATAACTTTGAGGTGGTTTCGTACCCTACAATAATTTCTTCGTCTGTTCTCCGCTATTTGTGACTTTGGAGTGAACTCTTTGTCGCATGTGAGGGATTTACATATGATTCAATTATGTCAGTATTGTTGAGAGAACTTGCACTAGTGAAAGTATGAACCCTAGGCCTTGTTTCTAAGCATTGCAATACCATTTGTGCTCACTTTTATCATTAGTTACCTTGCTGTTTTTATATTTTCAGATTACAAAAACCTATATCTACCATCCATATTACACTTGTATCACCATCTCTTCGCCGAACTAGTGCACCTATACAATTTACCATTGTATTGGGTGTGTTGGGGACACAAGAGACTCTTTGTTATTTGGTTGCAGGGTTGTTTAAGAGAGACCATCTTCATCCTATGCCTCCCATGGATTGATAAACCTTAGGTCATCCACTTGAGGGAAATTTGCTACTGTCCTACAAAACTCTGCGCTTGGAGGCCCAACACGAGTCTACAAGAAGAAGGTTGCGTAGTAGACATCAAGCTCTTTTCTGGCGCCTTTGCCGGGGAGGTGAGTGCTTGAAGGTATATCTTTAGATCTTGCAATTGAATCTTTTAGTTTCTTGTTTTATTACTAGTTTGGTTTTATAAAATAAAACTACAAAAAAAAATGGAGTTCAGGTTGCATCAATTGGTTCGTCTTTTTAATGTCTTTCGTGAAAATGATGGTTTGGAAAATTGTGCTCAATTGGTAGAGGAAGAATTTATGAAAATACTTAATGAGAATTCCTTGAATGGTGAGCATGATTGCAATATTGCTAGTATGAATTCTCTGAATATCCGTGATGCTAATGATATGCAAAGCCACAAGCTTGGGGATGCTATGTTTGATAAAGATGATATTTTTAGTTCCCCAAGTTTTGATGAGCAAATTTACTTTGATGATGGCATGCCTCCTATCTATGATGATTATGATGATGACATGTATGCTATAAAGAATAATTATAACCATGAAACTTGTCATCATGATTTTAATATTGAATATGGCTATGTCAATCAAGTGTCTCATGATAGCTATTTTGTTGAGTTTGCTCCCACTATTATGAATGAGAAGAAAATTGCTTATGTGGAGAGTGAAAAAATTTCTATGCTTGTGGATCATGAAGAGAATGCTTTATGTGCTGGTTATATTGTGGAATTCCTTCATGATGCTACTGAAAATTATTATGAGAGAGGAACATATGCTTGTAGGAATTGCAATAATATCAAGTTTCCTCTCTATGTGTTCAAAGTTTTGAAGTTATGCTTGTTTTGCCTTCCTATGCTAGTTGATTCTTGCTCCCATAATTGGTTGCTCACAAAATCCCTATGCATAGGAAGTGGGTTAGGCTTAAATGTGCTTGTCATGAGATTCATGATGCTCTCTTGCCTGTTTCAATTACTATTCTTATGTGAGCATCATTAAAATCATCATGCCTAGCTAAAAGGCATTAAAGAAAAGCGCTTCTTGGGAGACAACCCAACACTTTTCCTTTCTGTTTTTGAGTGTTCACATGATTAAGCTACTGTATAATCATGTTTTATAGCTTTTGTTTCAATAAAGTGCCAAGTAAAGCCTTTGGGATAGTGTGGATGATAGTTGACTTGATTCTGTGCAAAAACAGAAACTTTTGCTCTCAGTCCAGGAATTTTGTAAATTCACTGGAACGTGCTTTTGATCTGAATTTTTTACACATGATTTATATACAAATTTCCTAGATTTTCCTATCTTTGCAGAATTTTTAGAGACAGGGAAGTATGGTTATACTACATATCTTCACAGACTGTTCTGTTTTTGACAGATTCTGTTTTGCATGCATAGTTTGCTTGTTTTAATGTTTCCATAGCTTATATTTAGTGGTATAAATTATGGGAATGGTATAATACATTAGGTATCATGTGGTAACAATTATTAATCTTGTCTTGGTAGTACCTAAGTGAATGATCTATCTTTATTTTACTAACCCATCTCACGAAGTTCCGTTAAGTTTTGTGTGATTGAAGTTTTCAAGTTTTGGGTAAGACACCGATATGAGGAGAATAAGGAGTGACAAGAACCTAAGCTTGGGGATGCCCAAGGCACCCCCAAGGTAATATCCAAGGAAGACTCAAGCGCCTAAGCTTGGGGATGCCCCGGAAGGCATCCCCTCTTTCATCTTCAACACTATCGGTATATCTTACTTGGAGCTATATTTTTATTCGTCACATAATATGAGTTTTGCTTGGAGCGTCATTTTATTTTCTTGTTTTATTTTAGGTGTTATTTATAATCTTGTTTTTAAATAAAAAGTTCCAAGAATTGCCTTTAGGATGCTTGCATTGCATGTTTGATGTGTGCTGTGTAAAAACAGAAACTTTTGCTGTAGTGTTTCAATTTTCATATTTTACTGGAACGTGGAAACTTTATGAAAATTTTACACAGTATTTTAATATAAATTATTTAGGATGTCCTAAATTTTCATAATTTTTTGAGCTACATAAGTACACTGGTTTAATAGATTCCTACAGACTGTTCTGTTTAGACAGATTGCTGTCATAGTTTTGTTATCTACTTATCCTATAGTTTCCATAGCCTATATTGGTAGATATAAATTGTGGAAATGATAGTATACAGTACCTAATGTTTGAAAATTATTATGCAACTTGTCTTGGCAGTACATAAAGAGTTGATTTATTATTATGTGTACTAACCTATCTCACGAGTTCTTTTCGAGTTTTGTGTGGGTGATGTTTTTGAGAATAGGTGAAACCATGATATGAGAGGATTGAACGAGACACAAAAGATCAAGCTTGAGGATGCCCAAGGCACCCCAAGTAAATATTTCAAGGAGTCTCAAGCATCTAAGCTTGGGGATGCTACGCATCCCACCTCTCTTCATCAACAATTATTGGTTAGCCTATGTTGAGCCTAAATTTTTATCCGTTCACATGATGCATGCTATTCTTGGAGTGCTATTTTTATTTTGCTTGCTGTTTAATAAAATGATTAAGATCTGAAATTCTTAAATGCGAGAGTCTTCACATAGTTATTTAATTGTTGGCTACTCATTGATCTTCACTTATATCTTTTTGGAGTAGTTTTTCATTCACTCTCGTGCTTCACTTATATCCTATGAGTAAATGGTTGAATGAATTGAATATCATAAATCTGAAATTAAATATGCTTCATATACTTATCCCATGGGGAGTAATGACTTCACACATAATAAGTATAGGTGGTAAAATTTATTGAAAGTTAGCAAACACCGCATTGGTCATTTGAACAATTCATGAAAGAATATTGAAGGAAGAGACATTCCACATATAAATATACTATCTTGGACATCTTCTATGATTGTGAGCTCATTAATTATTTTCAAACTCGGGCAAATTAGTTAATATTGGACAAGGAAGACAACTTAATGAGTTATGTTTGGGTATATTTGTATATAAGTTATATTGTTATGGATCCTCCAACATGTGGTGCTTGCTTCCACCTCATACTAGCCAAAACTTCCGCACCAAGTAGAAATACTACTTGTGCATCCAAACACCCTTAAACCCAAAGTTGTTCCATATGAGTCCACCATACCTACCTATATGCGGTATTTACCTGCCGTTCCAAGTAAATTTGCATGTGCCAAACTCTAAACCTTCAAATAATATTCTGTTTTGTATGCCCAAATCGCTCATATAGTGACTAGGGGCTGTCAGTATCTTCCATGCTAGGTGGGTTATTCTCACGATATGTGTTGATTCACTATCATTCACGAGAAAGTGGCTGGTATTCGGGATGCCCAGTTCCATGCAAAAAAAATCAAATCAAAATATAATGAAACAAAACTCCCCCAAGATTGTTGTTTGTATGGACGGTACCCGTGGATTCGGCTCGCCGTGGAGTGTGATTGATTGGTGGAGGGGGAGTAAAAATTTTACCATTCTGTTTGGGAACCGCCTATAATGTATCTAGCATGGAAGCATACCGCTCAAAATTATTATTCATCTCTGTTTTAAAAGCTCGAGCTCTGGCACCTTTGCAAATCAATGCTTCCCTCTGCGAAGGGCCTATATTTTACTTTCTAGTACTTACCTTTATGCAAGAGTCATGGTGATCTTCACCACTTCCTATATTTTGCCTTTTTCTCTTGGCAAGCGTCATGTGTTGGGGAATGATCTAGACATATATATCCACACAAATATATTTGATCATGAATTATTATTGTTGACAATTATCTATATGATAAATAAGTTGGGAGGCGAAACATTAAGCCCCTATCTTTCTCTGTGTTCGATGGATGCTATTTGTTCTAAAAATATGCTTTGAGTGACAATAATCATGGAAGACTATATGATAGTTGAGTATGTGAAATTTGCTAAATCAAAGCTCTTACATAGACCCTTCCTAAAAATAAGATGAATTGCAATTGTTCGATGACTAGGAATATGGTTTGTTAGTTTTCAAAAAACTTTCTGGTCTATACTTTAACATGTGAATAGCTTGTTACTTGATCATGAGAAGTTTTATGAGATGAGCTACTATTTATGGTTTATATTGATGCTAGAAAAAGTGATTGGAATTATCATTGATCAAACTTGTGCACTTGCTAGCATTCACATTTCATAAATTATTTCTTTTATCATTTACCTACTGGAGGACGAGCAGGAATTAAGCTTGGGGATGCTGATACGTCTCCAACGTATCTATAATTTATGAAGTATTCATGCCATGTTTACAATAATTCTATATGATTTTGGTATGATTTTATTAGAACTAATCCGGACTGACGCTGTTTTTAGCAGAACTACCATGGTGTCGTTTTTTGTGCAGAAATAAAAGTTCTCGGAATGGGCTAAAAATTTACGGTGATTTTTTTGTGGACCAAAAGAGACCCCCGAAGCATTGGAGTTGGGCCAGAAGAGCCACGAGACCACCACAAGCCTGTAGGGCGCCCCCCCTAGGGTGCGCCCTCCTGGCTTGTCGCCGCCTCGTGGCCCCCCTTGACTTGTTTCCGACGCCAAAAATTACTATAAATACAGAAACCTCCAGAAAGAAACCTAGATCAGGAGTTCCGCCGCTGCAAGCCTCCAGAACCACAAAAAACCAATCGAGAGCCCGTTCCGGCACCCTGCCGGAGGGGGAAACCATCACCGGAGGCCATCTTCATCATCCCGGCGGTCTCCATGACGAGGAGGAAGTAGTTCACCCTCGGGGCTGAGGGTATGTACTAGTAGCTATGTGTTTGATCTCTCTCTCTCTCGTGTTCTTGAGATGACACGATCTTGATGTATCGCGAGCTTTGTTAATATAGATGAATCATATGGAGTTTTCCCCTCTCTATCTTCTTGTGATGAATTGAGTTTTCCCTTTGAAGTTTACTTATCGGATTGAGTCTTTAAGGATTTGAGAACACTTGATGTATGTCTTGCGATGGGATATCCGTGGTGACAATGGGATGTTCTATTGATCCACTTGATGTATGTTTTGGTGATCAACTTGCGAGTTCCATGACCTTGGGAATCTATGCATAGGGGTTGGCACACGTTTTCGTCTTGACTCTCCGGTAGAAACTTTGGGGCACTCTTTGAAGTTCTTTGTGTTGGATTGAACAAGATGAATCTGAAATTGTGTGATGCATATCGTATAATCAAGCCCATGGGTACTCGTGGTGACATTGGAGTATCTAGGTGACATTAGGGTTTTGGTTGATGTGTATCTTAAGGTGTTATTTTAGTACGAACTCTAGGGCTGTTCGTGACACTTATAGGGATAGCTCATAAGATTGATAGGAAAAGATAACTTTGAGGTGGTTTCGTACCCTACAATAATTTCTTCGTTTGTTCTCCGCTATTTGTGACTTTGGAGTGAACTCTTTGTCGCACGTGAGGGATTTACATATGATTCAATTATGTCAGTATTGTTGAGAGAACTTGCACTAGTGAAAGTATGAACCCTAGGCCTTGTTTCTAAGCATTGCAATACCGTTTGTGCTCACTTTTATCATTAGTTACCTTGTTGTTTTTATATTTTCAGATTACAAAAACCTATATCTACCATCCATATTACACTTGTATCACCATCTCTTCGCCGAACTAGTGCACCTATACAATTTACCATTGTATTGGGTGTGTTGGGGACACAAGAGATTCTTTGTTATTTGGTTGCAGGGTTGTTTGAGAGAGACCATCTTCATCCTACGCCTCCCACGGATTAATAAACCTTAGGTCATCCACTTGAGGGAAATTTGCTACTGTACTACAAAACTCTACGCTTGGAGGCCCAACACGAGTCTACAAGAAGAAGGTTGCGTAGTAGACATCAGCTGTGGGGGCCCATGCCTTGCTCTTCGGCTGTGAGTTTACTGGCCTGTTTGATTACCCAACAGTTACGGTTGGTGTGAGTGGTGGGCTTATTAGGGGTGCTGTGAATCAGGCAGGGCCTATCCAAGATTTTGTTTAGCGCGGTTGGTCCATCTCGACTCCCTTTGGAGGGCTTCTTCTGCGGTCCTGATTTTGAGTTGCTGAATCCGACATTTACTGCCGTATCCTCAGCATCACGCTATTGTGTTGACACTTGTTCTTATTGCATCGTGGTTTCCCGTTTCCATCCCGAGCTTTCGAGGTGCCGGGATCTTCGGGGTTGTTGTTTCGACGAGCTAACCAACTATCCTCGCCCGCGCAAAAGCGAGTCATGAGTGAGGTAAGGGCCGACATTGTCCTCGGCTTGTCTTGGCCGAGCTAACGAGCTAGCCTTTCGTCCCGGATGTTGTGTTTGAAAGAGACTATTGCCTCAGCATCCGTACAGTCGACGATCTGGTTCTTCTTTGTCAAGAACCGATTCCAAAATTGCCAAGCCGACTCGCCGGGATTTTGAACAATGTGCCTCAAGTCATCAGTGTCCGGGGGCAGACATAGGTGCCTTGAAAATTAGCTCGGAAAGCGTCGTCGAGCTCTTCCCAGCTCCCAATGGAGTTTTCGTGGAGGATGTTTAACCAGTGCCTTGCTGGTCCTTTAAGCTTTAATGGCAAGTATTTTATGGCATGGAGATCATCTCCTCGGGCCATATGGATGTGGAGAAGGAAGTCTTCAATCCACACGGCCGGGTCTGTTGTCCCGTCGTATTGTTTCATGTTCACAGGTTTAAACCCTTTGGGGAACTGATGTTGCATCACCTCATCTATAAAGCACATTGGGTGAGCGGCGCCCCTGACCCGAGCTACGTCACGCCAGAGATCGGCTCTCATCCAGACCCGGTGTTGTTCCCTTTCTCTATCATTTCAGTTGAGCCAAGCTTGGTATCCGTCCCGTCCAGCGAGAGTGTACCCTCTAGATCCATAGATGGATCTTGTATGACCTGCTCTAGCGTCCAAGTCGTGTCGTAGGTCATATGAGTCTTTAGGTTGTGTTGTCTCCTTTCCTCTCCTGCGGGGGAGTGCAAGTGGGTCTTCGGCCTCTGCACAGGAAAATAGCGAGAGTGTAGAGGTCGAAGACGCACTTGCACTCCCCTCGTAGGAGAGGAAAGGAGACAACATAGCCTAAAGACTCATGTGACCTATGACACGACCTGGACGCTAGAGCAGGTCATACAAGATCCATCTATGGATCTAGAGGGTACACTCTCGCTAGACGGGACGGATACCAAGCTTGGCTCGATTGAAACGATAGAGAAAGGGAACAACACCGGGTCTGGATGAGAGCCGATCTCCGGCGTGACTAGCTCGGGTCAGGGGCGCCGCTCACCCAATGTGCTTTATAGATGAGGTGATGCAACATCAGTTCCCCAAAGGGTTTAAACCTGTGAACATGAAACAATACGACGGGACAACAGACCCGGCCGTGTGGATTGAAGACTTCCTTCTCCACATCCATATGGCCCGAGGAGACGATCTCCACGCCATAAAATACTTTCCATTAAAGCTTAAAGGACCAGCACGACACTGGTTAAACATCCTCCACGAAAACTCCATTGGGAGTTGGGAAGAGCTCGAAGACGCTTTCTGAGCTAATTTTCAAGGCACCTATGTCCGGCCCCCGGACTCCGATGACTTGAGCCACGTTGTTCAAAAGCCCGACGAGTCGACCCAATAATTTTGAAATCGGTTCTTGACTAAGAAGAACCAGATCGTTGACTGTCCGGATCCTGAGGCAATAGCCTCTTTTAGACACAACATCCGGGACGAATGGCTAGCTTGTAAGCTCGGCCAAGACAAGCCGAGAACAATGTCAGCCCATACCCCACTCACGACTTGCTTTTGCGCGAGCGAGGGCAGTTGGTTAGCTTGTCAAAACAACAACCCCGAAGATCCCGGCACCTCGAAAGCTCGGGATGGAAATGGGAAACCACGACGCAATAAGAACAAGCATCAACACAACAGCGGTGATGCCGAGGATACGGCAGTAAATGCCGGATTCAGCAACTCAAAATCAGGACCGCGGAAGAAGCCCTCCAAAGGGAATCGGGATGGACTAACCGCGCTGGACAAAATCTTGGATAGGCCCTGCCAGATCCACGATACCCCAAATAAGCCCGCCACTCACACCAATCATAACTGTTGGGTGATCATACAGGCCAGCAAACTCACAGCCGAAGAGCAAGGCAAGGGCCCCCGCAACGAGGATGATGACGAGCCTCGCGGGCCGAACAATGGAGGCCAGAAGCAATTCCCTCCTGAGGTAAACACTGTGAACATGATCTACGTCACGCACATACCAAAGAAGGAGAGGAAGCGTGCGCTTCGGGAAGTCTATGCCGTAGAATCCGTAGCTCCAAAATTCAACCCATGGTCATCATGCCTGATCAACTTTGACCATCGAGACCACCCGACCAGTATCCGTCATGGAGGATCGGCGACCCTGGTACTGGACCCCATTATTGATGGGTACCACCTAGTAGTGTCCACATGGACGGAGGCAACAGCCTCAATCTGATTTACTCAGATACAGTGAGAAAAATGGGTATTGATCCGTCAAGGATCAAACCTAGTAACACTACCTTTAAAGGAGTAATACCAGGCGTTAAAGCCCGCTGCTCGGGCACCGTGACTTTGGAAGTAGTGTTCGGCTCGCCCGTCAACTTCCGCGGCGAGGACATGATCTTTGACATCGCCCCATTCCACAGCAGCTATCATGTACTCCTCGGCTGTACATCGTTCGCTCGCTTCAACGTCGTCCCCCATTACGCATATCAGAAGCTCAAGATGCCCGGACCCAAGGGTGTTGATACTTGTGATCTGCGTTGGGTTTTCCGTGAAGAGGAACGGGTAATTGCAGCACAATACGAGTAAGTATTCCCCCAGTTATGAAACCAAGGTTTATCGAACCAATAGGATTATCAATCCTCAACCGACTTCAGCGGCTGCACACAAAAGAGCAAACAACTTGCACCCAACACGGGCTAGAGGGTTGTCAATCCCCTTGATCTCGTTATTTGCAAGCAAATGAGTTGTGTAGATAATCGTAGATAATTGTAAATTGGAAAATAAAATAGAAGACAAATAATGGCAGCAAGATAATAATAGCGTTTATGAATTTATTAGTGAATAGACTCGGGGGCCATTAGTTTCCCTAGCGGCATCTCTCATGTTGGCAACATACGGTGGGTAACAAATTACTGTTGGGCAATGGATAGAAAAGCAGATAGTTATGCGATTTTCATGGCAATGATCATGTGTATATAGGCATCACGTCCATAAACAAATAGGCTGACTCCTGCTTGCACCTATTACTATTACTCCACTCAATGACCGCTATCTAGCATGCATCTTGAGTATTAAGTAATACAGATTAATGCATGGAGAACGATGCCATGATGTAGACAAAGTAAACTCAAGCAATATGAATAAACCCCATCGTGTTATCCTTAGTAGCAACAACACAAATATGCAACTTCTCCCCTTCTGTCACTGGGATATAGAAACTTGTCAGGTTGAACCTACTACAACACACCTCTCTCACTGAAGAAAGATCAATCTACTTGGCCAAAGCAAATCAATAGATCGGAGATAATTACGAAGCTAGAATGATCACGCACTTAAGAATCATAATATATATGAGAGGTGACTCAAATACTTTTCATGAATAATTGGAACATAAACCCACAATTCATCGGATCCCAACAAACGCACCGCACAAAAGGATTACATGGGATAGATCAAAGCGAAGATGCGATGATCATTGTATTGAAGATCAAGAGAGAGAGATTGCCATCTGGGTACTAATTACGGACCCGTAGGTCTGTGGTGAACTATCACACATCATCATGAGGGTAGCAAGGTTGATGAAGAGGCCCTCCGTGATCGATCCCCTCTCCGACAGGGTGCCGGAACGGAGCTCCAGATGGCCTCCCGATGGAACAGAGACTTGCGGCAGCATAAAAAGAGTTTCGGGACTGCCTCCAGGGTTTTCACGATATTAGAGAATTTATAGGCCAGAGAACGAGGTCGGGGGAGCCGCCAGGGGCCCACTAGCCATCAGGGCGCCCCCCTAGGGCGCGCCCTATTGGCTTGTGGGGCCCTCATGTGGCTCCCGGCTTCCTTCCAAATCTCCCACGTCTTCTTTTGGTCCAAAAAAAATCATCAAAAAGTTTCGTGGCAATTGAACTTTGTTTGGTACTGTAAACCTGAAAAGTGAAAAACATGCAGAAAACAACAAATGGCACTGGGCACTGGGTCAATAGGTTAGCGCTCAAAAATAATATAAATTAGTAAATAAATACTTAAAAAGTATCCTAGAATGGTAATATATCAACATGGATCAATAAAAAATTATAGATACGTTGGAGACGTATCAAGCACCCCCAAGCTTAATTCCTGCTCGCCCTCGAGTAGGTAAATGATAAAAACAGAATTTTTTATGTGACATGCTACCCGTTATGTAATCTTTTGCATGTATTCTCATTGAGAAATGATGAATTAACAAATATTAACATAGCAATACTTATAAGCATAAGAAACAAAATCATAAATCTTTATAAGTATACGATCCTCAAAGAATGTTCACCCCCATTGATCTTATATATTAGCAAGGCATGGCTCCATCTTCACCACATTAATACAAATGTCAAGCACCACAGTGTCAAAGTAAGGCAATTGGATCGTACTTTTTCAATATGCATCAACTTTTTATTCTTCATGCAATACATGAGCGTGAACCATTGGACATAGCATTTAGGTGGAATGTGATGTCTACTACACAACTTGTTCTTGTAGACTCGTGTTGGGCCTCCAAGCGCAGAGTTTTGTAGGACAGTAGCAAATTTTCCTCAAGTGGATGACCTAAGGTTTATCAATCCATGGAAGGCGTAGGATGAAGATGGTGTCTCTCAAACAACCCTGCAACCAAATAATAAAAAGTCTCTTGTGTCCCCAACACACCAAATACAATGGTAAATTGTATAGGTGCACTAGTTCGGCGAAGAGATGGTGATACAAGTGTAGTAATGATAGTAGATATTGATTTTTGTAATAGTAACAATAAAAAACAGCAAAGTAGCAAGTAACAAAAGTGAGCACAAACGGCATTGCAATGCTTGAAAACAAGGCCTAGGGTTCGTACTTTTGCCAGTGCAATCTCTCAACAATGCTAATATAATTGGATCACATAACCATCCCTCAACGTGCAATGAAGAATCACTCCAATGTTCTTATCTAGCGGAGAACATAATGAGAAATTGTTTGTAGGGTACGAAACCACCTTAAAGTTATCCTTTCCGATCGATCTATCCAAGAGTTCGTACCAAAATAACACCAAGTTATCCTTTCCGATCGATCTATCTAAGAGTTCGTACTAAAATAACACCATATGATACGCATCAACCAACTCTAATGTCACCTAGATACTCCAATGTCACCACAAGTATCCATGAGTTAATTATATGATACGCATCAAACAATTTCAGATTCATAATACTCAATCCAACACAAAGAACCTCAAAGAGTGCCCCAAGATTTCTACCGGAGAAAGTAGGACGAAAACGTGCATCAACCCCTATGCATATATTACCCCAATGTAACCTTGGGAATCCGCGAGTTGAGTGCCAAGACATAGATCAAGTGCTCTCAAATCCATAAAAGTATTCAATCCGGTAATAACAAAATCTCAAAGGGAAAATTCAATTCATCACAACAAGATAGAGAGGGTAAAGCACCATATGATCCAACTATATTAACAAAGCCCGCGATACATCAAGAACATGACATCTCAAGAACACGAGAGAGAGAGATTGAACACATAGCTACTGGTACAAACCGTCAGCCTCGAGGGTGGACTACTCCTTCCTCGTCATGGCCTCCGCCGGGATGATGAATACGGCCACCAGAGATGATCTACCCTCTTCGGCAGGGTACTGGAACGCCTCCAAATTGGTTTTTTGTCGATACATAGAGTTGCGGCGGCGGAATTTCTAATATAGGGTTATTTCTGGGGGTTTCTAAATATATAGGATTTTTAGGCGTCGGTTTCACGCGAAGATGGGCCACGAGGGGCCCACAAGACACCAGGGCGCGCCAGAGGGGGCTGGCGCGCCCTGGTGAGTTGTGGCCACCTCGTGGCTCTTCTGGCCCTCCCACGAAACTTCTAGTGCCTCTTTTGTTCCAAAAAATTGTCAAAAATTTCGTTGCATTTGGAGAACTTTTATTTCTGCACAAAAAACAACACCACTGTAGTTCTATTGAAAACAGCGTCAATCCGGGTTAGTTTCAAAAAATGATATAAAGTTGCTATAAAATGATTCTAAAACATCCAAGAATGATAATATAACAGCATGGAATCATCAAAAAGTATAGATACGTTGGAGACGTATCAGCATCCCCAAGCTTAATTCCTGCTCGTCCTCGAGTAGGTAAATGATAAAAACAGATTTTTTTGATGTGGAATGTTGCCTAACATGTTCATCACATATTCTTTTCTTTTGTAGCATGGACATTTGGACTTTTAGATGGTTCAAAGCCACTGTCTAGTTTTGACATGAAGACTTTAATACTCAAGCATACCAACAACCAACCATGTCTTTCAAAATATCAACACTAAAGAAAGTTATCCCTAGCCCATCATGCTCAATCATTGATCCATTCATGAAACACACTCGAATATTAACTACACCCAATGCACAAGTATGATCATAGTGCCCCCTAGTTGGTGCTTTATAAGAGAAGATGGAGACTCAAATTAAAAATAAAAATTGCATAAAGTAAATAGATAGGCCCTTCATAGAGGGAAGTAGGGATTTGTAGAGGTGCCAGAGCTCAAAGCATAAATTGAGAGATTTTTTTTAGAGGCATGCTTTTCCCGTCAACGAAAACGACCGAGTAGTTCTCAATACTTTCCATGCTAGATACATCATAGGCGGTTCCCAAACAGAAAATAAAGTTTAATCCTTTTTCCACCATTCATTCACAATCCATGGCTAGTTGTATCCACGGTTGCCTTCCATACCAACACTTTCCAAGTAATTTATTATTTGACAACATAAAGTAAATTTCTTTTTCATTTCGGGACTCGGCATCCCTATTACCGCCGTACTCTCGTGCAATGACAAGTGAATAAACACTCATCTTGAGAATAACACATCTAGCATGGAAAAATATCGGACACCCCCTACCGCTTCATGAGCGGTACGAGCACACAAAAAGGAAATTCATTTTGAAAATTAGAGATGGCACATACAAATTTGCTTGGAACGACATGGAAATACCGCATATAGGTAGGTATGGTGGACTCATATGGCAAACTGGGTTTAAGGATTCTGGATGCACAAGTAGTATTTCTACTTAGTACAAGTGGAGGCTAGCAAATAGATTGACAAGCAACCAACCAAGAAACAAAAATTCACATAAACGGGCATTAAGCATAACTAACACCGAATAATGCACCACAAGTAGGATGTAATTTCACTGCATAACTATTGACTTTCGTGCTTGCATAGGGAATCACAAATCTTAACACAAATATTCTTACTAAAGCATAATTACCCACCAATATGACTCACATATTACTATCATCATGTCTCAAAACTATTAAAAGGAATCAAGTTTAATTTGTCCAATGATCTTCATGAAAGTTTTTATTATATCCCTCTTGAATATCTATCACTTTGGGACTAGTTTCATATATTACCATAGCTTTTGACAAGCTCAAATAAATTTAAGTGAAGAACATGAGCATAAAAATTTCATCTCTCAAAATAATATAAGTTAAGCATGAGAGAATTTCTTCAAATTTAAAGCACACCGTGCTCAAAAAGATATAAGTGAAGCACAAGAGTAAACCTCAAACAACTTTCAAAAGATATAAGTGAAGATCAAGCGAGTAGTTAAGTAAATGGGTAGCCATTTGAGAACTCTCTCTCATCTAAAAACTTTCAGATCTAAGTATTTTATTAAAATAGCAAGCAAAATAAAATAAAATGACATTCCAAGAATAGCACACATCATGTGAAGAAGCAAAAACTTAGGATCAACCGCTACTAACCTATAATCGTTGATGAAGAAAGGTGGGATGCCTACCAGGGCATCCCCAAGCTTAGATGCTTGAGACTTCTTGAAATATTATCTTGGGATGCCTTGGCATCCCCAAGCTTGAGCTTTTGTGTCTCCTTAATTCCTTTTATATCACGGTTTCATCTGAGTCTCAAAAACTTCATCCACACAAAAGTCAAAAAGAACTCGTGAGATAGGTTAGTACACATAAGAACAAATCAACACTTCATGTACTGCCAAGACAAGTTTCACAATAATTTTCAAACATCATCTACTGTTTACTATCATTTCCACAATTTATATCTACCAATATAGGCTATGGAAACTATAGGATAAGTAGATAACAAAACTATGACAGCAATCTGTCCAAACAGAACAGTCTGTAGCAATCTATTAAACCAGTGTACTTCTGTAACTCAAAAAATTATGAAAATTTAGGACATGATAAAGGATTTATATCAAAACACTGTGTAAAAATTTCATAAACGTTCCACATTCTAGTAAAATATGAAAATTCAAACACTACAGAGAAAGTTTCTGTTTTTAAACATCACACATCAAACATGCAATGCAAGCATCCTAAGGCAATTCTTGGAACTTTTTATTGAAAAACAAGATTATAAATAACATATAATAGATAACAACAAAATAAAATGATGCTACAAGCAAAACACATATTATGTGACGAATAAAAATATAGCTCTAAGTAAGATATATCGATAGTGTTGAAGACGAAAGAGGGGATGCCTTTCGGGGCATCCCCAAGCTTAGACGCTTAAGTCTTACTTAGATATTACCTTGGGGTGCCTTGGGCATCCCCAAGCTTAAGTTCTTGTCACTCCCTATTCTTCTCATATCGGTGTCTCACCCTAAACTTGAAAACTTCAATCACACAAAACTTAACGGAACTTCGTGAGATGGGTTAGTGTAATAAAGATAGATCATTCACTTAGGTACTGTCAAGACAAGATTAATAATTATTCTCACATAATAACTACTCTATTCTACCATTCCCATAATTTATATTACTAAATATAAGCTATGGATACACTAAAACAAGCAAACTACGCATGCAAAATAGAATCTGTCAGAAACAGAACAGTCTGTGAAGATCTGTAGTATAACCATACTTCCCTGTCCCTAAAAATTCTGAAAAATTAGGAAAACCTGAATAATTTGTATCAATATTTTGTGGAAATTTCATATCATTATCATGCTCCAGTAAAAAACAAAAATCACTGTACTAGAGTCAAAAGTTTTTGTTTTGGTTCAACATCAATTCTACTCATCTTGTGAGTCATCCCAAAGGCTTTACTTGGCACATTATTGAAATAAAAGGCATAAAACATGATTACTACAGTATCTTAATCATGTGAACACACAAAAACATAAATTAAAAGTGTTGGGTTGTCTCCCAACAAGCGCTTTTCTTTAAAGCCTAGGCATGATGATTTCAATGATGCTCACGTAAGAATAATATTTGAAACATGAAAGGGAGCATCATGAAACACATGACAAGCACATTTAAGTCTAACCCACTTCCTATGCATAGGGATTTTGTGAGCAAACAATTTATGGGAGCAAGAATCAACTAGCATAGGAAGGCAAAACAAGCATATCTTGAAGATTTTCAACACATAGAGAGGAAATTTGATATTATTGCAATTCTTACAAGCATATGCTCCTCCCTCATAATAATTTTCAGTAGCATCATGAAGGATTTCCACAATATAACCATCACATAAAGCATTCTTTTCATGATCTACAAGCATAGAAAATTTATTACTCTCCACATAAGCATATTTCTTCTCATTCATAATAGTGGGAGCAAACTCAACAAAATAACTATCATGTGACACTTGATTGACATAACCACATTCAATATTAAAATCATGATGACAAGTTTCATGGTTACTATCACTCTTTATAGCATACATGTCATCATCATAATCATCATAGATAGGAGGTATGTCATCATCATAATAAATTTGCTCATCAAAACTTGGGGGACTAAAAATATCATCTTCATCAAACATAGCATCCCCAAGCTTGTGGCTTTACCTATCATTAGCATCATGAATATTCAGAGAATTCATACTAGCAACATTACAATCATGCTCATCATTCAAGGAATTCTCATTAAGTATTTTCATAATTTCTTCCTCTACCAATTGAGCACAATTTTCTGAATCCTTATTTTCACGAAAGCCATTATAAAGACGATACACATGATGCAACCTAAACTCCATTTTTTTAGTTTTCTTTTATAAAAATAAAACTAGTGAAAAACAAGAAACTAAAAGATTTAATTGCAAGATGTAAAGATATAACTTCAAGTACTCACCTCCCCGGCAACGGCGCTAGAAAAGAGCTTGATGTCTACTACACAACTTGTTCTTGTAGACTCATGTTGGGACTCCAAGCGTAGAGTTTTGTAGGACAGTAGCAAATTTTCCTCAAGTGGATGACCAAAGGTTTATCAATCCGTGGGAGGCGTAGGATGAATATGGTCTCTCTCAAACAACCCTGCAACCAAATAATAAAAAGTCTCTTGTGTCCCCAACACACCAAATACAATGGTAAATGTATAGGTGCACTAGTTCGGCGAAGAGATGGTGATACAAGTGTAGTAATGATAGTAGATATTGATTTTTGTAATAGTAACAATAAAAAACAGCAAGGTAGCAAGTAACAAAAGTGAGCACAAACGGCATTGCAATGCTTGAAAACAAGGCCTAGGGTCCGTACTTTCGCCAGTGCAATCTCTCAACAATGCTAATATAATTGGATCACATAACCATCCCTCAACGTGCAACGAAAAATCACTCCAAAGTTCTAACCTAGAGGAGAACATAAGAAGAAATTGTTTGTAGGGTACAAAACCACCTTAAAGTTATCCTTTCTGATCGATCTATCCAAGAGTTCGTACTAAAATAACACCAAGTTATCCTTTCCGATCGATCTATCTAAGAGTTCGTACTAAAATAACACCATATGATACGCATCAACCAACTCTAATGTCACCTAGATACTCCAATGTCACCATAAGTATCCATGAGTTAATTATACGATACGCATCAAACAATTTCAGATTCATAATACTCAATCCAACACAAAGAACCTCAAAGAGTGCCCCAAGATTTCTACCGGAGAAAGTAGGACAAAAACGTGCATCAACCCCTATGCACAGATTACCCCAATGTCACCTCGGGAATCCGCGAGTTGAGTGCCAAGACATAGATCAAGTGCTCTACAATCCATAAAAGTATTCGATCCAGTAATAACAAAATCTCCAAGGGAAAACTCAATTCATCACAACAAGATAGAGAGGGGAAAACACCATATGATCCAACTATATTAACAAAGCCCACGATACATCAAGATCGTGACATCTCAAGAACACGAGAGAGAGAGATTGAACACATAGCTACTGGTGCAAACCGTCAGCCCCAAGGGTGGACTACTCCTTCCTTGTCATGGCCTCCGTCGGGATGATGAAGATGGCGACCGGAGATGATCTACGCTCTCCGGCAGGGTACTGGAACACCTCCAGATTGGTTTTTCGTCGATACAGAGAGTTGCGGCGGCGAAACTTCTGATCTAGGATTATTTCTGGGGGTTTCCGAATATATAGGATTTTTGGGCGTTGGTTTCACACGAAGATGGGCCATGAGGGGCCCACAAGACACCAGGCACGCTGGAGGGGGCTGGTGCGGCCTGGTGGGTTGTGGCCACCTCGTGGCTCTTCTAGCCCTCCCACGAAGCTTCTAGTGCCTCTTTTATTCCAAAAAAATCATCAAAAAGTTTCGTTGCATTTGGAGAACTTTTATTTCTGCACAAAAAATAACACCACGGTAGTTCTGCTGAAATCATCGTTAGTCCGGGTTAGTTCCAAAAAATGATATAAAGTTGCTATAAAATGATTATAAAACATCCAAGAATGATAATATAACAGCATGGAACAATAAAAAATTATAGATAAGTTGGAGACGTATCAGAATGGAATATGGTGGTAGATATCAAAGGGGTAAAAAGTGGAGAAGGTAGTCTCACATCAACTAGGCGTACCAACGGGCTATGGAGATGACCGTCAATAGATGTCAATGCAAGCAGTAGGGATTGCCATGCAAATGATGCACTAGATCTATAAGTGTATGAAAGCTCAACTGAAGCTAAGTGGGGTGTGCATCCAACTTGCTTGCTCATGAAGACCTCGGGCATTTGAGCAAGCCCGTCATAGGAATGTACAAGCCAAGTTTATAATAATGAAAAAGTAATTCCCACTAGCATATGAAAATGTCATAACATGAGACTCTCTATATGAGGAACAAGGTGCCACTTTGAGGCACAAGTGTGGTAAAAGATAGTAGCAAAGTCCCTTCTCTCATTTTCTCTCTTTTTTTTATTATAGTGGGCTCATTTGGCCTCCCTCATTTTTATTTCCTCGCTGGGACAATGCTCCAATAATGATGATCATCACACTTTTATTTACTTACAACTCGATATGAAGAACTGATAGGAAGATATGACTCTATATGAATGCCTCTGGCAGTGTACCAGGATGTGCAAAGATCTATCATGACATGTATCAAAAATATGATGAACGATGGCTTTGCCACAAATACTACGTCAGCTCTATATGATCATGCAAAGCAACATGATGATGAACGAACTGGTCATGTGAAGTGACGATGGAGTTTGCATGGCAATATATCTCGGAATGGCTATGAAAATGCCATGATAGGTAGGTATGTTGGCTGTTTTGAGGAAGATATAATAAGGCTTATGTGCAATAGAGCGTATCATGTCACGGGATTTGGATGCACCGGCGAAAGTTGCACCGATCCTCAAGGTGAGAATGGGTAATGCACGGTACCGAAGAGGCTAGCAAACATGAGAAGGTGAGATTGCGTATGTACATGGTTTCACATTAGTCATAAAGAACTCATATACTTATTGCAAAGTTTTATTAGTTTTATCATAGATCAAAGTACTACTCGCATGCCCCGAGGGAAGAGGTTGGTAGGAGTTAACCATCGCGCGCTTCCGACCTGAAACAACACTAGGATTTCAACGAGAAATAGAAATGCTCACACATCATCACCATGCCTTTTTAATTTTTAGACGAACAAGAAGTTAACCTCTCTTAATATCGACACTTCTACGGATCAACAATTATGAACTCACACCTTTTTCATATTACCACATCAATATCATTAACCCACAATTTCTCTATATGTGGTACATGATGGTTTTAATTATCACTCATTGAATACCTATTATTTTTGGACTAGTCTTATGACCCATGCAAATTACCGTCACTATTTATTAACTCTCAAAAAATATAAGTGAAGAGCGAGAGTGAAATTATTTCTATAAAATCTACACGCCACCGTGCTAAAAAAGATATAAGTGAAGTACTAGAGCAACTGCTAAGCTCAAAAGATATAAGTGAAGCACACAGAGTATTCTAACAAATTATGATGAAGGTGTGTCTCTCTCAAATAGGTGCATCCAGAAAATTATGATTGTGGCAAACTAAAAGTAAAAGAAAACAAAAACAAACGATGCTCCAAGCAAAACTCATATCATGTGATGAATAAAAATATAGCTTCAAGCGACATACCGATGGATTGAGACGAAAGAGGGGATGCCTTCCGGGGCATCCCCAAGCTTAGACGCTTGAGTCTTCCTTAGAATATTACCTTGGGGTGCCTTGGTCATCCCCAAACTTAGGCTCTTGCCGCTCCTTATTCCTTTGTCCATCATGATAACACCCAAAACTTGAAAATTTCAATCACACAAAACTCAACAAAACTTCGTGAGATCCGTTAGTATAAGAAACACATTGAATACTTTATGTACTGTTATAAATTGATTCTTATTTCATAATTGCATAATAGGTACTGTATTCTAACTTCTCCATGGCTTATACCCCCTCGATACAATCCATAGCGTAATCAAAACAAGCAAACTATGCAAGCAAAAACAGAATCTGTCTAAAACAGAACAGTCTGTAGCAATATGTAGAGAACCTATACTTATGAAACTCTAAAAATTCTGAAAAATTAGGAAATTCTCGATAATTTGTATATAAATACTGTGTAAAATATTCAGATCATTATCATTCTCTAGTAAAAAATTAAAATTCCTGTACTGGAGTCAAGAGTTTCTGTTTTTTTTCCAGCATCGATTCTACTCATCTTGTGAGTCATCCCAAAGGCTTTACTTATCACAAACACTAATTAAAACATAAAAACACAATCATTACAGAGGAAATAATCATGTTATAAAAACAAACATAAAGTAAAAAGCAAAAATAATGATAACTATTGGGTTGCCACCCAACAAGCGTTATTGTTTTACGCCCCTAGCTAGGCATAATGCATAGTTTCAAGTGTTGTCATCTTTGACACTCCACGCATAAGTAGCTCTCATGATTGTTTCATAAGGTGGTTTAATTCTATTTCTAGGGAAGTGTTCCATCCCTTTCTTTAATGGGAATTGGAACCTTATGTTTCCCTCTTTCACATCAATAATTGCACCTATAGTTCGTAGGAAGGGTCTTCCAAGTATTATGGGACAAGTAGGATTGCAATCAATATCAAGCACAATAAAACTACAAGCACATAATTTTTATTTTCAATAATAAGCACATCATTAATCCTACCTAGAGGTTTCTTAATGGTAGAATCTGCAAGATACAAGTTAAGGGAACAATCTTCAATATTAGTGAGACTAAGCACATCACAAAGAGATTTAGGAATAATTGAAACACTAGCACCAAGGTCACACAAGGCATTGCATTAATATTTATTTATATTTATTTTGATAGTTGGTTCCCACTCATCATGCAATTTTCTAGGAATAGAAACTTCAAGCTCAAGTTTCTCATCATAAGCTTTTATCATAGCTTCTACTATATGTTCGGTAAAAGCTTTGTTTTGTTCATAAGCATTGGGTGAGCTAATAATGGTTTGCAACAAGGAAATACATTCTACTAAAGTGCAATTATCATAATTAAAGTCCTTCTAATCGAAAATAGTGGGCACATCACTAGTTAAAGTTTTGACCTCTGCAAGCCCACGTTTTTTGGTTTTAGCATCAAAATCATCACCCTCCAAGCAAATGGGACGCTTCTCAACTAGAGTTGACTCATCTTCAGTCCCTTTATTATTTATATTCAGATAAGTAAACAAATATTCAATAGGAGAAGTACCAATCATGTTAAGATCTTCATCATGATTTGCAATAGGGAAAGATTCCGGTTTGGCGGCCATCCTATTTACTAGAGTGGTTTGCGTATCAAATATTTTTCCTAACAATTCTTCAGTGTGAGAAAATTGTGATTGGAGGTTAGACACTTCTTTATTGACCTCATCAAGTTGCTTACTACTAGCATCTAGCAAAATTGCATGTTCTTTTATTTCCGAAGCAAATAATTTATTGTGCTCTTATTGTGAAGTCATGAAAGTCTTCATAGACCCTTCTATTTCCGACATTCTTTGGTAGTAGGAAGTATTGTAAAATCTATCTTGAGACATGGTGACCGAACAAGCAAAGTAACAAGCAGGACAAGTAAACTAGTGACAAGCAAAGATAAATATTTTGTATTTTTGATTTTTATGAAACAAACTAAATATAGCAGCAAATAAAAAGAAGAACAAGTGAATGATAATTTGTGTGAAGTTACTTGCTAGTTGGTGATGATATTCCCCAGCAACGGCGCCAGAAATCCTTCCTGATACTTGTGATCTGCGTTGGGTTTTCCGTGAAGAGGAATGGGTAATTGCAGCACAATACGGGTAAGTATTTCCCTCAGTTATGAAACCAAGGTTTATCGAACCAATAGGAATATCGATCCTCAACCGTCTTCAGCGGCTGTACACAAAAGAGCAAACAACTTGCACCCAACGCGGGCAAGAGGGTTGTCAATCCCCTTGATCTCGTTATTTGCAAGCAAATGAGTTGTGTAGATAATTGTAAATTGCAAAATAAAATGAAAGACAAATGATGGCAGCAAGATAATAATAGTGTTTATGAATTTATATGTGAATAGACCCGGGGGCCATAGTTTTCCCTAGCGGCATCTCTCATGTAGGCAACATACGGTGGGTAACAAATTACTGTTGGGCAATTGATAGAAAAGCGGATAGATATGCGATTTTCACGACAATGATCATGTGTATATAGGCATCACGTCCATAAAAAAATAGGCCGACTCCTACCTACACCTATTACTATTACTACACTCATCGACCGCTATCCAACATGCATCTAGAGTATTAAGTAAAATAGAGTAATGCATGGAGAACGATGACATGATGTAGACAAAGTAAACTCAAGCAATATGAATAAAACCCATCGTGTTATCCTTAGTAGCAACAACACAAAGACGCAACTTGTCCCCTTCTGTCACTGGGATATAGAAACTCGTCAGGTTGAACCTACTGCAACACACCTCTCTCACTGAAGAAAGATCAATCTACATGGCCAAAGCAAATCAATAGATCGGAGAGAATTACGAAGCTATAATGATCATGCACTTAAGAATCATAATATATATCAGAGGTGACTCAAATACTTTTCATGAATAATCTAAACATAAACCCACAATTCATCGGATCCCAACAAACGCACCAGACAAAAGGATTACATCGGATAGATCAAAGCGAAGATGCGATGATCATTGTCTTGAAGATCAATAGAGAGAGAGATTGCCATCTAGGTACTAACTACAGACCCGTAGGTCTGTGGTGAACTATAACACATCATCATGATGACAACAAGGTTGATGAAGAGGCCCTCCATGATCGATCCCCCCCGGCAGGGTGCCGGAACGGAGCTCCAAATGGCCTTTCGACGTAACAGAGACTTGCGGCGGCGTAAAAAGAGTTTCAGGACTGCCTCCAGGGTTTTCACGATATTAGAGAATTTATAGGCCAGAGAACGAGGTCGGGGGAGCCGCCAGGGGCCCACAAGCCATCAGGACGCCCCCCCTAGGGCACACCCTGTTGGCTTGTGGGGCCCTTGTGTGGCTCCCGGCTTCCTTCCGAATATCCAAAGTCTTTTGGTCCAGAAAAAATCATCAAAAAGTTTCGTGGCAATTGGACTTCGTTTGGTACTGTAAACCTGAAAAGTGAAAAACATGCAAAAAACAACAATTGGCACTGGGCACTGGGTCAATAGGTTAGCGCTCAAAAATATATAAATTGGTAAATAAATACTTAAAAACTATCCTAGAATGATAATATATCAGCGTGGAACAATAAAAAATTATAGATACGTTGGAGACGTATCAGAGGGATTTACAACATCTTTATCGACACCCATTCCATGGTGTGGCAAAAGAATAGAAGGTAGCTTGGCGGACGACACAGAAGGAGATGCAATCCTTGCCGGGATACGTCGCTAGCTTGACACCTCATGGCGCATTCAATGCGTCTGACCTAGTCCGTGAGGGTTAGGTATTTCCCACAACCACCTCTGCTGACACTCTGATAGAGGGCAGTATCCACTGTTCACCAGATGTAAAGACCATTTTGCCACTGTGGTAACCCCTTGTCTATAAAAGGAGGCCCATGGCTACCTTTACAAAGGTCGACACCCTATTCACTCTACACGTGTAGCTGCACTCCCGAGGCACCTCTTGTCGGGGTTGCTGCGCCGTGTATTGTGAAGACTCATAAACCACAACAACACATGACGTAGGGTTTTACGCTCCGGCGGCCCGAACCTGTCTAAATCCCCGCGTACGCAGGAATCAGTGATGCTCTTTGCGTGTTAGAGACCGCCCTGCCTAATCACAAATGGTCCTTGCCGGGCCCATAGATGGTCGTTCCACGACATCTTTGGCGCACCAGGTAGGGGGTGAGATCTCTTGTGTGAACCTTCACTGATCTCTGCGCACCTTCATCAGCAGATTCATCGACGCCCATGGCCCCCCAAGAAGGCCAAGGGCGCGGCGACATCTGTTGCGACCACATCTAAGCTACCATCTCAGGCAGCCATCGACAGCGCCGACGGAGGCGACCCCCGCACTCACCACGCTGGTGAGCACAGCCACAACAACACGCGAGACTCTGCAAGCCATGTCCCGGACCCCGCTGTCATAGAGACGCGGGACGCACCGACGGCATCGGGGGTTGATGCCGAGGCAGCGGCGGCCGCTGCGGCCGCAGCTGCAGCGGCGGCGAAGGCGACTGCACCCCCGATGCGACCTATGTAGGGCAACCGCGACCAACACCCCCGAGGCGGCGAGCCGGGGCGGCGCGCGGACGATGCCCCCCACGTCCTTCCCAAGCCGCGCGGGACCAAGCTCGACAACAACCTCCTGGGGCAGATGGGCGGCGTGTGACGACGCGGGCGGACGCTCCTCCAGACAATGTCAGGAGTAAGAGCGCCACCCAGGCCTCACGCCGCTCCATGCCCAGAACCACGAAAGAAGCTCTGGCATAGGCGCAGCTGTTGCTGAACTTCCCGCCTGCGCCGGAGAAGATGGAGGACTGGTGGGCGACCATATAGAGTTTGTTGAGCTTCGCAAACCGCGACAAGCTGGAGGGAGTAGGACCGTCGCACACACGCCAAGCGGCTCCGGGAGGCCCGGCCACCGGACACAACGTTGGCGGGGCACCTACAGTCCAATCACCTCCGCAGCGAACCTCCTGCCGGACCGACGTACAAGACGAGGTGTCGTACGCCTCGCCGGACCCACGGCGGGACCATGACCAACGCCAAATCCTGAAGGATAGGCGCAAGGAGGACGCCCGCACGACCATCGAGAGACGACACGAGACTCGTCGTCAAACTGATGGCTGCGCAGACCCTGCCGTCGACGAACCCATGCCGGGGGCGCCCGACAGCCTACCCTACGAGGCGGGATGCCCGGCGTTCACCCGTGAGTTGCGGCAGGTTCGCTGGCCTTCCAGTAGGGCCTTCAAACCCGAGCTGCTCGACAAGTACGACGGCAAGATCAGTTCCTCAGAGTTCCTCGGCATCTACACCATCGCCGTGCAAGCCGCCAGGGGATGGGAGGAGAAGATACTCTCCAACTACTTCCCGCTGGCGTTCAAGCCCAACGTGAGGAGTTGGCTGACGAACTTGTCGGAGGGGTCCATCTCATCTTGGGCGGATCTGTGCAATCAGTTCGTTGGCGCGTACCATGGGGGCCACCAGCTCCCAGGGCAGCCCAGCGACTTGCATGTGCTTCCCCAGAGGGACGCAGAGACCCTCCGCAAGTATATCCAGAGGTTCAGCTGCGTGCAACATAACATTCTAGACATCCACCCCGCCGCCGTGATTGCTGCATTCCACACGAACGTGTGCAATCGGCGGATGCGGGAGGATATGAGCATCAACAAGGTGCGAGATGTCGCCGAGCTATATGCTCTGGCTGACAAATGCGCGCGCGCTGAAGAGAGGAGGAGACTCCCCGGAGAAGACGCTGGCGCTGAGGTCGACTCCGACGACGACGATGCGTCAGCTACCAAGAAGAAAGGCCAGAAGCGCAACAAGAAGCGCAAGGGGAAGGCATTGATGGCTGTCGAAGAGGGCGGCAACCCCGACTCCGCCAAGAAGTCCAAGTCCGAGGGGTCCGGCAAGAACATCGCCGCGTGCTCCGGAGACGACGAAGCCACGGCGGGGGAAAAGACTAGTGGGCCATATTGCAAGATCCATCGCACCAAGAGCCACGAGATCAACAGCTGCCGCCAAGTAGGACAACTTGCCGAGAAGCAGAGGCAAGAGTACGAAAGGCGCGACAAGGAAAAGGGTCAAGACGGTGCGGGTGGCTTCGGCAAGAAAAATAGCGATGGGCGTGGTGGCCGCCGCAGCAAGGCCAAGCAGCAAAAAAGAGAAGCCTGCTAGAGGCCGAGGCAACAAATCTGATGACGATGACGGCACAGACGAAGAAGAAACCGAAGACCCGGAGTTCCAGAAGGCTTTTGACGCCATGTGCGTTGACGGAGGCGCATCTTTGCACTACTCTCACTGGCAACTGAAGCAGTGGGCCCACGAGATCAACGCGGCGGAACTAGCGGCAGAGGCAAGGAAACCCTTGAAATGGTCCAACAGTCCCATCATCTTTGATGCTGAGGACCACCCTGACCACATCACTGCCTTCGGGTGCGTGTCGTTGTTGTTATCACCAACAATACGCAACCTCAAGGTCACCAAGATGTTGGTCGATAGTGGGGCCGGGATGAATCAGATTTCACCAGACATGATCAAGCGCCTGCAGATCCCTGAATCAGATCTCAAGCCGACGGGATCTTTTGAAGGGGTCAACCCGAGAAGATCTTAGACAAAGGGGAAGATAACTTTGTCGGTCATGTTCGGCAACGAGCTCAACTTCAGGACGGAGAAGATTGTCTTCGACGTCGTGAAGATGTCGCTGCCATACAATGGGATCCTGGGCCGACCGGCGCTGGCAAAGTTCATGGCGGCGTCTCACCACGCCTACAACACACTCAAGATGCCATGGCCGAGGAGCGTCATCACCATCAAGGCCGACAACAAGAACGCAGTCCTCTGTGTAGACAAGCTCTTCCCGGAGGCAGTAGCAGCGTCTGCCGACGAGGCACTCGCTCCTGTCGGCAAAGCTCCCGGGGGGCAAAACAAGGATAAGAGCTCTGGCGAGTCTCGTAAGAACTTCGGGAAGCACACGGTAGAGTGCAGCACGCACGTCGAGGGCTTACCAGAGACCTCGACCGCCAAGAGCAAGAAGGACGAGGCCGCAAAACTCTTGCCAGGTGGAACGAGTCACTCAGAGTGGTGCGAACCACCTAGAGACCGGAAGCGACACCCAAAATGCGCAGTTCGCATATATACTGGGCGCTTCCGCAAAAGTTCCACCCGTGGGGTGATACGTCTCCAACGTATCTATAATTTTTGATTGTCCCATGCTATTATATTATCATTCTAGGATACTTTTTGAGTAATTATTTACCAATTTATATTGTTTTGAGCACTACCCTATTGACCCAGTGCCCAGTGCCAGTTCCAGTTTTTTGTGTGTTTTTTGTCTCGCAGAAATTCCATATCAAACGAAGTCCAAACGCGATAAAACTTTATGGAGTTTTTTTGGAATATATGTGAATTTTGGGAGTCGGAATCAAGACAAGACGATGCTAGAGGGCCCCACAAGCCAACAGGGCACGGCCTGGGGGGGCGCCCTGATGGCTTGTGGCCAGCCCTTAAGTCGGTTGAGGCTCTCCTTCCGCCGCAAGAAATATATTTTCATGATAAAAATCCCCTGAAAATTTTAGCCCGATTGGAGTTACGGATCTCCAGATATTTAAGAAACGGTGAAGGGCCAGAAAACAGTCGCGAAAACAAAAGAGAAACAGAGAGATAGATCCAATCTCGGAGGGGCTCCTGCCCTCCAGGAGCCATGGTGGCCATGGACCAGAGGGGAAACTCTCCTCCCACCTAGGGAGGAGGCCAACGAAGAAGAGGAAGGAGGGGGCTCTCTCCCCCTCTCTCCCGGTGGCGTCGGAGCGCCGCCGGGGCAATCATCGTGACGGCGATCTACACCAACAACTTCGCCGCCGTCACCACCAACTCTCCCCCCTCTATGCAGCGGTGTAAAACCTCTCTTCCCCGCTGTAATCACTACTTAAACATGGTGCTTAATGCTATATATTGTTATCCAATGATGCGTGGCTATCCTATGATGTTTGAGTAGATTTGTTTTGTCCTACGGGTTAATTGTGGTATGAGGTTATTGATATGAGTTGTATGTTGATATGGTGTTGTCCAAAGGTGCCCTCCGTGAGGCGCACACGTGAGGGAATCATGCTAGAGGGTTTGCAATATGTTCATGATTCGCTTATGGTCGGTTAGTGAGTGACTGAAACACAAACTCGAGTAAGGGAGTTGTTTCCGTATGGGAGTAAAGAGGACTTGATGTTTAATGCTATGGTTGGGTTTACCTCAATGATTTCTAGTAGTTGCAGATGCTTGCTAGAGGTCCAATCATAAGTGCATATGATCCAAGTACGGAAAGTGTGTTAGCGTATGCCTCTCCCTCATTGCATATGATAATTATCTATCATGTTATGTTCAATTGCCTATGGACAATCTTTCTCTTGCGTTACACAAAAAGGCTTTCTACTAAACAACTTACTTATTAATCTTTATCTAAACAGCCCCTAACTTTTATTTACTTGTCCTTTATTACTTTGCAAAACTACCTATTACTCCTACTAAGTACTTCTAGTTTCCTTCCCGCAAAGTAGTTTCATACTTGTTCTAGGTAAAGTAAGCGTTAGTGTGCGTACAGTTGTATCGGTGGTCGATAGAACCTGAGAGAATATTAATTCTACCTTTAGCTCCTCATTGGGTTCGACACTCTTACTTATCGAAAAAGGCTACAAACGATCCCCTACACTTGTGGGTTATCAAGACCTTTTTCTGGCGCTGTTGCCGGGGAGCAATAGCGTAGTGGTTGATATTCTCGTGTGTGCTTGTTTGCTTTATCACTAAGCAATTTTTATTTTTCATTATAAGTTGTTTTCTATCTTTAGATATGGGTAGGAAAGACAAAATACCAAAAAATTAGATGTACTTGCTACTCCAAAAGTTGAGGAACCACTAGTGTTCCGTACTACCAAAGCTTATTACTTGGATCATCTTCGATCCCTTTGTGCTCGTGCTGAAAACCTTGCTACCTTAGTTGAGGGAAATCATTAAATGAGCATGCTTATTATGTGCGACATCGCATATCTCAAAAAGGGAAACTCTTGTGGCATCAAATTAATACTTTGCGTTGCTATGCTTGGAATTTATGGGAAATACATGATTTTACTTGTTGTTGTGAAGAAACTAAAAAACACCTTCCCTACCAATGTGTGTTTAATGATAATGAAATACTATCTTCTTATGCCAAGGAGGCCTATTATTATTATGAAGTTGAACAAATTGAAGAATTTGTTGCTTTTAAGGGTGCATATGAAATTGCTTCTTTGATTGAAAAGTGTGATGCTACTCTTCACAAATCTGAAAATTTGCTGTACTCAAATATTGCTATGAAAACTATGCTTCTAATGCTTATGTTAAAGAATTTATTGAAAGAATGTCAGCTGCCTTGGAAGAGACTAATATTATGCAGGAATCTATGGAAGAAGAAATTCCTGAAACTGTGAGCTCATTAGATGAAAAAGATGAGGAGGGGAGCAAAGAACAAAAGGAGGAAGAGCGGATTAGCTACCCGTGCCCACCTTCTAATGAGAGTAACTCTTCAACTCATACATTGTTTAATTTCCCTTCGTACATACTGAAGGATGATTGCTATGATCCCTTGGATTCATTTGAAATATCCCTTTTTGATGAACTTGATGCTTGCTATGCTTGTGGCCATGATGCCAATATGAATTATGCTTATGGAGATGAACTTGCTATAGTTCCTTATGTTAAGCATGAAATTGTTGCTATTGCACCCACACATGATAGTCCTATTATCTTTTTGAATTCTCCCAACTACACTATATCGAAGAAGTTTGCACTCATTAAGGATTATATTGATGGGTTGCATTTTAATATTACACATGATGATTTTGCTGAATATAATATGCATGTGCTTGCTGCTCCTACTTGCAATTATTATGAGAGAGGAACAAAATCTTCACCTCTCTATCATTCCAATACTATAAAATTGCGAGAAACTACTTATGCTATGTATTGGCCTTTACTTGATGTGCATGAATTGTTCTTGTATTGCATGCCAATGCATAGGAAGAGAGTTAGACATCGTTGTTATATTCTACATATTACTTTGTGCTCACTACTAAATTACAAATCATTGTTAATTAAAATTGGCTTTGATATACCTTGGGATTCAGGTGGATCAATTCTTTGAGCACTATATGCCTAGCTTAATGGCTTTAAAGAAAGCGCTGCCAGGGAGACAACCCGGAAGTTTTAGAGAGTCATTTATTTCTGTTGTGTGCTTTTAAAATAATTAAAAACAAAAAATAAAGTGGGGAACTTAAACCTTTTTCAAAAAGAAAAGTGAAAGTGAGAAAGACGAGCACCGTTGAAGCAGGGGCTAGCCTTGAACTTTGTTCATGCCCATGGAAACTTTGTGAATCTTGATTACAGAAGCTTTTCAACAAAAATAATTATCCCCTTGTACAAATCCATTGTATTATAAAAATAATGTGCCAAGAATTACCTTTAGGATGTTTTAATTGCTTGCTTGATATGTGCTATGTAAAAACAGAAACTTTTGTTGTAGTGTTTGAATTTTCATATTTTACCGTAGCATGGAAAAATTCTGAAATCTTTACAAAATACTGTTATACAAATTCTTTATTACGTCCTAATTTTTAGAATTTTTTGAGTTACAGAAGTATACGTTCCATCTCCATCTTTATAAACTGTCCTGTTTTTCACAGATTGCTGTTAGAGTTGCTTTGCGTGCTTATGTTTGAATTCTTGTTGAGCCCCATTGACATGGGAGCCATAGAATTGTGATAGCATACATTGGGTAATGTTAGATTATAATTATGCAATAATGTTATGGCAAGACATGATGGGATTTGGTGTTATGTGTACTAACGTTTTTAATAAAAGTTTTGTCAAGTTTTGTGTGGATGAAGTGTTCAAAGATCGAGGAGGTGTCGATGTGAGAAGAATAAGGAGAGACAAGAGATCAAGCTTGGGGATGCCCAAGGCACCCCAAGTAAATATTCAAGGAGACTCAAGTGCCTAAGCTTGGGGATGCCCCGGAAGGCATCCCATCTGTCTTCTTCAACAATTATCGGTATGTCTCAGTTTTTGTTTTGTTCATATGATATGCGTAAATTCTTGGAGCGTCGTGTGACTTTTATTTTCCTTTTAGCAATGCGCCATGCTGGTTTGGGAAAGTCCATGGTTGATTTATAGGGTGCTCTTTGCACTTCACATATATATTTTGAGTATGGCTTTATAGAATGCTTCATGTGCTTCACTTATATCATTTGAAGTTGGATGCTTGTTTCTCTACATATAGAAACCCGTTATTTGTAGAATGCTCTTTTGCTTCACTTATATTTATTAGAGCATGTCCAGGTCTTTTGTATTAAGAATTAAACTCTCGTTCTTCACTTATATTTGTTTGAGAGTTAATAAACAGTGATGGTAATTTGCATGGGTTATAAGACTAGTCCAAAAATAATAGGTATTCAAGGAGTGATAATCAAAACCTTCATGTAGCACATTAACGAGAAATTGTGGGTTAATGATATTGATGTGGTAATGTGAAAGGGTGTGAGTGCATCATTGTTGATTCGTAGAAGTGTCGGTATTATGAGGTGTTAACTTATTGTTTGTCTAAAAATTAAAAAGGTATGGTGAGGATGTGTGAGCATTTCTATTCCTCGTTAAAATCCTAGTGTTGTTTCGGGTCGGAGGCGCGTGATGGTTAACTCCTCCCAACCTCCTCCCTCGGGGCATGCGAGTAGTATTTTGATTTGTGATAAAACTAATAAAACATTGCAATAAGTATATGAGTTATTTATGAATAATGTGAATCCATGGATATACGCACTCTCGCCTCCACATATTTGCTAGCCTCTTCGGTACCGTGCATTGCACATTCTCACCTCGGGGATCGGTGCAACTTTCGCCGGTGCATCCAAACCCCGTGACATGATACGCTCTGTTGCATATAAGCCTCATTATTGTTGGAAATATGTCCTGGAGGCAATAATAAATTAGTTATTATCATATTTCCTTCTTCATGATAATCGTTTATTATCCATGCTGGAATTGTATTGATCGGAAACTCAGATACATGTGTGGATACATAGACAACACTATGTCCCTAGTGAGCCTCTACTAGACTAGCTCGTTGATCAAAGATGGTCAAGGTTTCCTGGCCATAGACATGAGTTGTCATTTGATAATGGGATCACATCATTAGGAGAATGATGTGATGGACAAGACCCAAACTATGAACGTAGCATATGATCGTGTCAAGTTTATTGCTATTGTTTTCGGCGTGTCAAGTATCTGTTCCTATGACCATGAGATCATGCAACTCACTGACACCGGAGGAGTACCTTGTGTGTATCAAACGTCGCAACATAACTGGGTGACTATAAAGGTGCTCTACAGGTATCTCCGAGGGTGTCTGTTGGGTTGGCGTGGATCGAGACTGGGATTTGTCACTCCGTATGACGGAGAGGTATCTCTGGGCCCTCTCGGTAATACAACATCACAAGAAGCTTGCAAGAAATGTGACTAAGGAGTTAGTCGCGGGATCTTGTATTACGGAACGAGTAAAGAGACTTGCTGGTAACGAGATTGAACTAGGTATGGAGATACCGACGATCGAATCACGGGCAAGTAACATACCGATGGATAAAGGGAACTGCATACGGGATTGTCTGAATCCTTGACATCGTGGTTCGACTGATAAAGATCTTCTTAGAATATGTAGGAACCAATATGGGCATCCAGGTCCCGTTATTGGTTATTGACCGTAGAGGTGTCTCGGTCATGTCTACATAGTTCTCGAACCCGCAGGGTCTGCACACTTAACGTTCAGTGACGATTTGGTATTGTTGAGTTATGTATGTTGGTGACCGAAAGTTGTTCGGAGTCTCGAATGAGATCCCGGACATCACAAGGAGCTCCGTAATAGTTCGGAGGTAAATATTTATATATGGGAAGTCATATTTTGGCTACCGGAAAAGTTTCGGGTTTTTCCGATATTGTACCGGGAAGCTTCCGGAAGGTTCCGGAAGGTTCCAGAGGGTTCCGGAGGAGTCCAGAAGGATCCCTCCAGCCTCTAGGACGTGCATGGGATGTAAGGGGGCATCCAAGCCTTGTTGGGACAGCCCCCAAGGGCCCATGCGGCTAGGGGGTAGGAAACCCTAAAGGGGAAGGCACCTAGGAGGTGCCTTGGGGAAGGCACCTAGGAGGTCCCTCCTCGCCGCCGCCCCCTTCCTTGGAGGAAGGGCTAGGGATGCCCCCCATCTACCCCCTCCTCCTATATATAGAGAGGGAGAGGGAGGGCAGCCGCACCCCAAGGCATAGGTGCAGCCCTCCCTCTCTCCCTAGATCTGTTTCTCCACTGAAAACGCATCTGCGGTAGCGCTTGGAGAAGCCCTTGCTAAGATTGCTCCACCACCACTGTCGGTGCACTAGTACAAGGGTACCCAGTGCCCCTGACTTATGCACAGGCAGTAGAGCAGAAAATCCTGACAGCAATCAAGACCAAGACTCCAGCAAGCTCAACGCGACAACCCAGGCCTGGACTGCGTCGCGCCAAGCACACACCTGCCAGGGACCCAGACGAATGCACCTCTCAGAAGACCCGGCAAGCCATTTCCCGGCAGGCGTCAGCCATCCATCCACCACTCCACCCCATCGCTACGCCTGTCACTTATCGATGCGGTGTCGAGCCCTCAGGCGGCTAATCAGCTCTCGCTAAGCACGTGGCGACACTCCGGAAGGCAAGTTACGCTCGGTTGACACCCGCCCTACAGCGTGTCAAGATCTTAAGCAGCGACCGGCCAAGCGGTGGCAAGGGCTTGCCGGGGATGCACCCCCAAGCGCCACCTAGGCAGGTAATCATGACATTTTGTCTTAAATGCCAGAGTTAGGTATGATAGCTCTGCTTAGCTATCTAATCGATAGATAATGTCTGTTTTGCCACTGTGGTAGCCCCTTGCACTATAAAAGGAGGCCCAAGGCAACCTAGCTCAAGGTTGGCAACTCGAACCCCCTGAACGCTTGTACTCGCATAGCCGCTGTTCCCCCGGCATTAGTCCTTGCCGGGGTTAGGCGCCCTGCGTTCTTCGTGTTCCCCCAATCAATCCACCAAAAAGCAGGAGTAGGGTTTTACGCTTAGCAGCGGCCCGAACCTGGGTAAAATGCCTGACCCTTGATCGTTGCGTCGTCTCATGCTCTCCGCTCTTCGTGCAACGTGACCCCCCTGCCGAACCACAAGGGATCTATGGTCCCATAGGTGATCGTGAGCATTCGTGCCCTGACATCTTTGGTGCGCCAGGTAGGGGGCGTGCATCATTTGTGCGAACCCGAGTTCGTGAATGGCGGATCGGTCTCCATCGTCATCTTCTTCAACAATGGCTCCAAAGAAGAAATCCAGTGCGGCTGCACATCCCTCGTCCTCGAAGGCTCCCTCACACGCGGCCGTCGGCGCCGAAGGCGCCGTGGTGGCTGCGACCGAAGCGGGCGTTGTGGACGACGCGGTCAGCGCGGGCGGCGCCCCCATCCAGCCTTTCATGGCCGGGAATGGAGCAGGAGGCGCCGGAGGGGAGCAAGTACATCAACAACATGGCGAGCTCGGCCTCAATGCCACGGGCGGAGGGAACGTCCGTTCGTCACCTCCCCGCCGCGTGGATGGCCAAGGCCGCCTCAGCGGCGCCCAGTCCGGTGCGAACCGTGACCTTCCGACCGCACCCGTCGCCAGCGAGATTGTTGGGCGAGCGCCTCATGCAGTGCGAGACGGGGTGCCCAACGGAGCCGCAGCTCCTCAGGATCGGCCTGCAACCCACCAGAAAGCTCCAGCGAGTGGCGCGCAACATCAAGGACGCGACGACGCTTCTCTTGGTCTTACCAAGAGTCGAGCCACGTCGAGGTCCGCCTCTTTTGCCATGCCTGGCACCACAGAGGAGGCCATGGCGAGAGTCCAAATGCTGCTCAACTTCATGCCAGCAGCTGATAAGATGGATGAATGGAGAGCCACCATTCAAAGTTTGATTTCCGTCGCGGCGTATGCGAACAGCAGCGGCAGCCCAGGGCGGCGAGCGCGTAGAAGGGGCCACCCCAACGGTGCAGTCCCCTCCGCGACAACAGGCCCAGAGGAAGCCACAACAAGCTTCACATGCTGACGGCCGTGACGAGGCATCCATAGTCTCGTCTGTTCCGCACGACCGCCAGGATCAGTGGCATGTCCTTGAAGACCGGCGGAAGGAAGACGCGCGCATCACCATCGAGCGACGTCGCGAAGCACACCGTCAATCCGACAAGCCCAACGGTCCAGACGTCGGCGACCCCGCGCCCAGTGTCGGCGAGTACCTTCCTTACGAGGTTGGTTGCCCTGCCTTCACTAGCGAGCTGCGACGGGTCCGCCGGCTGTCGACCCGAGCCTTCATGCCTGAGCTACCGGAGAAATACGATGGGAAGCTAAACCCCGCGGAGTTCTTGGGCATCTACACGATAGCTGTTCAAGGTGCGGGAGGAAGAGATGAAAAGGTGCTCGCCAACTATTTCCCTTTGGCGCTCAAGCCCAATGTGAGATCATGGTTGATCCACCTGCCGGAAAATTCCATTTCCTCTTGGGCTGATCTGTGCAACGAGTTTGTTGGCGCCTTCACTGGTGGTCATCAAGAGCCAGGCCAGCCCAGCGATCTCCAAGTCCTCCCGCAGAAGGAGGGAGAAACCTTGAGAAAGTATATCCAGAGATTTAGCCGGGTACACCGCAACATCCCTGAGATCCATCCCATGGCAGTGATTGCCGCGTTCCACTCGAACGTGCGCAACAGGAAGATGCGAGCCAAGATGAATGTCAAGCTCCCCAAGACTGTCAATGAGCTTTACACCTTGGCGGATAAGTGTGCTCAAGCTGAAGAAGGGCGGCGACTTCCCGGAGAAGAGGCGGGCGTCAAAGTGGACTCTGATGATGACGACGATGCCCCCGACCCGAAGGGAAGGAACAGGAAGCGCAACAAGAAGCATAAGGGAAAAGCAGTGCTGGCTATCGAGAGCTCTGGAGACCTCAGTACCGGCAAGAAGGTGAAAGCTGAAACCCCCGGCAAGGGAGCTGCCGCGTGTGCTGATTGCCGGGAGGCTGCTGCCGCTGAGAAGACCGGGAAGTCCGACGGGCCATACTACAAAATCCACCGCACCAAGGGCCATGATCTCCAAGAATGTCGACAGGTCGAGCAACTTGTTGAGAAACAGAGGGCCGAGTAAGAGAAACGCGACAAAGAAAAGGGCCAGGATGGCGCTGCCGGGAAGGGCCGTGGCGAATGTGGTAGTCGCCGCAGCAAAACCCCGCAACAAAAGGAAAGACCCGCCAGAGGCCGAGAGAAGAATGAAACAGATAATATGAGCGAAGATGAGGATGATGATGAGGATTCCAGTGACATGGAGTTCCAGAAGGCAACCGAAGCCATGTGCGTTGATGGGGGTGCATCCTTGCACTCCTCTCGCCGCCAGCTCAAAGAATGGGCACGCGAGGTCAATGCTGTGGAACCAACTGTAGAATCAAGGAAACCACTTAGGTGGTCCCGCACACCTATCATCTTTGACGAAGAGGATCATCCTGACCGTACCACCATGGTTGGATGTTTGTCGTTGTTGGTTTCCCCGACAATCCGCAACCTCAAGGTGTCTAAGATGTTAGTTGACGGTGGGGCCAGATTAAACTTGATCTCTCCTAGAGTGGCTGAGAAACTGCAGATCCTTGATGAAGAGCTCGAAGCCACGGGTACGTTCCAAGGAATCAACCCCGGCAGGAGCCGACCCAAGGGAAAAATCACTCTGCCTGTGACATTTGGCGGAGAGTTGAACTTCCGAACAGAAAGGATAGTGTTCGACGTCGCCGAAATCCCACTGCCCTACAATAGAATCCTTGGTCGCCCAGCTCTGGCGAAATTCATGGCGGCATCCCACTATGCGTACAATACTTTGAAGATGCCAGGGCCCATTGGGGTCATTTCCATCCCATCCGACAAGAAGAACGCGGTTATCTGCGTGGACCAGATGTATCGCGACGCGGTAGTAGCTGAAGCCACAGAAATTCCAGCTCCCGCCAAGGATACAAGGAAAATAAAGAAGCCTGGCAGGAACACCGGCAAGGACTCCGGGAAGCATGCCTCTTCGGAGTGCGCTGCACCTGATGATGACCTGCCGGAGAGTTCCGCCGGCAAGAAGACCAAGGTCACCTACCCTGAGACGAAGAAAGTCCCGGCAAGGGAGGATGGCACTGGTGGTACCTTCACCATTAGTGCTACCCTTACTGACAAATAGGAAAGCGCGCTCGTTGCCATCCTGCGGGAGAATGTCGATGTGTTTGCCTGGCAACCATCTGACATCCCCGGTGTTCCCAGGGAGGTAATTGAGCACCACCTTGCTGTCTGCCCTCATGCCCGACCCATCAAGCAGAAGGTTAGGAAACAGGCCTTGGAGCGGCAGCAGTTCATTGCTGAGGAAATCAAGAAGCTTGAAGCAGCTGGTTTGGTCAGAGGAGTGTTGCATCCAACCTGGTTGGCAAACCCGGTGGTGGTACGAAAGGCAAATGGGAAATGGAGGCTTTGCATAGACTTCACTAACTTGAACAAGGCTTGCCCAAAGGACCCTTTCCCTTTGCCACGCATAGATCAAATTGTTGACTCCACCTCCGGATGTGACTTGCTTTCCTTTTTGGATGCCTACTCCGGCTACCACCAGATATTTATGAACAAGGAAGATGAGGAGAAGACTGCATTTATAACTCCCTGCGGCACGTACTGCTTTGTACGAATGCCCTTCGGATTAAAGAGTGCTGGTTCGACCTTCGCCAGGGCTGTTCAAATTGGTTTTGGACCTCAGCTGCACAGAAATGTGGAAGCATACATGGATGACATCATGGTCAAGACCAAGGATAAAGCCACTCTCATACAAGATCTGGAAGAAACTTTCGCAAACTTGCGCAAGATCAACCTGAAGCTCAATCCTGAAAAATGTGTGTTCGGTGTCCCATCCGGCAAGCTGCTTGGGTTCTTTGTATCTCAGCGAGGAATAGAAGCCAATCCCAACAATATCAAGGCGATCGAGCAGATACAGGCACCCAAAACCATCAAAGATATCAGACGCCTGACCGGATGTGTCACCGCATTGAGTAGGTTCATCTCCAAGTCCATTGAGCGCGCCTTGCCGTTCTTCAAAATCCTGAAGAAGGCTGGCCTGATGAGGTGGACCCTGGAGGCAGATGCAGCGCTGCAAGACCTAAAGAAATACCTATCCTCTACTCCCACCTTGGTCGCTCCTAAACCGCAAGAGCCGTTGCTGCTATACCTAGCGACAACGAATCAAGTGGTTAGTGCAGCGCTGGTGGCGCAGCGGGGGGTAGATGAAGATTCAGCAGCCGCTGCTGATGCTGCCGGGAGCAAGAAAGAAACATCCGTGACAGAGTTCGACACAGGTCAAGGGGGATCTCAACAAATGGTTGACAGCGAGTCCAAGGAAGTGGCAAAGTAGAAAATGGTGTAGCGGCCCGTGTACTTTGTCAGTTCCCTACTACAGGGGGCTAGGTCAAGGTACTCCGGAGTACAAAAGCTGATCTTTGGCCTCATCATGGCCTCGAGGAAGCTGCACCACTACTTCCAAGCCCATGAGATAACAGTTTTCACCCGTTTCCCATTGCAACGCATACTGAGAAACCCCGAAGCCACTGGCAGGATAGTTGAGTGGGCACTGGAGTTGTCAAGCTTCGGATTAAAGTATGAGAGCACTTCTACCATTCAAAGCAGAGCCTTGGCAGAGTTTATTGCAGAATGGACACCTAAGCTAGATGATGAAGCTCCGGAGACAATCCTCCCCGGCAAGGAGGCGCCAAAGGATTGGGTCATGTACTTTGACGGTGCCTTCTCACTCCAGGGCGCTGGAGCAGGCGTGCTCCTCGTCGCCCCAACCGGAGAGCACCTCAAGTACATCGTCCAGATGCACTTTCCCCAGGAGGAAGCCACCAACAACACCGCTGAGTACGAGGGGCTCCTTGCCAAACTTAGAATCGTAGTGGAGTTGGGAATAAAGAGGCTGATCGTCCGAGGAGACTCTCAAGATAAAGCAAGTCAACAAGGATTATCAGAGTCCACTGATGGAGGCCTACGTGGAAGAAGTGAGGAAATTGGAGGAGCACTTCGATGGGCTGCAAACAGAACATGTGCCACGAGCAGAAAACAACATTGCTGACCACCTATCGAAGTGCGCTGCGCAGAAGCTTCCTCTGGAACCAGGAACCTTTGTTCTCCACCTCACCCAACCATCGGTGTCCCCGTCTATGATGTCCAAGACGAGAAGGAAGCTGAACTCCGATAAGCATTTCCCGGCAGAGCTTCCCGAAGCCGCTGGTAGAGAGGCTGCGGGGGAAGATCCCGTTCTGGTTGACGAGTAGCTCCCTTCCGTAGGACCTCAGGGTCTAGCAGTCGAGACAAGCGCTCCCGGAGACGTGGAGATGCCTTTGGTCCTTGTTGTCGAGCCACGGGCTCCAGCTTGGGCGCAGCATATCGTCCATTTCCTTCAAACAGGAGAACTCCCCGAAGAGCAGGAGGAAGCCGAAAGAGTAGCCCGTCGGTCAAGTATGTACCAGTTTGTCGATGACACCCTGTACAGAAGGCGGCCGAACGGTGTGAAATTAAGGTGTATCTGCCGGGAGGATGGACTGCGGCTGTTGGCAGAGATTCACGGAGGAGTATGTGGTTCCCACATTGGATCAAGGGCCCTTGCTAGGAAAGCTTTCCGGCAGGGTTTCTATTGGCCGACTGCCCTCTAGGACGCTACTGAACTGGTCACCAAGTGTGAGGCTTGCCTGTTCCACTCCAAGAACATCCATCAACCGACGCAAGCCCTGCAAACAATCCCTCTATCCTGGCCATTCTCGGTCTGAGGGCTCGACATCCTGGGCCCCTTCCCCCATGCTGTCGGGGGCTTTGAGTTCTTGTTTGTGGCAACCGACAAGTTCACAAAGTGGCCTGAGGTGGAACCAGTGAGAAAGGTCACCGCACAAGCAGCTATCAAGTTCATGAAAGGACTCGTGTGCCGTTTTGGAGTGCCTAACAGAGTGATCACCGACAGCGGCACCCAGTTCACGAGCCGCGCCTTCATGCAATATATCCAAAACCTTGGAAGCAAGGTCTCCTTTGCCTTTGTTTCTCACCCGAGGAGCAACGGGCAAGTCGAGAGGATGAATGCTGAAGTGCTGCGAGGACTCAAGACAAGAACTTTTGATAAGGTGCGGAAGAGCGGCAGGCGCTGGATAGATGAGCTGCCGGTGATTCTTTGGTCCCTCAGAACGACACCAAATCGAGCTACCAGCCAGACGCCCTTCTCCCTAGTATACGGGGTGGAAGCAGAGCTCCCCACGGAACTCATATACGGGTCACCATGAGTGCTTGCCTACGATGAAGTAGAGCAACAATAGCTGCGGCATGACGATGCCACGCTCCTTGAGGAAGACCGTCTCCGGGCTGATGTGCGTGCCGCACGCTACCAGCAAGCTCTGCGCCGCTATCATAGCCGCAGAGTTTAGGCCCTGAGCCTTGAGGAAGGCGACCTTGTCCTTCAGCGTGTTAAGTCCGCCAAGGGTACAAACAAGTTGACGCCGAAGTGGGAAGGCCCTTACCGGGTAGTACGAGTCACCAGACCTGGCACAGTCCGTCTGGAGACCGAAGATGGCACCAAGGTGCAGAACTCATGGAACATTGAGCATCTTCGTAAGTTTTACCCGTAAGGCGCGGCTGCCGGGCTCAGTCGCCGGCAGCCACCTTTTGTACAAGCCTTGCCGATGTTGCATGTAACCCTTTGTACAAAGCCAGGCGAAGACCCTGTGCAACAATAATAAAGCTAGGCATTTCATCATATCATCATCTTTACATGCTCATTACGCATTTTTATGACTGCAATACTCGCACCTTTAAGTTATTAAGATTTGCTAGAATGCTTGATGAAACCATAATCTTTGTTACTGTCCTCACCCTACATGTTTTACCATCAAGAAAACAGGGGAGGGAAACAAGGGAACAAAGATGGCGACCCATCACGCTTGAAAAGAAGATACTACCTGGAAAAGATAAGTGTATCACGTATTTCCAGTTCAGTACTTCTCGTTTTCTCAAGGAAACCCTTAGTATCTTCCTTACTGCGGGATGTAGAGTCACCCACGTGGAGAAAACCCTTGTCGGGACGAGCCGTCCCCCTGTCCCTATTCATGGGGGTGACAGTGCCAATACCGACAAGGAGCTTTGCCGGGGAACAATGCCAACCTATTGCCGGGGGCTCCCCCCCCACTTTGGCACTTGTGATTTGGATGACGACCCGACAAGCAGCTCCACGCGGTAGAGACAAAACATACTTATGCAGTACAAATAAGGAAAGGAAAAGGACAGTACTTGCGGAAAGAAAATAGCATTCTATTCTCATTCATTTTCGATACAAATGGGATGAAGATTACACAAGGAGGTGCCTCTTTCTAATAACTCTTTATTTGACTTTCTCCCCTAGGGGCAGGTTACAAAAAGAAAAAGAGCAGAGGGAGATCTCCAACAGAAGCCCAGCCTGACCCCGTCAAGACCAGCATTGCGTGGACGTCGACCCCACCGGAAAGGAAGGTGAAGCCGAAGTCCACGAGCCTGCCGGGGTTCAGCTGAGAAGAAGAGGCGGCGCCCCAGTCGAGAACCCCCGGTAAATCGCTCTGCCGGGGAGGAGGAGGAGGAGCGCGATGACGGTGATGGTGCGGCTGACGATCAGCCAGAGCACAGGTCATCGTACTCTGACTTCACGGCCTGGGACTCGTCGTCGTCGTCTTCACCGACACTGTCCTACTCGTCGCTATCGCTCGAGGAGGAGCTTTCGGCATCGCTCGAGCTCTCCTCGCAGCAGCCAAGACGGGCGCCCGAACGCCCGTAAATCTTGACGGAGAGCAGGTCGACCTCCATCATCTTGAAGCGGAGGACGTGCCCATCCATGAGGTTGTGGGCGCGGGCGAAGGTTTTCCACCCATGCCTGAGAAGCATGACGCGATGCTTCGGGTACTCGACGTCCACCCGCGCGGCGCCATTAAAACAACCATGCGCCCGCAACCACAGGGCTTGCGGCCTGTCAACCTCCATCACCCTAGCGAAAGGGTGAGGGAGGCGCAGGTGGCCTCGGTGGGGACCACGCAGCTTGACGATGAACTCCAGCGCCGTCCCCTCGGCGTGGGTCTCTTCCAGAGGAGGGTCTGGCGTTGGAGGAGGAAGTGAAGCAGTACTTCGCCTCCCCTGACCATGGGCTCCACGTCGACTGCGGCCCCTCCCAGCTCCTCCGCCGCGCGCACTCGAGCCACCCTCCGCCTCCGCGGTTGAAGCGGTTGCATGATCCCAACGGGAACCCCTCGCCGTTGAGGCGGAGGCCGGAGGCCGCCCTCGTCCCCTAGGCATGCTAGCGGCGAGCGCAGCTCAAGACAAAGAAGTAGAAGGGCGAGCGCTGTAGGAAGAAAGGATGGATGAGCATCGCCCTCGCGACCCCCCCCCCCAATTTATAGGGGGAGCGTGGGGGCTGGCTCTCCTCCATTCCAAGGGTCGCCGTCCATCTCCACCAATTCCTTCGCCCACGATCACGGGCGAACAAGTAACCGCCCCATCGCTCCAATCCATGGCATTGCGGTTTCTGCCATGATCAGGACTTTAAGTCACGCGCGCCCATCGCTAACTCCCCGCTATGCATGCGGCGCGCGTGGCGGAAATGGCCTGAGGTGGTGGGTCAGTGCTGACCAATAAATTGGCAGTTACTCCCTCACATTGCGCGCATGTGCATGAAACTTGGGCCTGACCCAATGACACTTGGCGAGCACGTGTGGGCCAGTCCCGGGGGCTCCTGTCGGTGAAGTAGTACAGGGGTACCCAGTGCCCCTGACTTATGCACAGGCGGTAGAGCAGAAAATCCCGACAGCAATCAAGACCAAGACTCCAGCAAGCTCAACGCGGTAACCCAGGCCTGGACTGTGACGCGCCAAGCACACACCTGCCGGGGACCCAGACGAATGCACCTCTCGGAAGACCCGGCAAGCCATTTCCCGGCAGGCGTGAGCCATCCAGCCACCGCTCCACCGCATCGCTACGCTTGCCACTTATCGATGCGGTGTCGAGCCCTCAGACGGCTAATCAACTCTCGGTAAGCACGTGGCGACACTCCAGAAGGCAAGTTACGCTCGGTTGACACCCGCCCTACAGCGTGTCAAGATCTTAAGTAGCGACCGACCAAGCGGTGGCAAGGGCTTGCCGGGGATGCACCCCCAAGCGCCACCTAGGCAGGTAATCATGGCATTTTGTCCTAAATGCCAGAGTTAGGTAAGATAGCTCTGCTTAGCTATCTAATCAATAGATAATGTCTGTTTTGCCACTGTGGTAGCCCCTTGCACTATAAAAGGAGGCCCAAGGCAACCTAGCTCAAGGTTCGCAACTCGAACCCCCTGAACGCTTGTACTCGCATAGCTGCTGTTCCCCCGGCAGTAGTCCTTGCCGGGGTTAGGCGCCCTGCGTTCTTCGTGTTCCCCCAATCAATACACCAAAAAGCAGGAGTAGGGTTTTACGCTTAGCAGCGGCCCGAACCTGGGTAAAATGCCTGACCCTTGGTCGTTGCGCCGACTCATGCTCTCTGCTCTTCGTGCAACGTGACCCCCCTGCTGAACCACAAGGGATCTCTGGTCCCATAGGTGATCGTGAGCATCCGTGCCCCGACAACCACCGCCACTACGCCGTTGTGCTGTCAGAGAACTCATCTACCTCTCCACCCTCGCTTGCTGGATCAAGGAGGCGAAGACGTCATCGAGCCATACGTGTGTTGAACGATGAGGTGTCATCCGTTCGGCGCTAGATCGGAACGGATCAAGATTGGATTGCGGGACGGATCATGATTGAATCGCGAAGACGTTTGACTACACCAACCGCGTTTCTTAACAATTCCCTCTTAGCGATCTACAAGGGTATGTAGATGCAATCTCTCCTCTCATAGATGGTCATCTCCTAGATTGATCTTGGTGAAGCGTAGGAAATTTTTTGTTTCCCATGCAACGTTCCCCAACAATTATATCTTCCTCAAAACAGCCACCATACCTACCAATCGTGGCATTTCCATAGCCATTCCGAGATATATTGCCATGCAACTTCCACCGTCATTTCATATGACTTGCATTTCCATTGTCATATTGCTTTCCATGATCGTAAGATAGCTAGCATGATATTTACATGGCTTGTTCGTTTTTTGATATCTTTTGCTACGCTAGATCATTGCACATCCTGGTACACTGCCGGAGGCATTCATATAGAGTCATATCATCCTATCAGTTTTTTATATCGAGTTGTAAGTAAATAAAAGTGTGATGAACATCATTATTAGAGCATTGTCCCAATGACGAAATAAAAATGGGGGAGGCCAAATGAGCCCACCATAAAAAAATTGGGGGAGGCGGAAAAAAAGAAAAAGCCCACCATGAAAAAAATAAATACATGAGAGAAAAAGACAGAAGGGACTTTGCTTCTATCCTTTACCACACTTGTGCCTCAAAGTGGCACCTTGTTCCTCATATAAAGAGTCTCATGTTATGTCATTTTCATATGCTAGTGGGAATTTTTCATTATAGAACTTGGCTTGTATATTCTGATGACGGGCGTTCTCAAATGCCCGAGGTCTTCATGAGCAAGCAAGTTGGATGCACACCCACTTAGCTTCAGTCGAGCTTTCATACACTCATAGCTCTAGTTCATTCGTTGCATGGCAATCTCTTCTCCTCACATTGATATTTATTGATGGGCATCTCTATAGCCCGTTGATACGCCGAGTTGATGCGAGACTTTCTTCTCCACTTTTACCCCTTTGAAACCTACCACCACATTCTATTCCACCTATATACTATGTCCATGGTTCACATTCATGTATTGCGTCAAGAATAAAAAGTTGATGCATGTTGAAAAAGTACGATCCAATTGCCTGACTTGGGCACCGTGGTGCTTGACATTTGTATTAATGTGGTGAAGACGGAGCTATCCCTTGCTAATATAATAAGATGAATGGGGTAAACATTCTTTGAGGATCGTATAATTTGAAAGATTGATGATTTTGTTGCTTGTGCTTATAAGTATTACTATGTTAATGTTTGTTAATTCATCGTTTCTCAATGAGCATACATGCAAAAGATTACATATTGGGAAGCATGTCACATCAAAAATTCTATTTTTATCATTTACCTACTCAAGAACAAGCAGGAATTAAACTTGAGGATGCTTGATATGTATCCAACGTATCTATAATTTTTGATTGCTCCATGCTATTATATTGTAATTATAGGATACTTTTTAGTAATTATTTATCAAATTATATTATTTTTGAGCACTAACCTATTGACCCAGTACCCAGTGGCAGTTCCTGTTTTTTGTGTGTTTTTTGTTTCACAGAAATTCCATATCAAACGAAGTCCAAACGCAATAAAAATTTACGGAGATTTTTTTGGAATACATGTGAATTTTGGGAGTTGGAATCAACGCAAGACAATGCCCGAGGGCCCTTAAGCCAACAGGGCGCAGCCTGGGGGCACCCTGATGGCTTGTGGACAGCCCTTAAGTCGGTTGTGGCTCTCCTTCCACCGCAATAAATATATTTTCGCGATAAAAATCCCCTCAAAATTTCAGCCCGATCGGAGTTACGGATCTCCGGATATTTAAGAAACGGTGAAGGTCCAGAAAACAGTCGCGAAAACAGAAGAGATAGATCAATCTCGGAGGGGCTCCTGCCCTCTGGGAACCATGGCGGCCATGGACCAGAGGGGAAACTCTCCTCCCACCTAGGGAGGAGACCAAGGAAGAAGAAGGAGGAGGGGGCTGATAACCCACAAGTATAGGGGATCGCAACAGTTTTCGAGGGTAGAGTATTCAACCCAAATTTATAGATTCGACACAAGGGGAGCCAAAGAATACTTGAGAGTATTAGTAGTTGAGTTGTCAATTCAACCACACCTGGAGATTAAATATCTGCAGCAGAGTGATCAATAGCATAGTAATATGATAGTTTGATAGCAGTAGTGACAGTAACAGTAGCGGTAACAGTAGTAGCAATAGTTTTGTAGCAGTTGGAGCAGCAGCAACAGCAATAGTAACATAGCAAGAACAATAAGTAGAAAGGTCGTAGGCACTGGATCGGTAACTCGTTGGATGATATTCGTCATATAACAATCATAACCTAGGGCAATACAGAACTAGCTCAGTTCATCAATGTAATGTAGGCATGTATTCCGTAAATAGTCATACGTGCTTATGCAAAAGAACTTGCATGCCATCTTTTGTCCTACCCTCCCGTGGCAGCGGGGTCCATAACTAAACTAAGGTATATTAAGGCCTCCTTTTAATAGAGAACCGGAACAAAGCATTAACACATGGTGAATATATGAACTCCTCAAACTACGGTCATCACCGCGAAGTATCCCAAATATTGTCACTATGGGGTTGACGGATCATAACACGTAATAGGTGCATATGACTAGGCAAGATCGGATCAAGAACATTGATATAGAGATGATAACATAAACGGTTCAGATCTGAAATCATGGCAATCGGACCCTAGTGACAAGCATTAGGCATAGCAAAGTCATAGCAACATCAATCTCAGAACATAATGGATACTAGTGATTAAGCCCTAACAAAACTAACTCAATTACATGATGAATCTCATCCAACTCCTCACCGACCAGCAAGCCTATGAAGGAATTACTCACTCCCGGTGGGGAGCATCATGGATTTGGCGATGGAGAAAGGTTGGTGATGACGAAGACCGAAGATTCCCCTCTCCGGAGCCCCAAACGGGCTCCAGATCTGGCCTCCCGATGAAGAATAGGAGGTGGCGGCGGCTCCGTATCGTGAAACGTGATAATTCTTTCTCTCTGATTTTTTTCTCCGGAATTAGGAATTTATAGTGGCGGAGTTAGGGCAAGTGGGGCCACGAGGTGGGCACAACCCACCAGGGCGCGCCCTGGTGGGTGATGCTCACCCTGGCCCCCCTCTTCGGTGGATTTTGGCTCCAATAATTCTCATTTATTCTGAAATAATTCTCCAAAAAGTTTCGTTCCATTCCGAGAACTTTTATTTTTGCACAAAAACAACACCATGGTAGTTCTGCTAAAAACAACGTTAGTCCGGGTTAGTTCCATTCAAATCATGCAAATTAGAGTCCAAAACAAGGGCAAAAGAGTGAGGAAAAGTAGATACGTTGGAGACGTATCAACTCCCCCAAGCTTAAACCTTTGCTTGTCCTCAAGCAATTCAGTTGATAAACTGAAAGTGATAAAGAAAAACTTTTATGAACTCTTTTGTTCTTGTTTACATATATATGCTTAAGTAGCACCCAGGTTTTCATCAAAGATTATGACTAACCATGTCAACAATAACTCTTAGAAATTATATTTACTCATAACAATAACATAAGCAACTAGCGAGCAATAATAATATATCTCAAGCGCCAACACTTCGTCAAAACAATCATGATACAATATATCTCGCTAGCCCTTTGTGAGACCGCAAAACATAAATGCAAAGCACCTCCAAAGTTCAAGCAGTGACTAAACATTGTAATTCATGGTTGAAAAGATCCAGTCATGCTGCACCGAACATCAACTATACACAATGCATGAGGATGACAATAGTGCTCTCAGGTCTGGTGCATATTTGAGAAAATGATGACTCAACATAAAAGTAAATAGATAGTCCCTTCACAGAGGGAAGCATGGATTTGTAGCGGTGCCAGAGCACAAAGTTTAAAACAAAGATAGATATAATTTTGGGAGGTACACCCTTCCTGTCAACGTCACGACCAAGAGTTATCAATATCTTCCATGCTAAACAAATTAGCGGCGGTTCCCAAGCGATAAAAGTAAAGGTTTACTCCCCCTCCACCAACAATCACACTCCACGGCGAGCTGCATCCACGGGTACCGTCCAAACCAACAACATTCCTGGGAGAGTTTTGTTTAATTATTTTTTGATTTTTGATTTCGGGACTGGGAATCCCTATTACTGCCCCTCTCGTGTAAGGACAAGTGAATAAACACTCATCATGAGAATAAACCGCTTAGCATGGAAGATATTGACCGCCCCGTGTCGCTCCATGAGCAGTCCAGGCACACAAAACAGATGTTCATTTGAATTTTTAGAGGTGGCACATGCAAATTTACTTGGAACGGCAGGGTAATACCGCATATAGGTAGATATAGTGGACTCATCTGGCATAACTTGGTTTAAGGGTTTTGATGCACAAGCAATATTCCCACTTAGTACAGGCGAAAGCTAGCAATTATATTGAGAAGCGGCCAGTTAGAGAGCGAAGACGGTCATGAACATGCATTACATATAATCAACATTGAGTACTAGCATGAGTAGGATATGGACACCATGAACATAAATATCATGAAGGCTATGTTGGTTTTGATTCAACTACATGTGTGAACATGTGCCAAGTCAAGCCACTTGAAATATTCAGAGGAGGATACCATATCATCATACCGCATCACAACCATTTTAATGCATGTTGACACCCAAGATAAATCATTATCCACTCCTAGCTACGTAGGCATGGCATGAACAACTATAATCTCTAATGGTCATTGCAAACATTTTTGAGCTGAATCAAGGGATACTAGGTTAAACATATTTACAAAAACAAAAACAAGTTGAGTTCATACCCGCCTTTCTCTGCCACAGTCAATTCATCAAATGTCGTCATTATTGCCTTTCACTTGCACGACCGAACGACAAGAAGATAATAATAGTGCAAAAGTGTCGTGGACTATGGAATCTTCAAACATTTTATTCAAGAGGAGAAGACAAAGTAATCTGGGTTCTTTGTTAGATAAACGATAGTGCAAATGAGAGCCACTCAACAATTTCATCGTGGTCTTCTCCTTGGTATGACTCGAGTAAAAAGAAAAGAAATTCAGAGAAACACACTGAAATATTTTTGGAGTTTTTGGTTTTTCTTGAAGAAAGCAAATTAAAGAGAAAAAAACAAAAACGAGGCAAACTATTTACACGGGAAAGCTCCCAACAAGTAAAAGAAGAAGCGAGAAATCTTTTTGGGTTTTCTTTTTAATGCTACAATTAAACTAAGCTAGAAAGAAAAACTAAAAAGAAGCAGGAAGTATTTTTTTGGATTTTCTTAAAGTTTTTCAAACACACAAGAAGAAAGCGAGAAAACAAATCTATCATGGATATTACATTGAAGAAGTGTGAACACCGACAACTGGAATGAAATGTGTGAACATGAATGTAATATCGGTGGAAATACGTACTCCCCCAAGCTTAGGCTTTTGGCCTAGCTTGGTAATCACCATCCGTATGAATAATAATCTAGCCGATGGCTCATTGAGAACCTCAGAGCAGACTCCGCGGCCCTCCTGGCAGCTTCAACCTCCATGTTATACTCATGGGCTTTGCTCTCAAGGACATAATATCTTCTCCTAGTGTGAAAATCAAAGAGAGTGGGAGCAGGCAAAGCAACAGGTACAACGTTTTTTTATTAAATCTCAAGTTATAGGTGTAGTTGGTGGCCGTGCCCTTAAGGAACTTATGACGCTTCATGGCATCAAAGTATAAATACTGAGTGGGTAAGATGGGGTCATTAGGCCATGGTGAAACATTTAATCTCTCAGGTACACGAGAGGCATAGATTCCTCCAAAAAAATTACCACTGGCAGCAATAAGCTGCAACCTCCGTGCAACAATTGTACCAAGATTATAATCCTTATTCCCAGTTATGGCAGTGTGTAAGAGACTCAAATCATGAGCACACAATGTGCTACAATCTTGTTTGCCTACAATACATTTACCGTTAAAGAGCGCAAAATATTGCAGTGAAGGAAAATGGATGTTGTTAATTCTCCCTTGTGTAACCTCCCTATCTTCGCCAAAGCAAAGATTAACTAAAAATGACTTGCACTCAGATTTTGTTGGTTCATCGAGGGAACCCTCATATGGAAGTTTGCATGCATCGCTAAACATTTCTAACAGCATGGTAAAGGAATGATCGTACAGGTTGAATGAAACTCTAGACTCACGGGGAAAATATTTAAATTTCTTTGTGAAGGTTTTCGTGAGTTCGAGGTGTTGGGGGCACTTATCTGCGATGAAGGGAGCAAGCTCTATGTTGTGAATAAATTGGTCAAATTGCTCCTTAATACATGCACCTTCCATGAACTCGTCGCAAGGCCACAAGCATGATTTGGTGGCGGCATTTCACATCGATCTTTCGCTTGGTTCAACATAAGACTGTCAAACCGAGCTTCCACTTGATGAGGCTCCCGAGGATGTCCTCCTCGAAGAACTCCTACATAATTGCATTTTTTATTCCTATAAAAAGTCTGAAAAAAAATTAGTCCACAAAAGTTTTGTCAACAAAACTTTGTAAGATTGTTAGCTACTACTCCTAAGCATGCATAGAGGCCATATTGAGCATTCAAACTACTTAGAACTCTAAGAATTCAACATGCAAGCTCATCTACAGTAGCACCAAGAGTAGCTAATTACTCTAAAAATAACCCACTAAAACAAAATCTAATTGGAGCAATGGAGGAGTCACATACCAAGTAGCAATCCATCCAAAAAGTTTCAGAAACGGAGCTTCGAGCAAAGAGATCGAAATCTGTGGGTTTGAGAGCAAGAACACGAAAATGGTGGTTGTGGTGATTTTTTGCTGGAGGTAGGTGATGATGTGGGCTAAAGAGATAAGTGAGGGGGCCCACGTGGGGGCCACAACCCACCAGGGCGCGCCTGGGGTGCTGGCGCACCCTGTTGTCTTGTGGGCACTAGGTGCACCCCCCCCTCTGGTATTATTTGCACCAAAAATTCATAAATATTCAGAAAAAAATTGTGTTAAATTTTCAGGGCATTCTGAGAATTTTTATTTTTGGGTCATTTTTTATTGCACGGAGAAAACAAAAAACAGGATAATCATGGCATTTTATTTTATTTGACTAACTAAAGCAGAAAATAAAAGGTGGGAGCAGAGAGTTGTGCTTACTAGATTCATCGACTTCATACCTCTAAAAATGATTCATTAATAAGGTTGATCAAGTCTTATTAACAACCACTTCCGATTAGCATGAAACCGAAGATCTTTCGTAAAACACTAAGTTACCTCAATGGGGATGTGCATATCCCCTACAATAAGTATATCATATTTATTTTTGGCAGTAGGTAGAGGTAATTGAAAACTTCCAATAGTGATGGTCGGATATTCTTCAATAACATTTATACCATTCACTTGAAATTGTTTCTTCGGAAAGTGCACCGTGTGTTCATTACCATTGATATGAAAAGTGACTTTGCTTTTATTGCAATCAATAATAGCCCCTGCAGTATTCAAGAAGGGTCTACCAAGGATAATCGACATGTTGTCGTCCTCGGGCATCTCAAGAATAACAAAGTCCGTTAAGATAGTAACATTTGCAACAACAACGGGCACATCCTCACAAATACCAATAGGTATGGCTGTTGATTTGTCAACCATTTGTAATGATACCTCAGTAGGTGTGAGTTTATTCAAATCAAGTCTTTTATATAAGGAGAAAGGCATAACACTAACACCGGCTCCCAAATCACATAAAGCAGTTTTGACATAATTTCTCTTGATGGAGCAAGGTATAGTTGGTATTCCAGGATCTCCAAGTTTTTTAGGTACTCCATCTTTAAAAGAATAATTAGAAAGCATGGTGGAGATTTCAGCCTCAGGTATTTTTCTTTTATTTGTGATGATGTCTTTCATATACTTTGCATAAGGGGCCATTTTTAGAATATCAGTTAGGCGGGTACGCAAAAAGACTGGCCTAATCATTTCATCAAAGCGCTCAAATTCTTCATCATCTTTTTTTCTTAGATGGCTTAGGTGGAAATGGCATAGGTTTCTGAACCCATGTCTCTCTTTCTTTACCATGTTTCCTAGCCACAAAGTCTCTTTTATCATAGCGTTTATTTTTAGGTTGTGGGTTATCAAGATCAGGAGCAGGCTCTATTTCAACATCATTATCTGGTTCTTTATCATTACTAGTTTGGGCATCATCGTGAACATCATCATTATCATTTTCATTATCACTAGGTTGATGTTCACTACCAGATTGAGTTTCAGCATCGGAAATAGAGACATCATTATTATCAGGAGGTTTTTGTGTCTCAGGTTCACTAGAGGTATGCAAAGTCCTATCATTTTTCTTTTTCTTTTTCCTCTTAGAAGGACTAGGTGCATCAGTATTAATTCTCTGATAATCTTGTTCAATTCTTTTAGGATGACCCACAGGATAAAGTGGTTCTTGGGTCATTCTACCTCCTCTAGTTACTACTCTAGCAGCAAAATCATGCATATTACTATTCATTTTATCAAGTAATTCTTTTTGAGACTTAGCAACTTGTTCTAACTGAGTTTGAACCATAGAGGCATGTTTTCCTACACCTCTAACATCATTACTAATTCTAAATAGCAAGTCACTCAAACGAGCAATCATATCAGAGTTATATTTCAATTGTTTCAGAACATGAGCATTGAAATGATCTTGCTTCATAATATAGTTGTCAAACTCATATAAGCATTGACTAGGATGTTTATTGTGAGGGATGTCACTTTCATTAAACTTTAATAAAGAATTTACCTCTACCACCTGTGGAGGTGGTGGTGTGTCCAGGCCATGTATTTCTTCAATAGGTGGCAAATTCTTAACATCCTCAGTTTTAATACCTTTTTCATTTTTCTTGAGAGGATGATCAGGCAAAGCATTAAGTAACTAGAGAGGCCTCCCCCAAGCTTGTGGGAGACTCTCTTCTTCAAATTGCACAAAATTAAATATTTCCTGTAAGGCAGCTTGTTTCTTATGAGCAGGAAAATATTTTTCAGGGAAGTAGTAAATCATATCCTGGGGACTACGCACACAACCAGGAGCAAGAGTGTTGTACCATGTCTTAGCATCACCCTTTAATGAGAACGGAAATAACTTAAGGATGTAATAGTAGCGAATCTTCTCATCATGAGCAAAAGGGGTGGCTATATCATTCAGCTTAGTAAGGTGTGCCACTACAGTTTCAGTTTCATAACCATGGAAAGGATCAGATTCAACCAAAGTAATTAACTTTGGGTCGAGAGAGAACTCATAATCCTTATCGGCAACAAAGATGGATGAAGTAGCAAACTTAGGATCACATTTCATTCTAGCATTCAAAGTCTTTTCCTTATACTTGCATAGCAATTTTTTAAGATTGTCTCTATCTTTACAAGAAAGAATTTCTCTAGTTATCTCCTCGTCCATAACGTAACCTGCAGGTATCTTAGGCATTTTAAACTTAGGGGAGCTAGGACTAATAGGAGTTTCATAGTCATTATCAGTTTCAGCAATCTCATCAGTTTCAGTAATTTCATTCTCTTTAGCTCTAGCAATTTGTTCATCAAGAAATTCTCCTAGTGGCACATTATCATCAAGCATGGTACTAGCATCATCATAAGCATCATTCATAGCAGAGGTAGCATCATCAATAACTTGCGACATATAAGGATTACTAGCATGTGGTGGTGTTGCAAGCTTACTCATAACAGAAGGTGAATCAAGTGCAGAGTGTGATGGCAGTTCCTTACCTCCCCTTGTAGTAGAGGGAAAAATCTTGGTCTTAGTATCCTTCAGATTCTTCATAGTGATAAATTGATATAAATCCCAAGTCCCTCAACAATATTGCTATGCTCCCCGGCAACGGCGCCAGAAAAAGGTCTTGATAACCCACAAGTATAGGGGATCACAACAGTTTTCGAGGGTAGAGTATTCAACCCAAATTTATAGATTCAACACAAGGGGAGCCAAAGAATACTTGAGAGTATTAGCAGTTGAGTTGTCAATTCAACCACACCTAGAGATTAAATATCTGCAGCAGAGTGATCAGTAGCACAGTAATATGATAGTTTGATAGCACTAGTGACAGTAACAGTAGCGGTAACAGTAGTAGCAATAGTTTTGTAGCAGTTGGAGCAGCAGCAGTAGCAATAGTAACTTAGCAAGAACAATAACTAGAAAGGTCGTAGGCACTGGATCGGTAACTCGTTGGATGATATTCATCATATAACAGTCATAACCTAGGGCGATACAGAACTAGCTCAGTTCATCAATGTAATGTAGGCATGTATTCCGTAAATAGTCATACGTGCTTATGGAAAAGAACTTGCATGACATCTTTTGTCCTACCCTCCCGTGGCAGCGGGGTCCATAAGGAAACTAAGGGATATTAAGGCCTCCTTTTAATAGAGAACCGGAACAAAGCATTAACACATGGTGAATACATTAACTCCTCAAACTACGGTCATCACCGCGAAGTATCCCAAATATTGTCACTATGGGGTTAACGGATCATAACACGTAATAGGTGCATATGACTAGGCAAGATCGGATCAAGAACATTGATATAGAGATGATAACATAAACGGTTCAGATCTGAAATCATGGCACTCGGGCCCTAGTGACAAGCATTAGGCATAGCAACATCAATCTCAGAACATAATGGATACTAGTGATCAAGCCCTAACAAAACTAACTCGATTACATGATGAATCTCATCCAACTCCTCACCGACCAGCAAGCCTACGAAGGAATTACTCACTCCCGGTAGGGAGAATCATGGAATTGGCAATGGAGAAAGGTTGGTGATGACGAAGACCGAAGATTCCCCTCTCCGGAGCCCCAAACGGGCTCCAGATCTGGCCTGCCGATGAAGAACAAGAGGTGGCGGCGGCTCCGTATCGTGAAATGCGATAATTCTTTCTCTCTAATTTTTTTCTCCGGAATTAGGAATTTATAGTGGCAGAATTAGGGAAAGTGGGGGCACGAGGTGGGCACAACCCACCAGCGCGCGCCCAGGGGGCCTGGCGCGCCCTGGTGGGTGATGCTCACCCTGGCCCCCCTCTTCGGTGGATTTTGGCTCCAATAATTCTCATTTATTCTGAAATAATTCTCCAAAAAGTTTTGTTCCATTTCGAGAACTTTTATTTCTGCACAAAAACAACACCATGGTAGTTTTGCTGAAAACAACGTCAGTCCGGGTTAGTTCCATAAAAATCATGCAAATTAGAGTCCAAAACAAGGGCAAAAGAGTGAGGAAAAGTAGATACGTTGGAGACGTATCAGGGGCTCTCTCCCCCTCTCTCTCGGTGGCGCCGGAGCGCCGCCGGGGTAATCATCGTGACGGCAATCTACACCAACAACTTCACCGCCGTCTCCCCCTCTATGCAGCAGTGTAAAACCTCTCTTCCCCGCTATAATCTCTACTCAAACATGGTGCTTAATGCTATATATTATTGTCCAATGATGTGTGGCTATCCTATGATGTTTGAGTAGATTTCTTTTGTCCTATGGGTTAATTGTGGTATGATGTTATTGATATGAGTTCTATGTTGATATGGTGATGTCGTAAGGTGCCCTCCGTGAGGCGCACATGTGAGGGAATCACGCTGGAGAGTTTGCAATATGTTCATGATTCACTTATAGTGGGTTGGTGAGTGACTGAAACACAAACCCGAGTAAGGGAGTTGTTTGCGTATGGGAGTAAAGAGGACTTGATGTTTAATGTTATGGTTGGGTTTACCTTAATGATTTCTAGTAGTTGCGGATGCTTGCTAGAGGTCCAATTATAAGTGCATATGTTACAAGTTCGGAAAGTGTGTTAGCGTATGCCTCTCCCTCATTGCATATGATAATTATCTATCATGTTATAATCAATTGCCTATGGACAATCTTTCTCTTGCGTTACACAAAAAGGCTTTCTACTAAACAACTTACTTATTAATATTTATCTAAATAGCCCCTAACTTTTATTTACTTGTCCTTCATTACCTTGCAAAACTATCTATTACTCCTACTAAGTACTTCTTGTTTCCTCCCCGCAAAGTAGTTTCATACTTGTTCTAGGTAAAGTAAGCGTTAGTGTGCGTAGAGTTGTATCGGTGGTCGATAGAACTTGAGAGAATATTAATTCTACCTTTTGCTCCTCGTTAGGTTTGACACTCTTACTTATCGAAAAAGGCTACAAATGATCCCCTACACTTGTGGGTTATCATGGGGTGTGGCGCCCCCCTTTTGTGTGTGCAAGTTACACCAACGAAGCGCATAATCCTTTGTACAAAGCCAGGCGATGACCCTGTGTGTAGTCAGTAAAAGCTAAGTGTTCCGCAACTTCGTGTCAAGTACATATTTACTTTATGTATCTCTAATGACATGTTGCGATCACCCCTTACGTAAGGTAGCTATTGAACCACTTGGGTTCCTGGTCTACTCTATTTTATCCTCTTTCTTTTTCCAAGGAAAGAGAAGGGACCCCGCACGCAAGCCTTCCCTGGGGGAGTAACGGTACGAAAACATACAGATGCCTTTGGCAGCAGGAAACGCAATGGAGAAAAAGATAAGACACAAAGACTTTTGAAAAATATGTTGTTGAAACTTTCTCCTCTTACTGAGTTAACACTTGTGTGAGAAAAACATTGCACGCGGAGGACCCCTGCCGAAGTTGTTCGCGCACTTGGTTGTTTCGAGTCCACTCAACACCCTAAGTTGTCGCAGCAAGGACGGCAAGAAGGTCTCGTCGGCAGCGGCACCACCAGCAGGCTTCTAAGGACCCATTCCTTCTAGCGCTCGCGGTATGGGTGCGCGCACCGGCAGGCATTTCCGGAAAGCGTAGGGGTAACAAAAGCACACAAGTGCAAACTACGCAAGGAGGAGGGAGCTATTCATCCCAGCATATAAAATATGTCGCAATTAAAAAGAAGCAAAGTTGTGATACTAATTCAAGGCCATTGGTTCTTGGTACATGCAGTACATGAAAAGGAAATTAGCGCCTGAGGGTCACGGAGCCGGCCTTGTCGGAGAAGGGGGCAACAAGGGCATCGAGCTCGCCAGAATCGAAGCCCTTCGGCAGCTTGGCGAAGGCCTTGCTCAGGTTGAGGCCGGGGTTGCGGTAGGCGAGCTTCATGAGGACCTTATGGAGGGCGCCGCGGCACAGCTCACGGCACCCGTGAAGGAACTTGTTAGCTTTCCCCGCCTCGTGCTTCACCAACGCCTCGACGAGCTTCCCGAAGAAGAGGGACAGCCTTGCGCTCGTCGTATCCAGAACGTCGTCGGAGAAGACACACTCCTCCAAGCCCATGGCAGTAAGCTGGGCAGAGAGCTTGCCAGCGATGTCGACGAGCTGTTCCGTCCACAGCCGGACATTCGTCTGGAGCTCGTCGGACGCACGCGCATCAGAGACGAACAACTCTTTCTCCTTCGAAAGCTCCTCGCGCAATTCGTGCTCTTTGACTTGGGTGGCCTCGAGGATGACTTGGTAGAAGCACACCTTCACCTCCATGTCGGCATTGGCGTCTACGGCGGCCTTCAACTCGTCGGTCTTGCCGCTGATGTCCACCTGGAGGTCAATTAATGTTTGGGACCCCTTCTGGGCCACTTCCTTCAGCTTCAGTATTTCCAGGTCGGAGGCGGCGAGCTCTAACTCCAGCCGCTACACTTTACTTTCGAACTCAGTCTGGGCGGAGCGGGCGGCCTCGACGGCACTGATGGCCTCCTGGAGTTTGCCGGCATGCTCGGCGGCCTGCCTCTCGATGGCCTCCTGGTGCTTCGCCTCCAGGTCCTGGACCTGCCTCCCAAGCTCGACCCCAAGCCTATCGACAAGGGCTCTCTCCCGAGCCGCTAGTTCCTCATCATGTGTATCGAGCAGGATCTTGCGTGAGGTCAGCTCCGCCTCCGTGGCAGCGAAGATCTCTTCCGTCTCCCCCAGATCATCTCCGCTTCGGCCTCCCGGTTGATGAACTCAGCCTTGGCCTTGGAAAGCTCGGCCTGTTCAGTAGTGAGGGCCTTGCGCTAGTCGGCGAACCAGGTGCGCTTCTCGGAGAGAAGCCCATGGAACTCCTCTTCCGCCATTGCAAGAAGGGCCTCCCGGCGGTCCAGATTCTCCGAACGGCGGGCGTGGAACGCCTCCAGCTGCCGGACCACCCTGTTTAGAGAGAACATGATGGCATGCTTGCCAGACTCGTCGCCTCCACCCAGGGGGCAGCTGCCTGATATGTCTCCAACGTATCGATAATTTATGAAGTATTCATGCCATATTCTCCTATATTTACAATACTTTTATATGGTTTTGATGCACTTCATATGATTTATTTAGAACTAACCCAGACTGACGTTATTTTTAGCAGAATTACCGTGGTGTTGTTTTTGTGCAAAAAATGAAAGTTCTCAGAATCGCCTGAAACTTTTTTGTGATTTTTTCTGGAGGAAATAAGCAACATTGGAGCGAAGACCTGCCGGAGGGGGTGTGCCAGTGGGCCACCACGCAACAGGCCGCCCCCCTTGTGGCGCAGTGAGAAATCTGGTGGGGCCCACGTGGCTCCGTTTGGCGTGATTCCAACGTTGAAAAATCCCATAAATACCAGAAACCCCACAAATAAAAAGAGACTCCTCGTTGCGCCGCCGCAACTCTCTATGTCCATGAAAAACCAATCTGGAGGCGTTCCAGTACCCTGCCGGAGAGGAGAAACCATCATCGGTAGCCATCTTCATCATCCCGGCGGAGGCCATGACGGGGAGGGAATAGTCCACCCTCGGGGCTGACAGTTTGTACCAGTAGCTATGTGTTCAATCTCTCTCTCGTGTTCTTGAGATGGCATGATCTTGATGTATCACGGGCTTTGTTAATATAGTCGGATCATATGATGTTATTCCCTTGCTACCTTGTTGTGATGAATTGAATCTTTACCTTTGAGATCTCCTTATGTTGGATTGAATATTGTGGTTTGAGAACACTTGATGTACGTCTTGCGTGGGATACCCGTAGTGACATTGGGGTATTCTATTGATTCACTTGATATATGTTGAGGCATCAACTTGCGGATTTCGGTGACCTAGGGGATCTATGCATAGGGGTTGATTGCACGTTTTCATACCACGTTCTCCGATAGAAATCTTGGGGTGCTCCTTGAAGTTCTTTGTGTTGGATTGAATATGATAGATCTGAAATTGTTTGATGCATGTCGCATAATTTACCCACGGATACTAGAGGTGACATTGGAGTATCTAGGTGACATTAGGGTTGATTGATATGTATCATTGGTGTTATTCTAGTAGGAACTCTCGGGCTGTTTGTGACACTTATAGGAATAGCCCAATAGATTGATCAGAAAAAATAACTTTGCGGTGGTTCTACTACCTACACCAATTTTATCTTATTGTTCTCCGCTATATAGGAACTTTGGAGTGATTCTTTGTTGCACGTTTAGGGATGATCATATGATTCAACTATGTTAGCATTGTTGGGAGATTGCACTAGCAAAAGTATGAACCCTAGGCCTTATTTCCAAGCATTTATACACCGTTTGCTCGTTGTTTTACACTTGCTACCTTGCTGTTTTTATATTTTCAGATTGCAAAAACCTATATCTATCATCCATATTGCACTTGTATCACCATCTCTTCGCCGAACTAGTGCACCTATACTTTGCCATTGTATTGGGTGTGTTGGGGACACAAGAGATTTCTTCTATTTGATTGCAGGGTTGTTTGAGAGAGACCATCTTCATCCTACACCTCCCACGGATTGATAAACCTTAGGTCATCCACTTGAGGGGAAATTCCTACTGTCCTACAAAACTCTGCGCTTGGAGTCCCAACACGAGTCTACAAGAATAAAGTTGCATAGTAGACATCAAGCTCTTTTCTGGTGCCGTTGCCGGGGAGGTGAGTGCTTGAAGGTATATCTTTAGATCTTGCAATTAAATCTTTTAATTTCTTGTTTTTTCACTAGTTTGGTTTCATAAAAGAAAACTACAAAATAAAGATAAATGGATCTTCATCCACTTGCTAATCTTTTCAAAAGACCTGATTATGTTGGAACAATTGCTAGTGAGAGTTCACTAGATTATCTTTATGAGGTCTTGCTTGAAAATCATGAATCTAAAAATTGTGAAATTTATAAAGTGATTCATGATAGTTGCTTGAATGAAAAGCATGATTTCCATGTTGTTAGTATAAATTCTCTGAATATCCATGATGCTAATGATTCACAAACCCACAAGCTTGGGGATGCTATGTTTGATGAAGATGATATTTTTAGTCCCCCAAGTTTTGATGAGCAAATTTATTATGATGACGACATGCCTCCTATCTATGATGATTATGATGATGACATGTATACTATAAAGAATAATTATTACTATGAAACTTGTCATCATGTTTTTAATTTTCAATTTGGTTATGTCAATCATGTACCTCATGATAGTTATTTTGTTGAGTTTGCTCCCACTACAATGAATGAGAAGACAATTGCTTATGTGGAGAGTAATAAATTTTCTACAATTGTAGATCATGAAAAGAATGCTTTATGTGATAGTTATATTGTGAAATTCCTTCATGATGCTACTGAAAATTATTATGAGGGAGGAACATATGCTTGTAGGAATTGCAATAATATCAAGTTTCCTCTCTGTGTGTTCAAAGTTTTGAAGTTATGCTTGTATTGCCTTCCTATGCTAGTTGATTCTTGTTCCCATAAATTGTTTGCTCACAAAATCCCTATGCATAGGAAGTGGGTTAGACTTAAATGTGCTTTTCATGAGATTCATGATGCTCTCTTACATGTTTCAAATACTATTCCTATGTGAGCATCATTTAAATCATCATGCCTAGCTAAAAGGCTTTAAAGAAAAGCGCTTGTTGGGAGACAACCCAACACTTTCACTTTATGTTTTTGAGTGTTCACATGATTAATATACTGTAGTAATCATGTTTTGTGTCTTTTATTTCAATAAAATGCCAAGTAAAGCCTTTGGGATGACTCACAAGATGAGTAGAATTGATGCTGAACCAAAACAGAAACTTTTGACTCCAGTACAGGAATTTTCATTTTTTTACTAGAGAGTGATAATGATCTGAAATTTTTACAAAGTGTTTATATACAAATTCTTAAGATTGTCCTAATTTTTCAGAATTTTTAGAGACAGGGAAGTATGGTCATACTACAGATCTTCAAAAACTGTTCTGTTTTTGACAGATTCTGTTTTGCATGCATAGTTTGCTTGTTTTAGTGTTTGCATAGCTTATATCCAGTGATATAAACTATGTGAATGGTAGAATACATTAGGTATTATGTGAGAACAATTATGAAGCTTGTCTTGACAGTACCTAAGTGAATGATCTTTATTTATTATACTAACCCACCTCACGAAGTTTCTTTAAGTTTTGTGTGATTGAAGTTTTCAAGTTTTGGGTGAGACGCCGATATGAGGAGAATATGGAGTGACAAAAACCTAAGCTTGGGGATGCAAAAGGCACCTCCAAGATAATATCCAAGGAAGACTCAAGCGCATAAGCTTGGGGATGCCCCGGAAGGCACCCCCTCTTTCGTCTTCAACACTATCGGTATATCTTACTTGGAGCTATATTTTTATTCGTCACATAATATGTGTTTTGCTGGGAGTGTCATTTTATTTTATTTTTATTTGCTTTCTGTTATTTATAATCTTGTTTTTCAATAAAAAAAATCCAAGAATTGCCTTTAGGATGCTTGAATTGCATGTTTGATGTGTGCTGTGTAAAAACAGAAACTTTTGCTGTAGTATGTGAATTTTCATATTCTACTGGAACGTGGAAAGTTTCTGAAATTTTTACACAGTATTTTCATATAAATTCTTTAGCATGTACTAAATTTTCATATTTTTTAGAGATACAGAAGTGTACTTTCTAAATTAATTGCTACAGACTGTTCTGATTGGACAGATTGCTGTCATAGTTTTGTTATCTACTTTTGCGATGGTTTTCATGACTTATATTGGTAGATATAAATTGTGGAAATGATGGTAAACAGTATATGACGTTTGAAAATTATTGTGAAACTTGTATTGGCAGTACATGAAGTGTTGATTTATTATTATGTGCACTAACCTATCTCATGAGTTATTTTCAAGTTTTTGTGGATGAAGTTTTTGAGAATAGGTGAAACCGTGATATGAGAGGATTGAACGAGATACAAAAGCTCAAGCTTGGGGATGCCCAAGACACCCCAAGTAAATATTTCAAGAAGTATCAAGCATCTAAGCTTGGGGATGTTACGCATCCCACCTCTCTTCATCAACAATTATCGGTTAACCTATGTTGAGCCTAAATTTTTATTTGTCCACATGATATGTGCTATTCTTGGAGTGCTATTTTTCTTTTGCTCGCTGTTTAAATAAAATACTCAGATTTGAAAATCTTTATTGAGATAGAGTCCTCACATAGCTACTTTATTGTTTGACTACTCATTGATCTTCACTTATATCTTTTAAGAGTAATTTGATGTTTACTCTTGTGCTTCACTTATATCCTAAGAGTAAATTGTGAATGAATGAAATATCATAAATATGAAATTATCAATGTGCTTTATGCTTAGCAGTAGCTTCACATCTGGTTTATAAAGTAAAATCTATTGAAGTTTGGTAATCATCAAATTGGCCATACAAGTAATTCATGAGTGATTAGTATAAGAAAGAGAACTTTCACATACAAACATATTATCTTGGACACCTTTTATGATTGTGAATACCCATCCATTATTTTCAACCTTGATCAAATAGTTGAAGTTCGACAAGGAAGACAACGTAATGGTTATGTTTGGGTATATTTGCATAGAAGTTATATTGTTATGGATCCTCCAACATGTGGTGCTTGTTTAGAACCTTTTGCTAGCGAAAACTTCGTACTAAGTAGAGATACTACTTGTGCATACAAATCCTTGAGACAAGTTTCTTCCATGAGAGTCCCCCATACCCACCTATATATGGTATTTCACTGCCATTCCAAGTAAATTTGCATGTGCCACCTCTAAACATTCAAATAAACATCCGTTTTGTGTGCTCGTACCGCTCATGGAGCAACGGGGCGGTCATTAACTTCCATGCTAAGCGAGTTATTCTCAAGATGAGTGTTTATTCACTTGTCATTGCACGAGAGAGGTTGGTAAAAAGGATTCCTAGTCCCGCATAATACAAAAATAAATAAACAAAACTCCCCCTAGAATGTTGATTGTTTGGAGGGCAACCGTGGATTCGGCCAGCCATGGAATGTGTTTGAATGGTGGAGGGGAGTAAAAATTTAAATTCTGTTTGGGAAGCGCCAATAATGTGATTAGCATGGAAGATATTGAATACTCTGTTGTGACGTTGACAGAAAAGTCACACCACTCAAAATTACATATTCATCTCTATTTTAAATAATGAGCTCTGGCACATATGCAAATCCCTGCTTCCCTCTGCGAAGGGACAATCTATTTACTTTCATGTTACTTACTTTCATGTTGAGTCAACTTCTTATTCCAACCTCAATCTATTAGTTGGCAAGCACCATGTGGTGGGGAAAGACCCAAACAAATATATCCACTCAAATATATTTGATCATGATTCATTATTGTTGACAATTATCATTATGATAAGTATGATGGGAGGCGAAACATCAAGCCCCTATCTTTCTCTTCGTTCGATGGATGTTGTTTGTTCTAAAAATATGCATTGAGTATTACCAATCATAAAAGACTATATGATAATTGAGTATGTGGAGCTCTTACTTAAACTTGATGATGTATTGAAATTGTTTGGTGACCAAGAACATAGATTGTTAAGTTTCAATAGAATGCATTGTTTGAACCATGACATGTGAATTGATTGCTACTCTATCATGATGATTTTTATGAGAAAAAGTTGCTGGTTATGATGCTAGAAAAGTGATTGAAATTATCAATGTTCAAAACTATTCACTAAGCTAGCATTCACACTTCATAAATTATTTCATTTATCATTTACCTACTCGAGGACGAGCAGGAATTAAGCTTGGGGAAGCTGATACGTCTCCAACGTATAAATAATTTATGAAGTATTCATGCCATATTCACCTATGTTTACAATACTTTTATATGGTTTTGATGCACTTTATATGATTTATTTAGAACTAACCCGGACTGACGTAGTTTTCAGCAAAATTACCGTGGTGTTTTTTTTGTGCAGAAAATGAAAGTTCTCGGAATCTACCGGAACTTTTTTGTGATTTTTTTTGGAGGAAATAAGCAACATTGGAGCAAAGACCCGTCGAGGGGGTGTGCCAGTGGGCCACCACGCAACAGGTCGCGCCCCCTAGTGGCGTGGTTAGATATGTGGTGGGCCCACATGGCTCCGTTTGGCGTGATTCCAACACTGAAAAATCTCATAAATACTAGAAACCCCAGAAATAAAGAGAGACTCCTCGTTCCGCCGTCGCAACTCTTTGTATCGATGAAAAACCAATCTGTAGGCGTTCCAGTACCCTGCCGGAGAGGAGAAACCATCACCGATGGCCATCTTCATCATCCCGGCGGAGGCCATGACGAGGAGGGAGTAGTACACCCTCGGGGCTGACGGTTTGTACCAGTAGCTATGTGTTCAATCTCTCTCTCTCTCTCTCTCTCTCTCTCTCTCTCTCTCTCTCTTGTTCTTGAGATGGCATGATCTTGATGTATCACGGGCTTTGTTAATATAGTCGGATCATATGATGTTATTCCCTTGCTACCATGTTGTGATGAATTGAATCTTTACCTTTGAGATCTCGTTATGTTGGATTGAATATTATGGTTTGAGAACACTTGATGTATGTCTTGCGTGGGATACCCGTAGTGACATTGGGGTATTCTATTGATTCACTTGATATATGTTGAGGCTTCAACTTGCGGATTTTGGTGACCTAGGGGATCTATGCATAGGGGTTGATTGCACATTTCCATACCACGTTCTCCGATAGAAATCTTGGGGTGCTCCTTGAAGTTCTTTGTGTTGGATTGAATATGATAGATTTGAAATTGTTTGATGCATGTCGCATAATTTACCCATGGATACTGAGGTGACATCAGAGTATCTAGGTGACATTAGGGTTGATTGATATGTATCATTGGTGTTATTCTAGTAGGAACTCTAGGGCTGTTTGTGATACTTATAGGAATAGCCCAATAGATTGATCGGAAAGAATAACTTTGAGGTGGTTCTACTACCTACACCAATTTCATCTTATTGTCCTCCGCTAGATAGGAACTTTGGAGTGATTCATTGTTGCACGTTGAGGGATGATCATATGATTCAACTATGTTAGCATTGTTGGGAGATTGCACTAGCAAAAGTATGAACCCTAGGCCTTATTTCCAAGCATTTATACACCGTTTTGCTCGTTGTTTTACACTTGCTACCTTGCTGTTTTTATATTTCAGATTACAAAAACCTATATATATCATCCATATTGCACTTGTATCACCATCTCTTCGCCGAACTAGTGTACCTATACAATTTTCCATTGTATTGGGTGTGTTGGGAACACAAGAGATTTCTTGTATTTGATTGCTGGGTTGTTTGAGAGAGACCATATTTATCCTACACCTCCCATGGATTGATAAACCTTAGGTCATCCACTTGAGGGAAAATTGCTACAGTCCTACAAAACTCTGCGCTTGGAGGCCCAACACGAGTCTACAAGAATAAAGTTGTGTAGTAGACATCACTGCCGCTCCTCTGCCGGGGGCGAAGATCGTCCCGTCGATAGCCTCCTCCTCAGGAAAAACCCTGAGGTTTGCCTCGCCCGGAAGGTGGACGAATTGGAGGTCACCGACCCTCAAATAACGACTGAGGGGCGGTTCCGTGGATGAGGACGGCTCGGTTGCAGAACCACTGGCGGCTCCCAGCGCGAAGAACGGGCGCGTCCCCGGTGCCACGAAGAACGCGCCGCCCTTTGTCACCCCCAGGGATGGGGCACCGTCAACATCCGTCACTGCCTCTAGGGGCGGCCCCTTGACGACCTGCTTGCCAGCGTCCCTGGCGCGACAGAGGGCGGCCTCGTCTTCCTCAGCCGCAGCTTGGTGATGCCTTCTTCGGCCGTAGTCCGGCTGGCCCCCATAGCAGCCCCCCTGGTGATCTCCTCGATGTCGGCGTTAAGGCGAGATCCTAGGGCGAAGGTGGGCCTGCGGTAACAAGGGGGGAGGCTCAAAAACGACAAGAGGTTCAAGAAGACAAAAAAAGAGAGAGACATAATTTAGCCACGAGAAACTTACCCGTGGGCCCTTGCTGGGGAGGCACTCCGCCCCCTCCGGTAGCGTCCTCCATTGCCACGACGTTGTCAGCCTCCTCGTTCACCGGTGAGTCGTCCTCTATGAGGATCGGATCAACGACAAAGGACCTCATGACGAAGCTCCTCTCTGGGGTCGAGCGTGCATGGGTCTGCTACGGGCGCCTTGCGCCCGTGGACAGAGGAATGGAGACGATGGCATCGGCATCGGCGCTCGCCGTTGGGAACAGAGGCGGGACCTCTTGTTGGGGGCTAGTTGTGGCGTCGGGCTCCACGGCCTCATGCTTCTGCGAAGCACCCGCCGGAGGAGCGGCGAACCCGAGGTTCGTCCTCCTGGCCATCCGCTAGGCCAGGGTCTCCACCTCCCTGCAAGACCGACGACATCCGGGGAAAAGAACATCAGAGAAGCTGAAGACAAAGATAAAACCAAACACGAGGATCGGTGCTTACTCATCTTCCTCCTTAGACGAGTTGAGGGCCGAGAGGTCCCATGTCCCCCCTCGCAAACGACGGAGGCGGGGGGGGGGGGGGGGTCAGGCGCGTCAGGGCGTGCCGGGGGCTCGGCTTGGCTGACCGGCCTCGCCTCTTGCGCTGCTGCGTCAGGCGAACATTGTGCAGCGACTTGCCTCGATGCCGCGGACGGCCAACGTTGGCAGCAGGATCTTCCTCCTTCTCCTCGTCTTCGCCCTCGGCGACCGGAGAAACCCCAGCGTGGCGGACCGGCTCCCCGCTACTAGCCTTGCGGAGCACACGAGTTCTCCTGAGGGCGTCGAGAGCCAGGGTGATACGTCTCCAACGTATCGATAATTTAGGAAGTATTCACGGCATATTCACCTATGTTTACAATACTTTTATATTATTTTGATGCACTTTATATGATTTATTTAGAACTAACCCGGACTGATGTTGTTTTCAGCAGAACTACCGTGGTGTTGTTTTTGTGCAGAAAATGAAAGTTCTCGGAATCGCCCGAAACTTTTTGATGATTTTTTTGGAATAAAAGAGGCACTAGATGCTTCGTGGGAGGGCCAGAAGAGCCACGAGGTGGGCACAACCCACCAGGGCGCGCCAGCCCCCCCCCCCCGGCGCGCCCTGGTGTATCGTGCCCTCCTCGTGGCCCATCTTGGCATGAAACCGACGCCCAAAAATCCTATAAATATATAAACCATCAGAAATAACCCTAGACTCTCCGCTCCACCACCGCAACTCTCTCTATCGATGAAAAACCAATCTGGGGATGTTCCAGTACCCTGCCGGAGAGGGGAATCCATCTCCGGTGGCCATCTTCATCATCCCAGCGGAGGCCATGACGCGGAGGGAGTAGTCCACCCTTGCGGTTGAGGGTATGTACCAGTAACTATGTGTTCAATCTCTCTCTCTCTCTCTCTCTCTCTCTCTCTCGCGTTCTTGAGATGTCACGATCTTGATGTATCACGGGCTTTGTTAATATAGTCGGATCACATGATGTTATTCCCTTGCTATCACGTTGTGATGAATTGAATCTTTCCCTTTGAGATATCGTTATGTTGGATTGAATATTGGATTTGAGAACACTTGATATATGTCTTGCATGTGGATACCCGTGGTGACAATGTGGTGTTCTATTGATTCACTTGATATATGTTTTGGTACTCAACTTGCGGATTCCCGAGGTGACATTGGGGTAATCTATGCATAGGGGTTGATACACGTTCTTGTCCTACTTTCTCCGGTAGAAATCTCGGGGCTCTCTTTGAGATTCTTTGTGTTGGGTTGAGTATTATGAATCAGAAATTGTTTGATGCGTATCGTATAATTAACTCATGGATACTTGTGGTGACATTGGAGTATCTAGGTGACATTAGAGTTGGTTGATGCATATCATATGGTGTTATTATAGTACGAACTCTTAGATAGATCGATCGGAAAGGATAACTTTGTGTTATTTTAGTAAGAACTCTTGGATAGATCAATCGGAAAGGATAACTTTAAGGTGGTTTCGTACCCTACAAACAATTTCTTCTTATGTTCTCCGCTAGATAAGAACTTTGGAGTGATTCTTCGTAGCACATTGAGGGATGGTTATGTGATCCAATTATATTAGCATTGTTGAGAGATTGCACTAGCAAAAGTACGGACCCTAGGCCTTGTTTCCAAGCATTTATACAACGTTTTGCTCGCTGTTTACTATTTGTTACCTAGCTATTTTTATATTTTCAGATTACAAAAACCTATATCTACCATCCATATTGCAATTGTATCACCATCTCTTTGCCGAACTAGTGCACCTATACAATTTGCCATTGTATTGGGTGTGTTGGGGACACAAGAGTTTCTTGTATTTGATTGCACGGTTGTTTGAGAGAGACAATCTTCATCCAACACCTCCCACGGATTGATAAACCTTAGGTCATCCACTTGAGGGAAAATTGCTACTGTCCTACAAAACTCTGCGCTTGGAGGCTCAACAAAGTCTACAAGAATAAAGTTGCGTAGTAGACATCAAGCTCTTTTCTGGCGCCGTTGCCGGGGAGGTGAGTGCTTGAAGGTATATCTTTAGGTCTTGCAATTGAATCTTTTAGTTTCTTGTTTTTCACTAGTTTGGTTTTATAAAATAGAACTACAAAAAAAATGGAGTTTAGGTTTTATCATTTGTATCATCTTTATAATGTCTTTCGTGAAAATAAGGATTCAGAAAATTTTGCTCAATTGGTAGAGGAAGAAATTATGAAAATACTTAATGAGAATTCCTTGAATGATGAGCATGATTGCAATGTTGCTAGTATGAATTCTCTTAATATCCATGATGCTAGTGATATGCAAAGCCACAAGCTTGGGGATGCTATGTTTGATGAAGATGATATTTTTAGTCCCCCAAGTTTTGATGAGCAAATCTATTATGATGATGGCATGCCTCCTCTCTATGATGATTATGATGATGACATGTATGCTATAAAGAGTGATAGTAACCATGAAACTTGTCATCATGATTTTAATATTGAATGTGGTTATGTCAATCAAGTATCTCATGATAGTTATTTTGTTGAGTTTGCTCCCACTACCATGGATGAAAAGGAATTTGCTTATGTGGAGAGTAATGAAAATTCTATGCTTGTGCATCATGAAAAGAATGATTCATGTGATAGTTATATTGTTGAATTCCTTCATGATGCTACTGAAATTTATTATGAGGGAGGAACATATGCTTGTAGGAATTGCAATAATACCAAGTCTCCTCTCTATGTGTTCAAAGTTTTGAAGTTATGCTTGTTTTGCCTTCCTATGCTAGTTGATTCTTTCTCCCATAAATTGTTTGCTCACAAAATCCCTATGCATAGAAAGTGGCTTAGACTTAAATGTGCTTGTCATGAGATTCATGATGCTCTCTTACATGTTTCAAATACTATTCCTATGTGAGCATCATTGAAATCATCATGCCTAGCTAAAAGGCTTTAGAGAAAAGCCCTTGTTGGGAGACAACCCAACACTTATACTTTCTGTTTTGATGTGTTCACATGATTAAGCTACTGTAGTAATAATGTTTTGTGCCTGTCGGGGGGATTACCCCCGGGTAGGCTCATTGAGGCGACTCAACATTTTAAAACAACGGGGCGGCCAACGCCCCTCTGTCCGGCTGCTCCGGCTGGTACCCCGGTCCGGTCGGCTACTGAGTCCAGCCGGCTCCCAGCCCGGCCGGCTGCTCCGACTGACCCCTGTCTGGCTGCTCCAGTCGGCCTGCTGCGCAAGGTCAACCACCGCGTCCCGTCGGACACGACATGAAGACACTATAGCCTGCATCATGCGTCACCTCACTGCACTCCAATAGTGGTGTACTATAGCCGGCGTCATCGCGTCACCTCGCATGTCATCTCCAATAGTGGTGCACTATTGCCTACATCATGTGTGATCTCACATGTCTTCTCCAATAGTAAATAGTTGGCCATGTGGGCTACCCCTTGTCCCTTGGGCCTCCCTATATAGGAGGCACCAGGGGAGCTCACCCAGGGGGGAGACAAGCTCTCTCTCATTCTCTCCTCCCACACTCTCACACTCACATATGAGGCAAGAAGCCCTTGGCTCTCCTCTCCCATACAGCTCCAGGAGCAACCCTGTACTGCAAAGACACCTCATATACAGACATGCAGGATTAGGGGTATTATCTCTCCGGAGAGCCCCGAACCTGGGTAAACCACCGCGTGCTACTACCCTATCCCGTCCCGGATCCTCCACGGCAGCCTTGCTCTCACCTCGATTAGCCACCCCCTGTCATCTGTTGTGAGAAAACGACGACAGTTGGCGCCCATCGTGGGGCTCGCTGCTGCTGGAATCACGGTTCGGGCGGGACCATCTTCGTCATCACCACCGCGACATCGCCGCCGTCTCTGTGGCAGCGCTCGGGGGCTCGACACCAACACGCCTCCGAGGAGAATGCGCGCGACGCCGCATCCTTGCTACTCGTCTTGCCGTCACCGCCGTCTCTTTGGCGGCGTCGAGGGCTCGGCATCAACACGACCCCCTCTCCGCCACGGCCATCTCAACGCCAGCATCCTGACGTCCTCGCGTTGCTGCACCGCGCAACCCCGTCACCGCATCGATGCGCCGGCGCGACGCTAGCCTCCCGACGCCCCCGCGTCGCTGCGCGGCCGGCGTCTCCATCGCCGCATCGTTGTGCCGTCCGCGCGCCAGCGCCGACGCGCCTCCTCCGGCGCCCCCTCGTCGCACCGTGCCTGACTCCGTCCTCGCTGTGGACGTAGGCTCCTCCCTCCTGTCACCGCGAGCTCCGTTCGTCCCGCCCGTGACTCCAACACCGGGTTCTACGGCCGCGACCTCCCTCCGATTCAATCCGGACGCTGCAAACCGCCGAGCTCGTGGAGGTTCACCAACAACAATAAGACGTACTGGAGCACCACTCCGGCCTCCCTCCGCGTCGCCCTGTCCAGCCCCGCCGCTCGGCCCCCCACGGCTGCGTGCCCTGGCCCCTGTCACCAGCTCGCTGGCCCCGTGCCCCGCCGCGTCAGCTCCTCCGGCCTACCAGCTCCGCCACCTGCTCCCGCCCCCGCGTCTGCAACCCCGCACGCCGGCCCTCCATCCAGCTCTCCTCCGCCCGAGGCCTCTTGCTCCTGCCTCTGAGTGCCCGGCGGGGCTCCTCTTCGCCAGGCGCACCAGCGCCGTGCCGGGCCGTCCACCACCATGCCCGAGACGCCGACGTGCTCCTGCCACACACGCTCCGGTCCCCCTCTCCAACCGCGACGCGGCCGCCGCGTGCATGGCCACCGTTGCATCAACCTCGCCTCTCCTTCAACGCGTCAAGGCGCTCGACTCACAGCACCTCGCGCCCACACCTCCCACTGCGCCTGCTCCGCCGCGCCCCGTGCCCATGTCATGCCGGTACCGGCGTCGCGGCAGCCCCTGCCCCGCGCCAGCGTCACGCGCGTGCCGGCTCCGCTCCGACCGCCTGCCGGCCGCCGCCCCGCCCGCCTCCGCTGCACCACGCTGGTTCCGCTCCACGCGACTGCCGACCGGCTCGCGTCGCTCCGGCTGGCTGGTCCGCCTCCCGTGCGCCGGGTCCGGCCCCGTCCGCTGGCCGGCTCGCCGCCCCCGCCCGCCTCGACCAGCCGGCCTCCCGAGCACCCATGCACCGGACGCCCTGGTCCCCGCCGCGCCGAGCTCCCGGCCCCCGGCGTCCCGCCTCGTCCCTCTACGACCCGCGTGACCCCGTGTCGCCCTGCCTGGACGTCCGTGCACCGGCTCCCGCGCCCGGCCGGCTCGCCGTCCGCCGTTTCCGCCTCTGCGCCCCCTGCGCATCCGCTGCACTCCCGTGGCCGCGCCCGCCCCTGGGCACTTCTGTGTCTGTGGGCTCGCCCGCGCGACAACCGGCTCGCCACCCAGCGTTGGCCGCCCCCCTGCGCGCCGGCACTTCCCCGCCTTGCTTCCGCTCCGCTCGCCGCCGCGCCCCGGTGCCTCCAACCCCGCCACGTCGCTGGCCTCGCCCCGGCTCCGTCCCGTCCATGCGCCGGCTGCATCGCCCACCCGCCGGCTCTGCCCCGCATCCGGCCCGGCCGCCAGCCGGCTCGGCCGGTCCCCCCCCCCCCCCCCCCGCGCCTCCCTCGCCGGCTCCCGCCTTGCCCCTGCTGCTTTTATACGACCGCCTGCCCGGGGCCGGCTGGAGAAAGATGGTAGGGCCGGCTGCTCAAAAAAAATGAAGAAGAGGTCACCTATGTCCGCCTGCCGGTGTCTCCACCCGGTCGGACTGGCCTACGACACCGCCTGGCCGGCTGGCCCGCCCGTCTACTTCGACACCGTGCCGGCTCCACCATCCCATCCGCTTCGACACCCGGCCGGTCGGGTCCGGCCGGCTGGCAAGCCATCGACCGCCGGAGGCTCGACGGCTACACCCAGCGGGTGTGCCAGCGCGCCCCGCTGGCCGTCATCGCCAACAACCGCCTCGCCGGCACCAGAAACCAATGTGAGCTTTTCACCCGCACATCCTTGTGCCGCACACAAAAATACGGATACCCCGAGCGATCCTCGGGGGCCATCCCCGCATTTGTTTCAGCTACTTTACTGTTCACCCCGGCGCTAGCTAGTCTCGCCCGGGGCCGTCCGCTTGGCCCGATACGTTCGTTCCCACGAAACGGCCTAGTAGCGTGTACGGTACCGAAGGCCCACTGTTCGTCTCAGCTACAGACCGCACCGCGGCTGTCCGGCTAGAGAGAGCAAAAGGTTGGAGGTCACCACACGCGAAAAAACGTCCCGGGAGAAAACGGCTTGGGCAACCCGGTCATTTCATTTGTGAGTATCTACTCGGTCGAGTCTGCTCCCAGAGTCCGAGTACTGTACGCCTCACTCCGTGGCCCACTCTTCGCCTCAGCCATAGACCGGCTCCCGGCTATCTGGCCGGCGAGAGCAAAAGCCAAAGAGCGGAGAGCACATGAAAAAGATTGAAGGGGGCTCGGACGAAGCCGAGTCAGCACCCTTTGCATCATGTTTACACTACCAAAACTAGATATTTGACACATCTGCCTCGACTAAACTTGTCTTTTGCACGATCATTTCCATGAGGAACCTCCTCGCTTGGAGGCTCTGAGGCTACTCCCGGTAGGGCTCCGTGCCCATCAGCCGGCGGACCCCGCGTCTGTCCCCGGCTGGGCTCCGCGTCCATCGGCCGGCAGACCCCGCATCCGCGTCCGACAGCGCCTCGTGCTCAACAGCCGGCGGACCCCGCGTCCGCCCTCGGCAGGGCTCCGCGCCCAACAGCCGGCGGACCCCGCATCCGTCCTCGGCAGGGCTCCACACCATTCAGCCGGCGGACCCCGCGTCCGCCCTCGGCAGGGCTTCACGCCCATCAGCCGGCGGACCGCGCCCGGCAGCGCCTCGCACTCGACAGCCGGCGGACCCCGCGTCCGCCCTTGGCAGAGCTCCACGCCCAACAACCGGTGGACCCCGCATCCGTCCTCGGTAGGGCTCCGCGCCATTTAGCCGGCGGAACCCGCACCCGCCCTCGGCAGGGCTCCACGCCCATCAGACGGCGGACCCCGCGTCCGCCCTCGGCAGAGCTCCGCGCCCATCAGCCGGCGGACCCCGCGTCCGCACCCGGCAGCGCCTCGCGCTCGACAGCCGGCGGACCCTGCGTCCGCCCCCGGCTGGGCTCCGCGCCCATCAGTCGGCGGACCCTGCGTCCGCCCCCGGCTGGGCTTCGCGCCCATCAGCCAGCGGACCCCACATCCGCGCATGACATCCCTTACGCCACCGTCTGCTTCAGCAATAGCAAAGACCCTCCGCCCGACTCTTCGAGTCGCCCGGAGGCTAAACCCAGCGGGTGCGCTGGCGCGCCGCCGCTGGAAACAGCCAGCCGGTGGACTCCGCGTCTGCGCCAGGCAGGGCCCCGCGCCCGTTGGTTGGCGGACCCCGCGTCCGCTCCCGACGTCCTCAACGCCACCGTCTGCTTCAGCAACAGCAAAGACCCTCCGCCCGACTCTTCGAGTCGCCCGGAGGCTCGGAGGCTACACCCAGCGGGTGCGCTGGCGCCCCCCCCCCCCGCTGGAAACAGCCAGTCGGTGGACTCCGCGTCCGCACCAGGTAGGGCCCCGCGCCAGTCGGTTGGCGGACCCTGCATCCGCTCCCGACGTCCTCGACGCCACCGTCTACTTCAGCAACAACAAAGACCCTTCGCCCGACTCTTCGAGTCGCCCGGAGGCTCGGGGGCTACACCCAGTGGGTGTGCTGGCGCGCCCCCGCTGGAAGCAAGCTACACCGTCCCTGGCCCGCGATCAACCGTCCTCAACAATCCTGCAGCAACAACAACGGCGAAAACCCTCCGCCTGACTCCCCAAGTCGCCCGGAGGCTCGAAGGCTACTATCGGGGGGATTACCCCCGGGTAGGCTCATGGAGGTGACTCGACATTTTAAAACAACGGGGCGGCCAACGCCCCTCTGTCCGGCTGCTCCGGCTGGTACCCCGGTCCGGCCGGCTACTGAGTCCAGCCGGCTCCCTGCCCGGCCGGCTGCTCTGACCGACCCCTGTCCGGCTGCTCTAGCCGGCCTGCTGCGCAAGGTCAACCACCGCATCCCATCGGACACGACATGAAGACACTATAGCCTGCATCATGCGTCACCTCACCGCACTCCAATAGTGGTGTACTATAGCGGCGTCATCGCGTCACCTCGCATGTCATCTCCAATAGTGGTGCACTATTGCCTACATCATGTGTCATCTCACATGTCTTCTCCAATAGTAAATACTTGGCCATGTGGGCCACCCCTTGTCCCCTGGGCCTCCATATATAAGAGGCACCAGGGGAGCTCACCCAGGGGGGAGACAAGCTCTCTCACATTCTCTCCTCCCCACACTCTCACACTCACATATGAGGCAAGAAGCCCTTGGCTCTCCTCTCCCATACAGCTCCAGGAGCAACCCTGTACTGCAAAGACACCTCATATACAGACATGCAGGATTAGGGGTATTATCTCTCCGGAGAGCCCCGAACCTGGGTAAACCACCGCGTGCTACTACCCTATCCCGTCCTGGATCCTCCACGGCAGCCTTGCTCTCACCTCGATTAGCCACCCCCTGGCATCTGTTGTGAGAAAACAATGACAGTGCATTTTATTTCAATAAAGTGCCAAGTAAAGCCTTTGGGATGAATTACAAGATGAGTAGAATTGATGCTGAACCAAAACAGAAACTTTTGACTCCAGTACAGGAATTTTCATTTTTTTACTGGAGCGTGATAATGATCTGAAATTTTTAAAAAGTCTTCATATACAAAATTTTCAGGTTGTCCTAATTTTTCAGAATTTTTAGAGACAGGTAAGTATGGCTATACTACAGATCTTCACAGACTGTTCTGTTTCTGACAGATTCTGTTTTGTATGCATAGTTTGCTTGTTTTAGTGTTTCCATAGCTTATATTTAGTGGTATAAATTATGAGAATGATATAATACAGTATGTATCATGTGGGAACAATTATGAATCTTGTCTTGACAGTACCTAAGTGAATGATTTATCTTTATTACACTAAGCCTTCTCACGAAGTTCCGTTAAGTTTTGTGTGATTGAAGTTTTCAAGTTTTGGGTGAGACACCGATATGAGGAGAATAAGGAGTGACAAGAACCTAAGATTGGGGATGCCCAAAATACCCCCAAGGTAATATCCATGGAAGACTCAAGCGCCTATGCTTGGGGATGCCCCGGAAGGCATCCCCTCTTTCGCCTTCAACACTATCGGTATATCTTACTTAGAGCTATATTTTTATTCGTCACATAATATGAGTTTTGCTTGGAGCATCATTATATTTTGTTGTTCTCTGTTAGGTGCTATTTATAATCTTATTTTCAATAAAAAGTTCCAAGAATTGCCTTAGGATGCTTGCATTGCATGTTTGATGTGTGCTGTGTAAAAACAGAAACTTTCTCTGTAGTGTTTGAATTTTCATATTTTACTGGAACGTGCAAAGTTTTTGAAATTTTTACATAGTGTTGTCATATAAATTCTTTAGGATGTCATAATTTTTCATAATTTTTTGAGTTACAGAAGTACACTAGTTTAATAGATTGCTACAGACTGTTCTGATTGGACAGATTGCTGTCATAGTTTTATTATCTACTTATTCTATAGTTTACATAGCCTATATTGGTAGATATAAATTGTGGAAACGATAGCTAACAGTAGATGATCTTTGAAAATTATTGTGCAACTTGTCTTGGCAGTACATGAAGTGTTGATTTGTTGTTATGTGCACTAACCTATCTCACGAGTTCTTTTCAAGTTTTGTGTGGATGAAGTTTTTGAGACTTAGGTGAAACCGGGATATGAGAGGATTAAACGAGATACAAAAGCTCAAGCTTGGGGATGCCCAAGGCACCCCAAGTAAATATTTCAAGAAGTCTCAAGCATCTAAGCTGGGTGATGCTACGCATCCCACCTCTCTTCATCAAACAAATATCGGTTAGCCTATGTTGAGCCTAAATTTTTATTTGTCCACATGATATGTGTTATTCTTGGAGTGCTATTTTTATTTAGTTTGCTGTTTGAATAAAATACTCAGATCTGAAAATCTTTATTGAGAGAGAGCCCTCACATAGCTACTTAATTGTTTGACTACTCATTGATCTCCACTTATATCTTTTGAGAGTAGTTTGATGTTTACTCTTGTGCTTCACTTATATCCTATGAGTAAATTGTGAATGAATTGAATATCATAAATCTGAAATTATTAATGTGCTTTATGCTTAGTAGTAGCTTCACATTTGGTTTAGAAAGTAAAATCTATTGAAGTTTAACAATCACAATATTGGTCATACAAGCAATTCATGAATGATTAGTATAAGGAAGAGAACTTTCACATACAAATATATTATCTTGGACATCTTCTATGATTGTGAATACTCATTAATTATTTTCAAACTTGAGCAAATTAGTTGAAGTTGGACAAGGAAGACAACGTAATGAGTTATGGTTGTGTATATTTGCATAGAAGTTATATTGTTATGCATCCTCCAACATGTGGTGCTTATTTAGAACCTTTTGCTAGCCAACACTTCGTACTAAGTAGAGATACTACTTGTGCATCCAAATCCTTGAGCCAAGTTTCTTCCATAAGAGTCCACCATACCTACCTATATATGGTATTTCACTTCCATTCCAAGTAAATTTGCATGTGCCACCTCTAAACATTCAAATAAACATCTGTTTTGTGTGCCTGGACCACTCATGGAGCGACGGGGGGCGGTCAGTATCTTCCATGTTAAGCGGGTTATTCTCATGATGAGTGTTTATTCACTCGTCCTTGCACAAGAGGGGCGGTAATAGGGATTCCTAGTCCCGAAATAAAAAAAAATGCAAATAATTAAACAAAACTCCCCCAGGAATGTTGTTGGTATGGACGGTACCCATGGATTCGGCTAGCCATGGAGTGTGTTTGTTGGTGGAGGGGGAGTAAACCTTTACTTTTACCGCTTGGGAACCGCCGCTAAAGTGTTTAGCATGGAAGATATTGATAACTCTTGGTCGTAACGTTGACAGGAAGGGTGCACCTCCCAAAACTATATTCATCTTTGTTTTTAAACAATGAGCTCTGGCACCTTTGCAAATCCTTGCTTCCCTCTGCGAAGGGAATCTATTTACTTTCATGTTATTTACAATTCATGTTGAGTCAACTTGTTATTCCAACCTCAGTCTATTAGTTGGCAAGCATCATGTGGTGGGGAAAGATCCAAACATATATATCCAGTCAAATATATTTGATCATGATTTATTATTGTTGAAAATTATCTTTATGATAAATGAGTTGGGAGGCGAAACATTAAGCCCCTATCTTTCTCTGTGTTCGATGGATGCCATTTGTTCTAAAAATATGCTTTGAGTACTAGCAATCATAGAAGACTATATGATGATTGAGTATGTGGAGCTCTTACTTAGACTTTGCTGAGAATAAGTTGAATTGCAATTGTTTGGTGACTAAGAAGATAGGTTGTTAAGTTTCAAGAGAATTCATTGTTTGAACCGTAACATGTGAATTGGTTGCTACTTTATCATGATGAGTTTTTATGAGAATGAGTTGCTGTTATGATGCTGGGAAAAGTGCTTGAAATTATCAATGATCAAACTTATATATTATGCTAGCATTCACACTTCATAAATTAGTTCTTTTATCATTTACCTACTCGAGGACGAGTAGGAATTAAGCTTGGGGATGCTGATACGTCTCCAACGTATCGATAATTTATGAAGTATTCATGCCATATTCACCTATGTTTACAATACGTTTATATGGTTTTGATGCACTTTATATGATTTATTTAGAACTAACCCGGACTAACGTTGTTTTCGGCAGAACTACCGTGGTGTTGTTTTTGTGCAGAAAATGAAATTTCTTAGAATCGCCCAAAACTTTTTGACGATTTTTTGGAATAAAAGAGGCAGTAGACACTTCGTGGGAGGGCCAGAAGAGCCACGAGGTGGGCACAACCCACCAGGGCACGCGAGGCCCCCCTGGCGCGCCCTGGTGTATCGTGCCCTCCTCGTGGCCCATCTTGGCGTTAAACCGATGCCCAAAAATCCTATAAATATAGAAACCATCAGAAATAATCCTAGACTCTCTGCTCCGCCGCCGCAACTCTCTGTATCGACAAAAAACCAATCTGGGGACGTTCCAGTACCCTGCCGGAGAAGGGAATCCATCTCCGGTGGCCATCTTCATCATCCCGGCGGAGGCCATGATGAGGAGGGAGTAGTCCACCCTTGGGGCTGAGGGTATGTACCAGTAGCTATGTGTTCAATGTCTCTCTCTCTCTCTCTCTCTCTCTCTCTCTCTCGTGTTCTTGAGATGTCACGATCTTGATGTATCATGGGCTTTGTTAATATAGTCGGATCACATGATGTTATTCCCTTGCTATCACGTTGTGATGAATTGACTCTTTCCCTTTGAGATATCGTTATGTGTAGGATCGAAAGTATGTCTAGAGGGGGGTGGTTAGACTACTTGACCAAATAAAAATTCTACCTTTTCCCAATTTTAAGTGTTGGCAGATTTTAGCAATGATAACAAGTCAAGTACACCCTACACATGCATGTCTAAGAGTATAGCAGCGGAAAGTAACAACAAACATGTATAGTAGAGGGTAGAAAGGAAGATCAAACGCAATTTGTAGACACGGAGATTTTTCTCGTGGTTCCGATAGGTGGTGCTATCGTACGTCCACGTTTATGGAGTCTTCAACCCACGGAGGGTAACGGTCGCGAGAGTCCACGGAGGGCTCCACCCAAAAGGGTCCACGAAGTAGCAACCTTGACTATTCCATAACGGCTTCCGTCCACGAAGGACTAGCCTCACTATGGGTAGATCTTCACGAAGTAGGCGGTCTCCTTGCCCGTACAAACTTCTTGGTTCAACTCCACAACATGAAGTAGGAGGCTCCCAAGCGACACCTAACCAATCTAGGAGGCACCACCCTCCAAAAGGTAATAGGCTCGGTAATATCGATGAACTCCTTGCTCTTGTGCTTCAAGATGATAGACTCCTCAACACATAATCACTCTCTCACAGATTTGCCTATGGTGGAAGAAATTGATTTGGTGGAAAGCAACTTGGGGAGGCTAGAGATCAAGATTCATATGGTAGGAATGGAATAGCTTGATCTCAACACATGAGTAGGTGGCTCTCTCTCAGAAAATTGGATGGGGCAGGTATGGAATAGTTTTGAGTGCTTCTCTTACGAGTGGTTGGTGGTGAAGGGGTATATATAGGCATCCCCAAAAATCCAACCGTTACACCTAAAGTGACCAACTCGGTGACACCGAAGTATAAAACTTGGTTGTACCGAAGTGATCAAAAGGTGGTAACTTTTGAATCTCGGTGAGACCGATACATAACTCTCGGTGGTACTGATTAGGTGACCAATGGTCAGAATGCACAACTCGGTGACGCCGATTCTCAAATCTCGGTGGTACCAATTCTTGACAATGGCTAACCAGAGAGTTGGTCCAAAAACTCGGTGAGACCGATTCACAAAACTCGGTGGTACCGATTCTTGAGAATGGCTAACCAGGAAGTTGGTCCAAATCTCGGTGAGACCGATTGATGAAACTCGGTGGTACCGAAGCTTGAAAATAACTAACCAGAAAGTTGGAAACTGAATTCGGTGGCACCGATGCAGAATCGGTTGCACCGAAGGGCTAGGGTTTGGCATGGGTGTGTCTGAACTTGGGAATCAGTGGGACCGAGTGGGAATTGTTGGTTGCACCGATTTTCAAGATAGGCTTGGACAGACTTTTGTGGAAGAGTTTGTGGGTGTTTTTGGTGACTATCACTTGTGCACGTGGAGCATCTTGCTCACCAACAGTACCTTACCCCCTTTTAATAGTATTGGCTTTCCTATGGACTCAAAGTGATTTCTCACAAAGTAAAATGTAGAGTCCTCTTGCTTGAAGCTTTGCCAATCCATTTCCTTGCATCTAGGGTATCTCCACAATCCTTTTTCCATCCCTATCATTGAACTTTTCCTGAAATATGCTTAGTGGAAACATTAGTTCAGTGACATATATGTTGTTATTAATTACCAAAACCACCAAGGGAGCAAATGTGCTTTCAATCTCCCCCTTTTTGGTAATTGATGACAACATATAGATCAAAGCTTCGACATATGATATAATCAATGAATATAATCGTCGCTTTGAGAAGTATGTGATAAGCAAGAGCTCCCCCTAAATTTGTGCATTATTTTGAATTTGCGTTTGAATGCAAATGCACAATTGATTAGGTACATGGGGCACTCTTTCATGTCACATACAACTTGGTGGTGTGCGAGAGTAATAAGAATGAATATCATAGCACAACACAATCAAGTAAAGGTGAATGATCATCTCATAAGCATCACAATGATAGGAAATAGTAGCAATACACATGAAGTGTATGATCAAACACCAACAAGGTTTAACACAACCAAACCAAAAGATATCAAATGTTTTTGAAAAGCGATAAAAACCAACACCCTCTCTCTCTCGAAGCCTAAAGATCTATATACATCTTCTCCCCCTTTGGCAACAAGTTACCAAAAAGTTCAAAGGTATATAGCTAATCGTTCTTCTGGGGCTGATCACCTCCGGTGGTCGATGAAGGAGTCAAGAGAACGGCATCAGCGAAGATGCCGGCAGACGTCATGGACGGAGTCGGTGTCGCAACTGGAGGAACTGGAGGAGCTGATGGAGCTGAAGAAGCTGTAGCAGGTGCTGATGAAGAAGGTCGCAACTCTGGAGCTAGCACTGTAGCTGATCTAGCCTGAGTAGTGAACTGAGTGCTATGCCGGAGAGGTGCACAATCCTCATCATCATCATCAGTGGAATGAGGCCTAGGCACTGCATCAACTTCCTTCTTGAGCTCATTCACAGTCACTGTGAGCTCATCCACCTTGTTGTTGAGAGTGTGAAATTTGTTGTCAACAATCCTCGAGAGACTTGCCTGGTTCGTCAATACCTCGCCGATGTCCTTCTGCATGCTGAGCATAGTATTGAGTAGGAGATCCATCTGCTCACTCCTAGACCTGGGCATCTGAGAACTAGAGCCTCTCGCAGTCTCTGCATGTGCCTGTGCTGTAGCTGATGTGGAATGATCTGGGTCCATTACCACAACATTATCTTCTAGATCTGGCAGTAGTGGCAAATGTGGTCTGTCAAGTGCAAATATGTGCTTCTCTACCTTGGAGTTGATAAGCATCTGGATGTAGGGTGCATAGCAACATGAGCGCTTCTGATCAGCAGCAACCCTCTTTACAGTCTCCACTATCAAATCCATCACTCTGAATCTCGTGTGTTGATCTAGATGGAGTAGCATGTTGATGGAATAACCTCTAATCATCTTCTCATCTCCAGACTTAGGCATCAAGGTATGCCTCAAGATGGTGTTGATAGTCCGAAGGCTAGCCTGGAGGAAGTAAATGGATCCAAGCTTGTGAGACTTCAGATGTGCAGCAGGATCTCATTGTACATGTTCTTCATGGCATTGTGACTAGCCTTGGGCTCATTGTAGACATTGATGTCACCATCTTCCTCCTGTGGGACTCCTAAGATGGTAGCCCACTCCTCAACAGTTGATTCATATCTTGCTCCTTCAGTCACCCATACAATTGTGCCATCTCCATAGAAGTGAGCAGTGGAGTAGAATTGCATGATCATCTCATCATTCCATGCAGTAAATTCCTTGCCAACAAATTCATCCAGACCAATGCAGTGAAAGTTGTCTTGCACACTTGGGAAGTAGTCCTCATTCTCCTTGATGTATTTCCAATCCACATAACTCATGTCATTCACAGCAGGGCTCTTATCAAGCAAGATAGTTTCATAGAAATCATGTTGCTCCTTAGTATAGAATTTGTAGTCCATAGCTGTTTTTCTTCTCTGAGAATATGGATCAATGGCTCTCCATTCTCTCAAAATAGAGTCCTTCCGCTTCTTCATGTCCTCAGCAAGCAAATGGCTGGCATTGTGCTTTGGAAGGTGTGGTCTTAGCTTCATCAAAGCTGACATAGCATCATCCTCAGCTTCTTCTTCTTCTTAGGAGGGACCTTTGGATCTGGCTCTTCCTCCTCTTCTTCCTCATCTAGATACTCTGGAGTAGAAGGAAGAACTTTAGCTTTAATAAATCTTGTCATTTCTCTCTTCTTCTCACTTGCCTTCTTAGGCATAGACTTGTTTGGGGGTGACTCAAGATGAAGAGTCATTGTTGCCCTAGCACTCTCTGGTACTCTTGCTGATCCTGAGCTAGCATACTCTTTCCTGATGGCCTTCTTCTTCTTGGATGAAGAGGCAGCAGCAGTGCTCTTGGCAGCATCATCCTTCTTGGACAGCTCCTCAGGTATGAAATCCTCATCTTCTTCATCTGAGTTGAGCTTCCTCCTTGCCCTAGTTGCAGCTTTGGGCAGATTAGGTGAGCTAGGAACATCATCAAAGCTCTCATCAGGACTAGTGCCTGAGCTCATGTCAACATTCTTCTCTCTGAAATCATTCTGGCTATCATCTGAACATGGCATCTCTGACCCTGTGAAATAGAGTATAGAAGAGTGGATAGGTTGAGTCATCACAAAATTGCAGAAGATTTTCTCAAATTTGAACTAAAATTTCTTAAGATTTGCAATTTGCCAAGTGAATTTCGGTACTACCGATGCAAACTTTTCGGACCCACCGAGACAAACAACCTGCTAAACAGAAACTTGGCACCACTTTTGGTGAAACCGAAAATGGGCACTCGCTTTCACCGAGGTTGTTCTCAGTCGACCAGAAAAGGGAATCAGTGCTACCGATTCTTTTGCTTCGGTGTTACCGAGATTCAAGTCGCGGACGGCAAACCCTAAAAAATCGTCCGTTCTCTAGTCTAATGAAGTTTCTTGTGGATAGATTGATCTCAAACATTGTCTTATAGATGGAAAAGTCCTAATGCGCAAGATTCGGAGAGGGGAGCACACGAGGGGACGAAATCGTACCCTAACTTGGTGACGATCTCGCTACGGCGGCGGCGGAGGGGAAGAATCCGTCGCTGGCGTGGACTTCCAACGGCGGAGACGCTCGAGAAGACGAAGGCGACAACCAGGGGTCCTTGTTCGGCAGCTAGGATTTTGGAGGGGATGACGTTTGAGGAACTAATTACAAAAGTCGGGTCCGCTTCTTTATATACCCGGGGCTGTCGGTGACACCGGCTCTAACTTTTCGGTGTCACCGAGTTTTGCTACCGTCAGCTGACAGGGAAACTCGGTGTAACCGAGAAGATGGAATCGGTGATACCGAGTGTGAAAACCATATCAACCCTAGGCATTCGGTGATACCGAGAATTTTGGTATTGGTTCCACCGAGATGCACTTGGGAGGTTTTAATGGTCAGTCCTTTGTCGATACGGAACTTCGAGTGCTCCTCACACAGAGAGATCGAAAAGTACTTGTTCAAATTTTGTGATGCAGCAAGAATGGAATATGAGACGAGAAAACATAGATAGCTAGAGAGTGGTCCTAGGCATTCTTGTCCATCCAATTGGCAAAAGAAAAATCAAAAGCCAAATAGCAACAATTGGATGTCCTCGAATGGATAAATAAATGCAGACCAACATGCTCACCCAATAAGATGTCAAATGAAATCATGGCAAACATGCACATACATACTAGCATCTATCAAGCATTTTGGCGATGACGAAGTCATCTATATATGAGTATATTGACTTAGGAGCAAAGTAAGAATACTTGATCATAGGTCATACTCATCGTTTAAGCACAAGTGGGGTTACCACTTTTACATAAAGCATTTAATGTTGTCACATACTATGAGATGCTTTAACTCAAGTCTTAGAGTAAAGCTCCCCCTTGATGTGACATCCTCCCATAGGAGGGATAAACTAACCTTGGGTTTGCCGTAGAAGACTTCATGTGGGTGGTGTAGTGGTGGATGCTCAAGGTTGATGAAGATCACCAAGAGTTGGGAGCATCCTTGTTGTTTCCTTACTCTTCTCACCTACATGGGTTAGTCCCAACACACAAGAGACAAATACAAGGATATCTATGGACATGGAGTGCAAAGCATACATGATGATGTCCATGGATTTGTTGATTACCTTGTCCCTTGCTTACCTTTGAGGGAATGTGTGACTCCTTGAACTATTGCTTGATGTTGACGTTGATTGCACCAAGTTCTTGCCAATAATGAATGTGAGTGAATTTCATTGGCGGAGTCACCCCTCAAGAACTTCTCTAGTTCTTCTTCTTGGGGACCCACATCAACTTGATGGGGATCCTTGGTGTTGAAGTGGCACTTGTAGAAGTTGAGCTTGAAGTAGCCTTAGGAACCCACTCCACCAAAGCTTGGGATTCATCTTCATATGAGTCAATGTCCTCTTGAAGCTTGTTCTTGCCCTTGAGCTTGTGGTATTGTGGTGGAAGATCATCTTGAGTGTTTGTTCCCTTGGGAAGAGTATCTTCATACTTTTCCCTTTGAGGAACAAACTTGGGCTTGGGGTATTGACCTTCTTCCCATTCAACTCCATTAGCGTTGAAGTAGCCAATGCCATGGTTCTTCCGGTATCCTCCGTGCTTGCGTACAATCTCCTCAAATTGCTTACACCCGGCAAGACTCTTGTAGATACCTTTCTCTATAATCCCTTTCAATAAATCGTTTTTTTGCTCAAGTGTAACTTGGCTAAGAGAATCATCATTAGTGGAATCAATAGAACCACTAGAAGCAACATCATTAGATTTAGCATTTTTATTGTTGCTACTAGATGAAGAACCTTTCTTGCCTTTGTTACTAGTTTGTCTAGGTTTAACTTGTGGCATGAATGTAGACAAGAGTAATTGTTTGGCTAGATAAGATGAAGTCTTCTTTCGGAGATCGTCATTGATAGCTTTAAGAAACTCATGTTCTTGCTCCAAGGTGAGCTTCTTGAAGCGTAGCTTCTCATGAGTCCATAAAAGCTCTCTATGATCTTCGAGAGTAGATTCATGGGCTAACTTAAGAGTGTTTAATTCTTTAGTTAGTTGTTCTATTTTCATCTTATCATCATCAACCGACTTATCTTGACTAGCATGAAGATTATCAAGTTCATTTTGACTAACATCACTAGTTTTATCAAAGAGCAAGTCATCATCACCAAGTAAACCATCTTCATCACTATTGAAATCAAGATACTCGGGGTGCGATACCTTGGGGCCTTTAGCCATGAAGCAACTTCCACTCCCTTGATTTGGTGAATCAAATAGATCATAGGAGTCAGTAGTCACTAGTGCAATTCCGGCAACACCTTCATCTTGACTATAGTCGGAGTTGGAGTGATAGCTTCTCTCGGAGTTGTTGTCGGATTCGGAGCCGGAAACCCATTCACCAACATGAGCTTGATGTCTTCTTCTTGAGTAGCTCTTGGTGTACTTGTCCTTCTTCTCCGAGTCCCTACTTCTCCTTGAAGGTCTTCGTTCATAACGATCATCTCTACTTCTCTCTCTTTGAGGTGATTCATTCCTTGAGCTTCGTCTTCTAGGTGACTCTTCTCTTCGTTTGTAGGGAGCCGTGCACTCATTGGAGTAGTGTCCGGGCTTCCCACAATTGTAGCAGTTTCGGTCACGACTTGACGAACGCTTCTCTTCATATCTTGAGTTGGAGCTTCGTTCTTTGCCTCTATTCTTGTAGAACTTGTTGAATTTCTTGACCATGAGGCTTATCTCTTCATTGGTGACAAGGTTGTCGCTTGAGGTTGCGGGAGCATCACTTGTGGCTTTGTAAGCACCGCTAGACTTGTTGTGAAGATCTTCTTTGTCCTTGAGTGTCATCTCATGAGCAACAATCCTTCCAATGACTTCCGTAGGCTTGAGATCTTTGTAGTTGGGCATCATTTGGATCAATGTGCACACGGTGTCGTATCTCTCATCCAAAGCTCGAAGTAACTTCTTGATGATGAATTTGTCGGTCATTTCTTCGCTTCCTAAGCCGGCAATCTCATTGGTGATGAGAGCTAGCCTAAAGTACATCTCTGCGACTCCTTCACCATCCTTCATCTTGAACTTGTCAAGCTGACTTTGAAGAACATCCAACTTGGATTCTCTCACGGATTCCTTACCTTCATGCATATCAACCAAAGTATCCCAAATCTCTTTTGCATTCTCAAGATGGCTGATTTTGTTGAATTCTTCGGGGCATAGGCAGTTGAAGAGAATGCCACATGCTTGAGCGTTGTATTGCAACATCTTCAATTCATCCGCGGTCGCTTCACGATCCGATTCCTTTCCATCACCAAAGAATTCACCTTGCAAGCCAACACGAACAACAGCCCAAATGGCAGGGTTATGACCGAGAATATGCATTTTCATTTTGTGCTTCCAACTAGCAAAATTTGTGCCATCAAAGTACGGACCTCTACGGTGATAATTTCCCTCACTAGACGCCATACTCTCCTAGGTTATGAGACCAATGCAATGGAGACCAAAGCTCTGATATCACTTGTAGGATCAAAAGTTTGTCTAGAGGGGGGTGATCAGTCTATTAGTTGGCAAGCATCATGTGGTGGGGAAAGATCCAAACATATATATCCAGTCAAATATATTTGATCATGATTTATTATTGTTGACAATTATCTCTATGATAAATGAGTTGGGAGGCGAAACATTAAGCCCCTATCTTTCTCTGTGTTCGATGGATGCCATTTGTTCTAAAAATATGCTTTGAGTACTAGCAATCATAGAAGACTATATGATGATTGAGTATGTGGAGCTCTTACTTAGACTTTGTTGAGAATAAGTTGAATTGCAATTGTTTGGTGACTAAGAACATAGGTTGTTAAGTTTCAAGAGAATTCATTGTTTGAACCGTAACATGTGAATTGGTTGCTACTTTATCATGATGAGTTTTTATGAGAATGAGTTGTTGTTATGATGCTAGGAAAAGTGCTTGAAATTACCAATGATCAAACTTATATATTATGCTAGCATTCACACTTCATAAATTAGTTCTTTTATCATTTACCTACTCGAGGACGAGTAGGAATTAAGCTTGGGGATGCTGATACGTCTCCAACGTATCGATAATTTATGAAGTATTCATGCCATATTCACCTATGTTTACAATATTTTTATATGGTTTTGATGCACTTTATATGATTTATTTAGAACTAACCCGGACTAACGCTGTTTTCGGCAGAACTACCGTGGTGTTGTTTTTGTGCAAAAAATGAAAGTTCTCGGAATCGCCCGAAAATTTTTAACGATTTTTTTGGAATAAAAGAGGCACTAGACGCTTCGTGGGAGGGCCAGAAGAGCCACGAGGTGGGCACAACCCACCAGGGCGCGCGAGCCCCCCCCCCCCCAGCGCGCCCTGGTGTATCGTGCCATCCTCGTGGCCCATCTTGGCGTGAAACCGACGCCCAAAAATCCTATAAATATAGAAACCATTAGAAATAACCTTAGACTCTCTGCTCCACCGCTGCAACTCTCTGTATCGACAAAAAACCAATCTGGGGACGTTCCAGTACCCTGCCGGAGAGGGGAATCCATCTCCGGTGGCCATCTTCATCATCCCGGCGGAGGCCATGATGAGGAGGGAGTAGTCCACCCTTGGGGCTGAGGGTATGTACCAGTAGCTATGTGTTCAATCTCTCTCTCTCGTGTTCTTGAGATGTCACGATCTTGATATATCACGGGCTTTGTTAATATAGTCAGATCACATGATGTTATTCCCTTGCTATCACGTTGTGATGAATTGAATCTTTCCCTTTGAGATATCGTTATGTGTAGGATCGAAAGTATGTCTAGAGGGGGGTGATTAGACTACTTGACCAAATAAAAATTATACCTTTTCCCAATTTTAAGTGTTGGCAGATTTTAGCAATGATAACAAGTCAAGTACACCCTACACATGCATGTCTAAGAGTATAGCTGCGGAAAGTAACAACAAACATGTATAGTAGAGGGTAGGAAGGAAGATCAAACGCAATTTGTAGACACGGAGATTTTTCCCGTGGTTCCGATAGGTGGTGCTATCGTACGTCCATGTTTATGGAGTCTTCAACCCACGGAGGGTAACGGTCGCGAGAGTCCATGTAACACCCCAAAAATATAATCATGTTTTGTTAATTAAAAAATTTCCAAGAATGATTATTTTCTATCTTTCTGGATTTTTTTTCTATGGATTTCAAAGCCACTTCTTTTCTCTGGATTTCAATTTTTTTTCCCTCTTATCTGAAATTTTTGAATAATATGGTAGGACTTGAATGTTTTATTAAACCATTTTTCTTCATTTAGTAAAACCAGTAGAATTATTTTTTTACAATAAAACTTGCCAAGTTTTAATCCTTTTAAATAGCTTTTTCATTCTTTTAGAGGCCTAAGTTACACTACAACCCCTTCATAAACCCTTTTAAAAATTCCATAAAAATTTGTAGATCACATGTGTTGCCCCCGGATCACTTTTATGCTACAACCTAACCTTGTGTTTTGGAAGTTTTGAGCAAATCATCCTCTTCTTCATTCTGGTCTAGATTGGCATTTTGCACTACAACCCTTCTATATATTCATTTAAAAATTCCACAAAAATTTGGAGATGTCAGCAGATGTATAGGATTCACTTTTATGCAAAAAACCAGCCATGTGTTTTGTAAATTTTGAGCAAACCATCCTCATTTGCATTCTGGTCCAGTTTGGCAGTTTGTACTGCAACCCTATTTTATTTTGCCCTAATTGCCTTGGGATTTTTCATGATTGCAGTAAACCCTACCAAACTCTTAAGTCCAAGAGTTTGGGACCATTGCAGTGTTTTAAGGCCATGCAATAATGCACTCTAGTTTCTGTCCAGAAATGGTTTTCTCAAAAACTTGCACTAACAACTTTTTGTTTTTTTTTCAAACTAAACTTGCTATTCTAGTGTGCATATAAAGAGAGCATGATCTGGAAATTTGGGTGGCCAGAACAGAACCCTAGATGCCCATAGCATTTTGTCGAACACCTGGAGAGCAGGAACAGTTTTGGCATGATTTTGTTATTGCATTGGGAATTTGCATTCCTGGCCAAACCAGCATGTCCTCTGGATTTGTTTTCCCCCTAGCCTAACCCTGGGGAGTCTCACTTGCTCTAGAGCCCTCTGGAGTGCCCTTGCATTTCATCGAGCAGGTGGTGAGCGTCCTCCGGGCGCGTCCAGAGCGCACGTTTTGCTCGTGCGCACGCCCGAGCCGCCGCGTCCCTGGACAGCTCCCCCGAGCCCATCCTAATCCATTGTTGCTCGCTGCGTAGCGCCAAAGCTCTGACCTGCACTCCTTCACGAGCACCACAACAACTGCCACGTCTCCGGCGAGCCAGGCGCTAGCCGCCATCGCCGCCTGCGGTGGTCGGTGCCGTACGGGCCACCTGGCGCGTCCCCGAGTGCCCCAGCTCGCCGTGCTCATCCACAATCGCGTCGCCTTCCTCTGCAAGCACTGCCAGCCGACCCCCACCTCCCCTGTGCTGCAATAGTGCCGCCGCCGACGTGCTTACCCACGGGCAGCCATCAAACCGACCCTCCTGACCTATTCAACCCCCCAGCGCTCGTATGATCGAGGCAGCATCCCCCTCCCATCCTACTGAGTCCACTACTAGCACCCATTTGGCTGGAAGCTCGCTTCTTCCTCGCCTCCGGTGAGGACGACCACCGCGGCCACTTCGTTCCCCCTCTCTCCACCAGTAGTTTTCCTCTGACCCCGCGAGGCGATTCCCCCTCCCATTTTAGCCAGGGAGCCGCCATAGGCGGAAGGCCATCTCCGGCCGTAACCACCTCCGCCGGAGGCCGCGTCACCGTCGACCATGTCCACCTCCCCGCCCTGGGAGACCACCGAGCGGTTGGCCAGAACCATCTGGACCCTTTTCCCGTGCCTGGTACCAGCGGGGAGCAGCCGTTCGCCGGCAGCGCTCGCCGGAGCTCGCCTATGCCTCCTGGACAGGAACGCGGGAGGGAGGGGATGAACCCGACAGGAGGTGCCCACCTGTCGGTGAGCCAGCTCTCGCTCCAGTGGCGTAACCCCGGTGAAGCATTTCCCTCTGAGGAAAGCGTATTCCAGTAAGTGCGCAACTGTTTTCAGAAAGCGTAAAACCCCGAAGTGCGTCTCCCCTTCTCTGGAAACGTATTCCGAGCCGATGCGTTTTCCTTTTTCTGGATTTTATTAAAATAGAAGTTTGACTCCACTTTGACTGGGCATATCTTTTTAAATAAAACTCCAATTGATTTGATTCTTTTTCCCACCTCTCTTAAATTTCATCTAGTTTATTTTCATATTTATTTGAAAATTTTCCAAGACAACTTTTTATACTGTTTTTGAATTGCGTTTTGATTCAAATATTTTTCAAAATATGAATCGGAGAGAGAAGAAAACTTTCAAAAGTTTTGTGATGCACCCTACCTCTCCACACATTAAAGGCAAGCATTCTGAAACCTGGTCTAATGTTCGTTGTGTGTTGTTTGATGTGACTACAACACCGAGATGTTTTGAAGCATGCGTTATTTCATGTGATATTGTGATCATGCCTTGGAGTGCATGATGGAAATTCCTTGCTGTTGGAATTAAAATACTGGTGACAGTATTCACCCCCTTATACCTCACATGCCTACCGGAAGGTTTCCGGGATATGTCTCTGTCTCGGGTAAACATGAACTTGGTGCTGACATCTCGTTGGAGCGAGAATGGTCAGTGAGGCATGAAGGGGTGTGATGAGTGGTGATTCTGTTTGGAAACTGTGAAAGATATCTGCTGTGCTAATTATGCAGGGAACACATAAACCTCTTGAGTCGACCATAGATCGAGTCTTGTTCCAGTAACCCCCATGCTGGTTTCGTACTACCACTTGTCCCTGCCGCAGGTAGGGTACGGTTCAGTAAGTTGTCAACCCCTTTCTTGGCACACACCGTACAGAGAGGCCATGGTGGGAGATACTGGGTGCATCCGGTAGGCATGCCACCTGGTCCGGGGGCATGGGTGTTTCCGGTTGGGACCGAGAGGGGGGCACCCCTTAGTAGCGCGCGGTATAAATTTGATCCCATGCTAATCGTGGTTGTAGCCTCCCCACTTAGAGTTTTGCTTAACGAGTGTCGTGGGTGATTCCAGGCATCGGTAAGTTAAGCTGGTGTGCGCGAGTTAGGTGTGTTTTCAATTCAAAGACCGTAAACGGAATTACTCCCGGTAGACTAAGGGAATCCGTTACTCGTGGGTAAAGAGTACATCCTCTGCAGAGTTTATATCTATTCGAATAGCCGTGTCCGCGGTCAAGGACTACAGTCTGGGATGGGTCAAGCGTCGGTCTTAGTGTCGGTCTTCGGAGGAAAACTTCTAAACCAGAATTATTGATCATGATGTGTGAGGAATGATGATTATGATTATTATTATTGTGGACTAACCAATTATATTGTCTATTTATCGAGTATCCTTGGGATGGTTCTACCTCCTGGATACTTATTGTGATTTTTCTTATATAAGCCCTTTATGTGGCGTCGCTCAGACGCCCGACTGTGGCATGCTTGTTCTTTATTTTCCTTATAAGCCCTTTATGTGGTGTCGCTCAGACGCCCGACTGTGGCATGCTTGTCATTTCTTTTTCTTATAAGCCCTTTATGTGGTGTCGCTCAGACGCCCGACTGTGGCATGCTTGTCATTTATTTTCCTTATAAGCCCTTTATGTGGTGTCGCTCAGACGCCCGACTGTGGCATGCTTGTCATTTATTTTCCTTATAAGCCCTTTATGTGGTGTCGCTCAGACACCCGACTGTGGCATGCTTGTTCTTTATTTTCCTTATAAGCCCTTTAGGTGGCGTCGCTCAGACACCCGACTGTGGCACGCATGTTTTTTTTCTTATAAGCCCTTTATGTGGCGTCGCTCAGACGCCCGACTGAGGCATGCTTTATATTTTTATCCTTTCGAGGCGTCGCTTCAGACACTCGATCGGTTTATTTTATTTTTATTCTCTGATTGCTTATTCTTGTTTAATATGAATGACCTGCTTGCGTGCATCATGAATTTTATTTTGTGACTGACTAAGCGACCGTGGAATATTTCAGTGCATGAGTATCATCTGTTATATTATACCTGTTTTCATGATGTTTGCGAGTACATTCAAAGTACTCACTGGCTTGTCCCTGGCTATTGTCTTGGCCAGATTTCTTGTTTGGAGAAGAGCGCAACGACGACAGCCCGGAACCATGGCATGAAGATAGCAGCCGCGCGAAGATGGGAGTTATCCAGGTCAGTTGTTCCTGTGGGAAATGGAGTCCCATAGACGCTGATGATCCGCAAACCGCTTCCGCCTTCAACCACTAGAAACCTTTTGTTGTACTCATGGACCAGAATGGTCTTGTACTGCATATTTTGTATTTTGCTTGGAATTTCTGTATCAAGATTGTGTCTCATCAACTAACAGTAATCCTGGGGCTGATGAGCAAAAGGGCCATTTACTGGGAAATTAATATCCTGGAAATCCGGTCTCGACAACCTTGGTATCAGAGCCAGGCTGACCATTGGCTAACCCTATCTTAGCCGGGTCAAGAAAACCTAGGTTAAACCACCCACCAGACATTAACCCCACCACAGCCAAGCCTATCCTACCCGATTGCCCACACAGTGACCCCGACAGCTTTTGGCAGTCGGTGCCCAACCTATCAGCCTAGCGATCACACGCCCGTGATCGACAACTGAGTTGTCCCATTCGCAAGCGTGCGAAGGAAGACTCCGTTTTCTTTATATAAAGGGAACGTTTGCCCCAACCGACAACCACAGTAATACGTCGCATTTTGCGATATATATAGTTGTGGCATTGACCTCGACCATCATATAGCAGAACCGACAATTAATATTGCCCACACACCGCAATATGTCATCCAGCCCAGATGCTATACATGAGGTCACTCAGTGACCTTACCAAACATCCCTCACCTTGTGCACTGCCTTCACAGCCATTTTTTTCAGGTCGCACCTTGGGATTCATATAAAGACCCCAGATGCAACCCCGGAAAATTTTATTAAAATAATTGTGGGATTTTAACCCCAACACCATGGGTTCTTCCCACCTATCCCAGTGCAAGTTGTTCAAATCAAGGGTCACTTTCACAACCTCGAAATGTTGGACAGTCAGGCACACCCGCAGGTAGACCCAAACCAAGACCCTACGGAAGTTCCCTTCATCGGGAAATCTATGCCCACTCCAGTAATGGCCATAGAGGTTGCTGCTTATGGAGCGGTTACCCGTCTTCAATTCATGGTACCCTATGCCAGTGAACGTGGGTAGTATTATTTCCCTGAATAGTGCAGCCGCCAGAGAGGCCGCATCCTTTCCCTACACCTGAGCAGAGAAAGATCCGACGCTAACTAAGCTGGTACACTATGTCATCGCTCGAGAGCGCTTGACCCAGCAAGAGATGGATTTTCTCCAGCCCTTGCTGTGATAAACCCAAGCCGCCATTAGCAGACCCCTGAGGCCAGACTAAGAGAGACCCATTTTGTGAGTCCTTCCTCCGCTCCCCAGTAGACGAAGGATATATCCCACTGCAGGGAATAATTACTTATGAACTATAGTTGTTACCTGAACCGTCAGCGCCTTAGTTGTATTAGTTTGTGTAGCTTTTGACCACTTGTTGTGATATCTGTGCTGTGTTTTAAAATTTTCTGACAGAGTTTATTGTGTTGGTTGCAGTTGTTTGCTGTGATTTAAAAAAAATCGATTGTTTTCATTATAGCAAATTTCATAGCAAGGTTTTTCTTAAAAGACCACTGTGATGAAAAATGTTTTTTCCAACAAAAAAAAATTAATTTGCATGCCATCGCGATATACGACTCACAGGACGCGTACATTAAATACAAGACCACGCGTTCATTTATCACCGAATCGATCACCCCGCTAGTACACCACAACCGCACATTAGTCATGCGATTTTACTGTGACCCCGTCCTATCGTGTGTGTGTGGAATATTTGTTTTCATGCTACGATTGTCGTATGGTACGGATAATATTTTTTTGCAAAATACGACCTTTAGCAAATCTTGAGGACGAGATTTTTCTTAAGGGGGTAGTGTTGTAACACCCCAAAAATATAATCATGTTTTGTTAATTAAAATTTTTCCAGGAATGATTATTTTCTATCTTTCTGGATTTTTTTCTATGGATTTCAGAGCCACTTCTTTTCTCTGGATTTCAATTTTTTTCCCTCTTATCTAAATTTTTTGAATAATATCTAGGACTTGAATGTTTTATTAAACCATTTTTATTCATTTAGTAAAACCAGTAGAATTATTTTTTTACAATAAAACTTGCCAAGTTTTAATCCTTTTAAATAGCTTTTTCATTCTTTTAGAGGCCTAAGTTACACTACAACCCCTTCATAAACCCTTTTAAAAATTCCATAAAAATTTGTAGATCACATGTGTTGCCCCTGGATGACTTTTATGCTACAACCTAACCTTGTGTTTTGGAAGTTTTGAGCAAATCATGCTCTTCTTTATTCTGGTCCAGATTGGCATTTTGCACTACAACCCTTCTATATATTCATTTAAAAATTCCACAAAAATTTGGAGATGTCAGCAGATGTATAGGATTCACTTTTATGCAAAAAACCAGCCATGTGTTTTGTAAATTTTGAGCAAACCATCCTCATTTGCATTCTGGTCCAGTTTGGCAGTTTGTACTGCAACCCTATTTTATTTTGCCCTAATTGCCTTGGGATTTTTCATGATTGCAGGAAACCCTACCAAACTCTTAAGTCCAAGAGTTTGGGACCATTGCAGTGTTTTAAGGCCATGCAATAATGCACTCTAGTTTCTGTCCAGAAATGGTTTTCTCAAAAACTTGCACTAACAACTTTTTGTTTTTTTCAAACTAAACTTGCCATTCTAGTGTGCATATAAAGAGAGCATGATCTGGAAATTTGGGTGGCCAGAACAGAAACCTAGATGCCCATAGCATTTTGTCGAACACCTGGAGAGCAGGAACAGTTTTGGCATGATTTTGTTATTGCATTGGGAATTTGCATTCCTGGCCAAACCAGCATGTCCTCTGGATTTGTTTTGCCCCCTAGCCTAACCCTGGGGAGTCTCACTTGCTCTAGAGCCCTCTGGAGTGCCCTTGCATTTCATCGAGCAGGTGGTGAGCGTGCTCCGGGCGCGTCCAGAGCGCACATTTTGCTCGTGCGCACGCCCGAGCCGCCGCGTCCCTGGACAGCGCCCCCGAGCCCATCCTAATCTATTGCTGCTCGCTGCGTAGCGCCAAAGCTCTGACCTGCACTCCTTCACGAGCACCACAGCAACTGCCACGTCTCCGGCGAGCCAGACGCTAGCCGCCATCGCCGCCTGCGGTGGTCGGTGCCGTACGGGCCACCTGGCGCGTCCCCGAGTGCCCCAGCTCGCCATGCTCATCCACAATCGCGTCGCCTTCCTCTGCAAGCACTGCCAGCCGACCCCCACCTCCCCTGTGCTGCAATAGTGCCGCCGCCGACGTGCTTACCCACGGGCAGCCATCAAACCGACCCTCCCGACCTATTTAACCCCCCAGCGCTCGTATGATCGAGGCAGCATCCCCCTCCCATCCTACTGAGTCCACTACTAGCACCCATTTGGCTGGAAGCTCGCTTCTTCCTCGCCTCCGGTGAGGACGACCACCGCAGCCACTTCATTAAATTCGTCGCAACCAGAACCCCTCCGTCCCCCCTCTCTCCTCCAGTAGTTTTCCTCTGACCCCGCGAGGCGATTCCCCCTCCCATTTTAGCCAGGGAGCCGCCGTAGGCGGAAGGCCATCTCCGGCCGTAACCACCGTCCGCCGGAGGCCGCGTCACCGTCGACCATGTCCACCTCCCCGCCCTGGGAGACCACCGAGCGGTTGGCCAGAACCTTCTGGACCCTTTTCCCGTGCCTGGTACCCGCGGGGAGCAGCCGTTCGCCGATAGCGCTCGCCGGAGCTCGCCTATGCCTCCTGGCCAGGAACGCGGAAGGGAGGGGATGAACCCGACAGGAGGTGCCCACCTGTCGGTGAGCCAGCTCTCGCTCCAGTGGTGTAACCCCGATGAAGCGTTTCCCTCTGAGGAAAGCGTATTCCAGTAAGTGCGTAACTGTTTTCAGAAAGCATAAAACCTGAAGTCCGTCTCCCCTTCTCTGGAAACGTATTCCGTGCCGATGCGTTTTCCTTTTTCTGGATTTTATTAAAACAGAAGTTTGACTCCACTTTGACTGGGCATATCTTTTTAAATAAAACTCCAATTGATTTGATTCTTTTTCCCACCTCTCTCAAATTTCATCTAGTTTATTTTCATATTTATTTGAAAATTTTCCAAGACAACTTTTTGTACTGTTTTTGAATTGCGTGTTGATTCAAATATTTTTCAAAATAGGAATCGGAGAGAGAAGAAAACTTTCAAAAGTTTTGTGATGCACCCTACCTCTCCACACATTAAAGGCAAGCATTCTGAAACCTGGTCTAATGTTTGTTGTGTGTTGTTTGATGTGACTACAACACCGAGATGTTTTGAAGCATGCGTTATTTCATGTGATATTGTGATCATGCCTTGGAGTGCATGATGGAAATTCCTTGCTGTTGGAATTAAAATACTGGTGACAGTATTCACCCCCTTATACCTCACATGCCTACCGGAAGGAATCGGGGATAAGTCTCTGTCTCGGGTAAACATGAACTTGGTGCTTACATCTCGTTGGAGCGAGAATGGTTAGTGAGGCATGAAGGGGTGTGATGAGTGGTGATTCTGTTTGGAAACTGTGAAAGATATCTGTTGTGCTAATTATGCAGGGAACACATAAACCTCCTGAGTCGACCATAGATCGAGTCTTGTTCCAGTAACCCCCATGCTGGTTTCATACTACCACTTGTCCCTGCCGCAGGTAGGGTACGGTTCAGTAAGTTGTCAACCCCTTTCTTGGCACACACCGTATAGAGAGGCCATGGTGGAAGATACCGGGTGCATCCGGTAGGCATGCCACCTGGTCCGGGGGCATGGGTGTTTCCGGTTGGGACCGAGAGGGGGGCACCCCTTAGTAGCGCGCGGTATAAATTTGATTCCATGCTAATCGAGGTTGTAGCCTCCCCACTTAGAGTTTTGCTTAACGAGTGTCGTGGGTGATTCCAGGCATCGGTAAGTTAAGCTGGTGTGCGCGAGTTAGGTGTGTTTTCAATTCAAAGACCGTAAACGGAATTAGTCCCGGTGGACTAAGGGAATCCGTTACTCGTGGGTAAAGAGTACACCCTCTGCAGAATTTATATCTATTCGAATAGCCGTGTCCGCGGTCAAGGACTACAGTCTGGGATGGGTCAAGCGTCGGTCTTAGTGTCGGTCTTCGGAGGAAAACTTCTAAACCAGAATTATTGATCATGATGTGTGAGGAATGATGATTATGATTATTATTATTATGGACTAACCAATTATATTGTCTGTTTATCGAGTATCCTTGGGATGGTTCTACCTCCTGGATACTTATTGTGATTTTTCTTATATAAGCCCTTTATGTGGCGTCGCTTAGATGCCCGACTGTGGCATGCTTGTTCTTTATTTTCCTTATAAGCCCTTTATGTGGTGTCGCTCAGACGCCCGACTGTGGCATGCTTGTCATTTATTTTTCTTATGAGCCCGTTATGTGGTGTCACTCAGACGCCCGACTGTGGCATGCTTGTCATTTATTTTCCTTATAAGCCCTTTATGTGGTGTCGCTTAGACGCCCGACTGTGGCATGCTTGTCATTTATTTTCCTTATAAGCCCTTTATGTGGTGTCGCTCAGACGCCCGACTGTGGCATGCTTGTTCTTTATTTTCCTTATAAGCCCTTTAGGTGGCGTCGCTCAGACGCCCGACTGTGGCACGCATGTTATTTTTTTTTCTTATAAGCCCTTTATGTGGCGTCGCTCAGACGCCCGACTGAGGCATGCTTTATATTTTTATCCTTTCGAGGCGTCGCTTCTGACACCCGATCGGTTTATTTTATTTTTATTCTCTGATTGCTTATTCTTGTTTAATATGAATGACCTGCTTGCGTGCATCATGAATTTTATTGTGTGACTGACTAAGCGACCGTGGAATATTTCAGTGCATGAGTATCATCTGTTATATTATACCTGTTTTCATGATGTTTGCGAGTACATTCAAAGTACTCACTGGCTTGTCCCTGGCTATTGTCTTGGCCAGATTTCTTGTTTGGAGAAGAGCGCAACGACGACAGCCCGGAACCTAGGCATGAAGATAGCAGCCGCGCGAAGATTGGAGTTATCCAGGTCAGCTGTTCCTGTGGGAAATGGAGTCCCATAGATGCTGATGATCCGCAAACCGCTTCCGCCTTCAACCACTAGAAACCTTTTGTTGTACTCATGGACCAGAATGGTCTTGTACTGCATATTTTGTATTTTGCTTGGAATTTCTGTATCAAGATTGTGTCTCATCAGCTAACAGTAATCCTAGGGCTGATGAGCACAAGGGCCATTTACTGGGAAATTAATATCCTGGAAATCCGGTCTCGACAGTCCACGGAGGGCTCCACCCATAAGGGTCCACGAAGTAGCAACCTTGACTATTCCATAACGGCTTCCGTCCACGAAGGATTAGCCTCACTATGGGTAGATCTTCATGAAGTAGGCGATCTCCTTGCCCGTACAAACTTCTTGGTTCAACTCCACAACACGAAGTAGGAGGCTCCCAAGCGACACCTAACCAATCTAGGAGGCACCACCCTCCAAAAGGTAATAGGCTCGCTAATATCGATGAACTCCTTGCTCTTGTGCTTCAAGATGATAGACTCCTCAACATACAATCACTCTCTCACAGATTTGCCTATGGTGGAAGAAATTGATTTGGTGGAAAGCAACTTGGGGAGGCTAGAGATCAAGATTCATATGGTAGGAATGGAATAGCTTGATCTCAACACATGAGTAGGTGGCTCTCTCTCAGAAAATTGGATGGGGCAAGTATGGAATAGTTTTGAGTGCTTCTCTTACGAGTGGGTGGTGGTGAAGGGGTATATATAGGCATCCCCAAAAATCCAACCGTTACACCTAAAGTGACCAACTCGGTGACACCGAAGTATAAAACTTGGTGGTACCGAAGTGATCAAAAGGTTGTAACTTTTGAATCTCGGTGAGACCGATACATAACTCTCGGTGGTACCGATTAGGTGACCAACGGTCAGAATGGACAACTCGGTGACGCCGATTCTCAAATCTCGGTGGTACCAATTCTTGACAATGGCTAACCAGAGAGTTGGTCCAAAAACTCGGTGAGACCGATTCACAAAACTCGGTGATACCGATTCTTGAGAATGGCTAACCAGGAAGTTGGTCCAAATCTCGGTGAGACCGATTGACGAAACTCGGTGGTACCGAAGCTTGAAAATAGCTAACCAGAAAGTTGGCAACTGAACTCGGTGGCACCGATGCATAATCGGTTGCACCGAAGGGCTAGGGTTTGGCCTCTTGCTTGAAGCTTTGCCAATCCATTTCCTTGCATGTAGGGTATCTCCACAATCTTTTTGCCATCCCTATCATTGAACTTTTCCTGAAATATGCTTAGTGGAAACATTAGTTCAATGACATATATGTTGTTATTAATTACCAAAACCACCAAGGGAGCAAATGTGCTTTCATTATGTTGGATTGAATATTGGATTTGAGAACACTTGATATATGTCTTGCATGTGGATACCCGTGGTGACAATGGGGTGTTCTATTGATTCACTTGATATATGTTTTGGTACTCAACTTGCGGATTCCCGAGGTGACATTGGGGTAATCTATGCATAGGGGTTGATACACGTTCTTGTCCTACTTTCTCCGGTAGAAATCTCAGGGCACTCTTTGAGGTTCTTTGTGTTGGATTGAGTATTATGAATCTGAAATTGTTTGATGCATATCGTATAATTAACTCATGGATACTTGTGGTGACATTGGAGTATCTAGGTGACATTAGAGTTGGTTGATGCGTATCATATGGTGTTATTCTAGTACGAACTCTTAGATAGATCGATCGGAAAGGATAACTTTGTGTTATTTTAGTACGAACTCTTGGATAGATCGATCGGAAAGGATAACTTTAAGATGGTTTCGTACCCTACAAAAAATTTCTTCTTATGTTCTCCGCTAGATAAGAACTTTGGAGTGATTCTTCGTAGCACATTGAGGGATGGTTATGTGATCCAATAATATTAGCATTGTTGAGAGATTGCACTAGCGAAAGTACGGACCCTAGGCCTTGTTTCCTAGCATTTATACAACGTTTTGCTCGCTGTTTACTATTTGTTACCTTGCTGTTTTTATATTTTCAGATTACAAAAACCTATATCTACCATCCATATTGAAATTGTATCACCATCTCTTCACCGAACTAGTGCACCTATACAATTTGCCATTGTATTGGGTGTATTGAGGACACAAGAGATTTCTTGTATTTGATTGCAGGGTTGTTTGAGAGAGACCATCTTCATCCTACACCTCCCACGGATTGATAAACCTTTGGTTATCCACTTGAGGGAAAATTGCTACTGTCCTACAAAACTCTATGCTTGGAGGCCCAACAAAGTCTAGAAGAATAAAGTTGCATAGTAGACATCACAGGGGCTCCTCGAGCCCCGGTTCCGCGGCGATACCAGCGCCGGCAACTTCCTCCGGCAGATCTTGCGTCGGCGGCTCCTCCTCACACCCTTTCTCGTGGCCAGACTCCTCATCGCCAGGCATGGCAGTCCCCGAGCCACTACCGCCCGCGCCAAAGCCCGCCTCCATAGCTCGCCGGCCGATGAACTCGAGTTCCGCGTCAGTAGTGGCACTGATTATCGATCCCTTGTCCCTGACGCGCGCCTCAGACAAGCTGTCGAACCACGCCAGCACCACCTCCCTTGACGGCACCCTCCACGTGGGCTCCACTCCATGCGCATTGCACGTCGACATCATCGCAATAATCGAATCCTTGCGGGAGTTGTTGTAGAGCGGGATGACATACATCGGAAGTACAAACTTGCCTTCAAGGCGGAAGAGCTGGTGGCGGAAGAAGACAAACTGCAGAAAGGTCAGGTCGCCATCAAGACCAGGATGGACCCGCATGATATCGTCAGGACCGGTGTACTCCCAGGCGAAGCGCGTCCGGTCTTGGAGGGGAGTGACGTGGCTTGAGACTGCGTCGGTATTTCCGCAAAGAGGAAGGGATGATGCAGCACAGCGACGGTAAATATTTCCCTCAGTTATGAAACCAAGGTATCAAACCAGTAGGAGGATCACCACCACCTAATAAGCAGCACCTGCACACAAAGAACAAATACTTGCAACTCGACGCGAAAGAGAGGTTGTCAATCTCTTTACGGTAAAAAAGATAGATTAGGATATGATAGATTGGAGAGATAGGTCTCTCAAGAACACAAAATAAAAAGAGCAAATAAAAAGTGCAGCAATATATTATTGGGGTTTTGGAATAATAGATCTGAAAATAAAAGCGGCAAAAAGATAGATCGGAAAACAATATGTTGGAAAAGTAGATCCGGGAGCCGTAGGTTTAACTACTGGCTTCTCTCATGAGTATAGCACACGGTGGGTGAACAAATTATTGTTGGGCAATTGATAGAAGATCAAATAATCACGACGATATCCAAGGCGATGATCATTATATAGGCATCACGTCCAAGATAAGTAGACCGACTCCTGCCTGCATCTACTATTATTACTCCACACATCGACCGCTATCCAGCATGCATCTAGTGTATTAAGTTCATGGAAAAACGGAGTAATGCAATAAGAACGATGACATGATGTAGACAAGATCTATTCATGTAGGAATAGACCCCATCTTGTTATCCTTAATAGCAATGATACATGTGTGCCTCGCTGCCCCTTCTGTCACTGGGAGACGACACCGCAATATCGAACCCATCACAAAGCACCTCTTCCCATGGCAAGAAAAATCGATCTAGTTGGCCTAACTAAACCAAAGATTCGAAAAAGAAATACGAGGCTATAAGTAATCATGCATATAAGAGATCAAAGAAGACTCAAATAATATTCATGGATAGAAACTGATCATGAACTCAAAATTCATCGGATCCCAACAAACACACCGCAAAAGTTTACATCAAATAGATCTCCAAGAGACCATTGTGTTGAGAATCAAAAGAGAGAGAGAGAAGAAGACATCTAGCTACTGCCTACAGATCCGTAGGTCTATGGTGGACTACTCACGCATCATCGGAGAGGCACCAATGAGGATGATGAACCCCTCTGTGATGGTGTTAGATTGGATCTCGAGGCTCTGGAACTTGCGGCGGCTGGATGTGTTTTTCGTTGACTCCTCTAGGGTTTCTGAAATATTTGGGAATTTATAGGCATCAGAGGCGGTGGAGAGGGGCCCCGTGGAGGGCACAACCCATCAGGGCGCACCGGGGGCCTCTGGCACGCCCTGGTGGGTTGTGGTCTCCACAGCCCACCTCTCTGGCACTTCTTTGGCCCACTGGGTGTCTTCTGGTCCAAAAAAAATCTCCAAAAAGTTTCATCGCGATTGGACTCCGTTTGGTACTGATATTCTGCGGAGTAAAAAACAAGCAAAAATAGCAACTAGCACTTTGGCAGTATGTCAATAGGTTAGTCCCAAAAAATGAAATAAAGTTGCTATAAAGTGATTGTAAAACATCCAAGAATGATAATATAACAGCATGGAACAAGCAAAAATTATAGATACGTTGGAGACGTATCAGCATCCCCAAGCTTAATTCCAACTCGTCCTCGAGTAGGTAAATGATAAAAACAGAATTTTTGATGTGGAATGCTGCCTAACATGTTCATCTCATATTCTTTTCTTTGTAGCATGGACATTTGGACTTTAGATGATTTAAAGCAATAGTCTAGTTTTAACATAATGACTTCAATACTCAAGCATGCCAATAAGCAACCATGTCTTTCAAAATATCAACACTAAAGAAAGTTATCCCTAGCCCATCATGCTCAATCATTGATCCATTCATGAAACACACTCAAATATTAGCTACACCCAATGCTCAAGTACGATCATAGTGCCCCCTAGTTGGTGCTTTATAAGTGAAGATGGATACTCAAAGTAAAAATAAAAAAATGCATAAAGTAAATAGATAGGCCCTTCGCAGAGGGAAGTAGGGATCTGTAAAGGTGCCAGAGCTCAAAGTTTAAATTGAGAGAGAAAAATATTTTGAGTGGCATGCCTTTCCTGTCAACGAAAACGACAAAGTGGTTCACAATACTTTCCATGCTAGATATATCATAGGCGGTTCCCAAAGAGAAAATAAAGTTCATTCCTTTTTCCACCATTCTTTCACAATCCATGGCTGGCCGTATCCATGGTTGCCTTCCATACCAACACTTTCCAAGGAATTTATTATTTGACAACATAAAGTATTTTTTTTTCTTTTTTCATTTCGGGAATGGGCATCCCTATTACCACCGCACTCTTGTGCAATGACAAGTGAATAAACAATCATCTTGAGAATAACACATCTAGCATGGAAAAATATTGGAAACCCCCTACCGTTTCATGAGCGGTACGAGCACACAAAAAGGAAATTTATTTTGAAATTTAGAGATGGCACATACAAATTTGCTTAGAATGGCATGGAAATACCGCATATATGTAGGTATGGTGGACTCATAAGGCAAAACTGGGTTTAAGGATTTTCAATGCACAATTAGTATTTCTACTTAGTACAAGTGGAGGCTAGCAAATAGATTGAGAAGCAACCAACCAAGAAACGAAAATTCACATAAGCGAGCATTGAGCATAACTAACACCGAATAATGCACCATAAGTAGGATGTAATTTCATTGCAAAACTATTGACTTTCGTACTTGCCTAGGTAATCACAAACCTTAACACCAATATTCCTACTAAAGCATAATTACTCATTAACATGACTCACATATTACTATCATCATGTCTCAAAACTATTACAAGGAATCAAGTTTAATTTTTCCAATGATCTTCATGATTTTTTTTATTATATCCTCCTTGGATATCTATCACTTTGGGACTAGTTTCATATATTGCCATTGCCTTTGACAAGCTCAAACAAATTTAAGTGAAGCACGTGAGCATAAAGGTTTCATCTCTCAAAATAGTATAAGTGAAGCATGAGAGGGTTTCTTCAAAATTTACTAACTCTCAAATTAATCTAAGTGAAGCATGAGAGTATTTCTACAAAAAATTCCAAGCACACCGTGCTCAAAAAGATATAAGTGAAGCACTAGAGCAATTCTATAGCATAAAAAGTTTAAGTGAAGCATATAGAGAAATTCTAACAAATCATAGCATAATTTTGGCTCTCTCAAATAGGTGTGTCCAGCAAGGATACAAGTGACAAACTAACAAGCAAAGCAAGCAAAGACTCAAATGATACAAGACGCTCCAAGCAAAACTCATGATATGTGACGAATAAAAATATAGCTCCAAGTAAAATACCGATGGTCGTTAGAAGAAAGAGGGGATGCCACTCGGGGCATCCTCAAGCTTAGTTGCTTGTTTCTCTTTGGATATATCTTGGGGGTGTTGTAGCATCTCCAAGATTAGGCTCTTTTCACTCCTTATTCCTTCATCGATCGTGATCTCACCCACAACTTGAAAACTTCAATCACACAAAACTCAACAAAAATCTTCGTGAGATCCGTTAGTATAATAAAGCAAATCACTACTTTAGGTGCTATTGCAAACCCATTCATATCTCATTATTGCATTATACCTACTGTATTTTAACTTTACCAAGGCTCATACCCTTCAAGATAACCCATAGATTCATCAAAACAAGCACACAATGCAACGAAAACAAAATTTGTCTTAAACAGAACAGTCTGTAGTAATCTGTACACTACTGGAATTCAGTTATTTGCCGTCTGCCATGGCAGATGGCAAAGGACCATAAAGCGGACGGCAAAGGTCTTTGCCGTCAGCCACAGACGGCAAACATATCCGGCACTGTAAGTTTCGGTAAAGAGCTTCTTTGCCGTCTGCTCTCTGACAGCGGACGGCAAAGAAAGTGGACGGAAAAAAAATAGATGGTAGCCACGTTAGGTATCTAACGGGAGGCTTTGCCGTCTGCCAGCAGATGGCAAACGTGCCCTCCCCTTTGCCGTCTGCTTCCTGACGTCAGCAGACCGGTCAGCAGACCACTCTCCTTTGCCGTCTGCCGGTAGACAGCAAAGTGACGAAATGGGTCAGCCCCAGTGCTCCCAGGTTGCACAGGTTGCTGCCGCGTGTCATATTTGCCGTCTGCTGGAGGACGGCAAAGCCCTTTGCCGTCCGCTGGCAGACGGCAAAGTGCCTGCACTACCACTGTTTTTATTGTTTTCTGTTATTTCCCTGCATTTTCAACAAACAAATATGATATATATATATAGTTTCACCATAGAAGTACACCAATGCATAGGCCATGTATCAAACATCGAGCAGTCCATCAACGCAACACATCCACGTCACCATCGAAGTACACCAATGCATAGGCCATGTATCAAACATCGAGCAGTCCATCAATGCAACACATCCACGTCACCATCGAAGTACACCAATGCATAGGGTATTAAAAGATCCAATACATACATAGTTTCACCATGTTCATCCATATATACAAATCAAAACAAAAAACTAAATAGTAGCATTCTGCCATAGCCAGCTTCCATGAAGTGAATCAAACCTGCAAAAGTGGGAGTAAGAAAGTTAGAAGAAGAAGAAGAAGAAGAAGAAGAAGAAGAAGAAGAAGACTAGAAGAAGAAGAAGAAGAAGAAGAAGAATAAGAAGAATAAGAAGAAGAAGAAGAAGAAGAAGAAGAAGAAGAAGAAGAAGAAGAAGACTAGAAGAAGAAGAAGAAGAAGAAGAAGAAGAAGAGGAAGAAGAAGAAGAAGAGGAAGAAAAAGAAGAAGAAGAAGAAGAAGAAGAAGACTAGAAGAAGAAGAAGAAGAAGAAGAAGAAGAAGAAGAAGACTAGAAGAAGAAGAAGAAGAAGAGGAAGAAGAAGAAGAAGAAGAGGAAGAAGAAGAAGAAGAAGACTAGAAGAAGAAGAAGAAGAAGAAGAAGAAGAAGAAGAAGAAGAAGAAGAAGAAGAAGACTAGAAGAAGAAGAAGAAGAAGAAGAAGAAGAAGACTAGAAGAAGAATAAGAAGAAGAAGAAGAAGAAGAAGAAGAAGAAGAAGAAGAGGAAGAAGAAGAAGAAGAATACTAGAAGAAGAAGAAGAAGAAGAAGAAGAAGAAGAAGAAGAAGAAGAAGAAGAAGAAGAAGAAGACTAGAAGAAGAGGAAGAAGAAGAAGAAGAAGAAGAAGAAGAAGAAGAAGAAGAAGAAGAAGAAGACTAGAAGAAGAATAAGAAGAAGAAGAAGAAGAAGAAGAAGAAGAAGAAGAGGAAGAAGAAGAAGAAGACTAGAAGAAGAAGAAGAAGAAGAAGAAGAAGACTAGAAGAAGAGGAAGAAGAAGAAGAAGAAGAAGAAGAAGAAGAAGAAGAAGAAGAAGAAGAAGAAGAGGAAGAAGAAGAAGAAGAAGAAGACTAGAAGAAGAAGACTAGAAGAAGAAGAAGAATAAGGTAAGTATAGGTCATTTTTGTGCTAACCTAGGTGATTATGCCATTTTTGTGCCAACTTAGGTAAGTATAGCTCATTTCTTATCTAACTTAGGTAATTATGCCATTTTGGAGGAAAGAGAAGAGGAAGAAGAAGAAGAAGAAGAAGAAGGAAGAAGAAGAAGAAGAAGAAGAAGAAGAAGAAGACTAGAAGAAGAATAAGAAGAAGAAGAAGAAGAAGAAGAAGAAGAAGAAGAAGAACAAAAAGACTAGAAGAAGAAGAAGAAGGTAAGTATAGGTCATTTTTGTGCTAACCTAGGTGATTATGCCATTTTTTAGCCAACTTAGGTAAGTATAGCTCATTTCTTATCTAACTTAGGTAATTATGCCATTTTGGAGGAAAGAGAAGAGGAAGAAGAAGAAGAGGAAGAAGAAGAAGAAGAAAGAGAAGAAAAAAGAAGAAGAAGAAGAGTTTTTGAATAAGTCATTTTGGAGCTAGTATGTCATTTTGGAGGAAAATAAGCTAAGTATATTGGTGGACACTACCGTCCTCGTCATCACAGAGACATGTAACTCTCACAAGGAGCTAAGTTTGTCTAAGTGCTAAGTTTGACTTTCTTTGAGAAAATGAGCTAAGTTTGGGGCTTACCGTCCTCGGGCCGGTTTCACCTGGATAAGGATGCCCTGGAGAAGGGTCGTGCGATGCGACTCCAGAGTTATGCTGCACCAAAGATGATTTGCAATGTCTCGTTAGCATGATGACACTGAAAAGATCATTGCATTCAAATGAAACTCACCATTGCAGTCGTGGTAATGACTGGCATCGACGGAGCGGTCTGGCCGTTCTTCTCGCACATAGTCTGCACATTTGGTTTTCACAAAGTCAATGATATTCGTTATTAATGAAACGAATATTAAATGCAAGATTTGACAAATATGAAGAAGAATCTTACCACGAAGAGCTCGTAGATGGACCGGTAAGATGCATCGGACCGTGCCCTCTCCTCCTCCAACAACCTAGCCGTCCTCTCCTCCATCTCCTTCTCCTTCGCCGCCATAAGCGCCTGTGTTGCCTCTCTCTCTTTCTGAATAGCAGAATGCAACACAACGCCTCGTTAGCATTGTAATCATCTTTGTTCACACACACAACGTAATGAGGAAAGATATCTGAGTCCGTATAACTAACCTCGATGGCGAGCTTGACTGGCCGTGGACGAGGCCTTATCTCGGGACAGGAGCTCGTTTGGCGCGCCTTGATCTGCCGGAGAGTGCTAGGACAACGTATAAGGCCATCTCCAATGGCAATCAAGCCATGGGGCCTCCCGCCGCCAGCTATCATCACCAGCTCTGGATCAATAGGCTCCTGGCTCGGGTTAAAGTCCTCCCCTTTCCTCGCCTTCCCCTCATCTCTGTACCTCACGAGCTTGTTGTGGGAGGAGATGTTGCTGAACTTCAAGGGATCATCGAGGTCAGACTCAGAGAATGCCTTGACCTTCTTGTACGAGGCAGTATGGGCCATCGCATAGAGGTCGTACATCTGTGGCACCTCCGTTTTGTTGTGATGCGCCTAAAAGAGAGAGAGAGAGGAACAAAGTATTAGTAAAGGGCTCAAGCTAGAATCAAGAATGAATTGCATGAATCATGAAGCAAACCACGTACCCAGTTCTGACCAAACTGATTTAAGTTCGCGCTCCCTTGATGGTGTGGCACACCAACCATTTTGTAATGCCAGTCCTTGGCATTGTTGTGGACGGCTAGCCATTGTTCTGAGCACCAGCCATCCACCAACGCCTCCCAACAATCCATCTTATCAGCACACCATCTCGGGGGCACCTAAGTTAATAAAGAGATATTTGAGCGCTACGCGTAGGAATCAAATGAAGGAAACTAAGTACAAGGCCTTAAGAATACGTAATTACCTTCATGTAATGCTCCTTCTCCATCTTCTTTCCGCGGCACGTCGACTTCTCCTTCCTAATACGCCGCGAGGCGTAGTAGTCTCGAACAGCCTGCACCCGAGCCTCGTGCCGAAAGTTTTGCAGTAGGCGCCTGCATTGCTGATCGATAACCTTTGCCGCAGCCTCCTCGTATCCCTCCTGACACCTGTAGAAGGTCTGCAATCAAACGACACAACACTTATTAGTACAATAACTAGTTATTGTTGATTTTTAATTGTGTAAAGGAGAAATTACCCAAAACTGTCTAATCACCATCTCCGCCCTCGTGTGGCACAAAACACCGTCGATCCTCTCCTCAGGCGGGGCCGGTGCAGCCAAGTAGTGCTCCCAGGTCAGTCCTAACTCTGGAACTTGACCCTCACCGGGCAACGTGACAAACCCCGGGAAGTTTTGCCTGACAAGGACACCAAGGATGCTGTTGGGCCTGCGGGCATCCCTGGGTTGATGCCAACCCCTGTAGTATGACAAAGCCAACACATTAGATATTTGAAAAAACGTGATGGCAAAAGGTTAAAAAAGAGTACATGCGCTTACATATCCCCATCAGGCCTAATCAACCACCTCAGCTCGCGGGTCGTCGGCACGGGCGGGAGCCGTGTCATACCACGCTGGTAGACGGTGGCCCCCTCAGCCACCTCCTCATCATTATCAGAAAAACGATCCCCGCCTCCATCAGCATGGCCACTAGGTTCCTCCGGCCAGGTATCCCATGGGGTCTGCCGGGACGTGCCCTCATCCCTACTTTGCTCCGGAGTCTCGTAGGTCGAAGGCTCGTCGACCCGAGGCTCGTGGACCGGAGTCCGCGTAGCCTCGTCCTCAGACGGGTCCACCCTAGCAGTCCTGTGCTCGGGTGAATCAGCTGGGGGTGGCGGCGAGGAAGGCGTAGCAGCCACCCTACCTTTGCCGCGGCCTCCGCGGCCTCCTCTCCCTCCTCTCCCACCTCTACTACCTCTCTTCTTCCCCCGACCTCCTCTCACGGGGGTCGACGAAGAAGGGGCCACCGGTGTATGCAGACTAGAGAGCAACGCTCTCCGGAGAGAGTCGGCAGAAATGGAAGTACCCATCCCACCACCCTCCGACGAAGGAGCCGCGGAGTGCTCTCGACCCTTTCCCACCATCTTTCAACAACTGCCATGACAAATAGTAATCGAAATTAGTACAACATAAAATTGAATACCGACATGAATAATAAAATGTATATAATTTTAGTGTATCATCATATACCAAACATGAACTAAAATTTGATTACCTGACATGAATTAATAATAATCTGGATCGTCTATATATTCTCCGGGATCAATAAATACAAACCTATGACCCCGTCGGCCTCTGGAAGGCCGAAAAGCACCTTCCCGGTCAACAGGAGGCAGAAGAGGTGTCGGGGGTCGGGAGTCAGTGCCGTCGAGGGTCAGTGGCGTCGGGGGTCAGTGGCGTCGGGGGTCAGTGGCATCGGGGGTCGGGGGTCAGTGGCGTAGGGGTCGGTGGCGTCGGGGGTCGGGGGTCGGTGGCGTCGGGGGTCGATGGTGTCGGGGGTCGGTGGGGTCGGGGGTCAGTGGCGTCGAGGGTCGGGGGTCAGTGGCGTCGGGGGTCGGGGGTCAGTGGGGGTTAGTGGCGTCGGGCGTCGGGGGTCGGGGGTCTTCTTTTTCTTGTTCTTCTTCTTCTTCTTCTTCTGCTCCTCCTATTCTTCTTCTTCTCCTCCTCTTCTCGGCCTGGGCGACGGCACCGGGACCGGCGGGACCCACTGGCTCCACCATCTATCCCCTCGGCGACCGGCGATCCTCGACCCTCTGCCCCGACCCTCGACCCCTTGGCGACCGGCGATCCTCGACCCTCGACCCCTTGGCGACCGGCGATCCTCGACCCGGTTCCGTCGGCGCCGACGCACCCCGTCGGCGATCCTTGACCCGGTTTTCCTTTTTCCTCTTCTTCTTCTCCTCTTCTCCTCTTTTTCTTCTTCTTCTTCTTCTTCTTCTCCTCTTCTCCTCTTTTTCTTCTTCTTCTTCTTCTTCTTCTCCTTCTCCTTCTCCTTCTCCTTCTCCTCCTCCTCCTCCTCCTCCTCCTCTTCTTCTTCTTCTTCTTCTTCTTCTTTTCTTCTCCTCCTCCTCCTCCTCCTCCTCCTCCTCCTCCTCTTCTTCTTCTTCTTCTTCTTCTTCTTCATCTTCCTCTTCTTCTAATTATTCTTATTTTCTTCTTTTTTTCAGAACTAAACCTAAACCTAAACCTAAAACTAAAACTAAAACTAAAACTATATCTAAACTAAACATAAACCTAAAACTAAAAACACAGAAAAAAAAGAAAAAAAGAGGAGCTAGAGCTCACCTTCGGAAGTGGGGCGGCCGGTGGAAGAGGTGGCTGGTGGAGGAGGGGGGCGGGGCGGCCTGGGGCAGGGCCCGGGGCCGCTTGGGGGGCGGGGGCGCTGGGCGGCGGGGGCGGCGGTGGCGACGGGGCTGCCGGGCTCCGGGCCGGTGGGGCGCGGGGGGGGCGGGCGGCGGTGGCGATGGGACCGCAGGGCTCCGGGGCGGTGGGGCGCGGGGAGGACGGGCGCGACGAGGGAGGTGGGGCGGCGGCGCGATGGGGGCGGTGGGCGGCGGCGCGATGGGGGCGGTGGGCGGCGGCGCGACGGGGCCGGTTGGGCGACGACGGCGGTGGCCGCGGGGGTGGCGGCGGTGGGCGTCGGGGAGAGAGGGGAGTGGGTGAGAGTGAGAGAGAGGGGCCGGGGTGGGGGCGGGACGGCCGTTATTACAACCGTTAAGGCATTGCCGTCTGCTGGCGGACGGCAAAGAGGCTAGCCTCTTTGCCGTTTGCTTTAGGACTCTTTACCGTCCGCTAGTAGACGGCAAATAAAACGTCAAATTTAACCTGCCCACCCCGCGATCAGGTGGGGCCCAGCTATCTCTTTGCCGTCTGTTGTGCGGCTCTTTGCCGTATGCGAGCTGATGGCAAAGATTCTCTGTGCCGTCTGCCAATTCTTTGTCGTCTGTTTTCTGAAAGCTGACGGCAAAGACCCTCTTTGCCATCTGCCAGCCGACGGCAAAGAGATGGCAGACGGCAAATAACTGAATTCCAGTAGTGGTACTCTAACCATACTTCTGTAACTCCAAAATTCTGAAACGTTAGGACAACGTAAATAATTTGTATATCAACACTGTGTTAAAATTTCAGCTCAATATCATGTTCCAGTAAAAAATGAAAATTTGAACACTGGACGCAAAGTTTCTGTTTCAGATTCAGCATCGGTTCTACTCATCTTATGAAGCATCCTAAAGCTCTACTTGGCACAAACACTAAGTAAAACATAAAAACACAATCATAACTGAGGCATAATTGTGTCAACACTCAAAAACAGAAATAAATTTATTCATTGGGTTGCTTCCCAACAAGCGCTATCATTTTACGCCCCTAGCTAGGCATAACGCATAGATTCAAGTGTTGTTATCTTTGGTTTTTGCTACTTTTGTGAGGGCTTTCTCGAATCCGGGGGGCTCTTTAAGCTTCCCCAAATTTTCTGGAGAAGAAACCATCTTGAGATCCAAAATATCCAAACGCTTGTTGCAAAGAGTAATCAAAGTATTCAAGCGATTGAGGTTCCCACTAATATGTTTGAGAGGTTCATTATATTTTTGCAACTCGACCAAGTGCTTATGTAAGTCACCCAATTTGTCTAGGATTTGAACCCCCTCTTGTGTAAAAGAAAGTCCCTTTTTTGATGGAGGAACCCCCAATATTCCTTCCAAAATTTCATAAGCGGTGTTTGCATCAAGCTCAATAAAATCCCCTTTAGCAGCAAAATCCAAGAGTTCTCTATGATGCAAAGCTAATCCTATGTTAAAATTTCTAAGCAAAACTTTTGCGTCTCCTTTTAGATTGGAAATATGATAGGATTCCATTAGCCTATACCAAGCATCTTTCAAATTTTCCCCTTGTTTTTGTTTGAAGTATAGAACTTCAAAATCTGGTGACAAAGAGGGAGTAGTAACGCCAGTCATAGCAACAAGGTAGGCAAACAAGAGATCTGATGAGAAAAAAGGCAAACGAAAAAGAGGGCAAATAAAACGACAAATTGGTGAAGTGGGGGAGAGGAAAACGAGAGGCAAACACTAGTGCAGGCGCCTGCTATACAAACGGGTTTTAACCCCTTTCCGTGACGTAGTTTCAAACCGTCGCCTTGCATGTGTGGGCGATAGGGGGGCCTATCGCACACGACACGAAAAACCCGTTGGCGATGCCTACTCCCGGTCACACACGATAGGCAAAATTATGTCGTGTGCGATTGGAAGGACTATCACAAACAGGTATTTAGAAGAAATCGTGTGAGATGTGCATACCATCCCACACAGTGAATCCCAAACATACGTTTTCGTTCATATTCTACATCACACACAATTTTCTGCTTAACATCGTCTGTGTTAGGGGTGGCCATCACGCACGGTGCCTAGAAGAAACTGTTTGGCATAGGGTTGTCCATCACACACACGTTTTATGTGAAAACGTTTGCGAATGGGTTTTCTAACACACACAGTTTGCGTCCGGAAATCGTGTGTGATTGTTCACTGATCCAACACGCCAATTTTCCAACAAGCGTGTGGGTTTGTTGAGGTCATCGCTCACGGTGTTCTATGACAAACCGTCTGCAATATGAAACCCCAATAATCAGGCTAATTGCTCTATTATTTATAATCCAGCTAGTAAACAAATTGATACTTCAGATCAAGCACGCAATATATTTTATTTCGTATTACGGCAACCAGGATTTCATAAATGAAATACATCAGAGTACAACATCATATAGGCATATACTACCTACCTACCCAATTACACGACAGGGCCGAGTTTCACATGCAACATCTAAAACCTTTGAAAAATAGCATCATATACGGTAAATAGACAGATGAATCTTGTCTAGAAAACTGTTGAAGCGGAAGGCAAATATTGAGCCTTCCCTGATGTCGAAGGTTTTTGCAACTTTATGCCAGTGCCTGTGGATGGTTGCCCACCCATCCTTCATCCTCTTGAGGAAGACTTCAAGATTATACCGTGGGTGCTGTATGAATACCTTCCTCGCCTCTTGACCATACAGGTGGTTTGAGACGTACTCATCGATGAACAGCTTTGGAAAGGACTGGAAACAAAGATATGCGTAAATTTCGTTTCTAAAAATTGAAATGTCACAAAGGGAAAAAAGACAAGGTAAAAGAGATAGTACCATCCTATAGTTCACTGATGTCTTCTTAATTGTGTAGACAAACAGCTTGTTGTTTTTCGTTGCAAGTTTCTTTATCTTAACGATCTTTCTGAGTTTCTTGATTTGACTGATATTCATGAACACATCATTTCCCCACATGCAAAATGGGTCGAACAGTGGGTCTAAATCTCTTACGGCAGGACCTACATGTGCAAGACCAAATTATTGTTAGAAACCTAAATATTATAATGGTTCCTGCAATTGCACAATAATGTGCTATTAGCCAAAGGATCATGAAAGTGCAAACCTCGATGGTAAACCTCAGTGTCTCCCATTGTTCCCCCTGTAACGTGTTTAAGAATAGATATTGATTAGTAAAATCTTTTAATGAAAGATCAACGCATTGCATATCCAACATATGAATTCAAGCCACATGGAAAAGACAAGCGTGCTAAGAACTATGAAATATAGCAATTGTAGGTTTCACGTGCATAACAAAACAAAATTATACCAACAATAATTGAACATGACATTGTAGATGATCACCAAAACAACTGAACCAAACAGTTAACTGAGCATCACATTGCACAATACAACATAGTAGTAGATGGTCAGATTGCATAGTAGCATTACATTGCATATTTCACTAGAGTTTCTTAAGGAAAGGCAGGAGCAGCACATGCAGTAGGTAAAACAAACATGCGTAACAGGCGTAGCTAGCTGAACACAGGTCATTAGTAATTAAGCTTAAAAAACAAGATATTCCTCGTCGTTGGAGATATCGATAACGATGGGCTTGGACGAGGGCGAGGCCTCCACATCGTGGGTGCCCTCCTCGCAGTGGTGAGTTGCCTCAGCCTGTCCAGGCACCAACCTGCCTGCTATGGAGTTGAGGAAAGCACGGGCACGCTGAGAAAACAACACGGAGTCGTCGTCGAAGGCAACAGCGGAGCCCTGGAGAAAACACAACGAGCTATTGTTCAAAGCAGCCAACCGCATGGCGGCGTCCGCGCGCGAGGGGTTGACAGTGGCCTCGACATCTAGATGCTGCTCCAAGATCTGGGGGTCAGCACGCATGGCAGCCATCGGGAACTCATCCACGCGTGCGGTCGCGATTTGCTTCTCCGCTGTCAGGTGCTCCTTGAGATCCTGGCTATACTGCATGCACCATGTCTTCCGGCGGCGATTATGTCGGGGGTGGGCCGGTGATTTTGGTGGAATGTGTCGCTCCGGTGGTCGGGCCATGTGGAATAGAGGAGGAGGGGTGGAGGGGGGAGGGGGTATGGGGAAGGTTTGGATTACCTGACTATGACTAGATGGATGAGGCCGAGCAGCAGGAAGGAGCGTCGTCGGTGAGGAGGTGGCGCTGCAAGCAAGCAGTGAAGGTTTGAACTTAGGAAATGAAGGGGGGAGCAGGGGCAATGGGAAATGTGGCTTTTGGTTGGTACGAGGGGCGGGGGAGGTAGATATTTGCCCGGCAGCCCGAAATTTCGTTCGGTGCGGCGAAAAAGTAGCGCGCACAGTCACATCGGACACAGTACCTTTACCATAACTGTGTGTGATATTCAACAACACAAACATATGATATAGTTTATCCCGTGTGTGATGATGCTGAATGTGGAAATTTTGGTCTCCAAGCTTCCGGCGTAAGATATCGGATAGTACATTGCACACGGTGCTTGCATTTCATGTTCATTAGGAAGAGAAAAAGGGGATACGGCGACAAATTTTGGTTCGAATTTCCCTCGTTACATTGGTCATTGCTTAGTTTAACAACACTTGCAAATTTGAGTAGTACTACACAAAAGAGCCTACAGCATTGCCCGCACTTACTTAATCGAGCAACTAATAAACATTAGTTAATTGACTTAAACATTACTCTAACAAAACACCATCGCTCTAGACAGAGACTAATATTCTGCCTGGCATTCATCGATCTCCGCCGCCTCCTCGATAACCAGCTCCCGCTCGACGAACTCCGGGGAAAGGAGATCCATCGCCACATACTCCAGCATCTCGCAGTCTTCGTCCACCATCTCTTTGGATAAGGCCGCCATGAGCCGGGCGTGGGTGGCCTTGCTCCGGGCATGGATGGCCACAATCTTGGCTAGGGAGGCCGCCGACGAACGGATGCCTGCTCGAGCACACTCAACGCTTACCAACTCAACGGAGGTGGGTTGTCGACCGGTGTCGGAAAAGGCAGATGTGATTTGTGCAGCGACCGACACGAGATGGGCGTGCCTCGAGATGGGACTGGGCGTCCGCCATCAGGGCTACGGCAACAGTCGAGGAACTGACAGCTGATGTGCCGTTCTCGCCATTTGCTATCCCCGTCGCGGTTGTTGCTGTCGCCCTCTCAGCTGCAGTAGCTGCCCTTTCGGTTGCTGCAGCCGCTCTGTCGGAGGTAGCGGCCGCGTTCAAGCATGTTGAGAGCGCACTCATAGCTGATGCAGCCGTGCTCGGGCTGGAGTCGGTTGCCGAAGTTGCCCTCACGACGGGGATCCACGTCCCCATATTTCACCGTCGACGATTGAAAAGTAAAATGGTCTGAGGAGTCAGAGTGGTAAACTGGTCGGCGGTGTACTGCAGCCGACGAAGCTTCCGGCCTAAGCCATGCATTACGAGGATTGGCCCAAGATATTTTGTACTGCATCACACACGATTCATGAACGTCAACTGTTTGTGAAAGAATTAATTTTCAAAATGTTTTTAAAACAAAAAATGAGGTTAATTCGACAAAGGACGGTGTTTGGATTGCAATAAGATTTATGTGCAGTGAACACTGACCAATAGCTGTGTCGTGCTAAAATATGGAATTATTCAGGGTCTGTTTGCCATTTTTATAAATTAATTGAGTTTTCTAGACATTTAATGTGCATAATTCAAATTTGAACTATCGTCCCAATGTCCGTGCATCAAAATGGGATGAAAAATCATACTAGTGTCCATGGCTTCATCTTTAGGTCACGGGCAATAAATGGGAATGAACTTCAAACATCTCGGCATCTTGGTTCGGCCACAAACGTTGAGAAACTTGGTTTTTAAATTACTGTAAATCCAAAATGCGTCATAAATTCTAAAAACTTGGCATGTTGTCATGACATGGCACATATGTGCCATGGTAAAAAAATTGTACAACATGGGACAATTTTAGCCACAAGTCCCTTACAAAGCAGAGCTTCTCACTTAAATCTTTGAGGTCCCGATAAGGAAAACCTCACCTTACGTAGGCAAAACGACATCCGCTCATCTTCTCGCCATGAACTTTTGTTAGAGGCAACTCGCACCAGTAAAAGTGTCTTGCTAAAATATGGAATTATTTAGGGTTCTTTTCTCATTTTCATACGTTAATTGAGTTCTCTAGGATACAATGTGGATAATTAAAATTTGAACTAAAATCACAAGGTCCGGTGCATCAAAATGGGTTGAAAATTATATAAGTGTCCATGGCTACTTTGGGCCCCATGCAAGATATGGGAATGGATTTCAAACATCTTGGGGTCTTGGCTCGGCCACATACATTGAGAAACTTGGTTTTACATTCATGTATAAATCAAAAACTCATCAAAAATTCAGGAAACTTGGCATGGTGTCATGGCATGGCTCATATGTGTCCTGATGATAAATTGTCTGATTTGGGACAAGTTTTGGCAAAAGCCCTTACAAACCTCAGCTACTCACGGGAAGCTAGCTTTTGTGGTTTCGATAAGGAACGTGTCACCTTATGTGGGCGAATCGACATCCGTTGCCTCTTCTCGTCTTGAACTATATATTTCTAGAGGCAACATATACCAAAATGAGTGTCGTTCCAAAATATGAAAGTATACATGGTTCGTTTGGGCTTCTTATACATTAATTGACTTTTATATGCATTATTAACGTGCATAATTCAAAATTGAACTACACTCACAAGGTACGGTGCATCAAAATGGGTTGAAAACCGTATAAGTGTACATGCATCTTTAGGATCCCATGCAATATATGTGAATGAATTTCAAACATCTCGCGGTCTTGGCTCGGCCATACAAACATTGAGAAACACGTGTTTTAAATCATGTATAAATCAAAAACTAGTCAGAAAATTCATGAAACTTGGCATGGTGTCATAACATGCATGGCTCATATGTGCCCTGGTAAAATAATGTCCAATTTGGGACAAGTTTTGGCACAAGCCTCGCACAAACCAAAGATTAATTATCACGTGAAGCTTTGTTGTTTCGATATGGAATGTGTCACCTTATGTGGGCGAATCGACATCCGCTGCCTCTTCTCGTCTTGAACTATTTCTATAGGCAACATATACCAAAATGAGAGTGTCGTGCCAAAATATGAAATTATACATGGTTCGTTTGGCCTTTTTATACATTATTTGACTTTTATATGCATTATTTAACGTGCATAATTCAAATCCGAACTACAATCAGAAGGTCCGGTGCATCAAAATGGGTTGAAAACCATATTAGTGTGCATGCATCTTTAGGTCCCATGCAAGACATGTGAATGAATTTCAAACATCTCGGGGTCTTGGCTCGGCCACATAAACAGAGAAACTATAGGGTTTTAAATCATGTAAATCAAAAACTCGTCAGGAGATTCATGAAACTTGGCATGGTTTCATGAACATGGCACATAAAGGCGTCATAGCATTTTATTTTCCTATCTGAGACTCGTTTTTTAATATATATTTTCTTTTAAAGACAACATTGAGAACATTAGTTAAATTATAGTAAATCTAGAACTCACACAAAATTCAAGAAATTTGGCATGGCGTCATTATATAGCACAAATATGCTGTGGTATTTTTCGTGTCATTAATAGCAAACAAAAGCTTTTTGGAACAAAGAACTGTCATGTTTCCACGCAAACGGTTGCATTATTTTCAAACCGTTGGCGTTCTATCGCCCTTTACGTGCTGCCAAGCGTCGCAATCTTTTATTGGCTAGGGCTTAGGAGGTGCCGTGCGAGCAGCTGCTTGAGTTGACAGGAGGCGTGCGAGCTGGCATCCGCCATGCAGGCTCACCGGGAGGCGTGCGGGCAGTACGCCGAAGACTCACCGAGAATCGAGCCCTTTGACCTTCGTATCCGCCCTCCTCGCTTCCAACCTGTCCATCAATGGCGCTCGAGCCACTGTTTAATAGGCGGCTTTACTGCCCACTCACTCACAATCCTCCATATATCTTCGCCTCACATTCCCCTCCATCTTCAGACCTCCACGGCGACCTACGCCATGCTGCTGAAGGATCATATGCCACTAGTCTTCCGGTTTGGTGAAGTTGACACCGAGCCGGAAGAGATAGAACATGAAGACGAATGGGATGCCATGGACATGGCCCTGGAAGAGCTGCATGCCGCAGCGGATGCTGCCCCGACGCACTCGCCATCAACCATCACCGCGCCCGCGCCAGCAACCATCCCCGTGGCATTGACGGGCTGGTCTCCCAGCATCATGGCAGCGCTGGAAACCACGGGCGTCAGGGAGGTCCCCGCCGACCCGCGTGAGCTCGTGTATGTGCAAGCGCCAGCACCTCCTCCTGCCCCCGTGCTCGTGTGCGCCCTTGCACACGCCACGCCGGTCCTAGTGCGCATGCCCGCATCGACGGCGCCCGACCCCTTGCACGTGCCTGCACCCACCGCGCCCGTGCCCATGTGCATGCCTGCACCCGTCACGCCCCCCTCAGCGGATTGGGCCGCCGCCGTCGACAGCTTTCTCGCAGTGTCGCTAGTCGCCGCCCCCCGGCCCCGTGCCCGTCGATCGCGCGACGACCGGCTCTTTGATTGTGAAGTCCATAACATTCTGGTCTCGGTTGAAGAACTGTACAACTACCCCCCGAAGCATGAGAACGCCGCCGCAGGAGGCCGCCGCCGCCACAACTAGTTTTCTTTATATTGTATCTCGATTGTATGAATGTAAAGTGAAAGCTTGACTGAATGAAATCTATGGTTTTATGAACTAAGTATTTATCTCTGAATTCACGTAGCAAACAAAAAACCATCATATTTTTATCTGAATGAACACACATCACAAACGGTTCAGGTTGAATACCCGTTTGAAGATCGACAACTATCTTTCCTTCGCCCGTAAGCCAAGTCAAAATATTGGCGCGAAGGATTGGTCCAATGCGTCATTGCAAACGTTTCTCGAATATGATCCGTGTGCCTAGTACAGACAGTCCGGGAAGATTTGCATCTATCATACTGGGTAAATTGCCATATGTCAAATCGGAAACATTGGCATCTGTCGATCTAGTAACACTGGCATTTGTCAACATTATAGCACTGGCGTTTGGCAAGTATTGCAGAAACAAAATCACAATTAGGGTGTAATTTTGCAACTGAAATTCACTTTAAACATGGATTTCATTCATACATTAAGCACTTGTCTTTGTACAATACAGTTCAACTCGACAACTGAACCGAACAAACTTTTCCCCAATTGTTGCCAACCACGTACTGAATTACCTAGTTCAACTATATACTAGCTAATTAAAGTAAATGGTACAGTTCAACAGTATCTATAGTTAGATGAACTGAACAAAATAGCCCCTAAGTAGTAGTACTACAGAGGGGCTTTGTACTACTTCCAGCAGAATCGAGCGCGCTCGGTAAGAGCAAGTGAAGGAGGAGCTTGCCGACGAGTTGGCGGAGACGTGTCCGTTGCCTGCCAGTGTTGCCCTCCGGCGCTAAAGACGCCCCTCCTCGAAGCGACGGGACTCTGCGTAGATCTCCGCATTCCGCGCTGCCACTGCGGCTTCTCCTCCGGCCACGGCGTCGGTGAGCTTCTTCGCGTGCGCGACCTGGCGCTCCACCTCCTTCTCTAGGAAGTAGATGTAGCGCGCAAGGGTTGTGACGCAGAAGCCCAGCGGGGGCCTTTGCCGGACTCCACCCCCCGCATTCGGGCCTTGGTGGCGGCGCGGGTTATGACCCCGCAGCCTGACGACGGGGTCGTGGCAAAGACGAACGACGGTGGGGTGGCGGCCACGGCGGCCACCGACAGCAACTGCCTTCGGGCATCGGTGATGGAGCGTGTAGTTGGTGGCATGTGCACACCCACCAGGGATGCCATGTGCAGTACACGCTTCAGAGGACTGCCGCGCCGATGCGGTGAAGCCTTCCAGCTGGAGCTGTCCTATGGCGGAGTGGCTGGGCGATGACGAACGGCCGGTGCCATTGGTGATTGGGGGAGAAGCAAACTAGACAAGCTACAGGGAGGGGGGATGAAGGCAATGTGGAGTCGCCGGCCGTGAGGGTTTATATAGCAGGCAGGCAAGCATTAGGGATTTCACCGAGCATGGCGAGAAGCTAGAGCCGTAGAACGGTTTTGTGCGCGGGAACCTGCGCGATTCTGAGCGGGAACGGGATCATCGAGCGGGCGCGTGGCCAAAACCCAAAAGCGGTGCTGAAGCGTGCACTGGAATACTCGGGCGGCAATGCGGTGACAAGACGTGAGAGAGGAGGACAGACTGATGCGGAGGCACACGCGTCAAAATAATAAAACGTCTGCGATATTAATACAGGCAAATGGCACTTCCCAACGTAGCGTCTGTAATGAGCTCATCCAACGCTGACAATTACTTGGCAGCAACCGTCTACCCACAACACACATAGCTTGTCAGTATGAATCGTCTGTGTTATTTCTGGTGTTCGCACACGATTCTCATTACTCACATGTTTGCTGTATATCGCACACATCGTGTTATGGCGAGTCATTTGTGTTCTGCTATATCAGCGCACACAGTTTATCCGAGTGAACGGCATGCCATACTTCGCACACGTATGTAGTTTTGGTAACTGCTTCTGTTATCTTCTCTAATCACAAACGGTTCATAAGAACAAACTATGTGCCGTAGATCGCACACGCAACTACTTTCTGAATCGTATTTGATGGGTCCACCTTCGCACACAGTTCGTGCCATTAGCGACGGAGCTTGCACTATACCGTTTGCGATTCATGCATCGCACATAGTTTCGTCGAAGGGTCTCTGATTGATGTGTCGTGTTTGGACCATTCTGTAGTAGTGAAATAGCAAATAATGTAATTGCAAGGAGATGAGATTTGTGATTAGGAACCTGGTAGATGATGGTGGTGTCTCCTCGGCGCCAGAGATTGGCACGTAGAAGAGACCGCTTCCTCCACGGCAACGGCGCCAGAAATTCCTTTGACGTTGCTTGAGACTGCGTTAGTATTTCCCCAAAGAGGAAGGGATGATGCAGCACAGCGACGGTAAGTATTTCCCTCATTTATGAAACCAAGGTATCGAACCAGTAGGAGGATCACCACCACCTAATAAACATCACCTGCACACAAAGAACAAATACTTGCAACCCGACGCGAAAGAGAGGTTGTCAATCTCTCTACGGTAAAAAGATAGATTAGGATATGATAGGTTGGAGAGATAGATCTCTCAAGAACACAAAATAAAAAGAGCAAATAAAAAGTGCAGGAATATATTTTTGGGTTTTTGGAATAATAGATCTGAAAACAAAAGCGGCTAAAAGATAGATCGGAAAGCAATGTGTTGGAAAAGTAGACCCGGGGCCGTAGGTTTCACTAGTGGCTTCTCTCATGAGTATAGCACACGGTGGGTGAACAAATTACTGTTGGGCAATTGATAGAAGATCAAATAATCATGACGATATCCAAGGCAATGATCATTATATAGGCATCACGTCCAAGATAAGTAGACCGACTCCTGCCTGCATCTACTACTATTACTCCACACATCGACCGCTATCCAGCATGCATCTAGTGTATTAAGTTTATGGAAAAACGGAGTAATGTAATAAGAACGATGACATGATGTAGACAAGATCTATTCATGTAGGAATAGACCCCATCTTGTTATCCTTAATAGCAACGATACATGCGTGCCTTGCTGCCCCTTCTGTCACTGGGAGAGGACACCGCAAGATTGAACCCATCATAAAGCACCTCTTCCCATGGCAAGAAAAATCGATCTAGTTGGCCTAACTAAACCAAAGATTCGAAGAAGAAATACGAGGCTATAAGTAATCATGCATATAAGAGATCAAAGAAGACTCAAATAATATTCATGGATAGAAACTGATCATGAACTCAAAACTCATCGGATCCCAACAAACACACCGCAAAAGTTTACATCAAATAGATCTCCAAGAGACCATTGTGTTGAGAATCAAAAGAGAGGGAGAGAGAGAGAGAGAGAGAGAGAAGAAGCCATCTAGCTACTGCCTATGGACCCGTAGGTCTATGGTGGACTACTCACGCATCATCGGAGAGGCACCAATGAGGATGATGAACCCCTCCGTGATGGTGTTAGATTGGATCTCGAGGCTCTGGAACTTGTGGCGGCTGGATGTGTTTTTCGTCGACTCCTCTAGGGTTTCTGAAATATTTGGGAATTTATAGGCATCAGAGGCGGTGGAGAGGGGCCCCGTGGAGGGCACAACCCATCAGGGCGCGTCGGGGGGCCTCTGGCGCGCCCTGGTGGGTTGTGGTCTCCACAGCCCACCTCTCTGGCACTTCTTTAGCCCACTGGGTGTCTTCTGGTCCAAAAAAAATCTCCAAAAAGTTTCGTCATGATTGGACTCCGTTTGGTACTGATATTCTGGGGAGTAAAAAACAAGCAAAAACAGCAACTGGCACTTTGGCAGTATGTCAATAGGTTAGTCCCAAAAAATGATATAAAGTTGCTATAAAGTGATTGTAAAACATCCAAGAATGATAATATAACAGCATGGAACAAGAAAAAATTATAGATACGTTGGAGACGTATCAAGGAGCGATCCGTCGGGCAAGGAAATCAGAGCCCACCATCTCTATGGTGAGCGTGACGGTCCTCAGCCAGAGTATGCGGGTGATGGCGATCTCCAGCTTCCCGTCATCGTCGGCAAGAGCGCTCCACCCCTCGTCACGAATAGGCTTGGATTTCCGGACCTCGCAAAAGACCGGGGGCTCCTCATCGGCGATGAGGCACCAGTCCGCCTGCCATTCTTCCCACCTCTTATGCAATTTGCCGGTGGGATACACCTCCTTATGGTAGGTGCGAGGAATCCAAGTAACGCTGCCAGAGAGGCTCCCCTCACACTCTATGCGCAGAAAGAAGAAGTGACGGAAGAGGGACACATTGGGGACGATCCCTATGAAGTTTTCGCATAGATGCGCGAAGACAGTCAGGGTCGTCGCCGCGTTGGGCATAAAGTCCAACAGGCGAAAATCGTATGTCAACATCAGATCCGTGAAGAAGGCAGAATAGGGGGGAACCAACTCACGGTAGAAGTACGGCGTGAAAAACGGGTACTTTTGGCTGCTTGGTTTGCTGTCCCCCGGAAGCACCACCGGCGCCGGATGCGCCTTGGTCTTCCTCCCCCACATCGGAGCATACCTCGATACGAGGTCGCTCTCCTTCAGCGCAGAAGGGGAGAAGACGGTGCACTTCCTCCGCATTGTCGCTAGGGCATCCTTCGCCTCGGCCTCAGTCGACCTCTTCGTCTTTTTCGACGGACCGGAGGCGGAGGAAGAAGACGCTCGTTTGGGCACCATGGCGAGCTCGTGAGAAGGCAACGAGCGAGAGTGGAGAGGGAGTCCTGAGCCTTTTCGGTGGCAGAAGGGGAAAAACTAGGAGGGGCGATGGCGCTGCGAGACTGCGACTGGGATGGGCGGCGCGCTTGCGAAAACCTCCCCTTTTAATAGGGACGGAAGACGCAAGGGCCACCCGTCTCAGCCCCAGCGCGACGCGGTTGCCCAGGCGCGACCCCTCGAAGCAACCGCCCCGCTCCACCACTTCCTCTCGACCCGCAGTTACTGCGTGTCGTGGGAAAGGTCAGTAAAAATCTTCATACCCCAGAGAATTGCGGCCGCGTGCGTCTGTGCATTGTTTTTGGGCCTAGCCCAACAAATGTCGCGGACGCATGTGTGGCCCAGGCCCGGGGGCTCCTGTTAGTGTATGAAGAAACGGGGTCCTTAGCACCCTGACTTGTGCACCAGACACCATAGCCTCCAGCCCGGCAAGATCTTGCCGGATAGAAACATTCATCCAATTACGACGAGCGAAGACCAAACAAGCCCGGTAAGATGCCTTGCCGGGGGCTCAAGGACGCACGCGTCCGCCAAGGACTCCACCCGCCAAGGCCTAGCTCCACGTCGCCAGGCTGGTTGTCTACATCGACCAGGTGGCGGGCGGGCAGGCGGATAGGTGTAACCGGCTGGGGCGCAGCATGGTGGGATTTACAGCAGCTTTATCGACACCCGTCCCATGGCGTGGCAAAAGAATAGAAGGTAGCTGGGCGGACGGCACAGAAGGAGATGCAATCCTTGTCGGGAGACGTCATCAGCTTGACACCTCACGGCCCATTCAATGCGCCTATCCTAGTCTGTCAGGGTTAGGTATTTCCCACTACCACCTCTCCTGACACTCTGGCAGAGGGCAATATCCCCTGTTCACCAGATGTAAAGACCATTTTGCCACTGTGGTAACCCCTTGTCTATAAAAGGAGGCCCATGGCTACCTTTACAAAGGTCGACACTCTGTTCACTCTACACGCGTAGCTGCACTCCCGAGGCACCTCTTGCCGGGGTTGCTGCCAAGGTTTGGTTGTTGCACCCTGTACTGTGAACACTCATAAACCACAAGAACACATGACGTAGGGTTTTACGCTCCGGCGGACCGAATCTGTCTAAATCCCCACGTACGCAGGAATCAGTGATGCTCTTTGCGTGTTAGAGACCGCCCTGCCTAATCACAAAGGGTCCTTGCCGGGCCCATAGATGGTCGTTCCCCGACACTTTGGGATTAACTTGGATGATAATAGAATTGATACGATGCAAAAACAGAAGCTTTTGCGCCCAGTGAAGAATTTCTCTTATTATACTGAAACATATTTTTGATCTGAATTTTTTATAAAGTATTGATATACAGATTCCCCAGGTTGTCCTAATTTTTTAGATTTTTGGAGTTACAGATGTATGGTGTTTCTACATATCATTACAGACTGATTTGTTTTTGATTGCATAGTTTGCTTGTTTTGATGATGCTATGGATTGTATCGGGGGGTATAAGCAATGGAGAAGTTAGAATACAGTGCCTTATGAATAATAAAACATGAATCAATTTATAACAGTACCTAAAGTATTTGATATGTTGATTATACTAACGAAGCTCACGAGGTTTTGTTGAGTTTTGTGTGCTGAAGTTTTCAAGTTTTGGGTGCGATCACGATAGATGAAGGAATAAGGAGCGGCAAGAGCCTAAGCTTGGGGATGCCCAAGGCACCCCAAGGTAAAATTCTAGGAAGACTCAAGCGTCTAAGCTTGAGGATGCCCCGAAAGGCATTCCCCCTTTCATCTCAGTCGATCGATATGTCATTCGGAGCTATATTTTTATTCATCACATGATATGTGTTTTGCTTGGACCGTCGTGTGTTATAGTTTGCTTTTGTTTTAGTTTTCCACAATCATTATTTGCTGGACAACCCTACTTGAGAGAGACACATGTTCATCATAATTTGTTAGAATACTCTATGTGCTTCATTTATATCTTTTGAGCTAAGCAGTTGCTCTAGTGCTTCACTTATATCTTTTAGAGCACGGTGGCATATAGATTTTATATAAATAATTGAACTCTCGTGCTTTATTTAAATTTGTTTGAGAGCCTAATAAATAGCAACGGTAATTTGCATGGGTTACAAGGCTAGTCCAAAAACGATAGGTATTCAAGGAGTGCATAATTAAAACCTTCACGTAGCACATAAAAGAGAAATTATGGGTTAATGACATTGACGTGGTAAAATGAAAGGGCGTGAGTACATGGTTATTGGTTAGTAGAAATAGCGATAGTTAAAGGGTGCTAATTTGCTGTTCATCTAAATATTGGTTATGGCATGGCAATGATGTGTGAGCATTCTTATTCCTCGTTGAAATCCTAGTGATGTTTAGGTCGGGGGCGCGCGATGGTTAATTCCTACCGACCTCTTCTCTAGGGGCATGCGAGTAGTACTTTTCTTAAAGAGAGCTAATAAAGCTTTGTAATAAGTATATGAGTTCTTTATGACTAATTTAAATCCATGGATGTACGCACACTCACCTTTCCATATTTGCTAGCCTCTTCGGTACCGTGCATTGCCCATTCTCACCTCGAGGATCGGTGCAGCTTTAGTAGTTTTTCATATCGAGTTGTAAGTGAATAAAAGTGTGATGATCGTCATTATTAGAGCACTGTCTCAGTGAGGAAAGGATGATGGATACAATGATTCCCCCACAAGTCGGGATGAGACTCCAGACAAAAAATAAAAAGAAAAAAATAAAAAAGAAAAAGAAAGGAAAGAAAAAAGAAACAAGAGAGAAATAAAGAAAAAAGGAGAAAAAAAGAAAAAATAAAAGAAATAAATGAGAGATAAAGAGAGAAGGGACAGTGGTACTACATCCTTTTCCACACCTGTGCTTAGAGAAAGCACTATGTTTTTCATATGGAGAGTCTCATGTTTTGTCATTTTCATATGCTAGTGGGAATTTTTCATTATAGAACTTGGCTTGTATATTCTGATGACGGGCTTCCTCAAATGCCGGAGGTCTTCATGAGCAAGCAAGTTGGATGCACACGCACTTAGCTTCAGTTGAGCTTTCCTACACTTATAGCTCTAGTGCATCCGTTGCATGGCAATCCATACTCGTCGCATTGATATCGATTGATGGGCATCTCCATAGCCCGTTGATACGCCTAGTTGATATGAGACTTTCTTCTCCACTTTTACTCCTTTGATACCTACCACCATATTCTATTCCACCTATATGCTATGTCCATGGTTCACACTCATGTATTGAGTGAGGTATAAAATGCTGAAGCGCGTTAAGAAGTACGGTCCAATTGCCTGGCTTAACACCATGGTGCTTGACATTTGTATTTATGTGGTGAAGACGGAGCCATGCCATGTTAATATGATAAAATGAATGGGGGAGTAAACATTCTTTAAGGATCACATATTTTGAAAGTTAATGATTGTGTTACTTGTGTTTATGGATATTACTATGATGATTTTTATTAGTTCATCGTTTCTCTATGATCATAATTAAAAGAAATTACATGTTGGGTATCTTGTCACATCAAAAATTCTGTTTTCATCATTTACCTACTCGAGGACGACCAAGAATTAAGCTTGGGGATGCTGATACGTCTCCAACGTATCTATAATTTTTGATTGTTCCATGCTATCATATTATCATTCTAGGATACTTTTTGGGTGATTATTTACCAATTCACATTATTTTTGAGCACTAACCTATTAACCCGGTGCCTAGTGCCAGTTGTTGTTTTCCTGTATGTTTTTGGCTTTTCAGGTTTATAGTACCAAACCAAGTCCAATTGCCCCGAAACTTTTTATGAACTTTTCCGGACCAAAAGAAGACCTGAAACTTCGAGAGAAGGTCGGAGGCTCCATGAGGGAGCCACCACACAACATGGCGTGCCTAGGGGGGGTGATCGTGCCCTGTTATGTGGTGCCCCCCTCGAGCGTCTCCCGGCGCCCCTCTCTGGCCTATAAATTCCAATAAATCCCCAAAACCCTAGAGAGCCTCCCGAAACACTTTTTCCGCCGCCGCAAGTCTCTGTTTCACTGTGTGCCCATCTGGAACCCTGTTTCGGTGCCCTGCCGGAGGGGGGATCGATCATGGAGGGCCTCTACATCAACCTTACTGCTCCCATGGTGATGTGTGAGTAGTTCCCTACAGACCTACGGGTCCGTAGTTAGTACCTAGATGGCTATCTCTCTCTCTCTTGATCTTCAATACAAAGTTCACCGCATCTTCGCGGTGATCTATTCGATGTAATCACTTTATGCGATGCGTTTGTTGGGATGTGATGAATTGTGCGTTTATGTTCAGATTATTCATGAAAAAAGATTTGAGTCTTCTCTAATTTCTATTATGATTCTTTTTTGCATGATTATTATACCTTCGTAAATCTCTCCAATCTATTGAAATAGTTTGGCCAAGTAGATTGATATTTCTTCAGTGAGAGGGGTGTGTTGTAGTGGGTTCAATTTGGCGGTGCTCTATATCCCAGTGACAGAAGGGGACAAGACACGTCTTTGTATTATTGCTACTAAGGATAAAACGACGGGGTTAATTCATATTCATTGAGTTTTCTTTGTCTACATCATGTCATCGTTCTCCAAGCATTACTCTGTTTGTCATGAACTTAATACTTAGAGAGGCAAGCATAGAAACACTCTCGACATAGAGTAATAGTAATAGGTGCAGGAAGGAGTCGGCCTATTTTCTTATGGACGTGATCCCTATATACACATGATCATTGCCGTGAATAAATATACATAACTATGCACTTTTCTATCAATTGCCCAACAGTAATTTGTTTACCCACTGTATGCCTACTACATGAGAGATGCCACTAGAGAACACTACGACCCCCGGGTCTATTCACTTATATATTTACAAAAGCTTTCAACACCTTGCTGCCATTTATTTGTTTTTATTTTCTTTTGCAATTTACAATATTGAACTTTCATCTACATACTTCACTAGTTTGCAAATAACGAGTCTAAGGGGATTGACAACCCTCTTGCACGCGTTGGGTGCCAGTGTTTGCTTCTTTATGTGCCGTCGCTGAAGACGGGGTTGCGTGCTACTCCTATTGGTTCGATAAACCTTAGTTCTCATTGAGGGAAATACTTATCTATACTGTGCTGCATCACCCGTTCCTATTCATGGAAAACCAACGCAGATCACAAGTATCACCTCTCTCCCTCAAGATCAGTCGGGAGGCCTTTTTCTCGTTCCCGAACCGTTCCTTCTTTCGACGGTTCCTAGAGGAGAGAAAGGGCGCGTCCAGCCCAACCGTCCACCGCCGGCGAGTCCGTGGGCTCCTTCGTTCTCCGCTCGCCGGTTCGGCAATGTGAGGATGGAGGAGCCCCGGATCTCCGCGTTAGGCGTGTAGGTAGGTCTAGGATAGGTAGGTCTGGAGGCGTTGAATTCATGGAGTCCGCAATGTCTTGTAGAATAAAGCTTCCCAGGTCTGGCTCCATCTTGGCGGCGTCTTTTCCGGTGATGTCGAGAGGCTCGGGGATATGTGTGTTTGCCGTCCCATCTGGTTGGTGAGTATAGTGTGTGGGACGGTGTTGTTTTTGGCGGTGACGGCAGCGACGCATCCGAAAATAATGCCCGGGCTCCAGTCCCGTTCGACGATGTCCATGGCGGTGTCGAGGAGCCGGTGGGGTTTGTTTCCCGTCTTTCTTTCCGGTCGACGGTTTTAGGTGTTCGGCCGGTGGCAGGCGTTATGCGTGATGTCACCGGTGGGCGAGTGAAAATGGTGGTTCCAGATTTGGGCTTATGGATTGAAGGCGGTGGATCTGGTGCTCTGCCTCGACGATGTCGACGGTTGACAATGGCTCCGTGATTCGAGGAGAATGGGGATGATCCCTGGTCGACACGCCACAACGACAAAGGCTTCGCCAATGGCAAGCTTCTTCATTGATTCACAACGCCCTTATGGGCTATGGTTCTCCTTCGAATTCAACAATATTCAGCGGTGGCGACGGCCATTGCAGAATTAACTAATATAATTCCAGTGTATTTTCCTTTCATTTGGTTTTTCTGTAAATTTCAGCGGACATGTATTTGCTCTCGACCCTTTTGATGGGTTCCGCGTGCGTGCCTTGTATTCTTCATATTTGTGATCAATGAAACACGTGGTTACCCTAAAAAAATGTTTTTTTAGTACGGTGCTAGTCTCCTGACGGGTGGGTCCACCACCGCGACCCAGTCAAGGGCAGGGACGTGACAACTTGCCGGCGCAACCCAAATTCCAACCACGACTGCCTACTGCCTTTGCGACCCTCAGGCGCCGCCCTCGAAACGACCACCAGCCCCTCTCTCCGGTCTCCGCCGCCTCCAACCTAGTCCTCCGGCGAGCTTTCCGGCGGCGGCGCGATGGGTGAGCGGAAGGTGCTGAACAAGTACTACCCGCCGGACTTCGACCCGGCGAAGATCCCGCGGCGTAAGCAGCCTAAGAACAAGCAGATCACGGTGCGCATGATGCTTCCAATGAGCATCCGGTGTGGCACTTGCGGGACCTACATCTACAAGGGCACCAAATTCAACTCGCGCAAGGAGGATTGCATCGGCGAGGTACGCACGCGCCGCTGAGCCCCCACCCGTCCGATTGTTGTGATTCCTAGGCTTTGTTATTGAACCCTAGCGCCGCAGTGGGCTCTAATTGCACAATTTGAGTCGATTCATGCTCCGATTACTAAGCGATAGTGTCAGTTTTGCCGTGGTGTGGTGTTTGCCTATTGATGCTTGTTCCTGTCTGGGCAAAACTGACAAGCTATAACTCATTGATCCAAGTTGTATAGGCTAGCCAAAGAAGACATTCAAACCATATTGTATGCTTTGATTTTACTGAGTATTTAACCAAAAACTACCACAATTCGACTTGACTTAACTAAAGACAACCACTCTGAAAAAATTTACCCGAAGCTACCACTTTTTTTCTAATCCTTTGCTAAAAACTACCAAGTATAAAAAGTGGTCGATTCAGACCGTTTAAGCGTGATTATGGCAGGGATGGCCCACATGTAAGTGCTGATGTGGCATAGCAGTCAAACTCCATAAGATTGACCGTTATGTTGACCGTTATGACATGTGGACAGAGGAGGGAGGGAGGGTTACCGGTCCCCTGTATGCGGAGATAGACATCGGCGATGGATTTGGTGCGGTCGCCAACAATTGCACGCCGCAGCTTCTCCGGGTCACACCGAGTGCGGTTGGATGTGGTGCCGATTGTTGGAGGGGCTGGAGGGGAGGAGTGGGAGGAGGAAGGACATTGGCTCCATCTCCTTCGGTTGCAGTATCTCTCCGTCCCCGTCGGCGGCGGTGTCGTTGATTCCCTGGCTGCACTCGTGAGAGAGATGGGGTTGGGGTGATAGAGAGGGGTCGGGAGCTCGGGGCCACATAATTCTTCGTTGGTCGCACAGACTCGCACAGACGCACGGGAGGAAACCGACTCAAAACAGATCGCACTAAGCATACACCCTACAGGTGGGGCCATGAGCGTGGACTATAGCCCCGATGCTCCAGGAGCTCTCAATTCCTGGGAGTTTAGAATCTGTAACGATATAATCTTCATTGACATGCAACACAAAGTTCATGCTTCTATGAAGTACTATAACAAAAGTGGGGCATACAAAGTTAATAAGAGCATCTCCAGCAAATCCCCTTCCCCCCGAAAACCCCAATGAGCTGGGTGCAGATCCCCTTTCCCTCAAAACTTCTTGGTGACCACCAAAAAACCCACCCCGACTCTCCCTATATAGAGAGGGAGATGCAACCCAACCTATAAATGCCACATCACCGAGCCACCATTAAATCCTTCGCCCCTGCTGCCCGCGCACACCTCATCGCCCTGGCCGCCGGCGCGCCTCCTCGACTCTATCGCCGCCCCCATGACTGCCGGCACGCCTCCCTGCCTTGTGCCATGAGAGAATTCATGAAGAGAGAGTGTAGCGACCCGACCCGGTAAGGATCGGAGTCTTTGTGCTTATTGTGCTAGTCCCTAGATCGACTTGCTAGCACACAGTACTCGATGAAATAACAGAATTAACACACATCTCTATTATATCCATAGTCCAGGAATAAAACATTATTACAATAATATGGCATAAGGCGAGACAAAGCAAATACTACGGAAGCATAGAAGTGAAATGAGTCCATCCAACTCCACGGGCAATAGCTGAGTGTAGAACATCGACCTATCGCACCTTAATCCTCGTCGGATAAATCTGCAACATGATAGGTTGCAGTTGTGTAGGTCAGTACATGTAATGTACTGGCAAGTCACACCATAAGAGTATAATGATCCTACTTGTACATGTAGTTTGGCTGGTGGAAAGTTCTAAGATTGATTTTTGCATAGAGTTGATTTTTCCCTAATATTCAAAGATAGAATCTACCACTACAAATAGCATATGATTGAGACGGTACCCCCAACTCAATCTATCCCCAAAGTTGGTCAGACCCAATTGATTAATTTAAATGTGATGAGATCTCCTGACATTTCCACTTCTAGATGCTCAAGATGTCTGTAACCGTAGACACGGCTAATCAATTAGGTTGACACTCTGCAAAGGTTTGCTCACTTTTCCCCACAAGACTCGACCACCTCCTTTGTAGTTCATCACACTCGAGGTATGTGAACCGGAAGATCGAGACATGGTCTTTCAGAAGTATTTTTCCTTATCCCACGGATACGCCGGTACACCTACATATTTTACATCTGCTAGCCTACCCCGGAAAGGGGCATACAACCTATTCAACTAAGCCAGAGCCCATAATGGCTTGTGGTTGCACACGTATGCTTCTAGTTATGAAAACACATTTGATCCCTTTGAGCCTAACGGACCGCTAGTGTGCACTCCCATGGATTCCCCATGAATACTCCCACTGTACTTCACCACCTTTCAAACCAATTTTGTCCAGGTAGTTCATTAATTACCTTAGTCCTACTTACTACATTATCACTCATATCTCACAATGAATCTCTTCCCAACCTCTGTCTACTTTAGTGAAACAATATAATCTTACATGGTGGCGACAATGTTATAAGGCTCAGATCTACTTCAATGAACTACTGGGTGTAATAGCATAGCCATTTGGCATAAATCCTAATAATGCAATCCTACCACAAAAGGACCAAGTGCATATAAAAACATAGGTATAAAAGGTATGATCAAAGATGTAAATTTGCCTTGATGTTGGTGGTTCAACTCTAGAGAATGATAATACTCGGCTTCGCACTCTCGGCAATCTATGAAGTAAATAAATGCACATAAGCAATCATTCAAAGAACCAAAATAACATGCACAACGGAAAGACTCGGAAAACACAAATAACAGTCCAACACACTAACTATCATGGATTTTTTCTAAGTGTAAAACCAATGTGTGAAATAGGGTTCAAGATTGTGATTTTTTGTGAACTAAAGTTTATACATGGCATAGGATTACTTTTGCGATAGATTGTCCGTAGTGCGAAGCTGAGTATTATCATTCTCTAGAGTTGAACCACCAACATCAAGGGAAGTTTACATCTTGATCACACCTTTTATACCTATGTTTTTATATGCACCCAGTCCTTTTGTGGTAGGATTGCATGATTAGGATTTATGCCAGATGGCTATGCTATTACACCGAGTAGTTCACTGAGGTAGGTCAGAGGCTTATAACATTGTCGCCACCATGTAAGATTATGTTGCTTCGCTAAAGTAGACGGGGATTGAGAAGAGATTCATTGTGACATATGAGTGACAATCTAGTAAGTAGGACCAAGATAATTAATGAACTACCTGGGCGAAATTGGCTTGAAAGGTGGTGAAGTACAATGGGAGCATTCATGGGGGATCCATGGGAGTGCACACTAGCGGTCCGTCCGCTCAGGCTCAAAGGGATCACACATGTTTTCATACCTAGAAGCTTACGTGTGCAGCCACAAAGCCATTATGGGCTCTGGCTTGTCGAATAGGTTGTATGCCTTTTTCCGGGGTAGGCTAGCAGATGTAGAATATGTAGTTGTACCGGTGTATCCGTGGGATAAGGGGAAATACTTTCGAATGACTATGTCTTGATCTTCCGGTCCACATATCCCGAGTGTGATGAATTACAAAGGAGGTGGTCGAGCCTTGTGGGGAGAAGTGCGCAAACCTCTGTAGAGTGTCAACCTAATCGATTAGCCGTGTCTACGGTTACAGACATCTTGAGCATCTGGAAGTGAAAATGTCGGGAGATCTCATCACATTTAAATCAATCAATTGGGTTTAACCAACTTTGGGGATAGATTGAGTTGGGGGTATCATCTCAATCATATGCTATTTGTAGTGGTAGATTCTAATTTTTTAATATTAGGGAAAAATCAGCTTTATGCAAAAATCAAACTTAGAACTTTCCACCAACCAAATTGCATGTACAAGTAGAATCATTATACTCTTCTGGTGTGACTTGCCAGTACATTCCATGTACCGACCTACATGGCTGCAACCTATCATGTTGTAGATTTATCCGACGAGGATTAAGGTGCGATAGGTCGATGTTCCACACTCAGCTTTTGCCCGTGGAGTTGGATGGACTCATTTCACTTCTATGCTAACGCAGTATTTGCTTTGTCTGGCCTTATGCCATATTATTGTAATAAATGTTTTATTCCTGGACTACCGATGTAATAAAGATGTGTGTTATTTCTGTTATTTCATCGAGTACTATGTGTGCTAGCTAGTTGTTTCAGGGACTAGCACAGTAAGCACAGAGACTGATCCTTACCGGGTTGGGTCACTACAGAGAGAGGAAGATTTTTTTAGTTCACCGACATGTTGGCGCCACACGTCGGGGTAAATTGGGGATGAGTTTATTGATGATCTGCAACGGCAGCACACATGCGAATACAAATAAATCTATTGGTAGAGCCCCTATAACCACTTATAGGGGGAGTTTTCTAGTGATCTGCTGGAGATGCTCTAACTCACATTTAATCTCGAAGCACCCTGCACTATCTTCTAGCTATAATGCGGTCTGACTGTTATTCTGAGAGTGTTGAGTCCAATGTTGACGATGCATATTTTAGTTACTGATATCGATAGAATGCAAATCCATGCTAATGTGATTATTTTTCTTCTATGTGCAGACATACTTGGGCATACAAATATTTAGGTTTTACTTCAAGTGTACTAGGTGCTCAGCTGAGATGACCTTCAAAACGGACCCTCAGAATTCAGACTACACGGTGGAATCTGGGGCTAGTCGCAATTTTGAACCTTGGCGTGAAGAGGATGAGGTGAGTGATATAGGGCAAATTCTAAGTACAGCTTCTATGTTTCGACCAGCTTGAATTTCAATTTAATATGGTGATGTATTTTCTGTTGTTCAGGTCGTGGACAAACAGAAGAGAAAACGAGAAGCGGAGGAGATGGGTGATGCAATGAGAGCACTGGAGAACAGAGCAATGGATTCAAAGCAGGACATGGACATACTTGCTGCTTTAGAAGAAATGCGGTCTATGAAGGTACGATCTTGGCATCTTGCCATTCTTCTGTACTTGTATATGCAAAGTACTGACAGCTGTTTTCTTGTGCTGTTTACAGTCGAGACATGCTGGAGTCTCCGTTGACCAGATGCTTGAAATTTTGAAGCATTCCGCTCATCAGAAGGCAAGATCTCACAGATTTTGTTTTCTGTATATTTGATAAAATGTTCATAGCGTGTCATATTTTGTGTATTATGTAGATTAGCTCATGGCATGGTAGTCCTGTTATCATTTTCTTGCCTAAAATCTTTTGTCTCTAATATTGGTCATTTTGTGTGCGGTTACAGGAGGAAAAAACAGTAGCAGAACTAGATGAAGAAGACGAAGAACTCATCAAATCTATCACTTTTCGAGTAACCCTCTGTCAATTTTCATATGTACCTGCATGTGCAAACTTGTATTTGAATTTTTTCTAACCCTCTCATACTGCTGGTTATTTCAGAACTCGAAAGATTATGTTAAACGGATCGAAGACGATGATGACGATGATGAAGATTTAGGTATACCAGGAAAGCCAATTGTCATGTCAAAGGTGCTTGTCTCACTATTGTGTATTCTTCCTTTTCTTTTCTGTTTCTATTTCATATTGTAGGTTCTACGCTCTGAAGTATCAATTGTAGAAGGATCACTGTAGACAATTAGCATGAATTTAATTCCATATTCCCAAACTAGTTGACCTGACAAAGCAGCCATCAGTTACAACTTCAAAATATGCCATTTTATCATCTGTCGTCGCTTGCTTCATTTGAAGCATTCCGACATTCCTCTTCAGCTCTTCTTGATATGTAAACTGTAGATGTGCAGTTTTCTATATAGACTAGTAAGGTGCCCGTGTGCTGCGATGGCATATGAATTTTTTTTTATATATAAACATAGTAGTACAACTCCGCCCATGTTGTCTCAACATAGCCGGTCCCAAGCCCGGATAAAGGAGGAGGGTTGTGATAGGCTTGGCGAGCCAACGTCAAAACTCAGCCACTCTTATGGAGATGAAACCCAAAAGATTTTCGTTGGGGCGTAACCCTCTCAGCGACGCGCCACATCGGAACCCGGGTGTGGTGGAAAATGGGCAAGGGCCGGGCCGTCACCCCCCAGGTGGCGCGCCGTATCTTGATCTGGATACGGTGGCAAGTGAGCGAGGATCGGGTCGTCGCATCCTTAGTGGCGCGCTACATCGGCGCCCGGGTGTAGTGGAAATTGAGCAAGGGTCTTCGCATTTGACTCGACGAGTGCGAAGGGTAAGGAAGCTAGCCGAGCCTAGGAGGATTCGCTTAGGTAGCTGGAACGTAGGGTCTCTGACAGGTAAGCTTCGGGAGGTAGTTGATACCGCGGTGAGGAGAGGCGTTGATATCCTTTGCGTCCAAGAGACCAAATGGAGGGGACAAAAGGCGAAGGAGGTGGAGGGTACCGGCATCAAGCTGTGGTACACGGGGACGGTTGCAAACAGAAATGGAGTAGGCATCTTGATCAGCAAGAGCCTCAAGGATGGAGTGGTAGACGTCAAGAGACGTGGGGACCGGATTATCCTGGTCAAGCTGGTAGTTGGGGACTTAGTTCTCAACGTTATCAGCGCGTATGCCCGCTAGTAGGCCACAATGAGAACACCAAGAGGGAGTTCTGGGGAGGCCTAGAGGACATGGTTAGGAGTGTACCGATTGGCGAGAGGCTCTTCATAGGAGGAGACCTCAATGGCCACGTGGGCACATCTAACACAGGTTTTGAAGGGGTGCATGGGGGTTTTGGCTATGGCATCAGGAACCAAGAAGGAGAAGATATCTTAAGCTTTGCGCTAGCCTACAACATGATCATAGCTAACACCCTCTTTAAGAAGAGAGAATCACATCTAGTGACTTACAGTAGTGGGCAACACTCTAGCCAGATTGATTTCATCCTCTCGAGAAGAGAAGACAGGCGTGCATGCCTAGACTGTAAGGTGATACCTGGAGAGAGTGTTGTCCCTCAACATAAGCTTGTGGTTGCTGACCTCCGCTTTCGGATTCGTGTCCAGCGGGACAAGCGTGCTAAAGTCGCTAGAACGAAGTGGTGGAAGCTCAAGGGGGAGGTAGCTCAGGCGTTCAAGGAGAGGGTCATTAAGGAGGGCCCTTGGGAGGAAGGAGGTGATGTAGACAACATGTGGATGAAGATGGCGACTTGCATTCGTAAGGTGGCCTCAGAGGAGTTTGGAGTGTCCAGGGGAAGTAGAAGAGAAGCTAAAGATACCTGGTGGTGGAACGATGATGTCCAGAAGGCAATTAAGGAGAAGAAAGAGTGTTTCAGACGCCTATATCTGGATAGGAGTGCAGACAACATAGAGAAGTACAAGATGGCAAAGAAGGCCGCAAAGCGAGCTGTGAGTGAAGCAAGGGGCCGGGCGTATGAGGACCTCTACCAACGGTTAGACACGAAGGAAGGCGAAAGGGACATCTATAAGATGGCCAAGATCCGAGAGAGGAAGACGAGGGATGTTGACCAAATCAAGTGCATCAAGGACGGAGCAGATCAACTCCTGGTGAAGAACGAGGAGATTAAGCATAGATGGTGGGAGTACTTTGACAAGTTGTTCAATGGGGAGAGTGAGAGCTCTACCATTGATCTGGACGACTCCTTTGCTGATACTAGCAGGCTTTTTATGCGGCGAATCCAGGAGTCGGAGGTCAAGGAGGCTTTGAAGAGGATGAAAGGAGGCAAGGCGATGGGCCCTGATTGTATCCCCATTGAGGTGTGGAGAGGCCTCGGGGACATAGCGATAGTATGGCTAACCAAACTTTTCAACCTCATTTTTCGGGCAAACAAGATGCCAGAAGAATGGAGACGGAGTATATTAGTACCAATCTTCAAGAACAAGGGGGATGTTCAGAGTTGTACTAATTACCGTGGAATTAAACTGATGAGCCATACAATGAAGCTATGGGAGAGAGTCATTGAGCACCGCTTAAGAAGAATGACAAGCGTGACCAAAAATCAGTTTGGTTTCATGCCTGGGAGGTCGACCATGGAAGCCATTTTCTTGGTACGACAACTTATGGAGAGATATAGGGAGCAAAAGAAGGACCTGCATATGGTGTTCATTGACTTGGAGAAGGCCTATGATAAGATACCGCGGAATGTTATGTGGTGGGCCTTGGAGAAACACAAAGTCCCAGCAAAGTACATTACCCTCATCAAGGACATGTACGATAATGTTGTGACAAGTGTTCGAACAAGTGATGGCGACACTGATGACTTCCCGATTAAGATAGGACTGCATCAAGGGTCAGCTTTGAGCCCTTATCTTTTTGCCTTGGTGATGGATGAGGTCACAAGGGATATACAAGGAGATATCCCATGGTGTATGCTCTTTGCGGACGATGTGGTGCTAGTCGATGAGAGTCGGACGGGGGTCAACAGGAAGTTGGAGTTATGGAGGCAAACTTTGGAATCGAAAGGTTTTAGACTTAGTAGGACTAAAACCGAGTACATGAGGTGCGCTTTCGGTACTACTAGGCACGAGGAGGAGGAGGATGTTAGCCTTGATGGGCAGGTGGTGCCGCAGAAGGACACCTTTCGATATTTGGGGTCAATGTTGCAGAAGGATGGGGATATCGATGAAGATGTGAACCATCGAATTAAAGCCGGATGGATGAAGTGGCGCCAAGCTTCTAGCATTCTCTGTGACAAGAGGGTGCCACAAAAGCTAAAAGGCAAGTTCTATAGGACGGCGGTTCGACCCGCAATGTTGTATGGCGCTGAGTGTTGGCCGACTAAAAGGCGACATGTGCAACAGTTAGGTGTGGCGGAGATGCGCATGTTGAGATGGATGTGTGGCCACACAAGGAAGGACCGAATCCGGAATGATGATATACGAGATAGAGTTGGGGTAGCGCCAATTGAAGAGAAGGTTGTCCAACATCGTCTGAGATGGTTTGGACATATTCAGCGCAGGCCTCCAGAAGCCCCAGTACATAGCGGACGGCTAAAGCGTGCTGATATTGTCAAAAGAGGCCGGGGTAGACCGAACTTGACATGGGAAGAGTCCGTAAAGAGAGACCTGAAGGATTGGAGCATCACCAAAGAACTAGCCATGGACAGGGGTGCGTGGAAGCTTGCTATCCATGTGCCAGAACCATGAGTTGGTCGCGAGATCTTATGGGTTTCACCTCTAGCCTACCCCAACTTGTTTGGGACTAAAGGCTTTGTTTGTTGTTGTATATAAACATAGTAGTACTCAAAATATTAGAAATTCATTTGTTTTTTTAAATGAGTTTCAAGGAGAGCTATGTGTGCGTGTGTGACCCAAATCCCATCCTTTTTTATTAAACCAATACATCTAGGAACATCTATATGTGCCACAGAAAAATAAATGCTCATTGTCATAACCTTAATCTCATCTGAAGTAGAGTGAGAACAAATAAATAGAAAATACACAACAGCATATGTACATGTGTTCTGTGAACTTGTCAAATTACTTCAACAAAGGTGGTAGGATTATTTTTGCTCCGGTTATCAGTTTTAAAGAATATCTTATATTGAACACGTATAATTCCATCGCACAAACAGCAATGACCAGATAGGTTTTCAAGAATCAACAACCAGATGGAATGTAAAACAGGACATGTTTTTTTTAGGGAAAAAATAGGACATGTTTGATCACATCGACAATAGCACATCTCGGTTAATCTCTTTTTGTAGGAAGGACAATGAAGTAGTTAGAACATACCGCAGTCGACATGCATATTCCATTCTATTATTTTACATTAATACGGAAGTTGTACCGTAGTGTTCATTCATGTAACATGTAACTTAAGAGCACTACTCCCTGTTATATGTAAGCTTCTGCCTTCTCAATTTCTCACGACAAAGTCCTCAGTAGCAAATGTAGTTTCTTCCTTCCAGCCGAATTAGTTTATCATTTAAAAATGTAACAAAAAAACATTAGTAAAGACGAGCTTAATTTGGAAGTTATATATTTTTATAGGCAAAGTTGCTTTCCACTTTTCTTATTCCCTACATAGAGCAAATGAATAATCTCAAACATCAGTGTGTGTTATCCCACTACTGGTGTTATCCCAGTAGTGAGTTGGTCAGAGGGGAAGGCGTCATTGGAGGGCCTGGCCGCCGCCGCTGAGGCGCCTGACGGCGCTAGTTGGAGAAACAGTCTGCGGCATCGGTCGAAGATGTAGTCCGCGGAGTCCAGGTTGAAGTGACGAGTGGACGTGGTTGAAGGTAGCGGTGTTGGACAGATGGAAGGGGACGCACACCAGAGATTAGGGGAGACATCGTTACCGGTCCTTGGATGTCGCCTGTGAGGCACGGGATGAGGGGAGGTGGCAATGAAGGGCGTGTGCCGCGGCTCTTGGAGATGGACTGTGATCGTGAGTTGGAAAGGGAGCAAGGATGCTGTCACCTGCAGGGATGTGGGTCGTTGCGTGTGGGAGTGTCTTTTTAGACAGAGGCTGGCGTGCTTGGGCGTGCGTGGGCTCTTTTTTTTCGGCATCGTGCGTGTGTGGATTGTATTCCCCGTCTAGACTGGCTGTTCTTTGGGCGGGACGGGAAACGAAACTCTGCGTTATAGTAGTAGATATTTGTTCAATATGTAAGCTCGCTAATCACTAAACTTGAAATACCAAAGTAATTGTCTTGTGTGAAGTATTTGTTGTAGTTTCTCTAGGATGCTTTCAGTTTGAATTAATTATAGCAATTGTTGGAGCTTAATGCAGGAAGATATTAATTCACTGATAAGAGTAAAATGCTGGTCATTAAACAGTATGTAGCATCGAAGATATATCAAACATTGATGTCTTATGGAGTAGCTCTCATTGTAGCAATTTCTATTGAAGATATTCTGCAGTTTTAATATGAGTATATTTCTTGCTTTTCTTGTTACCATGAATATTTTCTTGTATTTGTTTTCAGTTCAACGTCTCCTGAACTTGTTTATTTGGGCAGCTGACGGTTCATTTTTTTTTCTGCAGATCAATGGATCTTCTGAATCAGTGTTAAATCCAACAGATGTCTTGACCAAAGCTAATGGACCTGAGAGTAATAAAGAAGGTAGGCCCTCATATGTGTTCATCACTTTTTCACAGTATCACTAATATTGTTAAGTTCTAGCTATGAATGACTGCACATGCAGAACCCAACATTCGATAATTCGCTGTTTTAATATGCGCTGAGCCTGATCCACATATACCTTATTTTGGCCATCACTATATTTTATCATGGATTGCCAGTGTCAACCCTGTTTATGTCGCTATTTGCCTCTAGTATTACCTGTGTTATTTTCTTGTTATGTGGTCAAATAGCGTTCCATTTTGGAAACAAATGGGTTCCTTACAGTCGAACATTGCCCCTACAGGAAACAAGAGCTTTGCATCTAAGATGCCCAAATTCATGGTAAAACCAAAGTCCGCTGCTGCAGATCCTCAGAAGAAACAGAAGGCTGAATCAGCAGCTGTCCAAGATAACGGCAATGCATCGGCTGCCAAGGAAAAAAATGAAACTTCAGAAGGGAAGACCAATGTTCTTCAGTCCCTCTGCCAGTATGATAGCGACGAAAGTGATGGTTGAAGATAATTCTTGTTGGAGTCATAAATGCACTGAGTAGACGAGCCCCTGGAACACGATCGTGCGTGTAACAGCCTGTAAATCGTCTCCTCCCGCAGAGTCTCTGCTGCCAAATGTAAGTCCGTCGTGCTGAAAATCCATGGCAGCTAATACTCCAGGCTCCAGATCTATTGGCAATTTGAAGCAGCACTGAGACTATTGTTGTGTTCATGTCTTCCTCCTGTGAGTTGATTTTTCTGTACAGTTACTGTAAATCATGTAGCTTTCATTGATCATTCATCTGTGTCTGTGACGGTCTCGCCACGGCGTGCATTGGCGGGATTCTTTTCAGAGGACGTACTGTGCGGGGAACGTAAGATGACCATCCGCTGCGTCGCCTCTCCTATGTGATCGAAGCGAACACAAACGGAGTAGCGAGTACTCGACATATGTCTCACTGGGCGAAAGTCATACAGCATCAAGCGGAGCCGTGGAAGTTCAGACCGAGCGTCCCCAGCCATAACGAGCGAGCGATACCGAGCGTCCCCGAGCCTTAAAGCATGTACAATGATTGATAAGACAGTTTTATTTTAACCCTTGCATGTAATTTAGAGATGATAAAAAACAAGTTTACAATGGATTATTTCTTAGCCTTATCTTCAATAAATTCTTATTTCTAAAAACATTGTGAGACATATTATGCTAAAAGATTTTATCTTAAATAAGAGAAGACAAATCTTATTTTATGATTTCTCTCTTCTTCATCTCTGCATTTGAACTCGGTTGTATTTCCGTTACCTTGGTAATGGAAAGGGGATTAGCCCGGCTCAAAAAAAATATATCTTATTTTATGATTTCTCTCTCTTTCACCTCAGCATTTACCCTACGTGGCATTCCTACGATAGCACCATTGTACATGCCCTAAGGAGTGCGTGAAGTGGTTTGTTACTTTCGTTTGATTTTTCTTTTATTTATAATTTGAAAAATTCTTAATAAATATATTCCAAATTAAATGTAGTTAATTTTTTGGAAAGTGTTAATCTCACATTTAGGAAATGCGCGTGCAATGTAAAAAACATTCACACATTTTTTAAGCAATCCATGTATCATTAAATAGAAAAATGCCCGTCGCATTAAAAAATGTTGACATGTTTCAAGAAAATGTTCACCACATATTAAAAAGAGACAAGTGCATTTTTCGTCCCTCAACTTATCGCGAAGTGTGGCTTTGGTCCCTGAACTTTTTTTGGATGCAATTTTCGTCCCTCAACTCTTAATAGCAGGTATAGTTAGTCCCCGACAGCGGTATTCAATAATCAAACCCGGTTTTGACCTCTTTCTTTTTGCAAAAGTCCCGGTTTTGACCTTATGTGACATGGTTTTGGCCAGAACGTCACTATATGATGGCATAGTGCTGCATGTCACTGAGAGAAATCTCTCTCTCTCTCTCATGTCACCGATCCATTGGCGCTACTCCAGTGATAGGAGCACCTCCACCCTCTTTAAATATTCACTGCGCGGTGCAGAGAAAAAGCCTGTGATGCTAGGAGGCCGGTGATGGGAGCAACTCCTCCCACTTTAGATGATCAACATGATATTTGGGGTGAGGATAGGACAATAGGTGGCAGATCGGATCTAAACCGACACTGGGGAGAGAAAGGAGCACAATTCGCCGAGGTCCGATCCCAAACCCTTGGGGCATTCCCCTTACAGTGATGATGTGATCAAAACCATGCCATGAAAAGTCAAAACCAAATGTCCCTAAGGAATACTCGTGTTAGGGATTAATTCTACACGCTATTAAGAGTTGAGGGACAAAGGTTGCACCAAGATATGGTCAAAACAATGACACATCAAGTCAAAACCGGGTTTGACCGAGGAATACCACCACGAGGGACTAACTGTACCTGGCATTAAGAGTTGAGGGACGAAGGTTACAGCAAAAAAAAGGTTCAGGGACGAAAGTCACAATTCGCGATTAGTTGAAGGACGAAAACTGCACTTTGCTAGACAATGTAAAAAAATTGTTCACGTAGTTAAAAACATGTTTCATATCATTAAAAAAATGTTCAACCTGTATTTAAAAATGGTTTAACACATGTTTGAAAAAAAATGTTCAATACACATGTTTGAAAATATATTTATCAAGTATTTGGAAAATATTCAACATGTATCAAAAAAATGTATCAGACGATTATGAAAAATGTAGAACGTGTATTGAAAAGGTAGACATGTATTGAAAAAAAGAAAAAAGAAAAAAGAACTAAAAACCATGAAGAAAACTTACAAAGAAACACAGACAACAAAAACCAAAAGAAAAACCAATACAAAATAACAAACAAAACACACATAACAAAAAACCGAGCGAAGGCTTCTAAAATCGATCTGAACCAATCATATAAGCTTCCTAATACCATTCCTCCAAGAACCCATATTGGGCCAACCCTTCTTGCTGCTGCGAGGTGCCATCAAAGGCAGGAGTGGAGCCAATGGGCCGACCTTGATGCACAGAAATATGGTCCAAAGTACTTTTAGTAGTACTTATCGTCCACCTATAAAGACAACTAGCATAAGGTTGGCCCGTGAGTAGTGCACCAGGGCCCATAGTCCATATCTCCAGCCAATCCATGCAATACGCGTGTGTCGCTCATGTACAACAATCTTTTTTCGAGAAATACCTATAACTTTATTCATACTCACAACCATTACATATATACTTTTGGATCCATGATCCCAGAAATCACAAAGTAAGCTCTATGACTAAGAATTATGATGAAATCTCTTAAGACATCTTTTACATTGTTTCAATCATTGCAAGACAACATTCTACCAAGACTTCACTAAATAGACTACAATTAGACTGGAGCAATGATAATGTCACTCATTCATGCATGAACTTGATTACCGAGATCGGTTTCTGAAAGTCCCTTCAGTCGCCCATCCAAAAAGACGGGAAGCCATGAACGATGAACGCACTTGTGTCGGGGATGATCCTCTAGTGGTGCACGTCGTTGAACCAAAATATCTTCATCGTAATGTCAAGGAAATATTCTAAATCCACAAAGCGTCAGACCAACAAAGTTACATGACACACTAGCATAAACTCATCAAATCAGAATAATCGGCTCTACGAGGACACATACGTCTCTAACTTCATGGCATTGCCAGAACGGTCTTAGCGAAGTAGGATGTGCTCTCAACATTGAATTCACTAAAGTTGGATAAACTTCAGGTACAATTGCCCACCAGGGCACACATGCAATACCCGAGGATTCCAACATCGAGTTCACTAAAGTTCGATAAACTTCATGCCTGCCCGAGGATCATCAAGGTTCCGGATATATTCTACAAGGAGGATCTTGTGAAGCATCGTGTAGGAAGAATTGGGAAGGTGCTTTTGGTCGAGCTTAAATCGGTTGGGGGGAGGACTACGTGCGTGCTATGTGATGTTGGATGTAATACCCCCTAACAGAATTTGTCATTTTCAATCCAGACGGGGTGGAGAGCGTTACTATGTTTGCGTAATATGAGAATATTCCCCAATTTTGGCATGTCCATGATCTCATTGGCCATGTTTCTCCAAGTGTGAAAACCAAGTTTGGGCACTGGAGGACATGTAATACAGGAAGTTTCTGATAGATCACATGAGCCGGAATAGATCGTGACACCTAAAGAGCAGGGAAGAAGGCGAATACCCGGATAGGGGACATGTTGGCACTCGAGGCGACTGCTCCTACCAGTCCGCAAGGGGTGGCCGGGGTCCTGACACACGTGTGAAAGTGATCGTTGGGTGAAACGAAGCTGGATGGCACAAAGGAGAAACAAGCAACCAAGGACACATCATCAAGCCCTGGGAAAAATTTACGAGTATACATCAGGGGACAAAATGCCATGAACACATCACAGGTTGTACCTATAACTTGCAGGAAGGGAGGCGTATAAATCCAGGCCAGGGACACAAACACTACCACCACCATCACCACATGCATATGTTTCTCCTAGGGAGAAATGGTACCCCTACAGAGGAATGACACTCCAAAGAAAAGTGTCACAATGAGTGAACTCCTTGGAATTGTCGGGCGTTGGATAACCCCTTAGCAGTTCGAGAAATTCGTGAGCTTGCACGGGATCATGCCCCGGCAATGTTGTGTGACGTTGAATCTTAGATCCACAGATCACATATCGAAGGTTTAGCGATATCTACCTTTTGATAATGCTTTTCTTGTTAGTAGCTCTGGTCGCACTCACAACATTAGGATGTTTTCGGCCAATGAATAGTTTGAAATTTTTCCCTATTCTCAACATCATATGTATGTTGTGGTGACTCAAGAGGGAAGATATCCTTGGTGCCTAAACTATGCTTACAGTGAGGCTCAAGTTCCTTGATGTCTTGCACGTGCACATGGTTGGATGTAGCCGCTTCCAAAGTAAGAGTATTGACCCCACGAGGAGTTGAGAAAATTCTTATCAGCCTCTTAATACAACATTTGTCATGTATATAATACTGACAATAGAGTAGGGATGTGTATGGAGCATAGAACTACCGAGGCGCAAATGGGAGTACACAAGGATGTATAGAGGTTCATGCCCTCTCGATGGAGGTAATACCCTACTTCCTATTCTATGGTGTTATTCTTTTGCATAAGTTATGATTACAAACATTCCTAACCCTCAGTCAAGTGCTCTAGGTAAGATTATATAGAGTGCGCCCAACATTGAAGCTACAATAGTTGGTCATAAATGCCAAGTATAATAGCGTATTGAACACCGATAGTTTCATGTCATTACAAGTAGTGACAGGCGCATTAAATTGCTAGTGGAGGCATATTATAATGTCTGAGCTTAATCCGTAGTGGACCGTCCATGCATGATGCCTCCTTGATTACTCCTGGTTGTTGGCGTGCTGTGAAAGCCGACTGTTAATAAATCGACTAACGAGAGTCCTGGCTAGCACACAATCTGTTCAGCGGTTGTTCCCTGATTGATGTCCACTCCGACTAGTGCCACCATCCCCTATTGCTGGTCTTAACTTGGTCTTTAGCATAAGTGGGCCTGGGCATTCAGTTGTGCCTTATGTCATCGTGGGCCTACCCAGTGGTGTAGGATCCAAAGTATGTCTAGAGGGGGGGGGTGATTAGACTACTTGACCAAATAAAATCTTAAACTTTTCCCAATTTTAATGTTTGGCAAGTTTTAGCAATTTTACCAAGTCTAGCACACCCTACACATGCAAATCTATGAGTATAGCAATGGAAGGTAAAGACATGCAAGTGTAAGTAGAGGGAAGGGATAGGAAGATCAAACGCAATGGGGACTCGAAGATTTTTCCCGTGGTTCCAATAGGTGGTGCTATCGTACGTCCACGTTGATGGAGACTTCAACCCACGGAGGGCTCCACCCACGAAGGGTTCACGAAGAAGCAACCTTGTCTATTCTACCATGGCTTACGTCCATGAAGGACTAGCCTCACTCGGGGTAGATCTTCACAAAGTAGGCGATCTTCTTGCCCTTGAAAACTTCTTGGTCCAACTCCACACGAATGGGAGGCTCCCAAGCGACACCTAACCAATCTAGGAGACACCACTCTCCAAAAGGTAATAGATGTGGTACGGATGATGAACTTCTTGATCTAGTGCTTCAAAAGATAGTCTCCTCAACACTCAGTCACTCTCTCACAGAATTTGGCTTGGTAGAAGAGATTGATTGGGTGGAAATCAACTTGGGGAGGCTAGAAATCAAGATTCATATGGTTGGAGTGGAAGACCTTGATCTCAACACATGAGTAGGTGGTTCTCTCTCAGAAAATGAGTGGAAGTGTTTCCTTGTTCTGAGTGCTCTCCCTGCGAATGAGAGGGAGGTGGAGGGGTATATATAGCCATCTCCAAAAATCCAACAATTACAACATTATTGCCCAACTCAGTGGAACCGGAGTAAAAACTCGGTTGCACCGACTAGTGCAAAATCTTCTAACTTTTGGCATTTCGGTGAGACCGATATACAACATCTCGGTGAGTCCGATTCGGTGACTCGATGGCACCGAAATGAAAAACTCGGTGAAAGAACATGTGCTGCCCCCATGTTTGGTTTTGGTAATTGATGACAATATCTATGGACTAATGGTTGCCTTGAGTTATATTTGAAGGGTTTGTCCATAGGCATTGCTTGAAGACCATTTGTTGGTCTCAAGGTGATTTGAAGAAGAATATGTGTTGACCAAGGTGCTATTCAAGGATTTATCCAAAGATTGGTCATGTTGATCAAGACTAAATATGAAGAGTGATTCAAGTTTATCAACACACAAAGCATAGAAGATGTACCAAGCGAGATCAGGTGATCTCATGGTATGGTAAGCGTTGTCCATTACGCTTTGGGTACTAACCCGTGTTCTATGTGAGAGTTTTTTATGGGGTTAGGTTTGTTTCCATGGGCGTGCATCAAAAGGAAGATTTCACACAACCCATGGAGGATGACATCAAGTGGTGATCGTCATCAAGATTGCGGTGTGCAAGTTCAAGTGGAGCATCACGAAGAGATCACTGCTTGAAGCTTGCCGTCCATTGTGGTGACAATGGACTTGTGAAGATGTGCCGAAGAGCGGCTCACCCATAGTGGAGTATGGGGGAGCAATCTACTAGTCTTCATCGAGCCGGCGCAATCAAGAAAGGTGGTCCAACTTGAGGAGGTCAAGATCGTCATCATCTAGCTCAAGTGGACTTTGCGCAAGGCAAAGGTTTGCCCTTGATAGGTTTTCTATTTTACCGGTCTCATGGTAGTAGTTGGGAGACCGGGTTATAGGATCGATAGCCGTACTATCAAGGGGGGCTCTCAAGTGAGTAGCTTTATCGTATCATTCGTAGAGAGCTCAAACCATTGCATCCTTGCATCATCTTTCTTGGTTCGTGTTTGGTGTTTCTCTTTGTGAGTTTTTGAGCTTATGGTCATCTTCATGACAAGCTCGAGGTCATCGAAAACGGAGTTCATCTATGCATCTTCTATGATGTTTTCGATGTTGGAGTTTATGCCGGTTCTTCATTCATAGAGGTTTCTCATCTCTATATCTTAGGCATATCTCCCCTGCCACTTCTTTTTATATCCAGTCGCTGTTTGGATAGTGCTCGTCTTCATCTATCCAACGAGCTTGAGTTTACTGGATTCGGAGGTCTTTTGTAGAAGTTGTGGCAGTTCTGCTTTTATTTGCATCTTAAGCGGGAGTACCGCTCTGCTCAGCGGTAGTACCGCTTGTGCGGTACTTCCGCGGTGAGCTACCGTGGGTACTTCCGCTTAGGAATTTTCTTCTGGTATCGTTTTCGTTTCAGCGGCAGTAGCGCGGCAGTGGGAGCGGCACTACTGCCTATAAGCGGTAGTACCGCTCTGTGTGAGCGGTAGTACCTCCTATAAGCGGTAGTACCGCTCAACTAGTGCGGTAGTACCGCTTGCTGCGGTAGTACCGCTCCAGTACCGCTCCACTACCTCTTTTCTGAGCTGTTCTGCGAACCTTTGCGGTAGTACCGCTTGTGGGTGCGGTAGTACCGCTTCGTGCGGCACTACCGCGCTCCTGTGCTTGCTGTACTCACTGGCTTCGGCTGGTAGTACCGCTCCTTGGAGCGGTAGTACCGCTTGAGTGCGTCCAGCACAGGTAACGGTTCGATTTGGTGGGGGCTATAAAAGGGGTCTTCTTCCCCAACGGTTTTCTTATCCCTTTGAGCTCGTTTTGCCCCCCATTGTTGACCTTCTTCGAGCTTGGTAACTCTCAATCCCTCCAATGATTCTTGCTAGTTCTTGAGGGAAAAGAGAGAGGAGATCTAGATCCACATTTCCACCAATCACTTTCTCCTCTAAGTGAGGGGAACCCCTTGGATCTAGATCTTGGAGTTCTTGGTGTTCTCCTTGTTCTTCCTCTCACTTTCCTCCATAGCTTTTGTTGCTTTGGTGGGATTTGAGAGAGAGGGACTTGAGCACTTGGTGTGTTCTTGCCATTGCATTAGTTGCATCGGTTTGAGTTCTCCACGGTGATACGTGGAAGTGAGTAGTTGAGAAGCTTATTACTCTTGGGTGTTTGGGTACCCTAGAGCTTGTTCCTCTTGGGTGCCTTGGCGCCCTAGACGGCTTGGTGGTGCCTCGGAGCTCAATCATTGTGGTGTAAAGCTCCGGGCAAGCGTCGGGGTCTCCAATTAGGTTGTGGAGATTGCCCCGAGCAATTTGACGGGTACCGGTGACCGCCCCCAAGGGTTGCCACCGCGGAAGCCATAGTCCATTGTGGTGAAGCTTCGTGGTGTTGTTGGGAGCCTCCAATTAAGTTGTGGAGTTTGCCCCAACCTTGTGTTGTACGGGTTCGGTGACCGCCCTCAAGGGTCCCTTAGTGGAATCACGGCATCTTGCATTGTGCGAGGGCGTGAGGAGATTACGGTGGCCCTAGTGGCTTCTTGGGGAGCATTGTGCCTCCACACCGCTCCAAACGGAGATTAGCATCCGCAAGGGTGTGAACTTCGGGATACATCGTCGTCTCCGCGTGCCTCGGTTATCTCTTACCCGAGCCCTTTACTTATGCACTTTACTTTGTGATAGCCATATTGTTTCTAGTTATATATCTTGCTATCACTTAGTTGTTTATCTTGCTTAGCATAAGTTGTTGGTGCACATAGGTGAGCCTAGTCGATTTAGGTTTTGTGCTTGGCAAATTAAACGCTAGTTTTATTCCGCATTTGTTCAAGCCTAAACCGTAATTATTTTAAAGCGCCTATTCACCCCCCCTCTAGGCGACATCCATGATCTTTCACTCGAAAATTGCAATATTTATCAATTACATACCAGAGAGGTGGCCACTGCTTTTTGGTTGTACCGAACCAAAACTCGGTTGCACCGATTTGTTAGGGTTTGGCTTGGGTTCTGTCTAAACAGGAAAACTCGGTGTGGTCGATATGTAGAAAGTTAGTGGCACCGAATTTGACTTTAGAGTTTGGACATAATATTTTATGGGAGAAATGTCGAGGCTTTTGGTGGCTAATCTCTAAAGCACTTTGAGCAACCAGATCATCATAGATACATCATCCCCTTTTAATAGTATTGGCTTTCCTATGGACTCAAATGTGATTTCTCACATAAATATAAAATGTAGAGTCTTGAAGCTTTTGCCAATTGATGTTCCATGCATCTAGGGAATCTCCTCACAATCCTAGCCAATCCATTCATTGAACTTTTCTTGAAATATACTTGATAGATTCATTAGTCCAATGAAATATATGTTGTTATTAATTACCAAAACCACCTAGGGAGAAGTTGTGCTTTCAATCTCCCCCTTTTTGGTAATTGATGACAACATTTAGATCAAAGCTTCGACATAAGATATAGTCAATGTATAACATCGTCGCTTTGAGAAGTATCTGATAAGCAAGAGCTCCCCCTAAATTTGTGCGAATGCAAATGATATAGTCAATGTATTTTAAATTTGCGTTTGAATGCAAATGCACAATCGATTAGGATCTTGGGTCACTCTTCCATGTCACATACATCTTGGTGGTGCGCATAAATGATATGAATGCATTACAATGCACATAACACCAAGCATGAGTGAATGGTCATCATATGAATATCACAAAGATAGGAAATAGTAACATCAATCACAAAGCGTATGATCAAACAGAACGAAGGTTAAGACGAAAAAAAGGTAGGCCAAATGTTTTCAAAGTCAAGAGAAGCAACCAAAATGCAACACTCTCTCTCTCTCTCTCTCTCGAAGCCCTATGATCTATACAATTTCTCCCCCTTTGGCAACAAGTTACCAAAAAGCTCGAAAGTATAGAGCTAAACATCACTATGGGCATGATCTCCTCCATGGGGCAATGAAGCTGCTCCGGTAGTCATGGAAGGAGTCGATATGAGAGCGTCGGATAATGCTTCTGCAGAAGTCCTCTGGGCTGGTGGAGTGGACACTGGAGGTGCTGAAGGAGGCACGGTAGAAGTTGCAATAGGGGCAGACACCGAAGGTCTCAACTCTTGGGCAGCCACATCAGCAGATCTAGCATGAGTCCTAAACATAGTATGGACATGCAATGTGGGGCTATCATCATCATTATCATGTGAACTGGGCAAAGGCACTGCATCTACCTCTTGGTTCAAAGTGTTGACCATGGTGGTTAACTGAGTCACCTTGTTGTCAAGATCATGAAACTTCGTCTCCACTATCCTCTCAAGGCTCTTCTGGTTCAGCAGTAGCTCGGTGATGTTATTCTCCATGCCTTGGATAGTACTGACTAGGTAGGCCATCTGATCACTCTTCATCTTGAGAATAGAAGCACTAGCGACTCTTGTTGCTTCTGCCTGAGCCTCTGCCTCAATCTCTGCCTGTGCAGTAGATGAAGTGGGATGAGATGGATCCATCACCACAACATTATCCTCGAACTCTGGCTGGAGGGGCAGGTGTGGTCGATCAAGTAGATAGAGGCTATTTACAATCTTGGAGTTCATGAGCATCTGAATGTATGGAGCATATCCACATGATCTCTTCTGATCAGCAGCAATCCTCTTGATGGTCTCAACTATGCGATCCATCACCCTGATCCTGGTGTGGCTATCCACATGATGCAACATGTTAATAGAATATCCACAGATCATCTTATCATCTCCTGATTTGGGCATAAAGGTGTGCCTCAAAATGGTGTTGTAGGTAGTCAGTCCTGCTTGCAGAAAATACACCAAGCCAAGCTTGTGAGTCTTCACATACTCCTTGGGAATTGGTGTGTACATGTTTGCCATAGAATTGTGGTTCATCTTGGATTCAGAGTACACATCCAAGTCTCTCTCCTGCACCTTTGGGACTCCTAAGATGGTAGCCCACTCATCAATGGTAGACTGGTACCTGGTGCATTCTGTCATCCAAACTATCCTCCCATCTGGATAGAAATGAGCAGTGGAGTAGAATTGCATGATGAGCTCATCATTCCATGTAGTTATCTCTTTGCCTATGAACTCATCAAGGTCCAAAATCCTGAAGTTCTCTTGGACTTAGGGGAAACAATCCTCATTGGACTTTATGTATTTCGAGTCAACGTACCTCATGTCACTCACAGCTGGGTTCTTGTCTAGCAAGATAGCCTCATAGAAATCATGATGCTCCTTGGTATGAAAACGGGTGTCCATAGCAGTTCTCCTCCTGACAGCATAGGGATCATTGGCTCTCCACTTCCTCAGTCCATGATCCTTCCTCTCCTTCATGTTTTCTTCCATGGGGTGATCATTGTTGTGATCTGGCAGGTGAGGTCTGAGCTTCCTCAACACAACAATGTCCTCATCCTCATCAACAACATCTCTGGAAGTAGAACCCTTGTTCTTCTCTGCAGCTGAAATGTCTCTGGTGGTCTTCCTGGGCTTGGGGGCTTCCTTGGCCTTGGTAGGTGGCTCGCTTGGCATAGTATCAGCCAACAACTCCCTTTGCTTGGAAGGAGGGGGGTTAGCAGCTGGAACCTCCTCTTCTTCCTCTTCTTCATCCTCTCTAGGGCCTTTAAACATGGAGGCTGGACTCCCAACCACATGAATTGTTCTCTTCCTGACCCTCTTCTGCCCTGGCTTCTTAGCCATAGATTTGGTCCCTGGCTTCTTAGCCTCAGGACATGATAAACAATTTATATGACAATACTGTGTAAAAATTTCAGAAACTTTCCATGTTCCAGTAAAATATGAAAATTCAAACACTACAACAAAAGTTTCTGTTTTTACACAGCACACATCAACCATGCAATTCAAGCATCCTAGAAGGCAATTCTTGGAACTTCTTATTGAAAATAATATTATAAATAACAGCAAGAAATGTTTAACAAAATAAAATGACTCTCCAAGAAAAACTCATATTATGTGACGAATAAAAATATAGCTCTAAGTAAGATATGCCGATAGTGTTGAAGACGAAAGAGGGGATGCCTTCCGGGGCATCCCCAAGCTTAGATGCTTGAGTATTCCTTGGATATTACCTTGGGGGTGACTTGGGCATACCCAAGCTTAGGGTCTTACCACTCCTTATTCTCCTCATATCGGTGTCTTACCCAAAACTTGAAAACTTCAATCACACAAAACTTAACGGAACTTCGTGAGATGGGTTAGTGTAATAAAGACAGATCATTCACTTAGGTATTTTCAAGACAAGATTCATAATTGTTATAACATAATACCTACTGTATTCTATCATTTACATAATTTATACCACTAAATATAAGCTATGGAAACACTTAAACAAGCAAACTATGCATGCAAAACAGACTCTGTCAAAAACAGAACAATTTGTGAAGATCTGAATGAAATCCATATTTACCTATCTCTAAAAATTCTGAAAAATTAGGACAACGCAGAGAATTTGCATATAAAAACTTTGTAAAATTTCCAGAATTTTTTAACTCTCCAGTAAAATCATAGAAATTCTTTACTGGACGTAAAAGTTTCTGTTTTTGCACAGAATCAAACTAGCAAGTATCCACACTATCCCAAAGGCTTTACTTGGCACTTTATTGAAATAAAAGACACAAAACATGATTACTACAGTAGCTTAATCACGTGAACACACAAAAACAGAAAGGAAAATTATTCGGTTGTCTCCCAACAAGCGCTTTTCTTTAATGCATTTTAGCTAGGCATGATGATTTCAATGATGCTCACATAGGAATAGTATTTGAAACATGCAAAAGAGCATAATGGGTCACATGACAAGCACATTTAAGTCTAACCCACTTCCTATGCATAGGGATTTTGCAAGCAAACAATTTATTAGAGTAAGAATCAACTAGCATAGGAAGGCAAAACAAGTATAACTTCGAAACTTTCAACACATAGGGAGGAAACTTGATATTATTGCAATACCTACAAGCATATGTTCCTCCCTCATAATAATTTTCAGTAGAATCATGAAGGAATTCAACAATATAACTATCACACAAAGCATTATTTTCATGATCCACAAGCATAGAATTTTCATTACTCTCCACATTACTAATTTTCTTCTCATTCATGGTAGTGGCAGCAAACTCAACAAAATAACTATCATGAGACACTTGATTGACACAACCACATTGAATATTAAGATCATGATGACAAGTTTCATTGTTATCATTACTCTTTATAGCATACATATCAGCACCATAATCATCATAGATAGGTGGCATGCCATCATCATAATAAATTTGCTCATCAAAACTTGGGGGACTAAAAATATCATCTTCATCAAACATAGCATCCCCAAGCTTGTGGCTTTGCATATCATTAGCATCATGGATATTCATAGTATTCATACTAAAAATATTGCTATCATGCTCATCATTCAAGGAACTCATATTAAGCATTTTCATAAATTCTTGCTCTAACAATTGAGCACAAATTTCTGAACCATCATTTTCACGAAAGACATTAAAAAGACGAAGCAATTGAGGCCACCTCAATTCCATTTTTTTGTAGTTTTCTTTTATAAAACCAAACTAGTGAAAAACAAGAAACTAAAAGATTTAATTGCAAGATCTAAAGATATACCTTCAAGCACTCACCTCCCCGGCAACGGCGCCAGAAAATAGCTTGATGTCTACTACACAACTTTATTCTTGTAGACTCTGTTGGGTCTCCAAGCGCAGAGTTTTGTAGGACAATAGCAATTTTCACTCAAGTGGATGACCTAAGGTTTATCAATCCATGGGAGGTGTAGGATGAAGATGGTCTCTCTCAAACAACCCTGCAATCAAATACAAGAAATATCTTGTGTCCCCAACACACTCAATACAATGGTAAATTGCATAGGTGCACTAGTTCGGTGAAGAGATGGTGATACAAGTGCAATATGGATGGTAGATATAGGTTTTTGTAATCTGAAAATATAAAAACAGCGAGGTAGCAAGTGGCAAACAACAAGCAAAACGTTGTATAAATGCTTGGAAATAAGGCCTAGGGTTCATACTTTCACTAGTGCAATCTCTCAACAATGCTAACATAATAGAATCATATGATCATCCCTCAACGTGCAACAAAGAATCACTCCAAAGTTCATATCTAGCGGAGAACATAAGATGAAATTGTTGTAGGTAGTAGAAACACCTCAAAGTTACCCTTTCCGATCAATCTATTGGGTTATTCCTATAGGTGTCACAAACAGCCCTAGATTTCGTACTAAAATAACACCAATGATACATATCAATCAACCCTAATGTCACCTAGATAGTCCAATGTCACCACAAGTATCCGTGGGTTAATTATTCGACATGCATCAATTATTTTCAGATTCATCATATTCAATCCAACACAAAGAACTTCAAAGAGTACCCCAAGATTTCTATCGAAGAAGGTAGGACAAGATCGTGCATCAACCCCTATGCATAGATTACCCCATTGTCACCACGGGAATCCGTAAGTTGAGTACCAAGACATACATCAAGTGATCTCAAATCCAATATTCAATCTGACATAACAAAATCTCAAAGGGAAAGATTCAATTCATGACAACAAGATAGCAAGGAAAAAACACCATATGATCCAACTATATTAACAAAGCCCGTGATACATCAAGATCATGCCATCTCAAGAACACGAGAGAGAGAGAGAGAGAGAGAGAGAGAGAGAGAGATTAAACACATAGCTACTGTTACATACCCTTGTTCGAGTACTATATATATAGCCATGTAACCTTTCGTATTTACCCTATTGTACAAGGGGTTTTCCTGCATATTCTACACATGTACATGTATATATACTAGCCTATGGCCTCTTGGAAATACAAGTTGCATATTTCCCTAACATGGTATTAGAGCTAGGTCAATTTTTTGCACGTCGCAACTCGTGTTGTTGATCCGCTTCACGCCGCCACCCCTCCGTGGCCGTCGCTCGTCGCCGCTGGCCCTTGACGCCTGCTCTTTTCCCCTGCAGGTCAAGGCCACGCTCGGCGCGCCCTTCTGCTCGTGTGCCCTGTCGTGTGTATCGACAGGACTGGGTCGGCTCCTCCTCTCCCCGATCGAATGCCACAACCACTCCCGTCCTCAGCGTCGTCTCGCCGGATCCAGTCTCCAGCCCGCCTGCCGGGGGTCCTTCTCTGGATCGGGCGCGCCATGGGGCACGATCGACCGGCCGGCTGTGGGGCGCGCCGTGGGTTTCCCTCTGGATCGGATCGAGTGCTCTTTCCTGGTCCCCGATCGATCGCTGCTGTCGTTGCTCCCGTTGCCGATCTCCACCGCAGCCCTCGTGCCTTCGCTGTATCTCATAGCCAGCCACCACCCTCGCCAGATCTCACAGCCAGCTGCCGATCTCCGCCGCCCTTGCCGGATTCCGGCGCCGATCTCCATCGTTCTCACCGTTCTTAGTCTGTTGTGGCTCGGTCTTGTTGGCATCCTCTGCTACTGACGCCTGAGTGCTGATGTGGTCTGCTTGTTGCCTAAAAAAACAGGCACTATGTCAACACCGTCAAGCTATGTCGCAATTACTCGCTGTCCGGTGATCTTTGATGGCACTAACTACATCGAGTTCGTAGGCTTCATGCGCATTCGTATGCGTGACATTTGTCTTTGGGGCATTCTTTCTGGTGAGCTCCGTTGTCCGCCGCGTCCGGTTCCACCTGTGGCCCTACTCCGCCGACGCCACCGGTTCTTGCTGCCGATGCTAATTAGGCTGCGAAGGATGCAGCTAAACTGGTTGATGAGGCTACTTTTCGTGCTTACGATGACCAGGTTTTGACTTATGAGGAGGCTCTTCAGACTTATCATGAGGCTCTGTCTGCTTACACTCAGTGGCTTGATGATGATGCTCGTGCCGCAACTGTTCTCACTGCTAGTGTTCTGCCTCAGTTTGCCTCTGAGTTCTTGGGGCTCCCTACCGTATTTGAGATGTGGACACGTCTTTGTCAACGCTATCAGCCCTCTGGTGATGCCTTATACTTGTCTGTGGTCCGTCAGGAGCATGCTCTTCAGCAGGGTGACTCCACTATTGATGATTTCTATGCACAGAGTTCTGCTATCCGGCGTTAGCTTGATTCTCTCCGCCCTGCTGGTTGTCGTACTTGCCAGTGTTGCCAGGCTGTGCGGGCTGATTTGGAGTTTCATCGTGCCTACGAGTTCTTGTCTCGGCTCCGTAAGGAGTTTGAGCCCCAGCATGCTCAGTTGTTTGCTCGTGGCCGTATTTCTCTCATGGAGGCACTTTTAGAGATTCGTGCCGAGGAGACTCATTTACGTGGTGGTGGTTTACTTGAGGTTCCCTTTATGCTCGCTGCTCGAGCTTCTGTTATGCCACATGCTGCACCAACTCCTTCCTGCTCGAGTGCTCAGCTGCTCTTGCCCACTCCTCCTGGCGGTTCGGTCCGCTCCCGTCCCCATTGCGGCTACTGCAACCTGGATGGTCATGTCGAGTCTTAGTGCTTCCAGAAGAAGAAACACATGCGTAAGGCGCGATCATCATCTTCAGGGACTTCTTCTTCTACTTCGACATCTTCAGCCACCGCTTTGACTGAGTAGGATATTCTGAGACTTAAGCGTCTGCTTGCCGCTTCGGGTTCTTCTTCGACGGGTACTGCATGTTCTATGACTAATGCTTCCCGCACCAAGCAACCACCTTCTACACAGTGAGGTACATCCCCATGGGTTCTGGACTCCGAAGCTTCTTTTCATATGTCTTCGCACTCTTCCACTTTGTCCTCTCTTAGATCGCTTGATTTCCCTGTTCATGTACTCACTGCTGATGGTACTCCTCTTTCTGTTGCTAGTCAAGGCAATCTTACCACTCCTTCTTATTCTGTTCCTGATGTTGCTCATGTTCCTCGACTTACCATGAATCTGTTTTCTGCTAGTCAACTTACTGATTCTGGTTGTCGCGTCATCCTTGACGTTGACTCTTGTTCGGTTCAGGATTGTCGCACGCACACTTTGGTTGGGGCTGGCCCTCGCCGCCGTGACTCTCAGGGTCTTTGGGAGTTAGACTGGCTTCATGTTCCTTCCGCAGCCACCACTATCGCCAGTTCGTCCGCTTCGATCGCCTCAGCTACCGGCTCCTTCCAGCAGTGGCATCATCGACTTGGTCATATTTGTGGTTCTTGGTTGTCGTCTTTAGTTCGTCGAGGTCTTCTAGGGTCTGTCTCAGGAGACGTCTCTTTAGAATGTCAGGGTTGTCGACTTGGCAAACAGATTCAGTTGCCGTATCCAACTAGTGAGTCAGTGTCTCATCGTCCTTTTGATTTAGTCCATTCCGATGTATGGAGTCCGGCTCCCTTCGCTTCGAAAGGGGGTCATCGATACTATATTATTTTCATAGATGATTTCTCTCGTTACACCTGGCTTTATTTTATGACTTCCTGCAGTGATGTATTGTCCGTTTATAAGCGTTTTGCCGCCATGGTTCACACTGAGTTCTCTTCGCCCATTCGTGTGTTTCGTGCTGACTCCGCTGGCGAGTATATTTCTAAGATGTTGTGTGGTGTTCTTGCTGAGCACGAGACTCTTTCTCAGTTCTCTTGTCCTGGTGCTCAGAATGGCGTGGCTGAGCGCAAGCATCGTCACCTTCTTGAGACGGCTCGTGCATGGATGATCGCCGCCTCTCTCCCACCTCATTTTTGGGCTGAGGCAGTCTCCACCTCCACCTATCTCATCAATCTTCAGCCATCCGCTGCTTTACAGGGTGGTGTTCCTTTTGAGCATCTTTTTGATCGTTCTCCTGATTATTCGATGCTTCGTTTGTTTGGTTGTGTTTGCTATGTTCTTCTTGCCCCTCGCGAATGCACCAAACTGACCGCTCATTCCGTTGAGTGTGTCTTCTTAGGCTATAGTGATGAGCATAAGGGCTATCGTTGTTGGGATCCTATTGGTCGTTGGATGCGTATTTCTCGGGATGTGACTTTTGATGAGTCTCGTGCCTTCTACCGATGTCCATCTTCCTCGACCTTTTCCGTGGAGGATATCTCTTTCCTCACTTTTCCTGACACACCTATCACCCCCATCGAGCCTTTATATATCCGTCCTGCTAACTCTGCTTCTCCACCTCTTGTCGATTCGCCGTCACCATCTCCCACGGTTTCCTCACCTCGCATGTCACTGGATAATGCACCTTCCTCCCCGGTGACTTCTTCGTCCCCACCCCCTGATTCTCCCTCGACGATTCCTCCTCGTATTCTTCCATCTTTTCCTCAGTATTACACTCGTTGTTCACATAATGTGGATGCGTCTGCTGATGTGCCATCCTCCTCGTCTCAGCCTACCTATGGCTTGCGTCCTCGTCCACTTCCGCCTGTTGATCGCCTTGGTTTTCCAACCGCTGGTGCTGCTATTCTTGAGCCGACTTCTTATCGTGAGGCTTTTGTTCATCCTGAATGGCAGTTTGTGATGGCAGAAGAGATTGCTGCTCTTGAACGCACCGGTACATGGGATCTTGTTTCTCTTCCTCCAGGTGTCCGTCCCATCACTTGTAAGCGGGTCTACAAGGTTAAGACTCGCTCTGATGGTTCTCTTGAGCGTTACAAAGCCCGTCTTGTGGCTCGTGGATTTCAGCAGGAGCATGGTCGTGATTACGACGAGACTTTTGCTCCTGTGGCCCATATGACCACTATTCGTACACTTCTTGCCATGGCCTCTGCACACCACTGGTTTGTATCTCAGCTTGATGTTAGGAATGCCTTTCTTAATGGTGAGCTGCGTGAGGAGGTATACATGCAACCACCACCTGGGTATTATGTTCCTGATGGCATGGTATGTCGTCTCCGTCACTCTCTCTATGGCCTTAAGCAAGCCCCCGCGCCTAGTTTGAGCATTTTGCCTCCGTGGTGACTACCGCTGGTTTTTCCGCGAGTGCTCATGATCCAGCATTGTTTTTCCACCTTTCACCTCGTGGTCGGACTCTTCTTCTTCTCTATATCGATGACATGATCATCACTGGCGACGACCCCGAGTATATTGCCTTTGTAAAGGCTTATCTTAGTGAGCAGTTTCTTATGTCCGATCTTGGACCTCTTCGCTACTTTATTGGGATTGAAGTCTCTTCTACCTCTAATGGCTTTTTTATATCCCAGGAAAAGTATATGCGGGATCTTCTTGCTCGTGCTGCTCTTACCGATGAGCGCATTGTTGAGACTCCCATGGAGCTCAATGTTCACCTCCGTGATACTGATGGTGACCCCTTGCCTGATCCGACGCGTTATCGTCATCTTGTTGGGAGTCTTGTCAATGTAGCTATCACTCGTCTAGATATCTCTTATCGGGTTCATATTCTGAGTCAGTTTGTCTCCGCTCCCACTTCGGTTCACTATAGTCATCTCCTTCGTGTTCTCCAATATCTTTGGGGCACGATCTCTCACCGTCTGTTCTTTCCTCACTCCTGTTCTTTACAACTTCATGCCCATTCGGATGCTAAGTGGGCTAGTGATCCCTCAGATCGCCGTTCACTTTCTGCTTGCTGTGTTTTTCTTGGTGGTTCTCTCATTGCCTGGAAGACAAGAAACAGACTGCAGTTTCCCGTTCGAGTGCAGAGGCTGAGTTGCGAGCTATGGCTCTTTTGACAGCAGAGGTGACTTGGTTACGGTGGTTACTTCAGGATTTTGGTGTTTCTATCACCACACCTACTCTGCTATTATCTGGTAGTACAGGTGCTATTAGCATTGCGCGCGATCCTATGAAGCATGAGCTCACCAAGCATATTGGCGTTGATGCTTTCTATGTGCGTGCTGGTGTGTAGGATCAGGTTATTGCTCTTCAGTATGTGCCTTCCGAGTTACAGTTGGCGGATTTTCTAACGAAGGCCCAGACTAGAGTGCAACATGGCTTCTATCTCTCCAAACTCAATGTTGTTAATCCACCATGAGTTTGAGGGGGGGGTGTTAGAGTACTATATATATAGCCATGTAACCTTTCGTATTTACCCTATTGTATAAGGGGTTTTCCTACATATTCTACACCTGTACATGTATATATACTGGCCTATGGCCTCTTGGAAATACAAGTTGCATATTTCCCTAACAACCTTTAGCCCCGAGGGTGAACTACTCCCTCCTCGTCATGGCCTTCGTCGGGATGATGAAGATGGACACCGGTGATGGTTTTCCCTCTCCGACAGGGTACTGGAAAGGCTCCATATGGGTTTTTCTTTGATACAGAGACTTGCGGCAGCGGAGCGGAAGTTCTAGATTAATTTCTGAAGGTTTTTGTATATATAGGATTTTTTTGCCATTGGAATCACGCTAAATGGAGACACATGGGCCCCACAAGCTTGGCTTGTGTCCCATACGTGGCTCCCCTCCGGTGGTTCTTCGCTCCAGTATTTCTTATTTTCCCCAAAAAAATCATAAAAAAGTTTCGGGCGATTCCGAGAACTTTCATTTTCTGCACAAAAACAACACCACGGTAATTCTGCTGAAAACAACGCCAGTCCGGGTTAGTTCTAAATAAATCATATAAAGTGAATCAAAACCATATAAAAGTATTGTAAATGTAGGCAAATATGGCATGAATGCTTCATAAATTATCGATATGTTGGAGGTGTATCACTCCGTGGCTGTACTGCGCTCGAGTACCTTCGTCTTCAGGTGATGTTTGGGTTCAGTAGCCTCCACATCGCTATGATGAATCTTCGTACGATTTATGTTCATGGCTGGTGCCGCAACATGCTGTCAACTGAGGTGTTTCACGATATGGTCATTGAGAATCGCCTTTCCTTGAGAGATTGTTTGTACTTGATAAAGAAGGTCCAACAGGAATTAGGGTCATTGACGCACCAAAATTGAAAGTGTTGGGCTATTCGTGTGCTGAATTCTCTGAACTTGTTACGGCTGGATCCATACCCGTTCAGGTGCAACATTTCTTCTTCTCCTTCTTATTATTGTACATCACATTTTATCTGATTTTTGTTAACCTATGTTTGGATGTCATGCAGAAATTGACCCGACAGGCTTGACCCTGTCTATGCGCACGGTGAAGAAGATCCTGGCACTACAATCTATCGGCCCCAATCTAGATGAAATTGTTAGATTCCTTATATGCTTTCCATGCACGGAGAAGCTATACATCAAGGTGACGTTCCATTCTTGTTAATTGTTAACCACAATGGAGTTCAATTTTTTGGTACTTTACCCATCATTACAATGACAAATGTACAATGAGTTCTAAAGAAAATTTGTAGGATTCCAATACATATTTTTGAGATGTTAATCATGAACAATTGAGGATCACATCTCAATGTATGAGTGTATTTTAGAAATCCTGCAAATCAAAGATGCACATAGTGTACAAAACTACATCTAGGCACTCATATGCTGTCTTCATTTGCAGATACAAGCAGGCCCGAAAGTGAAAAATGTGGTGCAATATAATAATCCCATCGAATGCCTTAATTTCCATCTCAAATAAATTACTATCAACCAGTACCGAGGCACCAAACCAGAGATTCAATTAGCCAGGTTCTTTGTTCAGAACGCAAGGGTGCTCAAGGTAATGAGATTTGACCTATATTTAGTGCACCAAAATGAATGGTTTGATGATCAGCGAAGGCGTCTACAGTTGAATGGAAAAGCCTCTGCAAAAGCTAAAATTCAGTTTGGAACTTCAAATGACAGATTATTCGGAATTCAGTGTATCAAGACGATATATGACTTCTCGGTGGCGGATCCCTTCGCAGAAATATTGCATGACTCAGATTCTAAAGAAGATGAATTTGATTTTTAATATCAGTTTGAACCTTGTCATCTTTGAATTTGGGCCTTGTAAAGCTGGAATTTGAACCTTGTACTATTTCTGGTATTTGTGACACAATATTTGAAATGGCATTGTGTTCTTTTTTGGTTATGCAATCATGTTCTTATAAGTACATATGTTGTTGTTTCGTATACACAACATATATATGTTGTGCAAACAGAGAAAATCATATCTCATACGATTAAATTAAGGAACACGTCGGCAATGATTTCAACAATCGCTGACAATTGTTTACCAACCACCGTCTGCTCACAACACACATAGTTTGTTAGGATGACTTGTCTGTGTTATTATTGGTCTTCCCACACGACTCTGATTGTTGACCTGTTTGCCGCATATCACACACACCTAGTTACACTAAATCGTATGTGCTTTGATGTATCATCGCACACAATTTTTCATAGTGAACTGTGTGCCCTCTATCGCACACATCTGGATCTTTATAACCGTTTGTGTTATCTTGGCTAATCGCAAACAGTTCAGAAGAACCAACTGTATGCCACGTATCGCACACGTAAGTCTTTTCTGAATCATATTTGATGGTTCCGCCATCGCACACAGTTCGCGTTATTGGCGACAGAGCTTGAACTATATCGTTTGTGATTCATGCATCGCACACAGTTTGGTCGAAGGGTCTCTGATTGATGTGTCGTCTTTGGACCATCCCGCAGTAGTGGCAGTTGGAGGAAATGAGTGTTAGTCCGGTAACATCTTCTTGACTATAATCGGAGTTGGAGTGGTAACTTCTCGCGGATTGGTTGTCGGATTCGGAGCCGGAAACCCATTCACCAACATGAGTTTGATGTCTTCTTCTTGTGTAGCTCTTGGTGTACTTGTCCTTCTTCTCTGAGTCCTTGCTTCCCGAGAGGGTCTTCGTTCATAGAGATCTTCTCTACTCCTTCTCTCTATTTGAGGTGACTCATCTCTTGAGCTTCTTCTTCTAGGTGACTCTTCTCTTCTCTTGGAGGGGGCCGTGCACTCATTAGAAAAGTGTCCGGGTCTTCCACAATTGTAACAATTTCAGTCACGACTAGAAGAACACGTCTCTTCGTATATTGGGTTGGAGCTTCTCTATTTGCCTCTATTCTTGTAGAACTTGTTGAATTTCTTGACCATTAGGTTTATCTCTTCATTGGTAACAAGGTTGCACTTGAGGTAGCGGGAGTGTCACTTGTGGCTTTGTATGCACCTCTTGACTTGTTGTGGAGCTCTTTTTGTCCTTGAGTGACATTTCATGAGCAACAACCCTTCCAATGACTTCTGTGGGCTTGAGATCTTTGTATTTTGGCATCATTTGGATCATTGTGCATACGGTGTCATATTTTCCATCCAAGGCTCTAAGGATCTTCTTGATGATGAATTTGTCGGTCATCTCTTCGCTTCCTAAGCCGACAATCTCATTTGTGATGAGAGCAATCCTAGAGTACATTTCTGCGACTCCATCACCATCCTTCATCTTGAACTTGTCAAGTTGACTTTGTAGCACATCCAACTTAGATTCCCTAACGGATTTGGTTCCTTCGTGCATATCAACCAAAGTGTCCCAAATTTCCTTTGCATTCTCGAGACAACTTATTTTGTTGAACTCTTCGGGGCATAGGTAGTTGAATAGAATGTCGCATGCTTGAGCGTTGTATTGCAACATCTTCAATTCTTCCGCAGTCGTTTCACGATCCGGTTCCTTTCCATCACCAAAGAATTCAACTTGCAATCAAATACGAAAAATAGCCCAAACGGCAGGATTATGACCAAGAATATGCATTTTCATTTTATGCTTCCAACTAGCAAAGTTTGTACCATCAAAATATGGACCTCTACGGTGATAGTTTCCCTCACTAGATGCCATACTCTCCTAGGTTGTGAAACCAATGCAATAGAGATCAAAGCTCTGATACCACTTGTAGGATCCAAAGTATGTCTAAGGGGGGCGGTGATTAGACTACTTGACCAAATAAAATCTTAACCTTTTCCAATTTTAATGGTTGGCAAGTTTTAGCAATTTTACCAAGTCTAGCACACCCTACACATGCAAATCTACGAGTATAGCAGCGGAAAGTAAAGACATGCAAGTGTAAGTAGAGGGAAGGGATAGGAAGATCAAATGCAATGGGGACTCGAAGATTTTTCCCATGGTTCCGATAGGTGGTGCTATCGTACGTCCACGTTGATGGAGACTTTAACCCACGGAGCTTAACGGCCACGCGAGTGCACGGAGGGCTCCACCCACGAAGGGTCCACGAAGAAGCAACCTTGTCTATTCCACCATGGCTTACGTCCACGAAGGACTAGCCTTACTAGGGGTAGATCTTCACGAAGTAGGCGATCTCCTTGCCCTTACAAACTTCTTGGTTCAACTCCACACGAATTGGAGGCTCCCAAGCGACACCTAACCAATCTAGGAGACACCACTCTCCAAAAGGTAATAGATGTGGTATGGATGATGAACTCCTTGCCCTAGTGCTTCAAAAGATAGTCTCCTCAACACTCAATCACTCTCTCACAGAATTTGGCTTGATAGAAGAGATTGATTGGGTGCAAAGCAACTCGGGGAGGCTAGAAATCAAGATTCATATGGTTGGAGTGGAAGATCTTGATCTCAACACATGAGTAGGTGGTTCTCTCTCAGAAAATGAATGGTGGAAGTGTTTGCTTGTTCTGAGTGCTCTCTTTGTGAATGAAGGGGGGGGTGGAGGGGTATATATAGACATCTCCAAAAATCCAACCGTTACAACATTATTGCCCAACTCGGTGGAACCGGAGTAAAAACTCGATTGCATCGACTAGTGCAAAATGTTCTAACTTTTGGCGTTTCGGTGAGACCGATATACATCATCTCGGTGAGTCCGATTCGGTTGACCTAGGCAGTTCTAGTGACTCTGTGGCACCGAAATAAAAAACTCGAAAATACCGAATTTTGTCAATTAGATACCAAAGAGGTGGTCACTGCTTTTCGGTTGTACCGAACCAAAACTCGATTGCACCGATTTGCTAGGGTTTGGCTTGGGTTTTGTCTAAGAAAACTTGGTGTGGCCAATATGTAGAAAGTTGGTGGCACCGAATTTGACTTTAGGGTTTGGACAAAATATTTTGTGGGAGAAATGTTGAGGTTTTTGGTGGCTAATCTCTAAGCACTTTGAGCAACCAGATCATCATAGATACCGCATCCCCTTTTAATAGTATTGGCTTTCCTATGGACTCAAATGTGATTTCTCACATAAATATAAAATGTAGAGTCTTGAAGTTTTTGCCAATTGATGTTCCATGCATCTAGGGAATCTCCTCACAATCCTAGCCAATGCATTCATTGAACTTTTCCTGAAATATACTTGATAGATTCATTAGTCCAATGAAATATATGTTGTTATTAATTACCAAAACCACCTAGGGAGAAGTTGTGCTTTCAGGTGGGTAATTACCTCGCCAGACATCTTGTGTTGTGCCTGCAAGTCATGTCCGATTCCAAGCAACAATGTTGTGACATCAAAATGGTGCAAGAAAATTTGTGAGTAAGGCATAATGAAATATACAATAGGTCGGGGCTAAAGGCGCTCTTGAGGGTTCCAAATTCACCCAATAACAAGATACGTACTAATGCCTTAGTTTCGTATCACGCACAACCACCATAAACCCTCTATAGTTGCCGCCGGAGTATGTTGATGATTAAGGGTCTCCCCGTAGATGTGACATAAAGCATATGGGTCTCAATATTCCCTTAAAGGTTCAAAAAGAAGAGAGGTAGCTTTTGTCACCTTGTACCTCTAACCCCGCTTCGCGATGGAACTAATATCCTTCATGGCCTTGAAGGGCAAATATTATATAGTCGATATAATGAAGAACATTACCAATGTATTATTGCATTCAGTTCATATAAATAATGGGGTTCCTCCATATCCACTAGGGAAACTACTCATACATGGGGGGCACAAGACGTAAAAGAGATACTATATGAATCACAAATGAATGTTTAAAGTTATACACATACAAATCCACAATAGGTTTGGGGAATATATCGAGATGGATGATACATTCGAGGATGATGGCTCAAATGGTGATGAAGGTGGTGGATCTCGATGTCGTGGCCTCCGTGCTTGATGCAATGATACACCCCCCCTTTTTGAGTGAGGTTCTGGTACTGGTTTGTATGATGGAGTCTCTTTTTTCGTCGTATGCCACATCCGAACAGGGTGGAAATAGTCAACCAAGAGAAGGTGGCGAAAAGCGGTAAGATTGATGGTACAAGTTCTTGCGCTTGTACCATTGGACTTCTTCTCTTCTGTAACCTCCAAATGACGTGAAGTTTCCTCTTGTGTGTTCGTCAGTTTGTATGGAAGGTTACCATGACGTCCAATCATCATATTTTCCACGAAAAATAAGTTTTTTTCCAAAGAGTGCATAAAATCCCGATTCTAGAGGTCTTGGTGAAATTAGACAAAAACGGGTGAGCAATTGTGGTATAATGCATAAAATCCTAACTCTACAGAGCAAAACAACTAAGTAAAAACATGATGCAAATTGCGCTCATCAAGGCCTATTATGACTCTATGCCCAAATTCCACTTGAAACTAAACTGAATCCAAGTGGGTTCCTGCCTCTTATGCACGCGACTCTATAGGTGCACACACACATGGACATGACCTGAGTTGATAGTTTGCAACATCTCTTAGCGGAACATTCCAATCCTCAAGTGGGCGCAAACTCATATTGACAAACCTTGACAATGTATCACATGCAACATTCCTTTTGCCTCGTGATACATATAATCGAGCTCAAGGTGAGTATTTTATCACCCTTGGTGGTAGCTTATCCTCTCTTCTTGGAACCATGATACAGATTCCCAGACGGGGTTAACACTTAATCCAAGTCACATAGTTATCCTTTCTGAATCTGATCACTCAAGAGAGCCCAGACAATATCTCTCTGAGCCGAAGGGGCTAATCCTATCTTGGTCAATCATGCCTCGCGGTATGTTTCACGACTGACCCAAAAGCTATCTTTATAACTTCCTAGTTCCGGAGTAGCGTTTGATTGACCCTTAATAAGTCGATCCACATCCTGAGTACATGCAAAGTCTTCAAGTCGAGGATACGGCGACATGTACATTGTACATGAGACTACTCTAAGAGTCCATAGTATCGGGTTAGCATCTCTATGTACATGAGTGTGAAATATAGTCATCAACAATATGTATACAAGTCAAAGGATGTGTGACCGCATAACCTTATCAACTAGGGATCACTAGAATAATCATCATACATTACATAGTCTCACAAACAAATCCCATATTTGTTGATACGTATCAATGATGACGAGGACAATACAAATATCTCGTGAATATATAAGGCAATAACATCTTCACATGATTGCCTCTAGGGTATATCTACAACACTTACGAGATAAAGAGCCTACAAATGTGTTGTCATGGAAAATCCAAACCTGATATCAATTTCCTGGTTTTGACGAGACCAACAACCCCTGAACCCCTACCTCCGTTCACCAAGGTCGGGAAGCATATTTCCCCTGAGTTAGCTCGAGCGAGACTTTGGCGAGGGGATGGCCGGATGTGGGGGAGATGACTCAATGCCGACGGAGTAGGCGAGAGAAGGAGAAAACCATAACTAGAGGGAAACATATGAAACTGAACTAATGTAACTGTGAAAGGAATATATTTTTGTTTGGGAAGACCACATTGTAAGCTGAACACAAACTTTTTGAACCACAGTTTGCTTCTTGGGCTGCCTCTTGCGTCTTTCTTTATGGGCCACAGTACTTCCTGGGCTGTTCCCTATTTCAAATTGCATTTTGCTCGGGGCTTTTCTGCATGGGAGACTGGCTGGCTCTGTGTCTCTATGCATGGAGACTTTGGTTTGATAAATTTCAGTATTTTCTTTTGCCTGCTCCATTGGCAATTGAATCAAGATTATTTTTCATCCAGGTTGCTTAAATCCATTTATATGTTCGTATCAGGAATCCTTCAGCATGAGAAGCGACAAAGGGGCAGTTAACGGTCTGGAGCCCGAGCCCCCCGCCCCAATTTTTCGGCAAATTGCCAAAGTCCAAAGCCTGAAGTATCCCACTGCCAATCTACCACACATACTTGTTAATTCTTCCCTAGATATTGCCAAATAATGTAGTTAACAGGGCTAGATAAAACTACCACAATAAAATAATTAACAGACATACTAGAACAATGTTCCTGCACCATCGATCTCCTTCCACACGTCAAACGCAGAAGTTGACAAGTTGCCAGAGACGGCGAGTTAATGATTAGTTAGGAGGATGGATGAACAGAAATGTTAGGTAATAGGTGGACGATTCCTTGCCGCTTTACCGATGCTCAGTCAACAAAGCTAAAAACGCACCGCACCGCGGGGGATGTCGTGATGGAATGGACGTGGTTAGCTCGGATGAGACGGCGACGCATCGCGCGTGCGGGGCGTCATGCACAGGCCCATCATATGAAATCAAATTGTTGTTTTGTTACTTTGGGCAGTCCTCTCCCTCAACAAGAAACACGAAGATCTTGAAGCAATTTGGGCGGACGACGCAAAGAAATTAATCAACTCTTGTTTGTTGCGGAAAATGGCGCAATGCCCTGCTCAAATTTCTAGTTACTCGGCAGGTTAGGAGTATGCCTTTGCATGGCCTTTTGGTTCCTTGCTTTATTTTGTAGGGCTGCTGTTGTTAGCAAGATTTATAGGTAACTGGCATTTTTATTGATGCATCAAGCTGGTATACTCTGTAACAACACGACATTCGTTAGCTAGATAGCTTTTAATTTGGTGCGTTTTGGTTTTGAGTTGTGCCTTGGGTTTGGTTTGTGATTGTGTTTCATTTCAACGCGTCCCCAATACAAATAACACGCATTCTGAAGCTTGTAGGAAAACAAAATGCGGTGCAGCTGTTCGTTCGATACCCAACTTTCTTTCTACTTAGTATATTCTTGTCTTCCGGGAGGCCCATAGGGAACGGACGAACGAATCATTGAGTCTGCCAGACTCAGGTGAAATTGGCTACTATAGTGGAGTAACTAGTAGGCTAGTGGCATTATTGTTAAACAGGCATCATGGATCATGAGAAGACTTAATATGGTTGAGCCAGCAAAAGATGACCATGCAACATGCCCACTCACATGCAACGTTGGGATCAAGCAAAGCAATCAATCAAGGCATCATTCTACGCGCAGGCATTGTATAATCCAAAGGAATGTGCAGCGGTTGAACCTGAACGCGCATGCACGTCGCTTGTGCTCGAACAATTTGTTCTTTTGCAGTAGGGCCGTATCTCAACCTGCATGCAGCCGCCGACTGCGAAAACGTTGGACGACAAATGTTGAACTGACAGGTTTCTTTATGAGTTAAGTACACCAACCTTTCTTAGATTGGGTTTAGAAGGTTCTCTGGTTCAGCGTAGGGACACTGGTTTGACTAATTAGCCACCGTATTGTACACATCTCCTGATCCCCAGCATCTTTTTCAATTTATTTTGCGAGGAACACCATTGCGCTATTACAGTGTTATTAATAATTATTCGATCATTTTCTTAACAATGGACAACATATGAATATCAAAATGATGTCAATTACAACCGGTCTCCCAACAACACAATATCACGACTTAGTCGAGACAATGCACCTAGTAAAAAATGGATAATAATAATAATAATAATAATAATAATAATAATAATAATAATAATAATAATAATAATAATAATAATAATAATAAGAAGAAGAAGAAGAAGAAGAAGAAGAAGAAGACATTATTGGGAAAAGGTTATAGGTGGACTCACATTAGTGGTGGATGCACTCTAGTGTCTTCCACTAGTAATCTACTCCATTGGTGTCAAAAACGCTCTTATATTATGAGACGGAGGGAGTAACAAACTACCACTCGTGGACAGCAGTTTGCGCCTGTCACTGGTAACAACTGTTCAGATTTGTCGTGGGACAACTGTTACCAGTTGCGGGCACAAAATCATGACTCCCACTGCTATTGTTTTACTAGTGGCGGGCATCAGTTTGCGCTTGCCACTGGAACCACCTGTCCATATTTGTCGTGAGACAACTGTTATCAGTGACAGACACAAAATTGTTCCCACCACTGCTACTTGAGTAACCAGTGACGCACAGCGACACATGCGAACTTTTGGTTCGGTGAAAAAATTGTTCAGAACTACCAGTGGCGGGCTGCAATACGTGCCCGCCACTGGTAACTCAAGTAGTAGTGTCGGATGCGTTTCCGCCACTGCTATTTTTTTTACTAGTGGTGGGCACATCTTTCATGCCGGCTGCTGGTAACTTTTTTTTGCCCGCCACTGCTAATTGTTTTTTACGAGGCAAATTTTGTGCCGATCACTGGTATTTTTTCTACATTTTTTGTAATGTAAAGGTTTTAATGTTTTAGGTTTAGTCTTACGGGCCAATTTTGTCTACATTAAAGGTACATCATTTAAATTTCATGTAAGGTTCGGCTCCTTTTTACTACTAATTCGCTATTTCAAGGACATTAAATAGATTTCTAAGTATTTAATGGAGGGAAATCCACTTAAAGACTTAAATATACAGACAGACCCGAAACAATGACACATTTTGGCATGTCACGTGTAATGTTGTATGTTGAGTGTGAAAAAAAAGTATGAACACTAACTAGGAAAGGAGTGGTCGCTTCGCATGCAAACTGCTATGTTTCAAATGTCTAGAAATGCATTTAATTGCTTAAATATAGCAAAGATCCCGAAAAATGTAATTTTTTGACATGATATATGTAATGAAGATGCAAAAGTTTTCCTATTCTTTGTAAAAAAAATCTAAAAGAGAGGAGTAGGTCCTCCTAGTTGTCATGATCGGCACTAATTAACTAGTGGATGTTTGTACGGCCGACCGTGTTTTGACTACTATGTTGGTGCATTTTAAGTCAAGATTGATAACAATTATGTAGTGGTTAATGTATGTTGCAATGTAACGTAATTTCTTATCACAATCAATGTAATGTCGATGAGTATTGTAATTTCTGATATGGGTATTATGCAAACCGCAACCATGGCAGCATAAATGTTGTCGTGGCTGCGAAATTTTTAATTTGCATGAGTAATCTTTCGGTGGCGGGCGGTCCAATTCGATCGCCACTGATATAAATTTTACCAGTGGTGGGCATCCAAGTACGACCACCATACAAATTTTCTACCAGTGGTGGGAGGTCAATGGCAGGCGCCCCTGAGAGCCTTGCCCGCCACGGCTGGGCTTTTGCCGCCCGCCACTGCTAGGCACTCCTCCAGTATTGATTATTTGAAGTACTCATTTTCAACTCACTATCATCGACCTTAATGAAAATTTGTCCAACAGGAACTAGCAAATATAGGATCTCTATATGACACAACATACTTGGGCATGTTGTGCAACTTGTAAACATTATCAACGAAGGCCTATCCTACCATTTGAGCATTGAAAGGATGGTGTCGAGGAATAAATTGCCCATATTTGGTGAATTTGTCAATTACCACTAATATGCAATTATATATACCAGAAACTAGAAATGCACTCATAAATTCAATTGTCACCATTTCCTAAGCATGTCCAGGAACTGGTATGGCACAATAGGCCAGGATATGCAACTCTTTCGGGTTTGGCATGTTGGCAAATGAGGCAAGATTGAAGCATGTCTCTAATAAATTTCCTCATACCAACCTAGAAAATAGACTATGAGTTCTTTTTGTAAGTGATAGGGAAACCATAATGTCCTTCGAGAGGACTATCATAAAAAGCTTTAACAATGGAAGTATGCAAATAAAGGGAGTTTCCAATCCAAATCTTGCCCTTACACATAATCAAGTCATTTTGTAAGATATAATGTTGTTGAGAAGCATGATAATTACTTAATGGTTGAAGTAACTCCTAAGCTTTGGAATCACCTATAGTCGGTGAGAATGTCCTCAAACCAATTTGGTGTAGTTGCAGTAACTGCTAACACATGCGAGTCCGTGAGGCATCCTGGATAAAGCATATGCAACCGATTGATTAGTACCCTTCTTGTATGCTATCTTAACTGCAATCCCATCATTTTGCATATTTACTCAACTTAACCTTCCATTGATTAGACAATAGTAACTGCAGAACTTTGTTTCACATGCACTAAATTCTCCAAGGTTTTGATGTACATTAGTATATCATCAAGGAAAACCAAAGTACATTTTCTAAGAACAAGAGATAAAGTGATGTTCATGGCTCACTGAAAAGTGGTTGGTGATCCAGTTAAACCAAAAGCCATCACAATAAATTCAAAATGGCCATTGTGGGTTTGGAAGGCGGTTTTGTATTATTCTCTTGGAGCTAATCTGATATGATGGTAATCAACCTTAAAATCCAATTTGGCAAACCCAATAGCACCAGCAAGTTCATCTAGAGGCTCGTATATCATGAATTGATTGTAGCAATTCAACAACTTGTGCTTCTAATTCATCTTTAAGATGAGGTGCAACTCTATATGGTCTAATAGACACATGCTTAGCATCGGGTAACACTAGTAATCTTCGGGTGAAGCAAGAACCTCAGGATACTTATGCAAAAGATGAAGCAAGAACCTCAGGATACTTATCCAAAAGGTGTTGTAATTCAGGAGGAATCGGTACTTCTTCAATTTGTAGTAAAGAGTAAACTAGAATCGGAGTGAAAAATCAAGTTTCAAGTTCAGGTCCTTGTGATACCACTACATGTCTCATAGGAACCAAGAGCATAAGTCATGCTTCTACCGAATGAGTTAAACAGGACCAAACCCTCCCATACACCCAACGCACAGCCACACAGAACCTCCGCAAAACGGACAGCCTCGCGAGCGACAACAATCGGGTGGACACAACAGTGCCGCGAAGGCGCCGCCCGATCACAAAAACGCCTAGCGAACTCGATCAACCGGGCAACCCTCGCAGCGTCTGTCAGTCGGGTGAACCGATTAGAAATCACCAACAGACAACCTACAACTACAACACTGGGCAGCCTCCGACAGTGCCAAACAACCAGGCAAGCACAAAGAGGGACATGCATGCAATGCTAGAGAAACACCGCTCGCCAACTCTCACCCCACTTACGTAGACAAGCGCATAAGACGACACACAATGAACCAACACAAAAAATGCCAGACGAGAGAGCCCCACGTGCATCCGCAGCCCACGCGTCATGGACCCTCATAGCCGTCGTTGTGGCGAGGCACGGTGTAAGGGAATATTTATACCCTATTGGTTTTGGTGATTGATGACAATACGTTTGCGGACTAACTGTGTGCATTAAGCTTTCAGAGGTTATCAGGTGTCACAAGACGGTTATTTTATCCCTCAAGGAGTTAAAGAGAAGACGGTTTCTTTTCGACGATTTAGTGTCCGTGGACTTGAGTCGTAGGAAAATCCGTACTATCAAGAGGGGGTCCGCAGTTGGAAAGGTTGGGTGGAATCATCACGCACACCTTCGCACCCCATCATTTCCCGGCAACTTGGAGCTTCTGCCCTGTGCCTAGGCTGACTCATGCTTTCTAAGCGGTAGTACCGCCCTGGTCAGCGGTAGTACCGCTCAGGGACATGGGCTGGCTCGGGCACCTTACGCGGGGCACCAGACACATGTCTTCCCATGTCTGGTGACCCGCGCCACCAGGAGCGGTAGTACTAAGCGGTACTACCGCTGCCCCTACTACTGCTGCCCTGGCCGCGTGGGGCATCAAACATATGTTTGGTGACCCTATCTACTGCTCTGGCTGCAGATGGACGGTACTACCGCCCTGGCCAGCACGGTACTACCGCCTTGGCCAGCGGGACTACCGCTTCTGTGCGGCTAGTAAAGTGGGTAACGAGGAGATTCCCCTCTCCACTATATAAGGGGGTCTTCTTCCCCAAGAAGACCCACCTCTCTCCTTCCTAAAGCTCTATTGTTGCCCCCAAGCTCATTTTCGCCCGATCTCTCTCCCTAGCCAACAAAACTTGTTGATACTCTAGGGTTTGGTTGAGAGGGCCCCGATCTACACTTCCACAAAGAGAAATTTGATCCCCCCTAATCCCTTGCGGATCATGTTACTCTTGGGTGTTTGAGCACCCTAGACGGAAGAGGTCACCTCGAAGCTATATTCCATTGTGGTGAAGCTTCGTGGTGTAGTTGGGAGCCTCCAATTCAGTTGTGGAGATTGCCCCAATCTTATTTGTAAAGGTCCGGTTTCCACCTTCAAGTGCACCACTAGTGGAATCATGGCACCTCGCATTGTGTGAGGGCGTGAGGAGAATACGGTGGCCCTAGTGGCTTCTTGGGGAACATTGTGCCTCCACACCGCTCCAACGGATACGTACTTCCCTTCACCGGGAAGGAACTTCGGTAACACATCCTCGTCTCCATCGGTTCCACTTGTGGTTACTTCTTACCTTTACTTTGTGCAAGCTACTTATATTGTTTACCTTGCTTGCTTGTGTTGTTTTTATTGTTAGCATCATATAGGTTGCTCACCTAGTTGCATATTTGGCCAACCTATTTGTTGCTAAGCCTAATTTGATTAAGATAAGTTAAAAGATGGTAGTTGCCTATTCATCCCCCCTCTAGTCAACCATATCGATCCTTTCAATTGGTATCAGATCCTTGTCTCTTTATTAATGGTTTCACCACCCAAAGAGCATGGTTGACGACGGGGATCGGGATGTTGAACTCCCCGAGGCCGTGGGTGTGAACACGGTCTCTCGTGAGAATTTAAATGATGCCATGGCTTCGCTTAAATCCTCCATGACGAACGAGGTCAAATCCATGTTTAAAGAATTCCTTGATAGTCTCAAACTTTCTACCAATTCGATTCAAGTGGTTAATCCCACTAACTCGACATTGGGTGTCCACTCCGGCAAGGAGGGGACTAGCACTGACAAGAACAAGTTACCTCAAGGAAATAGTGGATCGGGTACATTTGCCTCGGTACCCCCTCCCGTGGTCTATGGAGGACCGGTGCATCCACCCCATATCGTTAATCTAGGTCCTCCTCCTAAACTTGTTAAGAATGATTTTGCTAATTGGCTTTTTCGTATCAAGTCTCATTTGAATCACAGCTCAACCCAACTTTGGAGAATAATCGAGCAAGGGTACTACCCTCATGATCCAAGCAAACACTCTCCAAGAGAAGAGGCCGACAATCAACTTAATCACTCCGCCTTGTTCATCCTACAAGCAGTTGTTCCCGTTGAAGATCTTGCTCACTTGCATCCTTTCACTCAAGCTAAGGACTGCTGGGAACACATTGTTTCCATGTACAAGGGTAGCTCCAGTATTCAACGGTCCAACTTTGAAGTGGTTCTTGATGAGGCCAATGAATTTGCGATGCTTGTGGATGAGGACCCTCGTGAGCTCTATCGGAGGGTGACAATTGTTGCCGTTGCCCTTCAAGATCATGGAAGCAAGGATGTGGATGAAAATTGGATCAAGCGGAAGTTTCTCAAGGCCATCATGCCATTCAACAAGGCCATGTCCTCCGTCATCCGTCAAAGGCCGGACTTTCACACTTTGTCCTCAAGTGATGTGTTGGATGAATTCATTGCAACGAACATCTTGAACAAGACCGTGGACAATGCCTTAGCTTGTGTTCAACAGTCAAAGAAGTCTTCTCCCAACCTTGCTTTGAAGGCCAAGGCCACTCAAGAAGAAGAAGAAGAGGATGAAGAATAGAGTTGCTCTGAAGACACCAAGTATGCATATCACGAGCACATGGCTCTTGCGTCAAGGCAATTTTGGGGCAACAAGAGGAACTCGAAGCCCAACTTTTCCAAGAACAACTCAAGTGGGTCAAAGGGCAAGCAATGTGTGAGGACTTGCTACAACTGTGGTAATGTGAGCCACTTCTTGGTAGATTGCCCATATGAGAAGAGAGAAGATAATGGTGGCAAGCTCATTCGCAAGGATAAAGCCAAGTCATTCCCTAATAAGAACAACTTCATCAAGAAGGCACCTCACAAGGTGTTGGTGGCTCAAGAATAATATGCCTCCGATGATGATATTGATGACGAAGATACTAGTGGCGAAGGGATGGCAATGGCTACAGTGGTTATTGCGTCCTCTACCCCAACCAAGGTGTCACTCTTCGATGCCCCTAATGAAAACCACATTGCTAGGTGCCTCATGGCCAAAGGTATCACCAAGGTAACCTCCAACGTCAAAACCTCAAACATTAAAATGTCCATTTCTACCACTCCTTCTTTGTTGGATTGTGTGGATGAACATGAGGAGGCGAAGGAGGGTGAGAATGAGTTTGACAAATTCTTGGGTAAAATCAAAGGCAAATCCAAGAAGCACTTTGTTTCTCTCTTGGAACAACTTGGTGAGGCCAATGATATCATTGAGTCTCAAGAAGAATCCCTTGAGGAGTTGAAGGGGCATAGTCGTGATTATGCTGATGAGATAGCGGATCTTTCCATAGCTCTTGAGTAAGAGCGAAGTCATCGTTTGGCTCTTGAGGAGTCACAAAATGTTGACCTTGCTAAATTACGTAAAGATCATGATCATGCTATTGTTCTTAATCGTGTGCTAAAGTCTGGTAAGATTGCACTTGGGGTTGGCCATGATAGACTCAAGGAAGAGTTGGACGCACTTGACAAAGCCCACAAGGCTTTGAAGGGTGCTCATGCCTCTCTTAAGGAGTCTCATGATCAACTCCAAGTAAAACTCACTAAGGAAATAGCCACATATCCTCCTTTAGTATTAATTGATAATGCCATTGCTACTAACCCTTGTTGTGAGCATGCGCACCTTGTGGAGGAAAATGCCAAGTTGAAAGAGCAACTTGAGAAAGGCCTTGTGACTTGTATCCAAGGTGAGAAGAATCTCAATGACCTTTTGATTAATCAAAAGGAAGTTGTAGCCAAGGAAGGGATTGGGTTTGCACCTAAGTCTAAGAAGAAGAAGAAGTTGAAGACCAAGCAACCTCCCCCGCTTAAGGAAACCTTTGTCAAAGGGGGGAAGACCACTCATGAGAAGAAAAAGGACAATGTTGTGGGTGGTAATGTCAAGAAGGGCAAGACCACCTCCACCAACAAGGCCGGCGATTTTAACCCTTCTTGTGTTTTATGCCGTGCTAGTGATGGGCATGTTTATGCCAAATACGTTGGTTCTTCTTATGAGTACATTGAATGGTCTATTTGGGTTCCTAAGACCCTTGTTACTAACATGTAAGGACCCATTAAAGAATGGGTACCTAAATCCAAGCATTGATCTATTGTAGGAGTTTGCTTCCGGAGGGGTATCATGGTTGCTTGATAGTGGAGCAACAAATCATATGACCTGAAGCAAGGACTTGGTGTTGGACGTTCAACCCGATGCATCTTTGGCCACTCAAGTCTCATTTGGTGATGACACAAGTTCAAAGGTATTGGGTCTTGGTAAGGTGATTATCTCTCCGGACTTAACTATTGAGAGAGTCATGCTTGTTGAGACCCTCGCATACAATTTACTTTCCGTTCATCAACTTGCACTCATGGGTTTTAGTACTTTCTTTGGCATTGATACCGTGACCCTTTTGTGGAGCAAGACTCTTAAAGTAGCCTTTGTTGGGCATGTCGAGAATGGTCTCTATGTGATTAACTTCTCGAAGAGACCCACTAAGACCGTGACATGCCTAATGGCTAAAGTGGATGTGGAATGGCTTTGGCATCGCCGGCTAGCCCATGTCAATATGAGATCTTTGCAAAGTCTCGTCAAAGGGGATCACGTTCGTGGACTAACAAATGTGAGTTTTGCCAAAGACTGTGCTTGCAGTGCTTGTATCAAGGGAAAGCTACATGAGACGTCTCACCGCTCCACGACTACTATTTACTCCAAGAGGCCCCTAGAGCTCCTTCACATGGATCTCTTCGGCCCTCCTTCCTTTTATAGTCTTGGGGGGAGAAGGTATTGCTTGGTGATTGTGGATGATTACTCAAGATACACCTGGGTATATTTCTTCAAGAGGAAGAGTGAGACCCAACAAATAGTCATCAACTTTGCAAATGAAGCTCAACGTCAACATGGTACAAATATATTGATGAGTAGAAGTGACAATGGCACCGAGTTTAAGAACTACACCTTGGACGAGTTTCTCAGTGATGAGTGAATCAAGCACCAATACTCTACATCCTATACCCCTCAACAAAACGGTGTTGCGGAGAGGAAGAACCGGACATTGATGGATGCGGCAAGGACCATGATGGCGGAATTCAAATCTCCGTACAACTTTTGGGCCGAATCCATCAACACTGCGTGTCATGCATCTAATCGGCTCTACCTCCGCAAAGGTTTGAACAAGACTCCATATGAGATACTTACCGGTAACAAGCCCAACCTCAAGTACTTCCGGGAGTTTGGTTGTAAGTGTTTCATTCTCAAGAAAGGTGTTCGTTTGTCTAAATTCGATTCTAGAGCTCACGAGGGCATATTTGTTGGTAATGCTACAAACTCTCATGCTTACCGTGTCCTCAACAAGTCCACATGACTCATTGAGGAGATGTGTAACGTAGAGTTTGATGAAAATAATGGCTCCCAAGTGGAGCAAAGTGGTCTTTGTGATGTAGGTGATGAAATTCCTCCCCAAGCCATAAGAAGAATGGGTGTGGGACACTACCTGCCTGTTGAGGAACCCCTTGTGGCTGAAGGAGAAGGACAATGTTCTACGCAAGTGGAACCATCACCGACGCAAGACCCACACGCTTCTGAAGAACAAAGTGAAGGCCCTTAACCTCGTGAACAAGATCAAGAGCAAGATCAGCCTCATGGTGATGATGACGTACCACAAGATTCTCAAGATCAAGTTCACATCCCCGAGAAAGCTCAAGGTCAACATCTTGATCAAGATCAAGGTCAAGCCAGTGATGGCTCTCAAGCTCGTCAAGACGATTCACCGCAACCTTCCATGGAAGAGATTTTAGAACGACGAGCTGCCAAGATTTCTTCCAAGCTTAAAACCAAGAAACACCTCCTAGAGAACGTCTACGGAAGCTTGAAAAGAGGGGTAACTACTTGTCGTCAATTAACAAACGTTTGTGCACATCACGCGTTTGTTTCTTGCATTGAACCCCTCAAGGTACAAGAAGCACTCGAGGACATGGAATGTCTTGAAGCCGTGCATGATGAACTCAACAACTTCGAGCGCAACAAAGTGTGGAGGTTAGTGCCAAGACCAAAGGAGAATCACAATGTCATTGGAACCAAATGGATCTTCAAAAACAAGCAAGATGCGAACGTAACTCTGAAGATTGGGAACTCGACGAAGGTAATGAGTCAGGTATAAAGCTTGAGTTTGATTGTGTTAAATCTTTTATGAATACCGATGCTTTTCACAAGTTTAGCACTAAATATGGACTTGACTCTCAGATAGTAGCCTCTTTCTGTGAAGCATTTGCTACTCACGTTGATCTCCCTAAGGAGAAGTGGTTTAAATATCACCCCCCCTATTAAAGAAGAAATTAAAGAACCGGTCATAGCTAAAGATGAAACTATCATTTACAATGTTGATCCAGTTGTGCCTACTGCTTATATTGAAAAACCACCTTTCCCTGTTAGGATAAAGGAACATGCTAAGGTATCAACTGTGGTTCGCAAAAGTAATATTAGAGCTCCTAAGCCCCCCTGAGCAAATCAAAGTAGAACCTAGTGTTGCTATGGTTAAAGATCTCTTGGTAGAAAATATTGATGGGCATGTTATCTACTTCTGTGATGAAGCTGCTAGAATCGCCAAACCTGATGAAAAAGATAAACATAGACCCGTAGTGGGCATGCCTGTTGTCTCAGTAAAAATAGGAGATCATTGCTATCATGGTTTATGTGATTTGGGTGCTCATGTGGGTGCTATCCCTTTTACCTTATACCAAGAAATTATGAATGAAATAGCACCTGCTGAAATGGAAGACATTGATGTTACTATTAAACTTTCTAATAGAGACACCATCACACCACTTGGGATTGTTAGAGACGTTGAAGTCTTGTGTGGGAAAGTAAAATATCCCACTGATTTTCTAGTTCTTGGTTCCCAACAAGATGACTTTTGTCCCATTATCTTTGGTAGACCTTTCTTGAGCACCGTCAATGCTAAGATAGATTGTGAAAAACAAACTATCGGTGTAAGTTTTGGTGGTGTGTCTCATGAGTTTAATTTCTCCAAGTTTAGTAGACAACCTCGTGATAGAGCATTATCTAGTAAGTATAAAATAATTGGTCTTACTTCTATTGTCGTCCTCCTACTGATCCATTAGAACAATATTTGCTTGACTATGAAAATGATATGCACTTGCGTGAAATGAAATAGATAAAATTTCTTTGAACAACAACCTCTCCTAAAACACAATTTGCCTATTGAAACTCTTGGAGGTACTCCTCCACCTAAGGGTGATCCTGTGTTTGAATTAAAGCAATTGCCTGATACTTTGAAGTATGCTTATCTCAATGAGAAAAAAAATCCTGTTATTATTAGTGCTAGCCTTTCAAAACATGAAGAAGAAAGATTATTAAAAATTCTGAGGAAGCACCGTGCTGCTATTGGATATACTCTTGATGATCTTAAGGGCATTAGTCCCACTCTATGTCAGCACAAGATTAATATGGAACCTGATGCTAAACCCATTGTTGATCACAAACGGCGATTGAATCCTAAGATGAAAGAAGTGGTAAGAACTGAAATATTAAAGCTTATGGAAGCAGTTATAATCTATCCCATTGCTGATAGTAGATCGGTAAGCCCCGTTCATTCTGTCCCTAAGAAAGGAGGTATTACCATTGTTCCTAATGATAAAAATGAACTCATTCCACAAAGAATTGTCACTGGATATATAATGGTAATTGATTTTAGAAAATTAAATAAAGCTACTAGAAAGGATCATTACCCTCTGCCTTTTATTGATCAAATGCTAGAAAGATTATCTAAGCACACACATTTTTGTTTTTTGGACGGATATTCTGGTTTCTCTCAAATACCTGTATCACAATCTGATCAAGAGAAAACCACCTTTACTTGCCCTTTTGGAACCTATGCTTATAGACGTATGCCTTTTGGTTTATGCAATGCACCTGCTACCTTTCAAAGATGTATGACTGCTATATTCTCGGACTTTTGTGAAAAGATTGTGGAGGTTTTCATGAATGATTTTTCTGTTTACGGAACTTCTTTTGATGATTGCTTAAGCAACCTTGATTGAGTTTTATAGAGATGTGAACAAACTAATCTTGTCTTGAATTGGGAGAAGTGCCACTTTATGGTTAATGAAGGTATTGTCTTGGGGCATAAAATATCTGAACGAGGTATTGAGGTGGATAAAGCTAAAGTTGATGCAATTGAGAAAATGCCATGTCCTAAAGATATTAAAGGTATTCGAAGTTTCCTTGGTCATGCTGGTTTCTATAGGAAGTTCAACAAAGACTTCTCTAAAATTTCTAGGCCTCTTACTAATCTTTTGCAAAAGGATATCCCTTTTGTTTTTGATGATGATTGTGTGGAAGCCTTTGAAACACTCAAGAAATCCTTAACTTCTGCACCTATCGTTCAACCACCTGATTGGAACTTGCCTTTTGAAATTATGTGTGATGCTAGTGACTATGCTATTGGCGTTGTTCTAGGACAAAGAGTTGATAAGAAATTGAATGTTATCCATTATGCTAGCAAAACTCTAGACAATGCCAAATTAAATTATGCTACTACTGAAAGTAATTTTTAGTAGTTGTGTTTGCTTGTGATAAATTTAGATCCTATATTGTTGATTGCAAGGTTATCGTTCACACCGATCATGCTGCTATAAAATATCTTATGGAAAAGAAATACACTAAACCTAGACTTATTAGGTGGGTTCTCTTGCTTCAAGAATTTGACTTATATATCGTTGATAGGAAGGGAGCTGAGAACCCCGTAGCTGATAACTTGTCTAGGTTAGAAAATATTCTGATGACCCACTACCCATTGATGATAGTTTCCCTGATGAACAGTTAGCTGCAATAAATGTTTCTCAAAACACTCCTTGGTATGCTGATTATGGTAATTACATTGTCGCTAAATATATACCACCTAGCTTCACATACCAACAAAAGAAAAAATTCTTCTATGATTTAAGACATTATTTTTGGGATGACCCACATCTTTATAAAGAAGGAGTAGATGGTATTATTAGACGTTGTGTACCTGAGCATGAACAGGAACAAATCCTATGGAAATGTCATTCCGATGCTTATGGAGGACATCATGCGGAAGATAGAACTGCTCACAAGGTATTGCAATCTGGTTTTTATTGGCCTACTCTCTTCATGGATGCCCATAAGTTTGTCTTGTCTTGTGATGAATGTCAAAGAATTGGTAATATGGTAAGCGTCAGGAAATGCCTATGAATTATTCACTTGTTGTTGAACCATTTGATGTTTGGGGTTTTGATTACATGGGACCTTTTCCTTCCTCTAACGGGTACACTCATATTTTGGTTGTTGTTGATTATGTCACTAAGTGGGTAGAAGCTATTCCAACTAGTAGTGCTGATCACAACACCCCTATTAAAATGCTTAAAGAAGTTATCTTCCCAAGGTTTGGAGTCCCTAGATATTTAATGACTGATGGTGGTTCACACTTTATTCATGGCGCCTTCCGTAAGATGCTTGCTAAATATGATGTTAGCCATAGAATTCCATCCCCCTATCATCCTCAATCTAGTTGTGAAGTTGAACTTAGCAATAGAGAAATAAAATTGATATTACAAAAACTGTCAATAGGTCTCGAAAGAATTGGTCGAAGAAATTAGATGATGCACTTTGGGCCTATAGAACAGCTTATAAAAATCCAATGGGTATGTCTCCATACAAAATGGTATACGGAAAAGCTTGTCATTTGCCTCTAGAGTTAGAACATAAAGCATTTTGGGCAATTAAAGAACTCAATTATGATTTCAAACTTGCCGGTGAGAAGAGGCTATTTGATATTAGCTCACTAGATGAATGGAGAACCCAAGCCTACAAAAATGCCAAACTATTCAAAGAAAAAGTAAAAACATGGCATGACAAAAGAATCCAAAAGCGGGAATTCAAAATAGGAGACTATGTTCTTTTGTTCAACTCTCGTTTAAGATTTTTTGCAGGGAAGCTTCTCAACAAATGGGAAGGGCCATATATTGTCGAAGAGGTTTATCATTCTGGAGCTATCAAGATTAATAATGCCAAAGGTACTAACCCAAAGGTTGTCGGTGTTCTGGGAACGAGGGTACCCAGACCTGCCTGCCTGCGGCCCAACACGTGGCCCACCTCGACGGCCCGGTACGGCCTGGCAGCAGACCCCTCAAGACAAGACCCTCGCGAGAGCCCCAGCCTCGCGAGGAGAACGATTCCAAGACCTCCAGAGGAGCGGCCTCCCCAGGTTGCCTCCCGAGGAGCGGAGATTCCTATGCAGTGCCCGGCCTCATGAGGCTGGGATGACATGAGCCATGACGACCAAGGCCAGGCGGGCGCCAGCGGGCGCAGAAGGGACAGTTTCCTCTTTTGTGCTAAGGAGGCAAGGACAGACGCGGGTTCCCAAGGAATCCCCCAAAGGTTTCCATTCCAATGCAACGAGACCAAGACCACGAGCTCGGCATGAGGATGTCATCGCCGAGCCCACCACTGCGTCACCACTAGAAGCTTTGCAGGCGAAGACCACCTTTAGTCAGGATAAGATGTACCTCTTTTCCCCTTTCAAATTTGGCCGTTGTGGGATCCCTTCCCGCTTCTGCGATAAGGGAAGAGGACCAAGGCCGCTATAAATAGGGACTAGCCGCCACCGTAGGGAGGGATCAAGTCCATCCTCACCCAAGAGCCCTTGCGAGGTCGCTCAACCACTGTACTAGTTCATCCCCAAACCTCCTCGTGAGGCCAATCCACCAAAAGCAGGAGTAGGGTTTTACACCGCAAGGTGGCCCGAACCTGGGTAAATCGTTGTGTCCATCTTCTTGCTCGCCGCACGCATTCGACGAGGCTAGGCTGTGGGGTGGCGAGGTTGTGACTTAAGCTGGGAAGGATCTTCGCACACGCCCCAGAGTTCGAACCTTCCTGGGTCTGCGGAGCCCGATTTCCGACATTTGGCGCGCCAGGTAGGGGGCGTGTCGGAATCCTCCCTCCAGTCCGCTTCGCCGCTCCCATGGCCAAGGCTCTCCAGGCTCGCGCTGAGCGCCGGGCTACTAGCGTCGCTCAGACGGCAGCCGTGGGCCGCGGCGTTCCATGCCGCCCGACCCCTCCTGCAGCTCACGCTGCCGCCGACCCGACTGCTCACGGGCAGCAGGACCTATTGCCGCTGCCCACAGTGTGGCGCGACGGCCGCGCCACTACTCCAGCCCTCGCCCTTGCCGAGGCGTCGTCCTTCCGCGCTCGCCGTAGGCCGGTAAATGCGCAAACTGCGCCGCTTGTGGAACGCGAGCTGCTACGTTACCGCCCCGCCAACAATCGCTACGACGACTGGCTGGGTCGCGTTGCTGAGCCCGTCAACGCCGCCACCGAGGCCCCGGCGCTCTCCACCGGGGCGGGCTTGGGGGCTTCCGCCTGGAGAGCTCCAGACCTGACGGGAGCGACGAGAGAGGCGCTCGGGCACCGTTTGGGGGCGCACTTCAATGCGCACCCTCATGAGCAAGGAGCATGGCGCGAAGCGTCAGGCTCGAGAGGGTTCATCACCGGCACAGTCAAGGAGCTTCGGGAGCCTCGGGACCTGCGCGGCGAGGGTCGCCCTGCACTGCCCAGTGCGGCCGCTGCCCCTGACGTGGGCGGCGGGCTGCACGTCTACATCGACACCCCGTGGAGCGGCCACATCCTCGCGGGCGACCTCTGCCAGGCTTGGCGAGAGTCACCCCGCGGGGAGAGCTGGCATGGTCGACCTTGTGAGGTTGCCTCGCGCGAGCAACCTCGCGAGACACGCCATCAGGCCAGGGGCCATCACAAACAGGCGCACATGTCCTCGGGCTGGACGCTGCCTGCCTGGAGACGGAGGGTGGAACACACGCCCAAGTGTCTGGGTCGGGTGCTGCCTGCCTGGAGATGGAGGGTGGAACACATGCCCATGTCTCTGGGCTGGGTGTTGCCTGCCTGGGGACAGAGGATGGAGCACTCGCCCGCGTCTCCAGGCCCGGCGCTGACTGCTTGGAGACAAAGGGTCGAGTGCCCGAGCAAGACACCCGGACACCTCGGCAAGGCGTGCCGGGGGCCAACCTCGCGCCTAGCGAGAGGGTCCGGCACCGGGCCCCGGCCGCACCGCAAGGGGTCGCGGCGCTACCACAGCGGCAGGGCCGCCTCTGGGCCCTCGGGAGCCGGAGACCTTGTCCCGAAGCAGGTCCTCCCCGGAAAGGGCGCACGTGGGCTCCCGCCCCGCGGGAGGATCCGTTCAGGGCCTGGCGCGCCCCAGGCATGCTCCCGCACGCCTGGGGACAAGGGATGGGGTCCGTGCCCCGGAGGCATGGAGCACCCCCACGCCTCCCCAGGCTCTACCCGTGACACTCTCACGTAATAATGAGTGGGTTGTATACGCCCGGGGTACCCCGAGGACGCAAAGGGGCCCCCACCCACGCCCAAGTGGAAGCCCCATGCTCCGCGCTGGTGGGAAGACTAGTTTAGGTGCCGGACGCGGCTGTTATTTGGTTTTTTCTGTAACCGAGCTTGCCATTTTTTGGAATGAAGTTTGAAGCTTTCGCGTCTTTATTCGAAAAAGAGGGGTGGGAATTTCTCTCCTTACAGCTTTTTCCGTCTTTAGCCTCGTTTTCCCTTGCCGACCCTATCTCTCTCTTGTGCGCTGTGCGAGCGGGGGCTACACACGGTGTGCACATTTGACCCAGCCCCAGTGGCGTTGAGGGCCTTCCCCGAGGGACCAGGTCTCAATAGCCGCGGGCAGGCCCACACGCACACCTCGCCAAGGCCTTGGCGTCTGAGTCCTCGTGCGACGCTCTTGAGCGAGCCAGCAGGCACATGTGGCCCGAGGCATCCGTCGAAACATCCGCCTCCTGACCTTGGCCGAGCACCGCGACCAGGTATAAAGGTAACAACCCGCCCCTCCCCAGGAGTCGCGGGCTCACGACGAGCAAAGGAAAAGCAACGCAGGGGAGTACAACATTACTTAATACGTAATAAAGGAGTTTTCTTTTCCAAAATACTCTTACATCCCCGCGGGGTCGTATTCAAAGTCTTATAGGAAAACAGGAAAAAGACAGCCTAGGGAGATGCGCTGTCGCCGTCGCTGATGTCGCCACCACCACCGTCAGACCCGTGCCCCTCGACCGCAGGCTGGCCCTCGCCTCCGACGGGTGAGAACTCCGCGATCAGGACATCCACGTGATCCTCCACCCAGTCCTCGAGGGCACCACGGATCACCTCGGGCACGGGGGCTTTCACGGCTTCGAAGTCGAAGTTGGGGTCGAGGCGAAGAAGGTGGCTGAAGACGCGTGAAGACACCCACGCGAGGAGGTCGCGGCACTTCTCTTCCACGAGTTGGCGGACCTTCTCTGCCCCACTTCAAGGTGCTCCACAATCCTGGTGAAGAAGCCAAGCTAGCCAGCATCGTCAGGAACAAGCGGACTGGAGACGCTCTCGTTACAGATGCTGTTCAAGGCTTGGTGGGCCCTCCTCTCAAGGGCCTGGAAAATCTGGGAGCGCGTGTGCTGCAACCCCCGAGCGCGGTCCGCCTCGTCCGAGGCCATCTCCACGAGGGAAGTGACATCCTTCACTTGCTTGTAGAGGAAAGACAGTTCAGCCTCGGCGTTGGCCTGGGCGTCCATCGCGGCTTTTTCACGTCGCTCCACCACGGCTAACTCCTTCCTGAGGCCGTCAGCCTCACCTTTCAGGTCGTCGCGCCGCTTGCAGAAACGGGACTCCTGAAGCTTTCTTCTCGCAGTAGTCCTTGGCAAGGGCCCGACGAACCCCTGCCACCCTCTCGTCGACCTCTTCACGGATCGCCGCCTCCCGGGAGGCAAGGGAGTCCTCGGCGACAGCCACTTGGCGTTCCATCACCTCCAGCCGTTCACTCTCCAGGCTCTGTTCCAGTACTTCCAGCGTCAGCGTGTCCTCAAGTGAGCGGAGCCTCGCTTCGCCCATGGACGGCCCGCCTGCCGAGGTGGCAAGCGTGGCCTTACGCGCCTACACTTGTCACTCAAGGGCGGCATTAGAAGCTTGAAGCTCTTCCCCGCGCTTCTCCGCAGCCTCACGCCGGCAGTCCGTGGCCCGGGCCTCCTCAAGGGCACGATCGCGGGCCTTCCTCGCCGTGACGAGGGATTCTTCGACTTCCATGCGAGCGTGCTCGCGCTGCAGACGACCGAGGTTGATGGCGACCTCGAGCCGGCGCCATTCGCACGCCAGGCGCGAGCGTTCTGCCTCAAGGCATGCGTCCACATCGTTAAGCTCGTTCCCGAGGCGGCCTAGCGCGCTTACTGCACCCTGAAGGAGTCTGTGCCGGGCGGCGCTGCGACCGCAAGCGAGCTCCAGCGCTTGACCGGGGCTTTCCTCCGCCTCCCGGACGGCAAGGAAGGCCTGTGAAGGCCCACCCGTCTCCAGCTGAGATCCGGGGGCCGAAGGTCCATTGTCCGACCCTGCAGCAGGGGGCCGGGCACCATGGGAGCTCCCCCCCCCCCCCCCCCCCGCTCGAAGGAGGTGTCAATGCCCCAGGCACCCTGTCACCAGGAAGAGTCGTCAGGGGAGGCCTCGGCCCTGCCCCCGCAAGCCGGAGGCCACGCCCGGAGAGGAATGTCAGAAACTTGGGTCCGAAGCCCCCCAGGGGCGGCTTGGGCCCAAGCATGGGTGTCTCCTCACGCGTGGTCACGCGGCTCGCAAGGCACGAGGCCGCTCCAGGCCCGGCGCCCTCAGGACGTGGTGGCGGAAGTGCTCTTTCTCCTTCGTCAAGAGGGGACCTGAGGAGCAAAAGTCAGAGGTGCACATCATGCGGAAACCAAGGAAGGTCGGGCACTTACTCGTTTATGGCGATCCACTTCCTCTTCCTCAGGGCCCTCGGGGCAGGGCTATTGCGGCCCTCGGGCTCCTCCCACTTCCGGCATATGCGGGGGTCGGGAGACGGCTCACTGACGTCAGGTACACGACACCTTGCGGCAGGAGCGGCGGTCGTGCCTCCGGGTGAAGCGTCACTCTCACTGCTTGGAGGGGCCAAGGCGGATGCTCGGAAGACGCGCGGCCCGGAGCGCTCCTCCGTGGTTGCGCGAGGGGCGCTGGCCTCAGGGCCCCCAGGACTCAGGGTCACCAAGGGGAGGCTGTCGCGGGGCCCCTTGTGGTCCTCGGGAAGCAGCCCCCACTAATTGAAGCGTGGCATCTTCTGGGCGAAGGCTCCCCCGCTCGTATAATTGTACAAGGTGAGCCCCTTCGAAGGAAGTACGGCGGGCTCTCCAGCGGTCAAGAGGCGGAGCACCTCGCGCAGCACATTGGAAGGAAGGGAAGGCACCTGGAGTCTCATGGCGTCGTCGGGGCCGGTAAAGGCCCACATGGGGCGAGAATGGCGCTGGAGGGGAGCGAGGCGTTGACGGATGAACTCCCTCGCCACCATCGCCATCGTCACACCCGCCTTCTTCAGGTCGGCCCGCCTAGCCGTAACTCGCGCGAGCCGCGGGTGAACGAGCTTCGCGTGCTCCCAGCCGGGACTCGACTCCGCGGGGGCCGCCGGAGTTTTGAGTAGGGGCTGTACACGGCGGCATCGACATACACCCACTGCCTCCGGAAGCCCTCCGCGTTTGGATGAAGATCGGCATCAAGGACCGCACCCGCTGTCGCGCCCGCCGCTTGGAGTGACACACACCCTGAGCACTGCCCGTTGGCGACCACCTGGAGGGAGAAGAAGTGGTGAAGCAGGGCCACGGACGGGGAGATGCCCACGAAGGCCTCGCACAAGAACGCGAAGGCTGAGAGAAGGACGATGGACCCGGGGTCAAGATGCAATGCGTGGACCTGGTAGTGCGTGAGCACAGCATGGAAGAAGTTTGAAAACGGCGGCAGCAAGCCGGAGAAGAGGGCGTGGAGATGAAGGGGGATATCGGTGGCCTCCAGATCAACTGGAAGCCGAGAGGCGGACCAAATCTTTGTCCCCCCTACTCATTGGTGTTGGCGGCGGTTGCCGGCCGAACCTTGTCCAGCCCCTCGTGATTGAGCGTGGAGGACCGGCCCAGCGCAGGCTCTGGTCCCGGCCAAGGCTCCGACGTCATCAAGGTCCTGCCCCTCTTCTTCTTGGGAGCCATGGCGGAGGGGCAGATTGGAGCAAGCGCGAGATCCGGCGAGAAAGGCGCGAGCTTACGGAGGAAGGAGGAGCAGAAGACATGCGCGAGGTGGAACAATGACGGCCCCGCTGCGCGCGCCAGGTTTTTGTCAACACGGGCGGTTGCCGAGGTGACGTGGGGAAGTGGAGTCGTCCGCATACCGTCGTGCACCACGCGTCGAGCCTGGCCGCAGGCGATTGGGCCCCACGGCGCTTTGGCCTTCCTTACTTGGCTTCGCCCCGAAGCCAACCCAAGTGCGCCTTGGGCCCGGGGACTACTGTCGGCATTCTGGGAACGGGGGTAACCAGACCTGCCTGCCTGCGGCCCAGCGCGTGGCCCACCTCGACGGCCCGATACGGCCTGGCAGCAGGCCCCTCAAGACAAGACCCTCGCGAGAGCCCCAGCCTCGCGAGGAGAACGATGCCAAGACCATCCAGAGGAGCGGCCTCCCCAGGTTGCCTCCCGAGGAGCGAAGATTCCTATGCAGTGCCCGGCCTCATGAGGCTGGGATGACGTGAGCCATGACGACCAAGGCCAGGCGGGCGCCAGCGGGCGCAGAAGGGACATTTTCCTCTTTTGTGCTAAGGAGGCAAGGACAGACGCGTGTTCCCAAGGAATCCCCAAAGGTTTCCATTCCAATGCAACTAGACCAAGACCACGAGCTCGGCAGGACGGATGTCATCACCGAGCCCACCACTGCGTCACCACCAGAAGCTTTGCAGGCGAAGACCACCTTTAGTCAGGATAAGATGTACCTCTTGGCCCCTTTCAAATTTGGCCGTTCTGGGATCCCTTCCCGCCTGTGCGATAAGGGAAGAGGACCAAGGCCGCTATAAATAGGGACTAGCCGCCACCGTAGAGAGGGATCGAGTCCATCCTCACCCAAGAGCCCTCGCAAGGCCGCTCAACCACTTTACTAGTTCATCCCCAAACCTCCTCGTGAGGCCAATCCACCAAAAGCAGGAGTAGGGTTTTACACCACAAGGTGGCCCGAACCTGGGTAAATCGCTGTGTCCATCTTCTTGCTCGCCTCACGCATTCGACGAGGCTAGGCTGTGGGGTGGCGAGCTTGTGACTTGAGCTGGGAAGGATCTTTGCACACGCCCCAGAGTTCGAACCTTCTTGGGTCTACGGAGCCCGATTTCCGACAAAGGTGGTCAATGGACAAAGAATTAAGCAATGTATCTCAGGTACGCCTATTAATGTTGAAAGCAACGTTATCCAAACCATGACACCGGAGGAACACATAAAAGAAACCTTTCGGAACACTCCTGAATTCTGAAAAAATAGGAGGTACGTGATACGGTAAGTAAACGGACTCCGAAAAATCCGCTCTATATACCCCCGACTGTTTTGACGACCGCATCGCAGACAAATCCTCTGTTCTTGTTTTGTGTTGTTTTCTCGTCAGATCTAGATCTCCATGGCTCCACCAAGCTCCTCCAAGGACAAGTTCTTCGAGAAGGTCATCAACCCGTACTTGCCGGAGGTGATGAAGCAACCTTAAGCCATTGAGATGCGTGAGGGGGTGCTCCACATCCGCGATGTGCAGGGACCCAAGAGGACCGGAAGAGTGGAGGCTAGGCTCGAGGCGGTGGGACAAGACATCTTCAAGTGCCAAAGGATGGTGGAGCGTGGACTTAGTGCCAATCACTCCATGATCATGGAATTCACCCGTGATCAGATGATGGATCGCCGGTCTATGAAGGACACCATATCCACCCTCAACGAGCAAATAAATTTTCTACAAAGTCAAGTTTATGATCTTCAAAACCAAGTTTTTGAATATGAAGCAAGATTTAAAGGTATGAGTTTAGCTGCCAGTTGCAGGACTCAGGGGACTCTCGCGTCAACTTTTGATGGTGAGCCCTTGCCCTGGAAGCTGGAGGATAAGCCTACCACTTCATCACCACCACCTTCTTCATCACCACCACCAAAGGAGACTTGAGCACACGGGTACGGGCACTCCCCTTGGCTTGAACCAAGCTTGGGGGAGGTGCCCCGGTATCGTATCACCATCACTTTTATTCACCTTTACCTATTTTAGTTCGATCTTTAGTTTCCCTTTGTTTTAGTTGAATAAAAGTTTAGCATGATCTATTTTCGTGTGTTAGTTTCATGGTCTATCTATCTATGTAATCGAGTGAGAGTTATATAATAACGTTTGGTTTGAGCTTTTGTCTCTCTACCTTCTTGTTGCAATCAAAATAAAAGGAAAGAGAAATAAATGAAAAGAATCATATGCTAATCTTATGGTAAGTAATGACATCACATAAGGAAAAGTATAAGTGGTAAAATTTATTGGAGATTGACAAACATAGCATTGGTCAATGATGCAATTCATGAAAGAATTAATGAGGGAAGAGAAGGTTCACATGCAAATACACTATCTTGGACATCTTTTATGATTGTGAGCCCCCATTAATTATTATATGTCAAAATTGTTGACGTTGGACAAGGAAGACAACGTAATGATTTATGTTTGTTCATATACACATAGAAGTTATATTGTCATAGATCCTTCAACGTGTGGTGCTTGCTCAATATCTTTGCCAGCCAAATATTCCGCACTAAGTAGAGATACTACTTGTGCATCCAAAAACCCAAAACCAAAATTCATGTTTTGAGAGTTCATCATACCTACCTACGGATTGAGCAATATCCTTCAAGTAAGTTGTCATCGGTGCACTAAGGCAATAAAAATTGCTTCTAAATGTGTTTGATCAATTAGTGTAAGAGAAAATTGAGCGTTATACGAAGTTATGATGGCAAAAGCAATAAAAGCGACGGACTGCATAATAAAGGTTGCTATCATAGGGGGCAATATAGCATGACGTTCTTTTACATTAAGGGATTGGGCATACAAACCAAAAAGCGCATGACAACATCTGCTTCCCTCTGCGAAGGGCCTATCTTTTACTTTTATGCAAGAGTCAAAGTATTCTTCTCTATTCCTTTTTTACTTTTTCTTTTGCAAGCATCATGTGGTGAGGAAAGATCTAGGCACATATATCCAGTTGGATATGAGTGGGCATGAGTTATTATTGTTGACATCACCCTTGAGGTGAATACATTGGGAGGCGAAACGATAAGCCCCTATCTTTCTATGTGTCTGGTTGAAACTTTTTGCTCATGGGTATGCTGTGAGTGTTAGCAATCAAAGAAGACTAAATGATGGTTGAGTATGTGGACTTGCCAAAAGGCTTCGACATGAGACCCTTCCTAAAAGTATGATGAATTGTAGTTGCAAAGTTGACTGAGAACATAGTTTGTTGGCTTTCAATAAGGTTTATGCTTTATACTTCTATGTTGTGATGAATTGTTACTTGTTCATGAGAAGTTATATGATAAAGTTTACATGAATAAGTTTTATGATAGAGTTTGTTGCTGCTATGATAATAAGCATGATGCTACTATGTCCGTATTTTGTTTTTATCGACACCTCTCTCTCAAACCATGTGGACATGCTTTTCAATATCGGTTTTTCGCTTGAGGACACGCGAGGTCTAAGCTTGGGGGAGTTGATACGTCCATTTTGCATCATGATTTCCTACTCTTACTTATTATGTTTTGTTGAATAATAATGCTTTAGGGAGTAATTCTAATGCCTTTTCTCTCATAATATGCAAGGTTTACACAAAGAGGGAGAATACCGGAAGCTGGAATTCTGGACCTGAAAAAGCACTTCAGAGATACCTATTCTGCACATCTCCAATGAAGCTGAAACTTTACGGGGAATATTTTTGGAATTAATGAAAAATACTAGAGCAAAGAACTACCGGAGGGGGCCACCCTAGTGGGCACAAGACACCAGGGCGCGCCAGGCCCCCCAGGCGCGCCCTGGTGGGTTGTGCCCTCCTCGCCCACCTCCGGTGCCCATCTTCTGGTATATAGGGTCTTTTGACCTAGAAAAAATAAGGAGAGGACTTTCGGGATGGAGCGTCGCCGTCTTAAGGCGGAACTTGGGCAGGAGCACTTTTGCCCTCCGGCGGAGCAATTCCGCTGGGGGAACTTCCCTACCGGAGGGGGAAATCAAAGCCATCGTCATCACCAACACCCCTCTCATCTTTGGGAGGCCAATCTTCGCAACATCTTCAACAGCACCATCTCCTCTCAAACCCTAGTTCATCTCTTGTGTTCAATCTTTGTACCGGAACCTCAGATTGGTACCTGTGGGTGACTAGTAGTGTTGATTACATCTTGTAGTTGATTACTATATGGTTTATTTGGTGGAAGATTATATGTTCAGATCCATTATGCTATTCATTACCCCTCTGATCTTGAGCATGAATATTATTTGTGAGTAGTTACCTTTGTTCTTGAGGTCACGGGAGATGTCATGTTGCAAGTAATCATGTGAATTTGATATGTGTTCGATATTTTGATGATATGTATGTTGTGATTCCCTTAGTGGTGTCATGTGAACGTCGACTACATGACACTTCACCACCCTTGGGCCTAAGGGAATGCATTGTGGAGTAGTTATTAGATGATGGGTTGCTAGAGTGACAGAAGCTTAAACCCTAGTTTATGCGCTACTTCGTAAGGGGCTGATTTGGATCCAAACATTTAATGCTATGGTTAGATTTTATCTTAATACTTTACTCGTAGTTGCGGATGCTTGCGAGGGGGTTAATCATAAGTGGGAGGTTGTTCAAGTAAGAACAACACCCAAGCACCGGTCCACCCACATATCAAATTATCAAAGTAGCGAACACGAATCAAACCAACATGATAAAAGTGACTAGATGAAATTCCCGTGTACCCTCAAGAACACTTTGCCTATTACTAGAGACTGTTATGGCATGTCCTTTGCCATAAAAGGATTGGGCTACCTTGCTCCACCTTATTTATCGTTACCGTTACTTGGTCATTACCAATTATCTTGCTATCAAACTATCTATTACCTACAATTTCAGTGCTTGCAGAAATGACCTTGCTGAAAACCGCTTGTCATTTCCTTCTGCTCCTTGTTGGGTTCGCCACTCTTACTTATCGAAAGGACTACGATTGATCCCCTATACTTGTGGATCATCATGGAGAAATTGATCTTATTCATCTCAATACTAATGAGCAGCTTGCAGATATATTCACAAAGCCATTGGATGAAGCAAGATTTCGCGAGTTAAGGCATGAGCTAAATATCATTGATTCGAGTAATGTAGCTTGACTTAGTGCACACCCCACCACACTCTTCATTATGTCTTGTTTAGATGTAGGCATAGACATAGGGGGAGTCTAGTTCTCTCAATGAACAATCCCTCCTCCTATTATGCATAAAATGATCAAATCTTTCACATTCGCCATTTTTTATGGTACTTGTGCTTCAAAGACGAGTTTTGGTCATGGGCCCAAGGTTAAAATCTTCGCGGTGCCATACCAATTGACCCAAACATAGGTGGCCTCGGCCACCCCCCCCTCCTAGAGAGGCATTTGCTTTTGAGAAGCCTACTTTGCGTTTTTGGGTCACTCCAACCTTTTTAATTTGGTTATTGATCTGCATTCTAGGAGTGTTCCCTGGTCTTTGATGATTATGTGAGTCTCTGCATTCTTACAAATCATTTTTTTGCATAAGCCTATTTTTCCCTTGATTTTCTATCTTTGGATGTTGTCATGTGCGGTACTACCACCCTAAAGGGCGGTACTACCACTCATAGGCGGTACTACTGCCCGCCCGGGCGGTACTACCGCTTGACAGAGCCCCACGGGGGATATGGGGCGGGGCACGGGCAGTTCCCACTACCCCATACCCCTTCATCCCCTTCCTCTCATGGGAGTCTCTCTCCAGGCGACTCCACGGCCCTGGAGACCGCCGTCGGATCTCCTTTTCCGGCCACTTTCCACGATTTCGACCGGTGGAATTGATCCCCACCCCTTCCTCTCGCCATGGATACCGGTATTGCCCTTGTTTCTCTCCCCTACGGTTCCATCCTTTGAATCTAGGTTTTCGGGCAATGTCAGATGTATTCATCAATTTTTATTCAAATCGAGGCTTGAGCTTGCTGTGGAAGATGGCTAAGGAGTAGTATTGTAGTTCTAAGTGGTGAGGAGGTCCATTTTTCGTCACCGGTACTACCTGATCCCAGCCAGCGGTAGTTGTTCCCCCGTGGACACCGCCAGAGCGGTACTACCGCTCCCTTTGGAGAGGTACTACCGCCCAGAGGCGGTACTACCGCGCTAGGACGCTTGTGATGCAAAATGCACATCTTCACCCCTTTCACTCCAATTCTGCTCATTCTTTTTTATTGGCTTATGCATATGTTTTACTCTGTTTTTCCCTCGCTATGTGTTTTGGGTTCCAGGTGATGGTTCCTCTGTTCGCAGGACCAATTCGGCTCATGCAAGTTCGAAGCGTTCCCGTTCCACTCAAGAGGACAGCTCGAGTCATCAAGCTCCCAAGCAGCGTACCAAGTCAGTTGCTCACAAGCCCAAGAAGGCCCGGACGTTTGCTCTCTTGCCTAGCCAGGAGTTTTGGCAAGCCCGCAAACAATATCCCTATGATGTTCCGCAAGACTCAACTCTTCACAACCGTCCTTTCTAGAACCGTCACTAGCTCGCCATCTACATGGATGTTCTGAAGCACAAGGAAAACTTGTATGTCCCAAATGTCAAGTCCATCGATGTTGTCTATATGGAGAAGAATGCCACGTACTTTGCTGATGTCATGCCACTTTGTGAGAAGCTTGGTATTGCTGATCTTATGCAGTTCAACAAGGAATTTGATGCTGAAATCATTGTTGTGTTCTATGCCATGGTCCATCTTGGGACTGGTGAGGAAAGGACTCTGACTTGGATGACCAATGGCAGGCTGCTATCTGCTCCATGGAAGACCTTCATGGATCTCCTTGGTATTCAGGATGCGGGATTCCATAACCCAGTTGGATTCCGCCCACATAATGAGACCGCTGCTACTCACAAGAGCCATCTCTATCCCTTCAGCACTGAGAAGATCTCCTCCACCACTGGCAAGCCAACATGGGTGCTAGAGCCATTCCTTGACATCATGCACCATATCTCCAGGCACACTCTATTTCCTCGTGTTGGAAATCTTGATCAGGTTCACTCCTACCTTGTGTATATGCTTCTTTACTGTCAGCATGTGAGGAAGAAGGATAATGTGAGGCCTTTGGATGTTTCTCATGTGATGTGGTCTGAACTTCTCTCTGCGGTGTCCGAGCGCAAGTGCCCCATCTATGGTCCGTATCTGATGTATCTTATTGAGACCACTTGGGCTTCTACCTTCCCTGGTGTTATGTTTGAGTGTGGTGAGGTGGTTCCCCACAAGGTCGTATAGCTGAGACAGAAAGATAAGTGGGCCACTCACACTACTCCCGAGGTCATTCTTTCTGATGAGGAGGATGTTGAGGACGATGATGATGAGGACTACGTGGCTGAGGACTGGGCTGCTCCCGCCGTCTCAACTTCTACTGTTGAGCCATCTTGGGCTAAGAAGCTCGAGGAGAAGATGAAGAAGATGTTCTACTTACAAGCTCAGGGTCAGTACAAGGCTCACGTTGCTGCGAAGGAAGCTAGGAGTCGCCACAAGGCGCTTGGCAGGCACATGGGTTTGGAGGTTCGCAGTGGCTCTAAGGACTCTATTACAGATGAGGATGTCTGGATCTCTAGGCACTGCAAGTGGGACTCTGATGCTAATCTTCCTTGCTCTTCTGCTTCTCCTAGCACTTCATCTCCGCCCGACACCGCTAACTACAGTCCAGAGTCTGGAGAGTATTAAAGCTGGTTCCTTGAGTTACCACCACCTGGAGCGTCTTAGTCCTCTCTGCCCTTTTGGTGTCTTGATGCCAAAGGGGGAGAGGGTGTAGGGATTTGCCGAGTCACGAGCGTACACTTGCTTTCTGAGTTTGCCCTTCTTTTATGTCGTCGCTCGTGAACTCTTTTTAGTTTCTTTGGTTTGTGTTATGGTTGTGAGACTTCAGTCACTTCGTCATATGGTGTGAGACATATGCTACCCTTAATTATCCTTATATGTCTTGTTATGTGAGTTACTACTACTTTGCACTCATTACTAATTTCTCACATATTGCTCCTTGCTTATATATCTTTCTCATATTATCTTCTGTTACAAGGAGTATCGGTCTATAAAATATAGGGGGAGTGTTGATCCTAGCATGTGTGTTTTGCATTCCAAAAGCATACTAAATATAGCACACATCTAGGGGGAGCCTGTCTATATTTTGTAGACTCTTGGGTTTGCTTTCTATCTCTTAAATATTATCTGTGCAAATCCCGTGTTGTCATCAATCCACCAAAAAGGGGAAGATTGTAAGGGCATATATTATACCCTATTGGTTTTGGTGATTGGTGACAATACGTTTGCGGACTAACTGTGTGCATTAAGCTTTCAGAGGTTATCAGGTGGCACAAGACGGTTATTTTACCCCTCAGGGAGTTAAAAGAAGACGGTTTCTTTTCGACGATTTAGTGTCGGTGGACTTGAGTCGTAGGAAAATCCGTACTATCAAGAGGGGATCCGCAGTTGGAAAGGTTGGGTGGAATCATCACGTACACCTTCGCACCCCAGCATTTCCCGGCAACTTGGAGCTTCTGCCCTGTGCCTAGGCTGCCTCATGCTTCCTAAGCGGTAGTACCGCCCTGGCGAGCGGTAGTACCGCTCAGGGACATGGGCTGGCTCGGGCACCTTACGCGGGGCACCAGACACATGTCTTCCCATGTCTGGTGACCCGCGCCACCAGGAGCGGTAGTAGGGCGGTAGTACTAAGCGGTACTACCGCTGCCCCTACTACTGCTGCCCTGGCTGCGTGGGGCATCAGACATATGTCTAGTGACCCGCGCCTGTCTACTGCTCTGGCTGCAGATGGGCGGTACTACCGCCCTGGCCAGCATGGTACTACCGTTGATAAGCGGTACTACCGCCCTGGCCAGCGGTACTACCGCTTCTGTGCGGCTGGTAAAGTGGGTAACAGGCAGATTCCCCTCCCCACTATATAAGGGGGTCTTCTTCCCCAAGAAGACTCACCTCTCTCCTTCCTAAAGCTCCATTGTTGCCCACAAGCTTATTTTCACCCGATCTCTCTCCCTAGCCAACAAAACTTGTTGATACTCTAGGGTTTGGTTGAGAGGGCCCCGATCTACACTTCCACCAAGAGAAATTTGATTACCCCCACTAATCCCTTGCGGATCTTGTTACTCTTACGTGTTTGAGCACACTAGACGGAAGAGGTCACCTCGAAACCATATTCCATTGTGGTGAAGTTTCGTGGTGTTGTTGGGAGCCTCCAATTCAGTTGTGGAGATTGCCCCAACCTTGTTTGTAAAGGTCCGGCTGCCGCCTTCAAGTGCACCACTAATGGAATCACGACACCTCGCATTGTGTGAGGGTGTGAAGAGAATACGGTGGCCCTAGTGGCTTCTTGGGAAGCATTGTGCCTCCACACCGCTCCAACGGAGACATACTTCCCTTCACTGGGAAGAAACTTCGGTAACACATCCTCGTCCCCATCGGTTCCACTTGTGGTTACTTCTTACCTTTACTTTGTGCAAGCTACTTATATTGGTTACCTTGCTTGCTTGTGTTGTTTTTATTGTTAGCATCATATAGGTTGCTCACCTAGTTGCATATCTAGCCAACCTATTTGTTGCTAAGCCTAATTTGATTAAGATAAGTTAAAAATTGGTAGTTGCCTATTCATCCCCCCCCCCCCCCCCCCAGTCAACCATATCGATCCTTTCACACGGGATTACACGATAGGACGACGCAGAGGGTGCCACATGGTGCAGGCAGGTCGGAGGACGCAGATGCCCCCAGAAGACGAGTACTCCAACATCTTTTTAAGAAGTAGTATAATAGAAACAGTTTAAAAGGCCACTGAACCATTCGCGGTCTGCAAGCCGGGCTCAACTGCGGATTCCGGCCCAACACGTGAATTGTAATCTTGGCTAGTATAGGCGCTCATGACAGGAGGGTACTGATGCATATATGCATTTAAAGATCTTACATTGCCTGATTGTCAAAAAGGAAAGATCTTACATTGCCTCAAATTTTTTTTAAAGATCTTACATTAAGTTTGGAACGGTTTTCTCTTTCACGCTGGTGGCAAAATCGCAGACGCCAAGAACAACCTCATCCATCCTGTACGTCCCGGTCGGTCAGCAAATGTTAGGCAGCCATGCATGAACTGAAGCCCGTTTACCCCTGTCACCTCAACGGATTAGCTAGCTAGATCTCCATCTGATCCAGAGAGAAAACCAGAACCCTAACAACTCCCGGAGAAATTAAATCGAGGGTGCAGATTGCACGCTAGGCACGCACGGAGATCTCACCCGCAGTTCAACAAATGAGAACAGTACACGGCTATGGATTTCTTAGTTAATTGGAGGGCCAATCGCATGCATTCTTTGATGTTTCTGGGGTAGGTAGGTGCCCGTGCCCCTTCAGACTTCTTGAACGGATCAGCTGAGAGGTCAGATGGAGAGCCAGCTCTCTTGTTTGGAGGGCCAAACATGGAGATGATCTGTTTAAAAAAATGGGAGTATTTAACAAAAAACTATCACAATTCATGGAACCGTGCGTACAAACTACCACTTTACGATTTTGTCCCGAAAACTACCATTTTTTTGCTAATCTGTGACTAAAAACTATCAAGTCTGAAAAACGCCCGATTCGTCTCGTTTAAACTTGATTATGACAGTGTTGGCCCACACGTAAGTGTTGACTTTTGGTTAAATACTTCAAAAATGGAGATGAGCTGAGCGGTGCAGGTGAGAAAGAATTCCAATTAGACCTCGAGAAAATTCTTTTTAGGCGTGATCACAATATAACAAACAAAGCTTTATATACGGCTTAATCTTAAGACTGAATGAATAAAAACAAGCGAATACCACATCATCATATTCTCCGGTCGTTTTCTTATCCCAACGCAGCCTGCACAAATGCACCAACAAAAAGCACAAACAAAAATGTAATATGTTCATGTAATAGTACATGTAAACAAAAAATGATAATACAGATCGAGAATATAGTACAATGTCAACGTGTGGGGCTGTGGGGGCATCCAACCCAAGCAATAATCAAGGGACCGGTAGAATGTTTTATGTGCAACATGCATGAATCTTGTTGCAAGCATCTCATCTCGTAAGGCAACCACAACAACTAATCAGCCACTGACCCCTTTTTTCCTTCTCCCTTCCAGTAACACGATTTTGCGGTTTCAACGTGTAGGCAGGGTCATCAATCTACAGTTCCACAAACACCAGGCGCCGACGACGACGAAGACAAGTCACGAGTCGAGTCGCCAGTGTGCATTTTAACTCCCCCTAGACTAGCTACTTACTTACCTATCGTGGCTGTCTAGGTCCGAAAGAAGGGGGATCCACTAGAAATCTCCATCTCCCACACGCAAATGAGCTAGCAGTACCAATTACCAAACCCTGGTCACCGGCCGGATCTTCGCCCTCACCTATCAAATCGGTAAATGAGACACAGCACGGAGCTTGCCCACGTGATGGATGGATCGCCTGCCTTTGTGTCATTGTGTTGTGTTGTGTGTGATGGACGGGCCGAGACGTGCGTGCACCACGAGGTGTGACGGCCGGCCGGTCCGGTCCGGTGCATGTGCGGCGTTGGTTGGCGGCTACTTACTTGCGTGGTGCCTCGCCGCCTAAAAGAAGGAGAATAATGGGATGGAATGGGAACGGGGAGGAGTTTGCGCTGAGGAGATGGCGATGGAATGCACGGTTGGTACGACTCCACTATGCTGCTCGCCTCGCCAAGGAGTAGTATAGTACTGGTACGAGAGAGAGAGACGCACTGACCTGCTCGTCCCTCGGTTAAATTGCTTGGATGGAAACGAAAGGCCTCTCAGCAACAACTGCGCACCAACTAGCGGTAGTACTAGGATCGCACCAGGTTGCAGTTTAAGCAGTGCATAGGATAGTAGTACTAGCGTGCTCCTACATTTGTACTGGCTGCAAGCCTGCAACTGCAAGAAATGCACCCACACAATGAGTGGTTGGCAGTTTTCCCTTGATACGAGTTTAAGGTGCGCCATGCAGACTTGCAACAGATGAAAAAGTACCCACCGTCAATATGGAATTTGGAACGGGCATGTTCTCTACTTATTCAGTTTCGACATTCCGAAAACCCAACTCACTAACGCCTGAGCTTTTTTTTTTTTTTGTACCGAGCTTTTCGGATGTCATCTCAGCGCGAAAATTTGCAAGGACCTAAAAAAGTGTCTCACCTTTTTTTTTTTGAGAATAAAAGTGTCTCACCTTTGATGCGTACAGATTTCAGATGTTTTGAATTTGTTTTTTTTAATTTATTGTTCACTCAGGTGCATATGCACCAGAGCTCCGAAACGCTGACATTACACGTATAGCTATTCAATAACACTTCGAGCTCCAACGTAGGAGTACTAGCAAAGTCTCAGACAACTTATGAATATATACATTTCTTTTGTTGCCATCCAATTAGGCAAGCAAAAATGTTTCCACTAAATGATCTACTCTACAAGGAAAGACTCTATTTGCGCCAACACAGTATGTCAATGCTCTAATAACAGCTACAAAGAGAATAGAGAAAAGTAAAACAAACAAAAAAAAATCCTCAAGGAACTCCTAGTGTTCTTACCACCAGGGAGGCGAGCCATGCAATGGCTGACTGGCAGGCCACGTCACATCGTGGTGGACCCATCGGTGCCCGACCGCGACAGGGCTGCCTCGCCGCCGTCGGGGCTATCCTCATGCTCCTCGCATGCCACAACGGCCCGCTCGAGCACTCCGACAACCTCGCTCATGGAGGGCCGCTCGCGCCCGGGCAGCCCGACGCAGTCCGCCGCCAGGTACCCGACGTACGCGACGGCCTCCATCTCCCCCGGCGTCGGCAGCGGGAGCCGGATGTCGAACACCCGGTGCACGCGGTCCGACTCGATGTACGGCACGGCCATGTCCACCACGTTCCTCGGCGTGCCGCTCCCCTCGTATCTCTGTATCACCTTGCACCCGGACAGCAGCTCCAGCAGCAGCACCCCGAAGCTGTACACGTCGCTCTTGTCCGTCAGGTGCTGCAGCCGGTAGTACTCCGGGTCCATGTACCCCACCGTCCCGGCCGTAACGCACGGCTCCTCGTCGCCGGCATTGTCTCCGGTGCCCAGGTTCTTGAGCAGCGAGAGCCCAAAGTCGGAGACCTTGGCCGACCAGGAGGCGTCGAGGAGGATGTTGGAGGACTTGATGTCGCGGTGGATGATGGGCGGCACGGCGTAGGTGTGCAGGTACTCGATGCCGCGCGCCGCGCCGAGGGCGAGGCGGAGGCGGGACGGCCAGGAGGCGAGCGGCGGCGAGAGCGGGGCCGGGCGCTTGTGGAGGTGGTCGTGGAGGGTGCCGTTGTGCATGAACTCGTACACGAGGATGTGCTCGCCGCCGTCGGCGCAGAATCCCAGCAGCCGGACCAGGTTCTTGTGGTTCAGGCGGGATAGCAGCGAGAGCTCAGAAATGAAGGCGGACTCATGGTTGACCCGACGCGCCGCCGCAGCGGCGGCGGAGGACGAGGCGCCTGAGTCACGCCGCTCCGCGCGCTTGATGGCAACCTCGCGGCCGTCGGAGAGGGACGCACGGTAGACGGCGCCGAAGCTGCCGGAGCCGATGCGGTGTGCTGGCGAGAAGACGTCCGTGGCGACTCGGAGCGCTGCCAGGGGGAACTGCTCCACCGTCGTGTTCGGGCCCTTGGAGAGCAGCATGCTGAGCCGCCGCGGCACGCGCGGCCCCGGAGCTGTCATCGGCTCGGCGTGGATGCGCCCGGAGTCATGGGAGCCGCTGCTGCGGCTTCGGCTGCGCCGGCGAAGGCAGTAAGCGACCAAGAGCGCGGCGACGAGGACCACGAGTCCTGAACCAGCTCCAAAGCTTATCATTGCGATCACAAGATCGCTCGGCCGCCGCTTCTTCCTCGTGTGAGAGGTCGACGCCCACGGGTTGGACGTAGGCGCCTGCGCATTCATGGGAGGAGTGTAGCCGCAGGGGTAGCAGATGGCCGCGCCACCGCCGTTGCAGAGCGTGGCGGAGCCCGACCAGACGCCGCACGGGCACGACCTTGCCGGCGCGCACGGACCCGGCAGGACCTTGTCGAACACCTTCCTCACCCCACCGGCAACACCTCTGCCCCAGCACAGCAGCGAGTAGTCGGACATGAGCACCCCGCACACCACTTTCCCCTTCGCTTCCAGAGCGACGAACTGCTGCTGCGATACCTCCGGCGGCACAGCCGCGGCCTCGTCCGGCCAGCAGGAGACCGTCCAGTTTCCCCACAGCACGCACGTGAGCGCGTCGCCCACCGCCACCGTGGACACAGCGCGAATCAGCTTCGGCGGCGCCGCGGCCGCAACAGCGGCCGCCTCTCCCCAGCACCCCAGCATGCCGCTGTGGTCCACCGCGCAGGCGTGCCTCTCACCGGCGGCGAGCAACATGTACCGGCCCCTCGGTTCCCGCCCCACCGCGTCCCCATTGCCATAACACTTCAGCTCCCCTGTACCGACCACCAGTCCGCAGACGAACCCGCCGCCCACCGCCAGCGCCGAGAATCCCACCTCTTCCGGCACGACCCCCCAATCCCACCTCCAGCACTTTATCCTCTTCTCCACTAGCCCGCACACGTACTCCCCGCCGCCGGCCACCGCAGACAGCGCATCGCCCCTGTACACTCTCTTCGACGGTTCCTCGCTGTCATTCAAGTCCCACCAGCGCATGGATACCGGCGGCGAGGAGATCGGGTCAACGGAGCAGAGGTACCCATCACCGGCGACAACGGCGGAGAAGGGCGTGCTGCTGCCGCCGCCATATCCGTACTTGCGGGGGCCAGCGGAGCGGTTGGAGAGGCTGGCGCAGGAGAGCTGGTAATCTGTACCGTTGGATACGAGGCCGCAGGCGAGGTGGTGCGGGGAGGCGGCGTTGGTGCCGACGGCGGCGATGGCGATGGTGGGAAGCGGGAAGGAGGAGGAGGAGGCAACGAGGAGTGGGAGGGCGAGGAGGAAGGCGAGCAGGGTTAGAGGTGAGCGAGAAAAAATGGGAGACATTGGATTGGGGGAGAGGTGGGGGGAGGAGGAGGGGAAGGGGAGGAGATTGTGTAGACCATTGTCGAGTGGGGCGAGAGGGTGGAAGGAGACCGGGAGAGGAGAGAACGGGAGCGAGGGAAGGAAGGAGGTTTAAAGGTTGGTGTCCTTTTCATTGCCCTTTTTATTTTTCTTATTTTATTAATTTAATAATGAAGTCTTAGACCCGTTTTTGTAATGGAGAACAGTTTGATTTCAGGGTGCCTGTGGTACTTCTTTTTTACATGCTTGATTCACTGTGTGATCAGTTTATTTATTTATTTTTATATTTCATATCCAATTAATAATTGATGAAATCGCAACACATGAACTCCAACAAGGAAGGCAATTTTTCTCAGCGAGGAAGACAATTTCTTCGACGTCGGGTGAAGATATATAGGGTTAGGTTTAAGGTTCAATATCCTAGGGGTCATACACCGGTGCCTATACATAGAAGAGCAGTCAAAGACGGTGGATGACAAAATGGTAGTGCAACAATGGGCAACGGCGATGCAGGGCCCTAAGCAGTCCAAACCGCCTAGGGCGTGAGGGACATTTCTACAGTGCTCAAAGGTTGTCTGGGTCGCAGCTAAATCCCCACAACTACTGCTCATGGGTGACACCTAGAGTACCTTCAATTGGCATGCGATTGGGTGGGGAGAGAGGTCAACACTGAGCACTAGGAAGGAGATGAAGAAGAGTGATCATGGACTTGAGAATGTGATCGGATAGACGGATGAAACGGTGGAAAACAACTTTTTTCATTGATATATAGCAAAGTATGTACAAATCCAAAACAAAAACATACAACAAGAAAAATATTGTTGTCTTTGGGCTCAACCAATTTCAGACAGATGCCGCACAACCAGAGCATGACTAGGTCTAAGGTATCCACGTGAAGAAATTGGCCAACAATATCTAGTTAGATTACGATTCAAGGAATTTCACATTAAATGTGTTCTGGCCTTCTAGATGATCCCTTAGCTTTAGTATGGCGATCACGTAATATATTAAGAACACAAAAGACTTAGGATTCAGGAGTAGCGGGACAACCACAACACACTACCGTTGTTTTCGAAGCAGGCAGATAAGTGGTTACCCAACGTTCAGCCAGCCAAGAAAAATATTTGAGCATTTATGCCCTTTTTCATCATCATGATCATTGTATTTTTTTTAAATCGAGGCAACTGAATTGCCTCGTCGATTACTAAGGAGAAGAGAAATGCCGGGTTAACTGGTGGAAAATCAGGCGAAACCGATATCGGCAGACCACATGCGAATTACTCATGAAGCATGAAGTCCCATGGCCGGACGATCAATTCGACAAACACACCCAACACACAATGATGATAAATCTCCACACTTCTACATCTCAATGAAACCCTGAACAGGGTCACCTCGACTGACAACAAGCATCGACAAATCCACGGAGACATGCCAATCCATGAAGATGACCCAAGATACCAAGGAACATCCATTAAGCAATAGTGGGTGCCTTTCGCATGGCGGCGCTCCTCTTTCCTTTGCTCCAGAGAGTCTTCTCTACTTTCTTCATTTTGCCCTTGGTAGCCTTCCCTGTCAGAAAGTAACCAATCACCTTGCCAGATTCAAGGCTAGCCACCACCAAGCAACTACGGAAGACACAAAGCTCTTCCACAGAGTCTTGTAATAAGATGCCAATACACCTGCCTCGTGAACCTCGTCACACACAGACACTACCTATCCAACGGTTACACGCAAGCGAGTGCCAATAGCATCAAAACCACCATGGTCCACAATGACGAGCAGTCGTTGATCAGTTGGCACGTATGTGTATGCAATAATTGCACCACCCCCACCGCTAAAATCATGGTTGACTTTGTCCGGGCAAAATATTTTACGGGTAGCCTTTTTCTTCAACCTCTAGGTACCCCTCTCTCCTCCCTGATTCCCTCGGCCGTCGTTGATGTCATATTCCACATCCCTAAGCTATCCCTATAAATCCGCTCGCGTTGGTAACACTTCCTACCCTAACCTATAACCCCTGCCTTGAATTCCCCTTGCCTTTGTCATCGCCATTGCAGCCTCTGTGACATCACCACATCCGACTCAAACTCTGCCTTACTTCCATCAGTGTCGCCACCAGTACCTCGGTCTATGATCGCCTTCGACAATGCAGGGTTGTAGCCGCTTCCATATTGAGGACTCATCTCATGGATCATGACGAAGTCATACGATTAGAAGAATGGACCAAGAACTGCAAAGATTTCAGCCGCATAAGCTACCACTGCGCTACTCCCTCCGTTCCTAAATATAAGTCTTTCTAGAGATTCCACTACGGACTACATACGGAGCAAAATGAGTGAATCTACACTCTAAAGTATGTCTATATACATCTGTATGTAGTCCGTAGTGGAATATCTAAAAAGACTTATATTTAGAAACGGAGGGAGTATATTATTATGTTTTTGATGCATGCGTCATGCATGCATAAGAATATAATCATAACTTATGTTGACTGTTGTACCTGATTATTACGAAGGAAAAGGAAGATAACTCTCCCACGAGCTTTTGATGAAATAAGAGATGGGCCTAGGGCCCATAAGACAATTTCAGGAAAATCTCTAAGGGCCCATGTAGGTGGCATGACAAGGGGTGGTGGGAAGTTTAGTCCCACCCCGCTAGTGGAGAGTGAGTTGGACCTCCTTATAAGGGTTTCTCTTCCACATGCTATTGGAGAATGAGAAGAGAAGAGGACCTCGCGCACTCCTCCTCCTCCGCCCGCCACGCCACGCCTCGCCTCGTCACGACGCGCCGCGCCGCGCGTCGTTCCTTTTGCTGCTGCTCCCGCCGGCGACTCCGTCCCGTTCACCGCGTACACGGCCGACGGGAGAGCAGGCCTCCGAAACCCCGCCTCTCTGGATCTTGTATGGGAGAGGGGCGATTAGGTTTTTGGGGAGCGACTACGTGACTGCTCGCCTCCATCCGACTACTTCCTCTACGCCCGCATCGCCTTCGTCATCATCACCATGTCGTCCCCAACCGACGCCGACCGCACTGCTGCTGAGAAGCGTGAAGCCGACAGGAAGGCGGCCGAGGACGCTGCCGCCGCCAACGCCACGGCTACGGCCAACTGGCCTATTGGAGGGTATAACTCGTTTATCCCGCTCCTGCTTATTTTAGTCATAGCAGTACTGGCTATATGTGTAGATGCTTCTACTATATGTGTTTTGCATGCTAGTCTGCTTCGTAATCAGTATGTCAGTAGTCTAGTCAATGCCATGCTAGTGACTATCTCGTGGATTAATCTTATAAAAAATTGCCTATTTCCTTAACAATCCAAAAACCTAATGTATGTAGGAATTTTTCGAGTAATGGTTTTGCTGCTGCACTGAAACCGGACAAGTTTACCGGTACATATTTTAAGCGTTGGCAGACCAAAACTACCTTATGGCTCACGGCCATGAATGTGTTCTGGGTAGCCAGTGTCACTCCTACGGGAACGATCACTCCTGAACAGGAGAAGGCGTTCAAGAAGGCCACTGTCTATTTTCTCGGAGCAGTTCTGAGCGTGATCAGAGATAAGTTGGTTGCCGCATATTTACATGTGCGGGTTGCCAAGGACTTGTGGGAGGCGCTCGAATCTAAATTCGGGGCCACCGATGCTGGGAGCGAGATGTATGTTATGGAGCAGTTCCATGATTACAAAATGGTTGAGAACCGTTCTGTGCTGGAACAAGCTCATGAGATAACATGCATTGCTAAAGAACTTGAGGTTCTTAAGTGCGATTTACCAGGCAAATTTGTCGCGAGGTGTATAATCGCTAAGCTCCCTAATTCCTGGAGGAACTTTGCTACCACTCTGAAACATCAGAGGCGTGAATTCTCAATAGAGGATGTCATCGTCCATCTGAGTGTTGAGCAGAACTCGAGAGCAAAGGACTTGCATGGAAAAGGTGCCGAAAGCTCTTCTATCGCCAATATGGTACATCAGAAGAACTTCAATTCCCACAAGCCCAAGGGAAAGAATTCTATCCAACAGAATACCAACTTTAAGAAGAAGGGAAAGAAGACCTTCAAGAAAAATAAGAAGGGAGATGGCTGCTTCAACTGTGGTTCAAAGGAACATTGGGCCAGCAAGTGCCCAAACAAGTACAAGAAGCCAGGGCCAGACAACAAGTCTGCCAATATGATTGTGGGCAACAATGAAAGTGGTGCATCTCGGTACGGTAATTTATTTACTGTATTTTCGGTTTGTCAATCCACCGATTGGTGGGTGGACACAGGTGCAAATATTCATGTGTGTGCTGACATTTCATTGTTCTCTTCTTACCAGGTCGCGGGTCCGTATTGATGGGGAATGGCGCGAGTGCTTCTGTTCTTGGTGTTGGCACAGTCGATCTGAAGTTTACTTCGGGAAGGATCATGCAGCTGAAGAACGTGCAGCATGTCCCCGCCATCAAGAAGAACCTCGTTAGTGGCTCCCTTCTGTGTAGAGAAGGGTTTAAGTTGGTCTTCGAGTCTAATAAAGTAGTTGTTACGAAATATGGACTTTTCGTTGGAAAAGGTTATGAATGCGGAGGTCTGTTCCGTCTTTTCCTTGCAGATTTTTGTAATAAGGTCGTGAACAATATTCATTCGAGTGTTAATGAATCTGAAGTTTGGCATTCACGTCTTTGTCACATTAGTTTCGGTGTTATGTCGCGGCTAGCAAAACTGAGTTTAATCCCGAGTTTCACATTAGCCAAAGGTTCTAAGTGCCATTCGTGTGTGCAAGCAAAGCAACCTCGCAAGCCTCACAAGGCTGCGGAGGAGAGACACTTGGCGCCATTAGAACTCATACATTCTGATCTCTGTGAGATGAATGGTGTGTTGACTAAAGGTGGAAAGAAATACTTCATGACATTGATAGATGATTCCACTAGATATTGCTATGTGTATCTGTTAAATACGAAAAATGAGGCTCTATGCTACTTTAAAATCTATAAGGCAGAAGTTGAGAACCAACTTGAAAAGAAAATTAAACGAGTCCGGTCTGATCGTGGTGGAGAGTACTTCTCTAATGAGTTTGATTCTTTCTGTGCGGAACACGGCATTATTCATGAGAGGACGCCTCCCTATTCACCCCAGTCAAACGAGGTTGCCGAGCGGAAAAAACGTACTCTAACTGATTTGGTTAACGCCATGTTAGATACATCGGGTTTATCCAAGGCATGGTGGGGGAGGCTATATTGACATCGTGTCATGTCCTGAATAAGGTTCCGATAAAAGATAATGAGGTCACTCCATATGAGCAGTGGTCGAAGAGAAGGACAACACTCTCCTACTTACGTACTTGGGGTTGTTTGGCGAAAGTAAATGTGTCGATCCCCAAAAAGCGTAAGCTTGGGCCAAAGACCGTGGACTGCGTTAATTTGGGCTACGCTAAGAATAGTGTTGGCTATAGATTTCTAGTAGTGAAATCTGAGGTACCTGATGTGAAGGTTGGTACAATTATGGAGTCTAAGGATGCTACATTCTTTGAAGATATTTTTCCCATGAGAGATATGCAAAGCACTTCTAGACAGCAATCTGAGGAGACTCCTGAGCCTGCCATTCCTATGGAATATTATGAACAAACACGTGATGAAAATCCTGAGGAGGATGACAAGGAAACCCTTGGCAGGGGCAAGAGACAAAGGACTACAAAGACTTTTGGTGATGATTTCCTTGTGTACCTCGTGGATGATAATCCCACTTCTATCGCAGAAGCCTATGCATCTCCTGATGCTGACTACTGGAAAGATGCGGTCCGTAGCGAGATGGATTCCATCATGGCTAATGGAACATGAGAAATTACTGAGCGTCCCTATGGTTGCAAACCATTGGGATGTAAGTGGGTGTTCAAAAAGAAGCTTAGGCCCGATGGTATGATTGAAAAGTACAAGGCTAGGCTTGTGTCCAAGGGCTATGCCCAGAAAGAAGAAGAAGATTTCTTCGATACTTATTCACCCGTGGCCAGACTGACCACCATTCGAGTACTACTCTCGTTGGCGGCCTCGCATGGTCTTCTCGTCCATCAAATGGATGTGAAGACGGCTTTCCTGAATGGAGAGCTAGACGAGGAAATCTATATGCAACAACCAGATGGTTTTGTGATAGATGGTCAGGAAGGAAAGGTGTGTAGGTTGTTGAAGTCTTTATATGGCCTGAGACAAGCACCTAAGCAATGGCATGAGAAGTTTAATACAACTCTGATATCTGTTGGCTTCGTGGTTAATGAAGCTGACAAATGTGTATACTATCGCCATGGTGGGGGCGAAGGAGTTATACTGTGTTTGTATGTTGATGACATGCTGATATTTGGAACCAACCTCAAAGTGATTGAGGAGGTTAAGTCTTTTCTGTCTCAAAACTTTGAGATGAAGGACCTTGGAGTGGCTGATGTTATCTTGAACATCAAGCTGTTGAGAGATGATGATGGTGGAATTACACTTCTGCAATCCCATTATGTTGAGAAGATTTTGAGTCGTTTTGGATATTCGGACTGCAAAATTTCTCAAACACCATATGATCCTAGCGTGCAGATTCGAAAGTTCAAAGGCACTGCTATAGATCAATTGAGATACTCTCAGATTATTGGTTCACTCATGTATCTAGCTAGCGCAACGAGGCCTGACATCGCGTTTGTTTTAGCAAACTGAGGCGGTTTGTGGCAAACCCGGGTGATGTACATTGGCATGCTATTGAAAGAATTATGCGCTATCTGAAAGGTACTATGAACCACGGACTTCACTATACCGGATACCCATCGATACTTGAAGGGTATAATGATGCGAATTGGATCTCTGATGCTGATGAGATGAAGGCCACTACTAGGTATATGTTTACCCTTGGAGGTGGTGTTGTTTTCTGGAAGTCTTGCAAGCAAACGATCTTAACGAGATCGACAATGGAAGCAAAATTAACAGCATTAGACACATCTGGTGTCGAAGCACAATTTCTTCAAGATCTTTTGATGGACTTGCCGGTGGTTGAGAAGCCGGTTCCGGCTATCCTTATGAACTGCGATAATCAGACAGTTATCGTCAAAGTAAAGAGTTCAAAGGACAAGATGAAGTCCAACAAACATATAAGAATGAGACTGAAAGCTGTCAGAGGTTTGAGAAACTCCGGAGTGATAGCGTTGGATTATATCCACACGGCTAAGAATCTGGCAGATCCCTTTACTAAAGGGCTATCGCGTGTTGTGATAGACAGTGCATCGAGGGAGATGGGTATGAAACCCACATGAGTTGCCATGGTGGTAACCCAACCTATGTGATCGGAGATCCCGTGAAGTAGGACCTGGGAAAACAAGCCAGTGGTGAACTGAGGAGAGTAACTTTACTAACCCACTCCGTTGGAGATGCAATACTCTCGGATACTATATGGTAGGATGACTACTATCTTAATGTGTTCTAAAGCTTATGTGTAAGCAAGATGCTGTCCTACAGAGCGATCTTTGGAGGAACACACCTATATGAGTTCGACTGCTGGTCACAGTCTATGAGATTGGGGTGATCTCTAGTAAGCTCATGAATAGGCCAGGAGTGTAACTAATATGCTCCGCCCGAGGGGTCAGCCTTTGGCAGCCTAGTACTAGTAAGACATGTGGTGAACTTCTTTACGCCAAACTGACAATTCAAGGCATAGTCCATTGTTCAGTTGTGAAGGAGTGTAGCTACTTGCTCTAGGTGAAGCTCAACCTTAACCGGTCTTCACTGAAATACTGGTATATCAAAACAGTGATTGGAACAGAGGACATAATGGGCCCTCGAGATCTCGTGGGGGATTGTTGAAATAAGAGATGGGCCTAGGGCCCATAAGACAATTTCAGGAAAATCTCTAAGGGCCCATGTAGGTGGCATGACAAGGGGTGGTGGGAAGTTTAGTCCCACCCCGCTAGTGGAGAGGGAGTTGGACCTCCTTATAAGGGTTTCTCTTTCACATGTTATTGGAGCATGAGAAGAGAAGAGGCCCTCGCGCACTCCTCCTCCGCCGCCCGCCACGCCACGCCTCGTCGCGACGCGACGCGACGCGACGCGACGCGGGTTGCGGGATTGAGCTGAGCCGAGCTCATACCTACGCGCTTATTTTTGCCGGTTGGGAACGGAGAATACGTAACGCCACGATCTGAGACGTTGGATCATGGGCTACCGACTCGGACGTGGGTCAAGCCCACGTCTCTCTACCCAGACGCCGCCTACATAAGCAGGGCTTCGGCCAACCCTAGACGCCACGAGATCAGAACTCATCTGCCTCCACGCGTGCCGCACGTCGTTCCTTTTGCTGCTGCTGCCGCCGGCGACTCCGTCCCGTTCGCCGCGTACACGGCCGACGGGAGAGCAGGCCTCAGAAACCCCGCCTCTCTGGATCCTGTACGGGAGAGGTGCGATTATGTTTTTGGGGAGCGACTACGCGACTGCTCGCCTCCATCCGACTACTTCCTCTACGCCCGCATCGCCTTCGTCGTCATCACCATGTCGTCCCCAACCGACGCCGACCGCACTGCTGCTGAGGAGTGTGAAGCCGACAGGAAGGCGGCCGAGGACGCTGCCGCCGCCAACGCCGCGGCTACGGCCAACTGGCCTATTGGAGGGTATAACCCGTTTATCCCGCTCCTGCTTATTTTAATCATAGCAGTACTGGCTATATGTGTAGATGCTTCTACTATATGTGTTTTGCATGCTAGTCACTATCTCGTGGATTAATCTTATCGAAAAATTGCCTATTTCCTTCACAGCTTTCCTTCCTAACTTGTGATACAACTCCATTTAATTCTTCACGTGTGGCACTTGCAGTGTAGCCCCAACAGTGTCCAGAACCCAGATTCGGTCCAATGTCCCCTGAAGTGGGAGAAAATGATGTGCATTGTGCTCGTATGAGTGGGAGAAAATGATGTGCATTGTGCTCGTATGAGTCGTCTCCCTCGGTACAAAAAAATGGACAAGAAAAAGTCGACTAAATTGTTCTCAAGAAAGCGAAGCCACATGTAAAGAACACGAGTTACTTCCAGATATAGAAACAAAACTTGTACTCTATAATCATGACTCGCTAGGAGGTATGGTTTATCCGTAAGGTGGATGATTTTTGCCACACAGGAAGTATTCCAGGCGGCTTTGCGCATATTCTTGAAGGTTTTGTGCCCACGGACATATCCGCTACCAGAAACCTTAATTATCATTTATACTTGTACTAGTAAGCGTGCACGTGCAACGCACGTCATGACTAACAACCATATATAAAACTTCACTTTTGTATGTAAGATATTCAAATGTACTGTCGTGTCTTTTTTTTCAAGAAGCTGCCCCTTAATAGACTGTACTTTTGTTTCACCCGCAAAAAAAAATCCCATGTTTTTTTCCTATGAAGATCGTTTGAATTTCTTCTTAGGCTTCATTTGTACTCTATTTTGATGAGAAAAAACGTCCACTCAAAACTCTTACTAAAATTCTTTGCTTTTCCTAATGTGTCATACTCTCTCCCTCTTGAGTTTGTTGGGCCCTCTTATTTTGAGTCAATGTTTGACCATCTATTTAACTAAACATTTATGATTTTTATGCTAACGAAAAGGGGACAAGCTACATGTCGGCCGGCGGATCCGCCGCCTCGCGAGCCGTATGATGTGATGCCAACGTGCAGTAGAGTGGCATTTTTCACCATTGCAACAAAGTTGTTGCAGAAATCTTTGCAACACAAGTTTGGTTGCAGTAAACTTTTACAACAAACGTATTGTTGCAGATTTTTTGTGCAATTAAAATGTTGTTACGGAAAAACTTTACAACAATGATAATGTTACAGATTGTTTTTTTGTCTTCACTTTAATATGATGTTATGGGAGAAAGTGTTGCACCATGATTGGTGTTACAGAAAAATCTTTCTTGCAACAAAGAGGAAGTTGCAACAAAAAGCACCACCGTTGTTCGCCGTGAGCTCCACCGAATGGTTGTGAGGGAGGATCGGCGCCGCCCGTCCCCGCATGCGCTCCGCCATTGGCGAGCAAGCTTCCCGTCAACCCAGCCGAGACAAGCCCCTGCCACTCCCGGACGGCCCCACCTCCTGCCCGCACCGCTGGAATCCTCGTCCTCGTCGCCCTCCTAGTCACACGAGTGTCCGCCCCTGCCGCTCCCGGACAGCCCCACCTCCTGCCCGCACCGCTGGAATCCTCGTCCTCGTCGCCCTCCTAGTCACACGAGTGTCCGCCCCTGCCGCTCCCGGACGGCCCCACCTCCTGGCCACACCGCTGGAATCATCGTCCTCGTCGCCCTCCTAGCCACACGAGTGTCCGCCCCTGCCGCTCCCGGACCTCCCGTCTCGTGCCCTCGCGCCATCCTTGTCGAATCCAGTGAAATTCCTCGCGGCCATCACCCTCCCAGCCACACGAGTCTCCGCTGCTGCAAAAAGTCAAGCCAGTTGCAGACTCTCTTTTACGAAACTTGCAGAAAACGTAAACACGAGGGGGTTTCTCTCGACCGTCTAATCAAGAGTAAATCCAACGGACGCAGAGGTGACGGACACCCGCAGGAGATCGGCAGGCTAAAGGTAAGCGTTTCCCAACAAAAAGTAAACATTGAATTTTCGTAAGAGTGATGTGGTACGTCCATAAATAAGTACTGAATATAAGACCATTATAAGCAAACATCCACTCGCAAACAAACCTTAGTAGCACAAGCAAAACAAAATTATGAACTCTGTTTAGCAGGCATTGTTTGGCAAGCTCCTTCCCTGCCTGTTAAGAATGGCTCCTGCACAGCGGCCTTCCAGTTTTAGCCGAGGTTGGATGTTATTTAGATGACTCCCTTGTCGGTCACCATCTCCGCGCTCTGCTCCCCGGTAGCCTGATTATAGACCTGTCATGAAACTAACCATCAGTCCCACAATTTGGATATACGCAATTGCAGTGCAGGACACCACGTCTCTGCGATGAAATTGCAGGGCTCATACATGATGATCTACAAGCACAACATAACCAGTTTACTGACCACCAAATCAAACACCATTGGCAGGAAGCAGCAATGCTGACACAAATAAATGTCTGCCGTTTAAATGTCTGCCGTTCACAGGACTGTAAACTCCAAACCAATGACTACTTCTAGTACATCAATCAACTGGAAAAATAGAAGCAACTGCAGCATCTCTAATGAGCTAAAAAAAACTCCCAGTTCGCCATCAATGAATTGGAAAATAAAAAAGCATCAGCACAGACTTGCATAGATAAAAACATCAGCAGCATCATAGAAGGCTGGGATAAACTTGCATAGATAGACAGTAGCAATAACCTAAAACTTGCACATAGTCTCCGAACGCAGCGCCACCAAGAAAGGAGGAGGCGGTGTCTCGCTTGTGGCGGCGGCACCCGCTTCGTCGCTGCTGAGGCGGGAGGTTGCGAGGGGCGGCACTGGGAGGCAGGAGACGTGTCAGCATCGACAGGAGTGTATCCATCATTCAGTTAACCATCGGCTGAGATTGAAGACTACAAGAAGATCGACGGCTCGCTTCGCTCACCGTTACCGTTAGAAACCATGTAGTAGTTCTATTGCCGTTACTGTTTACCGTCTCCTTGCTGGCATTGTTATATAAGCCAGTTCTCTCTGAGTGTAAGGCATGCTATTCTTATCCTATGACTATCTCTCAAATACAATACAGCTATACAGGAATATGCTAGTTCGATTCCCTTTACGCGTTCCTGGCGACGAACCCTAGCTTCTTCCTCTCCTCCCGATCCCCAAATCCTAATCGAGGCATGACAATTGGTATCCAGAGCCAGGCCGCTCCTCGGCGGCGTGGAGAAATTGGTCGTTTTCTTTCCCACCCTTCCCTCCCTTGGCGTTGAGCGGTACCAGCGGCGTGTGGCGGCGGGGTTGGCGTTGCGGCGGCGGTGTTGGTGGCGCAGGCGGCGGTAGACAGTTCGGCGACAGCCTGTGGAGTAGGACTGGTTGCTGGAACACGCTGTTCCGGTGTTAAAATCCCAGGTCCTCAGCAGGTGGTGTTGCATCGGCGGCGTGGAACGTTGGCGGCGGCAGGATCCGGAGCTAGATCGGGTTGCTAGCAAGTCTGGTAGTAAAATTCCTCTCTAACCCTCTGGATCGTGATGGGGCGTTCGAAGGCTAGCATGGACGAGGCAGATCTCGCGGATTTGCTCGCCCTCAAGGGCGAGGTGCTGCACAACCGAGAGGAAACAGCGGACATGCGCGGCGAGATCGACGACCTCCGCAAGGATGTTCATGCCATACATCTCAAGCAAGACACCATGACGCAAGTACTCACAGGGGTGCAAGACGCTGTCTCGGCTCTGAATTCGCAGCTGTCGACCATGGCGGATGTTCTTAAGAGTTTCAGCCCCAATCGTGCTCCTAGTCCAGTTCCGCAGCCTGCAACTCAACGAGTGGTAACAACAGACACACATCAACAGTCAACTGACGCATCCGATTCAGATCCTTCAAGGCCACTAACAGAGGAATTACGTAAGTGTTTGGCAGCTGAACAAGAGAAGACCAAGCAACTTTCCTTGCAGGTGCCTAATACCTTGGCCCCTGTTCGCGTCCCGAGTCGATCTGCTCCACCGGGATTTACTGAACCCGTTCGCACTGAGGGACATTCAGGCAATGTTACACCATCTGCAGCCTACAGAACTGCTCATACACCGGCCTTTCATAATTTTCAGCCGCCACCAGTGAGGACACACTGGGAAGACTTCTACAGACAATATGAACAAGAAATGCGCACCCAATTTCTAAAATCCATCACAAAAGGGCCTAGGCTTGATTTTCCTCATTTTGATGGAGATAATCCAAGGGGTTGGATCAGACAAAGTGAGAAATTCTTCCAAATGGCAGGCACACCTTCTGAATATAAGGTGAACTTGGCACAAATGCACATAACAGGGAAGGCTGATGTGTGGCTCAGGCGTTCTGGCATTTTAGCTAAGAAACCTACTTGGTCCCAGTTTTGCACTGCCATTCTTCACAGATTTTCTGCAACTACCTCATATGACCTGACAGAGAAGTTTAACAATCTCAAGCAGAATACTCTCACAGTTACTGAATACACTGAGCAGTTTGAAGAATTGATGGCTGATATTCAACAGGAGAACCCACTTATTGCTGAAAGTTGGTTTGTGAGATGTTTTGTTAATGGACTCAAACCTCAATTGAAATTCCAATTAAGACCTCTTCGTCCAGTTACCCTTACTGATGCATATTGGATGGCAGTCGATATGGAACAAGGAGTGCCAGCCAAGAAGCAATTCCAGCAGTTTTCCACTTACTCTAAAACAACAGCTGCCTTTTCTAAACAAGCTAGTACTTCTTCAGACAACCTGCTGAGTTCAAAGCTCCTGCTATCACTCAGCGTGCCAGAGAACCAGGCAAATGCTGGCGTTGTGGAGATCAGTGGTTCCATGGCCACAAATGCAAACAAGCACCAGTGATCAATGTTTTGACTGGAGAAGTCCCTACTGAAAACATCATTGAACAAGCAGAATTAGAGGAAATGGAACAGGAAGAACAACCTGCTGAAGAGGAACAATGCATGCGTATTTCTCTCCAAGCTATGCAAGCTGACAGTGTCAATACAATATCCATTGCTGTCAAGGTGGGGGGAAAGCAAGCAATTGCTTTAGTGGACTCTGGGAGCAATTCAACTTTCATGAGTTTACAATTTGCTTTACAAACTTCTTGTCCCATTATTAAGGATAAGTCCAGAGTAGTGACTGTTGCAGGTGGAGGGCAATTATGGTCAGGATCATATATCCCTTCCACTACCTTTACTATGGGAAATATCCAGTTTAAACAACAGTTCAGGGTATTGGATTTACCTGGGCATGATATTGTTCTTGGATCTGATTGGATGGCACAGCACAGTCCTGTGGCCTTTTCTTATGATCCTAGACAGCTAATCATTAATCACAATCATGAGAAATCAGTGATCATTCCTGCTTGTGAAACTCTTTCTGCAACTCAGGAAATAGATGCTCTGGAATTAAACAGACTTTTGTTAAGTGGTGCTCCTGCTTTTGTGCTTCAGCTAGCTGAAGATACAACTTTCACTCCCAGCAAACAACAATCTCCTCCTGCAGAAATTCAAGCAGTGCTTGATTCTTTCCCTGAAGTTTTCCAAGAACCACATGGTTTACCTCCTCCTAGAGAATTGGATCATGAAATTCCATTAAAACCTGAAGCAGTGGCTCCTAATTGCAGACCATACAAGGTTCCACATATGCAGAAAAATGAGATGGAAAAGCAAATTCATCAGTTGCTGCAGTCCAAGATGATTAGGGAGAGCCAAAGCCCCTATTCTTCTCCATCAATATTAATCATGAAAAAAGATGGATCGTGGAGGATGTGTATTGATTACAGAAAATTGAATGCAGCCACAGTTAAGAACAAGTTCCCAATACCTGTAATTGATGATTTACTGGATGAGTTACATGGAGCCAAAAAAATTTCCAAGCTGGATCTCAGGTCTGGTTATCATCAAATCAGAATGAGTGAAAAGGACATACCAAAAACTGCATTCAGAACTTACTTTGGACACTATGAATTTCTAGTGATGCCTTTTGGTTTGACCAATGCCCCTGGCACCTTTCAAGCTCTCATGAACAAAATATTTGGGCCTTATCTCAGAAAATTCATCTTGGTTTTCTTTGATGATATATTAATTTTCAGCAATTCCCCAGAAGAACATGAGGCACATCTGAAGATTGTGCTAGACCTGCTTAAGCAACATCAGCTGTTTGCCAATCTCAACAAGTGTGTTTTTGCAGTTCCCCAAGTAGCATATTTGGGCCATATCATTTCTGGTCAGGGAGTTTCCACTGATCCTGCCAAGGTGTCTGCAATTGCTGATTGGTCCATTCCTACTACTCCTACTCAGCTGAGAGGATTTCTGGGTTTATGTGGATATTACAGGAAATTTGTCAAGAACTTTGGGAGCATTGCAAGGCCTTTGCATAACATTCTCAAAAAGGACAATTTTTATTGGACATCTGAGCAGACCAAAGCATTTCAAGATTTACAACAAGCATTGATATCTGCTCCAGTGTTAGCCCTACCAGATTTTTCCTCCCCATTTGTCCTGGAAACTGGTGCTTCTGATACTGGTTTGGGAGCTGTTATGATGCAAAAAGGGCAGCCCATTGCATATTACAGCTCTGTATTTTGTCCCAAGAATGCTGCCTTATCTACTTATGAAAAGGAAGCTCTAGCAATTATGGAAGCTCTTAAAAGATGGAGGCACTACTTCTTGGGCAATGATTTGATCATCAGGACAGATCATCAAAGCCTACAATTCATGACTGATCAAAAAGTCTCCACTAGGATTCAACATAAGCTGATGTTAAAATTGCTGGAATTCAACTTTGTGTTGGAATACAAGAAAGGGAAGGAAAATATAGTAGCAGATGCTCTTTCAAGAAAGCACTCTTGCATGGCAATTTCACTAGCAACTCCCTTGTGGATCTCTGAAGTAGAAAACTCTTATCATACCGATCCACATTGCCAGAAACTCTTGGAACAATTGTTGCTTACACCTTCTCATACCATCAATCTGAATTCTCTGCATGATGGAATTATTAGACATAAGGGAAAGATTTATGTGGGCAGAGACATGGGGCTGAGGAAGAAATTGATTCAGGCCTTGCATTCCTCTGCTATAGGGGGGCACTCAGGCATGAAAGCTTCTTATGCCAGACTCAAACAAGTTTTCTACTGGCCTGGTATGAAGAAAGATGTGGACACTTTTGTCTCACTTTGCCCAGTCTGTCAGAAGAACAAAGGAGAGAATTGCCCTTATCCTGGTTTTTTGGACCCTCTTCACATACCTGACATGGTTTGGACACATATTAGCATGGATTTCATCGAAGGATTGCCTAAATCTCAAGGTCATGATGTTATCTTCGTTGTGGTGGACATACTTTCAAAATTTGCTCATTTCATTCCATTATCACATCCCTTCACAGTTCAGACAGTGGCTAGAGCTTTCATTGATAATGTGATGAAACTTCATGGTCCCCCTCTTGCAATTGTTTATGACAGAGATCGAATTTTCACCAGTAAAATGTGGCAAGACATTTTCTCTGCTTTGGGAATTGAGCTTCGCTACAGTTCAGCCTATCACCCCCAGTCGGATGGACAAACTGAACGGGTGAATCAGTGCATCGAGAACTACCTGCGCTACATGTCCTCCTTGGCACCTAAGAAGTGGGGCCTCCACCTGACCATGGCTGAGTATTGGTACAATACATCTTTCCACTCTTCTTTGCAAAAGTCTCCCTTCCAGGCTCTTTATGGTTATCCTCCACCAGATTTACAACTCCCTGCTTCCCTATCCACAAGCTCCAGTGAGGCGGCTGATTTCGTGGTTGACAGAACAGCTATGTGGCAGCAACTTAAAACAAACCTGGCCAATGCACAAGCTCGTATGAAGAAATATGCAGATCTCAAACGCGTTGAGCGGCAACTGTCAGTTGGTGATATGGTATATCTGAAGATGCAGCCTTATCGGCTGAATACGTTTGGCGCTCGATCCCACATCAAGTTACAGAGCAAATTCTACGGCCCTTTCCGTGTCATTGAGAGAGTTGGCAAGGTGGCTTACAAACTTCTTCTTCCCCCAACTGCTGCTATCCATCCGGTTTTCCACGTCAGCCAATTAAAAAAGCACTTGGGACCTGAGGCTGTTCCGTGTGAAGATCTTCCTTTAGTAGGACCGGATGGGCAAATACGCACTGAACCAAGTGGAGTACTGGAGACGCGTCAAATTCCTCGCAACAATGTCGCGGTGGTTCAGTGGCTTGTTCAATGGGCAAACCTGCCACCTGAAGATGCTTCCTGGGAAGACGCAGACTTCATCAAGAAAACGTTTCCGGCATTCTTCAAGACAACTGTGGATCGTTGGTTCAACCGATCAGCTCCTTGAGGGCAAGTTCGCTTTCAGGAAGGGGTATTGTCAGCATCGACAGGAGTGTATCCATCATTCAGTTAACCATCGGCTGAGATTGAAGACTACAAGAAGATCGACGGCTCGCTTCGCTCACCGTTACCGTTGGAAACCATGTAGTAGTTCTATTGCCGTTACTGTTTACCGTCTCCTTGCTGGCATTGTTATATAAGCCAGTTCTCTCTGAGTGTAAGGCATGCCATTCTTATCCTATGACTATCTGTCAAATACAATACAGCTATACAGGAATATGCTAGTTCGATTCCCTTTACGCGTTCCTGGCGACGAACCCTAGCTTCTTCCTCTCCTCCCGATCCCCAAATCCTAATCGAGGCATGACAAGACGGCGGCAAGGGGTGAGGCGACGGGGAGGGACCGGGGGCTGTGGCGGTGGGGAACGGCGGGGCGGCGGGGAACGGAGGGGCAGTGGGTGGGTGGGGGGAGGCGGCGGGCGGGGCGAGCAGGCGGAGGGCGGGGCGGGCGGGGGGAGGCGGCGGGCGGGGCGAGCAGGCGGAGGGCGGGGCGAGCAGGCGGCGAGCGGGGGGAGGCGGCGGGCGGGGCTGAGCGGGCGGGTGCGGAGAGGGGAGGGGAGGGGAGAAGAGGCGGGGCTGAGCGGTTTATTCCGCGAAGAGAACGTGCGAGGTGTAGCCGCTAGTGGGGCTTCGTGGTGTTAACGAAGGATTTCGTTAACGATGAGTTTAGACCATTAATTATCTAATTAGATGGTCCAGATTTTAAGTTGGATTAGCCATCTCTTTCTTTTATAGGGGTAGTAGATAACAACATGATTGCAAAACAGAATTTGTTGCTAGTCATACGCCGTATAAGACATAGACGAAGATCTCGTGAGACAGGGAGCTTGAGACAAATCCATACGCGGTTTCAGCCTTCCAGGAATGAGGACTCGCTGACCATCAACGTACGTACGCACCCTCTGACTGAATAGCCGAAACAAAGGTCGCTCCATGGCACGCGTTCCTTCCTGAGGCGACGTCCAAACTGGGGTGGATGAAAAGGATGCGACCGTCTCTTTCCAGCCCCCCCTTTGGAGATGCTCGATCAGACCTCCGGTGAAACAGTGATGTACGCCAGTTTGTGCAGCCACTCGTTCTGAGATCCGCTGAATTGCGTTTGGATCTTACACGCCACTACGTGTCAGTGTCACCACAACCCGACTAGGATACTAGTAGATGCTTGCTTGCAAGTGCCAATCGTCATGGCTGGCAACGGCAAGCCCTCCTAACATCTTTTCTCCTAGTTCCACCCTGTGCTAGTTTTATTTTCGGTGAAGATGGTGGTGCGTCTCCTAACATCTTCGTAGAATTTAATTGGGTTGCCCTCGCCAACCTGTTCTTCTGCTTAGTGTTGTTTATGTGGAATAGATAGGTTGGTGCAGGAGATCAGATATTGTACTGCCGTTTGTTTAAGGGTTAATTGGATTCATGCCACTGCAACTTTCACGAGTTGGAAAAATGCCATTACAAAAACTGAAGTTGGAAATATGCCACTATAACTTTTCCATACCTCTACATATGCCATTTTCTTCACTTAATGGAATAACGGTTCAATAAAGACTTGTATTTCAATGTGTATTTCAGTACTGACCATACTATCCATGTTCCCACCGAACTGTTGCATTGGAAGACTCGATTTCTCTTGGCCCAGCCCCACGCCATGGACTACTTCCGGCGTCACGCGACGACAATGCAAGCTGACTTCCGCTCCTGATGGTACCACGCAGCTAGCACCGGCAAGATGCGCACGTACACAGATTGATAGTGGCCTTGATTGACTCACACGCACGTACACAGCAGCCTCGGCTGATTGATTCTGCCGCCGGCCGGAAACACAACGCACGAACGCGAGCTTCGACGGGTGCAGGTCGTGGTGGTGTGAAGAACGCGGCGGGGCTGGGGACTTGGATGCAGCCGAGAGGCGGATGAAGCGTGGTGAGCGAGCTCGTCCCGGGCGGCGGAGTGCGGCGTGGTGGCGTGCTTTTCAGGGACTGCGAACGCGATGGGCAGAGGCCGCGAGTTTGCCGGGGCCGGAGCTTCGATGGCGCAAAGATGCGGCTGGAGCTCGGGCAGGTCGGGGTGATGAGTGTGACACGGTCGGGGAGCGTGAGGCCGACGACGGGGCGCGGACGGGCAGCGCGATGTCGACGGATGGTGGAATCAACTCGAGGTCAAGGCGGCTTGGGGGTCGGCGACTCCATGGACAACTACTTGGAGCTCGGGAATCAGCAACCGCGTTGCGCACGCCTCCACCCGCGATGCCCGCCTCCAGCCATGTCGCACGCGCCTCCGGCCGCCGCCGTATAAAGGGATTTTCAAGCGTACAAGGGTAGTATATGACTCGGTATTGTTGAAAATGGCAGGGAAAGTTGTAGTGGCATATTTCCAACTTTAGTTTTTGTAATGACATTTTTCCAACTCGTGAAAGTTGCAATGGCATGAATCCAATTAGCCCTAGCTGCTTACATTGAAGATCGAGGAGTACGAGTGTGTAATGATCTGAACACGAAATGCTGCAGCGTTGCACCTTTCCTGTTTGAATTTTCGTGGGCAAGTGGACAAAGTGGTCATATGTCAATCTGCGCTTTTGGACCAAAACCAGTTTTACCTGGTCATTTCTTTACACGAAGGTTCGGAGCTTCACCTGAGAAATATTTCCCACCTGAACTTTTAGCTTTCCACATGTGTTTGATCACTTGCTGAGTTTCCCCCATGATCAGTTTTTCTTGTGAATTCGTAGGGTTTTGGTGTGAGAGCAAAGTTTTCTTCAGACCACTCTGAATCTTTAAATGGAAGTTGAGATCTTAATATATCTATACCATCCGTTGACTATATTTCTTATTCAATTATTAATACACACATTGTCAAATTCGTCTCGTCTACGATTTACGAAAGTAGCCGCCACTGAATTATTTTTGCAGACTGATGCAGCACTAGCTAAATCCAAATATTTGCATTCGGCAGTTCACACTTTTCAGGTTTTAGAAACCACAAAGCATCTAATAAGTCTCTGGCTGCGAATGTGACAAAGCAGCGAGACTTTCCACCGTACTTTAATCGTACCAATAATCATTACCAGAATCCATTTAAAAGCAACGAAGGGAGATCAAGTACTAGTGTAGTACAGTCATTGTACTGTAATAGTTGGTGGATCTTGAAGGGAACATCTTAACAGCAGGAAACCTTGCATGCTCTTTTCTGCATAGGGGCTAATCTAATTCTACGAATATAGGCTAATCTAATTCTACGAATATATTCGGATTGAATATCGAGACAAGTGGTCTTTTTTTTTTTAAGTAAGAAGAGAGTAGAGTTCATACAACACACACCCTTAGATCGACATGGCAATTACTCTCGCAAAATAAAAGACCCTAATTTTCTTGCCCCAGCGGTCACCCACAGGTTCGCCTCGTCCACAATATTGTTGAGGAGGATCGGCGATGGTGCGCTCTTCTGCCGGAATACTCTTGCGTTTCTCTCATTCCATAATACCCAAGACACCAGCATGGTGATCGACGCCTTGGCCTTCCTGTCGGTGGTGCCGATGTCACAAGTGCTCGCCCACCACTCCTCAACGGAGCCCATCAAAGCCCATAATCTCGTGTCGAGGTCGTCAATCTTGAACCTCTGGATGACCATCTTCCAAAGCCTCAGGGAGTACCGACACTTGAATAGCAGGTGTGTCTCGCATTCCTGCACAAGCTTGCAGAAGGGGCACAACCCGCAGTTTGGCCACCCACGCTTGGCCAATCTATCAGCCGTCCAAATTCTGCCTTGCATCGCAAGCCAAGCAAAAAACTTCACTCTTGGTGGTGCCCATGCCTTCCAGATCATTTGGTCCATGGGGGAGAACACCAAGCCCAAAAATTGTGCTTTGTATGCCGAGGCCGCCGTGTAGTGCCCAGAGGCCGTGTGCTTCCACAGAATGTCGTCCACGGCGAGCTCATCTAGGTGCACCTCGTCCAGGAGCATCCAAAGGGAGAAGAACTGTTTCACGCGCTCGGTTGAAACACCATTGGGTGGTGGCTTGATCTTCAGGATCCAAGCGTTATTCTTGAGGGCCTCCCGCACCTTCCATTTCTTCTGCCTGGATGCCTCGAAAATGAGCGGAGCAATGTCCTTGGGCTTGCGGCCAAGAAGCCAAGGGAAATCCCAGAATGGCGTACACGTGCCATTACCCACCGTGATGGTGGTAGAGGCATAGAAGAGATCGAGGTCTTCCTCATCGCAAGGGTTTCCACCACCAACCCACAGCTTAGCAGGGTCCTTCCACTCGAACCAAGGCCACCGCAGCCGTAAAGTGCGAGCGAACTTCTCCATGTTAAGCACCCCAAGCCCACCGTAGGCGTGCGGCCGCGTCACCAGCTGCCAGTTGGTCTTTGAAAACATTGGCCGATAAGAGAGAAGACCTTTCAGAAACAATTCCAACTGTATTCACTGTTATTTAAAACGACACATACACATCATAAAAAACGATGATATTGTATAGAGAGAAACACTAGCAGTTTTATTTATTAGTATGTATGTACATTGTTATTTTCCCTCAAAACAAATGTACATTGTTATTTTCAACCTCCCATTCTGCTGAACAGAATGCCAATCTTTTCAGTTTTGACCCATAAACATCATGGCAAAACAAAAAACACACGAGAAGTAATAAGATTTACATTCATGTCCGTGGATCACCTAGCAACACCACCTAGGGTTTCATCAGAATGGGTTTGCAGGTTGTTCGAAAAAGGCGAGAGTTCCAGCAAATCAATTTTGACACTGTTGCCACAGGAAATTCAACTGAAGTCGGCCGGCCCAGCAGAGACTCCGGGAGCTGCTCGAAGTCGTTGTGTGGTCTTGCACCTCGATCGTTGCAGGCGCACTCCAAGTAGTTTCCGATGAAGACCCGGACGTCGCGTGAGTGCGTGCGTCGAGGAGCTCTAAAAGTCGAGGAGCTCGCTTGCCCGGACGGTGGGCTCGGCTTCGCTGCTGCGCGGCGGCGGGTCTCGCTCGGAGGGGGAACGAACGGGTCGTGTTCCCCCCCGTAGGTATCCACGGATGGCGGTCCGGCGTCGTCGGCGTCCAATCGGTCTGACTCTGACCAACCCCGTGTAGCGTTTTCGTTTTAGGTAGCCGCTGAGGCGTCTTCCACCGGGCCGGGAAATGGTTGGCGCGTTGCACGGAGAACGGAGGAAATTGGAAGCAGCAAGCATGTACTACTACACGATGAGGATGAGTGCGGAGGTGACACGAGCAGGAAGTTGCCCGGGACGGGGACGGGGATGGTAGTCGGTAGACCTCCCTCTGCGACGGAGCCACACTCCTGGTCGTGCCTGGATGCGGTGGCTTGGCGTGGGGTGTCAGGCTGGAACTTGCGTTGGACCGGTTTAAAGCGGCGCCGGAGCTTTCTCTCACAGCTGACGACCTGCACGAGTTGAGCCACGGGCTAAAAGCATCTCTTTTCTTCGAAATTGCATAGGAGCACTCGGCGACGCACCCCTCTGATATCTCACCATTAAACAAGCATTGGGATCCGTATCACTATATTAGTTTGGTTGTATTCCTTAGTTTAGTTCGATGTATATTTTTCTTTAAGCAAAGTATAGGATTGTATCCTTCTGCACACTCTTAATGATCTCTGGGTGATAATAAATGCATTCACTGTAGATGGCTTGAATGACAGCTGACAGTGGCCCCACATGCATGCAGTCTTTGTTGACCCTCACGTTACAATACATCTGATATTCAGGTTATCTAACTAGCGACTAATTAATCTGAAAAATATCTTTCACAAGTTTATGTTTTTATCAAGTTTTTAAATATCACTTCAAGTTAAAATATGTTTAATGAATTTAAATCATTTCCAGGATTTAGATAATGTGGAACAAGTTCCATGAATTTATGTGTCTCCTATAAAAACTGAGAATCTCATTCCATGAAGTAAATGGTGGATTACATGGTTCTAAAATTTTTAATTCCGTGAAAAGTCATGGTACAAATTCCAAAAAACTATGTCTTTCTAGGAAAATCAAAATTTTCCTGCACTAATTCCTAAGATTAATGTTGTTTTATATCTAGCCGGTATGTATGTTATTGTTCAGTAAACGAACGAGGATCATCATCTGTCCGCGTGCGCCGGACTAGTATTTCCAACTACTATGTAATCTTTTCTTCTTATAAGCACCGTACGTGGTTGCCGCGTGCCAGTGAACTTGTATACACTGGCGGAGCTAGGCCAGATGTTTTGGAGGGGGCCAAACACAAGATTTGGATGATTGGGGGGGGGGGGGGGCAAAAGACTATATTTTACCTAATCTAACCTCCCTCCTCAAAAAAATTCTCCATGTATTTGTACGAAGACTGGGGGCATGGCCCTGCAGGAGTCAACATAGCTCCGCCGCTGCTTGTATAGCCTACTATTAGTGTTAATATAAATCGTGTTCAAGTGAATCTTCTGTCGACTCGAATTCTTCTTTACGTACATCCATTTTTTTTAGCGCGGGCCGTAGACGTGACAGTGTACGCCGGGCCTCCATGTTTTCTATTACTTGCGACAGTGCACCTTCACATCTTTTTCACTCCCGACACGACTAGTTTCGCACGGCAACAAACATCCTCCCACGAACAGCTTTTACCTACATGCACTGTTTTACAAGATACAATCAAGGCGGCGTGCACAAGTCTTCCACCCAGTCAATGTTTGCAGACTTTAGCTGCCGAATTTACTATGATGTCCCACCACGCTGCACATATCTTAATGACGCAACACATGTATGTACTGTTCGGTCCTACGCATTTATCGTGTATTCACACATAACAAATCATTTCGTTGGAAGTGACACGCATCCCGCGCGGGCAGAGGATCGGCTGTGATTTCGAAGCGCTGCGTCGCCGAGTGCTCCTAGTCCACATCCCTCTTTTCTTCGATAACTTACCAGGCTTGGCGCCTCCGCGGATCCTATTCCCCGCGCACCGTGGGGGACAGAAATAAAAGAAAGCTCGCGCCTTGCGAGAGCTATGTTTCGCATTAAGCGAGAAGCATCTCTCTCGTTGAAGGATTTTTCTTTACCGTAGTAACTGGGCCGGCCCGCTTAAAAAAAGAAAAGGGAAAAGAAAAAGCTAGCGAAACCAGGATTCAAACCCTTGTCGTCACTTTCATTTTTCTTTTTGCGTGGTAATATCGTGTCTCGTTCATATCATAAAGATTAAAGTACAAGTCACATAATGACCGACATGACAAAACTGAAAAGATAGCAGAGCATCTCTGAGCTTGACACCAACGCCCGTCACCTGCCTCCGACACCATCACATCAGCCACCGAAGAAAAGAATGACGAATCACCTCCTCATTCGAGCTCGACGCGGCTCCATCGTTGATATGCAGCTTTGCGGACCTCCAAGGTGGGTCACCAAAAATAAAGCCCTTGTCGTTGAACGAATCAGACTGGGACAACATACCGAACACGCCATTGAACTCCAGATCTAGCACCTCACCACGACTAAGATGCCGAAGGAAGAAACCATACCTGCCATCCACGAACCACGAACCCAGCACACGTTCCATCTTCCAGATGTCGTCGATGCAGACCACAATCTGCATCCGTTCCTGGATACCTCCCAAGCTCCGCGTCGACGCTAGAGCAAACGCCGTCGCAACGGCGAAGCCCGAGGACATAGGTCCACCACAAGGATGTCGTCGTCGCCACGCCATCCTTGCTTGAGCAGACTGGTTTTGAAATCCATCCTCAACCATATGACCGATGGCCTCATCATAGAAGGATCCGAAGAATCTTTATTCAGCGCCGCCATCGTCGTCGCCGAAGCGAAGACGATGAACAACCTAAAAAACATAGACTACGAGGACTAAAAACGATCAACACGCATGGATCCGGCGACCTCCCTTACCACCGACGACCGAGGTCGCCGGCGGAGGGGAGCTGCCGGAGGACGACGCTGGAAAATTGTCTCTCTGGCGGCAGCTAGGGTCGCAGCCGCGAGAGGAAAACGACCTGGGGACACTTCCACTTGCACTAGCTCTTATTCGTGATGAATTGAAGGCGCAACGCCCTTTAAGGTAGAAGAGCCGATTGTTTCCACGTTTTTCTGTCCTATTTAGTTTTTTTTGGGTTTTTTTTTGTTTTGTTTTTTCTTCTCCATTTTTTCATTCTTTTAGGCACTTCGTTTCTTCCGTTTTTTTTCTTTTGTTTTTCATTGGGTTTTCTCTATTTTATTGCGTTTTTTTGTTTCCTTTCTTTGGTTTTCTTCGATTTTTCCTCGGTTTTCACTTTGTTTCTCCTTTTCTTTATATTTTCTTTATTTGTCTGGTTTGGTTTCTTTCTTTCTTCTTTTTCATGGGTTTTCTTCGAATACCAGATTAATATTCTTGGAATACATGGTCAACATTTTTTTATACACATTTAAATTTTTTGAAGTTCTTGATTAACATTTTTTAAATACAAGTTTAACATTTTTAATATATGTTCAAATTTTTTCTATGCACATTTAACATTTTATAAATGCTTGATAGTTTTTTTAATTTTTGCTCAACATTTTAAATGCTTGGTTAAAAATTATATACATGATCAAAAACTTTCACCATTTTTTCACACATGGTCAACATTTTTTCTATACACATTTAACATTTTTCAAATGCTTGATTCACATTTTTCAAATACTTATGCAAAAAAAGTTCAAATGCTTAATTAACATTTTTATACACATTATAAAAAATTTGATCATTTTTTAATATATGTTGAACATTTTTTGTATACACATTTGACATTTCCCAAATGCTTGATTAACATTTTTTAAATACTTGTTCAACATTTTTTTTCTAAATGCTTGATTAACATTTTTATATACATAATATATGTTTTTAACATTTTTTAATAAATGATCAACAATTTTTGTATTTACATTCAACATTTTTCCAAATGCTTGATTAGCATTTTTCAAATACTTATTCAACATTTTTCAAATACTTGTTTAACATTTTCTCAAATGTTTTTTGTAGTTTTGTAACACACACACACACACACACACACACACACACACACACACACACACACACACACACACATATATATATATATATATATATATATATATATATATATATATATATATATATGTATGTATAATATTTAAAGTATAAACAAGAGTAAAAAATAAAGCAAAAAAACAAAATGAGAAGACAGAAAAAGAACATGTGACCTGCAGCACACGTGGGCCGGTCCATATCGGTCGCCCCTTCAGCGAGTATGAAGGGGGACTAGCTGACGGCAATACATAGGGACGCCCCTCGCGCCTTAAGTGCCAGTTCATCTGGATGGCGCCCACACCCATGGTTAATTGGCTCGACCGATTAAAAAGCACAATATTTGCTTCGATCGCAGGCAAGTTCGGTTGCTCGGTTTGTTCATTCAAAGGTTGACCTTGACAATAAGTTGTTTGATCTGTTGACCGTTGGCTTCTCAAATTTGAGGGAAAACGGTAATTTGAAAAGAATTCAAGAATTTGATAAATAAGTTCATGAATTTGAAAAAAGTTCATGAGTTTGATAAAAGTTCATGAAATACAAAAGTTCATAATTTTAAAAACGTTCCCACACAAAAATGGAAAAAATTCCAAAAACTTAAATAAAAATCTTAAATAGATCAGTACCACAAAACGTTCAAGGAATTGAAAAGCTTCAGCAATTTGAAAAAAGTGCATGAAAAAATAAAAATAAAATCACAAATGTGAAAGAAAAAAGTTCCACAAATTTGAAAAACCTTAATAAACTTTGACAAAAGTTCATGAAATGAAACCAATAAGTAAAAAGTACATGAAAGAAACTAAATATATAAAACAGAAAATTAAGAAGAAGAAAAAATAGTGCAGGGAAGAACTGGGCGGGTAGCCCATTTAGTTTGTCGAGCAATAGGGTGTGTGCGCCCTGTACCAAATACATACTATTACTTGTAAAAAAAGGAAATCCAAACTATTTGGTGCTGAAAGCGCCAAGGATGGGGAGATCAAACATGCACCCTCGGGGTGCGATCACACAAAGACCTAGTGCTATATGGGCCAACCCATTCCGGGTTTCCTCCCACCCGTGGGTTTTGGGAAGTTTTTCCTTTTTTTCTTTATTGTTTTTATTTTCCCGTTTTTCAAATCCCTGAACTTCTTTTCAAACTCGTGAACTTTTTTAATTCCTCAAGGTTTTTTGGAACTTCATCAAATTTTCAAAAAAAGCTTGAAAATATTCTTCAAATTCATGAACTTTGTTGAAAATCATAAACAATTTCTAAAAGTCATGAACATTTCTAATATCTGAACATTTTCGGAAATATACCGAAAAAATTCAAATTTTTGAACATTTTTTGGAATCCGAGAACATTTTCGAAATCGTGAACATTTTTGAATTTTGAGAACAAGTTTTGAAATTCACAAACAAAATTTTCTTTTGCAAACACTTTTTGAATCGATGAATAGTTGTGAAATTTGGGAACAATTTCTAAATCTGCGAACACTTTTTAATATTTTGAACATTTCCAAATTAGTGAGCGTCTTTTAAATTTCGAGTACTTTTTTTAATTCCCATTTTTTCATATTTATGACCACATTTTCAATATTTGTTAACATTTTACAAATTCAATTTTTTGAAATCTCAAACATTTTCCTAAACTTAGTCACGATCATCCAAAATGGCGAGGCTCTGAATCTGATCTAATATCTCGTTCAGGAGCGCCTCGTCATCCTCACCTAGGGCTTGACTGCAAATTGGGCTTAGCAGAATTATGCCTAAGGTCTTATATGATGTGGCCCAGGGTTCCTCCTCGGTCAGCTAGATGCTTGACCGGTGGGGTAGCACTCGGGTCCGTGCTCGATAGCATATGTGAGGCGTGGTTTGAGCCATTGTCGTGATCTGAGATTAAGTCCAAGATCGCAGCCGACGTGTTGGTATGATCCTCAGGCTGGTCTGACACTCAATCGGTGAAAGCGAGTTCGCCGTGTGAGTCCGGTGCCTATTCCAGGTTACCGAACCTGATGATCGTCCTGGAGAGAAGTTATCAATTTGCTCGAAGTGGCGACCGAATCAGTATTAAGCATGACGCTGTCGAAGACAAAGACTTGTCATGCCAGAAAGGTCATGCGATATCCGACACCATCGTCGATCTGGAGGGGAGCCATTGAGCCGTTTCGATCACGAAGCAGGACCTGTATGGGCCACCAATGTCGGAGTTGAATCCGACTGATCTCGGGCAGGGGATCCCGAGCTGGTTGATGAGTGATATTTTTACACCCATTCACCCTTTATTTAAACTGAGATATTTCATTAAAACCAAGATATTCGCTCCGATATTGCTACCAATGACTAATGAATGTAAAGGATTCCACAAATTCTCTCTTTGATGTGTTTCCACAAGAAATGGGCTAAAAAGGGAAGAAATCACGTGTGAACATGGAAATGAATGAAGGAGGAGATAGAAGAAATCAAGAGGAGGCGCACCAGAAGAAACAGACCAAAAGACAGCGTTCGATGCGACCGCGACCGCTCGCATGAGCAGTCGTATGGCATGGAAACCGAGGCGCCTCGTCCACTAGAACAACTTATATAAAGGGGGCCAGGTCGAAATGTGAACGAGGAGGTATGCAAGCGAAGCGAGAACATAACCATCTTCATGCCCGTTCACCAACCCCAGCCGCCGTCATTCCCATCTCCATAGACACCATCACCACCATAGTTCATCTTCCTCTAGTTCATACTTGTAATCGTGCATCGCACAATGCAGCCATTGTAAGACATATTATCAATCTATAAACCTTCAAGATGTGTTCTTCAATGTGTTCTATATGCAATCTGATCTCCATGTGTGAGTAGTTCGGTAAGGTATGGGTTGAGGCATAGGCCTTGCAACCCTCTGTATTTGTTGTGGGGATCAATGGAAGTGCTTTGAATTAGCGTCCCGTATGTGTGAAATAAAATTCTTTCCTAGATGTTTCTTGTCTTATTCACATTCTTCATCCCTGCATGAACCCAGGATCATGGAGAGCGAGCCACGGAGGGGCTAAGGGCAGGGTGAACGTGAAGTGTTATTCTGAACACCAGTGGCAAAAGAGTTTAAAATATTAACACAGATTCCTTGGGGATTCATGAGGTGTAGTCATTAAACACCCAAAGGTCTTCTCTGATTGTTATAACCTTAATTATTGCGGCAATCCCGCGCGACGGATAGGGCCTTCGGTAGGACAACTGATTCTTGATGCAGGACGCGTACTGGTCAAGAGGTTATTTGGACACATCCCCCACTTCGGTTCGTAACAAGCACCTCGATGGGTGACTTCCAGCGCCCAAATTAAGATCATATCTGGTCCGAACACAAATACGTGGTTGTAAGCATTAAAGACCTCATACCCATACCTCGTTTTATTACAAATGTTTCATCACAATTAGCTTGATTAATCCGGTCAAAAGTTGGAATTATTTCTTTGACAAAAGCTTGCTAGACACCATCGCTTCAAGGGAACCTTCCTCTCGCGGGTTCGATAACCCAGGGTCACCTCTTGGGGAAATAGGTGTGGGATACTTTTAGTTCGTTACTGGACCACTAAAAAAGGAAGTATCGAGCCCTTTTTCTCGCGTCGTTGTCGGGGATCAGTTGAGTGTTCGTATTCTTTGTGTATAGAGTTTTGTTAAAGTTTAGTTTCCGTTTTTGTTTTAGTTTAAATTTTATTTTTGTTGCAAGTCTTGTCAGTTAAAAACACCAAAAAGATTACCATTGTTCGTAATCTTGAGAGTTTTGGTACTCCCATCAATAACTTGATACGTGAACCCATAGCACGATCTGAGGTTGCAGCCGCTGAGTATGAGATCAAATCGAACTTAGTTTCCATGGTTCAACAGGGCCAATTTGGAGGCTCTGCTTCTGAAGATGCTGGTATGCACTTGCATAATTTCATAGAATTGTGCAACATGACACACATTAGAGATTATGGTCCAGACGCTTTAAAGCTGGGTCTATTTCCTTTCTCTTTGAGAGGAAAAGCAAAAGAATGGCTTCTAGATTTACCTACAGGCAATATAACTTCTTGGGTTGATTGTTGCAGCAAATTTTTATCTAAGTTTTGTCTACCTGCAAAATTATGCAACTTCATTCTCAGATTACAGGTTTCAAGGAGGAAGAATGTGAGCCATAAGAAACTGTCCTAACCATGGAAAGGAGGAATGGTTAATCCTTCATATGTTTTACAACGGTTTAAATCATATGTCAAAAATAATGCATGATACAACTGCAAGAGGAACAATCATGGGAAATCCCATAGATGATGTCAAGAAACTACTTGATGATATGCAAGAGAACCATGCCCGATGTCATGTTGAAAGAGCTACCTCCAAGAGGGTGAATGCAATTGACAAAATATTACGGAGTTGACCGCCAAGCTTGATGAACTCATCTCCATCATGAAAGGTAAAGAAGAGGTAAACGTGAATGTCATCAGTAATGAAGAAGTTAGTGATGTAAATTTTATTGCTCGCAATAGCTATAATCCCAACTGGAAAAGTAATAGGTATGCTCCTACATTTCCTTATCCTAATAATAATGGAGCATCAAATAATTTGAATTGAGCTATTAGCAGCAATAGAAATACTTTGAAAGGTTTTTTTGCTAGTCAAACTTATCAGGAGAATGAAAACTTTAGAAATATTTTGAAGAATCATGATAACTTACTTGATCAGTTGTCCAGTAAGATTGTTGGTCTAACAAATGATGTGCATTTGCTTGATGGAAGATCCAAGAATATGTAAGCACAAGTGGCTAAAATTACACAGAGCGAAACTTTGATCCTAGCCAAGTTTGTAGGTAAACCGGAACCTAACCCGGTTGAAGATGTCAAGATGGTAAGAAGAAACAAAGAGAAGACCAAAGAACCAGACACAAGCCATGTATAGAATATAATTATACCGTTGTAGAGTTTGTAAAGATGATATCAATGAAGTACACACTACCTGAGGTATCTACGCCATGGCTCCTAAGAACACCAAGGTCTATAACTGGGCCAGGTCCCAGGAATCTACGCTCACTTTAGAAAACTTTGTGAGTCAAGGTCTTTTGCCGGCTCGAAAAGTTATAAGATGGCGAGCTCCTGAAGAAGAACCTTATCCTCAGCCTGGTCAAGAAGAAGTTGTCATTTTTTCTGATCACTGCATAGAGGCTTTTGACCTCCTGGCTCAAAATTCTTCAGGGATCTTTTGCATTTCTTCAACCTCTGGCCTCAGGATATTGGTCCTAATTCCATGACCAATATCTGTCAATTTCAAGTGTTATGCGAAGTATATCTCCAGATTGAGCCGTCTGTGACCCTTTTTAGGGATTTTTTCTATCTTAACCATCAAACTGAAACCAAGAATGGTGCCAGTGTGGAACTTGGCGGCATTTCTATTTAGAAAATGAAGAACAACCCCTTTCCTTAATCAAAACTGGCGAGTCATCCAAAAGGATGGAACAAGACTTGGTTTTACTGCAGAAACACTGTCCCTGCAAGAGAGAATCCTTTGCCGGGTTTCCGGTTGGAACGGCTTAGTGGAAATGCTGAATTCCCGGGTTGGCCAACTAATGAAGAGAGGACCTATTGGCGCCTGTTCGCACAAAATTAAGAGCTTTGACAACTCATGGTCTGACTGGGATTGACCTGGTTCGGTGCTGGATAAAGTGGCAAATCCAATCCGTCAGTGCCAGGGGAGACTTGATGTATAATTACTCAGGCGAGTCAGATGATGCTCAACGCTTCTCCTAGAAAGATTTGACTGATGAAGCCATCAACAAAGCTACTAAGAGATTCTTTTCCGACTCGAAGGAGAAATGTAGCGTTACCGGACTAGGTCTGTTTTACCTGAAGAATCCAGCTCCTCCGGTATTAACTTTTTTGGCGAGTTTATTTTATTCCCTTGTCAATCTTACTTTGACCCGCCGTACTTACTATCTGGTTTATGTTGCTGCAGGAAAATTCTAACTTCTGGAAAGTCATGCCTCAGATTCCTATACCTTTGTCAGGTCAAATAGATGACCCGGCTCATGAATTGTCATCAGGAGAGGAATCTGAGGTAGAACTTGACTCACTTGGTCATTTGTTTATTGAACTTGCTGACTCAGGATGACTCGGAATCCAGTCAAGCTGGCAATGTTGAGGTAATTACAATTTCCCAGTTCCTCAGAAACATTTATCCCAAGAAAACCAAGGCAAGCCGTCCGGAAGGTTAAATTTTCACATCCAGATGCTTACTTAGACCCCAATTTTATTTTGAAGAAAGCTCAACTCGCCGGTCAGTCCAAACGCAAGACACGAAGCAGTTCGGGCGACTTAGATCCCGGCTTGTCACATGCGTCGGCGGCCAGCAGACCACGTGTCGAGGTGCCACATAGTCCAACCACTTCTCGTCCTAGAGCCGGTCTTTTTAAGCAACCACTTAGTCCCTCAAACTCACTTTATCAGGAATCTTCTCCTTCTTCCGGCGACTCGTCGGCAACACAGCTTCCCGTCTTTACCATCAATCGCGGGTAATCCTTGAATTTGTACTGATTTTATGTACTTAGTCTTGGGCTGTGTCTTTTCCTTAGCCTAATGTTTTGATTTGTGACAACTACATGGCCAAAGCTGTCTTGTCGAAGCATGCTGCCGGGTCATTTTCTGGTGCTGCAGGCCAGAACATCCTAAACCCCCCACCAGAAGAGATGACCACTGAGGTCGATCCCTCTGGAGAAAATAACCCGTAGGCTAGGGTTGAGTCGGCCGCTGACGTAGAGATGACCAATCCGGATGAGCCGGTTTTTATGGATACGCCGGCAGAAACCCAAGGCGTGTCAACTGAGCCATCTTCACGACCGCCAAGCCTGGCTCATCCTTCTAGTCCTGCAATCCATGTGGATGACACCGTTCCATTGGCTGACAAGAATACCCCAGAGGTTGTTATTGTTAAGGAAAATTTCCAAGCTCCTGGTATCTCCACCACCTTGGCCAAAATTATAGCCAAGGATGAGCCGGTGAATTTGGAAAAAGGAAAGGCCAAATTAGAACTTCCAGATCTATCTGCGCTTGATACTGAAGGCGTTCATCAGCAGTACTTGGCCTAGATCACTGAGAGCCGGGAAATTGAGATCAACTTGGTCAATGCCCTCAAGGAAAAGTATGTGGTAAAATTCCTGCCTTTACTGTCTTGTGTTTATATACTATCTTTAGCCCCCAAGGGCCGGCTTAGTATGAAGATGGTGAGCTGGCTCTTTAAAATATTTATACTAGAGGTATCCGTAGGCCCAAGGAACGAGTCATTATGATGATAATGAGTCGGTACTTATGTTCGAGTAAAAAATAGAACACTGATCTAGCCCCCAAGGGCCGGCTTATCTCATTGAGTTAGCCGGGTCTTCATTCATAGGAAGTAAATGTTTGTCTTGTAAGCTCAAAAACCTGTAGCCCCCAAGGGCCTGCCTATTTCTATGAAATAGTCGGGTCTTGTTGTTGTGTGATTGAGAAATTGGCACATTAGCCCCCAAGTGCCGGGTGGATTGTTTACAGCTGCGCGAGACTTTTTGTAAAATGAAAACAACTTTGAAGTGTCGTAGCCCCCAATGGTCGAGTCGCCTTCTATAGGGCGGCTTGAGACTTTGTCGAAATAGCTATTGATAATGTTTGTATGTTTGGCAGGGATTTTTAGAAGATGTTGAATTTGTTGCTGTAAAACTACAGAAACGTCTCCAAAAAGAGATGAGGCTAAAAACTGAATCTGAACTCATGGCGTCTTGTCTTGAAAGCTCTGCTCGTCACGCAAATGATCTTCTGGATCAAGCCAAGAAGTCATTTGAAGAAGAAAAAGATGCCCTTATAAAGCGTGCTGAAAAGGCCGAGGAGCAGCTTGAGACTGTAAAGGAAGAGCATCTTACTATTGTGAAGCAAATAAACGAGATGTTGACTGCCATCATTGGTATGTATTCATAACCCTGTTGTTTGCATTTCCGGGTTATGATGATATGACGGCTCATTGTCTCAATTGTTTTTGTATGTAGGACAAAAAGAACATAGCCTGGTGATGCTGCCCATTGTGAAGTTGAAGGCAATATTTACCTATGTGGAGCAACTATTCACAGGATCTGTCTTTGCCAGTATGGCAGTGAAAAACTTGAAATATCCGCCAAGGAACATCAAAGATATGCTGAAGCAACTGTTGACCGTGCCCTAATGGGTCACCGAATACCAGAAATCGGCGGCTCGGGTTGGAGCTAATATGGCTCTTGCCTGTGCAAAATCGTATTTACTTGAGCTGGATTTGGAAGCCTTAAAGAATGGATTCCCTAAGTTCAAACTGGATGGCTCAGAGTTCTCACATGAAGATTTCGCCAAGTGTATGAAGGTGACTCGACCTTTGGCGACTCCCATAGCTTAGGAAGTTGATCTGTCTCGCTATCATGCTGCATATTCCAACGGCAATGAATGCATCGACGAGCCAAAAGACGAGCCTTTTGAGCTAGTGCCGCCCCGAAGTAAGAGCACCTTTGCTCCCTATGTTGATGCATCAACTATTGTTCCGGGGCCTTCGAATTTTCAATCTCTGAGATCAATCCGGTGGCTACAGAAAGACCAACAGGTTGATGATGAAGATGATTCGGCGGAAACGGAACCTGAGGCAGCTGGCGCAGAAAAACAGTGAAGGCGGGTTGCCACTGGAGATGCACAAGCCGTCAGACAATACTAGCCCCCAAGCGTTGGGCCAAAAACTCGAATATTTTTGTGGCTTCTGATGTGAGCCTGTAATAGGGGTAGTAAAACTTTGAATTGTTCTGCCATGCCTTTGTGCACGTATCTTTTGAGTATTTTGTTGTATGGAAATTTGTTAGTTATTGCTTGACGTCTTGATCTTGCCATGAATCGCCATTCCTCTGGATTTTCATCTATTGATGTAGGGTAGAGACAACTGTTTGGCCCAATGAGCCGCAACTTTTCATGGCACTATGACGGCAATATGAGCCATGCATTATAATAATCAACCAAAACTTTTTGGTTGTTCTGATGAGTGAAGTAAATAACTGGTCAGAGTATGATTGCAGTATCTTAACCAGGATCTCAGTGTTTTGAGCCAGGGAAAAGAGATGGTAACCATGTAAAAAACATCAACATAATATGTACTATAGATTCAAGCTTAAATATTAAATAAGCCGGCATTTTATAGCACAGCTTTTAAGACTGGCTTTTGAAGCTCAAGTCCTTGCTTTCATGAAGCTGGCTTAATAGCCCTTGGTTTATCCTAGCTCTCTGTAAGCCGGCTCTCACGTGACACAAGCCGGTGTTTTAACCTAAATAAGTTTAGGGTCCCTAAGGATTAACTTATCTAGAGTACACGGGGCCACTTTGTTCGGAGAAGCATCTTGCAAACAGGCAGGTTTAACCAAGATTTTGTATTTGTCGGCTTTTTAGCCTAGTCAAGAGGGAAATTATAAATGGCTAACTCGTTGAGTCGGGAGCTCCCAAGTGACTTGTGGTCAAAGAATAAATACTCATGCAATTTTGTAGCTGAAACGACAGATACCCCGAGTTTCGGGGGTGCCGGCTTTATTATATTAAACCCAAAAAGGGTATATACATGAGTATGTACAATGGTATGGAGCCAGTGGCTCTAAGTGTAATATGGCCGAAGATGAGCAATGTTCCATGACCGAGTAGTTTCTTCTCCAGAAGTATATGACCCTTCACAGATGTCAATCAAGTGATATGACCAATTGTTGAGGTTTTTACTGATGGCAAAAGGTCCTTCCCAAGGCGGTGAGAGCTTATGCATCCCTGTTTGATCTTGAATCAAACGGAGCACTAAGTCGCCTTCTTGAAACGTCCGGCTGCGAATCCTGCGGCTGTGGTAGCGACGCAAGTCTTGCTGATATATAGCTGATCGAGCCACCAGGAGGTCACGTTCTTTTTCCAAGGCATCCAAGGAATCCTGACGTGCCTGCTCATTGTCTGCTTCAACATATGCTGTAACACTGGGGGAATCGTGCCGAATATCACTTGGTAGCACTGCCTCTGCTCCGTAAACCAGAAAGAACGGTGTCCGGTTGATCTGTTCGGAGTGGTCCTTATGCTCCAAAGCACTGCCGGGAGTTCCTTGACCCGGCAACCATGGGTGCTCTGTAAAGGAACCATAATTCGGGGTTTTATCCCTCTTAAAATCTCCTAATTAGCTCGTTCAGCTTGTCCATTAGACTATGGATGAGCAACAACAGATAAATCAAACCGGATGTGTTCACACTGACAGAACTATTCCATAGCTCCCTTGGAGAGGTTGGTGTCATTGTCCGTGATAATGCTATGTGGATATCCAAAACGGAAGATCAACTTTTTCAAAAACTTGACTGTTGTCTCAGCGTCACAATTACTGACTGGTTCTGCTTCAACCCACTTGGTAAATTTATCCACCGCCACCAAGAGGTGGGTTTTCTTGTCAGAAGACGGCTTGAATAGGCCGACCATGTCAAGCCCCCAGACTGCGAAGGGCCAAGTGATTGGAATCATACGCAGCTCCTGAGCCGACACATGAGCTTGTCGAGCAAATTTCTGGCATCCGTCACACTTGTGCACAATATCCTCTGCATCTGCGTGAGCTGTGAGCCAATAAAACCCGTGGCGAAAAGCTTTGGCCACCAAGGATCTCGAGCCGGCACGGTGACCACAATCACCTGCGTGGATCTCATTGAGAATTTCTTAGCCTTCTATAGGAGAAACACATCGTTGATACACGCCAGTGCTGCTTCGACGGTGTAACTCGCCATTGACTATAGTCATGGATTTTGAACGCCTGATGATCTGTCGGGTGATGATTTCCTCATGTGGGAGCTCGCCTCGAGTCATATAAGCTAAATACGGCAATATCCAATCAGGGATAGCATGAAGAGCCGACACCAACTGTGCCTGTGGGTCTGGAATAGCTAAATCTTCCTCTGATGGTAACTTGACCGAAGGTTGATGAAGCACATCCAAAAATACGTTGGGGGGAACCGGCTTATGCTGAGAGCCAAGTCTTGACAAGGCATCAGCCGCCTCGTTGAGCCGGCGATCGATATGATCGACTTGATAACCATGAAAATGATGAGTAATGTATGTGACTGCTCGCCGATAAGCCGCCATAAGAGGGTCTCTAGAATCCCAAGTCCCAGAAACTTGTTGGGTGACTAGATCTGAGTCGCCCAGACACCTGACCCAGCTTAAATTCATCTCCTTAGCCACGCGGAGACCATGTAGGAGAGCCTCATACTCCGCTGCATTATTAGTACAAGGGAACATAAGCCGTAACACATAACAAAAAAATTCACCTCTTGGGGAAGATAAGACAACTCCAGCCCTCGAGCCTTCTAATTGTCGGGATCCATCAAAGTGTATTGTCTAGTATGTATTATCTAGTATGTCCATAGGAATTTGCAATTCTGTCCAATCATTAATGAAATCCACCAGCGCCTGTGACTTGATAGCTATGCGAGGTACGTATTTCACCTGGCGAGGACCAAATTTAATTGCCCACTTAGCGATTCGGCCAGTAGCCTCCCGATTTTGTATGATATCTCCAAGAGGGGCTGAGCTGACCACAGTAATTGTATGCTCCTAGAAATGGTCTTTTAATTTTCGGCTCGCCATGAAAACACCAAAGACCAACTTTTGCCAATGCGGATACCGTTGTTTGGACGGAGTTAAAACCTCGCTGACAAAATAGACGGGTCGTTGTACTGGGTATTCCTTTCCCGCCTCTTTGCGCTCGACGACAACTGCAACACTTACTGCTTTAGAATTGGCAGCAATGTAGAGGAGCGTAGGATCTTTGTCAGTCGGGGCAGCTAAAACGGGCGGCTCAGCAAGCTGTTTCTTGAGTGCTTCAAAATCCTCATTGGCCGCGTCCGTCCAGACAAAATTGTCTATTTTCTTCAACAATTGGTAGAGAGGAATCGCCTTCTCGCCCAGGTGGCTGATGAACCGGCTTAAGGCCGCAATATGACCAGCCATGCGCTGAACCTGATTAATATTGTACGGCTTAGCGAGCGAGGTCACTGCCTTGATTTTGTCCGGGTTAGCCTCAATACCACGCTCAGAAACTAGAAATCCCAGCAATTTACCCACAGGAACATCAAAAACACATTTGTCCGGGTTGAGCTTCATCTGGTATACCCGAAGATTATCAAATGTCTCCTTGAGGTCATCCAAAAGCGTCTCCTTTTTCTGAGATTTCATCACAATATCATCAACATAGGCATGAACATTGCGCCCAATCTGTGGGTGCAAACAATTTTGAACGCATTGGTGATAAGTAGCCCCAGCACTTTTAAGCCCAAAAGTCATAGAGACATAGCAGAAAGCTCTGAAAGGAGTGATGAAGGCTATCTTTTCTTGGTCCTCAACAGCCATCTTAATATGATGATAGCCGGAGTAGGCCTCCAAGAAGCACAAACGCTCACAACCAGTTGTAGAATCAATAATCTGATCGATGCGTGGAAGAGCAAACGGGTCTTTAGGACAAGCCTTGTTGAGATCTGTGTAGGCAACACACATACGCCAAGTACCATTTTCTTCAAAACGAGTACTGGATTTTCCAGCCACTCAGGATGGAAAACTTAAACTATGAAGCCAGCAGCTAGGAGCCGTGCCACCGCTTCCCCAATAGCCTTTTGTCTCTCCCCGTTAAAACGATGGAGGTATTGCCGTACATGTTTCATCTTTGGATCCACATTAAGGTGGTGCGCAGCGAGTTCCCTCGGTACTCCAGGCATGTCAGAAGGTTTCCATGCGAAGATGTCCCGATTCTTACGGATGAAATCGATGAGCGCGCTTTCCTATTTGGAATCCAGGCCAGTTCCAATAGTGAACTGTTGAGATGAGTCGCCAGGTGTGAAATCAATCTGCTTAGTATCCTTGGCTGGCTTAGACTTCAACTGAGACTCAGATTCAGTGGTTGGTTTTTTGAGGGGGGTCATATCTTCTGGATCGAAGTTGTCAGTATAAAACTTCAACTCCTCCGCAGCACAAGCAGATTCAGCGTAAGCAGCATCCCCTTCTTCACACTCTTTTGCTATCTTTCGGCTTCCATCCACAGTAATGGTGCCATTTGGTCCGGGCATCTTGAGTTTGAGATAAACATAACAAGGTCGAGCCATAAAACGAGCATAAGCCGGCCGTCCGAACAAAGCGTGATAAGGGCTTTTGATTTTGACGACTTCAAAAGTCAAGGACTCGCATCTGTAATTGTACTCTGACCCAAAGGCAACATCGAGCTTTATTCGCCCAATAGGATAAGCTGACTTTCCAGGGACAATTCCATGAAAAACTGTGGTTGAAGGCTGCACCTTATTCTCGGCCAGATTCATCCGCCGGAAAGTATCATAATATAGAATGTTAATGCTGCTACCCCCATCCATGAGAACCTTCGTCAGGGTATAACCGCCAACTTGAGGTGCCACCACCAGAGCGAGACCACCCGGGTTGTCAACCTGCAGAGGAGGATCTTCTCGGCTCCAAGTAATTGGTTGCTCAGACCAGCTTAAATATCTTGGAACCGCCAGCTCAACTAAGTTAACGACCCTTTGCTTCCGTTTGTGATCCTTCCTGCAAGTGCTGGTGGTGAACACATGATATTGCCCACTGTTTAGTTGTTTGGGATTACTTTGAAACCCTGCTTGATTGTTGTGCTGCTGATCACCCTGTCCAGAACGCTGTTGTCCATTGTTATGACTATCATGATGCTGATAACCAGCCCCCGAGCCACCAGATCCATTGGAGCCTGGACCCGCGAACCCCCGGATGAACCAGCGCCAGACCCGACATGGTGACCCGGATTTCCTCCACCATTGCCTCCTTGAAAATTCTGAAAAGCTTGATTGCGTAACTCCTACATAAAGTGACAATTCTCCCATGAATGAGCAGCCGGCTTATCAGGGAAACTATGCTTGGGACACAGGCCTTTGAGTACCTCCTCATAGTTACATGGCTTATTCCCACTATAAGTCCTGCCGGAGTTGTTATTTCACCGCTGACCCTTGAAACCAGCCTTAGTGTTGGCAACAAAATCTGATCCTCTTTCAGGCTGCTTCCTCTTACCATTATTGCCCTGACCATCGTGATTCCCGTTATGACCATGGCTTTGCTGATGACCTCTGTCGCCATCATTTTTCTTGTGCTTACCAACCTTCTTCTTGTTAGAACCAGGATCTTTCATGCTGTTCGACTCAGCATACCTAGTTAGAACATCCATAAGATATCCCATGTCCTGGACCTTGCGCTTGAGGCGCCCCAACTTCTGGACGAGCGGTTGGAAGGGGCAATTTTTCTCCAAAATTAAAACAGCCTGGGCAGTGGTGATCCCATCAGAGGAGTGGATAATCTCCGCGACCCGGCGAGTCCAATGATGGGCAGATTCATCTGTGTGCTAAACGTAGTGTTGCTAATCTACAATCGTCATAGGACGCTTACAGGTACCTTGAAAATGTTTGATGAAATGCTCCTTCAACTCTTCCCAAGAATTGATAGAGTTAGGTGGAAGATTTTTCAACCACGTACGAGCCGGCCCTTCCAGCATCATGGTCAGATATTTTGCACACACAGCGTCACTAACATCAAGCATATCCATGGATAACTCGTAGCTTTCGACCCATGCCGCCGGCTCGAGGTCAGTCGTATAATTAGGGACTTTGCGAGGCCCTTTGAAATCCTTAGGCATACGCTCACTGTGAAGAGCCGGGCTTAGACAGGGAACTCCCATCGTCCTGCTGCTAACTCCAGCTCCCAACGCCGCCGACTGGGGATCCACAGTAGGCTGTTGAGTCGCCCTTGCTGCTGCTGCTTCTGCTTCCGCTTGTCGTGCTGCTCTTGCTGCATCGACAACCGCCTGGGCATTTGATAATACAGGCCGGGTTGGGGAAGTTTGAGGCTGTTGCCTGCGCCCGTTGCTGCAAACTGCCGGGGACTCCACATGGCGACTCTTACTGCGACTGGCGTAAGACGTGGAATGCATCCGTTCACGGCTATAAGAGTATTGTGCTTGTTGCATCACCGTTGTTTTCAACATCTCTATGGCGTTCCTGGCCTCAATCTCAACTGGAGTGTTCCCGTGGATGGGAAGCGCTTCTAGATTGCGAGTCGCCGCTAACATGTTGTCAACATGGTTGGAGAAGTGACCTTGCGGCGTCTGGAAATGTCACGGCGACGATTGAGCCGGTGGCGGTTGTGCCGGCTCAGTCTGCCGGGCTATTTGACGAGGCAGATCCTCGCGCGGTTGTCCAGCTCTTGGCGTCTGCTGCGGAGTGGGAAACAATTGAGACGGCTCAAGGTTTAATGGAAGCCGGCTCTGGTGTCTCCTCTGGTAAACCGCCTCAGAGGCGTCTCAACGAAGCCCTAACTGCCAAGCCTCAGCTTTCAGGCGCTTTGACTCATTGTGGATATGAGCCTGTAATTCTGCCATCGAAGCATTTTCAACGTCAATATCTTCATGTACCTTGGCCATCTGCTCGCGAAGTTTTATTAATTCCGTATTACGCTCCTCCTGATTTTCTGCAATAACATGCATCCCTACGAGCTTTGCCATCTCCTCCATCAGGCCCATCATGGCTTGAACCGGCGTTTTGCTTGACCCGCCCGCGCCATTTGCTGCTCCTGCTGTCGTTGGATCTTGAGCCACCATGGTTCCTGCCATGTAGACAGTGACCTGACGGAGCGGCTCATGGGACTCCTTAAGAGCTTCAACCTCCGAAGAGCCCCCAAGCCTACCATCATAAAGGGGACAAATCGACTCGGTATCTCCCATGGAAGACTTGCCATCAGAGTTAACGAGGGTGTCCCTATTGCCTGCCGGCTCGTACGAGAGGCTGACTCCTTGGGTGAAGCCGACGAAGACGTGACGCCGGCCGGCTTGACAACGGCCAGGTCGGGCATGCTGAGCCGGCTCGATGATGTCGGCGCATATGTCCGGCTCAGGTACTGACGCACCAATTTTGCCGATGAAGATGTGGATCTTGCCAAAGGGGACCCGATACCCGTACTCAATTGAGTCGGCCTTGGGGCCCCAGCCTGAATTGTCGATGTAGAGCTTGCCGCGGCGACTCTTGGTCATCTGACCAACTGCGTAACTCCCGAACCCTGGAAGAGCTCCCTCCGAGAACTCAACTCCACCGCGCAACAGCCCCACAGTGAGCACCAACTGTCGTGGTTTTGTCACGGCAGATGCCCTCGTGAAAGGACTTAGGTGTGGAGCCATCACTACTAGGTGGCGACTCGAAGGGGTTGATCGGGAACAAGAGACGAGTTTACCCAGGTTTGGCCCCTCAGATGGAGGTAATAGCCTACATCCTGCTTTGTGTGTATTGATGATGATCTCGATTACAAGGGTGCGGAATTGCTAACCTAGCTCTCGAGGGTTTCTTTCTTACCTCACCTTTCTAACTCAGGGGCTCCCCTTTATATATAGGTGGAGGCCCGGAGTTTACAACAGAGTCCGGGTCGCAATACAACCCGTGATATAGTCTAATTCCTACTAGCCCTTTCCCCTTAAGGAAAGGAGAAATCCTTACATTCCTATTTACAAGCCGGCTTGCCGGGTGACGTCATTGAGCCAGCCTCGAGATGAGCCGTCCTCTGGGCCTTGCACTTATTACGAGCATCCTCCTTATGGTCCGCCTTAATAGAATTCGGGTTATAATGTTGGCGAGTCATGCCCGTGGGGTACATCCCCAATAGGTGGCACCATTTTGTTTATAAGGGATGCAAGACATATCAGCGCATGACGCTTGAGTTTCTTAGTACTCTCTCGCATAATGTTGGGCTCGTGCCAAATGCCTATGAGGAGTAGCGGGCCACTTTCTGTCTCTTGGACCAGGACTTCAACATCACTATTGATGAGTGCTGTAATCACTTTGGTTTCCCCAACAACAATGATGATCTTCGATATGTTTATGATTTTACGAACCCGCACCTGAGGCAATCCTTCTAGCAGATGAGCATCGATGGCTACAGGCAAAGAGCCAGTTGCATTGAAAGTCCCGCTATACGTTATTTTTATTATGTTATTACTAACTCGTGGCAGGCACGAGGAGAAGTCTCTAAGGTGAATGATGAGAACATTCTAGTTCTCGGGAAAGCAACAAATTTTGACGTCAATTATTCACCCAACTTAGGGGCAATACTTTTGCTACACCTCGCGCATCAAGCAAATCATGCACAAGGATATATCATGTGTGGAGGAGTGATCACCATGTTGGACACCTCCCTGGGTCTCAACTACTACCACCTTCGGCCCATTTGTCGGTAATGCCTTGTTAATAGTCGTGTTCTTACTAGCGTTGGAATGGTAGTAGTTAGCTATGGTCGTCATTGCATCAAAATTCCTAGAGCGGCATACTTGTTGCCTACTCCTATGCCTAACCATTTCTCCATAGAACATGTAAAATTGCATTATGTGACACGGGATGGAGATGCAGCTTTTGACCAAGAAGTCCTCGAACCTAAACAAGTAGATGAATAAGAACTCACCACAGACAAAGAAGAGGATCCACTCCAAGAGCAGCCACATAAAGAACCCTACACCACCTATGCAGACATGTACAGCCAGGGCTCCATCAATGATATGTGTAACCTCGCTGAGTCCCTTCGAGGCACGTCTGCCTACATGAGTTAGAGCTTCTCCAACTAGAGCAAAGGATGGGCTCCTGACCAGCCGCCACAATGATCCCGTCGGTTTGGACTTGCAAAAGTTTAAGCTTGGGGGAGGTCACTACCACGTCTACATCAAAATGTGGCGGTGTTTGAATAAATTGTAATGAGGTTGTACTTAAGCTCATGGAGCTTCAAAACACTCGTGTTGGTCTATTACAACACTTTGCTTTTTATTTGCTTTCGTTTTTCTTTTTGCCTTTACGATTTTTCGTTTGCAAGTTACTTTTCAAAAACCAAAAAAATAAAATAAGCTTTTCTTTGTTCTTGTTCCGTTTGCTCCTTGGAGTTTGTTTGCATTTTTGTTTTCAGAGGAGTCGATCTACGCCAGACAACGAGGAATGCAAGAATAAGGAAGAGAAGTGTGTAAATTCACAACCCTGAAGGTATGTCCTACGACTCCCATCTTTTGCACTTGAAATACTTAGAGTAGATGTATTAGTAGTATGTGTGATGTGTGGAAGAGGGAGTAAGTGTTGAAAATTAAAACAAAGGTTTTCTTCTAGTAACTGAAATAATTTTGTAGCCTTTGTTCTATTTAGTCTAGATAACCAAGACTTGTCGTAGGACTGTTTTTAAATGAAATGATACCGACTGAGAATAAGTATGCACAAGAGAAAGTCTTCAAAGACTCGGGTGTTGAGAAAATTGTAGAGAAAATGATGTTTGAAATGCTTAACCCCATGTTGTTAATTTTAATTACCTTCATGTCCCTTGTGGATTAAATTTTCTAGAGGAACTTAGTTGAAGGGTGAACGAGATTATGCCAAAAATCAGTGTTGTATCTCTTACATGGTGCTTCAACTTCTCGCTGGTGCCATGGCCCTGCTACTATATGCACATGTACATGTGTAAATGTGGCTTTGACACCTTTCTTGATGTTATGCTGAGGACTCCGCTGGCCAACGAATGCTCCACCAGAGCTATTGCTCGGATTTTGACTATGAGTTTGTTACCGTACGGACTCGCAACACTACAAACTAAAATTATTTGTCTTTCTCTTGAATGGGTGTGTGTGCTAAATAAAGGGGACTGGTCAAAAGAGCTTGAAAGATACATATATAAGAGGTCCATAGTTTTGATAAATTAAGCCACATCAAAACTCTATGCATGATCACTTATTTGGCATAATCCCTTCATGTGACAACCAAAGTTTTAGCAACAATGATTGTGATGAAGTGATTGAGAGGCTTGAGGATGAGATAATTGTGGGCATGTTTATGAGCTCTCTAGCATCGTGTTTTTCTACATGTCTTTCACTCCCTGACTTATGTTTTATGGCTCTGTCGAAGAAAACCTCTTCCGTGCATTCCCGGCAAGCAAGTGTTGTCTAGAATAAATAGAATTGAATGTTGCAAAGTTGTTTTATCTAGTAGATCAAAAACTTTGTGTTGATTATCTTTGCTTCACTAACACTTTCATAATAACCATGCCATTGCTACAACTATACTAAGTTTCGAGGTCAAGAAATGAAGCTCTATCTAGGCGTACTGATCATAAGCAAACCAAAAGCTTCTCGTTATTTTGGTTTAAACAATTGTATTCCTTATGATTAAGATTTCTCTCTATGTTGCTCGAGGAAGATCAAGTTTAAGCTTGGGGAGTTGATGAGGGATATTTTTACACTCATTCACCTTTTTTTAAACTGAGATATTTCACTAAAACTGAGATATTCGCTCCAATATTGCTACTAATGACTAACGAATGCAAAGGATTCCACAAATCCTCTCTTTGATATGTTTCCATAGGAAATGGGCTAAAAAGGGAATAAATCATGTGTGAACATGCAAAGGAATGAAAGAGGAGATAGAAGAAATCAAGAGGAGGCACACCAGAAGAAACATGTCAAAAGACGGTGTTCCATACGACCGTGATCGCTCACATGAGCGGTCATATGGCATGGAAACCAAGGCGCCTCGTCCACCTAAACAACTTTTATAAAGGGGACCATGTTAAAATGTGAACAAGGAGGTCCGCAAGCGAAGCCAGAACATAACCATCTTCATCCCCTTTCATCAACCCTAGTCGCCGCCATTCCCATCTCCACAGACACCATCACCACCATAGTTCATCTTCGTCTAGGTCATACTTGTAATCGTGCATCGCTCAAGGCATCCATTGTAAGACATATTATCAATCTATCAATCTTCAAGATGTGTTCTTCATGCAATCTGATCTCCATGTGTGAGTAGTTTGGTAAGGTATGGGTGAGGCATAGGCATTGCAACCCTCTATATTTGTCATGGGGATCAATGGAAATGCTTTGAATTGACGTCATGTATGTGTGAAATGAAATTGTTTCATAGATGTATCTTGTCTTGTCCGCGTTCTTCATCCCTGCAGGTAGCCAGGATCATGGAGAGCGAGCCACGAAGCGACTAAGGGCAGGGAGAACGTGAAGTTTTATTCTGAACACCAGTGACAGAAGGGTTTAGCATGGTAACACAGATCCAATCCTTGGGGATTCGTGAGGTGTAGTCATAAAACACCCAAAGCTCTTGTCTGATTATTATAATCTTAATTACCGAGGCAACCCCACACGATGGATAGGGCCTTCGTTATGACAAATGATTCTTGATGTAGGACGCGTGCCGGTCAAGAGCTTATTTGGACACATCCCCCACTTTGGTTCGTAACAAGCACATCTCGATGGGTGATTTCCAGCCCACAAATTAAGATCATATCTGGTCCCAACACAAATACATGGTTTTAAGACCTCATACCTTTACCTCTTTTTATTATAAGTGTTTCATCACAATTAGCTTGATTGGTTTGATCAAAAGCTGGAATTATTTCTTCGACAAATGCTTGCTAGAGACCACCGCTTCAAGGAAACCTTCCTCTCGCGGGATCGATAACCCATGGTCACCTCTTGGGGAAATAGGTGTGGGGTAATTTTTGTTCCATTACTGGATCACTAAAAAGGAAGTATCATTGGTATCTTAGCCTAATGGTAACATGACAAAGAGGGACACAATGTTTTGCCCAGGTTCAGGCCCTCTCGAAGAGGTCAAACCCTACATCATGCTTCCGTTGTATTGCTTGTGGATGGGATACAAAGTACAAGATGATCTACATCGATATCATATGTGAATGAATCTAACCCTATGGACTAAACCCCTCGGCTTCTATAGGTACTGGGGGTTTCTGGGGTGTAAGACGGTTACATCAAGGGATAAGCATGCCGATGATTCAAATGTGTCTTGAAGTGTGCGCCAAGTCTTCGGAGGATTCCATATTGAGTATGTCGTGGGGCATGACAAACGTGGCCCACTCTTCGGTGGCCCGAGGGTCCTCGACTCAGCCCATGACTTGGGGGATGACGTGATTAACACCCCCTAATCAATGACACTATCATCAAGGATTTTTGTGCCTACTCTTTGTGTTAGAGTTTTTGTTTCGGTTTTTAGTTTAATTTTTGTTGAAAGTGTTGTTACTTGAAAAACCAAAAAAGATTACCATGGCGCATAATCTCGGAAGCTTTGTTGCTCCTAGCAATAGTTTCATGCATGAACCAATTGCACAACCCGATGTTGCTACCGATGAGTGTGAGATAAAACCGTACCTAGTCTCTATGGTTCAACAAGACCAATTTGGAGGCTTTGCTTCTGAAGATGCCGGTATGCATTTGCATATTTTTTCTGAATTGTGTAACATGACACACATAAAGGATTATGATCATGATGCTTTGAAGTTGTGTCTACTTCCTTTCAATTTGAGAGGAAAAGCAAAAGAATGGCTTGTTGTTTTGCATAGAGGTAATATAACTTCATGGACTAAGTGTTGCAGTACGTTTTTATCTAAATTTTGCCCACCTATAAAGATAATGCAATTATGTTCATAGATAACTAGTATTAAGCAGGAATATTGGGAGGCACTAGCGCTTGTGCGGGGTCGCATGAAGGGGGATATAAGTAATTTTCCTAATCATGGAATGGAAGATGGTTAATTCTACATATGTTTATAATGCCTTAACTCCTATGTCCAAAACTATGCTTGACACTGCTGCAGGAGCAACGATTATGGGTAAGCCCATTGTCTAAGCTAAGAAGTTGCTAGATGATATGCAAGAAAACCATGCCCAAGGGCATGTTGAGAGGGATACCACAAAAAGAGTTAATTCTATGGAAAACACTTTCATTCAGCCGGCTGATGCACACGCGAGCATCCGCCGCTTGCGTAGCCGTCCGGTCAATTCTGATCGAGCGCTCGCGCTGGCCACAAATCAGTCTCGTGCAGTCTGTTTTTTTCCTGCAATAAGGGTCTTTGTTTCAGTAGATTTCTGCAACACATGGCTAGTTTTAGAAAGAGAAAAACGTCAGTGATGAAGTTTTTTTCTGCAACTGGGGTCTTGTTTCAAAAGGTTTTTGCAACATATTTTTTTGTTTTAGAAAGAAAAAGATGTTAAAAACGATTCGATGGTGAAGGTATATTTTCTGCAACAGCCTTGTTTCAGAATCATAGCCCGAGTTGCGGCGTCGGAGGAGCACGCGACGTTAGAGAGTGAGTGGTTAGACATTGTGCAACATGAGGCATGTTTCAGAAACATAGCTCCAGTTGCAGAAAATGTCAAAGGAGCGACGGGCGTGAGAGGTCGTTACTGTCGTGAGAAGTTTTTGCAACAAGACCTATATTGCAGAAGTTTCTGCAACACCAGCTTTGTTGCAATGGTGGAAGACGTAGCTTGTCCGCACGATTATGCCATATAGGACGGCTCGTAACCGGGCCGATCTTTTGAAAAGATCATCCGGCGGACGCGTAGCACTGCCCTAATTCTATTGAATAAAAGAATACAAAGTTGAGTGCTAGACTTGATTAACTCATCTACATAATGAAAGGTAAAGAAGAGGTAAACGTGAATGCTATTACTGAAGAAGACGTTAATGATGTCAAATTTATTGCTCGTAATAGCTACAATCCCAATAGGAAAAATAATGGGTATGCTCTAGATTGCCTTAGCCTAATGATAATGGGCCACCTAATAATTTTAATGGAATGAAAAATGGTAACATAAATACTTTGGAGGAAACTCTGAATTTTTTATTACTAGTTGAGAGTGCACCTAATCCCGGGGTGGTTTTGGTAATTCATAACAACATATAAATCATTGAACTAATGCCTACTCAAAGAATATTTCATGAAAGTTCGATCTAGGTATGGCAATGGTATGTGGATGTGGACCCTTTAAAATAGAAAGGAAAAAAATGTTTGCAAACTTCAAGATTCTACATGTTTGGTTAAGTAATCCAAGATAACATTAGTCCATAGGAAAGCCAATACTATTAAAAGGGGTTGAGATTTTGATCATGGACTAACTGCTCAAGTGCTTAGAGATATTGCTCCAAAACCCCCAGCCACATTCTCACATTCATCTATGTCCACAATCGTAAAGTCTATCTCGGTCCCACCAAAACACATCTATCTGGACCCACCAAGAAACGCTTGACATAGCCACTCCCTAAATCCTAGCGAATGGGTCTCACCTTGATGACCCTTCGGTCCCATCGAAGAGCACTTGTCTACCTTCTGTTACCTATTGATTTTATCTCAGAATTTCCGAGTGGTTTCAATCGGTCTCACCGAAGTGTGGAAAGTGAGCATATGCATCTCACTCATGTGGATGATGATCTCTTGCTTCTTGCACATATTGTTTGCAAGAGAGATTTGTGAACATGAATATATTTCATTCACATAATTACTCTGGTGCATATGACCAAGATACATATGAGTTGTCAAGTTTCCTACTCTTTTGTGCATTTGCATTCCAAAAGCAACTATCCTTAATAGACTGCATACTTGTACGGGGGATTGCTCTAGTCATATGTCTGTCAAAGATTTCATACATTCTATTGCAGATTCCTATTTGAAGCTTTGATGTATGTTGTCATCAATTACCAAAAGGAGGAGATTGATAGCAAACTTGATCCCTTGGTTATTTTGGTAATTCATGTCAACATACATATTGTTGGACTAATGGTTTTCTCTAGCATATTTCAGGAAGAGTTCAACTTAGGCAAGTCAATGGATAGAGATGTGGACCCCTCAAACTGCAAAGAACAAGGACTGGAAAAACCTCCAAGACTCTACATTTTTGGTTAAGTGATCCAAGATCACATTGAGTTCATAGGAAAGTCAATACTGTTAAAAGGGGATGAGGTTTTGATCATGACTCAATTTCTCAAAGTGCTTGAAGATATTGCTCCAAAACCCTCAGCCACATTCTCACAATCCAACCTATATAGAACCAGAAAGTCAATCTCGGTCCCACCGAAACAATCCAACTCGGACCCAACGAGATCCTTAAGACACATCCACTGCCTAAACCCTAGAAACTCGGTTCACCAAGATGACATTCAGTCCCACCGAAGTGCAAGTGACAAGCTTCTGTAACCCATGATTTCACGTCAAAACTTTCGAGTGGAACCAGTCGGAATTACCGAAATGAGGAACTGCTTAGGTCATCACCTGTCGGTCCTACCGAGTGGATCCATCCGGTCTCTCCAAAACATCTAACATTTGAATCTTTTGCACTAGGCGGTGCCTCTGAGAATTCATATCAGTTCCATCGAGTTGTGCAAAAAGTGTGTAACGGCTAGATCTTTTGTTATGGCTATATATACCCCTACACCACCACCTACTCTCACCGAGAGCTACCAGGACGAAGCATACACTTTCCATATCCATTTTTTGAGAGAGAACCACCTACACTTGTGTTGAGATCAGGGCATTCCACTCCAACCATATGATCCTTGATTTCTAGCCTCCCCAAGTTTCTTTCCACCCAATCCCTCTCTTATACCAAGCCAAATATGTGAGAGTGTGATTGAGTGCAGATGAAACTATTTTTTGAAGCAGAAGAGCAAGGAGTTCATCATCAAGAACACCATCTATTACCTTTTGGAGAGTGGTGTCTCCTAGATTGGTTAGGTGTCACTTGGGAGCCTCCAAATCTTGCGGAGTTGAACCAGGGAGTGTGGCACCCCGGCTCAGAGGAGACCGGAATGCCCCGTATTCCAGCCCAGGGACAAGTCTTCTGGAATACGACACTGTTGGCATAGAACAAATCAACTCTTTATTACCCTGAATAAGGTTACAAGGGTACATGGATTACATCGGCACGGCGATACTATGCCTGCTTAGGGTAGTTCTACGCTAGCAGCGGAACAACGACGGTGGTGATGGACTCCACTCCGCAGGGACTCTGGCTGGAACACGTATCCTAGCTCGCAAACTCGAGATCCTCGACAAGCAAGCAATCATGGCATGACCTGCAAACTGGCATGACACGCCAGGTGAGTTCTTTGAATGTACTCGCAAGCTCACAACAGACATCAGCATTAAGGCAAGACAACATCATAGCAATCAAGATTAGGTAAAGATTTATCATTACCTAAGGGATAATTGAAAATAACAATAACAGGCTATTCTCCCTGTACTCTGGTGACCAACTCGTGATCACTCCAAGAACATCCAGCGAATATCCTCAAGATTGTTACCAAGACTTGTCAGCGGCATGATGCTCAACTGCTACCATATTCAGACGAGTTCTTCCATCATTATGGTCACTGATGTGGTTGACCACCTAGTGAGGCCTGGACGGACTGTCCAATACCGTGGACGCGGCTATTCGAATAGATTTTACACTCTGCAGAGGTTGCGCACTTTACCCACACCATGGAGCACCTGGCCTCGTGATCCCATTCGGGTGGACCAGTGTTGCTCCAACGAAACCCGCCTGACCCGTGACTCTCCCATCGTACCACCGGCAATCATCCTCCCCCGGAGTCCTGCCCTGGGTGGCCCATGTGTCACCTCGTGACACCTGCCACCATGGTGGCCAAACAAACTGTCCCAAACGGGGACCTGGATCCAAATAACTCAACTGGGCTCACAAGGCTATCGCCGCCTACCGGGCCAGGGTAGCGTGCACGCATAACCTTCCCTGTCGGGTGGTACCGGTGAAAGAGCACACGATCAGACCAAGTCAAGGCCGTCCCATACCGACAAATGTGGCTGCACGGATAAGTCCGGACAGGTGACTCTCGATCAACCAACTAAGTATCTTATCCCCGAGTAATCGTTCCGTCATGGCTGACACTCCGATATCACAGTAATCCAATAACCAATATGCTCAAGCCACTGCTACTGATTCATACCCACAAACTGCCGGATGAAACCCAAAATAATCATAGACAGTAATCTCTTAATCCATCCACATCATGGTATCATCAAGCGGGTAAACCACTAGCCACTAGCAATCCAGTCCTTAACATGGTGGTCGCCTATGTAAGAATTTACTCAAGCATTGCATAATCTAATCCACTTCACAAATAATCATATTTGCTATTAAATTAATTAGTTTAACTATGATATTGCAATGCAATTATGCAGATGAGGGTTGTGGCTTTCCTGGGGTTGATGGAACCATCAGGAAGAAGTGTGGAGGGTCTGCGGAAATGATTGCCGGAAACAGTTCTCTCTCGGAGGGGGCTGTTTACGGGCAAGGGCAGAATGGTCATTTTCGCAGTGTCAAAACATTATGAAAATGGTACCGACATGACGGGCTCGAAGAGACGAAGAAGTGGGCTTTGGAATCACCTCAATCGGAGTAGGGAGTGAAAAGATATAGCCAGTTGAATGCGAGGGACCCATTTGTAAAAAGAATATCCACAGACAGGCCCCTGGCTGCAAAACAGAAAACGCCTTCCGAGAAATACGTTTTCCCAAAGCGAAAACGTATTTACAAAAAGAAGTCTCCACTTAGCTGACTGGACCAGAGCTTCTGTGGCTGACGGGTGGGGTCGAGGGCAGCTGGGCCCGCCTGGCCTAGCTCGTCTCCTTCCTCCCGCTGCTCCCCCGACAGCGAACAGAGGAGGAGCGAGACAGAGGAGCTGCCGGCGCTGCCCTGGCCGGCTCCGGGCACCTCCAGCGATGCCCCAGCTACCAATCTGCTCAGGGCGACGCCGCGATTCGCGTGGGATGCATTAGATTCCCCGGGGAGCTCTAGGTTGAGCGGGGCACCGACCGCGGCGGACGGCGGCCTCAGGCGCCGGTGGTCTTGATGCTACGGTCCACCCGAGGAGAAGGCGAAGAGGTGGGGAGGCTCTGCGTGCTCCGGGTGGTCCTCTGACAGTGGTTAGAGAGGGAGGGGATGCTCGGCTCGCCGGAATTTAGCCGGGCACCGGCGGCGGGCACGGCGGTGATAGGCGGCGAGGAAGAGCTCCGGGGCTGGATGGAGGGCTCGGGGAGGACCAGGGGAGTGAGGAGAGGAGGATGGTGAGCTCGAACGGGCTCAGGAGAGGCTATATATAGGCGGGGCGACGCGGGTGACCGAGCACGGCCGCGGTGACGCGTACACCGGTGCACCGGAGCTTCGGGAACCCGCACGGAGGACGGGAGAGGTGTCCAGAGGGCTCACAGAGGAGCAGAGAGGGCTCCGGCGAGGTCGGGAAGGATCGGGACGGCGCAGGCAACCGGACACGGCGGCGGCAGAGACAGGCATGTCACGGGCGTGGCTGTCGCACCGCGTAGGAGGGGACATGAGAGGGGGAGAGGGGTCCAGAAGGAAGACAACGTTGAGGGGAAGCCCCTAGACACGGCTAGGTGTCGAGGGAGAGGAGGAAACGGACGAGCACAGCGCCACGGTTTGCCAGAGCATGCAGACGTGCTTGCCAGCCACGCGGTCACCGCGTGAACAGGCGCACGCGGTGCACCCTGACCGGCCTAATCATGTCGAGGAGATAAGGCGAGCAGAGGAAAGATCCAAGGAAGAAAGGAACAAGCATAGCGAAGCTTGAGGTGACCACAGCTTGCTGGCAACCATAGGAACAACAAGGTGTTTGATGGGAGATGAGGGAGATTGATCAGGAAATAGACTCTGGCATTTGTCTGAGAGTGATCACACACTAAGATGAGTATTGTGGCCAAGTTTCAGCCCAAATGGAGGAGTGTAGTTAGCACTTGCTGTTCAAATGACCCCACTGACCAGAAATGCAAATCTTGATGTGGCACTCACAAACTGGCTTGGATTGTGCTGAAATTTGGAGGAGGTGAGTTATATAGTCATATTAAGACACTGTATAAATTTCATACCATTTGGATAAACCAAAATGGTACTTCCTTCACACAGCATCCTGTTGGACAGAATCTTAGAAAAATAACTGAGGATAAATGGCTAGATGGAATGAGACCAAATCTTGTGGAGAGGTGTTATATGAGTGGGAGAATGTCCTGGTAAAATTTCAGAAATTATGGAGGAACACAAAATACAGTTGCTTCACAATCCAAAATAATGACCAGAAACAAAGATTTGATGATGTGGTCACATAGTTGAAGGGATGATGTTCAAATTTTGTGTAGAGTGTTAATTTGAGCATATTGAGATCATGGAAAAATTTCAACTCATTTTGATCAACCTAGCTAGCACTTTCTTCACAAAGCTTCCAAGTGATCGGAAACTTTGGAAATTTGCCAAGGAAGATTTACTAGCCAAGTTGAGTTGAATTTTGGCATGTGGCAATGATATGGATAGGAAATAGTGCAAAAAAAGTTTGAGAGCAAGCAAGCAAATATAAAGGGTACTTGCTTCTCAACTTGACAGCTAGGGCAGAATCAGAAAAGGAATACTGGTGGGATATTTCTGAACATGGCAAGGAAAGGTTTTGACATATCTGAGGAAGATATGACCCAAACAATTTATGAGAATTTTTTGGGAATTTTTGGAGTGATGGAGATGTGGGCTGCTTCACAACCCAAGGCAGACAGGGTTATTCCTTTAATAGAAAAAGGAATATTCCCAAGAAAAAGAATATTGGGATTGGTTCAAGATGGAAATGACATGGTCTTGGGATGGTTTAGAGGTTGGCAAGTCACTTGGGAAGAGGAATAAAGGTTGATCCCTCCAGGTTCCAAGACTACCAAGCCACAAAAAAGCAAAACCAGACCAAAATCAAAAGAAAAAGAAATGGGCAAAATCCAGGGTGTTACAGGGAGTTTGTAAGGGCAAGGAGATTACCTACTCCATCAAGATCTACCCTGAGTGAGGCTAGTCCTTCGTGGACATAAGCCATGGTGGAATAGATAAGGTTGCTTCTTCGTGGACCCTTCATGGGTGGAGCCCTCCATGGACTCGCACAACCATTACCCTCCATGGGTCTCCATAAACGTGGACATACAATAGCACCTTCTATCGGAACCATGCAAAAAATCAATGTGTCTTCATTGTGTTTGATCGCCCTATCTCTACCTCCCTTTTCCTTCTTGCACTTGCATGATATTTATATTCCGCCGCTCAACCTCTAGATATGCCTGTGTTGGATGTATTGGTTGCAATTTAACTTGTGCGAAAATCTGCCTAAATTCCAAGAAAAATAAAAAGTGCACCTTCGCCATGTTAAGTGTCTATTCACCTCCCCTCCCTCTAGACCCCTCTTCTCGATCTTTCACAAGTGGCCCCAGTACTTCTACTATAGATTTGCCCAAGACAAAGAGTGACCGGATGTAACATCTATCCTCAGCTAGCCACAGGTTTGAGCAAGGCTTAGCTAACATTGTGAAGAACCAGAAGATCTTAGATCGGATTGTTGAGACAAAATTTCACACTCTAGATGTCAAGGTGACAAAGATGGCCATAGATCTGAAGAATATCAAGGAGGATGTTGAGGCAGGAATGAGTGATCCAGATGAGCAGAGGGCCACTCAATATGAGGCTCACCCTAGAACTGCTCCCACCATGTTTTGACCTCCTATTGTATGGTAAACCCCCACAACATTTTCTTTTATTCCAAATACATAGTTACAAAAGTCACAACATGATAGATTTGCTCCCACAGTTGCCCTGACTATTATTGTGCCACCGCCAGTGACTACACCGCTAGTCTAGCAAACATCATTAGAGGCTTTTGTAGATGCTCTTCTATCCACTCCATCGACCCACACCAGAGCTTCCAGCCAGAGAACTTCATCATCTCCTGCAACCGCGGATCGAGTCCAGAATGACGTTTAGCTCTAAATCATTTGATCCTTTTGGTAACCTATTGCCAAAGGGGGAGAGTGATATTACTACTACAGGAAGGTCCTAAGATGACATATGTATAGGCGACCCTTCGACCAAACTGTGTGCGATGCATGAATCGCAAGCGGTATGGTTATAGAACCATCTCCAATAAATTGAACTGTGTGTGATGGGTAATCCATCAAGCACGATTCATATAAGATCTGCGTGTATGATGCGCGGCATACAATTCTTTCATATGAAGTATTTGCGATGAGCCAAAATAATACAAACGATTCGGCGTAACAAGGTGTGTGTGATACCCGGCAAACAGGTCACTAGGATGAACTGCCTGCGATGACCCAAAATAACACAAACGATTCGGCGTAAGAGGATGTGTGTGATACCCGGCAAACATGTCACTAGGATGAACTATTTGCGATGAGCCAAAATAACACAAATGATTTAGCCTAAGAGGATGTGTGGTGATACCCGGAAACAGGTCAGTAATCAGAATTGTGTGGGAAGACCGACAATAACACAAATGATTCCTAATAATAAGATATGTGTGGTGTGGGCAAACGCTTACTGGTAAACACTTGTATGTGCTTGTTGAAATCATCACCGACGTGTTCATTAGTTTAATCGTATGCAATGTGATTTGCTCTGTCTGCACAACATCTATGCTCTGTCAAAAGAACAACAACATATATACTTATAAAAACATGATTGCATAACCACAATAAATATCTGATTACATAACTGACTGCAGATAACATTTGCATGGCCCGTAAACCCTCTATGGGTGTCCACTTCGCCATGAATGGTGGACTACCCCTCGTCGTCAGCAGCCGCTGGGAGCGCCGCTATTGGAGCCGCGTAGGGTATCCTCTCTGTATTTGTCGTCATGAGTGTGCTTCTTGCATTGTGGGGAAAGTTTGAAGAGAGACAAGAGGTTAAATGGTCGGTGGTGTAAATGGGGGCTGGAGTGCCTGTAATCGGCACGTCTTGTCACTGATAACCCACAAGTATAGGGGATCGCGATAGTCTTCGAGGGTAGCATTTCACCCAAATTTGTTGATTCGACACAAGGGGAGCCAAAGAATATTAATGAGCCTTAGCAGTTGAGTTGTCAATTCAACCACACCTGGAATATAATATCTCTGCACCAAAATATTTAGTAGCACAATAGTTAGATAATTTTGATAGTTTCAGTAATGGTAGCAATAGTACCAAGAACAGTAACAGTAGTAGTGTGTGATGTTTGTAACAGCAACATCAAGAGTAGTAACTTAGCAAAGATCAATATGAGAAAAACGTAGGCATTGGATCAGCGATGGATAAGTATGTTGGATGACATTCATCATGTGATAGTCACAACCTAGAGCGATACACAATAGGTCCAATTCTTCAATGTAATGTAGGAATATATTCCATATAATTATACGTGCTTATAATAAGAACTTGCATAACATATTTTGTCCTACCCTCCCATGGCAGCAAGGTCCAAAGGGAAACTAAGGGATATTAATGCCTCATTTTAATAGAGAACCGGAACAAAGCATTAACACATGGTGAATACGTGAACTCCTCATACTACGGTCATCACCGAAGATGATCCCAATTTATGTCACTTTGGGGTCTACGAACCATAACACATAATAGGTGCATATAACTTGCAAGATATGATCTAAAACAATCTCATATTCATAGAATCAAAATAGGTTCATATCTGAAATCATGGCACTCGGGCCCTAGTGAAAAGCATTAAGCATAGCAAACTCATAGCAACATCGATCTCAGAACATATTGAATACTAGGGATCAAGCCCTAACAAATTGACTTGATTACATGACAAATCTCATCCAACTCTATCACCGTCCAGCAAGCCTTCGAAAGAATTACTCACTCCCGGTGGTGAGCATCATGGAATTGTTGATGGAGAAGGGTTGATGATGATGACGACGATGAATCCCCCTCTCTGGAGCCCTTAGGGGACTCCAGATCAGCCCGCCTGAGGAAGAACAAGAGGTGGTGGTGGTTCTGTCTCGTAAAACGCGGTGAATTTTTTTCTTTGATTTGTTCTCCGCAAGACGGTACTTATGGAGTTGGAATTAGGCCAGTCGGAGGTCCGAGGGGCCCATGAGCCTACATGGCGCGCCCTGGGGGTGGGAGGTGGGCACGCCATGTGGCCCCCCTCCGGTAGTTTTCTTTGCCAATATTTTTTTATATATTCCAAAAATAATCTCCGCAAATTTTTAGCTCAGTCTGAGAACTTTTATTTCTGCAAAAAAAACAATAGCATGGTAGTTCTGCTAAAAACAACATCAGTCCGGGTTAATTTCATTCAAATCATGCAAATTAGAGTCTACAACAAGAGCAAAAGTACTTGGAAAAGTAGATACGTTTGGGACGTATCAACTCCCCCAATCTTAACTCATTTCTTGTCCTCAAGCAATTCAGTTGACAAACTGAAAGCGATAAAGAAAAGCTTTTACAAACTCTTTTGTTCTTGTTGTTGTATATAAGCTTAGAAAGTGTTCAAGTTTTCAACAGGATTATGGACTAACCATATGAATGATAACATTTAGATCTTATATCTACTCATATCAATAGCATAACCTACTAGAGAGCAATAATAAGATATCTCGGATGCCAATAGTTTGTCAAAACTATTATGATATAATATGATAGCTTGGTCTAGCCCTTCCTGAGACCGCAAAACATAAATGCAAAGCACCTCTGAAGTTCAAGTAGTGAATAAACATTGTAATTCAGGGTAGAAGAGATCCAAACATGTTCACATTCAAAATTAAATATACTCAATGCATAAGAATGACAATAGCACTCTCAAAGTTGGTGCTTTAATGAGAACTTGATGACTCAACAGTAAAAGTAAATGGAAAGGCCATTCATAGAGGCAAGCAGATATTTGTACAGGTGCCAAAGCTCATAATTTTAAAACACAGGTGGATAAGTTTTGAGTGGTGTGCTTTTCCTATCAATGTTACAATAGAGGATTTCAATATCTTCCATGCCAAACACATTTTCGGTGATTCCGAAGCGGAAAGGTAAAGTTTTACTCCCTCTCAACCATACAAACACAAACCATGGCTAGCCGAATTCAAGGGTGCTCTCCAAACAATCAAATTTCCAGGAGGAGTTTGTTTTATTATATTTTTTTATTTTTTGGATTGCAGGACTCAGCATCCCAATTACCGTCCTCTCTCGTGCAATGATAGGTGAATAAACACCCTCATGAGAATAACCCACTTGGCATAGAAGATACTGAACGCCAAGTCGCTCCATGAGCAGCACAAGCAGACAAAAGAATGTTCATTTGAATGATTAGAGGTGGCACATGCAAATTTACTTGGAACGGCAGGGTAATACCACATATAGGCAGTTATGGTGCACTCATCTGGAACAACTTTAGGTTTCAGGATTTTGGACGCACAAGTGGTATTCCCGCTTAGTACAGCTGAAGGCTACAAATAGGTTGAGAAGCGACCAACTAGAGAGCGAGAATGGTCATAAGCATGCATTGTGAATAATTAACATGCGATACGAGCATGGGTAGGATATAGATGCTCTGAACATAAATATCCTGAAGGTTGCATTGGTTTTCAATCAACTACATGTTTGAACATGTGCCAAGTCAAGCCACTTGAATTATTCAGAGGTGGATACCATACTAACATACTACATCATAACGATTTTAATTCATGTTGACACACAAGATGAATCATTATCCACTCCTAGCTATTTAAGCATGGCATGAGCAACTATAATCTCTAATGGTCATCAAAAACATGTTTACTCATAATATGTTGAATCAAGATCGACTGACCTAAACATATTTACAAAAAATGGAAAACAAGAAGTGTTCATACCTTCATCCTTTCACCCCAATCACTTCATCAAATTATCGTCATTATTGTCTTTAACTTTCACGGCCGAATGATGTGAAAATAATAATAGTGCAAGTGTGTTGTGGACAAAGCTGGAATCTGCGAAACAATTTATTCAAGGGAGAAGACAAGGTAACATTGGCTCTTTGTTAGATAAACAATATTGCATATGAGAGCCACTCAACAATTTCAGAACAGTCTTCTCCTTACGACGACTCAAAGAAAAGAATTTTAGAGAAACATACTGAAATATTTTTGGAGTTTTTAGTTTTTCTTAAGAAAGCAAAAAAGAATAGAGGAAACACAAGAACGAGAAAAACTATTTACACGGGAAATCTCCCAACAAGCAAAATAAGAATAAGAAATCTTTTTGGGTTTTATTTCTAATAGTACAAACTAGAAAAGGTAAAAAATAAAAACTGAAAAGAAGCGAGAATTATTTTTGGGTTTTGGCAGTTTTTTAAACACACAAAAGAAAGCGAAAATAGAATTGAACATGGATATACAATGAAAAAGGATGAACACCGACAACTGGAATGAATGTGTGGTACATGAATGTAATGTAGGTGGGCAATACGTACTACCCCAAGCTTAGGCTTTTGGCCTAACATGGTCTATGGCCACAGCTAGTAATAATCAGGTCCAGGCTGGTACTAAGGCTTTTGAGGGTCCCACTGATATGTAGGCTTCGATGATGGCTCACCCTCTCCATGCTGGTACCATGCTATTGTAATAAAGGTATTTAGTAGCTAAAATCTCACCCTCTCCATGTCTATGGGAATCTCATAATATCCAGCGAGGCGAGAGGCATAGATACTACCAAAGATGGAACCCTTACAGCGGTTGGTGTTCAGCTGCTGTGCAACAATAGCCCCCAAACTAAAAGTATTGTCACAATATAGTGCACCACTCAAAATAGCAACGTCAGGAGAGCTGAGCGTTCCGCTCTTCCACCTACCGGTGATGCATCTCGCCGCAAATAATGAATAGTAACTTAAAACAAGAAAATGCAGACTAGCGACCCTAGCACCAGAAAGTCCTCTCGTATCCCCCATAGTAACTGCATTTATGAAACCATTACGTCTCTAGGACGTGGCTCTAGGGGGCTGCCTTCATTAGGAATTTTGCAAACATGTGAGAACCTGTCAAGTGTCATTTCCTTTTCTTGGTCATATAGGTGGAACGATATGGTGGGTGGATCTCTCCTAGCATGAAAGTGAAATTTTTGCACGAAAGTATTCGTGAGGAGGTGATACTGATCACACTTATCTACAAGGAACGCAGTGAGTCCGGCTCAGTCCGCCAAGTAATAGAAATCCTCATTGATTCCCGCGTCCCTCAAGAATGTGTCGCATGGCCACTTGCACGGCCGCACCTCGGCTGCGCGAGGAAGATGGTACTTGGGCTTCTCCTTCAGAGTTTCCTTGGAACTCTGGCTTGAAGAACATATCAATATGCTTTTAAGCATATTTCTTTTCCTCTTAATTTTTTTGAAATTTTTAGTCCCTCAAGATAAAAGTGAACAGAACTCAGTAAAATTGATAACAACTACTCCCACAAGTGCCTAGAGGCTATATCATGTATCAAAACTACTTTGAACCATACAAATTCAACATGCAAGCTCATATACATGGTCACCAACAGTAGTAAAAATTGCAAAACACAAAGCACTAGAACAAAACTAATTGGAGCATTGGAGGAGTCACATACCAAGGAGTAATTCCATAAAACAGTTTCAGAAATGGAGTTCCGAGCAAAGAGATCGAAAATCACTCAAAATTGAGCAAGAACTCGGGCTAGGAGGCAATGGTGATTTTTTCTGGAGGTAGGAGGAAGAAGTGGCCTAGTGCACTAAGTGAGTGGGTCCCTGTGGGACCCACGAGCCTATTAGGCGCGTGTTGTGAGCTCGTGGCACACAGGTGCTCCCCTCTGGGATGTGTCTAGTGCTAAAAATTCTTATATATTGTAGGAAAAAATAATACTAAATTTTCAGGTCATTCCGAGAACTTTTATTTTTGAGACATTTTTATTGCATGGATAATTCAGAAAATAGGATAATCATGACATTTCTCTTTATTAAAACTTTGAATATCAGGAAATAAACTAGGGGTACAATAGGTTGAGCTTACTAAATTTATCGACCACATGCCCCTCAGAGAGAATCCATTAATAAGGTTGATCAAGTCTTATTAACAAATCGTTTTTGAATAACATGAAACCAAAAAAAATCGTATAACACTAGGTTACCTCAAGGGGGATATGCATTTCCCCAACAATACGAACTCATATCTCTTTTTGACAGTAGGAAGAGGAAATTTGAATTCCTCAATAGTGATTGTCTCAATTTGGTTAATGGAGTTTATATTATTCACCAAACTTTGTTTCTTTGTGAAGTATACCGTATGTTGCTTACCATTGACATGAAAAGTGACCTTGCTTTTGTTGAAATCAATAACAGCCCTTGCAGTACTCAAAAAGGGTCTACCAAGGATAGTCGACATACTGTCGTCCTTAGGCATATCAAGAATAACAAAGTCCGTTAAGATAGTAACATTTTCAACCAACCACAACAAGAACATCCTCACAAATACCAATAGGTATAGCGATGGATTTATCAGGCATTTGCAAAGATATTTTAGTAGGTGTCAGTTTATCCAAATCAAGTCTTCTATATAAATAGAAAGGTATAACACTAACACCGGCTCCCAAATCACATAAAGTAGTTTTGACATAATTTCTTTTAATGGAGCAAGGTATAGTTGGTATTCCTAGATCTCTTAATTTCTTAGGTAAAACAATATTTGCAAGCATGGTGGAAATTTTAGTTTCAGGTATCTTACTTTTATTAGTGACAATACCTTTCATATATTTAGCATAAGGAGGCATTTTCAAAATATCCGTCAAACGTGTGCGCAAAAAGACGGGTCTAAGAATTTCAGTAAAGCGCTCAAAATCCTCCTCATCCTTACTTTTAGAGGTTTTACTAGGAAATGTCATGGGTTTTTTTAAGCCATGGCTCTCTTTCTCTACCATGTTTTCAAGCAATGAAGTCTCTTTTATCATATCTTCTATTCTTATGAGGTGGGTTATCAAGATCAATAGCAGGTTCTATTTCTACTTCATTATTAGGTTCTTCATTTTTTTCTAGTCAAGCATCAACATGAACATCATCATTATCATTATCACCAGGTGGATGTTCATTAACAGATTGTGTCTCAGCATCAGAAATAGAGACATCATTATGATTCTCAGAAGGTTTTTCTATAACATGTTCACTAGAAGAATGCAAAGTCCAATCATATTTCTTTTTCTTTTTCTTCTTAAATGGACTAGGTGTGTCATTAATAATGCTCTGAGAATCTTGCTCAATTCTTTTAGGATGACCTTCAAGAAATAGAGGGTCTGAGTCATTCTGCCTCCTCTATTCACAACTCTAACAGCACGATCATTCATATTATTGTTCATTTCATTAAGCAAATCATTTTTTGACTTAGAGACTTGTTCTATCTCAGTATGAACCATGGATGAATGTTTACTTAAACCCTTAACATCACTAGCAATCCTAAACATCAAGCCACTTAAACGCTCAATCATCATGGCATTTTGTTTCAATTGATTTTTAACATACATATTAAAGCTATCTTGCTTAACAATGTAACCGTCAAATTCATGCATGCATTGACTAGCGGTTTTATTATTGGGAATATCACCCTCATCAAATCCATAAAGATAATTTACCTTTACTACCTGTGTCGGGATATCGTCACCATGTATTTCTTCAATAGATGGTAAATTCTTGACATCTTCAGACTTAATGCCCTTTTCTTTCATACATTTCTTAGCTTCTTGCATATATTCTAGACTAGGGAATAAAATACCTCTCTTCTTTGGAGTTGGTTTTGGTGGTGGTTCAGGAAGTGTCCAATCATCAGCATTCTTCAATATATTATTAAATAGTTCTTTAGGTTGTCCAATAGTTCGTTCCCTGGAAGCACAACCAGCACAACTATCTAGGTAGTCCCTAGAAGCATCGGTTAGTCAATTATAAAAGATATCAAGTATTTCATTTTTCTTGAGAGGATGATCAGCCAAAGCATTAAGTAATCGAAGAAGCCTCCCCCAAGCTTGAGGGAGATTCTCTTCTTCAATTTGCGCAAAGTTAAATATTTCCTGTAAGGCAGGTTGTTTCTTATGAGTAGGAAAATATTTTGCAGAAAAGTGATATATCATATCCTGGGGGCTACGCACACAACCAGGAGAAAGGGTATTAAACCATTTCTTAGCATCAACCTTGAATGAGAAAGGAAATAACTTAAGAACATAGTAGTAGCGAATCTTTTCCTCATGAGCAAATAGGGTGGCAGTGTCATGTAGTTTGGTAAGGTGTGCCACAACAGTTTTAGTTTCATAACCATAAAATGATCAGATTCTACCCAAGTAATTAGCTCGGGATCAATAGAGAATTCATAATCTTTATCAGTGACAAAGATGGGAGAAGTGGCAAACTTAGGATCATATTTCATTCTCTCCATCATAGATTTTTCTTTCAGCTTACCCAGCAATTTCTTAAGATCAACTCTATCATTGTAAGCAAGGAAGTCTCTAGCTATCTCCCCATCCATAACATAACCATCGTGTATATCAGGCATTTCAACTCTAGAAGGAGAGCTAGGTATAATAGGTGAATCATTTCATTAGTTTCAACATTTTCAATTTCTTTGGATCTAGCAATATGAGCATCAAGTAATTCACCTAGTGGCACAGTTTAAGTTCCATCTAGCATAGTAGTAGCATCATCATGAGTTTCATCAAATACAGAAGTAGTATCATTAATCACTTGCGACATATCAGAGTGAATAGTAGGTGGAGGTGTCGCAAGCTTACTTAAAACAGAAGGTGAATCAAGTGCGGAGCTAGATGTCAGTTCCTTACCTCCCCTCGCCTTAGAAGGTATGATCTTAGTTCTGGAGTCCTTCAGTTTATTCATAGTGAATAATAGATATCCAAGTGAACTCAATAAATACAACTATGCTCCCCAACAACGGCGCCAGAAAAAGGTCTTGATAACCCACAAGTATAGGGGATCGCGACAGTCTTTCACAGTAGTATTTCACCCAAATTTGTTGATTCAAAACAAGGGTAGCCAAAGAATGTCTCTTAGGCCTAGCAGTTGAGTTGTCAATTCAACTACACCTGGAATAGAGTATCTCTGCAGCAAAGTATTTAGTAGCACATTAGTTTGATAGTTTTGATAGTTTCAGTAATAGTAGCAATAGTAACATGAACATTAACAGTAGTAGTGTGTGATGTTTGTAATACAACAGCAGTAACAGTAGTAACTTAGCAAAGATTTATATGAGAAAAGCGTACGCATTGGATTAGCGATGGGTAAGTATATTGGATGATATTCATCATGTGATAGTCAGAATCTATAGCGATACACAATAGCTCCAATTCATCAATGTAATGTAGGCCTTTATTTTGTATATAGTTATACGTGCTTATAATAAGAACTTGCATAACATCTTTTGTCCTACCCTCCCGTGGCAGCGGGGTCCAAAGGGAAACTAAGGGATATTAAGGCCTCCTTTTAATAGATAACCGGAACAAAGCATTAACACATGTTGAATACATGAACTCCTCATACTACGGTCATCACCGGAGATGATCCCAATTTATGTCACTTTGGGGTCTACGGATCATAACACATAATAGGTGCATATAACTTGCAGATAGGATCTAAAACAATCTCATATTCATAGAACCAAATAGGTTCAGATCTGAAATCATGGCACTCGGTCCCTATTGACAAGAATTAAGCATAGCAAAGTCATAGCGACGTCAATCTCACAACATTGTGGATAGTAGGGATCAAGCCCTAAAAATTGACTCGATTACATGACAAATCTCATCCAACTCCATCACCGTCCAGCAAGCCTACGAAGGAATTACTCACTCTTGGTGGTGAGCATCATGGAATTGTTAATGGAGAAGGGTTGATGATGACGACGGCGACGAATACCCCTCTCTAGAGCCCCAAACGGACTCCAGATCAGCCCTCCCAAGGAAGAACAAGAGGTGGCGGCAGCTCTGTCTCATAAAACATGATGAAAGTTTCTCTCTGATTTTTTTATTCGCGAGACGGTACTTATGGAGTTGAAATTAGGTCACGCGGAAGTCCTAGGGGCCCACGAGCCTGCATGGCGTGCCCTTGGGGGGTGGGCGCGCCACGTGAGCTCATTGCTGCGTGGTTGTCCCCCTCCGGTAGTTCTGTTTGCCAATATGTTTTATAGATCCCAAAAATAATCTCCGCAAATTTTCAGCTCAATCCGAGAACTTTCATTCAAATCATGCAAATTACAGTCCAAAACAAGAGCAAAAGTGTTTGGAAAAGTAGATACGTTTCGGACGTATCAGTCAGCGCGTTCTCGACGGATAATTGCAGTGCAAGCTTGAGCACCGCACGCACATGTGTTTCGTTTGGCCATGCGTCGGCTCGAAGAGGCGTCAACATATCGTTGGTGAGCCTGTTCCCATGAAATCGTGCAGGTGATACGTCTCCAACGTATCTATATTTTTTGCTTGTTCCATGATGTTATATTATCATTCTTGGATGTTTTACAATCATTTTATAGCCACTTTATATCATTTTTGGGACTAACCTATTGACATAGTGCCAAAGTGCCAGTTGCTCTTTTTGCTTGTTTTTTACTTCGCAGAATATCAGTACCAAACAGAGTCCAATCGTGACGAAACTTTTTGGAGATTTTTTCTGGACCAGAAGACACCTAGTGGGCCAAAAAAGAGCTAGGAAGGTGGGCTGTGGAGAGCACAACCCACCAGGGCGCGCCAGGGGGCCCCTGGTGCGCCCTGATGAGTTGTGCCCTCCACGGGCCCCCCCCCACCGCCTCTGATGCCTATAAATTCCCAAATATTCAGAAAACCCCAGGGGAGTCGACGAAACACAATTCCAACCGCCGCAAGTTCCAGAACCTCGAGATCCAATCTAAACACCATCACGGAGGGGTTCATCTTCTTCATAGGTGCCTCTCTGATGATGCGTGTGTAGTCCACCATAGACCTACGGGTCCGTAGGCAGTTGCTAGATGGCTTCCTCTCTCTCTCTCTTATGATTCTCAATACAATGGTCTCTTGGAGATCTATTTGATGTAAACTTTTGCGGTGTGTTTGTTGGTATCCGATGAATTTTGAGTTCAAGATCATGAATATTAATTGAGTCTTCTTTGATCTCTTATATGCATGATTACTTATACCCTCGTATTTCTTCGAATCTTTGGTTTAGTTAGGCCGACTAGATCAATTTTTCTTGCCATGGGAAGAGGTCCTTTGTGATGGGTTCGATCTTGCGGTGTCCTTTCCCAGTGACAGAAGGGGCAGCAAGGCACGCATGTATCGTTGCCATTAAGGATAACAAGATGGGGTATATTCCTTCATGAATAGATCTTGTCTACAGCATGTCATCATTCTTATTGCATTACTCCATTTTTCCATGAACTTAATACACTAGATGCATGCTGGATAGCGGTCGATGTGTGAAGTAATAGTGGTAGATGCCGGCAGAAGTCAGTCTACTTATCTTAGACGTGATGCCTATATAATGATCATCGCCTTAGATATTGTCATGATTATTTGATCTTCTATCAATTGCCCAACAGTAATTTGTTCACCCACCGCACGCTATACTCATGAGAGAAGCCACTAGTGAATCCTATGGCCCCTGGGTCTACTTTTCCAACATATTGCTTTCCGATCTATCTTTTTGCCTCCTTGTTTTCAGATCTACAAAACCGAAAAGCCAAAAATATATTGCTGCACTTTTTATTTGCCCTTTCTATTTTGTGTTCTTGAGAGATCTGTCTCTCCTATCTATCACTACCTAATCTATCTTTTTACCGTAGAGAGATTGACAGCCTCTCTTTCGCGTCAGGTTGCAAGTATTTGTTATTTGTGTGCAGGTGCTGCTTATTGGGTGGTGGTGATCCACCTATTGGTTCGATAACCTTGGTTTCATAACTGAGGGAAATACTTACCGTCGCTGTGCTGCATCATCCCTTCCTCTTTGGGGAAATACCAACGCAGTCTCAAGCCACGTCAAAGGAATTTCTGGCGCCGTTGCCGGGGAGGAAGAGGTCTCTTCTACGTGCCAATCTTAGGCGCCGAAGATACTCCATCATCATCTACCAAGTTCCTAATCATAAATCTCATCTCCTTGCAATTATATTATTTGCCATTTGCCTCTCATTTTCCTCTCCCCAAGTTCACCAATTTGCCGTTTTATTCGCCCTCTTTTTCGTTTGCCTTTTACTTGCCGGATCTCTTCCTTGCATGCAATCTTGTTTGCGTAGTCACGATGACTCAAGAAAACACCAAGTTGTGTGATTTTTCCAATACTAATAACAATGATTTTATTAGTACTCCAATTACTCCTCCAGCCACTAGTGCGGAGTCTTGTGATATTAATGCCGCTTTGTTGAATCTTGTCATGAAAGATCAATTTGCCGGTAATCCTAATGAGGATGCCGCGTCCCATCTAAACACGTTCGTAGAATTGTGTGATATGCAAAAGAAAAAAGATGTGGACAGTGATATAGTGAAGTTGAAATTATTTCCCTTTTCCTTGCGGGATCGTGCAAAAATTTGGTTTTCTTCTTTGCCTCGCAATAGTATTGATTCTTGGAATAAGTGCAAGGATGCTTTTATCACCAAGTATTTTCCGCGCGCGAAAATTATTTCCCTTAGGACACAAATCATGAATTTTAAGCAACTTGAGCATGAACATGTTGCACAAACTTGGGAAAGAATGAAGTTGATGCTAAGAAATTGTCCTACTCATGGTTTAAATCTTTGGATGATCATACAAAAAAATTATGCGGGGTTGAATTTTGTCTCTAGAAATCTTTTAGATTCCGTCGCGGGTGGTACTTTTATGGAGATTACTTTGGGTGAAGCTACTAAATTTCTAAATAATATCATGGCAAATTATTTACAATGGCATACCGAAAGAGCACCTACTAGTAAAAAAGTTAATTCGGTTGAAGAAATTAGTACTTTGAGTGATAAGGTTGATGCTTTGATGAAATTGGTTGCTAGTAAAAATGCTCCTATTTATCTTAATGATGTGCCTTTGTCTACCTTGATTGAGCAAAATAGTGAATCCGTAGATGTGAACTTTGTCTCGCGAAACAATTTGAATAACAATGCTTATAGAGGTAATTTTAATCCTAAGTCTTTTCTTGGAAATTCCTCTAATAATTATGGTAATTCCTATGGTAATTCTTCTCACAATAATAATAGGAACACCTCTGATCTTGAGAGTAATATTAAAGAATTTATCAATGCGCAAAAGGCTTTCAATACTACGATAGAAGAAAAGTTGAATAAGATTGATGATATGTCTAGAAGCATTGATAGAATTTCTCATGATGTTGAAAATCTCAAGTTGAAAGCTTTTGTGCCTAAGATTGATGAATCAATTAAAGCTTTATATGTCTCTATTGATGAAAGTAAGAAAAGAACCGCTATGCTTAGAGCTAAAAGAGAAATCTTGGAAAAATCGTTTTCTAGTGATTGCCTTCATAAAAAAGATGAAGATCCTAAAGTGATTGGTGTTTGTACTATTGATTCCTTGTTTAGTAATATTAAGATTAATGATAAAAGGACTGAAGTGGAGTCAACTTTAGCTAGAAGGCGTCCCAATAATTTGGAGGGTGAAAATCTTGATGAAATTTTTGATAAAAGTGGGTTTGAAGAGGTCAAAACTTTAACTAGTGATGTGTCCACTATTTTGGATTGCAAAGACTTTAATTATGATATTTGCTCTTTGATTGAATGTATTTCTTTGCTGCAATCCATGTTGAATTCACCCCATGCTTATGAGCAAAATAAAGCTTTTTACTAAACATACCGTTGATGCCATGATGAAATCTTATGAAGAAAAGTTAGAGTTGGAGATTTCAATTCCTAGAAAATGACCACGATGAGTGGGAACCTACCATTAAAGTCAAGATCAAAAATTATGAGTGCTTTGCTTTATGTTATTTGGGTGCTAGTGTTTCCACGATTCTGAAATCTCTATGTGATGTGCTTGGTTTTACCAATATTGAAGAATGTTCTCTTAATTTGCACTTGGCAGATTCTACTATTAAAAAGCCTTTGGGAAGAATTAATGATGTTCTTATTCTTGCAAATAGGAACTATGTGCCCATAGATTTTATTGTTCTAGATATTTATTGTAATCCGTCTTGTCCCATTATACTTGGTAGACCGTTTTTACGCACTATAGGTGTCGTGATTGATATGAAAGTACGCACTAATTGCAGTGAAGGCTTGAGCACCGCACGCACATGTGTTTCGTTTGGCCATGCGTCGGCTCGAAGAGGCGTCAACATATTGGTGGTGAGCCTATTCCCACGAAATCATGCAGGTGATACGTCTCCAACGTATCTATAATTTTTGCTTGTTCCATGTTGTTATATTATCATTCTTGGATGTTTTACAATCATTTTATAGCCACTTTATATCATTTTTTGGGACTAACCTATTGACATAGTGCCAAAGTGCCAGTTGTTGTTTTTGCTTGTTTTTTACTTCACAGAATATCAGTACCAAACGGTGTCCAATCGCGATGAAACTTTTTGGAAATTTTTTCTGGACCAGAAGACACCCAGTGGGCCAAAGAAGAGCCATGAAGGAGGGCTGTGGAGAGCACAACCCACCAGGGCGTGCCAGGGGGCCCCCGGCGCGCCTTGATGGGTTGTGCCCTCCATGGGGCCCCCCTCCACCGCCTCTAATGCCTATAAATTCCCAAATATTTAGAAAACCCCAGGGAAGTCGACGAAACACAATTCCAACCGTTGCAAGTTCCATAACCTCGAGATCCAATCTAAACACCATCACGAAGGGGTTCATCTTCTTCATAGGTGCCTCTCCGATGATGCGTGAGTAGTCCACCATAGACCTACGGGTCCGTAGGCAATAGCTAGATGGCTTCCTCTCTCTCTCTCTCTTATGATTCTCAATACAATGGTCTCTTGGAGATCTATTTGATGTAAACTTTTGCGGTGTGTTTGTTGGGATCCGATGAATTTTGAGTTCATGATCAGTTTCTATCCATGAATATTATTTGAGTCTTCTTTGATCTCTTATATGCATGATTACTTATAGCCTCGTATTTCTTCTTCGAAACTTTGGTTTAGTTAGGCCGACTAGATCGATTTTTCTTTCCATGGGAAGAGGTGCTTTGTGATGAGTTCGATCTTGTGGTGTCCTTTCCCAGTGACAGAAGGGGCAACAAGGCACGCATGTATCGTTGCCATTAAGGATAACAACATGGGGTCTATTCCTACATGAATAGATCTTGTCTACATCATGTCATCGTTCTTATTGCATTACTCCATTTTTCCATGAACTTAATACACTAGATGCATGCTGGATAGCGGTCGATGTGTGGAGTAATAGTGGTAGATGCAGGCAGGAGTCGGTCTACTTATCTTGGACGTGATGCCTATATAATGATCATCGCCTTGGATATCGTCATGATTATTTGATCTTCTATCAATTGCCCAACAGTAATTTGTTCACCCACCGTGCGCTATACTCATGAGAGAAGCCACTAGTGAATCCTACGGCCCCCGGGTCTACTTTTCCAACATATTGCTTTCCGATCTATATTTTTGCCTCTTTGTTTTCAGATCTACAAAACCAAAAACTCAAAAATATATTGCTGCACTTTTTACTTGCCCTTTCTATTTTGTGTTCTTGAGAGATCTATCTCTCCTATCTATCACTACCTAATCTATCTTTTTACCGTAGAGAGATTGACAACCTCTCTTTCACGTCAGGTTGCAAGTATTTGTTATTTGTGTGCAGGTGCTGCTTACTGGGTGGTGGTGATCCTCCTACTGGTTCGATAACCTTGGTTTCATAACTAAGGGAAATACTTACCGTCGCTATGCTACATCATCCCTTCCTCCTTGGGGAAATACCGACGCAGTCTCAAGCCACGTCAGCAGGTTCCCGAGTGCAACCGCGCAATCTTCCTCCAGCTTGTTTGGCCAGATGTCGGCTCGAAGATGCGCCCATTATTGGTATGCGTCCTCTGAGGGGGAGGACGGATCGCCCTCCTGCACGTCGCCACGATCGAACGCTCCGCTGGCCGCCTCGCCGTGAGCTGAAGGGGCGATCTTCTTCACCTTTCGGGGAGGAGGGAGGCGCTCTGATGCCACGTGCAGCAGAGACGGCATCCTGGGAAACGACGTCGTGTTTCACATCACATCGTGGGGCAACGATCGTTCCCAATGGTGCATAGAGAATCGCCATTTGCTATGTAATAAAATGCAAATGTTTTTTTATTATTAATCGCTTGTGTACTTATCATTTCTTCATCCTCTCTTCAGTCTTGTCACTGTGTTGCCGCCGGAGAATTCCAGTGCATGCTTTAGCACCACATAGATGTTTCATTTGGCCATGTATCGGCTCGAATTGGCGTCAGTGAGCACGTTCCCGCGTGCAACCGCGCAAGCTTCATGCCCGGCTCGGCAAAATCTCCCAAAACCCCAATGCTTGCCAGCCTTCTATATAAACCCTCACGATCGATGACTCCACATCGCATTCATCCCCTCCCTCCCCATAGCTTATCTGGTTTGCTTGTCCCCCCAATCGCCAATGGCACCAGTCTGTGGTCATTGCTCAGACACTCCGCCAGAGGACAACTCTAGCTCGGAGACTGCACCGCATCGGCGGCACAGTCCCTGGAAGCATGTAGTGTGCATGTCATCCCTGTTGGTGTGTGCACGCCACCCACCACACACTCTGCCACCGCTGCCCGAAGGCAGCTGTTGCCGGCGCCCGCCGTGGCCACCACCCTACCGTCAGCCGCCTTGGCCGCCACCACACCATCGGCCGCTCTGGCTGCCACCCCACTGCCAGTCGTCGGGGCCATCACTCGCTACGCCATCGTGGCCCGAAGGCGGGAAGTGAAGGCCACCAATGGCCAGCCGCTCAGCTTTTGCGTCAACGACCTTACATGCTACATCAAATTCCTAGAGGAGGTGGAGCGCTAGGTCACGCACGCGAAGAAGCTCATCGTAGCAGAAGGCACAACAGTGGCGTGGAATGCAAAGTTCTATGCCGAGTCTTGCCGCTTCGAGGAGCATCAGGATCGGCGGAGGGCAACAGTGGCAGGCAGCGGATTCGACTCCTCGAGATCGTCGGTAGGATCCTCCTCCTCCGCCTCATACTGAGCGTTGTCGGTAGAGGAAAGGCTGCTTGACGTAGTACAAAGCCCCTCCGTACTAGTATTTAGGGGCAATTTAGTTCATCTAACTATAGATATGGTTGAACTGTAGCACGTACTTTAAATTAGCTAGCATATATAGTTGAACTGGTTATTTCAGTACGTCACTATACCCGATGGGTTTCAAATTTTCCCACTTATGTACCCATGGGTACTTTTTGACCCATACCTTACCCTAATAGGGTTTTTACCTGCTGGGTATGTGGGTAATGGGTACCCATTGCATCCCTAAGTACGTGGTTGGCAACAATTGGGGAAAAGTTTATTCGGTTCAACTGTTGAGTTGAACCATTTTGTATAAAGAACGACTGCTTAGTCTATGTTTAGCGAATTTCAGTTGCAAAATTAGGCCATACTAGTGATTTTTAGCTGCAAAATTTGACAAATGTTAGTGTTACAATGTTGACAAATGGCAATGTTACTAGATTAACAAATGCCAATGCTTCCAATGTGACAAATGATAATATACCCAATATGACATGCAAATCTTACCAAATTGTCTGTAGTAAGCACACAGTTCATCATACAGAATCGTTTGCGATGACGTGATGCACCAATCCTTCGCACCAAATTTTCACTTGGCTTACTGGCGAACGAACCATTGCTCTCGATCTGCATACAGGTATTCAATTTGAAACGTTTGCGATGAGTGATTTATTATGAGAAAGCACATTGTTGTTGTTTTTATTTACTTTGATTACTATGTGCGTTCATAGAAAAATACTGAGTTGATCAAACCATAGATTTCATTCAGTCAAACTGTGACTATACATTCGTATGACCGAGATATAATATAAAGAAAACTAATTACGACGGTGGCGTCCTGCGCCGGCATTGTCGTCCTCCGGCACGCTGTTGTTCAAGTCTTCAAACTAGCCTAGAATGTTCTTGACTTCCAAATAAAAGAGCCGATTGTTGCGTGATCGATGGGAGGGGTGGGGGTGACTGGCGGCGCTGTGAGGAAGTGGTCGATTGCGACATCCAATGCCGCTGAGGGGTACACGACGGGTGCAGGTGCGTGCACAGGCACGGGCGTGGTGGGTGTGGGTGCGTGCATGGGCACTGGCGTGGTGGGTGCGGGCACGCGCAAGGGACCGCCGCGGTGGGTGCAGAGGCACGCACGAGAACAGATGCAGGCGCTGGCACTTGCACGTACACGAGCTTGCACGGATCCACGGGGACCTCCCTGATGCCCGCGGTTTCTAGCACTGCGATGGTGTTGGGCGACCAGCCCGTCAATGCCACGGGGATAGTTGCTGGAGCGGGCGCGAGGATGGTTGCTAACGAGTGCGTCGGGCAGCATCCACTGCGGCCATCTCATTCAGGGTCATGTTCATGACGTCCCATTCATTCTTATGTTCTATCTCGTCCATCTCGGGGTCGACTTTACCAAATCGGAAAACTAGTGGTATATGATCCTTGTGTGCCATCGCATAGGTGGAGGTCTGGATGATAGAGGGGAATGGGAGGCGAAGAGAGAGGATTTTAAGTCCGCCTATTAAACAACGGCTTGGGCACCATTAATGGAGAAGTTGGAAGCGAGGCGCGCGGCGATGGAGGTCAAATGGCTCATTTCCCGGTGAGCCTGCACAGCGTACTGCTCGCACGCCTCTCGATGAGCCTGTGCAGCAGAGGACTGCTTGCACGCCTCCTGTCTACCCAAACAGTTGCCCGCACGGCACCTCCTAACCAATAAAGAGTGTGACGTGTGGCAACACATAAATGGTCAGTAGAACACCTACGATTTAAAAATAATACAAACGTTTGAGATGGTAACGTGACAGTTTTTTGTTCCAAAATGTCGTTGTTGGCGTTAATGTGTGCACCTTCTCTCAAAGTGGACACGAAAAATACAATAGCATATTTGTGCTATATCATGACACCATGCCAAGTTTGATGAATTTCTGATGAGTTTTGGATTTACGGAAATTTAAAAACTAAGATTCTCAATGTCTATGGTTGACCCACGACGCCGAGATGTTTGAAATGCATTCCCATTTCTTGCATGGGACCTAAACATGCACCAAAGACACATATATAATTTTTCAACCCATTTTGGTGCACTAGAGCATGTGCATTAAGTTAAAATTTGAATTATGCACATTAAATGTCTAGAAAACTCAATTAATGTATAAATAAGGCCAAACAACCCCTGAATAATACCATATTTTTGCACGCCACTCCTATTGGTCTATGTTGCCTCTAGAGAAAAATTCAAGGCGAGAAGAGGCAGAGAATGTCGTTTCACCCACAAAAGGTGACACATGTTCCCTATCGGAGCCACGAGGCTTCTTGTGACAAGCTCCGCTTTGTAAGAGGCTTGTACCAAAACTTGTCCCAAATTGGAAAATTATTTTACCAGGGCATATATGTGCCATGTCATGACACCATGCCAAGTTTCGTGAATTTCAGGCAAGATTTGGATTTTACTGGAATTTAAAAACCATTATTCTCAATGTCTATGGCCGAGCCACGACGTCGAGATATTTGAAATTCATTCCCATTTCTTTCACGGGACCTAAAACATGCACCCAAGGACACATATATGATTTTAAATCCATTTTGGTGCAGTGGACCTATTGATTGTAGTTCGAATTTGAAGTATGCACATTAAATGTCTAGAAGTCTGAGTTAATGTGTAAAAAGGCAAAACAAACCCTGGACAATTCCAAATTTTAACACTACACTCATATTGGTCTATGTTGCCTATACAAAACAATTCAAGGCAAGAAGAGACATCGATGTCGTATCGCCGACAAAGGTGACACATGTTCCCTATCGAAACCACGAGGCCTCTTGTGAGAACCTCTCGCATTTAAGAGCCTTGTCCCAAACTAGACAAATTGTTTACCCCTGCATGTATGTGTCATGCCATGACATCATGCCAAGTTTCATGAATTTCAAGCGAGATTTAGATTTACTGGAACTTAAAAATCATGATTCTCAATGTATATGGCCGAGCCATGATGCCGAGATGTTTGAAATTCATTCTCATTTCTTGCATGTGACCTAAACATGCACCCAAGGCCACACATATGATTTTTAAACCCATTTTGATGCACTGGAGCATGTGTTTGCAGTTCAAATTTGAACTATGCATATTAAATGTTTAAAAACTCAATTAATGTATAAAAGGCCAAACGAACCCTGAATAATTCCATACATTAACACAACACTCCTATAGTTGCATTTTCACTATAGATAAATGTTATATTAATCCAACCAGTGTCATTTGCCGATGTAACCCCATTTTTTCTTTTAAGGCAAAATGAAAATTAAGTACATCATAAACACTTCATGATCACGAATTGTGTGTGATGCAGTATAAAATATCTTTGACCAATCCTCATATATGTGTTGGGTTCTACCGTAGGTGCATCGCATGCCAATTAAAATTTTCCTACGCGCAGAACATCCAAGAACATGCTATGGAGATGGATCACAGTTCGTTACCACTAGACGCGCAGTGCCGTGCAGCGGAAGTAGAGTTGGGGCAGCACGTTCGCGTGGTCCGTCTCCCCCTCATCCGATCTCCCTTGAACGGCCGGTCCGATCTCCCTCGAACAGTCGGTCGCCGGATCCCACGTGCAGGTTCGCCGAAGCGGCGCAAGTGCACCGCCTCTAATGGTATCCGCGCATGCAGGAGGAACACCGTGCGGCGGACTGCTAGGTCCGATCACACAGTCGGTGGCGGCAAGTGGAGGTGGCTAGCTTCAACACATGCAAAGCCCTAATGACGGCGCTGAAGCGATCAACCAGATAGGTGTGCCGCACCTCCACTATATATTGGCATCCGGCGCGGACTCAACTCTTGGGCCTCGCACGGATCCTAAAGCTCACATGTTCCTTCCCTTAAGCGTGCGACCCCTTAGGTTCTCGTTCACTTGGTCGCGAGTCTGATCATATCAGACTCGGCTAGTCGGTAGCGGCCTCTAGCAAAGCGTGCCGACTCCAAGTGTTTGATGAAGCTGATTAGGCGAACTTGTACATCACACTTCTGTTCCCTTTGCCACACGATATACGTTGTCGGGCTCAAGGCGAGTCTGTCATCCTTGTGCTAGCCCGACCTCTTTCTTGTTCCAGTGATACCGACCACAAACCGGATTATCTCATAATCCTTGTCGCATGGCCATGCTTATCTTGGTCGTATCACACGAGGGTCCTAGAGCATATCTCTCCTAACCGGAGGGGCAAATCCCATCTTGCTCGACCATGTCTCGCAGCATGGGTCTGGACAAGCCCGAAACCTACCTTTGTAACTACCAAGTCACGGAGTAGCATTTGGTCGGCCCAAAGCAAGTCTGTCACCATCCCGAGTACATGCGCCAACTCAGGTCTTAGGACATAGAACGTATGTTGTACTAGAGACTGACAGATGACCTATCGCTGCGTCTCATACTTGGGTCTGTCCAACTCAGACCTTATCTCGACTCGGATCCGACTACGTCGAATCCGATCAAATCTTTCTGAGTCCATATTATCCGGCTAGCATCCAATGCTACATGGTCAGTGAGACCGAACCATCCACCGTGTCATATGCTAGTCTAACTGGCTGAGCGTCCACACAACTCTTTCGACTAGGGACCATTTAGGACAGTCATCATACAATGTATAGTCTCACAAACAAGTCACGTACTTGTTAATACACATCAATGATAATGTCCAAGGACTATCTTTATTCATAAACACATAGGAAATATCATCATACATGATTGCCTCTAGGGCATATCTCCAACAATATGGCCACTGTCGGAAGCTTCGCCGTCTACAGTCCACCATCGGCGCGTCAACCACACTTACCCCCAAGGCCATTTTACTATTCAATCATCGTCGGTGAAAGACGGGGACGTCAATCCTCGTCGTGAGGGCAAATTAGGCGGCCCATTCCGTACCCAGCGCACTCATAGATGTTGTTGCTGCCATGGAGGTTGTGAGCGCGCTCAGGGCGGTTGCGGCCGTGATGGCAAATGGAGAGAACAACACAGTAATTGTCTGTTCCTCGGCGGCCGCCGTAACCATGATGGCGGCCACCCACACCCATGTTGAGGATGCCCACGCTCAACTCGTGCCGGTCACCGCACAAATGGAAGTGGCCTTCTCCGACACCGGTCGGCAACCCACGTCCGAAGAGTTGGAAATCGCCGAGAGCGGTCGAGCAGCCATACGTTCGTTGGCGGCCTCCCTAGTCGAGACGGAGGCCGTCCATGCCCGGACCGCGGCCGCCAACGCCCAGTTCGTGGCGACTTTTTCCAAACAGATGGCGAACGCGGATTGCGAGATGCTTGTCGAGTATGTAGCGATTGATGCCATGGAGCCCCTTCCCCAGGAGGTCGTCGAGCGTGAGCTGGACATGAAGGAGGCGACGGAGATCGACGAGTGTAAGGCACAAAATTAGTCTTTGTTTAGAGCGCTGGTCTTTGATTATAGTAATGTTTAGGTCACCAGCTCTTTCTAATTATTGTAATCGCTCGATTAAGTAAGTGTGGGTTGTGCTACAGGCTCTTTTGTGTAGTACCCAATTAGCAAGTGATGTTAAGTTATGCAATGACGTGGATGACCACTGTAACTAGAGAAATTTAGACCAAAATTTGCCGCCTTATCCACATTTCGTCTTCCAAATCAAAATGAAATTCAAGTACATCACACACAGTTTGTTAGCATGAATCGTGTGCAATGCAATATCCAATATCTCACGCCGGAAGCTTTGAGACAAAAATTTGCATGTTCAAACTTATCACACACAGGTAAGCTATAGGAATCATTTGTGATGTTTCAATATCACACAGAGTTCTGCATGAGAGACTGTGTCCGATGCCACTTTGTGCACTAGTTTTTCGTTGCACCGAACAAAAATTATGGGCTACCGCGGAAATATCTACCTCCCCCGCCACTCGTACCAACCAAAAGCCACATTTCCCATGTTTCCTCCTTCCTTTCCAAGTTCAAACCTTCACTTCTTGCTTGCAGCGTCGCCTCCTCACCGGCGACGCTTCTTCCTCATGCTCAGCCTCGCCGATCTAGTCAGGTAATCCACACATCCACCAACCCCCTCTCCCCCACCCCTCCTCCTCCATCCCACATGCCCTGACGGCCAGCGAGACACCTTCCTCCCAAATCACCGCCCCATCATCTAAACAATCATTGTCGTAATCCATGGTGCACAAAGTATAGCCAGTAGCTCATGGAGCATTTGGCAACAGAGAAGCAAATCACGGTTGCTTGCACGGATGAGGCCGCAATGGATAGCATCTCGCTGTCAAGGCCACCGTCGATGCCTCACGCGCGGACGTCGCCACGTGGTTGGCTGCTTTAAATGACAGTTCATGGTGTTTTCTCGAGGACACCGTCGGTGCCTTCGACGAAGACTACGAGTTGTTTTCTCAGCATGCACGTGCTTACCTCATCTCTAGAGCCGGCAAGTTGGGGGTCGGACAGGCTTGGGCGACTCACCACTACGAGGAGGGAACCCACGATGTGGATGCCGCACCCTCTTGCAAGTTTAAGGAGCCAATCGTCATCGATATCTCTAACGATGAGGAATAGCTTGTTTTTTTAGCTTACTAAGGACCTATGTTCAGCTAGCTACGTCGGTTAAGCATGTTCGGTTTACCTCTTGCATGTGCTACTCCTGCCTTTCCTTTAGAAGTTATAGTGAATTGTCCAATGTCATGCTACTATGACATCTGATCTTCTAGTATGTTCTATTGTGCAATGTGGTGCTCATTTAACTGTTTGGTTCATTTGTTCTAGTGATCATTTAACTGTTTGGTTCAATTCTGCAATGTGATGTTTGATTGTTGTGGGTACAATTCTGTATTGTTATGTATGTGAGAAATAAATCGAATTTGGATGTACTAAATACATGTGAAACATATACAATTTCTATATTTCCTAGTTCTTAGCACGCTTGATTTAGATAACTAGCTCTCAAATTAATCTGTTGGATCTGCATTGTGTTTCTTTTTCATTAACATATTTTACATATAGTATGCCAAATCTCACTTAACCTGATCAATATCTATCTTATATATGTTGCAGGGGGAAACAATGGGAGACACTGAAGTTTACCATCGAGGTTTGCACATGCATTGTCCTTTGGCTAATAGCACATTATTGTGCAATTGGAGGAACCATTCTTGTATTTAGGTTTTTAATAATTTGGTCTGGCACATGTAGGTCCTGCTGTAAGAGGTTTAGACCCACTGTTCAGCCCATTTTGCATGTGGGGAAATGAGGTGACCATGAATATCAGTTAAGATAAAGAAACTAGCGACGAAACAAAAAGATGTTTGTCTGCACAATGAAGAAGACATCAGCCAACTATAGGATGGTACTATCTCTTTTACCTTGTCTTTTTCCCTTTGCACCATTTCAAAATTTAGAAAATATATTTGTGCATATCTTTGTTTTTAGTCCTTTCCAAAGCAATTCATCGATGATTACATCTCAAACCACCTGTATTGTCAAGAGGCGAGGAAAGTATTCATACAACACCCATGGTATAATTAATCTTTAATTCTTCCTCAACAGGACGAAGGATGGGCAGGCAATCATCCACACACACTAGTCTAAAGTTGCAAGGACCTTCAACATCATTAAAGGCTCAATATTCGCCTTCCGCTTTAACAGTTTTCTAAACGAGATTCATCTGTCTATTTACCGTCTGTGATTCTACTTTCCAAATGTTTAGATGTTGCATGTGAGACTTGGTCCTGTTGTGTAATTGGGTAGATAGGTATATGCATATATGGTGTAACTGATTGCTAAAGTTGTATGATGTTGTACTCTGATGTATTTTAATTATGAAATCCTGGTTGTTGTAATACAAATATGAAATATATTGTGTGCTTGATATGAAATGTCAATTTGATTACTAAATGGATTAAAAATAATAGGACAATTAGACTGCTTATTGGGTTTTTCTATTGCAGAAGGTTTCTAAGACAACACTATGGGCGATGACCTCAACAAACCCACACAGCTTCTAGAAAGTTGGTGTGTTGCATCAGTGAACAATCACACACGACTTTCGACTGACAACTATGTGAGTTAGGCCACCTTGCACAAACGTTTCCACATAAAATGTGTGTGTGATGGACAACCCTATGCCAAACAGTTTCTTCTAGGCACCGTGTGTGATGTATTGAATAACCACTACTGCAGAATGGTCCAAAGATGACACATCAATCAGAGACCCTTCGACGAAACAGTGTGCGATGACCAAATTGCAAACGGTATAGTTATAGCTCCATCGCTAATGAAGTGAACTGTGTGCGATGGCGGATCCATAAAATACGATCCAAAAAATAGTTGCGTGTGCGATCTGTGGCAAACAGTTGGCCCAGATAAACTATTTGCGATTGGACAATATAACGCAAACGGTTAGAAAAATACAAGTGTGTGCGATGTACGACATATAGTTCACCCTGAAAAACTATTTGCGCTAATCCAGCAGAACACAAAAGATTTTCCAGATGATTACTTGTGTGATAGATGGCATACAGGTCACTCGAATGAACTGTTTGTGATTAGAGAAAATAACGTAAACGGTTACATAGATCAAGATGTGTGTGATAGACAGCATACATGTCACTCGGATGAACTATGTGTGATAAGCAAAAATAACACAAACGGTTCTCAGATCAAGATGTGTGTGATGTACAGCATACAGGTCACTCGGATGTGTTGTGGGCAAACAGTTCCGGATAAAGAACTGCCAGCGACTGATGAAAAAATCACCGACGGATTTGGTTGTTTATTCCGTATGCGATGTGATTTGCTCAATCTGCCCACAAACATCTCTGATCTATTTAGAAGAACATGATTGCATAACCAAATTAAATATCCAAATACACACATAACATTGGCGCACACCTCAATAAACTATTACATGCATAATAAACCTATCCCTCTAAAAGTACAAATATTTCGGCATAGAGGGAGTATGAGAAACGATCATCAAATCATCTACTTCCTGTGATGCTTGCCGCCACCGCTCTGCTTGTGGCTCGATCCATCTTCGTCTTTAGGTAGGAGGCACTTCCTCATGTCAACAATCCGCCTGAACATCTCGTAGCATGTGTGCGCTTCCTTGGCCGCGGCCTGGAGGTGATATTCATCCGTTTCTTCACCCAAGCCTTGTGCCAGACAGGCTTGTTCTTGTCGCACTCAGCCTTCATGTCTCTGTAGTAGGGGTCGATGATGGCCTCGGCCAGGTCTACATCGGAGTCCATGTTCTTCTTGATGCCCCAGACCTTGTAGTGGCCGCGAATGTCGACAAGCTTCTGGCAGGCCAAGCCCGAAGTCTTGAGCACCTTTGGATCGTTGGTGGTGTCCACCGTAGCAAACCTGTAGTCGGGGCTGTTGACAAACCTGGTGAAACGCTCGCAAGGCACTATGGCCAGGTAGTAGTGGTAGAGGAGGACGTGATGGCGCATGCACAACTGGGCGACAGCAACCTTCTGATCATGCCCGGCATAACCGTCAGTGTAAGCGAGGTCGAAGCCGACCACTTTGTACTTGTCATCCGCAGCAAGCAACTGCTCCATAGTGTTGATAGATTCCTCCACCATAACCGGGTCGTTGGTGTACACCACCGTGAGGTCCGCCTTCCTCATGTGGGTCTCCACATAATACACGCCGAACTCCATTGGAGCGCCACTGGATATCTTCTCTGTATGCGTCGTCGAGGGTGGGCTTATTGTGTTGTGGGGCACGATCGAAGGCGTGAAGAGACTATGGTTAATGGCCGTGGGTATAAATGGGGGCCGGACATCCTGGAAAATCGGCACGTCCGGATGGCAGTTTTTGCAACGCGTGATTCAGTCATGGAGCACATAACTGCATGGGGCGACGCGCGTGTGACAACTGCATGCATATGGAGCCCCGAACGTGATCGTGGCCCGGCCCCAACCGCTGGCAGAGCGCACACGGAGGGGCACGAGAGCAGAGCACGCAGAGGGACGCGAGAGCAGAGCGCCAGGAGGAACGCGAGGTCGAACCAGACCACTTTGTACTTGTCCTCGTCAAGTAACAGGTCCATAACGTTGGAGTTCACCACCTAGATCGGATGTTTGGTGTACACCACCGAGAGTCCCGCAAACCTTCTGTGCGTGTCCACTACGGCATGCATGGTGAACTGGCGCTCGTCGTCGGCAGCTGCTGGGAGCACCATTGGAGCCACGCAGGATACCCTCGGTCGTGGTTCTGCTTCTTAAGGTCGGGATATTAATCGTCAATTGCATATTAAGGTCCAGATATTAATCGTCCATTGCATACTAAGGAAAATATAGTACTACCAAAATATGAGTCTCGCTCATAAGATGCCATTTGCATGATTGTATCACAAATGACAGAAATAGTACAAAGGTTCCAATTCCAGCATTACAAGGCTCAAATTCAAAGATTACAAGGTTCAAACCGATAATAGAAATGAAATTCAGCTTATACAGAAACTTTGTCATGCAGCTCTAGACGCCCGCACTGATCAGCTGAACATGAACATATATGATAGGTTCATACTGATATTACTACTAGTTTGGAAACTTCAATATTTCTGCAAAGGGATCCGCCACTGACATGTCATTTATGGGCTTGACATAAGGACTTCCGAATAGTCTGTCAACTGAAGTTACAAAACAAAATTGAGCTTCTACAGAGCCTTTTCCATTTTATCCTAGTCGTCGGAGCTGATCAGCAAACCATTCTTTTTTACGTAATAAATGTAGGGAAAATCTCAGTATCTTTAGCACACTTGCTCTCACAAGAAAGAACCTGGCAAATATAATCTCCGGTAAGGTCCCTCGGTAGGAGTTCAAAGTAATTTCTGAGAGATGGAGATCAAGGCATTCGATGGGATTATTATATTGTATCACATTATCCACTACCGGGCCTAACCGTATCTGAAAAAGAAGATAATGTATTAGTGCTTGGACAAACAAGGGACCTCTTATGATTTGCAGGGTTTCAAAATTGAACTCCCTTGTGGTTAATATTTAACATGAAAGAGCATCACCTCGATATGTAGCTTTTCCAGGCACAGAAATCATCTCAGCAATCTGACAAATTGGTCCAGGTCGGGGCCGATAGATTCTACTACAAAGACCTTCACTGTGCGCAGATACGGGGTCAAGCTTGTCGATATAATTTTCTGAATGACAGACGAACATACATCTTGAATAGAGAAAAAATGTTAATTCAAGAATGAGAAGAGGATGACTGTTGTACCTGGACGGTTATGGATCCAAAAACAAGTTCAGATAAGTTAACGGGCGAGTAGCCAAACACTGTCAATTTCGGCGCATGAATGACCCTGATTCTTGTTGGACATTGTTGATCAACAATAAGTAATCTCTCAAGTAAAGGCACGTCCTCAATGACCATTTGGTGATTCACCTTGTGTGATCTCCTGTTGCAGCACCAGCAATACACACAAATTGTCCGGAGACTCATGGAGGTGATGTGGAGGCTACTCAACCCGTTGATCGCCTGAAGATGAAGGTACTCGAGTGCAGTATAGTGATACGTCTCCAACGTATCTATAATTTTTGCTTGTTCCATGTTGTTATATTATCATTCTTGGATGTTTTATAATCATTTTATAGCAACTTTATATCATTTTTTGGGACTAACCTATTGACATAGTGCCAAAGTGCCAGTTGCTGTTTTTGCTTGTTTTTTACTTCGCACAATATCAGTACCAAACGAAGTCCAATCACGATGAAACATTTTGGAGAATTTTTTTGGACCAAAAGAAGGCCAGTGGGCCAAAGAAGTCACCAGGAGGGAGCCCAGGCCGCCTACAACCCACCAGGGCACGCCCTGATGGGTTGTGGCCGCCTCGGGAACCTTCTCCATCGCCTCGGAGCTGTATAAATACCCAAATATTCCAGAAACCCTAGAGGAGTCGACAAAAAATACATCCAGCCGCCGCAAGTTCCAGAACCGCAAGATCCAATCTAACACCATCACGGAGGGGTTCATCATCCTCATTTGTGCCTCTCCGATGATGTGTGAGTAGTCCACCATAGACCTACGGGTCCATAGGCAGTAGCTAGATGTCTTCCTCTCTCTCTCTTTGATTCTCAATATAATGGTCTCTTAGAGATCTATTTGATGTAAACTTTTTGCGGTGTGTTTGTTGGGATTCGATGAATTTTGAGTTCATGATCAGTTTCTATCCATGAATATTATTTGAGTCTTCTTTGATCTCTTATATGCATGATTACTTATAACCTCATATTTCTTCTTTGAATCTTTGGTTTAGTTAGGCCAACTAGATCGATTTTTCTTGCCATGGGAAGAGGTGCTTTGTGATGGGTTCGATCTTGCGGTGTACTCTCCCAGTGACAGAAGGGGCAGCGAGGCACGCATGTATCGTTGCTATTAAGGATAACAAGATGGGTTCTATTCCTACATGAATAGATCTTGTCTACATCATGTCACTATTCTTATTGCATTACTCCATTTTTCCATGAACTTAATACACTAGATGCATGATGGATAGCGGTCGATGTGTGGAGTAATAGTAGTAGATGCAGAATCGTTTCGGTCTACTAATCTTGGACGCGATGCCTATATAATGATCATCGCCTTGGATATCATCATGATTATTTGATCTTCTATCAATTGCCCAACAGTAATTTGTTCACCCACCGTGTGCTATACTCATGAGAGAAGCCAGTAGGGAAACCTATGGCTCCCGGGTTTACTTTTCCAACATATTGCTTTCCGATCTATCTTTTTGCCGCTTTTGTTTTTAGATCTATTATTCCAAAAAAACAAAAATACCCTGCTGCACCTTTTATTTGCCTCTTTTATTTTGTGTTCTTGACAGATCTATCTATCCAATCTATCATTACCTAATCTATCTTTTTACCGTAGAGAGATTGACAACCTCTCTTTCACGTCGGGTTGCAAGTATTTGTTCTTTGTGTGCAGGTGCTGTTTACATAGTGTTGGTGATCCTCCTACTGGTTCGATACCTTGGTTTCATAACTAAGGGAAATACTTACGGTCGTTGTGCTGCATCATCCCTTCCTCTTTGGGGAAATACTGACGCAGTCTCAAGCCACGTCATACAGCCGTGGAGCAGGCGCTCCATGTCATCGTTAGGGATGCAGATGGCGACGAACTCAAGGTGCTTCAGTCGAGGTAGCAAAAGAGCGGGATTGGCATTAATCTTGGGGAAATGGCAATTCATGAACCTAGCGATGCATAGCATTGGCGCGAGGTGCAGCGCGGAGGGTGGCAGCGGGCGCATATGTCCATCATTAAAAGTGAGCTCCTCGAGATGATCTAGGGCGGTCGATAAGAACCACTCGTCAAGCTTGGCTCGGTCCTTGCCATTGGAACGGAACTTGCCCATAGTAAGGCCTTTGATTGGGCCACAGTGCGTGCCGAGGATCTGGGACAATGCATCCAAGCATTTGCGATAGCCAGTGCAGAGCATGTGCTCGCTGATGAGGCTGAGAGGGGCACAACGCCATAGGAGGCGCCACCGCCGGGAGAGGACGATTGTGCACATGCCATCTTCGATAGGGAGGAGGAAGATAATGACTCTCAACATATCGTCGGGGAGGCTGCTGATGAAGTCTAGGCCTATCGGAGGCACTTGTGTTTCTGGCTCAGCCCGCCTCCGCTTGTTGGCAACCTCGTCCTCCACGTTCGGAGTATTGGCGGCGGCGGCTCGTTCTGTCAAGAGTAGAGCAGTGGGAGGATAGTGATTATGTAGCTAGATCAGGGCAGAAGAATAGTGCATTGGTAATTACAAGTTACTATGTAGGAACGGTTTTAACAGATTCAGAAAATGAAATCCCAATTGGTTGCTGAAATACTACATAGTTACTTTGATATTGCTACGCAAGTCAACATGCAGATACTAGAAAGAACACTTACTTCCAACAAAGTATGGACGGATGATGTCGTCAGGGAAGTTAGCATTCATCGTACGGTCAGGCTCTTTTAGGTGCAGCGTAATTTTAGTGGCAGCTTTCAGTACATAAAATTTAGAAATTTCTGCCCAAAGGCCTTCTTCAAAATAGGAGTGACAATCTTCATCATGTTTTACAGAAACAACGATTGTAAATCCATGGTTTGTGCTCCATATGACATCCCTGGAGTCTTCAGTTATGTAAAGGCCAAGATTTAGCGCTACAATCGTCGTTGCAAAGCAAGGGATGTACTGCAGGAATTGATAAGATTGTTAAAGAACAGGACAAAAAATTACAAGTAAACAGATAATGTAACCATGATGTCGTGCAAATATATATGAGAGTAAACGAAAGAACAACACATCATTAATTTTCCTAATATAGAAGGAGAAGAATAAGAAGAAGAATAAGAAATCACATTTGACGTATATGCTGCATGTGGCACCTTTTATCCAAATATAGCAATATATAGTATAGGTTTAGAAAAAGTATAGGCCATGTCAACCCAGGTAGTGTGATATTGAACATACCGTGCACTTCGTGAAGTCGTCTGGTATGGTGAGATGGAACTCCTCGGTTTTTTGGCCGAGGCCGCATAGCCCTGATGTGTCCTTGCACTTTACACTCTATGAATGAAAACTCTCAAATCAGCTAGAAGAAACATGAATCTATGGCGATTTCGGACGGGTGATTAAAAGGGGCCGACGGACTGGGATAAGAGATGAGCGGAAATATTTTAGTAGATTAGTTATCTGGTTCTTCATGGGGGAAAACCAGTACCGAAGATTCCCTAATCGGTCGTGCTGGGGCGACGGCAAGCAGCGTCGAGAAAGTCAGTGCCTATAGGCCGCGGCAAGCGGCAACGGCAAAATGCGGTGGCGTTTGGCGGCAGCGATAGGCGTCGAGCTAGTGGTTGCCGCGGGGATAGGCGGTGACATGCATGGAGAGTCCCAGAGGAGTGTCAGTGTAGGTGCTACTGGGAAGGGGGAGGGGGCGGGCGAGGGTTTTGTGACGTGTGGGTGCTGAGGGTTTTCTTTTTTTTGAAGTGGTGCTGAGGGTTTTCTGTCCTAGAATAATGTGCTTCGGAGGAAACGGTTTAGTAGACCGAACCGTGTGTGATAAATCGTATATAAATATTACTCTCAAGTAAACTAGCACTCCAATGTGATGGAGAAACGGACAGCCGTTCGATCTGTGTACATCCTGGGGTTCAGACATGCGATCCATGGGGATGCATTTTGGCCAATCAGAACACAAATGACGCGGCACAATGAAAGTCATCGCACATAGTTCAATCTGGGGGGAAAATATAATACACAAGAATAGATATAATACACACAAACTAGATAGATTCAATCCAACATCTCATCTTCATGCTTGATCGTTAAGATTCTCCAGGAACTGGGCGTACGCAACGTGCGCTATCCTGCGAGAATACTTCTGCTTGAAGGAGCCAACGGCTCGTCCTCTTGCATGCGCCAAAACACTAGAATACGCGTTGTTAATCTTATGGTTGTAGAACGGGCATCCATAGCCCTCATTCTTCCAGCCACGTCTGTTATGCTTTCCAACCATAAGCTCTCTGACCGTTTGCCTCTTGAACCTCTCCTGGACGTCTTCATCCTCGGTGTCAACATCATCAGATAGCACCTATACATAGTAAAAAAATGTGACGTCCGTGTATTTTATAATGTGAATTCAGCAAGGCAGAGTTTATGAAACATAATATATCATGCGACAACGTGAATCCTAACTCAAAGCTAATTGGTTTGATGCCAAAAGTTGGCATGCCAAATTTTAGCAACTGCCAAATGTTGGCTAGAGATTGGTTGCATACCCATTCTCGTTATCAATCTCACAAAAGGTTGCCAAATGTTGACAACTTTTGGTTTTGCCAAATGTTGGCTTGCCAAATATTGGCAATGCAAAATGTTGGTAGCAAACCAATCAGCCTATTATATGTATTTACCAAAAATGGGTATAGATGACCAACCGGTTCTCCATCCGAGTCATTGTCGTCGCTGGTGTGGTCGTCGGAGTCGCTGTGGACCACCGGCTCCGGTTGGGGAAGCACGATGGCGGCGACAACGTCAAGGCCACACTGTTGTCCACGCGATACGTCATCTCCGATGACGGAAATCTCTGTGCCCACCTTCACGCTGTGCTCTGGTGCTTCGCCGGCCCCGACGTGGTTACTCCCTCCCATGGTGCACTTAGGGGAGGCTGCTGATGATGATTGAGAACGGCAACGAGGATGCAGGGGAGAGAGGATTGTGTGTAGCGAGAATGTTAAAACCGGCGGCTCAGGCGCCGTTAATAAAGAGTAGTTGGGACTTGGGAGGGAGGCGGGCAGCGGTTTAAAGGGACGGCTCGCCTCCCGGTGAGCCGCCTGTGTGTCAGACTGCTAGAATGCGCACCGTCAATTCACACGCCTGACGGCACATCTCCGTGCAAAACTGCGCAGCAAACACGCCTCCCATCAATTCACACACCTACTCGCACGCATTCCGGTCAGCCTGTGCGGTGACCTGAGAGCATGTGTTCTGTCAAATCATATCAGCTTGCACGGATCGTGGGGCGTGTATTGTTTTTCGCGAAGCTACGACACGTACTCCCTTCATTTTTATTTAGTCTGCATATTAGAGTTGACTGAAGTCAAACTTGATAAAGTTTGACTAACTTTGTAGAAAGAAATAGAAATAATTACCATGACAAATATATATGATGTGAAAGTACATTCAATAAAGAATCTAATGGTATTAATTTTCAATTGTAAATGTTAATATTTTTGTCTATAAATTTGGTCAAAGTTTAAAGCTTGACTTTGACCAACGCTAATACGCGGACCAAATAAAAATAGTTTGGATTAATAAACCATTTGCGATGTTAATGTGACAGTTCTGTGTTGCATCTATTAATAAGCCCCCATTTTCAAGAAGCTTAGATGAAAACTTCTCTCAAATAGGACAATTTATTTACCACTACCTATAAGTTCCCTATCATGAAGTCGTGTCAATGTTTCATGAATTCTAGCTTAGCTAGGCGTTTGCTGGAATTTGAAAACCAAGACTCAATGTTTGCGGCCCCGAGATGTTCAAAATTTATTGTTTTTCCTTCCATTGGGACTAAACATGCACCCAAGACACAAAAAAATGAATTTCTAATCCATTTTGGCGCACAACTGCGTGTGCATATAGTTCAAATTTGAAATTTACAAATTAAATACCTAAGGAATCAATTTAATGTATAAAAATGTCTTAATGTTCTCTAAAAATCAAATTTTAACACGGCACTCCTATTGTCACATGTGCACTACAGAAAAAGTTTGACATGTATGCCTCGAAGTGGCGGTGGTGTGGTGGGACGAGTGGGGTGTGGGGGTCCGGCACACAATACGCATCGTATGCGCGCCACCACGTGGGGTTGTCCGGTTAGTTAGGCATCAAGCTGGCAATGGGGATTACTCGGGTGGGTATTGGAGTCCCATCCCCGTCCCCATTACCGCCCTCCCATTCCCGTCCCCATCTCCGTACCCGTGCACGGGGAGAAAAAGTTTCCCATCCCTGTCGCCACTTCTTTATCCCCGTGGGAAAACCCAACATGCATTTAAGAACAACCTTCGATAGTATTTCAGTAAAAAACAGTATTTCAACGCAATAAACAGTATGTTGTGGCTAGGTTTAGGATTTCTTAGGGATTTTTTGGCCAGATGGGTGGGATATGTGGAAATTTGGGTGACCTAGGGCGCAAATTACGTGGGCGCAAATTTGGGTAACCACGTGTAAGTACTTCATGGTTAAGGCGGGTAATGCTATATATCCCATCCCATCCCCGTCATGCATGCTGGGTAAGGTATTTGACCCACCAGCTTCCCCATGGGCATTCAAGCTGGCACTTCCCCATGCCCTAATAGAGTAATTAACCATGGGGATGCGGGTAACGGTTTTAGCCATTGCCAGCTTGAGTGAGGCACGTGCCACATCAAAATTCGTGCATTGGGTATGGTATATATTTAAAGCATCTTGATCATGACCTTTTTCATGCATATGTTTGTGTCTCATGCATGCGGTGGTGGTCCTCGTACACTCTCTCATGCGGCTACCACCGACACACCCATTCGTTGTCCCCCGCGTGGTCTATCACCTTGGATGGCGCGGGGAGAGGGGTTTGATAAAGGTGTATTCATCTTAGTCTGTGTTTCGGCGAAGATCATGGTGAGATTCCGGACGAAAGTTTGATCGCATGTGTGCACGCGCGTGCTCAGTGTACACGTTGCGATCCTCCGTGGGTTTTTTCCGGTTTGCGAAGGTGCCACATCAAAGGTGTGCATTGGGTATTCAAAACATCACACAACACCTCCGTACATATGTTAGGGAAGCATGGAGGCGGTGGTTGTCCTCAGACACTGCCCCCCTCGCACAATTATCAGTGTCACTCCCATTTGTGGCCTCACGTACTTTTGTACCGCAACGAGAGAGGTTAATTATTGTGGATTCTTTTTTGGTCGATGTTTGCGGCAGGCCATGGGTGTGATATTACATGGTATAATTTGAGTGTGTGTAGTGTACGCATGAATGCCTCTCCCATCGGCTCGAATGGGGGGTATATATATACTACGCGTCGTGAACCTCGCTCTCCATGCGGACTTTAAGATTCCCGAGGAAGGTGTGCCACGCCAAAGTTTGTGTGCTGGGTATGTAAACATCACACAACACTTCCGTACATATGTTTGATCCATGCTTAGACGGTGATTGTCTTTGGATACTCCTTCATGTGGTTGTCGGTGGAAAGTCCATTCCTAGGCCCGCGTGGATGTCCATCACATTGACTGACAACGAGAGAGAGAGGTTACCATGGTGGATTCTTCAATTGGTTTCTGTTATCGTATATATTATATAGGTCATTTGATTTTCCTTACCCAAGTCTGAGCGCATGCGTACGTACGCGTCAATCGTTCCCATCAACACTTGGCATACTAGTTGTACGCGTCATGAACACTCGTTTGGGGGGGGGGGACTTTCCGGTTCCAAAGCATGTGCCACATCAAAGTTGCACATGAGGTATATATTAATGAATTCAAACGCAACACAACATTTCCGTACATATGTTTGCGTCACCTGCAGGTGATGGCTGTCTTCGACACTCCACCACATGGTTATCAGCGTCACGCCCATTCATGGGCCTCGGTGGATGTCCATCCTTTCGACCGACAGCGAGAAAGGTTTGACCAAAATGTTGATTCTTTGGTCGGGATGTCCGTGTTGGGAGGCGCATGGGCCATAGTCCACCTTTGACCGGAAGAGAGATGGGATGGTTTGACCATGCTGGATTCATGTATAGGTTTCATTTGCATGTTACGGCATAGTGAGACGCTAGACCTGTTTGGGGGCATGTATTCATAGCTAGGATTCCCTCCCACCGACACGTAGTGGCGACAGAGGAGACATGTGCCACATCAAAGTTGCGCATTGGGTATTTTGAACATATCAAACCACCCTTTGCATACATATTTTTGTTCCACATGCAGGCGTGTATGTGTTCTGACCCCTTTCCCGCAAATTTTTTTGGTGAAATGCTCCTATATATTATTATTATAGGAGTAAATAGCAGACGATTCGAATGTAACAACCGTTTGTGATTGTACACTCAACAGACACCATTCTCTCCGACGCCGTGGCACATCAGCACGGTCCACTGGTGGGCGCCGGACATGATTGGGCTCCACGAGACTTCCCTCGCAAAAATATCTACTGCCTTGAGCCATTTGAAAAATGGTTATTCCATGGGTTTTTCCTATTTGATAGCACACACTTATTATGTTTGGGCTGTGTGCGATGTTTGTTGCTCCCGCGCTGGCCGCGCCGCTTCAATCCCGTAATCTAAATTTTCAGTAGCCCCGACATCCTGGCCTTTCACTCCCACCTAGTAAAATTTTCAGTAGCCGTGCGGCATTTCCTCAAACACCACATGCCCCCCCTCCCCACCACAAAACCTCTGCTCAGATTCGTAAAAAAAGGAAAACCTCCGCTCCCTCACACACCACTCCTCTCCCTCGCTCGAACCCTAGCTAGCCTGCCACCGCTGCCCCCGTCCTCCGACTGCACCGTCAACCTCTGCAGGTCTTCCCGTAACTATCTGGAAGTCCTCATGAAGATCCATCACAAGGGGTTGGACTAGAGTCGTGTGTGCATTCGACAGTAGTGCTCCTCCATGTCGAATACACGCATGACTTTAGTCCACCCCCTTGTGTCGGCATGCGAAACACCCCGTTTCCCATAGATCCTCATCCCCATCCTCACCCCCACTCCAGAGCATCACGGCTTGAGCTCGGCTATGCTTCCCGGGGAGCTGGAGGAGCGAATGGCCAAAAAGAGATATATCGAGGCATGTCTGCTGGACGACGGCGAGGTGGCTGCCGAGGCCCCCCGAGGTAGCTCACTACGATGACTGGCCTGGGGCTTTTAATAAGCGGGCTCGCGCATGTATGTATGTCTCGGCAGCCGGCTACGACATCGAGCTCGTCGACAGCGATGGCTTGACGCGGGCTATGCCACACGTTAAGTGGGCACTCCCACCCCTTCGGGTTCAACCTCCGTGGATCTCCTCCATGCCCCCCCCTCCCCGCCCCCGCCACTAATCTACTCTACTTCGCTGTCAGGAATTTGCCTTCATCGCCATCGAGATCCTTTTGTCATTTCTGAAGGTCGTGTTATATATATATATGGCGATGGCTCGGCATCGGTATCTTCCAAGTCAGACCTCATTGACGATGACAACGATGACAAGGGCGCCCTATCCATCTCTTCCAAGGGGAAATAGTCCATCCACGACATCAGGGACGTCACCCTGCAGACGTGCTCTTCCAAAGGGAAGGAGCTAAGCTGTCACAACAAGGAGCGCATGGTGCGCACCCCCAGTCCAGGCTCTTTCAGCGGGTATGAATTGTAATGTTCAAAAGTTCAATTTGATATGTTGGAGTATGAATTGTTCAGTTCAATTTCACTGCATATGTTCGGTTGTCTGTAGTGAGCATATACCTTGTTTAGCGTGATATGTGGTTGTTTGTAGTGAACATATTTCCAGTTTCATTGCTAGATTTGGTTGTTCAATCATACAATTGGTTCCTGTTAAAGCTGGTGTAGTTAACACACCCCTGTTTATTTCAGTTTTCTCACAATGTGATGTTGAATCATACAATTTGATGTTTAAGCACATGGTGCATTCTATCTTCTATGCAATTTCAACAATACTGATATGAATGACTGTTTGGTTGCTGTTAAGTGTGTTGTAGTAACATATGCTTCCTTTAAAGGTTTTTGGTTGTTTGTGGTTAGCATTTGTCCAGTTTCAATTGCTATATTTGGTTGTTTGTAGTATGCCTCTGATCTACTCTCCTTTCCCGTCAGGAATTTGCTATGCTGGAGTATGAATTGTAATGTTCAAAAGTGCAATTTGATATGCTGGAGTGTGAATTGTTCGGTTCAATTTCACTGCCTATGTTTGGTTGTTTGTAGTGATCATATGCCTATATTTGGTTGTTTGTAGTATGCCTCTGATCTACTCTACTTTGCTGTCAGGAATTTGCCTTCATCGCCAACGAGACCCTTTTGTCATTTATGAAAGTCATGTTCTATGGCAGTGTTTTGGCATCGTCAGCTGCCAAGTCAGGCCTCATTGACGATGACAACTTTCCGTCGACAAGTGCGCCCTATGCGTCTCTTCCAAGGGGAAATAGCCCATCCACGACATCAGGGAGGGCACCCTGCAGCCTTGCTCTTCCAAAGGGAAGAAGCCAAACTGCGACAACACGGAGCACGCGGTGCGCACCCACAGTCCGGGCTCTTCCAAGGGAATGAGCCCATACGTGACAATTGAGGAAACCCATGATTTATTTTGACGTGCCTCCTCAAAGGAGTAAAACTTCATATGATCGTGCTTGTAGCTTTTGCCATGCTAGGTTTTAACCATGACGTGTTAAAAAATTCATTCATGCAAAATGTAATGTTCAAAAGTGCAATTTGATATGCTAGAGTATGAATTGTTCGGCTCAATTTCACGAATGCCTATGTTTGGTTGTCTGTAGTGAGCATATACCTTGTTTAGCTATTTTTGGTTGTTTGTAGTGAACATATCTCCAGCTTCAATTGCTAGACTTGGTTGTTCAATCATACAATTGGTTCCTGTTAAAGTTGGTGTAGTTAACATGCCCCTATTTATTTCGGTTTTCTCACAATGTGATGTTCAATCATAGAATTTAATGTTTAAGCACATGGTACGTTCTATGCAATTTCAACAATACCGATATGAATGACTATTTGGTTGTTGTTAAGTCTGTTGTAGTGAGCATATGCCTCCTTTAAAGTTTTTTTTTGTGGTTAGCATTTGTCCAGTTTCAATTGCTATATTTTGTTGTTTGTAGTATGCCTTGTTTATTTAGTTCTTCACAATGTGCAGTACAATTTTATTAATACCAGTTCAATGGCCATATTTGTTTCCTGTTAAGCCTGGTGTAGGTAATACACCCCCTGTTTTTTTCACTCTGTGATGTTCAATTAGACAATTTGATGTTTAAGTACAAGCTTTATTCTATGAAAATTCAACAATACCATTATGAATGACTATATTTGGTTGTTGTTAAGCCTGTTGTAGTGAGCATATGCCTATTTTAACGGTTTTTGGTTCGCATGGCTATATTTGTTTCCCATGTTATACTCCCTCCGCCCCATAATATAAGACGTTAATACACCCAATATGTTAGTACATTGGATGTAATTAGATCTTATATAGTGGGACGAAAAGAGCATCATGTGAGGTAACTAATAAAGATTGTTAGTACAATGGGTCAAAATATGGCAATTAAACTATTTATTTACAGTTTGTCCAAGACAACAATGATATGCAATATATTAACTCAGAACTCTGTACCCTTTTTACTGCACATAATGAGTTGTTAGATGACAATCTCTGTATCTTTTTTCCTTTGCAGTGGTTCCCAACGCAGTCTACCCAAGATCACCTCTCAAACTACATGATTGTTGGACATGCAAATGTACGTGTATTTTTACCAGACTAGAATGACTATCTGGAAATCCTCATGAAGATATTGAAGGATGGGCGGTCGGCCATAACAAGGGATTGGGCTAGAGTCGTGTGTGCATTCGACATGGAGGAGGGCACACTACGAGCATTTCGCTTCACCGTTTACAGCAACCCAAATATCTTTTGCCTCTTTCTTTACCGTCTTTAATACAAGTATTCAACAGTTGTTCATCATTCTTTATTTGGTGCTTATGTAATTCTTTCGTTGACGTAATTCTTGAACGTATGTACCTGTGAATGGAATAATGCATTGGTTGATGAACCTATCTATGTATATGTAAGAAGCTATTTCCTACTTTCAAATTCAAATTATGTACAATTTTAAGTTGTAGCGATTAAAATAATAAAAAAACTCTGCAGGTCATTACGCCGCACACGGTTTGTAAGTCCCAACGTTTGTGATATACCTCATGATCCGACACGTTTCACGGATAAAAAAATGTGCGCCCATGCACACAGTTGCCGTTTCCAAACCTTGTGTGATTTCAAACAATATCACAAACGCTGCAACCGAATTCAGCGTTGGTGATAGAATCTCTGTCACACACAGTTTAAAATGATAAACGGTTTGTGATGTAGTATGCATCGCAAACGTTGGACCACAGAATAGCACGTGTGATAGTTATCCTGTCGAACGCGAGTATGACATTCAGATGTTTCTTAAACTTATCTAATACTTGTACGATGGTTAAATTATCGTCTTAGTTAAATATCGCAAACGGTTCGAACAATTTAAGTGTGCGTAATATACTCCTTATCCTACACGATTTATAATTGTAAACTGTTTGTGATGTGTCTCGCATCGTAAACGGTGCGCCACAGAATAGCACGTGCGATGTTAGTGTGATCGCACACGAGTTGCAAGGATGGACCGTATGGGAAGTACACCATATATCAAACGGTTGCCCGGTGACTCTCGTTTGTGATAGATGCGGACATCCCATACGCTTAGTTTTGCCAAACATTTGCGTTCGCTGGCCACCATCACCGACGATTTTTCTGTGTCATGTGGGATGGACCCCCTATCGCCCACACAAGCAAGGCAACGATTTAAAACCGCATCGCGGAAAGGGGTTAAAAACCGTTTGTATAACACGTCGCTGCAACAATGAAAGCAAACGATAGAATTACAACTATTGTGTGTGATGGCCACCCCTATCACAGACGAAGCTATGCAGAAAATTATGTGTGATGTACCATATGAACATAAACATAACTTTGGGATTCACTATATGGGATTCTAAGAACATCTCACACGACTTCTACAATATATTTGTTTGCCATGTCTCTACCAACTGCACACGATCTATTTTTTCCCGCGTGTGTGACCAGATGCAGCATCACTGGCGGTTTATCTGTGTCGTGTGGGATAGCCCCCCACCCCCTCCCCGATCACACACACAGGTAAGGTGATGGTTTACATCTACGTCACGGAAAGGGGGTAAAAACCATTTGTGTAGGACTCGGCTTCACTAGTGTATAGATCATTAGGGCTTCGAGTGAGAGAGTGTCCCCCTTTTGCTTTTATTTGGCTTTGATTCTTGAGAGATACTTTGATTTACTTGATTTGAAAGACTATCTTTGTGTTTGATCGTACCCACTGTTCAAAAATCTTCCAATTCAGCGATTTATCGTCCGATTTATCGCTACGCTTGGGGTGACCGGTAAGATTATGCCTTATCTTCACCGTTTATCATTTTGGCCGATTTATCGCTATGACAAGTGATTTATCGGGAATCTACCGATAAATCGGGCCTATTCATAGCACTACGTTTGCAAAAATTATGTTTATTTGCGTTTTGTGGACCTTCTTACACAATATGTAATGTTGTCCTATTTTGTTTATCATTATACCAGGATTCAAAGGCTAGGAATCAAGGTAACACTTTTGTCCAATATTGTTTTGGTGTTGAATATAGCATATTTTACCGTTGGGAACCTGGGATTTGCAAAACAAATGGCCGATTAATAGTCGGCCGATAAAATTGATTAATCAATCGATTTCCAATTAATCTTTAATCCCCAGCTGACCGAGATGCTAACGATAAGCGATATCCTCAACATTGATCGTACCTTTACTTTGGTTATCATGATATCTATCATTTGCTTATGCTTGCTATTATAGTCATTCACATGTATGCTTGCTGATGAGTGCTTATTGTGTATTTCATTCATATTCTTTGTGCGCTCCACAAGATGTATGCGGGATGAAAGATTTATCCCATGATCCTAATCGATTATGCATTTTCATTCAAATGGAAATTTTAAATAATGCACAAATTCAGGGGGAGATCTTACTTATCTTCTCAAAGCGATGATGTTATTCAATGATTATATCTTATGTCAAAGCTTTGATTGTCATCAATTACCAAAAAGGGGGAGATTGAAAGTGCAACTAAATCCCGGGTGGTTTTGGTAATTCATAACAACATATACATCATTGAACTAATGCCTACTCAAAGAATATTTCAGGGAAGTTCAGTTTAGGTTTGGCAATGGGAAGTGGATGTGAACCCCTAAAAATACAAAGGACATGTTGGCAAAGCTTCAAGACATTTTTGGTTAAGTGATCCAAGATCATATTGAGTCCATAGGAGAGCCAATACTACTAAAAGGGATGAGGGTTTGATCATGGAATAACTGCTCAAGTGCTTACAGATATTGCTCCAAAAACCTCAGCCACATTCTCAGATTCTTCTATGTCCAAAACCCTAAAGTCTATCTCGGTCCCACCGAAACCCAACTATTCGGACCCACCGAGAAACACTTGACATAGCCACTGCCTAAACCCTGACAACTCGGTATCACCTGATGACCCTTTGATCCCACCGAAGAGCACTTGCCAACCTTTTGTTACCTATTGATTTCATCTCCTAATTTCTGAGTGGTTTCAATCGGTCTCACCAAAGTGTGGAAAGTGATTAAATCATCACCCATTGGTCCCACCGAGCTGTTTCATCCGGTCTCATCGAAAAGCTTAAAGTTTAAACCTTTTGTACTAATCGATCTCCCGAGTGGTTTCAACTGGTCCCATCAAGGAGGGCATAAAGGCGTGTGACGGTTAGATTTTTGGTTCTGCCTATATATACCCCCGCCCATTCCATTAAATCTCGAAGAGCAGCCATGATGAAACTACCACTTGCCATATCCATTTTCTGAGAGAGAACCACCTACCCTTGTGCTGAAATCAAGAGGATTCCACTCCAACCTTTGATCCTTGATTTCTAGCCTCCCCAAGTTGCTCTCTCTCCAATCCCTCTCCTACCACATAGCTAAAATCTATGAGAGAGTGTTTGAGTGTTGAGGATGCAATCTTTTGAAGCACAAGAGCAAGGATTTCATCATCAACAACAACATATATTATCTTTTGGAGAGTGGTGTCTCCTAGATTGGTTAGGATCACTTGGGAGCCTTCAAATCTTGTGAAGTTGAACCAAGGAGTTTGTAAGGGCAAGGAGATCGCTTACTTTGTGAAGATCTACCCCGAGTGAGGCTAGTCATTCGTGGACGTAAGCCATTATGGCATAAACAAGGTTGCTTCTTTGTGGGTGGAGTCCTACGTGCACTCGCACAACCGTTACCCTCTGTGGGTTTAAGTCTCCATCAACGTGGAACTATCGGAACCACACCAAAAAACACTGTGTCTTCATTGCGTTTGATTTTCTCTCAACCCTCCTTTACGTTCATAGGCAAAGTATTTACTTTCCGCTGCCACTGTATTATACTTGCATGTGTAGGGTGTTACTAGACTTGCCAAAATTGGTAAACTCTTCAAAGAACTAAAATTGGGAAAATACTAGGTTTTATTGGTCAAGTAGTCTAATCACCCCCGCCCGCCCCCTATAGACCTACTTGCGATCCTACACTACTCAAAGTGAGCAAAATGAAACCTTCAAAAATATCTTGAAGAATCATGATAACTTACATGGTCAGTTGACAGGTAAGATTGCTGGACTCACTAACGATGTGTAGGCTCTAGATGGAAGAACTAAGATAATGGAAGCACAAGTGGCTAAAATTGTAGAGAGTCAAACTTATATTCTAGTCAAGTTTTGAGGTAAACCGGAACCGATCCTGATCAAAGATGTCAAGATGATGAGAGTTAACGAAGAAAATACAAAAGAGCTTGATAAAGGTCATGTGCCAGAATATACATATACAATTGCAGACTTCGTTAATATGATAGCAATGAAACACCCACTACCTGAGATATCGAATGATGAAGCATATAATGTCTTTGTTGATCATGTTGCAGCTAAGGTAAATGAGTTGGATGATGAAAGAAAAAAACTACTCAGTAAGTTACCTGCTAAACAAGAATATACATTTGAGCCTACTATTGAGATCGACATTGGTTCGAATAAATTCAATGCTTTGTGTGATCTAGGTGCTAGTGTTTCCATTGTCCCTAAGTATGTTTTTGATAGTCTCAATCTTGGTCCTTTTGTTACTACTGAAATTAGGTTGAATATAGCCAATTCTACTTTCACGCAAAAGAATTAAGCAAGCTGTTATCATTCAAATTAATGATTGTCCTGTTATGATTGATCTTGTTATAGTTGATATGCTTGGAGATCCCATTACTGTCATAATTCTTGGAAGGCCGTTTCTTAGGATCATAAAGATTGGTATCAATGTGTTTGAGGGAAATGTAAGATTTGACCTTCCTACAAAGGATCCTTTTGTGAGACGTTCACGAGGAAAATGAAAATGAAGACATACACCGGAGGCAACATTGTTGTCAATGCCCAAAGCTATGGGCTTGGTGTATTTTTACCTAAGTGATCATCACTACGGTCGAGCTATCCAACCAAAAAAGGCGCTTCGTGGGAGGCAACCCGCCCAAATAAGGCAGAAGAGTGCGACTTTGTCTTTTGTCTCAATAAGAGTGTTGAAGTTTTTATCATGGAGGATAAGTTGAGAAAGTTGTGCTAATGAGGCCTTTGTCATGTGCAAAAATTACTATGTGTCGTACTAACGTCTAAATGACTGGAACTATGCCTATATGTTGTGTTGGAACTAACCCCGCAGGAATCACCAAAGAAAATGAAGTTCGAGAGAGAGAGAGAGAGAGAGAGAGAGAGAGAGAGAGAGAGAGAGAACAAAAGGCAGCCTAGCTAGCATATGACCACTGAGGTCATATGGGATGGCGTATGAAGTGTGGGCAGCCCCAACATAAATCGACCAGAGGCAACAGTCATCGATGAAGTTTCATACGAGTAATCATGCTCGCATGGATGGTCGTATGAGTCTTGGGAAGAAGCGATAAATAAGTTCAGAGCAAACGACGGCGTCCCGTACAAGCATCCACGCTCATATGGATGCTCCAACGACTCCATCTGATGAGTACGAAAAAATATCAAAATAGAAGACGGTGTTCAAGATGAGCGCGTCCGCTCGTATCCATGGTCGTATGAGGTAAGCGTGGACAGAGTTTGGCTCCAGAGAAAATGGTGGCGTTCCGTACGAGCGATTGCACTCGTATGAATGCTCGTACGGTGCTCTGACGTCCGTAAGGAGTCTGAGGGAAGAGGTTAATCGCACCATCTCATCTATTTCTTCTTCCTCCTCCAAAAATCTCCAAATCCTACCACAACTTTGCTGGACCTCCCTACTCGTTTGATTTCATTTCAAACCCCTCTATGTGATCGATCTATGGTATGTTTCTCCTCTGATCCCCAACTTATTTCCCGCAAATCCATGTTCTATGTGCCTAGCATTGCTATGTTTAGGGTATGCATACTTCTGACTCAAATTTTGATTTTGGCTTCGATTCTTTGATGTTTTTAGATGAGTGTGATGTCGTAGTTGTTGTCGGATCACTATTGTATCATTATATTGGACTGAAAAAATATTTTGTATAGATTTTTACGAGGAGTTCCACACATGTCGCTCGCTGTGATGCACCGAGTTCATCTGTGGGTGCCTCACAGAGGCAACAAGTTTTCATGTAGGGGACCATCTTTGCCACCCGTGAGGCCATGGACAAGTACATGAAGTTTCATGCAAGGAAGATGAAGACCACCAAGTGGGCTTGCGATTCCACAATCAAGAAGTTGGGCATTAGTAACAATTTCAATTTATTATGTGATAATGTCGGGTTGCATCATATTTTTTTTACCATGGATGTGTGAATATGAACTTGACGCTTGAGTTTCTTAGTACTCTCACGCATAATGCTAGTTTGCTTCCAAGAGTGGATGAAGAAGAATGGATCACTTTCCGTCGCATGGACTAGGACTTCCACATCAATCTAGATGAGTGGTGTAATTACCAACAACAATGATGAGTTACCATGGTTCCAAACAAAGGCCATGTTGCATTGAAAGTCCTGCTATTTGATATTTCTATTATGTTATTACTAACTCATTGCAGGTACGAGGAAAAGTTTCAAAGGTGAATGACGAGAATATGCTAATTCTTGGGAAAGCAACTAACTCGGACGTCGGTTATTCGCCCAACCTAGGGGTAATATTTTTGATGCACCTTGCGCACCAGGCAAATCATACACAAGGAGACATCGTGTGTGGAGGAGTTATCACCATGATGTCCAATTCCCTTGTCCATGACTTTAGCAATCTCTGTCTCATTGTCGGTAGCAACCATGTCAATATTAGAGTCATTTCTAGTGATGCAATGGTAGTGGTTCGCCGTGGTCATCATTGTATTTGAATTCCTAGAGTTAGGTACTCGCTACCTACTCCTACGCCTAACCGTTTCTCCATAGAACATGGATTTTGCATTATGTGCCACAGGAAGGAGATGCAGCTTTTGCCAAAGAGTCCCCTGAACCAGAACAAGTTGATGACATAGAACTCCCCATTGACGAAGAAGAAGAGCCATCGCAAGAGGAAGCCTACACCACCTACATAGACCTTTAAAGTCTTCAGAGCTCCACCAATGATATGAGCAACCTCGTCGAGTCGAAACACGCCCGTCTACTTAACACCAACTTCTCCAACTGGATCCAAGGAAGGGCTCCTCACCAGTCGCCTCCACAATGATCTCACCAGTTTGGGCTTGCAAAAGTTTAAGCTTGGGGGAGGTTAATACCACATCTCCATCAAGATGTGGCGGTATTATTTTAAGTTGTAATGAGGTTGTACTTCAGCTCGCTGAGCTTCAAACGCTCGTGTTGGTTTGTTCCCAACACTTTGCTTTTTATTTGCTTTTGTTTTTTCGTCATTCGTGATTTTTCGTTTGAAAAGTTAGCTTTCAATACCCAAAGAAATAGAATAACCTTTGCTTTGTTCTTTTATTTTGCCTTTGGATTTCGTTTGCATTCTTGTTTATATTTTAGAGGAGTTGGTCTGCACTCGACAACGAGGAATGCAACCTTGAGGAAGGGAAGTGTGTACATTCATGATCGTGAAGGTATATCCTACGACTCCCGTATTTTGCACTTGAATTACTTAGAATAGTTGTAGCAGCAGTATTATTGTGTGATGTGTGCAAGTGGGAGTTAGAATTGATAGTTAAACAAATGTTTTGTCCTAGTAGCTGAAATAATTTAGTAGTCTTTGTTATGTTTAATCTAGATAACCAAGACTTGTCGTGTGACTATTTTGTTATAAAGTGATGTTAATCTTGATAACCCACAAGTATAGGGGATCGCAACAGTTTTCGAGGGCAGAGTATTCAACCCAAATTTATAGATTCGACACAAGGGGAACCAAAGAATACTTGAGAGTATTAGCAGTTGAGTTGTCAATTCAACCACACCTGGAGATAAATATCTGCAGCAAAGCGATCAGTAGCACAGTAATATGATAGGTTTGATAGTAGTAGCAATAGTAACAGTAGCAGTAACAGTAATAACAATAGTTTTGTAGCAGTTGGAACAGTAGCAACAGCGGTAGTAACTTAGTAAGAACAATAAGTGGAAAGCTCGTAGGCACTGGATCGGTAACTCGTTGGATGATATTCATCATGTAACAGTCATAACCTAGGGCGATACAGAACTAGCTCAGTTCATCAATGTAATATAGGCATGTATTCCGTAAATAGTCATACGTGCTTATGGAAAAGAACTTGCATGACATGTTTTGTCCTACCCTCCCGTGGCAGCGGGGTCCATAAGGAAACTAAGGGATATTAAGGCCTCCTTTCAATAGAGAACCGGAACAAAGCATTAACACATGGTGAATACATGAACTCCTCAAACTACGGTCATCACCGCGAAGTATCCCAAATATTGTCACTATGGGGTTGACGGATCATAACATGTAATAGGTGCATATGACTAGGCAAGATCGGATCAAGAACATAGATATAGAGATGATAACATAAACGGTTCAGATCTGAAATCATGGCACTCGGGCCCTAGTGACAAGCATTAGGCATAGCAAAGTCATAGCAACATCAATCTCAGAACATAATTGATACTAGGGATCAAGCCCTAACAAACCTAACTCGATTACATTATGAATCTCATCCAACTCCTCACCGACCAGCAATCCTACGAAGGAATTACTCACTCCCGGTGGGGAGCATCATGGAATTGGCGATCGAGAAAGGTTGGTGATGATGAAGACCGAAGATTCCCCTCTCCGAGCCCCAAACGGGCTCCAGATCTGGCCTCCCGATGAAGAACAGGAGGTGGCGGCGGCTCCATCTCGTGAAACACGATAATTCTTTCTCCCTGATTTTTCTCTCCAAATTTAGGAATTTATAGTGGCGGCGATAGGGTAAGTGGGGCTCCGAGGTGGGCACAACCCACCAGGGCGCGCCGGGAGGGGGCTGGCGCGCCCTGGTGGGTGATGCTCACCTTGGACCCCCTCTCCGATAGTTTTTGACTCCAGTATTTTTTATATTTTCCAAAATAAATCTCCAAAAAGTTTTGTTCCATTCCGAGAACTTTTATTTCTGCACAAAAACAACACCATGGCAATTCTGCTGAAAACAGCGTCAGTCCGGGTTAGTTTCATTCAAATCATGCAAATTAGAGTCCAAAACAAGGGCAAAAGGGTGAGGAAAAGTAGATGCGTTGGAGACGTATCAACTCCCCCCAAGCTTAAACCTTGGCTTGTCCTCAAGCAATTCAGTTGACAAACTGAAAGTGATAAAGAAAAACTTTTATGAACTCTTTTGTTCTTGTTTACATATATATGCTTAAGTAGCACCCAGGTTTTCAGCAAAGATTATGAGTAACCATGTCAACAATAACTCTTAGGAATTATAATTACTCATAACAATAACATAAGCAACTAGCGAGCAATAATAAGATATCTCAAGCGCCGACATTTTGTCAAAACAGTCGTGATACAATATGACAATAGTGGTATCTCGCTAGCCCTTTCTGAGACTGCAAAACATAAATGCAGAGCACCTCCAAAGTTCAAGCAGCGACTAAACATTGTAATTCATGGTAGAAAAGATCCAGTCATGCTGCACCCAACATCAACTATACACAATGCATGAGGATGACAATAGTGCTCTCAGGTCTGGCGCTTATTTGAGAAGGTGATGACTCAACATAAAAGTAAATAGATAGTCCCTTCGCAGAGGGAAGCATGGATTTGCAGCGGTGCCAGAGCTCAAAGTTTAAAAAAGAGATAGATATAATTTTGGGAGGTACACCCTTCCTTTCAACGTCACGACCAAGAGTTATCAACATCTTCCATGCTAAACAAATTAGTGGCGGTTCCCAAGCGGTAAAAGTAAAGGTTTACTCCCCCTCCACCAACAATCACACTCCACGGCGAGCCGCATCCACGGGTACCGTCCAAACCAACAACATTCCTGGGGGAGTTTTGTTTAATTATTTTTTGATTTTTGATTTTGGGACTGGGAATCCCTATTACCGCCCCTCTCGTGTAAGGACAAGTGAATAAACACTCGTCATGAGAATAACCTGCTTAGCATGGAAGATACTGACCGCCCCCTGTCGCTCCATGAGTGGTCCAGGCACACAAAACAGATGTTCATTTGAATTTTAGAGGTGGCACATGCAAATTTACTTTGGAACGGCAGGTTAATACCGCATATAGGCATATGGCATAACTTGGTTTAAAGGTTTTGATGCACAAGCAGTATTCCCGCTTAGTACAGGCGAAGGCTAGCAATTAGATTGAGAAGCGGCCAGCTAGAGAGCAAAGACGGTCATGAATATGCATTACATATAATCAACATTGAATACTAGCATGAGTAGGATATGGACACCATGAACATAAATATCATGAAGGCTATGTTGGTTTTGATTCAACTACATGCGTGAACATGTGCCAAGTCAAGCCACTTGAAACATTCAGAGGAGGATACCATATCATCATACCGCATCACAACCATTTTAATGCATGTTGACACCCAAGATAAATCATTACCCACTCCTAGCTACTTAAGCATGGCATGAAAAACTATAATCTCTAATGGTCATTGCAAACATGTTTGATCATAATGAGCTGAATCAAGGGATACTAGGTTAAACATATTTACAAAAACAAAAACAAGTTGAGTTCATACCAGCTTTTCTCTGCCATAGTCAATTCATCAAATGTCGTCATTATTGCCTTTCACTTGCATGACCGAATGATAGGAAAATAATAATAGTGCAAGAATGCCGTGGACTAAGCTGGAATCTGCAAACATTTTATTCAAGAGGAGAAGACAAAGTAACATGGGCTCTTTATTAGATAAACAATAATGCAGATGAGAGCCACTCAATAATTTCATCGTGATCTTCTCCTTGGTATGACTCAAGTAAAAAGAAAAGAATTTCAGAGAAACACACTGAAATATTTTTGGAGTTTTTGGTTTTTAATGAAGCAAGCAAATTAAAGAAAACAAAAACGAGAAAAACTATTTACACGGGAAAGCTCCCAACAAGTAAAAGAAGAAGCGAGAAATCTTTTTGGGTTTTCTTTTGATGCTACAATTAAACTAAGCTAGAAAGAAAAAATAAAAAGAAGTAGGAAATATTTTTGGGTTTTCTCAAAGTTTTTCAAACACGCAAGAAGAAAGCGAGAAAACAAATCTAGCATGGATATTACAATGGAAAAGTATGAACACTGACAACTGGAATGAAATGTGCGAACATGAATGTAATGTCGGTGGAAATACGTACTCCCCCAAGCTTAGGCTTTTGGCCTAGCTTGGTAATCACCATCCGTATGAATAATAATCTGGGCGATGGCTCATTGAGAACCTCGGAGCAGACTCCACGGCCCTCCTGGCAGCTTCAACCTCCGCGTTGTACTCATAGGCTTCGCTCTCAAGAACATAATATCTTCCCCTAGTGTGAAAATCAAAGAGAGCAGGAGCAGGCAAAACAACAGGCTCAACGGTTTTCTTATAAAATCTCAGGTTATAGGTATAGTTAGTGGTCGTGCCCGTAAGGAACTTATGACGCTTCATAGCATCAAAGTCTAAATACTGAGTGGGTAGGATGGGGTCATTAGGCCATGGTGACACATTTAATCTCTCAGCTACGCGGGAAGCATAGATTCCTCCATAAAAATTACCACTAGCAGCATTAAGCTGCAATCTCCGTGCAACAATTGCACCAAGATTATAATCCTTATTCCCAGTTATGGCAGTGTGTAGGAGACTCAAATCATGAGCGCACAGTGTACTACAGTCTTGTTTGCCTACAACACATTTACCGTTAAAGAGCGCAAAATATTGTAGTGACGGAAAATGGATACTGTTAATTCTCCCTTGCGTAACCCCTCTATCTTCGCCAAAGCAAAGATTAACAAAAAATGACTCATACTCAGATTTTGTGGGTTCATCGAGGGAACCCTCAAATGGAAGTTTGCATGCATCGCTAAACATCTCTAAAGGCATGGTAAAGGAATTATCGTACAGGTTAAACGAAACTCTAGACTCACGAGGAAAATATTTAAATTTCTTTGTGAAGGTTTTCATAAGCTCGAGGTGTTGGGGACACTTATCTGCGATGAAGGAATCAAGCTCTGTGTTGCGAATAAATTGATCAAATTCCTCCTTAATACCTGCACCTTCCATGAACTCGTCGCAAGGCCACAAGCATGATTTGGTGGCGGCATCTCGCATCGAGCTTTCGCTTGGTTCAACATAAGACTGTCGAACTGAGCTTCCACTTGATGAGGCTCCCGAGGATCTCCTCCTCGAAGAACTCCTAAAGAATTGCATTTTTATTCCTATAAAATTTCTGAAAAAAATTAGTCCACAAAAATTTTGTCAACAAAACTTTGTAAGATTGTTAGCAACTACTCCCAAGCATGCATAGAGGCCATATTGAGCATTCAAACTACTTAGAACTCTAAGAATTCAACATGCAAGCTCATCTACAGCAGCACCAAGAGTGGCTAATTACTCTAAAAATAACCCACTAAAACAAAAACTAATTGGAGCAATGGAGGAGTCACATACCAAGTAGGAATCCCTCCAAACAGTTTCGGAAATGGAGCTTCGAGCAAAGAGATCGAAATCCACGGGTTTGAGAGCAAGAACACGAAAATGGTGGTTGTGGTGATTTTTTTCTGGAGGTAGGTGACAATGTGGGCTAAAAAGATAAGTGAGGGGGGCCACGTGGGGGCCACAACCCACCAGGGCGCGCCTGGGGGTGCTGGTGTGCCCTGGTGTATTGTGGGCACCAGGGGCACCCCCCTCAGGTGTTATTTGCACCAGAAATTCTTAAATATTCGGAAAAAAAAAATGTGTTAAATTTTCAGGGCATTCTGAGAATTATTATTTTTGGGTCATTTTTTATTGCACGGAGAAAACAGAAAACAAGATAATCATGGCATTTTATTTTATTTAACTAGCTAGAACAGAAAATAAAAGGTGGGAACAGATAATAGTGCTTACTAGATTCCTCAATTACATACCTCTCAAAAATGATCCATTAATAAGGTTGATCAAGTCTTATTAACAACCACTTCCGATTAGCATGAAACCGAAGAACTTTCGTAAAACACTAAGTTACCTCAATGGGGATGTGCATATCCCCAACAATAAGTATATCATATTTCTTTTTGGCAGTAGGTAGAGGTAATTGAAAACTTCCAATAGTGATGGTCGGAGATTCTTCAATAACATTTATACCATTCACTTGGAATTGTTTCTTCGGGAAGTGCACCGTATGCTCATTACCATTGATATGAAAAGTGACCTTGCTTTTATTGCAATCAATAACAGCCCCTGTAGTATTCAAAAAGGGTCTACCAAGGATAATCGACATGTTGTCGTCCTCGGGCATCTCAAGAATAACAAAGTCCGTTAAGATAGTAACATTTGCAACAACAACGGGCACATCCTCACAAATACCAATAGGTATGGTTGTTGATTTGTCAGCCATTTGCAATGATATCTCAGTAGGTGTGAGTTTATTCAAATCAAGTCTTTTATATAAGGAGAAAGGCATAACACTAACACCGGCTCCCAAGTCACACAAAGCTGTTTTGACATAGTTTCTCTTAATGGAGCAAGTTATAGTTGGTATTCCCGGATCTCCAAGTTTTTTAGGTACTCCATCCTTAAAGGAATAATTAGCAAGCATGGTGGAGATTTCAGCTTCCAGTATCTTTCTTTTATTAGTGATGATGTCTTTCATATACTTAGCATAAGGGGCCATCTTCAAAATATCAGTTAAGCGGGTACGCAAAAAGACTGGCCTAATCATTTCAGCAAAGCGCTCAAATTCTTCATCATCCTTTTTCTTAGATGGCTTAGGTGGGAATGGCATGGGTTTCTGAACCCATGGCTCTCTTTCTTTACCATATTTCCTAGCCACAAAGTCTCTCTTATCATACCATTTATTTTTAGGTTGTGGGTTATCAAGATCAGGAGCAGGCTCTATTTCAACATCATTATCTGGTTCTACATCATTACTAGGTTGAGCATCATCATGAACATCATCATTATCATTTTCATCATCACTAGGTGAATGTTCATTACCATACTGAGTTTCAGCATCAGAAATAGAGACATCATTACTATCAAGAGGTTTTTGTGTCTCGGGTTCACTAGAGGTATGCAAAGTCCTATCATTTTTCTTTTTCTTTTTCTTCTTAGAAGGACTAGGTGCATCACTATTAATTATCTAAGAATCTTGTTCAATTCTTTTAGGATGACCCTCGGGATAAAGTGGTTCTTGGGTCATTCTACCTCCTCTAGTTACTACTCTAGCAGCAAAATCATGCATATTATTATTCATTTCATCAAGCAATTCTTTTTGAGACTTAGCAACTTGTTCTAACTGAGTTTGAACCATAGAGGCATGCTTTCCTACACATCTAACATCATTACTAATTCTAAATAGCAAGTCACTCAAGCGAGCAATCATATCGGAATTGTATTTCAATTGTTTTAGAACATGAGCATTGAAATGATCTTGCTTCATAATATAGTTGTCAAACTCATATAAGCATTGACTAGGATGTTTATTGTGAGGAATGTCACTTCCATTAAACTTTAATAAAGAATTTACCTCTACCACCTGTGGAGGTGGTGGTGTTTCAAGACCATGTATTTCTTCAATAGGTGGCAAATGCTTAACATCCTCAGCTTTAATACCTTTTTCCTTCATAGATTTCTTTGCCTCTTGAATATCTTCAGGACTGAGAAATAAGATACCCCTCTTCTTCGGAGTAGGTTTAGGCGGTGGTTCAGGAAGAGTCCAATCATCATAATTCTTCAATATATTATTCAATAATTCCTCAGCTTGTTCAATATTTCGTTCCCTGAAAACACAACCAGCACAACTATCTAGGAAGTCCCTAGAAGCATTGGTTAGTCCATTATAAAAGATATCAAGTATTTCATTTTTCTTGAGAGGATGATCAGGCAAAGCATTAAGCAACTGGAGAAGCCTCCCCCAAGATTGTGGGAGACTCTCTTCTTCAATTTGCACAAAGTTAAATATTTCCTGTAAGGCAGCTTGTTTCTTATGAGCAGGAAAATATTTTTCAGAGAAGTAGTAAATCATATCCTGGGGACTACGCACACAACCAGGAGTAAGAGTATTGTACCATGTCTTAGCATCACCCTTTAATGAGAACGGAAATAACTTAAGGATATAATAGTAGAGAATCTTCTCATCATGAGCAAAGAGGGTGGCTATATCATTCAGCTTAGTAGGGTGTGCCACTACAGTTTCAGTTTCATAGCCATGGAAAGGATCATATTCAACCAAAGTAATTAACGCTGGGTCGACAGAGAACTCATAATCCTTATCGGTAACACAGATAGGTGAAGTAGCAAACTTAGGATCACATTTCATTCTATCATTCAAAGTCTTTTCCTTATACTTGCATAGCAAATTCTTAAGATCATCTCTATCCTTGCAAGAAAGAATTTCTCTAGATATCTCCTCGTCCATAACATAACCTTCAGGTATCTTAGGCATTTCAAACTTAAACTTAGGAGAGCTAGGACTAATAGGAGTTTCATAATCATAATCAGTTTCATAAGCTTCATCAGTTTCAGCAGTTTCATTTTCTTTAGCTCTAGCAATTTGTTCATCAAGAAATTCTCCTAGTGGCACATTATCATCAAGCATGGTACTAGCATCATCATAAGCATCATTCATAGCAGAGGTAGCGTCATCAATAACTTGCGACATATCAGGATTACTAACATGTGGTGGTGTTACAAGCTTACTCATAATAGAAGGTGAATCAAGTGCAGAGCTAGATGGCAGTTCCTTACCTCCCCTCGTAGTAGAGGGAAAAATCTTGGTCCTTGGATCCTTCAGATTCTTCATAGTGATAAATTGATATAAATCCCAAGTGACTCAACAAATATTGCTATGCTCCCCGGCAACGGCGCCAGAAAAAGGTCTTGATAACCCAAAAGTATAGGGGATCGCAACAGTTTTCGAGGGTAGAGTATTCAACCCAAATTTATAGATTCGACACAAGGGGAGCCAAAGAATACTTGAGAGTATTAGAAGTTGAGTTGTCAATTCAACCACACCTGGAGATAAATATCTACAGCAAAGCGATAAGTAGCACAGTAATATGATAGATTTGATAGTAGTAGCAATAGTAACAGTAGCGGTAACAGTAATAGCAATAGTTTTGTAGCAGTTGGAACAGTAGCAACAACAGTAGTAACTTAGCAAGAACAATAAGTGGAAAGCTCGTAGGCACTGGATCGGTAACTCGTTAGATGATATTCATCATGTAACAATCATAACCTAGGGCGATACAGAACTAGCTCAGTTCATCAATGTAATGTAGGCATGTATTCCGTAAATAGTCATACGTGCTTATGGAAAAGAACTTGCATGACATCTTTTGTCCTACCCTCCCGTGGCAGCGGGGTCCATAAGAAAACTAAGGGATATTAAGGTCTCCTTTTAATAGAGAACCGGAACAAAGCATTAACACATGGTGAATACATGAACTCCTCAAACTACGGTCATCACCGTGAAGTATCCCAAATATTGTCACTATGGGGTTGACGGATCATAACACGTAATAGGTGCATATGACTAGGCAAGATCAGATCAAGAACATAGATATAGAGATGATAACATAAACGGTTCAGATCTGAAATCATGGCACTCGGGCCCTAGTGACAAGCATTAGACATAGCAAAGTCATAGCAACATCAATCTCAGAACATAATGGATACTAGGGATCAAGCCCTAACAAAACTAACTCGATTACATGATGAATCTCATCCAACTCCTCACCGACCAGCAAGCCTACGAAGGAATTACTCACTCCCGGTGGGGAGCATCATGGAATTGGCGATGGAGAAAGGTTGGTGATGACGAAGACCGAAGATTCCCCTCTCCGGAGCCCCAAACGGGCTCCAGATCTGGCCTCCTGATGAAGAACAGGAGGTGGCGGCGGCTCCGTCTCGTGAAATGCGATAATTCTTTCTCCTTGATTTTTTTATCCAAATTTATGAATTTGTAGTGGCGGAGATAGGGCAAGTGGGGCCCCGAGGTGGGCACAACCCACCAGGGCGCGCCGGGAGGGGGCTGGCGCGCCCTGGTGGGTGATGCTCACCCTGGGCCCCCTCTCCGGTGGTTTTTGACTCCACTATTTTTTATATTTTCCAAAATAAATCTCCAAAAGGTTTCGTTCCATTCTGAGAACTTTTATTTCTGCACAAAAACAACACCATGGCAATTCTACTGAAAACAGCGTCAGTCCGGGTTAGTTTCATTCAAATCATGCAAATCAGAGTCCAAAACAAGGGCAAAAGGGTGAGCAAAAGTAGATACGTTGGAGACGTATCAGTTAACAAACAGTAACCATGCACAAGAGAAAGCTTTCAAAGACTTGGGTGTCTAGAAAAATTGTAGAGACGATGATGTTAGAGATATTCAACCCCCTAGTTTTAATTTTAATAGACTCAATAGCACTTGTGGATTAAATTATCTAGAGGAACTTAGTTGAAGGTGAATAAGATTATGCTAAACATGTGTGTTGTATTTCTTGGATGGTGCTTCATCTTCTCGCTGGTGCTATGGCCTTGCTACTATATGCATGTGTACGTGTGTAAATGTGGTTCGTCACCTTTCTTGGTATTATGTTGAGAACTCCGCTAGCAAATGAACGATCCACCAAAGTTTCGGCCCGGATTTCGGGTATGAGTTGTTACCGTACGTAGTGGCAACACTACAATTACATATTATTCAGTTTTCTCTTAAATGTGTGTGTATGTGGTAAATAATGGGTACTAGTCACAAGTGCTCGAAAGAGACAACATATTGTTCCATAGTTCCCAAAATTAAGCCAATGTGAAACCTTATGCATGATCACTTCTTTGGCATAATCCTGTCATGTGACAACACGAGCAAACAATGATTGAAACTAAGTGCTTGAGAGCATTGGTGATGAGACACTCGAAGGTGTGTTTGCGAGTTACTCTAGAATCATGGTGTCTTTACATACCTTTCACTCCTTAATCCATGTTTTCATTTCTCAAAGAAAGAAAACCTCTTCCATGCATTCCTGGCAAGTAAGTGTTAACTAGAGAAAATAGAATTAAGTGCTACCAGCTTATTGTATCTAGTTGAGCAAGAACTTTGTATTGACTATTTTTGCTTCACTAACACTTGCATAATAGTCATGCCACTTCTACAGCTATACTAAGTTTTCAGGTCAAGAAGCGAAGGGCTATCTAGGCGTATTAATCGTAAGTGAACTAAAACCTTCTCATTATTTCAGTATAAATAATTGAGTTCCTTACGGTTCAGATTTCTCTCTATGTTGCTCGAGGATGATCGAGTTTAAGCTTGGGAGAGTTAACGAGTGCTATTTTTACGCTCATCCAACCTTAGTTTAAACCAAAATATTTCATCAAAACAAGATATTTTCTTCGATATTGTTACAAATGACTAATGAATGCAAATGATTTCAAATATCCGATCTTTATTTTGTTTCCACAGGAAATGGGCTATTTATGGACGAAATCAAGCCAATACATGGAAGGGAGTAAAATGGAGATAAAGGAGATCACGTTGGAGGCACAACAGAGAAACCAGAGCAGAAGACGGCGTCCATACGATCATCGCCGCTTGTATGGATGGTCATATGAACTGCCAACACAGTCGTCTGATCCACCTGAACAACCTTTATAAAAGGCCCCACGTCAGGAGAGCAACGCACGACGCCACACATCGCCATCTCCGCATCAGTCATCTTCATCAACCCTAACCACGACTATTTCCCATCTACATCTCCATAGCCACCACCATCTGTCGGGCCCCTAGGACTGGGGGTACCCAGGCCCGTCTGCCTGAGTCCCAAGACACGACGCACGGCACGGGCCTAGTACGGCCCGCCACTAGGCTTCGCGAAGGAGGCCTTTGCGAGGGCCCATGCCTCCTGAGGGCGCCCTCGCGAGGTCGCCTCCCGGGGCTGCCCCACGGGGCTTCGCAGGGTGTATAGGTCGAAGATGGCTTAACAGGGCCCCGCTGCCCTGCGCCCTCACGTGGGTGACGCGCGCTACGCCAAGCGGCGCCTGGAGTCGTGCCAGCGGGCTCGGATGGGGAGGTTTTCCCCTTTGGTGCTAAGGGAGCTGGGCCAGCACGCCAGTTCCCAAAGCAACCCCCAAAGGTTTCCCATTTGGTGTAAGAAGGCCGAGGCTGCGGGCTCGCCAGGATGGAGGTCGTCCCCGAGCCCACCGGCGCGTCACGAAGGGAGTCTATTGCAGGCGAAGACCGCTTTTGTCACGATAAGCTGCAGTCTTGTCCCCCTTCAAACTGGCGCTTGTGGCAACCCTTCCCACCTGATATTTTCGGGGGAAGAGGACCAAAGCCAGGATAAAAGGAGTAAGGCAGCTACCATAGAGGGGGGCACCCCGTTGTATTGATTCTCACCCCTAAGAAATCTAGCCAAGCAAGAGTAGGGTTTTACACCGCGAGGTGGCCCGAACCTGGGTAAACCACCGTGTTATTTGTTCTTCCCCCAAGCACAATCACGCCGGAGCATCGCTGTAGGTTAGCAAGAGAGAGCAGGGTTGGAGAGCCGGCACATCCTAGAGTTCGAACCTCTTTGGGTCCCTGGAGCCCTGATTCCGACACCATCTTCACCATCATAGTGTTTAGCCATCTAGCCATACTTTGTAATCGTGTATCACATGCGGCAAACATTGTAAGACATATTATCAATCAAGCAATCTTCATGATGTGTTCTTACAATGATTTCATCATGTGATCTGATCCACATGTGTGACTAGTTCGGTAAGGTCATGGGTTGAGGCATAGCCCTACAACCCAATGTATTTGTTTGAGGGGTCAATGGAAATACTTTGAATTAACGTCTTGTATGTGTAACATCAAATTGCTTCATAGTTGTCTCTTGTCTCGTTCACGTTATTCGTCCATGTAGGTACCCAGGATCATGGAGAACAAGTCACGGAGAGGCTAAGGGCAGGGAGACCGTGATGTGTTATTCTGAACACCAGTGACAGAAAGGTTTAGTACGGTAACACGGATCCTATCCCTGGGGATACAAGAAGTGTAGTCATTAAATGCCCAATACTTTTGTCTGGTTTCCATCTTAGTTACCGGGGCAACCCCGCTCGACGGATAAGGCATTCGGTTGGACAACTGACTCTTGATGCAAGACGTGTACCGGTCAAAATGTAATTTGACACATCCCTCACTTCGATACGTTGCAAGCACATCTCGATGGATGACTTCTCGGACACAAATTATGATCATAATGGTTCCGTCACAAATGTATTATTGTAAGAACAAGTCCTCAGACACATGCCTATTTTTATTATAAGTGTTATTAGTGTCAACTTGATTTTAATCCCGTTAAAAGCAGGAATTAATACTCTTGCAAAAGCTTATTAGAAACCCTTGACTTAAAGGGTATCATCCTCTCGTGGGTTCGATAACTCAGGATCATCTCTGGAAAAAAGGCAAGAATCCTTTCTCTCCTTTACCGAATCACTAATGGGACTAATCATACGCCTACACCTTCGCCATGCCACGGTCGCAGTTTCGAGGCATGTCGGTCACAGCTCCGACGTGCGCTGGTCGTAGCATTGCGCATCGTGCCACCTCGCACAACCGCTCGCAACATCCATCATGTCTGGCCTCCCCATAGCAGCACCGTCTGTGGCCTCTGAGCACCGCCGCCCTCAACATCCACTCAACTGAGGAGATTTGCAGCAGAGTCCAACCGCGCGCGACGGGTTGAGAGCTTGCAGCGTCTGAAATGAGACTTGCACGGTGTGGGGTTTGAAGGATTGCCGTCAGTGGCAGCAAAGACTCGTCGTGCAGTCTAGTTAGAGCATCTCCAACAGACGCGTGGTAATGCGGCACGCTAAAAAAAATTGCAGCGCCGAAATAGCGTTTTAGCATGCTCGACTGGTGTTTTGCTTTACCAGAAGCGCTATAATATTACGCGCCACATGTAGCGCTCCAGCAGACGGTTGGTGAGATTAGCACATTTTCCTTTTCTTTTTCCTTTTTTGATTTTTTTAGTTTCCTTTTTCTTTTATATATAACTGGTAAACTTTTGAGATGTGGATGAATCGAGAACAGCACACCTCCCTTTCTTTTTTAAACATAACACGCGTGCTTTTGAAAGATATTGGTTACATGCATGTTACGTGATTCTATCATTCTAAGAGCATCTACAGCCGGAACTTGCAAATCCGGCCCCTCAAACGATCACGGATGTGTTCAGGCGCGTCTGCGGACACTGACCAGTCACGCCTCAAATAATATATTCTACATCCGGATACCTTAAATTAGAAACCTCAAATCCATATTATTACATGCAACGTAAACCTAATACTAAGCGGAGGTCGTCCGGCTCCGTCGTGCCCATGCCCGGCGGCCGGCTGCGCCCCTCGTAGTGTCAGTCCGCCGCCGGCGAGGTAGAGTAGGACATGGGACACTAGTCAGCTCACGGGACTCGATCCACCGCCGTCTCCCATGCCCTACTCTTCCTCGTCGGAGCCCGTAGCCCGGACGGTGCCGGTGGACGTGAGGTCAATGACGGATCCCTCCTGGGAGGAGCCGACGTCCACCACGACGCGGTTGTGGTGCCCGCACTGGTGCACGCTACGGGGCGCCGGAGAGTGTGACTCCGCCTCTCCAACGTCCACCGCCGCGAGGGCCTCCGCCGCCTCCCGTGCCCGCTGCCTCGCCCGATGGGCACGCCGCGCCATGACATCGTCCGAGGACGGCCATGCTTCATGCTCGGCGCGCCAACAGAGGGGTTGCGCTTCCGCCACGACGTTCGAACGCCAGACGGACCGCATCGCCTCCGGTGAGGCAGCGACGCCGGATCCAAGCACCGGTTGTGCGGACGCAATGGATTCCCGACGTTGGGAGTCCGAGCGCTGTCGTCGTGCGGCCGCTTCCCGGGAGCGGCGGAGCGCAAGCCGGACGGCAATCTCCTCCTCGGGGCCGCGTGGGATGAGCTCGTGGTCAACGGATCTGGAGGTGAAGGACTCGGATCTGCTGCCCGCCATACCGGAGAATGCCAGAGATCGCCGGAGATGAGCTTGGGTGACGGATGGGAGTGGAGGGAAGTGAAGTGAAGTGGCTAGAGTTTGGTCCGGCGAACGGATGGGCACGATTATATGTGGGGTAGATGCGGGCCAGCGCGGGCCAGGCGGGCGCGCCTGGGCTCCCCCATATTCGCACCATATTTGGGCTAAATATGAGGGGTGTCGGTAAGGCCGGGCGTTTGAGGCCCGTTTGACAGGTCCGGCTGGATCGATTTTTTATGATCAATCAATGACTGGGCGGCCTGTCCGGACGTTTGAGGCGAATTTGAGAGGTCCGGCTTCCTTGCACAAAAGAGAAAAGGGAGGAAACTATTTTTCCCACGACGGGAGGCGGCTTGTCCTCGAATAGAGATCGGTTTCATAAGAATAGTCGAGTTCGGCTCGAACCGTTTTTTCACGAAACAAAACAAAAAAAAAAGCCTCAAAAAGGAAAGAAGTTCGACTCGAACCAGGAGTCCCAGCCTCCCAGGACAAGGTTCGTGGTCTGTCCATATATTGATCGACGCGCATATGCATGTCGCATCAGGTTTTTCGGCCGCACCAGTCTTTTCGTCTGTTCCCTTGCTCTGCAGTCCGCATGGTGATAAGCATCGACGTCTCTGCGCTGCTCGACGGGAACGACTCCGGCGACAACAAGCCGCCCAACCCATCCGACATGTCCGGCAGCTTCGCTTTCCTCCCCAGCCGGGCGGTGGCCAACATGAGGCGGCGATGGAACTGCCAGGAAGGCTCGGGCCTCGGCGCGCAGGGGCAAGGGATCGTCGTGCCCATACAAGCCGTCGTGCGGGTGCGGCGGCGTCCAAAGGCCGGCCTCGGCTACCGTGAGAAACCATACGACAATGGTCTCCACGTGCCGCCGGAGCCACCCGTGGATGAGGAGTGCCGTGAGTGGGAGGAGAATTTACGGGCTATGCGGCTCGAAACGGAGTGTCGCGAGAGGATCCACGCACTCCTGCATGACATGATGCTTCAAGGGGACGACAGCGTGGAGACGGCGGACGCGTTGAAGGCCATCGCCGAGTCCAAGAAGGGGCTCCGGGGGAAGCGCAGGCCAGGGACGTTGAAAGACAGGCTGCCATCTTCTGCCGCGCGCTACATAATCGAGCAGGTGATCACGCCAAGGATGGTCGCCGGCGTGCGAGAGTGGAAGCCGTCGTCATGGGATCCGGATTGTGACGACTGGCTACGCCCGTTCATCCCTCTCATCGGCCACCTACCAGAGAGCCTCTACGGCATCGTAGAGAGTAAGATCAGCAACGGTGGCTACGAAGTCATCTCGCCATGGAAGGAGTACCTCAACCCGGTGCAATGGGAGACCTTCAGCAAACGTCACATCCTGCCAAAGCTAACACGGTTAGTACGGGAGATGAGGATCACGCCGCCCAAGCAAACCGACCCTTCATTCCGGACCGTGATGTCGTGGGCACCTTTCGTGCGCGCTCAAGACGTGGTATCCATCCTAGAAGCCGAACGCTTCTTTGACAAGTGGGAAGACGCGCTGCGACACTGGCTGCAAGCCGCGAAGCCCTCGTTGGGGGAGGCCACCGCATGGTGCACCGGCTGGAAGACGCTCTTCACCCCAGAGCTGCTCGCGGACGAAAGTGTACTCGCGCGTCTTGAAGCTGGCCTTGATATGGTCGATCCTGCAATGCAGGAGCTTGACATTCTTTTTAGCAATTTGTAGTCTGCATCTACTGCAATTTGTCTTGTATGGCAATTTGTATTGTAAAGATAAAGATGTAATTACTCGTTATCTTCCAAAAATAATATCATGGAACATATCTATAATCTCAAGTGTACCTATTTGATGTTATTTCATCAGAGACAGCAGAGATTAAGAAATGTTCCTTTCTTGAAGCCGCAAGGAATTATATTTTCACTCGAGTCCCAAGGAATTAATTGGAACAACTTGTTTGTTTAATTTGCAAGAGATATAATCACAAACAGATGTGTATCGTGCTGTATTGTAGTGTGTCGGAGTTATAATGACAGAAAGGGTATCATCCAGACGACTGCTTCCATAATGACAGAAACATGTTATCATCCTGCGGAAAATAAGATATACCGGCAATGCTTGGAAAAATGTAGCGAGAAAGGGTATCATCCAGACAACTGCTTCCATAATGTTGAGAACACTTGAGCAATCTTCTTTTCTGGGTAAGCGGTCGTTTACTAACAGACATTAAAAGGAAACAAATGATCGAAAGTTCACACTGGAGTGAGCATCAGCTGATATAGTATTGGTGAAACAGCCGAGCTGCATTTGCAGCACATCAATCAGATCATGGAAAATAAGTCATCATAAAGATATATGCAATTCATGTGGCAAGCACATCAATATGAGGTGCACCTCGTCTGACACAAACATCGGTACGCCTGCAAGTAGTAGTACACATCCTTTTTCTGCTCTCCCATGGTCCTTGAGCAGATCCAGAAATTCACGGATATGCTAGTACATCAGTTTCAGAAGGTAACACTTGGGAAGGACATATTTACACTCAATCGTTTATTGATGATGAATCTGAAATACAGTAAACGTCTGAGTAAATGACTACTGGTCCCAGCTCTCGGAACATATCTCCGAGAAAATGCAGTGATGGCATGTGGAAAGATCAAAATCGATTCCTCAACAGCAGCCTACAGATCAAGTTGTCGACAAATCATAAAGAATCAACTCTAATTTAAGCCATCTTAATCTCCGCAAAAATATATTAGCTTGTTTTAGAAAAGTTCAGCCTTGTTCATAGCTAAAGTAATGATTATCTGGAGTATAGCAGATCGGTTATCTTCTCTGCAAAATAAATAAAAATAGTTATCCTTGTCACATGTAAATCTCCCTTTATCACGTTTGCTTGTAAACTCCTGTCAAAATGCTAAGGTTATGTATGTTAGGGCATCTCTAATGCGGATTACCAAATGGACATCATCAAATGTTGCCGACGCGTCAGAACGTTCATGGACATCCGACGGGACGAAGGCCATCCAACCGTGATCACCAAATGTCTGGCCCATTTCAAACAGATCGAACACAAAGACAGACAAAATTTAAGCTAAACGAATGAAATTGAAGCAAGTTTCGTATATTACATGCAAACGGATGATATTTAACAAGTTGAACCTAAACTTAAACTACAACTAGGCCAGGTATCGGGCAGTGATCTCGTAGGCATGGCCACTGAGGCCACCAAAAACTCTGCCGCCGTCTGATCCGCCGTTGTTGTCGTGCCAATGGCGGGAGGCACGTCTGGCATCGCGGCATCCCTATCCGGCCACCACGATGCCCTAGCAACGCAGATGCTCCGCCACATCCTCCATTGCCTTGCCACACTTGCCTTCGGCGGCCCGGATGAAGAGGGCATGCTCGGACTCCGCCAGCCTCACTTGGAGGAGCTGGGTGATGAGTCGACGCCAACGGAGGGGCATCCCACTCAACGGTGGTCTTGGACCGGTCGGTGGCCGAAGCCTCCACGGGTGCGTGGTCCGCGAGCATCCAGGTCGTCGCCACCTAGGTCTTAGTGAGTGTCACCATGTGATGCGCCGCTCCCGACGGAGCGCGTCCGCCTAGGCTTTCCACTTGCACAATGTGGTGTCAGCACCTTGAGGTAGTAGTGTAGGCGCGGTGGGTGGCTTAGACGACGACGGGGAGGACAGGTGCTCCTTCTTGTCGACAGGGAGCACCGTTTGCGGCCACTACCTTCCTGGTTGGTGACACGGGGACAAGGGCGGCTCCTCCTTCATCTAGCGTTTGATTTGGACGTCGCGGTTGCGTGACGGGGACGGCGACTTCTTCATGCGACAACGTTCGATTTGGACGCCGTGATTGCATGGAGGGGATGGCGGCGGCGACGAACCCCGTTTGATCAAGGATCAACGCAGCGCCTCCTTCATATGTGCAACAAACTCGACGTCCGTTGACACGACCGCGGGAACAAGGGCGCCTTTTTCTCCTCGTTGTATGAGGAGAGCAGTTCCACCTTCCAGAGCCTTATCGTGGCCAACAGCGAGAACTAGATCCAAAGCGCCCCCCCCCCCCCCCCCCCCCCACCCCCCGATCCGCCGTCCTAGTGCGAAGGTGGCTAGTCGAACTGCCGCCGAGCAACTGCCATGAACGCACATCAAAGCTAAGGGCATGCACAATGGTTGATAAGACAGTCTTATCTTAAGTCTTGCATGTAATTTAGAGATGACAAAAAAACATGTTTACAATGAGTCATCTCTTAGCCTTATCTTCAATAACTAGCTATTCCTAAAAACGTGGTGAGACATATTGTACTAAGAGGTCATCTCTTAAATAAGAGAAGACAAGTCTTTTCTTATGATTTCTTTCTCCTCCATGTCAGCATTTATCCTACGTGGCACTTCTAAGATAGGATCATTGTACATGCCATCCTATCATTGTACATGCCCTAAGGTGGCAGGCGCTAGGATTCATGCCCGAAAATCCAACGGTTCCATCGTTTGCTGGAGATCACAAAAAAAAATGACTTCAGTGCATTTCCCTTTGTTTTTCGGTTATGCCTAAAAGAAGAAAAAGGGCAGGCTAAAAACTGCTGTCAGCTGAAGAGCATTTTCCTTTGTTTTTCAGTTATGCCTGATAGAAAAGAAAAAAAATGGCAGGCCTTTTATTATATCAACAGAAGGAATCAACTAACAAATATATTATAACACTAATCCTTCTAGGATTGAAGAGCCCACATTCAATTGAGGTCTCCAATTGACATTGGGTCACCCGATTTTGACCGGGTCAACAATTTCTCAAAACTCTCTTATTCAATTCTTATATACTATATTTATAAATACACTATACTCCTTAATTCTAAGGCTCACAATCAATTGATGTCTTCAATTTATAATTGGGTCACCTTATTTTGACCGGGTCAACAATTTCTCAAGGAGCTCTCTTATTTAATTCTTTTAATTCATCTCTCTTAGTAAATTCTTTTAATTTATCTCTGTTATTATATCATTTTATTCCTTGTGCTCTTTAACTTTGAAGCTCTCCCATTTCATCGAGATATTTAATTTTGGATTTGGTTTACGATTTTGACGTTCCAACGATTTTCTAAATCAACCGGCAGCAATCGACCTATAAAAACATATCAATCAACCGCCAGCCCTCTCACCACCTTAAAAAGTGCCAATATGTAATATTGTAGCACCAATATAGAACATGCTGTCACCGGTGATATTTTCACACAAAAGTATGGATTGATTAGTAAATAAACACTGAATTACACCACTGAAGGCCCACCAAACACGTTGCATTATAAATAAAAACACACTTCAAAGTCTCCCCCTCTCGCGAGACCAAATACTCACCCGGTTTTAAGACATGAGGTGTATGAAGTTTTCGAAAAGTATAATATCTTTAACTTTGACCGAGTTCAAAGCCAAAAATATTAACATCCATAATACTAAATCAATAAAAAAAATTGATGAATTTAACGATACCGATTTGATATTATGTATATTGATATATTTCTCTATATGTTTGGTCAAACTTAAAAAGATTTTATTTCAAAAGATTACACCTTAATTTGAAACAAAGGGAGTATTATTTTAATGAAAACCCAGCAACCGTCGCAGCAACACCGACGGCGCAGCAAACGCGCCCAACCCTTCTAGTGTGAGATGAAACATGCACATTCATTCTCACTTATAAGATCACCAGCTAATCTCCTGACCACAAAAGATCCGAAAGCAAAGTTTAGGCAACTTCCACCCGTCATGGAGCTCAGGCTACATTCCAACTAAACAAGTTGGACACCATAGCCAACATTTTCATGCATTGTCATGGTAACACAATGTATCAAAATTGAGGTGATATGAACTACATCGGCACCTTCACATCCTACAGCAAACCATATAGTGTCAAAGCACCAACTACACAATTCTACAGAGCGGTGACGTAAATATATATCTCAAACTTTGCTACTTCACTACTCTGACTTCAGGTATGGTCGCAACCAAACCGAAACGGTGGATCATATGATGTACATTGGCAACTCAAAAACCTTGACAGCAAGGATACATCTTTGCACATAATGACCGAACACATGAAGTTCCTCTGTTCCTCAGCCGGTTAACAGATGCTACTGCAGCCGCTTAGGCTGGAGATGACAGGCGCAAATCAAAAACTGCAATTCCGTGATGCATATCCACTAGCCATTAATTTGGGGGAAGATTTGCGATATCTTCATAAAAACATCCATGACCTAGCATCAGAGACATTCAAGTGAAAGAGAAACCAGGTGAGTTTGATCATAAAATTACCATGTGAGTCGACGACACAACTTAACTAAATTAAAAAATACCTCTTGGTCATTTTGGTATTTTACAATATTCAGAGGGTTCTGCGAGCACTGCATCAAAAAGACACCATGTCAGAATAAGCAAATGCTAGGGATAACTGGATATATCCGCTCCAAATGTTTGCTATTTGAAAAATGCCATTAAATATGAGAACGGCAACACAAACTTTTTGCAGTGGCGTAAATCTAAATTTCCAAATAACTAAGCAGCAGTCCAACAAAGTTTGTAGAGAAACTTACATCCATGATGGCCGTTTGAATTTTTGGATTCTGGAATGCAACAGCAACTTCTGGGTTCGCCATTATTTTCGATACAACTTCCTCTGGAGTCATGCCAACTTGCGCTATACAAGCAATTAAAAAGCTTCAGAATTCACATGTAATCATTTTAATTAGAAATCAAATTTAAGAGTCTTATAGCAAAAATAAAAAGCTTCAGAATTCACATGTAATCATTTTAATTCGAAATCAAATTTAAGAGTCTTATAGCAAAAATAAAAAGCTGATTCGGGGAAGAATGAAGTCGCTATCCAAATCTCCTCAACAATTTCCATCAACTACCAAGTACTCCCTCCGTCCCAAATTAAGTGACTCAAAAATGACTCAAGTTTGTACTAACTTTAGTACAAAGTTGAGTCATTTTTGAGTCACTTATTTTGGGACGAGGGGAGTAGTATAGTAAGAACCCCAAAAATAGGAGCATGTAGCAAGCTATGACAGGCATTTAGAACAAGAAAATAGCAAGGGTACAAAAAGAACTAAAAACATAGGAGCGTGCATCGACGCTATGCTAGGCATTTAGTAAGAAAATGGTAATGCTATTACAAGAACACTAAATGTTCAATACTCCCACTGTTCCTCAATCCAGTGCGCATAATTTTTTTCACAAAAATTGCACTTTGTAGTGACTAGTGTGTATCAGCACCCATTGGTGATTCTGGTCCTTCACGCGATGCATCACCTCCTCTTCTCCAAAAAATCCAGATCTACTCGCCTAGCGCACACGGATGCTCTCTTTTGAAGAGATCTGACCGCGGGGGGGGGGGGGGGCGAATTGGAGGCAGACCCGCCACGGCAGTCAAGGGTGTGATGGATGTAGGAGGTGAGGGGTGGAGAGGAGGAAGCTTGTGCCACCGTCTGAGAAGGCGACAGCCATGCAGGCCGTCGGGATTGGACCAGCGGCGGCAGAAATTCAAGGAGATGGAGGAAGAAGTTGGCGGATGGCGCCATGGGCGGGAAGAGGAGGAGCCACCTTATGATGGCGCCACCGGCAGGAAGACGAGGAGCCACCTGACGATGGCGGCACTAGGGACTGGCTGGACGCCCTCAACACACAGCAGGTTGGCACGGTCATGCCCTCTGCCAATGTTGGCCGCTGCCTCCCAAGCGTCCGCCTCGGGTACAACCACGCCCAGTGTCACCTCGTCCACGACCGCTAGGGACTGGCTGGACGCCCTCAACACACAGGAGGTTGGCAGTTTGGCATGGTCATGCCCTCTGCCAACGTTGACCTCAACGAAAGGTTGGCCGCTGCCTCCCAACCTCGAGCGGCCGTCTCGGGCACGACCATGCCCAGCGTCACCTCGTCCATGACCAGCGTCTCCACGTCCAGGCCGCTGCCAGCATGCCCACGTCTGTTGCCAGCATCACCACGTCCACAGCCGGTGTCTCCACGTCCAGTGAGACCAAGTCACGAGGACACACCGCCGGCAAGACCTAGCCGCAACGGCACGCTGCCACTTTCTTCTCTACATAACTTCTTGTGTACATGGGACTGGAACAAACCATTGGTATTCAGAATTTTCTTTATATAGATTTAAAAGGGAAAAAGGTATTGAATGGCAGGTGATGGGAAATCTCCAGCAGAATTCGCAATTTTGAATTTCCAAACAGCACCCAAATAAATGTGGAAGTGTTGAATCACTCACCAAACTGCTGCCTGACTTCAGGACTGCTAAGGTCGAAGTTCTTCAAGTGATCAACCATGCGGTTATCCCATTGATCAGGAGATGCGCCCATGTTGTTTCTGTTAATAGCCACAACATTGGTATAAGAAGGTTAGAGAAGATCTGCACACTATTACGTTCATAGACTGGTACAGTTCAGCTCCACACTGCAAGAGGCATAATAGACTGTTACAGTAAGCAACATCATGGGTCATCGGCATGAATTCTGTGCTAGCATAAGTTACATAAACATATAAGCAGAAACAGATGCACGGATAAGCAGTGCTAAGAATAACTGTATTACAGCATATCCTCCAGTTGCTGGCGGTACATCGGATTCTGAAACATCGCTGCAAAATAAATTCTCATGTCACAATATAAAACAGAAAATAAACTCCAATTTATGTGATACTTAAGTGTTCAAATAAATTCACAGCAGCATACACTTGAATGACTCTGGGTTCCTCATCTCCTCAGGCAAGTAGCTGCAACATGTGAAGAAATCAGCGTCGTTAAAAATACTGAAGAGATATAAGTTACACTTAATTTTATATTTTAATGACATAAGCACATGAATAACTTCATATTACTGAAACTGGCACACACATATGTTGTCAACTATATGGGAGGCAATGCCAGTACGACCACCTCACTAAGCCATGATAGCAACGCTGAAAAAATACTAATGCAAATTACATGGTTATTTTAAGTTATAGATTTACATCCATGGGGAACTAATCTACGCACAAGCAGGTGTCCACCTATAGATTGATGCCAACTAAACTAGTTAAATTAAGTAATGAATTCTTTGTCTGCTAATCAAAGTGTTTATTTTAGCATAATGAATCCTTCATTATGCTCATCGTCCAGAAAATGAATACAGGAAGAAACCCTCTACAGACAGGAGTACCACTGGTGCCATATTGAACACAGATGTCGTGATTCAATAAACCATATAGAACCACTTGGACTCATATATAGACCAGAAACCGACATGATAGATTGGGTGTGCAGATAGCCAGCATGACTTATTGAGCCCTTACAACCAAATGGTGAATGCATCTACTAAGAAATGAAGTATGAAGGGAAAAGATGGCACAGAGTGTTCTAGAGGGCATTAGATGCTCTACACAGGTGGTGCCTAGAGCTAGTCACAAGCTAGTCACAGGGAGTGGAGACTAGTGCCTAGGTGGGCAACAAAGACACATTTACAGGAGTGAGCACAAGATGTAAAGTTGAACTTGGTTGCAAACTTACGGGTAAACCATCTTCTGCACAGCTGGGTCTTCCATCATTTTCTCAATTGTATCAATAGATAGCATAGGTCCTGACTTACCTGTACAGCATAATCATAATAAATTTCATTCATTTGCACACACATGGAAACAACTGACAAAAGGAATATTACATCATTTTAGGAAAATACAGATGAGCGAATAAAATACAAATCCTAAATTTGAGAAGTACATAAGAATTACTAACTGGATTCAGTTGTCCAGGTAGAGGAATCTTCACTTGGCTTAAAAGCAGCACCATTTGTAGGAACCTTTATGAACCATCGGGCAAGTATTAATTACAACAAATTGTACAGGGAGCCTATTACCAAGCTTCTGAAGGAAACTTACTTGTTGTTCAGTATCATCCTTCGTTTCACTTCCAGCGCTATCACTTTTTACATCTACTGTCTTCAATGAAGATTGAAGCTCCTTCTGTTTTTCCAACTCTTCGGGAGAAACATCAACGAAGGCTGCAAACATTTTGTTAACAAAAACACAATCAGATACAGATGACAAATATCTGAAGAATCTGATGTAAGCACTATTAAGAAAAGAAGCAGCACAGTCAAGCCCATTTAGATCATGTTCAGGCTCATTAGTGGTGTGTGTTTATTTCCTAATGTTGTGCTACAAGAGGAGCCCAGAAATAGGACCACGGAAATATAAAATAGATGCATCAAGAGGTATAAATTTAGCATTTTATAGACAATTTGGCACATAGAAGAGCCCATTCACCACTCAACTGCAGTTGACGGGAAAAAATCCGGATATTAAAGGTCATACCAAATTTCTTTGAAGGCTTCGATGATTCGGCCACATCGGCTGCTTCCGAAGATCCAGTTGCTGCCACATCACTAGCTGAAACATCAACAGTTGCACCTTTTGGGGTATTTTTCCTTGGTCCTGGGTATGGGTAACTACTTGGTGCCGTGGAACCTGCCTGTGGTGGCATGGAGAATGGGAATGGCGAGTTCGCACCAAATGTGTTTGGTGGTGCCTGGGTCATCATTGACTTGAATGCTTGTTCCATTGCATATTTCTGCAACAAATCAGTAACACATTAAAACGGGAATAGGCACTAGGCAAGCAAGTAAATGTTGGTCATGTACAGCTAAATACATTTTTTTTTAAGTTGATCAACCAGGACTAGCCCTTGGTGGTCTTTGTTTAAAGAAGAGGATACTTGTGCAGCAGGTAGAGCCTCAAACACGGGCAGCGGGGCTAGAGACACTAACCTACTCAAGCTAGCAACATATGCTAGCTATACGAGAAATACCGTAAAGGCAACAGTAAAGTGTATATGACCAAGGCGACAAACAGAATATTGAATTACTTAAAGCCATGCAGCAACATTCTAAGCCATGCAGAAAGGGGTTTATCATAACATCATTTAAAAAAAATTGGTGCTCAACGTCAATGAAAATTAAATCTTAAAAAAATCTTTAACATGAAGAGAAAATTAACTGGCCATCAAAGTAAAACACATCAGCACCCTTATCAGGCCAGAAAAAAATCTCTGAAACAGCAAAGTGAACAGGTATAATAAGATGTGTCGGAAGGTTAAGCAGGTTCAAGCAGAAAAAGGCTCAATAATTTTACCTCCCTGATTCATGTCCTATTATACGGTACACAATGGGTCATTCTGAGGAACACTGTGCAAATGATTGAGGATACATACTCTTTTTGGAGTGCAGAAACAAAGAATAACTGTGAGCTCACCTTTACCATCGAAGAGACCTGATACACCAACCACCAAGTATTAATAATTTATAAAGAGAAGATATGCACAAAAATAAACTAAAGCACAACAGGAAGCAGAATTACGCACCATGGCAAATGCCGCGGATAATGCTACACCAACGCCAATCCAGAAAACAGGTGAGCCACTGCAGAGATTTTGGAACTCGCCATCATGGGAGGGTAAATTTGAGAACGGGAAATGTAGAACAAACAAAGAGATAAACTCACATATATGATGAGGGGGGTGGCATGGGAGGCAGGGTACCAGTTCCCGTCGATGTATTCTCACCGCTGGTTGAAGAAGATATGGTTGCAAATCCCTTTGTGTACAATCCATCTGAAACTGGTGTAGCAAACATCATATAGTATGTAAAAAATAAGAACAAGGAAGATGCTAACAAGAATATCAAAATGGGTGCAAACTAACATACTGTGCTTATCAGCTACTCGTACTATAAAAAGAATTATGATGGATGAGGTGCGCATTATCTACTTATTATCAAGCAGTATGTCGGAGACACGGATGGATAAGCTGACCCTTCCCAATCTCAAGCTATCATCTGCCCGTACTGCAAATACATATAGGAGAACTACAAGGTGGAATCCTCCACCGTGGATCTAGCTAACGTAGAGAGTCCCACAGAAGCCAGTAAAATCTCACGAGAAGTAGAGCTCGGATTCAAGTGCCGCCGCTTGCTCCTCCTAATGAAAGAGCGCATCGGGGGTCGCATCGCATCGAAACACAGCACAATTCACGGAGGCGACAGAACAAGGCGGTCCCTCACCGTTCCTAGATCCGCGGGACGCGGCGGAGACGACGAGCCTCGGCCGCCTGGCTCCCCTCCGGCCGGCGCCGGCGGAGAGCGGCGCCGCCGGGAGGGGCCGCGACGGGCGGCTGGCGGCGGAGAGGAGGGGCAGGCGGGGAGACGCGGAGCACGAGGAGGCGAGGACGAGGCTCTCCATCACGAGCCCGGGGGGGGGGGACCGGATCACGAGGCCTTGTTGCTCTCGCCTGTGGCTGGCGCTAGGGTTTTGGGTTTGCGTGCGGAGAAGCCGAACTGGATGGCGAAACCAAAGCCCTCTCCTCTCCTCTCCTCTCGCCTTTCGTTGTAGGGGTGGTTAGCGAGCAGGCAGGCTGTACTGTAGTAACAGCTAACAGGGGAGGGAGAGCAACATCTATCCACTCGTACAGCACAAGCGGGGTTTCACTCTGCACTTTCTGCTGGAAGAAAGACGAGATTCCTACTACAAGTGTACAACATTCTGGGTTTTTTTTTTTCGGGTGAAATAATGTATTATTCGTCGCGAAAGGTTCATACAATCAATCGCAGATAGCCCTGTCACAGCCAAAGGCCCCGAACCGATCCAAGTCATAGTTCTGCCTTCTAAACGAGCAAACTTAGCTAAGCTATCACTAATCTTATTTTGGCTATGATTGATATGAGTAATATGATTGTACGTATTCATTCAAAAGAGTAGTTGGAACTTTGATTTAATTTTCACAAACACCTTGCAAAAATGATATTGATACACCAAGAATTCATTTCGCTCACCGGGTTAGCACAGAGTTTGCTGACATATGGACAACTTACGAGATCTGGGCATGGAATAAAGATCATGAAAACTTGGAAAATCAAAAATCTGCATATATCTTCTTTTTATTTGAGAAAGACATGCATCATCTCAAAGTCTGTGATTCAACACCCAGCAGTAAATACAGAAACTACCAGCTCGAGTCATTACATAAATGATGTTATAACCTCCACTAGTTACAGGTTACAATGGAACACACCAAAGGGTACAGATTGCCATCAGCCTGACTGTGCCAAGGTATTTCTCTTTTTTGGCAGCACAAATATTCAGTAAATACAATGGGCTCCATTAACATCGCATCTCCTGATTATGCATAGCAGAATGGTCATAGAAGCTGAATGTCGATATACAGATATTTTGACCATAGAAGATCAATCATCATACAGCAACCAAAGGACTATATTTATGCGAGAGAGATACGTGCATCATCAACTGAAAATGCTGTAGGGTGAAAACAAAGGTCAAGCAGCAGCAAGTTACGATTATATCTGCATCTTACTTCATATTTGCTGCTCCTTCGCTCTCTTACGAGCCAGTGCTCGTTCTCTAGCAGCAGCAAGTGCATCATTACTCCTCTTATAGTGCTCGTCAGTGATTGGTGCTGGTTGAGTATTCTGGAGAGCCTGTGAAGCAGATGTGGAAACATCTGCCTCTTTCTCAGTAGATCTAGCAGCTGTTGAATCTTTTGATCCAGTAGTTGCAGGTTCTACCACACTTCTACTTTCATGAGCCTTCTCTGATCCTACACTGGATTCCCTCGTGCGCTTAGGAGAACGACTGGATCCTTCGGCATCAGACTTGCTAGGTTGAACATCTTCTACTTTATTTTCCAACTTTTCAGGTTCTGCAATTTCTGTACCGTCATGTGTCCGTGCACCGAAAGCAACATTCTTACCAAGCCCAAAGTAAAAATCACTCAAGTCTTTCTTTTTAGTTACCTACATAAAAACAGATAACAAAATTCAAATCAGTTAGCCAAAAGACAAGATAGCTGTTAAACATTAGATATGTGTTTTCTTTGCAAGGCAGATAAACTTGTGCACAAACCAGCTTTTATTGCCTTATAATGTTGTGAGCAAAGTTAATACAGATTACTCGGAGGATGCTTTTGTAAGCACAAGCCATATCACATTTTTGCATGATCAGGAAAAAAAGTAGAAAGTGAGGACAGGCCTTTAAAATGAGGGGGGGGGGGGGGGGGGGGGGGAAGAAGAAAGAATCCCATTGCTAGATTGGACTTATTTCAATATGAAATTCCGCGGGGGAGGGGGGGATAATGCAAGGAGAAATAAATTTATAAATTGGTAGAACTCAGAATTCAAAGGTACCATTGTACCGACGCCCCTGGTTGTCCAATTCTTCTGGCTAAACAAATGACACAGCCGCATAGCACACTTGTGTGATCAGACAAAACGGCACAATTCAGATTACGAGTTTGATCATCATCACTCACAACCATCCGACTATTTCACATGTGTATTTTGAATATACAGCCAACCCTAGTACCTACATGGTCATACTTCTGATAGAACTAAAATGATATGCCGTACCATGTCATATACAAGTAAAGTAACACAAAATGTGCAACTTAAAAAACATATAAATGAAGCATGAAGATAAGTAGTGTGTGTATAAGATATTACGAATAATGCATATAATGATAAACAAGTGAGCAAAACTTACATCATCCCGTTCTTCTTGAAGCTGCCGCCGTCTTTCTTCCTCTAGCCATTTTGTCTCCTCTTCAAGTTTCTTCCTGTAGGCAGATGTTACAAACTTGTCTTTGTCAGCAAACAGGTGGTCTTCCTTGCTCCTCTCTTTATGAAGCTTCCTCTCATACACTATGTCCTGTTCTCGTTTACGTTGTTCTGCTTTCTCCTTAAGTGCTTCAATGTACTTTGACTGCAAAAGCATGGCACCATGAAACAAAAAGTTAGATCCCAATATAGCGCTATTCGTCACCTTGGGTGAGGAATAGTTATTCTTCACCCCCCCCCCCCCCCCTCTATTTTATCATCAATACACCGTATTTTTACGTCACGTAATTTTTTTCTTACTTCATACCTAAAAGAGAACATAAGAAAATAATAAATCGCCGTAAAAAATATTTTATGCTATGTAAAGTTTCGAACGTAAAAACATAGTGTAAAATATACATAAAATGAAAATTTTCTAGTCTTATGACCTATATTTTTGTTTTCTTATGCTAAATTTTAGACATTGAATCAATATGCATGTAACTATTTGTATACAAAATGAAATTTATTTATGAAATCATCGTAAGATTACCTCGGGTGAAGAATAACTCATTCTGCACCCTAGGTGATGAATAGTATGTATATATATATATATATATATATATACGAATATTGTCTTTGGAGGCCGAGCTCCATGGAGCTCGGTTTTCAAAAATTCAAATTTCGTCAAATTTCATATTTTCTACATTTCAAAAAATTCTGAAAAAAAACACAGATGTACATGAAGGCATAACACATATGTGTGTAAAATTTCAGAGCAAAATACGTTGAAATGAGGGTTGTACAAAAAAGACAAATCTGAGGCTTTTTAACACATGATACTATTCATCCTTCCAGGCCATGAATTTGTCTTTTTTGTACAGGTCACATTTCAACGTTTTTCATCCTGAAATTTTACACACATGCCAAAGAAAGAGGATACACGCCAATCGGCAAAACATTTATCTGGCAAAACTAGCAGGAACCAATCGGCAAGATACACGCCATTTCATAAATAACTATCTCCGGCTGATGTTTCTTTCCATCAAACAGACAAACAAATATCTGGAAATTGTTCCTGAAAAAAATTAAATCCGAGTGCCTCAGATCAAACACTAAGAAACGGGGCACAGAACTAACCAGCAACAACATTGCACTTCGCCATGTTATATAATCTCCAGTGTACCCAACTAAGCATAAATGAGCCAGTCGAGGCGCCCCGAAAAATTGCATTGGTGCAGAACGGATAATTTACCTCGCGAACGACCTTGGCCTGTATCTTGGGGCGAGCGGCCTTCTCCTTCATATCATCGTACACCTCGTCATAGGCAAACACCGAGGGATCCTCCTCGATCGCTTTCTTCTGCAGTTCCTCCACCTGTCACGTGCAAATAATAAATCAGCCATTTAATGGCCTGACAACAAAGAAAGGATAATGCACAGCATGACAGCTAGCGGCGGAACCAGGATTGGAGCAAATCCCAGGACAAAAGTTAAGCGCGTATAAGTTATAACTAACCCCTAAAGTACCCCATGTCACGGCATAAGAACCTAGAGCTCAATTGCAAAGCTATGGTAGAAATTGAATCAAAGTTTAACTTTCCAACAGAACAGATAAAACATCACCAGAAGTACAAATGATAGTAGAAGAATACAAAAGATAGTACTACCGAATCAATAAGTTCCTAAAGCCGATGCCATCAACAATATTATTCGGACTGAGTTGAGCACAAGGTTTTTGTTTCTGTAGTTAATTGGTTAGCTACGGGCACTGATGGATAAAATCTCTTCATCATCTACTTCTATTATTTTATTTTATTTTTTGCGGGAAATCTACTTCTATTATTTGACGACGTCCATAACAAGATACACTGAGTAATTGTTTAATTCAAGACATACAAAAGAGTGATGCGGAACAGCGTGGCAAATCACAAATTTGCTTAACCCCTGCTCAGTCCACTAGCAGCGCAAGCAGTGAATCAGGGAGCAGCGACCTCGACAAGCAGGCTTGGCTCGGTTCCTCGACAGTATAGTCAGAAACTGGCGTGGGGCGCAGCAGCCAGCAGAGGCAGCAGCGGGCGGCTCGGTTGCACGACACGGCAGCATAGCAGAGGGAGAGGAGGGCGCACCCACCGAGCGTTTGGGGCTTCGGGTTCCAAATCCTAAATTCGTTGCCTGCTCGCCTCTGGAGGGAGGGGGGTCCAGGTGGGTGGTGGTTACCTTCTCGAGGGCGCGTTTCTTCGACGACTGGCGGAGGATGTCGGCCTCCACGTCGTCATCGCTGTCGTCGGCGAAGGCCGCCAGTGGGCGCGCCGGCGGTAGCGGTCGCGAGGACGAGGAGGCCGCCGGCTTCTTGCGGAGCTGCAGCCCGTATCGCTGCATTCCGGCGTCGGTGGCGAACTGTGGATTCGACGCGGAGCAAACCCTAGACGGGCAATTTCGCGTTCGCCTCAACTTTGCAGGAGAGCCGCGGCGCGACAGCAGGGACCATGCGAGACAGAGTGATTTACGCTTCCTTGGTGGAATAGCGGTGACCCCGGATATAGCATGTCCGCCTTCCAAGTGGAAAGACGGACTAGCGATTTTTTGACTTTTTTTCGGTGATAATACCCTCCTTCCCAAAATATACTCCCTCCGTTCCTAAATATAAGTCTTTTAAAAGGTTTCATTAGGAGACTACATACGGATGTATGTAGACATACTTTAGAGTATAGAATCACTCATTTTGCTCCGTATGTAACCCCCTATTGAAATCTCTAAAAAGACTTATATTTAGAAACGGAGGGAGTATGACCCAAATGCTATAATGCTGAGGTCAGTTTTTAGCCAATTCCAAATGAATGATGTGTTACGCATCTATAATACTTATATGATTCATGTTTACTATGTTATTTTGACACGCAGCCTATTCACATCAGCAGGTCAGACGCATCATCGTTCCACTACTAGCTTATGTGTGGGACCGATCACAAGCACAAGATGGTGTGGTAGTCCCCTCCGTTTCGATGGCACTACATAGAGAGAGAGAGAGAGAGAGAAAATTCAATGGCACGCCCGATTCCACTCGCGTAATAAATCCTATGTTCATTTGCCTCCATCGTTCAGTAACCAATGGCCAAAGTAAAAAAAATTGTGTGATTTAATATCTGTAGTGCACATTGGTTCCTCTTCGTCTTCTTAAATTGATCGGATAGTGGGAAGTATACACACCATCTTATCCTCATCTCTTCACCTTGCCTCCTTCTTCCCTGTATATCCTCAAATATCAGCGTTATCTACGGCTCTATGCCAAGTTCGTGAGTAGGTATTGGTGGATTCGGGTTTGATCGATCCTCGACCACCCCCTATGGGTGGATCGGCGGCAACTGCAGGCGGGGGGCATTGCGTTCTCTGCGGCTACATGCCAAGTTCGTGGTGGAGATTAGTTGCTTCAGATTCGATTGATCCCCTGTCGTGCCCCATGGGTGGGTTCAGCGGCAACTGCGGGCTCGGGTCGTACTCTTCTTCTCCGCCTCTACATCATGCTCGCGGCCCTCAACAGGTTGGTGCGGTCAGCTCCCATTGGGTTCTAGATGACATACATGTACCAGTCCTATGTCCCATCCCCGCTCCCAACAAGGTCTCCTTTGGCAGGTATGAGTTGTTCATGTACGGCCGTACCATGAGGGTGGAAGAAGATTGACTTCGATGAGCACGTCAGGAAGCTCGATGGCATGCTCGTGCTTTTCAACCCCCCCCCCCCCCCCCCCCCGGTAACGGCAAAAGCTACAAGCAGGTGAAGGCATGCTTTATCGTTTGTTACATACTGTATCAATATATGGTCATGTGAATCAAGTATTGCTACTTGCAGAGGTAAAAGGAACATATGGCAGCATCACAACTGAACCACCGAGTTCGCCTTTAAATACTAGGCTCGACTGCCATCCACTGGCGCAGCGACGTCCTATACAAATGGTTTTTACCCCCTTTTCGCGACATAGTTTTAAACCGTCGTCTTGCTTGTGTGTGTGATAGGGGGTCCATCCCACACGACACAGAAAAATCGTCGGTGATGTGGAACAAGAACGCAAACGTTTGGCATAACTAAGCATATGCGATGTCCACATCTATCACAAACGAGAGTCATCGGTTTACACGTTTTGAGATATGTAATGTTTCCCAAATGGTCCATCCTTGTTGCTCGCGTGGGATCGCATTACCATCGCACACACTATTCTATGGTGCAATGTTTACGATGTGCACCATATTACAAATAATTCATGATTGTAAAGCATGTATGATAAGGAGACTATCGCACACATTTAGTTCTACGAGACCGTCTGTGATAAGATCTAAGAGTGCATACAGTTGTCCGTATAAAACCGTATGTGAAGGTTAAATCTACCCCACACGTTGCGTTGTTGATAAACGTTTGTGATATATAAAATGTTCCAAACGTTTTATCCATAGTACCCATGTCGGATGAAGACCTCTCGCACGAGTTCTTCTATGACCAACGTTTGCGATGGGCACGACATCATAAACAGTTCACGATTCCAAATCGTGTGTGATAAGGAAACTATCACAAATACTTGATAAGGAACTGTGTACGCTGGTGTTGTTAATCTCACACGTTATTTCTTGGTCAATCGTGTGTGCAGTAGAGATTCGTTGCACACGTCATGAGTGGAGAAGTGTGTCTAATCTTGAAGTTGATCACACATGTTTTGCTTTCTCAACTGTGTGCATTGTAATGGCCCGCAGAGCATAATTTATCCCTAATTTAATCACTGCGTTTAAAATTCACAAATTTTATCACTTTTTTCATATCGAATCATGTTTACAAATATAGGCTCAAGAACGAATTCATAGTTCGATTCACAGGTACATATATTTAAGAACTACATAAGCACCAATTCGCAAAAAAGAGAAAACTACGGAAGCACCAAATAAAGAATGATGGAACCATAGTTGTATTAAAGATGGTAAAGAGAGAGCCGAAAGACATTTTGGTTGCTGGAGAAGGTGAAGCGGAATGCCCATATTGTGCCCTCCTTCATGCCTAACGCACACACGACACTAGGCCGACCCATGGTGATGGTCGCGCGTCCATCCTTCACTGCCTTCATTACGACTTCTCGATACTCGTTGTATTCTCGATGAAATTCTTTAACCTTCATTGCATGTCCGTCAATCATGTACTTTGCGAGGTAATTTTGAGTAAACTGCTTTGGGGACCACTGCAGAAGAAAAATATTCAGACATTATTGTCTAACAACTCATCATGGGCAGTATAAGTAGAAAACTACAGAGTTCGTAGTTACCATCCTACAGCTCACTGTTGTGTTGGATAGAGCATAAACAAATAGATTAATTGACATCCTTTGTCTCTTTTCCCCAACAATCCTTAACAGTTTCCTCACTTAATGTTGGTTCATGAATATTTCATTGCCCCATACGCAAAAAGGGTTCAAGCATGGATATGTATCAAGGACATATGTACCTACAAGCATGATACGTCTCTGTCGCATCTATAATTTTTGAATGTTTCATGTTATTATTTTTAACTTTTATATACTTTTGGCAAGAATTTATATGATTTTCTTGGACTGGAATATTGATCTAGTGCCTAGTGCTAGTTCATGTTTGTTGCAAGTTTTTTGTTTCGCAGAAAATCCATATCAAACGAAGTCCAAACGCGATAAAATTTTACGGAGATTTTGTTTAAATATATGTAATTTTTTGGGAAAAAAAGAATCAACACCAGACGATGTCCAAGGGGCCCACGAGCTCGCCAGGCACGCCCTGGGAGGTAGGGCATGCCGGGCAAGCTCGTGGGTGCCTCGGAGGTCGGTTGGGGTGTCCTTCGTCCGCAAGGAAGGTAATATTTGGATAAAAATACCCTCAAAATTTCATCCCAATCGGAGTTACGGATCTCCGGGAATTCAAAAAACGGCGAAAGCCAGAAAACAGGAACGTGAAATAGAAAAGAAACAAAGAGAGATCCAATCTCGGAGGGGCTCCTGCCCTCCGGGAGCCATGGCAGCCATGGACCAGAGGGGGAACTCTCCTCCCATCTAGGGGTCAAGGAAAAATAAGAAGGAGGGGGGCTCTCTCCCCCTCTCTTCTGGTGGCGCCGGAGCGCCGACAGGGGAATAATCGTGGCGGCAATCTACACCAACAACTCCGTCGTCTTCCTCAACACCACCATCACCTTCCCTCGTCTATTTACAGCGGTCCACTCTCCCGCAACCCGCTGTACCCCCTACTTGAACATGGTGCTTTATGCTTCATATTATTATCCAATGATGTGTTTCCATCTTATGATGTTTGAGTAGATTTCTTTTGTCCTATGAGTTGATTGACGATCTTGATTGGTTTGAGTTGCGTGCTTTATTTTGGTGTTGTCCTATGGTGCCTCCCGTGCTGCCCAGACATGGGGATTCCCTCTGTAGGGTGTTGCAATACGTTCATGATTCGCTTATAGTGGGTAGCAAGAGTGACAAAAACTTATACCCGGCTAAGGGGGTTGTTGCGTATGGGAGTAAAGGGGACTTGTTAGTTAATGATATGGTTGTGTTTTCACTTAATGGTCTTTAGTAGTTGCGGATGCTTGCTAGAGTTCCAATCATAAGTTCATATGATCAAAGTATGAAAAGTATGTTAGCTCATGTCTCTCCCTCATATAAAATTGCAATAATGATTACCGATCATGTTATCAATTGCCTAGGACAATCTCGCAAATCCTACCACCACTTTTCCGCACTCACTATATTAACTTAATTGTTTTTTTATTAAAACATCACCTGAATTTTATTTCCACATTCTTTATTATCTTGCAAAACTATCTTATTACACCTACAAAGTACTTCTAGTTTTATTCCCGCAAAGTAGTTTATTTCTTGTACTAGGTAAAGTGAACATTGTTGCACGTAGATTTATATCGGTGGTCGATAGAACTTGAGAGAATATTAATTCTACCTTTAGCTCCTCGTTGGTATCGACACTCCTACTTATCAAAAAAGGCTACAAATGATCCCCTATACTTGGGGGGTATCAAGACCTTCTTCTGGCGCCGTTGCCGGGGAGCAATAGTGTGGGGTTGATATTCTCGTGTGTGCTTGTTTGCTTTATCACTATGTAGTTTTTATTTTCTGTTCTAGGTTGTTTTATATATTTAGTTATGGATGTGGAACACGAAATGTCAAAGAAGTTAGTTGTACTTGCTACTCATGGAGATGGGGAGCCTCCTAAAACACTCGATGTTGGTTATGTGGAAAACATTAAATACTACTTTGATAATCCTGATAAATGTCCATTCAACTTGATAATGGGATATACTTTGGATCACCGAGAATACTTTAGGGATTATCGCTTGTCTCAAAAAGGGAAACACTTATGGATCAAATTAAAATGTTGCGTTGGTATGCTTGAAATTTGTGCTTAAGATGTTGATACTTGTGATCTGCGTTGGGTTTTCCGTGAAGAGGAATGGGTAATTATAGCACAAAGTGGGTAAGTATTTCCCTCAACCGTCTTCAGCGGCTGCACACAAATGAACAAATAACTTGCACCCAACGTGGGCAAGAGGGTTGTCAATCCCCTTGATCTCGTTATTTGCAAGCAAATGAGTTGTGTAGATAATTGTTGATAAATATAAATTGCAAAATAAATAAATAGTGAATAAAGGCAGCAAGGTAATAGTAGCATTTGTAAATATATAAGTGAATAGACCCGGGGGCCATAGTGTTCCCTAGCGGCATCTCTCATGTAGGCAGCATACGGTGGGTAACAAATTATTGTTGGGCAATTGATAGAAAAGCGGATAGTTATGTGATTTTCACGGAAATAATCATGTGTATATAGGCATCACGTCCATAAACAAATAGACCAACTCCTGCCTGCGCCTATTACTATTACTCCATCATCGACGGCTATCCAACATGCATCTAGAGTATTAAGTAAAACAGAGTAATGCATGGAGAACGATGACATGATGTAGACAAAGTAAACTCAATCAATATGAATAAACCCCATCGTTTTATCCTTTTTGGCAACAACACAAATACACATCGTGTCCCCTACTTTGTCACTGGGATATAGAAACTCGTCAGGTTGAACCTACCACAACGCACCACTCCCACCGATGAAATATCAATCTACTTGGCCAAAAGCACATCAAAAAATCGGAGAGCATTACGAAGCTATAATGATCATGCAATTAAGAGATAATATATATAAGAGGCATCTCAAATACTTTTCATGAATAATCTGAACATAAACCCACAATTCATCGGATCCCAACAAACACACCGCACAATAGGATTACATCGGATAGATCAAAGCGAAGATTTGATGACCATTGTATTGAAGATCAAGAGATAGAGAGATTGCCATCTAGGTACTAGCTATGGATCCGTAGTTCTATGATGAACTACTCACACATCGTCATGAGGGCAGCAAGGTTGATGTAAAGGCCCTCCGTGATCGATCCCCCCTCCGGCAGGGTGCCAGAACGGAGCTCCAGATGGCCTCGCGGCGGAACTGAGACTTGCGACAGCGGAAAAAGGGTTTCGGGACTGCTTCCAGGGTTTTTGCAATATTAGATAATTTATAGGCCAGAGAGGGGCGTGGGGAGGCAGCCGAGGGGGCCACCACATATCAGGGCGCCCCCTAGGGCGCGCCCTGATGTGTGGTGGGGACTTTGTGCACCTCCCGGCCTCCTTCCGAAGCTTCCAGGTCTTCTTATGGTCCAGAAAAAATCATGAAAAAGTTTTGTGGCAATTGGACTTCGTTTGGTACTGTAAACCTGAAAAATAAAAAACATGCAGAAAACAACAACTAGCACTGAGCACTGGGTCAATAGGTTAGTGCTAAAAAATATTATAAATTGGTAAATAATGACCCAAAAAGTATCCTAGAATGATAATACATCACCATAGAACAATAAAAAATTATAGATACGTTGGAGAGGTATCAAGCATCCCCAAGCTTAATTCCTGCTCGTCCTCGAGTAGGTAAATGATAAAAACAGAATTTTTGATGTGACATGCTATCCATTATGTAATCTTATGCAGGTATGCTCATTGAGAAAAGATGAATCAACAAATATTAACACAGCAATATTCAAAATGTAAGAAACAAAATCATTAATCCTTAAAAGTATACGATCCTTAAGACATGTTTACCCCCCCCCCATTCATCTTATTGTATTAGTAAGGCATGGCTCCATATTCACCACATTAATACAAATGTTAAGCACCACAGTGTCCAAGTCGGGCAATTGGATCGTATTTTTTCAATATGCATCAACTTTTTATTCTTCACGCAATACATGAGCGTGAGCCATTGGACATAGCATTTAGGTGGAATAGAATATGGTGGTAGATATCAAAGGGGTTAAAAAGTGGAGAAGATAGTCTCACATCAACTAGGCGTACCAATGGACTATGGAGATGTCTATCGATAGATGTCAATGCGAGGAGTAGGGATTGCCATGCAAATGATGCACTAGAGCTATAAGTGTATGAAAGCTCAAATGAAGCTAAGTGGGCCTGCATCCAACTTGCTTGCTCATGAAGACCTTGGGCATTTCAGGAAGCCCATCATAGGAATATACAAGCCAAGTTTGTAATAATGAATAGGTAATTCCCACTAGCATATGAAAGTGATATATCATGAGACTCTCTACATGAGGAACATGGTGCCACTTTGAGGCAGAAGTGTGGTAAAAGATAGTAGCAAAGTCCCTTCTCTCATTGTCACATTTTTTTTGAATGGATGGTGGGATCATTTGGCCTCCCCCATCTTTATTTTTTTCGTCCGGAGTCTCATCTCGACATGTGGGAGAATCATCGTCTCCATCATTCTTTCCTCACTGGGACAATGCTCTAATAATGATGATCATCACACTTTTATTTACTTACAACTCAATATGAAGAACTGATATGAAGATATGACTCTGTACGAATGCCTCTGGCAGTGTACCAGGATGTGCAATGATCTAGCGTGACATGTATCAAAAATATGAGGAACGGTGGCTTTGCCACAAATGCTATGTCAGCTCTATATGATCATGCAAAGCAATATGACGATGAACGAACTAGTCATGTGAAGTGATGATGGAATTTGCATGGCAATATATCTCGGAATGGCTATGGAAATGTCATGATAGGTAGGTCTGGTGGCTGTTTTGAGGAAGATATAATAAGGCTTACGTGCAACAGAGCGTGTCATGTCACGGAGTTTGGATGCACCGACGAAAGTTGCACCGATCCTCGAGGTGAGAACGGGTTATACACGGTACCGAAGAGGCTAGCAAATATGAGAAGGTGAGATTGCGTATGTCCATGGTTTCACATTAGTCATAAAGAACTCATATACTTATTGCAAAGTTTTATTAGTTTATCATAAATCAAAGTACTACTCGCATGCCCCGAGGGAAGAGGTTGGTAGGAGTGTACCATCACGCGCTTCCGACCCGAAACAACACTAGGATTTCAACGAGGAATAGAAATGCTCACACATCATCACCATGCCTATTTAATTTTTAGATGAACAAAAGGGTCAACCTTTCTTAATATCGATACTTCTACGGGTCAAAAATTATGGACTCACACCTATTTTCATATACCACATCAATATCATTGACCCACAATTTCTTTATATGTGCTACTTGATGGTTTTGATTATCACTCATTGAATACCTAATATTTTTGGACTAGTCTTATGACCCATGCAAATTACCGTCACTATGCATTAACTCTCAAACAAATATAAGTGAAGAACGAGAGTGAAATCATTTCTATAAAATCTAAATGCCACCGTGCTCAAAAAATATAAGTGAAGTACTAGAGCAACTGCTAAGCTCAAAATATATAAGAGAAACACATAGAGTATTCTAACAAATTATGATGAAGGTGTGTCTCTCTTAAATAGGGGTGTACAGCAAAAAATTATTGTGGCAAACTGAAAGTAAAAGCAAACTAAAAGCAAACGACGCTCCAAGCAAAACTCATATCATGTGACGAATAAAAATATAGCTTCAAGTGACATACCGATGGATTGAGACGAAAGAGAGGATGTCTTCCGGGGCATCCCCAAGCTTAGACACTTGAGTCTCCTTTAAAATATTACCTTGGGGTGCCTTGGGCATCCCCAATCTTAGGCTCTTGCTACTCCTTATTCCGTGGTCCATCATAATAACACCCAAAACTTGAAAACTTCAATCACACAAAACTCAACAAAACTTCGTGAGATCCGTTAGTATAAGAAACATATTGCATACTTTAGGTACTGTTATAAATTGATTCAAATTTCATAGATGCATAATAGGTACTGTATTCTAACTTCTGCAAGCAAAAACAGAATCTGTCTAAAACAGAACAGTCTATAGCAATCTGTAGAGAACCTATACTTCTGTAACTCTAAAAATTCTGAAAAATTAGTACAACCTCGAAAATTTGTATAGAAACACTGTGTAAAAATTTCATATGATTATCACTCTCCAGTCAAAAAAGAAAACTTCTGTACTGACGTCAAAAGTTTCTGTTTTGTTTCAGCATCGATTCTACTCATCTTGTGAGTCATCCCAAAGGCTTTACTTGGCACAAACACTAATTTAAACACAAAAACATAATCACTACAGAGGAAATAATAATGTTATAAAAAATAAACAGAAAGATTAAAGCAAAATATTAAAGATAACCATTGGGTTGCCTCCCAACAAGCGCTATTGTTTTATGCCCCTAGCTAGGCATAATGATTTCAATGATGCTCACATGAAAGTAAATAATTGAACCAATAGGAATATCGATCCTCAATCCTCTTCAGCGGTTGCACACAAATGAAGAAACAACTTGCACCCAATGCGGGCAAGAGGGTTGTCAATCTCCTTGATCTCGTTATTTGCAAACAAATGAGTTGTATAGATAATTGTTGATAAGTATAAATTGCAAAATAAATAAAAAGTAAATAAAGGCAGCGAGATAATAGTAGCGTTCGTAAATATATAAGTGAATAGACCCGGGGGCCATAGTGTTCCCTAGCGGCATCTCTCATGTAGGCAGCATACGAGGGGTAACAAATTATTGTTGGGCAATTGATAGAAAAGCGGATAGTTATGCGATTTTCACGGCAATGATCATGTGTATATAGGCATCACGTCCATAAACAAATAGGCCGACTCCTGCCTGCACCTATTACTGTTACTCCACTCATCGACCGCTATCCAGCATGCATCTAGAGTATTAAGTAAAACAGAGTAATGCATGGAGAACGATGACATGATGTAGACAAAGTAAACTCAATCAATATGAATAAACCAAATCGTTTTATACTTAGTAGCAACAACAAAAAGACGCATATTGTCCCCTACTTTGTCACTGGGATATAGAAACTCGCCAGGTTGAACCTACCACAATGCACCACTCCCACCGATGAAATATCAATCTACTTGGGCAAAGCACATCAATAAATCGGAGAGCATTACGAAGCTATAATGATCAAGAAATTAAGAGATAATATATATCAGAGGCATCTCAAATACTTTTCATGAATAATCTAAACATAAACCCACAATTCATCGGATCTCAATAAACACACCGCACAATAGGATTACATCGGATAGATCAAAGCAAAGATGTGATGACCATTGTATTGAAGGTCAAGAGATAGAGAGATTGCCATCTAGGTACTAGCTATGGACCCGTAGGTCTGTGGTGAACTACTCACACATCATCATGAGGACAGCAAGGTTGATGTAGAGGCCCTCCGTGATCGACCCCCCTCCGGCAGGGTGCCGGAACAGAGCTCCAGATGGCCTCATGGCGGAACAGAGACTTGCGGCGGTGGAAAAAGGGTTTCGGGATTGCTTCTAGGGTTTTTGCAATATTAGAGAATTTATAGGCCAGAGAGGGGCGTCGGGAGGCAGCCGAGGGGGCCACCACATAAGGGCGCGCCCTGATGTGTGGTGAGGACCTCGTGCACCTCCCGGCCTCCTTCCGAAGCTTCCAGGTCTTCTTATGGTCCGGAAAAAATCATCAAAAAGTTTCGTGGCAATTGGACTTCGTTTGGTACTGTAAACCTGAAAGGTAAAAAACATGCAGAAAATAGCAACTGGCACTAGGCACTGGGTCAATAGGTTAGTGCTAAAAAATATTATAAATTGGTAAATAATGACCCAGAAAGTATCCTAGAATGATAATATATCAGCATGGAACAATAAAAAATTATAGATACGTTGGAGACGTATCAGATGTGATTATACTTGTTGCTCTAAGATGAAGGTTCCACACCTTCCATTTTAATGTGAATTTAATGATAATAAAACCTTGGCTTCTTATGCTAACGGTGTATATGACTACTATGGTGTGGAACAAATGGAATAATTTGTTGATTTTAAGGGTGCTTATGAAATTGAATCTTTGTTGAAAAATGTGAAGATTGTGATGATGCTCTTTACAGATCTGAAAATTATGCTATACTTAAATATTGCTATAAGAATTATGAATACAATGCCAATATTGATAAATTTATTGAGGAATTCTCCGCTGCCCAAGAAAAGACTAATATTTTGCAGGAATCTATGGAAGAAGAAATTGCTGAAACTGTGAGCTCATTAGATGAAAAAGATGAGGATGAGAGCGAAGAACAAAAGGAGGAAGAGTGATGGGGATATGACCCTTGGGTATGCCAAAGTAGAGGAGTCAACATTTCGAGACATTTGGGGCCGCGTGGCCCCTTGGTCGACTAGCCACCCGGTCGGCTGCCCGTGTGGGCCGGCCGAACGGAGGCACGGGCCGCCCCCCTAGTTGGGGGGCGGCTGGCGGCGGGCCGGCTCGTCTGGCCGACAATGGCGGTAGCCGGTGGGGTCAGCGCCCGTCCCATCCGCCCCTACCGACGTACAACGACGCGACAAGACCCCCCCCCCCTCGGCGGGGCAAAGTGTGGCTACAGGACCCCTTGACGGGGCAAAGCGTGGCTAGAGACCCCCTTGACGGGGCGAGGCGTGGCTACAGGGCCGCCGGTACCGCTGACCTTTATCAGGTGGTCCGGCCCTATAGCAAGCGTGCGCCACTAACTCCGTGATGCTAGCACGTACTTGCCATAGTGACGGGCGGCCGGCGAGACACGCGCTCGACAAGACCCGATAGCCGGCGGGCCTCACGGCCGGCCAGAGAGGCTGGCAGCCGGGGCCCGCACCCTTTTTGCTCCCTTATTGTATCCATCTGGCTGCACTATAAAGCCACCCCACAGGCCCCCTGAGAGGGGCTCGGCCCTTTTTTCACTCACACCCACACATACGAGTCGGCGAGGCAGAGAGCGAGACCTCCTTGTTCCTCCTCATGAAGAACTCAAGGAGCAACCCTGTACCATGTTCATCCATAGTTACTCCGGCAGTATTAGGGGTTTTACCTCCATCGGAGGGCCCTGAACATGGGTACGACTCCATCCATGTGCTTCGCACCCACATCCGTTACCGAACGCCACCGGCACCCATCGGCCCCAAACCATGACTTAAGCCACCCCATGGCATCTGCCCTAGAAATACCATGACAATTGGCGCCCACTGTGGGCCAGTAGTGACGCCAACCGGAGTCACATTTCAGGTGGGACCCTTCACCCCCTCCGGCGCGCGCATCACGCACGGCTTGGTTGTTCGTTTTGGTGCACTCGGCTTCATCAATGACAACGTCAACCGCCTCGAGGAAGCGGAATTCCCTGAGAATGGCTCCATCATCCCCTTCGGCAGCCACCACGTCTACGTCGCAGTCGCCCCCGACGAGTACCCCTCGGAGGTGCTCAGCTTCGACAAGCCGCCACCAGCTGGCGGCTGTGATCTCTCCCGCGACATCGCCGACCTATGCACGCGCGTGGAGGTGATAACCACTACCTCTCTTGCCAGGACCCCGGCTCGAGACGGCGGCCCGTCGCGGCAAAACCCGCTGCGCACAGTAATGGAGATGCTGCACACGGCCATCATGCCCGTGGCCGACCCGGTTGCCGCGACTGTGAAGCTGGAGGACCAGCGCCAGCGCCTGCTGGCTGAACCCCAGGCGTTGGATGCCACACAGCGCGAGTTCAACACAATCGATGGACTCACGCCGGTTGGCGATGAGCCCAGCCGGCTGGGGGAAGTGTGACATCGCGGCAGATCCGATGTCGAGCGCTAGGAGGGGAGCGGCTCGTCTACAACACCCCTATCAAGAACAAGACGGCGGCGCAGGCAGCCATCAGTGAGCCAGAGGAGATTGATGGCCCAGCACGAGAGGCGCAACAACAGCGCATCCGCACCCTCATGGAGGCTGCCAACTGGTAGCAAGGTCTAGCCCCATCGCTTCAGGACCCGGCCGGCTCCCGATCAAGGACCCATGCCTCCGTGGCAAACCGCCACTGGCTAGCGAGCGCGTCAGGCCGCACCTCCTCGACCAGGACGCCTGCTTCCGCCTCGAACGACTGGCGATGTCTCAGGCCCTGGAGCAAGATATAACGGCCGTTCGGTCCGCGCATTTTAAGGGAGCCTTTCCCCAAGGGTTTCACTTTGGCCCGCGATACTCGCAAGTACAACGACTCGACCAAGCCAGAGGATTGGTTGACCGACTACACCACTGCTGTCAGCATTGCCAACGGCAACAAGCGCGTGGTTGTGCGCTACGCGCCCCTCATGCTGCTCGGCTTGGCTCGGATGTGGCTTAACATCCTCCCGGCCGACAACATCAATAGCTGGCTGGACTTCCAAGAGGCGTTTGTACGCAACTTCACCAGCACATACAAGCGTTCTGGTCGGCCCCGCCAGCTCGCCCTTTGTGTCCAGGGGCCGGCTGAGTCCTTCCGCGACTACCTCACGCGTTGGACAGAGCTCCGCAACTCCTGCGAGGGCGTTCATGAAGTGCAGACCATCCAGTACGTCATCGACGGCTGTCGAGACGACACCCTCCTCAAGCACAAGCTCATGCGCCGGGAGCCGGCTACCTTGGCACAGCTCATGGCCGTGGTGGACGAGTACGCCGTGACCGAGTCCTCCATGAAGGTACTGGTCCAGGTCGACGCAGCCGGCAAGCCGTGGTACTTTGATCTGCATTGGGTTTTTTCGTGAAGAGGAACGGGTGATGCGGCACAATATAGGTAAGTATTTCCCTCAGTAGAGAACCAAGGTTTAACGAACCAAAAGGAGTAACAACCAACCCCCCTCTTCAGTGGCTACACACAAAGAAACAAACAGTTGCACCCAACGCGGGCAAGAGGGTTGTCAATCCCCTTGGACTCGTTATTTGCAAGCTTATGAGTAGTGTGGTTGGTTGTAGATAATTATGAATTGCAAAATAAAATAAAAGACAAATAATAGCAGCAAGTAAATAGTAGCGTTTGTAAACTTATAAGTGGATAGACCCGGGGGCCATAGTTTTCCCTAGTGGCATCTCTCATGAATAAGCATACGGTGGGTAGACAAATTACTGTTGGGCAATTGATAGAAAAGCAGATAGTTATGCGATATTCACGACAATGATCATGTGTATATAGGCATCACGTCCATAAGCAAGTAGGCCGACTCCTGCCTACACCTACTACTATTACTCCACCCATCGACCACTATCCAACATGCATCTAGAGTATTAAGTAAAACAGAGTAATGCTTGGAGAATGATGACATGGTGTAGACAAGGAGAATTCAATTAATATGAACTAACCCCATCATTTTATCCTTAGTGGCAACAATACAAAGACGTGTCTTGTCCCTTTCTGTCACTGGGATATAGAGCACCGCCAGATTGAATCCACTACAACGCACCCCTCTCACTGAAGAAATATCAATCTAGTTGGCCAAACTATTTCAATAGATGGGAGAGATTTACGAAGCTATGATGATCATGCAAATAAGAATCATAATATTCATAGGTGACTCAAATACTTTTCATGAATAATCTGAAAACATAAACCCAAAATTCATCGGATCCCAACAAATGCACTGCATAAAAGAATTACATCTGATAGATCAAAGCGAAGATGCGATGATCATTGTATTGAAGATCAAGAGAGAGAGAGAGAGAGCCATCTAGGTACTAACTACAGACCCATAGGTCTGTGGTGAACTACTCACACATCACCATGGGAGCAGCAAGGATGATGAAGAGGCCCTCCGTGATCGATCCCCCCTCCGACAGGGCACCAGAACAGAGATCCAGATGGACACACGGCAGAACAGAGACTTGCGGCGGCGGAAAAAGTATTTTGGGAGCTCCTCTAGGGGTTTTTGGGATTAATGTGAGTTTATAGGGCGAAGAGGTACGCCAGGAGGCAACCGATGGGAGCCCAAGCCAACCAGGCGCGCCCTACCCCCCTAGTCGTGCCTGGTTGCCTCGTGCTCCTCTCGTGAGGCTTCTGGCCTCCTCCCGAAGCTTCCAGGTCTTTAATTGGTCCAGAAAAAATCACCAAAAAGTTTCGTGGCAATTGGACTTCGTTTGATACTGTAAACCTAAAAAGCCAAAAACACGCAGAAAACAACAACTGGCACTGGGCACTGGGTTAATAGGTTAGTGCTCAAAAATAATATTAATTGGTAAATAAAAACCCAAAAAGTATCCTAGAATGATAATATGATAGCAGGAACAATAAAAAATTATAGATACGTTGGAGACGTATCAAGCCGACCCAAGCCCGGTCGGCTGCCGCCCAGCCGACCGCTGACGGCTCCTCTAGGTGGCACCAGGACTACCAGGGCAAGCACGAGAATGACCAGCCGGACAATCGCTACGGCAGCCGGCAGGTGGCAGCCGTAGAGGATGGCAAGATGGCTAATGACCAGGGGCCCAACCGGCGTCAGCGCATCGCCGAGGGCAAGCAGCCGTGGCAGCCCAAGTGCGCCTTCGACCAGATGCTCAATGAGCCCTGCAAGTTCCATAGTGGGGCCAAGCCGGCTACGCACACGACTCGACAGTGTAGCTGGTTCACCAAGATCAGCGGGGCGATTGTTTGTGTCAAAACCGGCAGATCTCGGGTAGGGGACTCGAGCTGTGAGATCGGACAAATGGTAACAGAAGACGAAGAACACGAGGCTTTTACCCAGGTTCGGTCCCTCTTAATGGAGGTAAAACCCTATGTCTTGCTCTTGTTGTATTGATGTTGTAGAGATTACAGAGTTGATCTACCTCGAGATTGTGGATTTCTGGTCTAAACCCTAGGGGTATGATGTTGTGTATGAATATCCTCTATGGACTAAGCCCCACAATTTGTATAGGCACCGGGAGTATCTAGAGTTACACGAATGTAGGTTATCACCTATGCACTATACGCCAAACGGAATCCTTCTCCCTTGGAGCGCACGTCAAGTCTTCGGCAGAATCCTGGATGCTCACGCCTCGTGCCATAGCCTGCGAAGTCCTTCCTCCAGGGTGGGCCCCTAGCCCCGCCCATCAACTAGACCACCTCGACTGGGATCCCCTAGTCCAGGACTCCCTCAGTAGCCCCCGAACTTGTCTTCGACGCCGATCATAAGAATCTTCATGGAATAATCTTCGGATATGTGACTTCAGATAATAGAGTCTTCGGCTCGGCAGACAAGTTCAAGAATTCTCAAGTAATCCGCACACCCCTTTAATTCATCCGAGGTTTCTACTGGAGCCCCAAAAAATACCACAACACAAACCAATTCTGCGGCGAGGTTCTGACAACTTTTATCAACACTACCGGGCCGAATCTGGCTAGCCCAACAGTGCATAGGTGAGCACAGTTTAGCAAGCGGCGCTTAGTGCGGGTCATATGGCTGGGAGATCACTTTGAGCCTCGGGCCGGAAGTGGAGAAGTGGTTGGGCTGGCTTCGGCGCACTGGGCCTTGGAGGCGGAGAGGAGGCTGGGAGGTAGGCCTTGGGGTGGCACTGGTAGGCCTTGCAGGACGAGGAGCTGGGTCGGCCTTGGCGGAACCGATCGAGGAAAGGACGCCCGTCGTCCTCCTCGCTCGATCTGGCGAGCAGGGGGCGGCGGCGCTGGTCCATGCGACGGCGGCAGCGACAGGATGAGCTAAGGGATGTCAGCAGCGGGCGGATCCGGTGGCCTCCGGCTGGATCTGGCACGGGGCAAGAAGGAGCTCGAACCGATGGCTCCATGGCGGATGGTTCCTGTGGGCACGTGAGGCAGAGATCATGAGGCAGAGAGAAACATGAGGATGAAGTTGAGACAGGGGACGACGTGGGTCGCTGGGGCTCGCAGGCGCGGTCTGACAGGAGGAGGGGTCATGGAGGGAGATCGGGCACGGGCGCCATGACACGGGAGGAGGGAGCTCGGGCTCCTTCGCAGCTGCGGGCGTCGGCGCGACTTCGGGCCCGGGCGGGCCCCGAATGGGCCTGGCTGGCCAGCGGCGGCTGGTGGGAGAGAGGAGGAGGCGGCTGGGTGGCGGCTGAGGAGTGGGCAGGCACGGAAATTGAGGCTAGTCTAGGGTTTGCCCGATTTGGATGTGGGGATTGTCCATTTATAGGCAGGGATGGCTAGGGTTAGTTGTTTTTGTTCGTGTTCGGACCGTAGGATCGCGATCGGACGGCTCCGGTCGAGGGGTAGTGTAGGTGGGTTGTGGTGGGCTGTGGAGAGGTGTTGGGCTAAGATGATAGAGAGGTTTGCGGCTCGTGATGGAGTTTTTATAAACGAAAACATCCGCGATTTATCCGACTATATTACCGCTACAGGTCTATCCGTTGGGGCATCAAACGGACTCCGAATGCGACAAAATTTGGGAAGCGGTCTAGGTGCAATATATTAAGATCACACGCCAACTTTTGACCCATTCTGAGAATATTTTATACGCACTTTAAAAAATATTTAATGATGCCCCGGGCGCATGCGGGTGTGTTTGGTCCCGAAACGGTCATCGACGAGAACAGAGAGAACTGGCAACTATGAACAAATGCAAGTTTTGAAAAAAATGATGGCGATAGAGTGCCAATGCAATGCGAACGATGCAATGATGAATGCAACAAGCAAATGAAACACATGTCGATAACAAAATACGTCGAAGACATCTGGAGCGTCGGTCTCGGGCTGTTACAACTCTCCTCCACTTACAAGAGATCTCGACCCGAGATCTTAGAATGAGAAGAGAAAGAGGAAAGGAAGAGGTAAAACCTAGTTGCTTGTTTGACAAACGAGTGAAACCAACGAAGCTTGAAGGATGCAAGAGATGAAGAATGGTACGAAGAACAAGAAAGAATTGGAGACCACTCCTGTTGAAAAGAGATAGACAAGTCATGAGAAAGAATGAATTTGGGCAGCACTCCGGTAGAAAAGAGAGTCAAAACTTGATAAGATGGAAAGAACTTGAAGAGGGGGCACAACACTCTAGTTAAATGGACAAGAAAGGGAAGAATATGATCTTGATAAAAATGAGATGATGGGTCGAAGAGAGCAACATCACAATGCCTCCAGAACAAAATAATATGAGCTATATTGTTGAAAAGAAAAGACCAGAGAAGAAAATGACAACTTCTACCACAATTGAATTTGAAGAGCATCCTTACAAAGAAGGATTGAACGGATTTGTTGGAAAATCAACAACGAAAAGAAAAAGCTTGTTGTGGGCTTATGGAAAACATCCCAAAATTATGAGGTGAAAACCTTCCACCAACGGAACCAATTGATTGGTTGAGATCAACAAAGAGATGAAAACTTATTTCGCCGAGAGGATAAAGGAACACTTGGATCATTGATAACCACCGCAAATAGCAACAATCCTCAGGAAATGCTTTAGGTGAAATCTAATCCATGATAGCTCCAAGAAATAATTGATGGGTTTAAATATCTCATTCTTGACAAATTCTCTTCGAGACTCCTCTTAATTCACGAATGCTATTACACCATCTCAGAAGATAATGGAGGATGAATTGCACTTCGAAATGCAAGATAAGAATACTTGAGGTCCTCCAACAAGAATCTTGAATAACACTTCGAGAATGAATTATACCCTTAACGAACCACCATGAATTAGCTCTTGCAAGAACTCCGGAAACAAAAAGGATGCTAGAAAGAATTGAAGGTTGAAACAACCAAGATTGAAGCCTTGCTATGATTTAGATGGAGCTTCGAGACGAGATAATTAAGAAAACTTGGAACTCCGGAAAAAGAAAAGATGGGCAACTTTGCACCGAGAATTTGATAACATAAACAACTCTAGAAGAAGGATTGAAATCACCTTGGTGAAATAAGAATAAGAATTATGTTATGCCTGTCCTTCATGAAGTTAAATTGATGACAAGCAACGGATTTGTCATACTACTTATTCTTCTTGAAAAGATTGAAGAGATAACACAAACTTGAAGAAATCTTCAACGCAACACCGGAAAAGAATTTGCGAATGAATGAGGATATTTCGAATGAATGGGATACAAGAGAACGAAGAGACTACGATTTGACTATGAGAAGAAAGAACAAGTCATCAGTAAGAATTTAGATACGAACAAAGAAAAACATCAAACGGACAAAGAGACATCAATTTAGAAGAATTGGAGAATGAGAGCTGAAAGCTAAGAGCGAGGAAATCTTCGAAAATGATGGCCTTCGGAGGATCGAGAATGAAACACTCTGAAATGCCTCAGATATACAAGAAAAGAAGTTCTCACGGATGGAAACAATTGAAGAGGATAGCAACAAGCTTGAACTGCGAATCTTCATGAGAACGGATATAGATTTAAGAGAAACCATCCTTCAGTGGTCCAAGCTGATTATGACGATGAGAAACACCACCAAGAATTACTGAGATACTCCGGAATAATGAATAAGGATAAATTGAGACAAATTATGAAAATCATTGGAAGCGATGTTGGAGAAGGAATATGACTGATAAATTCATTCTTACGTCACAACTGAGAAGTTGAAAAGAATCTCCGGGAAAAAATAGAAAAGCCAGGTAAGATCCTGGGAAAAGACCTGTGGGTTATGGGCCCACCGAAAAGAAACCACAGTTGAAATGATTGCGTAGAAAGAGATATTCCACCGGTACAAATTGAAAACTTGATGAGGTTGAGAACCTCGAGATAATTTAAAAGGATTCTGAATAGAAAACAAATCATCTGAGATATCTTGCCACTCCGAATAGAATAGATAGAGGTTAATAAACAAGAGAGGCATGGATAAGAACTTCCGACATGAAAATGATTTAATGAATGAAAAGGATATGATGACACCGAAAACTTGCATTGAATTCACCGGAGAAGAAAACGAGAACAAAGAATGATGAACTTAGCACATGAGCATCTTCACAATGAATCACCTGATATAATATGAAAGAAAAGACAGTGGAAGCATCTCATGAATAGAAAGACACTCTGTCGGGGGGATGACCCCCGGGTAGGCTCAAGGACTCCGGTTCCCTTTTTCAAAAACATTGGGGCCGCCTGTGCCCCTCCGCCCGGCTCGCCCTGGCCGGCTCACCTTGGCCGGCTCGCTCTGGCCAGCTCACCCCGGCCGGCTCGCCCCTGTAGCCGGCGGGTCGATGCCCATGCTCCCACCCCATACGACAAGACCTCACCACATTGGAGGGATGTGGTGACAATGGCCCAAGTATCTCTTACCTGGGCATGCGTAGCTATAGTGGAGGTAGCCGTACCGCTGACTGCGGCCGACTACGAGCAGGCGAGGCGGCACGGTGGCGACACGCCCCTAACCACTCCATGACCCCGTTGACGCATGGCTATAGTGGAGGCAGCCGTACCGCTGACCGAAGCCGACTGCGACCGGGCAAGGCAACACTGATTGCACATTGCGGCCCACTCCACGGCGTTACCAGCATGCATCAATGATGATGGTCAGCCGGCGGGCCCCTACTTTGATGGGACCCTGCAGCCGGCGGGCCCTACAAGCGATGGGACTGTGCAGCCGGCGGGCCCCATGTTCGGCCAGAGAGAGTGCCAACCAGGTCCCACCCTATTATTCCTACATACTGTAAGCCGAGGGGTTGGCCTATAAACCCCCTCGGTAGTCCCCCATGCAGAGGGGTTCGCACATCCTACACACACACTCACGAAGGAGAGGCAAGAATAGAGCAAGATAGCTCCTCCTTCCTCCTCCAACCAATAGCTCAAGGATCACCCTTGTAACTCCCATATATCATCTACGAGATCAGGCAGGACTAGGGATATTACCTCCCACGGAGGGCCCCGAACCTGGGTACATTGTGTGTCTCGCGCCGCTTGTCCCCAATCCCATTTCTGGAGCGCGACGACGCACTTTCGGCCCCAAACACACTCGATAAGCCACCCCATGGCATCTGCCGTGACAAAACGACGATAGTTGGCGCCCACCGTGGGGCCGGCCACGGCGTTGGCCAGAGCCATGCTCCGGTCAGGACCCATCACCAACTCCATCGAGCGCACCGCGCCCGGGCTACTCTGCACGGCCGTGGCGTCCATTTCCGCAGGAGACGGTGCAATGTGCGGCACCAGCTCCGCCAACCCGCATGCGACGCCGTCGTCCCCTTTGGTGAGCCGCGCAACGGCGACGCCCCCTTCAGCATCGACTATCTCTACGCCCGCTTCGGCGAGCTGCATCTCAGCGACACACCCGCCTTCAACGAGTACCCTAGCGAGGTGCTCGTCGTCTTCGGTCCGCTGCCATCTCCTGACAGCGTGACCCCCGGCGACGTCGATGACCTCTGTGCCCTCTTCGATGAGCTGCGCATCTCCAACACGCCGGCCTCCGACGAGTACCCTAGCGAGGTGCTCGACTTCTCTGACCCGCTGCGTCTTTCGGCAACAGTGCTCTGGATGGCGCTAGTGACTCTTGCGTCCGCGTTGAGGTGATGACCATCGGCTCCACCACCAGCTCTGCATGTGGCAGGGCGGAGGCGGAGGCGGTGGCAGCTCCGGCTCAGGCCGGCATGTCCGACCCCCTGCGCTCCACCCTCTTGGGCCTGCGTACTCCCATCGCGCCTTCCGCTGACTCGGCCATCGCCGCGGCCGAGCTTGAGGCAGCCCGCAAGCAACTGTTCGTGGAGGCCACTTCGCTCGCCACCACGCGGCACCGGATGGAATCCGCGCAGCGTGAGTACAACACCATCTATGGCCTCACCCTGGCTGGCACCAAGCCGTACCGTCGCGACGAGGTGTGGCAACGCGGGCGCACGGTCGTGGACCACCTCGCCGGCACCCTGTCTACCTACAACACCCCCGCGGCTAACATGAAAGATGCCCACGCGGCAATGGTTGACCTGACCTCCCTGGAGGGCGAAGAGCGCGTGCGACAGGAGTGGCGCATCCACGAGTTCATCACCACTGCTAACACGCTCCAGGCCCAGTTTGAGCCTGTCCTGGACGGCTCCGCATCCCCCATCCCAAGAGAGACGACCAGCTGCAGGCTGGCGGACACTGACAGACGCAGCAGGTATCCTCTCCGCCCGGCTCTGGCTGCCGAACCGGCCGGAGCCGAGACGGTCACACCCGACACCAAGACGAGCAGCCGGCTGATACGTCTCTAATGTATCTATAATTTTTGATTGTTCCATGCTGATATATTATCATTCTAGGATACTTTTGGGTATTTATTTACCAATTTATAATATTTTTGAGCACTAACCTATTGACCCAGTGCCCAGTGCTAGTTCCTGTTTTTTGCGTGTTTTTGCCTTTTCAGAGTTATAATACCAAACGGAGTCCAGTTGTCATGAAACTTTTTAGTGATTTTTTCTGGACAAATACAAGACCTAGAAGCTTCGGAGGAGGGCGAGGAGTTGCACCAGGGGCCCACAAGCCATCTGGCCGCGCCCCTGGGGGGCGGCCAGATATGTTGTGGCCCCCTGGAGCCCCTCCCGACGTCATTCTCTGGCCTATAAATTCACATCTACCCTAAAAACACCAGAAGCGCTCCCGAAACACTTTTTCCACCACCGCAAGTCTCTGTTCTGACGGGAGGCCATCTACACCTCTGTTCCGGCACCCTGCCGGAGGGGAGATCAATCACGGAGGGCCTCTGCATCAACCTTGATGCCCTCACCATGATGTGTGAGTAGTTCACCATAGACCTACGGGTCCGTAGGTAGTACCTAGTGTTGGAAATATGCCCTAGAGGCAATAATAAAATGGTTATTATCATATTTCCTTGTTCATGATAATCGTTTATTATCCATGCTAGAATTGTATCGATCGGAAACTCAGATACATGCGTGGATACATAGACAACAATGTGTCCCTAGTAAGCCTCTACTAGACTAGCTCGTTGATCAGAGATGGTCAAGGTTTCCTGACCGAGTTGTCATCTGATAACGGGATCACATCATTAGGAGAATGATGTGATGGACAAGATCCAACCGTAAGCATAGCAGTTGATCGTGTCAGTTTGTTGCTACTGCTTTATCCATGTCAAGTATATGTTCCTATGACCATGAGATCATGCAACTCCCGGACACCGGAGGAATGCCTTGTGTGTATCAAACGTCACAACGCAACTGGGTGACTATAAAGGTGCTCTACAGGTATCTCCGAGGGTGTCTATTGAGTTGGCATGGATCGAGACTGGGATTTGTCACTCCGTATGACGGAGAGGTATCTCTGGGCCCACTCGGTAACACAGCATCACAAGAATCTTGCAAGCAATGTTTCTAAGTAGTTAGTCACGGGATCTTGTGTTACGGAACGAGTAAAGAGACTTGCCGGTAATGAGATTGAACTAGGTATGGAGATACCGACGATCGAATCTCGGGCAAGTAACATACCGATGGACAAAGGGAACTGCATACGGGATTGTCTGAATCCTTGACATCGTGGTTCGACCGATAAAGATCTTCATAGAATATGTAGGAACCAATATGGGCATCCAGGTCCCGCTATTGGTTATTGACCGTAGAGTTGTCTTGGTCATGTCTACATAGTTCTCGAACCCGCAGGGTCTGCACACTTAACGTTCGGTGACGATTTTGTATTGTTGATGTGGCGCCCCGCCTGATTACCACTGTAGCCAGACGTTCGCCACGCATACCAGCCCAGGAAATCATCTGGCATGCGCGTTTACAACAAGTATCGTGAACCCAGGCATTTCTATTGATGGATATATGAGTCTTACATGAGGTATAATACAAGAGTGATGGCAGCGGAAAAGCTCTATCTAGGGCAGCATGGTCTTGGTGCGGCTCCAATCCACAGGGATCTGACTGGGTTACTCTCCTAGCCCGCGAACACTCCAGCTCCTCGACGTTGGGCGATGGATCCTTATGTGAACCTGGCCACGTTAAAGGCCGCTGAGTACTTTTGAATGTACTCGCAAGCAAACCAAACTAATATATACACCAAGCAAAGCAATCCATGGTATTCAAGCATGCATTTGTTATTAGAGAAATATTAATTATCATGGCATAACAGGATTATCTAGCAAGATAACTACTGAATTAAATACAGTGAAGTAAAGCATACTAGGTAAATATTCCATACTCCGAACATTCTCAGGATTCAATCCAAGTCTGATCCCAATCCAATCCAAATCATGTGGTCATCTGACCACTCATCTCATAGCCATCCCATGGCTAACATAATCATGTGGTCATCCGACCACTCATCTCATAGCCATCCCATGGCTAACACATCACATTCCTGACATCATCTGATGTCTACTCAAGATGAGTTCTTCCATCATTATTATCACTACTATGGTTGACCACTTAGTGAGGTCTGGACGGGCTGTCCAATACCGTGGATGCGGCTATTCGAATAGATTTTTACACTATGCAGAGGTTGTGCACTTTACCCACACCATGAAGCACCTGGCCTCGTGATCCCACTCGGGTGGACCAGCGTTGCTTCAACAGAACTTGCATGACCCGTGACTCTCTCATCGTACCACCGGCATTCATCCTCCCCCGGAGGCCTGCCTTGGGTGGCCCTTGTGTCCTCATGACACCTACCACCCTCGTGGCCAAACCAAGTAGTCCCAAACGGGGGCTACACTATCCCAAACGGGGACTAAACTGTCCCAAACGGGGACGCCGGCACAAACAATCAATCAGCTGGGCTCACAAGGTTATCGCCGCCTACCGGGCCAGGGCAGCACGCGCGCATAACCTTCCCTCTTTGGTGGTACCGATAAAAGAACACGCGATCAGACCAAGTCAAGGCTGTCCCATACCGGCAAATGTGGCTGCACGGATAAGCCCGGACAGGTGACTCTAGATCAACCGACTAGGTTTAGTCTCAGCAAGTTTTTAACAAGCATGGATATTCATCACGAATAACTTAATATAGTGGTAACTATGTATGGCGAGACATAACCACCTATTTCTATATAACATCACAATGAGTCATTAGTGAAACAAGATTTAAATGACAGGTTATCATTCTACCAGCTCTAGCTGTAAGTTACGACCATCGGAACCCTTGCATAAAACCGGCAAAGAAACCAGTAGCCACCAGATCGGTCTTTACAACACAGATCTGGGACGTTACCGGAATAACTCAACCCCGTCTCGAGGCGGCTGGAAAGCAGCTCAGAGCATGGGACGGTGTTGATAAGAAGAATGTAGTAGTTCCCTAAGACGGCCGAGAAACAGCTCAGAGCATAGGGTCACTGCTACGGAAAGAAGTTCAACAGCTGCCCGCGACGGCCGAAAAGCAGCTCAGAACACGGGCCAGTTGCTGACAAGAGAAATATAAAGTCGGCATCCACCCCGGACGGCCGAAAGCAGCTCAGACACAGGCATGGTGCCGTTATTGAAGAAAGTACAAGCAAGGGTTCGTCAGCGTCCCATATAGCTCACTACTACGTATACAATCACAAGCATATTGATTTAAACATGAAAGAACAACACAAAGCACTGCTTTAGGGCATATATCAGATGGTCGGCTTGCCTGGGGTCGAAGAAATACTCCGGGAAGGAGTGCGGTGAAGCCGCGGAACGATACGCCGGAAAGGTTCTCCTTCGGAGGGGACTGATAGAAGGGCGAGGGCAAAATGGTCATTTGCACTATGTGACCACCTTGTGAAAATGATACGAAAAGAACGGGCTCGATGAGACGAAGATGTGGGCGTTGGAATCACCGGAATCGGAGTTACGGATGGAAAGATATGAGGGTTTGAATATCAGGGACTGATCTGCAAATAAAATATTTGCCACAGGGTCCCTTATAGAGCCGCGGGTCGCGCCTTTACCGAAAATGCGCTTTCAGCATAGCGGAAACGTATTTCATAGAATACGCTTCCACTTAATCCGACGTGGCGGCCACCAGTCACCGACACCTGGGCCCCACGTCACCTTTTCTCTCCTCCTCACCTCTCTTCTTCCTCCTCTCCCCCTCTCCCGACACCGGCGATAGAGGGCTCGGCCCCGACGGCGATTGCCGGCGCCGTAGGCTATCTCTGGCGATGCCCGGCCTACCGGAGTCCTCAGCGCGCCGCGCCGCATCCATCTAGGCAGGATGCGAAGCTCGGGAAGGGCCGAGGCGCCCGTGGCCCTGACCACGGTGGACGGCGGCTCGGGCGCCGATGGTGGCGGCGGATACCGGTCACCGGAGGACGAGGCGAGAGGTCAGGGGGCTCCGCCGGGATACGGGGAATGCAATGGTGGCGGAGGAAAGGAGAGGAGAGCTCGGCATACGGTGAATTTAAGAGAGAGGGAGCTCCGGCCATGGAGGCCATTGGAGGCAACGAGAGCTTCTTGAGCTCGGGTGAGAGGTCCAGGAGGACCAGGGGAGTGAGGAGAGTAGGCTGGTGAGCTCGAGGGGTGAGGGGGGGGGGGCTATAAATAGCCTGGCCGCGGCGAGCGGATGAGCACGATACCGCGGCGCCCTTATCGCCACACTAGAGCGCGGGGTAGCGTGGCTGGCTTGATGCGGGCATCGGGGAGCGGCCGACCTGATGAGCAACAGGGGGAGGGGACGGCTCGGGGAGGAAGAAGCCAACGAAGAGGAAGACGACGGCGTCACGGGCGGGACAGCGGCATGTCGGCGGCCGCCGTGGCGCGATGAGAGGGAACGAGGAGGGGGAAGAAGGGTCCGGAGGGGTTCTAGGATGTGGCGGAGGTGCTGGGCAAGTCGAGACACGCCGCGGTGGCGCGAGCGCGCTGTGTTGACGGTGACCGAGGGCCCCGGCGTGCAGAGCATGCATTTGGCTATGCCAGCCGCGTGGTCACCACGCCAAAACGTGCTCTGTAGCACTACTTGACCCAACACCTTGTCCATTGCGTCGTCCTAACATCCAGGAGTGATCCCATGCCTCTGGTTCGATCTCATCTTCCCTGGAATAGACTAGAGGCTCTAGAAAGGTTCCTGACATAAAGGTGTTTGTGGTTGGTTCTTGATGGATCCCTGAGTGAATTGAGCTGGGGTTTGGCATGGAGTAGTCATCTACTAAGGTGATCATTATGCCAAAATTTCAGCACCAATGGACCAGTGTAGATGGTACTTCCTTTGCAAACTTGCCAATTGGCCAGAAATGGAGATGCTGATGCTGGGCAAAAATGGCTAAATGGATTGGGCTGAGATTTGGAGGAGGTGAATGGTTTGAACATATGAGGCTACTGTAAAGGTTTCACACCATTTGCATGCACCAAAATGGTACTTCCTTTACAGAGCTTTCCAATGGACAGAAACTTAGGAAAATTACTAGGGACAAATGGATAAATGGATTGAGGTGATTTTTGGTATCCATGGGTGATTTGGCAATGCTAACCACCATGAAACATTTCAGCTCAAATAGATAAAGGAATAGAGCACTTCCTTTGCAATTTGCCCAACTGGACAGAATGTTGCAAATGGATGTGGTGCTCACAATTTGAACTATGGAACTTGGGATCTTGATGGAAATGGGGAAGATATGGACATGAGAAGCTCCACAAATTATTTGGGATTTTTCCTGGCTACCAAAATGGTAGTTCCTTTAGAAAGTGCCCAAAATGCAATATTGGTATTAAATAGGAAAATGCAATTTATCCTATTTAATTATGGCTAATATTTTTATGGGAGCTCAATATGATCACAAAGAATATCTCCACAAGTTTTCATGAACTCTGGAGATGCATAGATATTTTCCTGGGTTTAATTCCTTTAACAAAAAAAGGAATTAATTATAAATGAAAAATATTGCAAGTGACTTGGCAATATTTTTGCATATCCGGGGTTATAGATGAAGGATGATCACTGGGAGAAATTTGGGAGTCAACAGATCAAAGGAAATTGGGGTTCCTTTGCAACTGGAAGGATCAGAGTTTCCCTTCCGGCAACTCGGAAGGTAGGGTTTCGGAGGCAAAGTCATGAGAATAAATCTTGGGTGGCAAGGTTGGACTGAGGAGAATCTCTGGTTGGATAGGGAAGGCAAGGCTAAATGACCATCTACACATACCCAAGAGCTAGGGAAATCCGATAATACCGAGAAAAAGACGTGAGTCAAATCCCGCGAAGGAAAAAAAACAGGGAGCGAAAACCAGGGTGTTACAGTTGAGTTATGTATGTTGGTGACCGAAGGTTGTTCGGAGTCCTGGATGAGATCCCGGACGTCACGAGGAGTTCCAGAATGGTCTGGAGGTAAAGATTTATATATGGGAAGTCATATTTTGGCTACCGGAAAAGTTTCGGGTTTTTCCGGTATTGTACGGGGAAGCTTCTAGAAGGTTCCGGAAACTTCCGGAGGAGTCCGGAAGTCCACCAAGGGTTCCACCACATCCCAAGGGTTTGCATGGGCTGAGGGGAGGCGCCCTGGCCTTATTGGGCCAGGCGCACAAGTCCCTCAAGGCCCATGTGGCTTGGGAGAGGTGGAAAGTCCACCTGTTTATGGAAAGGGAGGGAATTGGACTAGGAGTCCAACCCCTCCCCCTTGGCTGATCCCTAGGGCTTGGAGGGGCTAATCTCCATGCCCCTCCACCTATATATAGAGGGGAGGGGCGCCCCAAGAGCACACACGAAGCCCTTGGCGCCCCTCTCTCTCTCCCTAGATCGTTTTCTCCTCCGTTCGCGGTTTCGGTAGCGCTAGGCGTAGCCCTGCCGGGATAGCACCACCACCACCGCCACCATGCCGTCGTGTTGCCAAAGAACTCATCTACTACTCTAACCTCGCTCGCTGGATCGAGGAGGCGGAGACGTCATCGAGCTGTACGTGTGCTGAACGCGGAGGTGTCGTCCGTTCGGCGCTAGATCGGGACGGATCGTGATTGGATCGCGGGACGGCTTGCGATTTGGATCACGAAGACGTTCGACTACATCAACCGCGTTTCTTAACGCTTCCCGCTTAGTGATCTACAAGGGTATGTAGATCCACTCTCCCTCTCGTAGATGCTCATCACCATGGATAGATCTTGCGTGTGCGTAGGAAAACTTTTGTTTCCCATGCAACGTTTCCCAATAGTGGTATCAGAGCTAGGTCTATGTGTAGATGAGATCACGAGTAGAACACAAAGGAGTTTGTGGGCGTTGATATTCAGATTGCTTCCTCCCTTGGTCTTTTCTTGATTCGGCGGTATTGTGTGATGAAGGGGCCCGGACCAACCTTACTCGTACGCTTACGAGAGACTGGTTCCATCAACTGACATGTAACTTTGTTGCATAAAGATGGCTGGCGGGTGTCTGTCTCTCCTACTTTAGTTGGATCGGATTTGACAAAGGCGGTCCTTGAGAAGGTTGAATAGCAATTTGTGTATCACCGTTGTGGTTTTTGCGTAGGTAAGAATCGTTCTTGCTAGATACCCGTAGCAGCCACGTAAAACATGCAACAACAATTAGTGGACGTCTAACTTGTTTTTGCAGGGTATGTTTTGATGTGATATGGCCAATTACATGATGAGATATATGTGATGTATGAGATGATCATGTTTTGTATAGAATATCACGACTTGCATGTCGATGAGTACGGCAACCGGCAGGAGCCATACGGTTGTCTTTAATTTATTTTCGCCGTTTTTGCTTTACTTTATCGCTATGAGTTAGCAATAGTCGTAGAAGCAACAGTTGGCACGACAACCTCATCGCGACACGTTGATGGTGATCAAGATGATGGAGATCATGGTGTCATGCCGGTGACGATGGAGATCATGCCGGTGCTTTGGAGATGGAGATCAAAAGCACAAGTTCATGGCCATATCATGTCACTTATGATTTGCATGTGATGTTAATCCTTTTATGCATATTATTATGCTTAGGACGATGGTAGCATTATAAGGTGATCCCTCACTAAAATTTCAAGATAAAATTGTGTTCCCCCGAGTGTGCACCGTTGCGAAAGTTCGTCGTTTCGAGACACCACGTGATGATCGGGTGTGATAGACTCTACATTCGCATACAACGGGTGCAAGCCAGTGTTGCACGTGCGGAACACTCGGGTTAAACTTGACGAGCCTAGCATGTACAGACATGGCCTCGGAACACAAAAGACCGAAAGGTCGAACATGAGTCATATAGTAGATATGATTAACATGGAGATGTTCACCTTTGAAACCACCTCATCTCACGTGATGATTGGACTTGAGTTGGTGAATTTGGATCATGTAACACTCGGATGACCGGAGGGATGTCAATTTCAGTGGGAGTTCTTTAGTAATATGATTAACTGAACTCATTATCATGAACATAGTCAAAATGTCTTTGCAAATTATGTTGTAGATCAATAGCTCGTGTTGTAGCTCCCCTGTGATTTTTATATGTTCCTAGAGAAATAGAGTTGAAAGATGATGGTAGCAATAATGCGGACTGGGTCCGTGATCTGAGGATTGTCCTCATTGCTGCACAGAAGGCTTATGTCCTTAATGCACCGCTCGGTGCGCCACCCCCTCAAGCGTCGTCTGTAGATGTTGTGAACATCTGACAGGCACGTTCTGATGACTACTTGATAGTTCAGTGCGTCATGCATTACGGCTTAGAATTGAGGCTCCAAAATGTTTTGAACGTCACGGAACATATGAGATGTTCTAAGAGCTGAAATTGGGATCTCGGGCTTGTGCCCGTGTTGAGAGGTATGAGACCTCCAACAAGATTCTTTGCCTACAAGATGAAGGAGAATAGCTCAATCGGTGAGCATGTACTCAGATTGTCTGAGTACTACAATCGCTTGAATCAAGTGGGAGTTCATCTTCCAGATAAGATAGTGATTGACAGAGTTCTCCAAGTCACTGCCACCAAGCTACTAGAGCTTCGTGATGAACTATAACATGCCAGGGATGGAGAAGATGATCCCTGAGCTATTCACAATGTTTGACACCGCGAAGGTAGAAATCAAGAAGGAGCATCAAGTGTTGATGGTTAGTAAAACCACTAGTTTCAAGAAGGGCAAGGGCAAGAAGGGAAAACTTCAAGAATGGCAAGCCAGTTGCCGCTCCAGTGAAGAAACCCAAGGTTGAGCCCAAACCCGAGACTGAGTGCTTCTATTATGAGGAGAACGGTCACTGAAGCGGAACGACCCTAGATACTTGGTAGATAAGAAGGCTGGCAACGTCAACAAAAGTATATTTGATATACGTTGTATTCATGTGTACCTTACTAGTACTCCTAGTAGCACATGGGTATTAGATACCGGTTCAGTTGCTAAATGTTGGTAACTCGAAATAAAAGCTACAGAATAAATGGAGACTAGCTAAGGGCGAGGCGACGATGAGTGTTGGAAGTGTTTCCAAGGTTGATGTGATCACCATCGCACGCTTTCTCTACCTTCGGGATTAGTGACGAACCTAAATAAATGTTATTTGGTGTTTGCGTTGAGCATGAACGTGATTAGATCATGTTTATTGCAATACGGTTATTCATTTAAGTTAGAGAATAATGGTTATTCTGTTTACATGAATAATACCTTCAATGGTCATGCGCCCAATGAGAATGGTTTATTGAATCTTGATCGTAGTAATACACATGTTCATTGATGCCAAAAGATGCAAAGTTAATAATGATAGTACCACATACTTGTGGCACTGCCACCAAGGTCATATAGGTGTAAAGCGCATGAAGAAACTCCATGTTGATAGATCTTTTGACTCACTCGATTTCGAATCGGTTGAGACATGCGGACCATGCCTCATGGGCAAGATGACTAAGACCCTGTTTTCCGGTATGATGGAGCGGGCAAGTGACTTATTGGAAATGATACATGTTGATGTATGCGGTCCAATGAGTGTTGTAGCGTGCGGTGGATATCGTTATTTTCTTACCTTCACTGATGATTTGAGTAGATATGGGTATATTTACTTAATGAAACACAAGTCTGAATCGTTTGAAAAGTTCAAGCAAATTCAGAGTGAAGTTTGAGATCATCGTGACAAGAAGATAAAATGTCTACGATATGATCATGGAGGTGAATATCTGAGTTACGAGTTTGGTATACAACTTAAGACAATGTGGAAGTTGTTTCACAACTCATGCCACCTGGAACACCATAGTGTGATGGTATGTCCGAACGTCGTAGTCGTGCTCTATTGGATATGGTGCGTACTATGATGTCTCTTATCGATTTGCCACTATCGTTTTGGGGTTATGCATTAGAGACAATCACATTCACTTTAAATAGGGCACCATCTAAGTCCGTTGAAATGACACGGTATGAATTTTGGTTTGGCAGAAACCTAAGCTGTCATTTCTCAGAGTTTGGGAATGCGACGCTTATGACTGATAAGCTCGAACCCAAAGCGGAAAAGTGCATCTTCATAAGATACCCTAAGGAAACAGTTGGGTATACCTTCTATCTCAGATCCAAGGGAAAAGTGTTTGTTGCTTAAAACGGGTCCTTTCTCGAGAAAAAGTTTCTCTCGAAAGAATTGAGTGGGAGGAAGGTAGAACTTGATGAGTTTATTGAACCGTCACTTCAGTTGGATGGTAGCACGATGCAGAAAGATGTTTCTGTGGCGCCTACACCGAATGAAGAGGAAGTTAATGATGATGATCATGACACTTCGGATCAAGTTACTACCGAACCTCGTAGGCCGACAAGAACTCGTACCGCCTCTGAGTGGTACGTCAATCCTGTCTTGGAGGTCATGTTGTTAGACAACAATGAACGTACGAGCTATGAAGAAGCGATGGTGGGCCCGGATTCCAACAAATGGCTAGGAGCCATGAAATCCGAGAAAGGATCCATGTATGAAAACCAAGTTTGGACTTTGGTAGACTTGCCCGTTGAACGACAGGCCGTTGAGTACAAATGGACCTTTAAGAAGAAGACAGACGCTGATGGTAAATGTCACCATTTATAAAGCTCGACTTGTCGCAAAGAAGTTTTCGACAAGTTCAAGGAGTTGACTACGATGAGACTTTCTCACCCGTAGCAATGCTAAAGTCTGTTGGAATTATGTTAGCAGTTGCTGCATTTTTTGATTATGAAATCTGGCAGATGGATGTCAAAACATCGTTTCCTTAACGGTATCTGTGAGGAAAGGTTGTATGTGATACAACCGGAAGGTTTTGTCAGTCCTAAGGATGCTAAAATGTATGCAAGCTCCAACGATCCTTCTATGGACAGGAGCAAGCATCTCGGAGTTGGAATATATGCTTTGATGAGGTGATCAAAGTTTTTGGGTTTATACAAATTTTATGAGAAACTTGTATTTACAAGAAAGTGAGTGGGAGCACTATAGAATTTCTGATGAGTATATGTGGATGACATATTGTTGATCGGAAATGATGTTGAACTTCTGGAAAGCATAAAGGGTCATTTGAAAGGAGTTTTTCAAAGGAAGACCTGGAATGAAGCTACTTGAATATTGAGCATCCGGATCTATAGAGATAGATCAAGATGTCTGATAAGACTTTCAATGAGTACATACCTTGACAAGATTTTGAAAGAGTTCAAAATGGATCAGTCAAAGAAAGAGTTCTTGCCTGATTTGTAAGGTGTGGAGTTGAGTGAGACTCAAAGCTCGACCACGGCAGAAGAAAGAGAAAGGACGAAGGTCGTCCCCTATGCCTTAGCCATAGGATCTATATAGTATGCCATGCTGTGTATCGCACCTGTGTGTGCCTTGCCATGAGTCTGTCAAGGGGTACAAGAGTGATCCAGGAGTGGATCACTGGACAGCGGTCAAAATTATCCTTAGTAACTAGAGGACTAAGGAAATATTTCTCAATTATGGAGGTGATAAAGAGTTCGTCGTAAAGGGTTACGTCGATGCAAGCTTTAACACCAATCCGGATGACTCTTAGTAGCAATCCGGATACATATAGTGGAGCAGCCATTTGGAATAGCTCCAAGTGGAGCATTGTAGCAGTATCTACAGTATGACATAAAGATATGCAAAGAACACACAGATCTGAATGTTGTAGACCGTTGACTAAAACCTCTCTCACATGCAAAACATGATCGAACCCCAGAACTAATTGGGTGTTAGATTCATAACAATGTAAATCACATAGCTATGTGAGCTAGATTATTGACTCTAGTGCAAGTGGGAGACTGTTGGAAATATGCCCTAGAGGCAATAATAAAATGGTTATTATCATAATTCCTTGTTCATGATAATCGTTTATTATCCATGCTAGAATTGTATTGACCGGAAACTCAGATACATGTGTGGATACATAGACAACACTGTGTCCCTAGTAAGCCTCTACTAGACTAGCTCGTTGATCAGAGATGGTCAAGGTTTCCTGACCATAGACAATGAGTTATCATCTGATAACGGGATCACATCATTAGGAGAATGATGTGATGGACAAGACCCAACCGTAAGCATAGCAGTTGATCGTGTCAGTTTGTTGCTACTGCTTTATCCATGTCAAGAATATGTTCCTACAACCATGAGATCATGCAACTCCCGGACACCGGAGGAATGCCTTGTGTGTATCAAACGTCACAACGCAACTGGGTGACTATAAAGGTGCTCTACAGGTATCTCCGAGGGTGTCTGTTGAGTTGGCATGGATCGAGACTGGGATTTGTCACTCCGTATGATGGAGAGGTATCTCTGGGCCCACTCGGTAACACAGCATCACAAGAAGCTTGCAAGCAATGTGACTAAGTAGTTAGTCACGGGATCTTGTGTTACGGAATGAGTAAAGAGACTTGCCGGTAATGAGATTGAACTAGGTATGGAGATACCGACGATCGAATCTTGGGCAAGTAACATACCGATGGACAAAGGGAACTGCATACGGGATTGTCTGAATCCTTGACATCGTGGTTCGACCAATAAAGATCTTCATAGAATATGTAGGAACCAATATGGGCATCTAGGTCCCGCTATTGGTTATTGACCGTAGAGTTGTCTCGGTCATGTCTAGATAGTTCTCGAACCCGCAGGGTCTGCACACTTAACGTTCGGTGACGATTTTGTATTGTTGAGTTATGTATGTTGGTGACCGAAGGTTGTTCGGAGTCCCGTATGAGATCCCGGACATGACGAGGACTTCTGGAATGGTTCGGAGGTAAAGATTTATATATGGGAAGTCATATTTTGGCTACCGGAAAAGTTTCGGGTTTTTCCGGTATTGTACCGGTAAGCTTCTAGAAGATTCCGGAAACTTCCGGAGGAGTCCGGAAGTCCACCAAGGGTTCCACCATGTCCCAAGGGTTTGAATGGGCTGAGGGGAGGCTCCTGGCCTTATTGGGCCAGGCGCACAAGTCCCTCAAGGCCCATGTGGCTTGGGAGAGGTGGAAAGTCCACCTGTTTATGGAAAGGGAGGGAATTGGACTAGGAGTCCAACCCCTCCCCCTTGGCTGAGCCCTAGGGCTTGGAGGGGCTAATCTCCACGCCCCTCCACCTATATATAGAGGGGAGGGGGCGCCCCAAGAGCACACACAAAACCCTTGGCACCCCTCTCTCTCCCTAGATTGTTTTCTCCTTCGTTCGCGGTTTCGGTAGCGCTAGGCGTAGCCCTGCCGGGATAGCACCACCACCACCGCCACCACGCCGTCGTGTTGCCGAAGAACTCATCTACTACTCCGACCTCCCTCGCTGGATCGAGGAGGCGGAGATGTCATCGAGCTGTATGTGTGCTGAACGCGGAGGTGCCGTCCGTTCAGCGCTAGATCGGGGCGGATCGTGATTGGATCGCGGGACGGCTTGCGATTTGGATCGCGAAGACGTTCGACTACATCAACCGTGTTTCTTAACGCTTCCCGCTTAGCGATCTACAAGGGTATGTAGATCCACTCTCCCTCTCGTAGATGCTCATCACCATGGATAGATCTTGCGTGTGCGTAGGAAATTTTTTGTTTCCCATGCAACGTTCCCCAACACCTAGATGGCAATCTCTCTCTCTTGATCTTCAATACAATGTTCATCGCAACTTTGCCTTGATCTATCCAATGTAATCCCTTTGTATGGTGTGTTTGTTGGGATCTGATGAATTGCGAGTTTATGTTCAGATTATTCATGAAAAGTATTTGAGTCAAACCTGATTACTATGATTATTATTTGCACGATCATCATAGCTTCGTAATGCTCTCCGATCTATTGAGATAGTTTGGCCAACTAGATTGATATTTCTTCAGGTGGAGTGGTGCGTTGTAGTAGGTTCAACCTGACGAGTTTCTATATCCCAGTGACAGAAGGGGACAAGTTGCATCTTTGTGTTGTTGCTACTAAGGATAAAATGATGGGGTTTATTCATATTAGTTGAGTTTACTTTGTCTACATCATGTCATCGTTCTCCAAGCATTACTCCATTTGTCATGAACTTAATACGTAGAGAGGCAAGCATAGAAGCGCTCTTGAAGTGGAGTAATAGTAGTAGGTGCAGGCAGGAGTCGGCCTATTTGCTTATGGACGTGATGCCTATATACACATGATCATTGCCGTGAACATCGCATAATTATTCGCTTTTCTATCAATTGCCCAACAGTAATTTCTTTACCCACCGTATGCTTTCCTTATGAGAGATGCCACTAGAGAACTCTACGGCCCCTGGGTCTATTCAATTATATATTCACAAACACTATCATTACCTTTCTATTATTTATTACCTTTTATTTTATTTTGAACTTTACTATTATCTACAATTATCTGCACAACTCATTTGCTTGCAAATAACGAGATCAAGGGGATTGACAACCCTCTTGCTGGCGTTGGGTGCAAGTTGTTTGTTCTTTTGTGTGCAGCCACTGAAGACAGTTGAGGATTGGTATTCCTATTGGTTCGATAAACCTTGGTTTCATAACTGAGGGAAATACTTACCCACTTTGTGCGATTACCCGTTCCTCTTCACGGAAAACCCAACGCAGATCACGAGTATCAGGAAGGATTTCTGGTGCCCTTGTCGGGGAATACCATCACCAACTATCAAGTAAATTCGCACAAAATTTCATTCACTTGTTCTTCTTTTTATTTCCTGTTATGTTTATTTTGTCTCATAAAAATAAAAAATGCAAAAAATATGTACCTTTACTAATTACTAGTTTGCTTCTAGTTTGCTTTACTTGCTAGTTGGTTTGTCTTGCTATCATGTCTGAACTCAAGAAAGTTATCATTGAAAGTGCTAGTGAAGGTAGTGCTAGTGACTTGGATGAAGAAAGACAAAAGTTTATTGATTCTACTCATGATCCTCCTAAAAGTCAAGTCCCCATTACTAACACTCACACTGTACTAAATTCTAAAATTTATCATGTAGGTAGTGGGAACATCATTGGGAAACATGCTATTCAAGAATTTTTCGAGCATTCAATAGTTTCCCCGCTTATTAAAGGATCTATACTTGATGAAAATAATTGTTATGAGGATGCTATTACTATGCTTATATTGAAATTGGAAATAAAGTTTGTGCACCTCCATCCTATGTACAAAAGATATTTTTGGGACTTCCCAGCATAGACAATCCTGAGATTAAGAAAATTTCCACCAACATCCTTATGCATGAATTTGATCATATTGTGCGTGAAGATAAGGATATTTTTTCTTTCTATGGAATAAAATCTGAACATCCTCCTATAGAAGTAATCCTTCATAATAGAGATGCATTGCGTATGATGGAATCTAATGATTATCAAAGATTTGTTGAGAATATGGGAAGAAATGTCCTTCCCGAAGAATTGACACAATCCCTATTTCTCCACACTTGTGATAAATTTGAATGGATTGCTAAGGGAATTAATGAAGGATTTAGTAATGATTGGCATGAAAATATTATTAGAGAACCTATTAGTGATGAAGTCCATGCTCTTTATGAGGATCCTCATGATGAAAATGATGTTAGTGATGATTTTATAAATTCCTTTGAACACTTGGGTTTTCCCACTAACTTTGAGAAGGGTGACTCATTTAGTAAGATTTTGGAAGAGCTAATTTTGAAGGACATGAAGGGGCCCAACACTTGAAACTATGCATTATGCCTAGCTAGGGGCATAAAACAATAGCGCTTGTTGGGAGGCAACCCAATATGTATCTTTATTTTTGTTTTTACTTTCTGTTTTTGTGTGATAACATGATTGTTGCCTCTGTAATGATTGTGTTTTTTATGTTTTAATTAGTGTTTGTGCCAAGTAAAGCCTTTGGGATGACTCACAAGATGAGTAGAAACGATGCTGAATCTGAAACAGAAACTTTGACTCCAGTGCAAGAATTTTCATTTTTTACTGGAGCGTGATAATGATATGAAATTTTAACCCAGTATTTTTATACAAATTCTTTACGTTTTCCTAATGTTTCAGAATTTTTAGAGTTACAGAAGTATGGTCTCTTTATAGATTTCTACAGACTGTTCTGTTTTAAACAGATTCTGTTTTGCTTGCATAGTTTGCTTGTTTTGTTTATGCCATGGACTATATCAGGGTGGTGTAAGCCATGGGGAAGTTAGAATACAATATCTATTATGCAAAAATTATTTTGAATCAATTTATCACAGTACCTCAAGTATGCAATATGTTTCTTATACTAACGGATCTCACGAAGTTTTGTTGAGTTTTGTGTGATTGAAGTTTTCAAGTTTTGGGTGTGATCACGATGGACTACGGAATAAGGAGTATAAAGAGCCCAATCTTGGGGATGCCCAAGGCACCCCAAGTATAATTCTAAGGAGACTCAAGCGTCTAAGCTTGGGGATGCCCCGGAAGGCGTCCCCTCTTTCGTCTCAATCCATCGGTATGTCACTTGGAGCTATATTTTTATTCATCACATGATATGTGTTTTGCTTGGAGCGTCGTTTGCTTTTGTTTGCTTTTACTTTTAGTTTGTCACAATCATCATTTGCTGGACACACCTATTTGAGAGAGACACACCTTCATGATAATTTGCTAGAATACTCTATGTGCTTCACTTATATCTTTTGAGCTAGGCAGTTGCTCTAGTACTTCACTTATATCTTTTTGAGCACGGAGGCGTGTAGATTTTATAGAAATAGTATGATCTCATTCTTCACTTATATTTGTTTGAGAGATGAGTAATAGTGATGGTAATTTGCATGGTGACGGTGTCCTGGACTAGGGGGTACTCACCACGTCGTCTCCCGACCAGTGGGTCGGGCCGAGGACCCCCAGGGCGGTTCATTAATGGGCCAGTTCGGACAGCCCATGATGCATACGAGGAAGATTCCACAAGACTTGGTGATCAAGACAAGGACTCCTCTCCACCGACGTAGCCGACTAGGACTCTTGTTATCCTAGGCCTCTGGTGTGTTATATAAGCCGAGGCCAGGCTAGTCATTAGGGACAATCAGATCATCATAGATCATATCATCATACGAGCATAGCCCTTAGGGTTTAGACCACTTCATACGATCTCGTGGTAGATCAACTCTGTACTCGATACACCATCATCAATACAAACAAAACAGGACGTATGGTTTTACCTCCATAGGAGGGTCTGAACCTGGGTAAACATCGTCTCCTTCGTCCCCTTGTTACTATCGATCCAAGACTCACAACTCGGAACCCCCTACCCGAGATCCGCCGGTTTTGACACCGACATTGGTGCTTTCATTGAGAGTTCCACTGTGGGATTGCTAGAAGGATCGATGGCTCGTCTGTAGATTGCAGTTTTTTGTGGACAGTGAATTTGTGTTCGTCGTCCCCGTTTCCTCGAGCGTCGCTTTGACGATTTCTTCGGTGGAATTGTATCTACAATAACCCTGCAAAAAAAAATTCGCGTTCCGATGGAGGAATCTCCGGCAATCTCCAATATACCGGAGCCCTATCGAATCTGGACGGGAATCTGGATGAGTTTAGGGCGAGGTGTCCAGTATCTAGCTCGGACATCCGTTGGAAAATCCCACCGTTCATCGGCTGCGGAATTCCTATACCGATCGCCCCCAAAAATTTCAGCTCAATCCAACCGTCCAAACTCCGGGAAACGTCCGATGAGTACAACGAATTTTGGATCTATTTTCTTCGTGAAAACGAATCCGACTCGAGTTCATCTTTTTCATGAACGGCTTATCGGACATCTTTTTTGAAGGGATTTTTTTCCCTAGGGTACTGTGTGTTGTTCTCAAACACGTGCCCACAAATCTTAAAGCCTTTTTCGAGGTAATCTTCACCGTCGCGATGGTGTCAAACCAGACCGACAACATTGCTCCACGGCTGCCGACCTGTGTTAGATAGCTCGTCGCTTCGTCGAGCTGAGGTCAACCTCATCAGATCATCACCTCGGTGAGCCGACCAAGAGTTCGGCATCGCGAGGGCCGAATAATCATCAAGAGAACCTCGTCATCCGCGGGTTGTATGAGTCGGGCGCTCCATTGCTTCATCAAGCCAGCATTGACCTCATCACAAATTCCGACCTGTATCGGCATCGCCGCATCGTTACTTTTTCAAGCTGACGTCCACCACGCCGACCTGCTTTTACACGTCGGCTGGCATGGGGCTCTAGCGTCACCTTACCGATCTGCTCCGTCACCTCGGCTATACCGGGGGCTTCGTCATCTCCTCATCAACCCGCTCCGGGGACTTCGGCGTCACCAGCCGACCAGCTTCAATACCTCAGCTGGCATGAGAATTCGGCATCACCAGCCGACCAGCTTCGACACCTCGGCTGGCATGAGACTTCAGCGTCACCAGTCAACCTGCTTCGACACCTCGGCTGGCATGAGACTTCGGCGTCACCAGACGACCTGCTCCACCACCTCGGCTAGACCGGGGGCTTTGGCATCTCTTCATCAAACTGCTCCAGGGACTTCGGCGTCACCAGCCGACCAGCTTCGCCATGTTAGCTGGACCAGGGACTTTGCCTCTCCACATCGATCATGCAGCGTTGCCACTTCATCAAGACAAACTCTTCGCTCAGGCACCTCGGCGCCCAGGCCATATTCCTTTACTTATTTTCTTCACTTAAATTAACTAAGTAGAAGATTTTTAAAAAAAGTATATTATTACCTTTATTTGTTATTACTCTTGGCTTGCACTATATTGTGTGCACAGGTAATCGACTTCGGCTGTGTCATGCGGTCACCTTGGCGTGCCTACATCGTCGTCTCGCCTCCATCAACCAAATTGCGTCGTCGACATAGTCGACTAACTGGGGGCTTCGCCGTCATGCTGCCGAATACTCTCTCTCCTCGGCTGGACCGGGGGCTTCGCCTCGCCGCAGCAACCGTGTTCCGTTGCCACTTCTTGACCCGAGCTCTTCGCTCGATTACCTCGGGCTTGGGGGCTGGGACCTCTGCCAGGCCGAGGACTACGTCTTCGTCATGCCACAATCCCAAACCGCACCGAGCACATTAACCAGCTAAGTCGTTTTTGTGCTCAGCTCTCTTTGAAATTTTATTTTTTGTTCGGTGCAGCCAAACATTATATTTTTTGTTAAACAAAAAAAACTTTGTTTGTTAAAAATTTATTTACCCGATTTAACCAGGGGCTCTTAAATTTGTATGAGCCGTTTTATAATAACTGTGTTTTCTTCTTAGTCGTTGCAAAGTCTTTTTCTACTACTCCTTTTTCCGACACTAGCGTGTGGTCAATAGCCGGATAGCCTGGTTTCTTTCTAAAAGCCGCTCGAGTTTAGTTCGCTAAACAGGCCACAGAGAAACACTCCGCCTTCGGGATATGGAGGTTGAAGCCAAAGGCTGACCCGCTTGGAGTCCGGAGATCGGATGTATCATGTTAAAGCACGACCGAAGCACAAATTAAATTTTAGACCAATTTTGCATTGGCACAATTTTCTTTTATCTAAAAATAAAGTTTTTTGCATAAGTTTTTTGGTATTTCCGAGCATAACTCTTGTAGTACAATGCCAGATGTATTTCACGCATCGGCAGTATTAAAGGGGGTCTGCGGTTAACACCGAACCCACCAAACACTGAGGTACTCCATGCAGTCCTCGGCAAAATGTCCTCGGCATTTCGCATTTATATGCATTGATTTCGAGTTGTGTCTTTGGTCTATAGCTGGATTGCCCGGCTCCTATGGTTACCTCTTACGTTTCCGCTTTGTTCGGCTAAGGGGTAAAGGGAGAACCACTGCGATTGTCACTTCTGGTTTAACTGGTTAAGTGCCTCAGTTGGAGAAAGCCGAAAGCTGACTGTCACAACAAGCGTAAATCGGTCAGCGAACTGCAGGCGGTGTTCAACCAAATATAGCCGATCGAGATTATCCGAGTAAAATGAAGGGCCTTTCTTTCTTGAAAAGGCCAAGTTGTGGGTGGTTCGACCTCGAATAATCCGAGGAGTCGACGTATACCGGGGGCTATTAAGTTGCCCCCAAACATATGCTCCTATGACTAAGTGAAAGTTATAAGCCTAAATATCTGATTGCCTCGTTTCCACTAACACAACCGCCTCCGAGCACCGAGACGTCGGCTAAGGGTTGTCTTGTTTGTACGGAAACACCCTACGTAGCATCTACAAAGGGGTGGAAGCCGACGATAGGCCACTTTCAGATTATAAACAGTCGTGACGGAGTCAAAATTAACCATACCGAGGGTTCCTCGTGGCACCTCGGCATAGATACATTGGGATTCCCGGAGAGCCCAACATATCATTAGCGTTTGTATTTAATATACAAACGCTACCTTCCATAGTGATCGTTATAACGCCATAGATATGCATCAGTTTGACTTAAGATTTTGGCCAAGCTGGGTTGCCTGGCTCCTGTGCTTACCCACTACGTTCCCGATTGTTCGGCTAGGGGGTAAAGGGAGCACCTCTGCGATTGTTACTTCCGGGTCATCCGTGTTAGTACCTCAGACTGGGTGAAGCCGAAAGCTAGCCATCTTAAGAATATAATTGGCCGGCAACGACGGAAGTGAAAATTTAGGTTCACTAAGGACCACAGAGTTTGGAAACTTTCCCCGAACTAAATCCTCAATATTTTCCTCCCAAATTGATCAGAGTTGAGGTTTCACAATCATGGTCAACATGATATCCTAGGAAAAGGAACTTATAAATGAATTATTTTCCCCAGAAGATGTTTCTTATAACATATCTCTCCGCGTACCTTTGTTTATAAAACTGCATGGCCGGATTGCCTTGTTTGCCATAAATCTTTGCCCTTATAAAGGCTTTATAAAGTAGGACAAACACTCCTCGGCTACTGGCCAAGGAGGTTGAAGCCGATGGTCGGTCAACAAAGTCTTGTACAATGCGGATCCGAGCATTAATGATGTAAAGTACTTGGATACGTAGAATCATTACACATAAATTGTATCAAACGTAACAAAGTTTGTGTCAAACAAATGTCGATCCTTAATTCGACTACCCGTGCCCAAATTAAGGCTCGGGGGCTACTGCATTGCATATTCAATGCAGCAAATTCAAAGTGAAATACGGTTTCTGAGGAGATTCGATCCTTAGGTTGGTCGGCCGCACCCAACCTGAGTCTCGGAAACTACTGCGTACCGCGTTTACATCCCTAACGAATGCCGCCGAGCAAGAACTTGATCCTCGGGCCGATTTTGCAAATTGACCTAAGTCTCAGGGGCTACTAGGATTAGTGGTTTTATTTTTATTATTATTTTTTCCTTCAGGGGCATCTCAGGTTTTAGACCGACACGCACCTTGAGGGCTACTGGCTATATATCTTGGCAGAGAATAAATTGCACCAATCAAAAATATCCACAAAAAATCAGCCCGCGGTCGGGGTGGTGCACCACCTCGGAAGCAGTCCGGCATAAAGCTCGGGCGCAAGTGGCTGGCTCCATAGAGGGCATTTCCGGCATTAAGCTCGGCTGAATTCGTTCAATCTTTTAAAGACCGAGGTAGTTTATGACACCTCGGACGCTGATCATCGTTGGAGCTCGGATGCGCTCCGGTGTTGGAGCTCGGAAGCATTCCGGCATAAATCTCAAGATAGAAGACACTTCAGAAGCAGTCCGGCATAAAGCTCGAATGCGAATGGTTGGCTCCATAAAAGACTATCCCGATATTTAAGCTCGGATGAACTACTTCAAATATTCAGAGACCGAGGTATCCTATGACACCTCGGATGCCGACCAGCGTTGGAGCTCGGGCTCAGAAAGACACCTCGTATACAGTTCGGCATTGGAGCTCGGATACAAGAGGATACCGCCACATGGGAAACACTTCGGACCTGAGTTGTGGCGTAAAAATAATGAGGCATTAATACAGGCCGATAACTTAAAGGGGCTCCTCGGATGCCCGACTTGTGAACTCTTCGGATTCACCTCGGCGATCCTCAAGATCAGTGATGGGAAGATTTGTTGAACCAGTTTTCAAGACCGACGACCGAAGACGAAGAACTGTTCGGAAGAACCGAGGAGCGTCCCTAACTTGAAGACCGGTTCAGGGGGCTACTGACGGTGTCCTGGACTAGGGGGTACTCACCACATCGTCTCCCGACCAGTGGGTCGGGCCGAGGACCCCCAGGGCGGTTCATTAATGGGCCAGTTCGGACATCCCATGATGCATACGAGGAAGATTCCACAAGACTTGGTGATCAAGACAAGGACTCCTCTCCACCGACGTAGCCGACTAGGACTCTTGTTATCCTAGGCCTCTGGTGTGTTATATAAGCCGAGGCCAGGCTAGTCATTAGGGACAATCAGATCATCATAGATCATATCATCATACGAGCATAGCTCTTAGGGTTTAGACCACTACATACGATCTTGTGGTAGATCAACTCTGTACTCGATACACCATCATCAATACAAACAAATCAGGACGTAGGGTTTTACCTCCATAGGAGGGCCCGAACCTGGGTAAACATCGTCTCCTTCGTCCCCTTGTTACTATCGATCCAAGACTCACAGCTCGGGACCCCTACCCGAGATCCGCCGGTTTTGACACTGACACATGGGTCATAAGACTAGTCCAAGAATATTAGGTATTCAATGAATGATAATCAAAACCATCGTGTAGCACATATAGACAAGTTGTGGGTTAATGACATTGATGTAGTAATATGAAAAAGGTGTGAGACCAAAATTGTTGATTCATAGAAGTGTCGGGATTAAGAGGTGTTAACTTGTTATTCATCTAAAAATTAAAGAGGCATGGTGATGATGTGTGAGCATTTTTATTCCTCATTGAAATCCTAGTGTTGTTTTGAGTCGGGGGCGCGCGATGGTTAACTCCTACCAACCTCCTCCCTTGGGACATGCGAGGAGTACTTTGATTTGTGATAAAACTGATAAAACTTTGCAATAAGTATGTGAGTTCTTTATGACTAATGTGACACTATGGACATACGCATCTTCACCTTCTCATATTTGCTAGCCTCTTCGGTACCATGCATAGCCCGTTCTCACCTCGAGGATCGGTGCAAATATTTGCCGGTGCATCCAAACCGCGTGACATGATACGCTCTGTTGCACATAAGCCTTATTATATCTTCCTCAAAACAGCCACCATACCTACCTATTATGGCATTTCCGTGGCCATTCCGAGATATATTGCCATGCAAATTCCATCGTCACTTCACATGACTAGTTCGTTCATCATCATAATGCTTTGCATGATCATATAGAGCTGACATAGTATTTGTGGCGAAGCCACCGTTCTTCATATTTTTGGATACATGTCACGCTAGATCATTGCACATCCTGGTACACTGCGAGAGGCATTCACACAGAGTCATATCTTCCTATCAGTTCTTCATGTTGAGTTGTAAGTAAATAAAATTGTGATGATCATCATTATTAGAGCATTGTCCCAGTGAGGAAAGGATTATGGAGACTATGATTCCCCCACAAGTCGGGATGAGACTCCGGACGAAAAATGAAATAAAAATGGGGGAGGCCAAATGAGCCCACCATATAAAAAAGAGAGAAAATGGGGGAGGCATAAAAAAAAGAGAAAAGCCCACCATATAAAAAAAGATGAGAGAAAAGAGAGAAGGGACTTTGGTACTATCCTTTACCACACTTGTGCCTCAAAGTGGCACCATGTTCTTCATATAGAGAGTCTCATATGTTGACACTTCCATATGCTAGTGCGAATTACCTTTTCATATAATAAACTTGGCTTGTATATTCCTATAACGGGCTTCCTCAAATGCCCGAGGTCTTCATGAGCAAGCAAGTTGGATGCACACCCCACTTAGCTTCAGTTGAGCTTTCATACACTTATAACTCTAGTGCATCATTTGCATGGCAATCCCTACTCCTCGCATTGATATCTATCGATGAGCATCTCCATAGCTCGTTGGTACGCCTAGTTGATGCGAGACTATCTTCTCCACTTTTTACTCCTTTGATACCTACCACCATATTCTATTCCACCTATATGGTATGTCCAATGGTTCACGCTCATGTATTGCGTGAAGAATAAAAAGTTTATGCATATTGAAAAAGTACGATCCAATTGCCTGACTTGGACACCATGGTGCTTAACATTTGTATCTATGTGGGTAAGATGGAGTCATGCCTTGCTAATATAATAAGATGAATAGGGGTAAAACATTCTTTTAGGATCGTATACTTTGAAAAGTTAATGATTTTGTTTCTTATACTTATAAATATCACCATGTTGTTGTTTGTTATTTAATAATTTCTCAATGAGCATACATACCAAAGAATACATAATGGGTAGCATGTCACATAAAAAATTCTGTTTTTATCATTTACCTACTCGAGGACGAGCAGGAATTAAGCTTGGGGATGCTGATACGTCTCCAACGTATCTATAATTTTTGATTGTTCCATGCTGATATATTATCATTCTAGGATACCTTTTGGGTATTTATTTACCAATTTATAATTTTTTTAGCACTAACCTATTGACCTAGTGCCCAGTGCCACTTCCTGTTTTTTGCGTGTTTTTGCCTTTTCAGAGTTACAATACCAAACGGAGTCCAATTGTCACGAAACTTTTTGGTGATTTTTTTCTGGACAAATACAAGACCTAGATGCTTCGGAGGAGGGTGAGGAGATGCACCAGTGGCCCACAAGCCATCTGGCCGCACCCCTGGGGGGCGGCCAGATATGTTGTGCCCCCCTGGAGCCCCTCCCGATGTCGTTCTCTGGCCTATAAATTCACATCCACCCTAAAAACACCAGAAGCTCTCCCGAAACACTTTTTCCGCCGCCGCAAGTCTCTATTCCGATGGGAGGCCATCTACACCTCCGTTCCGGCACCCTGCCGGAGGGGAGATCGATCATGGAGGGCCTCTGCATCAACCTTGCTGCCCTCACAATGATGTGTGAGTAGTTCACCACAGACCTACGGGTCCGTAGGTAGTACCTAGATGGCAATCTATCTCTCTTGATATTCAATACAATGTTCATCGCATCTTTGCCTTGATCTATCTGATGTAATCCCTTTGTATGGTGTGTTTGTTGGGATCCGATGAATTGTGAGTTTATGTTCAGATTATTCATGAAAAGTATTTGAGTCAAACCTGATTACTATGATTCTTATTTGCATGATCATCATAGCTTCGTAATGCTCCCCGATCTATTGAGATAGTTTGGCCAACTAGATTGATATTTCTTCAGTGGGAGTGATGCGTTGTAATTCTTGCTCGTCCTCGAGTAGGTAAATGATAAAAAAGATAATTTTTGATGTGGAATGCTACATAGCATAATCTTGATCATATATCTAATCATGGCATGAATATTAAGACACAAGTGATTCAAAGCAATAGTCTAGTTTTGACATAAAGACATTAATACTCAGGCATCACAACAAACAATCATGTCTTTCAAAATATCAAGGCTAAAGAACGCTATCCCTACAAAATCATATAGCCTTGTCATGCTCTGTCTTCTTAACACAAAGTATAAATCATGTACTACCCCGGTGTCAGCCAAGCAATTGGTTCATACTTTTTAACGCGCTTCATCATTTTCAACTCTCACACAATACATGAGCGCAAGCCATGGATATAGCACTATGGGTGGAATAGAATATGGTGGTATGTTTCAAAGGGGAAAAAGTAGAGAAGAAAGTCTCGCATCAACTCAGCGTATCAACGGGCTATGGAGATGCCCATCAAAAGATATCAATGCGAGGAGTAGGGATTGCCATGCAATGGATGCACTAAGAGCTATAAGTGTATGAAAGCTCAATATGAAAACTAAGTGGGTATGCATCCAACTATATGAAAAATTCCCACTAGTATATGAAAGTGACAACACATGAGACTCTCTATGAAAAACATGGTGCTATTTTGAAGCACAAGTGTGGAATTAGCATGCCCCTTCTACTTCTTTCATTTTTTTCTTTCTTTTCCCTTTTTTTATTTTCCTTTTCCTTTTTTTATTTTTTTCTTTTTCTCTTTTTTTTCTTTCTTTGTCCGGAGCCTCATCCCGACTTGTGGGGGAATCATAGTTTCCATCATCCTTTCATCACTAGGGCGTGCTCTAATAATGAATAATGATGATCATCACACTTCTATTTACTTACAACTCAATATTAAAACGATAGTAGAACAAAGTATGACCCTATATGAATGCAATGATATAGCGTAGCAAAGATATCAATGGACAAGCCATGAAAACATCATGCTAGCTATCTTACGATCATGTACTGCAATATGACAATGAATGCTCAAGTCATCAAAATGGAGGCGGTGGAAGTTGCATGGCAATATATCTCGGAATGGCTATGGAAATGCCATAATAGGTAGGTACGGTGGCTGTTTTAAGGAAGATATAATAAGGCTTATGTGTGATAGAGCGTATCATATCACGGGGTTTGGATGCACCGACGAAGTTTGCACCGACTCTCGAGGTGAGAAAGGGCAATGCATGGTACCATAGAGGCTAGCAAATTGCGGAAAGGTAAGAGTGCGTATAATCCATGGACTCACATTAGTCATAAAGACCTCACATACTTATTGCAAAAGTTTTATTAGCTCTCTCGAAGCAAAGTATTACTACGCATGCTCCTAGGGGGGAGGTTGGTAGGAGTTAACCATCGTGCACCCCCGACCTTCACACAAAGATAGACAATCAAGGATAAATTGTGCTCCAACTTCCTAGCATAACGGGAGACTATACGTGCATGCTTCGGGAATCACAAACCTTAACACCAATATCTTACTAAACATGATCATCCACTAGTACCTCCCACATATTATTATCTCTATATCGCAAAACTATTGCAAGGAATCAAACATGTCATATTCAGTGATCCCTAAGTTTTATGTAGGATTTTATGACTAACCATGCAAATGACCAATTCCTGTTGACTCTCTAAATAGATATAAGTGAAGCAAGAGAGTTTAATTCTTTCTAAAAAAGACCATGCTCTAATAAATATAAGTGAAGCAAAAGAGCATTCTACAAATAACGGTTTTCTATGTGAAGAGAAACAGGCAATCCAAACTTCAAATGATATAAGTGAAGCACATGAAGCATTCTATAAAGCCATACTCAAAAGATATAAGTGAAGTGCAATGAGCATTCTATAAATCAACCATGGAGTATCTCATACCAGCATGGTGCATAAAATAAAAGTGAAAACTAAACTCAAAAGACGCTCCAAGATTTGCACATATCACATGAATGAAACGAATCCGAAAACATACTGATACTTGTTGAAGAAAGATGGGATGCCTTCCGGGGCATCCCCAAGCTTAGACGCTTGAGTCTCCTTGGATATTTACTTGGTGTGCCTTTGGCATCCGCAATCTTGAACTCTTGCCTATCCTTCTTCTCCTCATATCGAGACCTCCTCGATCTTCGAACACTTCATCCATACAAAACTTAACAGAAGACTAGTAAGATCCGTTAGTATAATAAAGCAAAATACTACTCTAAGTACTGTTGAAAACCAATTCATATTTTATATTTGCATTATCCCTGCTGTATTATAACTTTTCTTTGGCTTACACCACCGATAAAATCGATAGTTTCATCAAAACAAGCAAAACAATGCATCAAAAACAGAATCTGTCTTAAACAGGACAGTCTGTAGTAATCTGAACTTTGACCATACTTATGTAACTCCTAAAATTCTGAAAAATTGGGACAAATTAAAAATTTTGTATAGAAATTCTGTGTAAAAAATTCAAAAAATTTGGACGTTCCAGTAAAAAATGAAAATTCACGCACTACAGCCAAAGTTTCTGTTTTTACACCGCACATACCAACAAGCAATCTAATCATCCTAAAGGAAAATCTTCGCACATTATTTTTATAATACAATGGATTTGTACAAGGGGATAATTATTTTTGTTGGAAAAGTTTCATGATTCAATATTCACAAAGTTTCCATGGGCATGAACAAAAGTTCAAGGACGTCCCCCACTTCAACGATGCTCATCATCTCTTCTCACTTTCACCTTTCCTTTTGTGAAGTTTTAGATTCCCCTCTATATCTTTTTGTTTTTAAACTTAAGAAAAGCACACAACATAAATAAATGACTCTCTAAAACTTCCGGGTTGTCTCCCTGGCAGCGCTTTCTTTAAAGCCATTAAGCTAGGCATAAAGTGCTCAAGTAATAGATCCACCCTGATCCCAAGGTATATCAAAGCCAATTTTAATCAACAATGATTTGTAATTTAGTAGTGAGCACAAAGTAATATAAATCATGCGACAACGAAGTCTAACTCTCTTCCTATGCATCGGCATGTCATACAAGAACAATTCATGCACATCAAGTAAAGGCCAATACATAGCATAAGTAGTTTCTTGCAATTTTATCGTATTGGAAACATAGAGAGATGAAGATTTGGTTCCTCTCTCATAATAATTGCAAGTAGGAGCAGCAAGCACATGCATATTATATTCATCAAAATCATCATGTGTAGTGGTAAAACGCAACCCATCAATATAATCCTTAACAAGAGCAAACTTCTCCAATATAGTGTAGTTGGGAGAATTCAAAAAGATAATAGGACTATCATGTGTGGGTGCAATAGCAACAATTTCATGCTTAACATAAGGAACTATAGCAAGTTCATCTTCATAAGCATAATTCATATTGGCATCATGGCCACAAGCATAGCAAGCATCAAGTTCATCAAAAAGGGATATTTCAAAAGAATCCAAGGGATCATAGCAATCATCATGGCATTCATCATGGAATTCATCCTTCGGTAAGCACGAAGGGTAATTAAACAATGTATGAGTTGAAGAGTTACTCTCATTATAAGGTGGGCATGGGTAGCTAATCCGCTCTTCCTCCTTTTGTTCTTCGCTCTCCTCCTCATCTTTTTCATCTAATGAGCTCACAATTTCAGCAACTTCCTCTTCCATAGATTCCTGCAAAATATTAGTATCTTCCAAGGCAGCGGTCATTCCTTCAATAAATTCTTTAACATAAGCATTAGAGGCATAGTTTTCATAGCAATATTTAAGTATGGCAAAATTTTCAGATTTGTTAAGAGTAGCATAATACTTTTCAATCAAAGAAGCAATTTCATAAGCACCCTTAAAAGCAACAAATTCTTCAATTTGTTCAACATCAAAATAACAATAGGCTTCCTTGGCGTAAGAAGATAGTATTTTATTATCATTAAACACACATTGGCAGGGAAGGTGTTTTTTAGTTTCTTCAGAACAACAAGTAAAATCATGTAATTCACATAGATTCCAAGCATAGCAACACAAAGTATTAATTTGATGCCACAAGAGTTTCCCTTTTTGAGATATGCGGTGTCGCACATAATAAGCATGCTCATTTAATGTTTTTCCATCAACTAAGCTAGTTGGGTTTTTAGCACGAGCACAAATGGATCGAAGATGATCCAAGTAATATTCTTCGGTAGTACGGAACACTAGTGGTTCCTTAACTTTTGGAGCAGCAAGTACATCTAATTTTTTTGGTATTTTGCGTTTCCTACCCATATCTAAAGATAGAAAACATGAGCACAAAATAAAAACTACTTAGTGATAAAGCAAATAAGCACACACAAGAATATTCACCCCACACTATTGCTCCCCGGCAACGGCGCCAGAAAAAAGGTCTTGATAACCCACAAGTGTAGGGGATCGTTTGTAGCCTTTTTTGATAAGTAAGAGTGTCCAACCCAACAAGGAGCTAAAGGTAGAACAAATATTCCCTCAAGTTCTATCGACCACCGATGCAACTCTACGCACGCTAATGCTTGCTTTACCTAGAACAAGTATGAAACTACTTTGCGGGAATGAAACTAGAGGTACTTTGCAAGAAAATAAAGAACGTGGAAATAAAGTTAGGTGCTGTTTTAATAAAAGAACAATAAAAGTAAATTGTTTTGTAGCAAGCTTTTTGTGTAGCGCAAGAGAAAGATTGTCACTAGGCAATTGAATATGATACGATAGATACTTGTTATATGCAATGAGGAAGAGGCATGAGCTAACATACTTTCTCTACTTGGATCATATGCACTTATGATTGGAACTCTAGCAAGCATCTGCAACTACTAAAGATCATTAAGGTAAAACCCAACCATAGCATTAGGTATCAAGTCCTCTTTACTCCCATACGCCATAACCCACCTACTCGGGTTTATGCTTCTGTCACTCAAGGAACCCGCCATAGGCAAATCATGAACATATTGCAACACCCTACAGCGGGGATCCCTCAGGTTTGCGCGAGATGGAGGGCACCATAGGACAGCACCATATTAACATACAACTCACATCCATAACATCATACCACAATTAACCCATAGGACAAAAGAGATCTACTCAAACATCATAGGATAGCCAAATATCGTTGGGAAATAATATATGGAGTTGAGCACCATGTTTAAGTAGAGATTACAGCGGGGAAGAGAGGTGTTACACCGCTGCAAGAGGGGGAGAGAGTTGGTGTTGACGGCGGCAAGATTGTTGATGTAGATCGTCGTCACGATGCTTGCCCCGGCGGCGTTCCGGCGCCACCGGGAGAGAGGGGGAGAGAGCCCCCTCCTTCTTCATCTTCCTTGGCCTCCCCCCTAGATGGGAGGAGAGTTCCCCCTCTGGTCCATGGCCTCCATGGCGGCGGAGGGGCAGGAGCCCCTCCTAGATTGGATCTCCCTCTCTGTTCTCTTCTGTTTCACGTTCCTGCTTTCTGGCCGAAAACCGTTTCTTATATTCCCGGAGATCCGTAACTCCGATCGGGCTGAAATTTTGAGGGGATTTTTATCCAAAAATTAGCTTCTTTGCGCCCGAAGGAGAGCTCCAACCGACGTACGAGGTGGGCAGCACCCACCAGGGCGCGCCTGGGCCCCCTGGCCGCCCCCTGGTGTATCGTGCTCGCTGTGGGCTTCCGTTTGCGTTGATTCCACTTCCCAAAATTCATAAATATTCCAAAAAAAATCTCCGTAAATTTTTATCACGTTTGGACTTGGTTTGATATGGATATTCTACAAAACAAAAAACATGCAACAAACAGGAACTGGCACTGGGCACTGGATCAATAGGTTAGTCCAATAAATCATATAAAATGTTGCCAAAAATATGTGAAAGTAGTATAATATTGGCATGAAACAATCAAAAATTATAGATACGACAGAGACGTATCACGTTGTAGTTGGTTCGACCTGACGAGTTTCTATATCCCAGTGACAGAAGGGGGCAAGTTGCATCTTTGTGTTGTTGCTACTAAGGATAAAACGATGTGGTTTATTCATATTAGTTGAGTTTACTTTGTCTACATCATGTCATCGTTCTCCAAGCATTACTCCGTTTGTCATGAACTTAATACGTAGAGAGGCAAGCATAGAAGCGCTCTTGAAGTGGAGTAATAGTAGTAGGTGCAGGCGGGAGTCGACCTATTTGCTTATGGACGTGATGCCTATATACACATGATCATTGCCGTGAACATCGCATAATTATTCGATTTTCTATCAATTGCCCAACAGTAATTTGTTTACCCACCGTAAGCTTTGCTTATGAGAGATGCCACTAGAGAACTCTACGCCCCCCGGGTCTATTCACTTATATATTCACAAACGCTATCATTACCTTGCCGTTATTTATTACCTTTTATTTTATTTTTCACTTTACTATTATCTACAATTGTCTACACAACTCACTTGCTTGCAAATAACGAGATCAAGGGGATTGACAACCCTCTTGCCGGCGTTGGGTGCAAGTTGTTTGTTCTTTTGTGTGCATCCGCTGAAGACGGTTGAGGATTGGTATTCCTATTGGTTCAATAAACCTTGGTTTTATAAACTAAGGGAAATACTTACCCACTTTATGCTGCGATTACCCGTTCCTCTTCACGGAAAACCCAACGTAGATCATGAGTATCACCGGCCGTCACCAGCCATCGGAACGACGGCCTGGAAGACAGTCGTCCACGGACGGCTGCGCGCGCACCGCCTCCGCGGTGGGACCGGGCTCCCTCGCTTGGACCGACTGTGCAACCTGAGCTCACCGCCCGGCTGGGGCCCCGCGTCCCCCAAAGCGAGAATCGCCGCCTCAACCGGCTGGCGGAATCCCTCCTGCTGGAGGAGGAAGGTCCGATCAGAGCGGCATGCTTCGGCCCACGCATCCACAGTGAGCCGTTCCCGACCGGCTTCACGCTCCCACGCGACACCCCCATGTACAACGGTCTGCCAAGCTGGAGGACTGGCTGATCGACTACACCATCGCTGTTGGCATCGCCAGGGGCAACAAGCGTAGTGGTGCGCTATGTCCCTCTCATGCTGATCGGCTCAGCCCGGACGTGGCTCAACAGCCCGTCGGCCGGCAGCATCAACACTTGGGTGGACTTTGAGGAAGCATTCGTGTGCAACTTCACCGGCACCTACAAGTAGCCCGGCCGCCCCCGCGAACTGGCCATGTGCATTCAGGGGCCGGACGAGTCCCTCCATGACTACCTCACGCGTTGGACCGAGCTGCGCAACTCCTGCGAAGGAGAGCACGAGGCGTAGGCGATCCAGTACTTCTTCGAGGGCTGCCGAGATGGCACCCTGCTCAAGCACAAGCTCATGTGCTCCCAGCCGGCGACCCTGGCGGAGCTCATGGCCAAGGCGGACAAGTACGCCACGACCAACTCCGTGATGCGTATCAAGGTCAACTCAGCCGGAAAGGCCATGCCGGCTCCACTCGCGAACCCGCGACCGGCTGGTGACAGCCAGCAGTAGCAGAACAACAAGAGGAAGGCTGACCAGCCGGACCCCCGCTACGACAACCGGCAAGTGGCTACCGCCGAGGAAGAGCACCCGACTGCCCAGGCCGCTAGCCAACGGTAGCGGACTGGCAAGGCCGCGTGGCAGCCAAAGCTCATCTTCAAGCAGATGCTCGACGCGCCATGCAAGATGCACATCGGCGCGAAGCCTACCACACACACGCTCCGGCAGTGCAGCTTCTCCCGGCGGTTGTCCAGGGGCGAGGGCCTTCCGGCTCCTCCTCCCCCGGCTCCGGCTCCGGCCGGCGGCCGGCTCTTGGACCGTTTCCCTGACCAAGACAGGGCATACGTCGTCTTCACCAGCGAGGGCGATGACAAACATAGCCAGCACAAGCACCGACACGAGGTGAACGCCACGGTCCCCTTGGTTCCCCAGTACATGCACTGGTCCGAGAGGCCGGTTATCTGGAGCCAGGCGGACCACCCGGTCGTGCTACCGAACCCGGGAAGCTACGCCCTCATCCTTGACCTCATCATCGCCTCCGAGAGGCTCACTTGTCGGTTCTTGCGGGTGCTGATCGACGGTGGCAGCAGCATCAACATCCTATACTGCGACACCCTGCTCAAGCTAGGCCTCAAGGAGAGCCACCTGCAGCCGACCCGGACGGTTTTCCACGGCATCGTGCCAGGGCAATCCTGCTCCCCCATCGGCAAGATCCGGCTCGACATCCTCTTCGGCACTAAGAGCCACTTCCGTTGCGAGCCGGTCTGGTTCGAGGTGGTGGACCTCAACAACCCCTACCACGTGATGTTGGGCTGTCCCGCGCTGGCCAAGTTCATGGCGATCCCCATTATGCTTACCACAAGATGAAGATGCCGGGTCCCAAGTTCATCATCACCATCGACGACGACTACAAGATGTCCATCGAGTGCGTGCGAGACAGCAACCAGCTGGCCGAGTCCCTCGTCATCGCAGAGGAGAGGCGCCAGCTTGATCGGCTCATGGCCCAGGCCGCAGGGCAGTCGGCCATGCCGGCTCCGCCTTCCCAGTCGGCTAACGAGGCTGCATTCCTGCCGTCTAAGGACACCAAGCAAGTACCGCTCGACCCGGCCAACCCTAAGCAGTGCATCACCATCAGTGCCAACCTCAGCAGTTAATAGGAAGGCGAGCTCGTCGACTTCCTCCATGAGAATTGGGACATCTTTGCATGGTCTCCAAAAGACATTCCGGTTGTGCCGAAGAAGTACGCCGAGCACAAACTCCATGTGCGGCCGGATGCGAAGCTGGTCAAGCAACCACTCCGCTGTTTCTCCGAGGATAAGCGGCGCACCATAGGTGAAGAGATCGCCCGGCTCCTTGCAGCCGGCTTCATCATGGAAGTTTTCCACCCGGATTGGTTGGCCAACCCAGTCTTGGTGCTGAAGAAGAACAAGACTTGGCGCATGTGTATCGACTACACCAGCCTGAACAAGGCATGCCCCAAGGACCCTTTTGCCCTGCCTCGGATCGATCAGGTGATCGACTCCATCGCCGGCTGCGACCTGCTGTCCTTCCTGGACACCTACTCCAGCTACCACCAGATCAAGCTGGACCCGGCGGACCGGCTCAAGACCTCCTTCATCACCCCTTTCGGGGCCTGTTGCTACATCACCATGTCGTTCAGCCTGAAGAACACCGGTGCCACCTTCTAGCGTTGCATGCAAAAGTGCCTCCTGCCCCAAATCGGCTGGAATGTGCACGTGTACATTGACGACATTGTCGTCAAGACCAAGAAGCATTTCAGCCTCCTTGAAGACCTCTGGGAGACCTTCGCCAACCGGCGCGAGTACAAGGTCCGGCTCAACCCGGAGAAATGCGTGTTCGGCGTCCTAGCCGGCCAGCTCCTGGGCTTCTTCATCTCCGCCCGCGGGATTGAAGTTAACCCAGAGAAAATCAAGGCCATTGAGCGCATGCGCAAGCCGGCCAAGCTGCGCGACATTCAGAAGTTCTCTGGTTGCCTGGTTTCGCTCAACCGGTTCGTTAGCCGACTAGGTGAGAAGGCTCTGCCCCTCTATCAGCTCATGAAGAAGATGGCTCCATTCGAGTGGACCGACCAGGCGGACGAGGCATTCCGCAACCTCAAGCGTGTGCTCTCCACCGCCCCCGTCTTGCCGCGCCGGCTGAGATGGAGCCCATGCTCGCGTACATTGCCGCGCCCACACACGTGGTCAGCGTCGTGCCGGTAGTGGAGCGGCCCAAGGAGGGCAAGGCGTTTCTGGTTCAGCGCCCCGTCTACTACTTGAGTGAGGTCCTCTCCAACTCCAAGCAGAACTATCCCCATTATCAGAAGATGTGCTACGACGTGTACTTCGCCGCCAAGAAGCTGAAGCAGTACTTCCAGGAGCACACCATCATCGTGGTGAGCACGACTCCGCTTTCAGAGATCATGGGCAGCCGGGACACAACCGGCCGGATTGCCAAGTGGGCCATCACCCTCGCAGACCACGACATCCAGTACGAGCCCCACACGGCCATCAAGTCGCAGACGTTGGCCGACTTCCTCATCGACTGGGCGGAGACCCAGTACGTGCCTCCGCCTCCTGACTCGACGCACTGGCGCATGCATTTCGATGGCTCGAAGATGCGCACCGGTTTGGGAGTCGGCATCGTCCTGTATTCTTCGAAGGGGGATCAGCTCAAGTATGCGCTCCAGATCCATTTCGCCACCTCCAACAACGTGGTCAAGTACGAGGCGCTGATACGTCTCCAACGTATCTATAGTTTTCGATTGTTCCATGCTCATATATTATCATTCTGCGACACTTTTGGGTCTTTATTTACCAATTTATAACATTTTTGAGCACTAACCTATTGACCCAGTGCCCAGTGCCAGTTGTTGTTTTCTGCTTGTTTTTGGCTTTTCAGGTTTACAGCACCAAACGAAGTCCAATTGCCATGAAACTTTTTGATGATTTTTTCCGGACCAAAAGAAGACCTGGAAGCTTCGGAAGGAGGCCGGGGGCCACACGGGGGCCGCACAAGCCAACAGGGCGCGCCCCAGGGGGGCACCCTGATGGCTTGTGCCCCGTCGGCTGCCTCCCGATGCCCCTCTCCGGCCTATAAATTCTATTTCACCCTAAAAATAATAGAGGCAGTCCCGAAACCCTTTTTCCGCCACCGCAAGTCTCTGTTCCGTCGCGAGGCCATCTGGAGCTCCGTTTCGGCACCCTGCCGGAGGGGGGATCGATCACGGAGGGCCTCTACATCAACCTTGCTACCCTCATGATGATGTGTGAGTAGTTCACCACAGACCAACGGGTCCATAGCTAGTACCTAGATGGAATCTCTCTATCTCTTGATCTTCAATACAATGGTCATCGCATCTTCGCTTTGATCTATCCGATGTAGTTCTATTGTGCGGTGTGTTTGTTGAGATCCGATGAATTGTGGGTTTATTTTCAGATTATTCATGAAATTATTTGAGATACCTCTGATATATATTATCTCTTAATTGCATGATCATTATAGCTTCGTAATGCTCTCCGATCTAATGATGTGCTTTGGGCAAGTAGATTAATATTTCATTGGTGGGAGTGGTGCGTTGTGGTAGGTTCAACCTGACGAGTTTCTATATCCCAGTGGGAAAGTAGGGGACGAGATGCATCTTTGTGTTGTTGCTACTAAGGATAACACGATGGCGTTCATTCATATTGCTTGAGTTTACTTTGTCTACATCATGTCATCGTTCTCCATGCATTACTCTGTTTTACTTAATACTCTAGATGCATGCCGGATAGCGGTTGATGAGTGGAGTAATAGTAATAGGTGCAGGCAGGAGTTGGCCTATTTGTTTATGGACGTGATGCCTATATACACATGATCATTACCGTGAAAATCACATAACTATCCGCTTTTCTATCAATTGCCCAACAGTAATTTGTTACCCACCGTATGCTGCCTACATGAGAGATGCCACTAGGGAAAACTATGGCCCCTGGGTCTATTCACTTATATATTTACAAATTCTACTATTACCTTGCTGCCTTTATTTACTTTTTATTTTGTTTTGCAATTTATATTTATCAACAATTATCTACACACCTTATTTGCTTGCAAATAACGAGATCAAGGGGATTGACAACTGATACGTCCATTTTGCATCATGATTTCCTACTGTTATTTATTATGTTTTGTTGAATAATAATGCTTTAGGGAGTGATTCTAATGCCTTTTCTCTCATAATATGCAAGGTTTACACAAAGAGGGAGAATACCGGCAGCTAGAATTCTGGACCTGAAAAAAGCACATCAGAGATACCTATTCTGCACATCTCCAATGGAGCTGAAACTTTACGGAGATTATTATTGGAATTAATAAAAAATACTTGAGCAAAGAACTACCGGAGGGGGCCACCCTGGTGGGCACAAGACACCAGGGCGCGCCCTGGTGGGTTGTGCCCTCCTCGGCCCACCCTGGTGCCCATCTTCTGGTATATAATCACTTTTGACCTGGAAAAAATAAAGGAAGGACTTTCGGGACGGAGCGCCGCCGTCTCGAGGTGGAACTTGGGCAGGAGCAATTTTGCCCTCCGGCGGAGCGATTGGGCATATAAACCAAAAAGCGCATGACAACCTCTGCTTCCCTCTGCGAAGGGACCATCTTTTACTTTTATGTATTTACTTTTATGCAAGAGTCAAAGTATTCTCCCCTATTCCTTTTTTTTCTTTTTCTTTTGCAAGCATCATGTGGTGAGGAAAGATCTAGGCACATATATCCAGTTGGATATGAGTGGGCATGAGTTATTATTGTTGACATCACCCTTGAGGTGAATACGTTGGGAGGCGAAACTATAAGCCCCTATCTTTCTATGTGTCCGGTTGAAACCTTTTGCTCATGGGTATGCTATGAGTGTTAGCAATCATAGAAGACTAAATGATGGTTGAGCATGTGGACTTGCCAAAAGGCTCTGACATGTGACCCTTCCTGAAAATATAATGAATTGTAGTTGCAAAGTTGACCGAGAACATAGTTTGTTGGTTTTCAATAAGGTTTATGCTTTATACTTCTATGTTGTGATGAATCGTTACTTATTCATGAGAAGTTATATGATGAAAGTATATGAATAAGTTTTATGATAGAGTTTGTTGCTATTATGATAATAAGCATGATGCTTCTATGTCCGTATTTTGTTTTTATCGACACCTCTCTCTCAAACCATGTGGACATGCTTTTCAATTTTGGCTTTTCGCTTGAGGACAAGCGAGGTCTAAGCTTGGGGGAGTTGATACGTCCATTTTGCATCATGATTTCCTACTGTTATTTATTATGTTTTGTTGAATAATAATGCTTTAGGGAGTTATTCTAATGCCTTTTCTCTCATAATATGCAAGGTTTACACAAAGAGGGAGAATACCGGCAGCTAGAATTCTGGACCTGAAAAAAGCACATCAGAGATACCTATTCTGCACATCTCCAATGGAGCTGAAACTTTACAGAGATTATTTTTGGAATTAATAAAAAATACAGGAGCAAAGAACTAACGGAGGGGCCACCCTAGTGGGCACAAGACACCAGGGCGCGCCAGGCCCCCCTGGGCGCGCCCTGGTGGGTTGTGCCCTCCTCGGCCCACCTCCGGTGCCCATCTTCTGGTATATAATCACTTTTGACCTAGAAAAAATAAAGCGAGGACTTTCGGGACGGAGCGCCGCCGTCTCGAGGTGGAACTTGGGCAGGAGCACTTTTGCCCTCCAGCGGAGCGATTCCGCCAGGAGAACTTCCCTGCCGGAGGGGGAAATCGAAGCCATCATCATCACCAACACCACTCTCATCTTTGAGAGGCCAATCTTCATCAACATCTTCAACAGCACCATCTCCTCTCAAACCCTAGTTCATCTCTTGTGTTCAATCTTTGTACCGGAACCCCAGATTGGTACATGTGGGTGACTAGTAGTGTTGATTACCTTGCGTAGTTGATTATTATATGGTTTATTTGGTGGAAGATTATATGTTCAGATCCATTATGCTATTCAATACCCCTCTGATCTTGAGCATGATTATTATTTGTGAGTAGCTACCTTTGTTCTTGAGGTCACGGGAGAAGTCATGTTGCAAGTAATCATGTGAATTTGATATGTGTTCTATATTTTGATGATATGTATGTTGTGATTCCCATAGTGGTGTCATGTGAACGTCGACTACATGACACTTCACCATTCATGGTCCTAAGGGAATGCATTGTGGAGTGGTTGTTAGATGATGGGTTGCTAGAGTGACTGAAACTTAAACCCTAGTTTATGCGCTACTTCGTAAGGTGCTGATTTGGATCCAAACATTTAATGCTATGGCTAGACTTTATCTTAATACTTTTCTCGTACTTGCGGATGCTTGCGAGGGGGTTAATCATAAGTGGGAGGTTGTTCAATTAAGAACAGCACCCAAGCACCGGTCCACCCACATATCAAATTATAAAAGTAGCGAACATGAATCAAACCAACATGATAAAAGTGACTAGATGAAATTCCCGTGTACCCTCAAGAACATTTTGCCTATTACTAGAGACTGTTCTGGCCTGTCCTTTGCCACAAAAGGATTGGGCTACCTTGCTGCACTTTATTTACTATTACCATTACTTGCTCGTTACCAATTATCTTGCTATCAAACTATTTGTTACCTACAATTTCAGTGCTTGCAGAAATTACCTTGCTGAAAACCGCTTGTCATTTCCTTCTGCTCCTCATTGGGTTCGACACTCTTACTTATCGAAAGGACTACGATTGATCCCCTATACTTGTGGGTTATCAAGACTCTTTTCTGGCGCCATTGCCGGGGAGTGAAGTGCTCTTGGTAAGTGGAAATCGGTAAGGAAAAACTTATACTACGTGCTGACATTTATTGCTACTTGCTACTATGGAAAACAATCCTTTGAGGGGTTTGTTCGGGGTATCTTCACCTCGACCGGAACCACAATTAGTTGCCCCTCAACCTAATGCACCTACTGAAAATATCGGTTATGAAATTCCTTCGGGTATGGTAGAACAACTGCTTGCTAAACCTTATGCAGGAGATGGAACTGAACATCCTGATATGCACTTATTATATGTGAACGAAATTTGTGGATTATTTAAGCTTGTAAGTTTACCCGGAGATGAAGTTAAGAAGAAGGTTTTCCCTTTATCTTTGAAGGGAAAATCATTGACATGGTATAGGCTATGTGATGATCTTGGATCGTGGAACAGGAATCGTTTGCAATTGGAATTCCACCAAAAGTTTTATCCCATGCATCTAGTTCATCGTGATCGGAATTATATATATATATATATTTTGGCCTCGTGAAGGAGAAAGCATCGCTCTAGCTTGGGGGAGGCTTAAGTCAATGTTATATTCATGCCCCAATCATGATATCCCGAGAGAAGTTATCATTTAGAATTTTTATGCTCGGCTTTCTCATAATGATCAATCCATGCTCGATACTTCTTGTGCTGGTTCTTATATGAAGAAGACTATTGAATTTAAGTGGGATCTCTTAGAAAGAATTAAACACAACTCTGAAGATTGGGAACTCGACGAAGGTAATGAGTCAGGTATAAAGCTTGAGTTTGATTGGGTTAAATCTTTTATGAATACCGATACTTTTCACAAGTTTAGCACTAAATATGGACTTGACTCTGAGATAGTAGCCTATTCTTTCTGTGAAGCATTTGCTACTCACGTTGATCTCCCTAAGGAGAAGCGGTTTAAATATCATCCCCCTAGTCAAGAAGAGATTAAAGAACCAGTCATAGCTAAAGATGAAACCATCATTTACAATGTTGATCCAGTTGTGCCTACCGCTTATATTGAAAAACCACCTTTCCCTGTTACGATAAGGAACATGCTAAGGTATCAACTGTGGTTCGTAAGAGTAATATTAGAGCACCTAAGCCCCCTGAGCAAATTAAAGTAGAACCTAGTGTTGCTATGGTTAAAGATCTCTTGGTAGAAAATATTGATGGGCATGTTATCTACTTCTGTGATGAAGCTGCTAGAATTGCTAAACCCGATGAAAAAGATAAACATAGACCCATAGAAGGTATGCCTATTGTCTCAGTCAAAATAGGAGATCATTGCTATCATGGTTTATGTGATTTGGGTGCTAGTGTGAGTGCTATCCCTTTTACCTTCTACCAAGAAATTATGGATGAAATAGCACCAGCTGAAATAGAAGACATTGATGTTACAATTAAACCTGCTAATAGAGACACCATCACACCACTTGGGATTGTTAGAGATGTTGAAGTCTTGTGTGGGAAAGTAAAATACCCTACTGATTTTCTAGTTCTTGGATCCCCGCAAGATGACTTTTGTCCCATTATCTTTGGTAGACCTTTCTTGAGCACCGTCAACGCTAAAATAGACTGTGAAAAACAAACTGTTGGTGCTAGTTTTGATGGTATGTCTCATGAGTTTATTTTTTCCAAGTTTAGTAGACAACCTCGTGATAGAGCATTATCTAGTAAGGATGAAATAATTGGTCTTGATTTTGTTGTCGTGCCTCCTACTGATCCATTAGAACAATATTTGCTTGACCATGAAAATGATATGCACTTGCGTGAAAGAAACGAAATAGCTCATATTTTCTTTGAACACCAACCTCTCCTGAAACACAATTTGCCTATTGAAACTCTTGGAGGTCCTCCTCCACCTAAAGGTGATCCTGTGTTCGAATTAAAGCAATTGCCTGCCACTTTGAAGTATGCTTATCTTGATGAGAGAAAGATATATCCTGTTATTATTAGTGCTAACCTTTCAGAACATGAAGAAGAAAGATTATTAAAGGTTCTAAGGAAGCACCGGGCTGCTATTGGATATACTCTTGATGATCTTAAGGGAATTAGTCCCACTCTATGTCAGCACAAGATTAATATGGAACCTGATGCTAAACCCGTTGTTGATCACCAACGGCAATTGAATCCTAAGATGAAAGAAGTGGTAAGAACTGAAATATTAAAGCTTCTGGAAGCAGGTATATTCTATCCCATTGCTGATAGTAGATGGGCGAGTCCCGTTCATTGTGTCCCTAAGAAAGGAGGTATAACCGTTGTTCCTAATGATAAAAATGAACTCATTCCACAAAGAATTGTTACTGGCTATAGAATGGTAATTGATTTTAGAAAGTTAAATAAAGCTACTAGAAAAGATCATTACCCTCTGCCTTTCACTGATCAAATGCTAGAAAGATTATCTAAGCACACACAGTTTTGTTTTCTGGATGGATATTCTGGTTTCTCTCAAATACCCGTGTCATAATCTGATCAAGAGAAAACCACCTTTACTTGCCCTTTTGGAACCTATGCTTACAGACGTATGCCGTTTGATTTATGCAATGCACCTACTACCTTTCAAAGATGTATGACCGCTATATTCTCTGACTTTTGTGAAAATATTGTGGAGGTTTTCATGGATGATTTTTCCGTTTACGGAACTTCTTTTGATGATCGCTTAAGCAACCTTGATCGAGTTTTGCAGAGATGTGAACAAACTAATCTTGTCTTGAATTGGGAGAAGTTCCACTTTATGGTTAATGAAGGTATTGTCTTGGGGCATAAAATATCTGAACGAGGTATTGAGGTGGATAAAGCTAAAGTTGATGCAATTGAGAAAATGCCATGTCCTAAAGATATTAAAGGTATTCGAAGTTTCCTTGGTCATGCTGGTTTCTATAGGAGGTTCATTAAAGACTTCTCTATAATTTCTAGGCCTCTTACTAATCTTTTGCAAAAATATATTCCTTGTGTTTTTTATGATGATTGTGTGGAAGCCTTTGAAACACTCAAGAAAGCCTTAACCTCTGCACCTATCGTTCAACCACCTGATTGGAACTTGCCTTTTGAAATTATGTGTGATGCTAGTGATTGTGCTGTTGGTGCTGTTCTAGGACAAAGAGTTGATAAGAAATTGAATGTTATCCATTATGCTAGCAAAACTCTAGACAGTGCCCAACGAAATTATGCTACTACTGAAAAAGAATTTTTAGCAGTTGTGTTTGCCTGTGATAAATTTAGATCCTATATTGTTGAATCCAAAGTTATTGTTCACACCGATCATGCTGCTATAAAATACCTTATGGAAAAGAAAGATGCTAAACCTAGACTTATTAGGCGGGTTCTCTTGCTTCAAGATTTTGACTTACATATTGTTGATAGGAAGGGAGCTGAGAACCCCGTAGCTGATAACTTGTCTAGGTTAGAAAATATTCTTGATGACCCACTACCTATTGATGATAGCTTTCCTGACGAACAGTTAGCTGCAATAAATGTTTCTCAAAACACTCCTTGGTATGCTAATTATGCTAATTACATTGTTGCTAAATATGTACCACCTAGCTTCACATACCAACAAAAGAAAAAAAATTCTTCTATGACTTAAGACATTACTTTTGGGATGACCCACATCTTTATAAAGAAGGAGTATATGGTATTATTAGACGTTGTGTACCTGAGCATGAACAGGAACAAATCCTACGGAAATGTCATTCCGAAGCTTATGGAGGACATCATGCGGGAGATAGAACTACTCACAAGGTATTGCAATCTGGTTTTTATTGGCCTACTCTCTTCAAGGATGCCCGTAAGTTTGTCTTGTCTTGTGATGAATGTCAAATAATTGGTAATATCGGTAAGCATCAGGAAATGCCTATGAATTATTCACTTTTTGTCGAACCATTTGACGTTTGGGGTTTTGATTATATGGGACCTTTTCCTTCCTCTAACGGGTACACTCATATTTTGGTTGCTGTTGATTATGTCACTAAGTGAGTAGAAGCTATTCCAACTAGTAGTGTTGATCACCACACCTCCATTAAAATGCTTAAAGAGGTTATCTTCCCGAGGTTTGGAGTCCCTAGATACTTAATGACTGATGGGGGTTCACACTTTATTCATGGTGCTTTCCGTAAGATGCTTGCTAAATATGATGTTAACCATAGAATTGCATCACCCTATCATCCTCAATCTAGTGGTCAAGTTGAACTTAGCAATAGAGAAATAAAATTGATATTACAAAAAACTGTCAATAGGTCTCGAAAGAATTGGTCTAAGAAACTAGATGATACACTTTGGGCCTATAGAACAGCTTATAAAAATCCTATGGGCATGTCTCCATACAAAATGGTATATGGAAAAGCTTGTGATTCGCCTCTAGAATTAGAACATAAAGCATTTTGGGCAATTAAAGAACTCAACTATGATTTCGAACTTGCCGGTGAGAAGAGGCTATTTGTTATTAGCTCACTAGATGAATGGAGAACCCAGGCCTATGAAAATTCCAAACTATTCAAAGAAAAATTTAAAAGGTGGCATGACAAAAGAATCCAAAAGCGGGAATTCAAAATAGGAGACTATGTTCTTTTGTTCAACTCTCGTTTAAGATTTTTTGCAGGTAAGCTTCTCTCCAAATGGGAAGGACCATATATTATCGAAGAGGTTTATCATTCTGGAGCTATCAAGATTAATAATGCCGAAGGTACTAACCCGAAGGTGGTCAATGGACAAAGAATTAAGCACTATATCTCAGGTACGCCTATTAACGTTGAAAGCAATGTTATCCAAACCATGACACCGGAGGAACACATAAAAGAAACCTTCCGGAACACTCCAGAATTCTGAAAAATAGGAGGTACATGATACGGTAAGTAAACGCACTCCGAAAAATCTGCAAAAATATTTTTTGTTAGTTTTGGAATATTAGAAAATTTTGGAAATTAAGAAATAAACCGGAAGGTGATCGAGGTGAGCACGATACACCAGGGCGCGCCAGGCCCCCTTGGGCGCGCCCTGGTGGGTTGTGCCCACCTCGGACACCTTCCCGACTCCGTTTTCCTTCCATACGCTTGTTTCCCAAGAATAAAAATTCTCTATATATACCCCCGACTGTTTTGACAACCGCATCGCAGAAAAATCCTCTGTTCTTGTTTCGTGTTGTTTTCTCGTCAGATCTAGATCTCCATGGCTCCACCAAGCTCCTCCAAGGACAAGTTCTTCGAGAAGGTCATCAACCCATACTTGCCGGAGGTGATGAAGCACCCTCAGGCCATTGAGATGCGTGAGGGGGTGCTCCACATCCGCGATGTTCAGGGACCCAAGAGGACCGGAAGCGTGGAGGCTAGGCTCGAAGCGGTGGAACAAGAAATCTTCAAGTGCCAAAAGATGGTGGAGCATGGACTTAGTGCCAATCACTCCATGATCACGGAGTTCACCCGTGATCAGATGGTGGATGGTCGGTCTATGAAAGACATCATCTCCACCCTCAACGAGCAAATAAATTTTCTGCAAAGCCAAGTTTATGATCTTCAAAACCAAGTTTTTGAATATGAAGCAAGATTTAAAGGTATGAGTTTAACTGCCAGTTGCAGGACTCAGGGGACTCTTGTGTCAACTTTTGATGGGGTGCCCTTGCCTTGGAAGCTGGAGGACAAGCCTACCACATCATCACCACCACCTTCTTCTCACCACCACCAAAGGAGACTTGAGCACACGGGTATGGGCACTCCCCTTGGCTTGAGCCAAGCTTGGGGGAGGTGCCCCGGTATCGTATCAACATCACTTTCATTCACCTTTACCTATTTTAGTTCGATCCTTAGTTTTCCTTTGCTTTAGTTGAATAAAAGTTTAGCATGATCTATTTTCGTGTGTTAGTTTCGTGGCCTATCTATCTATGTAATCGAGTGAGAGTTATATAATAAAGTTTAGTTTGAGTTTTTGCCTCTCTACCTTCCTGTTGCAATCAAAATAAAGGAAAAGAATCATATGCTAATCTTATGGTGAGTAATACATCACATAAGGAAAAGTATAAGTAGTAAAATTTATTGGAGATTGACAAATATAGTATTGGTCAATGATGCAATTCATGAAAGAATTAATAAGGGAAGAGAAGATTCACATGCAAATACACTATATTGGACATCTTTTATGATTGTGAGCCCCCATTAAATATTATATGACAAAATGGTTGACGTTGGACAAGGAAGACAACGTAATGATTTATGTTTGTTCCTATCCACATAGAAGTTATATTGTCATATATCCTTCAACATGTGGTGCTTGCTCAATATCTTTGCTAGCCAAAAATTCCGCACTAAGTCGAGATACTACTTGTGCATCCAAAAATCCAAAGCCAAATTCATTATTTGAGAGTCCACCATACCTACCTACGGATCGAGTAAGATCCTTCAAGTAAGTTTTCATTGGTGTAATAAGGCAATATAAATTGCTTCTAAAAGTGTTTTGATCAATTAGTGTAAGAGAAAATCGAGCGCTATACGAACTTATGATGGCAAAGTAATAAAAGTGATAGACTGTATAATAAAGGTTGCTATCATAGGGGGCAATATAGCGTGATGTTCTTTTACATTAAGGGATTGGGCATACAAACCGAAAAGCGCATGACAACCTCTACTTCCCTCTGCGAAGGGACTATCTTTTACTTTTATGTATTTACTTTTATGCAAGAGTCAAAGTATTCTCCCCTATTCCTTTTTTATTTTATTTTTATTTTGCAAGCATCATGTGGTGAGGAAAGATCTAGGCATATATATCCAGTTGGATATGAGTGGGCATGAGTTATTATTGTTGACATCACCCTTCAGGTGAATACGTTGGGAGGCGAAACTATAAGCCCCTATCTTTCTATGTGTCCAGTTGAAACTTTTTGCCCATGGGTATGCTGTGAGTATTAGCAATCATAGAAGACGAAATGATGGTTGAGTATGTGGACTTGCCAAAAGGCTCCGACGTGAGACCCTTCCTGAAAATATAATGAATTGTAGTTGCAAAGTTGACTGAGAACATAGTTTGTTGGTTTTCAATAAGGTTTATGCTTTATACTTCTATGTTGTGATGAATTGTTACTTGTTCATGAGAAGTTATATGATGAAAGTATATGAATAAGTTTTATGATAGAGTTTGTTGCTGTTATGATAATAAGCATGATGATTCTATGTCCGTATTTTGTTTTTATCGACACCTCTCTCTCAAACCATGTGGACATGCTTTTCAATTTCGGCTTTTCGCTTGAGGACAAGCGAGGTCTAAGCTTGGGGGAGTTGATACGTCCATTTTGCATCATGATTTCCTACTATTATTTATTATGTTTTGTTGAATAATAATGCTTTAGGGAGTGATTCTAATGCCTTTTCTCTCATAATATGCAAGGTTTACACAAAGAGGGAGAATACCGGTAGCTGGAATTCTGGACTTGAAAAAAGCACATCAGAGATACCTATTCTGCACATCTCCAATGGAGCTGAAACTTTATGGAGATTATTTTTGGAATTAATAAAAACTACTGGAGCAAAGAACTACCGGAGGGGGCCACCCTGGTGGGCACAAGACACCAAGGCGCGCCAGGCCCCCTGGGTGCGCCCTGGTGGGTTGTGCCCTCCTCGGCCCACCTCCTGTGCCCATCTTGTGGTATATAATCACTTTTGACCTAGAAAAAATAAAGGGAGGACTTTCAGGACGGAGCGCCGCCGTCTTGAGGCGGAACTTGGGCAGGAGCACTTTTGCCCTTCGGCGAAGCGATTCGTCGGGGGAACTTCCCTCCCGGAGGGGGAAATCGAAGCCATCATCATCACCAACACCCCTCTCATCTTTGGGAGGCCAATCTTCATCAACATCTTCAACAACACCATCTCCTCTCAAACACCCGTTCATCTCTTGTGTTCAATCTTTGTACCGGAACCTCAGATTGGTACCTGTGGGTGACTAGTAGTGTTGATTACCTTGCATAGTTGATTACTATATGATTTATTTGGTGGAAGATTATATGTCCAGATCCATTATGATATTCAATACCCTTCTGATCTTGAGCATGATTATTATTTGTGAGTAGTTACCTTTGTTCTTGAGGTCACGGGAGAAGTCATGTTGCAAGTAATCATGTGAATTTGATATGTGTTCGATATTTTGATGATATGTATGTTGTGATTTCCTTAGTGGTGTCATGTGAACGTCGACTAGATGACACTTCACCATTCATGGGCCTAAGGGAATGCATTGTGGAGTAGTTATTAGATGATGGGTTGCTAGAGTGGCAGAAGCTTAAACCCTAGTTTATGCGCTACTTCGTAAGGGGCTGATTTTGATCCAAACGTTTAATGCTATGGTTAGATTTTATCTTAATACTTTTCTCGTATTTGTGGATGCTTCCGAGGGGGTTAATCATCAGTGGGAGGTTGTTCAAGTAAGAACAGCACCCAAGCACCGGCCCACCCACATGTCAAATTATCAAAGTAGCGAACACGAATCAAACCAACATGATAAAAGTGACTAGATGAAATTCCCGTGTACCCTCAAGAACACTTTGCCTATTACTAGAGATTGTTCTGGCCTGTCCTTTGCCACAAAAGGATTGGGCTACCTTGCTGCACTTTACTTACCATTACCATTACTTGCTCGTTACCAATTATCTTGGTATCAAACTATCTGTTACCTACAATTTCAGTGGTTGCAGGAATTACCTTGCTGAAAACCGCTTGTCATTTCCTTCTGCTCCTCGTTGGGTTCGACACTCTTACTTATCGAAAGGACTACGATTGATCCCCTATACTTGTGGTTCATCAACAATCCTCTTGTCCGCGTTGGGTGCAAGTTGTTTGTTCATTTGTGTGCAACCGCTGAAGACGGTTGAGGATTGATATTCCTATTGGTTCGATAAACCTGGGTTTCATAATTGAGGGAAATACTTACCCACTTTGTGCTGCAATTACCCGTTCCTCTTCACGGAAAACCCAACGCATATCACAAGTATCAGGAAGGATTTCTGGCGCCGTTGCCGGGGAATATCATCATCAACTATCAAGTAACTCCACATAAAATTTCATTCACTTGTTCTTCTTTTTATTTGCTGTTATATTTAGATTGTCTCATAAAAATCAAAAATACAAAAATATTTATCTTTGCTTGTTACTAGTTTACTCTTTTGCTTGCTTGAAGTTGCTATCATGTCTGATTTTGAAATTAGTGGTGTTTCCGCCGCTAGTGCGGAAGCCCTTGAACACCCAACTTCACCTTGTGCTAATAATACTAAAAGAATTTTGATGAAGTTGCTAAGGAAAAACTTTATAATCTTGCGGATGATGATCCTTCTAAAAGTTAACCCACTATGCAAACAAATAAACTTCGTATAGGTAGTGGGAATATTATTGGCAAGAGTGTGATTCAAGATTTTTTTCACTTGTGCGAGATCATTGCCATTGATGGGAGGTTCCAGTGTTACTAGAACTACAAGTTATGCGGATGCTATATCTATGCTTATAGCACAATTGGAAAGACAATCTGTCCATATGCATCCTTTCATACAATGGTTGTTTCTAGAATTCTCTAATATCCAGGAAGCTCCTACTAAGCGTCTAGCCACTATATTTCTTGTTCAAAAATTTGGCAATATCATGCAAGAGGCTAGTGATATATTTGCTTACTATAGGGTCAATTGTGAGTGCCCACCAATAGAGGGAATTCTTTATGAGTTGGAAGGTATAAGAAAACTAAGATCCACGGACTATTCTGCTTATGATGAAAACCTTAGAAAGAAGGTTCCACCTAATGTCCTAGTTGATAAAACCTCTGAACATAATGATCAATTTGCTATACCAAAACTTAGATTGGGTTATGAGCTTGAGAGAGAATTAAGAAAATACCTTCAACGAAATCTATACAATGAGGAGATAGTTATCACCTATGAGAAACCTAAAGAGTAGCCTCCTATTCCTCCTGAAATAGATCTCTCGGATCCTTGTGTTGTGAAGTTTAGTACCTTCAATTATTTTTGCTTACCTATTAGAAAACTTGCTTCTGAAATAATGGAATATGATTATATCATGACGGATCGTTTTTGTGGCTATTACAATACTTGAAACTATGCATTATGCCTAGCTAGGGGCATAAAACAGTAGCGCTTGTTGGGAGGCAACCCAATAGTTATCTTTAAATTTTTGCTTTAAAATTTCTATGTGATTTTAATAACATGATTATTGCCTCTGTAATGATTATGTTTTTGTGTTTAAATTAGTGTTTGTGCCAAGTAAAGCCTTTGGGATGACTCACAAGATGAGTAGAATCGATGCTAAAACTAAACAGAAACTTTTGACTCCAGTGCAGGAATTTTCATTTTTTACTGGAGCCTGATAATGATCGGAAATTTTTACACAGTGTTTCTACACAAATTTTAGATGTTTTCCTAATTTTTAAGAATTTTAAGAGTGATAAAAGTGTTGGTTCTCTACATATTTCTACAGACTGTTCTGTTTTAGATAGATTTTGTTTTCGCTAGCATAGTTGCTTGTTTTGGTTATGCTATGGATTGTATCGGGGGGGGGGGGGGGTATAAAGCCACGGAGAAGTTAGAATACAATACCTATTATTAATTTATGAAATTAGAATCAATTTATAACAATACCTAAAGTATGCAATATGTTTCTTATCCTAACGGATCTCACGAAGTTTTGTTGAGTTTTGTGTGATTGAAGTTTTCAAGTTTTGGGTGTTATCGTGATGGACAAAGGAATAAGGAGTAGCAAGAGCCTAAGATTGGGGATGCCCAAGGCACGCCAAGGTAATATTTAAAAGGAGACTCAAGCATCTAAGCTTGGTGATGCCCCGGAAGGCATCCCCTCTTTCGTCTCAATCCATCGGTATGTCACTTGAAGCTATATTTTTATTCGTCACATGATATGAGTTTTGCTTGGAGCGTCGTTTGCTTTTATTTGCTTTTACTTTCAGTTTGCCACAATCATTGTTTGCTGGACACACCTATTTAAGAGAGACACACCTTCATCATAATTTTTTAGAATACTCTATGTGCTTCACTTATATCTTTTGAGCTTAGCAGTTGCTCTAGTACTTCACTTATATCTTTTTGAGCATGGTGACGTGTAGATTTTATAGAATTGATTTCACTCTCATTCTTCACTTATATTTGTTTGAGAGTTAATGAATAGTGATGGTAATTTGCATGGGTCATAAGACTAGTCCAAAAATATTAGGTATTCAATGAGTGATAATCAAAACCATCATGTAGCACATATAGAGAAATTGTGGGTCAATGATATTGATGTGGTAATATGAAAAAGGTGTGAGTTCATAATTGTTAAACCGTAGAAGTGTCGATATTAAGAGAGGTTGACCTTTTTGTTCATCTAAAAAAATTTAAAGAGGCATGGTGATGATGTGTGAGCATTTCTATTCCTCGTTGAAATCCTAGTGTTGTTTCGGTTCGGAAGCGCGCGATGGTTAACTCCTAGCAACCTCTTCCCTCAGGGCATGCGAGTAGTACTTTGATTTATGATAAAACTAATAAAACTTTGCAATAAGTGTATGAGTTCTTTATGACTAATGTGAAACCATGGACATACGCAATCTCACCTTCTCATATTTTTCTAGCCTCTTCTGTACCGTGCATAGCCCATTCTCACCTCGAGGATCGATGCAACTTTTGCCGGTGCATCCAACCCCCATGACATGATACGCTCTGTTGCACATAAGTCTTATTATATCTTCCTAAAAACAGCCACCATACCTACCTATCATGGCACTTCCATAGCCATTCCGAGATATATTGCCATGCACATTTCATCGTCACTTCACATGACTAGTTCATTCATCATCATATTGCTTTGCATGATCGTATAGAGCTGACATAGTATTTGTGGCAAAGACACCCTTCATCATATTTTTGATACATGTCATGCTAGATCATTGCACATCCTGGTACACTGCCAGAGGCATTCATATAGAGTCATATCTTCATATCAGTTCTCCATATCGAGTTGTAAATAAATAAAAGTGTGATGATCATCATTATTAGAGCATTGCCCCAGTGAGGAAAGAATGACGGAGACTATGATTCTCCCACAAGTGGAGATGAGACTACGGACGAAAAATAAAGATGGGGGAGGCCAAATGAGCCCACCATCCGTTCAAAAAAATGAGAGAAAATGAGAGAAGGGACTTTGCTACTATCTTTTACCACACTTGTGCCTCAAAGTGGCACCATGCTCCTCATGGAGAGAGTCTCATGATATATCATTTTCATATGCTAGTGGGAATTACCTATTCATTATTACAAACTTGGCTTGTATATTCCTATGACGGGCTTCCTCAAATGCCCAAGGTCTTCATGAGCAAGCAAGTTGGATGTACACCCCACTTAGCTTCATTTGAACTTTCATACACTTATAGCTCTAGTGCATCAGTTGCATGGCAATCCCTACTCCTTGCATGGCAATCCCTAAATGCTATGCCCAATGGCTCACGCTCATGTATTGCGTGAAGAATAAAAAGTTGATGCATATTGAAAAAGTACGATCCAATTGCCTGACTTGGACACCGTGGTGCTTGACATTTGTATTAATGTGGTGAAGATGGATCCATGCCTTGCTAATATAATAAGATGAATGTGTGTGTGTGTGTGGGGGGGGTAAGCATCTTTTAAGGATCGTACACTTTGGAAGATTAATGATTTTGTTTCTTACACTTTAAATATTGCTATGTTAATATTTGTTGATTCATCGTTTCTCAATGAGCATACATGCATAAGATTACATAATGGATAGCATGTCACATCAATAATTCTGTTTTTATCATTTACCTACTCGAGGACGAGCAGGAATTAAGCTTGGGGATGCTTGATACGTCTCCTACGTATCTATATTTTTTTATTGTTCCATGCTGATATATTATCATTCTAGGATACTTTTTGGGTCTTTATTTGCCAATTTATAATTTTTTTGAGCACTAACCTATTGACCCAGTGCCCAATGCCAGTTGCTATTTTCTACTTGTTTTTGGCCTTTCAGGTTTACAGTACCAAATGAAGTCCAATTGCCACGAAACTTTTTGACGATTTTTTCTGGACCAAAAGAAGACCTGGAAGCTTCGGAAGGAGGCCAGGGGCCGCACGAGGGCCGCACAAGCCAATAGGGCGCGCCCGGGGGGGGCGCCCTGATGGCTTGTGCCCCACTCGACTGCCTCCCGACGCCCCTCTCTGGCCTATAAATTCTATTTCACCCTAAAAATAATAGAGGCAGTCCCGAAACCCTTTTTTCGCCGCCGCAAGTCTTTGTTACTCCGCGAGGCCATCTGGAGCTCCGTTCCGGCACCCTGCCGGAGGGGGGATCGATCACAGAGGGCCTCTACATCAACCTTGCTGCCCTCATGGTGATGTGTGAGTAGTTCACCACAGACCTACGGGTCCATAGCTAGTACCTAGATGGCAATCTCTCTATCTGTTGATCTTCAATACAATGGTCATCGCATCTTCGCTTTGATCTATCTGATGTAATTCTATTGTGTGGTATGTTTGTTGGGATCCGATGAATTGTGGGTTTATGTTCAGATTATTCATGAAAAGTATTTGAGATACCTCTGATATATAGTGTCTCTTAATTGCATGATCATTATAGCTTCGTAATGCTCCCCGATCTATTGATGTGCTTTGGCCAAGTAGATTAATATTTCATCGGTGGGAGTGGTGCGTTGTGGTAGGTTCAACCTGACGAGTTTCTATATCCCAGTGACAAAGTAGGGGACAAGATGCGTCTTTGTGTTGTTGCTACTAAGGATAACATGATGGGGTTCATTCATATTGCTTGAGTTTACTTTGTCTACATCATGTCATCGTTCTCCATGCATTACTCTGTTTTACTTAATACTGTAGATGCATGCTGGATAGCGGTTGATGAGTGGAGTAATAGTAATAGGTGCAGACAGGAGTTGGCCTATTTGTTTATGGACGTGATGCCTATATACACATGATCATTGCCATGAAAATCACATAACTATCCGCTTTTCTATCAATTGCCCAACAGTAATTTGTTACCCACCGTATGCCGCCGACATGATAGATGCCGCTAGGGAAAACTATGGCCCCCGGGGTCTATTCACTTATATATATTTACAAATGCTACTATTACCTTGCTGCCTTTATTTAATTTTAATTTTATTTTGCAATTTATATTTATGAACAATTATCTACACACCTCATTTGCTTGCAAATAACGAGATCAAGGGGATTGACAACCCTCTTGTGCGCGTTGGGTGCAAGTTGTTTGTTCATTTGTGTGCAACCGCTGAAGACGGTTGAGGATTGATATTCCTATTGGTTCGATAAACCTTGATTTCATAACTGAGGGAAATACTTACCCACTTTGTGCTGCAATTACCCGTTCCTCTTCACAGAAAACCCAACGCAGTTCACAAGTATCAGGTGCTCGTCCACGGCCTCCGGCTCGCCAAGGAGATTGGCATCCGGTGCATCCTCTGCTTCGGCGACTCGGACCTCATGGTGCAGCAGGACTCTGGCGAGTGGGATGCTAGGGACGCCAACTTGGCGAGCTACCGGTTCCTCATCCAGCAGCTCACCGGCTCCTTTGAAGGCCGCGAGTTCCATCACGTCCCCCGAGCGGACAACGAGGCTGCCGACACGCTGGCCAAAATCGGCTCGACCCGGCAGGCCATCCCGGCTGGTGTCTCCCTTGAGTGGCTACTCAAGCCTTCAATCAAGCCCTCCCCTGAGTCGGAGTCCATCTTTGTGTCGGCTGACACAACGGATGACGCCTCGGACTCGGGGACTTCCCTGCTCCCCCGGCCGCCCCAAACCCCGTCCCGGCGACTGCTGGCTCGGCCCTGGAGGTTGCTGGCTCCAGCCCCACAGCCGTCCTGGCGGTAGGGGAAGCGTCTCCAGTTGACATGGACCCGGGGATTGCCAGCTCGGTCCCGGGGACTGCCGGTCCGGCTTCGAGCCCGTGCCGGCTCCCACGGCAATATCGGCACCCGCTTGGGCCCAATCCATCCTCGCGTTCCTCGAACGCGGCGAGCTCCCACCCGACCATGCCACGGCCCGCAGGTACAACGTCGGGCCCTCGCCTACGCCATCATCAATCGTGAGCTTGTCAAGCAAAGCGTAACCAGCGTCTTCCAGCGCTGCGTCCAGGCGGACAAAAGGCGCGACATTCTCAAAGACATCCACCAAGGCGAGTGCGGCCACCACGTCGCCTCGAGAGCCCTGGTGGCCAAGGCATTCCGCCACGTCTTCTACTGGTCGATGACTTTGGAAGACGCCAAGGCCTTGGTGGACAAGTGCGAAGGGTGCCAGCGCTTTAGCAGCCGGAGCCATCTGCCGGCTGCGGCTCTTCAAACCGTCCCCATATCGTGGTCCTTCGCCGTCTGGGGTCTCAAGATGGTGGGACCGTTCAAAACCGTGCGAGGCGGTATGACACATCTGTTGGTGGCCGTCGACAAATTCAACAAGTGGATTGAAGCCAGGGCCATCAAGAAGCTGGACGGCCCGACGGCCGTCACGTTCATCAAAGACATCACCATCTACTACGGCGTCCCCCACAGCATCATCACCAACAACGACACCAATTTCGCCAAGGGCGCGCTGTCCCGCTTTTGCTTTGTCCAGGGCATCCGGCTCGACCTCGCATCGGTGGCCCACCGTAGTCCAACGGCTAGGTGGAGAGGGCCAACGGCCTGATCCTGACCGGCATCAAGCCCCGGCTCATCGAGCCATTGGTGTGCTTAGCCGGCTGCTGGATCGACGGGCTACCGACTTTCCTATCGAGCCTCAAAACCATGCCCAACCGGTCATCCGACTTCTCCCCCTTCTTCCTCGTGCACGGGTCCGAGGCGGTCATCCCCACGAACATCGAGTTCTACTCACCTCGCGTCATGTTGTGCATGGAGGCGGAGGCCAAGGAGGCAAGAGAAGACGACGTCGACCTGCTCGAGGAGGCACGCGAGCTGGCGCTGAGCCGGTCGGCCATCTACCAGCAAAAGCTGCGATGCTGCCACCGCAAGAAGATTTGACCCCTCACTTTCCGTGAGGGCGGCCTGATGCTTCGGCTGGTCCAGCCGCCAGCCAGCCATCACAAACTGGCTTCCCCATGGGATGGCCCCTTCATCGTCAGCAAAGCGCTGCACAACAACACGTACTATCTCATAGACGCGCAGAAGTCACATAAGCGCAAGAGGGACGCCTCCGGCGAGGAGACAGAATGCCCATGGAACACGGTGTTTTACAGCTAAAACCAGTGTATGTATGTATCCCCCACCTTTTGGTTTCAATGAATGCAGCAGGTACCCCGAGTGACACTCGGGGGCTACCTTTTTATCGTCTCTCTCGTGTGCCTCTCTTTAGGCATTGCCTTTCTCCCCTTCTACTTCGACGTCCGGGTCCGGCTCCTCGAACCCTGGGGCTAGTCGACTAGTCCGAGCCTTCCCTTCTCGAGCCGGCTAGTAGTGTGTGCAACGCCAAGGCACACTCTTTGTCCCAGCTACAGACCGGCTCCCGACTGTTTGGTTGGCAAAGAGCCCAGGGCCGGAAGCGTTCCCACGCGAACGATGTGTAAGGAAGCGCGACCGGCTCGGGCTCCTCGGCTCGTAAGGACATCTCCAGCCAGCCTTTGGCATTCTCGTCCAAGCTCAATTCCCACGACCATAAGTATCATGCCACCTCCTTCAAGGTCAATGTCTCATCCCAGTCGCAGACCGGCTCCTGGCTGCCCGGCTGGCGGGATTGAAGCCGGAGAGGGGGGAGGCATGAGAGAAAGGGGCAAGGGGCAAAGGCGAAGGACGAGGCGACACGCAAAAAATATTTCCTCAAGTGAAAGCATGCATGTATTTAAACAATCAAAAGGCCCACGGCCACAAGTTCATTACATCGAAATTACACCCCTAGTGGGTGGACTTGCAAACTAACGAAAAGAAGAAGCAAGAAAGGAAATCCTAGCTAGCCGAGGCGCCATCCGCCTCGGGACGGCCGAGTCCTGACTAAGCGCCGGCGTCCGCCTCCCCTCCGTCGTTGCGATATGCGTCGGCACAGGAGCCGATGCCTTCGTCTTCTGTCGCGGTGGAGCTGCCCTCCGGGTCGTCCAGAGCCAGTGCGTAGGTGTCCTCCGGGATCACCGTGCCGTCTGCGGCCCGCTCCGGGATGAAGGAGTCCCACGAAGCGAAGGACGCGATGTCGCTCGCCCGCACAGCCAGCGGCACAGCAGCCACATGCAGCTCCGCCTCCGTGCCGGTCCGCCGGGCGGCCATCAAGCCCAGATCCAGATCCGGGTGCCAAGACAGCACGATGCTTAGCGCCATCTGTGTGCCGGCTCGGGCCGCGAAGGCCTTCCAGGCGTCGATCCGCACTGACCTAGCTTCCAGCCACCTCGCCAGCCAGTTGATGGTGTGAGGCTGCACCGTGTTTGGCCAGAGGGCACGAACCATCATCAGACCGGCATCCCGGAGCCGGTTCATGAAGAGCCCCACCGCCTTCTGCCGGGTTTCAACGGCAAGGCCGGTCTCCTCCGCCGTCCACGCGGCTAACTGTCCAATGTGGACACCCATCGTGCGCTGTTCCTCCCGGTAGGATTCCAGCGTCTCCTCCGCAGGGCCTTGCGTCTTAGGGAAGGCCCCTGAGCGAATAAGACATGAGGGTAAGAAGAAAACCCAAGGGGCGGGAGGGAGCAAAGTCAACAAAGCAAGGAAACTTACAGGCAAGAAGCTCATCGATGCGGTGCGTCTCCGTCAGCATCGCCTGCTCCCTCACCGACCACACGCTGGCACGCTTATCGTAGTCTGCCTTCAGCTAGCCGACCTCCTTGACCACCTTCCCCAACAGCGAGTCCATCTTGGCTAGCTCTTGGTGGTGCTCCTCCACCAGTCGGTTCATCTCGCCCCGGTGGGATGCCTCTAGCTCCCGCCTCTCCTCCACCAACCGGTCCACCTGCTCGCGAAGCCAGCCGCACTCCGCGACCAAGAGATCGTGCTACTGGCTGGCTCGGGCTAGCTGGCAGCAAAGTCATTCGTCTCGTGGGTAGCGCCTGCACGACGAGGAAAGGTTCCGGCCTTGAATGAAGAAAAAATAGGATGCAATGAAGACCCGACCCGCCTGCCATGCAACCGGCCCGTATCTCGGGGGCTACATCCAGTGGGTGCGCTGGCGTGCCCCCACTGAAGAATTATCGTTTGCGTACCTCACAAGTGCCGCAGCTCCACCTCCTTAGCCGTCAATCGCTGTTGCTCCTCCCGATACTAGCCCAACAACTTGTTGAAGGCCACCACCCGACGATCGTGGAGGGCATGCATCACAAGACCCCCAAACAAAAAAAGGTTGGGAAAAGGCTTCTTAAGACTCGGCCCGGAACCAAGCGAAGAATACTCACCACCACAGACTGCTCGAGATGGGCCAGCCGGCCCCGCGCTCCCTCGGTGAACTGCTGTAGTTGGTTGCCGTAGTCGGCAAACTCATTCTGCAGGGCTATCATCGAGGCTCCAAAAAGGCTCAGAGGGCCCCCGCTGGTTGCCTCGCGGGCGCTGATCACCCAGTCATCTTGCGGCAGGGTCCGGGAGTCGGAGCTCACCCCACTCGCCGCTGGTCGTGACGAAACCGTCATGGCGCTCGGTCCCTCGGATGCGGGCTCAGGATCGGCCTGGGGCGTCCCTCCACCGTCCACGATGGCGCCGGTACCCAGACCGGCTCCGGCTTCGACCCCGCCGACTCCGTCACTGCCCACGTCGGCTCCCCTGATCCTGGTCGTAAAGACCGGCTCCCGAGGGACCTCCGCGTCGGGCATGGTGTCGTCGGGCGCCGCCTCCACGTCTACGTCCGTGCGCGCGTCGGCGGCCACCTGGGTGTTGGCCTCGGCCCGGCGGGCTGGGTCATTCACATGCTTCGAGCTCCCCTCCATCGGCGGCCGCGAGGCGGCTGACTGTCCTTCCACGCCACCCAGTCGCCCCCTCCGTCTCAACGCGGGTCGCCGTGGGCTCATGCCCCTTTGCGGCCTCCTCCCAGGCCTGCCACTCCTCCTCCCCCAGCTCCCGCGTGGCGGCTTCCTGGTCCTTCCAGGCTTGCGGCTCCCTTTCCTCCACAGACGTCGCCTGCGGCTCCACGTGCCCTCCCGTGGCGGACGCGTCCATCCCCGGCATGCTCATGTCCATGCCGCCAGCGCCCTCCGATGGAGCCGCGGTCCCAAGAGCACGCGGGGCCCTGCGCGGCACGCAAGGCGGTTCAAGAGAAGAAAGACGGAAACATGCAAAGGACGAGAAGATCGAAGAAGAAAGAAGATAGGGTGACTCACCCAACACTCGTGGGGATCGCCCGCTTGGGGGCAGGTGCCGAGGGAGCGCGGTGCACCTTCTTCCCGCCTCCTCCGCGAATGCTACCCGGCTGCGCTGCCGACGCAGGCTTCGTAGTCGAGCGAGGCTCGGCCGTCTGCTTCCCGCGGTTGCGCTCCCCCGCAGCTGGTCCGTAGGGCACCGTGGCATCGCCCCCCACCGCCGCAGCCGCCTGCGTGGCGCGACGATGTCATCCTCCAGGGCCACCGGATCCACTGCATCGCACGCCTCCCCAGGATCAACATCATCGTCATACGTCCAATCATGCAAGGGGAATGAAGAGAGAAACTCACCGGCCGATCTGTATCCGCCGGCTACCGATCCACCACCTCTGGCTCCCGATCCACTAGCTCCCAACCCGCCGGTTTGGGCCTCCCCTCCCATCGGCTACACGTCCTCGAAGTCCTCCACCTCTTCGACTTCCGAGTCCGGCCGGTCGGCACCGGCACTACGTGATCCGGCTGGCTCGGGAATAGCTGCAGCCGGGCTAGACCATCAGCAAATCATGACACAACGACTGAACATCAAAAAAGATAGCAATGCCACGTACCTGAGGAGCTGGAAGGTCCCGGTTGTAAGGCACCTTGCCCCACGCCCATTTGTCCTCCAAAAGCTTGGCGGTGGTGATCGCGTTCACCCACTTTGCGATGGCGGACCGCTTTAGCTCCTTCGTGGAGACCCGGCACGGGTCGTGCCGCCTGCCCATGTCACAGATGCGGTGTGGGCGGCGCTGCAGCGGCTGCACCCGGCGGGCGACCATGGTGATGATGAAGTCGGCCGCCTTGATCCCCTCCTCGTCGGTCATCACGGTGAGCCGGGCGCACATTGAGTTTACCTCCTTATTGGACTGTCGTGGGTCCGCCCCCTAGTTCAATTGCGTGTGGGGCGGCTGGTTGATGAAGGGGGGAGGTTGATGTAGTCCCGCTCTGGGTGCACGTTCTTCACATAGAAGAACGAGCGTTGCCAGTCCTTGGCCGACAGCATGGGGAAGCCGGCTCCTAGTCGGAGGTAGACGAGGGCCGCCCCGTAGGCGGTCATCTCCTTCGCCTTCGTCACCTTGTCCTCGTTCGTCTGCTTCTTAAGGAAGAAGAGACGACACCAGAGGTCCAGCAACGGCTTCGTCCCGAGGTAGCCCTCGGACATCGTGACGAAGCAGGCGAGCTGTAAGATGGAGTTGGGGCCGAGGTGGTGTGGCTGAAGCCCGAAGTGGGTGAGCAATCGCCGAAATAAGGTGCTCGTCGGGAGCCCAAACCCGTGGGAGAAGTGCTTGGCAAAGACGACCACTTCACCTTCCTTCGGCGTCGGGGAGTTCTCCGCCCGGCGATGCGTGCCTCCACGAGCTCTGTGGGCGGCAGCTTACGGCGGTAGCGCAGGTGCTCGATGAAATCCTCGTTGACATCGCAGCCATCCCACACTCCCTTGCTCCTCGCCATGGGGCTAGGTGCAGGCTCAGATGCGGCGGCAATGGCGAAGGCGGCGCGGAGAAGGTTGCCCAGCAGGGCGTCGGCGTCAAGCGTCGCTGGCGCGGCGAGGGGCGGCACAACGATCTCTCTCTTTCTCGCGAGCTCTCCAAGAGGCAGGAGGGCGAGGAGCGGGGGGGGCAAATGGAACTGATGCCCCCGTCGCGCCTCCTCTCCTTCATTTAAACCCCTTGAGGGGGAGGTGGGAAGCGGGATCGGTTGCGCATGATCCCCACTGCCCCCGCATCGTGCGGGCGCATTAATGCGCGTGGAGGAGCCCAACCAACGGGCTCGTCTATAGCAGATTCTGTGCACGGGCCGAGGCCACGGCCGGATAGGACCGGCCTGCAGCCCTGTCCCGTCGCGCGCGTGGTCTAGCAGGGCTCGACCCACTGGCAGACAACGCGTGGCGGTCTAGACTCCCGCGGCGGGGGCGCTGACCCTTGGCGGGCGTTGCGAGCTGGCCGAGACTCTTCGACTCCTTTGCCAGCGGTTCCTCCCCTGAGCCTCCAGCCTGGTCGGAGGTCAAACAACCTGGTCCCAGTGCTCGAGCCGGATCCGCGCGGGGAACAAGCCGTGAAGGCTCGCCGCTTCAGACCGGTGGACCTCCCCGGCTTCGGGGACTATTGTCGGGGGGATGACCCCTGGGTAGGCTCAAGGACTCTGGTCCCCTTTTTCAAAAACATCAGGGCCACCTGCGCCCCTCCGCCCAGCTCGCCTTGGTTGGCTCACCCTGGCCAGCTCGCCCTAGCCGGCTCGCCCCTCCAGCCGGCGGGTCGGTGCCCGTGCTCCAGCCCCATACGACAAGACTTCACCACGTTGGAGGGACGTGGTGACAGTGTCCCAAGTACCGCTGACCTGGGCATGCGTGGCTACACTGGAGGCGGCTGTACTGCTGACCACGGCCGACTACAACCAGGCGAGGCGGTACAGTGGCGACACGCCCCCAACTCCATGACCCCGTTGACGCATGGCCACAGTGGAGGCGGTCGTACTGTTGACCGAAGCCGACTACGACCGGGCGAGGCAACATAGTGACTGCACAGTGCGGCCCACTCCGCGGCATCACCAGCATGCGTCAATGATGATGGCCAGCCGGCGAGCCCTACTTCGATGGGACTCTGCAGCCGCCGGGCCCTACAAGCGATGGGACTGTGCGGCCGGCGGGCCCCACGGCCGGCCAGAGAGATTGCCAGCCGGGTTCCACCCTATTATTCCTACATATTTTAAGCCCGGGGGGTTGGCCTATAAACCCCCCGGTAATCCCCATGCAGAGGAGTTCACACATCCTACACACACGCACTCACGAAGGAGAGGCAAGAAGACAACAAGCTAGCTCATTCTTCCTCCTCCAACCAACAGCTCAAGGAGCACCCATGTAACTACCATATATCATCTACAAGATCAGGTAGGAGTAGGGGTATTACTTCCCATGGAGGGCCCCGAACCTGGGTACATTGTGTGTCTCGCACCGCTTGTCCCCAATCCTATTTCCGGAGCCCGACGACGCACTTTCGGCCCCAACCACACTCGATAAGCCACCCCATGGCATCTGCCGTGACAAAACGACGACACACTTGAATGAGAATTTAATCATTGAAGAAAAAGGGAGGGAGGGTGGGAAAAAACAAAGATAATTTGGAACAAATGAAAAAGAACTCCGTTGAGAAAACTGAGAATTGATCTTGCAAATTGAAAAGGATTGAATTGACTTGAAGAGAGCACTCCGGATGGGAAGGAATTTGACATGAAAATTTGATTGACCAAAAGGATTAGCACTCCCATGAAAAATAAGAGAACACCGCTTAGGAAAGATATGAACTCAACATCTGACATTGAAGCAACTTGAATTACCATACTTCAACAAAACAAAGGATGAGGCTTGCGGATTAAGCCAGAAACAAATATATGATAGAGATTTCGCTCGATATTTTCATGGTAAAGCTCGCACAGGCTCGATCTTACAGTAGCCATAATGTACAAGGTAGTGCACATGACATACAAAGTGTCCCCAAATCATAGCAAGCTACAAGGATTCTTTAAGACGCAACGAGAACCGCTGTAAGAAAGACCTTCAACAATCGAACCAGTTGATGTCTAACCCCAACCTCACATCATGCACCTATTCGAAGATAAGCCTAGGTAACTACTTGAATTCCCACCTAAGAACTCCCAAAATTATTTGGTTATGCAATCGGGTCCATAGATACACGGAGCAAAATCCATCACTCAACTCTTAGCATGATACTACTCTCCAATGTATCACATCTGTCAACACATAACCAGAGGTCTCAGAAACTCATCTACCTCAGACCCTCATAATCACAACGATACTTGACATGGCAGGACATCTGGACGCTCTCCCTTGTACTGGGTGGCGCCAAACTTCTTTCGCCACAAATAGTATTGAAACAATTTTGAAAATCTTCGTCCTTAGATACTAAGGAAACAGAACGATAGCGTGTGTGACAAGAATCCCCTGAAGCTCAACTCCCCGGACACCACCCATAGATAGGAGGCATCAAGAACAAAATTCCGGTCACACCGACATCATGGAGATTCCAAAATACCCGCGTGATCCTAAAAAACATTTTGAGTGAGAAGAGGGATATAATTAAAATGTCACGAATCCTCACCAGAGCGATGAAGGGAATAGGAGTAAAAAGAATTCCTACTCTCCGATGTATAACTAGACTCAAAATATAGTTTTTTTCACTAGACTCTACAACGGCCAAGTTCGATCAATCAAGGGGGCTCCTAGGTCAGTACTGCTCTGATACCAACTTGTCGGCTCAAGGGCCTCGATAAGGATAGAAGCGCATTTCAGGTCGCTTTGCAAGAATGGAAATCGTCACAATACATGTAAAGAAGAGATGAGTATATGGAGTTGGCTTACACTTACCACATGCTACAACATAAATATCTCAATATATGAATACATACAATCATCATACAAAAGAGCAGGATCCATCTACGGATGAAATCAAACAAAAAAGAAGACAACGTCCACCCTTGCTAATCCCAGGATGCCGACCTGGAACCCATCCTATGATCGATGAAGAAGAAGAAGAAGAACTCCAAATAGAACAATCATCGCGCTCATGTCAAATCATCACATTACCTGTACCTGCATCTGTTGTTGTAGGAATCTTTGAGCCACGGGGACTCTGCAATCTCTATACCAAGGGTATCAAGACTAGCAAAACTTAATGGGTGAGGTATGGTTAAGTTGTGAGGTTGTAGCATCACTAAGCATTTTATATCTGGCTAACTTACGAGTACAAGAATAAGAAGAGTGATCTACGCATAAATGGACGTGAGCTAGCAATGATCAAGAAGTGATCCTGAACACCCACCATGTTTTCTTCTCGAACTCCCTCGAAAAGAGACGATCATGGTTACGCACACGGTTGGTGTATTTTAATTGGATTTATTTCAAGTTTTCTATTATCGGGTATTATAAATTTCCAAGTTGCCACATAATCGCGGGCATGACTTTCAAAAAGATATACCCCTGCACGGGTGCTCCAACTCACCCATCACAAACTAGCCACAAGCTGCGATGGAAAACCTCAACCTCGAAATAGCCCAAAGTATCCTCGGAATCCCGATGCACAAGACATTTGTTAAAGGTAAAACAAATCCAGCAAGACCTCCCGATGTGTCGACGATCCTGATAGGAGCCGTGAATGAGTGAAGCGTACAATGGCCAAATTAAACACCCAAGTTGCCCCAGGGTGGCCCCGCACGGTGCTCTATTTTGGACCAACACCATCAGCACTGCCCCCCTGTATTATGTTGAATTAAATCCACGGGTAGCGCTAACTCCCTATGCATTAATAAAGGTGTTCAGTATTATTGTGTTGGGCAAATTTTAGTACCAATGTTGGGCCTTGCCGGAAGAGTTTTATCCCAAAATGAATTATCAAGGGGGTCCCCATAACAACCCCAAGCATGTTAGGAGCGCTCAGTATGGAACATAACACCGGTACTCAGAAACTAGGGTGGCAAGAGTGGAACAAAACACCAGGAAAAAGGCCGAGCCTTCCACCCTTTTACCAAGTATATAGGTGCATTAAATTAAATAGCAAGAATAATGTGATATCCCAAGATATCCATGTTATCACATGGAACAACCTACACCTGCAACTAGTGATACATCTCTAACATATCGATAATTTATGAAGTATTCATGCCATATTTACCCATGTTTACAATACTTTTATATGGTTTTGATGCACTTTATATGTTTTAATTGGAACTAACCCGGACTGACGATGTTTTCACTAGAATTACTATGGTGTTGTTTCTGTACAAATAATAAAAGTTCTCAGAATCACCCGAAACTTTTTGATGATTTTTTCTGGAGCAAATAAGAAATACTAGAGCGAAGAACCACTGGAGGGGGTCCACCAGGTGCCCCCAAGCCATCAAGGCGCGCCTAGGGGGTGTGGTCGCACCCTGATAGCTTGGGACCACCCCATGGCTCCGTTTGGCGTGATTCCAATGCTAAAAAATCCTATAAATCCCCAAACCCCCAAAAGTTAACCTAGAAGGCTATAACTTCTGCTCCACCGCCGCAATCCTCTGTACCAAAGAAATCTCATCCAGAGCCCTGTTCCGGCACCCTGTCAGAGGGGGCAATCATCACTGGTGGCCATCTTCATCATCCCGACGGAATCCATGACGAGGAGAGAGTAGTTCACCTTCGGGGCTAAGAGTATGTACAAGTAGCTATGTGTTTGATCTCTCTCTCTCTCTCTCTCATGTTCTTGAGATGTCACGATCTTGATGTATCATGAGCTTTGTTAATATAGTTGGATCATATGGTGTTCTTCCCTCTTTATCTTGATGTGATGAATTGAATCTTTCCCTTTGAGATGTCGTTACGTCGGATTGAATATTGGATTTGAGATCACTTGATGTATGTCTTGCATGTGGATACCCATGGTGACAATGGGGTGTTCTATTGATTCACTTGATATATGTTTTGGTACTCAACTTGCGGATTCCCGTGGTGACAATGGGGTAATCTATGCATATGGGTTGATACACGTCCTTCTCCTACTTTCTTCGATAGAAATCTTGGGGTACTCTTTGAAGTTCTTTTGCGTGGATTGAATATGATGAATCTAAAATTGTTGGATGCATATCGTATAATTGAGTTGCGGATACTTGTGGTGACATTGGAGTATCTAGGTGACATTAGAGTTGATTGATGCGTATCATGTGGTGTTATTTTTTTACGAACTCTAGGGCTGTTTGTGACACCTATAGGAATCGCTCAATAGATTGATTGGAAAGGATAACTTTGAGGTGGCTCTACTACCTACAACAATTTCATATTATGTTCTCCGCTACATATGAACTTTGGAGTGATTATTTGTCGCAAGTTGAGGGATGATCATATGATTCTATTATGTTAGCATTGTTGAGAGATTGCACCAGTGAAAGTATGAACCCTAGGCCTTATTTCCAAGCATTAATATACCATTTTACTCGTTGTTTACCACTTGTTATCGATACGTCTCCAACGTATCTGTAATTTTTGATTGTTCCATGCTACAATATTATCATTCTAGGATGCTTTTTGGGTGTTTATATACCAATTAATATTATTTTTGAGCACTAACCTATTAACCCAGTGCTCAGTGCCAGTTGTTGTTTTCTGCATGTTTTTGACTTTTCAGGTTTACAGTACCAAACAAAGTCCAATTGCCCCAAAACTTTTTTATTATTTTTTCTGGACCAAAAGAAGACCTGGAAGCATCGAAAGGAGACCCGAGACCGCACGAGGGAGGGAGCACATTACAGGGCGCGCCCAGGGGGGTGGTCGCGCCCTGTTGTGTACTGGCTCCCTCGGGTGGCCCCTGACGTCCCTCTCTAGCCTATAAGTTCTCATTAATCCCAAAAAACCTAGAGAGCCTCCCGAAACACTTTTTCCGCCGTCGCAAGTCTCTATTCCGTCATGTGCCCATCTGGAGCCCTTTTACTGTGCCCTGCCGGAGGGGCGATCGATTTTGGAGGGCCTCTACATCTACCTTGATGCTCCCATGGTGATGTGTGAGTAGTTCCCTATAGACCTACGGGTCCGTAGTTAGTACCTAGATGGAACAATAAAAAATTATAGATCAGCATGGAACAATAAAAAATTATAGATACGTTGGAGACGTATCAGTTGCCTACATGTGAGATGCCGCTAGGGAAAACTATGGTCCCCAGGTCTATTCACTTATATATTTACAAACACTTTCATTACCTTGCTGCCATTATTTACCTTTTATTTTATTTTACAATTTACATTATTCAACTATCATCGACATACTTCACTAGCTTGCAAATAACGAGTCCAAGGGGATTGACAACCCTCTTGCCCGCGTTGGGTGCAAGCGTTTGCTTCTTTGTGTGCGGTCGCTGAAGACGGGGGTTGTGTGCTACTCCTATTGGTTCGATAAACCTTGGTTCTCTACTAAGGGAAATACTTATCTATACTATGCTGCATCTCCCGTTCCTCTTCACGGAAAACCCAACACAGTTCACAAGTATCAGGAAGGATTTCTGACGCCGTCGCCGGGGAGTATCACCAACCTACTATCAAGTAACTTTGCACAAATTATCATTCACTTGTTATACTTTTTATTTGCTGTTATATTTTGCTTGCTTCATAAAAATCAAAACTACAAAAATATTTCTATTTTCTTGCTTGCCTAGTTATGTTATATTTATCCTTTTCTCACACAAACAGAAAGTATAACAAGAAAAATAAGATAAATGGATCCTCATCCACTTGCTAATCTTTTCAAAAGACCCAATTATGTTGAACCAATTGCTAGTGAGTCGAGTGCACTAGATTATCTTTATGAGGTCTTGCTTGAAAATCATGAATCTAAAAGTTGTGATGAAGTGTTAAAAGAAATTTATAAAGTGATTCATGATAGTTCCTTGAATGAAAAGCATGATTTCCATGTTGTTAGTATAAATTCTATGCATATCAATTGTGCTAATGATCATAATTGGGGTGATAATCATGATGTTTCTTGTGATCTCGATAATTCTAAGCTTCATGATGAATCTATTATTGATCGTGATATTTGCAATACTACTAAAAGTGGGTTTGGAGAGACTTTAGTTATTGTTAATCCCACTATCTTGGAAGACTATAAGACTTTTGTGCATGTGGATCACGGAGAAAATATTTTATATGATAGCTATATTGTTGAATTTGAATATGATCCTACATGTAATTATTATGAGAGAGGTAAATATGGTTATAAAAAAATTCAAGTTACTCTATTACCTCTCTTTATATTCAAATTGTTAATGCTTCACTCGTCCCATTTTCTTTTGCTAGATTTCACTTGTTTTGAGAATTTGTTTTCCTATAATTGTTACAGACTGTCCTGTTTAGACAGATTGATGTCATAGTTTTGTTGTCTACTTGTCCTAGTGTTTTCATGGCTTATATTGGTAGATATAAATTGTGGAAATGATAGTAAATAGTATATAATGTTTGAAAATTATTATGCAACTTGTCTTGGCAGTACATAAAATGTTGATTTATTCTTTTGTGCACTAACCTATCTCACGAGTTCTTGTCATGTTTTGTGTGGATGAAGCTTTTAAAATTTAGGAAACAGTGATATGATAGGAATTAATGAGACACAAAAGCTCAAGCATGGGGATGCCCGTTGCTTCCTTGTCGCACATCAGTGTCTCCGAGCTGTTAACCAGCCCGACCTTGTCTATTCCAAGGCTGTTATGTATGGCCGTCTCGTGTGATGCCAGAAGCATTATGAAAACAGGGACTCCAATGAGGCCAAAGTCATCATGTGGCAGGTTTAGCCTGCCAAAGAGATCCACTATTGGGGCCTTCATGTGCCGAAGAGGTTACCAGGAACCTGAAGTGTTTGGATTATCCGAAGTAGTGGTCCTGGTGTGAAAAAATAATTTTGCTCCCCAATTCCCCAAGGAATTTGAAGTGCGAAATTGTGTACCCTAGGTACATAGTCTGCTACGAGATAGAAGGGGTAGGGGAGCGTGTTTCCCTATTTGAGAGAGACGCATGTTCGACCCAGGACCGTGCAGACGTGTTTGAGGGTGGCCGGGAACTTCTGCCGAGCCTCCTGTCATGCCGCATGTTCGGCCTTCTGGATATCAGCTGCATATGCCGCCGTCTGCTCCTCTGTAAGGAGGGAGCACTCTATGTTTCCATTGTTGATAATGATCCCGTTGGGTCCTGGCATCTTGAGCTTAAGGTACACGTGGTGCGGTACTGCATTGAAGTGGGCATAAGCATTACGACCAAGCAATGCATGGTAGCCGCTGCGGAATGGGACTATGTCAAAGATCAGGCTCCCACACCGAAAGTTGTCAGGAGAGCCAAAAACAACTTGCAGTACAATGGTGCCTGTGCAGCGGGCCTCCACGTCGGGTATTACCCCCTTGAACGTGGTTTTGGTAGGACGGATTCGTGATGAGTCGATCCTCATCTTCCTTACCATATCTACGTATATCAGGTTTAGGCTGCTTCCACCATCCATAAGGACGCGAGTAAGGTGGAACCCATTGATAATGGGGTCTAGAACCAGGGCGGCTGACCCGCCATGGCGGGTACTAGTCGGATTGTCCTTCTTATCGAAGGTGATCGGGTAGTCCATCCAGGGTGTGTGCTTTGGGGCTGCAGGCTCTATGATGTACACGTCTAGAAGTGCACGTTTCCTCTCCTTTTTAGAAATGTGTGTGACGTAAATCATGTTTACTTCCTTTACCTCGGAGGGGAACTGCTTTTGGCCGCCATTGCTTGGCCCCCAAGGTTCATCCTCGTTGACCTCGCTCCTGGACCGGCCGTTTCCCAAGTCCTTGGCCAAAGCCTTGCTGACCTGCTAGAACACCCAACGATTCCTATTGGTGTGGGTGGTAGGTTTATCCTGGGTGCCGTGGATCTGGCAAGGTTTTTCAAGTATTTTGTCCAGAGCGCTTGGGCCATCTTTGCCTCCTTTAAAGGATTTCTTTTTTGGATCCGGACCGTGAATTGGTGAATCTTGCGTGGACTGCAGGGTCCTCGGCGTCATTGTCGGTATTCTTATTTCGGCGTTTGTGTTTGTTGCGCCTGGGCTTACCGTTCCCATCCCAGATTTCCGAGGTGCCGGGCTCGCTCCTTGAGGAGATGCAGGCTAGCCAACTATCCTCTCCTGCACAGAAACGGGTCATTAATGCTGTTAGGGCAGCCATGGTCCTAGGCTTGTCATGTCCGAGCTGTCGGGCTAACCATTCATCCCGGATGATGTGCCTGAAGGCGGCGATGGCCTCGGCGTCGGGGCAGTCAGCGATTTGGTTCTTTTTAGTTAAGAACCTATTCCAGAACTTCCAAGCTGACTCGCCCTCCCTTTGGATAACATGGCTGAGGTCATCAGCATCCGGGGGCCGAACATACGTGCCCTAAAAATTGGACCTGAAGGCGTCCTCCAGCTCTTCCCAGCTTTCGATAGAATTTCTGGGCAAGCTATGGAACCAGTGTCGTGCTGGCCCCTTAAGCCTGAGCGGCAAGTATTTTATGGCATGAAGATCTTCTCCTTGGGCCATGTGTATGTGCAGAAGGAAGTCTGCTATCCAGGTAGCCGGGTATGTAGTGCCATCATATTGGTCGATGTTGATGAGTTTAAACCCTCTAGGAACTGATATTCCATGACCTCATCTGTGAAACAGACTGGGTGTGTGGGAACTCGGTGCCGGAATGTATCCTGGCCAGGATTGGTAGAGGCCTATTCCCTTCTTATTTCTTGAGCTGGACCATGCCTGTCTATCCAGGCATCATATCTATCACGGCCGGTGGGACGTGGTCTTGGGCTCCGTAGATTGATCGGGGAGGCAATTTGTTCATGCGTATTTTAGTTCGCAGGTCGTACGGCTCGACCGGGTCCTTGTCGTGCGTGCAGGACCTTGTTGGGGGCTCTTTATACACCCATGTGGGCCGATCTCACCCTCTAGGGGGACGGTCAGTGTATTCTTCATAATGGTAACTGAGGGGGTAAGATTCGGCGACCTCGTCCTTGAATTAAGGCAACAGATGCCGTCGTGGACATGATTTTGCCGTCGTACGCTATGCCTCCAGATTGGCATCGGCTGCGAGTACTTTCTCCCATTTGTCATTGAGGGTGGTTTCATGTGAATAAAACTCCTGCTGCTTCCACTTCATGCTTCGAGCGGTGGCAGCTAGCCGACGTTGGAAATGTACCTATTCAGATGGGTCCTCGGGTACCTCAAAGTCAAAGGGTCTGAGGTTGTGATCATCCTCAGATTCTGGCATGTACTCACCATCCATTGCGTTATCAGAGCCTTCCATCTCCTCCGCTTTGTCTCCCGATGGGGTTTCCATGGGCCCGTTCTGTTGTGGGGGCTCGATATGCTCGTTCTCGCCGATATTGGGGTGGCGTCGTCTTCTGCAGCGTTGGTTTTGTTATTGCTTTCATTGATACCTTTGGGCTTGTTCTTTGGATGGCGGCGTTTGGAACTCCTCTTAGGCTTCTGGTCGGGGTCCTCCTTGGGACTGTCGACCATGTAGACATTGTAGGTAGATGTGGCGGCCCACTTCCCTGTCCGGGGTATGGCCATGGGTGAGTTTTGTCTGTATATGCCGGGATCATCCTCGTCCATACCGAGGGCATCGTCGGAGCCATAGTCTAGCGCGTCGGTTAGATCTTCAACCATGGCGACTAGGTGGGTGGTGTGAGGGGTGAAAATTTCCCGCTCGTCGGCTTTACAACCGATCTGATCATAAACTACATATGAGATCGCCAGGTTCTGGATCCGGTCCAGTACCTCATTTATCTGCGAGAGCTCTTCCGCATCCAAGGCCTAGTGGTAGGCTAGGCTGACGTGCGAAAGTTTGTTTGGGCCACTCGCGGTTGGCCAATCACCCAAGGCTTCATTGGCCAACTTCGGCTCGAGGACCGGGGTGTACTCTTCGGGGATGACCATCAGATCCGAAGAGGAGTTCGGCTCCAGGTGATTACCCAAGGTGGCACAGGCGGGGTCGAACGCGATAGTCCCCAGATCCATCTCTGGGGCAGTTTCTGCAAGGGGGGAGGACCCATGGGTTAGATCTCCGATCGGTTCCATGGTGTTGACGCCCGTGAATTCCCCAGGTTGGACCACGACCTGCCTCGATAGGACTACGTCGCCGCGGGCGTCAGCAACATACTCCAAACTACCGAACATGATGACATAATTCGGGGCAAAGGTGTCGATCTGTCCTAGACGACCACTGGGGGCGGTGTGTAATACCATGCTGTCGAAGGCAAAAAGCTGGCCGGTGACGAAAGCGCCATCGCAGCCGACGCTGCTATCGAACTGCGGATGATCCATCGGTCATGATGATCACACAACAAGCTCTCAATGGAAGCATCAATGTCGGTGTCAACACAGGCAGATCTTGGGTAGGGGGGCCCGAGCTGTGAGATTGGAAAATGGTAGCAGGAGACGAAGAACACGAGGCTTTTACCCAGGTTCGGTCCCGATTAATGGAGGTAAAACCCTACGTCTTACTCTTGTTGTATTGATGTTGTAGAGATTACACAGTTGATCTACCTCGAGATCGTGGATTTGTGGTCTAAACCCTAGGGGTATGATGTTGTGTATAAATATCCTCTACAGACTAAACCCCACGGTTTATATAGGCACCGGGGGTATCTAGGGTTACACGAATGTCGGTTATCACCTATGCACTATATGCCGAATGGAATCCTTCTCCCTTGGAGCGCACATCAAGTCTTCAGCAGAATCCTAGATGCACACGCCTCATGCCACAGCCTCCAAAGTCCTTCCTCTAGGGTGGGCCCCCAGCCCGGCCCATCAACTAGCCCAACTCGGCTGGGACCCCCTAGTCCAGGACTCCCTGAGCGATGCCTTGCCCCCGCCTCCACCTCCGTCGCACGCGCTGCCTGCCCCTGCAGCCGGTGCCGACCGCGATGACTACCCCTGCCAAGATACGACCTACGTCATCTTCACCTTCGAGGATGACAACAAGCATAGCCAGCGCACGCGTGCGCAGGAGGTCAACATCGTCGTCCTTTCAGCCCCCTAGTACATGCACCGGTTGGAGAAACCCATCACCAGGGGACGTGAGGACCACCCGACTGTGGTACCCACTGTCACGCCCAAAATGCGGTACTATCCTCAGGCCGGCTCGAGGGCCTCGATAAGGATAGAAGCGCATTTTGGGTCGCTTCACAAGAATGGAAATCGTCACAATACATGTAAAGAAGAGATGAGTATATGGAGTTGGCTTACACTCGCCACATGCTACAACATAAATATCTCAACACATCAATACATTACAATCATCATACAGAAGAGCAGGATCCGACTATGGATGAAATCAAATGAAAAATAAGATGACGTCCAGCCTTGCTAATCCCAGGCTGCCGGCCTAGAACCCATCCTATGATCGACGAATAAGAAGAAACTCCAAATAGAACAATCATCGCGCTCACGTCAAAGCATCGCTTTACCTGTACCTGCATCTGTTGTTGTAGTGATCTATGTGCCACAGGGTCTCAGCAATGTCATTTCCAAGGGTATCAAGACTAGTAAAGCTTAATGGGTGAGGTATGGTTAAGTGGTGAGGTTGCAGCAGCGCTAAGCTTTTTATCTGGCTAACTTGCGAGTACAAGAATAAGAAGAGTGATCTATGCATAACGGACGTGAACTAGTAATGATCAAGAAGTGATCCTGAACACCTACTTACGAGTCAAACATAACCCCACCGTGTGCCCTTCTTGGTTCAAACATCACAAAAAGAGATAGTCACGGTTACGCACACGATTCGTGTATTTTAATTGACTTTGCTTCAAGTTTGCTATAATCGGGTGTTAAACAATTTCCAAGTTGCCACATAACCACGTGCACGACTCTCAGAAAGATTTAACCCTCCAGGGGTGCTCCAACTCATCCATCACAAACTAGCCACAAGCTGCGGTGGAAAACCTCAACCGCGGTATAGCCCGTAGTATCCTCGGAATCCCAGTGCACAAGACGTTCGTTAAGGGTAAAACAAATCCAGCAAGGCCGCCCGACGTGTCGACGAACCCGATAGGAGCTGCGTATCTCGTTCTCAGGACACGACCGGATGGGTCTAGCTAAGGGTTAAACCAATCCTCGAGTTTCCTTGTGGCGGCCCTGCAGGCAGCCCATTTGGGACCAACACCATCAACACTGACCCCCCTATATTATGTTAAATTAAATCCATGGGTTCATGACACCCTATGCATTAATAAAGGTGTTCAGTATTATTATGTTTGCAAATTTTAGTACCAATGTTGGTCCTTGCCGGAAGAGTTTTATCCCAAAACAAAAATCAAGAGGGTCCCCAAACAACCCCAAGCATGTTAGGAGCGCTCAATATGGAACATAACACCGGTACTCGAAACTAGGGCGGCAAGAGTGGAACAAAACACCAGGCAAAAGCCCGAGCCTTCCACCCTTTACCAAGTGTATAGATGCATTAATTAAATATGTGATATCCCAAATATATCCATGTTATCACAAGGAACAACCTGCACCTGCAACTAGCAATGCTATAAGAGGTGGCTGAGCAAGTGACAACATAGCCAAACAACGGTTTGCTGGGAAGGTGGAGGGTTAGAGGCTTATCATGGCATTTTTGGGAGGCTTGACAAACAAGTGGTAGGAAGAGAGACATAGAGATAGAAATGAGACAACTAGCAAAGCAATGATAGTAGTGGTATCCAAGGAAATGATCATCTTGCCTGAAATCCCGCTTGGAACAAGATCGAATCCGTGAAGTAGTCGAACCAACGTAGTCGAACGAATCCTCACACTCTAAAACAGTTTCGGAACTCTAGCGAAGAGAAGCAATCTGGAAACAAACAAATGACATGTTAGACACCACAACATAATCATGACATGATGCACAAACAATTATGATGCATGTCCAGTTTAAATGTGCGAGGCATGGCAAGCACAACAAACAACTACTACACATTAAGTGAAGTTCAATATGCAACGAGTTTCATATTGATGAAACTCCACGTTCAAATATTTAGTTCACTCCCATTTAATTACACGACAAGTTTAAATGTTGTTAAACATGGCAAGAGGTGAGGCTTAAATAAACTATCTATCTAGGCATTTTAAATGAGGTCGGAAACAACTTATAGTATTTTTGAAATGACCCCATATGCAAATTATGAATTTGGTCTAGATCTAAACTAAACATATTTTATATTTATTAAACATTAAAATAAAGTGCACCATGTGATTCTACACGTTATTCTAGGTGATTTACATATATATCATTCAAAACGGAGCTACAGCCTAAAAGAAACCAACACAAGATTAGCATGTCATGAATGCAAAATGCATGCAAACAACAACCACAAACATTTAAATCATGGATGCAACAAAATATTAAGAAACTACATAAAATTCTAGGCAAGTTTCATGTACAACATGTTCAAAACGGAGCAACGGTTCAACAATTACAATCAACTCAAGTTCTAGTTATAATCTGTCCAAATTAGGAACATAGCAATTTGCAACCATCAAAACAACAAGCTACAAGAATCTAAAATGCACAAACAAGACATGGGGCAGTAGTATGTTATATGCACTTCATTTCATCAAAAGGGATCATGGTGAAAAGAGTCATGGATTAATTGCTAGGATGCTGACAACATGTCTAGAAAATATAGCAGATTAGGACTTAGTGAAAATCACAGATTTTCACAAACAGATTTAACATGAAGGCATATTCATAGAAATAAATATATATGCTACAAAACTTTTCATGGCATGAAAATGTACAATATGGTAGTTGACATAATGGACTTTATTTCATTCAACATGAGCACGATCAAAATATGCCCAGAAACATGGCTAGAAATCAACACAAAAAGGCTATCTGAAACTAACACAATCTCAGACTTGGTGAAAATAACAGGGTGCAAGAGCAGCAATTTTTAATAGGTAGGCATGTTTGACAACAGACATTAATATGATGCAAAACCTATTCATGAAAGCTAATGGCATAACATGATAGTCCACAACATGTTTTGAAAAAATTCCAAGTGAGCAACAACAAAGGGGTTATAGATCAATGGCTATTCACAAGACAAAACAACAAGTTGCAAAACAATTTTTAGACAAAGATTTTGACAGCTCGAAATCAGCAACATTATGTAGGCATATTTGCAAGGGGAAAACAGTAGCATAACAAGCATTTCTAGGCATGGAAAAAGTACTAGCAGCAAGTAGACATGACATACTTCAATTTACTCCATTGGCACAAGTTCAAAGGAGGCATGGATTTGATGCAATCATCAAGCAAAGTTTGATTAAAATAATAGTTTTCAACAGTTTATTCATGAAGCAATTTTGCAATAGATATTTAAGCATGTAGATGATTCCTATTATGCATCCAAATGATACCATCATGTAGAGCACATTGAGTAGATGAATTTTCATATATAGATCACTCACATATGATGAACAGATTGAGCGCTACAAGCACCACAAATGCCTATATGATGAAATTCACAGACGAGAAGGACTTGGCCATTTTAGCACTGTTCGTCGGGTAGGCTAAATAGTGAATGTTCACAGGATAGACAAACGGTGCACGTTCACAGAACAGTCTTAAACGACGAACAGGCAGGGCTTAAAGGGTTCTTACCAGATGGGCCTTTGAGCCCGTTGGCGCTGCTAGGCCTTGCGGTGGGCATGGCCCACATGGGTGGTTGAGGTGGACCGGGCCGGAAGAGCTGAGCCTGGCCCACGAGGCGGCGAGCGGACATCGTCCCCGTCCTCCTGCTCACGCCCGAGCAGAGGGCGGCGGCGGCGGGGCTAGATCCGGTCGGCCCTTGCCGGATTCGGCCACGATGGGCACGGGGACGGCCGAGAATGGCACGGGGCAGTCGAGGGGAGGCCAGCGATCAGGCTTGGTAGGTGCGGCAAGCGAGGGTGGTGCCTCGAGCTCCTTGGCGGCGGAGCTGCGGGCTCGCGGTGAGGTGGCGCGGCGGTGGGGCTGCGCTGGGCGCCAGCGGTTGCTCCTGCTCTGGCAAGGTTCACCGGCGGGGAGGTGAGGCAGAGCGCCGGGCGTGAGGCGGGGCGGCTCAGGAGGGCGCTCGGGTGCGGCGCGCCATGGCTGCGGGCGGAGGCGAGCTTCGGCCCCGGGCAGGCTGGCGGCGGCGCCAGATGGGCTTGGTGGGCCGCACGCGGGCTCGGGCTGGCCGCGACGCTGGAGGAGAGAGGAGGCTTGCCAAGTGGCGGCTGGAGGAGTGGAGGAGGCTGGCGGCGGTGCGGATTTCGATGCATGGGGGGCTAGGTTGCCCAAAAATGGCAAGGTAGGTCTCCTTAAATAGGAAAGGGCTCTAGGTTAGTGGATTTTGCCCGTTTTCGGACCATTTCATCTTGATCGGATGGTCTGAAACGGTTGGGTAGGCTAGGTGGGATGGTGGGCTGTGTAGATGGGATTGGTGGGAATGAGTGGTAAGTTTTTGTGGCCCGACACCTGGTTTTAGACACCGAAAACGTCTGTGGTTTTACCGGCTATAGTGTCGCTATAGGTTTATTTGTTGGGGTATCAAACGGCCTTCGAATGCGACGAAATTTGGTAGGCAGTCTATCAACAATATATTAAGACCGCACACCAAACTTCAACCCATTCCGAGAAAGTTTTATATGCACTTTTGAAAACAATATTTTTATGATGTCGCGGGCATGTGCAGGTGTGTTTGGTCTTGAAACGGTCAACGATGAGAACGGGAAGAACCGTCAACTACGACAGATGCAAGTTTATAAAAATGACGGCGACGGAGTGCTGATGCAATGCGAATGAGGCGACGATGAATGCAACAAACAAATAAATCACACGGCGAAACTCGAAATATCTGGAAGGCATCTGTCGCGTCAGTCTCGGGCTGTTAGACCCACGCCGGGTGGCTACACGTTGGTCCTCAACCCCACCTTCGTTTTCGATCGGTACACTTGCCACTTCTTGCGGGTGCTCATCGATGGTGGTAGTAGCATCAACATCCTCTACCGCGACACGATGGAGAAACTGGGCATCGAGGAAGCCCAGCTCCAGCGGAGCCGGACGGTGTTCTACGTCATCGTGCCCGGCCTCTCTTGCTCCCCGATCGACAAGATCAAGCTGGACGTCCTATTCGGCTCGGCGAAGAATTTCTGCCACGAGCCAATCTGGTTTGAGGTGGTCGACCTGGCCAGCCCCTACCATACGCTCATGGGTCAGCCCGCCCTGTCCAAGTTCATGGAAGTCCCCCACTATGCCTACCTGAAGATGAAATTGTCAGGCCCCAAGGGCATCATCACCATCAGCGGCGACTACAAGAAGTCCACCGAGTGCGCTTTGGCCGGCTCCAAGCTGGCCGAGTCCCTCGTTATCCCCGAAGAGCGACGTCAGATCGACCGGCTTGTGACCACGGCACGCGAGCAGCCGTCCATGCCCGAGCCCAAGCTGAAGCGGTCGGCTGGGGATACCCAGTTCCAGCTGGCAACCAGCAAGGACACCAAGAGGGTCCCGCTCAACCCGGCTGACCCTAGCAAGTACGTCGTGGTTGAAGCCAGCCTCGACAACAAATAGGAAAGCGAGCTCGTCAACTTCCTTTGTGAGAATCAGGATATCTTTGCATGGTCCCCCAAAGACATACCGTGTGTTCCGAGGAAGTTCGTCGAGCACTTTCTACACGTCTGACCGGATGCCAAGCCGGTCAACCAGCCGCTTCGCCGCTTCTCCGAAAACCATCAGTGAAGAAATCGCCCGGCTGTTCGCAACCGGCTTCATCACGGAAGTCTTCCACCCGGACTGGCTAGCCAACCCAGTCCTGGTGCTCAAGAAGAACAAGACAAGGCATGCCCCAAGGACCCTTTTGCTCTGCCCTGTATCGATCAAGTCATCGATTCCACGGCTGGCTGCGAGCTACTGTCCTTTCTGGATGCCTACTCAGGCTATCACCAGATTAGGCTAAATTCGGCAGACCGGATCAAGACAACTTTCATCACCCCCTTTGGGACGTTCTGCTACATCACCATGGCGTTCGGCTTGAAAAATGTCGGCGCCACCTTTTTGTGTTGCATGCCGTGATGCCTCTACAGGTAGCTTGGACACAACGTGCATGTCTACATGGAAGACGTTGTGGTCAAGACCAAGGAAAGATGCACCTTCCTGGATGATCTCGGAGAGACGTTCGTGAGCCTGCGAGTTTGAAATCGGCAGAACCCGGAGAAGTGCGCGTGCGGCGTGTTGGCCGGTCCAACTCCTCGGTTTCCTCGTTTTCGAGCGGGGGATCGAGGAAAACCCGAAGAAGATATGGGCCATCGAGCGCATGGCCAAGCCATATACTCTAGCTGGCGTCTAGAAGATCACCGGCTATCTAGCCTCGCTTAGCAGGTTCATAAGCCGGCTGGGGGAGAAGGGGCTCCCTTTGTACCGGCTACTCAAGAAGGCAGACGAGTTCGACTGGACCCCGCAGGCGGACGGGGCCTTCCATGACCTCAAGCGCACGCTCTCCACCATGCCCGTCCTGGCCGCGCCAGCTGACAAGGAGCCCATGCTGCTCGACATCGTAGCTACCAGTCGGGTGGTCAGTGTCATCATGGCTGTCGAGCGGCTAGAGTCGGGCCACGCGTAGCCCGTCCGGCGGTCGGTTTACTACTTGAGCAAGGTATTGTCCACCTCGAAGCATAACTACGCCCACTACCAAAAGATGTGCTACGACGTGTTCCTATCAGCTTGGAAGCTCAAACCCTATTTCTAGGAGCACCCCATTATGGTGGTGAGCATTGGACCCCTCAAGGAGATCATGGGCAACCGGGACGCGGCCGACCGGAACGCCAAGTGGGCCATAGAGCTGGCCGACCACCACATCACGTACGAGCCCTGCACGGCCGTCACAAACCAGGCCTTGGCAGATTTCCTGGTTGACTGGGTGAAGACAGAGTATCTCCCGCCACCACCGGATTCCACTCACTGGCGCATGCACTTCGACGGTTCAAAGATGCGCACCGGCTTGGGAGTCGGCATCGTCCTCACCTCCCCCAAGGGGACCGTCTACAGTACGTCATGCAGCTCCGCTTCGCCGCCTCAAACAACGTGGTGGAGTACGAAGCGGTCACCCATGGCCTCCGACTGGCCAGGGAGATCGGCATCCGGCGCATCCTGTGCTTCGCCAAGTCCGACCTGGTGGTGCAGCAAGTCACTGGCGAGTGGGACGCCAGGGACATGAACATGGCCAGCTACCAGTTCCTGGTCCAGCAACTTATGGGCGGTTTCGAGGGTTGTGACTTCCATCATATCCCTCGAGCCGGTACCGAGGCTGTAGACATGCTCGCCAAGAGTGGCTCCACCCGACAGCCCATTCCAGTCGGCGTCTCCCTCGAGCACCTGCGCAAGCCCTCCCCGGACTCTGAGTTTATCTTCATCCCAGCCGACCCGGGAACCTCCGGCTCCGTCCCGGGGATTACCGACCCCGCCCCAGGGCTGCATGACCCGGCTCGGGGACTGCTACTCCACCCCCGGGGGCTGTCGGCTCCGGCTCGGGGGCTGTCGGTCTTAGTGCTGCTCCCTCAGTCCCGGGAGCTGTTGGCTCCGGTGAAAGGACGTGGATGTCGCCTAGAGGGGGGGTGAATAGGGGCTTTAAAATAATTATGATTTAGGCTTGAAAAAATGCGGAATAAAACTAACGTTTAATATGTCAAGCACAAAACCGAAAAAACTATGCTCACCTATGTGCACCAACAACTTATGCTAAGCAAGATAAACAACTAAGTGATAGCAAGATATATAGCAGGAAACAATATGGCTATCACAAAGTAAAGTGCATAAGTAAAGAGCTCGGGTAAGAGATAACCGAGGCACGTGAAGACGATGATGTATCCCGAAGTTCACACCCTTGTGGATGCTAATCTCCGTTTGGAGCAGTGTGGAGGCACAATGCTCCCCAAGAAGCCAATAGGGCCACCGTAACCTCCTCATGCCCTCGCACAATGCAAGATGCCGTGATTCCACTAAGGGACCCTTGAGGGTGGTCACCGAACCCATACAAATGGCAACCCTTGGGGGCGGTCACCGAACCCTTACACTTTGGCAACCCTTGGGGGCGGTCACCAGTACCCGTACAAATTGCTCGGGGCAATCTCCACAACCTAATTGGAGACCCCGACGCTTGCCCAGAGCTTTACACCACAATGATTGAGCTTCGAGACACCACCAACCTTCTAGGGCGCCAAGGCACCCAAGAGGAACAAGATCTAGGGTGCTCAAACACCCAATAGTAATAAGCTTCTCAAACTTCACTTGCACGTATCACCATGGAGAAGTCAAACCTATGCACCAAATGCAATGGCAAGGGCACATGAAGTGCCCAAGTCCTTCTCTCCCAAATCCCACCACAACAACTAATGCTATGGAGGAAAATGAGAGGAAGAACGAAGAAGAACACGAAGAACTCCAAGATCTAGACCCAAGGGGTTCCCCCCACATAGAGGAGAAAGTGATTTGTGGAAATGTGGATCTAGATCTCCTCTCTCTTTTCTGTCAAGAACTAGCAAGAATCATTAGAGGGATTGAGAGTTAGCAAGCTCGAAGAAGGTCAATAATGGGGGGCAAACACGAGCTCAAAGGATAGGGACCATTGGGGAAGAAGGCCCCCTTAAATAGGCACCCCCCTCGAATCCAACCGTTATGCCCACAAGTCGTGCACAAGTGGTACTACCGCTCGGGGGAGCGGTACTACTGCTTAGCACGGTCAAAATAGCCAAACAAGACAGAAAAACATGAGTGGTAGTTCTGCTAGAGGTAGTACCGCTCGGGGGAGAGGTAGTGCCGCTTGAGAGGTAGTACCCCTCAGGGGAGAGGTAGTACCGCTTGAGAGGTAGTACCGCTCGGGGGAGAGGTAGTACCGCTTGAGAGGTACTACCGCTCAAGTGGCGCGGCACCCCGGACATGTCCGGTGCCCCGCGTCGGGAGCCAGAGCCACCCAGCGGTACTACCGCTCCAAAGCAGCGATACTACCGCCTGAGAAAGAAACTGCCATAACTTTCGCATACGAGCTCCGAATTAAGCAAACTCAAGCTTGTTGGATAGAGGACGGCAAGAGCTATCCAACAACGACAGTATATGGACAGCTATCCAACAACGACAGTATAATTTGAATTGAGCAAACTCGAGCTATATTAAGAAGGGGCAGTATAAAAATGCCAATGATATAGAGATGTGAAACCTCTATGAATGAAGAACCGGCAAAAACTCCAACATCAAAAACATCATAGAAGATGCATATGGACACTATTTTCGATGAACTCGAGCTTGTCATGAAGATGACCATGAGCTCTAAAACTCACAAAGAGAAACACCAAACAACAACCAAGAAAGATGATGCAAGGACGCAAATGGTTTGAGCTCTCAACGAACGATACGATCAAGCTACTCACTTGAGAGCCGCCCCCTTGATAGTATGGCAATCGATCCTATAACCCGGTCTCCCAACTACCACCATGAGACTGGTAAAATAGAAAACCTATCAAGGGCAAACCTATACCTTGCACATAGTCCACTTGAGCTTGATGATGACGATCCTGACTTCCTCAAGATGGACCGCCTTTCTTGATTGCGTTGGCTCGATGAAGACTAGTTGATTGCTCCCCCATACTCCACTATGGGTGATCCACTCTTTGGCACATCTTCACAAGTCCATTGTCACCACAATGGACGACAAGCTTCAAGCCTGATCTCTTCGTGACGCTCCACTTGAACTTGCACACCGCAATCTTGATGACGATCACCACTTGATGTCATCCTCCATGGGTTGTATGAGATATTCCTCTTTACGCAAGCCCATGGAAACATAATTAACCCCACATAGAAATGTCATGTAGACCATGGGTTAGTACACAAAGCGTAATGGACAATGCTTGCCATACCATGGGATCACTTGATCCCTCTCGACACATCTTGTACGCTTTGTATGTTGATCAACTTGATTCACTCTTTGACTTAGTCTTGATAAACCTTGTATCTTATCTTCTCTCTTCATAAAGATGATGTCTTGAAGGTAAACATGAATGCTCACACAATCTTATTCTTCTTCAAGACATGCTTGCAATAAGCTCAACTCTCACAAGACCAATCTTTGGATAAAACCTTGAATACCACCATGGTCACCATATAAACTCCTTGAAACCAACAGATGGACTTCAAGAAGTGCCTATGGACAAATCCTTCGAATATAACAAAAGGAAACCATTAGTCCATAGGGATTGTCATCAATTACCAAAACCACACATGGATAAATTGTTGGGGAATGTTGCATGAGAAACAAATTTTTTTCCTACGCACACGCAAGATCTATCCATGGTGATGAGCATCTACGAGAGGGAGAGTGGATCTACATACCCTTGTAGATCGCTAAGCGGGAAGCGTTAAGAAACGCGGTTGATGTAGTCGAACGTCTTCGCGATCCAAATCGCCGAGCGTCCCGCGATCCAATCACGATCTAGTACCGAACGGACGGCACCTCTGCATTCAGCACACGTACATCTCGATGACGATCTCCACCTTCTTTATCCAGCAATAGGGAGCAGAGAGGTAGATGAGTTCTCCGGCAGTGCGACGGCGCGGCGGCGGCGGTGGTGGAACTATTCCAGCAGGGCTTCGCCTAAGCACTGCTGAAAAACTAGAGGACTTGATCTATCGGGAGAGAGGGCTGCACTATGGACTTTTTGGGTTGAAGTGCTTTTGCCCTCTCTCCCTCTAGTATATATAGGAGGGAGGGGAGGGGCTGGCCAGCCGAAATCTCCTCCTAGGAGTCGGCCGCAAGGAGGAGGAGGTGGAGGACTCCACCTCCAATCCTACTCCTAGTAGGATTCCTTCCCTTCCCCCACTAGGACTTTCCTTTCCCTCAGGCCCAGCCACATAGGCCTTATTGGGCTGGCCGCCCAGCCCACCAGGGGCTGGTGCGCCACCCTCAGGTCCATGTGACCCACTTGGGGTGTGGTGGGCCCACTTGGTGGACCCCCGGAACCCATTCTTCACTCCCGGTACACTGCCGGAAATGTTCGAAACTTTTCCGGAGTTCAAAGACCAACTTCCTATATATCAATCTTTACCACCAGACCATTCCGGAGTTCCTCGTGACGTCCGGGATCTCATCCGGGACTCCGAACAACCTTCGGTCACCACCATACATAACTCTATACTACTGAAACGTCACCGAACCTTAAGTGTGCAGACCCTGCGGGTTCGAGAACTATGTAGACATGACCGAGACACCTCTACGGTCAATAACCAATAGCAGGACCTGGATGCCCATTTTGGTTCCTACATATTCTATGAAGATCTTTATCGGTTGAACCTCTATGTCAAGGATTCAGTTAATCCCGTATGCTGTTCCCTTTGTTCTTCGGTATGTTACTTGCCCGAGATTCGATCGTCGGTATCTCTATACCTAGTTCAATCTCGTTACCGGCAAGTCTCTTTACTCGTTCCGTAATACAAGATCCCGTGGCTAACTCCTTAGTCACATTGCTTGCAAGGCTTAGTGTGATGTTGCATTACCGAGTGGGCCCCGAGATACCTCTCCGTCACATGGAGTAACAAATCCCAGTCTTGATCCATGCCCACTCAACAGACACCTTCGGAGATACCTGTAGAGCATCTTTATAGTCACCCAGTTACATTGCAACGTTTGATACACACAAGGCACTCCTCCGGTGTCAGTGAGTTTACATGATCTCATGGTCATAGGAACAGATACTTGACATGCAGAAAACTATAGCAATAAACTGACACGATCATATGCTACGTTCATAGTTTGGGTCTTGTCCATCACATCATTCTCCCAATGATGTGATCCTGTTATCAAATGACATCTCATGTCTATGGCTAGGAAACCTTGACCATCTTTGATCAACAAGCTAGTCTACTAGAAGCATACTAGGAACACAGTGTTGTCTATGTACCCACACATGTATCGGTGTTTCCAATCAATACAATTATAGCATGGATAATAAACGATTATCATGAACAAGGAAATATAATAATAACTACTTTTATTATTGCCTCTAGGGCATATTTCCAACAGTCTCCCACTTGCACTAGAGTCAATAATCTAGCTCACATCACTATGTGATTTACATTGTAATGAAGCTAACACCCATACAGTTCTGGTGTTGATCATGTTTTGCCCTTGGAAGAGGTTTAGTCATCGGATCTGCAACATTCAGATCCGTGTGCACTTTGCAAATATTTATGTCGTCCTCCTTGATGTAATCGCGGATGGAATTGAAACGTCTCTTTATGTGTCTGGTCCTCTTGTGAAACCTTGGTTCCTTGGCTATAGCAATGGCACCAGTGTTGTCACAGAACAGAGTCACTGGGTTTAGTGCACTAGGCACTACTCCAAGATCTTTCATGAACTCCTTCATCCAGACACCTTCCTTCGCCGCCTCCGAGGCAGCGATGTACTCCATTTCGCATGTAGAATCAGCTACCACGCTTTGCTTGGAACTGCACTAGCTTACTGCACCCTCATTGAGAATAAATACGTATCCGGTTTGCGACTTAGAGTCATCCGGATCAGTGTCAAAGCTTGCATCGACGTAACCCTTTACGACGAGCTCTTGATCACCTCCATAAACGAGAAACATGTCCTTAGTCCTTTTCAGGTACTTCAGGATATTCTTGACCGCCGTCCAGTGTTCCATTCCTGGATCACTTTGAAACCTTTCGGCCATACTTATGGCAAGGCTGACATCGGCTCTTGTGCACATCATAGCATACATGTTAGAGCCTATGGCTGAAGCATAGGGGACGACACTCATCTTTTCTCCATCTTCTGTAGGCACTGGGCATTGAGTCTTACTCAACTTCACACCTTGCAACACAGGCAAGAACCCCTTCTTGGACTGATCCATTTTGAACTTCTTCAAAACTTTGTCAAGGTATGTGCTTTGTGAAAGTCCTATTAAGCGTCTCGATCTATCTCTATATATCTTGATGCCTAATATGAAAGCAGCTTCTCCTAGGTCCTTCATTGAAAAACTCTTGTTCAAATATTCCTTTACGCTTTCCAACATTTCTATATTGTTTCCAATCAGCAATATGTCATCCACATATAATATTAGAAATGCTATAGAGCTCCCACTCACTTTCTTGTAAATACAAGCTTCTCCGTAAACTTGTATAAACCCGAACGCTTTGATCACCTCATCAAAGCGAAGATTCCAACTCCGAGATGCTTGCACCAGTCCATAAATGGATCGCTGGAGTTTGCAAACTTTGTCAGCATTCTCTGGATCGACAAAACCTTCTGGTTGCATCATATACAACTCTTCCTTAAGGAAACCGTTAAGGAACGCTGTTTTGACATCCATCTGCCAAATTTCATAGTCGAAAAAGGCAGCTATTGCTAACATGATTCTGACGGACTTAAGCATCGCTACGGGTGAGAAGGTCTCATCGTAGTCAACTCCTTGAACTTGTGAAAAACCCTTTGCCACAAGTCGAGCTTTATAGACGGTGACATTACCGTCCGCGTCCGTCTTCCTCTTAAAGATCCATTTGTCCTGAATGGCCTTACACCCTTAAGGTAATACTTCCAAAGCCCATACTTTGTTTTCATACATGGATCCCATCTCGGATTTAATGGCCTCTAACCATTTCTCGGAATCCGGGCCCATCATCGCTTCTCCATAGCTCGTAGGTTCATCGTTGTTCAACAACATGACCTCTAAGACAGGGTTGCCGTACCACTCTGGAGCAGTACACGTCCTTGTAGACCTACGAGGTTCGATAGCAACTTGATCCGAAGCTTCATGATCATCATCATTAACTTCCTCTTCAACCGATGTAGGCTCTACAGAAACATCTTTCTGCGCTGTGCTACTCTCAGGTTGAAGTAAAGGTTCAACAACCTCATCAAGTTCTATCTTCCTCCCACTCAATTCTTTCGAGAGAAACTCTTTCTCAAGAAATGTTCCGTTTTTGGCGACAAACACTTTGCCTTCGGATCTGAGATAGAAGGTATACCCAACTGTCTCTTTTGGGTATCCTATGAAGATGCATTTCTCCGCTTTGGGTTCTAGCTTTTCAGGCTGAAGCTTTTTGACATAAGCATCACATCCTCAAACTTTAAGAAACGACAACTTTGGCTTCTTGCCAAACCACAGTTCATATGGCGTCGTCTCAACGGATTTCGATGGTGCCGTATTTAAAGTGAATGCAGCTGTCTCTAATGCATAACCCCAAAACGAAAGTGGCAAATCGGAAAGGGACATCATAGATCGCACCATATACAATAAGGTTCGATTACGACGTTCGGACACACCATTACGCTGTGGTGTTCCAGGCGGTGTCAATTGTGAAACAATTCCACACTGTCTTAAGTGACTGCCAAACTCATAACTCAGATATTCTCCTCCTCGATCAGATCGCAGGAATTTAATCTTCTTGTTATGATGATTCTCAACTTCACTCTAAAATTGCTTGAACTTTTCAAATGTTTCAGACTTGTGTTTCATTAAGTAAATATACCCATATCTACTTAAGTCATCAGTGAAGGTGAGAAAGTAACGATAACCACCGCGCGCCTCAATGCTCATCGGACCGCACACATCAGTATGTATGATTTCCAACAAGTCACTTGCCCGTTCCACTGTACCAGTGAACGGGGTTTTAGTCATCTTGCCCATGAGGCATGGTTCACATGTGTCAAGTGATTCAAAATCAAGTGACTCCAAAAGTCCATCAGCATGGAGCTTCTTCATGCGTTGTACACCAATATGACCTAAACGACAGTGCCACAAGAAAGTGGTATTATCATTATCAATTGTACATCTTTTGGCATCAATGTTATGAACATGTGTATCATCACTATCGAGATTCAATAAGAATAAACCCCTCACATTGGGTGCATGACCATAAAAGATATTACTCATATAAATAGAACAACCATTATTCTCTGATTTAAATGAGTAACCATCTCGCAATAAACAAGATCCAGATATAATGTTCATGCTTAACGCAGGCACTAAATAACAATTATTCAGGTTCATCACTAATCCCGATGGTAATCGAAGAGCGAGCGTGCCGACGGAGATCACATCAACCTTGGAACCATTTCCCACGTGCATCGTCACTTTGTCCTTTGCCAGTCTCCGTCTATGCCACATTTCCTGTTTTGAGTTGCAAATGTGAGCAACCGCACCGTTATCAAATACCCAGGCACTACAACGAGAGTTGGTAAGGTACACATAAATAACATGTATATCATATATACCTTGTTTGTTGTTGGCCGCCTTCTTGTCAGCCAAATACTTGGGGCAGTTCCGCTTCCAATGACTAGTTCCCTTGCAATGAAAGCACTCAGTTTCTGGCTTGGGTCCAGCCTTGGGTTTCTTCACGGGAGGGGCAACTGCTTTGCCACTCTTCTTGGAGTTACCCTTCTTACCCTTGCCATTCTTCTTGAAACTAGTGGTTTTATTGACCATCAACACTTGATGCTCCTTCTGAATCTCAGACTCAGCGACTTTCAACATCGCAAACAGCTCGACGACTGACTTGTTCATCACGTGCATGTTATAGTTCAACACGAAGCTCTTGTAGCTAGGTGGCAATGATTGAAGAACTCTGTCAGTGATCGCCTCTGCTGGAAGGGGCATCCCCAACTCAGCTAGATGTGTGGAATACCCAGACATTTTGAGTATGTGTTCACTGACAGACCCGTTCTCCTCCATCTTGCAGGCATAGAACTTATCGGAGGTCTCATACCTCTCGACCCGGGCATTATTCTGAAAGATAAACTTCAACTCTAGGAACATATCATATGCTCCATGACGTTCAAAATGTCTTTGAAGTCCCGGTTCTAAGCCATACAACATTGCACATTGAACCATTGAGTAATCATCAGAACGAGCCTGCCAGGCGTTCACAACGTCTGCAGACTCAACTGGAGCGGGTGGATCACCAAGCGGTGCATCAAGGACATAACCCTTTTGGGAAGCCGTAAGGATAATCCTTAGATTACGGGCCCAATCCACAAAGTTACTTCCATCATCTTTCAACTTAGCTTTCTCTAGGAACGCATTAAAATTCAAGGGTGCTACTGCGCGAGCCTTGATCTACAACATAAATTTTGCAAAAACAACTTAGACTATTGTTCAAGATAATGAGTTTAGTTAATCATATTACTTAAAAACACCCACTCAAATTGACATCCCTCCGGTCATTCGAGTGTCACATGATCCAAATCCACCAACGCAAGTCCGATCATCACGTGAGTTGAGGTGGTTTCAATGGTGAACATCTTCATGTTGATCATATCTACTATATGACTCATGTTCGACCTTTCGGTCTCTTGTGTTCTGAGGCCATGTCTGTACATGCTAGGCTCATCAAGTTTAACCCGAGTGTTCCGCACGTGCAACACTGGCTTGCACCCATTGTATGCGAACGTAGAGTCCATCACACCCGACCATCACGTGGTGTCTCGAAACGACGAACTTTCGCAATGGTGCACACTCGGGGAGAACACAATTTTGTCTTGAAATTTAAGTAAGGGATCACCTTATAATGCTACTGTCGTCCTAAGCAAAATAAGATACATAAAAGGATTAACATCACATGTAAATCATAAGTGACATGATATGGCCATGAACTTGTGCTTTTGATCTCCATCTCCAAAGCACCGGCATGATCTCCATCGTCACCGGCATGACACCATGATCTCCATCATCTTGATCTCCATCAACGTGTCGCCATGAGGTTGTCGTGCCAACTGTTGCTTCCACGACTATTGCTAACTCATAGCGATAAAGTAAAGCAAAACGGCGAAAATAATTAAAGACAACCCTATGGCTCCTGCCGGTTGCCGTACTCATCAACATGCAAGTCGTGATATTCTATACAATACATGATCATCTCATACATCACATATATCTCATCATGTAATTGGCCATATCACATCATAACATACCCTGCAAAAACAAGTTAGACGTCCTCTAATTGTTGTTGCATGTTTTACGTGGCTGCTACGGGTATCTAGCAAGAACAATTCTTACCTACGCAAAAACCACAACGGTGATACGCAAATTGCTATTCAACCTTCTAAAGGACCGCCTTTGTCAAATCCAATCCGACTAAAGTGGGAGAAACAGACACCCGCCAGCCATCTTTATGCAACGAAGTTACATGTCAGGTGATGGAACCGGTCTCTCGTAAGCGTACGAGTAATGTTGGTCCGGGCCGCTTCATCCCACAATACCGCCGAATCAATAAAAGACCAAGGGAGGAAGCAATCTGAATATCAACGCCCACAAACTCCTTTGTGTTCTACCCGTGATCTCATCTACACATAGACCTAGCTCAGATGCCACTGTTGGGGAACGTTGCATGGGAAACAAATTTTTTTCCGACGCACACGCAAGATCTATCCATGGTGATGAGCATCTACGAGAGGGAGAGTGGATCTACATACCCTTGTAGATCGCTAAGCGGGAAGCATTAAGAAACGTGGTTGATGTAGTCGAACGTCTTCGCGATCCAAATCGCCGAGCGTCCCGCGATCCAATCACGATCTAGTACCGAACGGACGGCACCTCCGCGTTCAGCACACGTACAGCTCGATGACGATCTCTGCCTTCTCGATCTAGCAAGAGGGAGCATAGAGGTAGATGAGTTCTTCGGCAGCACGACGGCGTGGCGGCGGCGGTGGTGGAACTGTTGCCTAAGCACTGCTGAAAACTAGAGGACTTGATCTATCGGGAGAGAGGGCTGCACTATGGCCTTTTTGGGTTGAAGTGATTTTTCCCTCTCTCCCTCTAGTATATATAGGAGGGAGGGGAGGGGCTGGCCGGCCGAAATCTCCTCCTAGGAGTCGGCCGCAAAGAGGAGGAGGTGGAGGAGTCCACCTCCAATCCTACTCCTAGTAGGATTCCTTCCCTTCCCCCACTAGGACTTTCCTTTCCCTCAGCCCCAGCTGCATAGGCCTTCTTGGGCCGGCCGCCCAGCCCACCAGGGGCTGGTGCGCCACCCTCAGGTCCATGTGACCCACTTGGGGTGTGGTGGGCCCACTTGGTGGACCCCCGGAACCCATTCTTCACTCCCGGTACACTGCCGGAAATGCCCGAAACTTTTCCGGAGTTCAAACACCAACTTCCTATATATCAATCTTTACCTCCGGACCATTCCGGAGCTCCTCGTGACGTCCGGGATCTCATCCGGGACTCCGAACAACCTTCGGTCACCACCATACATAACTCTATACTACCGAAACGTCACCGAACCTTAAGTGTGCAGACCATGCGGGTTCGAGAGCTATGTAGACATGACCGAGACACCTCTACGGTCAATAACCAAGATCAGGACCTGGATGCCCATATTGGTTCCTACATATTCTACGAAGATCTTTATCGGTTGAACCTCTATGTCAAGGATTCAGTTAATCCCGTATGCTGTTCCCTTTGTTCTTCGGTATGTTACTTGCCCGATATTCGATCATCGGTATCTCTATACCTAGTTCGATCTCGTTACCGGCAAGTCTCTTTACTCATTCCGTAATACAAGATACCGTGGCTAACTCCTTAGTCAGATTGCTTGCAAGGCTTAGTCTGATGTTGTATTACCGAGTGGGCCCCGAGATACCTCTCCGTCACACGGATTAACACATCCCAGTCTTGATCCATGCCCACTCAACAGACACCTTCGGAGATACCTGTAGAGCATCTTTATAGTCACCCAGTTACGTTGCAATGTTTGATACACACAAGGCACTCCTCCGGTATCAGTGAGTTTACATGATCTCATGGTCATAGGAACAGATACTTGACATGCAGAAAACTATAGCAATAAACTGACACGATCATATGCTACGTTCATAGTTTGGGTCTTGTCCATCACATCATTCTCCCAATGATGTGATCCTATTATCAAATGACATATCATGTCTATGGCTAGGAAACCTTGACCATCTTTGATCAACAAGCTAGTCTACTAGAGGCATACTAGGGACACAGTGTTGTCTATGTACCCACACATGTATCGGTGTTTCCAATCAATACAATTATAGCATGGATAATAAACGATTATCATGAACAAGGAAATATAATAATAACTACTTTTATTATTGCCTCTAGGGCATATTTCCAACATAAATGTGCTCTCACATCCGACCCGCCTGCACTGCCCCCAGCCGGCCCAACGGCAGCAGCCATCCTGACGTTGGTCACAACCCTGTCCAGGGCACAACGTTTCCTCACCTACCTCATGAGCGGAGAGCTGCCCGCAGACGAGGTTGAGGCCTGAAAAATCTAGTGCCATGCGTCCGCCTACACCATCAATGTAACAGCCCAAGACCGACGCTCCAGAATATTTCTGTTGCCTGCGTGTGATTCGTTTGTTTGTCGCATTCATCATCGCATCATTCGCATCATCCGCATTGCATCGGCACTCCGTTGCCATCAGTTTTCAAACTTGCATCCGTTCGTAGTTGCCGGTTCTCTCCGTTTTCGTCATTGACCGTTTTGAGACCAACCACACACGCACGCACCCGCGACACGGCAAATATATTGTTTTTTAAAAGTGCGTGAAAAATATTCTTGGATTGGGTCGAAAGTTGGCATGCGGTCTTGTTATATTGCAGGTAAACCACCTGCCAAATTTCATCGCAATCGGAGGTCGTTTGATACCCCAACGGACGACCGTAGCGGCACCGTCATCGGTTTAATTATCGGACATTTCGGTGTTTTAAAACGCGTGTCACAGGCCGCAACCTCCCTCTCTTCTTAGCCCACAACCAATCTACACAGCCCAACCAGCCCACCTAGCCCTCCACCCTGATCCGGTCGTCCGATGACAATCGTACGGTCGAAAAACGCCCTAAAAACCCTAACCCTAGCCAACATACTATAAATAGGAGCCTTCCCGTGCCCAAAATGGCCTCCCTAGCCTCCACCTCCCTCCTCCTCGGGATTCGCGCCTACAGCCACCGCCCCACCTCAGTTTCCGCGCCAGACCGCTCCACCGCCACCACTTGGCGCCGCCGCGGCCCGCCTCCCGGCCAACCCATGGCTGCCACGTCGTCCCCCTCAGTAGCCACGCAGCCCCAGCCACCGCAGGCCCGCGTGGCCCGAATCTGGCCCGCCCGGGCCCAGATCCGCCACCTATAGGATCACTAACAGTGTGTCTAGAGGGGGGTGAATAGACTACTAGCAGGAATTTAAAACCTAACCTTTTCCCAAGTTAATTGGTTGGCTGATTTTCACAATTATAGCAAGTCTAGCATACCCTACACATGCATGTCAACAAATATGGCAGCGGAAAGTAAAGACATTGCACGTGAAGTAAAGAGTTGAGATAGGGAGATCAAACGCATGAGGGACATGAAGATTTTTCCCGTGGTTCTGATAGGTGCTGCTATCGTACGTCCACGTTTATGGAGTCTTCAACCCACGGAGGGTAACGGTCGCGAGAGTCCACGGAGGGCTCCACCCATAAGGGTCCACGAAGTAGCAACCTTGACTATTCCATAACGGCTTCCGTCCACGAAGGACTAGCCTCACTATGGGTAGATCTTCATGAAGTAGGTGATCTCCTTGCCCTTACAAACTTCTTGGTTCTACTCCACAACACGAAGTAGGAGGCTCCCAAGCGACACCTAACTAATCTAGGAGGCACCACCCTCCAAAAGGTAATAGGCTCGGCAATTTCGATGAACTCCTTGCTCTTGTGCTTCAAGATGATAGACTCCTCAACACACAATCACTCTCTCACAGATTTGGTTATGGTGGAAGAGATTGATTTGGTGGAAAGCAACTTGGGGAGGCTAGAGATCAAGATTCATATGGTTGGAGTGGAATAGCTTGATCTCAACACAAGGGTAGGTGGCTCTCTCTCAGAAAATATGATGGGGCAAGTATGGAATAGTTCTGAGTGCTTCTCTTTCGAGTGGGTGGTGGTGAAGGGGTATATATAGACATCTCCAAAAATCCAACCGTTACACCTAAAGTGACCAACTCGGTGACACCGATGTGTGAATCTCGGTGGTACTGAAGTGACCAAAAGGTGACAACTTTTGAATCTCGGTGAGACCGATATATAAAACTCGGTGGTACCGATTAGGTGACCAACGGTCAGATTGCGCAACTCGGTGATGCCGATCCAACAAACTCGGTGGTACCGATTTTGTGAATCGAGGTAACAGAAAGTTGGCAACCCAAACTCGGTGGCACCGAAGTGGAATCGGTTGCACCGATGTGCTAGGGTTTGGCATGGGTCTATCTGAGTTTGATAATCGGTGGCACCGAGTGGAAAGTGTTGGTTGCACCGATTTTGGATATTTGACTTTGGACAGACTTTTGTGGAAGAGCTTGTGGGTGTTTTTGGTGACTATCACTTGTGCACGTGGAGCATCTTGTTCACCAACAGTACCTTACCCCCTTTTAATAGTATTGGCTTTCCTATGGACTCAAAGTGATTTCTCACAAAGTAAGATGTAGAGTCCTCTTGCTTGAAGCTTTGCCAATCCATTTCCTTTCATCTTGGGGTATTTCCACAATCTCCATAATCCTTTTGCCAACCCTCTCTATGGACTTCATCTGAAATACACTAGTTAAAAGTATTAGTCCAAGAGGCAATGTATGTTGTCATGAATTATCAAAACCACCAAGGGAGCATGTTGTGCTTTCAATCTCCCCCTTTTTGGTAATTGATGACAACATACAATCAAAGCTTCAAATAAATATATGCATGGATATAATGAAGACTTTGAGAGACACATGACTTAGACTTGCTCCCCCTAAATGTGTGCAATCCCTTTAAAGGGTAGTTGCTTTGGAATGCATGGACACACATATGGTTGAAGGGATGATATGAGTCATGTGTATCTTGGCTATATGCATCAAATATATATGAATGAGATGTATCCTTGTTCAAGACTTCACTCTTGCAAACAATATGTGCAAGAAGCAAGAGATCATCTTAATCAAAGATATGATGCACATACTTACCTTGAGTTCTTGAGCATTCTTGTAGTAGAAACACACTTGAGAAAACAATGTTAGGAAACACAAGAGTATTCTACCAATCAAAAAGGCAATAGAACTCAAAAGTACCAAGATATGGAGAACATATATAAGATAGTAATCCTTAAGATTGATATGTCTCCAAGATCATTTAGAGCATTCTTCCCTTAGATATGAAAATAGTAGATCATCCTCTCCCCCTGAATCTTAGCATGTAGATATTGGGATTGGATAGGGTAAGAAAAGTCTAACATGAGTAGTCAAATGAAATAAACACATTTTTCTCCCAAGCATATTTGTCTCCCCCTACTTTGGTATTCTCCCCTTGTCCATATAAGTATAAACTTTGATATTCCCCCCTTGATTATATCTACCCCTTTGCATAAGCATGTATCTCCCCCTTTAGCATTGAAGCTTTGGTATTTCTCCCCCTTTGGCATTAATTTCCAAAAAGGTCATACATAGGGTCAGATACATGGATCATTAATTAAGAAGGGATCCTTGAGAACAAGGGTCATTGAGTGTAGGGTTCACAGAAATGAGAATCGTAGATAGCATTAAAACTGAGGGAATCATGGAAAATAATTTCTCTCCCTTTGGCTGATCTGAGAGCTTGTAAGACTTCTCCTCCTTTGAGTTAGGGATCCTTGAATAAAGTTTCTCCCCCCCCCCCCCCTTTTTAATGAAGGGATCATCGAAGAATTGAATCCATGAACACTTCATGACGAAACTACTATAGTTTGAAGGGAGAGATGCGAGAATAATTTCAGTGCCAAACTATTTGGAAGATCGACACGCCTAGCGTCTTCAACCTTTGCATATACTCATACAATACGAGAACATGTTTTGAAGATCGACAAGTCTAGCGTCTTCAACCTTTGCATATGCTCATAAAATATGAGAACATGTTTTGTCACTAAATTATACTCGGTCATCTTGCAACCAAACAAGGGATATTAGATACCATATATCTTTTACTCATTGCTTGTTTCTGAAACAAAACTTTCAGCTCCTAGATTATCTCATAATCATCTCAATGCTCAAAACGATTTTGTAGATCGAGCTTTTATGGAGACAAGTATGACATTTACTAACTAGAATCATCGCTCTTTGATCAATCAACTTATTAATCTCATGGAGCAACTAAGGGTTACCAAAAGTTTGCAATAGGACTTAATCCTTTCTTGACATTCTTACAATACAGTACCAGTCCATAAAGTAACTTTCAGACCTAACAGTTTTCAATCTCAATTACCAAGCCTAGCGTGAAGGTAGATTACGGACACCATAACTACAACGATTAATGCAAAGACAATTTGACTATGTTCAGGATAATTGGTTCAAGTTAATCAAATTACTAGATGAACTCCCACTAAACTCAACATCCCTCATGGTTGGTTTAGTGACACACAATCCAATTCCACTACACCATGTCCGATCATCACGTGAGATGATGTAGCTTCAATGGTGAACATCAACATGTTGATCATATCATCCATATGACTTGTGTTTAACCTTTCTGTTCTTGTGTTTCAAGGTCATGTCTGTACATGCTAGGCTCGTCAAGTTAACCCAAGTATTTATGCACATGTAAAATTGGCTTACACCCATTGTATGTGAACGTAGAGTCTATCACACTCGATCATCACGAGGTGCTTCAAAACGACGAACTTTCGCAATGGTGCATACTAAGGGAGAACACCTCATCTTGATATTAATGTGAGAGGGATCATCTTATAATGCTACCGTCGCGATCTAAGCAAAATAATATGCATAATAGACAGACATCACATGCAAGAAATATGTGACATGATATGGCCTTTGTCTTATTGTGCTTTTGATCTCCATCTCCAAAGCACCGGCATGATCTCCATCATTACCAGCATGACACCATGATCTCCATCATCTCCAAGGTGTCGTCATGAAGTTGTCTCCGCCAACTATTGCTTCTACAACTATTGCTAACTCATAGCGATAAAGTAAAGCAATTACATGGCATTTAATGATTGACACGTGGGTCATACAATAATATTAAGACAACCCTATGGCTCCTACCGGTTGCTGTACTCATCGACATGCAAGTCGTGAACTTATTACAAAACATGATCATCTCATACATCACATATATTCAGATCACATCTTGGCCATACCACATCACATCACATGCCCCTGCAAAACAAAGTTAGACGTACTCTACTCTATTGTTGCAAATTTTACGTGGCTTCTACGGGTAACGTATTAAGATCGCATCTTACCTATGAAAGAACCACAATGTGGATACTCAAGTTGCTTATTAACCTTTCGGGGTGATTACTCAAGAAAGATCAAACATTTTTCAAGCCTCCTCCTTAACTTCGTTCAACGCGTGAACCCCATGTAGATCAGTATCTACAAGGCCTTCCGTTGCAAATCAAATTTAACTATAGAGGGAGAAACTGACACCCACCAGCCGCTTATGCAATACTAGTTACACGTCAAGCGCGGAACCGGTCTCTTGTGCGTGGACAAGTAAGGTTGGTCTGGGCCGCTTCAATCCCACCTTGCCACCAAATCCAAAAAACAACAAAGAAGGTAGCAACAAAAGGATCAACGCCCATAACAAAATTGTGTTCTACTTGTGCATAACATCTATGTAGATAACCTAGCTCTGATACCACTGATGAGGAACGTTGCATGTAAAATCAAAATTTTCCTACGTATTCACCCAAGAACGATCTACTAGATGGAAGCAGTGAGAGAGGGGAGTGTGTCTACATACCCTTGTAGACTGAAAGCGGAACGTTCAACAAACGTGGTTGATGTAGTCGTACTTCTTCACGATCCGATCCGATCTAGTACCGAACGTACGGCACCTCCGAGGTATCCACACGTGCAGCTCGATGACGTCTCCTCCTTCTTGATCCAGCAAGAAAGAGAAGGAGAGGTAGATGGGATCTGAACCATCACGATGACGTGGTGGTGGTGGTGGCAGCGGAACTCCGGCAGGGCTTCGCCAAGCGCTACCGGAACGAGGAGATGGAGCAACGGGAGGGAGAGGTGGCTAGGGTTGGATCGGTTCCAGCCCCCTGCGCCTCCCCACCTTTATATAGGCATGGGAGGGGCTGGTGGCTTGCCCTCCAAGCCCCTAGGGTCATTGGCCAAGGGAGGAGGAAGGAAATCCCTCCTTTCCTTCCCCACCGATTGCTATCCCACTTTTTTAGGAATCTTGATCTTATCCCTTCGGGATATGATCCTATTCCTTTTACGGGGGGCTCTTGGTGCTCATAGACCAGGGGTGTGGGGCCATGCCCCACTACCCACGTCCATGTGGGTCCCCCATGCAGGTGGGTCCCACTCTGGAACCTTCTAGAACCTTCCCGGTACAATACCGAAAAAACCCAAACATTTTCCGGAACCCCGAATATGACTTTCCATATATAAATCTTTACTTCCGGACCATTCCGGAGCTCCTCGTGATGTCTTGGATCCCATCTGAGACTTCGAACAAAACTTAGGACTGACCATTAAGATATCCCATTACTACCCTAGCGTTACCGAACGTTAAGTGTGTGACCCTACGGGTTTGAGAACATGCAGACATGATCGAGACACCTCTCTGATCAATAGTCAATAGCGGGACCTAGATGCCCATAATGACTCCCACATATTCAACAAAGATCTTTATTGACTCGAACCACAATATCAAGGATTCAATTAATCTCGTATCCAATTCCCTTTGTCTATCGATATTATACTTGCCCGAGATTCGATCGTCGGTACCTCCATACCTAGTTCAATCTCATTACCAGCAAGTACTCTTTACTTGTACTGTAATACAATATCCCTGTGACCAACTCTTTAGTCATGTGCTTGCAAGCTTTGTAGGAAGTTGTATTGCCGAGAGGGCCCAGAGATATCTCTATGTCACATGGAGTGACAAATCCCAGTCTTGATCCATACAACCCAACAAGCACCTTCCGAAGTACCAAAAAGACACCTTTATGATCACCCAGTTATGAAGTGACGTTTGATGCCCACAAAGTATTCTTCCGGTGCTAGGGAGTGGCATGATCTCATGGTCTAAGGAAATGGACACTTGATATTAAGAAGCTGTAGCGAACAAACTAAGTGACACGATCAGATGCTAAGCTTACGATTGGGTCCGTCCATCACATCATTCTCCTAATGATATGACCTCGTTATTAAATGACAACTCATGTCTATGGTTAGGAAACCTTAACCATCTTTAATCAACGAGCTAGTCTAGTAGAGGCATACTAGGGACACGGTATTCGTTTATGTATCCACACATGTATTTGAGTTTTCGGTTAATACAATTATAGCATGGATAATAAACACTTATCATGAACAAGGAAATATGATAATAACAAATTTATTATTGCCTCTAGGGCATATTTCCAACAAAGGGAGCATCATGAATCATATAGCAAACACATTTAAGCCTAACCCACATCCTATGCATATGAATTTTATAAGCAAACAATTTATTGGAGCAAGAATTAACTTGCATAGGAAGGCAAAACAAGTGTAACTTTAAAATTTTCAACATAAAGAGAGGAAACTTGATATTATTGAGATATTTATAAGCATATATTCCTCTCTCATAATAATTTTCAATAGCATCATGAACAAATTCAACAATATAACTATCACATAAAGCATTCTTTTCATGAACCACATGCATAGAAATTTTATTACTCTCCACATAAGCAAATTTCTTCTCATTCATAATAGTGCGAGTATCATACAAAATTTAACACTATAAATTAATTCCACATTAAAAGAGTATTGTTCAGTAGAAGAATTATGACAAGTTTCGCAAGAATAATTATCACTACTATTTATAGCATAAGTATCATCACAATAATCATCATAAGTAGAAACTTTGTTCTCATCATAATCAATTGAAACCTCTTCCAAAATAGTGGAATCATCACTAAATAAAGTTATGACCTCTCCAAATCCAATTTTATTATTATTCCAATAAGATTCAACACCCTTCAAAATAGTGGGATCATTACTACATAAAGTTGACACTCCTCCAAACCCACTTTCATCATCATTGCAATCATCATAACTACGAGGAACATTTTCTTCATAGTAAATTTTATTTTCCAAGCTAGGATTAGGAGGCCTAAAAAGTTCATATTCATTCATTGTATCATCATTATAAGCAAGAGGATAAACATAATTTGTACCAAATATATTTTCAAACATATCATCTTCATTCTCACTAATAAAAGGATTTTCACACCCATCTTCCCCAAGCTTATAAGTTTCCATATCATTAGTAATTTCTTCTAAATAATCACTCTCATCATCAATAGCATGAATAACACCAATAGTATAGCAATCATTATTATCATATTTTTCTAAGTTGCTGCCAAAAAGATTTTCAAGGTCATAAGAAGTATCATAATTATCTCCACAATCATAATCATTATATTAAGTAGTAGGCATAACAAAATCTTCATCAATAGTGCCTACAAACATAGTGTCATAATAAAAAAAGCAATATTTTCATCAAGTATATCATCTTCCATAATAGTTTGTAATTCATTCTCATAAGGCACAACCATAATAGGAGCAACATTATTTGGGAGAGATACCTTTTTATCTTTATTTCTCCTTCTTTTCTTTTTCTTTTTCTTCACCACCTTAGGAGTGGGGTCAAGTAATTTTTCTGAGCTTATCTTTGGAGAGATTGGTTGGAAAGGAAGCTCTTCCTCATCACCTGATTCATTATGAGAAACAATAGGAGAAACTTGGGAAACCTTTTCCCTTTCATTAGTAGTAACATAAGAAGCGACATTCTTTTGATATTCCATTGGAGTTCTTGTCTTTCTATATTTGGCTATATAAGCATTCTCATTACAATTTACCACACAAAACATATAGATTTCCCTTAGATGAATTTTAATTGCCTCTGCGAGAATGAATTCTTCAAACCAATTATTTTTATGTGTCAATTCTTCACACCCCAAAAATAGACTAAGTTTATTATAAAGTTCAAGGGTGATCATGTCATCACAATATTTGGCCATGATTCGATCATGATAATACATGCATTGGAAAATAAGATGATCAACTTCATTACAAAGTTCACAAGTAATGGGATGAAAAGAACATAATTTTTTTAGCATAATTATCTAATATCCTTAGTCACCATTTAGTTCTATCATGTCTATGCTTCTTACAAAATTTATCATTCATAAATTGCATTCTTTCACATGGTCTATGCTCTCCACAAAAATTGACATGCTTATAAAAATATTTTTCTTCAGAAATTTTATCATGAATACTAGTGCAATCTTCATTAGCATTAATTACATTCATGGAAAGCATACTAATAACATTGCAATCATTCTTATCATTCAAGGAACTCACACAAAACATTTTGTTAAATTCTTCTTTTAACACTTTATAGCAATTTTTACATTCATAGTTTTCAAGAAAAACTTTCTAAAGATAAAGAATTTGACACAACTTCACTTCCATTTTTTTGTAGTTTTCTTTTATAAACCAAACTAGTGAATAAAACAAGAAACTAAAAGATTCAATTACAAGATCTAAAGAAGATACCTTCAAGCACTCACCTCCCCGGCAACGGTGCCAGAAATAGCTTGATGTCTACTACGCAACTTTATTCTTGTAGACTTTGTTGGGCCTCAAAGCGCGGAGTTTTGTAGGACAGCAACAAATTTACCTCAAGTGGATGACCTAAAGTTTATCAATCCATGAGAGGTGTAGGATGAAGATGGTTCTCTCTCAAACAACCCTACAATCAAATACAAGTGGTCTATTGTGTCCCCAACACACCTAATACAATTGTTAGTTGTATAGATGCACTAGTTCGGCGAAGAGATGATGATAGATGTGTACTATGGATGGTAGAAATAGGTTTTTGTAATCTAAACAAATAAAAATAGCAAGGTAGCAAATAACAAAAGTGTGTAAAGTGGTGTCTCAATGCTTGGAAATAAGGCCTGGGGTTCATACTTCCGCTAGTGCCAACTCTCAACATCATTAACATAATTAAACCACATGATAATCTCCCAAAGTATAGCAAAGAATCACTCCAAAGTTTCTATTTCTATCGAAGAAAGTAGGATGAAATTGTATATCATCTTTTCAATCTTGATCTATTGAACCACCCACAAAGTGCTACAGATAGTCCCAGAAATCGTACTACGATAACACATATGATACTTATCGTTCAACCTTTACGCTAAGAGCCAATGTCACCTCGGGTATCCGCAAGTTAATTACTAGACATGCATCATGTAATCTCAAATCCAAAGTATTCAATCTAACATAAAGGAACTTTAAAGAGCAAGACTTAATTCACCACAAAAAAGGATAGAGGGAGAAGAACATCATAAGATCCAACTATATTAATAAAGCTCATGATACATCAAGATCGGAATCCTTCAAGGACATGAGAGAGAGAGAAGAGACAGAGATCGAACACATAGCTACTAGTACATACCCTCAGCCCGAGGATGAACTACACACACATCACCATGAGAACGGAGGAGAAGTTGGTGGTGATGGTGATGACAGAGATGTCCCCGGCAGCGTCCCGGCGCCACCGGAGGAGAGGGGGAAGGGGACCCTCCTTATTCTTCTTCCTTGGCCCACCGGGGAGAGAGGGAGCTCTCCCCTAGATTATATCTCTCTTCTGTCTTCTATTTTTCGCCACAGTTTCTAAGGCCGAACACCGTTTCTTTTATAGCCGGAGATCCGTAACTCCAGTTGGGCTAAAATTTTGAGGAGATTTATATCCATAAATTAGCTTTCTTGTGGATGAAGGAGAGCTCCAACTGACTTAAGGGCTACCCACAAGGGCACATGGCATGGCCGGGGGGTGGTCGCCCCCTGCCCTTGTGGTGCCCTCAGGTATCATTTTGCGTTGATTCCTTCGCCCAAAATCACATATGTTCCAGAAAAATCATATTAAATCACCAGGGTATTTTGACCTCCCTAGATATTGATTTTCTGTAAAACCAAAAACATGCAAAAATTAACAATTGGCACCGGGCACTAGATTAATAAGTTAGTCCATATAAATAATATAAAAGTGCACCAAAACCATATATAATTGATGTTAATATTGCATGAATACTTCATAAATTATAGATATGTTGCAGATGTATCAAAGACCAGTGGTGGGCACCCCTGAGAGCCTCACCCGCCACTGCTGGGCTTTTGGCGCCCGCCACTGGTAGGCATTCCTGCAGTAGTGTGAATTTCTGGCATTAAACCCTAGAAATGCACTAAATGCATGGAATATGGCTGGCGGCCCCTGAAAAAGGCCAAGACCTGGCACGTGTCTTTGAATGGACTCTTGTGAGCGCAGAAAAAGTTTCAAGTCAAACAAAGGAGCGGGAACCGCACCCACTTCACAAACCGGACGCGTTCCCTCTCGGAATATAGATCTTTCCTCAGAGAAGGTTCAGTTTCCACACAACCTCCGTGAAGGCTTCTATGAAATGCCCTTGATTCTTTACCACACCCTTCAGGGGCCATTTGATGATGCCGCGCCAGGTCCCGTGATTTTCTGGTCTCCCAAGAATTTCCGTGGATTTAAACGGCAACAAACCACACGCTGGCGGCCTCTTCGTGACCCCGGTGATGATTTTTGATGGACCAGAAGGAATGCAAGAAGCTTCAGGAGACGTCAAGAGGAGGCACGAAGCTCCACAAGGATAGGTGGCGTGCCCTGGGGGCCGCGCCACCCAGGCTTGTGGGGCCCACGTGCATCGTTTTGACCTAATTCAACTGCCATAAATTCCTATAAATATCGAAACCATCCGTCATTCCAGATAGACAACTTTTTCACCACCGCAAGCCTCTGTTCCAAAGAGATCCCATCTGGAGCCCTGTTTCGGAGTTCTACCGGAGGGGAAGCCATTGGAGGAGGCCTCTTCATTAACCTTGTTGCCTCCATGATGATGTGTGAGTAGTTTCTTTAGGACCTACAGGTCCATAGTAGTCGCTAGATGGTTTTCTCTCTCTCTTTTGGATCTTCAGTACCATGTTCTCCTCTGAGATCAATTTGATGTAATTCTTATGGTGTGTTTGTTGGGATCCAATGAATTATGGATTTATGATCTGATTGTTCATTAAATATTCTTGAATCTCTTGACATTTCTTTGCTGTATAATTGCGTAGCTATGTATGCTTTCTGATCTATTTGTCTTCTCTGGCCAAGATAGATGGGTAGTTCTTCAGAGGGAGTGGTGCATAGTAGTGGGTTCAATCTTGTGGTGCTCTAATCCAGTGACAGAAAGGACGAAGACATGTATTGTATTGTTGCCACTAAGGATAAAATGATAGGTTTTAATCTTATTGCTAGATTTCATTTTGTCTACATTATGTCATCTTGTTTATTTTGTTGCTCTATTTTTCATTAAACTTAATACCTTGAGATGCATGCTGGATAGCAGTTTTGGGATGGAGTAATAGTAGTAGATGTAGTTGGATAACAGTCTACTTATTACGGACGTAATGCCTATACATGATTATGCCATGAATGATCGTAGTTATAAATTATTGCTTTTCTATCAATTGCCCAACAGTAATTTGTCTACCAAGCCATTGCCTGCTTTCGAGAGAGATGCCACTAGTGAACCTATGGCCCCCTGGTCTATTCTCCATTATATACTTGCTTCTACAAAATTGCTATTCTGTTTGCTTTTACTATTTTGCCGTTTTGCTATACCACTATCTATCCATTATTTGCTTTTAACCTTGCAACAAGCAAGACGAGGGGATTGACGACCCCCTTGCCAAGTTGGGTGCAAGCTTTTATTTTGTTTGTGTGCAGGTGCTGCTTATCTTGTTAGCTTATTGACTCCTACTAGTTTGATTAAACCTTGGTTCTTAACTGGGGGAAATACTTTCTGTTGTTGTGCCACATCACCCTTCCTCTTCGGGGAAATCCAACAACTCCTGCGAGAGTGGCAGAAGAATTTCTGGCGCCGTTGCTGGGGAGTCATCATCTACCAAATCAGGTGACTTCGCACAAAATTTTTATTTGCTTGTTTTATTTTCTTGCCTAGTTGCCTTTGCCTTTTTATTTGCCTTTTCTTAAGTTTTCCAAAGATTTCTAAAAAATAAAAAAAATTCTTGTGTTGCTATTTCTGCTTTGTTGCTATTATGGCTAGTTCTTCACTTATTGTTTCCACACTCGAGCTTGAAGTCCTCAATTTTAAACAAAGGGGTGGAGAGAGTTTGAAAGATGCTTGGTATAGAATTTGTGATGCTCAAAATAGATCTACTCATAAGCAATCCATCACTATTCTTCTTAGAAATTTTTATGTTGGCGGATCTACTTGGTATAGATTTGTTCTTGATACTTTCATTGGAGGAAATTTCTTAGGTAGTCATACTTTGGATGCTTTTAATGCTATGAGAAATTTAGTGGGATCTCCACCGATTAAAGTTAATGAAACTAAATTAACATTGGAGCATCTTATGCAAAGATTGGATATTATTGAAACTAAAGTGCCAACTAATCAACAATTAGAGGAATTGGATAAAAAGATGCATAATCAGATTACTAAGTTAGGCTCTATAGTAGGGAATGCTTTGAAATTTTTAAAGGATAAAGAACCAATTACCGATAGAATAGAACAAAGCTCCGCTAGAATTAATAAATTGGAGGAAGTTATAAATGTGTTGGGTTCAGCTTTTTCTTCCATAAAAACTAGTGAGGAAGTTTCTATAAATAAAAATCTGAAATTTACTTATGTCTCTAAGGTTTCTAGGCCAAACACGGGTGCCTCTTCTAGTAAGGAGAATGAAGATTTAAAAATGATAAGTGTTCACCCTACTTTTAGGAAGATAAAAAAAGAATCTATCTTTGACACTAAATTTTTGAACTTTGTACCTAGGAGTGTTATGATTAATAGAATGTTTTCTAACCCTCCTAAGAAATCAAGTTGCTTTATTAAAGAATTGAATGATGATAAAACTTGATAGATTGCATTATGCCTAGCTAGGGGCATTAAACAATAGCGCTTGTTGGAAGGTAACCCAATATTTATCTTAAAGTCTTTATTTTGTTCTTAGTGTGTCAACATGATTATTGCTACTATAGTAATCATGTTTATATTTTTTTTGTGCCAAGTTAGACCTTTGGGATGTTGCAAATGCTTATTTATTAGGTTCTATGCAGAAATAGAAACTTTTACGCCCAGTATTTGAATTTTTATTCTGTACTAGAATGTGATCAATTGCTGAAATTTTTACATAGTACTTAGTTGTGAATTGTCTGCGTTCTCTTATTTTTTTAGAATTTTTAGAGTTGCAGAAGTATTGCTAAAAATTAGATCTTTACGTACTGTTTTGTTTTGACAGATTGTTGTTATGTTTTCTTTGTCCGCTTGTTTAAGATTTTCCATGGCTTATATTGGGGGATATAAAGAAAATGATAGTATACAGTAGACATCATTTGGAAATAATTATGCATCTTGTTTTGATAGTACATGAGTGAATGATTTATTTTTATTATACTAACTCATCTCATGAGTTCTGTTAAGTTTTGCGTGAATGGAGTTTTTAAGTTTTGGTTGAGATTGAGATATAAGGAGAATAAGGAGCGACAAGAGCCTAAGCTTGGGGATGCCCAAGGCACCCCAAGACAATATCTAAGGAAGACTCAAGCGGCTAAGCTTGGGGATGCCCCGGATGGCATCCCCTCTTTCGTCTTCAAAACTATCGGTTTATCTTACTTGGAGCTATATTTTTATTCTTCACATGATATGTGTTTTGCTTGGAGCGTCATTTGTTTTTGATTGGTTTTATTTGCTGGTCTTCACAATCATTGTTTTCTGATCACACCTATTAAGAGAGAGACACACATTCATCTTATATTTATAGAATGCTCATTTGTTTTTTACTTGTATCTATTTGAGTTGAGCTAATTGCTCTTGTACTTCACTTATACTTGTTAGAGCACGGTGATATATTTTTGTAGAAATATTAGGACTCTCTTGCTTCACTTAAATCTTTTTAGAGAGTTGAATAGGAAGTGGTAATTTGCATGAGTTATATGGTTGGTCTAAAAAATAATGGGTATACAATGGTGGTATAATAAAAACTTACATGAAACTTGTACATCATTGAATATGATAGGTTTGATTCCTTGCAAAAAAATTACGATATTGAGGTAGTGATATGTGATTGTGTGGGTAAATGATTAAAGTTAATTATGGATATTGGTGTTAAGGTTTGTTAGTCCGTATACATGAAAGTGGTAGCCGCTGGTATTAGCGAAGAAGTCTGAGCGTAAGATATCTTAGAGCGGCACCCACGTGCGTTCGGATCGGGGCCGCGCGATGGTTAACTCCTACCAACCTTCCCCCTAGGGGCATGCGAGTTGTGGTTGCTTCGAGGGCTACTAGACTTTTGCAATAAGTATTTGAGTTCTTTATGACTAATGTGAGTATTTTGGTATATATGCACTTCCACCATCCATATTTTGATAGCCTCCTCAGTACCGTGCATTTCCCACTCTCACATCGAGATATGGTGCATACTTCGCCGGTGCATCCAACCCCGTGGGATGATACCCTCTCTCACACATTAGCCTCATTATATCATCCTTCAAACAGCCACCATAACTACCTATTATGGCATTTTCATAGCCATTCCGAGATATATTGCCATGCAACTTCTATTTTTACTATTCATTAGATGACTTGAGCATTCATTGTCATTTTGCTTTGCATGATCATAGAACTGACATGATATTTGTGGCATGGCCACCGTTCATCATTATTATACATGTTATGCTAGATCATTGCACATCCTGGTACACTGCCAGAGGCATTCATGTGTAGTCATCATATTGTTTTATCTTATGAGTTGTAAGTAAAATAAAAGTGTGATGCATTTCTAGAGTGTGCCCCTACCAGTGAGGAATAACAAAAGAGAAAAAATGAAGAGGTTGATGAGCCCAAGAAAAAGAGGCCAAAAAGAGCCCAAAAAAAGAGAAAAAAAGAGAAGGGATGCACTACTATCCTTTACCACACTTGTGCTTTAAAGTAGCACCATGTTTTTTATATAGAGAGTTTTCATATTATTCACTTCATATGCTAGTGGGATTTTTACATTATAGAACTTGGCTTGTATATCCTGATGACGAGCTTGCTCAAAATGCTCGAGGTCTTCATGAGCAAGCAAGTTAGATGCACACCCACTTAGCTACATTAGGAGAGCTTTCATACACTTATAGCTCTAGTGCATCCATTGCATGGCAATCCCTACTCCTCACATTAACATGGATTGTAAGGCTTCTCCATTGCCTAGCGATCAAGCCGCGTTGATGTGAGACATTTTTATATTTTTGTCTTCTCAATTGAATCCCCATCATCATTCTATTTGTCATCCAAAGTACTAAGACCATGGCTCACGCTCAAGTATAGCGTGGGAGTTGAAAGCTGAAGCGAGAAAAGTATGACTTAAGTGCTTGGATTGGCGTCGAGGTTGTTCATGATTTGGTATCTTTACGCTAGAAAGACTGAGCGTGCTATGCTTATCACGATTAAGTGTGTATATATCATATTCTTTAGCATCTTTATTTTGGAAAGGCAATGATTGTTTATTTGCATGCTCATCTATTATTATTTTGATATCAAATTGATAGAATATTGCCTTGAATCATCCATGTACAAAATTCATGCCATGACTACATCATTTGATCAAGAACATGCTAGGTAGTATTCAACATCAAAAATTATCTTTGTTTATCATTTACCTACTCGAGGACGAGCAGGAATTAAGCTTGGGGATGCTGATACGTCTCAAACATATCTATAATTTTTAATTATTTCATGCTATTATATTATCACTTTTATATACTTCTTATATCATTTTATATTATTTTTTTGAACTAACCTATTAATTTAGTGCCTAGTGCCAGTTTCTGTTTTTTGCTTGTTTTTGGTTTCGCTGAAAATAAATACCTAGGAAGGTCCAAACACGATGCCAATTTTTAATGATTTTTTATGGACTAGAAGGAACGCAAGAAGCTTCGGGAGACATCGAGAGGAGGCACGAAGCTCCCACAAGGACAAGTGGCGCGCCCTGGGGGCCGTGCCACCCAGACTTATAGGGCCCATGTGCATCGTTTTGACCTAATTCTACTGCCATAAATTCCTATAAATACCGAAATCATCCGTCGTTCCAGAGAGACAATTTTTTCGCCGCCGCAAGCCTCTGTTCCGAAGAGATCCCATCTGGAGCCCTGTTCCGGAGTTCTGCCGGAGAGAAAGCCATTGGAGGAGGCCTCTTCATCAACCTTGCTGCCTCCATGATGATGTGTAAATAGTTTCTTTAGGACCTACGGGTCCATAGTAGTAGCTAGATGGCTTTTTTCTCTCTCTTTTGGATCTTCAATATCATGTTCTCCTCCGAGATCAATCAGATGTAATTCTTATGGTGTGTTTGTTGGGATCCGATGAATTATGAATTTATGATCAGATTGTTCATTGAATACTATTGATTCTCTTGACGTTTCTTTGCTGTATAATTGAGTAACTATGTATGTTTTCCGATCTATTTGTCTTCTCTGGCCAAGATAGATGGGTAGTTCTTCGGAGAAAGTGGTGCATAGTAGTGGGTTCAATCTTGCGCTGCTCTAATCTAGTGACAGAAAGGACGAAGACACGCATTGCATTGTTGCCACTAAGGATAAAACGACGGGGTTTAATCTTATTGCTAGATTTTTTTATGTTTACATTATGTCATCTTGTTTATTGCGTTGCTCTATTTTTCATCAAACTTAATACCTTGAGATGCATGATGGATAGCGGTTTCGGGCTGAAGTAATAGTAGTAGATGCAGTTGGATAACGGTCTACGTATCACGGACGTAATGCCTATACATGATTATGCCATGAATGATCGTAGTTATAAATTATTGCTTTTCTATCAATTGCCCAACAGTAATTTGTCTACCATGCCATGGGCTGCTTTCGAGAGAGATGTCACTAGTGAACCTATGGCCCCCGGGTCTATTCTCCATTATATACTTGCTTCTATAAAATTGCTATTCTATTTGCTTTTACTATTTTGTCGTTTTGCTATACCACTATCTACCCATTATTTGCTTTTAACCTTGCAACTAGCAAGACAAGGGGATTGACGACCCCCTTGCCAAGTTGGGTACAAGCTTTTATTTTGTTTGTGTGCAGGTGATGCTTATCTTGTTTGCTTGTTGACTTCTACAGGTTCGATTAAACCTTGGTTCTTAACTGAGGGGAATATTTTCTGCTGTTGTGCTACATCACCCTTTCTCTTCGGGGAAATCCAACAACTCCTATGGGAGTAGCAGGTATCCACAAGTCCGACCGTACCCTCAACTTAAGACTAGTATAGCTAGTACCCAACATGCATGTACACCCCTCTTGGTCTAATCAGTTGGGACCGGGGTAAGTGAAAGTCAATGCATGCAGGTGATGGTGGCTTCAGTTGCTTCTCCTACTCGTCCACCCTCTTCACCATCTTTAACTACCTACTCGTTCTTAGCTAGAAGAATTGCATCTCTGAAGTCGACCTGTTTCTTCAGCTTTTGTCATTCTCATCATCCACGGAATGGTCGGTCATGGTTTTTTTCCGCCGCGTTCCGTATGTAACCGATATCCTAGCCGTGAGCTAAGTGTTGGGATGCGCACTGCATGCAGATGAGGTCCCGCACTGGGGCCTACTGCGTTTGTTCAGCTATTGTCATTCTCATCATCCAACTGATCCCTCTCCATTCTCAGTTGCTCGACCTCTGCACTTTGCCTCATAGCTTGATCCTCCAAGCCGCCCCACTGAATCTCCGTGTTTGTGACACGCCACATCATGTCCATCATGTTTGCTTATATATGCATGTAACTATATCTTCATTATTTAGGTTATAATAATTACAAGCATATATGCATGTGTGTTTGCCAAACACAAAGTTTGTGAAGTCTAAGTTTTTTTACACTAATGAAGCTATCAATTTGTTTTTCCGTGATATGAGTCTCATTTTTTATGCTCCCCATCGTATGTTGAGATTTTGAGGTGCATTAAATCGCTGCATGCAAGGATTAAGAAAAAACTCATCAATGCATGTAATAGTTCTTGGTGGTGATTTATTGGTTATGCATGCATGCATATTATATTCATGCATTTGATAAACACAATTCTTTGAGGAATATAAGCGCATTATCTTTATCCTTTTTTATATAAACCGTACACACATACTATATCTGTACAAAATTAGAATGCTATCTTCTATATTGTCGCATCGTTGCTTCTCTCTTTTCTCTCACACTCACAATCATCATTTGTTTTCACACATCCTCTTATATTCATATCGTTCCATCTTAATTTATATGCCCTGGATAAGTATACGTGTAGTTAGCAAATATAACAATAAAAACAACTAATCTAGCCACTATATGTCCTCGGGTAGACAAAGGGTCAGCTCTTTGCCCAGTTCATTCTATCGGGGACTCGGCAAAGCAGTGACCCCTGCAATTCCATACGGAAAAAAAAGGATTGCCGAGTCTCTTCTAGCCGAAACTCGGCAAAGCTGTGACCCCTGGAATTCTGATTTGAAAAAATGAAAAAGAGAAAATGTTTGCCAAGCCTCCGTTAGACGAAACTCGGCAAAGAAAGACCACCGTCACGGCTCCGTCGCCTACTCGACAGCAGGGCCCACCTGTCAGATTTTGCCGAGTTTTTTTTGTCGGGAACTCGGTGAACATGAGATTCTTTCGAGTTTATTTTGTTCGCCGAGTCGTTTTTCGTTGGAACTAGCCAAACTATGAAGTCTGCCGAGTTCCTTATCACTGCCGAGTCCAATTTTGAATCAAACTCGGCAGACACAAGTTTGTCAAGTTTCCGATAGAATGAACTCAGCAAAGTTCTGAAACTCGGCACAAAACCAGATTCTAGTAGTGGGAGGTGGAAGCTCCATGGCAGCACATGATCCAGCAAGCTTCATCACATCAGCAATCCCAACCAGCTTCTTGGACATGTGGAATCGAAAATTTGCAAGCATTGGTAGGGACGGCCATAAAAATGGGTGGTGGTCATGGTACCTTCAATGGAAATAGGCCCATTGTTTTTTAAGCCGACCATACTATGGCAATCCAATGCTTCAGACAAAAGGTGAACAAAATCGTCACAACCTACGGTCTTGTACAAGTTCATGCCTAGCATCACGCGAGCAGCTCGCTTTGGAGATCCTCCGTGTTTCGGGTGTCCATTAAAATCACGTTGATTAGATAGGAAGGCTCGGTCTCTCGGAGATGCTCATAGGGGTAGAATGTGTGTGCGTGCATTTCTAGGGGTGAGTGTATGTGCGTATGTATGAGCGTCTACGTCTGTACTGTGTTAAAAAAAAGATAGGAAAATGAAGTAATTTCTCCCGGGGTCTCCCCCAATCCACACGAGGAATGAATATGCCTTTAATTATCATGAACTCATAGACTCTCCTTCATCTATGAACAGACAAACTTCAGTCCAAGTATAAATATCATAATTCAGTACCTAACTAATTTTAGTCTTCATTTATTTAAGAAAAAAGTATATTTTTCGTCCCTCAACTTCACCGATAGTTTAGAAATGATCTCTTAACTTCAAAACCAGGAAAACCTAGTCCCTCAATTATTGAAACCGGATATTTTTTGTCCTTCGGTTTGTTTTTGGGTGGTTTTGTGCTGGTGTGGCATGGTTTTGACAGCTGACTTTGCCACATCATCGTCCACCTCACCTTCGTCTTCTTCCTCCCTCTCTTTCACTCTCGCTTGAAGAAGCGGCAGGCGTGGACATTTTGCCGAGCACTTGACGTGCAATACTGCAGCGCGCCACAACCGAGCACAAAAAAATTTGAGAAAGCATATGTTGGAATTTACGTATCTAGACCCTGTCATACACGCACTCTACTTACGCGACTCAGGACACACCAGCTGCTGCTAACTAATCCTAACCAACACAAACATGCATGTATCCCTACACGGCTACACGTATACTACTAGGACACGCAGCTAGTTACTACTCCTAACCGGACTCGCCTATCATCACCACGACATGCAGAGCCATGACTACACCACTTTGCAACCGAGCATGGCCATCGACCGATGAGCCAGCGCCGCCACCATCGGTGGACCTGCTAGCTACCTGCACCGCCGGCTGCCCTGCTACCCACTAATCGCGCCACTCCAAGCCGTCGTGTAACTCCACGCCTCTGGCCACGCGCACAAGGCACAACCACCTGCTGGCCCGTGCGCCTGGCTTATGCGTGTGCAGGTACTCGCAGCATCCCTCGCTCGAGTGGCGTGCTGGGCGAGGACGTGCGGAGTGGCGCGGCGCCGCCGCTCACCGTCGACAAGCAGCAGCATGTACACGAGTACTGTCACGCCTTCTGCAGCGAAGCTGAGTTACTCAGCAGCCGTGGACGTCAAACTGTGTGTGCTGCGTCTCGACGGAGTCATAACCTGAGCGTGCGGCGGTCAGCGGTGCATCCCATGACCCGTGGCTCATCGGTCGACGCGCGGTCGTGCTGAGGTGCGGCGGCGCAGCCCGGCACACCGTAGACGCAGGGGAGCTCTCCTTCCTGTGTGACAGATAGAAGAGAGAGGAAGAAGAGAAAGGTGAGGTGGACGATGATGTGGCATGGTCAACGATCAAAATCATGTCACGTCAGCACAAAACCACCCGAAACAACTTGAGGGACGAAAAAAAAAATCCGGTTTCAACAATTGAGGGACTAACGTTTCGTGGTTTTAGAGTTGAGGGATCATTTCTAAACAATTGATAAAGTTGACGGACGAAAAATATACTTTTCTCTTTATTTAAAGACTCTAGCTGCCTGATAGAACAAACTCGGAGAGAAAGAATTACAAAGGTACATTATTAGGACTTGGGCATTATTGCATCAGAGCAAAGTCTGGATTCCTAGAGTACCAAGTACAATAATCTCAAATGTAGCATGATAATTTTATTTTTTTTGAGCAGTATGTAGCATGATAAATGATATGCAGCATCAACCTCCCTAAACTTGGGCTCGGTGTGGCCACCACCGAAGAGATCAACGGCAACGGCATCAGCATCAGCATTGTTGGGCTTTTGCCAGCACAGGTATGCGGTGTCAACGCTAATGGAGGGGGGCACTCCGGTCCGGTAGCCACGAGGAGCGAAAGTCTCCTGCCGAGAAACAAGGCTTTCCCATTGAGCCCATGCAAGCGCACCGTGTTCTTTACGTCCCAGTCCACCCGATACACGAAAGCCCGTCGACAAGGGGGCCCAAACTGGCCGACCGCACAAGGCCCCCCAAATTTTGGGGCCCCAGTCGAGCAAGTAAAATGTGCTTGCAAGGTCGGAGTATACATGCACGACTCTGGCGATCATACAGCCCACTCAGACGATCGATTTGATCAGGTTGGATGCCGTATATACATGCACGCACACAATCCACTCCGAGGCCCTCAGTCCAGAGATGTACTACATTAGCTACACATGCACGCAGGATTAGCGATCGATTTGATCAGCGTGCATACTACTCCCTCCGTAGCTTCACTATATACTATATTGATTAATTAATTAATTTTATTTTCATTTGTGTGTATATGTGTACCAGTTAATTTTATTTTTCATCTTTCGCTCCGCAGTTGAATTGTTTGGATAAGCTAGTCAAGCTATAACGCGTCCAAGATTTTACGATCCTTGCTCGTTCAATATTAGGGTTCATCTTTATCTATTTTAAAATCATTTTTTTGCGGGGAATCTATTTTAAATAATTTACATAAGCCTATAACTAAGTGAGAGTATGGCATGGTCATATTAGTCATTCAAATATATGATTTTTCCGAAATCTAGGGCCACATTTCTATTTTCGCCCCGGGCCCACAAATTTCTGGAGACGGCCCTGCACGTTGCACGATGCAAGGGTCCCTGGTCGGCTAGCGCGAAGACAAAGAATCAGCTCTCCATTATTTTCCACCAGGAACATTCCGCATCGCCAGTTGGACAGTTGATCTTTGAAATCGTCAAAGGACCCGAACAAAGTGTGCAGTTCGTGAGCGGCGATCGCCACCAGCTACAGCGGTTGGTTCGCCGTGGTAGTATGAGTTTCTACCAGCGAGATGTTCTTTGACGTGGCACAGTAGACGCGGCCTGCGAAGGGTAAAACGGATGTGATCATGTCGCTAGAATCGATATGCGTCCAGCGCTCGTCGCCGGGCTTGGCTACGGCTAGGCGGAAAGAGTGAAAATTAAGCACAACCGTGTTGTCATCCGCGAGGCACGTGCCATGCAGCTCTCAACCAAATACGATCATCACGCCGTCGAGCTGCCTGTGACCAATATCGCTCTTCTTCGCACCGCCCAGCCGCGTGGCAGCGCTTGGAAGCCCGGCAACCTGAACGTCTCCACCGGCGAGTCCATCTACCGGAGTCTCCCGGTCCCGGATCCCCGGAGCAGGTACGTTCTCGGCACCATGTTCGAGGGTCTTGTTCTTCTCCTGGGCACCGGCGTCGGCCAAATCCTTAACCCGCTGACGGGACAGGTCGTCGGACTTCCAAGTGAAGCCACGCTGCTCAACGGCATGGAGACTCTAAGTGGACTTGTGCTGCGTGGTGTCGGTCTATAGGACTTTATTGTTGCTGAATTGCCAGTCTTTTACCTTTCTGTTTGTCAGACTGCTGGTGTTTGGTTGTATGCATCCTAATCCTACATTCTTAAGAAGTTCATCCCCACTACAAGGCATTCTCTTCACATGCAGATTATCCACCTCATCATTGCCATGTCACCACTTCAGTTAGAGATAACACAAGTATCTCTCCCTGACTCTCTCTCTCACCATCCCATCTTTGTCCTCTCCCCACCGCCCAATAATCTTCCCAATTAACTCCTCTACCCATTGGTTTTCATCACCAATTCCTATTAATCTTCTCCATGGAATAAATTCATGAGTAACAGATGGAGTCGTTCTCTTATCCCCTTTAAACTGTCGTCTTCACCACAACGATTAGAAGAGCATCGGCCGCCATCTGGCCTAGACAGCTGCTGTAGGGGAACGCAGCAGAAAACAAAAATTTCCAACCTACGCACCAGCCCAGGATCACTATGGAGACTGCATACAAGGTTTGATCTGTTTCGTTACCGACTCGTAGCGCAGCGGAAGTAGAGTCGATGACGATCGGCGGTGCAGATCCCCGCAGCTAGGATTTACAACCTCCCAACCGCAAGGATGTACTCCCACATCTGCCCCTCGGACAGCCCTCCGGGAAGCGGTCGGACAGTCCCTCGGACGGTGTCGCAGAGAGCCCTTCGGGAGGACCTTCGAAACTCGAACGATCACTCGGACAGCCCTTCGGGAGGACCCTCGAAACTAAGACGGTCACTTGGACAGCCCTTCGGGAGGCACTCTCAAACTAAGACCGAAACTACGATCTCTCTACAGAGTTGCACACATACGGTGTCATCTATCCGGCAGGGCTTCGCCGTCCAGAACTAGTTCCCACCGGAACCCAGACAGCCTTTCGGCTCTACGAAACTATTTCGCTGGGAGGGAGAGAGAAGCCAGACAAGTCAATGGCATGAGTATGAGAGCAAGCATGAGCTCATTTTGGAGAGCTCTCTCCACCTCTATTTATAGGAGGAGCAAGGCGTAGAGGAAAGACCAAAAGGACCTTCCTAGGATCTTTCCACCACATGCCACATAAGGGTGTGTAGAAGATATCCACCATGAGGTGGAAGGACACCTCAAGGAGGGCCCCCCCATGCCATGGCCGAAATTTGCAGCCCCCTTGGGGAGCTCCACCTCCCCTTCACACACCAAAAGTGGTTTTCTTCTAGAAGAAAAACCCCATTTGCAAATCAGCCCAAAAAGTGCTTTTCACTATTCACGAAGACATTTTTCTGCGTCCGTTAAAACCCAAATTATTTCTGTGTGCCTAGAATAATTCTAGCACCCACCAAAACAATTTTGAACGCATTCCGAAACAATTTCGGAACAATGTTTCTTCAGCGAAAAGCAACCAAAACGGTTCCGGCTGCTCCGGAACATTTCCGGTTTTTGTCCCGGAAAATTCCCAGAAGTTTCCAGAACACTTCTGGCATCCTCCAAGAATTTCCAGGCGTGTGCCAGAACCAATTTGACTTAATGGAATACCCTGAAACAACTTTTCAGTTTCACCGGAACTATTCCGGTGTTCTCTCCGGAACGTTTCCGTTTCGTCCGAAACTTTTTCGGTGATTTTCTCTCAGACTCCCCGTCTAGTATTCAGCAGATAGATGACCCTTAAGCGTGTGACCCTATAGGTTCGGTGAAGTATAGACATGACCGGAACTCTTTCCGATCAATTATCAACATCGGAGCCGTGGACACCCATATTGACCCCTATACCCACACGAATGAATATTCGTGTGAACCTCCAGTTGCCGTGTGCTATTCCTGTTGCTTCGCGATATGTTACAAATACCCGAGGTGAGAAACATCGGCATCCTCGTGGATCAACACTTGTCCACAATGCCAGTTACCTCGTTGCCGGTTTTTGTTCTCTTTTCTCGTTTCTGTGTTCCGGTATCCCTGTGATCAAATCACACTTGTGTCTGGCCAGACGATGATGGATACCGTAACACCGAGAGGGCCCAGAGATATCTCTCCATCGTCGGAGGAGCAAATCCCAATCTTGAGCTATCAAGTTACTTAACATACTTTTCCATGAACCCGTAAGCCGCCGTAATAGCCACCCATTTACGGATGACGTTTAACAAACCCCAAAGTTCATGAAGCAAGCATGAAGAAACTCGACACTCTCATGGTCTAAGGAATTATGCAAACATTAACTTCTCTGTGTTATTAACCATTAACTTATGACGAATGAATCTCATAGCATAACATCAATCGGGTCGATTCAACACAAGTGTTCTACTAACATTGTGCCCTCAAAGTTGCCGGCATAGACATGCCCATGATCAGGAAAACAGAACCATCATGCAACACTTGGGCTAGTCTTAGAGGCCAGACTAGGAATACATTTTACCGTTTATTATTCCACACGTGCATATGAGTCTTCCTCCGAGCCTCGTGGTTATTGCAGACTCGAGAACCATAGCAGTTATAGCGTGGAACATAAACCTAATTATGAACAGGGAGATAATCAATAACATTTATTATTGCCTCTTTGGCATATCTCCTACAGACTCCCACTTGCACTAGAGTCAATAATCTAGTCAATGCTAATGCACTTTACACCTATGGCATACTGGTGTAAAAAATGCTTCGCATGTGGTATAGCCTGATGTCCAACGGATCTGACGACTTCAGCTCCGTGTGTAACTTTGCATATCCTCGCGTTTTCACGCTTTCACAAAATTCATATTTTGTGTGGACTTGGCTTTGCATATGTGTGAATCATTGGTCGAAACCTGATTCCTCAGACTGAGCTATGGAGCAACTATCTGCAATAGTGTCCCATAGACCAAAGCCATCTTGGAACCATACTAAGTTCATGAATGAACTATATGATTCAACAACTTCTTTGTCGCTTCTTAAGCGTCAACATAATTAGCCTTTGTTATAGAATTCGCCACAGTATCTTGTTTGGAACAATTTCCAACTACCGTGCCATCATATTGTGTATAACACAAAACCCTTAACTTAAATCGAAAATCGCATGGAGCATTGATGAAGACTGTATCGATGTAATTACTTACAACGAGCACTTCATAATCTCTGCTTGCGAGAAAACATGTCATCACTACTACTCTAGTACTCAATGACATCTTTCACTGTTGTCATATGATCAGTACTTTGATCACTTTGGTATCCATACTCGCAATAACTTTTGGAGTATCGGACATATCTGGTTGTTTTACATACCATGGAATACATGATTAATCCAAACACAAGAGTGTGTGGAATCTCCATCATGTATTTTACTCATCAGTGTTTTGGGACACCGAGTCTTGCAAAAACTCTTTCCATGTGACTTCGGCAAGAATCACTCCTTGGCGTTTTAAATGCTAAAAAGTTTTAGCATCTTGTCAATATGTATTCATTGCTTAGCCCCATTAGGTAAATCTATCTCCATAGATCATCATGCCTAATATTGAGGCTATTTAGCCCAAGCACTTCATCGGAAAAACTATTTTCAAATGAAGTCCTAATTCGTGTCAAGAAATTTATTTCCAATTAACAATGTGTCAGGTACACAAGGTTTTTAGAAATATTATTATGCTCCCACTTACTTTCTTGAATCACAAGCATCTTCGATACCCATTTGATGAAGTCAAAACCCTTTTGACCATTCCATCAAAAACGAAGATTCCAACTCCACTTTGCTCTCTTCTGCCCATCGCTGGAACTCTGAAGTTTGCATACTTACTAGCATCCTCTGGATCGACAAATTACTTTGGACTGTATCACATACAAGTCCTAGGTTTCATTTCCATCACATGGAAATCCTTTTGTCATCCATGTTTCATATCTCATGATTGAAATATGTATTAATTGCTAGTTCAACCCGAACCGACTTTAAGCATCGCTACGGTGAGACAATCTCATCGTAGTCAACTCCTTGAACTTGTTATTGCAACAAGTCGAGCTTTATGGATAAAACATTTTATCCGTATCAGTTTTTAGTTCCATAAATATTCGTTAGACTCTAAGTCTTCCGAAAGGTGTATCAAGATCTTAATCTTGAATCACTTATATGGAAACTATCTCGGATTGTATTGGCATTTAGCCAATTCCGGAGTCAGGGCCCATCAACGCTTCCTTGTGAATCGTAGGTATACTGTTGTATAACAACAATATCTCGTTTGCGCACCTGATAGGTTTGCACGAGCTTTGCCTACGTGGTTCAGCTGCAAGTTCGACCGAAGTCCATACATTTTATTGTAGAGACTTCCGTATCAGTCGCAGTAAGAAACTCCGGAATTACTTCCAAGGTCTCTTTCCTTTGATCTGATGACGATGATACTGTTTATCTCGTCGAGTTGCACTGTTCTCCCACTCACCTTTTTGAAAGAACCATTTTCTTCAAAAAAGCATACCGTTCTTTGTGGCAAACCTATTTGCCTCGGTATTGTGGTGGGGAAATACCCAATGACTTGGGATAACCTACAAAGTAGCACTTGTCTGATTTGGAATGGGTTTGTAACCTTTTACACAAGCCCCATATTCCAAATGTTAAGAAAAGATATAATATGGTTGGGCGTACCATACCATGGCGTCATTTCAACAGACCCGATGGAGCTCTTTTCAGTGTAAAAGCCGCAGTCTCTAAAGCATCACTTTAAAAGGGATAATGGCAAATTTATTTATGTCATCTTTGATCTTACCATGTCATGAATGGTTCGATTACATCTACACGGACTCTCCACTTGCAGTGGTGCTCCGGGAGGTGCAAGTTATGAAACCCCTTTCACAACTCATCAGACATTCGCTAAACTTGTAACTCAAATATTCCTTTCTGCAATCGAATTGTAGAAACATAATTTTCTTGTTACAACAACTTCTACTTCATTTTTGAAAACCTTATGAATGAATTCAAAAGATCCAGACTTACGTCTCATCAAGTAAATATCAATATATCTACTTGAGTCATTTCTGAAGATAGATAAATCCACTACTTGCAACAACATTTATTGAACTACACACATCAAAATGTATGATCACCAATAAGTTTGTTGCTCGTTCCTTATGGCCTATGAACGGTATTTCAGTCACTTCACTTTTCGGAGGAAAGTTGCAAGTGTCAGATGATTCAAAATCAAATGACTTTAAAATCCATCATAATGGAATTTTCCATGCGGGTTTCTCCAATATGACCAAATGCAGTGCCACACATATGTGGTATTCTTTTAGTCTTGCGACATTTAGTGTCAGTGTTATGGATGTATCATATTACCATCAATATTCATAACATACATCCCATCCTGGATGGAAGCATGGCCCTTCATGTTATTCATAACACCGAACATCAAAAGTTCTCTTATGAATAACCTCCTTGCAAGATACCTTATGCAAAGGGCTAGAGTGTATGAAACTCTAAATGAATTATGAAAGTAAATACAGAGATAATGTATTATTATCAATATTCATAACATACTTCTCATTCATAATGAAAGTATGGCCCTTTTGTTATTCATAACTCCGAACATTAAAAGTTCTCTTATGAACAATCTTCTTGCAAGATACTTTATGCAATGGGCTAGAGTGTGTAAAACTCTAAAATGATTTATGAAAGTAAATACATAGGGAATACACCTATGGAAGGCATAGTAACATTTACTATGTTCCCTGCGTGTATCTAAACCTCATTACTGGCTAGTCTTTCAGGTCATAGTAGTTCTTACATCGAGTTGCAACAGAATGCAATCGAGCGGGTATCTTTGTGATTAACTCACAATACCCAAGAATTAGTGATTAACATGTTTAACCATAATTCCCAAGAACTATATCTTTGACCAGCCTTCTATACATCAAAAACTTGTATGACATTCATACATGAGCTGGATATTCCAGTCTTCTTTCCTTTTGCCTTTATACTTCTAACAGTTTAACTTTCAGTATTTCTCCTACTCTCAGAAGAAGCACCCAACTTAAGAGTGGCGATAGCCCCGGACTTCCTAGGCGTGAAAGTTTCACTAACACCCTTCGGACACTTCCTTTCTCTTTAAGTTGTTTGTTTTATTCACCATCATCATATGACAGGCGTTCTTCTGGATCCCTCTCTTATCAGTCTAATGCATAGTAAACTCCTTTACTAATAGTTTGCAAACAAACATTGCTTTGGATATCTCATATCTTTTAGCCTTTGTCTGTCTCTGAAAATGATTTTCAGATTCCATGAATATCACATAACTATCCAAACTTTTGAAGTTCGGGTCTCATGGAAGCAAACATATTGCACTTGACTGAAACGGAATTCTAGCTTTTGGATCGATGGACGAGAGTCACATGATCCATAGCATTAGCGGGAGAATACCGAAAGCATGCGATAGGACAAGTCCTTCTCGGCACTCTAGAGGACAATCCTCTCATTACGTTACCAACCATAAAGTTTTAACCAGATATTTAACAGTTATTCAATTTTAATTGGGAAGGTGGAAACGCGAGCCATTATTCTACAACTATTATGCAAATAACACTTAGACAGTGTTCAAAATTAATTGCACTGAGAATTAAAAGAATTAATTCTACAATGCGCTCCCACTCAAATCAATATCTCTCATAATTGATTGTGAGTGATACAAGACCCCCATTTCAATTGTTCGCCATTGGTGTAACACCACTGATGACGAAAATCTCAACCGGTAGGCCAACTTGCCAATCACATCTCTATGTGATTCTTGTTCATCTTTTGATGCGCGTGTTCCGAGCTCATGACGGTCATGCCTGAACGTCAAGACAACCAAGTGATCTTGCTGCGAGGTCTCAACTCACCCGCCTCACACTTCCCTAATCGTTTGTACCCGTGTGACACGGCGCACTCCGAGAAGTTAGGTGCCGTGACGGTGCTACACTTGGGAGAACACTAACCACTTGATATTTTTGTGAGAGATCACCCTAATAAAAAGCGACTACCGCGCAATCAAGAAGGGTGCATCATAAGGGATAAACATCTCAGGCAATTCATAATAGCATGATATGGTATAGCCCTTTCTGACGGAGAAGTCTTTCATTTCTTCGTCTTCGGCATTCGCGTTGGTGTTCACCTTCGCGAAGATTGCCACCACCTTGTCGATGCACCAGATAATATTGCTATCTCTATAGCTAATAAAATAAGTGCATTACTGAAGGTTGACACGCAGGTCATTAAAGTGACAATCATATGGCTCCAGCCATCATGCCGAATCATGACACGCATGTCATGTTAATCAATTTACATTATATAGTCATCTCATACATAATCAAATTATAATGAGCACTGCTATACCACATCACATGCACATGCAAACCATCCTTCAAAACCAAGTTAGACGCCTCTAATCGGTTCATGCAAAATTTTATTTTACGTGGCTTCTAAGGTTTCGAAACAAACCGAAGCTACCAACGTCCATCATCAAGCATGATAATCCAAGTCGCTAGATTAACATTGCGGGGTGTATGAAACACGAGATAATAAAATCTCGAGCCCCATACTAAACTTCGTCATACGCGTGACCCCCGTGCAGATCATATCTGCATTGCCCTTTCGTCTGCGAAATTTCATCTTTCTTTTTAACTACGGTGGAATTCAATGAACTGTTAGCACTTCGTTGATCAATCAGGATCGCGGATTGCCAGAACATTGAAACTCCACCATACTGTTATCAAGATCAGAAATATGCAAATTCCAGGGAAGCAACAAGAACATCGGGTAACAGATTTCATCTGCTACCCGCACAAATAATTTTCAGTAATAGAACTCATCTACTACCTAATTATATTGTGCAATACCCATACATCTCTATGTATTCTAGATCGCAACCTGCATCTACGCATAGCACGGCTCTTGATGCCACTGTAGGGGAACGCAGCAGAAAACAAAAATTTCCGACCTACGCACCAGCCCAGGATCACTATGGAGACTGCATACAAGGTTTGATCTGTTTCGTTACCGACTCGTAGCGCAACGGAAGTAGAGTCGATGACGATCGGCGGTGCAGATCCCCGCAGCTAGGATTTACAACCTCCCAACCGCGAGGATGTACTCCCACATCTGCCCCTCGGACAGCCCTCCGGGAGGCGGTCGGACAGTCCCTCGGACGGTGTCGCGGACAGCCCTTCGGGAGGACCTTCGAAACTCGAACGATCACTCGGACAGCCCTTCGGGAGGACCCTCGAAACTAAGACGATCACTTGGACAGCCCTTCGGGAGGCACTCTCGAACTAAGACCGAAACTACGATCTCTCTACAGAGTTGCACACATACGGTGTCATCTATCCGGCAGGGCTTCGCCGTCCAGAACTAGTTCCCACCGGAACCCAGACAGCCTTTCGGCTCTACGAAACTATTTCGCTGGGAGGGAGAGAGAAGCCAGACAAGTCAATGGCATGTGTATGAGAGCAAGCATGAGCTCATTTTGGAGAGCTCTCTCCACCTCTATTTATAGGAGGAGCAAGGGGTAGAGGAAAGACCAAAAGGACCTTCCTAGGATCTTTCCACCACATGCCACATAAGGGTGTGTAGAAGATATCCACCATGAGGTGGAAGGACACCTCAAGGAGGGGCCCCCCATGCCATGGCCGAAATTTGCAGCCCCCTTGGGGAGCTCCACCTCCCCTTCACACACCAAAAGTGGTTTTCTTCTAGAAGAAAAACCCCATTTGCAAATCAGCCCAAAAAGTGCTTTTCACTATTCACGAAGACATTTTTCTGCGTCCGTTAAAACCCAAATTATTTCTGTGTGCCTAGAATAATTCTAGCACCCACCAAAACAATTTTGAACGCATTCCGAAACAATTTCGGAACAATGTTTCTTCAGCGAAAAGCAACCAAAACGGTTCTGGCTGCTCCGGAACATTTCCGGTTTTTGTCCCGGAAAATTCCCAGAAGTTTCCAGAACACTTCTGGCATCCTCCAAGAATTTCCAGGCGTGTGCCAGAACCAATTTGACTTAATGGAATACCCTGAAACAACTTTTCAGTTTCACCGGAACTATTCCGGTGTTCTCTCCGGAACGTTTCCGTTTCGTCCGAAACTTTTTCGGTGATTTTCTCTCAGACTCCCCGTCTAGTATTCAGCAGATAGATGACCCTTAAGCGTGTGACCCTATAGGTTCGGTGAAGTATAGACATGACCGGAACTCTTTCCGATCAATTATCAACATCGGAGCCGTGGACACCCATATTGACCCCTATACCCACACGAATGAATATTCGAGTGAACCTCCAGTTGTCGTGTGCTATTCCTGTTGCTTCGCGATATGTTACAAATACCCGAGGTGAGAAACATCGGCATCCTCGTGGATCAACACTTGTCCACAATGCCAGTTACCTCGTTGCCGGTTTTTGTTCTCTTTTCTCGTTTCTGTGTTCCGGTATCCCTGTGATCAAATCACACTTGTGTCTGGCCAGACGATGATGGATACCGTAACACCGAGAGGGCCCAGAGATATCTCTCCATCGTCGGAGGAGAAAATCCCAATCTTGAGCTATCAAGTTACTTAACATACTTTTCCATGAACCCGTAAGCCGCCGTAATAGCCACCCATTTACGGATGACGTTTAACAAACCCCAAAGTTCATGAAGCAAGCATGAAGAAACTCGACACTCTCATGGTCTAAGGAATTATGCAAACATTAACTTCTCTGTGTTATTAACCATTAACTTATGACGAATGAATCTCATAGCATAACATCAATCGGGTCGATTCAACACAAGTGTTCTACTAACATTGTGCCCTCAAAGTTGCTGGCATAGACATGCCCATGATCAGGAAAACAGAACCATCATGCAACACTTGGGCTAGTCTTAGAGGCCAGACTAGGAATACATTTTACCGTTTATTATTCCACACGTGCATATGAGTCTTCCTCCGAGCCTCGTGGTTATTGCAGACTCGAGAACCATAGTAGTTATAGCATGGAACATAAACCTAATTATGAACATGGAGATAATCAATAACATTTATTATTGCCTCTAGGGCATATCTCCTACAGCTGCCGCCCCCAGCCGTCCACTCCACGAGTGCAACCCACCGCCACCCGTCTCCCCGTCTGGACCCAGCAGGTCGCCGCCAGCGACCAGCGTGCCGTCGCCAGCCACCTGACCGCCGGCGCCGCCCTCGACCAAGCCACTACACGCGCCACCTACCCCAATCCCGCCATGTGCCTCCGCTAGCAACCTTTCCGAGCCCCTAACGGCAACCCAGTCACACACCGCGTGCCACCGCCGACAACCTCACATATCCCCAGCTGCAGATCCACCTCCAATACCGATCTGTGCCCCGTGATTCAACCCACCGCCGGCCAGCCTCCTTCAGCACCACCGGGCACGACTCCCACCCTCCTGCTTCACGCCCACGGAGCAGCGCTCGCCCAACGCCTTGACAGCGGCCAGCGAAGCTTGTCTCCGTGGCTCCACTCTTCCCCGCCGACCACACTTCTTCTTCCTCCTTGATCTGAAGACGATCTGGAGGATCCCACGACAGTGCCCCGTTTCTTCTCTGGTCAAGCTCTTCTTTTCTTCTGAATAAGGATTTTGTCAAGTTCCTATGCTTTCTTCAAACGGATTTTCTATTTCACATCTAGATGTGAAATAGTTACCTCACATCTAAGTTGTTAACCGTCCGATTTGTTTGCCTGTAATTTTCGTGCAAGCTTGATCTTCCGTCGCTGGTCGCATGCGACCCCACGTCGCGTTGCTTTTTGTTCGGCCCGTTCGCTTCCTTTTTTGTAGCCCGTTATCTTTTCGTCTGAGCTCCCTTGGCCCGTGTTTGTTTTTATGTTCGCTTTTCCTCTAAGCTCCTTGTGAGTCTGTGAACTATACAGCTACTGATGCTGCTGTGCTTTGTCTTTTTTGGCAGAATAGGTAATAATTTGTTCCTATTTTCTTTTTTCCTTTTTTTCTTTTTTCTTTTTTTTTTGTTTTAAATTCATGATTTTTTTTAATTCAAGATTGTTTTGTCAGTTATATATTCATCACTAAATACACAACAGTAAGTGTCATCCTTACAGCGCAACTGCATGCCTTCAACACGATCGTAACATAAAATGCGGAAGTATTTTGTCGGGAGGACAATTGCATGTCTTCTATTAGACACGTAATTGCAAGTCTATCCTGGACATGCAACTTTGGGGGCTGACTTTTTTTGTCCCAGTTGCATGTTCACCTCCAACATGCAACTAGACTCCAACGTGCAACTAGACCCAACCCATTTTTTGTCCTAGTTGCAACTCCACCATCAACACGCAACTGGGGGCTCGATCCATCTTGTCCCGGATGCAAGTGCACCCCCAACATGCAAATGGGTCTGCCACGTTTTTCGTCCTAACTGCAAGTCCATCCTTGATACACAACTGGGCCTGGTCCCATTTTTTGCCCTAGTTGCAATTCCACCTTCGATACGCAATTGGGGGCCCGACTCATTTTTGTCCCAGTTGCAAGTCCACCCTCGACATGCAACTGTGGGCCGACATTTTTTGTCTCAGTTGTAACTTTACCCCCGACATGCAATTGGGGGGAGGGGGGCACTTTTTCCTATCCAAGTTGCAAGTCCACACTCGACATGCAACTGGGGCCCAACCCATTTTTGTCTTAGTTGCAAGTCGAACTACACCCCTGACATGCAATCAGGGGCCCCGTCTTTTTTGTCCCAGTTGCAAGTCCCCCCTCGATACGCAACCGAGAGATCGAGCATTTTTTGTCCAAGTTGCAAGTACATCATCGACACGCAATTGGGGAGGAGAGCGACCCATTTTTGCCTCAGTTGCAACTCCACTCTCGATACGCAACTGGGGGCCTGACTCATTTCTGTCCCAGTTACAGGTCCACCCACGACATACAACTGGGGGCCGACTTTTTTGTCCCAGTTGTAACTTTACCCCCGACATGCAATTGGGGGGGGGGCGCCTTTTTCCTATCTCAGTTGCAAGTCCATACTCGACATGCAAATTGGACTTGCAACTGGGGCCCAACCCATTTTTGTCTTAGTTGCAAGTCAAACTACACCCCTAACATGCAATTGGGGGCCCCGCCTTTTTTGTCCCAGTTGCAAGTCCCCCCCCCCAATACGCAACTGAGAGATCGAGCATTTTTTGTTCCAGTTGCAAGTCCACCCTCGACACATAACTGGGGAGGAGAGCAACCCATTTTTGCCCCAGTTGCAACTACACCCTCAATACGCAACTGGGGGTCTGACTCATTTTTGTCCCAGTTGCAAGTCCACCCTCGACACGCAACTGGAGGCCGATATTTTTTGTCCCAGTTGTAACTTTACCCCCGGCATGCAATTAGGGGGGCGCCTTTTTCCTATTCTAGTTGCAAGTCCGCACTCGACATGCAACTCGGGCCCAACCCATTTTTGTGTTAGTTGCAAGTCCAACTACATCCCTGACGTGCAATTGGGGCCCCCGCCTTTTTTGTCCCAGTTGCAAGTCCCCCCTCGGTACGCAACCGAGAGATCGAGCATTTTTTGTCTCGGTTGCAAAGTCCACCCTCGATACGCAACTGGGGGAGGAGAGTGACCCATTTTTGCCCCAGCTGCAACTCCACCCTTGATATGCAACTGGGGGCCCGACTCATTTTTGTCCTTGTTGCAAATTCACCCTCGACACGCAACTGGCCTCGACCCTTTTTTGTCCCAGTTACAAATCCACCCTCGACACGCAACTGGGTCTGACCCTTTTTTGTCCCAGTTACAAATCCACCCTCGACACGCAACTGCATGCGTACAACGAGACTGCAATTAGGGGCGGGAGAAGAGTTGTCAGCTAGTTGTATGTCCACATTTGAAAAAATATTCTTTTTTATTTTTTTATTTTTCATATTTTTTATAAAAATTCATGAACATTTTCTTAAAATTATGAGTTTTTTAAAAAAAATCATGAATTTTTCCAAATCCATGTTTTAAAAAAAATAATGAAATTTTTTCAAATTTGTCGACATTTTTTTTCACGAACATATTTTTGTATTCGCTAACTTTTTTAATTCGTGAAAATTTTCAAATTTCCTACTCCTTTCTAATTCACGGACTTTTAAAATTTGCAAATAATTTTTTATTTCACCAAATAGTTTATAAGAAAAACATCACAACATTTCTCATGAGCTCTACATCGAGAGGCCTCATACTTTCCCCAAGGAGACCCACTGTTTTATCAAATTCTTCATGCGTTCATTCATCAAGCCACATGCAATGGTTCAAACATGCCAAACTCTAATGTAGCCCAGTCACGACACGGGACAAGCTTTAGTCAGAAGCCCAGATCCACCCATGAACAACTTGTTTTTCTGTCTGTCTTTTTGTTTTGTTTTGTGCAACAACAACAAAGCCCAACCAAGACTAAAAAGCCCAGACCCAACTTAAATGTGACATAGTTATGTCATACTTAGATGTGAGGTATTATCTCACATCTAGATGAGATATAGTCAGACCCTTCTTCAAATATCATCGCCCGCCTTCTCCTACCATGACCATGTTCGGCGTCGCCCAGTCCATCAAGATCTTCATCACATGGTACGTCTCTCTTGCGCCTCACCTGCCATACATCGACATCTGCCGCCGGCTGAACCTGAACTCTCCGTCACGGGATGTGCGTAGGTAGTGGTTCAAAGATAAACATTGGGATGTGAAGCAGCTGGTGGGTTCCGAGGGATGCCAACATCGCACTAGGCCACCGTCGCATCACACACCGTAGCCATCCGCTTATAGGGAGGTTCAGAAGCTCCCTCTTCGCCACCACTACGATATTTTGCCTATTTGGTTAGCAATGTTTCTTCTCTTGATTATTCTAGCTATTGTAAATGTTGGATCTCTTGATATTTGGTCCTCGATTTGACAAATAGTACCTTCTGATAAATAGTTTGGTAAAATTACATCATTCTGTTCATTTCTTGGATCACCTCCGGTAGTAGTTAATTTTAAGTCAGATTGAAGTTTTAATAGAAATCTAAAGACTGTACATCTTGGTTCAGTTATTGATTATACAATACATATGAGAGGAAACTGCAAGTGCCTTAAACAACCTGCCGAAATCTATGATTACATAGAGGCGTAGCCATGATGGTGATATTGTCTTACTACGAAGATCAAGGGCGGAAGCCAGATTTGGAGCATGCTCTGGGCTGGTGATTGTAAATTTGCTTTGTGACGTTAATCAACACATTTTATCTCTTATCTCTATACATCTTTACTGGTCCTATAAGCGATACTGCAGGGTTTACCATGATACATGATTTTCACAGAAACATGAATACGGGAGTACATTTGTTCTGGGACAGGGTGAATTTATTAGGAGGAGACATGCCGGTAAGTACTAGCTTACCTTAATCCTTGATTATATCACTCAAATTAGCCTCGCCATTCTATTTATTTGCTCCCTTCATGTATGTTACTCTCATACCTGTTATAGGGCTCGGAGAAATTTGGAGTTCCCGCCGCCTGCTGGTACACTTGCTATTTACTGTGAGGTTATCCTATATAATTTTTTTCCCATGCCTTCTGTAATTATGTTAGTATATGAATGAATGTTTGCATTGTTTGCCATCCCATCGATACACGTTTATCGGTTGTTCTTCTGGATTATACTTAAATTGTGCTATCTAATTTCCTACATCAGAACAATGAAACATGGATGGTTATGGTACATGGAGGGCTGGAGTTTCATTATTCATTTTGTCATGCACACCATAAAAACAAAACCAAAAAGAGAACATCAGATTGTAGAGCAATTATTGAGCATTGTAGGTTGTTTCCCTAGCTCTATGGGATGTCGTACACACTTCATGTTTCAGTACAATACTGCTTCCTTAGCAATTAAAAGAACTACATCGATGTATGCTATTCATGATGCCTCTCTGGATGTTTGGAACATATATCTCAGCTGACTTCTCAGGTGTGCTTTACCTGTACTACCATATGCCCATACTTTATTTTTTCAGTTGTTAAGATTTGGCCACACGAATTTGAACTTTTTTGTAGGTGAACAAATGCCTCATTTGGAGCGACTATAGGCTAACCAAGTGTACTAGAATAACTTCAATGCTCTTAAAATCCAACATAGTTACTTGGGAGAAGAATCGGTGCATGTTACTGATAATTCTCTTTATGTTTGTGCAGAAATATATTTGTTCAACATTTCAAATGTAAATATCAATATTCCATTGGATCTCCAAAATCAACATTTAGAATGCAAATGTATTGTTCAAGATTTCAAGTTGTACTTTCTATTCATTCATACATTATATGCTTTTCTTCGAATCTGCTCATGGAAAGCACAAAGTCCCACAGCAACGCGCGGGGTATCATCAAGTTATGCAGAGGTCGGGTGGTACTCTTAATGCTTTGTATCCGCCTGATGCTACATTTTGAGATAATAAAAGTGCCATTTATCAAGAAAAAAACTCCAGCAAACTGGCCACTTAACTGCCTGGATCTGCCTGGTGCTTTTACTTTCCTTTTTGTTCCTGTTCTTTTCCTCATCGGATTCATTTGTTAATTTGAAGACCTAACTCAGCAGTTCCACTATCATTCCTTTGCTCAGAAGGCTGCGTGCTTGGGTGTTTCACTGTCTTGGGTCCCTTCAGTGCTCTTCCTTTTTCTGTAATGCGTACTGCTCTGGACATCAAATCCATAATTGTTTACAGACAATGACGATGGAGCAGCACTCATGGTTGGTACTAGTGTTTTAGGAATAATCGCACCAGTGATACCAGGAGAAACCTCACATGGACTTGTCAATCCCATCACTGACAATGGAGTTGGAGTTTTCAAAACGGCAATCCCATCAGAGTTAGCAGAGGAAACCTCATTTGCACTTACAATTATTTCCTTTCTTGGTTCTGATAGGTGCTCTGTATGCTTGTTCCCCCTACCAGTACGAAAATGTTTAATCGAATCATAGTCGATGGCAGATCGGAAAGGAAAGGTGCCATGAATAATGAGCAGAAGTTCCAGCTCCCGGATGTCTTCGGAAACCTCAGACACTTCATCAGGGTATTCAAAGTAATGTCCATGAACCAGCAACTCGCATGCAAAACAATGCTCCTTTGCCAAGCCCAGCAGGACAGCAGAGATTAGCTCAGAGTAAGGCCCTCTGTAGTTGATCAGGACCTCCAAGACAACCCGTCGGACTATATTGCCAAATTCAAATATCATTTGTCACACTTCAACCGAAAACACATGACTCGCAGCCGTCATGTTGGACAATTCCAGTATCTTCAACTTGGGCTCCTGCATGATGCACATGAAGCAAGCAGCTGGAACAATGGAACCGGCTGGAACAATAGCGAGTGCAGCATCTGGACTGCTGAAAGCAAGTGCTTGGTCCACGATCTTTTGGCTCAGATCACCATAAGGCCGAGTGATCTCGGCCAGTCCACCATGGCCAGCAATTACAGCATTCAGCTCTTTCTCTCTCTCCACACACTCCTTGGCGGTCTTGGCGTTGAGGCTCGCAGAACCATCGGCAACACTCAGGTTGAGGCGCGCAAAGACATCGTCTTCATTTCGGCCATAATACTGCTCAAGGTAACCGAAATAGTCTTCGAAGAGAAGAGTGTCGCTCATCCACGGTATCAGCCTCTTCCAGCCCCATGCGGCGCTGACAAGACCCTTGTAGAGAATGACTTCCAACGGAGGCAGACCCTTGACATGACTCTGCACGGATTCAAGGGTTTCGTACGGTAAGACGAACCCGTAGCAGACTTTTCCAAACAAGAGGAAATCCATCGCCCTCTTGGGATCAAAATCCGTCCCCCACTTGGGATCCATGCCCAGCATTCCTATTTCAACGGCCATCATGTTCGGATACAGGGCAGAGTCCATCATCTTGGGATGCAGTCCATGATACATATGCTTCTTCCGATCTGCAACGGAATCCATCATCTTCTTCTCGGAACAACCTTCGGTTGCCATGGATTGGACGGGATGGGGTGTGGTGTGGGTTACAGAAGGCGCCGACGAGGGAACGAGGGGATGGATGCGGCCGAGTCGAGGGCTTCCTTCGTTCATCTTGATGCCCAGCCCGAGAGACGGGCTGCAGATCCCGTCCCGTGCATACCCTGTGTGAGATGGCGCCACGTGTTCCACCTCGCTATCCGACGTTCTCCTCTCGTCCGCTTGTTCCTCCGCTCGAGCGCCTCGTCTCGGCTCCAGGAAACGGGGCCGCTGCCTCTCAAACGTCGGCTCGGCTGAACTGAAGTCAGCTTACGATCCTATCCCCATCTGGACTGGAGTCAGCTCCATGCGCGACCAGTCGCCCGATCCAAGCCACCGCATCCCTCGTCGCCGCCGCCACCGCCGCAGTCGCCTCCGTCGTTCGCCGCGAGCCCATCGTCCACTTCCGCCGTCGTATCCGTCGTCCCCCGCCTACCCCCTCGTCCGGCACGAGATAGAACGAGTGCGGCCGCCTGCCACATGCCAAAGGTGCGGCACCGAAATCCTTCTCCGTTCTGCTCGCCGCCGCCCCGTGTCCTCCGTTCATTCTTTGTTTTCACTGTCAATCTATTTCGTTCTGGTGGAAGTTGTGGCCATTAACCTTTGATTAATCATTATTCACTACCTTAGCTGTGAGGAATGGTTCGTCTCATCAGAACAACCTTGGTGTAAATAATAAAAACGCGAAGATAAAGATCGTCTCACCCTGCACACAGTCTGCTCCATTCTATACTTCACTTCCAATTGAGAAACTTGCTAATTGATTCTTGCAGAAGAATTGGGAACCACTTCAATACTGGAGAAAAGGAGACTGAGAGGAAACCATTGGAGAAGAAGGAATGCTTCCTGATTTCTTATATTTAGATAGACTAGGAATGTCAAATTTGATTATAAAATGGTGTACCAATCTAGAGCTGATTGCTTCCAGTTTGACTACATCCACAAGGCGTGAGAACCAGGGATCAATTCAAAAATGGTCTCTCCGCTGGTGAGTTCATGCTAATGAATGTTGATGCCAAGGTCTTCTCTAATTCATGGCGCGTGGGCTATGGTGTGATAACCTGAGATCACCTAGTGTCTATAGAAACAGCTAGAAGGGGCTATGTTGATCAAGTTGAGAATCTGGAACTAGCTGAAACTTTAGCTATAAGACATGCTCTGAACTTTGCAGCCCAAGCATTCTTTCAGAAGAGAATCTGGAACTAGATGAAGCTTTAGCTAAAGACATATTCTGAACTTTGCAACACAAGCATTCTTTCAGAAAATTGAAGTCGCATCAGATTTCTTGTCGTTGATCAACAAGATGAAGATCGCAGACTAAGATAGCTTAAGACATACTCTGAACTTTGCAACAGAAGCATTCTTTCAGAAAATTGAAGTAGCATCAGATTTCTTGTATACTGGCATTGTAGTTCATGATATCAAATGTAAAACCCTGAAATTTGTTTTGTGTAACTTTCGTCATGTAAATCGGTCTTGTAACAAGGCAGCTCATGTTGTTGCAAAATGAGCTGAACATTAAGTAGGGCCCTGCTGGTATAATAAGTTCCCTGAGATTATCAGAACCATTGTCTGTAACAAACATGATTTCAATGATTGACAAACTGCCCTTTCGACCGAGAAAATAACTAGGGTTGATTGCTCTCTCTGACAATGAATCAACTACTCCGTATAATATACAATGTATCTTTTGCGACAAGAACAATCAATGTTTGACATCTGAAATTTGGAAGGTGTAATCTGGTCCAGCTATAAAGAAAATGATAAAAAATAATGAACTATGGCTTCATCAATTAAAATGTGTGAATGTTTCTCTGCTTTCGTGCAAAGTATCTGTATGTGTTCAGAAATCTGCACTCATTAAAATGTGCAGCTAGTACATAAATTCCCTGATCTCTGCTAGTTGTAGAAAAGAAAAATCAATGTTCTCCTGTAATGGCGGTTGTGTCGTTCTCCTGGCCTTCTCTTCCTGATATGACGTGCGGTGGCGGCAAGTCTATGGCGCACGTCGCCGCATACAGCAGCACCGTGGGCAGCCGGCAGTACGAGGTGTAGGAGCAACCGTCCTCATTGGCGTGGTTTATATGGTCCAAGCAGACGGCAGTGCCGAATTCCGGTGTGCAGCTCCCGTCGTTCTTGACGGCGGCGGCGCTTCAGGCAGCGGGAGCACGGCGATATGCAGCCATCTCGGCGCGCTGCTGCTGCCATGGTTGTCGTTCCGCTCGCTGCAGTGAGCGCCGAACCAGGAACACACGCCCACCAGTCTGATCGCATGGAGAAGGGGGCTCCGGTCGCTCGGCCATGGAAACCTCGATCAGATCGCTGCGGAAGTCGAAGATCGGAGTCGATATTGCATAGAGCGGGCCTAAGGTTGGAGCCGAAATCGCTGTTTGTTGGAGCCGATACGAGGTGCTGGAGCCGAGAAAACCACGCACGGGGGCGAACGAACGGATAGCGTCGGATGGTGAGGTGGGACACGTGGCGGCATCTCACAGAGGGTATGCACGCGGCGTGATCTGCAGCCGGTCTCCACGGAATTTTTTTTCCCAAAATGAGGTCCGGCCTGGTGGTCGCTGAAAACACGCTCGCAATCAACCACGAACCGGATCAAAAAAAAAACACGAACGGTCAGTATGTCACGTACCCCCTGGACCTCGAGACCAACAACGACTCCGGCAAGAACGCCATCGCCACCGAGCGGAACACGGGCGATCCGGCCACGGGCGGCGCCGTCACGCCGAGGATAAGCCACTGGACGGTGGCCGAGACTGAGGCGGACGGTTGTCTTTGCTTCGTCGCCGCCTCCCCCGTGCGGTTGTCTTTGCTTCGCCGTCGGCCCTACCTTGTACACCTCAAAGCTTCCCCTTTTGCCAGATCCAATGCTTGTGGGTCCGGAGGCGGTGCCACCCTCCGGCGGCAGGCAGCCACACCAACCCCTTACCGACATGGCGGTTCCGGCCAGCGGTGGCTTCCTCATCTTCGATTCCTGATCCGGCGGCTATGGGATTGCTCAGCCTCAGGCCAGGGAGAAATCCCTACTCGGCTTGCCGGTGCTGGCAGCGGCGGCGTCCGCGGGTGTCGTTTTTCCTTCTTGAAGGAGCTACCATGGCCTTCAGCTTCGCCCCTCTTCGAGCTCAGGGAAAACCCTAGGTTCGGTTCCTCCGGACCGGATGGCGACGGCGTCTCGGCGTCGTCCTCCTTCTTGAAGGCGCTATCTTGATCGCTCGCGGTGTCCCCGGTGTTGACTTTAACGATGTTGGACTTCTTGCTGGTTTGGCATTGCCGCTCTTGGTTCTGGGCTTGGTAGGTTTAGCTGTGTTGTATCCTCTGTTTGGGCCGAACATCCCTTGTCTCTCTGCTCCGAGCATCATGTTCACGCTTGCCTGCGTTCGTGTCATGTGTTGTATCTTTTGTTGTACTCATTCTATTCCTTCTATCAATGAAAAGACATGCAAACTTTGCGTATTCGTGAAAAAAAAAAAAGACTGAGGCGGACGGCCTGGCAAGTGTACGTCGATGCCGTGCCCTGGCTCACACCAGGCCGGACCTCTGTGATCTGCACGGGGGATCACGTCGGTCAGAAGAACGTGTCCTACTCCTATGGGCTATGGCGGCAAGAGAGTTTGCAGGAAACACACTCCAGTCTCCAGCAGTGCATCGTGTCCTATGCATATGTATGGTACATCGTGTACACTAATTAAGGCAGTTTACAGGAAAATTAGCCCGACAAAACACGGCGTCAAACTGCATAACATCAACATGTATGGTTCGATTCAGTTTCATTCCATTTTGTCGAGTCTCCACGGAAACAGCACCTGCCTATCGGGATTTCATGCCGGATTCAGCTGCTCCGGCGCATCATCGGGCTGCGAAGTAGAACCGTCGCCCGCGGCATGTTTCTTTCTTCTACCGATCACGGCATGGCATGGCGCAGCCATCATCATGGAGAATCGGCCATGGAGCTCAGCTAGGCCGCTGCCCTCCACGGAGCCAGATGCGAGACAGAGGCCGGCAGCTCTGGCTGACTCTGTTCCCGGAGCACGTATGCCGCGCGCTCCGTTTCGCGTTGCGGCCTGCGCGTAGGTGTAGGCTGTCGTGCTCGTGCGCGCGTGACGTGGTGAGCCGAACGCGCTCACGCTCGGTTCGGTTGGGCGGGCGGGCGGGCGGTCGGTCTGGATCCATGGACGCACGGCGGCGGAGCAGGCGAGGATTAGGTCGGACCGCGACCGCTTCGTGGCTCGCTGTCGTCCACCAGGACCGACATACCCGCGTCCAAATCCTGAAATCCAATTGCACATACGTCACGTACGCCCAATCTCGTGGTTAGATTTTCTTTTCCGTCATTGTAACCCTGAATTACGAAAGCTCTTTCACATATTCAGTCTAAAGAAAATGAATATTACAAAATTTGGCTAATGCCAGCTACCATCGTGGTTAGGGTAAGATTTGGCTAATTTTTCGGAAACAAATGTTTTTTTTTTGAGGAAAACATCATGCTGCTTTATTTATCACCCCCCAGCTGGGATTTCGTCCGAAACAATACGCAAAATACAATCAGGTGGTTCTTGCCACCAAGTTCTACTTAACTGAAAACTAACACCCTCTCTAGCTAACACATGAGCAACACGATTCCCTGATCTCCTTATCCATGAAACTTTGAAAGCTTGGGTAGATTTCAGAATGGCCTTGATGTCCTCAACTATCGTCCCCACGGCAGATAAGTTTCTTTGCTGCTCCTGTATCATGTGTACTGCACTTTTACTATCCATCTCCACATGCAGCTTCGTTGCTCCACCTTGTATCGCCATTTGAATGGCCTTGCGGCAGGCAAGAAGCTCTGCAGTTTCAGGGTCCGCCACCCCCGGAAAGACCACACTCGCGCCTCCCCTGAACGCGCCGTCATGATCTCGCAGGACGATGCCTCCCCCAGCTCTATCTTTGTTCTTGGACATTGCACCGTCCGAGTTTGCCTTCATCCACCCATGCTCCGGTGGACACCACTTTACGGCCAGTGCCGCTGATGGTGGGCGTGCCTTGCGGTCATGTATTCCAGCCCATTCACGAACATGACGAAGCACGGACTCCGCGACATCCCTAGGGTCTGCAATCCTCTTTCCATCTCTAGCTTCATTTCTTGCCAACCATAGTCCATAGGCAGCCTGAATGAGTAATTCCTTCTCCTCCTCCTTTGCCTCAGCAAACCATTGCAGCAGCCAAGATGAGAGCTCGCCATGAGGTCCGTCCATGACCGGTGGGATCGCCACCGGAACCCCTTCCGCTGAGCTCAAATGCTTCCAGAACATGGCCGAGTGCGGACACGACCAAAACCGGTGGTACACCGTTTCCTCCCGTCCACATACCGTGCAGAAAATACCTGGCTTTATTCTTCGCTTATGCAACTCCGCCCCAACAGCTAGCCCGTTCTTGATCAGGCGCCACATGTGTATCTTTGCTTTACCCGGTGCATTTGTATTCCAAAGAGATAGCCAACACTTGTGGTTCATAACAGTAGAGGAGGACTCCGGCCGTCCGGAATTCCCCTTTTTTAGGGACATACACAAATGATATGCTGATCTCACATTGAACTGTCCAGATTTCGTAAAATTCCAGGCCTGAAAATCATCACATTCCGGTCCTCCAATCACCACTTGTTTTATATCGCATGCATCATCTGGGGTAAACATCATGTCTATTTTTCCATGATCCCATTCTGTACCATCAGCATTCATAAGCTCCTTCACACGAGTTATACCATGAATATATTGCTGTCCAAGAGGTTTCAAGCTACCCGTCCTGCACTACTGGTCAACAAATGTTGGATAAATCCTCGAAAAATACTAATGTCGGATTAAATACAAGCGCGCATCGGTTCTCTGGAACGCATGAGTAAAAAAAAACAATAGCAAAGAAACATATTGAAGTGTCATAGCATGTCAGACAAACAAAATGGTTGCAGGGGCGTTCGACATATTTTTTTGGGAAAAGAAACTTCCATTTATCAGAGAACATTTTTTTATGGTATTCATTTATCAGAGAACTTGATTACACACAGCGACTATACTGGCAATTTGCGAATTAAGCGTAGCTGGGATGGTTAGACTTTTTGTTCGCACACGAACACGCCAACGTGTACCCGCAGAGCCGGGGGTGATGCACCGCAACTCGCCCCGCGGGAAGCCGGCTCACAGCGCGATACGCAAGACAGTAAGCCGGCACTTTTGAGACCAGACGCCCCAGTTCCTCGGGAGGGACCCCGTCGGAGGAAGCCGGCGACGATTGGCTGAACCGGGTCGATTCGCTCGCCCCCAACTCGGTTGTCGATATCCGATGAACTTACGCGAAGTCGCCGAATAACGAAAGCATGAACAAGGGTTAAGGGGTAAAAAGTAGATTGTATTGATATGTCGATTGTGTGCTTGATTCAATCGGCCATCACCTCTCACATATATATGAGGCGGCTGGACTTCCCGTGCAAGTAAGAGACTCCTACACGGATTACAAGTTACAATCAGAGTCGGTTTCTAGCCTTAACTAGGTAAGTCACCCGCCAGGGCTGTCTTGGGCTCGGACTCTCTGTTGGGCCGGCTTACAGTGTGAGTCGCCGAAAGCATGGGCCGACCTTGTTCTTCTGAGTCCATCCTTAGCTTCTCGCGGTCAGCTTTCCTTCTCCTGAGCCATAGAGCCGGTTTATAGACCCGGCTTTCTGAGCCGCCCTTTGCTCTTGGCTTCCTGAGTCGCCCGTTGCTCCTGGCTCCCTGAGTCGCCCGTTGCTCTTCTGTGTTGACGTCAGTTCACTTTGCTTCGTAATCTGCCGCTTTGCTGATTAGCCGCCTTGCCGGGTCTCGATCTTGCCAGCCTTTGACAACCCTGTGAACTGGGACATAACATGATCAACAGCCCTCGAACGATGCCGGCTCAATATGCTAGCGGCGGCTCATCGTCTTTGTCAGAGTCGCCGATACTGTGGAGCCGAATCCATGATGAGCCGGCTCTGACCTTGAGCTAATTGCTGTCACCGGGTTACTGAGCTGTTGAGCCGATAACCGACCTCTCTGGGCGGATGTATCTCTTCCACATTGGCGCCTCTCCAGCAGTGATCTTTGAGCCGTCGCTAGCCGAGTCATCACCATACCGGGTCACCTCCTGGGGCGGGTCATCAGCCTTGAATCCTGCCAAAAATGAGTGCTAACACTTTTTTTAAGGAATCAGCCCACCAGGGTTCAAGTCCTAGACTTGCCACTGGTGCTTGGATTTTTTTGGATTTATTTCAGACTTTCCGGCGATGTTCGTTCAATAGGAGGAGATGTTCCCATCGACTACGAGGCGCTTGTGGTGAGTTCGTCAATCTCAAGATGTTGTGTCGGCTTAATATCTCGAAGGTGCTTATAAGGACAGGGTGTGCGTGCGAGCGTTCATAGGGATGAGTGTATGTATGCGTGTATGTGAGTATCTAAAATTGTATTGTGTTATCACCACCACACCGGGTCACCTCCTGGGGCGGGTCATCAGCCTTGAATCCTGCCAAAAATGAGTGCTAACATATGCCCCCCTGTTTTCTAGTAGAGCTTGCGTGCTAGAAAATATTCCATGTAGGATTTTTGACTAAGGGCGATGCTTACGTTCATCGGCCATATGGTCTAAAGGCGATGTTTGTACTCATCGGCCATAACCACGATCTCAGGCGGATTGTCACACACTTGGGTGGAACTTCTTTAAATATTTTCCATTGATAGCTCGAGGTAGTAAGTCGCCCTCCAAAGTTTCCACCAAATAAGAGTTGCCGGGTGTTATTCTGGCGACTCGCAGCGGTCCTTCCCAACTTGGTGACCACTTGCCAAATTTCCGGCTTTTGGAGCCGACTGGTAGTATAACCTTCCACACTAAGTCACCAACCTGAAAATCTTTGAGCCGGACTCTCTTATTGTAAGTCCTTGCCACCCGCAACTTTTCCTTCTCAATGTCCCTCAGAGCCTTTAATCGTTTGTCGGCCACACCGTCTAGGTTATCCATCATCAAGCCATAGTAGTCATCAGCCGACAAATCGTTCTGCTTAGCAAACCTTAAGGCGGCCAGATTCACCTCAACTGGTAAGACGGCCTCTTGCCCATATACTAACTCAAAAGGAGTAACCTTGGTAGCCCCATGCCTTGAGACCCGGTGAGCCCATAATGCTTCGGACAGTACCTCATGCCACCGCCTTGGGTGGTCCTTGACCTTTTTCTTAATCAACTTGACCAAGATCTTATTGCTAGACTCGACCTGCCCATTGGCTTGAGCATAGTATGGAGATGAACTGAGCATCTTGATCCTCAGTGATTCGGCAAATTGTTTAACCTCCTTTGCCATGAAGGAAGTTCCTTGATCCGTGGTGAGAGTCTGTGGAATACCAAATCTGTGAACAATATGCTCAGTAATGAATTGAATTACCTCCTTGTGAGTCATGTTCCTGAGAGGTACTGCTTCAGACCACTTGGTGAAATAGTCTGTGGCAACCAACACGAACCGATGCCCCTTTGATGAAGCCGGGTGAATCATGCCGATAAAGTCAAGCGCCCAACCCCGGAAAGGCCACGGTTTTATGATAGGATTGAGTTTGGAAGCCGGAACTAGCTGGATATCCCCAAACTTCTGGCAAGCCTCACACCCCTTGTAGTACTTGAAGCAGTCATTGATCATCGTCGGCCAATAAAATCCGGCTCGCCGAAGCATCCACTTCATCTTGTGAGCCGACTGATGTGTTCCACATAAGCCGTCATGTATCTCTCCCATGGCGACTCTAGCTTGATCCTCGTCTAAGCATTTAAGCAGAAGACCATCAGCCGTTCGGCGGCATAAGTCGCCATTATCCAGTGTATACTTGAGAGCAAGTCGCCGAATGGCTCTGTCTGTTTTCTGACTCGGATCCTTCAGATAACTCACGATAGGTACTCTCCAGTCAGAAATCCGGGTTGCCCCTTCCTCAGCAGCCGGTTTACTTGAGCCGGCCTCTTCCCTGTCAGCCGGCTTATCAGAGCCGGTTTTTCCTGAGTCGGCAACAACTAGCATCGGCTTTTCTGCTATGAAGAACATGCCTCTGCCAACATGATAGCCTGATGCCTGTTGTGCTAACTCATTGGCGAGCCAATTATCCTGCCTAGATACGTGAGAGATAGAAAAAATAATCCAGGTCCGCTATGATGTCTAAGCATTTGTCAAGGTACATGTTGAGTGATTCGTCGTTGCACCGAAACACCGTTGCCACTTGTTGAACGATTAGCAACGAATCACCATATGCCTCGATATGAGAAACCCCTGCATTGATTAAAAGCTCGAGCCCGAATAGAAGTGCTTCATATTCGGCTTGATTGTTAGTACAAAAGTAGTTAAGCCGGCAGGAGGCCTCAAATACAGTGCCGTGGGGTGAGATGTACGCAACACCGGCTCCTTGCCCATTCTTGCAAACTGAGCCGTCAAAATAGAGCCGCCACGGCTTAGCCGACACAACGTGTAAGCCAGTTTCTTGCTCCGGGTCAATCCGATGCTCAACAATAAAATCAGCTACGACCTGGCTTTTCACAGATTTGAGAGGTTCATAAGCCAAATCATACTCGATTAACCCATATGCCCACTTGCCGATCCGCCCACTAAGAATCGGCCTCTGAATCATGTGTTTGAGAACATCGGTCTGACCAACAACCTTACACTCACTAGATAAGAGGTAGTGTCGTAGCTTTGTGCAGGCATAGTAAAGAGATAAGCATAATTTCTCCACAAAGCTGTATCTTGACTCGGCGTCTACCAAACGGCGGCTTAGATAGGTGATGACATACTCTTTTCCTTCGGCTTCCTGGGTTAAGGCGGCTCCTATCACTTTCTCTTCAGCAGCAATGTAGAGCCGACATGGTTGACCGTGAGCCGGCGCTCTCAGAACCGAAGGGGTTGGTAAGCACATCTTTATCCTTTCAAACGCCTCTTGCTGCTCTGCCCCCCAAGTGAATTCATCATCGTTCTTAAGCCGAAGAATCTGAGTAAATGCGTCAACTTTCCCAGACAGGTTAGCAATAAACCGCCTCAAATAATTTACCTTGCCGAGGAACTTCTGCATGTCTCTTTTGCAAGCCGGCGCCTGCACCTTTTGAATAGCTTTAACCTTTTCCGGGTCAACCTCTATGCCATGCTCATGTATGATGAAACCCAGAAACTTCCCAGCTGACACGCCAAAGGCACACTTCAACGGATTCATCTTGAGCCCATATTTTCTCATCCTCTCAAACGCCAGTCGTAAGTCGGCCAAGTGATTTAACCCGCCGTCCGACTTAACCACCACGTCATCAATGTAGACTTCTAGTATGACTCCAAGAAGGTCATGAAATATTAAGTTCATCGCTCTTTGATAAGTAGCACCAGCGTTCTTTAATCCAAAGGTCATTACTACCCACTCAAATAGACCAACAAAGCCGGGGCAGCGAAATGTCGTCTTAGCCGAATCCTCTTCGGCCATGTATATCTGGTTATATCCTGCATTACCGTCCAAGAAACTGATGATCTTGTGTCCTGAGGCTTCGTTGATAAGCATATCGGCTATCGGCATAGGATACTCATCTTTGGGTGTAGCTCGATTTAAATCTCTGAAGTCTATGCATACCCTTATCTTTCCTGACCCCTTTTTCTCAACTGGGACAATGTTTGAAACCCACTCAGCATATTTACAGGGCCGGATGAATTTTGCTTGGATAAGCCGGCCGATCTCTTCCTTGACCCGGCCATATATCTGTGGATTGAACTTTCGAGCCGGCTGTTTGTAAGGTCTAAAGCCGGCTTTGATGGGCAACCGATGCTCAACGAGCTGGCGGCTTAACCCAGGCATCTCATGATACTCCCACGCGAAGCAGTCTGCATACTCTCTGATCAGGGTGACTAACTCCTGCTTATAGCCGGCTTCCAGATTCCGGCTTACAAACGCCGGCCTTGGCACTGTGCCATCTCCAAGGTCCACCTCTTCAAGCGGGTCAGCCGACGTAAAGCCTTGCCCCAATTTGTCTAAGTCGCCAGGCTCTTCAATGGTCTCAAACATATCGTTCCTGTTGGCCCGATACTTGTCAAGCCGGCTTTGAAGCCACTCATCGTTGTTATCCATTCACTTGAGTCTGAGCCGGTTTTCACCAACCGGCTTTAGAGATACTGGCACGAACCCATCCCGGGTTGCACTCAGGAAGTCAAACCCGGACAAGTCACGCCCCGAAAGACATGTAGCAGTGGAGTGTTGCCAGTCAACTAGTGACTCGGCTAATGCAATGCAGGCCGAGTTATCGGCAGGGACGACTTCTACTTCATCGTCGACCCACTGAACAAGCTGTTGGTGCAGAGTAGACGGAACGCACTGGTTTGCATGCAACCAATCTTGTCCTAGTAGCACATTGTAGTTCCTTGCACCTCAGCAACAAAGAAGGCAGTAGCCAGGGTCTTGCTTCCGACTGTAAGCTCTAGACCGATAACCCCTTTAGCTTCCACTCCTTCTCCGCCTTCAAACCCGTTGAGTACCATGTTCGTCTTCATCAAATCATCATCATCAAGTTGTAACTTTTTGAAGACCGAATAAGGCATCAGATTAACCACAGCACCGCCGTCAACCATCATCCTGGTAACCGGCTTCCCATTGATGTGCCCTCTGATATACAAAGGCTTGAGATGCTTAACCGGTTCCTCCGGCTTCTCGAAGATAGCGTTCTTGGGTCCAAAGTCAATTTGAGCTACTGAGCCGGCTTCATCAACAGCGCAAAACTCAGCAGGCAGATAGTACACCATGTTGATATCCATACTCATGTGAGTCGGCGTTCCTTCATAATTCAGAAGCTCTTCATCATCTGTTGACTCGCCCGGCGGCTCATCCATGGCCGACTCTCCTGAGACTGGCGGCTCATCTGACACATGGCTTGGAAGTTCTTCGTCAACCGCTAACTCGCCAGATAGGTCATCCATGGCCGAGTCTAGGATTGCCGGCTCTCCCAGCATTGGTTCTGTTAGTGCTGACTCATTCACCGCTGAATCCTCTGGGATGAGCTGTGACATTGCCGGCTTATCGCTTGCCAGGTCTGCAGCTTCAACCTCATCAGCCCACGATGAATAAGTAACAGCCGGCATTTCAACCGGATTTTTGCCCCTTTCCAACGTAGAGACTGGTACGCCAGGCGCTTGGGTTATGAGTTCTGTCGACTTAGGCACCCAGACTTGAGACCGTACCATAGGACGATCCTTGTTAAAACCTGCATCCCTGAGCCGCTCAGCTTCTTCTGCAGCCTTCTCTTGATTCCTCAACCTTTGCAGTTTTCTCTTTTGCGTCTTGGTTAACCTAGCAGGGCACCATCTTGGTTGAGTGTATTTTGGGTCACGCGGCTTAGTCTGACTGGAGCTGGCTTCATGGTCATTGGCTGCGCCGTTAGGCCCGATAACAAATATCGGTCTACCTTTTGCCGGTTCTACAACCGGCTCTTTCATCTTCAGTATCTGGCTGCCAATGGTAAGTGAGCCGCCAAATATTCTGCCCGTCATGCTTTCTGGCTCACCAGCCCTAGCAGCTTGCGGCTTGACACGCCACACCTTTCCTCTCTCTGGATTTGGCATATGCTCCTTGAGCCGGCTTGCTGGCCCTAACCGACTTTTGTCAAAAGTGCTTTTCAGAGGTGGCGTCTTTGCTACAGCCGGCTTAACGTACCGACCGAACTCTACCGGTGACCTTGAACGCTTTCCATAGGGCCGGCTTGTGGTTGAGCCGGCTTGCCTGACATACTTGCTCATCAACATGTCGAAAGTCGGCTTAATGCGTTTGTACTTAGCATTAGCTGTGTTAACCCGCCACTGGCCGACTTCCGGGCTCTTCGGCTTAATGAACCGTTGCGGTGATCCGGGCGGCTCTTCCTGTTGCCCCCCGAGCGTAGGATTGCCGATGGTAATCTTGATAACCTCCTTGCCGCCGGGTTCTCGACTTATAGTCGCCTTCCTCCCAGTCACCATGTTGCCGGCTTGCGTGTTCCTGGGCTCACCAACAACAACGTTAGCTTTGTTAGATGATCCGGCCGTCTCTGGCCGAATGAGTACCTTCTTTCCCTCCAGGTCTAGCGCGTTCATTGGGAACGGCTGTTGATCAATTGCCATGCTAGCAAAGCACAATCGTCCGTCCTTAAGGGCCGATTGGATCTGTCGACGAAAAACATTACAATCGTTAGTGGCATGAGAGAAAGAATGGTGATATTTGCAATAAGCCCGCCGCCTTATCTCTTCAAGCGGTGGTATGACATGATTGATCTTTATAATTTTGTCTTTCAACAAGGCATCAAATATTCTATCACACTTGCCTACGTCGAAGGTGCATTTAAACTCATCCTCCCGATTCTTACGAACCGGCTTAAGGTCATCACACACATGAGGTTTGGCTTTACCCGGCCAAACAAACTCAGCAGTGTACATATCGGTTTCCTCGTCTGAGCCGGCACTTCCCTCAATGATGTTAAGCCGGCTCCGGCTCACCCGATGTGAGTCTTTCATCTCATTGGCCCGGCTCTCCTGAACCAGAGCCTTTTCTTGCAATTGGCCGACACTTAGGAACCTATACCCCTCTAATTTTTCTTTTAAGTGGGATCGTAAACCATTAAGTACTAAGTCGGCCATATCTCTCTCAGTTATAGCTAAGCTATAACATCGGTTTCTTGTGTTCCTAAACCTTTTGACATAGTCGGATACCGACTCGTCATGCTTTTGCTTAACCGATGTAAGGTGAGACAATTTTAACTCAATTTCTCCGCAAAAAAGTGTTCATGAAACTTCCGCTCTAAATGAAACCAAGTATGTATGGAGTTAGGAGCTAAAGCAGAAAACCATGAAAAAGCAGTGCCGGTTAAAGATAATGAGAACAAGCGAACTTTATGATGCTCATGATTGGCTTCACCTAATTGAGCCAAATACTGACTAATATGTTCCCATGTTGATTTATTATCCACCCCATTAAACTTAGAAAATTCTGGAACTCGGTAACCAGAGGGATAAGGCCGTAAGTCAAAATATTCGGGATAGGGTTTAGTATAATTTCTAGGCTTTAGCGTCACCCCGAATCTATCGTAAGCCATCTGGTCCAACTCACTCCTCAGCTTGGCCACGATATCGTCCAAGTTGGACGATTGAGCCGGCATAGTGGCTGAGTTGGTCACAGGGGCGGCTTGTGCCCAGAGAGCCGAATTTTGAGTCGGCGCCAGCTCATCCCCAAAACGTACTGCTTGATCCGGCTGTCTAGCCGAATACGGCATACTTTGGATGGGAGTCGGACTTGGCAGCATAGGCACAAGTCGGTTATCTCTATTCTGGCTCATCGGCTGTAACTCCGATGGCCGGCTTAGCGGCGTGTTTTCTTTAGCCTTATCACATTCCAGCATTAGATCATAAATACTATTTGTGCTTTGTCCAACATAGTACTGGATTTCGGCTAATTGCTCAGGAGTAAAGAGGCTATTGCTTACGGCGGGTTGGCTGATCTTGATGCTCAGAGGTACGTATTCCGGCTCTTTGATCGGTGAGATGACTCCTTGTCAATCCTTCTTGAGACTCGCCAGATATAGCTCCCGATCTGCTTCAGCCTGCTTCTGCCGCAGCACCTTGAACTCCTCGTCACGTTTCTTTTCCCAAGCCACCAAGCCTTGGCGTTGTGCTTCTGACAGCTCCTCAAGAGCCGGTTTGATGATGTTGTCAGTGCTGATGCCAGCGGAGTCGGTCTTAGAATTGGTCATTGCTGTCCAATTTTTAGATCGAATCTTCCCCAGCGGAGTCGCCAAAAAGTGTGTTCGCACACGAACACGCCAACGTGTACCCGCAGAGCCGGGGGTGATGCACCGCAACTCGCCCCGTGGGAAGCCGGCTCACAGCGCGATACGCAAGACAGTAAGCCGGCGCTTTTGAGACCAGACGCCCCAGTTCCTCGGGAGGGACCCCGTCGGAGGAAGCCGGCGACGATTGGCTGAACCGGGTCGATTCGCTCGCCCCCAGCTCGGTTGTCGATATCCAATGAACTTACGCGAAGTCGCCGAATAACGGAAGCATGAACAAGGGTTAAGGGGTAAAAAGTAGATTGTATTGATATGTCGATTGTGTGCTTGATTCAATCGGCCATCACCTCTCACATATATATGAGGCGGCTGGACTTCCCGTGCAAGTAAGAGACTCCTACACGGATTACAAGTTACAATCAGAGTCGGTTTCTAGCCTTAACTAGGTAAGTCACCCGCCAGGGCTGTCTTGGGCTCGGACTCTCTGTTAGGCCGGCTTACAGTGTGAGTCGCCGAAAGCATGGGCCGGCCTTGTTCTTCTGAGTCCATCCTTAGCTTCTCGCGGTCAGCTTTCCTTCTCCTGAGCCATAGAGCCGGTTTATAGACCCGGCTTTCTGAGCCGCCTTTTGCTCTTGGCTTCCTGAGTCGCCCGTTGCTCCTGGCTCCCTGAGTCGCCCGTTGCTCTTCTGTGTTGACGTCAGTTCACTTTGCTTCGTAATCTGCCGCTTTGCTAATTAGCCGCCTTGCCGGGTCTCGATCTTGCCAGCCTTTGACAACCCTGTGAACTGGGACATAACATGATCAACAGCCCTCGAACGATGCCGGCTCAATATGCTAGCGGCGGCTCATTATCTTTGTCAGAGTCGCCGATACTGTGGAGCCGAATCCATGATGAGCCGGCTCTGACCTTGAGCTAATTGCTGTCACCGGGTTACTGAGCTGTTGAGCCGATAACCGACCTCTCTGGGCGGCTGTATCTCTTCCACATTGGCGCCTCTCCAGCAGTGATCTTTGAGCCGTCGCTAGCCGAGTCATCACCACACCGGGTCACCTCCTGGGGCGGGTCATCAGCCTTGAATCCTGCCAAAAATGAGTGCTAACACTTTTTTTAAGGAATCAGCCCACCAGGGTTCAAGTCCTAGACTTGCCACTGGTGCTTGGATTTTTTTGGATTTATTTCAGACTTTCCAGCGATGTTCGTTCAATAGGAGGAGATGTTCCCATCGACTACGAGGCGCTTGTGGTGAGTTCGTCAATCTCAAGATGTTGTGTCGGCTTAATATCTCGAAGGTGCTTATAAGGATAGGGTGTGCGTGCGAGCGTTCATAGGGATGAGTGTATGTATGCGTGTATGTGAGTATCTAAAATTGTATTGTGTTAAAAAAGACTATACTAGCGAAAGTGATGTTCTGATCCCGAGCTCATGTGAGCTCGGGTGTACAGTAAAATCAAAACAAATGAAAAACATGTTCGTAAAGTCCCCTTTCCCCTCTCTTATCCCCTTGCTACAGTGTTCTGGGGCGAAAAGGGAGGCGACAGCTTTCCCTCGATCCGCCACTTCCTCCCCTCTCCGTCTGCCACTCCGGTGCCGGGAGAGTGGGGGAACCCTGTTCCTTGGGCTCCGGTGTGTAGATAGTAGGGTAGGTCATTCTGGCGGCGCCGGCGGCGTGGGGGAGGCGGTGTCGCGGTGGAATAATGGTACTGGCGTCCTGTCCCCTGCTCGGCGAGACCCTGGTGGTGGAGCCGATGAGCGTCCGGTGGCATGTTCTCGCAGATCTGGTGATTTGGCGAGTTGTCGTGCTAGTGGTGAGGTTGCAGCGACGGAGATGGCAACCTTGCTGTGGAGCCTTATGTCCTCCCGATCTGTCTCCGCCACGGTAAGGTTTTCCCTGGCCTTGATGTCTGGTTTGTGGAGGTGGTGCTCCGGCGGGTGGCGCTAGTCGTCGTGGCGGCGTGTACAGGGTTGGGTCGTGGTTTCTGGATTGTTGCGAAGTTTCGTCGGCGACGGCTTCCCTGGTGGTGCGCTGGCCTTCTCGGGCCGTAGCTTGGAGACTTCCCGTCCGCGTTGAAGACTGTCAGATCCAAGGTCAGGCCGGCTCAGGCGGAGCGGTGGCAGTGGCGGCGGCGCGCCTTCAACTTGTGCCGGCGGTGGAAGCTGTTGTTTGTTGGTCAAAGGATCTAGTTGTAATTTTCGTTACTTCTGAGGTGCTTTGTACTGCATGCAATTTTTCAATATGATCTGGGGACCTTTTCGCAAAAAACAAACAAATGAAAAACAAATTCAAAGAATTCTGAATTTTTTTGCGCCGAACATTGACGAGTGTTTTGAAATGTGCCAAACACACTCTTGCAAACGTGGCTCAAGTGTTTTGCGACTTTGTCAATGTTTGGAACAAAAAAATTCAGATTTTTTTTTCATTTTTTTATTTTACTATTCACCCGAGCTCATATGAGCTCGGGATCAGAACAGCCGCGTCACAATTTCCTCGGGGAAATTTTGAAGCCAGCAAGCAGTATGTTGTTGTGAGCGTCCCACGTCTGCAAGAGAGTGGCTAGTCACATTTACACGAATTTTTGTCCAAAAAGACCACCTGCGGAGTGGTATTGTCAAAAGAGACCACCTGCCAATAAATTTGTCGGATCAGACCCCCCCTGCCGCCACCAGCGCAGGCGGCTGGGGCCTGCCGCCACCAGCGCTGGCGGCCGGCCGGGCGGGTGGGACCTGCCGCCAATGGCGCTGGCGGCCGGCGGGAATCCCGTTTCGCCACCGCTCGCTACGGAACGGACTGCCAGGGCGGGCCCTGCCGCCACCAGCCTCGGCGGCAGCTACTGTGCCCCGCTGCTCTGCAGGCAGCCGCAGGCGTGACAACGACGTTGACGTTGACAGCGACGGGGACTGTAGTGACTGCGTTGCTTTTTAGGCGCGCGCGGGAACTGCTGCGCCTGATTCCTGCTGCTGCTGCTTTTTTTGCTGATTCCTGCCGCTAGCCGACGCCACACGAGGCAATTCCACGGCCGAGCCGCGCGGGAAGCGGAAAGCGACGCTCCCGGCGCTGATTCCGCTGCTGCTTTATTTTCTGAAAGGAGATGCCGGTGCGCTCTGTGATTCCGCTGCTGCTGTTTTATTTGTGAAAAGCAGATGCTGCTGCGCTCGCGGGAGGCAGCATTGCTGTTGCTGCGGCGGACGCAACATCATGTTTTAACCTGTTGTGCCGACAATACAATGCTCCAATTCTTTTTATACGCGATGCTGCTCCGTGCGCACACATTTGCCTCTGCCTGTGCCTGGTCTCTTGCTCTCTTGTGTAGCACACAGTTTAGTAGAGACTTTTAGTCGCGATTTAGGACGGGTTAGAGTTGGATTTTGAAGATGTTGTAGTTGAAGAAAAGATAGATGAAGGTAAGAGCTGTCCATTTTTGTTGGTTGTGTTCGCATGCATGACGTTTGTATTCTGTTTGAACAGTTTCTAAGTATGTATTATCTGTTGTTTTAGTGAGCATTTCGTCACTTTGGGAAGTAATTTGGAGCTTCAGGAGTACGATTTGCTGTCTGAAGTGAACTACTAAGTTGAAGATAAGGTATGTTCTTTGCAATACACTAATTTTTTTGTGCATGCAAGTTGAAGATTAGATAGTTTTGTAGCCCGTCATTAGCTATGCGATGTTTAGTTGTTGGAAGTTAAAAATGTTTTCATATGAGATATATTTTGCATTCATAATAATATTTGTTAGAACAATATGTTGAAGATGTTATAGATCGATGTTAGCCGTGTCAATTAGTGCTATTTTTGGATCATGCAAGATGTTATTTCTGTCATTAAGTCGTAATTAGGAGTTGTGTTAAATGTTTTGGTTGCGTTAGAGCCGAAATTTGGAGAACAAATATTTGACTGCATTGTAAATCAGCGTTAAGCCTTGCATCATTTTAGTTAGACATGCAAGAAGTTTTAAAATGTTAATTAAGGAAATGATTGTATTGTAATTGGTCATTGCATGATTAAATGTGTTGTTATTTCATGTGTCATGTTTATTAATAAGTTTTGTAGTTAGGAAACCGTACATGAAATGCAACATAAATGCTAATATCCTTGATGATGTATGTAATTAGGTAAAGAAAATATCGTCTGGGTAGCAAACAAGGAGGAGATGACGTGATTGAAGAAATTGTTTTTCGGTCTTCGGTTTCTCTTTAGAGGTGATGACCACATGCATGCTACTGCTATTTTGAAACTTTTGGCAGCAGAAAAAAATTGTGCGTCTAATTTTTTTTCATGTGATAATAGGTCGACCCCGTTGATATATTACCGGTGATATATTCAGGCTAACGGATTTTTCTATTCGGAAGGATATCCTTATTGAACAAGAGGTATAAATGTTGTGGTGTAATTTTTTGAACAATTTTTTTGTGTTGATGTACTGCTGTGAATGATGTTACTGTTGTGTTGTGAATATTAGTCGGATTATTATATGCAATTTACTATGTCTGTGGTTTGTTGAACCGTACAATCCTGACCGTGTCATGAGACAGTTCGGTCTACATCAAGATATTCCACCACCTGTTCCAAGATGTATCGACGAACATATTCATAAGTAAGATGCGACCTCCCTAAGTAGTTAATGTCTTTTTAATTCATAAAACTTACGTTCTGTTACGTATATTTCAGGATCAACAATAGTGGCAGAACTGGTGTCGATTACCGTGAAGAGAACATTCAATGGGTAAACCAGTGGAATAATGAAGCACCGGAAATGATAGTGCATGAACATAGGTAAATTTTATTTACGGTAATTTATGTACATAAACAAGTTCATGTAATTATTTAATTATGCAGACCGTACGACGCGACTACAACACAAGCGTATTACGAGTGGTACTGCATGAGCACGCGTACTCGACTGACGTATCAACCACCTACGATGCCAACACATCCCACACATATGGAACAGTTGTAGAGACGGATAGACACATCATCAGCTTACTATCGTGACCACACGGTAATCATCAACAACTTACTATTCAAGTCCATCATTTCATGAACAATTCAAGCAACCAACAACCTATTTTTTTAGATTGATATTTGCAACGAAGTAGGGGAGATGGCGAGGGAAGGCATGCGAGCCCGAGACACACCAGGTCGAACGTCTGCCTTAAAAAAAATTAGTGAATTCGTCGCCAAAACGATGAGATGCGGTAGACGGAACGATGTTGACACTGGAGCGTACAACATGCCGGAACCGAGGTCAGCTAGAACGAGTGCAGCGCCGTCGTCATCCAGACGGTGGGGAGAGGGTCCAAATACTACAACGACATTTCCACGACATGACTCGTCTCTGCCACTACAGGGGCATACATCCCAGGTAAATGTTGCAGGCTTGGATTCCATGCCCGAGCAGACTCATTTCGTGGACCAAAATGCGGACACAAGAGATGGCGCATACACCCAAGGCGACGGATCTCAGCCGTATCCCTCCACGCGAGGGATCAGGATGCCCGAGGAGACTCGTTTTCCTGACATAAACCAGCACACTAGGGGCGAGGGATCACAAAGCTACAACACCGCTCAGGTATGTTCAACCATAACAAGCAATTACAAGCGTACAACATTTACATGACTTTTATTTACGTATGGTTTTTCTGTGCAGGAAAGTAATGATACATCATGGGAAGATGAAGAAACCCAGCGTGGCGTAAACAAAGACATACTCACGGAATCCCTTAATCCGTACAATCTTGACCGTGTCCCAGGATTATTGAATGACTTTTTCGAGACGGACGTTATTGGCCAATCTTATATCCTTTCCCAGTCACAACCATACACCTATAATTTCGAATCATCATCTCAATATGGATTGCAGACTCCACCACCTATGCATGAGTCGCAGACATAGGAAGAAGTGGGGCAGTACGGTCGTGGTCTTCGTGAACACCGACCCCCTACTCGCTTGTCACCTTCCGGTCGTCGGGAAAGGCCAGCTGGCCGTCGTCGCGTAGGGTGATTCGTCTATCTATGTGTGCGAACTATTGTATCTATCTATGTCAGTTTCCAACTTTCAGACTATTCTCATGTGTGAGGACTTATCTATGTATCAGACATCCTTCATGTATGTGTTACTATCTATGTATGAGTCATTATCTATGTAAGAGACTGATTTGTTTTCAAGACACTTGTCTACTTCATATTAGTAGTACATCTGAATTAAACGGTACGAGATACATTTCCAAACAGACTACAACAGATAATTAAGATAGAAGTACATCTGAATTAAACGGTATGACTTAACTAAAAAAATACATCCCACAAACTACATGAAGTCATCGTCGTCATCCTCCGTTGATGCAGCACTCTTGCCCTTCGACGGTGCGGTACTCTTGCACTTCGACGATGCAGGTATCTTGGCCTTGGTGCTCGGCATGAAGAGGTCGTCTTCGTCCTCACTGTCTGCTGACCATAAATCTGAATTATTCCTTCCAAGCCTGATGTAAGATTCACTCTTATGCAGTTTGACCTTCTGCCATCTGCCATGCAACCTGAGAAGTTCTTTCCGTATCTCCTCAAATGTCCTGGGAGGCCACCCACTCCTAGCTAATGAGTGAGCCAACTCATTCATTATGGTGTCACTACTGATGAGTTCCTCCTATGAAACTACTCTATCGTCGATCTTGAAATTGGCAGCTAGACGGAGAAGACGATCGGACATACCAGTGTGAAAACTACGATCAAAAGGATAATGGGACATCTCCACGAAACTACACTTGCCTGCTCACCCACCTTACTGCCGAGGGGTTTTTATAGGTTCAGAAGAGAAGATGGCGGGAAAAAATGGCAGGAGAGAAAGGCGGGAAAGAAAATGGCGGGAAAGTAGGGCGGGAAATAAAATGGCGGGAAAGAAAATGGCGGGAAAGAAGGGCGGGAAAGAAAATGGCAGGAAAGAAGGGCGGGAAAGAAAATTGAAAATAACATGCATAAAATAAGATACATTAAACTGTTGAAATTAAGATGCATCGAAAATAACATGCATAAAATAAGATACATAAAATAAGATACATAAAAATTAAGATACAACTTGCTGCAATGCGAATTTTAGGATACAATAACATAAATCTACTGAGTCCAACGTGGATATTTTCCTTTTCCATCACCAGCTTCTTCTGCTGCCTTGGCTGCACGAGCCCTTTCTTTCTTTATCTGCCTCTCAGCCTCACGGGCCTCCTGTCGCTGTCGTTGAACCTCCGCCAGTCGAAGTGCCTCTTCTCGGTTTTTCTTCTTCATCTCATCAAGAAAAGCCCTCTGCTTCACACAGTACTCTTGCCACTCTCTCTCCTGCTCTGCTTTCTCCTCTGCTGCCACCTTCGCGCGGCGCTCTTCCACGTCCAAACTTGCCCATGCACGACGACCTCTTTCACGAATCTCGGTCACCGCCCAGTCCGGTTTTTCCGTGTCAATCCAACGATAGTACATGCACAGAGGCGGAGGAGACTACAACAAAATTATAAATATAAATATCAAATCAATAATAATATCAACAACGTGTTTATTCTTGGTGACTGAAACATACCGGAGGCCTGATGTACGGTGAAATAGCAACGGGTGGATCTTCCTCATAATTGCCGCACATGAAAAACTTCATGCCCAACCAATCTGAAAAATCCGTCACCTCCTTCACCTTGCAGAGATCGCCACACCAACAACGAAGTACTTCCACCCCCCGAGGCAAAGTCGCACTCTTCATTTTCTTAGGCCTAATGCTTTGATCCGAGCAAGGCAAACTCATGCTGACTAGCGCGTTGGTGTTTTGAAGTGTGGCTGGACGATGGACGAAGACAGTTGCAATGCCTCGTTTTATAGGCTCAGATGTCAAGTGCAATGGCGGGAAAATAGGGACGAACAGACGAAAAATCGGGCGGGAAAATATACTGTAGTGTCGGTCGGCAGCATCTAGCAATCAGCAGCAGCACGCAAATTTCGCAATCAGATAAAGCACTGAAATCAGCGCCGTCACCCGTCAGCGTCGTAGGCGTGGAAATCAGCGCCGTCAGCAGCTTTCGGCGCCCGTGCATGCGCACAGTGGCGGCCGCCTCGAGCCGTGGCGGCCGGTCCCACCAACCTCTGTCCGTTCCATCGCAGCGCAGAGGCGAAACGGGATTCCCCCCTGCCGCCTCGGCCATTGGCGGCAGGTCCCACCAGCCCGGCCGGCCGCCAGCGCTAGTGGCGGCAGGCCCCAGCCGCCTGCGCTGGTGGCGGCAGGGGGGTCTGATCCGACAAATTTACTGGCAAGTGGTCTTTTTTGACAATACCACTCCGCAGGTGGTCTTTTTAGACAAAAATTCCATTTACACGACGACTATTTTGAGCTAATTTTATGTTCTTTTCTTGAGTCAGAAGCAATCTGATCTCATGTACCCTCTGAGCCCGTATCAGGCACCTGTGCAGGGTGTGCGCCTGCACAGGGCCCTCGAATCAGCAGGACCCCAAATCCTGGCATATTTCGTACTAATCAACTGATAATTTAGCAGGTACTTAGCGCTGAGCGTTGAATAATCAAAGTCGGACTGTGTACGTAGCCTATGCCCTATCCCCTATGCAATTTTTTAATGTTCATTGATAAAATTATGATATTATTTTGATGTTTATTTTAAGGCGATTGCTACAAATCATCCGATGAAAATCAGTCGGGTTGGCGGCCGTCCGATCGTGGTGATCTGGATGCAGCCTGCCCACTTGATTTGGTCAATGGACAGTGAACATCCCTGCTTCGTTTCCCCCTCATGTCACTGCAACGCACAGCCAGCGCCGCCGCGCCGAGCCAATCACCACATGCCCGACGCTTCATTGCAGCGTCGCCGCCTCGTAGCACTGCCGGCGCCGCGCCAATCACAACATGGGTCGATGCTTCAATGTAACGCCGCCGCGCTAACCCGCCGTCGCTGGATCGTCGGCCGTTGTCGCACCATCAGGACGAAGTCGGCACGTCGCTCCACCACCAGCCATCGCCGCAGCATCGGTTGTCGTCTCTCGCTGCAACGGCCAATCGACGAGATCCATGATTGCAACACCTGCCGGCCGCTGCCCCGCCTGCAGCACCCTCGAGACGTTGCCTTGCAGCATTACGGCGAGCAGCGCCCGTGCATAGAAACACCAGTAGTCCCTCCTCTCTGCAGCGGCGACGGTGTTTCAAAGCACTAGCAGTCCCTCCTCTCTACAGCGGCGACGGTGTTTCAAAGCACCAGCGTCAGTGCCTCAGCCTCTCGTAGCACACACGACGCCGCCATCGACGCAGCAGCGGTGCTGTTGCAAAGTAGCATCACCGGAACTTGCAGCAGCAGTCGCCCCGTTGCCGACGACAATGTCGCCGCAGCCTGCTAGCTGCACACGCCGACGAGGACGACCTTGTAGTGGCGGTGGTGTTGCAAAACAGCATCAGCGCCGCCGTCGCAGAAGCACCACCTCGCGATCATTGCAGCGGCACCACCGTCGCGTCATCGGCATTCACTAGTCGCACCACTCCAGTGGCCACCCCCACCTCGCAACACAGTTGACGTCCCTGTAGCACCCCATGTCGCTGCCTCTCCCACCTCTCCTTATTGCAGCAGCACGGCGGGGCTGCAGCGCCGCGGCCCTGGCCGCACAGCAACGAGCGCCCCTCCTTGAAGCAGCGTGCCGCGAGCCGGCCGGCCGCCCCCTTGGCGAGGGATGAGCACGGATTTGGGATTGGGCTCCCAATACAGCTACAGACGGCTGCTGCGTGCCGGAGGAGCAACCGCATGCCAGGAGCGAAGCTGGGTGAGAGAAAGAGGGGAGATGGCCGGTGGCGAAACCGAATCGCAGGAGGGGATCGCGAGGAAAAGACACCCATGGTTATGAAGAAGAAGGCGAGAAGAAACAAGGGGAAGGAGATGGGAAGGGATAAGGTTCCGTCGTGCCGTGCGTAAGGTCCAGGACACGCGTCATACGTGTGGGGCGGCTGATGCGTTGGCTGTTTTCAGTCGGTTGAATTAGATGGTTTTCCTTATTTTAAAGGCCCTGGGATTATACATTTTCGTTGGGCCTCTAAAGTCACAACCAGCCCTGAAACGGGCATATATGTTGTTTGTCACAACGAGCCCCGCCACACCATCGGGAAAGGCGCCGACCACTAGAAGCCGCAGTTGCAGTCGCCCTGCCGGGCCACGGAGCTTGAAGAATCGTCCTTATCCATCCGCAACCGGTGGAGGGCGAGCTCCCCGTCAGAGCTCGAATCCTTCCGAACGAGCGCATCCCAGTTAATGCGGTCGGCTTCGGATCTGGATCCGCTGCCGGAGCCGGCCATGGTGGCACGGACAGCAGGGGCTGGACGAGACAGGAGTAGAAGGGAGGGGGCAAAACAATCGAGGGTGAGGACTAGGGTTTGGTCTGGATGAGGATGGGGTGAGACTTATGTGGGATCAGGAAGGGACATCCTAGGTTGGTCCGACGTGGCTAGTGCGTCCGAACCCCCCAAAATCTGCCCCCACATATGAGCTGGTTTGAGGGGTGCTGAACAACCCGAACATTTGGGCTCGGTTTGAGGTGTCCAATTGGATTTTTTTTTATCCGGGCCATGTTCGTGTTGTTCGTTCAGACGTATAAGGCCTTGTACAATATAAGGTGCTTAGTGAGATGCTTAGTAAAATAAACTAGTTTTTTTAAACCATAATTGATTATCTCAACAGAAGGGATGCCTAATTAATTAAGCGTCCACCCTCCATAAATAAACACCGATGCTTTAAAATAGGGTTATTTCTCTAAGCACCTTGCATTGTACAAGGCCTAAAGGGAAGTGGAGGTTTGATTGGAGATGCTCTAACGTTCACTCTGTGCATTTTGAAACCCAAGCGAAAAAACATACTGAAATAAACCGAACCAAAACATTTTTATGGTTTGTATGGTTCTGGTTTTCGGTATGGTATGAAATTTTCTTACCATTTTGAATTTTGGTTTTTTTGGTATATATTGAAAAACCAAACGGTTAACTGAATAAATCAAAGTAAAAATATTTATATTTCTTGAGAAAACAACCATGCTAAGGCCCAAAGATCTCGTAACGTAATAATTTCTGTTGTACATGAGCCAGATTTCCTGCTAAGCACGTCATTTTTTTTGTAATGTGATCATTTTTTCTAAAAAAATGCTAAACATGTCCATAAACAAATTAAAGTATACAATGCACATTTGCATGCACGAACGACTGTAAAGGCATGAATCCTTGCATGCACATATATTTATATAAAGTTATATACTGTTTGTATAAAAAAGTACTTCCTCCGTTCCAAAATAAGTGCCGTGGTTTTAGCTCAAATTAACACTTATTTTGAAACGGATGGAGTATGTGTTTTGAGTCATAAATTTGTAAAATATTATTATGTCATTTTTAAATTTGCGTCAACTTTGGTTATTATGCTATATACTGAAACCATACTGGAGATATTGTGCCAATTTCAGTTTTAAACTACCGCAGACTTGTTTCATAGCTTTCAACTGAGCGACAGACTTGATGCAACTGACGGATATGCCAATGTTAATAGCTGGTCTAATTTCGCGATAAAAGAGCTCTGTTTCCAAACAGATTTGTCCATCTGTATTAGAGATCACATTGGTAGGGATATAGGCCGATACGTCTCCAACTTGTGTTTCAATCACGGGTAATGTTGTCGAGCTACTAGCACTTGTCTGGCCGATCGTTTAGCGGCTCTTTCTAAGAGAAGGGAATGTAAATATAAAACATCTCCTGGGAAAGCCTCACAGCCTGGTGGTCGGCGTAACAATAATGACATTTGCCGATATGCTACCACATGTTTACTTAGATCATTATATCTATCTATCTATCTATCTATCTATCTATCTATTAATACACTATGCTTCCTAATTTTAGAGCTCTCACAATCAATTGAAGTCTTCAATTTGGAATTAGGTCACCCGATTTTGACTGGGTCAACAATATTATTTTTCTCAAGGAGCTCTTGTTCAATTCTTTTAATCCACTATACTCCTTAATTTTGGAGCTCCCCCATTCGATTGAGGTATTTAATTTTGAATTTGGTTGAATATTTTGACTGGGTCAACGATTTTTCAAATCAATCGGCAGGCAAAAACATTGACATCTACAATGCTAAATAAATAAAATATGAAAATTCATTTCATGATGAATCTAATGATACCGATTTAATATTATGGATGTTGATATATTTCTCTACAAATTTGGTCAAACTTAAAGAGTTTGACTTTTTTTTAAAAAAATACATCTTTTATTTTGAAACAGAGGGAGTAGAAAAATTATGAAAACCCAACAACACGAACGGCGCAGCAAAGCGCGCCCAACCCTTCTAGTAAATATACTATGCTCCCTAATTTTAAAGGCCTCACAATTAATTGAGGTCTCCAATTTAAAATTGAGTCACCAGATTTTGACCTGGTCAACAATTTCTCAAAGAGATCTCTCATTCAATTCTTTCTTGGAATTCACTATGCTCATATAAATACACTATGCCCCCTAATACTATGCTTCCTAATTTTTAAGGCATTGCAATCAATTAAGGTCTTCCAATTTGAAATTGAGTCATCCGATTTTGACAGGGTCAACGATTTCTGAAGGAGCTCTCTCATTCAATTCTTTTAATCCACTATGCTCTTTAATTTTGAAGCTTTAACATTTGATTGAGGTATTCAATTTTGGATTCAGTTCATGATTTTGACCAGGTCAACGATTTTTCAAATCAATCGGCCAAAACCGGCATATAGAAACATATCAATCCCGCGCACCCTCTCATCACCTAAAAAAAAGAAGCGTCAACATGTGATATTATAGCACAAATATAGTACATGCACACACCGTCACAGAAATTTTTCCCCACATAAGTATAGATTGATTAGCAGATAATACAAAATCACATCGAAAAAGGCCCACCAAAACACCACATTATAAATAAAAAGAAAAACAAACTTCGTCATCTCCCCCACTCGCCAAATCAAATACTCAATCAGTTTCAAAATATAAGGTGTATTTATTGTTTGAAAAGTTAAATTTCTTTAACTTTGACCAAATTCAGAGCCAAAAATATCGACATTCATAATACTAAATAAATAAAATACTCCCTCCCATCCAAATTAATTGACGCTACCTTAGTTCAACTTTTAATTAAAGTTGTACTAAGGTAGCGTCAATTAATTTGGATCGGAGGGAGTAAAGTTGTATTAAAGCAGCGTCAATTAATATGGATCGGAGGGAGTATGAAACTTCATTTCATGATGAATATAATGATATCAATTTGATATATTTTTCTATAAATTTGGTCAAACATAAAAGATGTTTGACTTTTCAAAAAATTAATACACCTTATATTTTAAAATAAAGAGAGTAAAAAAATAATGAAAACCCAACAACACCAACGGCGCAGCAAAGCGCGCCCAACCCTTCTAGTATAATTAATGTGTGCATTCCATTATCGCGGAAATATTCCCCTATGGCACACCCTGAATATGGGGCCAGAAATTGTAGAGGAGCAGGATCCGAAGCGGTGGCTGCTACAAGAATAGAATATTCGAAAACATTCGCTTCTGAAAGAATTTAAACTAATTGTGCCACAGTCGAGCGTTTTTGTTCGATCGCAATATAGACACAATACAATGTCTCGTTCTCATTTGTGCCCCTTGAGTTCATTTGCTTTTGGTGCAGTTGGAGAGAATAAAAAAGTCAAGGAAACTAAAGAGATGGGAAAGTATCAAAAAATAGCGTGGGGTCCAGTCATAAAATGGGTGCTATTTTTGTGCGACGCCAAACCGAGCCAGAAGGTTTCCACTTCTGGATTAGCCGCGAAGGAAGCAAGGAAGAACCACACGCAGCAGCAAGTCAGTGACTGCCTAGTCGTCGTCCCCTTCTCTTCTCCTTGCCCCACCGCAACGGCAAAGCCAGCCACCAAAGCACTCGAGAGAGAGCCCACCCTCCCCCAGCGGTACGCAGCAACCGCCTCCCCGGAGAAATCGAAAACCAAGAGGAATCCCTCCCTCCCCCTCCCCGATTCCGCCGCCGCAGCAAATCCGGCCGCCTCCCCTCCCAAAACCCTAGCCAGCCCAAATCCAGCTCCCGGTCAATCAATTGAGCCGCCCGCCCGGGCCGCGGCGCATTGCTCCAGGTAATCCCCGCGATTCCCCATCGATTCAGCTCCGCTTCCCCGGCCCCGGGCCAGGCCAGCCTTGTTGTTTCTCCGGCGGCTGTACTGTCCGTTTTTTATTTGGGGGCGGAATCCGCGATAAATACGGTAGTATCTGTTCTTGTGGATTATATTATACTGCCATGCTCTATCGGCTGAAGCTGCTGCTGTTTATAGGGCTGGTTTGGGGGGGGGGGGGGGGGGGGGGTAAGTAGGTTGTTTCTTTTTTTTTTCTGTTGTCTGGCAGTCGCTGATTGATTCCCTGCGTGCCGGATCGATAGCCCCCCGCTGCAAATAAAATCTCAGATCTTCCTCTGTTTCTGGTACCAGGTTTGACCTTGTCCCGCCCCAAGATCGCATCTACAGTGGGAAGATCATCATCACCAGAGGTTGAATAACCCAGGTCGCTGTCTGGCTGCGCCGTTAGTCAGTAACTTGGTTGGTTACTGTCCCATTGGAGCCAAGGCTGCTGCTGGCCTCCTCGGTAGCGGCGGGGGGTTTATAAGCGCGCCAGTGCTATGGCAACGGCCACAATGGCGACGGCTGCTGGCGCCGCCGCGCTGCTGTACTACACGCTGAATCGCCGGCTGCACACGGAGAAGTTGGACAGGGAAGGGGATTCAGACGGCGATAATGGCAGGGATGTGGCGGTGAGCAGTGCGCTGGAGTCCCATAGCATGAGCCGGGTGTCGCAGAGGGATGTGCGTGCCCCTGCCACATGGCTGGAGACCATCTCGACTCTGTCGGAAACCCTGCGGTTCACATACTCTGAGACCCTTGGGAAGTGGCCCATCGGGGACCTTGCTTTCGGAATCAGCTTCCTCCTCAAGAGACAGGTTGGTAGCTCACTCATACTTTGTTGTTGATGTGATCCGTTGCTCTTTCTTAACTCTGATACTTCAATGTTGGAAGCCGATAGGGAGTGTTTCAAATCATAAACATTGCCGGAGGTCTTTCCATCTGGTTAAATTTAGTGTTGGGTTGCCATGTAGGAATTGAAACAATCTTGAAAACATAGGCATCGCACTCCTTAATATCTATCATCTGTTCTTATCGCTTCTTTTCTTATTTTATCAAAAGTTGTCTTAGTCTTGGCATATAGTTGTTCTGATGACCTAAACAGCTCGCAGATTCATTTACATAACCGTTAATCAATATTTGATTGCCTACAATTTATCTGATGAAACTGCATGAACGATCTTCATTATTTCTAGTACATACAAACTGTATAAGGTACCCCCTCTGTCCCATAATATAAGATGTTATTACAGCCATACTCATGTATTGACTGTAATAACATCTTATATTATGGGACGGAGGGAGTATCTGTTAAGTGAACCATTCATTTAGATTATCACACTTACCATTTCACTCTATGGAATTCACCCTGTTTTTTCCAATAGATTACTGCCTACAATGCTATCTGTGCTAAATTTGGGCAAGTTCTGCACTTCTTAACAGATAAACTCATAGGCCAGAATCATAGGACAAATACTTTGAACCGTTAATGACTCGAACAAAGTTCCTGACAGGTGAGTTGTGACATGTGTGTTTCAGGGAAACTTATCTGTAGCAAGCATATATGCTGGAGATGATAGTGTGGAGCTCAAAGGAGCTTCGGTAGTTACGGACTTGAAGTATCTTTTGAATTTGTTGACACTGTGTTGGCACTTTTCCAAAAAGCCATTCCCGTTATTTTTGGAAGCTACTGGCTACTCCATGGAGGATGTTCTTATGCAAGAACCTAAAGCAGGAGTAAGTGAAATTTATATACTATCATTTTTATATTTCGTAATCCTGTAGTTATTCACAAGAAAAACTGTTTATTGTTGACTGATTCAGGATTTTTGTCAGGATACTTGCAGATTTTGAAGCCAGCTTTCACCATTTTACTTGATAGAGACAGACAATGTATACTTCTACTAATTAGAGGCACCCACAGTATCAGGGATACCCTGACAGCTGCTACGGGTGCTGTGGTTCCATTCCACCATACAATAGTCAAAGAAGGTGGTGTTAGTGATCTAGTTTTAGGGTATGCACATTTTGGGATGGTTGCAGCGGCTAGATGGATTGCAAAGCTTGCAACTCCTTGTCTCACAGAAGCATTACATTTGTATCCAGATTATAAAATAAAGGTACGGCACAAGTGTACAGTTTACAGTATTTTTGTTTTGTACCTCCTTTTCCCTGTATTCTTTGCTAGTAGTGTTGTGTTGTTTTATATGGTTCTTGGAGCATTTTAATTGATGGTGTCTGGCAAATATTTATTAGGTTGTTGGACATTCACTTGGAGGTGGTACAGCAGCTCTCTTGACATACGTCCTGAGGGAACAGCAGGAGTTTGCCTCCGCTACTTGCGTGTCATTTGCTCCAGGTTCGCATGTTATGATGTTTTTCTGTCTGAAGATCAAATCATGTGTTTGTTTCATTAGCCGAGCATTTCGTTGGTCAAGCATTACTTTGGGTTCTCCAGTGTACTTGTAATCTTTTATTATTAGGTCCCTTTTTAGCCTATCGATTGGGTCATGGATTAAATGAGCATCCAAATATTTTGTGGCAACAAAAATACCCAATGCACTATCTTCTAAGTACCTGTGGTACCACTCCTCGACCTTTTAGATGGAAATATGACGTTGACAAAATTAATTTGTTGATCATAAAATAGGAACTGCCATAATTTCAAGCTATCCTAAAAATGGTGCTGTCAGACTAGTATCTCAGGTACACCTTATTTGTCTGAGAATTGAGTTCTCTCCTAGATCTCAGGCCTCTCCGATATAAATACCTGGTGCAGACTTGGATATTCCTAACAAAAAGTCGACCACTTCTCCAGTCCTTTCACAAGATTGCAATTCTTGTCCTTAGAGTATAGTTGTGATTTAGCCCTTGTGGGATGTTCTATTTTGCAGCTGCTTGTATGACATGGGAGCTGGCTGAGTCAGGAGTACATTTTATCACTACAGTCATCAATGGAGCTGATTTGGTGCCAACATTTTCGGCGGCGGCAGTAGATGATCTTCGTTCAGAGGTACCCTTTTATTTACCCTTCCTTCTTGTTAGTAATGCCATAGCTGTTAATTCAATACGACATCAACTTATTTGCACCAATAAGATCTTTATAACTGGTAGCGGGTTTATCTGTGGAAACAAGGACACATCAGCACATGATAGCAGTGTGGCTGATGATAGTGATAGTATAGGAAATTAGCAATATACAGTATAATTGCTTTATATTATATATAGGTTCTCGTATTGAAATTAAGTTTCATGTGCAACAGGTAACGGCATCTGCCTGGCTGAATGATCTCCGTCACCAAATCGAGCAAACTAGAATCCTGAGCACTTTCTATCGATCTGCATCTGCCTTGGGATCGCGACTTCCTTCTATGGTGAATGCTAAAGCTAGAGTAGCTGGTGCTGGTGCCATCCTAAGACCTGTATCTAATGGGACACAGGTTTTGTACCTTTCATCTTTTGTTCGACCCCCTTAACACAGCTTCGATTGTTATTCATAAATAAATCCATTGGCATTATCCATGACTAGCAATGTTGGCAATGTATTCGTGTGTTCAGGTTGTAATGAGGAGAGCTCGCAGTGTAGCACAAGCAGCGTGGACAAGACCGGGGCTACAACTATCCCCATGGGCTTGTATTGGGCCAAGGCGGCGGAATACTACCTCAATTGTCACATCAGAAGAAATAGCAACTTCCACTACCAATGGTGGCTCTGAATCCACTTTACTATTGACTGAGACCACGATGGAAACCACAGAGATAGTTACATCTGAAACCACGCAGTATGCTGCATCAGAAGAGGTTACATCTGAAACCACGCAGTATGCTGCATCAGAAGAGGTCCAGAGCACCATCTCAGCATCCGATGCTGTTAGTACCTTGGATGACAAGGTAGATAGTGACAGTGAAGACATCATCGATCATCACGTGGATGAGGACAGGATCACCGAAGTAGAGCTGTGGCAACAACTCGAAAACGAGCTGTACCGGAAAAGGGAAGGGGAGAACGACATAGTGGAAGAGATGACTGAAAGTAACATCGCCGAGGAAGTTGGCGGCAGAGCTCAAGATGTCCTCAGTGAACCCAACGAGAAAGAGGTCCACAGATTCTACCCACCTGGGAAAATCATGCACATGATAACCTCCACAAGAGAAGCAGCCATAGACGACGAGACCAGCGTTCATGAGGATGAAGAGCCCGACCTTCACCAAGTTGATGTTACCGGGGAGTCGGAGACAAGCATAGGGATCTTCTTGACGCCAAGATCTCTGTATGGCAAGCTGAGGCTGTCGAAGATGATGATCAACAATCATTACATGCCGATGTATAGAAGAAACATCGAGCAGTTGGTTGCGAAGCTTGAGAAGGACCTGGCTCTGTAGGTGGTAGCCCTGACAACAGTACAATACAGCTTGCTGGTCCAAATCAGATACTCACAGTTAGCTTCAACTGTTGTAAAAGCTGATGACATACATAGGGTGTTTATATCACAACGCTTGTCACAACTCTTCTCAGAGATATGATAACTGTCACAACACTTCTCACAGGTTCTCATGTTCTCCTTTTAAGAGAGGAAATCTTTCACTGATATACATAGGGCATTAGTTGCAAAATATTCTCATGTTCTCCTTTTTAAGAGAGTAAATCTTTCACCGAGAAGCAGCACTGCAGTGTTTGATTACTGTATCAGCAAAAAAATTAGTCACATTCCTACTGCGAAATTTTGGGAGGAAGTCAGCATGTAAAACAGAGAAGTAGTCACTCATAGTTTCATCTTCTTTGATGTTCCTGTCTTTTTAAGAGAGGAAATCTTTCACTGAGAAGCAGCACTGCAGTGTTTGATTACTGTGTCAGCAAAAATTCTAGTCACATTCCTACTGTGAAATTTTGGGAGGAAGTCAGCATGTAAAACAGAGTAGTCACTCATAGTTTCATCTTCTTTGATGTTCCTGTCGTTCCTTCCTTGCTGATCACAGGGCCAGCCTCTCTAGGAATGCCGCGAGGCTGGCTCTCTGCCCTAGAAGAGCTGGCTGCGCGATCCCTTCCCTTCTGGCTCATGAATTCTCTGAATGATGGTATCTTGGGAAGGTCCATGGTACCGATCGCGCGATCCCTTCTCCCTTCTTCGCCTATGGATTTCTCAGGTGGTGACATCTTGGAAGGCTCCATGTTTTCAGTTGAAGCCGTGGTCTTCACAAATTGGCCAGAAGGCTCGGTTTTTGTGAACTCGCAGCTTACGGTAGCTTCTGCTGGCTTTTCAGCTTTGCCCAGGGCATCAGGAATGGTGCAAGGGGAGCTAGCGGCCGCTGCACCATGGTCTGTAATCTCATTGCTAAGGGCTTCGAGGCGGTCATGGATTTGGTCAGAGCTTGAAGATGACAACCACCGAACCGTGGCGGCTATCTGAGAGTTATAGAACGTCTTTCCCACTTTCTGATACTTCTTGAAGCACTCTGTTTCAAGGTGCGCGGCAGAAGCCTCCTCGGCGAACCTGAAAGTGTGCACAATGTAATGAGTAGTGGAAAAAGATGTTTAAAATGAAGACATGCTTATCCTGCGACATAAAAACACTGCACAATCGAGTGGGTAGATTTTGCTATAGATGTGATGTACAAAAGGTAAAATGGCTTACGAGCTGAATAAATGGTGGAGTTTGCATGATGAAACTTGACTGGTAGAAATATATGACCATAAAATGAGGAAATAAGCTTTAAAACGCCAATTGTGAAACTATATATCTAATAGTGCCAAGGTGGAAACGGGAAGACTTACTGCAGATTCCCAAGGCGCAGCTTTGCTTGTCCAAGCGCATTCGACAATCTTTTCCTGCTTGCATCTCTAAGAGTCTGAGATATGCTCTTCTTGTCAACAAGGTTGCCACCCTATATAACACCAGTTGATGTTTATGACTAGTTATTATAGCATATAAAGCTTGGTCAAGCAGAACTTCCATAGACAGAAAGCAGTTTTATCAAATCCTCAAACATTTACAAGTATCAACTCATCCTTTTCTTCTAATAAATAAGAATCACAAAAAAGGCACTATCTGAATCACCTGCTGTTTAGATTGACCTTTGGCTTGATTGTAGGCATTTTCAGCACGCTCCAAGGCATCAAGTCTTGCTTCAAACCCTCCTTTTGATGGAAGCTTTGAAATGGCGATATTGCTCAGTGCCTCTTCCTCATCTGCGATTCATTATTCTCAGCAGATGTTACTGCACTCCACTACATGCAAGTATGACTTTGCGCAGTCTTACAAACACAAAGAGGAAAGGAAAGTGATTGTTCATTCTACCATCAGAATCTGATATATCTTCGTCTGATATGCTTACGTCATCTTCACGGTTCCAAAATTCCGTGTCAAAGTGTTTTGGGTCAACTGATGAGCTGTCACACGAATGAGAAGTTTTACTAGACCAATATAGTGCAAGTTAATACAAAAGCACAGAATATGTACAATTCATATATCATAAGTAAAACTGTGGAAAAGAAACAAAGACTTGCTGCACAGTGAACACCGCATACCTTTTGAAGACTGGAGATATCTTGTTAAAGCGACCGTTGGGCACACACCGAAGGTCCTCCAAACGTGAGGACACTTGATTTGGGTGCTTGCAAGCATCACACGTGCGTTGGCATAAAGTTGGTTGTACCTATCCAGTTCAAATATTAACATGCAACAATACAAAGCAGAAAACACTACATGTTTGGAGTCAACGCCATACCTTTTCTCCAAAGCTCTCAATGATCTTTTTTTGCCGGCAGCTAGAACTCTCACAGTAATCAACTATCTGTAACAGGAGAGGCAAATATAATAGAGTGAAATATACTGCATGTTCTACTATACCAATGCAATGCAATGTTGGTAATTACCTGGCTAAAGTCGGCTAGGGCCTTCTCTGAAAGCTCAGTTGTAGAGGAAGATGGCTGTTGTTTTCTACTGCTGCTGTTTCTCAAAATAAAGTCCTGTTAAACCAGAGAAGCCTCAGTTTTGCCTTTCAAAAAAAATGGAAGACTATCTGTGTATCATGTACGCTTATTACCATTCTCCTTCGGTCCTCTAACCCATAATACAAAACACTCCTGGAAGGCTGTTGGTCACGACCAGCACGTCCGGACTCCTGGTAGAAAGATTCCATTGACTTAGGCAAGTTGAAATGACACACAATGCGGACATCTTGTCTATCAATACCCTGAAAAGACGAATAGCACCAATATATAAACAAAGCACCTCTGCAGAAAGCATCATGAAACATAATGCAATTAGAGTATTACATACCATTCTGTGGAGCAGCATACACATTAAAATTCGGACAAGGCCCATATCGAAAAATGCAATACACAAGAAAACAGAGTATGAGTCTAACATTGGTGTAGCAAAAATAAAGTATATACTACAAGTTGGAAGGTATGTAGGTAACTAAGTCGGATGAAGCTGTACTCTACAACTCGTGGACATGGAATCAGGTCGTAAGACAGAAACGATGTTTACAAAGATGCAGAAAGAAGCAATATACCCAAATGCTACAGTTGCAACAACAACTTGAGTCCTTGATGAAAGCCAGTCATCAAGAACGGCAGTTCGCACTTTACTATTCAGGCCAGCATGATAAGCTGACAAGGAGCAACAAAAAAATCAGTATTTATGCACAACAGTCTTAATAGGGGCTTGGGCTTATCAATTTTTTCCCTACAGATTAACATACCAGCAGAAGAGATGCCCTGCTGTGACAAATGCATAGACAGATCATCACAGGCAGCACGTTCAAGACAATATATGATTGAGCAAACATTTCCGCTGGACTTCAGTAAATTCGACATATCAGAATAAACGTCATCAAGAAGATCCTTGTAACGAACTGCAAGATAAGTTCATGATTCACAGACAACACGTCATAGAGTAGAATGTAAGGGCAATAAATCAGGTACAATAGATTTTAGCAGTAAATGAACAACAAGAGCCATATGTTCTGGCCTCTGGTAACACAGAAACTGAAGAACATTGCATAGCCCTGAAGCAAGGCAATCACTTTCAAGCAAAAGGGCAAAAGAAAGACCTTTAGGAAGTGAAAAGGCAAAGAACCGTGGAGATTCCTAGGAAAACAGAGGCCCTAGTCTTTAAAATGATCAAGGAAGTCGAGAATAATACCTTCATAGAAGATATTAGGCCGATTAAAGGATGCTTTAAGAATGACTGGGTTTTGCAAGGACAATGATGATATCACATCTTTCTGGACTCTGGTGCAAAAATAATAAAATCCAAACAAATGAGACCAGGCTAAATAAGTAAATGTAATGATAAAAGGAGAATACATATTAGGTGAACTGGACTAAGGGTAACGTGTTAGGACAGCAGTTGCAGTCAAAGCCAATATCGGGATATCTGGGAACTGCTTCCTCAATGATGAAATCTTGCGGTAGCTAGGTCTACATTTCGTTGAAACACAGCAGATTAGATATCCCATAAAAAGGAGGAATGCTACAACTCATTTTACCAATGAAAATTTTAGCGCGTACCTGAAATCATGGCCCCAAGTTGAAATACAATGAGCCTGTGGAGAGGGAGAAAATTGGCAAATAAGCACCAGGTGTTCTTTACAAGAGATCGAAGAACAACAGGATGTTACTAAAAGAGTAAAGGTGTTACTTAGTTTAGACCTCATCAATAGCAACAAGACCAAGAAGACCCCTGTTGTGGAGCTTCGTTAACTTTGCCTTGAAGCCAGATGTTGCAACTAACTCAGGAGTGACATACAGCAATTTTAAAGAAGGATTGCCAGAATCGAGATCTTCATGTATCTGAGGAAAGAGCATATATGTTTAATAAAACTTAAAAGCCAAAAGGAAGAGTAAGCATGCAGAAGATGTTCAGTCTTTAGATCCTAGACACCATGATCTACTTCATTAATTCCAATTCTCAGAGAATTAATACGACATGAAATAATTTTGTGCACCACCTCGGCCAGTGCATGAATTTTTAGGGTCGAAATGTCAGTTGGGACAGTTAAAAGAGACTCCAAAAACAATGCAAGAACTGAGCATGTCTCGCGAGAGCCTTACGTTGCAGTGTGTAATTAAAGACCCTCACCTTGTTTTTGTTAACTGTTGTCTGTGTCGAAGAGAGAAATTCAGCTGGAATTCCTTTACTTTTCAAGCTGCTAACCTGATTCTCCTGTAAATTTAATATGCAGACCAAATGATGTTCAAAGCTATCCCAAGATTTAAGGATAATAACAGAGAAAAGGTAGAAGGGGGATAGTAAAACTTACCATTAGCGCTGATCAGCAGATTTTACATACAAGAAATCAAGAACTGTTAGTATAAATCAAAATGTATGTAGATACATTCTTTTCAAGTACTCCCTCCGTCCCATATTAGTTGTCGCAGAAACGGATGTATCTAGCACTCTAGATACATCCGTTTCTGCGACAACTAATATGGGACGGAGGGAGTAGGAGATTTTCTGAAAGTATGGAAACATGATGGGTCAATTCACCTATCAAGGGTGAGATAACAAGAACAACGCCTGTCTTCACTAGAGCAGGGATCTGGTAGCACATTGACTTGCCACCTCCAGTTGGCATCAAACAAAAGCAATCCCTTCCTGCAAATTTGTTGTTTGACATATTAAACAGAGTCCATAGAGCAGACATTAAAAAAAATAACACACATGAATCAGCAACGAACGATGAATGCCATGAACTACTAATCTCATCGATATTCAGGGGGTTAAACACGAAAACAGAACACGTTTGGAGGCAGCTAGCCCTGGATCTGGCAAGGCGATTGTGGAGGAGGCTCTCAGGAGCAAAAGAAAGAAGAGTGGCGCCACAGGAAAGGCGTCCGCAGCTGCTTGATGGATGGTCATCAGTCTCTTGGGTTGTCCTTATGGCCTGGCTTGTCTCCGTGCTCTTGATGGTGCTTGTGGTCTTCGGTCAAGGTACTCTCGTTGGGGGTTTCTTTGCGATGTAGCTGTGTGGAGTTTGGTGGTCGTTACGTGTTGGGTATGATTGTCGGGGTGATCGTGCGCTTATGGGGTTGCATGTTCTGTGAGTAATCTCATGTGGTAGGTTTGTATCGGTTTTCACCCGGTTTTCCATTAATTAACTAGGCAACTCTCTTCTGCTTAATTAATCGATGAGGCAAATCTTTTGCCTCCGTTTCAAAAAAAAAAAAAAAAAAGAACACGAATCTGGAAACAAGGGCGGAGTGGGGACCTGAAAGAACAGCCTCTATGGCCTCTAGCTGCCTTCCTCGAAACTCCGAGTACCCAAAATACCGCTTCAAGACGCTCTCCAGCTCATTGGGAGATTTTGTTCCATGCCTCGAGCCTGCCGACCCGCCTTTTAGGGGAAGCGCCTTCTTCATTTTCAGCTGTACCACCCAAAGCATCAGATTATCAGTATCAGAGGATCCATGAATGTGGCCTGATCATTTGGAGCATTACAACTGTTGTAGCACACTGTGCTTAAACACCCTTTGGTATAACACAAATGATGATTTAGATTCATGGCAAATTCGTTTGCAAATTCCTCCCATTGTACATCAAATTCGTTCTCCGATTGGCTGAAAAGTAAATCAGGCGAAACTAAGGCCGAAAGTACCCTCCCCTGGCCCTCCTAATCAACCAGACCGCGGTGCGCCATTGCCGACCCAATCGAGATACCAACGAAATCGAAACCGAGGTGAACGGGGGAGAAGAGGAACCATAGGCGACGCGGACGGTTGTCCAAGTGCGACTGGAAGGGAGGTTCTAGGGCTCGGGGACTGGGGGCGGAGGAAATGGCGGGAGCTGTACCTGCGATTGGAGCGGAGGCGAGGGGGCGGCGCCGGCGCGGGAAGCGAGCGCGGCGGCGTGGCGTCCCACCTGACCTGTGCCGGGGAACAGAGCGGCAGACGGCTTCCGGGGCACACCTCCCATGTACTTGGTCCCCACCTTGTGCAATTGGACTTTTACTATTTGGTCCTAACATTCGGAGAAAGAATCCAATTTATGTGCTTTGGGAATTCATTTTTTTAAATCACAGCGCAGACACTCATAACATGCATACATGCTCATCTCATGAACACATGTATGCAACCCTATCCTTATGAGCACACAAAGTCTCCACGTCATATCTTCAGATTGACAAAGTCTTCATAGTCACCTCATAGTGTACGCCATATATCACTAAAAGAATAGCGCCAAAAAGCCTGAAGTAAGTCCTGGAAATATGTGAGCACCTGTGTCAAGTCTAAGACTTGAAACTGGGTGGGTTAGTTCCACCACAAGAAACCTAACCATCTAAGCTAGATTTAATTTACGGAAATTCACACATTTAAGTACTAGTACCATACCTTTTTTTTTTAACATATCATCACCCCTTTATTAATTCGCGATCAACACACCATCGTTTACGAGAAGGGGCATCATGGCATTAGGTGCCTCATCAAACCAAGAGCTGAGGGGAGTGAACTTACAAAGCCTAGCTAGTTCATCGGCAACAGAATTTGCTTCTCTGTGGCAATGATCAAACCGAACATGTGTAAAATCCCTCGCCATATGAAAACAATCATCTAGAATAGCAGCAGACGATCCTGAAGAGATACCACCGTCTTGCATTGCTGTTATTACATCCATGTTATCGGAGTTAATGATCAATCTTGTGCACCCAACAGAACTTGCCAAGTTTAGCCCGAACCGGAGAGCTAGGGCTTCTGCCATGAAAACGTCCATGCAATCACCAGCTATATAGTTGCTTGCTGCCAAAAATTTCCCCGAGCTGTCTCGCAGGACAACTCCCACCGTTCCCTAAAGTGAATCAACATCATACAAGTCATCTACATTTAGTTTGACATATCCTCACGGTGGTCTGGACCAGGGATTCCTTTTCACTTTCGTCAACCTAGCTGCAGTGGCAGTGAAATTTTTAGTTAGCGCAAGAATTGATAAGACAATTTGTGCCGGCTGTTGTATTGGTTCGCCATGGACCAATTTCCTCCTCTCCCATCACAGGTACCAACATGTAATAGCAATGATCACTACTCCATTCCCCTGACCCAATACCGCAGCTTCATTTGCAGGGAGAGACAGGAGATACCCGAGAATTGCTTCTCCAGCCCGATCAACCGAGCACCCCCTAGCAATAACAGTCTCGAGACCCAGCCTCTTCCACACTTGCTTTGCTTTGCTGCATTGAAATAACATATGCTTCACGCTCTCCGGACCTTCACAAGTGGGGCATTTCGTAGTGATTTTCATATGTCTGTTCGCTAGAGTAACACAACAGGGGAGCGTACCGTGCAAGGCTCTCCAGAGAAAGGTCCTGACTTTTGATGGACAGGGGAGTTTTCAAATAAACTCCCATATTGGGTTTGAGGCAGCAGCACTTGGCATATTTTCCATGGGAAATTTGGCTTCATATTGATTTTTCCAGGCTTCCATGTAGGCTGATTTCACTGAGAATCTGTTGTGTTTGGATGGGTGTCAGGCAACGAAGTCAGACATACCGAAGGAAGGCAAAGAATGTTCAGAATGCGGTGTACATCCACCAGCCAGAAAGTTTGCTCTACAAGATCAACATCCCGTTGCCCCGTAACAGGATCAATTAATTCTAAAACCTTGGACAACAATTGATTTCCTCACACAGTAACCGGACACCTAGTAGCTGACCGAGGTATCCACTCATCAACCCACATATTGACCTTCTGGCCATCTCCAATGCGCCAAATGTGCCCAAGCTTCAACATTTTGACGCCCTCCATAATGCTCTGCCATGTATACGATGATTTCTTTTTTAAAGGTGCATTGAAAAGATCATCGTCAGGGTAGTATTTTGCTCGCAAAATTGTTGCACATAGGGAATCTGGATCATCCAGCAACCGCCATGCATGTTTAGCCAACAAAGCAAGGTTAACACAGTGAATGTCCCTAAAACCCATTCCACCTTCTTTCTTGGGAACACACATTTTCCACCAGGCGAACCGGTGCATTCTTTTATGGTTGGCATCATCACCCCACCAAAATTGCGCCATCGCATCTGTTATTCCCTTACAATTTTTTTTAGGGATTTTGAAGACCGACATTGCATAAGATGGTATTGCTTGATCCACCGATTTGAGAAGAATTTCTTTTTCTCCTAGTGATAATGCCTTTTCTTTCCACCACATTAATCTCTGAATAATCCTATCTATCAGGTGATGGAAGCATTCACTCTACTCCTAAAGGGGTAGTTGGTAGGCCGGTATCCAAGGTTTAATTTTGCCTCACCGGTTTAATTTTGCTTCACCTCCCACTATCATCCCTCCACGCTGGTTTTTTCACCCTCCCACTAAAAACCGAATCAATTCGCCTGATCCTTCTTTCTTTTTTTGTGCTTGCTTTGACATGTGCTGATTCAATTCAATCACGTAAATAATAGGTAATTAAGAATTCAGAAATCGCACCATATATGTGAGATCACCTTCCTAAAAGACAGACAGAAGATTTTTCTCGATAACCTTCCAAAACAAAATCAGATATTCCTCAATAACAAATTGCTAATCCCGCGCACTACGACATCTACTATTGAATGACAATCACAACTTTCTTAATGCAACAAAAATAACATATATTTTTCTTACTTACTTTTTGTATGTTGTTTGGTACCCCTCCCATAGTTCGAACGCATCCTCCACTCCCACCGATCTGATTTTTATGCAAATATAAAACCCACCTCCCATCTGTTTTTTCATACAAAATTAACTTCCACCCGTTGGTGGTTTCCATTTTCCACGTACCAAAGCCTACCGATCAGCACGAGGCCCACCACAAATATGGGTACCAATCCCTCCTCTTCATGCTCTTTCCATACATAGTTTACTTCCACAGAATCGGATGTTTCCTACCCTTGTGCGACACATTAAAAGTGCCTGACAAGACTGCTCTTCCATCTCACCACCACATGCTCCAGTGCGGCTAACCCCTAACCACCCTCGGGAAGGATGCATCCACAGGTGCCGGACAGTGTCGCCTCTGCTTCGTCGAGGGGCCGCGCCGTCGATGTGTCGGCGAGCAACAACGGGATGATTGGCGGTGCCTACCAACCGGTCTATGGCTGGGTGACGTGCCAAGCCGCCATGGATCTGTAGCCAAATGAGGTGGTCGTGCGATCGATCCGCGCCAGTGTCGTGATCACGACAGCACGCTCGACTTCCTTGACTCAGGCAACATTGGCGGGTGAGCCACGACGAGAAGGGGCACCGCAAACTGGTGACCAGTGGTGGGAAGACGCGCACATGCTGGGCAGGGAGGGAAGCTGTGGCTCGAGGGAGTAAGCTCCAATTTCATCCGCTCTAGCTTGTCCTTTTCTATTTTAATTTCTCTCAATTTTTTGCCATGGTAATACGCGTAGTACTGATTTTGTGTGGACAGGCATGCTTCACAAATGGAGTAGGGTGGTCGTGAGCACATAGGTGATCTGGGGGCGGCAGCGGCGGGTACGTGTGCTACCTTGGTTCCTGTTCAAGTTCGGCTTACGCCCACCATCTCTGCCTTCCTCTATGCCACATGGATCCTCTCCCACTGGGCTCATGAGGTTGTCCTGGATTGGGGTGCTTGCCACGTCGGCTCCCGATGTTATGGGCCGGGCCGAGGACCCTCAAGATGATCAACCGGTGGGCCACATTCATAGGGCCCAAGAGTGCCAAGATGGATATCTTCCGAAGACTTGGCGCATGCTCCAAGACTTAGAGGCCGTCTTTGGCATATTTATCTTTAGATGTAACCGACCTATGTAAACCATAGGTACCCTGGCATCTATATAAGCCGATGGGTTAGACCGTAGACAACAACTCTCATACACACACGATCTCGTGGTAGATCAACTTGTACTCTGTACCCCCTCAATTAATACACAACTGAAGCAGGACGTTGGGTATTATCTCTTTGAGAGAGCCCGAACCTGGGTAAAACCTGTGTCCCTGTTACCATCGCACCAAGGCTACCAGCTCGGGACCCCCTACCCGAGATCTGCTGGATTTGACTCCATCATTGGTGGCCCATACAGGTCCCTCTGAGTAGTTGAAGCGGTTTGATGGCGCGCCTCCAGATCAACTATCAAGTCGGCTGTGGCATGACTTTTCTGACGGGACAGATCTTTGTCCTCGGTAGCACTACCCTCTTTGCAGATTCGGCCGGCCACCTCAGCCAGGTTGACATCTTTGCTCCAGGTCGGAGTGTCAGATTCGGCAACCTGGAGTATGCTGCAGACTCTCGCGGTGAGCTCGCCTTCTCCAACTGGGTGTCAGACCAGATCGAGGTGCACAATGACCCACCGGCCCAAACCTCGGATTCAGTCCAGGTGCCGAATGATGGTGCAATCTCTACTTTGGATTCGGTCTCGAACCAGGATCTGAGCACAACTCATGATGGCCAGGCATCTAGCCTGGTTCCCAAAGAAGAACCCAGGTCCATGTCAAATCGGACCTCGGTAAAGTTCCCTCTAGTCCCGATACTCGATTGGGCCATGGATGAAAAACGATAAGGCACTCCTGAATGAGATGTTAGATCGGATTTAGCAGCTCGCGATCTCGGACGATTAGAACTCAATTTATGATCGGATCTGGGAGAAACCGACAGAGGTCAGAATTTTTGACCCATCCACCACCCATCTAGTCGTCAACGTCAAAGATTTAATAGACATCTTGCAAGCGCCTTCGACCAGGCAACAGACATGGACAATGACGTGGGAGAGTCCTCGGACAATGCTCCACTGGCCATCAAAAACACAGGCTGGTGGACTGCGACATCCACGTATGACGTCTACATGGTAGACACCCCCAAGAATGGGGGATGAGACAGCCCCAGTAAGAACGCTGGTGGTAAGGGCAATGGCGGGCCCCTAAGGGAGGGGACGGCAACAATAACAATGTCGGTGGCCGTAAAGGCAGCGACAAGGGGCAAGGAGGCGATGACGATGACGGAGACTACAATCCCGACGACACGAGGATTACAATTCCGTCGACGTCCTCGAAAGAAGCGTTGGCCCCGAGGATGAAGACATCATGAATGAGTCCCTTGGCAACCCCAACTATGACGCACTACGCATAAGGCTGGTGAGTACAGCCAGGAGAATAAAGAACAAGTCTCAGTGTCTTCAAGACGCAGAGGACCACCTTACTGATCGGTGAAACGATCTCTTTGAAGCTTAGGATGCGCTTAAAGCTCGGATAGCGTGGATAGAGGCCAATAATCAGCCTTCATACCTTGGCAGGAACCTCATGGACGAGATGGACGTGGCAGCCGACGACAGCATCATATCAAGGCACAGGTGGGTCAACGACCTCGAGCGGCCTACTAAAAACTGACCTCCCCGCGTCACCGAATGTCAAGTCGGCACTGACAGGCGTGCTCCCGAGGTTACGGGGCTGATGAGTGTTATTTTTACGCTCATCAAACCTGAGTTTAAACCGAGATATTTTATAAAAACCAAGATATTCGCTCCGATATTGCTACTAATGACTAATGAATGCAAAGGATTCCAAATATCCGATCTTTATTTTGTTTCCATAGGAAATGGGCTATTTATGGACGAAATCAAGCCAATACATGGAAAGGAGTAAAGTGGAGATAGAGGAGATCAAGTGGGAGGCGCAGCAGAGGAGTCAGAGTAAAAGACAGTGTTCCATACGACAATAACCGCTCATATGGATGGTCGTATGGACAGCCAACCGCACCGTCTGATCCACCTGAACAACCTTTATAAAAGGCCCAACACCAGAAGAGCAATGCACGATGCCACACATTTCCATCTTCGCAGCAGTCATCTCCATCAACCCTAGCCACAGCCATTTCCCATCTACATCTCCATAGCCACCACCATCTTCACCACCATAGTCCTCACCATCTAGCTATACCTTGTAATCGGATATCACATCCGGCATCCATTGTAAGACATATTATCAATCAATCAATCTTCATGATGTGTTCTTCAATGATTCCTTCGTGCGATCTGATCTGCATGTGTGAGTAGTTCGGTAAGGTCATGGGTTGAGGCATAGCCCTACAACCCGATGTATTTGTTGGAGGGATCGATGGAAGTACTTTGAATTAATGTCCCGTATGTGTAACATAAAATTGTTTCATAGTTGTCTCTTGTCTCGTTCGCGTTCTTCATCTCTACAGGTACCCAGGATCATGGAGAGCGAGCCACGGAGAGGCTAAGGGCAGGGAGACCGTGATGTGTTATTCTCAATACCAGTGACAGAAAGGTTTAGTACAGTAACACGGATCCTATCTCTGGGGATACAAGAGGTGTAGTCATTAAACGCCAAATGCTTTTGTCCGATTATTGTTATCTTAATTACCGGGGCAACCCCGCGCGACGGATAGGGCCTTCGGTTGGACAACTGACTCTTGATGTAGGACGCGTGCCGGTCAAGGCATAATTTGTACACATCCCCCACTTTGATATGTAGCAAGCACATCTTGATGCATGGATGACTTCCAGGGCACAAATTAAGATCATAATGATCCTGACCGCAAATATATGGTTGTAAGAATATGTCCTCATACCCATGCCTATTTTTATTATAAGTGTTCCTAGTTGCAACTTGATTTTGATTCGGTCAAAAGCTGGAATTAATTCTCTCTCAAAAGCTTGGTAGAAGCCTTTGACTTCAAGAGCACCGTCCTCTCATGGGTTTGATAACTTAGGGTCACCTCTTGGGAAAAAGGTGAGAATCCTTTCTGCTCCTTTACCGGATCACTAAAGGGACTAATCAAACCTTTTTCTGGCGCCGTTGCCGGGGAGGATTTGTGTGCCTAGTCTTTGTGTTAGAGTTTTTGTTAGAGTTTTGTTTCAGTTTTTTGTTTTAGTTTTTAGCTTTTCTTTTTGTTGCAAGTGTTGTCACTAGAAAACCCAAAAAGATTACCATGGCTCATAATCTTGGAAGCTGTGCTGCTCCTAGCAACAGTTTCATGCATGAACCGATTGCACAACCTAATGTTGCTGCCGCTGAGTATGAGATTAAACCTAACCTAGTCTCTATGGTTCAATAGGACCAATTTGGAGGCTTTACTTCTGAGGATGACGGCATGCATTTGCATAATTTTTCTGAATCGTGTAACATGACACGCATTAGAGATTATGAACCTGAGGCTTTGAAGTTGCGTCTATTTCCTTTCTCCTTAAGAGGAAAAGCAAAAGAATGGCTTCTAGCTTTGCCTAGAGGTAGTATAACTTCATGAACTGAGTGATGCAGTAAGTTTTTGTCTAAGTTTTGCCCACCTGCAAAGATCATGCAATTGCGTTAGCAGATAACAAGTTTTAAGCAGGAAGATCATAGCCACTAGCGCTTGCGTGGGATCGTATGAAGGAGGCTATAAGGAATTATCCTAATCATGGAATGAATGTATGGTTAATTCTTCACATGTTTTATAATGACTTAAATCCTATGTCGAAAACTATGCTTGACACTGTTGCAGGAGGAACTATTATGGGTAAGCCCATCGATGAAGCTAAAAAGTTGCTGGATGATATGCAAGAAAACCATGACCAATGGCATATTGAGAGGGCTACCAACAAAAGAGTCAATGCTATTGAAGAGAAGAACACGGAGTTGATCGCTAAGATTGATGAACTCATCTCCGTGGTTAAAGGTAAAGAAGAGGTAAACGTGAATGCTATTACTAAAGAGGATGTTAATGATGTCAATTTTATTGCTCATAATAGTTACAATCCCAACTGGAAAAATAATGGGTATGCTCCTAGATTGCCTTATCCTAATAATAGTGGAGCTTCTAATAATTTTAATGGGATGAACAATATTAATAGAAATACTTTTGAGTAGGGATGGCAGTTTTGCCCATGGGTATGGGTACCCGCGGGTACGCTACCCAAAAACAACGGGGATGGGCAAGACTTGGTGAGATTTTGTACCCACAGATAATGGGTATACATACCCGCAAAATATATGGGTAGGGTGTGGGTACGAAATTACGCCCATGGGTAACCCAATGGATACCCAGAAAAGGTTAATAAATGAAAATAACTCCTATGATATGTGGGGTCAACATCCAAGTCCTATGGTACACCCTAAGTCTCGATTCCTTAAACCGTCCATATCTCGTAAGCTCGTAATTACCAGCTCACCACTCCTCTTACATCCTATGTGCCTCCTCGAAAAGATCAAATCTTGACTCTTCGCTATTGGACTATTGTCCAACTCTCGATCCAACGTTCCCCCATTCCCACCACCACATCCCATTGTGTCATGCTTCCACCAACCGCCGCTCAAACTCCCTTGATGCCCTTAAGAGGCCACAACCGTAGAAGGTTGTGTCAGTGCTGCTTGCCCATCATCACTTGAATTTCAAAGAATTTCTTGACCTTTAAAAAAATTAAATGCTACATTGTACCCACTAGATACCCATTGGGTATAGGATACCCAATGGGTATGGGCATGGATGTCAATTTATGCCCATGGGTATTGAAATGGGTGGGTACAGAAAGTTTATGTGGGTATGGGTTTGGACAGAAAAAGGTTGTACCCGCCCATACCCTACCCATTGCCATCCCTACTTTTGAGGAAACTCTGAATTTTTTTATTGCTAGTCAAAGTGAGCAAAATGAAACTTTTAAAAATATCTTGAAGAATTATGATAACTTACTCGGTGAATTGACCGGTAAGATTGTTGGACTCACTAATGATGTGCATGCCTTAGATAGAAGAACAAAAAGCATGGAGGCACACGTTGCTAAAATTGCAGAGAGTCAAACTTTGATTCTAGCCAAATTTGCAGGTAAATCAGAACCTAACCCGGTTGAAGATGTCAAAATGATGCGAAGTAGCGAAGATAATGCAGAAGAGCTTGATAAAAGCCACATGCTAGAGTATACATATTCAGTTACAGATTTCGTGAAGATGATAGCAATGAAACACCCACTACCTGAAGTATCAAATGACGAGGCATATAATGTCTTTATTGATCATGTTGCTGCTAAGGTACATGAGTTGGATGATGAAAGAAAGAAGCTATTTAGTAAGTTACCTGCTAAACAAGAAGATATCTTTGAGCCTACTATAGAGATTGAGATTGGTTTTAATAAGTTCAATGCTTTGTGTGATCTAGGTGGTAGTGTTTCCACTATCCCTAAGTCTGTTTATGATAGTCTCAATCTTGGTCCTTTTGTTACTACTGAAATTAAGTTGAAGATGGCCAAATCTACCTTTACGCAAGCAGTAGGGATTAAGCATGGTGTTATCATTCAAAATAATGATTACCCTGTTATGATTGATCTTGTTATAATTGATATGCCTGAAGATCCCATTGCTCCTATAATTATCGGTAGGACATTTCTTAGGACCATAAAGGCTACTATCAATGTGTTTGAGGGAAATATAAAATTTGACCTTCCTGCAAAGGATCCTTTTGTGAGACATTTCCCCAGGAAAAATAAAATGAAGACATACACCGGAGACAGCATTGTCGTCAATGCTCGAAGCTATGGGCTTGGTGTATGTTTACCATAGTGATCATCACTACGGTCGAGCTATCTGACCGAAAACAAGTGCTTCATGGGAGGCAACCCACACAAATAAGGTAGAAGAGTAAGTTTAGTTTTTAGTTTTTTTCGTTTCAATAAAAGAGTGTTGAAGTCTTTATAGTGGAGGTTGAGTTAAGAAGAAAGTTGTGTTAATGAGGCCTTTATCATGTGCAAAATTATTATGTGTCGTACTAATGTTTGAAAGCCTAGAAATATGCCTATATGTTGCGTTGGAACTAACCCCGCAGGAATCACCGAAGAAAACGAAGTCTCAGAGGAGACATATCAAAAGATGGCCTAGCATACGACCATACAGGTCGTATGGGCGGTTGTATGAGGTGTGGACAACTCCAACAGAAATCAACCTGAGGCACCCGAGCAGACGACGGCGTATCATACGAGGATGGTCGTATGATTCTCAGGTAGAAACAAAGAGGAGGTCCAGAGCAGAAGACGGCGTCCCGTACGAGCATCCACGCTCGTACGAATGCTCGTATGGCACCCTCAACCAGAAGAAGAAAATGTCAGAATAGAAGACGGTGTTGAATACGAGCACCTATGCTCGTATACTTGGTCATATGAGGTAAGCACAGACACAAGTTTGGCTCCAGAGTGAATGACGACATTCCATACGAGCGCTTGCGCTCGTATGCGTGCTCGTATGACGCCCTGACGGCCATAAGAAGGCCGAGGCAAGAGGTAAATTGCCCCCATCTCATCTATTTCTTCTTCTTCTTCTTCTTCCTCCAAACCTCTCCAAACCCTACCACAACTTCATTGGATCTCCCTACTCATTCGATTTCAGTTCAAACCCTTCCGTGTGATCGATCTACGACATGTTTCTCCTTCGATCTCCAACTTATTTTTCTCGAATCCACGTTCTATGTGCCTAGCATTGCCATGTCTAGGATATGCGTACTTTTGATTCAAATTTTGATTTTGGCTTGGATTCGTTGATGTTTTTAGAGGAGTATGATGTTGTAGTTGCCGTAGGATCACTATTGTATGATTCTATCGAATTGAAACATTATTTGTAGAGATGTTTACGAGGAGGTCCACACATGTCGCTCGCGGTGATGCACCGAGTTCATCCGTGAGTGCCGCACAGAGGCAACAAGTTTTCATGCAGGGGATCATCTTCACCAACCGTGAGGCCATGAACAAGTACAAGAAGCTTCATGAAAGGAAGATGAAGACCACCAAGTGGGCTTGCGAGTCCACAATAGCCAAATTGGGCATCGGTAACGATTTCAATTTATTATGTGCTAATGCCGGGTCGCATCATTTTGTTTACTAGGGATGTGAGACATATGAACGATTGACGCTTGAGTTTCTTAGTACTCTCACGCACAATGTTGGTTTAGTCCCAAGAGTTGACGAGGAAGAACGGATCACTTTCCGCCTCATGGACCGAGACTTCAACATCACTCTAGATGAGTGGTGTAATTACTTTGGCTTCACCAACAACAATGATGACATCCGTTATGTTTATGATTTTCTTGAACCGCACCCGAGGCAATCCTTTTACCAGATGTGTTACCATGGCCACAAACAAAGGGCCAATTGCATTGAGTGTCCTGCTATTCGATATTTCTATTATGTTATCACTAACTCGTTGCAGGCATGAGGAGAAGTTTCAAAGATGAATGATGAGAATATGCTAATTCTTGAGAAAGCAGCTAACCATGATGTCAGTTATTCGCCCAACTTAGGGGCAATACTTTTGTTACACCTTGCGCACCAAGCAAATCATGCACAAGGAGATATCGTGTGTGGAGGAGTTATCACCATGTTGGCCAACTCCCTTGGCCTCAACTTCAACCATCTTCGCCCCATTGTTGGTAACAACCTTGTTAATATTAGAGTTCTTTCTAGTGCTGCAATGGTAGTGGTTCATCGTGGTCGTCATTGTATTTGAATTCCTGGAGTTAGGTACTTGCTACCTACTCCTATGCCTAACCGTTTCTCCATAGAACATGGAATTTTGCATTATGTGCCACAGGGAGGAGATGCAGCTTTTGACCAAGAGGCCCCTGAATCAGAACAAGTTGATAAAGAAGAACTTGCCACCGACGAAGAAGAGGAGCAGCCCCAAGAAGAAGCCTACACCACCTACACGTACATCTATAGTCTTCAAGGCTCCATCAATGACATGAGCAACCTCGCCAAATCCCTTCGACACACGTCCGTCTAAATGAACACCAGCTTCTCCAACTAGAGCCAAGGATGGACTCTTGATCAGCCGCTGCCACAATGATCTCACCAGTTTGGGCCTGCAAAAGCTTAAGCTTGGGGGAGGTCACTACCATGACTCCATCAAGATGTGACGGTGTTATTTTTAATAAGTTGTAGTGAGGTTGTACATCAACTCGCTGAGCTTCAAACATTCGTGTTGGTTTGTTCCAACATTTTGCTTTTTATTTGCTTTCATTTTTCATTTTTTCTTTTCACCGGCTGTGATTTTTCGTTTGCAAAGTTAGCTTTCAAAAACCCCAAAAAACCAAAAATAGAATAAGTTTTGCTTTGCTATTTTTTTTGTCTTTGGATTTTGTTTGCATTCTTATTTATATTTCAGAGGAGTTGATCTACGTCGGACAATGAGGAATGTAATCTTAAGGAAGAGAAGTGTGTACATTCATGATCATGAAGGTATGTCCTATGACTCCCGTCTTTTGCACTTGAATTTCTTAGAATAGTTGTAGTAGTAGTATGTGTGATGTATTCAAGTGGGAGTAAGTCTTGATAGTTAAAAAAAGGTTTTGTTCTAGTAGCTGAAATAATTTGATAGCCTTTGTTCTGTTTAATCTAGATAACTGAGACTTGCCGTGGGGCAATTTTTAAAAGAAAGTGATGTTAACAAAGAATAACCATGCACAAGAGAAAGTCTTCAAAGACTTGGGTGCTGAGAAAATTTGTAGAGAAGATGATGTTAGAGACACTCAACCCCATAGTGTTAATTTTAATAGACTCAATAGCACTAGTGAATTAAATTGTCTAGAGGAACTTAGTTGAAAGGTGAATGAGATTATGCCAAAAACTGTGTTGTATTTCTTACATGGCGCTTCAGCTTCTCCCTGGTGCTATGGCCTTGCTATTCTATGCATGTGCACGTGTGTAAACGTGGCTTCATCACCTTTCTTGATGTTATGCTGAGAACTTTGCTGGCCAAATGAACAATCCACCAGAGCCTTGGCTCGGATTTCGGCTATGAGTTTGTTACCGTACGTAGTGGCAACACTACATCGAATATTATCCAGCTTTCTCTTGAATGGGTGTGTATGTGGTAAATAACGGGTACTGATCACAAGAGCTTGAAAGAGAGAACATATTGGTCCATAGTACCCAAAATTAAGCCACTGCAAAACCTTATGCATGATCACTTCTTTGGCATAATCCTGTCACGTGACAACAAAAGTTCCAGCAAGCAATGATTGAAACAAAGTGCTTAAGAGCCTTGATGATGAGACACTCGTGGGTGTGTTAGTGAGTTACTCTAGAATCATGTTGTCTTTACATACCTTTCACTTCCTAATTTATATTTTCATTGCTCAAGAAAGAAAACCTCTTCCGTGCATTCCCGGCAAGCAAGTGTTAACTAGAAGAAATGGAATTAAGAGCTACTAAGTTATTTTATCTAGTTGAGCAAGAACTTTGTGTTGATTATATTTGCTTCACTAACACTTGCATAATAATCATGCGACTACTACAACTATACTAAGTTTTCAGGTCAAGAACCGGAGGCCTATCTAGGGGTACTGATCGTAAGTGAACCAAAACCTTCTTGTTATTTCGGTTTAAACAACTGAGTTCCTTACGGTTCAGATTTCTCTCTATGTTGCTCGAGGACGATCAAGTTTAAGCTTGGGGGAGTTGATGAGTATTATTTTTACGCTCATCAAACCTGAGTTTAAACCGAGATATTTCATAAAAACTGAGATATTCACTCTGATATTGCTACTAATGACTAATGAATGCAAATGATTCCAAATATCTGATATTTATTTTGTTTCCACAGGAAATGGGCTATTTATGGACGAAATCAAGCCAATACATGGAAAGGAGTAAAGTGGAGATAGAGGGGATCAAGTGGGAGGCACAGCAGAGGAGCCAGAGTAAAAGACGACGTTCCATACAACGAGAACCGCTCGTATGGATGGTCGTATGGACTGCCAACCACACCGTCTGATCCACCTAAACAACCTTTATAAAATGCCCAACGCTAGAAGAGCAACGCACGATGCTACACATCGCAATCTTTGTAGCAGTCATCTCCATCAACCCTAGCCGCCGCCATTTCCCATCTACATCTCCATAGCCACCACCATCTTCACCACCATAGTGCTCATCCATCTAGCTATACTTTGTAATCGGATATCACATCTGGCATCCATTGTAAGACATATTATCAATCAATCAATCTTCATGATGTGTTCTTCAATGATTCCTTCATGTGATCTGATCTGCATGTGTGAGTAGTTCGGTAAGGTCATGAGTTGAGGCATAGCCCAACAACCCGATGTATTTATTGGTGGGATCTATGGAAGTACTTTGAATTAACGTCCCGTATGTTTAACATAAAATTGCTTCATAGTTGTCTTGTCTCATTCGCATTCTTCATCCCTGCAGGTACCCAGGATCATGGAGAGCGAGCCACGGTGAGGCTAAGGGCAGGAAGACCGTGAAGTGTTATTCTGAACACCAGTGACAGAAAGGTTTAGTACGGTAACACGGATCCTATCACTTGGGATACAAGGGGTGTAGTCATTAAACGCCCAATGCTTTTGTTCGATTATTGTTATCTTAATTACCGGGGCAACCCCACATGACGGATAGGGCCTTCGATTGGACAACTAACTCTTGATGCATGACGCATGCTGGTCAAGACGTAATTTGGACACATCCCCCACTTCGATACGTAGCAAGCACATCTTGATGGATGACTTCCAGGGCACAAATTAAGATCATAATGATCCCGACCACAAATATATGGTTTTATGAATAAGTACTCATATCCATGCCTATTTTTATTATAAGTGTTCCTAGTTGCAACTTGATTTTGATCCGGTCAAAAGCTGGAATTAATTCTCTCACAAAAGCTTGGTAGAAGCCTTCGACTTCAAGGGCCCGTCCTCTCATGGGTTCGATAACTCAGGGTCACCTTTGGGGAAAAAGGAGAGAATCCTTTCTGCTCCTTTACCGGATCACTAAAGGGACTAATCAGGGGTGTGGAGGGGATCGAAACCCACGTCAGGACGATTACAGATCGGATCCTAGTGTTGGGGAACGGAGCATGAATTTCAAAAAATTTCCTACGCTCACGCAAGATCTATCCATGGAAATGCATCGCTACGAGAGGGGAGAGTGTGTCTACGTACCCTCGTAGACCATTAGCGGAAGCGTCCCACAACGCGGTTGATGTAGTCGAACAATCCTTCGAGCTCCACCGATCGAGTACCGAACGTACGGCACCTCCGAGTTCTACACACGTGCAGCTCGGTGACGTTCCTCGCCTTCTTGATCCAGCAAGACGTCGAGGTAGTAGATGAGTTCCATCAGCACGACGGCGTGGTGACGGTGACGGTGAAGTGATTCCGGCAGGGCTTCGCCTAAGCTCTCCGAAAATATGACCGAGGTGGAAAACGGAGATCGGGGCACCGCACACGGCTATGGGACAATTGTGTGTCTCCAAGGGGTGCCCCTCCTCCGTATATAAAGGAGGGAGGGGGGAGGAGGCAGCCAAGGGGCTGCGCACCAAGGGGGGGAGGAGTCCTACTAGGACTCCCCTTGGTGGTGGCGCCTCCCTCCCCCCAATCCTACTCCTACTAGGAGTGGGGAGAGAGGGAGAGAGAGGGAAGGAAAGGGGGGGCCGGCCCCCTAACCCCCAGCCCAATTCGGACCCCTCATGGGGGGGGGGGGGGCGCCAGCCCCCTGGTGGGCTGGTGTTCCTCCCCTATGAGGCCCATGTGGCCCATGCTACTCCCCGGGGGGTTCCGGTAACCCCTCCGGTACTCCGATAAATATCCGGAACCTTCCGGAACTTTTCCGGAGGCCAAATACTATCTTCCAATATATCAATCTTTACCTCTCGGACATTCCAAGACTCCTCGTCATGTCCGTGATTTCATCCGGGACTCCGAACAACATTCGGTCACCAATCACATAACTCATATAATACTATATCGTCATCGAACCTTAAGTGTGCGGACCCTACGGGTTCGGGAATGATGTAGACATGACCGAGACGACTCTCTGGTTAATAACCAACAGCGGAACCTGGATGCTCATATTGGTTCCTACATATTCCACGAAGATCTTTATCGGTGAACCTCATATGTCAACATACATTGTTTCCTTTGTCCGGCGGTATGTTACTTGCCCGAGATTCGATCGTCGGCATATCAATACCTAGTTCAATCTCGTTACCGGCAAGTCTCTTTACTCGTTCCGTAATACATCATCTTGCAACTAACTCTTTAGTCACGGTGCTTTCAAGGCTTCTGTGATGCTGTATTACCGAGAGGGCCCAAAGATACCTCTCCGATAGTCGGAGTGACAAATCCCAATCTCGATCCATGCCAACTCAACAAACACTTTCGGAGATACCTGTAGTGCACCTTTATAATCACCCAGTTACGTTGTGACGTTTGATACACCCAAAGTATTCCTACGGTATCCGGGAGTTGCATGATCTCATGGTCAGAGGAATGTGTATTTGACATAGTGAAAGCAATAGCATTAAACTGAACGATCATATGCTATGCTGATGGTTGGGTCAAGTCCATCACATCATTCTCCTAATGATGTGATCCCGTTATCAAATGACAACTCATGTCCATGGTCAGGAAATCTTGACCATCTTTTGATCAACGAGCTAGTCTAGTAGAGGCTTACTAGGGACTCACTATTTGTTTATCTATTCACACATGTATTAAGTTTCCGGTCAATACAATTCTAGCATGAATAATAAACCATTATCATGAACGGAGAAATATGATAATAATAAACACTTTATTAATTGCCTCTAGGGCATATTTCCAACACCTAGGGACAAGAGGCCATTAAGGCCCGAGATCCCACCCGGTCGATCTATCAATCCAGGCAACGCCCACCTGTAGAACAGGCAGGCTACTTAGCTTGGCTAGCCATGAATGGTGATGTATGCGACTAGACAAGAAATCATGGTGTAACTATGTCAGACGTACGTCACGCCACGGCACGAGTCCGAGGAGCTGCTCATCCCCAGTGTTTTACTGACAAGGTCATGCAGTATTAGTTCTCGGATGGGTTTAAACGCGCAAATATCGAACAATATGACAGGACCACAAATCCCTTAGTATGTATTGAGGACTTCCTCCTCGCCGTCCACATAGCAGATGGAGACAGCATTCACGCTATTAAATACCTGCCGTTAAAACTGAAAGGCTCGACGCGGCATTGGCTAAATAGTCTCCCGCCAGACTCGATCGGCATATGGGATGACTTCGAGGACAAGTTTATGGCCAACTTCCAGGGCACTTATGTGAAGCCCCCAGATGTCGATGACTTGGCCCACATTGTACAGAAGGAGGGAGAATCAGTATGCAAATTCTGGAATCGCTTCTTAACAAAGAAAAACCAGATAGTAGATTATCCTGACGCAGAGGCCATTGCAGCATTCAAGCATAACATCAGTGATGAATGGTTGGCCACAGAACTTGGGCATATTAAGCCGAGGACGATGGCAGAACTCACCCAGCTAGACAAGATTCTGCGCCGGGGAGGATAACTGGCTTGCTCACAAGCAATGCCAGGGTAGAGATCCCGACACATCTGAGGTGCGCAGGAACGGAAAACCTCGACGCAATTAGAGGAACAAGCATCACAATAGAAGTGACAGCGATGCCAAGGACGGCGAGGTCAATGCGGGATTCGGCAATCAGCACCGAAATGACGGTAAAAAGAAACCTTTTTAGGGAGGAGGTGGCTCGCAATTGGATAAAATCTTGGATCAACCCTGCGCCATCCACGGAAACCCCGAGAAGCCAGCCACCCACACTAACTAGAATTGCTGGCTTATCAAGCAAGCTGGAAAGGTTGCAGCTGAAAACCAAGGCAAGAGCCAACCCCGCGGCAACAACAATGGGGATAGAGACCAGCCTGAGCCGAGCAACACCGGCCAGAAGCAATTCCCTCCCGAGGTGAAAGACGTTAACATGATCTCTGCTATGCACATCACCAGAAAGGAGAGGAAGCATGTGCTCCGCGATGTGTACGCCGTAGAGCCCGCAGAACCGAAGTTTAACCCATGGTCAGAAATACCGATCACATTTGATTGACGCGACCACCCGACCAGTGTCCGCCATAGCAGCCTTGGTCCTTGACCCCATCGTTGACGGCTTTCACCTAATTTGAGTCCTTATGGATGGAGGCAGTAGCCTCAACCTCATATATGCTGATACCGTCAAGAAGATGCATATTGACCCATCATGGATCCAGCCCAGTAATACCAAATTTAAGGGTATAATACCAGGAATTGAGGCATAGTGCTCGGGCAGGGTAACCCTAGACATAGTGTTCGGCATGCCCGACAACTATCGTATCGAAGATTTGAGCTTCGATATCGTTCCCTTCCAAAGCGACTATCATGCACTCCTTAGGAGGACTGCCTTAGCCCGGTTCCACGCTATCCCGCACTACGCTTATCTAAAGCTAAAGATGCTAGGACCCAAAGGTGTCATCACGGTGAGAGCAATCACTCCGAACTGAAGAGCAGACCGTGGCTTTCGCAGCCGAGTTGCAAGCAGCCGGGGAGGTGTCAAGGGCAAAGGCTGGATCAGGCAACGTCGATCCCACTAAACGTCAATGGTCAACTCACAGTGCATCCGATGACGACTCCGGCGTACATCAAACACCCCCTGAGGACCAGATGGATGCCACCTCGAAGCCTGCCGAACAAGACCCTAAATAGGGATACGCACTCTACCTCCCCTAGTATGCTCTTGAGGATCACGTTCCTCAGCATCACAATTTTGCATTAGAAATTCCCTAGGGGCTGGTGTTGCACGACGATACAGGGCAATACGCCCAATGTCGGGTAAGCCGACAAGTACCATGTCCTCGAGGGCCACGCATCAAGCAGTTGCATAATACCGAGGCAGAAATCACCAAACGCGGTGTAAAACCAGGGGCTGGTTCAAAGCTGGGTTTCCCATGGCCAGCATCATATCAGCGTTGTACCGTGCGGTACACTGAGCACAGTACTGACTGTTAAAGTTAACACAGGGCACACTCCTTGGTTTAGCCGAGGAGCAAAGGCAGCCCTACGGTGAAGAAAATCAGACGTCGCCGCCCTTGGCTGGACTAGGGCTGTGGAAGGATGGGACATGCGAAACGACACAACGCCGTCGGACATGAAGCCGAAAGCTCGGACCTCAGAATGCTATCTCCACCGCGACAACCTATAATACCTTCAGCATGTATCTTTATTTAATGTTTAGCTTGATCATTAGGCTCGACCTTATTTTGATATTGAATAAAGAGGCGCCCAAAGTTTGGGCTACGAATACACTCCTGGTGCATCCTTGGTCTCATTCAATTTTGATCGCTACATTTACTTCACTATCCACGGTTTGATTACCTTGTCGGACGCTTTCAAGCGCCGAAGCAGGTCCCTAGGGGCTGCAAAAAGGCAGCCAAATCTCTAAACATGTCGAGGTGCTCTGCGGAGCCATCGACGACTTCCTCGGACCTTACGCCATTATATGCATCGATTTCGACTTGTGTCTTGGGTCAATAGCTAGGTTACCTGGCTCCTATGTTTACCCCTTACATTTCTGCTTGTTCAGCTAAGGGCGTACCGGGAGCACCTCTGTGATTGTTACTTCTGGTTGAACAGGTAAAGTAGCTCAGGTGAGAGAAGCCGAAAGCTGACTGTCACAACATGCGCAAAATCGGTCGACAGGTCGGAAGTAGTAAATTTACAACCATAAGGGTTGTTTGCATAAAGCATAAACTTTTCTTAGAAAAAGCTGAAATAACTAAAACCTGAGCTCGGGAATTCCGAAGTCACGTATTGAACCAAGGGCTATTTACTTGCCCATTACATACCTGCTCTCTAGCAAGCGTGTGGCGGACCATCTGAATACCACTGTAGCCAGACGACAGTCGCACATGCCAGCCCAGGAAATCACACTGGCACGTGCGTTTATAACATGCATCATGAACACCGGCACATCTACAAGAAGGATTAATAAGCCATTGTTGCTTGAATAAATATAGCATAACTATAAATGGTACTTTACAGAGATGGGGGCAACGAAATATACTATCTACGGCAGCACAAACTTGGAGCGGCTCCAATCCACAGGGATCTGACTGGGTTACTCTTCTAGCTCGCGAATTCTCTAGCTTCTCGCTAGTGGAAGACGAATCCTTTGCTGAATCTGGCCATGTTAGAAGCCGCTGAATACTTTTGAATATACTCGCAAGCAAACCAAATAACATATACACCAAGCAAAGCAATCCATGGCATTCAAGCTTGTATCAAATTATGTGGCAATATTAACTATCATGTCCTAGCAAGATTATCTAGCAAGGTAAATAACTGAAATAAATATAGTATGATGAAGATAAAGCATATCAGTAATTGTATCCTGATCAAGTTCATTCTCATGACCTATTCAGATCATATCCAGGTTCTTACGGTCATCTGACCGTCTTTCTCATAACCATCCCATGGCTATATTTCAAACTCTCGACATCACCAAATGCCCATGCACCTGCACTGCAAGTTTGATAAATCTTACCTTTCTCTGGTTCATTATTAGCAATAACATTATATGGTTTATACCTCCAAACTTGACACAGACCAAATAGTGTGACCTAGTACGAACTGTGTCCGTGACCGAGGACGCGACTATTCGAATAGATTTTACACTCTGCAGAGGTTGCGCACTTTACCCACACTATGGACATTTGTCCAACAAAATTTATCTACCTTATGACACTCTTAATGTATCACCGACATACCCTCAGGTCATGTCCTGGGTGGCCCCTGTGTCACCTCGTGGCTAAACTGTCCCAAACGGGGACCTGAGCTCAATAACCAAACCGGGCTCACAAGGTTATCGCTGCCTACCGGGCCAGGGTAGCACACACGCATAACCTCCCCTCTTTGGTGATATTGATAAAAGGCATAACAATAGACCAAGTCAGGGCTTTCCCATAAAGGCAAATGTGGCTGCACCGGTAAGTTCGGTTCAGTGGCACTATGACTCGATCCAGCCGATGGAGGAGGTTGTTATTATTAAGTCACATTCCTTTTTCTTGCAGCAGATAATAATTCATGATAAAGACAAGTGTATAACAGTAATAGCATACAAACTACCTCCATGTTAATGTTGTATAAGAGTCATTAGTGCAACAGTATTCATGATAAACATTAGTGCGTAATGTAAGCAATAAGTTCAAACTAGCAGGAGTTCACTTATTCATTTACTTCTAGCATAAACATGTTCATTAATTCAAGCACACAAGAATAACACAGAAGCAATGCTTTAGGGCATATATCAGATGGTTGGCTTGCCTTGGGATCAAGGAGTTCATCTGAAGGAAGTGTGATAACCTTGTAGAAAGATTTGCCGAAAAAGGTTCCCTCCAGAGAGGCCTAACGATTGCCGAAGGGCAAAGGTGTAATTTTCATAATGTTATATCATCATGGAAGTGACACCATTGGAACGGGCTTGGAAAATGATGAACGTGGGCTTTGGAATCACCTGATTTGGAGTTGTGGGTAAAAAGTTATAAAGGTTTAACTGGCAGGGACCTATCTATAAAAGAATTAATTGCAGCTGGGTCCTTACCAGAATTCGAAGAGAAAAATAAAAATAGCACTATGCTTCTGGGCTGCACAATGCCAAAACTACCATCGCTGTTGTTGTCGTTATTGGGCCGAGCCCATCTGCGGACGTCGAAAGCGTAACCGACGGAGTACGCTTTCACCACCAGAAGAAGGCCTAGGTTGAAAGCGCCTTCACTTAAACCGACGGGCGAGACCTGCCAGCGCCTCCTTTGGCTGATGGATGGGGCCGGGGCCCACCCGGCAGGTCTTTCTTAACCTCTCGTGCACACTGGCTAGAGGAACAGAGGCGACGACGGCTGGCGATTGCCGGCGCTATCGGCCTCTGTTTTTTGCGCCATCGGTACCGGCGTGTTCCTGGCGGTGGCGCGCACCCGATGGAGGGGAACACGATTGTCGGGGAGCTCAGAATCAAACAGAGCATCGATCATGGCGGAGGCCCACGACGGGCGATGCTGAAATCCGCGCTACGAGCTACGGTTGCTCGAAATGGAGCGGGAAGAGGCTATGCGATGGCTCTAAAGCTACTCTGGTGGAGGCTAACGATGAGGGAAGGCATCGGTGGCTCAAATTTGAGCGGAGGGGAGGTGGTGGTGGTTCGGCCAGAAGTGGAAAGGAAGAGCCTGAGAGCTCGAATTGATGCATCTTGAGGGATCTAGGAAGAAGAGGAGGAGGAGTGTGGGTGTAGGGGAGGCTCGGACATGGCTATTTATAGCCCGGCATCGATGCTATCCCCGGATGCCACCACGGATGTGCTGGCCAAACAGGGGGGCTGCGCTGGCCGTGGCTGCGAGCGGCGCTGGCCTGATAGGGGTCAGAGGGATGCGACTCAAGGGAAGAAGATAAAGGAAAGGGTGCCAGAATGGGGTCACGGGCACGGCAGTGCTCCGCCGTCAGCACTCATGTCGGCAAAAGCGGCCACCAGGCTCCGATGCGATGACTCCGGTGCCTATTGCCGCCGTGAAGCTTCGCGGAGGTGCAAGGGAGCGAGCTGGCGTGCTGCTGGCAGCTGGGTTTGGCAGTACACGGCGGGTTTGGCGGCATACAGCGGGTGTTGCCACAGTGCGCAGCGGCTGCCGACTAATCTGTCAGTCACCACCGGCACCGCATGTCCAGGCCATTGGATTGACCTCAGGACATGTCAAATCGATGTGTTCGTGCACAGGGAGTAGAGTTATGAGGTTTTGGATGGAAACAGAGGCAAAGAATTGACTGATTTGAGTGACCTCAATCTGAAATGAAGGTGTTTTTTATGGTGTGGGGGAGCTGGACTTGGTGAAAAGAGTTGCAACTTGGAGGGTTGTGGTTATATGGTAAGAGGAGTAACTCTGCCAAAAATCATCCTAAATGGATGAATGTACCAGGTACTTCCTTTACAAAGGTTCAAAATGGACAAAAATCTATTCTAGATGATTTTGAGAGAATGGCTAGCTTTCATGAGCTGAATTTTTGTGGGTGGCAATCGTATTGGCATGTGAGTTATCTGGAAAAGTTTCAGCTCATTTGGATATACATTGGAGGTACTTCCTTCACAAAGCTAGGTTCTGAACAGAAACTTCAATAATTATTTGCGGGTAAATGGCTATATGGATTGAGCTGGTTTTTGGTTTGCAGAAGTAATATACCAAGGTGAACCACTCTACAATATTTTAGCTCAAAAGGATCAAGGGTTCAAGCACTTCCCTTGCAAAGGTCCAAGCAAGGCAGAAGCTTTAATTGGATGCTATGCTCAAACTTTGAACTATGGACCTCCATGTCCTGATGGATTTTGAGATTTTGTGGCTATATGAAGCTGCACAAATTATTTGGGAACTAATAGAGCAACCAAAATGGTAGCTCCTTTAGAAAGTGGCAGAAATGAAATATTGGCTTTATAAACTAAAATACAATTTTCCTTATTTAATTTTGGCCAATATTTTTATGAGAGCTCAATATAGGCACAAAGAATATCGCCACAAGTTTTCATGAACTTCAGAGATGTCTAGATATTTATCTGGATTTAATTCCTTAAAATAGCAGAAAAAGGAATTAATTTTCAATGAAAAATATTGCATATGAGATGGAAATATTTATGCATATCCAGGGTTTATAGATATAGGAGGATCTCTTGGAATTTTTGGGGAGGCAATAGATCAAAGGAAATTGGGGTTCCTTTGTAACTATAGGAATTAGGGTTTTCTCTTCGATAATTCAGAAAGTATGGTTTTGGCGGCCAAACCCTGAGAATATATTTTTGGTGGCAATGATGGCTTGAGAAGAATCTCTGGTTTGAGTGGAAAGGCATTGCCAAATAACCATCTTCATATACCAAAGATCCAGAGAAATTTCGATAACACCAAAAGAAAAAAAGACAGGAACCCAATCTTGCAACGGAAAAATCGAGGAGCGAAAATCAGGGTGTCACAAACCTACCCCCCTTAAAAGAATCTCATCCTCGAGATTGCCGGGCTTACCTCCCGGCTAAGGGGACATACCTTTGGGGTGAATCCTCGGATCAACTGATGTCTTGTCTTCATCGGTTCACTGGCTTTTTAGCTGCCTTGTCTGATGGCTCAGGTGCCGCTTTCTCAAACCAGTGCATTGAATCCTTATATTTCTTGTCAAATGTACCTTTTTTCCTGGTAGTTTGTTGCCCGGGGTCAGTGGATAGCGAGTAGTACTGACAAATAGCTCGGCTCCCAAAGCTTGGGGCTAGTTACTTCGGATTTTATTACGATACTCAGTATCCTACCTGCGCTGGGCAAGACATCCTGGCTCATGTAATCTTATGGCCTCGAGTGACTAGGGTGGCTTTCTTTCTGCCTTGTCAGGTAAGAATGCTCAGTATGGTTGTGGGTTCCGTACAGGGTGTTTCCTTCTGTCTTATGCATTCAGACTTTGTCCCTAGGTGATCAATAACGGTGTTCCCAGAAACTGTACTGGAGTTTACTGGAACATTGTTGTCTGGTATCCCTTCTCAAGATACTTATGTTAGTTGGCAAGGAAACGGTATATCCTTTCTGCACACTTCTTGTTGAAATTTTCTCATTCCAAGGCATGTGTACCATCTAACTGGGTCCTGGGTGAGCTGAATGAAGTGTGATGTAGTTTATTTCTTTATGCCAGTATCACATGACAAATGAGTGTGAGAATCAACCCAATGTTGATCTTTGAAATTCTTAGTCTGTCATATCATACCGACGTTCTTATGCATCTGTCGCTGAGATGACCAACTCATCTTCACTGATCTTTCGTGTTGAATTTCATCCTCATGGGGAGCAAAAATTCAACACCTCACTTGGCTAGTTTTGATCACCTTCCACGTTTCCAGTTTGGCTTGTTGGTGTAGAGATATAGATTCATGCTTTATGCATATCTTTTTGCCAAGTATTTGGATCATGTCTGTCTTAGCGGGCATATTTGTTGCAACTCTCCCATATGAACTTTTTCTTCTGGTACTGGATCCTGAGGAGTTGGAAGGATCTCACAAAATATTTGCGTCTGGCTCCCAGGGGTTGACGATGCTAACGTGCATGTGCTTTTAGCTACTCCATCCAAATATCTGAGCTGGCAAGTGATGTACCAATGATTCACCACATCCTTCATAGTATTCTTGATTTTCTCTCTGTGCTTTATTTCCATGTGTATCTAGTCAGTCAAATTTTGTCAGTTACTGAGGTGGCTCTGCCATATGTATCCTTTGCAATCCTTGTTATGACCACTAAGCTGAACATAGTATGGCTACTATTCTATGTAGCTTCCAGAGCATAGCCTCTTTTCTTGGTTGGTGGCCCGTATTTATGAGGAGTATGACATGCCCACATGTAACCGCAACTGGTGCATTGTTGTGGCCGAATATGCAAGAGTCTGACAAGGATCAGTAATATCACCTTGTCTGTGAAGATTTATCTTGGTGATCATCGTGGAGATTGTTTATCCCAAGCTTCTTTATTTTTGGGGGTCCTTTCTGTGGATCAGGCATGACTTGCAAGTATGGCTCCTTGGTCACATCTCAGCTTGTCAGGCTTGCACCTACAACTCTCTCTTGCATATCTTGTAGGGGTTGCTGCGTTTGTATCCTTCTTTGAAATATGGGGTCGATGTTTCCCTGAGCACAATCATTCATGTGTATGAGTGGCTCACATGAACTGGACTGTATGCTCACAACTTATGCAGGGGTAGGATAAATCTCTTCATAACCACTGAGTTTTGAGGCAGACATTTGTCCTTGCTTGATACGGTCCATACTCACTTTACTAGTTATGGGTCTATCCTCGAGGCGTTCCTTCAAATATTTCCAAGTCCATTTTTGAATAGACTTGCATCCATACTTATGATGGTGTGTTGAAGAAGATAGATTGCCTTCCATTGGAAGCCATCCAACTGACTGGCAAGCTCTCGAGTTCAGAGTGACACACTCGAGGGAACTTCCCGTATACTGATGCATTATTCCTAAACTGTGGCTTTGTTGTAGGAGAAGTCTGTCATAATATCCTTTTGTTTCTCTTAGAACAATCTGAATGTGAGGATGTGGCCCTTGTCTTGCTTGATGCGTATGAGGATCTCATTAATCTGGGCAGCCGCAAACTTATCCAAATATTTTTCATAAACCTTGTTCACTTTGCCCAAAACATTTTGTATGTGCACTGGTAAATTCCAACATATGTATTGATAACATACCAGAGTTTTGATGCTGCTCTTGGCTCATTCTTCAAATATGTCTTCTATGAGTAATAAGCAATTCTTGAGTCCACTGAAAAATACTCATGTTTCACCACATTGACTATAATCCTTGTTGCGAGGATGGAATTATTTATCCCTGCTGGTGTCCATTCCTGATAGTTCATCTGACAGTCCCTTATCATATGCTCTGAGGGAGTTGTCTGAAAATTTTGTGGATATATTCTAGCCTTGTCTGTTGCATGCAGATTCTGCTTCTAACCCATTCTTCATTCTTGGCAGATCCGGTGTTGCTGTCCTGAATATTATGTGGTTGACTTAACTTTACTAAATTTGGATTATTGGGTATTATCCAAGTTGTATGCTGGTCTTCTTAGCAGCACTTGCGAATGGACCAATTCGGAGCAAAAGAACAAAATCGACAAAAGAAGCAAGAACCACGAAAAACCAAAAATACCAGAAAGCAAATAAAGCTCAAATTTCCTGGACTTTATACGTATGGCCGCAGATTTACTAGCATAACTAATATAACGCACTTGATGCACCTCTAGGGATTTAGAAGTAAAGCCACACAATGCTCCTGGTAGCAATTGGTGTCCCGCTTCTACTACTTCCTTAGGGAGAACATCAAACTCGACGCACAACTATAGCCAAGGTGGCTTGATCAATTGACCTTGGGTTGTCCGGGGAAAGATAGAATTCATTGGCATTTCCCAAGGGAAACTGGATATAAGGAAAGAAATGCCATGGTTAGCAAGCAAGGTGGGGATGTCTGGTTTATCTATGGGTTAAGGGCTCACGGGTCACGCCTGGTATGAATATTTAACACATAAGGCAAAGGTCAGGAGAGTTGGGGTCTGATATGGGAAAAACCTATGGTATGGTCTTTTGTTCAATAGTAGCGATGCTAGTTAGGCAAAGATGGCTGAAATCCATCTGGGCTCTTTACTGAGCAAGAGGCAATGAAATCCAGCTAGGGTAATCTACAGTCAGCCTGGCTGCTCTAATACCATGTCTATGGTAAACCGTCTGAATACCACTGTAGCCAGACAACTGTCTCACACGCCAGCCCAGGAAATCACACTGGCGTGCGCGCGTTTACAACATGCATCATGAACACCGGCACATCTACAAGAAGCATTAATAAGCCATTATGGCTTGAATAAGTATAGCATAACCATAAATGTTACTTTACAAAGATGGGGGCAACGAAATAAGGCAGCACAGACTTGGAGCGGCTCTAATCCACAGGAATCCTTTGCTGAATATGGCCATGTTAAAAGCCGTTGAGTACTTTTGAATGTACTCGCAAGCAAACCAAATAACATATACACCAAGCAAAGCAATCCATGGCATTCAAGCTTGTATCAAATTATATGGCAATATTATCTATCATGTCGTAGCAAGATTATCTAGCAAGGTAAATAACTAAAATAAATACAATATGACGAGGATAAAGCATATCAGTAATTGTATCCTAATCAAGTTCATTCTCATGACCTATTCAGATCATATCCAGGTTCTTACGGTCATCTGACCGTCTTTCTCATAACCATCCCATGGCTATATTTCAAACTCTCGATATCACCTGATGCCCATGCACCTGCACTAGAAGTTTGATAAATCTTACCTTTCTCTGGTTCATTATTAGCAATAACATTATATGGTTTATACCTCTAAACTCGACACAGACCAAATAGTGTGACCTAGTACGAACTGTGTCCGTGACCGAGGACGCAGCTATTCAAATAGATTTTACACTCTGCAGAGGTTGCGCACTTTACACCCACACTATGGACATTCGTCCAACAAAACTTGTCTACCTTATGACACTCTTACCGTATGACCAACATACCCTCAGGTCATGTCCTGGGTGGCCCCTGTGTCACCTCATGGCTAAACTGTCCCAAACAGGGACCTGAGCTCAATAACCAAACCGGGCTCACAAGGTTATCGCCGCCTATCGGGCCAGGGTAGCACGCATGCATAGCCTTCCCTCTTTGGTGATACCGATAAAAGGCATAACAATAGACCAAGTTAGGGCCTTCCCATAAAGGCAAATGTGGCTGGACCGGTAAGTTCGGTTCAGTGGCACTATGACTCGATCCAGCCGATGGAGGAGGTTGTTATTATTAAGTCATATTCCTTTTTCTTGCAGCAGATAATAATTCACGATAAAGACAAGTGCATAACATTAAAAACATACAACCTATCTCCATGTTAATGTTGTATATGAGTTGTTAGTGCCACAATATTCATGATAAACATTATTGCATAATGTAAACAATAAGTTCAAACTAGCATGAGTTCACTTATTCATTTGCTTGAGGGCATATATGAGATGGTCGGCTTGCCTTGGGATCGAGGAGTTCATCGGAAGGAAGTGTGATAGCCTTGCAGAAAGATTTGCTGGAAAATGTTCCCTCCAGAGAGGCCTAATGATAGCCGAAGGGCAAAGGTGCCATTTTCATAATGTGACATCATCATGGAAGTGACACCATTAGAACAGGCTTGGAAAATGATGAACATGGGCTTTGGAATCACCAGATTCAGAGTTGTGGGTAAAAAGTTGTAGAGGTTTAACTGGCAGGGACCTATCTATAAAAGAATTAATTGCAGCTGGGTCCTTACTAGAATTCAGAGAGAAAAAGAAAAATGGCACTATGCTTCTGGGCCGCACAGTGCCAAAACTACCACCGCTGCTGCTGTCGTTATTGGGCCGAGCCCATCTGCGGACGTCGAAAGCGTTACTGACGGAGTACGCTTTCACCACCGAAAGACAGCCTAGGTTGAAAGTGCCTTCATTTAAACCGACGAGCGGGACCAGCCAGTGCATCCTTTGGTTGACAGGTGGGTCCAGCGCCCACCCGGCAGGCCTTTCTTCAACCTCTCGCGTGCACTGGCTAGAGGAAGAGAGGCGATGGCGGCTGGCAATTGCCGGCACTACCGGCCTCCGTTTGATGCGCCACTAGTACCGGCGTGTTCTTGGCGATGGCGCGCACCCGATGGAGGGGAACACGATTGTCGAGGAGCGCAGAATCAAACAGAGCGTCGGTCATGGCGGAGGCCGACGACGGGCGATGCTGAAATCCGCGCTGCAAGCTATGGTTGCTCGAAATGGAGCGGGGAGAGGCTATGCGGTGGCTCTAAAGCTGCTCTGGTGGAGGCTAGCGACGAAGGAAGGCTTCGGTGGCTCGAATTTGAGCAGTGGGAAGGCGGTGGTGGTTCGGCCAGAAGTGGAGAGGAAGAGCCTGAGAGCTCGAATTGATGCGTCTGTAGGGATCTGGGAGGAAGAGGAGGAGGAGTGTGGGTGCAGGGGAGGCTCGGACATGGCTATTTATAGCCCGGCGTTGATGCCTTCCCCGGATGCCACCGTGGAGGTGCTGGCCAAATGGGAGGCTGCGCTGGCCCGACAGGGGTCAGAGGGATGCGACTCAAGGGAAGAAGATAAAGTGAAGGGTGCCAGAATGGGGTCACGGGCACGGTAGTGCTCTGCCGTCGGCACTCATGTCAGCAAAGGCGGCCACTGAGCTCGGATGCGATGACTTCGGTGCCTGCTGCTGCCGTGGAGCTTCGCGAAGGTGCAGGGGAGCGAGCTAGCGCACCGCTAGCAGGTGGGTTTGGCAGTACACGGCGGGTTTGGCGGCATACGGCGGTTGTTGCCATAGTGCACGGCGGCTGCCGACTAAACCAGCGGTCACCACTGGCACTGTGTGTCCAGGCCATTGGATTGACCTCAGGACATGTCAAATTGATGTGTTCGTGCACATGGAGAAGAGTTATGAGGTTTTGGATGGAAATAGAGGCAAAGAATTGACTGATTTAAGTGACCTCAATCTGATATGAAGGTGATTTTTATGGTGTGGGGGAGCTGGACTTGGTGAAAAGAGTTGCAACTTGGAGGGTTGTTGTTATATGGTAAGAGGAGTAACTCTGCCAAAAATTATCCTAAATGGATGAGTGTACCAGGTACTTCCTTTACAAAGGTTTAAAATTGACAGAAATCAATTCTAGATGATTTTGAGACAATGGCTAGCTTTCATGAGCTGATTTTTTGTGTGTGGCAATCATATAGGCATGTGAGTTATCTAGAAAAGTTTTAGCTCATTTGGATAAACATTGGAGGTACTTCCTTCACAAAGCTAGGTTCTGAACAGAAACTTCAATAATTATTTGCGGGTAAATGGCTAGATGGATTGAGCTGGTTTTTGGTTTGCAGAAGTAATATACCAAGGTCCACTCTGCAATATTTTAGCTCAAATGGATCAAGGGTTCAAGCACTTCCTTTGCAAAGGTCCAAGCAAGGCAGAAGCTTTAATTGGATGCTATGCTCAAACTTTGAACTATGGACCTCCATGTCCTAATGAATTTTGAGATTGTGTGGCTATATGAAGATGCACAAATTATTTGTGAACTAATAGAGCAACCAAAATGGTAGCTCCTTTAGAAAGTGGTAGAAATGAAATATTGGCTTTATAAAGGAAAATACAATTTCCCTTAATTAATTTTGGCCAATATTTTGATGAGAGCTCAATATAGGCACAAAGAATATCTCCACAAGTTTTCATGAACTTTAGAGATGTCAAGATATTTATCTGGATTTAATTCCTTCAAATTACAGAAAAAGGAATTAAATTTAAATGGAAAATATTGCATATGAGATGGCAATACTTTTGCATATCCAGGGTTTATAGATATAGGAGGATCTCTCGAAATTTTTGGGGAGGCAATAGATCAAAGGAATTTGGGTTCCTTTGTAACTATAGGAATTAGGGTTTCCTCTCCGATAATTCGAAAAGTAGGGTTTTGGCGGCCAAACCCTGAGAATATATTTTTGGTGGCAATGATGGCTTAAGAAGAATCTCTGGTTCGAGGGGAAAGGCATTGCCAAATAACCATCTTCATATACCTAAGATCCAGAGAAATTTCGATAACACCGAAAGAAAAAAGGGAACCCAATCTTGCGACAGAAAAATCGATGAGCGAAAATTAGGGTGTCACAAAGCGTATATTTAAGCCCTATAGGTCGGGTTGCCTGGTTTTTCTAATATAGCTGCCTCTGGGCCCCGAGACGTCGGCTAAAGGTATTACTAGAAAAACACTCTATGAAATTAACTTAGAGGGAGAAGCCAAAGACTGGCCAACTGCGCATTCAAACGTCAAGATCGAGTCAAAATAAAGTAAGACTGACAGAACGGGAAAATTTAAATTCGCCTATACAAAAGGCAATATTAAACAAGTAGCTTGTCGAACTTCATATTCTTTACAGAAAAACTCAGCATACCGAGGATAAAAAGTGTTCATCATAGGTTATCTATGATGGCCTTGACTTTGCAATCCTGCTCGGATATCTGAGCAGCTGACATCACCTTCTCGAAGAAGACCTCGGGCCGGACTTCCTTGCCATTATTGTTAAAAGGACACTTGTCAGTAAGCGACTCGAGCTCAAACTTCGGATAATGGGCCTGCACCATCGCCTAGGCTTGCCGAGATCCCTCCCGGAGTGCCGGCTACTTCCACTTTCGGATTTGGTTACGCCCCTCTTGAAGGCGGCGTTCCAGCTCGAAGTAGCTTGTCGGCATGGGCTTCCTACGCCAAAGGGCTTAGAAGATATCCTCCATTGCAGGCTGCATCATCTTCTGCAGCTCCTCAAGTTGCTTCAGCTTATCTCCGAGGAGGATGTTGTGCGTCGAATCCAAAAATTGAAGCCAAAACAGCCGTCGTTGCTGATCGGCCTCTTCGGAGCTCCCGCTATAGAAGCGGCAAGCCTCTTCGGCACTGCGTGGGAGATCAGGAAAGGTAGCTGGCGAGCACCATACTTGTGTCATCTCGGTGAACGCTCGAGGTCTGAAGATACATTGCAAAAGATATGGCTTACCAGACACCAATTTCGGAGCCTGCCGAAGTTCCTTCCTCACCGAGGATGCTTGAAAGGTCGCCTGTTGATTCTCCTGTCCGAGCCGCTTGATCTCAGTGGCATCTGCTTCCTTGGCAGCCTTTAGCGTGTCACATTCAGTGACACGCTGGGCAAGGTCCTCCTCGATGGTGGCCACCCTTGCCTGGGCAGCCACATGGATCTCTCGCTCCTTGCAGAGCAGGTCAACGTTCTCCTAGGCCTTCCCCCTCAGCTTCTTGGCCTCGGTACGAGCCTTGTCTAGCTCGGCCACGCGCTGATCCGCACCTGCATGAAACAATATGGCATTGGGTGTAAGCACATATGTATGAGATAGAGCGTGAGAGAAGGCACCTCGGTTCCTTACCACGCGCTGCCTCGGCCCGCTCCTTCAGCTGCTGGGCCTCCTGCTCGGCTTGAGCAAGCCAGCCTTTGACCTCCACTAGCTCCAAGGAGCTAGTCTGGAGATGGGAAGTGGAGCTCTGCACAATAAAATGTGTAAAATAAACTAAGTACAGGTCCCAAAACCGAAATGATTCGATCCTCCTGTCGGTTCCTTTGAGAATAGACACGAGTCCTAGGGGCTACTGCATATTCATGCAATCTTGAACTAAGAAGCTTTTTAGCATAGAGTTTTTGATGAGTCGACGACCCTCAAGTCAGTTTTTGTAAACTAACTTGAGGCTCGGGGCTACTGTAAACCGTGGTTTCTTTAAAAAAATCCCAAGATGCAGTAAGACATTCATCCTTGGCTAAAAAATGCATATACTTTACAAATGGTGTAGTCTCGAACTACGATCTTCTTTTTCCTGTTTCTACGGTGTCCACGGTTACTTTACCGTCAACTACCTTGAGGGCTACTGGGCATATTTACATGCTCGGGATTAAAGTAAAAAGGGGGTAGGAAAAGATTACATACCTCCATGCCTTTGGCAAGGCAGAAGAACATATCCATTACCCCGGCCTCGGCAGACCGGAACCGGCCCAAGGAGTCTTGGAGGCTGGCGCACTGCTTGGGGTGGAGGGTTGGGCTCATCAAAGCTGCCTTGACGTCTCGACGACGCTCCGCCAGCTTGGCCTCGGATACTGCCGAGGACCGCGCCGGTGACCCCGATGCACCATCATCGGCTATAGGCGGCTGGGAAGGCACCAACTGCTCGCGAGGGTTTGGACTCACATGAGCTGAGGAGGCCGGACTGGCGTCCAACCTCTCTTCATGGACCAAGGAAGGACCCCCCCCCTTGGTCCAGATCTTCATCCCTCACGACCAAGGTGTCCACCTCGGTCATGATGTTGTCGACCTCACCCCAGACGCTAGTCATCAGAGGCAGGGGATTAATCTTGCCCTCCTACACCTCGGTCTGGACGAGGGAGGGGGCAGTTTCCACCACTTGAGTGGCCGGAGCGACCTTCGCATTAACATGCAGAGGAAACCTCGGAAGAGGCGACGTCACCTCCTCCTCGATGAAGCATTGACGCCTGAGAAAGGATGCAGTAAATGTCAAGACAATTCCCACGTGAAAGATAAAATATTAAAACCAGAGTTTATTAAAAACTCACGTGTTGGGTTGTGGTCGGACCTGCTTAGATCGGCTGGAGGGCCATGAATCCTCGGAGATATCCTAAGGAGGAGTGTGGAACCGGTCATTTGGCACCGAGGACGGGCCTGGCGCCTGGTTGTCGAGCGCCCTCAGGCACTTAACGCCCCTAGAAGGGGAGGCCGACTCCTCGTCGTCCGAAAGGACCACGCGGTTCATCCTTCCGGCCCCGGGCGGTGGCGGCACGCCACTGGTTACGTCCTGCTGGTACTTAGCATTGGACTCAACATCCGAGCTCTGATTGCTTCGAGTGGGGAGCTCAGTGGTGCTATCACGGATGGTAAAAACTTTAGGAGTTTTGACCTGCTTGGCCTTGACCGGAACTGTAGAATGATCCACTATCAATAGATTGGCCAGGAGCGCATCTACAGGCCCCTCGGACTGGGGGCCAGTGACTTGATGATGTCTGAAAGGGCTCACCATTCCTGCGTTAGGTTGATGCTGGAGCAATCTTCCCATTTTGCATCATAAAACACCTCGCGATAGGGGAGTGAACTAGGTATCAAACCTTGTTGGGCAGGCATTCCGCCCAGTAGCCATCGTCGGCCCTCCAGCCTTGAAGGATTGATCATTGCTGGTGAAGAGGAGGGCCTGCATTCCCGCAATGGTCTTCTTCCCATAGAAACCTCGGATGACTGAGGTCTCGCCATTCACCTCGATGAGCTTCCACAACGGGTGAGCCCGGGCTTGAAGAGTCTGAACGCGGCGGTAGAGCGCCACATTCATCACGTCCATCAATGTGACGCCATTCTTAATGAAGAAGTCCACCCTCTCCATGAGCTTTGTCAGCTCCTCCTCCATCCCCCTGTTGGGAAACGTTGCATGGGAAACAAAATTTTTCCTATGCACACACAAGATCTATCCATGGTGATGAGCATCTACGAGAGGGAGAGTGAATCTACATACCCTTGTAGATCGCTAAGCGGAAGCGTTAAGAAACGCGGTTGATGTAGTTGAACGTCTCCGCGATCCAAATCGCAAGTCGTCCCTCGATCCGATCACGAACTAGTGCCGAACGGACGGCACCTCCGCGTTCAACACACGTACGGCTTGATGACGCCTTCACCTCCTCGATCCAGCGAGCGATGTTGAAGTAGTAGATGAGTTCCGGCAGCACGACGGCGTGGTGATGGTGGTGAGGAACAATCTCTGCAGGGCTTCACCAAGCACTACAGAGATTATGACAGGAGGAACTAGAGGGTTAGGGTTGCCGGCACACGGCTTGGGAAATCTTGATGTGTCCCGTGTGTTAGCCCTGCCCCTATATTTATATGTTGAGCCCTGGGGTCTAAACAAGGTCGGTTTTGCCCGCACAAGGTCGGTTTGGCCCGCACGGAAAGAGTCCAACTCGGATTCCAGCAGTATCGCGTACAAGCGGTAGTACCGCTTGAGCGGTAGTACCGCTTCACACAAGCGGTAGTACCGCTTACGCGGTAGTACTGCCTTACCAGCGGTAGTACCGCTTAAGGCAGCAGCAAAACTTCCTTTTGCACTTTCCAATACCTCGTGGGCTTTACCCCTTTGGCTCATATAAAGTGTTGCTGCACCCGAACACTTCGGTAAACATCCGGAACCCCTTCCGGTGAATTCCGGAACCCTTCCGGAGATCAAAACACTATTATCACATATATCAATCTTTACCTCCGGACTCTTCCGGAGATCCTCGTCATGTCCGGGATCTTATCCGGGACTCCGAACAACCTTCGGTCGCCAACAAAATAACTCAACTATACTAATCGTCACCAAACGTTAAGTGTGTAGACCCTGCGGGTTCGAGAACTATGTAGACATGACCGAGACACCTCTACGATCAATAACCAATAGCGGGACCTGGATGCCCATATTGGCTCCTACATATTCTACGAAGATCTTTTATCATTCGAACCTCTATGTCAAGGATTCAGTTAATCCCGTATGCTGTTCCCTTTGTTCTTCGGTATGTTACTTGCCCGAGATTCGATCATCGGTATCTCTATACCTAGTTCAATCTCGTTACCGGCAAGTCTCTTTACTCATTCCGTAATACAAGATCTTGTGGCTAACACTTTAGTCACATTGCTTGCAAGGCTCATTGTGATGTTGTATTACCGAGTGGGCCCTGAGATACCTCTCCGTCACACGGAGTAACAAATCCCAGTCTTGATCCATGCCAACCCAACAGACACCTTCGGAGATACCTGTAGAGCATCTTTATAGTCACCCAGTTACGTTGCGACGTTTGATACACACAAGGTATTCCTCCGATGTCAGGGAGTTGCATGATCTCATGGTCATAGGAACAGATACTTGACATGCAGAAAATAATAGCAAAAAACTGACACGATCATATGCTACGCTTATAGTTTGGGTCTTGTCCATCACATCATTCTCCTAATGATGTGATCCCGTTATCAAATGACATCTTATGTCCATGGCTAGGAAACCTTCACCATCTTGATCAACGAGCTAGTTAACTAGAGGCTTACTAGGGACACAGTGTTGTCTATGTACCCACACATGTATTTGAGTTTCCAATCAATACAATTATAGCATGGATAATAAACGATTATCATGAACAAGGAAATATAATAATAACTAATTTATTATTGCCTCTAGGGCATATTTCCAACAGTCTCCCACTTGCACTAGAGTCAATAATCTAGTTCACATCACTATGTGATTTACATTGTAATGAATCTAACACCCATGCAGTTCTAGTGTTGTTCATGTTTAGCCCTTGGAAGAGGTTTAGTCATCGGATCTGCAACATTCAGATCCGTGTGTACTTTGCAAATATTTATGTCGTCCTCCTTGATGTAATCGCGGATGGAATTGAAATGTCGCTTTATGTGTCTGGTCCTCTTGTGAAATCTTGGTTCCTTGGCTAGAGCAATGGCACCAGTATTATCACAAAACAGAGTCATTGGGTTAAGCGCACTAGGCACCACTCCAAGATCTGTCATGAACTCCTTCATCCAGACACCTTCCTTCGCCGCCTCCGAGGCAGCGATGTACTCCGCTTCGCATGTAGAATCAGCTACCACGCTTTGCTTGGAACTGCACCAGCTAACCGCACCCCCATTAAGAATAAATATGTATCCGGTTTGCGACTTAGAGTCATCCGGATCAGTGTCAAAGCTTGCATCGACGTAACCCTTTACGACGAGCTCTTGATCACCTCCATAAACGAGAAACATGTCCTTAGTCCTTTTCAGGTACTTCAGGATATTCTTGACCGCCGTCCAGTGTTCCATTCCTGGATCACTTTGAAACCTTCCGACCATACTTATGGCAAGGCTGACATCGGGTCTTGTGCACAGCATTGCATACATGATAGAGCCTATGGCTGAGGCATAGGGGACGACACTCATATTTTCTCTATCTTCAGCAGTCACTAGGTATTGAGTCTTACTCAACTTCACACCTTGCAATACAGGCAAGAACCCCTTCTTGGACCGATCCATTTTGAACTTCTTCAAAACTTTGTCAAGGTATGTGCTTTGTGAAAGTCCTATTAAGCGTCTCGATCTATCTCTATAGATCTTGATGCCTAATATGAAAGCAGCTTCTCCTAGGTCCTTCATTGAAAAACTCTTGTTCAAATATTCCTTCACGCTTTCCAACATTTCTATATTGTTTCCAATCAGTAATATGTCATCCACATATAATATTAGAAACGCTATAGAGCTCCCACTCACTTTCTTGTAAATACAAGCTTCTCCGTAAACTTGTATAAACTCGAATGCTTTGATCACCTCATCAAAGCGAAGATTCCAACTCTGAGATGCTTGCACCAGTAGATAAATGGATCGCTGGAGTTTGCAAACTTTGTCAGCATTCTCTGGATCGACAAAACCTTCTGGTTGCATCATATACAACTCTTCCTTAAGGAAACCGTTAAGGAACGCTATTTTGACATCCATCTGCCAAATTTCATAATCGAAAAAGGCAGCTATTGCTAACATGATTCTGACGGACTTAAGCATCGCTATGGGTGAGAAGGTCTCATCGTAGTCAACTCCTTGAACTTGTGAAAAACCCTTTGCCACAAGTCGAGCTTTATAGACAGTGACATTACCGTCCGCGTCCGTCTTCCTCTTAAAGATCCATTTGTTCTGAATGGCCTTACGCCCTTCAGGTAATACTTCCAAAGTCCACACTTTGTTTTCATACATGGATCCCATCTCGGATTTCATGGCCTCTAACCACTTCTCGGAATCCGGGCCCATCATTGCTTCTCCATAGCTCGTAGGTTCATCGTTGTCCAACAACATGACCTCTAAGACAGGGTTGCCGTACCACTCAGGAGCAGTACGCGTCCTTGTCGACCTACGAGTTTCGATAGCAACTTGATCCGAAGCTTTATGATCATCATCAACTTCCTCTTCAGCTGATGTAGGCTCTACAGAAACATCTTTCTGCGCTGCGCTACTCTCAGGTTGAAGTAAAGGTTCAACAACCTCATCAAGTTCTATCTTCCTCCCACTCAATTCTTTCGAGAGAAACTCTTTCTCAAGAAATGTTCCGCTTTTAGCGACAAACACTTTGCCTTCGGATCTGAGGTAGAAGGTATACCCAACTGTCTCTTTTGGGTATCCTATGAAGACGCATTTCTCCGCTTTGGGTTCCAGCTTTTCAGGCTGAAGCTTTTTGACATAAGCATCACATCCCCAAACTTTAAGAAACGACAGCTTTGGCTTCTTGCCAAACCAAAGTTCATATTGCGTCGTCTCAATGGATTTTGATGGTGCCCTATTTAAAGTGAATGCAGCTGTCTCTAATGCATAACCCCAAAACGACAGTGGCAAATCGGCAAGAGACATCATAGATCGCACCATATCCAATAAGGTTCGATTACGACGTTCGGACACACCATTACGCTGTGGTGTTCCAGGCGGTGTCAGTTGTGAAACAATTCCACATTGTTTTAAGTGACTGCCAAACTCATAACTCAGATATTCTCCTCCTCGATCAGATCGTAGGAATTTAATCTTCTTGTTACGATGATTCTCAACTTCACTCTGAAATTGTTTGAACTTTTCAAATGTTTTAGACTTGTGTTTCATTAAGTAAATATACCCATATCTACTTAAGTCATCAGTGAAGGTGAGAAAGTAACGATAACCACCGCGCGCCTCAATGCTCATCGGACCGCACACATAAGTATGTATGATTTCCAATAAGTCACTTGCCCGTTCTATTGTTCCAGAGAACGGCGTTTTAGTCATCTTGCCCATGAGGCATGGCTCGCATGTGTCAAGTGTTTCAAAATCAAGTGACTCCAAAAGTCCATCAGCATGGAGCTTCCTCATGCGTTTTACGCCAATATGACCTAAACGGCAGTGCCACAAGAAAGTGGTATTATCATTATCAATTATACATCTTTTGGCATCAATGTTATGAACATGTGTATCATTACTATCGAGATTCAATAAGAATAAACCCCTCACTTCGGGTGCATGACCATAAAAGATATTACTCATATAAATAGAACAACCATTATTCTCTGATTTAAATGAGTAACCGTCTCGCAATAAACAAGATCCAGATATAATGTTCATGCTTAACGCAGGCACCAAATAACATTTATTCAGGTTCCTCACTAATCCCGATGGTAATCGAAGAGCGAGCGTGCCGACGGCGATCACATCAACCTTGGAACCATTTCCCACGCGCATCGTCACTTCATCCTTTGCCAGCCTCCGTCTATTCTGCAGTTCCTGTTTAGAGTTGCAAATGTGAGCAACCGCACCGGTATCAAATACCCAGGCACTACAACGAGAGTTGGTAAGGTACACATCAATAACATGTATATCATATATACCTTGTTTGTTGTTGGCCGCCTTCTTGTCAGCCAAATACTTGGGGTAGTTCCGCTTCCAGTGTCCAGTTCCCTTGCAATGAAAGCACACAGTTTCTAGTTTGGGTCCAGCCTTGGGTTTCTTCACGGGAGGAGCAACTGCTTTGCCACTCTTCTTGGAGTTACCCTTCTTACCCTTGCCATTTTTCTTGAAACTAGTGGTTTTATTGACCATCAACACTTGATGCTCCTTCTGAATTTCAGACTCAGCGGCTTTCAGCATCGCAAACAGCTCGGTGACTGACTTGTTCATCCCGTGCATGTTATAGTTCAACACGAAGCTCTTGTAGCTAGGTGGCAATGATTGAAGAACTCTGTCAATGATAGCCTCTGGCGGAAGGGGCATCCCCAATTCAGCCAGATGGGTGGAGTACCCAGACATTCTGAGTATGTGATCACTGATAGACCCGTTCTCCTCCATCTTGCAAGCATAGAACTTATCGGAGATCTCATACCTCTCGATCCGGGCATTCTTCTGAAAGATAAACTTCAACTCCTGGAACATCTCATATGCTCCATGACGTTCAAAACGTTTTTGAAGTCTCGGTTCTAAGCCATACAATATTGCACATTGAACTATTGAGTAATCTTCAGAACGAGCCTGGCAGGCGTTCACAACGTCTAGAGACTCAACTAGAGCGGGTGGATCACCAAGCGGTGCATTAAGGACATAAGCTTTCTGGGAAGCCGTAAGGATAATCCTTAGATTACGGGCCCAGTCCACAAAGTTACTTCCATCATCTTTCAACTTAGCTTTCTATAGGAACGCATTAAAATTCAGGGGTGCTACTGCGCGAGCCATGATCTACAACATAAATATTGCAAAGACAACTTAGACTATTGTTCAAGATAATGAGTTTAGTTAATCATATTACTTAAAAACTCCCACTCAAATTGACATCCCTCCGGTCATTCGAGTGTAACATGATCCAAATCCACCAACTCAAGTCCGATCATCACGTGAGTTGAGGTGGTTTCAATGGTGAACATCTTTCATGTTGATCATATCTACTATATGACTCATGTTCGACCTTTCGGTCTCTTGTGTTCCGAGGCCATGTCTGTACATGCTAGGCTCGTCAAGTTTAACCCGAGTGTTCCGCACGTGCAACACTGGCTTGCACCCGTTGTATGCGAACGTAGAGTCTATCACACCCGATCATCACGTGGTGTCTCGAAACGACGAACTTTCGCAACGGTGCACACTCGGGGAGAACACAATTTTATCTTGAAATTTAAGTGAGGGATCACCTTATAATGCTACCGTCGTCCTAAGCAAAATAAGATGCATAAAAGGATTAACATCACATGCAAATCATAAGTGACATGATATGGCCATGAACTTGCGCTTTTGATCTCCATCTCCAAAGCACCGGCATGATCTCCATCGTCACCGGCATGACACCATGATCTCCATCATCTTGATCTCCATCAACGTGTCGCCATGAGGTTGTCACGCCGACTGTTGCTTCCACGACTATTGCTAACTCATAGTGATAAAGTAAAGCAAAACGGCGAAAATAATTAAAGACAACTCTATGGCTCCTGCCAGTTGCCGTACTCATCGACATGCAAGTCGTGATATTCTATACAACACATGATCATCTCATACATCACATATATCTCATCATGTACTTGGCCATATCACATCACAACATACCCTGCAAAAACAAATTAGACGTCCTCTAATTGTTGTTGCAAGTTTTACGTGGCTGCTACGGGTATCTAGCAAGAACGATTCTTACCTACGTAAAAACCACAACGGTGATATAAAAATTGCTTTTCAACCTTCTCAAGGACCGCCTTTGTCAAATCCGATCCGACTAAAGTGGGAGAAACAGACACCCGCTAGCCATCTTTATGCAACGAAGTTACATGTCAGTTGAAGGAACCGGTCTCTCGTAAGCGTACGAGTAATGTTGGTCCGAGCCGCGTCATCCCACAATACCGCCGAAACAAGAAAAGACCAAGGGAGGAAGCAATCTGAATATCAACGCCCACAAAACCCTTTTGTGTTCTACTCGAGATCTCATCTACGCATAGACCTAGCTCAGATGCCCCTGTTGGGAAACGTTGCATGGGAAACAAAATTTTTCCTACGCACACACAAGATCTATCCATGGTGATGAGCATCTACGAGAGGGAGAGTGAATATACATACCCTTGTTGATCGCTAAGCGGAAGCGTTAAGAAACGCGGTTGATGTAGTCGAACGTCTCCGCGATCCAAATCGCAAGTCGTCCCTCGATCCGATCACAAACTAGTGCCGAACGGACGGCACCTCCGCGTTCAACACACGTACGGCTTGATGACGCCTTCACCTCCTCGATCCAGCGAGCGATGATGAGGTAGTAGATGAGTTCCGGCAGCACGACGGCGTGGTGATGGTGGTGAGGAACAATCTCTGCAGGGCTTCGCCAAGCACTACGGAGATTATGACAGGAGGAACTAGAGGGTTAGGGTTGCCGGCACACGGCTTGGGAAATCTTGATGTGTCCCGTGTGTTAGCCTTGCCCCTCTATTTATATGTTGAGCCCTGGGGTCTAAACAAGGTCGGTTTTGCCCGCACAAGGTCGGTTTGGCCCGCACGGAAAGAGTCCAACTCGGATTCCAGCAGTATCGCGTACAAGCGGTAGTACCGCTCACGAGCGGTAGTACCGCTTCACACAAGCGGTAGTACCGCTTACGCGGTAGTACTGCCTTACCAGCGGTAGTATCGCTTAAGGCAGCAGCAAAACTTCCTTTTGCACTTTCCAATACCTCGTGGGCTTTACCCCTTTGGCTCATATAAAGTGTTGCTGCACCCGAACACTTCGGTAAACATTCGGAACCCCTTCCGGTGAATTCCGGAACCCTTCCGAAGATCAAAACACTATTATCACATATATCAATCTTTACCTCCGGACTCTTCCGGAGATCCTCGTCATGTCCGGGATCTTATCCGGGACTCCGAACAACCTTCGGTCACCAACAAAATAACTCAACTATACTAATCGTCACCAAACGTTAAGTGTGTAGACCCTGCGGGTTCGAGAACTATGTAGACATGACCGAGACACCTCTACGATCAATAACCAATAGCGGGACCTGGATGCCCATATTGGCTCCTACATATTCTACGAAGATCTTTTATCGGTCGAACCTCTATGTCAAGGATTCAGTTAATCCCGTATGCTGTTCCCTTTGTTCTTCGGTATGTTACTTGCCCGAGATTCGATCGTCGGTATCTCTATACCTAGTTCAATCTCGTTACCGGCAAGTCTCTTTACTCATTCCGTAATACAAGATCTTGTGGCTAACACTTTAGTCACATTGCTTGCAAGGCTCATTGTGATGTTGTATTACCGAGTGGGCCCTGAGATACCTCTCCGTCACACGGAGTAACAAATCCCAGTCTTGATCCATGCCAACCCAACAGACACCCTCGGAGATACCTGTAGAGCATCTTTTGTTGGGGAACGTTGCATGGGAAACAAAAATTTTCCTACGCACACACAAGATCTATCCATGGTGATGAGCATCTACGAGAGGGAGAGTGAATCTACATACCCTTGTAGATCGCTAAGCGGAAGCGTTTAAGAAACGCGGTTGATGTAGTCGAACGTCTCCGCGATCCAAATCGCAAGTCGTCCCTCGATCCGATCACGAACTAGCGCCGAACGGACGGCACCTCCGCGTTCAACACACGTACGGCTTGATGACGCCTTCACCTCCTCGATCCAGCGAGCGATGGTGAAGTAGTGGTTGAGTTCCAGCAGCACGACGGCGTGGTGATGGTGGTGAGGAACAATCTCTGCAGGGCTTCGCCAAGCGCTACGGAGATTATGACGGAGGAACTAGAGGGTTAGGGTTGCCGCACACGGCTTGGGGAAATCTTGATGTGTCTTGTGTGCTAGCCCTGCCCCTCTATTTATATGTTGAGCCTTGGGGTCTAAACTTGGAGTAAAAGCCCCTTCCAGGTCGGTTTTGCCCGCACAAGGTCGGTTTGGCCCGCAGGGAAAGAGTCCAACTCGGATCCCTGCCGAACCGTGCACAGCCGCACACAAGCGGTAGTACCGCTTCACACAAGCGGTAGTACCGCTTGGGCGGTAGTACCGCTTCACACAAGCGGTAGTACTGCTCGGGCGGTAGTACCGCTTCACCAAGCGGTAGTACCGCTTACGCGGCAGCAAAACTACTTTTGCACTTTCCAATACCTCGTGGGCTTTTATCCCTTGGCCCATATAAAGTGTTGCTGCACCCGAACACTTCGGCAAACATCCGGAACCACTTCCGGTGAACTCCGGAACTCTTCCGGAGATCAAAACACTATTATCACATATATCAATCTTTACCTCCGGACTATTCCGGAGATCCTCGTCATGTCCGGGATCTTATCCGGGACTCCGAACAACCTTCGGTCACCAACATAATAACTCAACTATACTAATCGTCACCAAACGTTAAGTGTGTAGACCCTGCGGGTTCGAGAACTATGTAGATATGACCGAGACACCTCTACGGCCAATAACCAATAGCGGGACCTGGATGCCCATATTGGCTCCTACATATTCTACGAAGATCTTTTATCGGTCGAACCTCTATGTCAAGGATTCAGTTAATCCCGTATGCTATTCCCTTTGTTCTTCGGTATGTTACTTGCCCGAGATTCGATCGTCGGTATCACTATACCTAGTTCAATCTCGTTACCGGCAAGTCTCTTTACTCGTTCCGTAATACAAGATCCTGTGGCTAACTATTTAGTCACTTTGCTTGCAAGGCTCAATGTGATGTTGTATTACCGAGTGGGCCCTGAGATACCTCTCCGTCACACGGAGTAACAAATCCCAGTCTTGATCCATGCCAACCCAACAGACACCCTCGGAGATACCTGTAGAGCACCTTTATAGTCACCCAGTTACGTTGCGACGTTTGATACACACAAGGTATTCCTCCGGTGTCAGTGAGTTGCATGATCTCATGGTCAAAGGAACAGATACTTGACATGCAGAAAACAATAGCAATAAACTGACACGATCAAATGCTACGTTTACAGTTTGGGTCTTGTCCATCACATCATTCTCCTAATGATGTGATCCCGTTATCAAATGACATCTCATGTCAATGGCTAGGAAACCTTAACCATCTTTGATCAACGAGCTAGTCAACTAGAGGCTTACTAGGGACACAGTGTTGTCTATGTACCCACACATGTATTTGAGTTTCCAATCAATACAATTATAGCATGGATAATAAACGATTATCATGAACAAGGAAATATAATAATAACCAATTTATTATTGCCTCTAGGGCATATTTCCAACAGTCTCCCACTTGCACTAGAGTCAATAATCTAGTTCACATCACTATGTGATTTACATTGTAATGAATTGAACACCCATGCAGTTCTGGTGTTGTTCATGTTTAGCCCTTGGAAGAGGTTTAGTCATCGGATCTGCAACATTTAGATCCGTGTGTACTTTGCAAATATTTATGTCGTCCTCCTTGATGTAATCGCGGATGGAATTGAAGCGTCGCTTTATGTGTCTGGTCCTCTTGTGAAATCTTGGTTCCTTGGCTAGAGCAATGGCACCAGTGTTATCACAAAACAGAGTCATTGGGTTAAGCGCACTAGGCACTACTCCAAGATCTGTCATGAACTCCTTCATCCAGACACCTTCCTTCGCCGCCTCCGAGGCAGCGATGTACTCCGCTTCGCATGTAGAATCTGCTACCACGCTTTGCTTGGAACTGCACCAGCTAACCGCACCCCCATTAAGAATAAATACGTATCCGGTTTGCGACTTAGAGTCATCCGGATCAGTGTCAAAGCTTGCATCGACGTAACCCTTTACGACGAGCTCTTGATCACCTCCATAAACGAGAAACATATCCTTAGTCCTTTTCAGGTATTTCAGGATATTCTTGACCGCCGTCCAGTGTTCCATTCCTGGATCACTTTGAAACCTTCCGACCATACTTATGGCAAGGCTGACATCGGGTCTTGTGCACAGCATTGCATACATGATAGAGCCTATGGCCGAAGCATAGGGGATGACACTCATCTTTTCTCTATCTTCTGCAGTCACTGGGCATTGAGTCTTACTCAACTTCACACCTTGCAAAACAGGCAAGAACCCCTTCTTGGACTGATCCATTTTGAACTTCTTCAAAACTTTGTCAAGGTATGTGCTTTGTGAAAGTCCTATTAAGCGTCTCGATCTATCTCTATAGATCTTGATGCCTAATATGAAAGCAGCTTCTCCTAGGTCCTTCATTGAAAAACTCTTGTTCAAATATTCCTTCACGCTTTCCAGCATTTCTATATTGTTTCCAATCAGCAATATGTCATCCACATATAATATTAGAAACGCTATAGAGCTCCCACTCACTTTCTTGTAAATACAAGCTTCTCCGTAAACTTGTATAAACTCGAACGCTTTGATCACCTCATCAAAACGAAGATTCCAACTCCGAGATGCTTGCACCAGTCCATAAATGGATCGCTGGAGTTTGCAAACTTTGTCAGCATTCTCTGGATCGACAAAACCTTCTGGTTGCATCATATACAACTCTTCCTTAAGGTAACCGTTAAGGAACGCTGTTTTGACATCCATCTGCCAAATTTCATAATCGAAAAAGGCAGCTATTGCTAACATGATTCTGACGGACTTAAGCATCGCTACGGGTGAGAAGGTCTCATCGTAGTCAACTCCTTGAACTTGTGAAAAACCCTTTGCCACAAGTCGAGCTTTATAGACGGTGACATTACCGTCCGCGTCCGTCTTCCTCTTAAAGATCCATTTGTTCTGAATGGCCTTACGCCCTTCAGGTAATACTTCCAAAGTCCATACTTTGTTTTCATACATGGATCCCATCTCGGATTTCATGGCCTCTAACCACTTCTCGGAATCCGGGCCCATCATCGCTTCTCCATAGCTCGTAGGTTCATCGTTGTCTAACAACATGACCTCTAAGACAGGGTTGCCGTACCACTCAGGAGCAGTACGCGTCCTTGTCGACCTACGAGGTTCGATAGCAACTTGATCCAAAGCTTCATGATCATCATCATTAACTTCCTCTTCAGCTAATGTAGGCTCCACAGAAACAACTTTCTGCGCTGCGCTACTCTCAGGTTGAAGTAAAGGTTCAACAACCTCATCAAGTTCTATCTTCCTCCCACTCAATTCTTTCGAGAGAAACTCTTTCTCAAGAAACGTTCCGTTTTTAGCGACAAACACTTTGCCTTCGGATCTGAGATAGAAGGTATACCCAACTGTCTCTTTTGGGTATCCTATGAAGACGCATTTCTCCGCTTTGGGTTCCAGCTTTTCAGGCTGAAGCTTTTTGACATAAGCATCACATCCCCAAACTTTAAGAAACGACAGTTTTGGCTTCTTGCCAAACCAAAGTTCGTATGGCGTCGTCTCAACGGATTTCGATGGTGCCCTATTTAAAGTGAATGCAGCTGTCTCTAATGCATACCCCCAAAACGATAGTGGCAAATCGGCAAGAGACATCATAGATCGCACCATATCCAATAGGGTTCGATTACGACGTTCGGACACACCATTACGCTGTGGTGTTCCAGGCGGTGTCAATTGTGAAACAATTCCATACTGTCTTAAGTGACTGCCAAACTCATAACTCAGATATTCTCCTCCTCGATCAGATCGTAGGAATTTAATCTTCTTGTTACGATGATTCTCAACTTCACTCTGAAATTGTTTGAACTTTTCAAATGTTTCAGACTTATGTTTCATTAAGTAAATATACCCATATCTACTTAAGTCATCAGTGAAGGTGAGAAAGTAACGATAACCACCGCGCGCCTCAATACTCATCGGACCACACACATCAGTATGTATGATTTCCAATAAGTCACTTGCCCGTTCCATTGTTCCAGAGAACGGCGTTTTAGTCATCTTGCCCATGAGGCATGGCTCACATGTGTCAAGTGATTCAAAATCAAGTGACTCCAAAAGTCCATCAGCATGGAGCTTCTTCATGCGTTTTACGCCAATATGACCTAAACGGCAGTGCCACAAGAAAGTGGTATTATCATTATCAATTCTACATCTTTTGGCATCAATGTTATGAACATGTGTATCATTACTATCGAGATTCAATAAGAATAAACCCCTCACATTGGGTGCATGACCATAAAAGATATTACTCATATAAATAGAACAACCATTATTCTCTGATTTAAATGAGTAACCGTCTCGCAATAAACAAGATCCAGATATAATGTTCATGCTTAACGCAGGCACCAAATAACACTTATTTAGGTTCATCACTAATCCCGACGGTAATCGAAGAGCGAGCGCGCCGACGGCGATCACATCAACCTTGGAACCAATTCCCACGCGCATCATCACTTCGTCCTTTGCCAGCCTCCGTCTATTCCGCAGTTCCTGTTTTGAGTTGCAAATATGAGCAACCGCACCGGTATCAAATACCCAGGCACTACAACGAGAGTTGGTAAGGTACACATCAATAACATGTATATCATATATACCTTGTTTGTTGTTTGCCGCCTTCTTGTCAGCCAAATACTTGGGGCAATTCCGCTTCCAGTGTCCAGTTCCCTTGCAATGAAAACACACAGTTTCTGGTTTGGGTCCAGCCTTGGGTTTCTTCACGAGAGGAGCAACTGCTTTGCCACTCTTCTTGGAGTTACCCTTCTTACCCTTGCCATTTTTCTTGAAACTAGTGGTTTTATTGACCATCAACACTTGATGCTCCTTCTGAATTTCAGACTCAGCGACTTTCAGCATCGCAAACAGCTCGGCGACTGACTTGTTCATCCCGTGCATGTTATAGTTCAACACGAAGCTCTTGTAGCTAGGTGGCAATGATTGAAGAACTCTGTCAGTGATAGCCTCTGGCGGAAGAGGCATCCCTAACTCAGCCAGACGGGTGGAGTACCCAGACATTCTGAGCACGTGATCACTGATAGACCCGTTCTCCTCCATCTTGCAAGCATAGAATTTATCGGAGATCTCATATCTCTCGATCCGGGCATTCTTCTGAAAGATAAACTTCAACTCCTGGAACATCTCATATGCTCCATGACGTTCAAAACGTCTTTGAAGTCCCGGTTCTAAGCCATACAACATTGCACATTGAACTATTGAGTAATCATCAGAACGAGCCTGCCAGGCGTTCACAACGTCTAGAGACTCAACTGGAGCGGGTGGATCACCAAGCGGTGCATCAAGGACATAAGCCTTCTGGGAAGCCGTAAGGATAATCCTTAGATTACGGGCCCAGTCCACAAAGTTACTTCCATCATCTTTCAACTTAGCTTTCTCTAGGAACGCATTAAAATTCAGGGGTGCTACTGCGTGAGCCATGATCTACAACATAAATATAGCAAAGACAACTTAGACTATTGTTCTAGATAATGAGTTTTAGTTAATTATATTACTTAAAAACTCCCACTCAAATTGACATCCCTCCGGTCATTCGAGTGTAACATGATCCAAATCCACCAACTCAAGTCCGATCATCACGTGAGTTGAGGTGGTTTCAATGGTGAACATATTCATGTTGATCATATCTACTATATGACTCATGTTCGACCTTTCGGTCTCTTGTGTTCCGAGGCCATGTCTGTACATGCTAGGCTCGTCAAGTTTAACCCGAGTGTTCCGCACGTGCAACATGGCTTGCACCCGTTGTATGCGAACGTAGAGTCTATCACACCCGATCATCACGGCGTGTCTCGAAACGACGAACTTTCGCAACGGTGCACACTTGGGGAGAACACAATTTATCTTGAAATTTAAGTGAGGGATCACCTTATAATGCTACCGTCGTCCTAAGCAAAATAAGATGCATAAAAGGATTAACATCACATGCAAATCATAAGTGACATGATATGGCCATGAACTTGTGCTTTTGATCTCCATCTCCAAAGCACCGGCATGATCTCCATCGTCACCGGCATGACACCATGATCTCCATCATCTTGATCTCCATCAACGTGTCGCCATAAGGTTGTCGCGCCGACTGTTGCTTCCACGACTATTGCTAACGTTTAGCGATAAAGTAAAGCATTACATAGCGCTTAATGATTGACACGCAGGTCATACAATAATTAAAGACAACTCTATGGCTCCTGCCAGTTGCCGTACTCATCGACATGCAAGTCGTGATATTCTATACAACACATGATCATCTCATACATCACATATATCTCATCATGTAATTGGCCATATCACATCACAACATACCCTGCAAAAACAAGTTAGACGTCCTCTAATTGTTGTTGCAAATTTTACGTGGCTGCTACGGGTTTGCAAGAACCGTTCTTACCTACGCAAAACCACAACGTGGTGTAGTGATTGCTTTTTGATCTTCTAAAAGAACCCTCTTCATTGAAATCGATTCAACTAAAGTGAGATAGACAGACACCCGCTAGCCATCTTTATGCAACGAAGTTACATGTTAGTTGAAGGAACCTGTCTCGCGTAAGTGTACGCGTAATGTCGGTCCGGGCCGCTTCATCTCACAGTACCGCCGAATCAAATATCAACTAGTAACGGCAAGCAATATGTATACACCCACGCCCACAACTCGTTTGTGTTCTACTCGAGATCTCATCTACGCATAGACCTAGCTCAGATGCCACTGTTGGGGAACGTTGCATGGGAAACAAAAATTTGCCTACGCACACACAAGATCTATCCATGGTGATGAGCATCTACGAGAGGGAGAGTGAATCTACATACCCTTGTAGATCGCTAAGCGGAAGCGTTTAAGAAACGCGGTTGATGTAGTCGAACGTCTCCGCGATCCAAATCGCAAGTCGTCCCTCGATCCGATCACGAACTAGCGCCGAACGGACGGCACCTCCGCGTTCAACACACGTACGGCTTGATGACGCCTTCACCTCCTCGATCCAGCGAGCGATGGTGAAGTAGTGGTTGAGTTCCAGCAGCACGACGGCGTGGTGATGGTGGTGAGGAACAATCTCTGCAGGGCTTCGCCAAGCGCTACGGAGATTATGACGGAGGAACTAGAGGGTTAGGGTTGCCGCACACGGCTTGGGGAAATCTTGATGTGTCTTGTGTGCTAGCCCTGCCCCTCTATTTATATGTTGAGCCTTGGGGTCTAAACTTGGAGTAAAAGCCTCTTCCAGGTCGGTTTTGCCCGCACAAGGTCGGTTTGGCCCGCAGGGAAAGAGTCCAACTCGGATCCCTGCCGAACCGTGCACAGCCGCACACAAGCGGTAGTACCGCTTCACACAAGCGGTAGTACCGCTTGGGCGGTAGTACCGCTTCACACAAGCGGTAGTACCACTCGGGCGGTAGTACCGCTTCACCAAGCGGTAGTACCGCTTACGCGGCAGCAAAACTACTTTTGCACTTTCCAATACCTTGTGGGCTTTTATCCCATGGCCCATATAAAGTGTTGCTGCACCCGAACACTTCGGCAAACATCCGGAACCCCTTCCGGTGAACTCCGGAACTCTTCCGGAGATCAAAACACTATTATCACATATATCAATCTTTACCTCCGGACTATTCCGGAGATCCTCGTCATGTCCGGGATCTTATCCGGGACTCCGAACAACCTTCGGTCACCAACATAATAACTCAACTATACTAATCGTCACCAAACGTTAAGTGTGTTGACCCTGCGGGTTCGAGAACTATGTAGACATGACCGAGACACCTCTACGGCCAATAACCAATAGCGGGACCTGGATGCCCATATTGGCTCCTACATATTCTACGAAGATCTTTTATCGGTCGAACCTCTATGTCAAGGATTCAGTTAATCCCGTATGCTATTCCCTTTGTTCTTCGGTATGTTACTTGCCCGAGATTCGATCGTCGGTATCACTATACCTAGTTCAATCTCGTTACCGGCAAGTCTCTTTACTCGTTCCGTAATACAAGATCCTGTGGCTAACTCTTTAGTCACTTTGCTTGCAAGGCTCAATGTGATGTTGTATTACCGAGTGGGCCCTGAGATACCTCTCCGTCACACGGAGTAACAAATCCCAGTCTTGATCCATGCCAACCCAACAGACACCCTCGGAGATACCTGTAGAGCACCTTTATAGTCACCCAGTTACGTTGCGACGTTTGATACACACAAGGTATTCCTCCGGTGTCAGTGAGTTGCATGATCTCATGGTCAAAGGAACAGATACTTGACATGCAGAAAACAATAGCAATAAACTGACACGATCAAATGCTACGTTTACAGTTTGGGTCTTGTCCATCACATCATTCTCCTAATGATGTGATCCCGTTATCAAATGACATCTCATGTCAATGGCTAGGAAACCTTAACCATCTTTGATCAACGAGCTAGTCAACTAGAGGCTTACTAGGGACACAGTGTTGTCTATGTACCCACACATGTATTTGAGTTTCCAATCAATACAATTATAGCATGGATAATAAACGATTATCATGAACAAGGAAATATAATAATAACCAATTTACTATTGCCTCTAGGGCATATTTCCAACATCTTTATAGTCACCCAGTTACGTTGCGACGTTTGATACACACAAGGTATTCCTCCGATGTCAGGGAGTTGCATGATCTCATGGTCATAGGAACAGATACTTGACATGCAGAAAACAATAGCAAAAAACTGACACGATCATATGCTACGTTTATAATTTGGGTCTTGTCCATCACATCATTCTCCTAATGATGTGATCCCGTTATCAAATGACATCTTATGTCCATGGCTAGGAAACCTTCACCATCTTTTGATCAACGAGCTAGTTAACTAGAGGCTTACTAGGGACACAGTGTTGTCTATGTACCCACACATGTATTTGAGTTTCCAATCAATACAATTATAGCATGGATAATAAACGATTATCATGAACAAGGAAATATAATAATAACTAATTTATTATTGCCTCTAGGGCATATTTCCAACACCCCCAAGTGAGGTTCTTGGGATTCCAAGAATGGAGTCTCTCCAAAGGAACGGCCGAGAAGGTAGAAACCCCTTCTCGGTTGCCCAAGGGCACATCGGCCATGTAGAACCATTCCTCTTGCCGGTTTTTCACGGTCTCAATAAATTTGCCCCGCAACCACTTGGCGCCTGGGATCTTGCTTACCATGGCTGCCCGACACTCTGTGGGTTTGTTGTCATTTGTCTACATCTTCACGCAGAAGAGCTTGAGCCAGAGTCCGAAGTTGGGCTCAATGTAGCAGGCGATGTGAAGAATGGAGTTGGGGGCGAGGTGATGGAATTGAAGACCATAGAAGTAGAGAAGACCTTGGAAGAAGGGGTGGACTGGGAATCCCAGACCTCAGAGGAGGTGGGAGACAAAGATGACGCGCTCGACGCGGGGCTTAGGAACCCTAACGAAGGAATGACCTGCTGGTCCTTTGACGAGGGACGAGCGAGCCGGGGCAACCTCGAGCGCCGGAAGATACCCGACACCTTGGAGCGCTACGATGTCATTCTTGGTGACGATGAAGGGACGCCATAGCCCCCTTGTGCTCGCGGCCTTCTGACCTTCTCCAGTTGCCTTCTGGCCTCCCGCGGCGGCCTTTTGGCTGCCCTTCGAGGGCTTCGCCGCCGTGATGTGGGAACCTTCCCGGACCATCTCTTGAAGGTGGAAGGAGGGAAGGGAGGTTGGAAGCTTTCTCTGGGTTCCGGTTCTTTGGGCACTGGAGCTTGAGGATGACGAAGGCGAGAGCGGGGTTAGAAGCGTAGAGCTTAATTTATCTCACCTTAGGCCTTTTATGGGCAAGTGAAAACACAGATTGAGCGTGCCGCGTGGCAGTAATTTCTCAAGTTCCCCATGCGACATGCGTTAAGCGCGCGCGTGAATCGAGGGGTTTATTGATGATGCCACTACAATCTAGAGCATGATCTCTTTATTGATTAGACATGCCAATGGCAGTGGCCTCGAGCCGCGCTAGCACTTTATGATGACATCTGAAATGACTACACGACTCTACAGTACATGGTGACAGTTCAGGTCGGTCAAGGCTATCAGAGCAGTGCTGAATCGTTGCCCTTATTTGAAGCGCGGGAAAGCTTTGCCTTTAAGGAAGCCCTGCGCGGGAAGGAATCCTCGGGTTCGAGGTTCTCCTCGGATGTAATAATAATCTTTCGACGAGAAGCAAGCGGAGGTATGTTGAGGGGCTCCTCGGATGCCCATGGTGTGAAATTCCTCGGCAAAGAGATGGAGGCTAACTGAACTAGCTTGCAAGACCGATGACAAGGTACAACTCGGAGGGACTGAGGAACATCCTCCACTTGAAGACCGGTTCAGGGGCTACTGAGGGTGTCCTGGATTGGAGGGTGCTTGCCATGTCGGCTCCCGGTGTTATGGGCCGGGCCGAGGACCCCCAAGATGATCAACCAGTGGGCCACATTCATAGGGCCCAAGAGTGCCAAGGTGGATATCTCCCGAAGACTTGGCACATACTCCAATACTTAGAGGTCGTCTTCGGCACGTTTATCTTTAGATGTAACCAACCTATGTAAACCCTAGGTACCCCGGCATCTATACAAGCCGAGGGGTTAGACCGTAGACAACAACTCTCATACACACACGATTTCGTGGTAGATTAACTTGTACTCTATACCCCCTCAATAATTATAACCGAAGCAGGACGTAGGGTATTATCTCTTTGAGAGAGCCCGAACCTGGGTAAAACCTGTGTTTCTGTTACCATCGCACCAAGGCTACCAGCTCGGGACCCCCTATCTGAGATCTGCTGGATTTGACTCCATCAGCTCACCACCTGGACAGCACAGATGACCATGGGACGGCACGGGGCGAGGCGCGTCCACGCGGGAGGAGACTCGGCAACGCCTGCCTGTGAGCCATAAACCTGCACACGTTTATTCCTTATCTACTTAGTTGTTTTTCTGTTACATGCATATAATGTGGAGCGTGCATGAGCCTCCAATTTTCTATGTGCCTTGTCGTGATTAGTGGATCAACTCTGTCATGGATTTGAGTCCGGGTCGTAGGTGTAGCGGAAGTGGATGTCGGCTCGATTTCGTCGGATGGCATGGTCGTATCGGATCGAACCCTATTTATCTCATTCTTTCTGTTTTCTGTTCGACTGAATAAAAGAAAAGGAAAACTGTCGTATCGGATTGAACCACATCAATTGTGTGAGTTACAGGTGATTCTGGCAAGTAGTGCCCGGCGGGGCACACCAGTGCAAATGAAGACGGGATCAGGGAGGGACGCGGTCGCGCGGGAGGAGGTGCGGCAGGGTGTGGCTGTTGGTCGCGCGGCGGCACGGATCTTACCAGCCTGAGTGGGTCATCGCCGGCACCAGTGCGAAAGAAGCGGCTTCGCCTCCCTGTATGTTGGCAGCGCCAGGAGCATGAGGTGAAATTGGGCTTGGCCTCAGGATGAAAAACCTATGAGATTGGGCTGGCCTTTTGGTCCAATTAAGCTAGACTAGGCCAAAGCATGACCGAACCTGTCAACTTTGAGGCCTATTTTCACAGACAGGACTCGTCAATATTTTCATCGGGTCTGGCTTTTTTGGTCCGGTCCGATCGACGAGCGGGCCAAAACAACCGCTCGGCCCATCCACCCTTATTCCCAACCCTTTCTCCTTGGTCAATTCCACCTGCATCATCATGTTGACTGCCATCCAATACTGCTCTATCCTCCCCGCTGGTTATGTCGCGGTTGAGAACAATAGTGGTTGTTACCTCTGCTTCGTTCTAACGCGCCGAGGCTTGGCCTCCTCGACCACTCCAAGCTCAACTACCACAAGGTCTGTGCTACTCAAAATCCTCTACTTTGCTCTCTCTCTCTCTCTCTCTAGCATGGCATGCTAATGAACACAAATGTGATGGATTAAATACTTATGGATATTCCCGACGTTGTAATTTGATGCAGAGAGAGCATGATCAATTCCATAAAAATGTTCAGTTTGGGATTCTAATTTTGTGAACGCCACTTGTTTGTTATTTTTCCTACAAAAAATTAAAATTCATCATTGCTCGTGGATGATGCCAGATTTATTTTAGGTGCATAAGGTTAGGACTCAGCTGCATAAAGTCTCTTGAATAAAGGCCTTCCCTTTTCTTGCATTATATATTTTGCTAACTTTTGATCTCTTATTTAGAAGCTCAATGGTAAACTCAAACTTACAAAATTGAATGCAAATGTAGTATTTTTGTTATTTCCTTTTTAAATTTGTAAAACCTCAGAAACTCGACCATGGTGTCGTCGTTGTCAACCTGGCCCTCTGCATTCCCCTCGCCTGGAGGTGTACACTGCCAATGTCGATGCACACGCTCACTCCTCATTGTCGTGCATCCGCGAGATGGAGCCGATGGATCCTTGAATCACATAGTGGTCAACAGAGAGAGGAAAAGGCGGGAGAAGAACTTTGGCGCTTGCCGCAAGGCACATGGAGCCATTCCACTCACTCCTTTTGCCCGTGGCAACGCACGGGTATTATTCTAGTGTTAAGATAAGAGTAAAAGCAAAAACAAATATAGGAAGTGCTTACATATTCCTACGACCATCGTACTACTAGTATCCTATATACCTAAAAGAGTCATTCCCACTAAGGCCTCCTTTGGTTTATAGGGTAGGAGAATCATAGGAAATGAGATGACATGCATCTCAAATCCTATGAAAAGGAATAGGAAAAAAGATGTCCTTTGGTCACATCATAGGTTTTTTTTCCATTGAGTCTAGGCTAATGTTTATTTTTCTATGAAATGTGGAGGCTAGAAAGAATTCCTCCATAGGAATAGGATTCTATTCCTACAAACCAAAGGACTCTAAACGAAATTTTCCTATAGAAATCCTATCCTATAAAATTTCTACAAAATTCCTCCAAACCAAAGGAGGTCTAACTTATTTATCTCAACATGTAAGCATGCCACCTCACCATACAATTATGAACGGGATAAGGAATCATGCATGAAAAAAAAACCACCACAATATTCAACCATAAATGGAAAAATGTTTTGCATTCAATTATTCTACTTATATTCAATAAATATTTTATAGCTATACATAATCAAATACAATAAGTCATATGTAGTTTTAATTTTGGTTCTCAGTTAACCCAAATTTTTATCAACCAATTCCCACAGCAACACGTGGGGCATCCTCTAGTTTATATTATTCCAGGTACATTCTTTATTTTATTTCCATGTACACTTTTTCAATAACACTCGGCAAAAGAAAAAAACAATTTGTGTGAATAAAAGCAAAAACAAACTAAACATTAATAAATATATAAATCATGTAATGCCTTGGGTTTTATATGTGCTTAGATATAACCTTTTCTTGGTAGCTCGCTCAAGTAGTGCACGTCGGCATGGACGCGATGTTTATTAGCTCGAGCTCAATTAAATGAGCTCTGGTGAAGAGTAAAATCCAAAAAAAAAAACTCAATTTTTTCCAAAACTTCTGATTTTTTTTGGTAAACACAGACATGTTTTGAGTGTTTGCAAAGTTTTATCATGAAATAACATTCATGGAAGTTGTGGCAAAAAAAAATTCGATGCTCCAAAAATGCTATTTTTGAAGGGAGATGTTATTTGGCGACCGTTCGCCAGGGGGCTAAACCCAGGGAACGTTCTCCCTGCCGTCGCACGAATCTTGGCGCAGAGCCGACGCCACGTAGGATTGCTGGAGTGGTTCGCTGTTCGGCTGTTTCTGGCGAATGCGTGTTTTTTTTTCAAAAATTCACGAGGCGAGGGACTAGAACCCGCGACCTCCTGTGCGTGCGCGGGCGCCCAGCGCCACTGGGCTGAGAGGGCATTTTATGAATCTTTCGTATTTAAAATACCACATATATTTTTAATCCTGAAAATTCCGATTTTTTTTTCATTTTCTCACATGACAATTTTATTTTTTATAGCATGTCATTTTTTTAAGAGGATGGCATTTTTATTATTGAGAGATGGCATTTTTTATTTTTACTGGCATGTTAGTATTATTACTAAGCACATGGCATTTTTATTAACAATATGATGGCATTTTTTTATTATTGAGAGATGACATTTTTTACTTTTAGTGGCATGGCAGTTTTATTACTAAGCGCATGACATTTTTATTAACAATATGATGACATTTTAATTATTGAGAGGATGGCATTTTTATTATAAATAAGATGACGTTTTTTAATGTCTGAGTGGATGGCATATTTTTATTTTTTAATGGCATGACAGTTTTATTTTTGGGGCATATCCAGATAAAAAAATTATCTAGAGGATGGTAGTTTTATAAAGTAGCACGGCATTTTTTTAAAGCATGGCATTTTCTCAATTATAATTTTGTGCTTGTTTTGTTCATGGAATTTTTATCCCGAGGATGGCAGTTTTAAAGTTTTAGCATGGCAATTTTTATTTTTATAATTTTGTGCCTTTTTTTTGTTCATGACATTTTTATCCCGAGGATGGCATTTTTTAAAGTAGCTAAAAAAAAGTTGAATGGGCCTCTGGACCAAACCGGGGGTCACGCTGGAGGAAGTACGAGCGAATCGTTTGTTCGAGGGCAGCCCCCTAGCTGACGTGTCCCAGATAGTGGGGTCCTTTTTGAAAGCACTTTGTAGTGTTGATTTTTTTTTTGCCACGCTGTCCTGATTCGTTTTTATTTTTGAAATGATATCCTGATTCGCTATCCTTCCGCACCAAAAACATTCGCAGGACCAAAAGCATCATCATGGAATAAATAACATGCAGGTCGTGACAAATATTATTTTTGAAATGCTATCCTTCCGTACCAAAAACAAGTTTGGACACAAACGGGAAAGCTTCCGTCCTGATTCGCTTGCCCTAATTAGCGTGTGGCATGTAGATTCTTGAGTCTCCTTTTAAACCTGCACTTTAGATGTAAAGATATCCTCAAAAACCAAATTGTATCGTGGTACTTCCCTTATCGAAGCTTTCATCTGTCTCCGACCCCGACCTAGCTAGCCCCTGGCCGGTCGCTCAGCATCCCAATCCAAGAAGAAGAATCATGGCGTCGTCTAGTGCTCGGCATCAACGCTTCCGGAGGGACTGGGCGGACCGGGACGCCGGACCGGCGGGGCTGGTTGCCGAACACGTCCTGGGCAACGACATCGTTGACCTTGTTGTCAGGCATCAGCTGTCACGAAAGTGTACCAATTCATTCAGTTATCCGACGGCTCAGGAATTAAGTGGATCGGCATCGTACGGCTCGCACTGCTCGCCTGATACGGCACAGTACATTTCATTTACTGTTTTACTTATTACAGTTGACAAGGCTATATAACAGTCGTCCAGTGTGGACTGTAAGGGCTATATGTCATTTCATTCATGATCCAGCCAATGGCTAGGAATATACCTTTACAGACAATTATATAGAAAATACATAGCTCTTGCGTCTCTTAGTTCAACCCCCTTTCCCAAGTTTCCTCTCTATCCCCTCTGGATCCTGGCCGGATCTGACAAATTGGTACTCAGAGCATGATTGATCCTTGGTGCGGTGGCGTGGATTGGTGGTTCTCGTGACTGGAGGTAAAATCCCACCCTATTCCCTCCCTTATCTGGCGGCGGCGCTGGTTTCTTCGTGACGGCGTGAGCGACGGCACAAGCTCGCGGCGGCGCAAGGTTCTCTAGGCGGCGTTACATTCGGGCACAGATCGGAAGCGAGGATCGGTTGCTGGGGAACATTTCCTCGGTGGTAAAATTCCGAGTCCATCTCCGATCCGTGTGCCAGTGGAGGCGCGTATCGAGAAGGCGGCAGGATCTGATCGTTGGACACGGGTTGCCAAATTTTTCGGTGGTAAAATTCCTCGTCTGATCTCTAGATCAAGGTGATGGGGCGTGGTAACAAGAACTCAGATGACCACGAGTGGCAGGAGATTTTGGCGATGCGTGATGATTTTGCACAACAGCAACAAGAGACAGCTTCCATTCGCACTGACGTCAACAAGCTTCAGACCGATGTGCAAGGTATCAGTAAATCTCAAGGAGAAATTTCCTTAGCAGTTGGTACAGTCCAGCAAGCTGTAGTTGATTTGGGCTCCCAGTTATCTGCAATCACGACAGTTCTGAAGACCTTAAGCCACACTGTCAATGGTGCACAGGAAACATAAAAGGAAGCAGGCACATCTAGCCAGCCACCAGTTAAATCTCCTACTTTGCAGCAAGCTCAAACTGACATGACAAATGCAAGAACTGAGTATGTGAGGAAACAACTTGAGTTGGAGAAGGAACTCACTAAGCAGTGTGCAACAGTACAACCCCAAGATTTACCCCCAATCAGAATTAACAGAAATGGACCTCCTCCTGGGTTTCAAAACCAACAGCATGAAGTGTTGTCAAAACCCCCAACTCCTTTGGGCACAAACACTCAAGTAAACACTCCAGCATTTAATCGGTTTCAGAACAACAGAGATAGGCAATTGTGGCAGGGATATTACAAAACATATGAACAGGAGATGAAAGCTCAGTTTATGAAATCAATCACTAATGGCCCTAGAATGGATTTTCCACGATTTGAAGGAGAAGATCCTGTCATATGGATTCGACAATGCAACAAATATTTTCAAATGGCAGCAGCCCCAGAAGAATATAAGGTTTCACTTGCTCAGTTGTATATGATTGGAGAGGCAGATATTTGGTTGAGAAGGTCTGGCTTATTAAAAAAGCAACTGAGTTGGGTTCAATTCGGTGAACAAGTGGTGCACAGATTTTCTGCATCTGGATCTTATGACTTGACTGAAAGATTTAATTCTATGAAACAACACCAGAGCATAGTTAAGGAGTACACTAAAGTCTTTGAAGATCTAATGGCTGATGTACAACAGGAAAATCCAAACATTACTGAAAGTTGGTTTGTGAGATGTTTTGTAAATGGGCTGACAGATGGCATCAAGTATCAAGTAAGGCCATTGAGACCAGCTACTCTCACAGATGCATATTGGATGGCCATTGACATAGAGCCTTGTCATCCTTCTAAGCAGAGTTTTTCCAGTTACACTCCTGGTTATCAGAAACTGTACCAGCCTGCACAAGCAAAGCAACAACAGCAGCAATTTCCAGTGCAGAACAAGATTGCAGAAACTACCGCTCCTCCTCAACAGAAGTTGAGAAAAGTTGGGGAGTGTTGGAGATGTGGGGACAAGTGGGTCCCTGGACACAGATGCAAATTAATTCCCAATGTGCACATGATGCAAGAGGAAATGTAGCAAACTGAGCAACAATCTTCTGATTCAGATAACACTACAGAAGAAGATCAGCCACAACAAACCGAAGAAAAAGTCATGCATATTTCAGCACAAGATGCAGGGGAATTACCCATTACATCATTACCAGCAGTGAAGATTTGTATTGGGGGCAGGAACACAGTGTCCTTGTTGGACTCAGGCAGCAATTCCACATATATGGACAAACAGTTTGCCATCAAAGCAAACTGTCCCATGGCCATAGCTCCAGCCAAAACTATTTCAGTGGCAGGAGGAGGAACTCTGTCTTCATCAGAAGCAATATACAAGTGTCCTTTTTCTGTGCACAAACAGAAGTTTGCTCATTCCTTCAGAATATTAGATTTGCCTGGGCAAGATGTTATATTGGGTTGTGACTGGCTTGCTACAGTTAGTCCTGTGACCTTTGATCTTCCAAAATCCTCTCTGACTATTACAATGGAAGGGTCAAAGAAAGTGTGTCTTCCCCTGTGTCCCACAGAGCAAGCTCCTAAAGAGATTATGGTAGAGCAATTGCAGTTTATGATTGACAAGGGAGCAACTGGATATTTTCTCATGCCTATACAGGACACTGTAGTAAAAGAGGGGCCAATTCCCCCGAAATTTCAGAAACTGTTAGACAACTACAGTGATATTTTTGAAACCCCAACTAAGTTGTCACCTGTCAGATCTTTAGACCACACAATTCCTCTTTTACCAGGAGCTGTACCACCTCAAATGAGACCCTATAGACTGTGACACAACCAGAAAACAGAGACGGAGAAGCAAGTGTCAGAACTCCTAGAAAACAAAGTTATCAGACCAAGCCAAAGTCCTTTTGCCTCTCCTGCTATATTGGTAAAGAAGAAAGACTCCTCATTCAGATTGTGCATAGATTTTAGAAAAGTGAACAACATTACAATCAAAAACAAATTTCCTATCCCAGTAATTGAGGACCTCTTGGATGAGCTGTATGGAGCAAAGATCTTCACAAAAATTGATTTAGGAGCAGGATATCATCAAATAAGGATGAATGAAAAGGATGTACACAAGACTGCATTCAGAACTTCTTTTGGGCACTATGAATACTTAGTCATGCCTTTTGGGCTGTCAAATGCACCTCGTGCATTCCAAGCACTTATGAACAAAATTTTTGGTCCATACTTGAGAATCTTTGTGTTAATATTCTTTGACGACATCCTAGTGTTCAGCAAAGATGAAGAGGAGCATTTGGAGCACTTAGAGATAGTTCTAGCTCTCCTCAGGGAACATCAACTATTTGCAAAGCTATCCAAATGTGCTTTTGCAGTGCCCCAGGTGGAGTATTTAGGATATGTTATCTCTGGACAAGGGGTAGCTACAGACCCTACAAAGATTCAAGCAATTGCTGACTGGAAAACACCCAACTCAGAAGTTTTCTTGGCTTATCTGGCCTATAGGAGGTTCATCCAGAACTATGGCATTATTTGCAGGCCACTCTATGATATGTTAAAGAAAGGCCAGTTCAACTGGGGTGACAAACAAGACAAGGCATTTCTGCAGCTCAAGCAAGCTTTGATTTCAGCTCCTGTTCTGGCACTTCCCAATTTGTCTGTGCCTTTGACTCTGGAAACAGATGCCTCTGGTACTAGCATTGGGGCAGTTATGTTACAAGGAGGAAGGGCCATAGCATACTTTAGTGCAGCCTTATGTCCCAGAAATGCAGCTCTCTCCATATATGAGAAGGAGGCCTTAGCAATCTTACAACAACAACAACAACAAAGTCTTTAGTCCCAAACAAGTTGGGGTAGGCTAGAGGTGAAACCCATAAGATCTCGCGACCAACTCATGGTTCTGGCACATGAATAGCAAGCTTCCACGCACCCCTGTCCATGGCTAGTTCTTTGGTGATGCTCCAATCCTTCAGGTCTCTCTTTACGGACTCTTCCCATGTCAAGTTTGGTCTACCCCGGCCTTAGCAATCTTAGAGGCCCTTAAAAAGTGCAGGCATTACTTCTTGGGCAGTCAACTCATCATCAAAACTGACCAGCAATCACTGAGGTTTATAACTGATCAGAAAAGCTCAGAAGGAATTCAGCATAAGTTGATGATGAGACTCTTGGAATTTGATTTCACCATCCAGTATAAAAAGGGAATCGCTAATAAAGTGGCCGATGCTTTGTCCAGAAAGTTTCAACAAAATTTCTCAATGTCTCAATCAGTTCCAGTTTGGGCACAATAAATTGTAGACAGCTATAATACTGACACTCACTTCAGACCAATCTTGGAGAAACTATTAGTCCAAGCACCAGAACAAGGAGCTGAGCACACACTATCTGCAGGCATTATAAGGTACAAAGGAATCATTGCTGTGGGCAACAACACAGAACTCAGGGACAAATTGTTGGCAGCCTTTCACTCCTCTCCAGTGGGGGGGCACTCTGGCATGAGAGCCACTTATCTCAGGGTTAAGCAAATATTTCACTGGCCTGGCCTCAAGGCTAATGTAGAAAAATTTGTAGCTCATTGTCCTGTGTGTCAACGGTCTAAGCATGAGAATTGCCCAAGCCCTGGCCTATTAGAACCACTACCAATACCAGACATGGCATGGACTCATATCAGCATGGATTTCATCGAGGGGCTGCCATGTTCTGAGGGAAAGGAAGTAATCCGGGTTATTGTGGACCGATTCACCAAATATGCACATTTTATGGCTATGTCACACCCTTATACTGTCTAATCAGTTGCCAAAGTGTTCATAGATAACATAATCAGGCTGCATGGTCCACCTCTAGTGATCATCTCGGATAGAGACATAATCTTTACAAGTTCCCTTTGGAGAAACATCTTCACTACTCTGGAGATAAAACTCAGGTACAGTTCCTCTTATCGCCCCCAAACGGATGGTCAAACGGAACGAGTTAACCAATGTCTCGAGAACTATTTGCGGTGCATGACGTCAACAGCTCCAAAGAAATGGACAGCGTGGCTGCCACTTGCAGAGTTTTGGTATAACACAACCTATCATACCGCTCTGAAAATCTCCCCTTTCCAAGCAATGTATGGGTTTCCACCACCCATCCTCAGTGATATAGCAGTGCCTGGCCCTACTGAATTGGATGCAGTAGAATTTTTGGAGGCTCGCCAAAACATGACTGACAAACTGAAGCAACACCTACAGTTAGCACAGAATCGTATGAAGAGATATGCAGATCTGAAGCGAAGTGAACGGCAGTTTCAGGCGGGAGACTTGGTCTATTTGAAAATGGCCCCCTATCGGCTGGCTGCTTTTTGGTTTCGTGGCTCTCTGAAGATGCAACGCAAATACTACGGCCCCTTTATGATCACCCAACGCATTGGTAAGGTAGCATACAAGTTGCAATTCCCGGATCACATTCGCATACATCCGGTGTTCCACGTGAGTCAACTCAAGCAGCACTTGGGCCCAAAGGCAATTCCTAGTCCCAATTTACCAGCAGTTAACGAAGATGGCACCCTGAAAACGGCGCCTGAAGCAGTTCTGCAGGTGCGTTAGATACCAAGACACAATGCTCCTGTTGTGCAATGGCTGATACAATGGACCAACTTATCACCAAATGACTCCACTTGGGAAGACGCAGAATACGTCAAGTACACCTTTCCGGAGTTTTTCAGGATTACCACGGAGAACTGGCACAACGGAAACACATCGTCATGAGGACATGTCGAGTCTTACCGGGGAGCAATGTCAGGCATCAGCTGTCACGAAAGAGTGTACCGCTTCATTCAGTTATCCGATGGCTCAGGAATTAAGTGGATCGGCATCGTACGGCTCGCACAGCTCGCCTGATACGACACAGTATATTTCATTTACTGTTTTACTAATTACAGTTGACAAGGCTATATAACAGCCGTCCAGTGTGGACTGTAAGGGCTAGCTGTCATTTCATTCATGATCCAGCCAATGGCTAGGAATATACCTTTACAGACGATTATATAGAAAATACATAGCTCTTGCGTCTCTTAGTTCAACCCCTTTCCCAAGTTTCCTCTCGATCCCCTCTGGATCCTGGCCGGATCTGACACTTGTCCGCTTCCGCGCGGTGTTCAAGGCGTGGCGCGCGTGCTCCGCCCACCCGCGGGCACAGGGCGTCCTGGACCGGCGGTTCCACCCCCCGGCGATGGATCATGCTCCCGAAAGCATATAACAACAGCAACGACCTGCGACGGTTCGTGAACGTCTTCACCGGTGAGTCCATTCATCGGGGGGCTCCCGGATCTAGCTGACAGCCGCAACCATGTTCTTGGGACCTCGTCCGAGGGCCTCATTCTGCAACTAGGCACCTGCGTCGGCCAGCTCCTCAACCCGCTGACGGGACAGACCGCCGGGCTTCCAAGTGCAACCACGCTACTGAGCATCGCCGAGTATGATTATGACGAACTATTTGAGCTTGAACTGCACGGCGCGGGCCTCGCCGCCGACGACACGGTTGTCCTTCACTTTCGTTCGTTTTCCCTCGCCGTTGCCAAGCCCGGCGACGAGCGCACATCCGTTCCCAACACAGGATCACATCAGTCTTGCCCAGGGACGAAGCCAGAAAATGGAGATAGGGGGGGCAAGAACTATAAGCACAATTTTTTTTGACACACGGCGACATAACTTAGTAAATATTGAAAGATATAAATAGTCAATGTATGCCTGTTGCTCCACAATAATAATAAAATTACATATCTATCAATTTGAAGCTGGATTTACGAGCACCAGTATCAAAGATCTCAATAATTTCTTCAGAGCTAAACTTGGCTGCTATTTCCTTCTCAATGTAAACTATAGTGCAATGACGAAGAAAATCATCTCCCAATTTACTACGAAGACGTGTCTTGACAAGTTTCATTGCGGAAAAGGCTCGCTCTGCTGTTGCAGTTGACACCGGAAGAGTTATTACTAATCGTAACAACCTCTCAACCATAGGATAGTCAGAAGACTTGCCAGTCTTAATTATTCCTTTTGTCATATCAGCAAGTGATTTGCAATTTTTGATCTCAGGATGGTTCAATGTATCAAGCTGGAAATGTGGTAATTCACACTCTAGTCGATCTCTTTCTTGACTAGAAAAATCAGCAGGATAGAATTTTTCCACCAGAGTGCATATCTTGGACTTGTCGAAGGTGTCATTGTCTAGGGTCCAATGATGAACAAAGATCTAGAAGCCCCGTAACTTGAGAACTGAATCGGTCATTCAACTCTATCACTTGTTGGTCTATTGCAACATTAAACACGTCTACTTTGTAATGATGGATAACGGTGGTGTTGTCATGCTTATTTCGAGATTTTGTTACATCAACATACCTATAATTGCAATATATATAAAAACATGAATTAGTTGCATGATTTAGACAATGATGAGTAAGTCTGTAGGTGACTAAATCTCTACATTGTAATTTAATGAACATAGAGAGATAGCCAGATATGTAAAGAGACATACCTTTGATCCATGTCTGGGATGTCAATCTCATGTTTCACACAAAATAATTTCACATCTTCAAAAAGACTTTCCCATCCATCTTCTCTCAGTTCAGCAAGCAAAGCCTTTGTGTTAGAAACACAATCCAATGCATTAGCAATATCCAAACTTTTATGTTGAAGTTTGACACACAAGACATCCGTGATTTTCATAATTCTTTCCATTAGGTGCAGAATGAAGACAAAATCAAAGGTGTTTAATATCTTCAGGGCACCTCCAGCGTCCCCTCTTGAATTCCTTGTGGCCGAGCGATCAGTTGCTACACTTCTTAGAACTGAAACAGTTGCAGCGAACATCTTGTGCAAACTCTTGATTGACTTATAGTGTGAACTCCATCTCGTGTCCCCGGCCCTTTGTAAAGATCCTATTTGATTAGCCCCTCTTCCGGTGTCAAGCTCTCCTAATTCAATCTCTCTAGCAATTTCAGCTGCCTGGTTCTCTAGTAACTCATCATTCCGTTTGGGGGATGCACTGACCGTATTTACAACAAAGTTTGCATGCTGGAAAAAATTGTGAACCTCATTTACCTCCCTTGAAGCGGCAACCAAAGCCAATTGTAGTTGATGAGCTAGACAATGGATATAATAAGCATACGGACACTCTTGGAGAATTAGAGCCTTTAGTCCATTCCACTCCCCTCTCATGTTGCTTGCTCCATCATAGCCTTGGCCTCTAATATCTTGCACACTCAACCCATTATCAGCTAGGACAGCAATGATTGTATTCTTGAGAGTCAAAGCACAAGTGTCACTCACATGAATAAGATCAAGAAAACGCTCCCTTATCAATCCTTCTATGTTCAAAAACCGAAGAACTACTGCCATCTGCTCTTTTTTAGACTCATCCCGACATTCATCAACCAATATTGCAAATTTGCTATTACCAATTTCTTCTTTAATTGAGGTTTGCACTTTTCGTGAAATTATGCCAGCAATTTCCTTCTGAATAGTTGATGAGGTGTACTTTGCATTTTTAGGAGCATTCTGTACTACTTCTTGTACATCCTTATTATAAGAAGCCAAAAGCTTAATCATTTCCTTAAAATTACCTTGATTCTTGGAATCCTCAGATTCATCATTGCCTCTAAATGGACATGCTTGAAACATTAACCACCTGATGCAATCAATACGAAATAATTATTAGATATAATGTATTAAGAAAATTGTTTTAAATTAAATGGTTATTGCTTACCTCATGGCATCAATAGAAGTCTTAAGCCTCAGCCTTGCATCAAGAACCATTTGCTTAGTTTGCTTTTTAATCACGGTGTCAATATGAGTTGGATTCATTTTCAGGTTTTCATAACACCGAACTGCAAAATTATGAGCCGAGCTGGGAGTAGTGCCCATATGTTTGAGAAAAGCACATTTTTTTCCATTGTTAACCTTCTTCCACTTATCAAATCCTTTGACAGTGAATGTGTCTGAACCACACTTCCCAACTGGCTTCTTCGAAAAGAGAAAACAAGGCAAGCAATAGGCACATTTTGTATCAGTTGAATATTCCAACCACCAAAAGTTTGTGTACCAATCTTTTTGGAATCGCCGACGAACAACACTTGTTTCACTATATTCAAAATTTTCCAATTCTGGTTGATAGGCCCCCTCAGATATATAAAAACGCCTAGCATCATCTTGCTTTTCCGGAGGGAGTTGCCAAATTTGAGGACGTCTCCCTGGGTCTCGATCATATTTTGTGGTTATAACTGTAGCTTGTTCTGTAACTTCTGGCACATCTTGACTAGTGTGAGCATCACCTTCAGCACAACTAGGATGGTTCTCTTGGCTAGGTTGCACATTATTTGTATTACCATCATGTTCACATGGCTGACTGCTTGAACCAATTGGCTTGAAAAAAGTACGGATTGATTGAGTTCTCTTTCTCTTCATGTCTACACGAACGCAATTGGACAATCAAAGAAATTCTAATTACCTTTTAATGTCTATACTCATACAATTAAATTCTAAGGCCGAAATTAATCTAATGCTAGAAAAACTGACCTTTCTTCATGTTTGATTGCTCAGTGTTATCCATGTGTGTGTTGCGTCGTGCTGCAGGCCTGCGGATCGGCACGACTGCGAGTCTGGCCGTCGGGGTCTCGGCCTCTCAGGGACAGTCGGACGGAGGAATTAGGATCTTACCGATGGAGAGATTAGATTAGAGGCCGGCGGCGGCTGCCATTAGCTTTTCAGATCGTAGATTGAAAACGAAGGAAAAGAGAGAAACCTGATATGCGTCGCTGCCGCTGCCGGTGCGTAAATCGTGCCGTGCGTGGCTGCGTGCGTACTGCTGCCAAGTCCAACTCCAACTCCTTGTCTTCCATCCACGTTGGGCTGTATTTCTTTTTTCCTTTTTGCTAATATATTTGGGCCTTTGGACTTTGGTGTTGTGTCTTGTGTGTACACACGTACGTGAAACTTTGGGCTGGCTTTTGCCTATGAGAGCATGGGGGGGGGGGGGGGGGGGGCAAGACAGCTACGTAATGACTGCCTACAAAGAAAAATAGCGCTCCTAACCAATCGCTACCGAGTTGGGGGGGGGGGGGGGGGGGGGGTTCTAGCCCCCCCGGCCCCCCCTTAAAATCGTCCCTGGTCTTGCCGTTCTCAGGTCGCGTTTACTGTGCCACGTCAAGGAACATCTCGTTGGTAGAATCTCAAACTAGTGGGGCGAATCAGCCGCGGCAGCTTGTGGTGGCCGCCGGCCACGAACTACACGAGGGGTTTGGGTCGCTCAAAGATTTCAAATACGAGCTCTACCTAGGGAGATGCCGGATGTTCCTGGTGGAAAATAACGGAGAGTTGATTCTTTGCCTTCGTGCTCGCCGTGAACACCAAATCCCCAGGGAATGCAATGTGAGTGTGTACCGGGTGGACTTGGACGCAAAGAACACGGTGCCCTTGCATGGCCTCGACGGAAAAATCTTGTTTCTCGGAAGGAAGAGACGTTTGCTCCTGGTGGCTGCCGGAGTGTCCCCTTCTATCAACGCTGAAATTGCGTACCTGTGCTGGTTAAAGCCCAAGGATGATGCTGCTGTTTATGGCATTGATCTCTTTGGTGGTGGACGCGCCGAGCCCAAATTTAATAAGGATGATGCTGCCTATTATTTGTCGGGAAACACTTTACATCCGACGTCTGATGCAAGAAAATCGTCAGACCAATGTTGCACCGTTGATTCTTTGTTTCATCCTACGGCCCACGTCTCCTCCTAATTATACTCTCCTCTAATCCCTCCGCTCATTATGCAGATACCTCCAATACTATCCACAGCCTCAGCTCCAATTCTCACGATCCACATGCAGCGCCGCTCGGCTCTTCTCACGATCCGCCTCGACGGCCCGTCGGCTTTCTCCAACGTCCCCGCCCGACGCGTCTCCCGTCCCACCGCATCAAAGCGTCGTCGCCTCAGCAGGTGGTCGCGGTGCCTATGACGAGCAGGGGCTTGCCTCACCAGGCATAAAAAGGTTAATGCAACTGACTACATGAATCAACTCATAGCTTACTTCCCATGTACGTTCTAATTCATGTCAGTTTTTTTTCTGTTCTGCCGAGGAGGTGACCGACTGACAAAGGTGGCCAGGAGCCGCGCCAAAGCTGCAGAGGAGGTCGATGTTGCCGGTGGATGGCTCTGGCGTCCCTTCTTCGCCAGGACGAAAGGACCATCGCCAGTCAATATGACATGCTACAAACATGTTGTACTTTTGCATCCTCAGCTCGTATAGGTTGCTTTTTAATTCAGTGTGATTAGTTGTGCTTCGTTTTCATGCTTCATACGTGTGTCCTCATGCTTCCTAAACTTCACATATATTATGGACAAGATGCCTATCTTCATAATTTGAGTTTGAATGACTACGATAGAAATATTTTGTTATTCCCAATTTTAAAAATCTATGCTTCCACTATGCAGATTATGTTGTATTCTACGATATGATGCATCCAAAATTTCATTCTTCATACTTTTAGTTTGCTTCATAAGCACCATAGTTGTGTTTCTTCAACAATTTGCTTCATATGTTTAACACTTGTGCTTCTACAGTGTTTCAGGTTGCTTCATTTCCGCGCTTCCTGTTGTTTTATAGCCGTCCTATTTGTAAGCAAATCAAACAACCCATGCTTCCTAAATTTCTGCAAGGCCTACAGGAGCAAAAGAAAATGCGTTGCGGATGGTGAGCATGGCGCAGTGGTCGATGGTGGAATGGCATGTGGAATGAGATCAACAATCTCAGTGGCTAGTGTTCTCGTCATCGGCTTGGAAGCAAACTAGCGGGATGCACCCTCGGCTACAGCGGGTTAAAAGTGTTGCCCCCTCCATGGTGCCATCCTCGCTGCTCCCCACCGACGGCTCGACGGCACCGACACCTGCTGACTTGTGGGGGAAATGGGGACACGGCGGATGAAGCAGAGCAAGGAGAGACGGGGATGGAACCGCAACTACTATGAAATTGCTAGTAAACCCAAAAAAAAATATATACTACAAGCATAACATATGAAATCATTTGCGAAAAATAAAGGAAGCGAATCACATGACATTGTTTGGAGAAAAAATTGCTATGGATTATAAAGCATAGTTTGTAGTTTGTAGTGTTGGAAGCGTCAATTCCATTTATCACAAAGAAAGGAAGCATCAATTCCATATGACTAAAATAAATACGAAATAAAAATGAAGATTGTTTGTGGTAACAGAACTAATTAACGTGCTATGACCGCCTAGAAAGAAGTTTTCTCCGGAGGGAAGCAAATATTGCCTCGCACGTGGAAAAATAATTCTTACACATAAGCAAATCTCAGTTGCATTGGAAGCGGATTTTCTAATCAATGGAAACATTTTTTTGGCGCATTGAAAACATAACGAATTGGTTACTATGTTGGATTTTTTTGTTGGACAGAAGCACTAGCACTAGAAGTAAATTTTAATAGCACCGGAAACAAATTTTTGTTTGATGGAAGTTCCCGGAAAATAAGATGATATAAAACAGAACAGTGGAAATTAAATGGAATTGAAAATTTGCAAGCATGATTGTTGGAAGCTGTTATGTGTAGGGAGCAACGAATTATATATATGGAAGCAAGATATGTACTACTACTAGTAGAGAGACCTACGTTAACCAGGACTAGTAATCAACTTGCTGAAATCCATTGGTCGAATCACACGTAATCATCATTAATTAGTTTCAGTTTTGAGAAATCCCAACGAAAGGTGCGCGGGATCCAATCCAACGGCTCTCTGCTGGTCTGATAGGATGTTAGGCATCAGTAGTCTGATACCTAGTGGTTCCCTTATTTGTCATGCTACGACTCAGATTGTTGTAGCGAGTACATTTAGGAATCTAGGCTTTGCTTTGATTTCATTTAATGCAATGCTTGAATTTATACTTAGAATTTTTTATCTCCCCTTTTTTTTTGGATTTGAGAGTCTGTTCCATTAGGCAGCCATAGTCTTTAGACAAATGAAGACTCAAATTAATATGTAGAAGTATCTACCTATTGGCTATTGCACGCAATGTGAAGTACTGAATTCTGATACTTACTCGGACTAGAGTTTCTCTAGTTATATATGAAGTAAAGGATGTGAGTTCATAACTCATTCTTCGTGTGATTTTGATTAATTCATTTTCCTATACATATTCCACATGATTTTGATTGACACCCAAAATGCGGAGGATCTCCAAAGTGAACTGCTCGCATGATTTTAGATGGGGGTCTGATAAACCGACTAACACCGCTGATATGAAGTTTGCGGCTGCTTTTTTTTTTGTTTGAAATGGAAGATAACTTCACATTAAACACCATGCACATCAAGATAGCTGGCAGCCAGATCAGACACGAAGGTAGGCGCTCCGCCCGGCCATACGGCTTGGGGTTTGACGACCATCTTTGTGCCAAAAGTCGCAAGGGCATCAGCCACCTTATTACAAGTTCTTGGGCAGAAAACGATACTAAAAAATAAAGACTTTATTTCCCTAAACAGAACCCCATTTGGCACTAGATCACTCTCATTTTTTTGAACCGCATTCACCAGCTCCTGGGAATCAGTTTCGATCATTGCTTTGGTCATTCCTCATTCTTGAGCCATCTGGAGGGCTGCTTTACAAGCTTCTTCTTCGGCATGTGGAGGATCTTGGAGATGTTGCAGCTTACCAACTTCAGCGTCTTTCCCTTCGAATTAATTTCATTTCTCGTCAGCCACCAAGTCTAGAGTAATGCAACCCAGAATTTTCTTGTGCGTATCCCAGTTCAGCATAGTATGCAAGAATTCCTTCGGTCCCAAACAAGGCAGCGGCAGTTGCCTTCCTTGTTCCATGTTCAATCTGTCCCAGACACGTTTCACTTCCTTACACTTCAGGAATAGGTGGGCACAGTCCTCGTTCAAACGATTGCAGACTAGGCACATCGGTTCCACATCAATACATCTCCTTTGAATTCCCCACATCGTAGGGAGGCTGTCATGGGCTATGCGCCATAGGAATTGCTGCACGTTTGGACTACATGGAGCATTCCACACTTCATACCAGTGGAAGCTTTCCACCTTTGTTCTATCTTGTGTCCCTTCTGCCTTACCCTGATTATCAGTCTCTCTGTAACTTACATGCACTTTTCACTGAGAACCTGCCCTTATGATCAAAGAACCAAGCCCATGTATCATCCATATAAGCTCTCAATGGCAGCGCCGAAATCATGGATGCATCCTGTGTCTAGAAAATCTCCTCAACTAGCTGAGTGTCTCATTTCCAGTACTCGGATCTATCAGCTCATCGACTCTTGGCAACAGCGCATTTCCTCATGGGGTTATGGGTCTTCTTGCCCATTTCCTTGGTAACCAAGGGCCAGTCCAGATGTTTATAGACGTGCCATCTTCTACCCGGCGTATGACCCCTTTGGTCAGCAGCTCAATACCCTTTAGGATACTCCTCCATGTATATGACAGTCCGTAGGGTGATGAGCCCGGTTTGATGGCGAGACCGGAATCCACGGGGCGACGAGACCGGTTTGGCAGCTAGATCGGAATCCACGGGCCAACGATATCGGCGCAGCTTCGGCCGTTACGCGTTAGCGCATCGTTTTCTTGCTCGGGAACGAGGGGACTAAAAAAATTGTCAAAAGAAGCAGGTGTGGCTTGGGGTGACGCCGTAAAACAAACCTGAGAATTGGCCGTCCGGGCTGTACTCCGAGCAGAGCATTGAGACGAGCAGAGCATTAGCTTGGCCGCATGGAGCAGGAGGCACAGGGGGCTGTACATCGATCTTGCTGCGCTACACGCTGGGACTGCACAACGCCCCGTATACCAAAAACAAGTTGGACACAAACGCTATCCTGATTCGCAGGACACGTCCCACGTAATTAAGGGAAAGCTTCCATCCTGATTCGCTTGCTTTTTTCCTAACAGCGTGTGGCATGTAGATTCTTGAGTCTCCTTTTAAACCTGTATAGATTGTAACGATGCTGCTAAATCTCAGTCGATGAGATTTAACGAAGTCTCAGTCACCTATGCAGCCGTTCGATCCAGAAGCTATACGATTCGCGCAAACGCACGTGAAAGTCACCAGCGTGCTTCCTTTTCAGCCTGTTTAGCGGGTGGGGCGGCCCGTTTCTTTTTCTTTGTTTGTTGTTGGGGCTGGGTTGCGTGATGGGACAGCCGTTGTCAGCTGGGCTTTTTCCATGTCGTTTTTTCCAATGAGCATTTTGCCTGTAGGAGGCACTACTACGGCGGCTTCCCTCATTCTTCCTCAAATACACCCCTTTTGTTCTGACTCCATTCAAATCAGAAAAAGAAAAAACTGGGCTGACCATCAGTACTCTCATTGTTCATTCCTCTGTTAGTGTTTTTCAATGTTTCATTTTCCCCAAACACACGTATAACTTGATACTTACCCCTAAAAAAACTTGATACGAAACTATTTTCCTCTTTTTTGTTAGAAAAAATATTTTTTATTTTCATTTCATTTATGTTTTTTTCTTCACATTTCTTTTTTTGTTAATTTGTTTTTTATATTTTTCTCTTTTTTATCAAACTAATTTTTATTTTGACATTTCCTCGGTGGACAAAGAATTAGCTAAAACTCAGTCGATTCGGCAGCCATGGATTCCAGGCATCAGGTTCGTGTATGGTTGATGCATGTGTTTCATTTACGGCCTAGTTGATGCGTTGTTGTGTTGACTTTTCTCTCTCTCGGGATGAGTTTTCATTTCACTCTTTTTGAAACAAGTGAGAGAGGGGGTCAGTCCATTTCGCCATGCATCATCGTCTTCCACCTCATTTTTCCTCTCTTCCTTCTAATAAGTGGTGTTTTTTTCCAGAGCCAACGGGTTGCCGGTCGTTAAACTCGCCGGGAGGGGGGAGGGGTGATATCTACCCCGCGCGTGTTGTCTGCATCAACTAGAAAAAAAATATTGTTACATAGAACAAAGATGACTATTTTGTCCATGTCTAGTTGACTTTCTGTTTTAAACTTAGTTTTTTTTTCTACTTTTATAATTATTAGTTGTTGCCCAACTGTATATGCCACAACTTATGTGCAATTGTAAGTGCTACAACACACGCGTGACCGGTGCATACTTAACTTTTTTGTTCTTTTTCTTTAAGCTTTGGACTTTTTTCTCTTTTTATAAAATTTGTCTTTTCTTGTTTGAAAAATAATTGGGTTGCAACTAACGTATCACATGCCCATGCACAAATTTTGCAAGCGTCATAACATGTGTGCAACCTAAACCAATTTGCAGAGTGTCCATTGATGAACAATTGCACACGACATATGGATATTCAACTGCAAGCATAATGACACGGTTGTAACTGCACGAGCCACAATGCAACTGCAACTAGGGCGGGAGATGATGTCGGCTACTTGCAGGTCCACCACTAGACATGCAACTGCAATTATTGTGACACAACTGCAACTGCACATGCCACAATGCAACTGCAACTGGGGCGAGGAGGGCAAGTCGACCAGTTGCATGTTTACCACTAGACATGCAACTGCAAGCAACATAACCTAAGTGCAACTGCACTGGCCACAAAATGACTGCAAGTGGGGCGGGAGGGTTTATCGGTTAGTTGCATGTCCACCACTAGGAATACCAACTATGAGTATTGCAACCCTGCTACAAACTGCATTGCCCACAACGCGACTACAACTAGGCCGGGAGGGGGTCGTCGGCCAATTGCATGGCCACTTCTAGACATGCAACTACAAGTGTTGCAACCCGACTGCAACTGCATGCCCCCCAACGCGACTGCAACTTGGGGGGGGGGAGGGGAGTTGTCGGCCAGTTGAATGCCCACCACTAGAGTTGCAACTACATGTGTTAAAACCCGACTGCAATTGCATGGCCTCTAACGCAAACTGTAACTGGGTCAATAGGGGGTTTGTCGGCCAGTTGCATGTCCACCTCTAGACACGCAACTACAAGTGTTGCAACCCGACTGTAACTGCATGCCCCCCAACACGACTGCAACTTGGGTGGGAGGGGAGTTGTCCGCCAGTTGAATGTCCACCACTAGAGTTGAAGCTGCATGTGTTGCAACCCGACTGCAATTGCATGGCCTCCAATTCCACTGCAACTGGGTCAGTAGGGGGTTGTCGGCCAGTTGCATGTCCACCTCTAGGCATGCAACTGCAAATGTTGCAACCCGTCTGCAACTGCATGCCCCCAACGCTATTGCAACTGGGGCAGGAGGAGGGTTGTCAGCTAGTTGAATGCCCACAACTAGAGTTGCAACTGTATGTGTTACAACTAAACTTCAATTGCATGACCCCTAGTGCGATTTCAACTGGGCGGTAGGGGGTTCTCGACCAGTTGCATGTCCGCCACTAGACACGCAATTGCAAGCGTTGCAACCCGACTGCAATTGCATGGCCCCAACGTGATTGCAACTGGACCAATAGGGGGTTTGTCGGCTAGCTGTATTGTCCACCACTAGACTTGCATCTGCAAGTGTTGTAACCCGAGTGCAACTGCATCCCACCCAATGCGGCTGCCACTTATGCCCCGGGGGGGGGGGGGGGAGGGGTATCAGCCAGTTGCATGTCCAATTTTTTGTTGAAAAAATGGTCTTGATTTTTTCTTTTTTTCTATTTTATTTATTTAAAAATCATGAACTTTTTATTGAATGTGAATAAACTAAAACCGTGATATTTTTAAAATTTGTGATTTATAAAATTCATTTTTTTTTCAATTTCATGGATGTTTTTTGAATTCGCGTTCTTTATTCAAATTCACAAACATTTTTCCAAACTCTTGAATATTTATTAAATTCAAAATCATTTTTCTAACATTTGCGTGCAATTGCATGCGGCGCACCATGGCAATCGCAAGCTCCTTGACGTGCACCCAACTGGTTTATTTTTTTATTTTTTATTTTTACTCGTATTTTATCATTTTTGCTACTACTCACTCACACACGCGCAGATAGAGTTGCATACTTTTATATATATATTTTTACCTATTTTTCTATTTTAATTTTATTTATTGCACGACCACATGCAGTTGCATGTCTGCCCGTCCATGTGCAATTTAATTATTATTTTTCAATAACATTAGATTAGTGAGGCACTAACAACTAATTAATTGTCACTTTATAATACATATAACTGTGTGTATGCACATGCAAATATGGCATAATTACTCATGCCTTTTCGTGATAGGCTCCCTTAATTTGCTTTTTTCTTTTTTAGGTTTCGCTCCCTTATTTTTGCTAGTTGTACGATTGCCAGCATGTATGTGGATGATAGGACAAACAAGACATGGCCTAGTCCAGCCCAATAAGAAAACACAAACAGAAACCAAGACACGGGGGACAACTGGGCCAGGGTCTAAAAAAGAAAAGACACAACTTTCGTACATGGGAGAAAAATCACACGAGATAAAAACATACTAGATGAAGAAATGGGGTGACGTCAGCGACTGAGACTTAGTCGATTGAGACCTAGACAGACCCTAAATGTAAAGATATCCTCATCAGGAAAACAAAAACGAAACTGTATCGTGGTATACTCGGTACTTCCCTTATTTTATTTTATTTTGAAATTACGTATTTATATACCTTACTTATCGAAGCTTTCATCTGTCGTCCGACCCCGACGTTTCCCCGACCTAGCTGGCGGCCGGACGCTCAGCATCCCACACCAAGACGAACAAACATGGCGCCGTCCAGTGCTCGGCATCAACGTCTCCGGAGGGACTGGGCGAACCTGGACGCCGGGCCGGCGGGGCTGGTTGCCGAGCACGTCCTGCGCAACGACCTCGTCGACCCGCTTCCGCGCGGTGTGCAGGGCGTGGCGCGCGTGCTCCGCCCACCTACGCCCATAGGGCGTTCTGGACCGGCGGTTCCTCCCCCGGCGCTGGATCATGCTCCCGAAAGCGTTCAACAACGGCAAGGGCTACCACAGGCGGCTCTTCGTGAACATCTTCACCGGGAAGTCCATCCGCCAGGAGCTCCCGGCATGGGATCCCGACTGCTACCATGTTCTTGCAACCACGTCCGAGGGCCTCGTTCTTCGTCTAGGCACCGCCACCGACGTTGGCCAGCTCCTTAACCCGCTGACGGGACAGGTCGCCAGGCTTCCAAGCGCAGACTCGCTGCTGGACAGCACGCAGAGCCTAAACTATCTCAAGCTGCGCGGTGCGGGCCTCGCCTCCGACGACACGTTGTGCTTCACTTTCGCCCGTTTTCCCTAGCCGTCGCCAAACCCGGCGACGAGCGCTGGACGCACATCCATTCCCATGGCAGAATCACATCAATCTTGCCGTTCGCAGGCCACGTCTACTGTGCCACATCAAAGAACATCTCATTGGTAGAAACTCAAACTACTGCTGCGAACCAGCCGCCGCAGCTTGTGGTGGCCGCCGACCACAAACTACACGAGAGGTTCGGGCTGCTTGAAGATTTCAAATACGAGGTCGACGAGAGGCGATGCCAGATGTTCCTAGTGGAAAATAACGGAGAGCTGATTCCTTGTCGTCGTGTACGCCGCAAACATTCAATCCTGAGGGAGTGCGGTGTCAGTGTTTACCGGGTGGACTTGGACGCAAAGAACATTGTGCCCTTGCATTGCCTTGACGGAAGAGTCTTGCTTCTCGGCAGGAAGATACGTTCGCTCCTGGTGCCTACCGGAGTGTCCCCCTCCATCAACGCTGACACCGCATATCTTTGCTGGTCAAAGCCCAAATATGGCGATGCTACTTATGGCATTGATCTCTTCAGTGGTGAACGCACTAAGCCCAGATTTAAGGATGATGATGTTGCATATTATTTATCATGCTACGTCATAGATTATTATAGTGAAGAAATCCATGCTTCGCTCTGATTAATGTTTGAGTCTGTCCTGAACTCATAATAACTTATCCTTACACTTATTTCTCTCTTTTGTTTTCATGATTTGAGAGTTTGTTCCATTATGCGGATTCTTTACATAAATGAAGACTTATCTATTTTTTGCGTATAATATGGGGGTACTGAATTTTGATATTTACTTGGTCTAGAGTTTCTCATGTCATAGATGAAGGAAATTAACCCGAGTTCATGACAATCAGGGGCTTGTTTGAAAAAAAAAATCTTTCTTCGTGTGGTTTCAATTATTTCATTTTAAATCTATTCCACATGACCCGAAATGTGGGGATGTCCGAAGCGAATTGCTCACAAGATGCAAGGTGACATGCTCCTTCGCAGCTAGCTAGGGCGGGTATATGATTACGTTGACCGTCGTTTTGAAACATTTCATTTCTACATTATGGTTGTTCTTTTTAAAACAACGACCTCTCTTGTTGATTTCAATTGAAGAAACCACCTTGGTTTCCTATGGCCGTCTCTACCAACAATTCTGAATTCCCGATTCTAGGCGTTTGTTGGGATTTGGCCCAAGCTAGCCTTGCCAAATACACCCTCCGTCCCACAATATAAGATCCTTTTGCAAGCTGGTGAAGGCTTTGCTAGTCCATTATTTGGTTAACATTGGCAAAAAAAAAGAACTCGAGTGGCCAAAACAGCGTTGACATGCCAACAAATTGGTCATGTTCCAAACAAAGAATGTGTTTTTGGTCATGACCAAAATATTGGTTAGGTAGCTTAGGGCCACAATCCAAACATACCCTAGATGCCTGAAAAACCGACCGAGACCGCTGATATGAAGAAGCTTGCGGCTGCTATGGGGCTTGGAGCATTGACTGCCCAGGCAGTGGATCACATGCTTGCAATCGGAGCTTGCACCTTTGTCCTGGACTAGGTGATCAGCGGTGCAGGATGATCCTGTTTGTAAGTGCCCATGACTGATTTGCTTTTCCACATTATGATAGCAATAACGCGCACATCTCTGCTTTGATCCACCCGTGTCTGCATCGTGCTGCAGCTCTATAGGCAAACAATGTCGTGATAGTGTGATTGTTATGTTTATACGGCATTCCGAGTAGTGTGATTGTTATGTGTTATATAATTGTAACATTTGTTCTCGGAAAGCCTGTGTACTAATCCCAGCAACCGTCTGCACACACGCACAGTGGTTACCGTGAGTCTATTTCTAGAAAGGCTTGTCACAGATTAACGTGTAAAACAAGGCACACTCGAGATATTATCTTAGTCTCCTCACTTGCCATGCCACGCCGAGAGATATGGGATCATCACCATCACAATCACGAGTTCTTTTACCGTACCATGGTACTCCATAAAACCGTAGGAAATACCAAACACATCTGACCATCCAATTAAAAGGGTATATTAGACTTTTCATCTAATGTCATATGACCGTCTTCCCGATCTAAGTGTAACCCCTGTTCGTCATGAATGGCCAAACCTCGCCGCCTCCTTCCCAAATGAAATAGTGACAGAGGAAACCTAATTTAATTGGTGTAATACCAAATTTAGCTTGTGTAATACTTTGATCGCAAATACACAATTTGTATTGCAAATAGAAATGTAAGAAACAATGTTGCACACAAATAACTATGAATGCAAACTTGACGGCTGACACCACGTTCGGGCTTTAGGCTGAGATTTGTAAGCGCAATACGTTCAGGCTTTAGGATGAGATTTGTAAGCGCAATACGTTTAGGCTTTAGGCTGAGATTTGCAATCTGATAAAAGCACATATCCACCCTTGTTCTCTAGAATCCATCCTTGTGGACAAAACAAAAGCCTAACAAAAATAACATGTTCAAGATAAAAGGCAAATTGCATCATCCAGCCCTCGAGAGGAAAATTAAAGCTCGAGATATATATCATCAAGCAGCCAGAACTATTGTTTCTGAAATATTAAAGAATATCGAAATATAATAACACATGGTAGTTGTATGTACCATTCAGAATGTGAGGAAAAATAGAACTTATTTTGTCACTAGGATGAAGCCCCCTTGGCCCTTGGGTAAAATCTCTCCCCCTACCAATACATAGTAATCCATTCTCTGAAAATACCATGTCACTTAGGATAATAGGACAGAAGTTAACCGTGGAAAAATATAACATTTCTTCTCTAATGGCACAAAGGCACCATCTGACAAATGTCTCAACATTATGAATAGGTGTGAGCAGCGAAAAAACACCAGAAAACTATCAATATGATTGAATTAATTATCATGGTCAAATCTAAACACGCATTGCTTGACTCCGATACAAACTTTTGACCCGAATCACTAACCTTTGGTCTTGAAATTAGGTACATCTCATAATCAATTAATGGTTGAGAACCTGTAATTAAAAGGATGTTGATGCACAAAAATTGAGAAGTTATTTATCTATATATCACATGATTTATAGCACCATGCATCAGTATACTAACATACAAAACATAGAACTGAGAACAAATCTATTAATTAATTTAACTTTTAAGCCCCAGGTCAGGATCTCTTCTTGATGAATTTTCATTTTTAACAATTTAGAAAGTTTTTGGGTTTCGACTCTAGCCTGTTGTTGTTGGTTGAACTGTACATCAAATGTTTCCGGACCAGATTTCATTTTTACTTCATCTTCTACTTCCGTAACATGAATTTGAGAAATATGCATCAATTTAAATATTCAATTCGACAAATACAAAAGGTAAATTGGTAAGGACATAAATTAAATTTACCTCAAGTCTAGAAGGCAACAGCAAGACAGGAAAACAACTCAGCTCTACAGCTGCAAGGCCATGCAAGTGGGCAAGCAGCAAATGCAGGGGTCGGCGGCCCGGCATAGATGCATCTTCAGGAGTCTGACGCAGGAATCTTGGGGGAACAACATGATCACGTGGAGGCCGGTGATGACGGTTTGGACCGGCGGGAGATCAACTAGCAGAGGCGACGGGTGACCCACAATGGCTCGAGTGTGTCTGTGACGCACTGGCTCTGTGTGTGCCTGGTCTCCTATCAGACAAGTGCAGCGGTGTGGCGACCGCTGCCAGCCGCCACGCTCAGCCCACTCATAATCCTAGACGACACTCGGAGCAAACCAGAAAGCCTATCTAACTCCGGCCGATCGGACCACGGGGCATGACGGTGATCCTCCCAGGGGCTAGCGGGTGTTGATGGAGAGTATCTGAGAGACGAAGCATCGTGAGGAGGAGAAGATCTAGATCCGGGGCAGTCGCGTCGTCCCGGAAGAGAGGGGAAACCAGGAAGAGGCAAGGCAGGAGGGAACACACTCGGTGGCAACGTTTGCTACTATCGTAGAGGTTGACAACTATCAGGAGAGTCATCCACAAAGGTCATGGCACCTAGAGACAAAGCAACCTCACCGCCACAGAAAATACAAAATGCACAAACGTGTTACCACCCCTCCCCCCCCCCCCCCCCCCCCCCCCCCCCCAAACACCCGGAATTACACACGTCTCCTAAAATTCACCCAGAAACCCACAAAAATTAAAAATTATGGGAAAAAAATAAGCCCTATGAGAAATAGGTTCTTTAGTACTTATATGTTGGGAAATGAACCCAAAAAAATTCAGCCGGACTGGTCACACAATATCTGCAAGTAAATAATTTAGAACACGTTCAAACAACTTCAAGTACAAATGCTAGTAAAAGGGAAAACCATAAAAATACAACTCAAATTACCAATGCCACCTAAGAGAGACGAAGCGGAGAAGATCTAGATCTGGGGCGGTCGCGTCATGTCGGAGAGAGGGAAATTCGGGAAGAGACAAGGCATGAGGGGGCACATTCGGTGGCAATTCTTTTGCTATTGTTGTAGAGGTTGAGAAGTATTAGGAGAGTCATCGACAAATGTTATGGCACCTAGAGAGGTTGCACCATGCGAAGGGGACAGATAATGGTCCACGACATAGTTTTAAAAACCGGACCGGACCGACGGTCGGACCGGAAAAACCCGGAACCGGTGACCTTTGCGGTTCTTCAAGCGTTGCGGACCCTCCATGACTGAACGGTTTTAGTAAAATCCAGCAAACAAGGCTTTGCAAAGAACCTATCGGTTCAATGTTGATAAACCCCCTATTTGATTTGTTTTCATGTGAGAAATCGTAAGGACAAAAACAAGAAAAAGAGGTAGGGAAGTACAAGGAGAGTCATCGACAAAGGTCATGGCACCTAGAGAGGTTGCAACACGCGGAAGGGGAGAGATAAAGGTCCAAAACATAGTTTAAAAAATCGGACCAGACAGGTGATCGGGCTGGAAAAAACTGAAACCCGTGACCTCTGTGGTTCTCTAAGCATTGTGGACCATCCACGACCGATTTGTGGACCATCCACGACCGAACGGGTTTAGTAAAAACTGGCAAACTGGGCGTTTGCAAAAAACCAAGCTGTTCAATGCCGTTTCCCAGATAAACCCCTTATTTGATTTGTTTTCGTGTGAGAAATCTAGGGGTAAGAACGAAAACAAGAAAAAAAACTCCTTTGCTATGGTTTCCCCCAATCGGCCCCTCAAATCGTCACATCACGCCCTGAACTGCCGCCACTATCCCCGCCCGTCGCCTCGCGTCGGTGGCCTGTGGCCCGATACTCAGTGGCCGAGAGCCCACAGCGGTTGCGCACAACCTCCGTTGTCTACTAGTCCATGGGACCTCGCCACCCGCCTATCAACCTCCAGGGTCGATCCTCCAGGTATAGTTGTCCAGGAGATGTCACCACGGGACCTCGCCGCTATCGCTCGAGTCTAGGACTCCACGGGCTACCGCTGCTGTCCCGATGCCGCTTGCCCATTCCACGGCTCGAGTCCAGCTGTCCAGGACTCCACCTCTGCTTCTCCATGCGTTCCACGGATCCACCTCCCTACCCGAGTCGCTCCCCACTTCTATTAGGGCATATCCAACCGGCCGACCCAAACAGACAGAAGATCTTTCCACTTTTTTGTCCGTTTGGGTGGCCAAACGAACAGGCGTCCAGCCCATGTTCGCCCTTCACTGGCCGCAACACCGAACGGGGTGGCCCATTTGGTCCACCTCATCCTTTTTTTTGCATCAAAAATATTTTCATCAAACATAGCAATATTTAAATCTGGCACTTTTGCATAGTATCATATGCCATGCCAGGATACAACATTGCACCAAAAGAATCACACGAGCCCCGCACGTGCCACGGCCATAGTTCATGCATCTCGGCCATAGTTCATGAAAAACAAACAAATATAAGATGATCACGCATCTCGGTCGATCATGAACTTTTGCTTCCTCTCAAACCAAACCCTTTTTTGGGGTCATCTTACTCAAGTCGCCCCCCATGATCTCCACTTACTTGGAGATTAGCGCGAGCTCTACCTCCTTTTGCTTCATCTCCACTTCCTTGGCTCTTGACCGGGCATTGGTATCATCGATCTTGGCTTCTTCTTTTGTAGGTTAAAAAGTAGTTCTTCATTGCCTCCTCTTTCTCTTGGCGCTTCCTCTCTTCCCTCTTCTCACTTGACACCTCCTTTTGGGCTATGAACCCCTTCAATGTTTCTTGCAAGGCGAGTGTCGAAGCACCACGCTTTGCATCTACCTTGGAGTTGGTCTTCCCCCTCGGCCTCTTCTCACTTTCACTTGGGTCGACGACCGATGTGGGCCCCCCACCTTTTTTTAGGGCCGCATATTGGTCCTTCCACTTTGGGCAATCCTTGATTTTCATCCAACAATGGGTCAAGGTAAATGGCTTGCACCCATGTTTGGCCTTGAAGGTATCCAAACCTTGAAACACCTACATATGTACATGAAACCAACAAGATACATTTATATACATAGAAGGACGACATATGCTCATATGAAGAGGGGAACGAAAAACATACCAAGTCCTTGACGCTAATGCCACTTACGGGCCGGCCAACCACATGATCATAGGAGCCACAAATTTTGTTGCACTTGGGGTTTTTAGGGGAATGTTGATATTTTATTCAATGTTCACAGCCCCATCGGTCGTAATCTCTGAGCTAACACACTCCGGAGCTACATGGACCCAAGTTTTACATAGTGATTTCTTACAACCCTCCCTAGCTAGGATATGTGCCACTTTATTCGCCGACCGTCGCACCCAAGTAAACCTAAATTCCTGAAACAATCTGAGTAAAACCTTCATCTCTTCAACTAGTTGCCCATTAGCTGAAAGATTTTTATGCTCGCTCAATATCTTCTGGACTATCACCTGAGAGTCCGTTTCGAGGATCAACTTCTGAATATTCAGTTCTTGAGCTAGGTAAACCGCCCTTCAGCACGCCAGCAATTCCACCGTCTCATAATCAGCAGCAAGAGGAAAAAAATGGCATGGTGCCGCAATGAAATATCCCTGGTTGTCCCTCAGAACAGCTCCGCCTCCTCCTGATCCCTGGTGCTTCGCCAGGGCGCCATCAGCATTAACTTTGTTCCAACCATCGCCTGGTCTGCACCATAGTTCAGAGCCCCCTCTCCGCTGGTTGTTGCACTCTGTTCAAATGAAGCTCCACCTCTTTTGAAGTGACATGTCACCCCGGTCACTCTCAAATTTGAGGGCTCCAACTTCCTATGTTCATGGAAAAAATCATGGATCCTCTTCCAATGTCACACCTTTTTGCTCGACGCCTGTTTTTGGATCTTGTCCAATTTCCATCCAAGCCTCACAAAGCAACTTGTCCTCCTCCTCCATGTATGCTCCGGTCCTCACGCTTTGCCGCCTCTTTTGTACATGGGCTTGTTGAGTGAGCTCATCCCCAAACAATGGCTCATCATCGATGTTGACACCATCTTGGCCTTGAGTGTGTTCGGCACCATCCCATTGGCCACCCTCATTGACCATCTCCTACATGAGATCATCATAGTACCTCCGGTCGTCCGACGTCGGGGCCGGCATTTTATTAAACAAGTTGTGGGCATCGGGTAAGTTGGTCGGGAAGACCACCCGCGGGCGCTTCCTTTGCATCTCGGTGGACTAGCCGGCCACAGGTGTGGTGTTGAGATCAATGGGAGCCACCACAGTGAATGTCGGCATGGAATCACCCATTTCTGGCGAGCCGTCCTGAGGTGACGTTGCCTGGTCGTGTCTGAGAAGGTGCCCATATGCCGACGGCGATGTTGACATGCGCTGCGAGTCCTGAAGACTGGGCGGGCGGGCCGCCACCGAGCCCGTGCTTTCCACCGTGGTGGTGGCGGCGAGAAGGGCCAGCTCGCGGAACCCTAACAGGAGGAGGGCAGTTTGCATGGCTTTGGCGGCGATGGCATCGGTGTCTGCACCGGCAGCTGCGATGATAATGTCTTCTTTTGCCTTCTCTTTCCTTCTCCGGTTGGCCTGCTTCAAGGTCTCGGCTGCTCTCTACTCTGGGCTGATCTCCTTCGGCTTCTTCGGGTCCACAGCGCGGGCGGCCACGATGGGGACGGTGGCGGCAGGGAAAGGGGCGGCGGCGGGGTTGGGCGCATAGGCCATGGCTCTAGGTGGGAGGGTTTTGGGAGAGGAAAGGTGGGAATGGAGATGGTGTGCCACCAACTGGTAGGCCAGGGGAGGACAATGGGAGGGCGGCGCAGGCATCCGCAGTGTGTCCGGGAGGACGCAAACCCGGCCCAAATTTGGGTCGGAAATGGGTTGAAGAGGACATGAAAACGAACATCCGTCGATTTGCGTCAGCGTGTTGGGTCGTGTTTTTTGTCTGCGCGGAATCAAATGGACGCGGGCGGACGAAATGCTCCAGCCCGTTGGAGTTGCCCTTATGCTCCTGTTCTTCCTGTCCACCTCTCGTCGCTCCCCAATATGAGACAACATTGTATAATAATCTGGCTATATGTTTATTGTTTTCATGTTGATGTGATTGAGAATGGGATTTGCTGCTTGATAGAGACTACAAATTAGATTCTTTGCTGCTTGTTAATTTTGTGCTTAACAAAATAGTCATTTTGCTGGTGTGTTCACATGAACATGAAAGAGAATTAGAGAATGGGATTGATTTGCTAAGCACATATTTTTACTTATTGATTGGATATTTATTGCTAATTTTTTATAGCATAAAAAACCGGACATCGAACCGATGAACCGACGGTTCAACCGATAAAAACCAGAACGGAAAGATTCACTGGTTTGATCATTGGTCTAGTTTTTTAAACTATGGCCCACAACAAAGCAACCACGCTGCCACAAAAAACACAAAACACACATACGTGTTATAAACCCCCACCCAGAATTACACACCAAATATGCGGCATGTGGTGATTGAAGAGTATGATGGGCTCACCAACGTGGAATTATTGGCTCTGGACACTATTAGGGTCTAGACTAGGATTATGGGGCTTCCAGATCCCCTACGAAATGTGAAGGTAGTTGAGGTTATGGCAGCTAAGATGGGTGAGGTCCTGAATGTGGAACTAGGTGTGGATGGTGTTAATTTCATGAAGTTTGTTCGTGTTCGTGTCAAAATCAAGCTGGCTAAGCCTCTGCTGCGGTGGCTGTCCGAAAGTGTGGAACCGGGTAAACACCCTCAGAAGTTCAGAGTTTTGTATGAAAAAATGCCACGATTCTGCGCCTTTTGTGGTACTATAGGCCATGTGGCAAACCATTGTGGGGATGGAACCCATGATGCAAGTCAATTCCAGTATGGAGAATTTATGATGGTGCCACTTGAGGATTTTTGGTTCCAACCTCGGCGAGAGTATGTCGCTCACGCAGGTGCAAACTTGTCGAGAAGTCGGAGTGGTAGCTCGAGGTTCGGTCATGGAGGAGAGGGACGGGTGTCGGTGCTAAAACCGGCGGATCTCGGGTAGGGGGTCCCGAATTGGTGATCTTGGTACGATGGTAACAGAAAGTAACAGGGACACAGTTTTACCCGGCTTCGGGCCCTCTCGAAGAGGTAAAACTCTACGGCCTGCTTGTATTGTATTGATCGTAAATGGGGTACAAAGTACAGGGTGATCTACCTTGAGAACATATGAGCGAGTTCTAACTTCTCGAAAACCTTGCCTCTATGGACTAAACCCCGCGGTTTATATAGGCATGGGGGGTATCTACGGTTACAAGTAAGTCGGCTACAATTAGGGATAACATGCTGATTATTTGAATGTGCCTTGAAGTGTACGCCAAGTCTTCGGAGGATTCCATCTTGAGTACGCTGAGGGCCATGGCTTGCGTGGCCCAATCTTCAGCTATCGGTGGGTCCTCGGTCCGGCCCATGAATGGCGGGCCGACGTGGTGTGCACCCCCTAATACAGGACACCGCCAGTAGCCCCCTGAACTTGTCTTCAAGCCGAGGACATGGGCTCCTTCCTCGGAACAGCTTCATCTTTCTGGTCTTCGGCTTCGTAGGCGAGTTCCATCTTCCACGTCGGCTTCTAAATCCAAGAACTTTGTTTGGACCCGAGGTCCCTTTATGTTCCACCATCGGCTTCTGCGTCTATGTGTCAATCCGAGCAGTAACACACTTCGGGTAATGTAGTTTCATTTAATCCGAGAACTACCTCCGAGGACTCCAAGTCCAAAATCTTTTTACGCAGAGGTCGGTTCCTTATAAGCGAAGTTATACTCTCCAAGGATACTCGATGACCGCATCATGATTTATTTCAGGCGATAGGGGGCATCTTTTAACAAGGCCCTTCTCTGCATAGTTTTGTTTTTTACTCGGTCCGAAGACTATAAAAGCTTGTCACATGAGTGTTGTAGGCTGAGTGGGTCGAGCCCTGACAACTTCTCGGTCAAAAAGCGAACCGCCACCATTTAATGTGGAACCAAGCCGTCTTCTCAACGGGTATATCGCGGACCAAGGCTGTTTCTACTGGCACGTCCCATCAATAAAGGGATCGTGCTCCGGATTTTCAGCGATGTCATTAACAAAAACCCTTAATCTTTGCATGCAGATATTGCGTTGTATCGGGAACCGATGATTCATACTGTAAGGCATGGTGACCTTTGGCCTTTGACTAACCTATAAAAGGGGAAACAACAAATCTAATTCACTCACGCTCTCATCGCCAAGAACTCTCGCAAGCTCCAGCGCTCCGAGATCTACTCCACCCTCCATTTTCTCCCCAATCTCTTTCTCCACCACGAAAGATGGCCGGTAAGGGGAAAGGCGCCGCCGCATCAGCATCCAAGGTCACCAGCAAGAGAGGGTAGTGGATGCCCTTCACCGTCACCACCGGCACCATCGCCGAGCTCCAGGCCGACGGGTACCTTCCACCCCAAGGGGTGGTCAAATGCTGATCTTCCATGGGTACGAATGTGGTCTACTCGGCCTCCGCCATCCCCACTCCACGGAAAGGGGAGCGGGTGGTCTTCATCTCCCACCTCATCTAAGGTCTGGGTTTTCCTGTTCACCCTTTTCTCAAGGGCCTCTTGTTCTTCTATGGGCTTGATTTCAATCATCTTGCCCCAAATTCTATTCTTCATATCGCCACATTCATCACTTTTTGCGAGGCATTCCATCACATAGAGCCCCACTTCGGGCTATGGCTGAAGATATTCTGCATCAAGCCGCACAGCAGCGGCTCCGAACTTGCGGATTGCGGTGGGGCCATGGTCAGCAAGATGCCCAGGGTCTCCTAGCCAGAGGGGACATTCATCGAAACCAAGAAGCTCTGGCAGCAGGAGTGATTCTACTTGGCCAACACGCCATCGGGGAACCAGGAGGATGTCCCTGCCTTCTCGGTGGAATCCCCAAAGAGGCTGCACTCCTGGACCGCCAAGGGTCTCAACTAGGGAGACCAGTAAGAGGTAGAGCTGCTTCAGCGCAAGGTCAAGGCCGAGGTCAACACGGGCCTTTGCTTGGTGGACATAGTCCATGTAATGCTTCATCGTCGGATTCTTCCCCTCCAAGTCCAAGCTGCTCTGATGTGGAGGTACAAGCCAGAGGATGAGTTGACAATCCGGAGATTCTTCCGAGGAGCTGACCTCGACGAGATGTGGAAGCTTCTATTCAAGCCCTCGGGCAAGGGTAATAAATTCCCATCCCAAGCCAAGGACATCGGTTTAAGCCGAGATCGGCCCATAGCCGGGGTAACTTTTATCTATAATTTACTTATCAATTTTTCCGCCGTGCTCTTTTTAACTGAGTAGTCGGCCTTATGTGATTTGTATAGGCTTGGCACGCGCATGCTAAGGCGATCAATCCCCGGCGCCGCTGCCAGAGGATCCCAGGAGCATCAAGCTTGAAAGGCTCTTGATCGAGGACCCCTATGTGGTTCCGCCCAAGATGAAGAAGGAGGAGGGGAAGAAGACCAGGGCAAAGAACTTGGCCATTTGAGAAAAGTCTCGGATGCCCCAATAGAAAGTTATCAAAGCTCTACCTTCGAGTCCTGTGCCAATGAGGAGACAGAAGGGGAGGAGAGTGAGGTGTGCTCTTCATAAGGTAGAAAGAGGCTGGCATCCGAGGATGACAAAGAGGTAGCTCCTCCTCGGACGTTCAAGCGTCTGAGGAAGGCGCACACACTACTCCAGCGGGCCAGGCGGCGCCCGCGGAGTCAATCAGCTCGGGCTCGTCCGAGGACGACAGGCGTCCTCGGGAGCATCCGTCCACCGAAGGTTAACTTTTCGCATCTATACGCTCTATCTTGTGAAACATTTTATACCATGGAATTTACTGCATCTTGTTTTATTTTTACAGGGCGCAACGTGACCTGCCCAGCGAAGATGACTCCGAGGAGGGCGTTGACAGTCTCCCGGATTAGGGGGTGCACACCACGTTGGTCCAGTAGTCATGGGCTGGGCCGAGGACCCACTGGCAGATGAAGATTGGGCTGCGCAAGCTATGGCCCTTGGCGTATCAAAGATGGAATCCTTTGAAGACTTGGAGTACACTTCAAGGCATGTTCAAATAATCAGCATGTTATCCCTAGTTGAGCCGACTTACATGTAACCCTAGGTACCCCCGGTGCCTATATAAACTATGGGGTTTAGTCCATAGAGGCTAAGGCTTTAGAGGTTTCAGAGAGGCTAGAACTCGATCATACGATCACAAGATAGATCACCCTGTACTTGATACCCCATCCACGATCAATATAATACAAGAAGAATGTAGGGTTTTACCTCTTCGAGAGGGCCCGAACCTGGGTAAAATTGTGTCCCTGTTCTTCCTGTTACCATCATACCAAGATCATTAGCTTGGGACCCGCTACTCGAGATCTGCCGGTTTTAGCACTGATATTGGTGGCCCATGCAGGTCCCGCTGCGTGATCATAGAGGTTCGATGGCGCATCTTCGGATCAACGACGACATTGGCTGTGGGCAGACGTTTATCCCCGGCTAGCTCTTTGCCTTCGGCAGCATTGTGTTGCACGCTGACTCGGCTGGTCACCTTGGCCAGATCGAGAGCTTCTCTCTTGGTCAGATTGTTAGGTTTGGAAACCTGGAGTACGCTGTAGATTCTCACGACGATCTCACTTTTTCAGGGTGGGTGTCAGACTAGCCCATAACCCCCTCAAGTGCGGCCTTCCTAGCACTGGACTCGATCTCGGAGCAGGGCCATGAATCTACCTACATCTCGAAAACAACCTTGAGCTTGGATCCGAATACTGGACTGCTGGATCTAGCCTTGAGTCCGACCAGCGAAAGTCCCGAGGACACATATGGCTGTACCTCGGGTAAACTTCAAGTGAGCCCTTCCTACTGTCAAGAGATGGGCATGGCCGACCTTGCGCTTCTGAACTAGATGTTAGATCAGATTTAGAGCCTTGGTATATCGGACGATTAGACCTCAGTTTATGATCAGATTGAAAATAGGTCGGGAAGTGCAGAAATTTTCGTCCCACCCGCCACCCACCTAGTCGCTACAGTCGAAGACTTAACTGACATATTGGACTTCGCCTCCGACAATGCCGCTGACATGGACGAGGATGCCGAGTACATATCCTATACCACATCACCCATAGCCACTTCCAACACCAGTAAGTGGGCGGCCACCTCCACCTATGATGTATACATGGTGGATACCCCTAAGGGGGACGGAGAAGATGATAAAGAGCCACCTAAGCGTCGACGTAGAAGGCACCATGGTAAAAACACAGGCAACGGGGACGCTAGCAATGACGCCACTAACAATGATGGTGCTACCGACAACGGCGCTACCCCGGATGGTGCCGAGGACTAGAACGCATGCGATAGCACCGAGGATGGTCATATCGACGGCACCATGCCAAATGAGGATGATGATGACCTCGATGATAATGACTACTACCCGGAGTCCGAGGAGGATTTAAGCTTCGGACTCCATGAATTTGATATCCCCGAAACCCCTTGCGGATCCTCGGCTCCAGGCCTTGTGCCGACGACTGATAAGTACTGCCAGGAGCATGATGCAAAAATCCCAAAGGCTCCAGGCCAAACAAGATTGGCTTAATGATAAATGGACCAAGGTCCTTAATGATGAACAAGAAATCAAGGATAGACTCACAGGGAATAACAAATATTATCCGCGGAGAAAGCTGCTTCCGGAGTTCAACGAGGAGGTTGATGGAAGTCCGCTGTCAAAGCGCAACTGGGCCAAGAACCCTGACCGCCCTCCTCAGGGCCGAGATAAACCAGTAGGCGGATACCCCAACCCCCCCGAAATACCTCATCGTTACATCAAGGATCCAATTCCGCCTTTGAAATCTTATGATCTGCGGAAGAGATTGGCATCGATACCAGCTGCCCCATCGTGATCCATCTACGGGTCTAAGGTGCGCCCACCTGCTGGACAGGCGGGATACTTGGCTTGGTTGGCCAAAAATTGCAATAACCGTGCTGAGACACATGATCGGACAGTAATGACTTCGGACGTTCGGCATGCCACATCTCGGGTCCGAGGAGCTGCGCTCCCCATGTGCTTCACAGATGAGGTCATGTAGCACCAGTTCCCCGAGTGGTTTAAACCCATCAATATCAAACAATATGACGGAACAACGGACCCCGCTATATGGATTGAAGATTTTCTCATGCACATTCATATGGCCCGAGGTGATGACCTCCATGCCATTAAATATCTACCACTAAAGCTCAAAGGATCGGCATGGCATTGGCTTAACAGCTTGCCCGAGAACTCCATCGGTAATTGGGAGGACCTTGAGGATGCCTTCCGAGCAAACTTTCAGGGCACTTATGTCTGACCCTCGGATGCCAATGACCTTGGTCACATTGTGCAGCGACCAGGGGAATCAGCCAGAAAATTCTGGAATCGGTTCTTGACCAAGAAAAATCAAATAGTAGATTGTCCGGATGCAGAGGCGGTAGCTGCCTTTAAGCACAATATCCGCGATGAATGGCTCGCTAGAGAGCTTAGACAGGAAAAGCCTCGGTTGATGGCAGCCCTCACGCACTTGATGACTCAATCTTGCGCGGGTGAGGATACCTGACTGGCTCATAGAAGCAATCATAGTGGCAACCCAGGCACCTCCGAAGCACACGATGGAAACGGAAAACCTTAGTGCATTAAGAATAATAAGCGCCGCAATAGAGGAAATAGCAGTGATGCCGAGGAGGGGACAGTTAATGCTAGATTCAGCAACCAACGCAGTGGCAACAAGAAGAAGCCTTTTCAAGTGAATCGAGATGGCCCATCAACATTGGACAAAATATTGGACAAATCATGTGCTATCCATGGCAGTCTGAACAAGCCTGCTACTCATATTAACAGAATTGTTGGGTGATCAAGCAAGCCGGCAAGATAGCAGACAATAATCCGGGCAAGAGTCAACCTCGTCACATGGACCATGACCAGTCCCGGCCGAGCAATGGCGACCAAAAATAATTCCCTCCCAAAGTCAAGGACGCCAACATGATATATGCCACTCACGTCACTAAGAAGGAGAGGAAAGGGACACTTCAAGAAGTTTATGCCATAGAGCCAGTAGTGCCCAAATATAACCCATGGTCAGAAATTCCGATCACCTTTAACCAAAGAGATCATCCGACAAGCATCCGTCATGGAGGCACTGCGGCATTGGTGCTCGATCCCATAGTGGACGGTTTTCATTTAACCCGAGTCCTTATAGACGGTGGTAGCAGCCTCAATTTGATATATGCTGATACAGTCAAGAAAATGCATATTGACCCGGCAAGAATAAAGCCCAGTAATACTACTTTTAAGGGCATTGTACCGGGAGTCGAGGCAAAGGGTTCGGGAAGCCTGACCCTAGATGTGGTCTTCGGCACACCAGAGAACTTTCGAAGTGAAGAGTTAATCTTCGACATTGTACCCTTTCGAAGCAGTTATCATGCCCTCCTTAGGCACACTGTGTTCGCTCGCTTTAATGTCATCCCACACTATGCTTATCAAAAGCTTAAGATGCTGGGGCCGAATGGCGTCATTACAGTTAATGGTAACACAGAACGCTCCCTCCGAACAGAGGAGCAAACTGCGGCCTTTGTGGCCAAGGTTCAAGCTGCCGAGGATGCATTAAGGGTCCGAGCTACACCAAGTAGACATGACCACATCAAGCGCTTAAGGAGTATTAACTTCTTCTCTGGACAAATAGCTCGCACCCCTAAATAGGGGTACGCGCTCCGTAATCCCCCTACATGGCCAAGGACTATGTTCCTCGGATGCATAACTTTGCATTGAAAATTCCATGGGGATAGCGGAGCAAGAATCAATCAATAGGGCACTAGTCAGATGAACGGAACCAGGGCCCTGAGCTCTCCAGCAATCAAGCCGCACACTGCTCTAAAGCATAGGCCGTTTGACTGGGGGCTGGCTGCTAGCTTTAAGCTGATGGCGACACAAATCTCCGCTGATGTATGCTCGTAAAAGCGATTGCCACTAAAGTACCTTCAAGCAAAAAAGGTGATAACATAGGTGGAGAAAATTATCCTCAAACTGGACGAGAAATCGCTGGTAAACAGCACTGCGGACGCGCAACAGGGAGACAGCGACGAATAGAGTCGACGCTTCTACTCTTTTATTATCCTTTTTCTAAAATTATGTATCTTTCAAAGTTATATGCTTGGATGTTTTCAGGTTTGATCCGATAAATGAACAAAGAGAAGACCCAACTGGTCGGCTCACGTATACACTCATGGTGCATAGCAATTCCAGAAAAAAGGAATAGGTGTTTTAGCCAGGTCATCAAATCAGGGGGGATATGCCAAGAAGAAATCCATGGAAATCAGCATTCCAAGAACAATAAGTTGGCACTTTCTTTCATATATAAACTATTTATTGAGGGAAAAGATATGAAAAACTAGAGTGGAATCGATTGAATGCACTATCGTTATGCTTTGGCCAACCCTCTTTTCCAAGTTCCTCTTGTTTATCCAATCTGTATTCCAATCAGAAATCCAAGGTAAGATCAAGCCAAAGAAAAGAGCCCGGAAGGGTAAAAAAAACAACTAGAAGCCATTGGGCTATTACTGCCACAGCGAGATATTGCCTGAAAGAGTTATCCCAAAAGAAGGTTCTTCTGAAACGAGTGCTCAAGCCAACAAGCAAACGTATACTTGATTTTCTTCTTTTCTTGCAAGCTAGTTTCTAAGTTTCCAGAATCTGGCAATACTACAGCTTGGGATGACCACCAAGATGATGCTTCATCGAAGACCACACTCGGGATGTATAGCAAGGGTTGGTATTCGGGTCACAATTCCACCCTTTTCGCTCATTATCATGAGAAACGAATATACATCGGATAGCTTTCTTGTCGAAGTAATTTCTTTCGATTCATTTCTGAGCATAACTCTCGTGATACATATATTACATACCTTTAAAGTATCATTAATCTTAATGGGGCGCTTCGATTCAAGCCGAGCTCACCCAAATGCCATGGGACTCTAGTAAGTCCTCAGCCCCACATCCTCGGTACTTCGCGTATATATGCATCAATTTCGAGTTGTGTCTTTGGTCAATAGCTGGGTTGCCCGGCTCCTGTGCTTACCTCTTACGTTTCCGCTCTGTTCAGCTAAGGGTGTAAAGGGAGAACCACTGTGATTGTTGCTTCCTGTTCGAACTGGATAGCGCCTCAGTTAGAGAAAACCGAAAGCTAACTGTCACAACATGCGTAAATTGGTCGGCGAACCGTACGCAGTGTCAAACTATATATAGCAGGTGGAGGTTATCTGTGTAAAATGAAGGGCCTTGTCTTTTTTGAATAGGCCGAGTTGTGGACGGTTCGACCTCGGATGATCCGAGGACTCGACATATTCCGGGGGCTATTAAGTTGCCCCCAAACGAATGCTCCTAAGACTAAGTGTACGTTTTAAGCCATATGGTCGGATTGCCTTGTTTCCACTGATACAACCGCCTCTGGGCACCGAGACGTCGGCTAAGGGTTGAAAATCGGAAGGAAACACCCTAAGTAGTTTCTGCTAAGGGGCGGAAGCCGAAGACCGAACAACTACACCCTCAAAGAGTCCAGGTTGAGTCAAAATAAGCATAAAGCATATAAACAAAATGCACTTCTCATTCAAAATAAAATTTGTCTTTTTACATTAATACATCTCGGCACACCGAGGAGGCATAAAGGCAAGATTACTCGAGAATCGCTTCCCTCTTGCACTTCTTATCGGACACCCGAGCTACTGGCATAACTACGTCATAGTAGTCCTTTGCCTCCCGCTTCTTCCCCTCAGGCCCGCGTTGCACCACTGGCTCCATCTCGAGCCTCGGATACCATGTTCGAACAGCTACGTACGCCTCCCGAGCACCCTCCAGACTGGCCGACCGCTTCCATAGCTTGACTTGGGCAACACCTCCTTGGAGTCACTGCACCAACCCAAAGAAGCTGGTCGGCAATGGATCGCATGGCCAAAGTGCTACGGTCAGGTCTTCAAGCGCCAGCTTGGTGGCTCGGTGAAGCTCAGCCAGCTGTTTCAGCTGATCGCCGAGGAGTGGAGGGTGTGCCGCCTCCTGGAATTGGATCCAGAAGGCCTTCTGTTCGGCCGCATCATCGCGCCCGCCAAAGTAGTGGCACACGTCCCTCATGCTTTGCGGGAGATCCTAGAAGGCGCCTAATTCATGCCAATTTCTCGTCAGCTCGGGAGATGCTTGACTGCCGAAGATACACTATAGTAAATATGGCTTACCGGTGGCTATCTCGGTCGCCTGCCGCAGTTCCTCCTTCGTAGTGTTAGCTCGGGAGGTGGCTTCTTGGTGTTCCGCCGTTAGCTTCTTGAGCTCAGTGGCATCCTTATCCTCCCAGGACTTCAGAGTGTCACGTTTAATGATAACACTCTTCAAATCCTCCTCAATCTCAGATATCCGAGATTGAGCCGCTTGCTGAGCTATATGCTCCTCGACAAGCTCTTTCGTACTCTTAAGCACCATAGCCATTTGCTGCTCGGCTCGCATAACAGCCAGGTCCTTCTCGGCTGCTGTCAAAATTGAAAAAGCACTCGAATTACTAAGTAGAACTGTTCGGCAGTTAAATTAATAGTAAGTGCACTAAGTTTTTACCTGCTGCTTTCTCCAAACGCTTCTCCATCAGAAGCATGTCCTCCTCGGACCGCGTAAGCTTTTGATTCATTTCCTCCAACTCCAATAAGTTGGAGGCCGAGAAGGAAGCGAAAGCCTGCAGAAAAGATACACGCAAGAGCATATTAGACTCCGAGAATAGAATCAATCCTCTCGTCGGCCCTTTTCAAAGCCGACAAGAGTCTCAGGGGCTATTGCATATTCGCGTCTATTCTTAACAAAATGTAAAGTTATATCGACCCTCGAGTCAGTTTGGTAAACTAACTCAAGGCTTGGGGGCTACTGTATATGTGCTTTCAAAGCAAATTTTTTGCATATGTTTTTGAACATCTTAAAGTTTTTAAAAGTCTTTGGGTGATGCATTGCATCCCTCTTGAGGGCTACTGGCTATACATAGAGTATTACTCAAGCCATGATTAAAATTAAAAAAGCAAAAAACGTAAAGTGCCCTTACCTCGAAGCCTTTCGCTAGGCCGAGGAGTGCTTCTAATATTCCGCCCTGCCCAGACCAGAACTGTGTAAAGACCATGCCGAGTATGGCATGGTGGTCGGGCAGGATGGAGGAGCTGCTCACAGCTGCCTTCACCTCATGTTGATGCCCTAGTAGCTCGACCCCGTCGGAGCTGAGCATTGGCGGTGGCGTCCTTCTTGCCCCATCTCCGGTTAACGGAGCAGGGGGTGTCCCTTGTCGGCTCGACGACTCTAAAGTCATCGAAGCCAGAGATGCTGGGCGCTCGGGCTCCAGCTCTTCTTGACCAAAGGAGGACTTCCTCCCCTGGTCCTCGGTGTTCTCCTCCACGGTCGAGGGGTTAATCTCGGCCACAGGAACTTCGGTCTCCCTCCCCGCATCAGGCGCCGAAGGGGCGGAGTGAGACATGACCTCCCCCTCTTGAAGGAGATTGGCTGCAGTCTCCGAGGAGCTCTCAGCTAATGAAGCTCTTGGAACACCCTCCTCGGAGTCCTCGGCACCGGGCAGGTCACATTGCGCCCTGTTAAAATAAAATAAGATGAAGTTAATTCTCGGCTATAAAGCACTTCGCAAGATAAAAGCAATTGATAAGAAAATTTCCCTTCAGCTGCTGGGTGCCCCTGAGGACGTCAATCGTCCTTGGATGAGCTTGAACTTACTGGCTTCACGGGCGCCGAGGACTGGCCTGCAGGAGCAACGAATGCCTTGCTCAGACGTTTTAATGCCCGAGGAGCAACTTCATTGACATCCTCGAATGCTGCTCTCTTTCCATCTTGGGAGGAGCGCGCCTCGCTCTGCTCCTCCTCTATCTCCTCGCCTGTGCTCGATGCGGATGGAGAGCTCTGATAACTTTCTGTAGGGACGTCTGAAGACTTTTCTCAGACGACCAGGTTCTTTGCCATGGTCTTTTTTCCCTCTGCCTTCTTTGTCTTGGGCAGAACCACATATGGATCCTCAGATAGGAGCCCTTCAAGCCGGGGACTCCTCGGATCCTCTAGTAGCGGCGCCAGGGACTTGATCGCCTTAGCACGCGTATGCTAGGCCTACGCAAAACACATCGAGCCGAACACTCCATTAGAAGGAACACGGTAGAAAAGTTGATAAGTAAGTTATGAAAGTAGAAATTACCTCGGCTACGCGCTGACTATGGCTAAAGCTGGTGTCTTGGACCTGGGCTGGAAACGTATTGCCCTTACCCGAGGGCTTGAACAGGAGTCACCACATCCCTTCGAGGTCAGTTCCTCGAAAGAATCTTTGGATTGGCGCCTCGTCCTCGGGCTTATACCTCCACATCGGATTAGCTCGGATTTGGAGGGAAAGAATCCGGCGATAGAGCATCACTTGGACTACGTCCACCAAGCAGACACCCATGTCCACCACGGCCTTGACCTTGTGCTGGAGCGCCTCTACTTCCTTTTGGTCGCCCTAGTCGAGACCCTTAGCGATCCAGGAGTGCAACCTCCTCGGGGGCTCCGCCGAGAAGGCAGGGATATCATTCGAGTCCCCTTCTAGCGCTTCAGCCTGATAAAACCACTCCTGCTGCCAGAGCTTGACAGTCTCAATGAATGTGCTCGCAGGCCTGGAGACCTTGTTGAGCTTACACACCATGTTCCCGCCACAGTCTGCAAGTTTGGAACCGCTGCTATGAGGCTTGATGCATAATGTCTTGAGCCACAATCCGAAGTGTGGCTCGACGCGAAGAAACGCCTCATAGAAGATGATGAAAGTGGCGATGTGGGGGATGGAATTCAGGGCCAGATGGTGGAAATCAAGCCCGTAAAAATATATAAGACCCCTGAGAAAGGGGTGAAGAGGAAATCCCAGACCTCAGATGAGGTGGGAGATAAAGACTACCCACTCCCCCTTGTGGGGGGCGGGGATGGCAGAGGCCGAGAATATTGTGTCCGCACCCACCGGAGATCGGCACTTAGCCTCGACGGGGATGTATCCATCGGCCTTGTGCTCGGTGATGGTGCCGACGGTGACGTTGGAGGGCATCCACTACCCCCTCTTGCTTGCGGCCTCTGATGCTGAAGCAGTGATAGCCTTCTCCTTGCCAGCCATCTTGTGCAGCAGATGAAGGAAGCGGATTGAGTGGGAGGTGGATCTCGGAGCGCTGGAGCTTGAGAGGATTCTTGGCGATGGAGCAGAAGTGAGGGCATGGGTAAACTATATTTACCGTTTCCCCTTTTATAGACCAGTAAAAGGCCAGGTGTCGCCAGGCCTCGCAGCATGAATCGCCACTTCCCGATAATTGCGCAGTATGTGCGTTATAGATGAATGAATATTGATAAATGACATTGCTAAAAATCCGGCACACGATCCCTTTATTGATGGGATGTGCCAGTAGAAATGGCATTGGGCCATGATATACCCGTTGAGAAACGGCATGATTCCACATTAAGTGGTGACGGTTGGTTTTTGACCGAAAAGTTGTCAGAATATTACATATACATGGAAAAATAGTCTTCGGACTTAGTGAAAATAAATAATGCAGAGGAGAGCCTTGTTAAAAGATGCCCCTATCACTTGAAATAAATTGTGAGGCCTAAGGTTGTTGAGCATCCTCGGACGATATAACTTCGGTTATGATGAACCAACCTCGGCTGTAAAGAAAACTTTGGACTTGGAATCCTCAGAAGTAGACTTCAGACTTGGAGTCCTCGGAATTAGTCTTCGGACTAGATGAGACAACATCGCCTGGAGGTACGCTATTGCTTGGTCAACATGTAGGCGTAGACGCCAATGGTGGAACGTGAAGGGACCTCAGATCCAAATGGAGTCCTCGAATCTAGAAGCTGACGTGGAAGATGGAAATCGCCTATGAAGCCGAAGACCAGAAAGATGAAGCTATTTCGAGGATGGACTCAATGTCCTCGGCTTGAAGACAAGTTCAGGGGCTACTGACGTTGTCCCGGATTAGGGGGTGCACACCACGTTGGTCCAGCAGTCATGGGCTGGGCCGAGGACCCACCGGCAGATGAAGATTGGGCCGCGCAAGCTATGGCCCTTGGCATATCAAAGATGGAACCCTCCGAAGACTTGGCGTACACTTCAAGGCATGTTCAAATAATCGGCATGTTATCCCTAGTTGAGCCGACTTACATGTAACCCTAGATACCCCCGGTGCCTATATAAACCATGGGGTTTAGTCCATAAAGGCTAAGGCTTTAGAGGTTTTAGAGAGGCTAGAACTCGATCATACGATCTCGAGATAGATCACCCTATATTCGATACCCCTTCTACGATCAATATAATACAAGCAGGACGTAGGGTTTTACCTCTTCGAGAGGGCCCGAACCTGGGTAAAATTGTGTCCCTGTTCTTCCTGTTACCATCGTACCAAGATCATCAGCTTGGCACCCCCTACTCGAAATCTGCCAGTTTTAGCATTGACAGGTGTTCCGAGGGCTTCACTGGCCCGGAGCTCCTCAGAGACAGCAGCTGATCCTTCCCCTACCCAAGAGGGGAGGCAACATCACACTCCGCCACTCCAGTACCTAATGCTGGGGGAGGAGCCAAAGTCCTTATGGCCAAGGTTAACTCCTTGGCCATGGAGGAGAACACCGAGGACCAGGGAAGGAAGACCTCATCTGGTCTGGGAGAGCTGGTGCTCGAACGCCCAGGATCCTCGGCCCCGATGACTTTAGAGTCGCAGTGCCGACAAGGGACACCCCCTGCTCCGTTAACCAGAGACGGGGCAAGAAGGATGCCACCACCCATGCTCAGCCTTGAAGGGGCTGAGCTATTGAGGTGTCAATAGGAGGTGGAGGTAGCTTTGAGAAGCTCCTCCATCCTGTCTGACCACTGTGCCATGCTCGGCACGGCTTTCACGCAGTTTCGGTCTGGACAGGCCGGAATATTGGAAGCATTCCTTGGCCTATCAAAAGGCTTTGAGGTAAGAGTACTTTACGCATTTTGTTTTAACTTTAATTGTCATGGCTTAAATAATACACTAGGTATAGCCAGTAGCCCTCAAGGGGGATGCCGAAGCATCGCCCGAAGACTGTAAAACTTTGTATGTTTGAAAACATGTACAAAAATTATGCTTTGGAAGAGCATATGCAGTAGCCCCCGAGCCTTAAGTTAGTTTACCAAACTGACTTGCGGGTCGACATAACTTTATGTTTTACAAATAATTAATGCGAATATGCAGTAGCTCCCGAGACTCTTGTCGGCTTAAAAGAGCTGACGAGAGGATCGATTCTATGCTCAGAGTCTTATCTGCTTTTGCGTGTATTTTTGTGCAGGCTTCCGCCTCTTCCTCGGCCTCCAACTTAGCAGAGTTGGAGGAACTAAATCGCAAGCTTGCGCGATCCAAGAAGGATTTGCTTCTGTTTGAGAAGCGATTGGGGAAAGTGGAAGGTAAGAAATTAGTACACTTACGATTAATTGGACTACCGAACAATTCTATTTAATAATTTGAGTGTGCCTTTGTATTTTTCCAGCGGCTGAGAAGGACCTGGCTGTCTTGCAAGCCAAGCTTGAAAAGGCTCGGTCTGAAGCCGAGTAACAAAAGGCTGCAGCGTTGAAAAGCGCAGAGGAGCTTGCCGAGGAGAAAAATACTCGGCAAGCCGCTCAATCTCGGATTTCTGAGGTTGAGGAATATTTAAAGAGTGTTGTTACAGAACGTGTTACAGAACGTGATGCTCTGAAGACCTCAGAGGAGAAGGATGCTGCCGAGCTCAAGAAGCTTTCAATGGAGCGTCAAGAAGCCGCCTCCCGAGCTAACGCTGCGAAGGAGGAATTGCGGTAGGTGACCAATATAGCTACCGGCCATATTTACTATAGTGCATCTTCGGCAGTCAAGCCTTCCCCGAGCTGACGCAAAATTAGCATGCATCAGGCATTTTTTCAGACCTCCCATGGAGTGTGGAGGATCCGTGCCAGCATTTTGGGGGTCGTAAAGACGCGGTCGAGCAGAAGGCCTTCTGGATGCAGTTCCAGGGCGCGGCATGTCCTCAACTCCTCGGCAACCAGCTAAAACAACTGGCCGAGCTTCACCGAACAACCAAGTCAGCAGTGGAGGATCTGTGCATAGCGCTTTGGCCAAGCGACCCACTGCCGACTAGCTTCTTTGGGTTGGTACAACACCTCCAATGGGCTGTTGCCCAAGTCGAGTTGTGGAAGCAGTCGGCCTGCCTGGAAGGTGCTCGGGAGGATTATGCAGCCGTCAGGACATGGTATCCGAAGCTTGATCTGGAGCCAGTTGCGCAGTGTGGGCCTGAAGGGGAGAAGAAGGAGGCCAAGGACTACTTCGAGGTAGTTATGCCAGCTGTTTGGGTGTCCGAGAAGAAGTGCAAAAAAGAGATGATTCTAGAGAATCTCGATTGATCTTACCTTTATGCCTCCTCAGTATGCCGAGATGTATTTATGTAAAAAAGACAAGTTTTATTTTGAATGAGAAGTGCCTTTTCTTTATCTGCTTTATGCTTATTTTGTCTCAACTATGACTCTTTGAAGATGTAGTTGGCCAGTCGTCGGCTTCTGCTGCTTAGTATAAACTACTTTGGGTGTTTTCTTCCAATTTTTTAACCCTTAGCCGATGTCTCGGTGCCTGGAGACGGTTGTATCAATAGAAACAAGGCAATCGAACCTTAAGGCTAAAACATACACTTAGTCTTAGGAGCTTACATTTGGGGGCAACTTAATAGACCCCGGTATATGTAGAGTCCTCGGATTGTCCGAGGTCGAACCACCCACACCTCGGCTCATTCAAAAAACAAAGCCCTTCGTTTTACCCAGATGGCCGCCATCGGCTATATATAGTTTGACACTACCTACGGTTCGCCGACCAATTTACGCATATTGTGACAGTCAACTTTCGGCTTTCTCCAACTGAGGTAGTTGACTAGTTTGAACCAGAAGTAACAATCACAGTGGTGCTCCTTTACACCCTTAGCCGAATAGAGTAGAAACGTAAGGGGTAAGCACAGGAGCCGGGCAACCCAGCTATTGACCAAAGACACAACTCGAAATTGATGCATATATATGTGAAATACCGAGGACGTGGGGCCAAGGACTTACTAGAGTACCATGGCGTATGGGTGGGCTCGGCTCAAATCATAGCCCCCCGTTAAAATTAAAGATGCTTTAAGGGCATCTGATATCTGTATCACAAGAGTTATGCTCGGAATATGAATCAAAAAAAGAAAAAATACACCATGAGTGTATACATGAGCCGACCAGTCGGGTCTTCTCTTTATTCATAAAAAGGATCAAACCTAAAAAATCCGAGCTATAACTTTGAAAGATACATAATTTAAGAAAAAAAGATAACCGAGGAGTAGATGCGTCGAACTCTGGCCGCCGTCGCTGCCTTCCTGTCGTGCGTCCTCTATGCTTTTTATCAGCTATTCCTCGTCCAGTCCGAGGATAGTTGCCTTCACCTGTAGTAACGCTATTTTTTTGCTTGAGAGCACTTTAGGAGCTATCGCTTTTATGAGCATACATCGGCGGAGGTTTTATCGCCATCAGCTTAAAGCTGCTTAGCCAGCCCCCAGTCGAACCGCCTATGCTTTAAGGTAGTGCGCGGCTTGTTTGCCAGAGATCTCGGGGCCCGGTTTGGTTCATCTGACCAATGCCCTATTATTCGATTCTGCTCCGCTATCCCCATGGAATTTTCAACGCGAAGTTGTGCATCCGAGGAACATAATCCTCGGTCATGTAAAGGGGACCGCGGAGCACGTACCCCTATTTAGGGGCGCCAACTATTTTTCCCGAGGAGATGTTTACACTCCTTGAACGCTTGATGTGGTCCTGTATGCTTAATATAGCTCGGGCCCTTGATGTGTCCTCGGCAGCTTGAACCTCGGCCGCAATGGCTGCGGTCTGCTCCTCTATTCAGAGGGAGCGTTCCATGTTGCCATTGACTGTGATAATGCCATTCGGCCCCAGCATCTTAAGCTTTAAATAAGTGTAGTGTGGGACAATGTGAAAGCAAGTGAAAGAAGTTCATCTGAGGAGTGCGTGATAACCACTTCGAAAGGGTACTATGTCGAAGATTAACTCTTCACTTCGAAAGTTCTTAGGTGTGCCGAAGACCACGTCTAAGGTCAGGCTTCCCGAACATTACGCCTTGACTCCCGGTATGATACCCTTAAAAGTAGTAGTACCGGGCTTGATTCTCACCGGGTTGATATGCATCTTCTTAACTGTGTCAGCATATATCAGATTGAGGCTGCTACCTCCATCCATAAGGACTCGGGTTAGATGAAAACCGTCCACCATGGGATCAAGTACCAACACCGCTGTGCCTCCATGACGGATGCTTGTCGGGTGGTCTCTTCGGTTGAAGGTGATCGGAATTTCCGACCATGGGTTATATTTGGGCACTGCTGGCTCTATGGCATAAAGTGTTGGAAATATGCCCTAGAGGCAATAATAAATTGGTTATTATTATATTTCCTTGTTCATGATAATCGTTTATTATCCATGCTATAATTGTATTGATTGGAAACTCAAATACATGTGTGGGTACATAGACAACACCGTGTCCCTAGTAAGCCTCTAGTTGACTAGCTTGTTGATCAAAGATGGTTAAGGTTTCCTAGCCATGGACATGATATGTCATTTGATGACGGGATCACATCATTAGGAGAATGATGTGATGGACAAGACCCAAACTGTAAACGTAGCATTTGATCGTGTCAGTTTATTGCTATTGTTTTCTGCATGTCAAGTATCTGTTCCTTTGACCATGAGATCATGCAACTCACTAACACCGGAGGAATACCTTGTGTGTATCAAACGTCGCAACGTAACTGGGTGACTATAAAGGTGCTCTACAGGTATCTCCGAGGGTGTCTGTTGGGTTGGCATGGATCAAGACTGGGATTTGTTACTCCGTATGACGGAGAGGTATCTCAGGGCCCACTCGGTAATACAACATCACAATGAGCCTTGCAAGCAATGTGACTAAAGTGTTAGCCACGAGATCTTGTATTACGGAACGAGTAAAGAGACTTGCCGGTAACGAGATTGAACTAGGTATAGTGATACCGACGATCGAATCTCGGGCAAGTAACATACCGAAGAACAAAGGGAACAGCATACGGGATTAACTGAATCCTTGACATAGAGGTTCGACCGATAAAGATCTTCGTAGAATATGTAGGAGCCAATATGGGCATCCAGGTCCCGCTATTGGTTATTGGCCGTAGAGGTGTCTCGGTCATGTCTACATAGTTCTCGAACCCGCAGGGTCTACACACTTAACGTTTGGTGACGATTAGTATAATTGAGTTATTATGTTGGTGACCGAAAGTTGTTCGGAGTCCCGGATAAGATCCCGGACATGACGAGGATCTCCGGAATAGTCCGGAGGTAAAGATTGATATATGTGATAATAGTGTTTTGATCTCCGAAAGAGTTCCGGAGTTCACCGGAATGGGTTCCGGATGTTTACCGAAGTGTTCGGGTGCAGCAACACTTTATATGAGCCAAAGGGATAAAGCCCACAAGGTATTGGAAAGTGCAAAAGTAGTTTTGCTGCCGCGTAAGCGGTACTACCGCTTGGTGAAGCGGTACTACCGCCGGAGCGGTACTACCGCTTGTGTGAAGCGGTACTACCGCCCGAGCGGTACTACCGCTTGTGTGAAGCGGTACTACCGCCCAAGCGGTACTACCGCTTGTGTGAAGCGGTACTACCGCTTGTGCGCGGCTGTGCACGGTTCGGCAGGGATCCGAGTTGGACTCTTTCCCTGCGGGCCAAACCGACCTTGTGCGGGAAAAACCGACCCGGAGGAGGCTTTTACTCCAAGTTTAGACCCCAAGGCTCAACATATAAATAGAGGGGCAGGGCTAGCACACGGGACACATCAGGATTTCCCAAGCCGTGTGCCGGCAACCCTAGCCCTCTAGTTCCTCCGTCATAATCTCCGTAGTGCTTGGCGAAGCCCTGCAGAGATTGTTCCTCACCACCATCACCACGCCGTCGTGCTGCTGGAACTCAACCACTACTTCACCATCGCTCGCTGGATCGAGGAGGTGAAGGCGTCATCAAGCCGTACGTGTGTTGAACGCGGAGGTGCCGTCCGTTCGGCACTAGATCGGAAGGATCGTGATTGGATCGCGGGACGCTCGGCGATTTGGATCGCGAAGACGTTCGACTACATCAACCGCGTTTATTAACGCTTCCGCTTAGCGATCTACAAGGGTATGTAGATTCACTCTCCCTCTCGTAGATGCTCATCACCATGGATAGATCTTGTGTGTGCGTAGGAAAATTTTTGTTTCCCATGCAACGTTCCCCAACAGTGGCATCATGAGCCAGGTCTATGCGTAGATGAGATCTCGAGTAGAACACAAACGAGTTGTGGGCGTGGATGTATACATATTGCTTGCCGTTACTAGTTGATACTTGATTTGGCGGCATTGTGAGATGAAGCGGCCTGGACCGACATTACGCGTACGCTTACGCGAGACTGGTTTCACCGCTGCGTGCACTTGTTGCATAAAGGTGACTGGCGGGTGTCTGTCTCTCTCACTTTAGTTGAATCGGTTCAATGAAGAGGGTTCTTTTAGAAGATCAAAAAGCAATCACTACACCACGTTGTGGTTTTGCGTAGGTAAGAACGGTTCTTGCAAACCCGTAGCAGCCACGTAAAATTTGCAACAACAATTAGAGGACGTCTAACTTGTTTTTGCAGGGTATGTTGTGATGTGATATGGCCAATTACATGATGAGATATATGTGATGTATGAGATGATCATGTGTTGTATAGAATATCACGACTTGCATGTCGATGAATACGGCAACTGGCAGGAGCCATAGAGTTGTCTTTAATTATTGTATGACCTGCGTGTCAATCATTAAGCGCTATGTAATGCTTTACTTTATCGCTAAACGTTAGCTATAGTCGTGGAAGCAACAGTCGGCGCGACAACCTTATGGCGACACGTTGATGGAGATCAAGATGATGGAGATCATGGTGTCATGCCGGTGACGATGGAGATCATGCCGGTGCTTTGGAGATGGAGATCAAAAGCACGAGTTCATGGCCATATCATGTCACTTATGATTTGCATGTGATGTTAATCCTTTTATGCATCTTATTTTGCTTAGGACGACGGTAGCATTATAAGGTGATCCCTCACTTAAATTTCAAGATAAATTGTGTTCTCCCCAAGTGTGCACCGTTGCGAAAGTTCGTCGTTTCGAGACACGCCGTGATGATCGGGTGTGATAGACTCTACGTTCGCATACAACGGGTGTAAGCCATGTTACACGTGCGGAACACTCGGGTTAAACTTGACGAGCCTAGCATGTACAGACATGGCCTCGGAACACAAGAGACCGAAAGGTCGAACATGAGTCATATAGTAGATATGATCAACATGAAGATGTTCACCATTGAAACCACCTCAACTCACGTGATGATCGGACTTGAGTTGGTGGATTTGGATCATGTTACACTCGAATGATCGGAGGGATGTAAATTTGAGTGGGAGTTTTTTAAATATGATTAACTAAACTCATTATCTAAGAACAATAGTCTAAGTTGTCTTTGCTATATTTATGTTGTAGATCATGGCTCGCGCAGTAGCACCCCTGAATTTTAATGCGTTCCTAGAGAAAGCTAAGTTGAAAGATGATGGAAGTAACTTTGTGGACTGGGCCCGTAATCTAAGGATTATCCTTACGGCTTCCCAGAAGGCTTATGTCCTTGATGCACCGCTTGGTGATCCACCCGCTCCAGTTGAGTCTCTAGACGTTGTGAACGCCTGGCAGGCTCGTTCTGATGATTACTCAATAGTTCAATGTGCAATGTTGTATGGCTTAGAACCGGGACTTCAAAGACGTTTTGAACGTCATGGAGCATATGAGATGTTCCAGGAGTTGAAGTTTATCTTTCAGAAGAATGCCCGGATCGAGAGATATGAGATCTCCGATAAGTTCTATGCTTGCAAGATGGAGGAGAACGGGTCTATCAGTGATCACGTGCTCAGAATGTCTGGGTACTCCACCCGTCTGGCTGAGTTAGGGATGCCCCTTCCGCCAGAGGCTATCACTGACAGAGTTCTTCAATCATTGCCACCTAGCTACAAGAGCTTCGTGTTGAACTATAACATGCACGGGATGAACAAGTCAGTCGCCGAGCTGTTTGCGATGCTGAAAGCCGCTGAGTCTGAAATTCAGAAGGAGCATCAAGTGTTGATGGTCAATAAAACCACTAGTTTCAAGAAAAATGGCAAGGGTAAGAAGGGTAACTCCAAGCAGAGTGGCAAAGCAGTTGCTCCTCTCGTGAAGAAACCCAAGGCTGGACCCAAACCAGAAACTGTGTGTTTTCATTGCAAGGGAACTGGACACTGGAAGCGGAATTGCCCCAAGTATTTGGCTGACAAGAAGGCGGCCAACAACAAACAAGGTATATATGATATACATGTTATTGATGTGTACCTTACCAACTCTCGTTGTAGTGCCTGGGTATTTGATACCGGTGCGGTTGCTCATATTTGCAACTCAAAACAGGAACTGCGGAATAGACGGAGGCTGGCAAAGGACGAAGTGACGATGCGCGTGGGAAATGGTTCCAAGGTTGATGTGATCGCCGTCGGCACGCTCGCTCTTCGATTACCGTCGGGATTAGTGATGAACCTAAATAAGTGTTATTTGGTGCCTGCGTTAAGCATGAACATTATATCTTGATCTTGTTTATTGCGAGACGGTTACTCATTTAAATCAGAGAATAATGGTTGTTCTATTTATATGAGTAATATCTTTTATGGTCATGCACCCGATGTGAGGGGTTTATTCTTATTGAATCTCGATAGTAATGATACACATGTTCATAACATTGATGCCAAAAGATGTAGAATTGATAATGATAATACCACTTTCTTGTGGCACTGCCGTTTAGGTCATATTGGCGTAAAACGCATGAGGAAGCTCCATGCTGATGGACTTTTGGAGTCACTTGATTTTGAATCACTTGACACATGTGAGCCATGCCTCATGGGCAAGATGACTAAAACGCCGTTCTCTGGAACAATGGAACGGGCAAGTGACTTATTGGAAATCATACATACTGATGTGTGCGGTCCGATGAGTATTGAGGCGCGCGGTGGTTATCGTTACTTTCTTACCTTCACTGATGACTTAAGTAGATATGGGTATATTTACTTAATGAAACATAAGTCTGAAACATTTGAAAAGTTCAAACAATTTCAGAGTGAAGTTGAGAATCATCGTAACAAGAAGATTAAATTCCTACGATCTGATCGAGGAGGAGAATATCTGAGTTATGAGTTTGGCAGTCACTTAAGACAGTGTGGAATTGTTTCACAATTGACACCGCCTGGAACACCACAGCATAATGGTGTGTCCGAACGTCGTAATCGAACCTTATTGGATATGGTGCGATCTATGATGTCTCTTGCCGATTTGCCACTATCGTTTTGGGGTTATGCATTAGAGACAGCTGCATTCACTTTAAATAGGGCACCATCGAAATCCGTTGAGACAACGCCATATGAACTTTGGTTTGACAAGAAGCCAAAGCTGTCGTTTCTTAAAGTTTGGGGATGTGATGCTTATGTCAAAAAGCTTCAGCCTGAAAAGCTGGAACCCAAAGCGGAGAAATGCGTCTTCATAGGATACCCAAAAGAGACAGTTGGGTATACCTTCTACCTCAGATCCGAAGGCAAAGTGTTTGTCGCTGAAAACGGAACATTTCTTGAGAAAGAGTTTCTCTCGAAAGAATTGAGTGGGAGGAAGATAGAACTTGATGAGGTTGTTGAACCTTTACTTCAACCTGAGAGTAGCGCAGCGCAGAAAGTTGTTTCTGTGGAGCCTACATTAGCTGAAGAGGAAGTTAATGATGATGATCATGAAGCTTTGGATCAAGTTGCTATCGAACCTCGTAGGTCGACAAGGACGCGTACTGCTCCTGAGTGGTACGGCAACCCTGTCTTAGAGGTCATGTTGTTAAACAACGATGAACCTACGAGCTATGGAGAAGCGATGATGGGCCCGGATTCCGAGAAGTGGTTAGAGGCCATGAAATCCGAGATGGGATCCATGTATGAAAACAAAGTATGGACTTTGGAAGTATTACCTGAAGGGCGTAAGGCCATTCAGAACAAATGGATCTTTAAGAGGAAGACGGACGCGGACGGTAATGTCACCGTCTATAAAGCTCGACTTGTGGCAAAGGGTTTTTCACAAGTTCAAGGAGTTGACTACGATGAGACCTTCTCACCCGTAGCGATGCTTAAGTCCGTCAGAATCATGTTAGCAATAGCTGCCTTTTTCGATTATGAAATTTGGCAGATGGATGTCAAAACAGCGTTCCTTAACGGTTACCTTAAGGAAGAGTTGTATATGATGCAACCAGAAGGTTTTGTCGATCCAAAGAATGCTGACAAAGTTTGCAAACTCCAGCGATCCATTTATGGACTGGTGCAAGCATCTCGGAGTTGGAATCTTCGTTTTGATAAAGTGATCAAAGCGTTCGAGTTTATACAAGTTTACGGAGAAGCTTGTATTTACAAGAAAGTGAGTGGGAGCTCTATAGCGTTTCTAATATTATATGTGGATGACATATTGCTGATTGGAAACAATATAGAAATGCTGGAAAGCGTGAAGGAATATTTGAACAAGAGTTTTTCAATGAAGGACCTAGGAGAAGCTGCTTTCATATTAGGCATCAAGATCTATAGAGATAGATCGAGACGCTTAATAGGACTTTCACAAAGCACATACCTTGACAAAGTTTTGAAGAAGTTCAAAATGGATCAGTCCAAGAAGGGGTTCTTGCCTGTTTTGCAAGGTGTGAAGTTGAGTAAGACTCAATGCCCAGTGACTGCAGAAGATAGAGAAAAGATGAGTGTCATCCCCTATGCTTCGGCCATAGGCTCTATCATGTATGCAATGCTGTGCACAAGACCCGATGTCAGCCTTGCCATAAGTATGGTCGGAAGGTTTCAAAGTGATCCAGGAATGGAACACTGGACGGCGGTCAAGAATATCCTGAAGTGCCTGAAAAGGACTAAGGACATGTTTCTCGTTTATGGAGGTGATCAAGAGCTCGTCGTAAAGGGTTACGTCGATGCAAGCTTTGACACTGATCCGGATGACTCTAAGTCGCAAACCGGATACGTATTTATTCTTAATGGGGGTGCGGTTAGCTGGTGCAGTTCCAAGCAAAGCGTGGTAGCTGATTCTACATGCGAAGCGGAGTACATCGCTGCCTCGGAGGCGGCGAAGGAAGGTGTCTGGATGAAGGAGTTCATGACAGATCTTGGAGTAGTGCCTAGTGCGCTTAACCCAATGACTCTGTTTTGTGATAATACTGGTGCCATTGCTCTAGCCAAGGAACCAAGATTTCACAAGAGGACCAGACACATAAAGCGACGTTTCAATTCCATCCGCGATTACATCAAGGAGGACGACATAAATATTTGCAAAGTACACACGGATCTAAATGTTGCAGATCCGATGACTAAACCTCTTCCAAGGGCTAAACATGAACAACACCAGAACTGCATGGGTGTTCGATTCATTACAATGTAAATCACATAGTGATGTGAACTAGATTATTGACTCTAGTGCAAGTGGGAGACTGTTGGAAATATGCCCTAGAGGCAATAATAAATTGGTTATTATTATATTTCCTTGTTCATGATAATCGTTTATTATCCATGCTATAATTGTATTGATTGGAAACTCAAATACATGTGTGGGTACATAGACAACACTGTGTCCCTAGTAAGCCTCTAGTTGACTAGCTTGTTGATCAAAGATGGTTAAGGTTTCCTAGCCATGGACATGAGATGTCATTTGATGACGGGATCACATCATTAGGAGAATGATGTGATGGACAAGACCCAAACTGTAAACGTAGCATTTGATCGTGTCAGTTTATTGCTATTGTTTTCTGCATGTCAAGTATCTGTTCCTTTGACCATGAGATCATGCAACTCACTAACACCGGAGGAATACCTTGTGTGTATCAAACGTCGCAACGTAACTGGGTGACTATAAAGGTGCTCTACAGGTATCTCCGAGGGTGTCTGTTGGGTTGGCATGGATCAAGACTGGGATTTGTTACTCCGTATGACGGAGAGGTATCTCAGGGCCCACTCGGTCATACAACATCACAATGAGCCTTGCAAGCAATGTGACTAAAGTGTTAGCCACGAGATCTTGTATTACGGAACGAGTAAAGAGACTTGCCGGTAACGAGATTGAACTAGGTATAGTGATACCGACGATCGAATCTCGGGCAAGTAACATACCGAAGAACAAAGGGAACAGCATACGGGATTAACTGAATCCTTGACATAGAGGTTCGACCGATAAAGATCTTCGTAGAATATGTAGGAGCCAATATGGGCATCCAGGTCCCGCTATTGGTTATTGGCCGTAGAGGTGTCTCGGTCATGTCTACATAGTTCTCGAACCCGCAGGGTCTACACACTTAACGTTTGGTGACGATTAGTATAATTGAGTTATTATGTTGGTGACCGAAAGTTGTTCGGAGTCCCGGATAAGATCCCGGACATGACGAGGATCTCCGGAATAGTCCGGAGGTAAAGATTGATATATGTGATAATAGTGTTTTGATCTCCGAAAGAGTTCCGGAGTTCACCGGAATGGGTTCCGGATGTTTACCGAAGTGTTCGGGTGCAGCAACACTTTATATGAGCCAAAGGGATAAAGCCCACAAGGTATTGGAAAGTGCAAAAGTAGTTTTGCTGCCGCGTAAGCGGTACTACCGCTTGGTGAAGCGGTACTACCGCCGGAGCGGTACTACCGCTTGTGTGAAGCGGTACTACCGCCCGAGCGGTACTACCGCTTGTGTGAAGCGGTACTACCGCTTGTGCGCGGCTGTGCACGGTTCGGCAGGGATCCGAGTTGGACTCTTTCCCTGCGGGCCAAACCGACCTTGTGCGGGCAAAACCGACCCGGAGGAGGCTTTTACTCCAAGTTTAGACCCCAAGGCTCAACATATAAATAGAGGGGCAGGGCTAGCACACGGGACACATCAGGATTTCCCAAGCCGTGTGCCGGCAACCCTAGCCCTCTAGTTCCTCCGTCATAATCTCCGTAGTGCTTGGCGAAGCCCTGCAGAGATTGTTCCTCACCACCATCACCACGCCGTCGTGCTGCTGGAACTCAACCACTACTTCACCATCGCTCGCTGGATCGAGGAGGTGAAGGCGTCATCAAGCCGTACGTGTGTTGAACGCGGAGGTGCCGTCCGTTCGGCACTAGATCGGAAGGATCGTGATTGGATCGCGGGACGCTCGGCGATTTGGATCGCGAAGACGTTCGACTACATCAACCGCGTTTATTAACGCTTCCGCTTAGCGATCTACAAGGGTATGTAGATTCACTCTCCCTCTCGTAGATGCTCATCACCATGGATAGATCTTGTGTGTGCGTAGGAAAATTTTTGTTTCCCATGCAACGTTCCCCAACATAAAGTTCTCGAAGCGACCAATTCCTCTCCTTCTTGGTGACGTGAGTAGCATATATCATGTTGACGTCCTCGACTTCGGGAGGGAACTATTTATGGCAGCCATTACTCGGCCCGGACTGGTCATGGTCCTCGGTGGGAGCTTGGCTCTTGCCCTTACCCTCGGCTGCTATCTTGTCGGCTTGCTTGATCACCCAGCAATTCTGGTGAGAATGAGTAGCATGTTTGTTCGGATTGCCATAGATAGTGCATGGTTTGTCCAGTATTTTGTCCAACGTTGATGGGCCGTCTCTATTCCCTTGAAAGGATTTCCTCTTGCTGCCACTACGTTGGTTGCTGAATCCAGTATTAACTGCCACCTCCTTGGCGTCGCTGCTATTTCCTCTATTGCGACGCTTGTTGTTCTTATTGCGCCGTGATTTTTCATTTCCATCACGTGCCTCGGAGGTGCCTGGGTCGCCATTATGATTGCTTCTATGAGCCAGCCAGCTGTCCTCACCTGCCCAAAATCGAGACATCAATTGTGTGAGGGTTGCCATCGACCGAGGCTTTTCCTGTCTGAGCTCTCTAGTGAGCCATTCATCGTGGATATTGTGCTTAAAGGCAGCTATTGGCTCCACGTCAGGACAATCTACTATTTGATTTTTCTTGGTCAAGAACCGATTCCAGAATTTTTTGGCTGATTCCCCTAGTTGTTGTATAATGTGACCGAGGTCGTCGGCATCCAGGGGTCAGACATAAGTGCCCTGAAAATTTGCTCGGAAGGCATCTTCAAGGTCCTCCCAGTTACCTAATGAGTTCTCGGGCAAGCTGTTGAGCCAATGCCGCGCCGATCCTTTGAGCTTTAATGGTAAGTATTTAATGGCATGGAGGTCATCACCTTGGGCCATGTGGATGTGCATGAGGAAATCATCAATCCATACAGCGGGGTCTGTGGTTCCGTCATATTGTTCAATGTTGATGTGTTTAAACCCTTCTGGGAACGGGGTGAGCAGCTCCTCAGACCAGAGCTGTGGCATGCCGGACATCCGATGTCATTATTGTCCGGTCGAGTGTATAATCACGAGCGTCGCCATTTTTGGCTAACCAAGCCAGGTATCCCGCCTATCGAGCAGGTGGGTGCTTCTTGGATCCGTAAATGGATCATGATGTGGCAGCTGGTATTGACGCCAATCTCTTCTGCAGATCATAAGGTTTCAAAGGCGAAAGTGGATCCTTGCCGTAAGAGTGAGGTATTTCGGGGGGTTAGGGTATCCACCTGCTGGTCTATCTCGGCCCCGAGGTGGACGGTAAGGGTTCTCCGCCCACTCGCGCTTTGACAGCAAACTACCGTCAACCTCCTCATCGAACTTCGGAAGCAGCTTTCTTTGCGGATAATACTTATCATTCCCTGCGAATCTACCCTCGATTTCTTGTTCGGCGCCAAGGACCTCGGTCCATTTATCGTCTAGCCTGTCTTGTTCGTCCTGAAGCTTCTGGGACTTCTACTTTATGCTCCTGGCCATACTAATCAGCCGTCGGCGAAAGGCCTGGAGCCGAGGATCCTCAAGGGGTTCCTCGGGGATGTCAAATTCATCGGGTCTGAGGCTTAATTCTTCCTCAGACTCTGGGTAGTAGTCGTCGTCCTCATCATTCCCGTTTAGCGTGGCGCCATCGATATGACCATCATCGGCGCAATCGCCTGTGTTCTAGTCCTCGGCACCATCCGAGGTAGCGCCGTTGTCCATAGCGCCACCGTTATCGGTGGCGTCGTTACTGGTGTCCCTGTTGCATGTGTTTTCACCATGGCGCCTTCTACGTCGGCGCTTGGGTGGCTCTTTATCTCCTTCTTCCTCCCCCTTAGGGGTGTCCACAATGTATACATCGTAGGTGGCGGTAGCCACCCACTTGTTAATATTGAAAGTGGCTAGGGGTGATGCGGTGTAGGACATGTCGTCGGCATCTTCATCCATGTCGACGGCCTCATCGGAGGCGTAGTCTTGTATGTTAGTTAAATCTTCGACTGTAGCGACTAGGTGGGGTGGCGGGTGCGGTGAAAATTTCCACACTTCACGACTTGTTCTCAATCCGATCGTAGACCGAGGTCTGATCGTCCGATATTCCAAGGCCCTGAATCCGATCTAACATCTCGTTCAAGAGCATGAGGTTGGCCTTGCCCATCTCTTGACAGTAGGCAGGGCTTACCTGAAGTTTGTCCAAGGTGCCACCTGATGTGTCCTCAGGATTTTTGCTGGTTGGGCTTGATGCTTGATCCAGCAGTCCGGTGTTTGGATCCAAGCTCAAAGCCGGCTCCGAGATACAGATTGATCCACGGCCCTGCTCCGAGATTGAATCCGGTGCAGGGAAGGTCGTGATTGAGGGATTTTCGGGCTGGTCTGACACCCAATCTAAAAAAGCAAGATCGCCACGGGAGTCCGTGGCATACTCCAGATTTTCAAACCTAATGATCTGGCCTAGAGAGAAGTTCTTGATCTGGCCGAGGTGACCAGTCGAGTCGGTGTGCAGCACGATGATACCGAAGGCGAAGAGCTGGTCGGTGACAAAGATCTGCCCATAGCCGATGCCGTCGTTGATCCGAAGATGCGCCATCGAACCTCTGCGACCATGCAGCGGGACCTGCATGGGCCACCAATGTCGGTGCTAAAACCGGCGGATCTCAGATAGGGGGTCCCGAGCTGGTGATCTTGATACGATGATAATAGGAAGTAACAGGGACACAGTTTTACCAAGGTTTGGGCCGTCTCAAAAAGGTAAAACCCTACGTCCTGCTTGTATTGTATTAATCGTAGATGGGCTACAAAGTACATGGTGATCTACCTCGAGATCGTATGAGCGAGTTCTAACTTCTCTAAAACCTTGCCTCTACGGACTAAACTCCGCTGTTTATATAGACACCGGGGGTATCTAGGGTTACAAGTAAGTCGGCTACAACTAGGGATAACATGCCGATTATTTGAATATGCCTTGAAGTGTACGCCAAGTCTTCGGAGGATTCCATCTTGAATACGCCGAGGGCCATGGCTTGCGTGGCCCAATCTTCAGCTGTTGGTGGGTCCTCGGTCCGGCCCATGAATGGCGGGCCGACGTGGTGTGCACCCCCTAATCCAGGACAGCGTCAACGGGGAGATGTCTCTACTCGTGATCCTAAATATGTGAGGAAGCAAGGAACTGGTGATGGGAATGCTGCTGCTAGTTCTGCACTTAATAAACTTACAGAGTTAACTGTGAGCAACACGTTTGAAAAGGTGGCGAGGAAAAGAGGGGCAGTCAAGGAGCAACCTCTGAGGAAAATTTTACTTTTACTCATTACCTCCGGTGAGGGGATTATGGAAACAGTGATATGTCCTGAGGACAAAATTTTTGCAGGCCCTAGTGTGGATGATTCTGATCTGAATTCACAAGAGCAGAAGAGGCATAAGAGAGATGACAATACAGAACTAATGGATGATGATACAAGACAGAAGAGAGATGACGGTACAGAGATTATGGACGATGATACTTCAGGATCAACGGCCCCTTTCGAGGGGGACCACCGCTCGCAATGAAACTCATAAGTTGGAATTGTCAAGGGCTGGGATCACCCTCGGCAATTCGCTCGCTGCTTAAGCTTGTTAGGCTGCATGGTCCTGACGTACTCTTCTTGTCCGAGACTCGTCTTGATGGCTCGGGTGGGGAGAGGCTACGTGTGAAGTTGGGGTTTGACAATATGTATATTTCCCCAACTAATGGAAGGAGTGGTGGTCTACTTATGTTCAGTAAGCAGTATGTAAGTCTGAGTCTAAGATTTGCACATCCAAACTTTATTGATGTAGTAGTTAAGGGAGCTGAACCAAGTAAGGATTGGAGGATTACAGGAGTGTATGGTGAGTCCGTGTGGAGGCATAAACACCGAACATGGCAACGATTGTGTGATCTCCATGGGCAAGTCAATGTGCCATGGATTGTCATTGGGGATCTGAACAAGATTTTATATTCTACAGAGAAGGAAGGTGGAGCAATGAGACCACTGAAATATATGCAAGCTTTCAGGGATTGTTTGACGGATTGTCAACTAGACGATCTGGGGTACATTGGTAACATGTTTACATGGCAGAGAGGTGGCGTTCGGGAACGTTTGGATAGGGCTCTGGAAATTTGGAGTGGACTTCTATGTTCCCAGATGCTGGTATACATAATCTCACTATGGCCGGTTCAGACCATCAGCCTATAATGATGGACACATTAACCTACTCAACTATACAGAGTGGTAGGGGTCGTAAGAGATTCGAGGGAAGGTGGTTTAAGAAAGAAAAGTTTTGAGAGGTGGTGCAGGCGGCATGGGATCATGCACCGCCGGCCGCTCCGGTGATGTCTAAGCTGGTGGAGCTTCACAGTGAGTTACACGAATGGGACAGAGAAGTGTTGAAAGCACTACTGAAAAAAGTAAAGGACCTAACTAGGGAGCTAGACCGGGTGTTGGCAGGCCTGATGGGTGATGACTCGGTTCAGTGGCAGAAAGAAATAACTAAATAAATTGAGAACGCGCTTGAACAGGAGGAGATTCAGTACATGCAGAGAAGCACAAGCAATTGGCTGAAGCATGGTGACAGGAACACTGCTTTCCTTCAGAATTTTGCACGGCCAAGAAAAAAGAAAAACTGTATTCTCAAGTTGAAGGACAATGCTGGCGTATGGAGGGAAACAAAGAACGAGTTAAAGGGGTTAATTTCGCCGTACTTCTCAGGTCTGTTTACATCCGAGGTGCTGGGTACGGATGCAAGTTTGATTGAACGTGTGAAGCCTCGAGTTACAGATGCGATGAATCAATCCTTAATGAGGCTGTATACAGTGGATGAGATTAAAAATGCCATGTTTAGCATTGGTGATTATAAAGCGCCTGGTACGGATGGTCTCCACGCAGTGTTCTACAAATTTTTTTGGGATGTTGTTGGTGATCAAATCACGGATGAGGTATTGACAGCTTTAAATTCAAGGGTGATCCCTAAGGGATGGAATGACACAGCGGTAATTTTAATCCCGAAGGTGTATGGACCGAAAAGCATCACTCAATTCCGGCCAATAAGTCTTTGTAACGTGATTTACAATGTAATTGCTAAAGTGCTTTCAAATAGGTTAAACGGATTGCTTCCTGATATTATCTCCATGACCCAGAGCGCTTTTGTGCCGGGGCGACTTATTACTGACAATGTGTTAGTTGCTTATGCGTGTTTCCATGCAATCAAGAACCGTCGACAGGGAAATAATGGGTTATGTGCAGTAAAGCTTGATATGCATAAGGCGTACGACCGAATTGAGTGAGGTTTCCTGCGAGATATGATGGTTAAGCTTGGGTTTGATGATTCATGGGTGCAGATGATTTTGGCATGTGTAACCAGTGTTAATTACATGGTCTGGTTTAATTCTAAGGAGACGGAGGTTTTTACACCTACCAGGGGCCTATGGCAGGGGGATCCATTGTCCCCCTATTTGTTTTTTATCTGTGCTGAAGGACTCTCCAGTCTGTTAGCGCATGAGGAGGAGATCGGTGGTATCCAAGGGATTAGAGTGTGTCGCGGGGCACCATCAGTTTCACACCTTCTTTTTGCTGATGATTCTCTGAGCTTGATGAGAGCGGATGCGTCGAACGCCACATCACTTCGGAGTGCACTTGACATGTATTGTGCGAGTTCTGGTCAGTTGGTAAGTGATGCCAAATCCAGTATATTTTTCAGTCCAAATACTAGAGTGGAGGTAAGGGTGGAAGTATGTAATCAACTTAACATTGTGGTTGAGGCCATGACAGATAAGTATCTTGAATTACCCTCCCATGTGGGGGTTGACCACAGTGATTGTTTTCAGCATCTGGTTGATAAAGTTTGGGCTCTTATTGATGGGTGGAATGCGAGGATGCTATCAGTGGGAGGGAAAGAAGTACTATTAAAATCTGTTGCACGATCGATCCCGGTATACGCAATGTTAGTTTTCAGTTTGCCAAAGAATATATGTAAGAGTATTTGTGATGCAATTGCTAGGTACTGGCGGGGTGGCTCGCAGAATCAAAGGAAATTGCATTAGAAAGCTTGGTGGAAGATGTGTATCCCGAAAAAGGAGGGAGGAATGGGATTCCGTGATTTACACTGTTTTAATCAAGCAATGTTGGCTAAGCAGTGTTGGAGACTTCTATGTGAACCTGACTCATTATGTGCTCAGGTACTTCGAGCAAAACATTACCCGGATGGAGACCTTTTTAAAGCTGAGCTCAAAAAAGGTGCCTCGTTTACATGGCGCAGTATCATGTCAGGATTAAAGACTTTGAGGAGGGGTGCAGTTTGGAGACTAGGTAATGGGGCAAACATTAAAATTTGGTCGGATCTTTGGATTCCAACTGCCCATGATAGGCGTGTTTTGACTCCCCGTGGGCATTGTCTTCTTGAGACTGTGCAGGATCTTATTGACCCTCAAACAGGCGAGTGGGATGTGCAACTGATACATGATAATTTTTGGCCTATTGATGCTAACAGGATTTTACAAATTCCGCTTCCATCTCAAGATCAACCGGATTTCATAACTTGGCAACTATGTAATTCCAGGAGTTTTACTGTTCGATCAGCATACCATGCAGAATGGAAAGCGGAGTACCGGACTAGGGCGGGTATTGTTACAGGTATGGGAAGAAGTAACTCACATCTGGTATGGAAGTTACTTTGGGATTTGAGAATTCCTCCCAAGGTGCATATTTTTATTTGGAGAGCTCTACACGGAATTATTCCATGTTATTCTACATTGGCGAACAAGCATATTAAGACTCCGGTTACTTGTCCAGTGTGCAAGGTGGATCCTGAAGACCTCAAACATATGTTGTTCATTTGTCAGAGAGCAAAGGAGGTTTCGAAGGAACTTGGTCTTGAGGCGAGTGTGGCATCAGTGGCGGCACAGTACAGATCAGGTTCTTTAATACTTGATGAGATTATATGTTAGAATCTTCCAGGTGGTGTTCCATTCCTAGGTGAAAATGCAGTGGAACTGGCAATGGTTGCGTGTTGGTATATTTGGTGGGAAAGACGTCAGGTATCTCATGATGAAAATATTGGTACGCCAGCACGATCGGATTTACAAATCGGAGGCATTGTGGCAAACTGGGTAGCAGATAAGAAGCTTACACCACCTCGACAGGCTAGCTGGTCCAGGCCGGCGATAGGCTGCATAAAACTTAATGTCGATCTTCTTACCATGCGGACTCAAGTGCAGGTGCATGTGGTGCAATCTTACATGACTCGATGGATTTTTTTTTTGCGAATAGGCCAAAGCCATATATTAAGATCAACCAACCCTTATAGGACCATCCTTGAATAAAAAATTACGCATAAGTCCCTAGGAAAAAACGACGCCATCTTCCTCCTACACTCGCCGGTGGCGCGCCATGAGCGAAGCTCAATGCTGCCTCTGGACCCCCAAACCACGTCGGAGCCAGGAAAACGTTGTTGACGCGGCAGCCGGGAAGTCGCCGGTCGGAGCCAGAAGACGCCGGCGACAGTGATCTGAGAAACAGATCGCTGTCCCGTAGAAGAAAGCAACGAAGAGGGCTGGAAGACCACCCCAGATCTGGCCAGACAGGTCCAGGGAGACCTGACCTCACTAACACCATGACGAAGCCGAAGCTGGCCAAACCTCGCCGATCGGGGAAGACACCAACGAACCAAGACACGTAGACAACCTGCAAAACACGAAGACATAACTAGATCCACCACTCCAAGAGAGCGAGGACCAGACGATTCCCCACCCTCCTCAACATCACCGACGAGACCGTCACCGATGAGGTGGACGAGGAGTAGGGAAAATTTTATTTTTGCTCCGCACAGCGCCGCCATCGCCACCATAGCTTGCTGCTGGTTGATTGGACCCTACTTTACAGACCAATCTGTGACGCCGAGCCCAGGTCCAAGGTCCCCACCCCCGCCTGCCGCTGGAGCAGCAAGTAGAGGAGGCGGGGACCCGTCAATCACTAGCAGGAGGTGAGGAGATGGGGGGGGGGGGGGGGGGGGGGGGGGGAAGGAGGAGGATGCAGAATTAGAAGATGGTAGTGCAGCGATGGAATTTAAACAGCACGCTCTTGACGCTGCCATAATGGAGGCTTTTGCATTGTTATTGGGTCTACGACTAGCAGAAGAGCTTGGGATTTTTTTCGATTTCTATTGAGAGTGATTCTATGGAGATTGTTCAAGCTATCCAGAATCCGTCTGACTACCGAGCGTCATGATCGGTTATTACTGATGATTGTCGAAAGTTGGTGAGTTCTTTCGGCAAGGCGACTATAAATCATTGTGTCGAGAGGTGAATGAATGTGTTCATGCTATTGGACGTTCTAGTTTTATGGGGCAGGAATCAGCGGTGTGGCTTGATAAACCTCCTGATTTCCTGGTTCCTCTTATTGTGAAAGACATGATTATTAATTAAATAAAGTTGCCGACATTAAAAAAAAAACACATGCCGCCTCAAAAATTTCCAAGCAGCCCCAAAAAAACCAAAATTCTGAGGGAAAAAAACTATATATAGAAAATAGGTTCTTTGGTATACTTATATGTTAGGAAATTAACCCAAAAAACTCAGCTGGTCCGACGGTCACACAATCACTGCTAGCAAATAGAGTAATTTAGAGCGCGTTCAAACAACTTCAAGTACAAATGCTACCAGGCTTGCGTGTTGGTATATTTGGTGGGAAAGACGTCAGGTATCTCACGATGAAAACATTGGTACGCCAGCTCGATCGGCTTTACAAATCAGAGGCATTGTGGCAAACTGGGTAGCAGATAAGAAGCTTACACCACCTCGATAGGCTAGCTGGTCCAGGCCGGCGATAGGCTGCATAAAACTTAATGTCGATGCTTCTTACCATGCGGACTCAGGTGCAGGTGCATGTGGTGCAATCATACGTGACTCTAAGGGGGGATTTGTGGCTGCAGCGATGGAATTTAAACAACACGCTCTTGACGCTGCCACAATGAAGGCTTTTGCATTGTTATTGGGTCTACGACTAGCAGAAGAGCTTGGGATTTTTTTCGATTTCTATTGAGAGCGATTCTATGGAGATTGTTCAAGCTATCCAGATTCCGTCTGACTACCGGGCGTCATGATCGGTTATTACTGATGATTGTCGAAAGTTGGTGAGTTCTTTCGGCAAGTCGACAATAAATCATTGTGTGCGAGAGGTGAATGAATGTGCTCATGCTATTGGATGTTCTAGTTTTATGGGGCAGGAATCAGGGGTGTGGCTTGATAAACCCCCTGATTTCCTGGTTCCTCTTATTGTAAAAGACATGATTATTAATTAAGTAAAGTTGCCGAAGTTCAAAAAAAAAAAACACATGCTGCCTCAAAAATTTCTAAGTAGCCCAAAAAAAATCAAAATTCTGAGGAAAAAAAAACTATATATAGAAAATAGGTTCTTTGGTATACTTATATGTTAGGAAATTAACCCAAAAAACTCAGCTGGTCCGAATGGTCACACAATCACTGCTAGCAAATAGAGTAATTTAGAGCGCGTTCAAACAACTTCAAGTACAAATGCTACTTCAAGTACTAAAACGTGTCTCGTGTCTAGATACATCTGTATCTAGACAAATTTAAGACAAGTAATATGATTTGGAGGGAGTAATAAACGGGAAGCCCGTGAGAATACAACTCAAATTACCAATGCTACATGTTTTGGACATGGTTCAACGGTATCACTACTAGGGAAAAGCCTAGTAATGACGCAGGGTAAAAGGCTAGCAGTAGCGCGGGTGGCCGCGCTACTACTAGCGCGCTACAGCTAACTACTAGCGCGCTACAACCTAGGGAGAGAGGGGGGAAAGGGACGGGAGAGATAGGAGGGATTCAGGAGAGGAGATGGGGATTTCAGGGCTGTTAGAAAACCCTGTACTTAGTAGCAGCGCGGGGTTTATATCGCGCTACTAATATGGCCTGTCCTGGGGGCATGGTGGGGACTACTTAGTAGCAGCGCGGGGTTTATACCCCGCGCTACTACTAATTAGCAGCAGTGCGGGGTTTATACCCAGCGCTACTACTATCAACTTAGTAGCAGCGCGGGGCTTATATCCCACGCCACTACTAAGTGGTTACCTATAGAGGTTTTTCTAGTAGTGTATTGCACAAGGAGAAACAATCAATGAAAGTATGAGGTCCCGGATACCCGACGCCACTACTATCAACTTAATAACAGCGCGGGGTTTAGCGGGATTTATACCCCGCGCTAATCCCGCGCTATTATTAATTAGCAGTAGCGCGGGGTTTATACCCCGCGCTATTACTATCAACTTAGTAGCAGCGCGGGGTTTATAGGCCGCGCTGCTACTAATTAGCAGCAGCGCGGGGTTTATAGCCCGCGACCTATAGGAGTTTTTCTAGTAATGTATTGCACAAGGAGAAACAATCAATGAGAGTATGAGGCCCCGGCACTACTTTATGAGGCCACGGCACGGGGCTGTCCAGGTTGTAATGGGCAGATTTCGTGCTTTTTTTTGGGAGATGGTAGGCCTCTATTTCCTCATCATGGACTCTCTCTTTGAGATCGAAGCTCAAGTGTATGGTGTCACCACCTATGGAGGGAAACTGTCCGTAGAAACCGAAAGAGAGCAATACATACCGATGAACAATGCTCGCCCGCCCAAGCTCTTGACCGGGAATAAAGTCCCGGTGTCCAAATCCACCTTATAAACGTCGTACGTCCTCCTCCTTGATCTATTCCTGAGGTACCGAATCGTGCGGTGCACCAGCATCAGCTCCCCGTTGTTGTTCACCAGGTGTGCACTATCCATCCTCATCGCCGAGATTGGCTCTCGCAGTCTGGCAGCCACCTCCATGCGCGGTGGCTGATCTGCACTTGTCTCTAGCAGCATGACGCCATTTTCTGTCGTGCAATAGAAGCGGCCTGCAAACATCAACGGTGCTGTGTGTACCGAAATCTTGTACCGGACCATTGTCCAGCGCTCGTCGCCAGGCTTGGCGATGCCTACAATGCATAGCGAGTCGAAACAGAGCACGACTGAGGAATCATCTGCGGCAATGCCGGAGCCCCACGCTTTGGGAGGAGCGTTACCGCTGGAAAGGAGGTCGGAGTGCTGCTCTGGAGGCAGCAGCGTGGTTAATGGCGGGAGATCGGTGAGCTGCTGGCGCGTCAGCGGGTTGAGTACGCGGATGTGAGTGCGCCTGTGGAGCAAGTGTTGGCGCTGACTCTCGCTGCTCCCTTCTTCTTTTTCCTCTTCTTTTTCCTCTAGACTGCCTCGCACAACTCTCACTTCTTCTCTCATGAATACACATCATGGAAAAACTCAAGAACACATCCATGCACGCATATAGCAGGGAAGGAAGCCAACTAGCTTTGCCCAGAGGCTCTCCTCCTTGGTCACACAAGTGCTACATCTTTTCTGTTCAGCCCTGACGGTTTTAACTTTTCTCACTAACTCCAGTAATATTTATAGACAGGAGGCTAGCCTCACGCACACAACCCAGCCTCCACACTCGGGCCACTAAACCCACTAACCCATGCACACGCACAAAGCTAGCTAACCAACTACTTGCGTGCAGCCAGTTTGTTTCCTTGATTCACTCCAACGTCCGAAGACTAGGACTACACCTATCATGCAGCTAACTAACTGACCCATAAACGCGCGCGTGCACACACACGTCCCAAACGCACCCGACCCTCATGCACGCTCGACCTGGAACGCACCAAGGTCGGGATTATCCCAACAAAGCCCCCCTAATCACAACGTGGTGCGTTCGCCATTATAAAAGCTTTGTCATCGCGATCGCTGCTGCCACGTCCGCCGTTCTCGCCGCAGCTCGTGCTTGCGCGCGAACTCCTTGCCGCCGCGCTCGAACGCCGGCGCAGCTGCCGCAGTCTTCTTCATTGCTGCTGCCGCCGCTACGGCCATTTTCTCCAAGCCACCAAGCCACGCCACGCCGATGGGCCGCTCCCCCCGCGGCGATGAGCGACGCCATCTAGCCGCGCTCTCGACACAGCTTCACTCCGGACGACACACATCCCAGGCGCACGAACGCCTTCTCCTCTAGGCGACACACCCCTCGGCGCACATACGCCTCTTCTTCTCGGGGCGCACATATGCCTCCGCGCAAGACCGACACACGGTCCAGACGCCTCTTTTCTGGGCGCCCCACGCCCGCCGCGCACAAACGCCTTTGCGACGACGATCACCACGTCATCATCATCTTGCGGCCTCGCACCGCAACCAGCCGTCAGCAACATCGCGCCGCCGCCGACGTCCACCTTGCGCCGTCGACCTCCACCGCACATGGAGTCCGCCGTGGCGCCGTTACCGCCTCGGATCGACAGGGCTCATGCCAATTGTTGGCGCTGACTCTCGCTGCTCCCTTCCTCTTCCTCTAGACTGCCTTGCACAACTCTCACTTCTCTCATGAATACATACCATGGAGAAACACAAGAACACACCCACGCATGCATATACCAGGGAAGGAAGCCAACTAGCTTTGCCAAGAGGCTTTTCTCCTTGGTCACACAAGTGCTACATCTTTTCTCTTCAGCCTTCACGGCTTCAACTTTTCTCACTAACTCGAGCAATATTTATACACAGGAGGCTAGCCTCACGCACACAACCCAGCCTTCACACTCGGGCCACTAAACCCACTAACCCATGCACACGCACAAAGCTAGCTAACCAACTACTTGCATGCAGCCAGTTTGTTTCCTTGATTCACTCCAACGTCCGAAGACTAGGACTACACCTGTCATGCAGCTAACTAACTAACTGACCCATAAACACACACACACACACGACACAAACGCACCCGACGCTCATGCACGCTCGACCTGGAACGCACCAAAGGTCGGGATTATCCCAACAGCAAGATGATGAGACCCTCGGGGGTGAGCCAGAGCACGTCATGGTCGCGGAGCTCCAAGAGTTCCATTTCTATGCACTCGCCAGTGGAGACATTGAGGAAGCGGCGGCCGTAGGGAGAGGCGAGTTTCTCCCGGAGCATGACCCACCGCCTGGGGTGGAACCGGCGGTCCAGAGCGCCGTGCCCGCGCGGGTCAGTGCAGCACCGCCGCCACGGGCCGGGCGGCACACGGCGCGGAAGCGGATGTAGTCGGCCACATCGTTGGCGAGGACGCGCTCCGCGATGAGCCCCGCCGGGCCGTCCGCGAGATTCGCCCAGTCCCCTTCCCAAGAGGGGTTGTACGTGCGCCCATGTTTGCTATTGTAAAACGATGTACGTGCGCGCTTGGACCCGCCAGAGAGGTTCGTCGTATGGGCGGCGGTGGAGCAGACATTCAGATGACTCGGCAAGGGGATCTTTAGAGAGGAGGACGAGGAGGAGGGGCGTAGTTGTTGATGGTCGACGGTGCCCGCCGATCGCCGCCGCCTGGGCATCCTCCTAGAGGCGGCCGCCCCACGCTCCGCCATCCGAGCACGCGACGCCGAAGGTGAGGATGGGATGGGATGGGAACTCGATTCGCTCTGGGCCTCATTGCGGAGGTGGCGTGTTTGTATTTGTACGGCTCCAATCCGCAAGAGAGTCAACTTCCTGTTCGTCCTCCACGAGAAAAGCTCTTCTCCTCCCGTCGGTGTCGCCGCCGGTCCGCCTCATCTCCGATGGCCTCTAGGCCATGGAGGTGCGGAGGATCTCGGCCCCCCGCCGGCGGGAGGGACCCTGTTCTCGTTCTTGTTAGATTCAGCGTATTGGTTGGGGCTGTGTGGCGGCGGCGATATCCCTTAGTAGGAATAGTGTCTCCCACGTTCTATCCCCGTCCCGATGGTGTGTCTAGCATCGTCGGAGGGCGTGTGGAGGTTTGTCTCCGTCGGATCTCGCGGGATTCGGTCGGTGCTGGTCTTCGGTGGATCTGTTTGGATCCAGTCTTCGTTCGTCTTTGTTTGGGTGTTTACAGGTTTGATCCTTCTGATCTACGACTTTCTTCATCGGCGATGGTCGCTACTTTGGTGCGCTGGTCCTATGGGGCCTTAGCACGACGACTTCCCGACTGTCTACTAAAACAAGGTTTGCCCGGCTCCGGTGAGGGAGGGGCGATGACGGCGGCGCGCCTTCGGCTCGCTCCAGTGCTTGTAGTCGTCGCTAGGTGGTCCACGGACATGGTTGTAATTTTTATTACCTCTGTTGTTCTTTGTACTGCCATGATTGAAGATGAATAGATTGGAAGTTTCTCGAAAAAAAACTTCCTGTTCGTCGCTCCTAGCGACGCGTTATGTTTTTTTTTTAGGGGTAAAGCCTAATCTTTATTGATCAAAAACCACAGAGAGTGGGATAACGTTCACATCATGTGGTTGGCCAAACCACACATGACGCCCAGGAGCTAGATTAAGTGCAAATCTAGCTAATCTATGAGCTTCTATATTACTATCTCGACCCTCATAAATGAAAGTACATAAAAAAGAAGTAGACCGTGCTTTAATCTCGCTGATGATTGCACCATGTTTCCCATGGTTTCCTTGATTTATGTCTCTGATAACTTGCTTGGCATCTGAGGCTATAACAAACTGATTCAGGAGCAGATCTTCTGCAACACACAAGGCTTCCCTGCATGCTATTGCTTCAAGTACAGTTGGGTCATCCACACCTTGCACTACAAGAACGGAGCTGCCCAAGTAATTGCCTCCCTGGTCCTGCACACCACAGCTGCCGTCCCCCCTCTACCTGCTCTGATTGCTGCATCTACGTGTACCTTTGCATGGCCAGCAGGAGGTGCTCTCGGGCGTACATTCCCAGCCCGAGCCACAGCGATTGGATCGGCTACTGGTTTTGTTTCCTTGATCATCTCTAGCTCCCCAATGTACCTTGTGGCAAAGGAATGCACAGATTGCGGGCTCTGAAAAATACCTTCGTGAATAGCCTTTCTTCTTGCTGACCAAACAGCCCACAACGTCACTGCTAACTTCACAAAAGAAACATGTGATAAAGACTTCATCTGAGAGAACAGCCATTGCTTGGCATTTGATTGCATGTTTGCTACCAATGACTGTCCAATTTCTTCTTCAACTAGAGACCATGTGCATCTTGAAGTGGTACACTCCAGGAGGGAATGGCGCCACGAGTCTGGTGCACCACAAAGCCCGCATGCCGATGAGGTTGACATATGACGATGAGCACGGACATCTTCAGTCGGCAATGAAAACTTGGATAACCGCCAGAGAAACATCCGGATTTTTGCTGGGACCTGCGTCTTCCATAAAGCTTTCCAAGATTTCTCCTCCCCAACCACGCTAGAGGATCCAGCTGAGCCCTCGAGCCATGCCTCCCTTCGTTTTCTTGTCGCCACGAGCATGTTATATGCGGATCTGACCGTAAACTGACCATTTTTCTCGAAATGCCAACACCAAAAGTCGGTGATGTCTTTGGTGCATAATGGGATACCGGTCACTATCTTACCATCAAAGGGCAGAAAAACTTCCTGAACCCTTTGCATGTTCCAAGTTGCTGTAGTAGGGTCAATAAGCTCTGAGACGTACGTTGGCGGGATTGGCGCCAAGCACCCATATGGACGTAGCATCTCATCCCTCGGCAGCCAATTTTCAGTCCAAATCCTCGTAGTTTCTCCATTGCCAATTCTCTTTATTAATCCCTGCTTGAGTGTGTCACGCCCCTCAATAATAGCTCTCCATATTTGACTCGGATGAGAGCCCAAAGTGGCCTCCAAAATTGACGAGCTTGGGAAGTAGACACTTTTTAAGATGCGAGCACTAAGGGACTCAGGATTTTGCAATAAGCGCCATGCTTGTCTGGCCAGCATAGCCAGGTTAAACAACTTGATATCTTTAAATCCTAGTCCCCCCATAGCTTTTGGCTGTGTCATTTCCTTCCAGGACACCCAGTGTGGCTTACGTTGGCCATTTTTGCTCCCCCACCAAAACTTCCTTATAAGCATATTGAGGTGCTCGCACAACCCTCTAGGCAGTTTAAAACATGACATGGAGTAGACAGGTATAGATTGCGCAACTGCTTTAACCAAAACTTCTTTACCTGCGGTTGACAATGTGTTCTCAATCCATCCTTGGATCTTGCTCCATAATCTGTCCTTCAAGTATTTAAAAGCACCATTCCTCGAGGACCCAATATCAGAAGGCATGCCCAAGTACTTTTCATTCAAAGTTTCATTAGGGACGTTTAGCACTCCTTTTATCTCATGACGTATGGTATCCGGAACACCCTTGCTGAAAAAGATAGATGATTTTCCAAAATTTATTCGCTGTCCAGAGGCTTGACAATAAGTATCCAACACATGGTTCACCTCATTAGCCCCCACACCATTTGCCTTGAAGAACAGCAGGCTGTCATCTGCGAATAATAAATGGTTCACCGGTGGCTCCGTGGGTGCCACTTGTAGACCACTTAGGTTAGATGACTCACTTTTTGATTTTAAGAGGCACGACAGGCCCTCTGCTGCTAACAAGAACAAGTATGGAGAAATCGGATCCCCTTGCCGAATTCCACGAGATGGCTTAAACTCCTCCAGTTTCTTCCCATTAAACATTACCGAAAAACTTACAGAACTCACCAGATGCATGACAATGTCCACCCATTTAACAGTGAAGCCCAGCTTTAACATGATAGCACGCAGGTAAGACCACTCAACTCTGTCATATGCCTTCATCATATCAAGTTTTAAGGCACAAGATTGATGCTTCTTCGTTATGTGGAGGAATCGCACGAGGGAGAGCTCGTGGGCTGTTGGACCAGTTTGAGCGTGGCTGCTTGCCTGCTTCCCGATTTTCTTTCCTTATTACCCTTTTTTTTTCTTTCGGTTGTTCAGTCGGTTCATCAAAAAACTTAAAAAGCTTGTAACTTGCAAAACTAAAAAATGTTCATGAAATTTAAAAAATCAAAAAAGTTTTAGAAATGCTCGGGAATTTTATAAAATGCTTGAGAATTCAAAAGTTGTTCATGAATTTTAAAAAATATTTAAAAATGTTCATGAATATGGAAAATGTTGTCATTTTTTTAAATGATCATAAATTTAACTGGAACATCGGGAACATCGCACATGGTTACAAGTTGGGAACAAGATTTATTTTTCCAAACATGCTATGTCATCATCACACACACGTTCTCGTTAGGGCATAGGATTGGGGTGGGGGGGACTTAAAAGGTCGAATTTGAACTAGCGAGCTCTGTCGTCGGTCATCACCACCAACAGGGATCCCGCTAGGCATACCCGCAACGGCGGGCTAGCTACACCCGGACGCCGTACAACCAGAACTGGGTCCGGGCTGTACGCCTAGCGACCAAAGCACCGGGAGTAAAATGCACGGAACCACCATAATAGCGGCGCGATTAGAAAAAAAATCATCACTTTACAAAACGTTGCACTTTGCACCGCGCCGAAAAATTAACAGTGGCAAAAAACACTGACGGTAAATGCTAAGCGTTTTGCTGACGTCACTAACTGTTCAGGCCCGCCCGTCAGGTTGAGTTGAAAGAAAAAACTGCCACATAAACATGTTGACTAGGTCTTCTTCTTCCTCCTCCCCTCACTCTCTCTCACGTTACATCAAACACTTTATGTGCATCCGCGAGCAGACCGCGCCGGCAAATCGTGCTTTGTGACTGGCTCCGGTTGGATGCGATCAACGCATCGCCTGCCGAAAGGTGGAGGGGGTCGAGACGACATCGCAAAAAAAAAAAAACGCATCGCCTGCCGAAACGACACGCCGTGCTTCAGTCAAGATTCCATCCAGCCGTATGTGTTGCTCGGTGTCGAGCGCATCATTTGGCGCGTGCCGAAAGGTGGAGGGGGTCAAGGGCGAATCCTGAATCCCGCCGGATGGATGCCTTGAGTAACACACGAGTCAGGGTGCTCAAAGCCTGAACCCCCGTCGATCTTGATTTTGGCCAAACCTAGCCGAGTCAGGAACCGAGTCATGCCATAGCAAGGTAGCGTCAGAGCACAATGGCTCGCCAATGCTTCAGCTGCACAGCGCCAATGCTTCCGGTTGCTCTCGGCCACCGCGCGCCACTCTCTGCACACGCACGCCAGGGCGGCGACCAACTGTGCCGGCATCCGCTGTTGATTATATTAGCAATTTTTCGATTAATTTAATCCAGAAATGGATCACGAACATGGCATGGACAGTATTAATCACATACTGATTTCTAACAAGATAGACACATACTATGCAAATAGTAGAAACATCTATGTACATAGCTAGTATTGCACATATGAAAATAAACAGAAGAGGGATAAACGAGTTACACCGCGAGTTGGCAGTTGCGGCGGCGGTGGCAGCCTCGTCGACTGCCTTCTTCTCAGCAGCGAGCTTCTCGGCAGCGAGTCGGTCGGCTTCGGTGGCAGTGGACATGGTGATGACGAAGGCAACACGGACGTAGATGATGTAGTGGACGTAGACGAACGGCGGCGAGCAGTCGCGTAGAAGACGCTCCCCAAAAACCTAATCGCTCGTCTCCCGTACAGGATCTCAATGGGCGGGGTTCCGGAGGCCTGCTCTCCCGTACAGCCGTGCACGCGATGGACGGGATGGGATCGCCGGCGACAGCAGCAGCGAATGGAATGACGGTGGACAGTGCGCGTGGAGGCAGAGCAGATGTGATCTGTTCTTCGTGGCGGCTAGGGTTGGCCGACACCTCCAATATATAGGCGCAGCTGGGTGGAGAGACGTGGGCTAGACCCACGTCCGAGTCGGCAATAGCCCACGCGATTTGACGTCTCAGATAGTGGCTCGTCTGTTAAGGACTCTCCGTTCCTGATCGACAAAAATTAAGCGCAATAGTGACATAAGTCTGAGCTCGGCTCATTCACGAAACACGACGCGCGCGCGACGCGTGGCGAGCGGCGGAGGAGGAGCATGTGGGAACTACTTCTCTTCTCAAGCTCGAATAGCATGTGGAAGAGAATTCCTTATAAGGAGGAACTCTTTCTCCAAATCCGGGGTGGTATTAAACTTTCACCACATCCCTTGTCATGACACCTACATGGGCTCTTAGAGATTTTTCTGAAATTGTTTGATGGGCCTAAAGCCCACCCCATATTTCAACATCCACTTGAGGACGTTGTCGTGGATATAATGCTGACAATACTAGGGGGTAGGAATGTAGAGGCAATCGTATCTACCGAACAGTGCAGGTAGGAGTACACTCAAGGAATTATACAGGTTCGGGCCCTCTGCGGTGGAGGTAATACCCTACTCCTGTGGTGCTCTTTGCTCTTGGCGTAAGGTACAATCTATGTATGTTCAACCTTCAGCCCGAAGCTCCCCTCCCGGCTTATATAGAGTGCGCTAGGAGGGGGTACATAATCGGCTGGTATTAATGCTGTTAATGGCCTTAGGTGTGGCCGACTGCTTCATGGCATTTACTACTGGTAACTGCCGTATTTAACTAGATAATACCACCATTGGGTAACTGCCTTCATTAAGACGTCGTGGGCGAGAGGTATCCTAGGTAGCCGCCGACTGCTGGCCTAGCCGAATGCTCCCTTCGTCTCCCTTACCGACTACTAGTCCTTGGCTGTCGGGTGGCTCAATATTCGACTGTAGGGACTTAGCACGGTCCTAAGCCACCCTCCTTATCATTGCTGGGCTGACAACGATGCCCCATGGCCCATGGTCATGGGCCTTTGGTGGGCCATCCGTATACTTGGGCCTACCCTGTATTTATAACCCCGACAATAGCCCCCGAGTCAGTCGAGGTCTCGCTGGAGAGAATGACCGTCTGTTCCCCATTGGCGAGGTATCCAACTGTTCGACGAGCTTGAGGTTCGACTGAGAGACCTCGGCGGACTCAGTCTGTTCATGCCTTCAGAGGGCGAAGAGGTGAGCAATTCGGATGAAGACTCGGTGATACCCATTTTTCAATCTCTTCTGGAGAGGACGACTCGTGGCCCGACTGTGGGTGTATCATCAAATTCCGAGTGGCGGCCTGAGGCACCTGGGCTTGATCGGATCAAGAGTCACCAGTCTGTATCCATTATGAGGAACGCCTGCCAGATGCCTTTCTGCAGAACCAAGTCTGCGCAACCGGATATTCAGTTCTCTCGAAGAGAATTCGACTCATGCCACGGAGGATATCACGGGCGCTCCTTGCTCTTACGTAGAGCGGATCTGCGACGAGTGTCGCTTCACTCGGTTTCCTTCGAGTGTCCGGCACTCAGATCATTGTGCCATGGGCACGGATTCTTCGACTCAGGACGGACCCTGTCAGTCGGTATGGGTTGTAGTTCTCAGCCAACTGAAGGCACTTAGCCGACTAGAAGACGAGTCATCAACAGTCATCATTGCAAATCTTTATGAGTTGTCATATCAAAATCTTTTGCATGTCTGTCAGACTTCTGTCAGATCGTCTGTGGGGGAAGACTCCTCAAGTTCCAAGAGCCAACTGACCAAAAATCCGAGTAACGCTTTGCGGTGTAGTGGGTTTTAAATGCTAACCATCTGGATTCCCGTGCGCTGATTTGACGTCTTGACTCCTTTTTCGACGCGTGTCACGCGGGTTTTTCGCTGCGGTTCGTCGCCCACTCGGGTATAAATACCCGGCTGTACGTGGGAGGGTTTTGCACATCCCCCATCTTCGTTGCAACCGCCGGAGCATTTCCATCTTCCTTGCTTCATCTTCCTGTCGAGCTCGCAGATCCCATGTCTTCCTCAACCCACAAACTCGAGAGGGCCAAGGCCACGGGTTCCTCCTCCTCCACGGCCGGAGAGCTTTCCAAGGCCACCGCTGCGGCCGCCGTGGCCGCTGCCGAGGACAGGGAGCGAGGGGACTGGCTCCCATCAATCGTGATGGAGAGTGTCCTTCGCGCCTACGTCAAAGATCATCGGCTCCCGGAGGCCGGCTGGCGGGTGCCGGATCCGCGCGAGCGAGAGCCGGTGCCACACAGGGATGAGCGGGTCATCCTCACATCTTATCTGGACCGGGGATTGGGCCTCCCGATCCATCCCTTCCTTCAGCGCGTCCTCGAGCACTTCCGGGTACAGCTCCATCACCTCCCGCTGAATACTATCGCCCACCTCTCCGGCTTCGTGATGCTGTGTGATTCCTTTCTCGGCATCTCGCCGGATTGGGATCTATTCAAGCATTACTTCTACGTCAAGCCGCAAACGGTGTCGAAGGACGTCTACCAGACATGCGGCGCACTCGGCATCCAGGCCAAGCGCACGTCGAGCTACTTCGAGATGAAGTGGCCTGACTCGCTGAAGGGGTGGACCTCCACATGGTTCTGCTGCGTGGAGCCGTCGACTAACGCCGGCGATGTAGCCTTGCAGCCGTACTCACCCGCTCCCGCTGTGTGGAACCAGTCGTGGGGCCTGAAGCTCACCCGGGCGAAGGTTGCGCAAGCCACGATGTTGGAGAAGCGGCTGGCCGCGCTCTCGGCGGACGGGTTCACCGGCCAGGACATTGTGGCCGCATGGGTCAGTCGGCGGATCCAGCCCCTCCACATTCGTGGCCGAGGGATGTGGGAGTATGCGGGGGGCAAGGAGCCCCAGCGTACGTCGCCGCTCCGACTGGACGATGTCACCTTCGAGGCCCGGATGAGGCGGATCACCCGGGTCCTGGGTCCTCTGCGCCGGGAGGTCCACGTCAAGCCCCTCGGAGTCGGGTAGCTCCCCCCAGCGGTAAGTCTCCGCACTCGGTTTCTGTCTCAGTCGTCTTGATTGTTCTGAGTGCGATGTTGTTTTTCTTATGCTTCAGTCAGAAGATGAAGGAGATGCTGGCCTTTCTTCTTAGGGGGAGTCCTCCGACAGTGAGAGAGGGAAGCGCCCCTCCCGGCATCATTGGGCCCATGCCGTCGCTGACTCCAAGGAGGGGGAGAGGGTGGACCCGGAGGTCAAGGAGGTTCCTCCCTTCCCTTCTCTGGCTCGCTCCCTGAGCAGGCGGCAGCGGGAGGAGGATGCTGCTTGTGCCGGGGCGGAGCAGTCGTCCAAGCGGCCCCGCCAGGCCCCTGTCACCGAAGACCCCAAGACCCCGTTGAGCCTGACCGCGCGTCACAGCGGCCTCCGCCTAAAGGGAATCCCCAAGTACGATTGGTAAGTAGTTGATGTTGTTGCTCGTATTGTCGAATTTTGCCAAAGTTTTGACAGCCGGCTCTTTCTTTGGTTGCAGTAAGCAGAGATCTAGCTTTACAAAGTCCGTTAGCAAGACCCCGCCTTCCGCTCAGCCAGCCCCATTGGCTAAGCCAACTGCGCGGGTTGTTCCCCCGGCCTCCCAGGCTGCCGACATTGTCGCGTCTGAGGGTGTCGGCGACCAAAGAAGAGATGTTGTTGATGAAGTCACCCCAGCCCATGGACGTGGACCCTGTCCCATCCGTGGAGAGAGAGAACCCCGGGGCAGCTTCGGCGACCCCCTTTGAAGATTTGTTTGAGGCCCCACAAAGTGATGCCCTACCGACCGCTGCACCACCGACTGCCGCTCCACCGACTGCGACTCAGCCGGCTGCGACTGCCTTGACTCTGACTGCTCCTGATGTCCCTGCCGCTGGCTCCGTCGTCTCCCAGGGGACGGTTGAGCTAGCCACGCGGGTTCCCGCCTCGGCGATGCTCGCGCCGAGTTCCTCCTGGAGGGAAGCAGGGACCAGCTCCGGCGCCGCCCCGTTGCCCTCTGTTGACATGGATCACGAAAACAGGCCGATCAACCGGGTCCGGCTGATAGTGTCAGGGGCGAACAGGCTGGAGGAGTTGACGCGCAAGAACCTCTCCGACGCACTTGCCTTGGCGAACCTGGGCAAGGCCATCTGCGAAAACGCCGAAGTGAGTGCAGTCGCCGATCTTTTTTTTAGCAAGTTTTTTCAATCGATCTCGAGGGCACGGTCAGTGCACCCGATGGGTGTAGCCCCCAAGGCCCTGGCTGACTGCTGGCAGTCGGTTAGGGTCTTTGGAAGTGTTTCTTCTCCGTAGATATAGCCATCCTTGAACTTCATGGACATGGTTCTCTGGGTCAGAACCCGTAGGTTATTCATTCATCACCGGGTGCACGATCAGTGCGACTGGTGGCCGTAGTCCCTAAGGCTCAGGCAGAGTGCTTGCAGTCGGTCTGAGTCTTTAGAGTAACCTTCTTATTTTTTCATCACCGGGTGCACGGTCAGTGCGACCGGTGGCCATAGCCCCCAAGGCTCGAGCCGACTGCTGGCAGTCGGGTCGAGGCTTAGAGTCGTAATTCTTGGTCTATTTATGCTTTCATCATCGGGTGCACAATCAATGCGACCGGTGGCCGTAGCCCCCAAGGCTCGAGCCGACTGCTCGCAGTCAGGTTGAGTCTTAGATATGCCGATGTACCGATTGACTGGCTGACCAGATGAGATCATGTAGACATTCTTGAACTTCATGGACTTGGATCTCTTCAGTCGTCTGATCTCTGACTGTTTTCCTGCAGGAACTTGCCAAGTTCAGCGGCAAGTACGCGGCCCTCGAGCATGAAAGGGACTTGTACCAGATGATGGCGGAGGAGGTCAGGCAGCTGGGAGATCGCCAAGTGGAGGAGGCCCGCCGTGAAGGAGGTAATACACTCGGTGGTGTTTTTTCTTTCCCCTTCACGGCCTTACACTGACTAGTCACTTCTGTAGCTGCCTTGGCAGAGGAAAACCAGCGGTTGAGGACCCGATTGGCTGGTATAGTGTTCACCGCTTCTGCAGTCGCAGCACTTGAGAATTACCGCAAGGAGTATGACGAGACCCTCAAGGAGGCCCGGCAGTCGGTGGCAGTCATCCGAAACCAAGAGAAGATTATCGAGGACTTGATGAAGGAGAACAAGCTTCTCCAGGAAATCAATGATCGAGTCCAGGGTAACTTCGACGATCTAGTCCGGGAGCACTCCAACTTGAGCACCGAGCATCAGACGGCGATGTCCAGTTGGGGGAGGCCCATGCCGCCTACAAGCTAGATGTGGCCGAGCGTATGTGCTTCTCCAGTCGGCGGCTCTTTGGTGAGTCTTTTTCTCTCGGAAGAGAAGAACTTTTGTTTGAATGAGTTGAATTGATTTTCTTTTCTCTCGGAGGAGACGGACTTTTGTCCAACTGAACTGACAGTCATTGATTCTTGTTGTTCGCTTTTTGCAGAGTACTTCCCAGACATGGAGGCCGAGAATGCCCGAGTCACTAATGCCTTGTCTGCTGTCGCCAACCCAGGGCAGCTGGACAAGAACTTGGCGGTGCTCGAGGATCATCTGGGGCAGACCATCGGTTTGCTGGAGTGGTTGAAGTCGGCTGCACAGAGGGTCACATCCCTGTGGCTGGACGCACTCGCTCCAATAGATGTCCCTGGCCTGTCCACTCGGCTGCTTCAGGCCCCGACGCGCATCATGCAGTGGAAGGAGTCATCTGCCAGGGCCGGAGCCTTAACGGCCTTGACTCTCGTGCAAGGGCACTTCCCGACTGCTAAGGGCCTTTCCACCGTCAAGAAGGGCATCCCGATCGACGACCAAGGAGAAGAAGTGGACCTTGATGACATCTTTCCAAGGTTCCACTATGCTGCCAACCGAGTGGCATCCTTTGTCGATCTGGATGATTTCCTGGAGCCGTCTGATGTCGACCCCAAGCCTGAAGGGAAAGAGCCGTGAGCTTAAAAACAACAGTTTAATTTACCTCGGTATACCGAGTGGAAGTGTAAAACTTTAAGCCCGACCGGTGGTGGTGATGCTACTGTTTTAAAGTTTATTTTAAGTACTTTTGCTGCACTCGAAATAGTTTTTTCTGACTCTTCTCTCTTTGAATCTTTTGCAATTGGTTTTTGGGTCACTTGGTTTCCCTTGGGTTTTCTCTTGCGAACTAGGCAGGCGGACTGTGAGCTAGTTGGGGACAAGGATCTGCCGCAGTCTCCCAAGTTACCTTCGACTTTTTTGCTAGGATAGAAAGGGAAATCAGTCGGGGACACTTCGACTGGTAGTGCACCCGGCTTGTGTACACTGGCCCTAAAAAGACGTCTGACTAGGTTGAGTTCCTTAGTGGCCTAGCCCCCAAGTGTGGCGTAGCCCCCGATCATGGCGTAGCCCCCGAGTGTGGTCAAGGCACCAAGTATACTGCAACTTCGCCAAGTTAGAACAATCGGTATCAGCCAAAACAATTATTGAAATTGCAAATTTTATTTCATCGAGTAGGACTCGGAACTGTTATTGTGCTACAAAGCAAAAAAAAGGATAAGAGTAAGGGAAACTCATGTGTAGAATCGATGTAGGAGTGCTGCATTCCATGTAGCCTTTGTCTCCTCATTCTTGTTGATGTCATACAGTCGGAAGGTGCTGTCACTCAGCACTTGGGAGATTATGAATGGTCCTTCCCAAGGCGGAGCGAGCTTGTGGGATTTCTTCTGTCGCAGTCAGAGAACCATGTCACCAACTACGAAGGTACGTCCACGCATGTGCCGACTGTGATACCTTCGCAACGTCCGTTGATAAATAGCGGAGCGAGCAAGCGCGAGCTCTCGGGCTTCCTCCAGGAGATCGAGTCCATCTTGGCACGTCTCTTCTGCTTCGACTTCAGTGACGCCAGCTGTGTGGTCAGAACGGCTTGATGGCATCATTGTTCGATGATCAAATCTGCGCCGATGTAGATTCTACGCCAGGGCGCCCAAATCTCAGTTCAACCAAAACACCGGAGAACTTTGAAGCTCCAACCATTCGTCGGGACATCGATCTCGACAACCCAAACTCTGTAGGTACACCCTCGGCCATGACATTAGATCTGGTTGAGGAGCCACAAACGGTCATCACCCAGGCGCTGGTTTCGCACCAGCAGCAGGGTGGAATTGACACTCCGCCGGACCAAGCCTGGAGCTCAGATCCGAAGATTTACAACGACGACCAAGATAGCCGGGCTGCGCATGCGATCCCGAGGACTGTACTAGGTCAACCTTTGGAAAATTCACAAGGGAGGCTAATGTCAGATTGGTTTGGGATAAAAAATTCTCTCCCACCCACCCCGTATGTCGTGTACTATCCCGATAACTCAGGGCTAACCTACATCTGGGATCTAGGTTTCGTATCACAAAAACCAAAAGAAACAGTCCGGCAGTTCTGCATGAGATTCTTGTTTATAAAAAACAAAATCATGGATTGCCCGGCCAAAGAAGCCCTAGCGGCATTCCGATACAACTGTCACGATGAAGGAATCGGGAGAACTATAGCACGGAAGCGCCTTAGAACATTTGAGGAGCTATCCGATATAGTAACGAGGTACTGCGTCATGGAAGACGCCTGGTTGGCCAATCAACAGCACCAGAATCCGAGTCAGGACCAATTTGAGTTAGGCGAGGATGGTAGGCGCCCGTGACGTAACCGACGCGCAAAGCGCTCCAGCATTGATCAACCCGACGATCTGCCAACACGGAAAAGAAAACAACTAGATAGAGGACCCAAATCAACGCTAGACGCGATATTGGACGAACCATGCACAATTCACTCTATCTCCTTGGAAAAACCGCCGACACGCAAGCTTCGAGCATGTTGGATTGTCAGGCAGGTGGCAAGGGGAGGAGTGGAGCTCCTAGACAACCTCGGCATACACACGAACCGAGGTATCACACCAAATCAGATCGAGCAGCCGTCCGAAGACGAATAAATTCTAATGATATATGAGACTCAATCCTCGAGAAATTAGTGAAAAAGAGCTCTTCGAGAGATCTATCACGTTGACCATGTCGTGACCTCGGATAATAGATGGTCGGACATGCCGATCACCTTCGATCATGAGGACCAACCGATAGAAATCCACAACAGAGGAGTTGCGGCCCTCGTCCTCGATCCTATCATTGATGGTTATCAATTGAATAAAGTCCTAATGGACGGCGGAAGTAACCTAAACCTCATCTATGAGGACACTTTGCAAAAGATGTAGTTCGACAGATCGCGCATCGAACCGAGCCGGACTACCTTTAAAGGAATAGCCCCAGGAAAGGAAGCACGGTGCTCAGGCAAGGTCACGCTAGACGTTGTATTTGGAACACCCGACAATTATTGGGTCGAGGAGTTAATCTTTGACATCATGCCCTTTCGAAGCAACTACCACGCGCTCCTCAGATGAGCCGTGTTTGCCAAATTTCACGCCATACCCCACTATGGCTACATGAAGCTCAAATGTCGGGGCCCAACGGCATGATCACAATAAAAAGCAACATGGATCGATCGCTTAAAGCCGAGAACAAAATAGCAGTGCTGGCCCTGGAGGCAGAATTCGAGGCCCTTGCGGTTGAGGAGTTATTAGCACTACGGGCAACCGTTAATAAAGACGATATTGTCCTCGACAAGCGGTCCAAATCAACGTCCTTCAAACCAGCCGATGAGATTGTTAAGTTTCAAGTTCACCCCGAGGACCCGTCTAAAACGGCCTCCATCGGAACTCGGCTAGACGCAACTCTCGACAAAGCACTGCAGAATTTCCTTCGGGAAAATTAGGATATTTTTGCCTGGCACCCCTCTGACATGCCAGGAATCCCAAGAAACCTCGCGGAGCACAGCCTTAACATCATTGAGGGATTCAAGCCGATTAAACAGGCGTTCTGGAGGTTCTCGAAACCAAAAAGGCAGGCAATGGGAGAAGAGCTGGCTAAGTTACTGGAGGCTGGATTCATCCGAGAGATCAAGCATCCGGACTAGTTGGAAATTTTGGTCATGGTACCAAAAAAGGATAAATCCTGGTGCCTATGCACCGATTTTAAGGATGTAAACAAGGCTTGCCCAAAGGACCCCTTCCCACTACCACGAATTGACCAAATTGTCAATGCTATAGCAGGAAATGATCTGCTATGTTTCCTTGATGCCTACTCGGGTTATCACCAGATGAAGATGAAAGAGTCCGACCAGGCGGCCACCGCATTTATTACTCTCTACGGACCATTCTGCTTTCACACAATGTCCTTTGGGCTCAAAAATGCTGGCGCAACCTACCAGCGCATGATACAGACATGTTTAGAGCCACAGATTAGCAAAACAGCCGAAGCCTATGTGGATGACGTGGTTGTCAAAACCAGGTAGTCTAACACACTTATCAATGATCCTTGGGGGACATTCAAAAACCTCTGAGCATATAACATCAAGCTTAATCCAGAAAAATGCATCTTCGATGTCCCATCCGGCAAGCTACTCGACTTCATCGTATCGCACAGAGGAATTGAGGTGAACCCCGATAAGATCAAGGCATTGGCACGGCTAGGAGTACTGACAGAGCTCAAACACGTATAGAGACTGGCAGGGTGTGTAGCCTCCTTAAGCCAATTTATTTCACAGCTTGGTGAAAAGGCTCTCCCACTATGCAGACTGCTCAGGCAGACCAAGAACTTTAAGTGGACTGAGGAGACCAATACTACTCTGGAAGAAATCAAGACGCTCCTGGCTACCAATCCAATCCTAGCCGCCCCTCACCCCGGCGAACCAATGTTGTTGTATATCTCGGCAACCAATCAAGTCGTCAGTGCAGTCTTAGCCATCGAGCATGACATGGACGGACACAAATTAAAGGTACAAAGGCTAGTGTATTATGTTCCCGAAGTGCTTACCCCGTGCAAATCAAGGTATCCGCACTACCAGAAGATAGCATACGCAGTCTTCATGGCTTCTCAAAAACTTACGCACTACTTTCAGGAGTGCTCGATCACCGTGGCCTCAGAGGTACCACTAAACGACATCATCAATAACCGCGATGCCACCGGCAGAATAGTAAAATGGGCCATCAAGCTATTGCCTTTCGAAATCACGTATCGACCACGTCAGGCTATTAAATCCCAGGTATTGGCCGATTTTGTGGCTGAGTGGATTGAGGCCGAGCTCCCTCGAGAGCACAGCACTTACTCAAATTGGATAATGCACTTCGACGGATCCAAAATGCTCGCCGGGCTAGGAGCGGGAGTGGTCCTCACCTCGCCGACTGGCGACACCATTAAATACGTACTCCAAATCACGTACCCTGACTCCAACAACATGGCGGAGTATGAAGCACTGCTTCATGGGCTTTGGCTGGCGGTTTCCATGGGCATCCAGCGTCTCGAGGTCCGAGGTGACTCCAACCTCACAATCTCCCAAGTTAATGGGGAATTCGACGCAAAGGACCCAAAAATGGCGGCGTATCGGAATGCCGTCATGACTCTATCCGCCCGATTTGAGGGTCTGGAATTTCACCATATCCAGAGAGACAGCAATCAAGCTGCCGACATTCTCTCCAGGATGGGTGCCAAACGGGAGGAAGTATCTGAGAACACTTTCCTTGAACGATTGTTTAAACTATCGGTCAAATGGCAAGGTGACGCCGAGCAAACCGCTAAAACCGCTAAAACCGCTGAGCAATCGAAACCCGAACTAATCACCCTCCCCCGCAGCCATAGAACCAGACGAGGGGATAATCGGGGGCTCGGTGCTAGAGGAAACCTCCTCGGCCCATGAAATCATGGCCGTGATCGCACCCTGGACCGAGCCAATAATGGCGTACTTACTACACAAAGAACTGCCCGAAGACCAGACAGATGCGCGCCAAATTGTTCGATGATCAAAAGCGTATAAGGTCTATGAGGGAGAACTATATAACGCGGCATCACTGGTGTACTCCAACGTTGCATATCCGAGGAAGAGGGAAAAGAACTCCTCTCGAAAATTCACTCTGGCATGTGTGACCATCATGCAGCACCTCGGATTTTGGTAAGAAAAGTTTTTCGAGCGGGGTTTTATTGGCCCACTACATGAGCCGACGCACGGGAACTTGTTGATGCATGTGTGGGCTGCTAGCTCTTTGCTAAGCAAAGCCACATGCCAGCCACAGCCGTAAGAACCATCCCAATCACCTGGCCATTCATGGTCTGAGGGCTGGACATGGTCGGACCACTCCGAGGAGGATCAGATAAGAAGAAATACCTCCTGGTCATGGTCGATAAGTTCACGAAATGGATCGAGGCAAAACCGGTGACATCGGCTAAAGCTGAGCCAGTAATTAACTTCATTTCTGGCATAGTACACCATTATGAGGTACCCCACAACATCATTACTGATAATGGGTCCAACTTTACCGCTAAAGAGGTAAAGGATTGGTGTACCAAACAAGGCATTAAGCTTGACTATGCCTCGGTTTATCACCCGCCAACCAACGGTCAGGTTGAACGAGCAAATTGCTTAATCTTAAGAGGCATCAAGCCTCGCCTAGTTTGATTTTTGGAGAAGGCCGACAACAAGTGGGTCGAGGAGCTTGACTCCGTATTGTGGGGTCTGCGCACCACACCTAATAGATCCACGGGCTATAGTCCATTCTTCATGGTTTACGGGGCCGAGGCCATACTCCCTGGCGATCTCATTCATGACGCACCTCGAGTACGCATGTACGAGGAGCAGGAGGCAGAGCGAAGTCGGCAGGATGACCTCGACGCCCTAGACGAGGAGCGCAACATCGCCCGAGCACGCTCAACATTTTACCAACAACAGGCACGGTGCTACCAGAATCGCGAGGTCCGAGCGAAGGCGTACAACGTCAGAGACCTAGTCCTACGGCTCCATCCAGATAAGCCAGATCAGCATAAACTGTCTGCGCCTTGGGATGGGCCGTTCATCATCGATAAGGTGCTCACTGGAGGGGCATATCGGATCCGGAACGTTAGAGAAAATCGCTTGGATCTGCACCCGTGGAATGCCACCCTGCTGCACCGGTTTCATGGCTAGCAAAGAATTTTACCTTTACCTTTTTTAGTATTTAAATTTTTTCTTTTTAGCTAGGAAGTTTATTTTTCCCGCATGAAGTTAGAATCGATGTATCGTAATACTAATAACTTTTGTTTCCCTCTGGCTCGACCCAAATAACATGACACACACGATGTAGCTCATGGCCACACATTGCGTGTCAATAGTTTGAACTGGGGGCTCTTCGAAGCTCCTCGGCGGAAATACTTCGGAACTGTCAAAAAATCTGACAACTCATGGTGCACGACGTGCTGTTCAGTCCATACCGGGGGCTCTTTGAAGTATCTCGGTGCGAATTCCTTGGACTTATTGAATAAGCCAAGAAACACCACGGCATGACACCGACTCATTTGCCCACCCTTCCTACATCATTTTTAAGCCACAATATGCATCAATTTTGACCTGAGATCTTTGCCAAGCTGGGTTACCTAACTCCTATGTTGACCCCTTACATTTCTGCAGGTTCGGCTAAGAGTGTAACGGGAGCACCTCTGCGATTGATACTTCTGGGGTTAACCTGGTTAAGTACCTCAGGTGGGTGAAGCCGAAAGCTAGCGGTCACAAGACATGAAATTGGTCGGCACGAAGGAAGTGAAAATTCTTACCTTTCAATGTTAAGGTAAAAGCGTAGGACTCGAACCTACTTCATGAAGCTTATCATAGCTACAAAACATCATCTCACAACAACATGTTCAGATACTGGCACACAGTCATAGTAAACATGACACCTCGGAAAAAGGAACCGATAGAGGAACTCCTTTTCCGACCATATGGGTTGTGTTATACAGCAACACCATATTGCTCTGTGTAGAACTTGCATTTTGACCTAATGGTCGGATTGCCTTGTTCCATATTGGATCGCCCAAAGAATCAGGCTGGATACCAGGAACACTCTTGGTCCTCTGGACGAAGAGGTAGAAGCCGATGGCTGGTTAACAAAGGTATTTTAACTACAGATGCAAGCAAAAAATGACAAGTTTAAAAGTTTATAAATACACATGTCATAAACAGCTTAGACTGCATGCAAAAATTCACTCGAGACCATCTATCAGTTTGTCTAGATGGCAATCCTGCTCGGATAGGCGGGCGGCAGCCATGACATTCTCATAATTAACCCTGGGCTTGATCTCCTTTCCCTTGCGTCCCTTCGGGCCGACCTCGGCAAGCTCCTCAGTCTTGAGAGAGCGATAGTGAGGGCCTGTTCTGATCTCCTCTAGCTTCCCAAAACTTCACAAATTTAGCTTCTCACAGTAGCTTCTAACTCCAAGCAGCGATGGAAAATCTGTTCGGCACGGTTTGCAGCTTCTCGCGGTGCTACAGCCCAGCTAGGAGGGCTGTGGCCTGTTCGGGCTAGTTGGGCCGACTGGAGGCAGCCCAAATCGGGCCACCAGCAATAGCAGTGAGGGAGCACGGGTGAGGGAACAAGGAGCGATCTGTTTGGGCGAGCGTACCGGTTCGATGGCTTGACTTGGCGGTGGCAGTTCAGTTGTAATATTGGCTAACTCCATCTTTCCGTATCGATGGAGCTGGGCCAACGCTGCTTCACGATTTTGCACTGTGATCGATCATAGCTGCCTGAAGCTAGCTTCTCGCTGCTATTTCGTTTGGCTCGTATCTGCTCCAGGAATTTGTGAAGCGTGGAGCGGGAGGAGATCCGAACACGCCCTGAGTCTTCACCATAGCCCAGGCCTCCCGAGCACCTTCTCGGTAAGCCGATACCTTCCATGTCTGAATTCGATCACGTGCTCCTTGGAGGCGTTGGGCGAGTGTGGTTAGATCCCTCGGCACGTTTTCCCTCGGCCATAGAGCCCGGAAGACCTCCTCCATGGATGATTGACTAAGTTGGTGTAGCTCACTGAGCTTCACCATGATGTCTTTTAAAGACGTCTTGCCAGTCTCGCCTGGGTAACCGGGAAGTATGGCTATATAATAAACCTTGTATGTCTTAGAACAAAAATACATGTTAATAAATGAAAAGCGAAGCCAGTACGGTAGCTTAGTTACCCGCAAGAAATTCACAGGCCTGTCTGTTCTCTTCCTCGGAAGCTGCCAACTGCGACTTGAGCTTTTCAATCTTAAAGGCCTGCTGATCCTTCTCCTCGGCCAGCTTGGCATTCTCCTTCTTTGCCTGATTATATTCCTCGGTCTTTAGGCCGAGGACTCGGTGACCCGTGGCCTCCTGTGAATGAGAGTAGTGGGCCTCCTCCCGAGCTTGCTCAAGGTCCTTCTCGAGCTGGCCGATGGTCTCTGCTGCTAATAAATAGCACGAGGTCAGCCACATAATTATACTTTTGGTAATAACGACAAAATTACAATTTTACCATGTGCATCGCGAGTGAATTTCTTGACGCCCTCGGCTTCCTTCTTGGACTCTGCAAGCTTGGCCTTGACCCGCGCCAACTCCTCGGATAGTTGGTGGGCTTGCCGTTGAGACGCCTGCATAAACAGCCAACATGGTTAGCCAGATAGATCGATCCTTAGTTCAGCTGCTTGCGCCCCACCTAAGGCTCGGGGGACTACTGGATTTTGCGCCTTTTCAATCATGTGTAGACAAGGGGGAAGGGCTTGTGTCGATCCCCTGGCCGGGTATAGCTACCCATCCAGGGGCTCGGGGGCTACCGGTATTTGTGTTTTCGGACGCGACAACGGCTTTTAGGCACCTCGGAAGGATTCCTCGGAAAATAAAAATTACCTTCTGGTGTAGCCTGATAATTCCTCGGCATACACCCTGAGGGCTACTGGGTACGGAAATAACTTAGTTTCTCGGTGAGTAAGCCTCATTACCTTCAAACCATCCGCGAGCACATCGGCGGCCTTCTTAAGTCCCATCCGTGCGGCGCCAAGGTGCGCGTCCACCGATCGAAGCGCGTCAAACTGCTGATCAATAAAGATACGGTTGATTAGCAATGCCTTCCTTACTTGGTGGCACATCGTACTCTTGACCTCTGAATGAGTCGCGAAGTGTGTTGCCGAGGATGCTGGCTGGGGAGCATCTTGAGGCTCCTCGAGAGCCGCTAGCTGGACGGGAGCTACGTTAAGGGCCGGTGGCTAGTCAGGAGCTACTTTGGGATCCGAGTTTGGCGGTCACGAGGCCTCCAGTGCCGGTGTATTAGAAGCTGGGGGAGGCCTGCAAATTAAACACCAGATTAATATAGCCACTTGATGATGAGGAAAAGACTTTTAAGACTACGAGAAAGTCACACTTACGGAATGGAGGATGGCGGCTCTTGCATTACCATCTCCTCGGCGTTAGCCTGACCAATTACGGGCCCCGGATTACTCTGTGGGCCGTTTCCTTCTTGGGTCGAGGATTTTCTCAAATGCTTGGACCGCCGACCCCTCATGGTCGAAGCACGAGCGCCTGTGTTTGGAACCATGTTTGAGGCCGCCCGCTTCTGAGAGGTCGGGCGTTGAACGCCGGCTGTGTTAACAGCAGGAGGCGGCAATCCTACACGGTCGAAGAGGATGGCAACTTCAGTGCCATCAATACCCTCCTGGTAAAAATTCCCATCCTTGAAAATGAGATCGGTGTGAGGGTCCTCAGATAGGCCGAGGTCGTCTTCACTGGTGTAGGCCTCGGGTTGAGGCATAGGGAAGTTCACGGTTTCGATCCGTCTTCTCCAACCCTATTCGAAAATATTATAAAGCTGACCAGGAAGATATATACCTTGTTCAGAAAAATAAAAACCTCGGATGAGCTCACTCACTGCTTCAACGTGTCTGTAGCTGGCAAAACCATCGAACATCAGTTCCTTGACAAGGTCAGCCTTCTCGCCCTTGAACATGCCTTCTAATGCCGTTTCGAGGACGTCGCGGTTCTCAAAGTCACGCTAAATCGCCCGGGTCGAGTCATCGGTCCCGTTGTACTTCCACAAGGGGTGGACGCATTGCTGAAGAGGCTGGACTCCTTGGGCAAGGGCCACCGCCATCACATTTACCAGGGTGAGCTTGTTGTGACCGAGGCAAGTTATCTTCACGGCCAGCCTAGCCACCTCGGATCCTCTGTCTCGGGACTGGGTCGTCGAACACCAGTTATATCGCTTCGTTGGAGGAGAAAGCGAGAAGGGAGGAAGCCCCTGCCGAGGAGGTCTCTTGAGTGGCATGTCCAAGATATAGAACCACTCTCCTTGCCAAGTTTCATCATCCTCTTTAGGAGTGCCAACGAGATAGCCGGCCCCGGCGATTCTACACACCTCGGCTCCTCCACACTCAAATATGCTACCATCTCGGGTGCGTGGGACCAAGCAGAAATACTTGCACCACAAATCGAAGTGGGCCTCGCACCCGAGGAAAGCTTCGCAGAACGTTACGAAGCAAGCTATGTGGAGGATGGAGCCCGGCGTGAGGTGGTGGAGTTGGATCCCATAAAAATGCAGAAGACCCCTGAGGAAGGGGTGGAAGGGAAAGCCGAGACCTCGGAGTAGAAAGGGGACAAATCATACCCTCTCACGTGGCTGCGGTGTGGGGTAGTTGTCATGAAGAACACCTTCATCCAGAGAAACGAGCCCCGGATGAGTCTGTGCGAACTCCGGATCGGGAAGATACCCTAAGGTAGTGAGCCGATTCAGCTGGCCTTGAGCCACAGAACAGCCCTTCCAGTCTCCCTCGAGGGGACCGATGGGACGGGTGGATGAGCTGGCAGCGTTCTCCATGGCTCTGAGCTCCTTAGATGGCGATTGAGCGAAGGAGGTGGATGAGCTTTTGCGTAGAGGGAGGGCGAAGGAAGATGATACATCTATCTTTTTTTCCTCTGCTATATATGGGATTCCCTGGTCGTAGGGCGGTGGGACGCTTTGAGTCCTGCAGCGGTAAATCCACGTGTTTTCCCAGGCGTCGTGCCTTGCGAGCGCATGCAAATCGAGAAAAGACATTAATCAAGCCACTAAAGGCCAGTATCGGGGCCTTCTACAACTCGCCTGATTGGATGTATCAGAGGTGGGGCCCTGGCAGGCTGGCCAACTCAAAAAACCGTTTGGGTGGACCAACTATCATATCCTCGGATGGTGCTTACTTAGCTCCTAAGGCATCCTCCTTGGCTCAATCACTTCGGATCCGAGGATGTCCTCGGATATGGAATCAACCGGGAAAATAGAAGCATCAAGTTTGTCAAACTCGCCTGCGAAGCCGAAGACCGAAGATGAAGCTGCAACTCCGAGGAATCGATCGATGTCCTCGGCTTGAAGACCAGTTCAGGAGCTACTGACGGTGTCCTGGACTAGGGGGTCCTAACCACGTCAACCCCCAATCATGGGCTGGGCCGAAGACCCCCAGATGACTGACGAGTGGGGCACGTCTGCCACGCCCCACAGCGTACTCAAGATGGAATCCTCCGAAGACTTGGCGCATACTCCAAGACACCTTCAAATCATCGGCATGTTTATCCCTTAATGTAGCTGGCCTATTGGTAGCCCTAGGTACCCCCGGTATCTATATAAGCCGAGGGGTTTTAGACCATAGGGCAAGATTCATTCATGCACGATCTCGAGGTAGATCATCCATTACTTTGTACTCCATCACAATCAATACAACAGAAGTAGGACGTAGGGTTTTACCTCTTCGAGAGGGCCTGAACCTGGGTAAAATACTGTGTCCCTCTTTGTCCTGTTACCATCTAGCTAAAATCACTAGCTCGGGACCCCCTACCCGAGATACGCCGGATTTAACTCCGACACTCGGGGTGAGTCGTGGAGCACATCGGCCGGCATAACTTCTTCCACTCCATACACCATGTAGTAAGGTGTGAATTGAGTGGATCTGTTTGGAGTCATCCGCAGGCTCCATAAGACCGAGTGGAGTTCTTCAACCCATGCACCGACTGCTCTCTCCAATGGGTCAAGTAAGCGTGGCCGCAACCCTTGGAGGATCAAGCCATTGGAGCGCTCGACTTGCCCATTCAACTGAGGATGTGCTACGGAAGCAAAGTGCACTTGGATGCCTTGGGTCCAGCAGAATTCCTTGAATTCTTCTAATGCAAAGTCCATCCCATTATTAGTGATGATATCATGGGGAATACCGAAGCGGAAGATGATCCCTCTCATGAAGTTTATTGCAGTACACGAGTCCAGCTTGGTGACTGCTTTTGCCTCAATCCACTTGGTGAACTTGTCGACTGCTACCAGTAGGTGGGTGAAGTTGCCGGGTGCCGTTTGAAATGGACCAAGCATATCCAAACCCTAGGTCGTGAATGGCCATGTGAGTGGGATTGTCTTTAGCTTGAAAGCTGGCATATGTGTCTGTCGGGCTTACATCTGGCAAGCCACGCATTGCGGACGAGCTCTATGGCATAAGCGTGAGCATTCGGCTAGAAAAAGCTGGCTCAAAATGCCTTAGTGACCAAGGCCTTTGAAGAGGCATGGTGTCAGCAGGTGCCCGAGTGAATGTCTGCCAGGATTTGCCGACTTCATCTGGAGAAATTCACTGCTGCTTGACACCAGTCGGGCTGACCTTGTACATCTCATCTTGTATGATAGTGTACGCCTTTGATCAGCATACTATTTGTTTTGCCTCAACCTCATCTTCAGGGAGCTTCTTCCGGAGAAGGTATGCAATGAATGGCAAAGTCCAGTCGGGATTGATCATGAGGACTCCCTGAATCAGGTCAATGACTTCTGGTATCTATACTGCTTCGTCGTTCTCTACCCTTGCCGACTGCTCTGTCTGGGTCTACATATGGGTTTTCCACCATAGTCGGCTCATGCAGGTGCTCCAGAAAGACTCCGGGTGGAACTGGTCTCTGAGTGGTACCAAGTTTAGCCAGTGTCTCGGCTGCCTCATTTTTCGCTCTCGGAATGTGAACTAGCTCCTGTCCTTCAAATTTTCCTTCCAGTTTGCGGACGGCTGCACAGTAAGCAGTCATCAATTCGCTCCTGACATCCCACTGCTTCATCACTTGCTGGGCGACGAGATCCAAGTCGCCATGGACCAGCAGGCGGGCAATTCCAAGTGAGATTGCCATTCAGAGTCCATATAGCAAGGCTTCATACTCTGCTGCATTGTTGGATGCTGTGAAATGGATCTGCAGGACATAACTTAGCTTGTCACCCTTGGGAGAAATTAGGACGACTCCGGCTCCTGCTCCAGCTAGCCTTTTTGATCCGTCAAAGTACATGGTCCAATAATTCGAGTGCTGCTGGCTGGGAGGATCTTGGGATTCTGTCCATTCCGCTATGAAATGAGCGAGTGCCTGTGATTTGATAGCTTTCCTTGGCTCATACTTGAGGTCATGTGGTAGCAGCTCGATTGCTCACTTGGCCACTCGACCGGTGGCATTCCGATTGTTGATGATGTCCAAGAGTGGAGCTGAACTAACCACTGTGATCTGGTGTTCCTGAAAGTCATGAGCCAGCTTCCGAGTTGCCAGAAAGAAGCCATAAATGAGTTTCTGGTAGTGCGGGTATCTTTGTTTTGAGTCAGTGAGGACCTCGCTGAGATAGTATACAGGCCGCTGAACCTTTTGAGCTTTGCCTTCTTCTTCTCTTTCAATAGTGAGGACCACGCTGACCACTCGGTTGGTGGCTGCGAGGTAGTGGAGCATGGGCTCCGACTCCCTTGGAGATGCAAGTACTGGCCGCGTTGAGAGCAGCTGCTTTAAGTCATCAAAGACCGACTAAACTTCTAGGGTCCAGTCAAAACTGTTTGATTTTTTCATCAGTTGATAGAAAGGAAGAGCTTTCTCCCTGAGTCTGGAAATAAATCGACTGAGCGCTGCCAAGCACCCGGTCAATTTCTGGACATCCTTCAGTTCCTTTGGCTTCTTCATGTTTAGGATTACGTCGATCTTCTTTGGGTTTGCCTCGATCCCTCGAGTGGACACAAGGAATCCGAGAAGCATTACCGCAGGAACTCCGAAGACGCACTTGTTTGGGTTTAGTTGGATGTTGTACCTTCTAAGGTTAGCGAACGTCTCAGCAAGGTCGGTCAAGAGATCGGATCCCTTGGCCGATTTGACAACGATATCATCGACATAAGCCTGAAAGTTGCGCAGTATCTGTTTGTGTAGACAAGTCTAGATGGTACTCTGGTATGTGGCCCCAGCATTCTTCAGACCAAACGGCATAGTGATGTAGCAGAAAACTCCGAAAGGAGTGATGAACACAGTCTTCAACTGATCCGACCCCTTCAACTTGATCTGATGATAGCCGGAATAAGCATCCAAAAAACATAATCTCTCACACCCGGCTGTGGATTCCATGATCTGGTCGATGCGAGGCAAAGGAAAATGGTCCTTGGGGCACACTCGATTGACATCTTTGTAGTTCACGCAGGTGTGCCAAGTTCCATTCTTTTTGGGGACGACGAATGGGTTCGCCACCCATTCTGAGTGTTCCACTTCCCTCATGAATCCCACCTTCAAGGGCTTCGCAATTTCCAATCTGAGTGCTTCACGCTTGAGATCAGCGAATCGGCGAAGAGTCTGCTTGACGGGTTTTGCTCCTGGAAACATATTCAGTCGGTGCTCAGCCAGCTCCCTTGGGATTCCAGGCATGTCAGATGGCTGCCATGCAAAAATATCCCAATTCTCATGAAGGAAGCTGACGAACTCGCTTTCCTATTTAGGGTCCAGGTCATCAGCGATCTCAGTCGTCTTCGAAGGGTCGTTCGGGTGCACTTGGATTTTCTTCGTGCCAGTTGCCGACTGGAAGGACGACTCGGGAGTCAGTTTCTTTGCCATGGGCATCTCAGTCGGATCAACAACAAGCTTGTATGCAGCACACTCCACTTCCGCAACGCTGGCATTTACCATACTGGTGTTCAGATTCATAATTTCTTTTGCGTGCTTTGGGTCACCTGAGATAGTTATCGTATCTTGGGGCCCGGCATCTTGAGTTTCAAGTACACGTAGCATGGACGAGCCATGAACTTCGCATACGCCGGCCATCCGAAGATGGCATGATACTCACTCTTCAAGTCAACAACCACGAAGGACAGGGACTCCTTGCGATAGTTCTTCTCGTCGCTGAATACGACTGACAAGGTAATCTGTTCAAGTGGTTTGGCTCGCATGCCAGGTACCACCCCGTGAAAGGTTATCCCAGTCGAATTAAGCCTCGATCAGGGAATTCCCATTTTATCTATTGTACTTGCGTACAGAGTATTCAGCTCGGCTCCTCCATCCATCAGCACATTCCAAAGTCGGATCTCATTGACGAGCGGGTCGACCACAAGAGCTTGGCGTCCGGGGAAAGGCACATGTGCCGGGTGATCTGACCGGTCAAAGGTAATGGGCGTCTCTGACTAGTTCAGGTAAGTCGGGACAGCCGGAGCCGCCATGTTGACCTCCCGACTGCGCACCTTGCGCACTAGGTTTATCTCAAGGCCAGCAAAGATCAGTAGGATAGCCTTTTTGCCAGGATATCCATTTGCAGGGTCATCTCCCTCCTTGCTGCCGTCGTTGTCAAGTGCATCCTTGTCCTTCTCCGACTGCATCCTTTTAAGGGCCCTACACTATCTGAGTATATGCTTGGCCGGACTACTTGTCATTGTTGTGGAGGCAACAGGGCTTATCCAGAATGTCATCACTGAAGGCTTTCTTCCGCGAAACCCATTCCTTTTTCTGCCCAGCGCCTTTCTTCCCTTGGCCGACTGTCGCGACCAGGTCTGCACCACTGACTCCATCACTAGTGTCTGGCTGTCGGCGATTGTTCCTGCCGCCCCACTTGTTCTAATTACTCTGCCCCTTCTGGGCAGTCGACTGTCCACGGTACTCACCCCGCCAGATCTTGTCATCTTCCTCTCCATTGGCATACCGGTTGGTTATCCATCAACTGGCGCATGGAGGTAAGTTCAGTTCGGCCCAACTTCAGTTGGAGGTGTTTGTACCTCACACCCTGCTGAAAAGCAAGGATTGCTTGGTCCTCGGTCACCCCTTCCATTGAGTTGCGGAGCTGGGTCCATCTCATAATATATTCCTGAGTGGATTCCTTGGGTTGCTGGACACAAAGCATCAGTTTCTGGTAACCTCCGGGGCGTATGTACGTACCCTCGAAGTTCTTGAAGAAGACTTCTTCGAATTCCCTCCAACTGTGAATGTTGTCTTCGCCTAAATTGTTCAACCAAGCTCGAGCCGAGCCCTCCAAGTAGAGGGACAGATTACGCATGGCCACGTTTTCATTGCCTCCTCTGATCTGGACGGCGACGAGGTAGTCGGCTAGCCATGTATCCGGCTTGGTGTTCCCATCATACTTCCCAATGCCTGAAGCCATTCGGAGTGGCTCAGGAAAGGGGGTTGTCCGGATTCGCCGACCGAAACATAATGGGCCCGAGGATCCTGATCCACTCGACCTATCGTGTTCCTGTTCATGGCGAGCCACCCGTGCGCGGTCCCCTCGTCTTTGAGCCAAGATCCCACGCGCGTCACGGTGTCAGTCATCTCGGTGTCGTGGGGACTTGGTCCATCGCCTGAGGGAGTCCACACGTCGTCGAGGTGAGTCATCACGCCTGCGGGGCTGCTCGCCCCGTCCGCGTGGCCGATCATCCCGCGATCGGGGAGATCCATCGCAACTACAAGGAGAATCATCGCGCCTCCAGGGGTGAACATCCCGACTACACGGCAAGTCATCACGACGACGGGGTGGATACCCTCATCGTCGCAGCGAGTAGTCATCTCGCCCACGCGGCTCATCTCTGCGTCGGCGTGGAGAGGCATCATCACAAGACAGAGGGGAATCATCTCTGCGCCGTGGAGAGAAGTCGTCTCGCCACCGCGGATGGTCCTCCCGGTGAGGTGGGGATCGTTCACGCCTACCATCCATCCGAGTGGTAGCCCTTCGATTAGCCGTGTGACGAGGGTGTGATGAAGCAACCGTCGACACTCCGCTTTCTGTTCCTCCAGGTATTCGACTACGAGACGCCAGTCGGTCACGAGATTGGGAGATGAGCGCGTTTTGTGCGACTGCTGCCTTCAAAAAGGTGGACAACTGTCGGATGCCGTCTGCGACAACTCCGTCTTCAAGCTGCCGGATAGCATCAGCTAGTCTGGTCACCGCCCAGACATTGTCAATCGGGGTGCGAAGGATTTAGAAATCGCTAGGGCCTCCGACTGTAAAGTTATTGTTCATGTCCCGGCCACACCGGACGACCGAAGGGTCCGGACGTTGCTGCCGACTGTTGTCCGCCAGCTCTTGCTCACGGATGATCAAATTGTGCTCAAGTTGGGCCAGTCGGGCGTGCTCTGCCAGGGTTTTCTGACGCGCTGCCTCGAGGGCCTTGTCAGCCGGCGAATCACCCAGAATTGGGGTGTGAAGGAGCTGCTCAGCCGCCTCACGCTGCTCTCGGGTGAGAGGGTCAACACTTACTGCTTCGTCGCCGATTGCAGCAAATGGATCGGCTGTCGCCCGCCTGCGAATCGACTCGGGCGGTGGCGTGCCAGCCATGAAGATTTCCACCATAGATGACTGTGATCCGCAGCTCTCTTCTTCCAAAGAGGCGGACTCCAAGAGAGGAAAAATGGACTCAGCGTCCATCATCCCTACGAGCTGACTCGTAGAACGACGAAACTGAGGACGAGGTTTGCTGGATCGCTTCCGGCGACGACGCGGCGCTAGCTACGCCGACTGGTGTGACGACGGGAGCTGTAGGCTCAAAATGCCCAAGCCGTTGGCCCGGTAGTGAATGCTCCCGCGTGCCGGCAGGTCAGCGCTGTTCAGCGGGGCATCAGGATGCCACGCCGATCCATCGATAGGGAACTCAAGCTTCCCGAAACGGATGCTGCCAGCCAGAACCAAGGATGAAGCCAACTGCACCATATCGCCGATAGATGCTTGCCCCAAGGTGGGCGCCAACTGTCATGGATACAATCCTGACAATACTAGGGGGGGTAGGAATGTAGAGGCAATCGTATCTACCGAACGGTACAGGTGGGAGTACGATCAAGGAATTATACAGGTTCGGGCCCTCTGCGGTGGAGGTAATACCATACTCCTGTGGTGCTCTTTGCTCTTGGCGTAAGGTACAATGTGTGTATGTTCAACCTTCAGCCCGAAGCTCCCCTCCCGGCTTATATAGAGTGCGCTAGGAGGGGTTACATAATCGGCTGGTATTAATGCTGTTAATGGCCTCAGGTGTGGCCGACTGCTTCATGGCATTTACTACTGGTAACTGCCATATTTAACTAGATTATACCACCGTTGGGTAACTGCCTTCATTAAGACGTCATGGGCGAGAGGTATCTTAGGTAGCCGCCGACTGCTGTCCTAGCCGACTGCTCCCTTCGTCTCCCTTGCCGACTACTAGTCCTTGGCTGTCGGGTGGCTCAGTATCCGACTGTAGGGACTTAGCGCAGTCCTGAGCCACCCTCCTTATCATTGATGGGCTGACAATGATGCCCCATGGCCCATGATCTTCTGGGTCGTATCTTGGACGGGTCATGAGCCTTTGGTGGGCCATCCGTATACTTGGGCCTACCCCGTATTTATAACCCCGACAGACGTCCGACCAAGCCTTCCTCCATGGGGACGAGAACACCATCTCCTCGCTCGTGCGACCCACGGGCACGAGGCTCTCCTCTAGCAGCCCCACGGTACGGCGGGTAATCGTGGCTTCTTTGTCGTCGCTGGCGGAAACGAGCTCCGTCGGCGAGACCAGCACCTTCGGGACGCCGCCGCCTTCGAGGTCGAACGCCAGCACACCCTCTTCAGTGGTGAACATGATCTTCTTCTGTCCGTTCCCCGTCCAGCTCGTAGACACCACGGCCGGCCGGCTGCCTCTGCTCGCAGATGCACATGAAGTGTTTGATGTAATGTGAGAAAGAGAGTGAGGGGAGGAGGAAGAAGAAGACCTAGTCAACATGTCCGTGTGGCGGTTTTTTTCCAACTCAACCTGACGGGTGGGCCCGAACAGTTAGTGACATGAGCAAAGCGCTTAGCATTTACCGTCAGTGTTTTTTGCCATTGTTAATTTTTTGTTGCGGTGCAAAGTGCAACGTTTTGTAAAGTGGTGGTTTTCTGCTAATCGCGTCGCTATTGCGGTGGTTCTGTGCATTTTACTCCAGCACCGGGGACGAACGGCTTGGCCGCATGGATGAAGCAGGAGGAACGGAGGGATCAGTGACGAGGACAATGATCGTGCTTTGGTACACGCTGTCTTCAAAAACAAGTTATACACAAACGCAAGGTTCTACAGAAACGCACACATGCAGGACACGCGCTACCTTCTTGGCGTGCCACGTTAATGAGGAAAACCTTCCATCCTGATTCGCTTGCGTCACCGTAGCTAATTAGCGTATCGCATGCAGATTCTTGAGTTTTTTTTTTTTGTTGAGTCTCCTTTTATACTTGCAGATAGATGTAAGATATATATCCTCAATCAATCGAAGAAAACCGCAACTTATCGAAGCTTCAATCTATCGTCCGACCCCGACGTTTATTTATACTTATCGACCTAGCTCCCGGCCGGACGCTCAGCATCCCACACCAAGAAGAAACATGGCGCCGTCCAGTGCTCGGCATCAACGTCTCCGGAGGGACTGGGCGAACCTGGACGCCGGACCGGCGGGGCTCGTTGCCGAGCACGTCCTGTGCAACGACCTCGTCGACCTCATCCGCTTCCGCGCGGCGTGCAGGCCGTGGCGCGCGTGCTCTGCCCACCTGCGCTGCGCCCGCAGGGCGTTCTGGACCGGCGGTTCCATCCCCGGCGCCGGATCACGCTCCCGAAAAAATACAGCAAAGTCAACAACCGACGACGCTTCATGAATGTCTTCACCGGCGAGTCCATCTACCAGGGGCTCCCAGATCTAGATCACCGGCGCCGCTGCTATGCTGTTGGGAGCACGTCTGAGGGCCTCGTTCTACAACTAGGCACCCAGTTGATCTTGAGCTGCGCGGTGCGGGCCTCGCCGACAATGACACAGTTGCGCTTCATTTTCGCCGTGTGGGCTTGATGGAAAAGTCTTGTTTCTCGGCAAAAGACGTTCGCTCCTTGTGTCTACCAGGGTGTCCCCCTCCATCAACGCTGACACCGCGTACCTCTGCTCGTCAATTCCGAACGATGATAATGTTGTTTATGCCTTTGACCTCTTGGACGGTGGACACGTTGAGCCCAAGTTCAAGAAGGTTGATGTTGCAAATTATTTGTCATGCTATGTCTCAAATTATTATGTTGAGTTCGTCCTGTAATCCAGGTGGGCGAACTCCTTGTGTGATGCCAGGTGACATGCTCTCGTGCAACTAGGGTGGATTTGTAGAAGACCACATAGGTCATTGCACCCACTTTCAAAAGTTTAAAAGGTTAACTCAATTCAATATATTTTTACTATTAATTCATAGTCGACTGTGTTGCATTAGCAGCTTCTCGGAGCTTGTAATAATGTACTGTACACCTATGCTCTTTAATTCTTTCTTTCTTTTTGACACTCGATGTTGTTCCATTCAAATGCAATGGAACGTAAGCTTTTGCAATGTGGCTTATATAAAAAAAAAAACACATAGGCTTTTACAATGCGGTAAGCGCTCCGGGCCAAAGGCCATGGGAAGCCTGGTCGGATTGCTGCCCAGGCCATGCAAAAGGCGGGAGATAGATAGTCGGACTCCTTGCAGAAGCAGTACGCCCACGCACGAAAGAAAGAGAGAAACTTTTCGCGTGAGTCCGCCCCCTCCCTCCCCTCCGCCGAACAAAGCGAATCGATTCCTCATCCAATCCTTTTGCCGCGCGCGCTCGGATGGCGGAGCGAGGGGCGGCTGCCTCCAGGAGGAGGCCCAGGCGGCGCCGATCGGGGGCCACCCTTGACCATCAACAACTACGCCCCTCCTCGTCCTCTCCATCCTCCTCTCTGAGTCATCTCTCTTGGGGGTCCAAGCGCGCACGTACAGCCCCTGATAAGTGGTACGGGTGTGCAGTCTTGCTTTCTTTATCTGATCCTGATCTGATCCGTGTTGCCGCCTTGCAGCAGGGACTGGGCGAATCTTGGGGACGGTCCGGCGGGGCTCATCGCCGAGTGCGTCCTCGCCCACGACGTGGCTGACTACATCCGCTTCCGTGCCGTGTGCCGCCCGTGGCGGCGGTGCTGCGCCGACCCGCGCCGGTTCCACCCCAGGCGGTGGGTCATGCTCCGGGAGGAGCTCGCCTCTCCCTACGGCCGCCGCTTCCTCAACGTCTCCACCGGCGAGTGCATAAAAACAGACCTCATGGACCTCCGCGACCATGACGTGCTCGGGCTCACCCCCGAGGGTCTCATCATCTTGCTCCACAGGCGCACCCACATACGCCTATTCAACCCGTTGACGCGACACCTCACGGATCTCCCGCCGGTAACCACGCTGCTGTCTCCAGAGCAGCACTCCGACCTCCTTTCCAACCGTGATGTTCCTCCCAAAGCGTGGGGCTCCGGCATCGCCACAGATTCCTCGGTCGTGCTTTACTTCAACTCACGATGCATCCTAGGCATCGCCAAGCTCGGCGACGAGCGCTGGACATTGGTCCGGTACAAGAATTCAGTACACACAGCACCGTTGATGTTTGCAGGCCGCTTCTATTGCACGACAGAAAATGGTGTCATGCTGCTAGAGACAAGTGCGGATCAGCCACCACGCATGGAGGTGGCTGCCAAATTGCAAAAGCCAATCTCGGCGATGATAATGGATAGCGCACACCTGGTGAACAACAATGGGGAATTGATGCTGGTGCACCGCACGCTTCGGTACCTCAGGAATAGATCGACGTTTATAAGGTGGATTTGGACACCGGAACTTTACTCCCGGTCAAGAGCTTGGGTGGCCGAGCATTGTTCATGGGCATGCATTGCTCTCTTTCGGTTTCCACGAAGATTTTCCCCTCCATAAGCGGTGACACCATCTACTTGAGCTTCGATCTCAAGGAGAGAGTCCATGATGAGGAAATAGAGGCCTACCATCTCCGAAACAAAAGCACAAAATCTGCTCATTACAACCTGGATGGCTCCTTGAATGATGCCTCTATCCGCTATTCTGATATATAAATTCGATGTAGAGGAAATTGTATAAGAGAATTTTTTTTATTTCCTTAGACTTAGACCGCGCAAGACAAGAATTTTTCGCTATTTATGATTTCATATTCTTGTTACTAGATGTTCTATAGGAATAAGAAGAAATCGCAACTCCTTTGCGCTACACATAAAATTGATTTCGAAGGTCCATTTTTTTTCTTCAGAATCCTCTATTTTAGTTCTTCCACCTATGCAATAGAGGGAATGGGAAAAGAGGGATTACTTTTATTTTCATTTTTCCCTTAAAAGATAGACTTTGAAATAGGAGTCTTGGAATAATGCTGAATTCAAAGGTTTATTTCTATAGTATAAGAAAAACAAATCGAATCAAATTCATGGATTTACCACGACCTCGGTTGTGACTCCATAGATAAAAATGAAAAATTTCTCTCTTCGAGACCATTGAAAAAGGGCATTGAACGAGAAAGAAATCGTCCACAGATAATAGAACTATCATATGCCTTGGAAAGTGATATGAGGTGCTCGGAAATGGTTGAAGTAATTGAATAGGAGGATCACTATGACTATAGCCCTTGGTAGAGTTCCTAAAGAAGAAAATGATACATTTGATACTATGGATGACTGGTTACGAAGGGACCGTTTCGTTTTTGTAGGATGGTCTGGCCTATTGCTCTTTCCTTGTGCTTATTTCGCTTTAGGATGGTCTGGCCTCATACTCTAATTGATTGTCTCTCCTTGTGCAATACCGTCGATCTACGTCCAAACCATTTAGCATCGGCAATTTGAGTTGTATTTTTACGGTTCTGTCTTTTAGGGACACATGCGTCCCTACGAGACCCGCACCAGGCATGGCCGATGGCGCTCGTGTCTCCTCCTCTTCACCACGTGTAGCAACAGATGGCGGCCGGAGCACATGCATGACATACTCCACTGTAGGGACCAGCCGAGGGATGGCGTGCGACACACACATAGCGTGCGATTTTGTCCCCGACCTCCAGGCGGCGAGTTGGCTCGATTTTCGGCCAGGGCTGCTGCTCCGGCGAGGGTAGTAGATTGCCCTGCTCAACAGCAGGGGGCACACGGTCGACGCGCGCCATTGGAGAGACAGCGACGTGGTCGAGGCTGGATCGCTGGTTTAATTTTTGTGTCACTTGGCCAGGGTATGTACACCAAACCGCGGTGCACGGGAGGTAGGTGTAGCGACCGATGCGAGTTCTGAGGTGAGTAATGGTGGTCGCCATGAGCTCTTTGTTTTTAACCCAGAGTCGGGTCGCCCGTCCGCTGCGTTCCCCACTCTCTCCCACAGACACAACCTAGATCTCGGAGGCAGAGGAATCGGCGGCGATTCCTGCTTCCACTTGGGGCTCGATGTCGAGGAGGGAGGCGATATTGGTGGAGCTGGTGGGCGAGGATACGGAGATGCTGGCGCGGCTGCGCGAGATCGATGCGTGGCTACCGACAGCCAGGGCATTGAACGATGAAGCGGAGGTGATCCGCTCCATCCAAACTGCCGAGGAGATGGATCGCTGCTTCCTGAAATCTCGAGCTCAACTGACGATGAAGGTGGTCCTATGGGCGATGTTGGAGGTGGAATCGGAAGATCTAGCAAAGCAGTTCAAGTGGGCGGCGTTCCGATCCCACATCTTCGGTCTTCTGCCGCTTCGGGAAGAGAGGGTGGCGGTGATGGGGCTGCCTGCACCAGGGACGAGGGCGATGCCGATCGAAGTTGCTGACGACGAACCCCCAAGGTCTCGCAGGAGGGCAAAGAGGGAGACGGTGGCGCTTCCCCGCCGCTCACCTCGCTTCCCTTGCAGGTCGGCCCGCCTCAGGGCCCTCTCTCGGGCTCAGTAGGATGCTCTTCGACTGGCAGCCGCTTCTGGTTGCTGGCCGGAGAGGATTTCAACGAGCTTGAGGGGGGTGGCTCGCTGGTTTCATCAGGTATGCGTTCAGGCTTGTCAAAATACTTAATTTCTACTGCACATATTAGTGAAGATGAGATTGATTTGAGCAAAAGGAGTAACAAATCTAAAAAGAGGCGGGGTGATAAGAAATTGGTCACATGATCTCATGATTTTGAGATAAGATGTGATGGGAATGCTTATAATGATTTAGATAAAAAATATAATAAGAGAGATAGGATTGAAAAGGATGTTGTCAATGATGACATGATTAGAAAAGGGCTTATTATCAAAAATCATATGCGGGTGGGGAATTTCCCTCCGATTCCAAAATATTTTGATGATCTGGACATTGATTTTGGAGAAATAGAGTTATTCACCTCTAAAGTCTCAATTGAAAATATGAACAAGGTTATGAGTAGAATGGAAAGCAATACTATTTCTGGAAAAAATAATGTGAGGGAAGGTGGGGGTCCTATTGGGATTTTTTTGGACTTTTTGGAAGATGAGGTGGACCTGGGTTTTTGAGAAAGTGGGCTTTCCCTCCCAGGCACAGGCACACTTGTGGCCTGCCCTATAGCCCCAGGTGGTATATATACCCAAGGAGGGGAGGCGGGCAAGCACAAGATCACTTTCCTAGGGTTCCCACCACAGCCGCCACCTTACTCCGCCATGTCTGGGAACTATGGAGGAAATCGAGGGGGAGGAAGATTCAATAGAGGTGGGGGTAGAAGAAACTTTCAGTATTAGCCAAAGAACTTCCCTGGTTACGATGGGGATAGGTTTAGGAACAAGTATCCTCACCCTCCCCAGGATGTTTATTCGGGCAGAGGTGGAGGGAAAAATTCCTCTTCATCAGATGGGAATGGTATGGCTGGGAGTGGGAGATCTGAGGTACAGGAAGGAAGCCAGACGTGGAAAGGGAAAATTGGACAGGGTGAGACAGATGGATCTTCTGGGGGTGACAAGGATAATAGTGGAAAGGTTCCTGGAGGTGGAGATTCCAGCAGAGGTGTTGGTCTTAATTTAGATGCATCTTAGCAACAACAACTCTTAGGTGCTTTGCTTTCTCAGTTGGCCCAAACTATGGTTGCTGGGGGGAATGTGTTGCCTGTTGGTAGTGTTTATGGTGGAATTGACAAAAACAAAGCTACCCCTGGGAATGGTTTAGGAACTAACAAAAACAAAGCTGCAATTGGAAGTGGGGGATCTGGGATGAGTGGGGATGTTAGATAGGAGATGAAGAACATCAATTAAATGCAAGGGAGTGGTAATGAGAAAAAATAGGGAGACAGGTTTGGGAGGCAGGTATGTGAAGAGTGTAAAGATCCTAGGCATTCTACAAGAGAGTGCAAGATAGGGCATTGTCTGATCTGTGGAAAGGAAAATCATATTACTGATGAGTGCAATTGGCTGCAGCAGATGAAACCAGTTCCAAAATATGTGGGATATGCAGCTAAGGGCCTGGGGGTTCTACTGGTCCAAAGTTCCAAGGATGTGCTGGCTGCTGAACACATACATCCCCTGGTTGTGGTCTCTATTCAATCTGGACAGCTAAATGAAACTGTGTTTGTTCAAGCTTTTGGAGAGATGTTTAATTGAAATTGGCAATGGAGAGCAAAAAGTTATGGTCATAACTGTTATCTGATGAGGTTTCCCAATAAAGCTAGATTGATTGAATTAGCAAAATTTAAGGATTTCAACCTGGTTGGGACTGGAGCTGTTATCAAGGTGCAGGTGTGGACTTTAGATCATCAAGCTATTGGAAAATTACACACAGCCTGACTCAAATTTGGAGGGGTCCCTGATTGCTTTAGACATTTCTTTGGCATGTGTGAAGTGGCTAGTGCAATTGGTCCAGTGCTGAAAATAGACATGGACACCATAACTCAGGAAAAAGTGAGAGCTAAAGTAGGGGCCAGAGATGTGGAGAAAATCCCTGCTACTTTTGAAATCACTTTCAAAGATCTGTTGATTTTTAGAGTGACAACTGAATTGGACACAGTAGTTGAGATGGGTTGGTATAAAGAGTATAAGAGAAGTAAAGTTCCAGATGATGAGCTCATGGACAGAAATGATAAGGAAGATATGAGAAAGAGAAGCAAAAAAGATGACGACAATAAGGAAAAACTGTCCCTGGGAAGTTTATCCTTAGTTCAAATGGAGGAAGTGAATAAGAAAAATGAAGCTATAAAATTTGCTATTGAAAGCTCTTTTACCCCAATTTTGCATGAACTAGCAGCAGAAAAAGCTCAAATCTGATGTGGATGTGGTGCTTAAAAGGGTGCAATCTCTTGAGGAAGATAAAATAAGACAGGCTGCCTTATGGGCCATAGAAGAGAAAAAACTTATTGATCTGGAAGCTGACAAGAAAAGATTGGAAGCTGAGTTTCTTTAGCAACAAGAAATGATGCAACAATTGATGCAGGAGGCTGAGAAAAGAGAGCGGTATGAATTAGAAATTGCTAACATGGCTGATGAGGAAATTAAAGGTTATGAGAAAGAAAAGGAAAAGGATATTGAGTTTGATAAATATGGAGAGCCCATTGATTATAATGCTAGTCAAGAATCTGTGAAGAACTTTGGTGAAAAATGGTTGCCATTCATGGAGGTGCTGGGACTAAAGGAACTGATGAGGATAAAGAAGAAGAGCTGAGAAGAAGCTTGAGATTCAAAGGCAAGGAAGACAAAAAATTGGAGGAGTTAGCTAAAATCAGAGCTGAGGAAAGAGATAATTATGATAAGATTGTGGATCACTCTACCCCTAACCCTTCTCTTCTTCATTTGACTTCGTTGGTTGGCATTGATCTTGGATATTTTATTGAGATGATTGATAAAAACATAGAAGTTATTTAGAAAATGGAAGTTGCTAGAAAAGAATTCTATTGGCAGAACATTGCTAATCTGAAGAATGAGTATAATAAAATACCAGGCACACCAGTACATATTGACACTGGAGATGCCTCTATAGATGAGCTATGCTCTGATATGGAGCACTCAGATGCTGATATTGAAGAGGATCACTTTGAAAAATTAAGAGGGATCTTCTCTAGGGGAAAAATTAATAGAGAAAGCTCACCAGTGCTTAACTGTGTGAAGTATTCTGTTTCTGTGGGGGTGCTCAAAAGAAAAGGGAGAAAAAAGAGAACCTCCTAGGGTGATTTTAAGTGGGCAACTTATCTTGCTGTTTGTTGCACATTACTTTACCTTTTTTGTGGACTTTCTTATATTGTTGTGTATTTTTCCTGTCCTGTCAAAATGAGAGGAATTTTCTGGAATGCTAGAGGTTTAGGAAAAGATCCTAGGAAGAGATATGTGAGGGAATTGATTAATGATAATAGACTGGATTTTGTTGGAATTTTGGAAACCATTAAACACACTTTTTCCAAAAGTGAGCTTCATAACCTTAGTAGTGGGAATTTTTTTGATTGGCACTAGAATCCCCCAAGCGGGCAGTTAGGGGGGATACTGGTTGGTGTAAATAAAGATCTTTTTGATGTGATTAGTGTTGAGCATGGTATTAACTTCCTTACAATATTGGTCTTTGATAAAATTGTTAAATTTCATTGGAATTTGATAGCTGTATATGGTGATGCTCGGACTGAAAGAAAAGCTTGTTTTCTAGCTGAGCTGGCTAGAGTAAATCATGATAACCCCATTCCTTGTTTGGTGGGGGTGATTTTAATATCATTAGAAATGAGAAAGAGAAAAATAAACCAACTAATAATGACCATTGGAGCTTTGTTTTTAATGCTATTATTGAGCATGCTGGGCTGAGGGAATTTCCTCTGAATGGAAGAAAATTTACCTGGGCTAATATTGCTTGATCCTACTTATGGAAAGTTAGATAGAGTTCTCTTTTGTCCAGCATGGGAGGATAAACATCCCCTATCAATTGTTCAGGCTTTTCACTGGGAACTATCTGATCACACTCCCTTGTTTCTAGACACTGGAGAACATAGTAAAAGTGAGCCCATATTTAGATATGAAAACTCCTGGGTATTAAGGGAGGGTTTTAGAGATCTTGTATACAAAGTATGGAATGAAACTTATAGAGGAGATAACTTGGAGAGATGGCAATTTAGGTTGAGGAATTTGAGGAAAAAAACTAAAGGCTGGAATAAAAATGTTGATGCCTGGTATAGGAAAATTAAAGTAGATATTATCAGTAGGCTGGATGTGACTGATAAAAATGCTGAACAACATGGGCTTTTTGCTTTTGATAGACAGGAACAAAAAGACCTTAGAGATCAATTGAATAGACTACTGAAACAGGAAGAGCTTAAATGGTTACAAAGATATAAGGATAAAGAGATCACTGATGGAGATGGAAATACTAGATACTATTATGCTAAAGTGAATGGGAGAAGGAAAAACATGATTATTTCTCTAGAACAGGATGAAGGAATCATTGAGGGAGAGGAACAATTAATGAAATATATTACTAACTTTTATAAAAACTTGTTTGGACAGCCTGATGGAGCTAACATTTCTCTGTCTAATCAAAATATCTCTAAAATTTCTAAAGAGGATATGGAAGATTTGACTAAGCCTTTTTCTCTGCAAGAAATTCATGAGGTGGTTTTTGGGATGAAAAAGAATAAGAGTCCAGGACCAAATGGGTTCCCTGCAGACTTCTACCAGGAGTTTTGGGAGCTAGTGAAATGGGATTTGAAGGCTCTCATAGATGATTTTGCTAGTGGGGCTTTAGATATTTCTAGATTAAACTATGCGATTATTACTCTTGTCCCAAAAACTACTGATGCTAAGCAAATACAGAAATTTAGACCAATTTGTTTACTGAATGTCAATTTTAAAATAATTACTAAATTTCTTATGAATAGATTGAGTAGATGTGTTTCTCCAGTAATCTCTCCAAATCAAATAGCTTTTGTTAAGGGGAGATACATTATGGAGGGAGTTGTGGTTGTACATGAAGCACTCAACTCCATTCATGCTAAGAAACAGGATGCTCTGGTGTTTAAAGTGGAGTTTGAAAAAGCTTACGACAAAATTAAATGGCCTTTTGTTATTCAAATGCTTAAACTGAAAGGATTTCCTGATAAATGGTGTGACTGTGTGATGATGAACATGAAAGGGGGTCATGTGGGTGTTAGGGTTAATGACACTATTGGACCTTACTTCAAAACATTCAAAGAGCTCAGACAAGGGGATGCTTTATCCCCCCTGCTATTTGATCTAGCAGCTGATGCTTTAGCAGTCATTATGAATAATGCTAAAGATCATGATGTGGTTAAGGGGGGTTTTAGGGGAAATGTAAACAAAGGGGTTAATATGTTACAATATGCTAATGATACAATCTTTATGTTACATGATGATGTTGAGAGCGCAAAAAAATTGAAATTTATTTTATGTGCTTTTGAACAAATGTCAGGATTAAAAATCAATTTTCATAAGAATGAACTCCTATTATTTGGGGAAGCTGTTAAAAACAAAAGTATGTATCAGGAGATTTTTACTTGCAAAATGGGAGATATTCCCATGAGATATTTAGGCATGCCTGTGTCTGATGTTAGAATCAGAAATAAACATTGGAATTGTGTGGTAGAGAAAATTAAGAAAAGATGTGGTTGTTGGCAGGGTAAACTTCTGGGATCCATTGCAGGAAGAATTACTCTAGTTCAAGCATGTTTGACTAACATCCCTCTCTTTATGATGTCTTTTTACCCCATCCCTGCTGGAATCTTGAAAAAAGCAGGGCTAGGTTTGTTTGGCAGGAAGATGAAGATAAAAAAATCATTTAGTTAATTAGAAAACTTGCTGCTTACCTAAAGATTTTAGGGGGCTGGGCATTTTAAACCTGGACATTATGAATAAAGCATTGCTGGCTAAATGGTTTTGGAAGCTAGAAACTAAAAATGGGCTTTGGCAATCTATTTTGTTGGGCAAATATGTGTCTGATGGATGTATTTCCAGGGTAACAAAAAAAGTTGGGGATTTCCAATTTAGGTCAAGCTTGTTGAAGGTCAAGGATACCTTTTACAAGTTTGTTAAGAAAAAATTAGGTGATGGTGGTAACACCAGATTTTGGGAAGATGTCTGGGTGGATGATAGGGCACTTAAGGATGATTATCCTAGGCTTTATGGTTTATGTTTTGATCATAACATTACTATAGCTGAAGCTTTAAAGAAAGGATGGAGAAATTTTAAATTTAGGAGAACTTTGCATTGGGAAACTTTAGAACTATGGAATAATCTGAAAAGCAGATGTGCAGATATAGAGATGAGGGGTGGCAGAGACTAGGTTGAATGGACTCTGACTGCTGATAAGAAGTTCACTGTAAAATCACTGTATAGGAAGCTGATTACTGAGAACTGCTGCTTTCCACAGAATTTTTTATGAAAAGTGAAAGTTCCTGCCAAAATCAAAGTCTTTTTGTGGCTTATTAACAAAAAAAAGTATCTTGACTAGAGACTCCTTGCTTAAGAGGGGGTGGAAAGGTAGTAAATCTTGTGTTTTTTGTGGAAAAGATGAAACAGTAGATCATTTGCTGTTCACCTGTTCTGCTGCTTATTTGATTTGGAGTTTACTTAGATGCACTTTTGGCTTGAGATCCATTCCCTCTTCGATAGAAGAATGTTTTGGGAGCTGGATCAAGACCTTTCATAAGAATGATAAGAAAGTGGTCCTAATTGGGATCTCTGCCCTTTTCTGGACTCTTTGGAAATGTAGAAATGGTGCTGTTTTTTAGAACAAAATTTACAAAGATCCTATGACTTTGATTAAACTGATGTGCCACTGGATTGTGGGGTGGTCTATCTTGCAGACAAAGGAGCAAAATAGAGAGGTGCTGGAACTGGGAACAAAACTTCTCGAATGAGTAGCAAATGATGTTTACAGGGCTTCGCAGGGGTGGAGATACAATGTGCCTCGCCTGGAATGAATCTTGGCTTGATCATCTGTTGTCTTCTTGTTCCTGGGGGAGCTCTTAGCCAGTTCTTGGTTGTAGTCTTCGGTCGGGCTTTTGGTGTGGTTTCTCTGCTCTCCCCCCCCCCCCCCCCCACTGGTGATGTAATAAGTAGGGGAGTTTAAACTTGGTGCGTGATTCAGATTTCCCTCCAGGTTTCGCATGTGTGCAACCTAGGGGGCTGCTAGGTCTTTTGCTTGTGACATTCTTGGGAATGCCTAAGGATGCGCAATGCGCCTCTCTGTGCTGTGCATGTTACTTTTGTGTGGTAGTTCTCTTAGATGTTCTGGTAGATGTAGTGGTAGTTTGGAGTCCTGTTGTCGAACCATCTGGTTTCTCTTAATAGAAATCGGAAGGGGAGGCCTTCTTTCATTCAAAAAAATGCGTCCCTACGAGATGTCTATTCGTGGTCGGACGCATCCCTTTGCTAACGATGGTTCACTAATTAACACATATCAATCTATCTATCTATCATTCTATTATATATTAAAAGCACAATGCGGAGTTTTTTTCGAAGCACCAATTAAGCCACATCATTCAAATTATGTAGACCATTAGATGTATAATTTGTGGCTGTGGTTTAATCGGATCTTACGAGACTATGTATAACTACGTAACCTATTTTGACAATTAATAATGAGCCAGGTCCGTATGAGATGTGTACGTGCATCTAAAGAAAAAGGACATGTTACGTGTTTCATGGATAGTTCAAAAATAAAATTTGCATGTCCCCATCCCTTAAATAAAAAAGGGTGTGTTCATGCATGTGTCCATGCCCACACTAGGAATTAGCAAAAGTTCCAACTAAAAAAAAGGAATTAGCAAAGTAAAACACATGCGACTATAAAGTGCAGTATAAACTTAGGACATGGTAGGTAAAATATATACTATAAAGTGCAAATTTATTTGTTCTTGTAAAATGAGTTTAAAAAATAATCAAAAGATAACTATATTACTTAGGCTACAGAACTTAAAATTGTATACAAATATTTTTTAATTAACCATTAAATTGTGAGTAACGCTAGACACACCAATCCAACCATGGCACACTTGATGGCTATAGATGTTCACCCATGTATACTTTGCCCTAATCATATACTACCTCTGTACCAAAATATAAGACGTTTTTGTAGGCTAAACTAGCCTAAAAAAGACTTATGTTTTGATACGGAGGGAGTACATTGTAGAGAGTGGCCAGCTAGGAGTGTGTGCTTGAAAATTGAAAGCTTGTAGTCCAACAAGTAATTGATTAGCACATATTTGTTGGTATTTTGTTAATACAAACTAACACAGACAAGCGTACGAGTATGCAATCTTTTATTACGAGGACAATATGATAAGATATGAAAAGTTGCTCTCTATAACCTTACGATTAGTATTATAAGTTCAACTTGGTTCCCCACAGTGATCCTGCTCTAGATCATATTGCATGCAAGCATCACACTCACACCGCCTTTGATCGCCAAGGCCTCCATCACCAGCGGATTAGCAACTTGCTCATACCAAGTGGCCTAACCACGAAGGATGTTGCCCGCATAGTCGCGCACCCACACACCTGTCAAGCCCTGGTACGTATCCACCTTAAGCTTGCATCAACGTTTACTTTAAAGTAGTCAGGATCCGATGTCTGCCACTTTTCCTTCACTTTCGTTGGACGAGCTCCCTTCTCCTTCCCTGGTCCTGAAGAAGGGAGCAGGGATGCAGCCCGTGGGTCGAAAGGACCGCATCAAGCCTGCGTTTACTCTATAAGTATCACAGCCGAACTGCTAACTGCAATTATATTCATGTTTTATTCATCTTCAACACGTCTTGTACTGTAGGCCACCGTGCGATTTTGGCGCCACCTGACCAGTGTCCCAATAGGCACATCTAACGTGTCTCTTGACACCACCCTCCATACTGATACGGGGGCCTTGATGTTGGAAATATGCCCTAGAGGCAATAATAATTGTATTATTTATTTTCATGTTTATACTCTATGCTATAATTACTATGGTTCTTGAATATGTGATTCAGAGGAAAACCCATAAGCACGTATAGAGTTATAAACGGTAGAACCTGATTCCTAGTCTCGCCTCTAGGACTAGCTCAAGTGTTGCATGATGGTTATGTTTTTCTGATCATAGACATAAGTTAAGTGTAACAAGGATGCCGACAACTTTGAGAGTATGATAGAAAAATAATCATATTGAATTGACCCAACTTGTTTGTTATACTTTGAGATGTTATCGTCGCAAGTCTACAGTTATAACATGGAGAGTTAATGTATGCTTTAGTTCCTTAAACCATGAGAGTATCGAGTCACTTCATACTAGACGATACACTTTGGGGTTGCTCCAACTCATCTGTAACACGGTGATCATAACGACAACTTACAGGTTTATCGAAAAGTATGACAAGCGGCTAGATAGCTCAAGAGCGGGGAGATTTGCTCCTTCAACAATGGAGAGATATTCTTAGGGCCCTCTCAGTGTGACGGCATTCATCATCGTCTGGTCAGACACAGGTGACTATGTCACAGGGATGCTAAAACATGACAACGAGAAAGAAGAACAAAACCGGTAAAAAGAAGACCGGTATAGTGAGCATGTGTATGACTCACGGGGATACCGACATATCTCACCTCGAGTTTTGTAACATATTGTGAAGTAAAGGGAATAGCATATGATAACTAAAGGTTCACTCGAATATCATTCGTGTAATCATAGGGGTCAATATGGATGTCCACGGTTCCGCTATTGATCATAGAACAAAAGGGGTTTTGTTCATGTCTATGTTTTACCGAACCTACAGTGTCACATGCTTAAGGAAATTTTGATCTGTTGAAATTTAGTGGAGTGAGGAATATGAGAAAATGTTCTTAGAATAGTTTTAGGAAAAAAATAAATAGTTTCAAGAGAAACCGGAAGCGTTTCAGGGTTACAGGAAGTGTTTCGGGGAATACCGGGAAAAGATATATAGTCAAAAAATGTTTCCGGGGACCTAATATAAAATAGAGGGCTCTAATATTGATTAAGAGGCCCCTAGGATTTATTTAGGGGCTATGGGCTAAACAAAATAATAAAGGCCCAATAGGAAAAGTTATTGGGCCCAATAGTGGAGGCGCCCCTTATTAGCTTTTTGGACAAACTAAAGGGGAAGAGGAGTTGGAGGAGAACTCCCCCTCCTTGGCCGGCGCACCAAGGGAGGGAGGCTCCTCCTCCAAGTCGGCCTCCCCTCCCCCAACACCTATATATACATGAGAGGGGGTGCCCCCTAGAGACACAAGTCCCTTTGCCTCGAGCGCCCCCTCTCTAGTTCTCTCTTGTTCTAGTTCTAGTTTAGACTTGTTCTAGATTAGACCTAGTTCTAGTTTTCTCTAATCTAGATAATAGAGAAGCCCTGTGCCGTTCTCTTCCCCCCTCCTCTAATTCTCCGGCAATGCTAAGCTCTACTGGATCATGAAGCCCGTACGCGTGCAATCCATAGAGAGGCCGTGCTTTCGGTCTTTGGTTCGAGGGATCGTCATGAACGGTTTGAGGGACTTCAAGAACGATTTACACCAACTCTTCTTCCACTGCAACTCAAAGTTGGTAATGATCTTATCTAACCTTGTATGCATCTTCATAGTGATCCGGGATCTTGATCGTAGGGCGATTTTTTTTGTTTTCTACTATGTTTCCCAACAGTGGCATCATGAGCGGTTCTTTGAGTAGATGTAGGTTACGATCTAGATCACATGTGATTGTGAGGGTATTGCACAAGAGTTTTTAGTAATGAATTGTATCTATTGCACAAAAGAATTAAGAACTAGATGAGTTCTAGGGCTTAATAAAATTGTGCGAGTTGAAGATAAGATCTATTGTGGTAGATACAATCTTTTACTTGATGTTCTTGTTTGCTTCTCTCGAGTTTTGCTTCTTTTCAGTTTTTGGCGGCATGATGTAGCTTTGTTACAAAGTTCTGGCAATCGGCGATTCTGGCTATCAATGATTTGCTAACAGTTCTTTGGGCTACATCATAGTCAAGAAAAGTGAATCGTTGCAAACACGAGAGGGCATGTAGATATTGATCTACACGGGGGTCACGCGTATTGACAAAGTTTAGTGTGGGGCTAGAGATTTTTAATTAAGTCTCTTCCCTCAGACACCTCGCAAAATTAATCTAGCAACAAGAATAATCATACTTTATGATGAACGTAGGTAGCTAGTGTTTGTGCGAAAACCCTATAAGCCACAAAAATCAAATTTTTGCTAAACCGATTAGAGGACGTCTAACTTGGTTTTGCATGTTGCATGAGATGTGGTATAGTCTTCATCATATTAATGATTTTATGTATGATATGGTTATTTGTTGTAATTATTTAAGTGACCTATGCGTCACAGTACGGCATGATAGCTGGAGCCCCATGATTGTCCCTTTAATGACTTGCGTGTCAACTTTGATGTAATAGAGTAGCTATAGAGATAGAGCTGTGATTATAGACAGCGGTGACAAGCTTGCAAAGGAGGACCCCGGCGCAAAGAGGCTGTACAAGACGACGGAGAAGAGAAGCTGGAGAAATTGTTGCCACGGTAGTGATTTTCGAAATTACTGCCACAGCACCGTTTTCAAGTAGCCACGGCAAGCGTTTTTTTTACAGAAATCTGTTTTTGTTAAAACTGCTGCCACGGCAGTGATTTTCGAAACTGCTGCCACGGCGGTGTTTTCACGTTGCCACAGCAAGCAGTTTTTACTGAAATCTGTTTTTGTTAAAACTGCTGCCACAACACCGTTTTCGGCTGAAATTTCGTGAAGACCATAAAGACTTCTCCGGCGCAAGGGCTATACCATATCATGCTATTATGAATTGCCTGAGATGTTTATCCCTTTTTTGTTTGCACCCTTTTGATTATGCACTAGTCATTTTTATTAGGGTGATCTCTCATATAAAAATATCAAGTTGTTATTGTTCTCCCTGGTGTAGCACCGTCTATAACACGTAGCCTTTTGGGGTACGACATGTACACATGAGTACGAACGAACGGTGAGGTTTAAGGTGGGTGAAGGGCAGACCTCACTGCAAGATCACTAGGTTGTCTTTACGTTCTAGCAGGACAGTCTTGAGCTCGGAACACACGCATGGAAAGATGAACAAGAGTCACATGGAGATGTGATCGGCAAGTTGGCCTACCGATTGAAGTTCACGTCATCAATGATGCACACATCAATGGCGGTGAATAAGATATGGGTCTTGAATCACTCAAAATCAATTATGAGAGATAGTGGTTTGAGTGGGAGTACTATTATGAATTAAATAAGTTTAATCACTAGTGCAAATTAATTATGAACATTGTCTATGTGCAGTTTGCATTATAGTTGTAGAATAATGGCTCGTGGTTCCACCTTTTCTATTGAAATTGATTAGTTGTTTTTATTATCTAGTTGAATCTTTATGATTGGTAAACGTAATGAGAGGATCATCCTCTAGAGTGTCGAGAAGGATTTTTGTCCTATTGCATGCTTACAATACTCTCCTGCTGATGCTGTGGATGATGAGACTCACATCCTTTGATCCAAAAGGCTAGAATCCTATTATGGTATGCTTGCTTCCAAGAAACCCAAACTTCAAAACGTTTGGGATAGTCATGTGATATTCTTCGAACTGAAAATTGTTTTCAGAAACAAACAAAGGCTAGAAGATATATGATATCTTTAGAAGTGTTTGATTGCAAGTTCTAGTGAAATGTTCAACTATGTTTAAGATTGATATAAGCAGGATCCAGAAGAATGCCAGTTATGTGATGATGGTGAATAAAATGACAACTTAAAGAGAAAGGACAATTCCGAAGGAAGTAATGTGACTTACACACCTAGGAAGTTCGGGGCTCACGCCACTCTTAAAGTTTGGTGCTTCTTCTGTGAGTAGGAGAAATATTGAAAGTAAAACTATTAGAAGAAAAAAGGCAGAAAGAAAAAAGACTGGAGTGTCTAGCTCAGGTATGAATATCATACAAGTTATAGATGTAGAGAAAGTTGGTCAAGAAAATGTAATTCTTAGGAATTATGATTAAAATTGTTAATTGCTAATTCTTCGGTTGATCACAAAAGGATACCGATTCGATTGCATGTTGTTGCGACTCGGTGCAAGAACTACTATGGCTTAAATGACCAACGAATAATGAGGTTAAGATATGTGATGGAAACTTTGTAAAAGTTACAGTACTTCCCATCAGTGTATTACCTCTATGTTTATTTTCATAATTCATTCTAGAGTTTTGTATACTCTAGCCTATTGCATAATGCTTATTGCAAAATGGGTTGTTCATAAAAGAATAATTTTTTGTTCATTGTTATGAATAACTAAAGGGCCATACTCTTATTGTGAATAGGGTGTATGTTATGAACAACAACAACAACAACAACAAAGCCTTTAGTCCCAAACAAGTTGGGGTAGGCTAGAGGTGAAACCCATAAGATCTCGCAACCAACTCATGGTTTTGGCACATGGATAGCAAGCTTCCATGCACCCCTGTCCATGACTAGTTCTTTGGTGATACTCTAGTCCTTCAGATCTCTCTTTATGGACTCCTCCCATGTTAAGTTTGGTCTACCCCGATCTCTGTTGACATTATCAACACGCTTTAGCCGTCCGCTTTGCACTGGAGCTTCTGGAGGCCTGCACTGAATATGCCCAAACCATCTCAGAGGATGTATGCTATGAATATTCACAATAAATTTAAAACATCCATAACACTGACGCTAAATGTCACAAGACTAAAATAATACCACATATGTGTGGCACTACATTTAGTCACATTGGAGAAACCCGCATGGAGAAATTCCATAGTAATGGATTTTGAGGTCATCTGATTATGAATCATCTGACACTTGTAATTTTTGTCCAAATGGTGAAGTAACTAAAATACCGTTCACAGACCATAAAAAATGAGCAACAAAATAATTAGAAACATACATACAGATGTGTGTAATCCAATAAGTGTTGTTGCAGGCAGTGGATTTATCTATCTTCAAGGATGACTCAAGTAGATATTTATATTTACTTAATGAGACATAAATCTGAATCCTTTGAAATGTTTCAAAAGGTTTTTCAGAATGAAGTAGAAATTATTGTAACAAGAAATTATGTTTCTACAATTAGATTGCAGAAAGGAATATTTGAGCTACAAGTTTAGCGTTCGTCTGATGAGCTATGAAAAGAATTTTTATAGCTTGCAACTTGCTACTCCCGTAGGAGTCGTTGGGTTTCCCCAAAGAGGAAGAGTGATGTAGATAGTATCAAAGCTTTCCCTCAGTTAAGAACCAAGGTTTAATCGAACCAGTAGGAATCAGCAAGCTACCAAGATAAGCAGCACCTACACACAAACAAGATAAAATAGTTGCACCCAATGTGGCAAGGGGGTTGTCAAGCCCCTTGTCTTGCTAGTTACATGGTTAAAAGAAAATAGATAGATAATAGTTGTATAGGGAAAACAAAAAATAATAATGGCAAGTAAAAGAGCAATTTTGTAGAAGTTTGCATTGATGGAAGAATAGACCCGGGGGACATAGGTTCACTAGAGGTATCTCTCTCAAAAAAGCAGGCAAACAACATGGTAACAAATTACAGTTGGGCAATTGACAAGAATAGCAACCTTTATGACTATGATCATTCATGGCATAATTTCATATAGGCATTACGTCCGTGATAAGTGGACCGTTAAACTTACTGACGTCTACTACTAATACTCCACCCCAAGACCGCTATCCAGCATGCATCTCGAGATATTAAGTTTACAAGAAACAGAGTACTGCTTTAAGCAAGATGACATAATGTAGACAGAAAGAAATCTAGCAATAAGATTAAACCCTGTCGTTTTATCCTTAGTGGCAACAATACAAATACGTGTCTTGTCCCCATTCTGTCACTGCGATATAGAACACCGCAAGATTGAACCCACTACTATGTACCATTCCCTCTGAAGATCTACCAATCAATCTTGGCTAGAGAAGAGAAATAGATCGAAAAGCATACATAGCTATTTAATTATACAGCAAAGAAACTTCAAAAGATTCAATTGGACTCAATGAACAATCTGATCATAAACTCAGATTTCATCATATCCCAACAAACACACTGCAAATTACATCGGATTGATCCCAATCACACAAGAAAGAAGGGGAACACGGTATTGAAGATCCAAAAAGAGAGAGAGAGAACCATCTAGCTACTACTATGGACCCGTAGGTCCTGAAGGAACTACTCACACATGGTCATGGAGGCAGCAAGGTTGATGAAGAGTCCTCCTCCAATGGCTTCCCCCTCCAGCAAAACTTTGGAACAAGGCTCCAGATGAACAAAGGTACTCTTGCCGATGGAAGAAATTCCATAAATGTCCCATAGAGTCAAAAGGCTATCTTCAACTTCAATTCACGATGGCACTCAGGTGAAGGTCAGACACTTTTCCTGACATGACCTTCCGTACAATCTTTCTGTTCTGTGTGTGAATGCCGATTGGGGAATTCGAATGAAACAACCTCAATGGATGATGATTTCTATTCTCTTTTGTCTTATTGGTCTTGAAGATGGATGTCAGTCTTCGGTGAAACTGACGAGTATGGGAATCCCAATTTTCTTCTGGAGGTACGACGGATGGTTTCGGTATTTATAGGAATTTATGGCAGTGGAATCAGGTCAAGGCGGTTCCCAGGCCACCCCCTGGCAGTGCCACGTGTCCATGTGGCTGCCTCGTGTCTCCTTTCGACGTCTCCCAAAGCTTCTAGTGTTTGTTGTTGCCCAAAAAAATTGTGTTAAATTGGCAACCTATTTTGACCTCCGTAGATATTGATTTTCTGCGAAACCAAAAACCAGCAGAAAACAGGAACTAGCACTGGGCACTAAATTAATAGGTTAGTCCAAAAAAATTGCTATAAAAAGTATATAAAAATGATAACACAATAGCATTTAACAATAAAAAATTATAGATACGTTTGAGACGTATTAGCATCCCTAAGCTTAATTCCTGCTTATACTCGAGTAGGTAAACGATAAAAGAAGATATTTTTTTATGTTGAATGCTATCTAGCATGATCTTGATCAAATGATGTAACAGTGGTGTGAACTTGGGACAAAAGTGATTCAAAGCAATAATAATCTTATAATTGATAACAAGCAAGTAACATCAAAAAGTGTAAATAAGATTACTATGGCTTTTCAGGGATTAATGCTTTTATGTAATACCAATTAATACTCATGATGTCATATACATGTCCCCAATCACTCAAGGCTTTATTGAAAGGATCGGTATGGTCGACTAAAGGGGGGTGATTAGGCGACTAACAAAATTTTATCCTCTTTTACAAATTTAGGCTCAACAATAAAGTAGGTTGTCTAGATATGCAACTAGGTGGAAAACCTATATGATAGGCAACACAAGTAACAAGTGCAAGCAAGAGTAAACACAAGAAATAAACTTGCACAAAGTAAAGGATCAAAATAACCGCAAGTGGAGTCGATGGAGACGAGGATGAGTTTTCAAAGTTCCCTCCTTTGGGGAGGTACGTCTCCATTGGAGGGGTGTGGAGGCACGATGATCCCCAACCTTCCCAAGGACTCACCCTATTCTCCTCACACCCTCGCAGGATGCAAGATGTCATGAATCCACTAGCAGCGCCCTTGAAGGCAGCAACCATGACCTTTACAAACAAGGTTGGGGCTCTCTCTACAACTTAATTGGAGGCTCCCAACACCACCACGGAGCTTCACCACAATGGAATGTGGCTCTGAGGTGACCTCTTCCGTCTAGGGTGCCCAAACACCCAAGAGTAACAAGATCCACAAGAGAAAGTATGGGGCAATCAAATTTCCTTAGGTGGAAGTGTAGATCTAGGTCTCCTCCCTCAATCCCTAGCAAATCAACAAGTTTGGTTGGCTAGAGAAGGAGATCGGGAAAATATGAGCTTCGGGCAACAATGGAGGAGAGAGAGATAAGAGGTGAAATGGGAGGTGGAAGAACCACCTCCTTATATAGTCAACCCTCAAATCTAACCGTTATGTGCAGAATCGTACACGGATGGTACAACCGCTGGGGGCAATGCTACAACCGCCCTAGGCACAACTCGCACGTCTGCAACACCGGGCGGTACAGCTGCCCGACCTACCGATTGTACCGGTAATACAAGTATATACCGAAACTACCATTCGGATACCGTCCTGTACCACACCTCAAACCCGAGAGGAATCGCCCTTCTTACGGTGGTTGGAGCGGTACAAGCAGCGGTACAACCACCCAGAGATGGACCTCAGGTGGCCTCTAAGTCCAGAGCAGTAGAACCACTCGGGACCATAGTTGTACCGGTAATAACTAATTAACCGGAACAACCAGGCAGCCACCATTGGGTACCACAGGCCATACCCGAGGGAAATCACCCCTCGGGCGGTGGATGGGCCGGTACAAGTGCCGATAGTACCGTTCGCACAGGGAATGGTACAACCGCCCTTGCCCGTGGTATAACCTCCAAGCCAGTGACAGCATGACCACTCCACAAGGGAGCCGTACAACCACTAGCACCAGTGGTACAACCGCTCTGGACAAGTTTTTCTGCATAGGTAAGATAAGAGGCTCTCTCCTCGAAACGGAAGGCTATATGATGGGTGCAATAGAGTTTGTGTACGTGTTTAATTCCACCGTACCTTCCAATGCGGACCCCCTCTTAATAGTACGGCTTTCCTACTACCAAAGAAATAAAACATGTTGGAAATGCCATCTTCTCTCTTTTCCATCCGGAGGGGTGCCCAACCGTCTTGTGCCATATAAAGTATACCTGAATAGCTTAGGCACACGGTTAGTCCACAAATTGCATTGTCATCAACACCAAAACACTTAAGGCAGGAAATGCCCTTTCAATCTCCCCTTTTTGGTGATTGATGACAATACAAAGATTTGCACAAAAGGTCTATAAAATATAGACGGGCTCCCCCTAGATGTAAGCACTATTTAGAAATTGCTTTTGGAATGCAAAGTGCTCACACTAGGATCAATACTCCCCCTAGATTTTATAGACCAACAATAGGTTGCAAATGAAAGGAATGTACACTAAGCAAGCATTTGCAACAATATGAAGTGGAACAACATATAAGGGCATAAATAATAACATGGCTCAACAAACATAAAAGACATGATAAATATAGATAATGTAGGGATCACATGTCTCACACCACACATAGTAACAAAGCCTCCAAACCAAAGCAAATAGCTCAACTAAAGAAGGAATCACAAGCGAGCAAAAACTACCAAGAAAACGAGCTCGTGACCCCTACCCATGCAAATCCCTCGATAACCTAATAAGATCTCTCTCCCCTTTTGGCATTGACGGTGACCTGGATTAGGGGGTGCACACCACGTCGGCCTGCCATTCATGGGCCGGACCGAGGACCCACCGACAGCAGAAGATTGGGTTGCTCAAGCCATGGCCCTCCGCGTATTCAAGATGGAGTCCTTCGAAGTCTTGGCGTACACTTCAAGGCATATTCAAATAATCGGCATGTTATCCCTAGTTGAAGCTGACTTACTTGTAACCCTAGATACCCCCGGTGCCTATATAAGCCGCGGGGTTTAGTTCGTAGAGGCAAGGTTTTAGAGAGGCTAGAACTCGCTCATACGATCTCGAGGTAGATCACCCTGTACTTTGGACACCATCTACAATCAATACAATACAAGCAGGACGTAGGGTTTTACCTCTTCGAGAGGGACCGAACCTGGGTAAAACTATGTCCCTGTTCTTCCTGTTATCATCATGCCAAGATCACCAGCTCGGGACCCCCTACCCGAGATCTGCCGGTTTTAGCACTGACATTGGTGGCCCATGCAGGTCCCGCTGTGTGGTCATGAAGGAATGATGGAACCATCAGTAAACGATCAGAACCATGCCGACGTGTTTCCCACACCGAAAATCCAAACCCTTGGCTCAGCCAAGGCTCAGAAGCACTTTGGAACTCCTACCCGTCGTCTGGACTTAAAGCCCGACAATCTAGATCTGGTGATAGGACCCCTCACAGCATCTTCAGATACGGCCGAGGATCTCGACACAGTCACCACCCAAAAATTGATTTCTTACCCATCAGGGAACCACGGTCTCGACCAGTTGGACCAAGCTTGGAGCTTGGATCCAAACTTTCACCAAGACGGCTCGATTAACGTCACTGCTTAACTCATCCCGGGGGCTCCTTTAAGCCATCCTTGGGAAAATTTCCTAGGGAAGCCGATGTCAGATCGGGCCGGAATCAAATTTCTGCTCCCACCCACCCCCCATGTCACGTATTGCCCCGATGGCTTAGGGGCAACCGACATCTGGGATCTAGCTTATATCAAGCAAAAGCCTAGAGAAATAGTTCAGTAATTCTGGATGAGATTCTTGTCCGTAAAATATAAGATCCCAGTTTGCTGCGACACGGAAGCATTGGCAGCATTCCACTTCAATTGTCATGATGAAGGCATCTCTAACGCCTTGGCTCGGAGATGCGTTAAAATGTTCCCAAAGCAATCAAACATCGTGTCAAGATATTCCGTCATGGAAGATACCTGGCTGGCAGAAAAAGAACAAAGGGATTTGATCCAGGGTTTATCGGATTCTGGCGACAGGCGCAAATGTTCCAGCCGATGCCCAAAACGCCCAAGAACTGGCAAATGAGTCATCCAGCCTGTGCAGAACAAGAAACAGCCGGATCAATGGCCTAAGTTTATGCTGGACGTGATCTTGGATGAACCATGTGCAATCCACTCTTTCTCATTGAACACAAACCCACCTCACAAGCTTCGGGCATATTGGGTCATACGAAAGGTGGCAAAGGGAGGGATAAACCTCCTAGATAAACTCAGCACCCATGAAAGCCAAGAAGAAATGCTAGGCTGGGAGGAATAGTCGGCTGATGAAGACAAGATCTTGATGATCTATGAGACTCATCCATTAAGGAACCAGTGGAAAAGAGCTCTTTGAGAAATAAACCACGTTAGTCACGTGATGACCTCGGACAGCAGGTGGTTGGACACACCGATCACATTCGAGCAGGACGATCAGCTGACGTCCAGCCCCAGCCGAGGAGTCGCGGCCCTAGTCCTCGACCCCATTATCGATGGCTACAGACTGACCAAAGTCTTAATGGACGGCAGCAGTAGCTTAAACCTCATCTACAAGGACACTTTGCAAAAGATGCAATTCGACAAATCACGCATGGAACCATGCTGAACCACTTTCAAAGGAATTATCCCAGGAAAAGAGGCGCGATGCAGCGGTAGAGTCACGCTTGACATGGTATTCAGAACACCCGACAACTACAGGGTAGAGGAATTAATCTTGAATATTTTACCCTTCTGAAGTGGCTACCATGCTCTACTCGGCCGAGACGCATTTGCTAGTTTTCATGCCATCCCTCATTATGCTTACATGAAGCTCAAGATGCCAGGGCCAAACGGAGTGATTACAGTCACGAGCAACGCAGATGTGTCACTTAGAGCCGAGAATAAAATAGCAGCACTTGCCTTAGAGGCAGAAGCCGAGGCCCTCGTGGCTGAAGAGTTAACAGCGTTGTGCGCAAAAGTGGATAAGAATGACGTTATCCTCGACAAGAGGCCCAAATCTATGTCATTTAAACCAGTCAACGAGATAGTAAAATTTCAAGTGCATCCCGAGGACGCTTCTAAAATAGCCTCCATCGGAGCACGGCTGGACTTGGCACTAGACGAGGTATTGCGCGCTTTCCTGTGGGAAAACTAGGACATTTTTGCCTGGCATCCATCAGACATGCCAGGAATCCCAAGAAATCTCGCCGAACACAACCTTAACATAATCGAGGGATTCAAGCCCGTTAAGAAGGCGCTCCACAGGTTCTCGGAATCAAAGAGACAAGCAATGGAAGGAGAACTGGCCAAGCTACTAGAGGCCAGATTCTTTCACGAAATCAAGCACCCCAACTGGCTGGCCAACCTGGTCATGATACCAAAGAAGGACAAGTCATGGCACCTGTGCGTCGATTTCAAGGACGTTAATAAGGCTTGCCCAAAAGATCCCTTCTTGTTACCTCGGATTGATCAAATAGTTGATGCCACAATAGGACATAATTTGCTCTGTTTCCTCGACACCTACTCAGGGTATCATCAAATAAAGATGAGGGAATCTGATCAAGTGACCACAGCTTTCATAACTCCCTATGGGCCATTTTGTTTCAACACAATGCCCTTTGGCATAAAAAATGCTAGCGCAACATACCAACGCATGATTCAGACATGCCTAGAGCAGTAAATCGGCAAAATAGTCGAGGCATATGTCAATGATGTGGTTATCAAAACCAGAAATGCTAATAAGCTAATTGACGATCTTCGGGAAACATTTAAGAACCCTCAAGCATATAACATCATGTTAAATCCAAAGAAGTGTGTCTTCGATGTACCGTCCGGCAAATTGCTCAGCTTCATCATCTCCCATAGAGGAATAGAGGCAAATCTTGATAAGATCAAAGCACTGGCATGACTAGAAGTGCTAACAAAGCTCAAGCATGTGCAAAGGCTAGCAGGATGCGTTGCTTCCCTCAGTCGCTTTATTTCATGACTAGGTATGCGTTGCTTCCCTCAGTCACTTTATTTCACGACTATGTGCAGAGGCTAGCAGGATGTGTTGCTTCCCTGCCGCTATATAGATTGTTAAAACAAACAAAGGATTTCAAGTGGACTAGCGAGGCAAGCGCCACCTTACAGGAAATCAAAAGACTCATCACCACTAACCCAATCTTAGCCGCCCCCGGCATGGGTGAACCAATGTTGCTATATATCTTGGCAACAAATCAAGTCGTCAGTGCAGTCCTTGTCGTCGAGCACGGTATGGACGGACATAAACTCAAGGTACAACGGCCGGTCTATTATGTTTTCGAAGTGCTTACCCCATGTAAAACCAGGTACCCGCACTACCAGAAGATAGCTTATGCAGTCTTCATGGCTTCTTGGAAATTGTGGCAATATTTTCAAGAGTGCTCCATTACCGTGGCCTCGGATGTACCATTCAATGACATTATTAATAACCGTGATGCCACCGGAAGAAATGCAAAATGGGCCATCAAGCTTTTGCCTTTTGAAATCACATATCAGCCACACCGAGCTATTAAATCTCAGGTGTTGGCCGACTTTGGGGCCGAGTGGACGGAAGCCAAGCTCCCTCGAGAGCACAGTACATAATCTCATTGGATCATGTACTTTGACGGCTCAAAAATGCTCGTCAGTTTAGGAGCAGGGGTGGTTCTCACCTCGCCGACCGGGGACAATATCAGGTACATACTTCAAATCACGTACACCGATTCTGACAATGCAGCAGAATATGAAGCACTGCTACACGGTCTTCGAATGGCTGTTTCCATGGGAATCCAACATCTTGAAGTTTAAGGAGATTCGAACCTCACCATCTCGCAAGTTAATGGAGAATTTGATGCTAAGGACCTAAAAATGGCGGCTTATCGTGACGCCGTCATAACAATTTTGGCCCGATTCGAGGGGCTGGAATTTCATCACATCCCTAGGGACAGCAATCAAGTTGCCAATGTTCTTGCCAGGATGGGCGCTAAGCGTGTCCCTGTGCCAGAGAACACTTTTCTCGAATGGCTGTTCAAACCATCAATTACATGGCAAGATGAAGCGCAAACTGTCGAGCAGTCGGCCTCCGAAACGATCACCACTCTGACTATCGAACCAGACGAGGGGATAATTGGGGTCTCAGCAGTAGAAGAAACCTCCTCGGTACACAAGATCATGGCAGTAATCATGCCATGACCAAGCCCATCCTAGCATACTTGCTACGCAAGGAGCTACCCGAGGACCAGATAGACGCACAACGGATCGTTCGACAATCCAAAGCGTACAAAGTCCATGAAGGAGAATTGTACAAGCGCAGTGTCACCGGTGTGCTTCAGCGATGCATATCCAAGGAGGAAGGAAAATTGCTCCTCTCGGAAATTCACTCCGGTATGTGCGGCCATCACACAGCACCTCAGACCTTGGTCAGCAAGGTTTTTTGAGCCAGATTTTATTGGCCTACTGCAAGGGCCGATGCGAGAGACCTGGTACAGCAATGCGCTGGATGCCAAGTCTTTGCCAATCAAAGCTACATGCCTGCTATAGCCCTACGAACCATTCCGATCGCCTATCCTTTCATGGTCTAGGGGCTTTACATGGTCGGACTACTCAGAGGAGGATCAGATAAAAAGAAGTACCACTTGGTTATGGTGGATAAATTCATGAAATGGATCGAGGCAAAGCCGGAGACCTTGGCTAAAGCGGAGCCAGTCATTGATTTCATCTTTGGTGTAGTACACCGTTATGGTGTACCGCATAGCATTATTATGGATAATGGGTCCAACTTCACAGCCAATGAGGTAAAAGACCGGTGCACTAAGATTGGCATCAAGCTCGATTTTGCCTCAGTATATCACCCGCGGTCCAATGGCCAAGTCAAATGAGCTAATGGTTTGAAATTCAGCGGCATCAAGCCGCACCTAATTTGATCCTTAGAAAAGGCCGACTACAAATGGATTGAGGAGCTTGACTTCGTACTATGGGGCTTACGCACCACGCCTAATCGATCAACTAGCTATACTCCATTTTTTATGGTTTATGGGGCCGAGGCCATACTTCCCAGCGATTTGATCCATGATGCACCTCGAGTATGCATGTATGAAGTATGGGAGGCCGGGTTGGATTGGCAGGACAACCTCGACGCCCTCGACTAAGAACGCGATGTTGCCCGAGCACGCTCAACATTATATCAACAGCAGGCGCGGCGCTATCAGAGTCAAGAAGCCCGAACAAAGGCGTGTAACGTTGGAGATTTGGTCTTACGACACCATCCAGATAAACCTGATCAGCATAAACTATCAACAAAATGGGATGGACCGTTTATTATCAACAAGGTGCTCACTGGAGGAGCATATCGTATTTGGAACGCCAAGGACAATCACCTGGAGCCGCACCCATGGAACGCTGCTCAGCTGCGCCGTTTTCATGGTTAGATGTATCTTTGTTTTTTCTTTTTCTTTACTCTTTTCTTGTTAAAGATTCAGTTAAACAGTACATTTTTGAATGAATATTAGCATTGATTTATCGCACTAATATCATTATTGTTTACTTTTTGTCTTCATTTTTGAATGACGCACTATGCATTATATGTCTCATGGCCACACTCTGCACAGTGCTTAACCTCGGTTATTTTTTATCTCGGACCTATAAAAGAGTCGAGTACAACATACCGGGGGCTCCTTGAGGCACCTCGGCGTGGTTACCTCGGGACTCCTTGAGAGCCCAATATACCATCAGCACCTTGTATTCAATATACGAGCGCTGCCTTTCCACAAATTGTTATAAAGTCACAATATGCATCAATTTGACTTGAGATTTTTGCCAAGCTGGGTTGCCTGGCTCCTGTGCTTACCCCTTACATTTTTTGTGAATTTAGCAAAAGGGTAAAGGGAGCACCTCTGTGATTGTTACTTTTGGGTCAACCTGGTAAGTACCTCAGACGGGTGAAGCCGAAAGCTAGCGATCACAAGAACATAATTGGTCGGCAATGGAGGAAGTGAAAATCAAGGCCTTTTTAAAGGGCATTATATGTAGGGTGTCGAGCCTACCTATTGTGCCGAGGACATTCCCGAATCGAGGCTTTTCGATCAAGTGTATTGGGATATCGGCTAATTCATCATGATTAACAGACACCCCAGGAAAAGGAACTGCTAGAGGAACTATTTTTCGCCAAAGATGTTACTTGTGTTAAAAAGCAATATAACATAACTCTCTGCAAGGCTTATGTTTTGACCCTATGGCCGGATTGCCTCGTTCCCTATAAATGTTGCCCGAGGACTCAGGCCGACATTGGGAACACTCCTTGTCCTCTGGCCGAGGAGGTAGAAGCCGATGGTTGGTTAACGGAGTATAAACTCTGCGGATATGAGCTTTTAAATGACAAAGGTACATAGATACATAAAAGTCACCATTCAGCATAAACTGTTTATAGTATTTATTCAAGACCATCTATAAGGGTATCGAGGAGACAATCCTGCTCGGTTAGCCGAGCAGCAGGCATAACGTTCTCATAGTTCCTTTTGGCCTTGATTTCTTTTCTGTCAAGTCCCTTAGGGCCGACCTTGGCAAGCTGCTTGGTATTCAATAGATGATAGTGTGTCTTGGCCATCGCCCATGCTTCTCGAGAACCTTCTCAGCAGGCCGACACCTTCCACATCTGAATTCGATGTCTAGCTCCCTTGAGGCATTTAGCCAGCTCGGTCATGTCTCTTGGAATGGGATCATTGGGCCATAAATCTCGGAAAACTTTCTCCATGGATTTTTGAGAAAGATCGTGCAGCTTGCTGAGCCCAATTACAACATCTTTTAAAGATGCGGCGCCAGTCTGGTCAGTTAAAATAGCTACACACATAATATATTAATTTTTTGACTGAATCAAAACAGGCAAAATCAACCATAGGTAAGTTACTTACCCATGAGAAATTTGCTGGCTTCCTGGATTTCTTTCTCAGACGCAGACAGCTGGGCTCTCAACTTTTCAATTTCTATGCTTGTTGGTCCTTCTCGGCCTTAAGCTGAGTACATTCATCAATTTTTCGAGCATGTGTCTGATGACCTGCCTCCTCTTGCGCTTTGGCATAACGTGCAGCTTCTCGAGCTTGCTTAAGGTCCTTTTCAAGTTGACCTATCATCTCTGCTGCTAGTAAAAAGCAAAATTAGGCAATTGATCAATATATTGATAGCATGGGCAAAGTATTAAAACTTACCATGTGCCTCGCGGGTGAATTTCTTGATATCGGACACTTCTTGCTGCGACTTGACTAGCTTGGTTTTCGCTAGCTCCAGCTTCTTTAAGAGATCTTTATTCTCTTGCCGAGAAGTCTGTATTAAACAAAAATTTGTGTCAAACAAATGTCGATCCTTAATTCGGCCACCCATGCCCAAATTAAGGCTCGGGGGCTACTGGGATTCACATTCTCAATAAATAAATGTTAGCTAATCACAGGAGGATATATTGACCCCCCGGTTGGGTATTTCCTTCCCACCTAGTGGCTCGGGGGCTACGGCATTATTAGTTCTTCTTAAAAATCAAGTCCTAGCCATATAAAGCTGACGATTGCTAAATATAGTTAAAAGTCATCAAACTTACTTACCGGTGAACACGGACTTAGGGTATGTGTACACCTTGAGGGCTATTGGGTTGGATCAGAGCTCTATATACATCAGCTTAAAGAATAAATTACTTGCAAGCCCGATGCTAACACGTCGGCGGCTTCTTTGAGCCCCATCCGAGCAGCCCCGAGGTGAGCATCCACTGTTCGTAGCACGTTGAACTCCTCATCAGAAAATACGGGATTTACCAGTGATGCCCTCCTTACCCGATGACGCAACAGGCTTTCAGCCTCGGAGGCGGTCGCAGAGTGCGTCGCTGAGGATTCTTGTTGAGGAATGTTGTGAGCCTCCTTGGGAGGTGGCGGCTGATCTGAGGTCACCTCAGGAGTGGTGCGTTAGTAGGAGGGGAAAGCCTGCAGGATTGAGAATAAAACTTCGTAAAGATAAACAAAAAGATCTGTATGATATCACAGCAAAAATAACACTTACATGGCAGAATTGGGTGCTACACCCTCAACGGCTCGCTGAACGGTCGCTCAGGTTTCCTCTCGTTCCCTGGAGGAATCGAGCTAATCCTCGAACGCTTCAATCGACGGCCTTTGATGGAAGGAGTATAAGTGCTCGGGGTCGGATTTGCATCGGCGAGGGACAGTTCTTTGGAGGAAGCACGAGGGGCACTGGCCACACCTGATGAAGGTAGAATGCCTAGGTGATCGACGAGGACAGTCACCTCGGCACCATCGACACTCTCCTGGTAAAAGAACCCATCCTTGAAGATGAGGGCTATTTCCGAGTCCTCGACATAGCCGGGATCATCAGCTCGGACATGAACTTCTGGTTGTGGAGCGGGGGAATGTACTTTCTCAACCCATTGCCTCTAGCCCTGCTCGGATATGTTAAATAACTGATCAGGATAATAAAAACCTTGTTCAAATAAAATTGAGATATAGGGTATAAGAACTTACCGCCTCGATGGGCTTGTGAGAAGAGAAGTCCTCAAACATCGGCTGCTTGAGGAAATCCCTTTTTTCCCCTTGTAAATGGCCTCCAGTGCGGCCGCCAAAGCTTGGCGATCCTTGTAGCACTTCCTGACAGCTCGGGTCGTGTCGTCGGATCCGTTGTACTCCCACGGTGGATGTACACGCTGTTGAAGAGGCTGGAATCCTCGGGCCATAGCCACAGCCATCATGGTAGAGATGGTAAGCTTGTTACGGCTGAGACAGGAAACTTGAACGGCCAGCCGTGACGCCTCAGCATCGTCATCCTTGGATGGACTCCTCGGCCACCAATTGTATCACTTCCTCGGCAGAGCATGGGAAAAAGAGGGAAGCCCTTGTTGAATTGGATCCTGTAATGGTACGTCGGTGATATAAAACCACTCGGTCAGTCACATTTCGGCCCCCTCTTTAGGGGTGCCCGGGAGGTAATCCTCCCATCAATCTTGCATATCTCGGCACCACCAACTTCAAAGATTGTGCCATCCTGGGAGCAAGGAATTAAACAAAAGTATCTCCGCCACAGCCCAAAGTGGGCTTCGTAGCCAAGGAAGGCCTCATAAAGAGTGACGAAGTCCGATATGTGGAGGATGGCACTGGGCGTGAGGTGATGGAGTTGGATCCCATAGAACTATAGAAGGCCCCTAAGGAAAGGATGTATAGGAAAGCCGAGTCCTCAGAGAAGAAAAGGAATAAAGTAGATTCACTCTGCCCAATTGGGTGTGGGGTACTTATCATTGAAAACCCCTTTGTCTATAGCCACCAGGCCAGGACAGGCCGGAGCAAAATCTGGATCAGGCAGATACCCTTGCGTTGCAAGTCGATTCAGTTTCCCTTGGATAACCAAGCAACTCTTCAAGTCTCCCTCCAGGGGACCGTTCAGGCGCTTCGACGATCTAGGAGCGTGCGCCATTGTTGAGCTCTAGAAGCAAAGATGGGAGGAAGAGTTGCATTGGCGCAAGGAGGAAGCAGACGGGATGAGAGTAGGGATTACCCCTTCCCCCTTGGTTTTATATTCACCATGACATGACGGGTTGCGATGGGACGCTTGAATCCCTAATAATCAATCCGCGTGTTCCCCAGGCATCATGGAATGCTAATCAAGGGAAAGCACCACTAAAAGCGGATCTTCATGCCCACAGCGACTCCTTTTTTGGTGAGTGTATTAAACTGTAGGGCCCTAAGACTGCCAGGGGTCGGTGGATATCCTCGGAGAATAAAACTTCGCTTATAAGGAGTCAACCTCGGTGTAAAAAAGACTTTGGACTTGGAGTCCTCGGAAGTAGTTTTCGGACTTGGAGTTCTCGGAAGTAGTTCTCAGATTAAATGAAACTACACTACATGAAGTGTGTTACTGTTTGGATCGACACATGGACGTAGAAGCCAGCGGTGGAACATAAAGGGACCTCGGGTCCAACCAAAGTCCTCGGGTTTAGAAACTGACATGGAAGATGGAACTCACCTACGAAGCCGAAGACCAGAAAGATGAAGCTGTTCCGAGGATGGACTCAATGTCCTCGGCGTGAAGACAAGTTCAGGGGCTACTAACGGTGTCCTGGATTAGGGGGTGCACACCACGTCAGCCCGCCATTCATGGGCCGGACCGAGGACCCACTGGCAGCAAAAGATTAGGCCGCGCAATCCATCCCTTGGCGTATTCAAGATGGAGTCCTCTGAAGACTTGGCCTACACTTCAAAGCATATTCAAATAATCGGCATGTTATCCCTAGTTGTAGCTGACTTACTTGTAACCCTAGATACCCCCGGTGCTTATATAAGCCACGGGGCTTAGTCCGTAGAGGCAAGGTTTTAGAGTGGCTAGAACTCGCTCATACGATCTCGAAGTAGATCACCCTATACTTTGTATCCCATCCACAATCAATACAATACAAGCAAGACGTAGGGTTTTACCTCTTCGAGAGGGCCCGAACCTGGGTGTAACACCCCGATTTTTGGCCCTTTCTTTTTCTTTTGGATTTCTTCGAATTTTTATTTGGAGCTCTTTTTCCGTGGCTATGTGGTCTTGAAACCTGGGAAAATCTTCTCTCCTGCCACTTCCTAATGGCTTGTCATTCTCAAATCTATCCCAAGGCCATGTAATTTCCATCTTAGCCCAACTCCAATTTTTATTTCTTGGGAATATTCCTTTTTCAATTAAAGGAATAACCCTGTTTGCCCTAGGTTGTGAAGCAACCTATATTTCTGTATTCCACAAAATTCCCACAAAATTCTCATAAATTATTTGGATCATATCTTTCACAAATATGTCAAAACCCATCCTTGCCTAGTTCAAAAATAATTCTGGAATATTCATTTTCCATTCTGCCCAGAATGGCACTTTGTGAAGGAAGTGCTATTTATATTTTCTTGATTGCCCTCAAACATTTTGGGCACTCTCTCATGTCCAAATTATTGCCACATGCCAAAATTCAGCTTCATTTGCCTAGTAAATCTTCCTCAGAAAATTCCCAAAGTTTCTGTCCAGAGAGAAGCTTTGTGAAAGAAGTACTAGCTAGTCTTATCCAAATGAGTTGAAATTTTGGGAGATCATTTATATGATCAAATAATGACTATCCACCTAATTTCATCTCTATCCAACAATCTATGTGAGCACAGCATCCAATCTTGGTTTCTGGTCACAATTTCAGTTTGTGAAGCAAATATATTTTATATTGCTTCAAAAATTCTGAAATTAATCCAGGACCTAAATATCCATAAATAATGTGATAATGCAAAAATTCACATTATTTTGCCAAGCCATTTTCTCTGCAAAATTCCCCCAATTTTCTGTCCAGTGTGGATCATTGTGAAGGAAGTACCATTTTGGTTTATCCCAATGAGATGAAATTTTTATGGTACCATCATATGCCCAAATGATCATGATCTACCAAGTTTCAGCCCAAACCAAAATTCTATGTGAGTGCCACTTCCTGATTTAGCTTCTGGACCAGATTTGGCAGTTGTGAAGCAACTATGCTAAATTTTGATCCAAACCTCCTCAAAATTCACAGTATCATAGTCCTTCCTACGCTTAATCCCTGAGACATTCTGGTTATCTCTTATCTCACCCCATTTGACCTCAGCATCATGCCTAAGTTGGCAACAGTAAAGTTCAGTGTCTTTCTTCGATCTATCACATCAGGTAGGACCCACTTAGGAGAGACAACACGGTCGACATCCTGTTGCTGGCCCTAAAGTCCCGCGTGCGTCTGTTCACGCGGTGACCACGCAGAGAGCGCGTGCACTGCAGGCAGAACGCGTGCTCTGAGCTTCGGGGCCCTCGGCCGCCGCCCAAATGCCGTCCTCGCGACAGCTCGCCTTGCCGCAGTCCTTCCCCAGCTCGCCCTCGACTCTCTGGTTCGCCCTCCCCCGCTAGGAGCTCGCCGGACTGAGCCAAAGCTCGGGTGCACGCGGGAACAGTGGCCGCGCGTGCCTGACTGCCCCATCCGCGCGTGCCCTGCCTCCCCTGCTTTCCCGCGCCATGGCCCGCTTATCAGTCTCTTCCCCCTCCGCCGTCCAAGCCCTCTGTTGCAGCCGCTTGTGCTTGGCTCTTCGCCGGCGCTCGCCCATCTGGTCGCGGCGGCAACCGGCCCGAGTCCCTCCTCCCCCCCCCTTATTTAAGGCCACCCCGGGCCCTCCCGACCGCACCAACCTCCTCTCCTCCTCCCCAGCAGCCTCCCCAACCACTCGCCGGAGCTCGGGGAACCCACCCCGCCCGCCATTGCCGCCATGGCCGCCGCCGAATCGAAGCGGTACTAGAAGCGGTACTACCACTAACAAGCGGTACTACCGCCCTGTGGGCGCGGTACTACCGCCCTGTGGGCGCGGTACTGTCGCCCTTGGTGCGCGGTACTACCGCCCTAGAGGCTGTCTTGATGGGCTGGCTTACGTCTCCTCGCGTCCATCTTGATCTTCGGTCTTCGACGGGCTGCCGCCTTCCCGGGACTATCATCAGGGTGTCAACAACTCCGAGACCGTAACTCCGAATCAGCTCCGCCGAGAGGGAAACTTTTTTGGCTATTCTTTCCGCGAGTTCATCGCACCTCTCCCCGATGGTTCCTTCATCCCCAGGCAAGCCACAACAGCCACTTGCATGATGGCATTGCAGTAGCCATGGTTTCACTTGAATATTTAATAATTGTTTGTTCATTTAATTATTTTGTGAATGCTTTGAATATGCTTGTGGATCCATGCTCATCGCTTGTGCCATGTTCATTTTCATCTAGTAAGTGATATGATTATTGCTAAGGAGATTCTTATCATGTTTTATTCTGGTAATTATTTTCGACGCTAGTGATAATGCTATGCTCACATGAGTAGTTATGGTTTAATATGCAAATACTTGTTATATTCGTGATCATCATTATGCCATGCTCATTTGTATTCCGTAGACTTCATGATTTATCATCGTTGATGTTATGTTGTTAAATGGTTATGTTGCCCATCCATGGTTACACTGATATCATGCTCATCTGCATTGTTATTTCATCATGCTATATTATTGTGACTCAGCTTATCACCATTCAAGTTGAACCTGACTTTAATCGAACTTGAACAAATCTGTTGGCTGAGTCATGGTGCCACCGAATCGAGCTCACCAGTGCAACCACACTTGCCTGGATGGGGAGGCCCTAATGCGGTCTATTGTCATGCCTCTCGCCGGTGCCTCCTACGAGGGAAGGTTATGGGTGCGCGCTACCCTGATCAGGTAGGCTACCATAAGCCTTGAGGACCCGAGTTTTGATGGTATACCGAGGTCCCCATTTGGGACAGTTTTGTTTGGCCACGACGGTGGCAGACACAGAGGTGGCAGATGTCACATGTTGACATCGGGGTCACCCAGGACATAGCCCAAAAGGGAGTGTGTCGGAGTGGCCGGGAGAGTGTCATGCAATAGACTGGTTTTGTCGGAACGTCGTTGGTCCACCCGAATGGGAGCACGAGGCCATGAGTTCCGTGGTGTGGGTACAGTGTACTAACCTCTGCAGAGTGTATAAACTATCGATAGCCGCGTCCTCGGATATGGACACAGTTCGTAGTAGGTCACACTGTGGGTCAACAGAAATAATAACCTGAATAATAAACAACTCTGGTTCGATGAGAAAAGAAGTTGGTTGATCTTTATGTGGTCATGCGATGATCACAGGTAGAAATCAAGTTCCGTGTGGTCATGTGATGATCACGATGGTATAGTTGATACCGAGCTTGGTTGATCCTGAGGTGATCGTGTGATGATCACGATGGTAAGTTGGTGGTTACAAGATAACCCCCGAGCAGAGTAAGTTGGTCCATGAGACCTTAAACGTCGACCCCCTTGCATGCTAGTATCATTATGTTCATGAATTATATGTTCATGCCATGCTCATGTTGTTGCCATGTTCATGTTGTTGCCATGCTCATGTTGTTGCCATGTTCATGTTGTTGCCATGTTCATATTGTTGCCATGCTCATGTTGTTCTAGTAGTATCGTGTTCCTCATTGATAATTAACTTGTAAATGCCATGTTGTTGTATGTCTTGATTGCTTTGGTTGCTGTGAGCTTGCGAGTACATTCAAAGTACTCACCTGGCGTGTCATGCCAGATTGCAGGTGATGCCGTGATTGCTTGTTTGTCGAGGATCCCGAGGTTGCGCTCTAGGATACGTCCCAGCCAGAGTCCCTGCGGAGTGGTGTTCATCACCGTCGCCGTTGTTCCGCTGCTAGATTTTATTCCGCTTCGAGATGTCTCGCTGCTAGCATAGAGCTACCTTAGCAGGCGAAATGTCGCCGTGCCCCTGTAACCTTTGTAATATCGGACCCTTGTACCCCGTTTATTCATAATAAAGAGCTGATTTGTTCTATGCCAAGAAGTGCCGTATTCCAGAAGACTTGATCTCTGGGCTGGAATACGGGGTGTTCCGGTCTCTCTGAGCCGGGGTGCCACACTGGGTAAAACTGTGTCCCTGTTCTTCCTGTTATCATCGTGCCAAGATCACCTGCTCGGGACCCCCTACCCAAGATCCGCCGGTTTTAGCACCGATAGGCATCAAGACACCAAAAAGGGAAAGAGTGATGCTAGTGCTTCTGGACCTCAGTCATTCTCCTCGGACTCCTTGGTCTCCTCGTCATCATCCTCAGGGTCCACAACCTCCATGTCCTCATCCTCATCCTCAGCAGTAGTGCCACGAGCAGCAGATGAAGATAGATCGGCATTAGAATCATCCTCATCAGTCCATCTGCTATGGGTGGAGATCCACTTGTCCTTAGGAGTGATGTCCTTCTCTGTCCCACTACCAACAGTAATGTTCAACTGCCTCATCATCTGAATCTGACAACGATGAGCTAGCTTCTCATCCCTGTGGGCCTCATACATCTTCTTCTGGATGTCCACCTGTAAGCAGAAAGTCTTCCTGATCTTGGCCTTTAGCTTGATAGCTCAGCTAGGCTTAGCCCCGGCCTCCAACTCGAAGTCAATGTCACTGGTGGTAGCATACACATCCTCTGGGTTTTACTTAGTGAATCTGGGCTGTTTATGATTCTTCCTCTTGAGCTTCTTCACATCATGAACTGTGAGGTTATCAAGCGAACTCAACTGCTCACCAGGTCTGCGAGTTGCCCACATAGCATTCAACAACACCATGACAAAGGGAGCAAATGTCAGAACCTTGTGGTAAGCCACCACAACAAACATTTCCTGCCACAGCCAGTTGGATATGTCAAGAGGAATACACTTGCCCTTCTCAGTGTGCATAGCTAGCATCAAGTCAACTAAGTAGCCATGGATCTGATCCTGATTGCCCACCTTGGGCAGAAGCACATTTCTGAAGATCTAATGCATGATGTCATAGACAGGTACAAGATCAGCAGAGTCACCCATCTTGCCATAACCAGCTAGGTATGGAGGAGCCAAAACATTCTTCCCTATAGGCTCAGTCCTATCATGAGGATGAATACCACCATTTCCCATAAGGCCAGTATCTCCATACCCCAGTGCATTGTAGAAAGCACTCAAGGGGACCTGAAAGAACTCATCTCTAAGTATGAAAGAGAGAGTGCAAGCATCATCATGACCAAAGTCCACTATGGCATAAAACTGATGCACTAACTAAGGGTCAAAGTCACAGTTAACCTCCATGATCTTCAACAATCAAACTCCTCACAGAGAGCGAGAGCCTCACCAAAGTAATCGGTGCTGTCGCGCATGTGATGAACATCAATGGACCACTGCTTAGTGAACTTGTTCTTGTGCACATCATAGATCTCAGCAACAATCCTCTCCTGCAACTCAGTCCAGTACTCCAGAACATTCCACCTAGGGTTCCTCGCAGTGGGGTATGGATTGATCGTACAGAACCTTCCCCAATCCTTGAGTGACCATTTGAGCATGGGAAACTGGTTTTTGGGTGGTGATCGTGTGGAGATCCTCGGCTGTATCCAAAGACACTGCAAGGGATCTGGTCACCAAATCTGAATCATCAAGCTTTAAGTCCTGACGATGAGTAGGAGTTCCAAAGTGCTCCTGAGGCTCGGTCGAGCCAAGGATTTGGGTTTCCGGTGTGGGAGATACACCGGCATGGATATGGTCGTTAACCGATGCTTACATCGCTCCTTCATGACCACACAGCAGGACCGGCAAGTGGGCGGCTACCTCCACCTATGATCTATACATGGTGGACACCCCTAAGGGGGAGGAAGAAGGAGATAAAGAGCCACCCAAGCATCGACGTAGAAGGCGTCGTGGGAAAAACACAGGCAATGGGGATGCCAGTAACGATGCCGCCGATAATGACGGCGCCACGGACAACGGCGCTACCCCAGATGGTGCCGAGGACCAGGACACAGACGATAGTGCTAATGATGGTCATATCGATGGCGCCATCCGAACGGGGACGATGATGACCCCAAGGATAATGACTACTACCCGGAGTCCGAAGAAGATTTAAGCCTCAGACCCGATGAATTTGACATCCCTGAGGAACCCCTTGAGGATCCTCAGCTCCAGGCTTTGCGCTGACGGCTGATTAGTATGGCCAGGAGCATGAAGCAGAAGTCCCAGAAGCTTTGGGACGAAGAAGACAGGCTAAACGATAAATGGACCGAGGTCCTTAATGCCGAACAAGAAGTTGAGGATAGACTCATAAGGAACAATAAATACTACCCACAAAGAAAGCTGCTTCTGGAGTTCAACAAGGAGGTTGATGGTAGCTTGCTGTCAAAGCGCGAATGGGCCAAGAACCCTGACCACCGTCCTCGAGGTCAAGATAGACCAGCAGGCGAATACCCTAATCCCCCCGAAATACCTCGCCATTACGGCAAGGATCCACTTCTGCCTTTGAAATCTTATGATCTGCGAAGGAAATTGGCATCAATACCAGCCGCCTATTCACGATCCATTTACGGATCCATGGGACACCCACCTGCTGGATAGGCAGGGTACTCGGCTTGGTTAGCCAAAAATAGTGATGCTCATGATTATACACGTGATTGGACCATAATGACATCAGACATCCGAGGAGTTGCTCACCCGATGTGTTTTACAGACGAGGTTATGCAGCACCAGTTCCCAGAAGGGTTTAAACCCATCAATATTGAACAATATGATGGGACCATGGACCCCGCTGTATGGATTGAGGATTTCCTCATGCACATCCACATGGTGCGAGGTGATGACCTCCATGCCATTAAATACTTACCATTAAAGCTCAAAGGATCGGCGCGGCATTGGCTCAACAGCTTGCCCGAGAACTCCATCGGTAATTGGGAGGATCTCGAAGATGCCTTTCGAGCAAATTATTAGGGCACTTATGTTCGACCCCCGGATGTCGACGACCTCGATCACATTGTACAGCAACCAGGGGAATCAGCCAGAAAATTTTGGAATTGGTTCTTGACCAAGAAAAATCAAATAGTAGATTGTCCTGTGGCGAAAGCAATAGATGCCTTTAAGCACAGTATCCGCGATGAATGGCTCTCTAGAGAGCTTGGACAGGAGAAGCCTCAGTAAATGGTAGCCCTCACATAATTGATGACTCAATTTTGCGTAGGTGAGGACAGCTGGTTGGCTTGTAGAAGCAACCGTAATGGCAACCCGGGCACCTACAAGGCACGCGACGGAAACGGAAAACCTCGGTGCAACAAGAATAACAAGCGCTGCAATAGAGGAAATAGCAGCGACGCTGAGGAGGTGGCAGTTAATGCCAGATTCAACAACTAACGTAGTGGTAACAAGAGGAAACCCTTCCACGGGAATAATGATGGCCCATCAACATTGGACAAAATACTGGACAAACCATGCACTATCCATGGTAATGCGAACAAGCCTGCTACTCATACTCACCGGAATTGCTGGGTGATCAAATAAGTCGGTAAGATAGCAGCCGATAATCAGGGCAAGTGTCAACCTCGTAATGAGGATCGTGACCAGTCTGGGCCGAGTAATGGCAGCTAGAAATAGTTCCCTCCTGAAGTCAAGGATGTCAACATGATATATGCTACTCACGTCACTAAGAAGGAAAGGAAACGGGCACTTTGAGAAGTTTATGCCATAGAGCCAGCAGTGCCCAAATAAAACCCGTGGTCAGAAATTTCGATCACCTTCAACCGAAGAGACCATCCAACAAGCATCCGTCACGGAGGCATAGTGGCGTTGGCACTCGATCCCATAGTGGACGGTTTTCATCTAACTCGAGTCCTTATGGATGGTGGTAGCAGCCTCAATCTGATATATGCTGACACGGTTAAGAAGATGCATATTAACCCAGCAAGAATCAAGCCCAGTAGTACTACTTTCAAGGGTATCATGCCGGGAGTCGAGGCGCACTGTTCGGGAAGCCTAACCTTAGACGTGGTCTTCGGCACACCCGAGAACTTGCAAAGTGAAGAGTTAATCTTTGATATAGTACCCTTTTGAAGTGGTTATCACGCACTCCTCGGGCAAACTACTTTCTCTCACTTTCACGCCATCCCACACTATGCTTTTTTAAAGCTTAAGATGCCAGGGCCGAATGGCATTATCACAATCAATGGCAACACGGAGCACTCCCTTCGAACAGAGGAGCAGACCACGGCCTTTCCGGCCGAGGCTCAAGCCGTCGAGGATGCATCAAGGGCCCAAGCTGCATTAAGCAGACAGGACCACGTCAAGCATTTAAGAAGTGTAAACTTCTCCTCGAGGAAAACAGCTGGCGCCCCTAAATAGGGGTACGTGTTCCGCGGTCCCCTTTACATGACCAAGGACTATGTTCCTCGGATGCACAACTTCGCGTTGAAAATTCCATGGGGATAGCAGAGCAGAATCAATCAATAGGGCATTGGTCGGATGAACCCAACCGGGCCCCGAGATCTCTGGCAATCAAGCCGCGCATTGCTCTAAAGCATAGGCGGTTCAGCTGGGGGTTGGCTACCAGCTTTAAGCAGATGGGATAAAACCTCCACCGATGTACGCTCATAAAAGCGATAGCCACTAAAGTTCCTTCAAGCAAAAAATGGCGGAAACTATCCTCGGACTGGACGAGGAATCGCTGGTTAATAGCACGGTGGACGAGCGACAGGGAGACAGCGTTGGATAGAGATTCGGCGCTTCTACTCCCCGATTATCCTTTTTAAATTATGTATCTTTCAAAGTTATAGCTTGGATTTTTTAGGTTCAATCCTTTTCATGGATAAAGAGAAGACCCGACTGGTCGGCTCACGTATACACTCATGGTGCATCCTTTTTCTCTTTTTGATTCATATACCGAGCATAACTCTCATGATACAGATATTACATGCCTATAAAAGTATCATTAATTTTACCGAGGGTCTGTAATCTAAGCCGAGCCCACCCAAATGCCATGGTACTCTAGTAAGTCCTCGGGCCCACATCCTCGGTATTTCACATATATATGCATCGATTTTGAGTTGTGTCTTTGGTCAATAGCTGGGTTGCCTGGCTCTTGTGCTTAGCCCTTACGTTTCTACTCTTTCAACTAAGGGTGTAAAGGGAACACCACTGTGATTGTTACTTCTGGTTTGAACCGGTCAAGTACCTCAGTTGGAGAAAGCTGAAAGCTGACTGTCACAACATGGGTAAATTGGTCGGCAAACCATAGGCAGTGTTAAACTATATATGGCCAATGGCGGCTATTCATGTAAAATGAAGGGTTTTGTTTTTTGAACAAGCCGAAGTGTGGGTGGTTCGACCTCGGACGATCCGAGGACTCGACATATACCGGGGGCTATTAAGTTGCCCCCAAATATATGCTCCTAAGACTAAGTGTATGTTTTAGCCCTAAGATCTGATTGCCTTGTTTCTACTGATACAACCGCCTCTGGGCACCGAGACGTCGGCTAAGGGTTGAAAATCAGAAGGAAACACCCTATGTAGTTTCTACTAAGGGACAGAAGCGGACGACTGTCCAACTACATCTTCAAAGAGTCACAGTTGAGTCAAAATAAGCATAAAGCAGATAGAGAAAAGGCACTTCTCATTCAAAATAAAACTTGTCTTTTTTACATAAATACATCTCAGCATACCGAGGAGGCATAAAGGCAAGATCAATCAAGATTCTTTAGAATCACCTTTTTCTTGCACTTCTTCTTGGATACCCGAGCAGCTGGCATAACTACCTCGAAGTAGTCCTTGGCCTCCCGCTTCTTCCCCTCAAGCCCACGCTGCATAACCGGCTCTAGATCAAGCTTCAGATACCACGTTCGGACGGACACAAAGGCCTCTCGAGCACCTTCTAGGCAGGCTGACCGCTTCCACAGCTACTTGGGCAACAGCCCCTTGGAGGCGCTGTACCAGCCCAAAGAAGCTGGTCGGCAAAGGGTCGCTTAGCCAAAGCACTATGCAAAGATCCTCTAGGGCTGGCTTGGCTGTTCAGTGCAGCTCGGCCAGTTGCTTCAGTTGGTCTCCGAGGAGTTGAGGGTGTGCCGCCTCCTGGAACTGCATCTAAAAGGCCTTCTGCTCGGCTGCATCATCGCGCCCGCCGAAGTGTTGGCACGCATCCCTCACGCTCTGCGGGAGATCCGAGAAGGCACCTAATATACGCCAATTTTGCGTTAGCTTGGGGAAGGCTTGACTGCCGAATATGCACTGTAGTAAATATGGCTTACCGACTGCTATATCAATAGCCTGCCGAAGTTCCTCCTTCATAGCGTTAGCTCCGGAGGCGGCTCCTTGACATTCCGCCGTGAGCTTCTTGAGCTCGGTGGCGTCCTTCTCCTTCGAGGTCTTCAGAGTGTCACGTTCAGTGACAATACTCTTTAAATCATCTTCAACCTTGGATATCTGAGATTGAGTGGCTTGCCGAGCTTTCTGCTCCTTGGCAAGCTCTTTTGTGCTTTTTAGCGCCTCAACTTTCTGCTGCTCGGCTTCAGACCGAGCCTTTTCAAGCTTGGACCACAAGTCAACCAGGTCCTTCTCAGCCACTGGCAAATACAAAGGCACACTTGAATTAATAAATAGAACTGTTCGGCAGTCAAATTAATCGTAAGTGTACTAAATTCTTACCTTTCGCTTTCTCCAACCGCTTCTAGAATAGAAGCAGGTCCTCCTCGGATCATACAAGCTTGCGATTCATTTCCTCCAACTCTGCTAAGTTAGAGGCCGAGGAAGAGGTGGAAGCCTGTACAAAAATACACGCAAAAGCAGATGAGACTCTGAGTATAGAATCGATCCTCTCATTGGCTCTTTCAAGCCGACAAGAGTCTCGGGGTTACTGCATATTCATGTTAATTATTAATAAACATAAAGTTACATTGACCCTCAACCCAATTTGGTAAACTGACTCAAGGCTCGGGGCTACTGCATATGCGCTCTCGAAGCATAATTTTTGCACAAGTTTCCAAACATATTAAGTTTTATAGTCATCGGGCGACGCTTCGGCATCCCACTTGAGGGCTACTGGCTATACCTAGTGTATTATTCGAGCCATGACAATTAAAGCTAAAATAAAATGCGTAAAGTATTCTTACCTCGAAGCCTTTCGCTAGGCCAAGGAATGCTCCCAGAATTCTGGCCTGTCCAGACAGGAACTATGTAAAGGCCGTGCCGAGCATGGCATGGTGGTCGGGTAGGATGGAGAAGCTGCTCAAAGCTACCTCCACCTCATGTTGATGCCTTGATAGCTCGGCCCCTTCAAGGCCGAGCATGGGTGGTGGCGTCCTTATTGCCTCATCTCTGGTTGACGGAGTAGGAGGCATCCCTGGTCGGCCCTGTGACTCTAAAGTCGTCGGGGCCAAGGATGTTGGGCGCTCGGGCACCAGCTCGTCTTGACCAGAGGAGGTCTTCCTCCCCTGGTCCTCGGTGTTCTCCTCCGTGGCAGAGGAATTAACAGGCCACAAGGGCTTCGGCTCCTCCCCCAACATTAGGAGCTAGAGGGGCGGAGGGGGATGTTGCCTCCTCCTCTTGGATAGGGGAAGGGTTGGTCACTATCTCTGAGGAGCTCCGGGCTAGTGAAGCAGGCGAAATGCCCTCCTCAGAGTTGCTTTCGCCGGGTAGGTCATGTTGCGCCCTGCGAAGATAAGATGAAGTAAATTCCATGATATAAAATGATCTGCAAGCTAAAGCAAATGGATAAGAAAAGTTACCCTTCAGTGGTTGGGTGCTCCCGAGGACGCCGGTCGTCCTCGGATGAGCTCAAACTAATTGGCTCCACGGGCGCCAAAGCCAGGCCTGTGGGAGCAGTATGTGCCTTCCTCAGACATTTGAACATCCGAGAAGGAGCTATCTCTTCGGCATCCTCGGATGCCAATCTCTTTCCACATTGGGAGGAATGCGCCCCACTCTCCTCCTCTTCTTCCACCTCCTTGTAGGCGCTGGACTCGGAGGGAGAGCTTTGATAGCTCTCTATAGGGGCATCTGAGGCCTTTTTTGGATGGCCAGGTTCTTTGCCCTGGTCTTCTTCCCCTCCTCCATCTTCGTCTTGGGTGGAACCACATAGGGGTCCTTGGTTAAGAGCCTTTCAAGCTTGGGGCCCCTGGGATCCTCTGGCAGCGGCGCCGGGGACTTGATCGCCTTAGCCCGCATGCGCCAATCCTGCACAAATCACATAAAGCCGACCACTTAGTTAAGAAGAGAGTGGCAGAAAAATTGACAAGTAAAATGCACATAAAAGTTACCTCGGCCGTTGGGTTAGTTCGGCTTAAATCGATGTCCCTGGCTTGGGATGGGAATTTGTTGCCCTTTCCCGTGGGCTTGAACAGAAGCCTCCACATCCCGTTGAGATCAGCTCCTCAGAAAAATCTCTGGATCACCACCTCGTCCTCTGGCTTGTACCTCCACATCGGAGCAGCTCAGGCTTGGAGTGGAAGAATCCGACGATGGAGCATTACATGGACCACGTCCACCAACTTAAGGCCCATGTCGACCACGGCCTTGACCTTGTGCTGAAGCAGCACTACCTCTTTCTGGTCTCCCCAGTCGAGACCCTTGGTGGTCCAGGACTGCAGCCTCTTTAGGGGTTTCGCCGAGAAGGCAGGGACATCCTCCTGGTTCCCCGATGGCGCGTTGGCCAAGTAGAACCACTCCTATTGCTAGAGTTTCATGGTCTCAATGAAAGTCCCCTCTAGTTAGGAGACGTTGGTGATCTTGCTAACCATGGCCTTGCCACAATCTGCAAGTTTGGAGCCGCTACTATGCAGCTTGATGCAGAACATTTTTAGCCACAGCCCGAAAGTGGGGCTCGATGCGAAGGAATGCCTCACAGAAAGTGATGAATGTGGTGATGTGGAGAATGAAATTTGGGGCAAGATGATGGAAATCAAGCCCGTAGAAGAATAAAAGACCCCTGAGGAAAGGGTGAAGAGGAAAGCCCGGACCTCGGATGAGGTGGGAGATGAAGACTACCCACTCCCCCTGGCGGGGGCGGGGATGACCGAGGCCGAGCAGACCTCACCCGCACTCACAGGAGATCAGCATTTAGCCATGATGGGGAGGTACCCATTGGCCTGGAGCTCGATGATGGTGCCGACGGTGACGTTGGAGGGCATCCACTGCCCCCTCTTGCTGGCGGCCTCGGATGCTAGAACAGCAGCAGCCTTCCCCTTGCCGGCCATCTCTTGTGGTGGAAGGAGGAAGAGGATGGAGCGTGAAGTAGATCTCGGAGCGCTGGAGTTTGCGAGGGTTCTTGGCGATGGAGTAGGAAATGAGAGCGTGGGTGAATAGGATTTACCATTCCACTTTTTATAGGTCAGTAAAAGGCCAAGGGTCACCATGCCTTGCAGTATGAATTGCCAGTTCTCGATATTGTGCAGTACGTGCGCACAAGGATTAATAAATTTTGTTAATGACATCACTGAAAATCCGGCACACGATCCCTCTATTGATGGGACGTGCCAGTAGAAACAGCCTTGGGCTGCGATATACCCATTGAGAAGACAGTGTGGTTCCACATTAAGTGGTGACAGTTTGATTTTTGACCGAAAAGTTGTCAGCGTTCAACCCACTCAGCCTATAGCACACACGTGACAGACTCTTATAGTCTTCGGACTTAGTAAAAATAAAGTAATGTAGAGGAGGGCCTTGTTAAAAGATGCCCCCTATCGCTCGAAATAGATCATAATGCCAGAGGTCGTCCAATATCCTCGAAAAACAAAAACTTCATTTATGAGGAGCCGGCCTCGGCGTAAAAAAGACTTTGAACTTGGAGTCCTCGGCAATAGTCTTTAGACAAGATAAAGCCATGTTGCCTAGAAGTACGTTATTACCTTGATCAACACATAAGACGCAGAAGCCAGTGGTGGAACATAAAGGGACCTCAGGTCCAAACAACATCCTCGGAGTTAGAAGCCAGCGTGGAAGATGGAACACGCCTATGAAGACAAAGACCAGAAAGATGAAGCTGTTCTGAGGATGGACTCAATGTCCTCAGCTTGAAGACAAGTTCAGGGGCTACTGACGTTGTCCTGGATTAGGGGGTGCACACCCCGTTGGCCTGACATTCATGGGCCAGACGAGGACCCACTGGCAGTAGAAGATTGGGCCGTGCAAGCCATGGCCCTCAGCGTATTCAAGATGGAGTCCTCCGAAGACTTGGCATACCCTTCAAGGTATATTCAAATAATCGGCAAGTTATCTCTAGTTGTAGCCGACTTACCTGTAACCCTAGATACCATCGGTGCCTATATAAACCGTGGGGTTTAGTCCGTAGAGGCAAGGTTTTAGAGAGGCTAGAACTCATACAATCTCGAGGTAGATCACCCTATACTTTGTACCCCATCTACAATCAATACAATACAAGCAGGACGTAGGGTTTTACCTCTTCGAGAGGGCCCAAACCTAGGTAAAACTATGTCCCTGTTCTTCCTGTTACCATCGAGCCAAGATCACCAGCCTGGGACCACCTACTCAAGATCCGCTGGTTTTAGCACCAACACCTAGCCATACGTTGCTTGGCTGCAGCAGACTTCTGACGGTGAGTAGCATTGGTAGGAATGACCACTTCAAACTCATCATCCACAGAATGCTTGCCCCTTCGTGCACACTTCTTGGCATTCTTACAAGGACCAGAGCGAGAACATGAAACTTGCAAATGAGGGAGCAATAGAGGGACTAAGAAAAGATAAGGAGATTGCACACAAGTCTGGAAGAAATACTTGGCAAATGGATGAAAAAGGAAATAGTGGTGAAAAAGATTCAGAAAAGACGGTTGTGCCACCCCTACCTATGGTAGTACCACTGGCAGTGGTTGTAACGCTCTAGATAGTGGTTGTTCAGTTGGTTGCCAGCTGTTCTTCCACGGGAGAGAGGGCACAAACACGAGATTTGAATCAAACTATCCACTCCAACTACTTACAAGTATGACTCTAGTACCAATGTGTTCTCTTTCACCCAAAAGTTTAGCCAAAAACTTGAGACAACTAGCAATGCCCTAGAGTAAGGATTCAAAGACTGAAACCTAAATAGAAATGGATCGAGGCATTATCGGCGTCCATGGGAAGAGATCGGGGAGGAGGAACCCTCCACGGAATGGATCAGGTGGAGGAGCGGAAGAACCGGGGTGCCGGAGGGCATCCTGGAGCATCAGCGGTGGCGTCCGGTGGCTAGGGTGAAGTGGGGAGACGAGGAACTGAACCAGAAAAGAAAACCCCTTTGGCCCACACCCCACTTATAGCCTGATTGCCATGGGCGGTTGTACCGCTTGGAGTAGCGGTAGAACCGCTCCTGGTACTAGCAGCGGTGTTGCGGGCGGCACTTCCACCCACCTAGGGAGGTGCATGGTAGTACTGTGCGCAATAGAGTGGTAGTATCGCCGGGGTGCTATAGCCGACCAGTTAGTGGTTGAACCGCTTGGCTGGTGCGGTTGTACCGCCCTGACGCTGGAGCTGCTACTTTGGTCAAAATGACTTGTGCACAAAAGAATTTTTAGATGGTTTTGAGATGAGATAAGGCTTGGGTTGGAGAACAAGTAACTGTAGTAAGGTGTTGTGCACTCCAAGATTGCAAGATGCAAAGGGAAAAACCAAAATTGGAGTGAACAAACACCTAAGACCTAAAAGTCTAGATAAAGCAAATGAAAATCCAAAACACCAACTTCCTAAAGGGAAGGGCGGTGGCCGTAGCCACCATGTTTGAGTTTTTGGCTTGGATAGTGAAGATGTATCTTGAACCCAACAACCAAATCTCCTCATTGAAGCACATTTGTCACCAAAGTGACTATATTGAATGATTTTTCTATTTAGGCATAATAAGAAGAGTGTGAGTTCATGAAAGGAACAACACTCTCCCTATGTCCATGCATACATCTAAAACAAGATAAAATGATGAGTGCGGTGGGTGTGCATGGTCTTAGACCACATTGCTTGAATCAATGATATTTAGCTCATGCCTTAACCCGCGGAACCTTGCTTCATCCAATGGCTTTGTGAAAATAGCTCCTAGTTGTTGCCTGGTGTGTACATAAGATAGATCAATATATCTACGCTTGACATGATCCCGGATGAAATGATGACGAATCTCAGTGTGCTTCATCTTGCTATGTTGCACAGGGTTGTAGGCAATCTTGATAGCACTTTCATTATCACATAGAAGAGGCAGTTTGTCATAAATGACACCATAATCCTTTAAAGTTTGCCTCATCCATAGCAATTGGGCACAACAACTTAAGGCGGCGATGTACTCGGCTTTGGTGGTGAAGAGAGACACACAATTTTGCTTCTTGGAAGACTAACTTACTAAAGAGCAACCAAGGAATTGGCACCCTTCGGAAGTTGACTTCCTCTCCACTTGGTCTCCCGCCCAATCCGAATCTGAATATCCAATAAGATCAAAGCTTGCTCCTTCGGATACCATAAGCCAAAGTTTGGGGTATGAGCCAAATATCAAAATATTCTTTTAACAGCCACAAAGTGACTTTCTTTTGATGCGGATTGAAACCTTGCACACATTCCCACACTCAACATGATATCCAGCCTAGATGCACAAAGGTAAAGCAAAGATCCAATCATAGAACGATATACCTTTTGATCCACCGCTTTACCATTGGGATCAAGGTCAAGATGGCATTTGGTGGGCATGGGTGTTTTTGCCCCTTTGATGACATTCATCTTGAACCTCTTGAGCTTGTCTTGGGTATATTTTGCTTGATTGATGAAAGTTCCTTCTCTACGTTGCTTGACTTTGAAACCAAAAAAGAACTTCAACTCGCCCATCATAAACATCTCAAACTTCTCAGTCATGAGGGCGGCAAACTCATCATTCAAAGCTTTGTTAGGAGAACCAAAGATAATGTCATCAACATATAGTTGGCATATGAACAAATCCCCTTTAACCCTCTTAGTAAAAAGTGTGAGATCAAGTTTTCCAATTTTAAACCCACGATCTTCTAACAACTCAGTGAGGTGCTCATACCATGCACGTGGGGCTTGTTTAAGGCCATAGAGTGCCTTATCGAGTTTATAGACGTGATTGGGGAACTTGGGATCCTTGAACCCCGGGGGTTGTTTGACATACACCAACTCATTAAGGGGACCATTAAGAAATGCACTCTTCATATCCATTTGTTGCAACTTGAAATTATGATGTGATGCATATGCAAGCAACATGCGAATAGATTCAAGGCGAACAACAGGAGCGAAAGTTTCACCGTAGTCGACACCCTCGACTTGGGAGTAGCCTTGAGCCACCAATCTTGCCTTGTTTCGAACAACTGTCCCATGCGCATCTTGCTTGTTCTTGAAGATCCACTTGGTACCTATGACATTGTGATTCTCTTTTGGTCTTTCCACCAATGTCCACACTTTGTTGTGCTCAAAGTTGTTGAGTTCTTCATGCATGGCATCAAGCCAAGCCATATCCTCGAGCGCCTCATAGACCTTTTGGGGTTCAACACAAGAAACAAATGCGTGATGCTCACAAAAGTTTGTTAATTATTTACGAGTAGTTACCCCTTTTCTTAAGCTTCCTAGGACATTGTCCATAGTGTGTTGTTGATGTTGAAGCTTGGAAGCAATCTTGGTGGCACGATGCTCTATTTGTTCTTTAAGAGATTCTTGAGGAGCTTCATCTTGAGAATCTTGAGCGCCTCTTGAGCTTGCTCCTCAACTTGAGCTTGCTTGTGGTCGTGAACTTTATCATGGGCATCACTTGGTGCATCACCACCATCATTGAGTTGATCTTGCCCTTGATCTTGTTCACTTGATTGAGGGCCTTCATGTTGTTCTTCAGAAGCGTGTGGGTTTAGTGTCGGTGATGGTTTCACTTGCGTAGAACATTGTCCTTCGCCTTCCACCACAAGGGGTTCCTTAATGGGTAGGATTTGGCCCACACCCATTCTTCTTATGGGTTGAGGAGAAATTTCATTACCTACATCACAAAGACCACTTTGCTCCACTTGGGAGCCATTATTCTCATCAAACTCCACGTTACATGATTCCTCAATGAGCTCATTGGACTTGTTGAGAACTCGGTAAGCATGAGAGTTCCTCACATAACCAACAAATATACCCTCTTGAGCTCTAGTTTTGAATTTAGATAAATGAGCACCTTTCTTGAGAATGAAACACTTACAACTGCACACCCGAAAGTACTTGAGGTTGGGCTTGTTACCGGTAAGTATCTCATATGGAGTCTTGTTCAAGCCTTTGCAGAGATAGACCCGATTGGATGCTTGACATGCTGTGTTGATGGCCTCAGCCCAAAAGTTGTACGGAGACTTGAATTTCGCCATCATGGTCCTTGCCGCGTCCATCAACGTCCAGTTCTTCCTCTCCGCTACACCATTTTGTTGAGGGGTATAAGGTGCGTAATATTGATGCTTGATCCCCTCATCTCCAAGAAACTCATCCAAGGTGCAATTCTTAAACTCGATGCCGTTATCACTTCTAATGATCAATATCTTTGCATTATGTCGACGTTGAGCTTCATTTACAAAGTCGATCATGGTTTGTTGGGTCTCACTCTTCCTCTTGAAGAAATACACCCATGCGTACCTTCAATAATCATCCACAATTACCAAGCAATATTTTATTCCCCCAAGATTGTCAAAAGATGGAGGTCCAAAGATATCCATGTGAAGGAGCTCCAAGGGCCTCTTGGAAGAAATGAGTGTCTTGGGACGATGAGCCTTTTCATATATCTTTCCTTCGATACATGCACTGAAAGCACGATCTTTGGCAAAACTAATATTTGTTAGTCCAAGGATGTGATCTCCTTTGAGGAGGATTTGCAAAGATCTCATATTGATGTGGGCTAAATGGCGATGCCAAAGCCATCCCATGTCAACTTTAGAAATTAGACAAGTCGTGGTCTTTGTGGGTTTCTCCAAAAAGTTGACCACATAGAGACCGTTCTTGACATGTCCAACAAAAGCTACTTTAAGAGTCTTGCTCCATAAAAGGGCCACAGTGTCAATGTCAAAAAAGTGGCAAAGCCCATGAGTGCAAGTTGACGAACGGAAAGTAAATTGTATGCAAGCACTACTGGAATCAGGGACTTTGCCATCTGCCAGCTCTTTGCCGTCTGCTGGCAGACGGCAAAGAGGTTGTTTGCCGTCAGCTTTCGGAAAGCAGACGGCAAAGAGCTGGCAGATGGCGAAGACACTATTTGCCATCCGCCAGCTCTTTGCCGTCTGCCAGCGGACGGCAAAGTTTATTTGCCATCCGCTAGCAGACGGCAAAGAGGTGGGGTGGGGCCCAGTGGAGGCCAGTTAACTGCAACGGCCCACCCCACCTCTTTGCCGTCTGCTAGCGGACGGCAAAGAAACTTTGCCGTCCGCTGGCAGACGGCAAAGAAAACAACCCCCTAACGGCCGTTACCCCCCCTCCTCTCTCTCTTCTCTCTCTCCCTCTCTCTCTTCTCTCTCCCCTTTTAATTTTCGTTCCCGCCGCCGGCGGCCTCCGCTCCCCCGCCCCTCCCCCTCCGCCGCCCCGCGCCGCCCCCCCCTCCGCCGCCCCGCACTGCCCCCCCGCCCCCCCGGCACCCGCCCCGTCGCCGGCCGCCCCGCATCGCCCCCCCGCCCCCCGGAGCTCGCCCCATCGACCGCCCCCCCGCCCCCCCGCCCCCGACCGCACCCCGCCGCCGCCCCGACCCCACGCCGCCCTGGCCCGCCTCCCGCCGCGCGCCGCCACCGACGCCCCCCCGACGCCCAGCCGCCCCGCGGCCCCTGCGGCCCAGCGCCCCGCCGCCCCGCGGCCCCGCCGCCCCGCCGCCCCGACGCCCACGCCGCCCTGGTGCCCCGCCGCCCTCGCCGCCCCGCCGCCCCGGTGCCCCACCGCCCCACTCCGGTGAGCTCTCCCCCCTGTTTTTTTCTTTTTTTGCTGTTAGTTAGGTTAGTTACTACTGTTAGTTAGGTTAGTTAGATTAGTTCTAGGTTAGTTAGGTTAGTTCTAGGTTAGGTAGGTTAGTTTCTATGTTAGTTAGGTTAGTTCTTGAAAAAAAATTATTAGGAAAAGAAAAGAAGAAGAATAAGAAGAATAAGATGAAGAAGAGGAGGAGGAGGAGAAGAAGAAAAGGGGATGGAGAAGAAAAGAAGAAGGAGAAGAAGAAGAAGAAGAAGAAGAAGAAGAAGAAGAAGAAGAAGAAGAAGAAGAAGAAGAAGAAGAAGAAGAAGAGGAGGAGGAGGAGAAGAAGAAAAGGGGGAGGAGAAGAAAAGAAGAGGAGGAGGAGGAGGAGGATCGAGGGGTCGAGGGTCGCCGAGGGGTCGAGGATCGAGGGGTCGAGGATCGAGGGGTCAAGGGTCGAGGGTCGAGGGGTCGAGGCTAGAAGAAGAAGAAGAAGAAGACCCCCGACCACCGAGGATCGAGGGGAAAAGGAGTCGAGGGTCGCCGAGGACACGACACCACCGACACCCCGACCCCCGACACGACACCCCGACACCCCGACACGGCACCACCGACCCCGATACGACACCCCCTGCGTTCGTGGGTGAGCACAAATGACACCCCGACCCCGACACGACACCCCGACACCCCGACCCCGACACGGCACCCCGACCCGGACACCCCGACACCCCGACCCCGACACGGCACCCCAACCCCGACACCCCTGACACCCCGACACCACGACACCCAGACACGACACCCCCGACACCCCGACCCCGACACGACACCCCGACCCCGACACGACACCCCGACACCATGACACCCCGACACCCTGACACGACACCCCCGACCCCCGACACCTCTTCGGCCTCCTGTTGACCGAAAGGGTGCTCTTCGGCCTTCCAGAGGCCGACGGGGTCATATATGTGTGAATTATGAGTTAGGTCATATAATTTCCGATTTTGTTATGAAAAACATCATATATATTTGTGTTGATCGGGTGGATTTAAACGTGCAGTTGTTTCATCGCTGCGAGGGTTTGGTGTTCGACGACCTCCCCGTGCGTTCGACGAGCTCCGCCCCTGCGTTCGTGGGTGAGCACAAATGACATCTCCTCCTCCCTCTTCATTTGCTCTGTTCCGGTCTTCGTGCCGATGAAACTTGCTAGCTGTAGGTAGATTGAATCATCAGTATGCGTGACCACTATGCGTCTCCCGTTCGAAAGGGTTACATCTATAAATATGCATGCATTTGCATATTTATAACCGTGATTCTTTCGAATTGTCCAACGTTATCCATGGACAGCCCGAGTATGTGTAGATTGGGTTCGTTTTCCCATATGCTCTGCTCCGGATCCGATGCAGAATTTTGTCAGTGCCTCCCTGTTGTTCTCCGGGTACACATCCTCTCTGCTTATTGCCGAGACGTGTATCAGGAGAACAGCGGGGAGGTGCTGTCGAAATTTTGCTTCGGATCCGGAGCAGAGCATGGGAAAACGAACCCAATCTACACATACTCGGGTGGGATTAGGACCTATCATTACCTACTAGCGTCTAGGTTGCATGGACGTAATAAAACTAACAAACTTGATTAACGGATGAATATAGATGATGAATTATATATATATTTCTTGTGTGTTTAGTAGGTAGGCAAGATGAGTGATCGTGCTTGGATGTACACCGGTCACCCTAGTCAGAAAGAAATGACCATTGAATGGTTAACAAAAACCAAGGAGTTTCTGAGCGCCGCATTTTCAAACAAACGGTAATTTCCATTAGACCATTTCATTTCTTCGTCTAGTTTGCGGCTAATGCAACAATCCTTTCGTATTAAACTTGTAGGCTAATGCAGAGTCTATGGACTCCGAATTGAGACAAGTCGCAAATGGTTTTGACTATAAGGTCCGTTCATTTGACAAATACGACATCAACGGGTATCGCTTTCGTACTTTTGGCAAAGAGCTATCTATGGCCGACCGAAAGTCTATAAATTGTTGTGTCTCCGGTGTCGGCGAAGGAGGGGTCGAGTATTATGGAAGACTTGAAGCAATTTTTGAACTTACATTCTTTGGTGAAAACCCACCAAACGTCGTAGTCTTCAAATGTTATTGGTTCCAGCCAAAGGAGACTAGAAGGACTCATGAACATATAGGGCTAGTCAAAATCAAACAAAGCACCCATTTAGATGTTCCCGATGTCTATATTACGGCTCAACAGGCGACCCAAGTTTTCTATCTACCGTGGGCCTGCCAAACTGATCCCAATCTGAATGGTTGGGATGTCGTTTATGATGTGCCGCCACATTTTAGACCACCTCCCCTCAATGAAGATGATTATGACCCTCACATTAACCCAGACACATATGAAGGAGAATTCTTCCAAGAAACACGTGTTTCCAAAAAACGTTTCAAGAACCGCTCTACTTCACCCCAGAACATTGAGGTAGACAGCGACAGTGAATCCGACTTCACCCCTGAGCCGGAACAAGAAGAGACGGAAGAAGAAGAGGTTACTGCCGCGGATGACCTGTCAATGCTTGACCGATTACATAAAGGAGGCCTTCCACATGTTGATGCATTTATTGATGATGCTGATGAGCACGTCATTACTGATAGTGATGATGATTCTGCATTTATTGATCCCGGAGCATATATAGACGATGAAGATTAATATTAGTAATGTCAGGTATTCAATTATTATTATGTACATATATATTATTAATTAGTTCATGTTATTAGGTATTCAACAAAATGACATTGACTTAGCTTATTTTCCTCGAAAATGACATAATAACCTTACTTAGCTCCAAACTGGCATACTTTACCTAGGATAGCTATAAAATGACCTATACTTAGCATTTTTCCTCCTAAATGACTTAATATGCTTAGTTAGCTAAAAAATGGCATAACTACCTAGGATAGCTCCAAAATGACCTATACTTAGCTTCTTTAGTTCATTTATGACATACTTAGCATACTTAGGTAAAAAATGGCATGATAACCTTGGTTTAGCTCCAAAATGACATTGACTTAGCTTATTTTCCTCCAAAATGACAAAATAACCTTATTCTTCTTCTTCTTTTTCTAGTCTTCTTCTTCTTCTTCTTCTTCTAGCTAGTCTTCTTCTTCTAGTCTTCTTCTTCTTCTTCTTCTTCTTCTTCTTCTTCTTCTTCTTCTAGTCTTCTTCTTCTTCTTCTTCTTCTTCTTCTTCTTCTTCTTCTTCTTCTAGTCTTCTTCTTCTAGCTAGTCTTCTTCTTCTAGTCTTCTTCTTCTTCTTCTTCTTCTTCTTCTTCTTCTTCTTCTTCTTCTTCTTCTTCTTCTTCTAGTCTTCTTCTTCTTCTTCTTCTAGCTAGTCTTCTTCTTCTAGTCTTCTTCTTCTTCTTCTTCTAGCTAGTCTTCTTCTTCTAGTCTTCTTCTTCTTCTTCTTCTTCTAACTTTCTTCTTTCCCAATTTGCAGATTTGCTTTCGATGAGGAAGCTTGCGTTGATGGAGTCTACTCTTCTTCTTGTGCTTCCTTTTTGTTTTGATTTTGTAGGATGAACAATGTCAAACTTGCTACCTATGTATGTATGTTTGTATGGATGGAACTATATGGACCTTTTGCTTAATTGTTGGATATGTTGGACTTTTCATTTGGTGTATATATGTGTTGGATGATCATATCCATATGGCAGGGATATGTTGGCTATATGTACTTGTTGAAATATTTTGAAATGAATATATATATATATCTGTGAAATTGATTGAATTTAACAAAAAAAAAACAGCGGCAATATAGCCACTTTGCCGTCTGCTAGCAGACGGCAAAGGTCTTCGCCGTCCGCCAGCAGACGGCAAAGAGGCCACGTGGCAGCAGCCTGTGCAACCTGGGCTGGCCTATTTGGCCTCTTTGCCGTCTGCTAGCAGACGGCAAAGAGGCCACGTGGCAGCAGCCTGTGCAACCTGGGCTGGCCTATTTGGCCTCTTTGCCGTCTGCTAGCAGACGGCAAAGGTCTTCGCCGTCTGCCAGCAGACGGCAAAGAGCCTGCGTTGGCCCAGCTGACGGCTGACGACGGCTGACGACAGCTGACGTCAGCTGCTACTCTTTGCCGTCTGCTGGCAGACGGCAAAGAAGCAAAGTTCTTTGCCGTCTGCCAGCAGACGGCAAAGATCGCCGTTAGCCCCCTAATGGTGCTGGTACCTTTTGTCTGCCGTCCACGCTCTTTGCCGTCTGCTGGCAGACGGCAAAGAAGGAAAGTTCTTTGCCGTCTGCCAGCAGACGGCAAAGTGGCCTTTGCCGGCAGCCGTTCGGCCGGAGTGTTTGCCGTCTGCTGGCTGACGGCAAAGCCTTTGCCGTCCGCCAAGCATGCCTTTGCCGTCTGCTATTGCAGACGGCAAAGTGCCTGATTCCAGTAGTGAAGGGTTTCAACAAGCATGACCTTCTCAATGGACAAATTTGGAGAGATAACCACCTTGCCAAGACCCAATACTTTGACATTGAAGCATCACCAAATTGGACAAGAGTGGACATAGATGTGCTTGATTGAACGTCCACCACCAAGTCCTTGCTTTCGGTCATATGATTTGTCGCTCCACTATTAAGCAATCATGACACTCCACGGGAAGCAAACTCCTACATAAGATCAATACTTGGTTTTAGGTACCCATTCTTGAATGGGTCCTTTGATGTTAGTAAGAAGGGTCTTTGGAACCCAAATAGACCATTCAATGTACTCATAAGGAGGATCAACAAATTTGGCATAAACATGTCCATCACTAGCATGGCGTAAGACATAAGAAGGGTTAAAATCGCCGCCGTGATCGGGATGAGTGGCTTTGCCCCTTTTGGCATTACCACCCAACCCCTTATTCTTCTTCTCCTTTGGAGCACACTCTCCCTCCTTCACAAACAACTCTTTGAGAGGGAGAGCTTGCTTGGTCTTGCTTTTCTTGCTCTTTTTTTCTTCTTTGACTTGGGTGCAAATCCAAGTCCCTCCTTAGCCACAACTTCCTTTTGATTGCTCAAAAGTTCATTGAGGTTTTTCTCACCCTGTATGCACGAGACAAGGCCTTTCTCAAGTTGCTCCTTCAACTTAGTGTTTTCCTCAACAAGATGAGCATGCTCACAACAAGGGTTAGTTGCATGAGCATTATCAATTAAAACAAAAGGAGGATAAGTTGTGATCTCTTTATTTAGCTTCACTTGGAGTTGATCATGAGACTCCTTGAGTGTAGCATGAGCACCCTTCAAGGCCTTGTAAGCCTTGTCAAATAACTCAAACTCCTCTTTGAGTCTAGCATGGCCAACCCCAAGTTCATTATTTTGAGATTTAAGCACTTTAGTAAGAACTTGAGCATGATCATGATCTTTCTTTAATTTAGCAAGGTCCACACTTTATGACTCCTCAAGAGCCACTCTAAGACCTTGATCTTCCTCAAGTGCAAGAGAAAGATCCGCAATCTCATCGGCATACTCACAGCTATGCCCTTCCATCTTAGTGATGGTCTCCTCTTGAGATTCAATGTGGGTGTTAGCTTCACCAAGTTGTTCTAAGAGAGCAACAAAGTGCTTCTTGGTCTCATCTTTAAGTTTACCCATGAATTTGTCAAACTCATTTTCCTCTTTCTTCACCTCCTCACTATCTCCCACATAATCCATCAAAGAGGGATTAGTAGAAATGATTGCTTTGGTGTGAGAGGTTACCTTGTTTCAAGCTTTGGCCATGAGGCACTTGTGGGTGGTGATGACGTTCTCACTGGGGAGTCGAAGAGTGACACTGTTAGAGTTAAAGTGGTGGCAATGGCAACGGAGGCCATTGCAACCCCTTCACCGCTTGGTTCATCATCATCACCGGAGTCGTACTCTTCATGTACGACCAACCCCTTGTGAGGTGCCTTCTTCGTGTAGTGGTTGTTCTTGCTTGGGAATGACTTGGTCTTGTCCTTGCGGATAAGTTTGCCTCTATTGTCTTCCCTCTTCTCATAAGGACACTCCGCGATGAAGTGGCTCACATTCCCATAACTGTGACAAGTCCTCACCCGTTGACCCCTAGCCTTGGGGCCACTTGAATTGTTTCTTGCGTAGTTGGACTTGAAGTTCCTCTTGTTGCCCCAAAATTGCCTTGACGCAAGAGCCATGTACTCATGGTAAGCATATTTGGTGTCCTCGGGGCAACACTCCTCCTCTTCTTCTTCATCCTCTTCTTGGACTTCCTTGGCCTTTAAAGCAAGATTGGGTTTCCTTATGCATTGAACACGAGCAAGTGCATTGTCGGCGGTCTTGTTCAAGATGTTCATTGCAACAAACTCATCCAACACGTCATTGGAGGATAAGGTGTGGAAATCCGATCTTTGGCGGATCACGGAAGACATGCTCTTGTTGAAAGGCATGATCACCTTAAGAAACTTGTGCTTGACCCAACTGTCACCCATGTCCTTGCTCCCATGGTCTCGGAGTGAAACCGTAAGAGCCTTCAATCTCTGGTAAAGATCACAGGGATCTTCATCTTCATTCATGACGAATTCATTGGCCTCATCAAGAATGACCTCAAAGTTGGAGCGTTGAATGCTCGAGCTTCCCTTGTACAAGGAATTGATGTGCTCCCATGCATCTTTGGCAAGAGTGAATGGTTGCAAATGTGGGAGCTCTTCGGGAGGCATGGATGCTTGGAGAATGAACAAAGCGGACGCGTTGAGTTGGTTGTCCACTTCTTCTCTTGATGTCAAGTTTCTTGGATCATACGAATGATATCCTTCTTCCATGATCCTCCAAAGTTGAGTAGAGGAGCTATTCAAATGAGACTTAATTCAAAAAACCAAATAGTGAAGTTAGTCAAATCAAGCCTAGGAGGAGGGCCATGATTGTTTATATGCGGCGAGGGAACCGGACCACCATAGGCTGGAGGAGGCGCAACCTTGGCATGAATGCCTGACCCATTTTTTTTCCTTGGGAAGGATCAGACCCCAAGCCACTAGCCACATCCTTGGCAGAGTCAGCATCCACGCCCGAGAAGGCAGCATCTACTATCTTCTCGGGAATGGTGGAGGCGGTGTGTAAGCCCGAAAGGAAATCACTCAACAAACTTTTCACCTCACTTAGAATTGATGTTTTAAGTGAGTCCATGGACCCATTCAAAACATCTCTAGTGACAACCATATTGTCCGGAACGGAAACAACAACTTGTTAAGGTGGAGGTTGTTGAGGGTTAACTGGGTGACCATCAACCACACCCTCGTCGTTGGCCATACTCTTTAGGCGGTAAAGCCCTTAATAAAGAGACGAGGCACTGATACCAATTGAAAGGATCGGTATGGTCGACTAGAAGGGGTGATTAGGTGACTAACAAAATTTTATCCTCTTTTACAAATTTAGGCTCAACAAAAGTAGGTTGTCTAGATATGCAACTAGGTGGACAACTATATCACAGGCAACACAAGTAACAAGTGCAAGCAAGAGTAAACACAAAAAATAAACTTGCACAAAGTAAAGGACTGAAATAACCGCAAGTGGAGTCAATGGAGACGAGGATGTGTTTTCGAAGTTCCCTTCTTTGGGGGAGGTACGTCTTCGTTAGAGGCTTGTGGATGCACGATGCTCCCCAAGCGTCCCAAGGACTCACCCTATTCTCCTCACGCCCTCGCACGATGCAAGATGCCGTGAATCCACTAGCGGTGCCCTCGAAAGTGGCAACCAGGACCTTTACACACAAGGTTGGGGCTCTCTCTACAACTTAATTGGAGGCTCCCAACACCACCACGGAGCTTCACCACAATGGAATGTGGCTCCGAGGTGACCTCTTCCATCTTGGGTGCCCAAGCACCCAAGAGTAACAAGATCCACAAGAGAAAGTATGGGGGAATCAAATTTCCTTTGGTGGAAGTGTAGATCTAGGTCTCCTCCCTCAATCCCTAGCAAATCAACAAGTTTGGATGGCTAGAGAAGGAGATCGGGCAAATATGAGCTTTAGGCAACAATGGAGGAGAGAGAGGTAAGAGGTGAAATGGGAGGTGGAAGAACCACCGCCTTTTATAGTCAACCCTCAAATCTAACCGTTATGTGCAGAATCGTACAGGGGTGGTACAACTGTGGGGCAGCGGTACAACTACCCTAGGCACAACTCGCACAGCTGCAGCACCGAGCGATACAACTGCCCGACCTACCGGTTGTACCGGTAATACAAGTATATACCGAAACTATCGTTCGAATACTGCCCTATACCGCTCCTCGAACCCGAGAGGAATCACCCTTCTTACGGTGGTTGGAGTGATACAAGCAGTGGTACAACAACCCAGAAATGGACCTCGGGTAGCCGCTAAGTCCAAAGCAGTAGAACCGCTCGGGACCATGGTTGTACCGGTAATAAGTAATTAACCAGAACAACCGGGCAGCCACCGTTGGGTACCGTAGGCCATACCCGAGGGAAATCACCCCTCGGGCCGTAGTTGGGCCAGTACAAGCGCCTGTAGTATCATCCGCACAGGGAGCGATACAACTGCCCTTGCCCGCGGTACAACCGCCAAGCCAGTGATAGCGTGACCACTCCACAAGGGAGCCGTACAACCGCTGGCACCTGCGGTACGACCGCTCTGGACAAGTTTTTCTGCATAGGTAAGATAAGAGTCTCTGTCCTCGAAATGAAAGGCTATATGGTGGGTGCAATAGAGTTTGTGTACATGTTTGATTCCACCGTACCTTTGGATGTGGACCCCCTCTTAATAGTATGGATTTCCTATGACCAAAGAAATAAAATGCATCAGAAATGCCGTCTTTGCTCTTTTCCATCCGGAGGGGTGCCCAACCGTCTTGTACCATATAAAGTATACCTGAGTAGCTTAGGCACATGGTTAGTCCGTAAATTGCATTGTCATCAACACCAAAACACTTAAGACGGGAAATGCCCTTTTATTTATCATATTCAAACATCTTCCCATAACACAACCTAGAGCTTCAGTCAAGCAACTGAATCCGTGATGAGCCCTTTTCAATTACTTAGCACTTCGCTTAATGCTCAATTCACAAGCCTTGGTCTTAACACTTAGGATGGCAAAGAGAATGATGATGGGGATTTAATTGAGAAGACAAAAAGTATAAGAAAGTGTCACATCAATGCAGCTTGATCGTTAGGCAATGGAGAGGCCTTACAATCGATACAATGTGAGTAGTAGGGATTGACATGCAACGAACGCACTAGAGCTATAAGTGTATGAAAGCTCTCTTAATGCAGCTAAGTGGGTGTGCATCAACTTGCTTGCTCAATGAAGACCTCGAGCATTTGAGGAAGCTCATCATAGGAATATGCAAGTCAAGTTCTATAATGTAAAAATCCCACTAGCATATGAAATGAATAATATGAAAACTCTCTATATGAAAAACATGGTGCTACTTTGAAGCACAAGTGTGGTAAAAGATAGTAGTGCACCCCCTCCCTCTTTTCTCTTTTTTTTGTGGGCTCTTTTTGGCCTCCTTTTTTTATCCTCACAAGTAGGGGCACACTCTAGAATGCATCACACTTTTATTTTACTTACAACTCATAATATGAAACAAAATGATGACTACATATGAATGCCTCTCGCAGTGTACCAGGATGTGCAATGATCTAGCGTAACATGTATTAATAATGGTGAACGGTGGATTTAACACAAATATCATGTCAGCTCTATATAATCATGCAAAGCAAAATGGCAATGAATGCTCAAGTCATATAATGAATAGTAATAATGGAATTTGCATGGCAATATATCTCGGAATGGCTATGGAAGTGCCATAATAGGTAGGTATGGTGGCTGTTTTGAGGAAGATATAATGAGGCTTATGTGTGAGAGAGTGTATCATCCCACAGGGTTGGATGCACCGGCGAAGTTTGCACCATGTCTCAAGGTGAGGATGGGCAATGCACGGTACCGAAGAGGCTAGCAAAATATGGATAGTGGAAGTGATGTAAAGACCGCAACTCATAAACCAAAACATCTCACTAATACTTCATAGTCTACACCAGGTAACCATGAGACCGACCACTCCAAGGGGTGAGTTTGATAAACCAAAGTCCACTAGGCTTCCCGATCCATTCTACATAGCGGTTACTTACAATGTTCTTCAACTTAGACCCTTCATAATCAGTTTCACTTAAACGACCACAAGTATTAACGTGTATGACCTTATGACACTTTTCCACTACTTCACGCAAGTCCTCAAGGCTACACAAAAACAATTACCCACTCGCTATCTCAAAATTATTGCAAGGAACCCAATAATCTAGTTTAATTGATCTATAAGTTTCATGCAAGTTTTTATTATACCACTTCTACATACCTATTATTTTTAGGACCAACATATAATTCAATGCAAATTACCAATTACTATTCAACTCTCTAAAAAGATATAAGTGAGGCAAGAGAGTCCAAATCTTTTCTAAAAAACATAACATATCACAGTGCTCAAACAAATATAAGTGAAGTACAAGAGCAGTGCCTCAACTCAAATAAATATAAGTGAAGATCAATGAGCATTCTATAAATAATTAACCAATGCGTGTCTCTCTAATAAGTGTGACAAAGGCATGATGATTATGACAACCAGCAAACAAAACTAAAATAAAGCAAAAGACGCTCCAAGCAAAACACATATCATGTGGACAAATAAAAACTAAGGTCCAACCGAGACATACCGATAATTGTTGATGACGAAAGAGGGGATGCCTTCCGGGGCATCCCCAAGCTTAGATGCTTGAGTCTTCCTTCAATATTACCTTGGGGTGCCTTGGGCATCCCCAAGCTTAGGATCTTGCCACTCCTTGTTCATTGCATATCGTTGTCTCTCCTCGATCTTGAAAACTTCATCCACACAAAACTTAACAGAACTCGTGAGATAGGTTAGTACATATAAAAATAAATCTCCCAATCATGTACTGTCAAGACAAGATACATATTAATTTACAGATAAAGGCTACTGTATCCTATCATTTCCATAATTTATATCCACCAATATAGGCCATGGAAACTCTAAAACAAGTAGTCAAAACAACATAACAACAATCTTTCAAAAATAGAAAAGTATGTAAAGATCTAATTTTTAGCCATACTTATGTAACTCCAAAAATTCTGAAAAATTAGGACATGTCAGAAAATTTGTAATTAAGTACTGTGTAAAAATTTCAAGAATTTATCACATTCCAGTACAGAATGAAAATTCAAACACTGGGCACAAAAGTTTCTATTTCTGCACAAAACCTAACAAACATGCATTTACAACATCCCAAAGGCTTAACTTGGCACAAAAATAAAATAAAAGATACAAAAATAATTACTATAGTAGGAATAATTATGTAGACCCACTAAACAGAACAAAAATATAAAGATACATATTGGGTTGCCTCCCAACAAGCGCCATTGTTTAATGCCCTCTAGCTAGTCATAATGCAAATCTATCAAGTTTTATCATCATGTAACTCTTCAATAAGGCAACTTTATTTCTTAGGAGGATTAGCAAGCATTCTATTAATCATAACACTCCTAGGCATAAAGTTTAAAAATTTAGTGTCATAGATGGGTTCCTTTTTTATATTTTTAAAAGTAGATTGAACACTTATCATCTTTAAATCTACCTTCTCCTTACTAGAAGAAGCACCCATGTTTGGCCTAGGAACCTTAGACACATAAGTAAATTTTAAATTCTTATTTGTAGAGACCTCCTCATTAGTTTTTTATGGAAGAAAAAGCTGAACCCAAGACATTTATAACTTCCTCCAATTTATCAATTCTAGCAGGACTTTGTTTCACTCTATCGGTAATTGGTTCTTTTCTTTTAATAATTTTAAAGCATTTACTACCGTAGAGCCTTAGTAACTTGATTATACACCTTTTTATCCAAGTCTTCTAATTGTTGATTATATGACATTTTACTTTCAATAATGTCCAATCTTTGCATAAGGTGTTCCAAGGTTATTTTGGTTTCATTAACCTTAATTGGTGAAGATCCAACTAAATTTCTCATAGCATTAAAAGCATTCAAAGTGTGACTACTCAAGAAATTTCCTCCAGTGATAGTATCAAGAACAAACCTATACCAAGTAGTAACACCAACATAGAAATTTCTAAGAAGAATTGTGGTAGATTGTTTATGAGTAGATCTATTTTGAGCATCACAAATTCTATACCAAACATCTTTTAAACTCTCTCCGCCCCTTTGTTTAAAATTAAGCACTTCTAACTCGAGCTTAGAAATGACAAGTGAAGAACTAGCCATAATAGCAAAACACAAGATAGCAACAAGGTATTTTTGGTATTTTTTTAGAATTTTTTGGCAAGCAAAGCAAAGGTAACTAGGCAAGAAATAAAACAAGTAAAGTAAGGAGTTTGTGTGAAGGCACCTGATTTGGTAGAAGATGATTCCCTGGCAATGGCGTCAGAAATTTCTTTGCTACTCCCGCAGGAGTCGTTGGATTTCCCCAGAGAGAAAGAGTGATGTAGATAGTAGCAAAGCTTTCCCTCAGTTAAGAACCAAGGTTTAATAGAAGCAGTAGGAATCAACAAGCTGCCAAGATAAGCAGCACCTACACACAAACAAGATAAAATACTTGCACCCAACGTGGCAAGGGGGTTGTCAAGCCCCTTGTCTTGCAAGTTACAAGGTTAAAAGTAAATAGATAGATAATAGTGGTATAGGGAAAATGGCAAATAATAAAGGCAAGTAAAAGAGCAATTTTGTAGAAGTTTGTATTAATGGAAGAATAGACCCGGGGGCCATAGGTTCACTAGAGGTATCTCTCTTGAAAGCAGGCAAGCGGCATGGTAATAAATTATAGTTGGGCAACTGACAAGAATAGCAATCTTTATGACTATGATTATTCATGACATAATCTCATGTAGGCATTACGTCCGTGATAAGTAGACCGTTAAACTTACTGACGTCTACTACTAATACTCCACCCCAAGACCGCTATCCAGCATGCATCTCAAGATATTAAGTTTACAAGAAATAGAGTACTGGTTTAAGTAAGATGACATAATGTAGACAGAAAGAAATCTAGCAATAAGATTAAACCCCATCATTTTATCCTTAGTGGCAACAATACAAATACGTGTCTTGTCCCCATTCTGTCACTGGGATATAGAACACCGCAAGATTGAACCCACTACTATGCACCACTCCCTCTGAAGATCTACCAATCAATCTTGGCCAGAGAAGACAAATATATCGAAAAGCATACATAGCTATTTAATTATATAGCAAAGAATCTTCAAAAGATTCAATTGGATACAATGAACAATCTGATAATAAACTCACAATTCATCATGTCCCAACAAACACACCGCAAAATTACATCGAATTGATCCCAATCACACAAGGAAGAAGGGGAACATGGTATTGAAGATCCAAAAAGAGAGAGAGAACCATCTAGCTACTATTATGGACCCATAGGTCCTGAAGGAACTACTCACACGTGGTCATGGAGGCAGCAAGGTTGATGAGAGGCCACCTCCAATGGCTTCCCCCTCTGGCAGAACTCCGAAACAGGGCTCCAGATGGGATCTCTTTGGAACAGAGGCTTGCGGCGGTGATAAAATTCTTCTGGAGGTACGATGGATGGTTTTGATATTTATAGGAATGTATGGCGGTGGAATCAGGCCAAGGCGGTTCTGGTGGGCCCCACATGGACAGGTGGTGCGGCCACCCCCTGGCCACGCCACGTGTCCATGTGACTGCCTCATGTCTCCTCTCGACGTGTTCCGAAGCTTCCAGTGTTTCTTGTTACCCAAAAAAAATCATGTTAAATCGGTAACGTACTTTGACCTTCGTAGATATTGATTTCCTGTGAAACCAAAAACAAGCAGAAAGCAGAAACTGGCACTGGGCACTAAATTAATAGGTTAGCCCAGAAAAATAATATAAATTGCTATAAAAAGTATATAAAAATGATGACATAATAGCATTTAATAATAAAAAATTATAGATACGTTTGAGATGTATCACACCTCCCAGAACACTGCTAAGAGTAGAGTGTTTTGAGTAGATGTAATCAAACTATGTATGACATGGTGAGATCAAAGATGACATTAATCAATTTGCCAATATACTTTTTAATGTGATGCTTTAGAGACTGCGGCTTTTACACTGAAAAGAGCACCATCAAATCTGTTGAATTGACGCCATATAAGATATGGTATGGTATGCCAAACCATTTGGTCTTTTCTTAATATTTAGGAATATGAGACATATGTAAAAGTATTTACAAGTTTAAATCCCAAATCAGATAAGTGCTACTTTGTTGGTTATCCCAAAAGTTTGGGTATTCCTCTATCACTACGCCGAGGTAAAGTGTTTGGCCACAAAGTGCGGTAAATTTTGAAGAAAATATTTTTTGCAAAAGAATGAGTGGGAGTACAGTGCAACTCAACGAGATTATAGATTCTTCATCATCAAGTCAAAGGGAAGAAACGCTAGAAGTAGTTCTAGAATTTCCTACCATGACTGATACAAGCCTCTACATGAGATATAGAGACTTCGGTCAAACTTACAGCTGAACTATATAGGATAGGCAAACTCATGCAGACCTTCATGGTATGCAGACGAGATATTGTTGAACAAACAATGAACCTATAATACACAAAGAAGCATTGATGGGCCCTGACTCCGAAAATGGCTATATGCCAGAGTAATCGGAGATAGTATCCATATACATGAATCAAGTTTAGAACTTGATGAACCCTCCGAAAGACTTAGAGTCTAACATAGAGTAATGGATCTATAGACTGACAAAGATAAAGCTAGACTTGTTTATAGACAAGTTCAAGGAATTGGCTATGGCGAGATTGTCTCATCATAGCGCTACTTAATGTCAGTTCGGATTAAACTAGCAATTACTACATATTTCAATTAAGAGATATGATAGATGAACGTCAAAAGGATTTTCATGAAATGTTAATAGACCCAAGGTTGTATATGTGATACAGTCCAAGGTTATTTTGTCGATCCAGAGGATGCTAGTAAGTGTGCGAACTTCAGAGATCCTAGAAAGGACTGAAGTAAGCATAATGGAGTTGGAATCTTTGTTTTGATGAAATGGTCAAATAATTTGATTTCATCGAGGAAAGCGAAGATGCTTGTGTTTACAAGAAAGTAAGTGGGAGCATGATAATATTTAAACAACTGTGTGTGCATGACACATTGTTGATTGGAAATAATATTCTTGATACGAATTAGGACTTCATTAAAATAGTTTTTCAGTGAAGTACTTAGGTAATATAGCCTTGGTATTAGGCATAATAATCTATGGAGATAGTAGTGCCTAATCAGGCTTAGCCAAAATACATATTGACAAGATAATAAAGCAGTTTAGTATGAAAAATGTCAAGAAGAATTTCTTGTCGAAGTCACATGGAAAGAGTTTTAAGCAAGAGTCAGTATCCTAAAATACATAATTGAGATTTTTCTCACACTTGTGTTAATCATACATTCCATGGTATGTAAACAACCAGATATATCCAGTACTCCAAGTAAGTTGTGAGTAAGTTACCAGAGTGATCAAATTGTTGATCATAGGACAACCGTGAAAATATCGTCAAGTACTAAAATAAGAAAGATGACATGTTTCTCGCATACAGAGAAAATGAAGAGATTGTTGTAAGAAGCTGGATCATTGTAATTACATCGATAAAGTCTTCATCAGTGCTTCAAGCGATTTTCAATTTCAATTAAAGGATTTGTGTTATACATTCAGTGGTGCCACAGTAAGTTGGAATTGGTCCAAGAAAGTTACTGTGGTGAATTCTATAACGAAGGATGAGTATGCTATTGCTTTAGAAGCAACAATGGAGGGTGATGAATCAAATAGTTCATTTATGAACTTGGTATGATTCCTAGAAGCCTTGTGCCAATGGAACACTATTCTATATAGTGGTTCCATAGCTCAATTTAAGGAATCAAAGATCCTTCCAATGATTCAATATATACAAAGCCAGTTTCACATGAATTGTGAATTTTTGAAAGCATGAAAGATGCATAGAAATACACACGGATCTGAACTTGTCAGATCTGATAGGATGAAGTCTATACCACAAGCAAAGCATGAACAAACACCAGATTGCCATTGGTGTAAAAGAAGTTATGCAAACTAGATTATTGACTCTAGTGCAAGTGGGAGTCTGTTGGAAATATGCCCTAGAGGCAATAATAATTGTATTATTTATTTTCACATTTATAATTAGATGTTTATACTCTATGCTATAACTGCTATGGTTCTTGAATATGTGATTCAGAGGAAAACCCATAAACACGTGTAGATTTATAAACGGTAGAACCTGATTCCTAGTCTCACCTCTAGGACTAGCTCAAGTGTTGCATGATGGTTATGTTTTCCTGATCATAGGCATAAGTTAAGTGTAACAAGGATGCCTGCAACTTTGAGAGTATGATGTTAGAAGAACAATCATATTGAATTGACCCAACTTGTTTGTTATACTTTGAGATGTTATCGTCGCAAGTCTACAGTTTTAACACGGAGAGTTAATGTATGCTTTAGTTCCTTAGACCATGAGAGTATCAAGTCACTTCATACTAGACGATACACTTTGGGGTTGCTCCAACGTCATCTGTAACATGGTGATCATAACGACAACTTACAGGTTTATCGAAAAGTATAACAAGCGGCTAGATAGCTCAAGAGTGGGATTTGCTCCTCCGACGATGGAGAGATATTCTTAGGGCCCTCTTGGTATGACGGCATCCATCATTGTCTGGCCAGACACAGGTGACTATGTCACAGGGATGCCGGAACATGACAACGAGAAAGAAGAACAAAACTGGTAACGATGAGACCGGTATAGTGAGCATGTGTATGACTAATGGGGATACCAACATATCTCACCTCGGGTTTTGTAACGTATCGTGAAGCAAAGGGAATAGCATATGATAACCAAAGGTTCACTCGAATATCATTCATGTAATCATAGGGGTCAATATGGATGTCCACGGTTCCGCTATTGATCATTGAACAAAAGGAGTTTTGTTCATGTCTATGTTTTACCGAACCTACAGGGTCACAAGCTTAAGGAAATTATGATTTGTTGAGATTTAGTGGAGTGAGGAATATGATAAAATATTCTCATAATAGTTTCAGGAATAAAAGAAATAGTTTCGAGAGAAACCGGAAGCGTTTCGGGGTTACCGGAAGTGTTTTGGGGAATACCGGGTAATACCGGGAAAAGATATATAGGCAAAATGTTTCTAGGGACGTAATATAAATAATAGAGGGCTCTAATATTGATTAAGGGGCCCCTAGGATTTATTTAGGGGCTATGGGCTAAAGAAAATAATAAAGGCCTAATAGGAAAAGTTATTGGGCCCTATTGGGCCCAATAGTGGAGGCGCCCCTTATTAGCTTTTTGGACAAGCTAAAGGGGAAGGGGAGTTGGAGGAGAACTCTCCCTCCTTGGCCGACGCACCAAGGCAGGGAGGCTCCTCCTCCAAGTCCGCCTCCCCTCCCCCAACACCTATATATACATGAGAGGGAGCGCCCCCTAGAGACCCAAGGTGGTGGTCAATGAAGCCCAACCTCGACCACCCGTGGTCCCAAACACCTCAGCTAATGCCCTCATGGTGCAGGGACCTCGGGATGAGATGTCTGTGACGCCGTCCAAAGCTGCGTCCACCTTGCGCCACTGGGTTATCAAAAACTCTTGGTAGAATCCCTTCCTGACAGAGGAGCTGAAAGATGCCCTGAGATACCTGAAGGCGCAAGCCGGCGGGATGAATGAAGGCATGAGGCACATGACGAACGCCTTCATGCCCAGAATGGAGGTAAACTCCCATCATGCTTTATAATTTATGCATGATAGTATATCCAGTAGCCCACAAGGTGCATAACGGTGCAAGACCCGATGTGCGCCATGAGCATTACTTTTGTACTTAGCACTTTCACGCACTGCAGACCCCGAGGCACGGTCTAACTTGGGACAGGCCAGTTTGCGGGTCGTTTAATTTAGGATTTAGCAGAAACACAAGGTGCAGTAGGCCCCGAGACTCAGGTCGGGCATGAGTGGCCGACCTGACGATCGAAATCTTCCTCGGGCATTAGCTTATGTTTTTAAACAAAATCATTGATCCAGTAGCCTCCAAGACTAAGTCGATTTGGAAACAAACCTAATGATCAAATCCATGCTCAAAAACTTCAACTTAGAACAAACGGATATGCAGTTGCCCTCGAGACTCAGGTCGGACACAAGTGGCCTACCTGAGGATCAAAATCTTCTTCGGGAACCCATACTGCACTTAGAAAATTTCATGAGAAATGTCAAATGCAGTAGCCACCGAGACTGAGGATGGCTTGAAGAGGCGACCTCGCGATCGAATCTCCTCGGGGTTGTTGCTGACCAACTTGAATTTCCCATACTTGTCTTATGCAAACAACAACCTTGGAGAACAAGTGCCTCTCCAAAGAGATGGAGAGGTTGAAGCAAACGCTAGATGGTTTTGAGCTCAAGGTACAGGAGCTGGAGAAGAACATCGGGAGTGCCACTGGTATGCTATCCGATATCCTTTAGTGCTTTGCTCCTAACTTTGCGTCGTATAAACTGTGTTGACCACCTCAACTCCCTTGCGCATCAGCCGAACAGCGGGTGGCCGAGCTGGAGGCCCAACTCGAGACCAGCCATCAACACGCACATGCCGCCCGACAAGAAGCCCAAAATACTGCTACCCTGATTGCAAAAGAGCAAGAGGTGAGCCATGCTGCCCGGGATGCATCCGCCCTCCTCCAACAAGATCTCAACAAAAGGCAGGATTTATATGACAAGTTGAATGCTGAGAAGTCCGTTTTGACCGAGGACCTGAAGAACGTCATCCACGACAACAAGGAGGCCAAGCTGCACCAGCAGAATGCTGAGGAGGAGGTTAGGCAAGCCAACGCGATTGTAACCGATAAGCCATATCTTTTTCAATGCATTTTTGGACGCCAAGGTTATGCCGAGCTGACTCAAGTTTGGCGTGAATCAGAGTTCTTCGTCGACTGCCACAGAGTGTTGTCTGCACTCATCATTTCTTCCAAGGGGAGCATGATCCGGAGTACAGGAGGGACCGGGCCTTCTGGGCGCAGTTCCAGGACAGCACCCGCCATGTCATCCTTGGAGATTGGTTGAAGCAGATTGGCGAGCTGCAAGCACTCGTGAGGTCAGGCATGGAGGCCATCTTCGTAGCGCTATGGACCGAAGAGCCTGTCCCCGACAACTTCTTCGATCTCATCGTTCGCATGCAGGAAGCGGCTCCAAGGATCGCGGAGTGGAAGTCCTCCGTGGCTCAGGAAGGAGCTCGCCAGGCTTGGGCGACGCTGAAGGTGCACTACCCCGGCCTCAACCTTGCTCCCATCGCCACGGCCAGCCTGAAGGGACCTGACGGGAACGACGTTCTACTGTACTTCTACTTCGATGATGTCATGGAGTTCGCCAGGTTCACCGAGCATGACTGTACCCTGGAGAAATTCACAGAGTAAATTAGCAGTAGATTTAACTCGGAATGCCGAGGAAAGTGTGTAAAAAATTTAAGCCTCAACTATGCCAATTATTTTGGGTGCCAAGACTAGTTGGTCTTAAAATTAATTTTGTGCTTCTGTCATGCCTTTACAATTTGGGTGGCAATAAAATACTATGTGAATCTGAGCAACTAGCACAAGCAATGTGGGGTAAGCATAGATATGTCGATTTTTTATCCCATTCTATTCTAAAGTGGGGCCTACTATGCACAATTTCGGAACCAGGTACGTTGTGGAGAAATAGTCCATTTGACACCAATGCCAAAGTTTTGACCCCATCACAAATTTTGTATCATCACACTATGGATGCCCTAAAGATTTAGGAGATTTGTTGTACGGGGTTTAATTCCTTAAACTAATTTTTTTCCTCCTGATTTATAGTTTTTATTTAGGGGGTCTGCTAGAGATGCTCTAAGCATCTTATCCCTTGCCGGATAGCTATGGCCCGTGACCTGGTTGACTTATTGGAGGGCAATCATGTACTACTCCTATCTTTCGGGACCTCCTATACGACGCTCTTTGCGTCAAACTGAATCACTTTGCGTCAAACTGCCCTCCAATTGCACAGGCGCGGACGACGGGGTAGGCCCATTAAAGTGCGTCCAGTGTGTCGGCTCTTGTTTCACGGTTTTTTCCCCGTATGTACTATAGTGACCCAAAAAAATGTAGTGACTTGGAGCACTGTATCAAGCCGGACAGTGTAGCACATGTTTTTTTGGCCAGTTTAAAAAATGCATTTTCTAAATTATGATTTTTTTAAGACGTGATTTTTTTTTTGAAATTTCAAACTTTTAGAACATTTTTTATAAAAGGCCAAAGTTTTTTGAAATTACTGAATATTTTTTTAAAATGTAATTTTTTTTTGAAATTTTAAACATTTTTGAAAACACATTTATTTTTTGAAATTTTAAACACTTTTTTATAACAGGTGAACATTTTTGAAACTTTATTTTTTTTGAAATGCAAATATTTTTTTAAAAACACGATCAATTTTGTATAAAAAGTGATTTTTTTTAAAAGCAAACATTTTTGAAATTATGAACAATTTTTGAAAGCACAAAATTATTTTTAAATCCTGTATATTTTTTAATAAAAGGTGAACATTTTTTGAAGTTTCTGTGCATTTTTTTTTAAAAGGAAAAAAGGAAAAAACAACCTGAACCAGATCAAAACCTTCCGGAATGTTCCAAAAATGATAGAAAATCATACAGGAACTTCTAGAAGGTTCCTGAAACCATAATAATCACCTAATGGGCGGGCCCACCCGAGCACTCGCTTCGATCATCTTCTGTGCGAAAGGCCGGCTATTTGACTCAGTAGGAATGGCCCTCTGTATGCACGGACACATAGGCCGTGCGCCCACAATGAACGAGCAAAGCACGCATACACGTATCTTCATATCTCCAATTAGCCTCGGATATGCACTACGTAGACATGCACACCGACTCGCATCTGCAGGCAGGTAGGTGCATCGATCTCATCAGACCACCCCAACAAAGTTGAGGCGTCCATGTCCATCTATAACGCTCCGATCTAGCCAGCCAGCGTGCACGTGGCGTGTCGGTCATCTAAAAGAAGCAGGCAGGGGAGGAGGGCGCGTCTCACCAAACGCAGCGGCCCAGCAAGGAGTACCTACGACGTCAAGCCCAACCCCAACCAATCCACCATCGATGGCCCGGCCTCTGTCGAGCTGACTGACACCTGAACACAATGAACATGAGAAGAATGCCGTCCGCGCGTCGCGTCTGACCCGAACGACGCGACGTGTCCAATTATCATTGTTGGCATCAGATCGAGAGGAGGATGAGGTGTGGGAATGAAACACAGAACTTTTGCTACCCGATTAACTTTGGCATCCCACATAGATAATTGTGTCCTTCCGAAATGGCTTTCGGAAAACGGCTTTGAGAAAATAAATGTGTCTTTGTGGAAAGGAGCAGACGTGCTCTGCCGCCCACAACCACCATGTTTGTACCATGGGCATTTCCACATGCTTTTACGAATCCAAACACAATAATTTCATGGGAAGTTTCGCACAAATTACACAAGGACAATTCAATTCAGGAAAACTCTTTAAAACACCCGGCTGATTTCCTGGGAAATCAGCCACGCCGGCCAAGCGCCACGCGTCCTCCTATGGCCCACGCACCGTGTCTACCTTATCCCCACCGCAAGGAGAGCCAGTCGTTTTCTTCGCATACCCGATCACCCGTGCGAGATCCCTAATTTCTTCGTCTCCTACCTCAGTCCCTACCTATACCACCTGTGTCAGCCTGCACCACCCGCGCCAGCTTGTTTTTCCGCGGCCGATGTTGCAGAGCGTTGTCGACGCCACGGGGAGGGGGAGCGTCTGGTGCACGGTCGGTGTTGTTGAGCTCGCCGGTGCAGCGGGAGGAGAGCCTGGTGCTACAGAGAGCGCAGGTGCAGCGTCGTCCGCACCCACCCCTGATGTTGCAGAGAGCGCTGCGTCTGAGGTGCCTATTTCATCTAGCGACCTCGTCGACGACGATGTTGCGCTGGAGCCCAAGCTCCCTGCCTTGCTCCTTCACTCGTCGACGCTGTCGGTGCTGCGATGCAACACTCACGACGCTGCAAGCCTGATCGTGCATGACATCGTAGGGTCAACCGGAGTTGCGATGCATCGCTTGTTGGCACTATCGGAGCTACGATGCATCACTCGCCATGTTGTAGAGAGACATTGGTGCTGCGATGCAGTGCTCGGCGGCGGCTGCCGGTGTTGAGGCAACGCTCTTTGACGGTTGTCGGCGCTGAAGCGGGATGGCTGTAGGGTCATAGGTGTTGCGATGCATCACTCGTCAGCTTTTTTCCGGTGCTGCGATGCAACACTCGCCGGAACTACAAGCCGACCTTGCTGCAAGGGCTGTCGCGCAATGGCTACGTGACGGCGACAATTGCTGCAAGCGGAGACGAGGTGTGGCGGTGGCCGGTTTTCCGTTTTGTAGCAGCGGGCAGTAGCAGTGCTGGCTGTCGATATTGATGGGAGGCGTGCGATGCGGGATCCATGGGACAAGAGCGACGATTGTGATGGGGCGCATCCAACGGCCATGAAGGCAGTTTACGTTTATGCTCGCATCAGTCGGATGATGTGTAGCAGTCACCTTCATTTCATGTGCGAAAGGAGAAGCTCTTATGTTTCATACGTGGGTGGGCAAAAGCATTTCATCTTTCTAGGGGCATGTGACTCAAATAAACCACTATGACGGTTCCGATCAGCTTCGAATATTTTTCTCGCATGTGATTTCTCCCACCCCCTCGCCCGCGATTGCCGCTCCAGCATTGGGTGGCAGGTTGAGGACGGGGGAGGGGGGACTTTGTGCTTTGTGATTTCAGGTTTGGTGTCGAAGCAGCAGCTTGATGGGGGTGGAGATGCTGCTACATGGGATTAAGTCCCTTTGGCTCCTTTTTTTGTCATGATTGTGTTTTCTTTGGCATCTGCATGGAGCCATTAAAGGTTTGTTCTCGTGGGTATGGTCGACCATATATTGCGGATTGGTGTGTTCCTGCTATTGTCTTCTGCGACCTTCATCATGCCTAACAAGCTCGAAGCATGCCCCTAGTTGATGTGTGAACGATGAAGCCTTTGTCTCGGTGTTATAAGCAAGATTCTAAAATGGCGTTTAAAGCCTCTTGGAGGTGATTCGGGCTTCTGTGGACTATGACCAAAGATGGTGATGTCTAGGTTCTTGTTGTATTCCGCCTGTATTTGATTGCTATGTATTTCTTTCGTGTCAATGAATATCACATATGTTCCTGGAAAAGAGATCCACTTTTCGTTTACATCAGCGAAATGATCTACCTTGATATACGAGGAAAGGGCTAAAGTTTGGAAGAGGGAGTCGTAGAGAAGTTAGACATGTGACATGTTAGGCAATCTTCAGGAAACCAGTTAAAAGATGATGACATAAGTTATCATAGCAAAAGAGCCTGTGCGTTGCAACAGGAGAAGAAAATACCGCACGGCCCTAACCCAATAACCATGACTAAGACCCAATAGGTTTTGCCGAGGCGTCACTCTCTCTCGGCATAAGATGAGAATCTGCTTTTTTTTTCATGCAAGATTTTGCCGAGGCGTACATGCACGGTTATCGACGGTTTCTTTCGTGTCCAATTTGGCTTTGATGAGATGTTCATTGCAATCCCGGTCGGTGTCGGTACGAAAGAAAGATGGATCGTGCGCTATTGATTAAGGTTGCACCCTAAATAGCATTTTAAAAATATTTAACAGGTAAAATAACATCATATTCATATTCTACACATTTTTCTAATCAAATTTCATATATAACATGTTAAAATTGGAGTTAGGGTTTAAAAGATATGGGTATTTTAAAAAAGTATTATTTGTTCTAGATGGACTGCGGATTAATTATCGAAACGGCAGGTTTTTTTCGCTAAAACACAAAAAACGATTCGTTTTCTGGGAGTGCGGGTTATTTACCAGAAAAGGGAGAGGGTTTTCTGTAAAACAATTAAAAAAGGTTTGTTTTCTCACTTAAATGTGGATGGCGGGTTAATTACCTGAAAAAAGAGGGGGTTTTCTGTAAAATTGCGTGACGGTGAACGGGCAGAAGCACTCCGTACTTTAGTATTAGGAATAGATGAAGTTTCAAGATATTATATATTTCAATTCTGCTCAACCTCCGTCTTATTCGAATGGCATGTGCATCTCCACTCGACATCTTACTTTCATAGGTTCTCACCCCAACGAGCGAACAAATCGTCTTTTTTTTAACTTTACAAATCATGTTTTTGGTAAACCATAATTGTATAAACAGATGAATTTATATCTTATCATCCCCTAAATTAAATTATTATCCCTCTCCAATTTAGTACCTTTATTATTATTAAACCAAACAAGCCGCGGGTTTAATGGTGTGTCAACCGAAATAAATCATCCCCGTCCGATCTAAATCCGATGGCTTATACTAAGCCACGACCCCCGATGATTCGCACCGTCTTCTTCCCCTCGACCGCGCCCGTGACAGGGAACACGCACCCGCGAATGCCACGCCTGTTTGCTCCTCGCTTCCGCCTCACTCAAACGGCTTCTTGCCTCCTATAAACCCAACTCGGCACCAACCGCTCCAATGGCGGAATTCCCCAAGCCCGCACCACCGTCCACCTCCGCGGCATCCGAGCTCGCCGCGCCCCGCCCCACCCATTGACCCAACCCGCGCCGCGCCGCGCGCCGTGCCCTAGATCGGGAGATCTCGCCTCCCCGGCCCAGGGGGAGCGAAGCCGAAGCGGCACACCCTAGAACCGCCGGCCTGATGGTGGAGACGTCGGGCGGGAGGTGGAGGCTGCACCTTCACGGCCAGCGGCGGAGCGCGGCCGCCTTCCTTGCCGCCAACAAGACCCTGCTCGCCGCCTTGTGGGTCGCCGGGTTCACGCTCGTCTTCCTGTGGCAGAGCGCCTCCATGTTCGTCGCCGGGGGCGGCGGGGGAGGGCTCCGCTCGGCGCTTCCGTCGCGCCCCGCCCCGCGCCTGCGCCCGATGGCGTACAACCTGACGGACTTCGGGGGCGTTGGTGACGGGCGGGCGGTCAACACCCGGGCCTTCGAGCGCGCCGTGGAGACTGTCGTGGCGTTCGCGGACCGCGGCGGAGCGCAGCTCAATGTGCCGCCCGGCCGCTGGCTCACGGGCCCGTTCAACCTCACCAGCCACATGACGCTGTTCCTCGCCGAGGGCGCCGAGATCCTCGGCATTACGGTGAGTTTTACTCTTTTTTTTTTTGAGAAACGGTGGGCTTTACTTACAACCGGAGTAATGGGGGGTTAGTTTTTGAAGTGCTTGTTCCCGCAAAAAAAAAGTAGTGCTTGTCGTAAGTTGAATAGTGGCGTGGATCATGGTTGGCTAACAAGTATTTGAATTAAATCCCTTTGACTAGTTGGCTTGATGGATAAACAGATCAATGGTAAAAATAGAAGAATTGTTGTTGTGTGATGTGTCACTAGGACCGAAGATTGAAGTGATACCAATGTTCAGATTTTGCCCATTTTGGAAAATGGGTGGGTAATAATTGCACAATCTAGTTACCACATTGTCTGTTTAATTCCAACTTTGGTAGTATGTTTCTATTTAGCTCAGCGAAACATTGATGTTTATCTCAAAGGAAACATTTAGAATGTGTTCAGAGTTGGGTGGAATGTGGTATGATTTGAACTGTCACACTTAGCTCTCTGAATCTACGATTCTAGCATGGTATCATGCACAGATTTCAGATTAGCAGGTGTATCTAGCTGGGGTTCTGATATTTTTCTGGACAGGATGAGAAGGATTGGCCGCTGATGCCAGCACTGCCATCTTACGGATATGGGAGGGAGCGCAAAGGACCTCGTTTCGGGAGTCTAATTCATGGACAGAATTTGAAAGATGTTGTCATTACAGGTTTGCCTTTTATCTAAGTAAGCTGTCAATATCAACTTGTCAAGCTGTGTAATCTACAGCACCCTATCATGGATTTGTTGGTTAGCTATGAAGCAACATGAGTGAGAGAAGTGCATGATGTGCATATTAAGCAATCTAGTGATGGTAACAGTATACCAGCATGCCTGACTGTTTGAATAACACAAAGCAACTACTTGACCTGTTCAATCCCCTAATCAATGTACTTGATTTCGGTATGCATGCTTTGATGTCCCGCTTATTTGTTAAAAGTAGAACATTATATCCATAGCTTGAATAGCATATTCTCTAGTGATATTTAAATGAGTAAATACTGAATTGGCAAGTTCACTGAAACAGCAGTACCTGCAGTTTGGTGGTTTCATTATGCATTTGTTTCTCAGTTGTGTACTAAATTACTAACAGAACAATGATGGTATGCCATGTTCATGCTTCATTGGATGATAGCTATTTAACTATCACGATCTTCCTTCTTTTCACTGTGCTAAATAGGATACAATGGTAGCATAAATGGTCAGGGTGAAGTTTGGTGGTTGAAGCATCGCAGAAGAATGCTGAAGAACACCAGACCTCCACTTGTACAACTGATGTGGTCCATGGACATTGTTATTGCAAATATAACGTTGCGGAATTCACCTTTCTGGCACTTCCACCCATATGATTGCACGAATGTTACTGTTTCGGATGTTACAATCTTACCTCCTATTTCTGGTGCTCCGAACACAGATGGCATAGATCCAGGTATTCATCCTGCAACTATTTTTAATGACTTCCAGTATAACCTATATTTCTTTTTGCAATATTCAGGCGTTACTTCAAGCATCTGCATATTTGTAGCATTAACTATCTGCTAATGATGCATATCATCTGGGATCGATTCTTATCTTAATAACAGACAGACCTTGCTGATCAGAAACCATATGTACGTATCTTCAGCTGACATATGTTTATGCGTTGTGCAGATTCTTGTGAGGATGTCCTAATTGAGAATTGCGACATATCTGTTGGTGATGATGCAATTGCTATAAAGAGCGGGTGGGATCAATATGGGATTGCATATGGGCGGCCGTCTTCTAACATCTTAATACGCAATGTGACAGTCCGATCTTTGGTTAGGTATATATTGCTTTGTAAACAATATTTATTTGCATGAGTCTTTTATTTCAAGTCCGGTGCTCAAGACAAAGCAGTGGTTTTAGACCAGGATGAGGCTTCACATTCTTTTGCATAGAATGTGGAGTATAAAGGTGAAGCTTACGCTTTTTCTCTTGACTGTGTGCAGTGCTGGAACTTCAATTGGCAGTGAGATGTCTGGTGGAGTTGCAAACGTTACAGTGGAGAATGTACGCATCTGGGATTCAAGGCGAGGCGTGAGAATAAAGACTGCCATAGGAAGAGGAGGCTACATCCGCAATATCTCCTACAGCAACATAACCTTCGACAATGTTTGTGCTGGAATTGTGATAAAGGTTGACTACAATGAGCATGCTGATGATGGGTATGACAGAAATGCCTTCCCAGATATCACAGGCATCTCATTCAAAAAAATACATGGGTGGGGTGTTCGCGTGCCTGTCCGTGCTCATGGCAGCAATTACATCCCCATCAAGGATATCACCTTTCAGGACATGTCAGTAGGCATCAGCTACAAGAAGAAGCATATATTCCAATGCTCCTACATGGAAGGGCGTGTTATCGGGTCAGTGTTTCCAAAACCATGTGAGAATTTAGACGTCTACGATGAGCAAGGGCAGCTTCTCAAGCGTGGGGCAGCGCTGAACAGCACGGAAGTTGATTATGATATATGAGACACATACAGTATATCGCTGATAGGTTTTCAATAGTTTAAGTTAGGTACTATCATTTTTTGGTCTTTTAATCTTTTGCCTTTTTTTTGTAGAACTGTAAATACAGAGGAGATTCTCCTCTTCATAGGTTTGCCTACATTGGCCCTTTTGTATCTCACCAATTATTTGGATACCATCGACATTTTGTTCTTGCAAAAGGTGGGAAGAACCTTGTGATCTTGCAAGGTTTTGGCCGTAATTTCTGATCTCTATCGTGGTAGACTTAGACTTCTTTCTTAAATTCTACTTCACAATCATTGGAACAACCACGTAAAACTTTGCGGGTGTCAATGTGGTGCCAATTTTTCTTATAGCAAATATTTTGGACCTTCCTTGCGTTTTCATTCGCAACTCTCTCACACCTGGAGGAGTAAGGTGCAGAAGGTATAATTGTTCATAAATTACATTTTGAGATCTCATTGTTAGTGCCATGGTCATTTCATAAACTTATCTGCCAACATATTTTGGATAGTGGAAGCCGCAAGGTAACATGACAGGAAATCAGGGGAGGCAGGTAAAGCGAAAGCCGTGATCAAGAGGAAGTCAATCTGAAGCAGAACTGGAATCGGGGAAGTAATCTCGCGCTCTCCCAGCCAGGTGATTCACTCGTTGCACAATTTGTTCTGATCTCCACAAATGCACGTTTTCACCGTTTCATGGAAGAGAAAAGGGCACCCATAGCGAAAAATCCGGGGTTTCTGTGGCTGCGAGAGACCGTAGGCATTCTGTAGCCAGTGGAGACTGGGTTTCAGATAGCTGCGGCTTTTCTTCTTTGCCGTAGAACAGATAAGATCCTCCCATGGCCATCGCTGTTGTTGGATGCCACACATCAACAACCACTTGACGTTTACAAACATGTGCTCTTACTTTTTTTTATTGTGTTGTCACTATTGGTATGATGATCATTGCGTCCTCTTGTTTACTTGTGCAGCCTACTGACTTGGTCTCTGGATCAATTACTACATAATGCTCGACATCTGAAAGTAAGTGCGAAGTGGAATCTAAAACTGTGTATTTCTGATCAACGCTTACTTCTTTTTATATGAATTAGCAAACATGCTCGTGCGTTGCACGGGGAGAGAAAAAAATCTCACACACTTCTACTAAAAGAACAGTGCGCTCAAGGCGAGATAATTTGGCTGTGCATTGTGGTAAAGGTAAAAGAACTTTCGAGAATTCTTTTTTTTTTTGACGTGCAAGGCAGGTGCATCGCCGATTTCATTAAGATAGAAAAACAAAAACAGAGTGGCCCTGTTTATAAGGAAAACTAGGCCAAAAACCACACAACACACGATTGATTAAGGGATAACCGTGCAAAAACCCCGACCAGACGATTGTTAAGGGACAATCATGTAAGAAAACCCACAACCATGCCGACATCGGCCAACTTGAACTCCACCACAAACATGCCCATAACCCGAAGATGTGTGGGCGAGCTCTTCGGAGACGCCTTCAAGAAGCACTGTCGCTGGTATCCTTCGACCCCCCATCGAACCAAGGCTTTCGCCTAGAGCCACCCACACCAGCTCCACCAGACCTCGGGAAAAGGCCGACCACACCAACAGCCCCCACGGCAACCCTCTAACCAACAAACCACGGTCTAGTGGAGGGGAGGAACTCTTTGGTGGCAGCTCCAAGAAGCATCGTCGCCGGTATCCTTTGATCCCCATCGAACCAAGACTTTCATCCAGAGCACTAAGCCCCTCCACCTATCCGATCCCCGGGGAAGGGGACCAGCCACTGTCAACAGAGACAAGCCGAAGCCGCGCTACACCGGCAGTAGCAGACCGTGGCCATCGGGACCGAGAGCCCACCAATCGAGCCACAACACCACCATGGAGGCGAGCACACGCCAACGCATAGCACACCACCACCAAGTGAACCGGAGCTGAGAGGAAGTAGCGCCGCCACACACCCACCGGCATGACCACCCGCACCACGCAGAGGCCACCGCTAGGAGTCCAGCAGCCCAAACCGGCACCACGACGGCTGGAGCACACCACAACAACCCCACCAGAACTCCTGCCCACCCGAGCAGCGCCAACATTCGTCTGTATGCCGTCCAAAAAATACATGTTCCCATCTCCGCCTCCGCAATCTATGCTCGCTTCCTCACATAATTGTAAACTTGTCTTATAATCCGCTCTTTATCAATAACAACATTCAAGGTCCATTCATATGAAGCTTACTGCTAGTCTGCTATAAGGGCGCACTCAGCAGATTTAATCACAATGCTTTTTCATGCCAAAATAAATATAAGGGTGTGGTGAGAACCTTGTTTGCAAACGATCCTTTGTTGCCACAATTATCAACTAAATACCGATTCAGAGTTCACGGGGAATGAGGACAGCGAACAACTTTAAAAGAGAGCCTCTAGTTCATAAAGAGGGAACTCAGCTAAGTCATACATCCAACAATCATATTTCTATACGGCAGTACATCAGTCACAGTGCTAAATCCATGGAAGCAGATAACATAATAACCGGGTGATGCGAGGCTTGGCGCAGAGGAGGTCATAGGCGTCGAGGCCAAGCCCAATCTTGACTGCTGCTCCTCCCTTTCTTCCTGTACTCTTTTTTTCTGAACGGCCTTTCTTCCTGTACTCATTCGCTCAACTTCACTCTTTCCTGATCATCCTCTTCCTCTTATCACCAGCTAGGCATTTAACCAAACAGGGTAATTGCGGAAATGTACATTCTACAAACCATGTCAATGAGATCTACATGGATTGATTGATCAAATAGTGAAAATCTGAGAAATCTATATCTGAAATAACCAAAAGAAATGCAAACAATCTTCAGGCTATGTAACTGTACCCACATGTCTGTTCCAAAGAATTGGTTATGGGAAGAAAAGGGAGTACAGTGGAGTTGGGTTGATGCCTAATGGGCGACCAATCGCTCCTGCTACTCCAGCTTCCCGCCTCCCAGCTTGAATTGATGCTGCCACTATGGCCAGCAAGCATCTGCAGCCACGATTCATGCATGTCTGCTTCGCGTACGCCAACACGCTCCGTCCTACCACCCGTACGCTGCCACCCATCCTGCCGCCTACACGCCCTTGCAGATTCAGCGCAGGCATGCTCACCTCGACGCACCCAGGTTTTTTGTCGCGTTCGCCGACGGGAGCGGCATCAGTGAGGCTGTCGGAGCTCGGGGTACAGAGGGAGGACTCGTTGGATCGAGGCGGGACGAGTGAGTCGCTGGGGAGGCTGCGGCCGGCCGGTGACGGGGTAGTCGCCTGGGCGCGTGGAGCATGGTCAGCCGGCGGCCGCGGCGATTGAACGGGAGTGGTGGCGGCGTTTGAGAACCCTAAGTGGTCGGCGTGGAGAGAGACGGCCGGCTGAGGAGAGAGTTTGGTGGAGCCGGATGAGGACTAGGCAAGGAGAGGTAACCTAAACATAATTTGCCAGTTGGAACCGCTCTCGGCTTCCTTGGTTCCGGCGGCCGTGATCACGGCCGGCAACCGGCGGTGGGCGTCTCTCCCAGGCTTAGCTGGACATGCGATGGGGGAGGCGTCAGGGACGCGGGAGGGGACTACTCACGACGTACGCTGGCGTGTCACGTTAGCACCCGACTTGTCGGTGGCACGCTCGATCACCTTTGCCGTCGGTGAGATCCTTCTACGCCATGATGCTCTTCGTATTGTGCTGCTCAACGATCGCGGGGGTACAGTTGATGCGCGTTAACGAGGTCATCGACATCAAAAGTATCGTTCGATTTCCCTGCCACTTTACTAGGGTTTGGGACCATCTCCTGTCGTCCAGCTCATCACAGTTGCCGCTAGAGCAAACGCGCGTCGGCGAGCCGTCGCATGCTACCATGGCGAACACGCACCCTGTGTCGCATGGTTTGCAGGCTGATAAGCGGGGCCTGGGATTCTTGGGCGTGGACCGGGGGAAGACCGCGACCATGACCCAGATCTGCGACACGTGGTGATTGGAGCATCCGACCGCCATGCCCCTTCCATGTCTAGGGTCGCCGCATTTGACCTAGGTATAAAAGCTCGCATCTCTGCTCCTCCTCCCCAATTCTGGATCTCGACGAGTGCCTTCTCCACCTCTCGGAGGCGCCGTCGCAGAAACCTTCGAGGGTTCATCCTTTCTTTTCTTGGTGGGAGGGCAAGATCCGTGGAGATCATCGATCCTTTGCTCAAATCGTTGCCTCTCCTCCACCAAATCCACCTCCTGCTAGTTCGGTGTGTGAGGACAAAATCAAGGAGATGAGAGGTGAGGGATTCGGCGTGGGGAGGCATGGCCGGGGCGCTGGCCGTTTCGATCGTGGCGGCGGCCGTGGCCGTGGCAACGGCGGTGGCAGTGGCGGTGGTGGTGGAGGTCATGGCCATGAGAGCCATGTTTGGAAGCGCAAGGAAGCGGCGGGTGATTCGTCCACCAACATCGCGTCTGGATCTGGCGAGACCGGATTCGAGCGTTGGGATGAAGCCGCCGGCGTGGAACGCGCTGCTCCGGTGCGTCAAGATCACTGGGGAGCTGACGGGGGCGGCAAAGGAACCCGCCGCATCACCGGGAAATCGCCCACCCCTCCCAAGAAGCGTGAGATCCCTGCTAAGTCTGATCCCCTGGCTTCTTCCTCTGAGGTTTGTCAAATCTGCAACATGTTGGCCATTTCACTGCTAGATGCCCTCAAGCTCTTTGTGATAGATGCAAGAAGAAAGGGCACTTGTCTGTCATCTGCACTGATCTTCTGCCTTGGGAGTGCATTCCTACTATGTGTGCTTTCCAAGCTAGGGGACAGGGGTTCTATTATATTCATGATTATTCTGCTAGCAAACAGAACAATGAGAAATCTGCTAAAGTTATTATCACTGTAGTTGAGGGGACAATCACATCTAAGAAACTTGAGGATGAGTTTGAGGTTTACATTGGGCAAGGCTGGCGCTGTTCTGCTCACCTTATTGCTCCTAATCAATATGTTATGAGATTTTCTAACTCTCGGGAGGTTGATAAAGCTTTGTATGTGGAGTACATAACTCTTAAGTCTTGTGGTGTGGTTGTTCGCATCACGCCGTGGTCTGAGGACATGGGATCAGAGGGTCTTCTGGAAGTTGCTTGGGTCAAGATCAGTAAGATCCCCCCCCCCCAATAAACACTGTGATAGAAATGTTGCTTATGTGGGAGGTCTTGTTGGAGTGACATTAGAAATTGATATGTCTACTCTCAATTGCTTGTCTTCTGTTCGTGCTAAGATTGGCTGCCGCAGTGTCGATGAGCTCCCTGCCACGGCTGAGGGTTGCTTGGGAGGACGGTTCTATAGATTTCAATATGACATCGAGGAGGTTCTGATCAGGAATCCTGTTAAGGATGATGAAGTTGTTCCTGTGTCTCAGTACAAGAGTTCCAGTCCGGCTAACACCCCTAAGCGGAAACGCAGTGATGCTGGGAATGGAGAGACTCCTGAGCTTCCTGATACTGAGAAAATGGGCAACTCCTCTTACCATGGCGGCAAAGCCTGTCGTGTGCTATCACCTGAGAAGGAGGATCCCATATCTTCCGACGGTGGAAATGATAGCCCTCTTCTGATTGAGAAACTGGCTCGCGGGCATAGTGCTGCTTTCTCACAGCACGCAGAAAAATGGATGGTCCCTGCTGGTGCTGGTAGCGCACATGATCCTGTTGAGCATGTGTCTATCGATAACCTAGAGGTGCAGGTGAACATCTCGGCTCCTGTTTCTTTTCCCATATCATTTGCAGAAGCCGTTACTAAAAAATCTCAGGTGTTGGAGGTGGATGGTGATATTCACCCAGAGTTGAAGGTGTCCAGCGAGTACATGGTACAGCTTCCCCCTTCTGACATTGTGGAGGAGGTCATTCCCACTCCCCCCCCCCTCGTTCCTGAGATGAACCTTCGATTCAGCCAATGCAATCCTCAGATGCAGCAAGTGAACATGGAGATGAGGGTTGTCAATCTTGCCAAGGCAAAAGATCTGGAAGGTATATCTAAAACTGCTCATAAAAACTCCTTTGCTTCTTTAGCTGACTCTGAGTTACTTTGTCGTGCTTCTAAAATGGGGGTGTTAATTCTTGATAATGACTTTTCCTGTGTTGATGTGTTGAGAGAACTGGAAATAGTTAGGGGTAACCTAGTAGACAAAAATAAGTCTAAGAAAGACAATTAGGACCCTGATGATATACTTATCACTAATGGTTTAGGCAAGACATCTCCTGTGAATCTTACTTGGCTCGACCAAGATGAGGCTGTTAATGAAAATCTGGAAACATCTAAATCAGCCAAGAGAAACAGGAAAAAATCTGTTGTTATACTCCCTAGGCCTGTGACTAGGAGTCAGAAGAATGAGAGTCCCCCTGGTGAATTCGACGGGTAACCCTGCCCAGCCTCCTGGTAGGGTTACCAGATCCCAAAAACACAAAAATCATTCCAAATGAGAGGCCTCATTTGGAATTGCAGAGGGGTGGGCAAGAAAGGAATGGCCACCTGCCTCTCTGACATAATTAGTGATCATTCCATTGATTTCTTGGGTCTTCAAGAAACTATGAAAAAAGATTTCCCTCCTAAATTCCTTAGGAAATTTGATCCTTTTAACAATTTCCATTGGGAATGGAGTCCTGCCGTGGGCAAATCCGGGGGTATCCTTTGTGGTGTTCGGAGTAATAATTTGGATATTGTATCCTGTAGAAAGGGTAAGTACATTCTGCAGGTGAACCTGAGAGATGTTAAAAGTAAAGTGATTTGGGGGTTGTTAGTGGTTTATGGATCTGCCCATAAGGATTTTAAAGAAGAATTTCTGCTTGAGTTGGCTTCCTTCTGTGGCAACATGGATATCCCATATATTGTGGGTGGGGATTTTAATATCCTCAGACACAGTAGTGAAAAAAAAGATACACCATGTTAGATCGATGGATCTTTTCAATTCAATCATTAACACTCTTGGGCTGAGAGAGATTTATATCAGTGGTGGGAAATAAACTTGGACCAATAATCAAGCACACCCCACTCTTGAAAAACTTGATCGAGTGCTTATGTCTGATGATTGGGAAAATCTTTTCCCTTTGGTTTCAGTTAGGAAACTGGTGCGTGAGATTTCTGATCATAATCCCCTGTTGCTATCTTCTGGGGGTGAGGGGAGAGAGACACCTAAAGTCCGTGAATTCCGTTTTGAACTATCTTGGGTCAAAAACGAGGAATTCATGGGGCTGGTCGATAAGATATGGAACAGGAAAGTGTTTGCCTCCGATCCTATTGATATTTTAAATATTAAGCTTAAAAGGATCAAATCATACTTCAAAGGGTGGGGCTCGGACAAATATGGGCATGCTAAAAAATGTAAAGAAGATCTAAGAATAGAGCTCTCTATGCTAGAAGAACTTGAGGAGGACGGTCCCCTCTCTCCTGATCTTTATAGTAGGAAACTTGATGTTAACTTTGAGCTGCATGAGTTGCTTATTAACGAACAAATCTATTGGCTCCAGCAATCTCATGAGCGCTGGTTGCTCAAAGGGGATCGTAATACGGACTACTTTCATAAGATTGCGAATGGGCGTAAACGTAAGAACACTATCCATACCCTTAAATGTGGGGATGTTGAAATTGAAGGCACTGACAATTTGGTTGCCCATGCCACAAGTTTCTATAAGGACCTTTTCGGTCCTACTTCTGGAAATCAATTTCATTTAGATCCTAATACTTGGTCAGATGACGAAAAGCTCAATGATGAGGATAATGCTGATTTAACTCATGAGTTCTCTAAAAAGGAAGTGAAAGAGGCCCTTTTCAATATGGATGTTAACAGGGCTCCTGGTCCCGACAACATCCCAGCTGAATTCTATTAGAGCTGTTGGGATAAGGTCAAAGCTGATGTCATGCGCCTGTTTGATAGCTTTCATAAAGGCACCCTGGATGTCCAACGTCTTAACTATGGTGTTATTACGTTGCTGCCCAAAATTTCGAGTGCCGACCATATCCAACAATTCCGTCCTATTTGCCTTCTCCGTTGTCCCTACAAGCTTATTACAAAGGTTATGGAGAGGGTTAGTAAGTATGCTGATAAACTTATTAGTCCCTCACAGAATGCCTTTGTAAATGGGAGGAATATTATGGACGGGGTCTTATCTCTTCATGAGTTGCTTAATTATACTCATGTTAAGAAGAGGGTAGGAGTGGTGCTTAAGCTCGACTTCGAAAAAGCGTATGATAAGGTCAATTGGGAGTTCCTCTTGGAGTGCCATAAACTTAGGAGGTTTAATAGCAAGTGGTGCAGTTGGGTGAAGCAAATTCTTTACAATGGCACAGTGAGCATTAAGCTTAACAATTGTGTTGGCCCTTACTTTCAAAGTGCTAAAGGGGTGCGACAACGGGACCCGCTGTCACCTTTCCTGTTTAATCTTGCTGCTGAGTGCCTCACCAAAATGATCAAAAATGCCCAGAACAACAACTTGCTTGTGGGGCTAGCCCCTGATTTGATTCCTAAAGGGGTGGCTGTTTTAGAATATGCAGATGATACGATCATTTGCTTGGATCATGACGTAGACAAAGCTCTTAACCTCAAGTTACTCCTTTATATTTTTGAAATGATGTCAGGTCTTAAAGTGAATTTCCAGAAGAGTGAGATCCTGACGGTTGGGGGGATGAGTTGATTGATTAAGCCTATGCTGAGATTTTTAATTGTGACATAGGTCACTTTCCCCTGAAGTACCTAGGGATGCCTGTTAGCTTTACCACTCTCAAAAACTCTGATTGGGAGTTCCTCGTGGGGAAGTATCTTAAAGGATTCGATGCTTGGGTTGGCAACGCTGCATCCATGGGGGGAAGACACATTCTGCTTAATTCTGTTGTTACTTAGATCTCCTTATACCACATGTCTATGTGGCCAATGAACAAAACTTTTGTGAAAAAACTAGATAAGCATAGAAGAAGGTTTTTCTGGCAAGGTTGTAACAAAAAATGGCACTATTATTTGGTTAAATGGAACAGAATCTGTCGTTCTAGAGAAAAAGGGGGGCTCGGAGTGAAGGATCTCCGCAAGCAAAACATTAGTCTTATGGTGAAATGGTGGTGGAAGCTTGATACTCAGGCTGGACTTTGGCAAGATATAGTCAAGGCAAGATACTTGCGTAATAGAACTATTGCCACTGTTAGTCCTCGCTTCTCTGACTCACCATGCTGGAAAAATCTGTTGAAGGTGAAAGACTTGTATATGGTGGGGAGGAAAATTAAGACTGATTCCCAGATTGTGGAAAGACTCCATCAATGGGCTGATCCCATTCATGGAGCAGTTCCCTCGACTTTTTGACATTTGCATAGATCAAGATTGCACTGTGGACAGACTGGGGGGCTCTGGATAGTTCTTATTTCTTTAGGAGAAGACTAGACCCTGAGCTGTTGGATTAATGGAATAATCTTCGCAAGTGTGTTGGTGATATGCAACTCACTGACGAGAAGGATTCAGTTTATTGGGGACTTAATAAAACAGCTCGGTATACTACTAGGTCGATGTATAAATGGCTTGAAAAACCTCTCAGCGGTTGCAACTTTAAATGGACCTGGGAGGCTAAAATACCTCTCAAAATCCAAATCTTTTTGTGGCAAATGTCCCAGAATGCTGTTCTTACCAGGCAGGCGATGAAAGCTCGCCATTGGCCTAGGAATCCTGTGTGTTCCTTCTGCCAGGATATTGAGACTTCTCAACATCTTTTCTTTGAGTGTTCTGTTGCTAGGGTAGTGTGGAGATCGATCGGTGTGACGCTTGGCACAGATTTGTGCTCGCGGAATTACTGGCAATACTATACCTGGTGCCACTCTTTCCTACCTGGTTGGGAAAGATTTTATACTGTTGCTTTTGGAGCAGTTACCTGGGCAATTTGGCTGGCTCGAAACCGAGCTACTTTTGAAAACAAAGTGATCAAAACCCCTTTTGAGATTGTGTTTACGGCTTGTTCCTTTCTTTTGTACTGGGCAGGATTGCAGAAGGAAGACGACATGAAGAAACTTCGCGCTGGTACGATGACGCTGATGAGGATCTGTGATGTGCAACAGAAGATTGGAGAGCTGTGATATCGTTCTCCCAGTCGCATTCCTCCAACATGCCGTTCCAAACTGGTTGTCCTGTGCTAGGAAGTTGTCTGTGCCGTTCGTATCTTGGTTGTTCTCTCTTTCGTCCCTGTGCTTGGATGTACTCTGGAGCTTTTGGCTGTTGTGCCTGTAATAGGGCTAGTTTCTTTTGGTGCTGTCTAGGTTTTCGTCCCATAGCACTCGTTTCGATGACGGGCGAGTGTGGTGGGTTTCCTAGCAGTGCGTTGAACTCGCTTTCCTCCTTCCCCGTCTCCTGATACTTCTGTAAGACTGGCGTATTTCCGTTCTATGCAATGGAAAGGGGGTTAGCCCGGTTAAAAAAAAGAATAGGCAAGGAGATGGACGACTGGAGAGAGACGAGCACACGAAACGTTTTTTTTCACTTAGTGGTGGCATTGGGAGGTAAATGTTATCAAATCCGTGGGTAATTTCATAGTGCTTCCTTATGAAACGCCGCGGATCGTTTTTCACTTAATCCTCAGGTTAATGTTGGACCGCGGGTTGAGTTATAAAAACCTCAGGGGGTTTTCTGCAAAACACGCAATGAACAGGCAGAATCTTCGTTTAATTTCGGACTGCGGGTTGATTTCAGAAAATCTCAGGGGTGTGTGTGTGGGGGGGGGGGGGGGGGGTCTGCAAAATTAGAGACGGATGGGCAGAAGCACTAATGACTTTATTAGTAGGTATAGGTATAGATATAGATATGTTAATTCATGGTGAGAAAATCTTAAATACTAAGAAGTAAAAGAGTCCGCGACAAATCTAATAATACCATATTCACTTGACCAATCTAAATAATATCACCTTATATACTGATAGTAGTAGTCAAATTAAGATCAGTTTCGTGGTACAGTTTCTAAAACACCGTGTATTTTTTTAACGGAGTTAGGAGTTGACTTCTAGATGCATCCTCTTGATCCTGAACGGACCATGAAGCTACCCAAGATTTGCAGTGTGGTGAGAGAAACAGGGACACCACATTGTTAGCAATTAACACAAGCATGATGTGCAGAGGCAGAAGGGAAGTCTTATTTGGGGGGTTGGTCCTTGCCCATACATGCGTATGTGTGTGCCCGTGGTCCAGACAGGAGGGAATCGATACTATATACCTATCTAGCAGATCAGAACACGTGCCTTTCGAATCTTCTGCTGCTTATGTTTTGCTCCTCCGCGTTAGCCAAGTGTCACAGTCACACCCAGGAGAAAACAATGGAGTAGTACTTGCCTGATTATAAGTAGTAGCTAGAATAAGGGGAGGAACCCCATAAGAATGTCCAGCTACTTCCCACATATTAAGCACTGTTTGTGAACAGTTGCTTTCCAGTTCGCTACCGGAATAATGCAATACGCCTACGGCAATACATATGCCGACAGCTTTTTGTCGGGGCCGTCGGCATAAATACAGATATGCCGACGGCTTTCCCTAAGCCGTCGGCATACAAAAACCGTCGGCAACCTTCGCTTTATGCCGACGGCTGCCGTCGGCATAGGTAGGCCGTCGGCAAATCGCCACATATGCCGACGGCAGCCGTCGGCATATGAGGCGCTACGTGGCCCTGGCTGACCGGTCTCTGACGGCCGGCTAACGCCATCAGACCTATGCCGACGGCCCTGACGGCGACCATCGGCATAAATTTTATCTGTATTATTTTTATTTTAAATTATTTTTAGGTTAAAATTTGATTAATTTAAATCTGACTTATCTAAACTTAAACATATACAAATTATATATCGATTTGGGGTAGAATTTTTCATAGATTATGAATATCCAATTTGTTTCTGTTTTTGAATATGTTAAAAATGCGGCCGCATGCACTTCTGCAAATAGGTCCTTATACTTTGTTAAAATCACAAGTAATTCATACTTGCATTGATTTTGACAAATTTTATATGTTTTTTATCAGAATCTTGAAAGGATTCTGTTAGTATACTATGTTTTTAAATTTGAACAAATTAAAATCATGTTAGCTTGAAATTTACATAAAACACCTTCTGATTTTGACTTTTTTGTATATTTTTCATTCCTTGGCCAAACGAGACAAATTTTATATCTACAGCATCAGATAGTTTCTACTATTGTGGGAGGTGTCAACACCCAGCACGCAGCTTCAGAGTGTGACCCCCTTCACGGACGGCGCTACCGCCAGCACTCAGAGGGGGAAACTGCAACGGAGGTTCAACCCGGACGGAGTATTGTGATAGGATGGGCCCAAACTTGTTTTAAAATATTCATATGGGCTAACCTAGTACAACTAGGTAGAAAGGTCCATTGGTCTAGCGCCGTCCGGTGAAAGTCGAAGGGGGTAGCTTTCCCGGTCAACCGGGCCAGGGTTAGGCCGCGCGGGGGCCTTCGGGGGGTAGCAATCCCACCAAAGCTTGCATTGGGTGATAATACATGTATGAAAGTGTGATGGGATGTTTAAACACCCAGGACCCAGCTCAGGAGTGTGACCCCCTTCACGAACGGCACTACCGCCAGCACTTAGAGGGGGAAACTGTCACGTCGGGTCAACCCGAAGTGAATCTTATGGTGGGTTGGGCCCAAAATTTATTTTAAAATATTCCTATGGGCTAACCTATGATAACCAGGTAGAAAGGTCCATTGGTCTAGCGCCGTCCGGTGAAAATCAAAGTGGGTAGCTTTCCCGGTCAAACGGGCCAGGGTTAGGCCGCTCCGTGGTCTTCGGAGTGTAGCAATGCCACCAAAACTTCCATTGGGTCCTCATACATGTATGAAAGTGTGGTGGTATGTTTAAACACCGAGGACGCAGCTCCGGAGTGTGACCCCCTTCACGGACGGCGCTACCGCCAGCACTCAGAGGGGGAAACTACGACGGAGCTTCAACCCGGAGGGAGTCTTGTGATAGGATGGGCTCAAAATTTGTTTTAAAATGTTCCTATGGGCTAACCTATGACAACCAGGTAGAAAGGCCCATTGGTCTAGAGTCGTCCGATGAAAGTCGAAGGGGGTAGCTTTCCCGGTCAACCGGGCCAGGGTTAGGCCACTCGGGGGCCTTCGGGGGGTAGCAATCCCACAAAAGCTTGCATTGGGTCATAATACATGTATGAAAGTGTTGTGGGAGGTTTAAACACCTAGGACCCAGCTCCGGAGTGTGACCCCCTTCACGGACGGCGCCATCGCCAGCACTTAGAGGGAGAAACTACGACGGAGGTTCAACCCGGAGGGAGTCTTGTGATAGGATGGGCTCAAATTTTGTTTTAAAATGTTCCTATGGGCTAACCTATGACAACCAGGTGGAAAGGTCCATTGGTCTAGCGCCGTCCGGTGAAAGTCGAAGGGGGTAGCTTTCCCGATTAACCGGGCTAGGGTTAGGCCGCTCGGGGGCCTTCGGGTGTAGCAATCCCACCAAAGCTTGCATTGGGTCCTCATACATGTATGAAAGTGTGGTGGGAGGTTTAAAGACCCAGGACCCAGCTCCGGAGTGTGAACCCCTTCACGGATGGCACTACTGCTAGCACTTAGAGGGGGATTACTGCCACGGAGGGTCAACCCGGAGGGAGTCTTGTGGTAGGTTGGGCCCAAACTTGTTTTAAAATGTTCCTATGGGCTAACCTATGACAACCAGGTAGAAAGGTCCATTCGTCTAACGCCGGCTGGTGAAAGTCGAAGGGGGTAGCTTTCCCGGTCAACGGGCCAGGGTCATGCCGCTCGGGGGCCTTCGGGGGGTAGCAATCCCACCAAAACTTGCATTGGGTCATAATACATGTATGAAAGTGTGGTGGGAGGTTAAACACCCTAGACCTAGCTCCGGAGTGTGACCCCTTCACGGACGGCACTACCGCCAGCACTTAGAGGGGAAACTGTCACGTCGGGTCAACCAGGAGTGAATCTTGTGGTGGGTTGGGCCCAAACTTTGTTTTAAAATGTTCCTATGGGCTAACCTATGACAACCTGGTAGAAAGGTCCATTGGTCTAGCGCCGTCCCGTGAAAGTCAAAGGGGGTAGCTTTCCCGGTCAACCGGGCCAGGGTTAGGCCGCTCCGTGGTCTTCGGAGTGTAGCAATGCCACCAAAACTTGCATTGTGTCCTCATACATGTCTAAAAGTGTGGTGGTATGTTTAAACACCCAGCACACAGCTCCGGAGTGTGACCCCCTTCATGGACGGCACTACCGCCATCACTTAGAGGGGGAAACTGTGATGGAAGTTCAACCCGGAGGGAGTCTTGTGATAGGATGGGCCCAAACTTGTTTTAAAATGTTCCTATGGGCTAACCTAGCACAACCAGGTAGAAAGGTTCATTGGTCTAGCGCCTTCCGGTGAAAGTCAAAGGGGGTAGCTTTCCCGGTCATCCGGGCCAGGGTTAGGCCGCTCGGGGGCCTTCGGGGGTAGCAATCCCACCAAAGCTTGCATTGGGTCATAATACATGTATGAAAGTGTGGTGGGAGGTTTAAACACCTAGGACCCAGCTCCGGAGTGTGACACCCTTGACGGACGGCATTACCGCCAGCACTTAGATGGGGAAACTATCACGTCGGGTCAACCCGGAGTGAATCTTGTGGTGGGTTGGGCCCAAACTTTGTTTTAAAATGTTCCTATGGGCTAACCAATGACAACCAGGTAGAAAGGTCCGTTGGTCTAGCGCCGTGCGGTGAAAGTTAAAGGGGGTAGCATTCCCGGTCAACCGGGCCATTGTTAGGCCGCTTGGGGAACTTCGGGGGGTAGCAATCCCACCAAAGCTTGCATTATGTCCTCATACATGTATGAAAATGTTGTGGGAGATTTAAACACCCAGGGCACAGCTCCAGAGTGTGACCCCCTTCACGGACGGCGCTACCGCCATCACTTAGAGGGGGAAACTGCGACGGAGGTTCAACCCGGAGAGTCTTGTGATTGGATTGGCTTAAAATTTGTTTTAAAATGTTCATATGGGCTAACCTATGACAACCAGGTAGAAAGGTCCATTGGTCTAGCGCCGTCCAGTGAAAGTCAAAGGGGTAGCTTTCCCGGTCAACGGGGCCAGGGTTAGGCCGCTCGGGGGCCTTCAGGGGGTAGCAATTCCACCAAAGCTTGCATTGGGTCCTCATACATGTATGGAAGTGTGGTGGGAGGTTTAAACACCCAGGACCTAGCTCCGGAGTGTGATCCCCTTCACAGACGGCACTACCGGCAGCACTTAGAGGGGGAAACTGCCACGGAGGGTCAACCCGGAGGGAGTCTTGTGGTGGGTTGGGCCCAATCTTGTTTTAAAATATTCCTATGGGCTAACCTATGACAAGCAGGTAGAAAGGTCCATTGGTCTAGCGCCGTCCGGTGAAAGTCAAAGGGGGTAGCTTTCCTAGTCAACCGTGCCAGGGTTAGGCCGCGCGGGGGCCTTCGGGGGGTAGCAATCCCACCAAAGCTTGCATTGGGACATAATACATGTATGAAAGTGTGGTGGGAGGTTTAAACACCCAGGACCCAGCTCCGAAGTGTGACCCCCTTCACGGACGGCACTATCGCCAGCACTTAGAGGGGAAACTGTCACGTCGGGTCAACCCGTAGTGAATCTTGTGGTGGGTTGGGCCCAAACTTTGTTTTAAAATGTCCCTATGGGCTAACCTATGACAACCCGGAGTGAATCTTGTGGTGGGTTGGGCCCAAACTTTGTTTTAAAATGTTCCTATAGGCTAACCTATGACAACCAGGTAGAAAGGTCCATTGGTCTAGCGTCGTCCGATGAAAGTCAAAGGGGGTAGCTTTCCCGGTCGACCTGGCCAGGGTTAGGCCACTCCGTGGTCTTCGGAGTGTAGCAATGCCACCAAAACTTGCATTGGGTCCTCATACAAGTATGAAAGTGTGGTGGTATGTGTAAACACCCAGCACGCAGCTCTGGAGTGTGACCCCCTTCACGGACGGCACTACCGCCAGCACTTAAAGGGGGAAACTGCGACGGAGGTTCAACCTGGAGGGAGTCTTGTGATAGGATGGGCCCAAACTTGTTTTAAAATGTTCCTATGGGCTAACCTACCACAATCAGGTAGAAAGGTCCATTGGTCTAGCGCCGTTCGGTGAAAGTCAAAGGGGGTAGATTTCCCGGTCAACCGGGCCAGGGTTAGGCCGGTCGGGGGCCTTCGGGGGGTAGCAATCCCACCAAATCTTGCATTGGATACTCATACATGTATGAAAGTGTGGTGGGAGGTTTAAACACCCAGGATGCAGGTCCGGAGTGAGACCCTCTTCACGAATGGCGCTACCGCCAGCACTTAGAGGGGGGAAATGCGACGGAGGTTCAACCCGGAGGGAGTCTTGTGATAGGATGGGCTAAAATTTTGTTTTAAAATCTTCCTATGGGCTAACCCATGACAACCAGGTAGAAAGGTCCATTGGTCTAGCGCCGTCCGATGAAAGTCGAAGGGGGTAGCTTTTCCGGTCAACCGGGCCAGGGTTAGGCCGCTCGGGGGCCTTCGGGGGATAGCAATCCTATCAAAGCTTGCATTGGGTCATAATACATGTATGAAAGTGTGGTGGAAGGTTTATACACCCAGGACCCAGCTTCGGAGTGTGACCCCCTTCACGGATGGCACTACCGCCAACACTTTGAGGGGGAAACTGCCACGGAGGGTCAACCCGGAGGGAGTCTTGTGGTGGGTTGGGCCCAAACTTGTTTTAAAATGTTCCTGTGGACTAACCTATGACAACCAGGTAGAAAGGTCCATTGGTCTAGCGCCGTCCAGTGAAAGTCGAAGGGGGTACCTTTCCCGGTCAACCGTGTCAGGGTTAGGCCGCTCGGTGGCCTTTGGGGGGTAGCAATCCCACCAAAGCTTGCATTGGGTCATAATACATGTATGAAAGTGTGGTGGGAGGTTTAAACACCTAGGACCCAGCTCCGAAGTGTGACTCCCTTCACGGATGGCACTACCGCCAGCACTTAGAGGGGGAAACTGTCACGTCGGGTCAACCCGGAGTGAATCTTGTGGTGGGTTTCGCCCAAACTTTCTTTTAAAATGTTCCTATGGGCTAACCTATGACAACCAGGTAGAAAGGTCCATTGGTTTAGCGTCGTCCGGTGAAAGTCAAAGTGGGTAGCTTTCCCGGTCAACCGGGCTAGGGTTAGGCCGCTCCGTGGTTTTCGGAGTGTAGCAATGCGACCAAAACTTGCATTGGGTCCTCATACATGTATGAAAGTGTGGTGGTATGTTTAAACACTTAGGACGCAGCTCCAGAGTGTGACCCCCTTCACGGACGGCGCTACCGCCAGCACTCGGAGGAGGAAACTCCAACGGAGTTTCTACCCGAAGGGAGTCTTGTGATAGGATGGGTTCAAAATTTGTTTTAAAATGTTCCTATGGGCTAACCTATGATAACCAGGTAGAAAGGTCCATTGGTCTAGCTCCGTCCGGTGAAAGTCGAAGGGGGTAGCTTTCCCGGTCAACCGGGCCAGGGTTAGGCCGCACAGGTGCCTTCAGGGGGTAGCAATCCCACCAAAGCTTGTATTGGGTCATAATACATATATGAAAGTGTGGTGGGAGGTTTAAACACCCAGGACCCAGCTCCAGAGTGTGACCCCCTTCACGAACGGCATTACCGCCAGCACTTAGAAGGGGAAACTGTCACGTCGGGTCAACCCGGAGTGAATCTTTTGGTGGGTTGGGCCCAAACTTTGTTTTAAAATGTTCCTATGGGCTAACCTATGGCAACCAGGTAGAAAGGTCCATTGGTCTAGCGCCGTCCGGTGAAAGTCAAAGGGGATAGCTTTCCCGGTCAACCGGGCCAGGGTTAGGCCGCTCGGGGGCCTTCGGGGGGTAACAATCCCACCAAAGCTTGCATTGGGTCCTCATACATGTATGAAAATGTGGTGGGAGGTTTAAACACCCAGGACGCAGGTCCGGAGTGTGACCCCCTTCACGGACGGCGCTACCGCCAGCACTTAGAGGGGGAAACTGCGACGGAGCTTCAACCCGGAGGGAGTCTTGTGATAGGATGGGCTCAAAATTTGTTTTAAAATGTTCCTATGGGCTAACCTATGACAACCAGGTAGAAAGGTCCATTGGTCTAGCGCCGTCCGGTGAAAATCGAAGGGGGTAGCTTTCCCGGTCAACCGGGCCAGGGTTAGGCCGCTCGGTTACCTTCGGGGGGGGGGGGGGGGGGTAGCAATCCTACCAAAGCTTGCATTGGGTCATAATACATGTATGAAAGTGTGGTGGAAGGTTTATACACCCAGGACCCAGCTTCGGAGTGTGACCCCCTTCACGGACGGCACTACCGCCAACATTTAGAGGAGGAAACTGCCACGGAGGGTCAACCCGGAGGGAGTCTTGTGTTGGGTTGGGCCCAAACTTGTTTTAAAATGTTCCTATGGGCTAACCTATTACAACCAGGTAGAAAGGTCCATTGGTCTAGCGCCGTCCGGTGAAAGTCGAAGAGGGTAGCTTTCCTGGTCAACCGGGCCAGGGTTAGGCCGCTCGGGGGCCTTTGGGGGGTAGAATGCAGTCACTTTGTTTTTTTGTGAACACTCATACACATGTATAGTATGTATGTATGTGTAATAAAAAAGAAAAATAAATATAATGAAAAATAAAAAAGAGAAGTATCTATGTCGATGGCTTTGCCGTCGGCATAGATGGACACGTGGCATCCAATCTATGCCGACGGCAGCCGTCGGCATAGACCCCCCTTTATCCACTCGCTAGCTCACTCATTTCTCTCTCTCTCTCTCTCTCCAGCCCGCTCATTTCTCTCTCTACCCCACTCCTCTTCCCGCCGCTGCCATCCCGCGCGTCCTCCCTGTCGGTCGCCGCCTGCCCGCCGTCCTCTTCCTGTCCCTCCCCACCGTACCCGAGGATCCCGGCTAGGCCGCCCACGCCCATTCCCGTGGGTCACCGCTCCGGATCCGGGCCGCCGGCGCTGCTCCGACCGCGCCGCTCGATGGTGGTGGACGGCAGGGTCCCTCGACCTCCCCTGCCTCGAGCTCCCCTGCACACCTCCTCCTCTGCTTCGGTTACAGAGGTGAGCCCATTCTTGCAAAAAAAATAACCTTTTGTAAATTTCATAATTAAATAATCATGCCTCAAACAAATATATGCCATATACATGATTTCCTCTATGTTATGTGTACAACATGCCCATATCTTTTGCATCATCACTAAAAATCAACAGCACATAATTTTGAGCTTGTAAAGTGACTATGATAATGTTCCTGTCCTGACGGTGAAATTTTGCCGTCTTGAGAATTCCTTAGTTTTAAACATCACTTATCTATTTTCAAAAGGCTACAACTATTGTTCTATCCATCCTATGATTTTGTGCCTTATATCAATTTTGAGCATTTTTCTGTGATCTACATGATAGTATTACTTGAATCCATGTTAGAATTAATTTGCTTAATGAAAACTTTGTTTGTAAAGTGCCTCCTGATGTTAACTACAGAAACTGTTAAAATTTGCCAAATTTGCTTGATGATTGCCATTGATCTATAGCCCCTATGGAGATGCATCCTATATATGTTTTGCACTACATCATGTGTACTTTCATGCCATGCCCTTTGATGGCATGACAAGTTCTTGTAGCATCTCCATTTCTTGCTCTAAAATAGCTATGGTGATATAGCTGTTTTTCTGTTAACAGAAAGTTGCATATTGTAAAATTCATAGTAATTAATCCTTGCATCCTATGAATTTGAGCCAATGGAATAAAATGAACCTTTTCCTGTCTACGTTCTGTACATATCAATCTCATCCATGTTAAAAATAGTTTGCTTGCTGTTTTGTTGCTGTCAAGAGTGCATGGTAATGTTTCTGTTGGTGAGCATCTATTTTTACCGTCCTAAAATTTTCCAACTTTGCTTGATGATTGCCATTGATCTATAGATCCTATGGAGATGCATCCTATATATGTTTTACACTACATCATGTGTACTTTCATGCCATGCCCTTTGATGCCATGACAAGTTCCTGTAGCATGTCCATTTCTTGCTCTAAATTAGCTATGGTGATATAACTGTTTTTCTGTTAACAGAAAGTTGCATTTTATAAAATTCATAGTAATTAATCCCTGCATCCTATGAATTTGAGCCAATGGAATAAAGTGAACCTTGTCATGTCTATTTTCTGTACATATCAATTTTACAGGGCTTTCTGGTGTTGCATCTCCCTGGAGTGATCGTCGTCGGAGCTGTTGGTCCCTGATCATCCCTCCGTTGTTCGACTACTTCGTCTACAGCCGAGGGTGAGCTACAAATCCATCTCCTCCTCTATTTTTTTCATGTCAGTAGATTCCATTTTCACGTCTTGTCGCGTAACTTAGGCGTCTCCCGTCCGGAAGGGTTACATCGATAAATATGCATTCAATTGCATATTTATAACCATATCTCTTTTGAATTGTCCAGCGTTTTCCACGGACAGCCCGAGGATGTGTAGATTGGGTACGTTTTCCATGCTCTACCCCATTTTGAGACAGGATTTCAGCAGCCCCTCCCCGTTGTTCTCCGGATGCACATTCTCCCGGCTTTTTACCGAGACATGTATCAAGGAGAACAGCGGGGAGGTGCTGCCAAAATTTAGTCTCGGAATGGGGGTAGAGCATGGAGAACGTACTCAATCTACACATCCTCGGGTGGGATTAGGAACCTCATTACCTATTAGAGAAGTAGGTGGATTCATTGTCGTATCTCGTAAACCCAGTAGAAAATAAAAAATTAATGCTATTAATTAGATACAATTAATTTAAATAAAATGTTAATTTTGTTGTGTGGCTACCAATAAAGCAGAGGATGGCTGATAATGAGTGGATGTACAGTGGTCATACCGGTCCGAATAGAACAACAGAAGAGTGGGCCGTGAAAATCGATGTGTTCCTGAATGAGGCCCAACGTGGTCCAAAGAGAGCTCCCCCACTTTGCCCTTGCGCCCGATGTGAGAACCGTCATTGTCTAATAAAGTCTAAGATGATAGAACACCTTTACAAGTATGGGTATATGAAAAACTTTACCATGTCGATAAACTTTGCCGAGGAGGGGCGTGTTAGAGAGGAGGTGATGCAACAACGCGTCGATGATCATTAGGACGATGGGGTTAGAAACATGGTAGATGATATCCATGCTGCAGAGACGCCACATTCGACACCTTTAGAAAATGAACCGGAGGAACCGAAGGAACTCGAAAAGGAGTTCATGCGGATGTTGGCCTCGTCAAAGAAACCTCTTTACAAGGGAGCCAAAATTTCTTAGCTGAATGCCATCTCGCAACTGGTGGCAATCAAGGTCGAGTACGGCTGTAGCTGAGCTTGCTTTGAAGCATTTCTGGGAGTACAGGGTAACAACCTCCCTGAGGATCATGAACTGCCGAAAAGCATGTACGAGACGAAGAAAATCATGAAGGCGCTCTCTATGGATTATGAGAAGATACATGTTTGTACAAAAAATTGCCTTTTGTTTAGAAATGAGTATGCGAATGACAAGTACTACAGGGAGTGCGGTTCCTCTAGGTATATTGAGGTGGACAATGCTGATGATCAGAAGAAGCAGCTAGCCATCCCTGTAAAGGTTCTTCGGTATCTCCATTTTATAGAAAGACTGCAACGTCTTTTCCTCATCGAGGAGTCTGCCAAAATGATGAAGTGGCACAAGATTGGGAAAAGGTACCATCCAGATAAGATAGTACATCCATCGGAGGGTGAGGCATGCAAGGCATTCAATAGAGAATACCCCGATAAAGCTGAAGAGGCTGGGAATGTAAGAATTGTGATATCAGGCGATGGGTTCAATCCATATGGTATGTCATCTAATCCATACAGCTGCTGGCCCGTGTTTGTTATTCCGCTCAATCTCCCTCCCGGCACCCTAATGCAACACAAGACCATGTTCCTATCGCTGATCATTCCGGGGCCTGAATACCGAGGGAAGAATTTGAGTGTGTTCATGCAGCCGCTGGTGGATGATTTGCATCATTCTTGGTAATTTCCGAGGTTGACATACGAATGACATTTGCAGAAAAACCTTTTGATGAAAGTTTGGTTGCAGTATTGCATGCATGACTTTCCCGGCTATGCCCTATTCTGCGGATGGTGTACAAGTGGGAAGATGCCATGCCCAGTGTGCATGCATGCTCTACGTTTCATTTGGCTGAAGAAGGGTGGCAAGTATGTTGCCTTTGACCTGCATCGATAGTTTCTCCCTGCCGACCATGAATACAGGGAAGACAAGAAGAACTTCACGAAAGGTCTGTTGTCCATGAAGTAAAGCAGATTCCAATGTTTTTGGGTGAAGATGTTCTTGCTCAGCTAAATCCTCTCGAGCCTAAAGGCAAAGGCAAAGGCAATGGCAAATGTTTTGAGGGATATGGCGAGACGCACAACTGGACTCACATTGCTGGCTTCACGAAGCTTCCCTATTTCAAGGACCTCAAACTTCCATATAACATCGATGTGATGCCCACTAAAAAGAATGTCGCAGAGTCCCTTCTTCGCATGATCCTCAACTTTCCTGATAAGACAAAGGATAACGTTAAGGCTAGAGCCGACCAAGAGAAGATTTGTGATAGAAAAAAGCTAAACATGCAGCCTCCAACTATCAGTCGAAGAACTTGGTTCAAGCCAGATGCTGACTTCGTTCTTACGAAGCCTCAAAAGATGGAGGCATTGAAGTGGCTCAAATACATCATCAAGTTCACTGATGGTTATGCATCGAATATGAGTAAGGGAGTCAATCTTTCAACGGGCAAAGTCACCGGGCTCAAGAGTCATGGCTTTCACGTATGAATTGAGCGGATAATGCCGGTGATGGTTCAAGGCTATCTCTCCGAGCGTGTCTGGCGAATGCTTGCGGAGGTTAGCCATTTCTTCCGCACGCTCTATGCTAAAGAAATCTGTCGCAAGATGATGGAACAATTGCATAAGAAGGTGCCAGAGTTGATATGCAAGTTAGAGATGATCTTTTCACCAGGCTTCTTTACTCCGATGGCACATCTCATGTAGCACCTCACGAACGAGGCACTGTTGGGGGGCCCTGTGCAGAATCGTTGGCAGTACGGGCCTGAGAGGCAGAACAAGCATCTTCGATATAAATGTGGAAACAAAGCTAAGATTGAAGCATCCATAGCTGAGGCAGTTATCCTAGAGGAGGTGTCAAATATCAGGACAACGTACTATCCGAACGACGTTCCTACTCTGCATAATAAGTTGTGTCGATACAATGCAGAAGAGCCCAAGTATAAACCCAAACTCCTCCTTTTCAATGGGTAAGGTGGCAAGGCTGGGGGCTCCAAACCTTATAAAATGCCAAACTCTGAGTGTGAGGATGTCATGTTCTATGTCTTGGACAACATTAAGGAAGTTCATGATGTGTGGATGAGGTAAATGGTGAACAAATTACTTTGCAACCATTCACTTTGTTTCCGTCTAATACCCCTTTTCTTCTTTTAGTGAATTCCCGCTTCAAGAGTGGTCGGGAATGATGCTTCCTAATGCCAAGGAGCTGGAAACTCTTCTCCGAAAGGGTGCCCCTGAAAGAAAAAACTTTGTTGCTTGGTTCATGAAAAAAGTAATTTCTAACTTGCCCCTAGTACCTAGTTTAACATTTATAGTTTCTATTACACAAAACTAATAAACCCAACAATTTCAATTAAACTTGTAGGGAAAAGATCCCAACACACCCATGGATGATGAATTGAGATAGGTTTCCATGGGTTTTGGCCATCGGGTCATGACACATGAAAAATATGATGTGAATGGGTATCGCTTCCATACAGAGGAGCACCGGAATGGTCGGCCTGATCCAAAAACTATAAATACATGAGTGTTTACCGAAGGGAACAATAAAGTTGAGTACTATGGAAGGGTCAAAAAAATATATGAGCTTCCATTCTGTCTTGGGCGCGAAGATCTCAGTCTCGTTGTGTTCAAAAGCCGATGGTTTGACCCAGATAAGGGACTGAAACATATGCCTTCCATTGATTTAGTCGAAGTTAAACCATCAACGGCATATGCCGGAGCCGATCTCTTTATTGTGGCTAACTAGGCCACGCAAGTTTATTATCTGCCCTATCCATGCCAGAAAGAATACCTAAAGGGCTAAAAGGTTGTGTTCAAAGTGTCGCCACATTGTAAGCTACCTGACCCAAACGATGATGACTACGACAACATAAACCCTATGTCATACGAGGGAGTGTTCTATCAAGAGCAACATGATAATGTGGACCCAAACGATGACTAAAACATACGTTTGGGTGATGTTGATGTGGACCCAGATGATGACGATGCACGGTGTGATGGTGAGGTAGTTGTCAATATAAAGGAAATAGATATGCTTGAGAAGTTACATGATGACGATGACGACATAGATGAACCTCCACCCCCCTCAGACAATGACGATGATATGCGTGATAGTGATGATGAGACCGGTCGAGGAATGGATTACAACAGTGATGATTCGTATGGGTTCTAGCATATGTACGTTTTATGTCTTTTTTATGATTTATTAATATGATTTTTTCCTTCCTTTGCATAAAGAATTATTAATATGCTTTCTTCCTTTGCATAAAGATTTTATTATCCTTACTAATTGTTTATTCTTTCTCAATGCAGGTGATTGAACCATGGGCAAGACTAATCCCAGTAGTTTGCTTGACACACTTCGCGATAAGATGACTCAAAGTGGAAGAGCCAGCACCGTTCCATCTCGACTACATGAGTCTGACAAGGGAAGACCCACTAGAGGAGCAGGGGGAGGGTGACGAGGTGGAGGACGAGGAGGGAGTGGCTCCTCTACAGATGGTACGTGTGTGAGGCTCCTCTCCGACATAGGGGGCTGGCCTCGGACGTCCTCCTCTACTGAGGTGCCCTCTGCCGCGGGCGAGGATGATGAGGACAAGGAGGAGTTTGAGGAGGAGGGGGCGGCTGAGGAGGGGGCGGCCGAGGAGAGTGAGGAGGTTGAGGGTGAGGGTGAGGAGAGGGCGGACGAGGACGAGGATGAGGAGGGCGAGGAGGGTACGGGCTCGCAGGGGTGGCTGCGTGGAGTGGCAACCCTCCCTCGCCGTCCTGCTACCGAGGAAGAAAAGACCCTCATTAGGCCCAAGGCGGCAGAGTAAGTGTTTTTTTGTTTTAAATCCTTTTTTGTTATTTGATTCTAATAAATCAGCATATACTAATATTTTGATTCTTCTGCAGCAATTGGGAGATTGTCGGAAAGGGCCGGATTCCAAATGGCGTGATTACTATTCTCTTGAGGGAGTTTTGGCCTGGCCTGTTCAACCCGTGCCCTAACGCGAACCCGCCGTGCGAGGAGCGGGTGTTAGCAACACGCTGGCATCACTACGAAGCTGCCGGGCTTGCGGGCTACGAGACTCACGCCAGGCCGTGACCGATCGTTTTTGGGTAAATTTTCTTCAGAACTACTCAAGTCAAATATTGTGTCCATTTCATTCATAGTTCATCACTTAACTCATGACTTGTTCCATTATGGTTATATGCATGACTGTAGGAATTCTATAGAGTTGATCCGGAGGACAAGGCCAGAGCCGACTGCGTCTTCCTGGCGGCTGCGGCTAAGCAGCTCCGTCAGATGCCGTACGAGGCGCACTGGGTGGCCATCACACAGTACTACCACACCATTCTGCACCAGAAGATGACCAAGAGGCAAGCGAGGGCGGAGCGCCCCACTATGACCAAGGAGCAGTACATGGACGTAAGTACCACATCCTTTCTATTGTCACGTTTGTGCTAAATTTCATTGTTTGCTCTTGAAATGCCATGCTTTCATTATTTAGATGATTTCGGGTTGCTGCTCTGGAAAGGATGATGGATGGGCGGCATTGGTGGATAGGTGGCTCGGGGAAGATGCAGGGTTTGCGGCCACGAGCAGCATCAACAGGAGAAACCGGGGATCTGACAGAACACACATTCAAGGAAACCGGAGCCACCATCGCCACAAGCAGAACTTGGTATATATATATAATGTCCTTTCTTTCATTTCCCGTCATGTTCGTATGTATATATCCGTAACATCTGTTTGGCATTGCAGGAGGCCGTGTTGAAGAAGTTCGTCTCAGATATGGAGGCGTGGCCGCTTGGCCGTGTGCGGAAGGCGCCCAAGCAGGGGGAGAAAGCTTACTACAGCAGGTATGAGGAACATCTGACAGCCTACAAGACTGACTTTAGTGAGCGGAATCCGGATGGAGTTGACCCCATACTGTCGGAGACCGACGAGACGGTGGTGGTTATGTCTGGACCCGGCAGGCCTCATGGCCGCTCGGGGGTTCTTCAGGGTGTGATTTAGCCCACCGTCAGTTACGTACAGCTCCGGAATTCCTCCACTGGCGCGAGCGCGGCTAACCCATCCCGGGCACGGCCTAGCCGAACGAGAGAGGAAGAAGTAAGCATCTCTCCTTTTCATCCTCTTTCACTTTTCTTTCCTGCATGGCTATGCTGATTAGATTCATTGTATCAAATTGTAGGCCTACTTTATGTATCTGACTTCTTATCATCAAGCTATGAAAGAAGACGATGCCAAACGGGTAGCCGCCGAGGAGTACCGGCACCTACAGATGCATGTTAGTTAGTTTTCACCACTTAGAGCCAAGATAGCTAAATTTTGTGCTTTTACTATTTTTGACCTCCATCTTCGCTTTGTTAACTAACGTGCAGAATATGTACATGTGGATGGAACATGGCACTCGGGGTGCACCAATGGGACCACCACCACCCAATCCTGGACCGCAACCAGAAATGCTATCGTTCGAAGAATTCGTGGCACGTACTGGCGACGAGACTTCGGTTAGTACATAGCCAAACCCGTCAAGCATTACATATCATTTTTCAACAAATAGCTTGAGATATCTTCTTAATGGCTCTTTCGAACACAATGTAGGGGTCCTCCGGATCAAACGTAGGTGGTAGTTCTTTTGCTGCCCATGGTGATGGTACTCCTGCTTCACGGAGCCCAGTCACCCCAGTTCATAACACACGTGATGCTGGTGGTGGTTGCTCCTCGAGCCATGGCTCGCCTCCCGTTGTAAGTCCCCTACTCACTCTCAAGATGCAATGTTTCATAGTCAGAAGATTTCCGAAGCCACAAACTTAGAACTAGACAAAATGCCATGCTAAATGCCATCCTAAACGGTTGTTCTTCTTCATTTTGTAGTGTTGATGCTATTTTGAGGAGGACTTCGGGTTCTGGCGGTGGGCAGTATGATGCTTTGGATGTGGATGATATGGTGGATGATATGGTGTGGATGATATGTTGTGGATGTGGATCATACCATCCTAAACTTGACGGCTTTATGTTTATGTTATGATGTGGATGATATGATGCTATTTTGATGCTATGTTGGATGATAGGATGCTTTATTTTTGATGTTTATGTTATATAGTTTCTTGAAATGAAGATTTGATGTTTATGTTCCATAGTTGGTTCAAATAATGATTGGATGATATGATGTGGATGATATGGATGATTTGATGGTATGTTGATGATATGATGTGGATGAAACGATGATTTAATTTGCAGGGCAGAAGCAAAAACAGCTAAAAAAATTGACCAAAACTATGCCGACGGTTAGTTTTGACAAGCTACCAGCTACTGACACGCGGCATATATGCCGACGGCTTCAGAGCAAAGCCGTCGGCATATATGCTGCGTGTCAGTAGCTGGTAACTTGACCAAAACTATGCCAACGGTATAACCGTCGGCATACATACAATATGCTGACGGTACAGCCGTCGGCATATGTAGGATGTATGCCGACGGTTATACCGTCGGCATAGCTACACCCGGGAGGCACATGCAGGCGACACGTGGCAGACTTATGCCGACGGTATAGCCGTCGGCATATATAGGAGGTATGCCGACGGCCATACCGTCGGCATATGTCTGCCACAGGAGGCACCAGGCAGTGCCACGTGGCTGACGGACGCCGTCAATATTTTTTTTGCCGACGGCCATATATGCCGACAGCCACATAGAAGCCGTCGGCATAGGTCATATATGCCGACGGCTTTACTGTGCCGACGGGCAAGCGAGGTTTACCGGGGCCATTGATGCCGACGGCCACCGTCGGCAAAGGCTAAGCCGACGGTTATCGGGCCTTTGCTGACGTGGCCGTCGACAAAGGCTAAGCCGACGGTTATCGGGCCTTTGCCGACAGCTAAAGCCGTCGGCATACTAGGAGATTCCGGTAGTGGTTGGTTCCATGCTAAGTTGCTAACTAGCTAATCATTTTGTCATGGATCAGAGGCAAGAACATTCTCTGGCAGTGACCCCCTCATCATTATTGAGGTTTTGAGAAGATTTTGCTCACCTAAGTTAAGAGTTAAGGATATGTGGGTCCTGGCCCCAGATATGAGAGCGGGATGTCTTGAAACTCAGCTTATATCTGCGGCATATTGTAGAAATTTTCATATTACTTAATCTTGCTAGTATTTGATAAGCTGATGACCACAAGGTACATGTTGGACTGGAGTAATGCTGCACCACCATTGTTAATGGGCACCGCTAGGGATCAGACTGCTGATCCCTTGCTTCCCATCAGACCAGTCCGTGGCCGTAGGATTAACATCACGTACTCGTCTGATCAGATATGATGGTTAAGGTGCTAAGTTGGTTCCTTTCTAATTAAGTGCATCTAGTAACTGCTCCCACAAATATAGCACGTCCTCCCGTTAACCTCTCCGGTCGTTGCTAACTCTGTGCTTCTAGTAACTAACTTCTCCCGTTAATTTTCCCGCGTCAAGGGACCTGATGCATGATATTGAGAATCCTCAGTACACTAATATCTCTGCTTCCAATGCAACAAATATTTGCTTCGACCTTCGTTTCAAATCCTTTCTTTACCAGCACAAATTTGTGTTTCCGTTTACCAGCAAATTGATGTTTCCATTCACCGAAAATTTAATTTCTGCAGTGAATGAAATTTGTTTTATTAATATAAAATTGTGCACTTTTGCCTCCAAAGGATTGCATCTTGTTTCCATTGATTAAAGAATTGCTTCCAGCTAAATAGAATTTTGTATTCATCGAGTAGAAAAATAAATTCCACCTTTTTCAAAAGCACCACTTTCTTGTTTGCATGGACTAAAAAATTGCTTCCAATCAAATAGTAGTTTGCTTTCATCAAAAATAAAAATAATTCAGATGCATCGACGTCTTGTTTCCATCGACTAGATAATTGCTTCCAACCAAATAGCAATTTATTTGCATCAAAAGAGAAAAATAGTTGCTCTGTCACAATTACATATGCTTCAAAGAAATTACGGAGTTGTCCGCAAAGAACAAATTGTTACTGACTTATTTTTGCAAAAAAAAAAAACAAGAACAAAGCATAAGACATTATTTTCACTCTCGTCTAGCAGCATCTTAGCAATGTCACGGAAGAGCTCCACATATACTGCCAGTTTTTCGCCAATAAGGAATCCGCTGGATGAAGAGTCGTGCCTCATCCCGATCGTAGTGCTCTAGACATCATTATAATATCCTTCACATGTGCCCAAAACAAAGAAGCACAGCTACAATTTTATGCTGCAAAAATGTATATATAACAGAAACATCATTCATACATTGTGAAGCACAATCAGGACTGGTTGATGCAAAAAAAATCACTAACAGAAGCAACACTGGTGATTGTTGAAGCACCCACTAGTACTAGTAAATAAACCAAAAAGAAATTATAATAAAAGAAGCATACACTTGTAGAGGTTGAAATAAAATTTCAGTACCATAGAAGCATATGAGGGAAATATTAGGAAGTGGTTGAAGCAAAATTTCAGTACCATAGAAGCGTTTGTGAGAAATAAAAGTGAAGCAGTTGACACAAATTTCACTACATAGAAGGATATGTAAGAAATCAAAGTAGAAACTGTTGAAACAAAATTTCACTACCATAGAAGAATATGTGAGAAATAAAAGTGAGATTGATGACCGCACGAAGCAATAATTCACCAAGCGCAGCGTCAGTCCTGACAAGTATCCATTCAAGCACACCCTTAGGAGATGAGAAAGAGACAACATTAAGAAGATTACCCCAGTGTTTTTCACGAATGGTTTTTTCCCCACTTGTTGGGAAGACCTAGACAATATCCTTTAACCGGCCAGCCGCATATCGACTCTTGGGCATACACCTTGTTTTGCATTGCTTCATTGTTGAGTGTCACGTGAGAACATAAGAAATGTGATATGTTAGCAAATCTGAAAAAAGGGATTGGAGGGAATAAACATATATGCATTCGTTGTCTGATGAAAATAGTTCTATGAAAGTAAGACATTAGAAATAACAAAGCTTGTTTGTTGAACACAGTACAACAAGAATGTAGGAAGCATGAAAATATGGGAACTCAACATTAGGGAACTTGGTATGAAGCATATATTGAGGTATGTAAGAAAGTAAGATTGGTACCATCCTGAGGATGCATCTGTTGTGTCACTAATGTACAAACTGAACCAATTATCACTTGATGGATAGAAGCAATTCCATAGACAAAAGAAAGTAAATGTTTACTAAGTAGAAGCGCCCTGGTGAGAAGCATGAAAAATTGCACAGGGTTCATAGGTAGCATTACTTGGAAACATGGAAATTTGAAAATACAATGGAAAAAAAAATCTTGCAAAATGGGAAGGCACGTTTCTGCTAAAATTAGAGGAGGCATGAAAACCTGGGAAATAAACAAAACTAATCTTGGTATGAAGCATAGAAAACTGAGAATGGATAAAAACCTAAGCCTGGTAGCAAGATTAGGATGCATTTTATGTGTCGCCAACTTTCACAGAACTGAATTGTTATTGATACATGGAAGCATTGTTCCAGTCCTCCAAAACAAAATAATTACAATATAGAAGCACCCAGATAAGAAGCCGGAAAATAGTACAATGGGTGCAATATTAGTTGGAAGCATGAAATTTTGAAAGAAAAATCTGCCGCCAACTGTCAAGCATATTTGTGGAAGCTCTATATACAGGAAGCCATGAAAGATTGTTTTGTCAACAATTCTTATCTTAATTCAAAGCACCGATGTCTCAAGCTAGGGAATAAGCACAATTGCCTGCCTACATAAGCTAGGGAAAAACTTCTACTCAGACTAGTACTCCTAGCACTACACGTACAGATGTAGTACTCCTAATTACCGGCTACCATGATTGCTATTAGTCTAAATTCGGAATGGAGTCATATACAAACAGCGATACATGACTCCAACACAAATAGAATCTAACTCAACTCAACTAGACTCAAGATTACTCCTTACACTCGGCAGGCAATGAATTACAAACAAAATTACTATGTGGCAATTGCAAATTAACAAAATGGGGAAGATCGATACAGTGCAATACCTTCGATTTTCAATCGGGCGATTGGCAGTCAACAACTTACAGATTTTTTTTTTTTGACGTAACACTTATAGAAATTTACAAATAAAATGTTGGAAGCCGCTGCAGGTTCTCCTGGCGTTGGGTCCGACTCCGGCAGCAAATTCATCCGATGGGTAAAGCACCGAATCAAGGCCGTGACGGCACATCTGCATGCGATATTTCTCGAGGTCGCATAAGTGGAGCAGAGGAACGGATCTGGGATTCAGCAGGCAGCAGGGGAACGGGTCTAAAGAGCCCGATGAGGTCGATCTGCGGCTTGACGGCGAGGTGAGAAGGAGGCAACAAGTGATCGTCGAGATCGGGGAGGCCGGGGTGGTGCGGTTGGCGGCGACGATGGGGAGGTTCCCTGAGAGGCGAGGTGAGAAGGGGAGACGGGATACAGCAAAGTGATTAGTGAGGGAGTAATTACGCGGGGATGGTGCAGGTAATTAGCTCCTTGGCCGACGGGATAAGACGTATCTACAACCGTAAGATTCTAATAGAATCGATGGTCACCGAGTGGTCTGACGATGGTCTACTATCAGGTTATAGATAGAAAGTGTTTCCCATTGTTAATCAGGGGTAACCATGTGTGCCTAAAGAGGTAGTAGAACCCCCACCCAACGGCCCTGCTGCATACACACGCACGCCACTCACGTGGGTGATAAATATCCGCACTGTCCTGTGCAAACAAAAGTGCATTTGGGTTGGTTGACATCCAAAGGACAAAAGTACAGCAGAGAAGAAGATTCAACCAATTCATTTTTATAGAGAGATCAACCTGTAGCATTAGTTCATAAATTCATATAGCTACAGAATTATCCATGCTCTATTGTGCATGTGTCCCTGTCTACAGAATTCATAAATTCTTCAGAGATGCTAACATGTATGAACTTTAAGTTTGTAATTCACGTGCTGCTTCAGGAAATTTAAGGCTTGTTTGGTGCATGAGACTTATTACTCACTCCGATCCATATTAATTGTCGCTGATTTAGCTATATTTTCATCAGTTAAGTGATGACCTCTTCCAGTTGGTTCATGCTAACTAATCATTTTTGCCATGTATCTGGCATGACGTTCTCTACCGGTGATTCCCTTATATTGTTGACTTTTCAGAATATGCTGCTCCCATCAGTTGAGTTCCTCGTCTCGCTGACACGTGGGCCCCGGCCAGACATGAGAGCGGCGTGTCCTGAAGGTCAACTTACATGACTGCCATGTTTTAGAGAAATCTTCTTTTTCTTCTTCTTCTTCTTCTTCTTCTTTTTATTATTATTATTATTATTATTATTATTATTATTATTATTATCCTACTACTGTTTGGTAAGCTGATTTTCGATAAAGATTTGGTAAGCTGATGAGCACACTATATACATGTTGAACTGGAGTTATGTTGGACTATTGTTAATCAGGGTAACCATATAGCTACGGGAGAATGTTGGACCCCTACCCAAAGGCCATACACGCACGCCACTCACGTGGATTATATCCGCGTGCAGTGCAGACTGTTGATTGCCAAGCCAACCCAAGGACAAAGGTACAGTAGGGAAGAAGATTCAACTCATTATCTTATAAAGAGATCAACCTACAGTATACCCCCCTAAAGAAAAAGAAACTTGCACTTTCCTTTCCTGCCTTCAGACTACACATGGACCTGCCTTCCATGTTCTGCGTGGGCCCTTTGCTACAAAATTCAAAATTCTGGCAAAAATATTACTACCATATATGAACTTTAATTTGTTTCTAACATACATGTGCTGATTTTTCTTTTTTGCAAAACACAGTGCAGACGCAGATGCATGTGCGCATCTGATGATCTATAGGCTGGTTTGGTGCTATTACTATATACTCCCTCTCTGTAAACAAATATAAGACGTTTTAGTTCACTACTCTTATATTTGTTTACAAAGGTAGTACATTTTTGCAATATTTTTCAGGACTAGTAGTTGTTGCTGATGAAAAAAAAATATGTAGCGTGTTCATCACGCGCTCATACACTACGCCATCTTCAATTCATTTCGTTATTGTGTGTACCGTGTATGATGGGGAGTGCATCGACAACCCGATCGTAATCGTGTATACTCCCCTTACTAGGATCCGAACCGAGTTGTTGCTTGGATGGTGATTAGACATGGTTTGCACTCCCTTCTCCCACCAAGAGTCGAACCAAAGATGCTCTACCCGTGTCCTCTCAAGATCAATTATTCTTCCTGTTTGAGACGGCATAACGGGCCACATGGCAAGGAAATGGTATTCGATTCATACTCAGAATTCTCGCAGTGGTAATTAAGCCATCTCAAAGAGAGTAAAATTTCTCAAAAAGGACAATATTGTTTGATAGATGCTGCGTCCAAGGAAGGACAACAGAGACAACGCAACAGCTAGTGCGCGCGTGTCCTTTTCGGGTCTCAGTTGGAACTGTTGCTAGACACAGAACCGGACCCAGATTAGACATTGGTGTCACAAACACATACAGTGGATTGTATACTCGGATCTTGCTATTTGGCACATGCTTGAAAACGACGCCCCGTGTTGTTTATATCGCAAGTTGCCAATGAATATGCGCCCAGCTAGGGCTGGTGTGGTGTGGTGTATATGGGAGAGGATTTGTGACACGCAGGTGCGAGGGCACAGAGTTCCTCGCCCATGCTTTTTCTTTTGTCTTTCGATTTTTAAACTTTCATATCTTTTAAGTAAAAAGTTTAAATTAAGTTTTATTTTCATATTCGTGTTTCTTGTGTCGAGGGCTTTCAAATAAGATCTATTTTGAATATATTTTGATGAATTTTAAAAATAAATGTTAAGTTTCAACTCTTGAAACTTAGTACGAGCGACCAATAAAATCACGATTTTTTTGCCTACGACCGACAAAAAAAATGCTTTGAAATTTTATCTACGAAACTTGGTAAGAGCGAGAGAGAAAATCGCAAGTTTCAGATAAAAAATCATAAGTTTCAACAATTGAAACTTAAAACTTAATGTGCCCTCGTGCGGGATCCAACTACTTTGCGAATCGCGAGGCAATCGAGCGCCGGGCAGGGCTTGGCAGGTGCGTGCCCCCGCACCTGCGTGTGCCTGCGAATTTCCGTGGGGTACATCCGATCTAGCCCTTTTTCTTTATTCCAGTGTTTGGTTTGCACATGGAATTGAGTGTGTGCATGTCATGCAGCTACCTTGAATATCCGTGCATATATGTTCATCAATCAGAGCGCAAAATTCTGTTCCTGACAAAGCATCCTTGACTTTTCTTTTCGTGAAATCATCGTCGATGATCTGAAGAAAAGTGGGCAGCAGTGCACTATGTTGTTTCATCTGGCTGCAAGATTGTAACGTTTATTCTGCCTTATCGAGCTGAGGGTGCTATTTCTTCCACCCTAGTAATTGTTTCTTCCCTCCTTGTGTTGTACTACTTGTATAACTCTCGGAACATTGTTGCCCTAAAATAAGTAAAATAGACATCCCAAAAAATGCTGAACGTGCTGTTTGAAAAACTTGGGGTACGTGGGTCCATCTATCTTGATGTCTATGTAAATGGTACTAGCAGCAATCTGATCTAATCTCGGTTGCCTTCTTCCCTACACAACTCAACGCGAAAACATAGGACGGTTCATGATGTTGACTTAGACAAGGGACTTGGATGTAGCGAGTTGTTTGCGATATTTGAAACGAACTGTAACCTTGTACTACAGCGATATACATTTTCTTTTATTTTTTTTAAGCGGCCATACAAATTTTTAGCTTCACTTTTGCATTATCCGTTTGCAAGATACAAATAGGACAGGAAAAAAAAAGCGTCTGTAGACAGCGTTAAAACTAGCAATGCAATTGTAATACTCTTTGCAATGCACCTGTTGAAATTTTGCACGTTTAGGTTAACTGCAGCAGTGACAGTATGTTAACTATAGTATTATATGAAGCATTGACCTGTAAAAAGAAGAGAACTAGTATCTGAAGTAGGAGTCTCTCGAGTCAAAGCTCCACAGGGAAGCGCTGGCGCCATGGCCACTCTCCTCCATGTCCTCGTCGCCCTGCGGCGGCGGCGTGACCTGCAGGAAGTCGTACGCATTGCTGCCCCAGCCCGCCGTCGGCGAGAAGAGCGGCGGCTGGTGCGCCATGACTGAGCGCCAGTCGATGCTGCCGTCCGGCGCGGCCGCCTCATCGCCAAAAATGTCCATGCCGTTGTGATGCTGCGCCCACGATGGCTGCGTGACGGACCACTGCTCTGTGGACAGCGCGGCCGGCGCCCGCGAGCAGTCGTCCTCCATGAGCGCGGCGGCCGCCTCCCGGGCTGTGACGGTGGCGCGGTTGGCGTGGGAGAGCGCGGCCGCCTGCACCTCCTGCGGGTCGACGCTGTGGCGGCACGGCGGGGGCGGCGAGTCCGGGAAGTTGAGGTCGGCGCCGGCGGCTCCGGGCCCGCGGAGGCAGACGAAGGCGGCGTCGAAGGCGCGCGCGGCCTTCTCAGGCGCGTCGTAGGACCCCAGCCAGATGCGCTCCCGGCTGTTGGGCAGCCGGATCTCCGACACCCACTTGCCCCACTTGCGCCGCCGCACGCCCTTGTACTTTCTGCCCCCGACGCCCTCCGCCTCCGGCGACGCGGCCCCGCTAGCCGGCGACGACGTCGACATGCTGGAAAAGCTGGCTAGTCGATCGAAGCTTGCTCGTGCTGCTGCTGCTGTACGTCGAAGGTTAGCCGCTGGCTGGCTGCGTTGCTGATGGAGCTGAACTGATGGTGTTGGCGCGCGGCCGCTTTATACCGTCGCCCGGGTCGCGCCCGGCGCGTTGACTCGCGGGAAATGGCGCGTCGGACGGGGACGTGCATGGTCCTAGCCACGTGGCGAGTCGTACGGCCAGCTAGCAGGGATCGCTTTGGCTAACGCGTGCAGATCCCGGGGCTAGCTGCTCGGTGGGGCCGCAGTCGGTCGTCGTCTTCCGGCAGGTGATCCTGTCCTAATTGGGGCCTCTTTGGTTTTAGAGACCTGTAGTACTAAAATGTGGTACTACAAGAAAAAAAATGTGACGTATACCAGCTAATTATTGAAGGTTTAGGCAGGATCATTGCTGACGCCGAGAGACAACAGGGCTGACTCTCCGTGGTTCTGCAGAAAAGTCAATCAAAGCTCTACAGTGCTTATACTAGAATAATAAGGCATGAGGAGTCAAACTTCAAATTTGATGACATGTGTGTCTCATAAGGCAGCATATATTTTTAAGTGTGAGTCAGTGGTGGTCCCATCGGTAGCAAGACGCCTATGATGACTTTGTTACTCTTGAAGCTCATTGTATTACGCGGTGTTTTCAAAAAGAAAAACTCAATATCTTTGTACATTATTATCATGTAGTGGTGCCTACTCTTCACTTGATAGAAAACCCACCATGCATGGAAGTTTTTGTGCTGATGCATGTTTAAAGTGCTAGAGTTGTTCTTTCGCATAGAAAATAAAAATGATAGAGTTGTTCCAGAATTACTCTGACTTTAAAAAAAATTATATTACTATAAAAGAATTTAGAAAACATCGGTGATTAACTCACACCAATGCATGTTTTTCTCCTACACATACGGTAGGAAATGTTATTAGAGGTTCCAGAGGCCCTATGGAGGGAGGCGCCATCCCCAACTTCTGGTGAGTTGTGCAATGTAGTTTTGATAATAATGACCGCAGATGTGGTCCCAAGTCGATAGGGTGTTTTTGGTTATATATTTTTTTGAAAAATTCTAACAAGTTTACATTTGGAGATGATGAAGTTTTGCATTCTTGTGGTTTGTAAACGCCAAACAAATTTAGAGCACCTAAAGCTGCCGTTTAGTTCACCATCACCGTCTTATAGCTCACCATTGCCTTTTTCGCGTAGACTTATTTTATGCACATTTTCTAACATTTTTTTAAATTACATAATTCCATCTAATATCCACAAGCTAGATTCTTTAAAAAAAATCTTCGATTCTAACCTACTTTCTGATTTCAAGAGAGTGCGTCACATGGAGTGCAATCAATGCATGCCCAATTTAGATCATATAGAGATAAAATTCACATTACTCTGTCTGAAATTCAAATTACCCCCTCGACTAGAAAACCATAATGTGCCCCACATTACTCTGGTCACCATGTCATCAAAGGCACATACCCCCCCCCCCCCCCCCCCCTTTCAAAATACATGTCAGCACAACCGAATCATTTTCTCTTAAGCTGCTTGTCTGAATGAGATGAAATACAAATTATAGATTCATTGAATTTACACATATTTGTAATGTTTACTAGATAGACTGAATTTTCATAGCATACTTTTGGGTAATAACTTAATAAGTCATCTTATCCTAAACTACCAGTTCAAGTGAGTAGGAGTTTGAAGCGTGGACTCGGTGGATGACATGTGATTTCTGTGAAAATCTTCAAATATTTCTCGGTGATTCAAAGTTTCACACCAAAATTTGAGGCCGCAACTTAGCAATTCATTAGTTCTCTGCAAATCTGCTTGTCCATACGATGATCAGAATTTTCCATAGTATTTCAAAGTGTTTGTAGGAATTAGTTTCAATTTTTACCTCATGGACGTGCTTTGCTACGTTTGTGCTACTAGCTAGCTAGCCGTGTGGCCAATCACGTACCAGTGGTGTCTGACGGCGAAACCAACAAGCGTGCATGCTAGGGCCGAAGTAAAACATCTGCTAGCCTAAGCCTAGTATAGACATACCCCCTCCCTTCCGGTTTATAGGGCTCAATTGAAAAATCTCACCAACCAAGGTAGATGTTGAGTAGTGGAATAATTATTGTAGTTTGCAGAAGTACTCAATTAATGGACTCGTTTTCTCAAGAAATCGTATTTACCAATGTATTAATTGCAATGCATGCATGCGTGACAAATAAATGACCAAAAACTTTTATATGCATTGGTGAGTTTTCTCTTAATTCTTGCATGCAACGGTTTAATGCACCTTGAAATCTGAGCATGTGAACGCGAACAATAAAATTGAGACCTATAAAATAGGAAAATATATTTTTTAATATAAGCCCTATAAGCCGAAAGGGAGGGAGCAGATAGAGATTTATGAGTACGCACAAACAGTTTTTACGGATTCAACGGAGTATTGCTACGTGGCATTTTTTTTTAGTTGGAGATGTTGGGGGGTGGGGGGGCACCCCGTGAATTTTAGGTGAGGGTGGAGGATACAATTAGTGTAGAGGATCCGTAAAACTTCCGTTGGCGTCCATCGTTCTACGATTATTGGAGATTTATCGATCTTCCTTGGAGATTTATCGATCTTCCTTATCACTCTCCCTCAGTATTATTTTTTTCTGACGTGCCCTCGGTATTTCTTTGATGTTTTTACGTACAGTACGCTCTCAAGCATTGATCTCTAATCGATCCCTCGTCGCTCTCAAAAGTCAAAGCCAAAGAAAAGTGCCGGCCGGCCGGTTTGTCTTCGACACGTACCGCATCAGTACATCACGGCAGCGACCTCCCGGTTCACCGCCGACCCGACAAGTCGGACTGCGGACCCAAGATCGCATTCGAACACAGTACAGCAGCGAGATACATGCGGTCGCCGATTTCGCCAGTATACCGCAGACCGATCGATGTAGCTAGCGGCGGCTAGCTCGTGTGCCGCCAGCCGGCCGCGCGGGCAGTCAAACGCACATGAAAAAGTAATTTCTAGCTCGTGCGTGCAGTGCGTGTGAATACAAGTGATCGACCGTCATGAGCCGGTAACTCTCTCCTTTTCCTCTTCTAAACTGAGGAAACGAAGTGAACCTGGTTACTTAATGGCGACTCCCACGCCCGGCGACGCGCGATGGCCAGCGTGGTTCATCCCCGACCTCCTTGCGGCAGGAGTGCTCGAGTACAGGCAGGGCGAGGTGCGCTGCCGTGCGAGCGCGAACCGCGTTGACCTTGCCAACGAGGCAGGGGTGGTGGTCGACTCGCGGGGTTGTCGTGAGGGGGAGATTTTTGTCCCATGTGTCGCGGTTCAGTTCCCCTGCCATGTCGCGTATTTGGGGAAACCATGCGGGTACACGGGACGGACCTCCTCGGGCGCCGCGCATGGTGGTGGATTGCGAGTTGCCGCCATGACTGCCGCGGCTGCGGTTGGTGGGTGCGGTAATTTACTTCCCCGTTCAGAAACCCTCCTCTGTTCAGACGCGCACGACTTCATCCCCTCCACCTCGAGAGAGCAAAGGTGTGGCGGCGATGGTGAAAGTGGCGGAGGAGCGGTTGAGGTGGTTCGCGAGGGGGAACGCTCGCAGACTCACACGGCTTCGCGAGATCTGCTCTTGGTTTGACAGCAGGGCGGAGATGCAGGCGGAGGCCCAAGCAGTCCTCGATTCGTTGATAGAGATGGAGGAGGAGGAGTTATTTGGGGGAGAGGAACGCATGCACATGCTGCAGGTTCTTCTCTGGGCGATGGATCAGGCGGACTCGCTGATCCCGGAGCGCGCGCAAAAGTGGGCGGCGTTCATATCCTTCTCCACCACGCCTCTGGCCCTGGCGATGCGGGCTGGAGAGGGGGTGCTGGCGCTGCCGGCTTCAGGATCGGTGCATGCCCCGATTAAGATATCGGAAGAGGCAATGGCTTCAAGGGTTCCCAGGCTCCCAAGGATGGTGGTGGAGGAGCCGCGCCACTCACCACGCTTCGCACCGGTGCTGACAGCGCGCCGCTCGGTGCGCCTCGCCAATCGTCGCGATTAGGTTTCTCTCCGGCTAACAATCGCTTCTGGTTGTTGGCCGGAGAGGAATCCGAGGTCGATTCCGGCGAGGTGGAGGCCGGAACCCCAGTTCATAGTAAGTGTTCGGATCCCCTTCGATACATTCATTCGGATGCGCACATGAGTGTAGAACTGAATGATGAGAAGAATAGGAAAATACGTCGGATTAGGCGTATTCAGGAACAATCTAGGAGAGATGTTGATGAATATGTTAAGAGTATGTTTCTTCGAGACTCAGATTTTGGGGGAGGAGATGGGGATGAAAACAAAAATTCTGATCGATGTAAACCCTATTTTCCAAATATATATTCCCCCACTTGGGGGAAGTATCATAACTCACAAATTGATCGAGCCTTGACTAAAATAAGGCCGTACATGCCTCATATGGAAGATTTATGTAAAGTTTCGTCCAATTTGACTGGAATTGAGGGTGATGATGAATTTGGAGTTTACCGGAGGGATGGGGAAGGTGTGATGGCAATTGACCAAAATGATAAATGGGGATTTGCTCTATCTTACACAATCCCTGAAAATAAATATTTAAATGATCACTTTCTGTTAGTGAATGGAGAAGAGGATAAGGGTGATTTGGTGGGAGAGATTCAGTTGGGTGTTGTAGATGGGCTGTGTTTAAAAAATTGGGCTAGTGGATTGAATGGGGTTGGTATTGGATTTGGGCCTTTGACAACCCATAACAGCCCATGTGTTACCCTAGCGGGTGGGGACGAAGGAGAGGATATATATACCAGACATATCCCAGATTTGGAGATTTTTGATTTCTCTCCGTCCCCAGTCTTAGGAGCGGCGGCGGAGGAAACTAGGGTTTGTGAGAAGACAGAAAAAGAGAGCGAGGGGAGAGAGGAAGAGCGCATGGCTGGAAGGCAAGGGGGCTGGCAGGGGAAATTCAGCAGGACCTAGCAGGGGAGGCCGTCGGATGGTGGTGGAAGAACTGGTTTCTCTCAAGGAAGGGGGAATTTTAGCAGGCAAGATGGGAGGAGCTTTGACAGGTACGATGGAAAAGAGTCGGAGTCCGGTTTTAGAAGTGGATTTGGTGGGAACAACAATAGTGGTGGTGATGGTGGTAACCTACAAGGGAGGAATGCTGACAGCTCTTCTGCAACTGGACAAGGTGGACATAATTCTGGAGGTAATTTTCCCCAGAACCAGAATCAACAACAGGGGGGGGGGGGGGGGCAGACTGGGGTTCATAGCTTGCAATGTCTTGGTGCTGCTCATTTGGGGGGGGGGACTCAAATACCAATGCAATTCCCCACTATACCAATACAGAACTTCCCTCAAATGATGCCTGTGGGTTTAGGGTTGGGGCAAATGGGTTTTGTACCCACTGATCAAATGCAACAGCAATATCAATACCTACTGTCCAATGTCCCAAAAGATACTACTCTGCCAATGCCTGTGATTGAGAGAGAGGGAGGTGGCAGAGAACAGAAAAATAACAGCAAGGATATGAGATTCAAAGAACAGGTGTGTGGGAAGTGCAAAGGGACTGGGCCTGGAAATAAGGACTGCAAGGTGTATGTGTTTTGTGTGGTTTGATCGAGGACTTCACATAGAACTGAGGATTGTATAGTTATGAAACAGCCAAAACCTGTTGCCAAATATGTAGGATATGGGGCAAAAGGCTTGGGATGCTTGCTGGTGCAAAATACAAAGGAAATTATTGCTATGGAACATGCTAATCCAATGGCATTGATTACTGTCCACTATGGGACCTTGAATGAAACCCAGTTGGCACAAGGCTTTCATAATATGTTTGAATGGAATTGGGAGTGGAGAGCTAAATTTCAAAGCAATAGCACATTCCTTATATGATTTCCCAATAAGAGCAAACTTTTTGAACCTAAAATTTCAAAAAGTTCACACTTCTGGGCACACGGGCTGAAATAGAGATAGATTTCTGGAACCATGATGACAAAGCCAAAGGCAAATTAAACTCAGTTTGGATGAACATGACTAGGGTTCCTGATACTCTGAGACACTAACTTGGTGCTTGTGAAATCGGGTCAGCTTTAGGCCCTGTAGTGGAGGTAGATGTAGAAAAACTACACAGCAAAGAGAAAACCAGGACAAAAGTGGGGATAAGAGATCTAACCAAAGTACCCATTGGAACTGAGATCGCCACTAAGGAACTTCTGCTGTATGACATTGGTTTTAGTGTGGAATCAGTGGCTGAACAGGGGTGGTACAAGGATGATGGTAATAAGAGGAAAGAATTTGATTACATTAATTTGGAGGGCATGAGGGGCATGAAGGAGCCTAAGTCACTGGGAAAAAAGAGTAGAACTTCTGAACATTCTAGAACTAATGTGACCCTGGGGAGCTTGTTTCTAAAACAATTTGAAAGTGTGTTGAAAGATGATGTTCAGCAAAAGAAAAGCTATGGGGATTGTAGTAGTAGAAGAGAGGGTGAAAATTCTCATGGTAAAGAAGGTGAGGCGACACTGATCATGAAGTTGCAGTTGGCTGAAGAAAATGGTGCTAAACAAGCAGCTCTATTGGTTTTGGAAGAGAAGAAAAGAAAGGAGATGGAGATAATGAAAATAAGTTTGGAAAAAGGAAGTCAAGAGACAACATCAGTTACTGCAGCAAAACTTGAGGCTGATGTCTGCTATGGAAAAGACTGATCTGATGGCATCACAAACTGATAATAGATTGATAGATGAAGACATAGATGAAGACTTAGGTGAGGAAAAGACCCTGAGGATGGAGATGTAGATAAGAAATCTGTGGAGGAGGAGATAAATCAACTAGAGCAGGAGGGGCTGGACCTGGTTGATTACACAGTTAGTCAGGAATCTTTTGAAACCAAAATCAAAAAGGCTAAGAGAGGAGAGCTTGAGGAAGGCAAGGACCCTAATCTGCTTAGGAGATGTGGTAGACTGAAAGAAAAAGAGGATCAGAACATTGAAGACCAAGCTAAGGAAAGAGCTGCTAACAAAGATGAGTATGGTGAGGCTGCTATTCCTACTGTTCTTAATACTTCTAATGATAAACTCTTTTCTGTGACTAGTGGTGTGGGTGTTGATCTTGGAGGACAAATTGATATGGTTGATTATAATATCAACCTTATAAAAACAGTAGAGCAGGTTAGAGTGGATTTGTGGTTAACTAATAATTCAAAAAAAAACCTCAATTCCAATAGAAAAAAAGAGACCTGTCATTGAAACAGGGGAGCATGATATTAATGAATTGCTAGGAGATGAAGATGATAGTGATGCAAATTTTGAGGGAGATGAGATCTGGGAACAGGCAAAGCATCTGTTCTCTAATAAGAAGGGTAAAAATAAAGGCAGGACCTCTCAGAATTCTGGAGGAAAACCTGTTGTAGTTGTTAACAAATTAAATAGATTTGGTAAAAAAAAAGGAAAAAGTAGATTTTCTGTGTTGACCTTCCTTGAGACTTTCTTTTAAAACTTATAAGATGAGGGGTGTGTTCTGGAATATGAGATGGTTTGGAGGTGATATTAAAAGAAGATTTCTTAGAGAGATGGTAATGGATATGAAAGTTGATTTCCTTGGCTTACAGGAAACTATAAGACAAAAAATTTCTAGAAATGATCTACAAGCAGTATGTGCTGGTAGGGATTTTCATTGGCACTTTGTGCCTGCTAGAGGGAAAACAGGAGGATTGCTGTTGGGGGTGAATTATACTACTTTGTATATTATATCTGAAGAGGATGGGGATTATTATATCAAAATGACTTTATAGGATATAAAAACTAGGTTCATTTGGGACTTGGTGTTGATATATGGTGATGCACAGCCTGAGAGAAAGCTAAATTTCTAGCTGAATTATCTAGAGTTCTACATGATTGTGTTAATCCTATCCTTATTGGGGGAGGGGGATTTTAGCATTATTAGAAAAACCTCTGGAAAAAAAGCCCTGGCACTCCTGGACACTGGAGTTTTTTATTCAATGCTATTTTGGAGCAGGCAGGTTTGAGAGAACTTGAGTTACATGGCAGAATATTTACTTGGGGAAATAATCTGCCTAACCCCATTTTTGAAAAACTTGATAGAATTTTATTTTGTGTTGACTGGGAGGAAAATTACCCCCTGACTTAAGTAGCTGCTTTAGTGAGGAAAAAATCTGATCATACTCCCCTTTTCCTTGACAATGGGGATATGCCCAAAACTGACCCTATATTCAGATTTGAGAATTCTTGGTTTTTAAGAGAGGGACTTGGTAAAATTGTCGTAGATACTTGAAATGATCCCAATATTACAGGAACTAGTATTGAGAGATGGCAGCATTTTTTTTAGAAATCTTAGACCCAAACTAAAAGGGTGGAACAGGAATATGAATGTCTGGTATAGGGAGCTTAAAAATAATAAATTAGGTAAGTTAGATGCAATTGATAAACACTATGAAATTCATGGCCTGACTGCTGCTGACAGACAGGAGGAAATGGAGCTGAGAGCTCAGCTTGATAGGTTGTTGAAACAGGAAGAGGCTAAATGGAAACAAAGAGCAAAAATTGATGAGCTCTTGGAGGAAGGCAGTAATACAAAATTCTTCCATGCTAAAGCAAATGGGAGAAGGAGAAAAAATAAAATTACTTCTCTAGAACAGGAAGAGGGGAAAATAGAAGGAGACAAAAATATTATAGAATATGTTACTAATTATTATAAAAGTCTCTTTGGTCATCCAGAGAGATCTACTATTTCTTTAAACATTGAAAACCCTAAGACTATACCTAGGAAATCTGTTGATAGTTTGACTGCTGAATTTACCATGAAAGAAATTAAAACTGCAGTTTTTGGTATGGCACATAACAAATCTCCAGGTCCAGATGGTTTCACTGCTAAATTCTATCAACATTATTGGGACCTGGTGAAAAATGATATTAAAGATCTTTTTGATGACTTCCATAGTGGCAAATTAGATATCTCTAGGCTGAACTATGGTATTGTTACTTTAGTTCTTAAAACTAAAGAAGCCAACCAAATTCAGAAGTTCAGGCCGATTTGCCTTTTGAATGTTATTTTCAAGATTTTTACAAAAGTTTTAATGAACAGATTAAATGGTGTTGCTGGTGAAGTTATTTCACCAATTCAAACTGCATTTGTAAAAGGCAGGTACATTATGGAAGGGGTTTTCACTGAACAGCATTCATAATAAAAAACAAAATGCCATGCTGTTTAAAGTGGATTTTGAAAAAGCCTATGACAAGGTTAAATGGCCTTTTGTTTTGCAAATGTTAAAGCTGAAAGTCTTTCCAGATAAATGGGTTGATTAGATCATGCACACTATTAGGGGAGGGAAATTTTGTATTAAAGTCAATGATAATCTAGGGACATATTTTCCTGCACATAAAGGGCTGAGACAGGGGGATTCCCTCTTTCCCCTTATATTTGACTTGGCTACTGATGCATTGGCCATGCTGATGGACAAGGCCAAAGCAAGTGGTTTGGTTAGGGGATTCTGGAGGATACTATTGATAAAGGAGTTAATATGCTATAATATGCAGATGACACAATTTTTTTATTGCAAGATGATTATGATAGTGCCCACAATTTGAAATTCATACTCTGCCTATTTGAACAGATGTCTGGCTTGAAAATTAATTCTCACAAGAGTGAATTATTTTTGTTTGGGGAAGCTGCTAATAAAGCAGAAGAGTTTTCTCAGATTTTTACCTGTCCCGTGGGGCATCTACCTATGAAATACTTACGATTGCCCCTTGATAAAAAAAGAATTAAAAATAAGAGTTGGAGACCACCTGAAGACAGAATGGAAAAAAAGTGTGGTAACTGGCAGGGGAGGCTGCTTGCCAGTGCTGGGAGGGTTACCCTTATACAGTCTTCATTAATTGGTATACCTTACTTTATGATGTCCTTTTATGGGCTGCTTGTGGGGGTTAATAAGAGGATGGATTATTTTAGAGCCAGACTTCTCTGGCAAGAGGAAGAAGATAAAAAAAATACCACTTGGTGAAATGGTCTGAGGTTTGCAGACCCAAAGATATGGGGGGATTGGGAATACAAAATTTGGCTTTAATGAATAAAGCATTGCTTGTGAAATGGTGGTGGAAAATATTTAGCACCAAAGGACTGTGGTAGGAGATTCTGATTAATAAATATCAGAAAAAGGATAGTTTGGCTAGTATAAAACATAAACCAGGAGACTCACAGTTCTGGTCTGAGCTCCTTAAGCACAAAGATCATTTCCTCTCTTTGTGTAGATTTGAGGTAGGGAATGGGGAGAATGTGAGGTTCTAGGAAGACAGATGGATTGGTGACAGAGCCTTAAAGGATGATTTCCCTAGGTTATATAACATGTGTTTTGAGAAAAACAAATCAGTAAAACAAATTCTTGATAAAGGGATTGACTCAGTTAGTTTTAGAAAAACTTTATATGGAGAATCCCTAGAACCGTGGGAGCATATAAAAGAAAGTTGCTCTGGTGTGGTTTTGAATGAGGAGAGAGATAGAATTTTTTGGACATTATGTAAAAATGGTGTGTACACTGTTAAGTCTTACTATAGATACCTAATTGAAAATGGGGTGAAATACCCTCATAAATTTCTTTGGAAGACAAAGATGCTAGCTAGAGTTAAAGTTTTTTTATGGTTAGTGCTACGCAATAGCATTCTGACCAGAGATAACTTGCCGAGAAGAGGTTGGAAAGGGGACAAAATTTGTCCTTTTTGTATGCAGGATGAGAGTGCTGACCACTTATTCCTGAAGTGTTCTATGGCAAGAATGTTATGGAACATTATACAATGTGCCTTTGATCTACAACAGGTGCCTGATACAATACAGGCCCTGTTTGATGGGTGGTTGAGATAATTCAACAAAGATGAAAAATCCCTAGTTACTGTTGGGATTGCGGCCATTTTCTGGACTATCTGGAAACTTAGAAATGGAGTGGTTTTTGATAATAACAAGGTCTCTGATCCTTGTATACCTGTTAATCTGATCATTAAAATGTTGCATGATTGGCTCGTTTTGCACATAAACCCAAAAAGGCGAGGAACAATGATGGAGGGCGTAAAAAATGTTGAGATGATAGCAGGGGATATATTCAGAGCGACTTTGGGGTGGAAGATGACTCGCAGGTTCACTGCTGGGTGAAGACCTGCCTCACTGAAGATCTTGCTCTACTTGCACCTCACCTGCTGTCTAGTTGCTCAGCTTTGTTTTTATGCTTTCCCTAGATGCATTTGCACTTGGTTTGAATTTGGCTACATTTTGTGTGATGTTAAATAACATCCTCTTGCCTGGAGAGCCCGACGTGTGGGACTTCTCAGGAGAGGGGAGTGGTCAAACTATGTGTTAGATCTCTCGTTGCTAGGGCGTCGGCTGCTTGTTGCTCCCCCTGGTGTGCGATCCTAATGGGGGTGGAGATGCCCAGTTCTACATCATCAGGGGAGCGCATCATGCATTCTGTCGCTGCTATGTATGGTGGCAGTGTGTGACGCCCCCGAAATTAATCGTGCACTAATCATACACGCAGTATGCACGATCAAGATCAGTGACTCACGGTATAATATCATAGCACAACTCTAAGACACAAATTAAACATAAATCTTTAAATTACAACCAGGGTCACGTGGACCCGATAAATACATCAGTCATACAACATATATGCCTAGGTACAGACGAGTTAAACAAGTTTGCCTTAAGAAGGATGAGCAAAACAACGACTCTAATCGAAAGAGGCAAGGCCTCCTGCCTGGGACCTCCGAAACTACTCGTCGGTGTCGAGCTCTACGTAGTATCCGGCATCGGGTATCCTGTCTCCATGGCACTTTCATCTGAACGCAGCATCCGGGTTGTAGAAAAGAGTAGCAAAGCAACTATGACTACTCATCCAAAGTACTTGCAAGACTTACATCAGATCTATACTAAGTATGCATTAGTATCAAATGAAAGGTGATATCTCATTGGACTATACTACAGAAATGCCAGAGTAAAGGGGAGAAGCTCAATTTAACGAAGACTATCCGCTTCTTGCAGCATCAGAAGAGAGGAGCGTGTATAGTAACAACTGGTGTATATATAAAGTAACAACATCATACCCTAGGATCCTCCCTCGACTCCCAGCGAGAAAACAATCCGCGGGTATCCCTATCCATTAACTGGGTGTATTTTCTTAAGTATCTGGTTTAAGTTGTAAGAGGTCAAGATACAAGTCCAAGCGTCCTGTTACCGTGGACATGGCTATTCGAATAGATTAACTTCCCTGCAGGGGTGCACCACATTGCTCGACACGCTCGATTACCTCTGGCCGGACACACCTTTTCGCGGGTCATGCCCGGCCTCGGATGATCGACACGCCGAAGTCCTTCCTAGGCTCAACAGAGAGGTCACACACTAGTCTAATCCTAAGCGCGAAGGGCCGTTCGGCCGCTCACCCTAAGCGCTCCTGCACGTTGCGAGGCTGGCCGGGGTCTAAGCTCACCATCTTCTCCCTCGGACTCAGGCAGTATCCGCTCACCCCAACAATCAACCCACATCTCTGAACTGGACATCTGACAGAGCTTTCGGTGAGGAACTGACGACACCGAGGGCCCCATAACCATTATCCCGCGTGGCGGTTAGTGTGTATGTGCCAGTGGCAAACTCGGATCAAATACACAGAACTCGTTAAGTGTATTATTATTAAGTAACCGCGTCAACGTCCAGGGCCAGGCCCATCCCAGATGGTATCCGCCTACACTGTCGCTCCGCCAACAATGAAACACTCGGGGGCCATCGGGAAACTAGTCCTTTCAGCCCCCAGCTGATATCGATCATATGTAGTGTAGCAATAAATTACATATCCGTGATCATCGCCCTAAGGGGGTCACGGCCCAATAATCTAGCATAGCAACACGGACAAGATGTAGGGCCATCCGATAAAAATTAAACATAACTATACTAGGCACGCTAGGATAACAGATAAGGTAATTACAACAGGCGACAAAATCAGACTATGCATTAGAATAGGATCTACCGACAACATCAACTGCATCAACATCTAATGCAGGAAGATAGAGAGAAGGAATGGGAGATATCGGAATGATCAAGGGGGTTTGCTTGCCTGGTTGCTCTGCTGAAGGAGTCTAAACATCTGAGGTGTAGTCGTATTGGGTGTCTACCGCAGACTCAGGATCTACCGAAAAGAAACAACGGAGGGGGAAACAAATAAATAACACGGCAATCAGATACAACACAATGCATGGCATGCCAAGATGTGGGGTGGTGATGTGACCTAATGCATTACTAAGTATTTTAATTGAAGAGGAAAAATATTCGGGAATATTTTCTCAGCTCCAAACACTATTCATACTACTGATCTGACAGCAAAAGTTCAATGTTTGGTATGATGAAGGGGTTGGTCATGTATGCAGATGACATATTCGGATTCATTATATTTTCCTGATCATTTTTCATATATAAATTACTTTCATCCGAGTTACGGATTATCTTATATGATTTTTTGAAGTTTTATTGATTTTTTAAAATTCTGAAATTAAATTAATTCGAAATTCTTTTAAATAGAAAATACTACTGGTATCTGAAGGTGTACCCAGCACTTTGCACATGTGGCTGACAGTGGGACCCAATCAACTACCCAGTCAGCAGTTGACTGGTCAACTGACCGATGGGTCCCAGCTATCAGTGTCTTAAATTTTTATCAGCGATTTAATTAGACTTAATTAAACAGCAGGGCCCATATGTCATAGACTATTAGTTAACAGAGTATTAAATTAATCTATTTAGTTAACTTAACGTGGTGGGGCCCGGTTACCAGTGTCACACTAATTAACAGAGTTGGTGAAATTAGTTTAATCGCTACAGTGACCCAGGCCCGCCTATCAGTGCCAGTTAGCCATCAGGTTAGTTGCTAATCTGGTGGCTAATGACCTGGGCCCACACGTCAGTGTCCCATGCCGGCGTTTAAACGCGCGCGCCGGTGGCAAGACGCCGGCGACCACCAGAGGTGGCGGTGTCATGCAAAAATGGTGTACAGGCGCCCATTTGGATGGTCGCGACCACCTACGAGATGCGGGGGCTCGCGCATGTCGATTTGCACCGACGACAGCCACAGGGGTGGTCGAAAACGGCCACGGCAACGACGGTAGACGGCGGCCGGATTTGGGCATGCACAGGATCGAGCACAGAGGCTCGTTCTTGATGAACTAAAGAGAGCACGCGCTTCCCTGGGATCCCAGGAGCACGGTGACATCACCGGTTCATCCAGGGAACAACTACGAGGACTGCATTAAACACGGCGGCGGAACAGAGATTCGGCCAGAGCAAAAATGATGGCAGCAACGAGCTACAGCTATGGATTGGAAGCGACTATAGAGGGGAAACGTCGAGGTGCTCACCGCGGAGCGCACTAGGCTCGATGAGTAGCTTAGGAGCAGCAGGCACGAAGAATCCGTCAGAGCAGCGCCGGTGACCGAAGAGGAAGAAGAGCTCGATCCCGAGGCTTGATGGCGCCCCGACTCGATCTGATGGATGCAGATGAAGTAGAGGAGGCAGGCAAAGCTCCTGGCAAAGTTTGAGCCGGCGGGATGGAGATCAAGAGGGAGAGCGAGGATGGAGATGAATGGGGGCTAGGGTTGGACCAGGGGTCCGTGGCGACCCTCTTATCCACCCCGGCGCCCTGTAGCGTGGCGGTGTCGATGATCCGGCGGTGGATCAGCCGCGGACGCGTGCGGCATCGACATGGAGGCGAGGAGGTAGACGACTGCGAAGGTGGGCTGGGCACTGTAGCCCATAGAGCCCAGTGGCACAGTAGTTAGTTTCCTCTTTTCTTTTCTTTTTCTCTTTTTCATTTCCTTCTCTGTTTTGTATTTTATTTTTGATCCAAATGAATTTAGTTACACTTGAGACTTGGCGCATAAATACTAGACATTATTTTGAATATGCCCACCAAGTTTCATGTCATTTTGAAAAGTTTATAATTGGCTTTGAATTTATTTGGGGCTCTTAAGTGTTGTTGGTTCTCTGATAATAATGCTAGGAGCATTTTGGAAATTTTACCATGTTGGGTTTCTTCATGACAATTACTTGTGGATTATTTAGAATATCACCAAAAAATTTGTTTGGCTGCTTGCAGAATTAATTTTTGAACTTTCATTTTGAATTTGAATTTGAAGTTGAATTAGTTCAAAGTGGCAATTAGCATAGTAATCATGATGACTTGGCAACTTTATTAGGGAAGCTACAGTGCCATAATTATAGGGGTGTTACAACTCTCCTCCTCAAAGAAAATCTCATCTCGAGATTTAAGAGGTAGAAGGAAAAAGTAAGGGGTATTCATCACGAAGATGATCTTCATGTTTCCTAGTGGCTTCATCTTCAGAATGATTCGACCAATGAACTTTAAGGAACTTGATTGCCTTCTGACGGGTGCAACGTTCAGCTTGCTCAAGAATGCGGACCGGATGTTCTCGATATGAGAGGTCTTCTTGCAAATCAAGCACTTCATGATCCACTGCTCGGATTGGATCCTTGAAGTAGCGGCGGAGTTGTGACACATGGAAGACATCGTGAACCTAAGAAAGGTTCGACGGCAGTTCCAACTGATATGCCACTTGTCCATGTCTTGCGAGTATGCGGAAAGGACCAATGTAGCCTAGAGCTAGCTTGCCCTTGATTTCAAAATGGTGAGTATCCTTCATCGGGGTGACACGAAGGTAAGCTTGTTCGCCGAGTTGATAGACCATCTCTTGACTCTTCTGGTGAGACTGAGCAGTCTTCAGGTGTTCACGAACTATGCGAACTTGCTCTTCAGCGTGTTGGATAATATCTGGACCAAAGAGTGGACGTTCCCCAGTTTCTGACCAATTCAGAGGAGTTCGACACTTACATCCCTACAACTCTTCGAATGGTGCCATCTTCAGACTAGCTTGGTAGCTATTGTTGTATGAGAATTTAGCATACGGGAGAGATTTCTCCCATTTCTTGCCAAATGAGATGACACAAGCTCGGAGCATGTCTTTGAGAATTTGGTTGACTCATTCTACTTGACCACTGGACTGGAGGTGATAAGCTATGCTAAAGGACAGATGAATTCCCGTAGCTTCTTCAAAACTTTCCTAGAACCTTGAGGTTAAGAGGCTGCCACGGTCTGAGTTGATCTCCAGCGGAATACCATGGAGTGTCACAATTCTGGAAACATACAAGTCTGCCAACTGACTAGCTGTGATAGTCTCCTTGACGGTCAGAAAATGAGCAACCTTGGAGAATCGGTCAATGACAACAAAAATAGCATCATGACCCTTTTGCGATCTGGGAAATCCAGTGATGAAGTCCATTTTGACCTTGTCCCACTTCCATTCGGGAATAGAAAGTGGTTGCAGAGTTTCAGCAGGTCACTGATATTCTGCTTTGAAGCGACGGCAAACGTCACACTCAGCAACATATCGAGCAATGTCTTGCTTCATGTTAGACCACCAGAATCTCTGACGAATGTCTTGATACATCTTTGTACTACCGGGATGAATCGACAGAGGTGTATCATGTGATTCTTTCATAACGTCCTCTTGCATACCTTTGAACTTGGGTACTACAAGGCGATCCTTGAAGAACAAGGTTCCTTCATTATCAAGAGTGAAGTCTGAGGGCTTTCCGGTTGCAAGATAGCGCTTAATCCTGTCGACTTCAGAGTCATACTTCTGCATCATCTTGATGGATTGCTCGAGAGTTGGTTCAATAACCAGGGTATTCAGAAAACCCTGAGAAACTATCTCGAGGTTCAGCTTTCGGAGCTCTTCATATAGAAGTGGTTGCTGTAGCTGCACCATAAGTTCGCTGCAGTAGGATTTGCGGCTCAAGGCATCAGCCATTACATTAGCTTTGCCAGGGGTATATGAAATGTTCAAATCATAGTCTGATATTGCTTCCATCCATCGTTGCTGACGGAGGTTCAAGTCTGGCTGAGTGAACAAGTATTTCAGACTTTGATGGTCAGTGTAGATCTCGCAACGATTACCAAGGAGGTAATGTCGCCATAACTTCAGAGCATAGATCACTTCTGCTAGTTCGAGATCATGCATTGGATAGTTCTCTTCATGCGGATGCAACTGGTGAGAGCCATAAGCAATCACTTTACGCTCTTGCATTAGGACACAGCCTAATCCTTGACGGGATGCGTCGCAATAGATCACAAAGTTCTTATGAGTATCTGGGGGAGTAAGCACTGGGGCAGAAGTCAATTTGTCCTTCAGAGTTTGGAAGCTTTCCTGACATTTAGGTGTCCACTCAAACTTCTTGTCTTTGTGGAGCAGGTCTATCAATGGCTTTGCAATCTTGAAGAAGTACTCGACGAAATGACGACAATAGCTGGCGAGTCCGAGAAAACTTCTTACTTGCTTGACAGTCTACGGAGGAGTCCATTTAAGAATAGCCTGAACACGTTCTGGGTTAACAGCAATGCCTTCAGCAGATATCACGTGACCAAGATAGGTCACCTCAGATAACCAGAATTCACACTTGGAGTACTTGGCATACAGCTGATGTTCACGAAGTTTCTCTAACACAAGCCGAAGATGTTCGGCACGTTCTTCTTCATTCTTGGAATAAACCAGAATATCGTTGAGATAAACCACGATGAATTTGTTGAGGTATTCCATGAAGATATAATTCATCAATCGGGAGAAGGTGGTTGGAGCACTGGTTAGGCCAAAGGACATGACGATATACTCGTATGAACCATAACGAGTAACAAAGGCAATTTTCGGAATGTCCTCTTCGCGAACTCTGGTCTGATGGTATCCTAACCTCAAATCGAGTGTAGAGAACACAGATGACCCAGCGAGCTGGTCGTATAGGTCGTTGATTCTTGGAAGTGGATGCTTGTTTTGGATCGTCGCCTGATTAACACGACGATAGTCAACAACCAAACGGTTCGTTCCATCCTTCTTCTTAACAAAGAGAGAAGGGGAACCCCATGCAGAAGAGTTTGGACGAATGAAGCCCTTGCGAAGTGATTTATTGATTTCCTCCTTAAGCTCAAGGAGCTCACGGGGCGGCATTTTATATGGGCGCTTGGCTATAGGAGTGGTGCTTGGTTTCAAATCGATGACAAATTCGACTACTCTAACAGGGGGTATGCCTGAAAGTTCTTCTGGAAAGATATCCTGGAAGTCACAGACTACTGAAATGTTCTCAATGTTATCCAACGGAGATGCATTAAGAGCGTTCAATGCATATATCTGGGCTTCGGTGTTTTGGATTGTTCGGGCGGAGTATTTGATGTTCTGGCTGAAAGGATGTGTGAGCTGTACTATTTTAGCGGCACAGTCGATCAAAGCTTCATGGTCTTTCGACCAATCCATACCAAGGATGATATCTATATTGGAAGGCCCTAGGGCAATGAGGGAAGCAGAGAATGTCAACCCTCTAATTTTGATCTGGTTGTTGTGACTTATCATCTGGGTTTGCCAATTGGAACATGGGGTATGTATTACTAATGGAATGGTTAATGATTCCATAGCTAAACCATGCAACTTTGCAAACTATTGAGACACAAATGAATGCGATCCTCCTAAATCAAATAAAACATAAGCTGGTACTGAATTAACAGGACCCATCACAATGTTTGGTTCCTACTGAGCTTCTTCAACATCAACATGGTTGACACGGCCATGACCGGTTGCAGGCAGTCTAGCATCATTGTTTCTGGGCTGAGGGTTACCTCGGCCATTTCCTCGGCCAACGGGAGGAAGTGCAAGCTGGTTTTGGCGGCATTCTCTGGCATAATGTCCTGGCTTTCCGCACTTGTAGCATTCTCCTTGAACTTGACATGGAGTGACAGTGTTGGGCTGCCTCGGTGGTGGTGGAGGCAGACGAGGCGCAACATAGGAGGGCCTCGGAGCTGGAGTAGCTTGACAGTACATGTTGTGGGGGATACAGACTGCGCTTATGAGCAGACGGGCCCGATGATTAGCCAACATCGCGATTGCGTTTATGAGAGTCCTGGAGCTCAGCTTGACTTGTCTCAGCTTGAATAGCCTTGTTGACGAGCGTTGCAAAGTCTGCGAAGTCATGAAGGCTGAGTGCATTCTTCAGTTCTGGACTCAGACCATCACGAAACTTCTCCTGCTTGCGGGCGTCTGTGGAGACGTCATCTTCTGCATAGCGGGATAAGTTAAGGAATTCCCTCTGATAGGCTTCTACTGTCATCTTGTTCTGGACGAGGTTGTGGAACTCCCTCTTCTTCTCTATCAGAGCTCAGGGAATGTAGCGTGCACGAAAAGTAGTCTTGAATTCATCCCAGGTGGTGGCGGTTCCAGCAGGCAGCATGCGCCTGTGGCTGTCCCACCATTGAGCAGCTGGTCCTCTCAGATGATATACCGCAAAGGTGACAAAGCTGTCAGGGGCAACTTGAGATGACTCCATCTCAAAGAGATGTCGCAGAGCCAGTCATCAGCATCCAGTGGCTCAGCTGAGTTGTGGTAAGTCACTGGGTTGATGCGCACAAAATCTCGCAGTGAGATCGGGCCAGGCTGGTATTGGTGGTTGTTATTGTTGTGGTTATTGTTGAGGTTTTCCATACGGTCCATCATCCCTCCAATGAACTGTCGGTTCAATTCAAACTGCTGCATCATTGCGGTGACATAGGGTGGAGGTGGTGGGTTGTCTGCATTGGCACCACGGCCACGACCACTAGCACCACCTCTGTCCATCCTGAATAATACAACAGGGGCAGGTTAACAAATGCAACGGCACGCAAATATGGGCGGCAGGTGCATGGGATCATTCACAAGTGCATACACCAATAAGGGATTGAAGTGCGGTAAAACATAGTGGCGACCAAGTCTTGCGTACGATTTCATACATAGAGTTCAGTACAAGTTCAAGTAGGAGTACAGAATATGATAGCTAGGGGGTGGTAGGTGGCACGTAGGCACGCGATAGATACAACTACTACATATAGCAAGGCTACAGCAGTCTCAGTAGAATCCACGGAATCCTGACAACTGCAGGTAATGGCCCGGATAAATCTCGACAAAACGATCATGTGGTCCATGAACACTCTGATGTGGAACCTGGAGCTCATCTGGCAGACGAGGTCCGCGTGCAGGGGTGTATCCTCCAACTGCAGGCAAATCGACACCAGGTGGCATCACTGTCCTGCGGGGGTAGAGTATGTATCATGGAAGCTTCCCAGATAGGGTGAAAGGATGTAGCTGCGTCAAAGCGTCATAAAGACGTACACGAGTAGCAAACAAGTCACTGCGAAGAGCTCGTGCAGTACAATCCAGAGCGTCAGCATGCTGGATCAGAATCTGAGGGTCAAACGGCTGCTGTGAGTAAGGGGTATAAACAGAAGTGTAATATCCCTCCTCACCCTCACTGGAGGCAATCGGAATGTGTCTGAAGGGGGAATCATTCAAGTCACGGTACTCTCCTCGAAGGCGTGTCAGAACAGTATAGGCAGCATCATGGACTGCCATATCAACAGTCACTTCGACACCATGAGCGGTGTGCAACACGGTGGTGGAGTTCACCTCAGAAGAATAGATGCGAACACGTGCATGATACTGCTCCTGGTTAAAGTCATGGAATTGCTCATAGACGGTGTACTCAGGGTGCCAGCGATAAACCAAGTAGGTCAAAAGCTCAACCAACACCGCAGGAGCTCCCGTCACACTAGCGGACATAGTCTGACGCACGACCTGTCTCATAGGACACATCTGAAAGAAAAAGGAGGTTTCAAAGGAATCAAACTCTAGAAAATGAATATATTACGAAAACAAAGGAAATAGCTGGAAATGATCGTATCTCCGGAATGAAATCATTGCGAGAACTTAGAATTAGAGTTAGCAAAATCTATAACCCGAAAAGATGAGAAGTTCAGAACCCAGAGTAAGGATGAGGAATAAAAGGTCCTAATCACATCCATATGCGATGTGGGTCCGTAAGCCACACAACACACCTAGTAGTTCAAAAATAGTTTTCAAGACTAGACTCAACATCGACCAAAAGGATTGGGGGTTTCTACAGGCAGTCGGCTCTGATACCAACTTGTGACGCCCCCGAAATTAATCGTGCACTAATCATACACGCAACATGCACGATCAAGATCAGTGACTCATGGTATAATATCACAGTACAACTCTAAGACACAAATTAAACATAAATCTTTATATTACAACCAGGGTCACGTGGACCCGATAAATACATCAGTCATACAACATATATGTCTGGGTACAGACGAGTTAAACAAGTTTGCCTTAAGAAGGCTGAGCAAAACAGTGACTCTAATCGAAAGTGGCAAGGCCTCTTGCCTGGGACCTCCAAAACTACTCATCGGCGTCGAGCTCCATGTAGTATCCGGCGTCGGGGTATCCTGTCTCCACGACACTTTCATCTGAACGCAGCATCCGGGTTATAGAAAAGAGTAGCAAAGCAACTGTGACTACTCATCCAAAGTAGTCGCAAGACTTACATCAGATCTATACTAAGTATGCATTAGTATCAAATGAAAGGGGATATCTCATTGGACCATACTACTGAAATGCCAGAGTAAAGGGGAGAAACTCAACTTAATGAAAACTATCCGCTTCTTGCAGCATCAGAAGCGAGGAGCGTGTATAGTAACAACTGGTGTATATATAAAGTAACAACATCATAACCTAGGATCCTCCGTCGACTCCCAGCGAGAAAGCAATCCACGGGTATCCTTATCCATTAACTGGGTGTATTTTATTAAGTATCTGGTTTAAGTTGTAAGAGATCAGGATACAACTTCAAGCGCCCTGATACCGTGGACACGGCTATTTGAATAGATTAACTTCCTTGCAGGGGTGCACCATATTGCCCGACACGCTCGATTACCTCTTGTCGGACACACCTTTTTGCGGGTCATGCCCGGCCTCGGATGATCGACACGCTGAAGTCCTTCCTAGGCTCAACAGAGAGGTCACACACCGGTCTAATCCTAAGCGCGAAGGGCCGTTCGGCTGCTCACCCTAAGCGCTCCTGCACGTTTCGAGGCTGGCCGGGGTCTAAGCTCACCATCTTGTCCCTCGGACTCAGGCAGTATCCGCTCACCCCAACAATCAACCCACATCTCTGAACTGGACATCTGACAGAGCTTTCGGTAAGGAACTGACGCTGCTGAGGGCCCCATAACCATTATTCCGCATGGCGATTAGTGCGTATATGCTAGTGGCAAACTCGGATCAAATACCCAAAGCTCGTTAAGCGTATTATTATTAAGTAACCACGGCAATGCCCAGGACCAGGCTCATCCCGTATGGTATCCGCCTGCACTGTCGCTCCGTCAACAGTGAAACACTCGGGGGCCATCAGGAAACTAGTCCTTTCAGCCCCCAGATGATACCGATCATATGTAGTGTAGCAATAAATTACATATCTGTGATCATCGTCCTAAGGGGATCACGGCCCAATAGTCTAGTATAGCAACACGGACAAGATGTAGGGCCATCCGATGAAACTTAAACATAGCTATACTAGGCATGCTAGGATAACAGGTAAGGTAATTACAATAGGCGACAAAATCTAGTTATGCATTAGAATAGGATCTACCGACAACATCAACTACATCAACATCTAATGCAAGAATATAGAGAGAAGGAATGGATCATATCGGAATGATCAAGGGGGTTTGCTTGCCTGGTTACTCTGCTGAAGGAGTCTGAATATCTGCGGCGTAGTCGTACTGGGTGTCTACGGCAGACTCAGGATCTACCGGAAAGAAACAATGGAGGAGGGACCAAATAAATAACACGGCAATCAGATGCAACACAATGCATGGCATGGCAAGATGTGGGATGGTGATGTGACCTAATACATCACTAAGTATTTTAATTGAAGAGGAAAAATATTCGAAAATATTTTCCCAGCTCCAAACATTATTCATACTACTGAGCTGGCAGCAAAAGTTTAATGTTCGGTATGATGAAGGGGTTGGTCATATATGTAGATGACATATTCGGATTCGTTATATTTTTCTGATCATTTTTTATATATAAATTATTTTCATCCGAGTTACAGATTATTTTATATGATTTTTTGAACTTTTATTGATTTTCTAAAATTCTGGAATTAAATTAATTCAAAATTCTTTTAAATATAAAATGCTACGGGTATCCGAAGGTGTACCCATCACTTTGCACATCTGGCTGACAGTGGAACCCAGTCAACTAACCGGTGGGTCCCTGCTGTCAGTGTCTTAACTTTTTATCAGTGATTTAATTAGACTTAATTAAACAACAGGGCCCACATGTCATAGACTATTAGTTAACAGAGTGTTAAATTAATCTATTTAGTTACTTTACGCGGTGGGACCCGATTGTCAGTGTCACACTAATTAATAGAGTTGGTTAAATTAGTTTAATCGCTACAGTGACCCGGGCCCGCCTGTCAGTGGCAGTTAGTCGTCGGGTTAGTGGCTAATCTGGTGGCTAATGACCTGGGCCCACACGTCAGTGGCCCAGGCCGGCGTTTAAACGGGCGCACGCTGGCGGCAAGACACCGGCGACCACCAGAGGTGGCGGTGTCATGCGGAAATGGCATATAGGCGCCCATTTGGATGGTCGCGGCCACCTACGAGATGCGGGGGCTCACGCGCGTCGATCTGCATCGACGACAGCCACAGGGGTGGTCGAAAACGGCCACGACAACGACGGTAAACGGCGGCCGGATTTGGGCATGCACAGGATCGAGCACAGAGGCTCGTTCTCGATGAATTAAAGAGAGCACGCGCTTCCCTGGGATCCCAGGAGCACGACGATGACACCGATTCATCCAGGGAAGAACTACGATGGCGTCATTAAACACGGTGGCTGAACAGAGCTTCAGCCGGAGCAAAAACGATGGCGGCAATGAGCTACAGCTATGGATTGGAAGCGGCTACAGAGGGAAAACGTCGAGGTGCTCACCGGTGAGCGCAAGGAGGCTCGGTGAGTAGCTTAGGAGCAGCAGGCGCGAAGAATCCATCAGAGCAGCGCCGGTGACCGAAGAGGAAGAAGAGCTTGATCCCGAGGCTTGACGGCGCCCGGCTCGACCTGATGAATGCAGATGAAGTAGAGGAGGCAGGCGAAGCTTCTGGCGAAGTTTGAGCCGGCGGGGACGACGGTGGCCACAGCAACGAGCACGGCCGTGGCGACGGTGGCGTCGGCTTCATCCAGATCGAGAGGGAGAGCGAGGATGGAGATGAATGGGGGCTAGGGTTGGACCAGGGGGTCCGTGGCGATGCTCTTATCCACCCCCGATGCCCTGTAGCGCGGCGGTGTCGATGATCCGGCGGTGGATCGGCCGCGGACGCGCGCGGCATCGACACGGAGGCAAGGAGGAAGATGAATGCGGAGGTGGGCTGGGCTGGGCACTGTAGCCCATAGAGCCCGGTGGCACAATAGTTAGTTTCCTCTTTTCTTTTCTTTTTCTCTTTTTCATTTCCTTCTCTGTTTTGTATTTTATTTTTGATCCAAATGAATTTAGTTACACTTAAGACTTAGCACATAAATATTAGACATTATTTTGAAGATGCCCACCAAATTTCATGTCATATTGAAAAGTTTATAATTGGCTTTGAATTTATTTGGGCCTCTTAAGTGCTGTTGGTTCTCTGATAATAATGCTAGGGGCATTTTGGGAATTTTATCATGTTGAGTTTCTTCATGACAATTACTTGTGGATTATTTAGAATATCACCAAAAATTTTGTTTGGCTATTTGCAGAATTAATTTTTAAACTTTTATTTTGAATTTGAATTTGAAGTTGAATTAATTCAAAGTGGCAATTAGCACAGTAATTATGATGACTTGGCAACTTTATTTTGGAAGCAACGGTGCCATAATTACAGGGGTGTTACGCAGTGTAGCTTGTAGTGGTCATTGGTAGTTTGTAAAGACATTGTGATTTCTGTTAATGGAAATCGGTGAGGGAGCTCTCTTGCAAAAAAAAAACTGTAGACACGAATGTTGCCGCCGACAAGATGAAATTTGGGTTATAGTTTTTTTTTCCTGTTAACTAGTAAGCCTGCGCGCGTATAAACTTTGGAAGAAATTTTCTTTGTGATCTTAGTTGGCATCCTCTTTTGTTCATCCTAGATATTAAAATCTCTTAGAGCATCTCTAGCCGATCTCTCAAAACCAGTTAGAGTAAAAAGGTTTTGAGAGGCTTAACTGAACCTAGCCGATCCCTTATCTCCTTTAGAGGAGTAAAAAATTTACTCATCGCCATTGCCGCCCCTTATATTTACTCCAGCGGCGCCGGTTCTCAGGAAAAAATTCCCCTCCCTTCCCTGCTCCGCCCTTCTCCCTCGCTCGCATCGCGTCGACGCCCAAATCCGTCCCAAATCCACTGCCGGCGATCCTTGCCCGCACCGCTACCACCCTACACATCCTCTCATGCTTTCAATCTGCCGGCGCCACCCGAAATGGCGGGATCCAGTCATAGGAGGTCGCCGCCGCCGATTCAAAGCGCGTATCCACGCCTCAGCATGCAGCCGACCCGAGGCCATGGCGGATCCCCCCTCCCGCTCCTATGCCGACCTGCAGTCGTCGAAAAAGAAGTACCACGGCATGCACAGTGGCCGTGGGGGACATGGGTGTCCGAAATCAAGGGCACGAACACCGGCGTCCGGTACTGGCTGGGCTCCTTCCAGTCCGCGGAGCTGGCGGCGGGGGCGTACGACAAGAAGGAGGTGGCCCGCTATGGCAGCCAGGTGAAGATTAACTTCCCCATCAACAGTCATGAGCTCCCGGCGGCCATCGACATCGACCCTCGATTGGTCTCCCACCGTGAGTTACGGGAGAATCGGAGGCCTTTGAGTGGCTCAAGGCAGCGCGCCTTGATGGAGAATACATGGCTCGTCGTTGAGGAGCGCCGGCAGCTCGAGATGTACAAGCAGGGAGCTACCGACGAGGCCGGGCCCTCCGGTGCGGAGGTCATTGACCTTTGCTCAAGCGACTCCGGCTATGACAACGGCGGCGTGAATTGGGAGACCGCTCCTGAAAGAGGAGGACAACGACTAGATTTTTTTAGTTTTTATTTTCTTCAAATTGAGTAGTTTATGTAATGTAATTTAAATTTCATGTTATGCAATGTAGTTTAAATTTCATGCTATGCAATGTGCGTTCGAATGGACTACTTTCAATCTTGGTTTGAATGAAATTGTGTGAAAAACAAGTTTGAGGAGTTAAATTTAAGAGTTCAGCTAGGAACCATATTTTTTTAACGGAGCATACATAAGGAGTTAAGGTACAAGGAGGCTTTTAAGGGCCTACATTTGGAGGGATCGGCTAGAGAAGCTCTTAGCTAGTCCCCGATTCATTTAGTCGATATTAGCTTTTCTGACCATAGTTTTGGACAACATGCAAGTCTTGCTTTTGATAATGCTTCATGATACCATAAGCTAGCACATCGTTTCACAGTTTTCATAGTTTCGAACAACATTTTATTTCCTTTGAGCGACCATAATAATAATAATTTATATATTGGAAGTTACATTTCAAGCACGTGTTTGTTAATTAGGTGGGACTTCACTAAGATCATGTCAAGCGGGTAAAAGTGATTTTAATACCGAGTATAGATGATGAGTAACTCGATCGATGGCGACACGAGTAAAGTTAGCAAAGTGAACTACCCAAATAAGTATAAACACAACTAAAGTAGAGCTCAAGGACCCGAGCGGTTCATTATCTCGTCCAAAAGGCAAAAGGCAGGTATATATGTAAACATAATAATTATGTATCTACACTTCGGTAAAATCGTATCAAACACGTAAAGTCAAAATGCGTGTCTACGATTCTGAGATACTGACTTTGGTAACTCGATCAATGGTGATAACTGCATTCTAATTTGTTTGCGCAACGCAAGCTTCACTAGATGATCATGAAGGACACATGAATTTTATCTACTCGATGGGACTCCAACAAGATAAGAGTCTTAACGGCGGTTAAAGTGATTTTAACTTGTATATGTTTTGCTACGTTTGTGCTACTAGCTAGCCGTGTGGCCATTCACGTAAGTACCGGTGGTGGCCGACGGTGACAACCAACAAGCATGCATGCTACGGCCGGAGTGAAGCATCTGCTAGTCTAGAATAGACATAGAAAGAGATTTATCTTTCTTCCTTATCACTCCCTCAGTACTACCCGTGGCGTGCGTGGGCTCGCTGCACGGCCGAATTTTCTCTGATACTATACCGCGCGACAGCAGCGGCCGGTCGCCGGCCTGCTCCGGTTCACCGCCAGCCCGACAAAGTCGGGGACTGCAAGCCCAACATTGCACTTGGACGGTGATGCAGCGAGCTGCGGCCGCCGAATTCGCCCGTGCGATCGATGTAGCTAGCTCGCGCGCCATGCATGGTGCCCGCCGGCCGCGCTTGCTTGCGGCGAGATGCAGTCAAACGCACACGAAAAGTGACTTTTAACCCGTGCAGTGCGTGTGAATACTGATCGACCGCTATGAGATGAGCCGGTAACTCTTGTTCTTTTCCCCTTCTATGATACGCATGGTACTAGCCATACATGAAAGTCGCCAAGATGTAACCTTTCATAGTTTGACCCCTTTTTTTAATCTATGAACTGGTCGGTAAATGCTGCTTGTACGTATTTAAAAACACAAAAATGTTGTATTTTGAAAATAACATTATTCTATTTCGGGTGGTTTTGAGCACATGTTTTTTTTAATCCGACGGGACCTCATTAAGCTCATGTCAAGCGGGTAAAGTAAAAGTGAATGATGCTTGTTAGTACTCCCTTCGCCCTAAAATGTAGTGCATATTATATTTTTTAAAGATGAACTTTATAATCAAGTTTATAGAATTTTTTTATCAACGTGGTTTCGAGCACATAGTTTTTTTTATGTGTGTGTCTTCACTAAGATCATGTCAAGCTGGTAAAAGGGATTTCTTTTACCAATGAGATGTTGATTATAGTAACTCGATCGATGGCGACACAAGTAAAGTAGCTAGCAAAGTGAAGAACCCAAACCAGTAAACTCATAAGTAAAGTAAAGTTTTAAGAATCCAAGATCATTATCTTGCTCCAAAAGGTAGGTAACTATAATGCTATCTATCTAGACTCCGGTGAAGTCGTATAAAACACGTAAAGTCAAAACATATGTATACCAATGTGAGCTACTCACTTTGGTAACTCAATCAATGATGATAAATGAATTATAATTTGTTTGCCCAACACAAACTTTACTAGATGATCATGAAGAACAAGTGAATTTTATCTAGAATGATTTTAACTTGTACGTGTACTATCACCGTGCAGAGTTGGTGATACGGCAACTCAACCCACAATGATTTATGTGCGAGCTAGTTAAACGGTTAGAGCGAACTACCCGAAGTTCCATATCCGTCTTTGAAACATAGAATTCTGTCGAGTGGGACTTCACTACGATCCTATCAACCAGGGAAAGTGTGACTTTGAAGAGATGGTAATTCTAGTAACTCAGTTGACAAAGACACAACTAAAGTAACAAGAATGAACAAACCCAAGTTAAATAGACTGAACAACCTAAAGATCATAATCCGTTTAATTCTAAAGGCATGTACATGGGAGTACTTTTATCTATCAAAACCGGTAAAATCATATCAAGCACATTTTTTTAGAAAGGAGGCCGAGGCCCGGCGTTAAATTAATGATAGGGTCAAAATGGACCATCCGTACTATCACCGAGCCGTACTTGTAAGTGTGACTTGTTCGTGTACTATCACCGAGCCATACTTGTTAGTTCGCTACATCTTTTCACATCCAATATGTCTTTGTTCTTTTCTTTTGGTTCACATGGACCATCCCGCTGTCCGAATTTGATGCCTATTTGATGTCTACGGTTGAATGACTGACTCTCATATCGCTGTCCATGAACACGTCTGAATGTTTTTGTGGACATTTGGTGTATCTGTTCTGATGCACACAGTTGGAGTGCCCTAAGTACGGCTACGGTTATACAGAGATGAAATCACTTGGACTCTGACTATGAAGGTCTTCCGAGTAAGACGGCGGCAGCGCGCGGATCGATGGCGGGATCGATGTACAGTCAGCGGATCATTTGGCCAAACAGAAAGGAGACGGCGATATGTGGCTTCTGCATGCGCGCGTACGTACGAGGGCGACTCCATCGAATTGACCCGGTCGGTCGTGCTCTAGCCGTACCACTACGTGGCCGTCTCTCGTCTATAGAAGGAAAGGAAGCGATGGGATTTGGATTTCGCGGCGGCGTGCAAAAGATACCCTACCTGGAGCTGGTGCTGCCGCCCACAAATCTGCCTGCCTTTGGACTCTGTGGTCGTGCACTGGTGTGGACGCGACCCGACGCCGACGGTGAACTTTTTCTGGCCGGTCATGTGTACGCTGTGGCGCCCCTGCAGCCCACAGCGCGACGGCGTGGCCGGCGGCCTTACCCTCCGGCAGAGCGGAGTCTGCGCGCGAGTGCGCGGCCAAGGCGTGTACCATCGCCACCTCTGTGCGCGTGGACATGGCTCTTCTCCGGTGGCGGGGCGGTAGAACGGCGGCGGAATTGATGCCATTGGGTGCGTGCGAAGGAGATCAGAGTGAAATCGAAGGCGGAAAATTTTATCCACTGACAAGTGGGTCCAACATGACAGAAAAATTAGAGAGGCTTCGTTATTACGAGTCTGACTTTGCACGACTCGTCTAAAGTTTCTATAATTTCAAGAGTGCATTTCAAAACCATTTTACAGGCTCATGTTGTTGAGAATCTAGCTACTAAAGCTGCTCTTAGCTCCCATTGTTGTTTATTTCTACTACTCAATGCGCTCAAGTCCTAAGCTAGCGGTTAGGGTATCTCCAACGCCGACCCTGCAAATTGGGACACCGTATCCGTCCGCGGACAGGGGGTGATCAGTCCGCGGACACGGATGCGGGAGGCGTCCATCCAAAGCTATACGCATACGATCCGCCAGTAAAGTAAATTTAAAATTCAAATCCGTCCGATCAGAAAGCGTGCGCCGGATGTCACAACAGCGTCGGATCACATCATCGCCCGATCACAACCAAAAAGAGGCAAGTGTGCTTAGTTTTTACATATCCGATCACAAAAGAATATCAGTCAGGCAGTCCGTGCAAAAAATTGGAGTTTTTGCACTGCCGGACCGGCAATCCGAGCCTCCACGCTCAATCTGCCGTCGCCACCGTCTCGGCCGACGCCCCGTCCTTCTCCGCCGCGTGCGCCCTCTCCAACTCATCTTTCTGCCGCTGCAACATCTTGAAACGGATGGCTTGCACAATCATCCTTGCGTCCTCATCTAAATCCTCCATCTTCAAGGTGAGCATCTTCGCGTCCTCCGAAGCGGCTGCGATCTTCACCTTCTTCTCCTCGAACATGGCCTTCTCTCCGGCAGGCTCTCCGGGTCGATGCGTCGGCGGCGGGAGGGAAGAAGAGAGTGGGCGAAAAAGGACGGGAATTGGGTGTAAAGTGACGGGATGGAAGAAGAGAGTGGGAGATTTTGCCGCGGAAACAGTGCGGCCAGCTACAAAAGCGCGGGCTCCGCCTCAGTTTTGGGTGGGCCGGGGGTGTCGGAGTCCTACGTGGCTCGTGTCCGGACTCCCGCAAAGCCCCCCAGGTTTGGTTCCGGTTTGCGAAAAAATTGTGGTCCGGACTGCGACGCGGACCGATGATGGTAGGCGTTGGATGGCTTGCGGGTCCAGACAGCTGCGTCCGGATGGATACGGGCGGTTTGAGAGTCGGCGTTGGAGATGCCTTTAAAGCATCGTATCGCTCGTCGCTCGCATTTTTGTCTCGACACCGTGACCGTGTTACAGCAGCGAGCCAGCGACCTCGGCCAGGTTTTTACCGCCCGGCAAGTCGGACTAGCTACAAACCCAGCAGCTGCATTCATGCATCGTGCAGCGCGCGGTGCGAGCGGGTCAAACACACATGATGGAGGGAGAGGCGATTTGAAGCACGCATGGGCCTGGCTCGCACTTTGTGGGCCGCATATCTGCTCCGTGAGCCAAAAGTCTGGTTTCGGATATCCCACAAGTTTTTGTCGTCCACTTTTAAGTATTGTATAGCGAAACTTGCAACGGTAGGCGATTATATATAGTTGATTTTTTCATGAGTTGCCCAGTTCCGATGCACGGAACTTAAACTGAACAGGAAGTTTGTGTGGGCTGTATGAAACTAAATTTTCGATTCACGGCGCAGATGCGCAGCCCACGAAGTGCGAGCCAGGCTCCTGCGTGCCCCCCAAAAAGAAATCTACACATGACATTTTTTGACAGAAAATATCTACGTATGACATTGTAGGCATGAATGCCTACGCCAAGATGAAATTACACTTAAAAAATAGAAACCTATTACTTTTCTTTTTAGAAATGCATTGGTGCATGCTGACATTGTAAAACAATTTAGATGGCAATAAATATACTATCATTTTATTTCCATTCAATTATAATTTATATAGTGATGACTGCATATCGGTTTCGAGCACATGCTTTTAATCTGGCGGGACTTCACTAAGATCATGTCAAGTGAGCAAAAGTGACTTTTAGGGCATGCTGATTCTAATAACTCGATCACTACTAAGAAAAGGCCTAGTAGTGGCGCGTGTTAAACTGCTAGTAGTAGCGCGGGCGCGCTACTACTAGCGCGCTACAGCTAACTGGATAATAGTAGCGCGGGTGCAACTCTGCGCTACTACTACTTCTGTTAGTAGTAGTGCATGTGCCACCCGCGCTACTGCTACGTATGTCTAGTAGTAGCGCGTGCCTTAAAACCTGCGCTACTACTATTAATTTCGACATTTTCTTTTTCTTTTGCGTATTTACGCTGTATTTATATAGCAATTATACAGGTTTTTATACAGTCCAACATATACAACATTGAAATTATATGATACAACAAAGTCTCATCATCATCATCTGAATAGAAAAATAATCACCTTTATTAATAATTACACAAAATACAAAGTCTTAAGGATTTACATTGGATCAAAAAGAGAATGAAAACACTAAAACTAAATCTATACTAGTTTTTCTAATCTTCTTCTTCTTCTTCTGGAGTTAAACCTGCAAAACAAACAAGGAGAAGAGAAGGTTGTGTTATGTTAAACCCCTAAGGGAAATGCATTGCTTTATGAGCTGGTGATTTAGGGATTTGTAACTAGTCCAAAACCCCTAAGTAGAAGGTTTCAAAAGAAATCCAACAAAGCCAACTAGAAGAATAGAGGAGGGTGATCAACTAGAACATAGAAGTGACCAAATGTACAGTTCAAAGATCAAACACACAGTAAGTGGTCAAGTGCCAGGAGTGGTCAGCAGTGGCAGATCAAGTATAACAGTAGCTTGGTCCATAGGAAGATATATAAGCCATTGGATGAAGTCATAGCCCACAAATACCACAAACAATAACACAGCCAAGTAAAGCATCACACCAGCTCAAGTTTAAAACAGAAATAATAAAAAGGGGCACAACTGTCACTTAAAGTATAGCTGGCCCAAGACAAATTACAATTACTAAAAGTCCAAGCCAGCAATGACCAAGTTAATAAATAAAGCCAAGTGTATAAAGTGGAAATCCTCCTATTAGTAAATAAAACCCAGCCATGAAGAAGGTTTTGCCAGATCCTCGAGACCAAGCTGCATCAAGACCCTAAAGGTAGGATTTTGGGGATTTTGTCCTCAGAAAAGCCTAGAAGTGTTAGGACTCTTGCATCATCGGATCAATAGTGTAGCATCTGTTATTATCCCAGTGAGAGCAGACTCAGACCAGCATCATAGGCAGGCAAAGATCAAAGAGCACCTGTTCTTATCAGATTTTAGGAGAGAAAGAAAGAAAGGGAAGAGGAAAGCTAAAACCAAGAGAGCATATGTTCTTCTTAGATTTAGGAGAGAGGGAAAGATTGGCAAGGAAAGATATCGTCCATAACCCGTAGAGAAAATAGGCCACTGATAGCACATCTATATAATTATCTGCTATATGCAGAACACAAGCACCACACAACACTTGGGCAAATTACATAGCAAATAGAGCAACAGCTAATTAACTAATTAACACAGCAACACAAGCTACATATATTTACAGAGAATTAAGCAGTGCACAGAAAAGAAATGTGAGGCTATAATTAAACAAGAACTAAATACAAACTATCCGAAGCAATATAATTATCTATAAATAGAGGACTATATCCTTTAAACCAATGATAGTAAAAACAATAGTAGTATAAGAACAAGTACAGTAGTATGGTAGTAGCCATATAATTATATACAACTAATACTTGTATATCTACAAGAGTGTAATAGGACCAACTACATAGTTACACGTTAAAAAGGACAACAGTAGTAACATATGTCAGTAAAACTATATACAACAGCTAAACCCATAAACTAGAAGGCCATTGTTATGATTCTAGCAATATTGTAAGGCCAATAGCAACAACACTGTATATATGAACTATGAGCAGCACCAGTTCCATACATATACTAGTCCAGAAATATAATCTAGTGCCTAAACAGGAGCCTGCTAATAAAAGGAGCAACTAGCTAAATGTAACATCAAGCAAAGCATTTAATTGCAATCATATCTAAGACTAGAGCCTGCTAATAGATTTTCCTACTCACAAGGTTCAGTTAAGTGCAAGAAACATGAAAGAGATCCTGGATCATAACTGTGTGTACAAAAATATTCCAACAAATAGACGTGGCGGTAGGTGGAACCAATAGAACAACACTCGGTCCTTGTCCATGTCTTCGCGAGGTGGAGGCGGTAGGGTAGGTACGGTCCTTGTACCAACTCCGCCGCGCCTACCACGTCTGCGATGTGGCTCCGGCGCACATGAGAGCCACATCGCACAGGAGCCACATGGCAGATGTGGCGGGGACGGCCGAGGGAGGGGCCGAGGAGGCGAGCGCGGTGGCCACCGCGACAACGCGGTGAGAGGCCGAGGTGGTCGAGGCGCATGGCCTCGGGTTGGTCAGAACCCTAGCGAGAGGTCGTTCTGTCTCCCCTCGTGCCAGAACCCTAGCCATGAGTTGGTCGCACCTGGGCACAGGGAGTGGCAAACGGCTAATCGAGCCGATGGATTGGGTAGATCTCTCCTATAGGAGCATCACCAGAGAAGCAGATCAAGGCACCACCGAAACCCTAGGTCACTAAGAACCCAAGGGATCGAGGCGAGGAAGACAAAATCGAGGAAACTAGATGGATAGGAAGGGACAGCAGAGCGAGAGGAACCGATTGGTAGCAAGCACGGCGGCTGGGATGGCCGAAGTCTGCCGGAATCGGCCGACGATGCCGTTGGGGCAAAGGGGATCGGGGGAGAGGAAGAGAGCTCGAGAGAGAGAGAGGCCAGCGAGAGAGAGAGAGTGAGGAGGCACTAGTACAAAACAGGGCTTTGGTCTAGGCCAGAACAGAGCATTAGTCCCGGTTCTGTTACGAACCGGGACTAATGGGTGCATTAGTCCAGGTTCGAGCGGCGCAGGCATTAGTCCCGGTTCGAACGGGACCTTTAGTCCCGGTTGGAGAGACCAACTGGGACTAAAGGGTTTGTGACCGGCTTCGAACGGTGCCAGACCCTTTAGTCCCGGTTGGTATCTCCAACCGGGACTAAAGGCCCCCCCTTTAGTCCCGGTTGGAGACACCAACCGGGACTAAAGGGGTTGAGCGGTAGTACCGCTTGTAAGCGGTAGTACCGCTTGTAAGCGGTAGTACCGCTTCTGCGGTACTGCTCTGTCCACTAGTTTCTGTTTTAAATTGCTTATATCTTTTAGGATATTTCATGTTTTTGAGTGATTATTTTTGCATTGGATTCAAATTTTTGTCTAGTTTCTGTTTGTGACATTATTTTTCAAATTTGAATGGTTTAAATTTGAATTTATTCAAATTTGCTTCAAACCCTAGATTGTGAATAACTTGAGTTTACAAATAGTTTTTAATTTAATTCTTTTTGCTCCTAGTCACGTGTTAGATTGTAGTCACGGTAAGATTTATTTGGTTATTTTTAGAATAATTTAAATTAGGATTTTAATTAAAAACAACACTGTTTTGCTTATATAGTTGTTTTAGTCATTTAATTGTTGTTTTTTATTATTTTTAGTTAGTTCTTTCTGTAGATTTTAACATGTAGTATGGTGCATATCGAATGCACAAAAAGTCTGGAGTTGAAATAAGTTAAAAAAAATGAAATGCCTTTGTAACAGATGGGTTTTCGTCCGAAACCCTGACACTTCGAAAGAGATTGTTCATTTTGTACACGAAGTGCATCCAGTTTTTGCCGTAACCCTCTAAACTTTTTAGCACATGCTATGTGGGTGAAATGATGATACCATGCCAAGTTTCAACCTTTTCAGAGTTCATTTGTAGGGCTTTCCAATTTCAGGGTCATTTAGCTCAAAAAAAAATCATTAAATGCATGAAAAATAGCAAATGAAGTTAGAAAGGTTTGAAATTTGAGGATGTGGCTTTGAATGGTGCATATTGAATGCGCAAAAAGTCTGGAGTTGAAATAAGTTTAAAAAAATGAAATGCCTTTGTAACAGACGGATTTTCGTCTGAAACCCTAACACTTCGAAAGAGATTGTTCATTTTGTACACGAAGTGCATCCAGTTTTTGCGGTAACCCTCTCAACTTTTTAGCACATGCTATGTGGGTGAAATGACGATACCATGCCAAGTTTCAACCTTTTCAGAGTTCATTTGTAGGGCTTTGCAATTTCAGGGTCATTTAGCTCAAAAAAATCATTAAATGCATGAAAAATAGCAAATGAAGTCAGAAATGGTTGAAAATTGATGGCGTGGCTTCGAATGGTGCATATTGAATGCACAAAAAGTCTGGAGTTGAAATAAGTTTAAAAAAATGAAATGCCTTTGTAACAGACGGGTTTTCGTCTGAAACCCTGACACTTCGAAAGAGATTGTTCATTTTGTACACGAAGTGCATCCAGTTTTTGCCGTAACCCTCTCAACTTTTTAGCACATTCTATGTGGGTGAAATGATGATACCATGCCAAGTTTCAACCTTTTCAGAGTTCATTTGTAGGGCTTTTCAATTTCAGGGTCATTTAGCTCAAAAAAATCAGTAAATGCATGAAAAATAGCAAATGAAGTCAGAAAGGGTTGAAAATTGATGGCGTGGCTTCGAATGGTGCATATTGAATGCACAAAAAGTCTGGAGTTGAAATAAGTTTAAAAAAATGAAATGCCTTTGTAAGAGACGGGTTTTCGTCTGAAACCCTGACACTTCGAAAGAGATTGTTCATTTTGTACACGAAGTGCATCCAGTTTTTGCCGTAACACTCTCAACTTTTTAGCACATGCTATGTGGGTGAAATGATGATACCATGCCAAGTTTCAACCTTTTCAGAGTTCATTTGTAGGGCATTTCAATTTCAGGGTCATTTAGCTCAAAAAAATCAGTAAATGCATGAAAAATAGCAAATGAAGTCAGAAAGGGTTGAAAATTGATGGCGTGGCTTCGAATGGTGCATAATGAACACACAAAAAGTCTGGAGTTTAAAAAAGTTTAAAAAAATGAAATGCCTTTGTAACAGATGGGTTTTCGTACGAAACCCTGACACTTCGAAAGAGATGGTTCATTTTGTACACGAAGTGCATCCAGTTTTTGCCGTAACCCTCCCAACTTTTTAGCACATGGTATGTGGGTGAAATGATGATACCATGCCAAGTTTCAACCTTTTCAGAGTTCATTTGTAGGGCTTTTCAATTTCAGGGTCATTTAGCTCAAAAAAATCAGTAAATGCATGAAAAATAGCAAATGAAGTCAGAAAGGGTTGAAAATTGATGGTGTGGCTTCGAATGGTGCATAATGAACACACAAAAAGTCTGGAGTTTAAAAAAGTTTAAAAAAATGAAATGCCTTTGTAACAGATGGGTTTTCGTCCAAAACCTTGACACTTCGAAAGAGATGGTTCATTTTGTACACGAAGTGCATCCAGTTTTTGCCGTAACCCTCTCAACTTTTTTAGGACATGCTATGTGGGTGAAATGATGATACCATGCCAAGTTTCAACCTTTTCAGAGTTCATTTGTAGGGCTTTTCAATTTCAGGGTCATTTAGCTCAAAAAATCAGTAAATGCATGAAAAATAGCAAATGAAGTCAGAAAGGGTTGAAAATTGATGGCGTGGCTTCGAATGGTGCATAATGAACACACAAAAAGTCTGGAGTTGAAATAAGTTTAAAAAAATGAAATGTCTTTGTAACAGATGGGTTTTCGTCCGAAACCCTGACACTTCGAAAGAGATGGTTCATTTTGTACACGAAGTGCATCCAGTTTTTGCCGTAACCCTCTAAACTTTTTAGCACATGCTATGTGGGTGAAATGATGATACCATGCCAAGTTTCAACCTTTTCAGAGTTCATTTGTAGGGCTTTTCAATTTCAGGGTCATTTAGCTCAAAAAAATCAGTAAATGCATGAAAAATAGGAAGTCAGAAAGGGTTGAAAATTGATGGCGTGGCTTCGAATGGTGCATAATGAACACACAAAAAGTCTGGAGTTGAAATAAGTTTAAAAAAATGAAATGCCCTTTTCAAACTCTACCCCCCCTGTGGACCGCCTTTTTTAGTTTTGTAGAAAATAAACAAAAATGATAAATTCTTCAAAAAATAAAATCCTTTGAGATGTAGTTAGGTTTTAGTGTCTAGTTGGTATAGAAATTTTGAAATATGAATTTTGACCTTTTTTGCAAAAAAACGAAAAAAACATGTAAAACGGCCATAACTTTTGCATACGATGTCGAAAAAAAAAGTTTAATATATCAAAAAAAAACTAGAGAAAAACTGCGACTCGATTTCACCCGGGTTTACCCGGTGAAGTTTTCTCAGATTCTCAAAATTCCAAAAGTAAAAAAAGTTATTTCAAATCAAAAAAAAAATTAAAAATTAATTTTATTTAAAAATAAGATGTCATGTTTGGATTCCTCACATTTTTCTGATAATAATGGATATATTATTTGTTGAATTTCGATTTACAGATTTAAAGATATTAATTATGTCATATTAAATGAATAAATGGCAAAAAAATGAATAAAATAATATTATTACTTATTTTATTTTCATTGAAATTCAATATTATTAGTACTTATTTTGTTTATTTTAATAATTGTTTAGAATTCAAAAAATTAAATCATGTGACATCAAGACCTAAGGGTTAACAGGATTGATAGCTTAAAATTGTTAGGAAAACAACAGTGCAGACTTGGAAACTAGGGGAGATAGAACCTGAAAGTTAAGCGTGCTGGGGCTGAAGTAGTGACAGGATGGGTGACCGGCCGGGAAGTTAGACGATTTGGAATGAGTGCTGATTAGAGACTAGAGATTAAATTCTGAAGCAGTGAGGAGGGGTGATTAGAGATTAAATTGTCAAATAATTCAAAATTGTGAAAATCAGGAAAAAATTAAAAACAAATCAAAAAAATTTGATTTTTTTTTGAACCACTTGTAAGCGGTAATACCGCTTGTAGGGCGCGGTAGTACCGCTTGTAAGCGGTAGTACCGCTTGTGCTGCTTTAGTCCCGGTTGGTGTTACCAACCGGGACTAAAGGCTCCACCTTTAGTCCCGGTTGGTAACACCAACCGGGACTAAAGGTCCTTCCTCCCCCGCCCCAGGCAGCGCCACATGAAGGGCCTTTGGTCCCGGTTCGTAAGCAAACCGGGACTAAAGGTTTTGGGCTTTAGTCCCGACCCTTTAGTCCCGGTTCCAGAACCGGGACTAAAGGCCCTTACGAACCGGGACAAATAGCCCTTTTTCTACTAGTGAGGGGGACCGGCTCGGGCTGAGGTGGGTGCTGCTACTACTAAGTGGGGCCCACCAGCTGGCCCCGTCTATGCATAGTAGTAGCGTGGGGTAGAACACCCGCGCTACAGCTACCAACTTAGTAGTAGCGCATGTTTTATACCCCGCGCTACTACTATAGCCTGTTTGGGGGGCACGGTGGGGGTCCACTTAGTAGTAGCGCGGGACTACAGTGCCCGCGCAACTACTAGGGATTACCTATAGCGCAGTTTCTACACCCGCGCTACTACTAAGTAGCAGTAGCGCGGGCCAAATAACCAGCGCCACTACTAAGTGGTTACCTATAGGGTTTTTTTAGTAGTGGATCCGTCGACGGCGACACGAGTAAAGTAGCTAGAGTGAGCAACCCAAATAAATAAAGTGGATTGAACACGCAGAAGATCCATTATTCAATGGTAACTGAACCAATGGCGATATATCTAGGCACGTAAATTATTCTTATTTATCTAGGATAAGTTAAATCATATAAAACATGTAAAGTCAAAATATATGTATGTGGTATGGTAACTCAATCAACGGTGATATATGTGTTCTAGTTCGGTTGAACAACGCAAACTTCACTAGGTGATTATAAAGAACACGTTAACTTTATCTACTCGATGAGACTCCAATAAGATAAGCGTCAAACAGTTAAAGTGGTTTTAACTTGTACATGTACTATCATCATGAGTTGGTGATTTGGTAACTTGGTCCACAATGACACATGTCAGCTAGTTCCACGGTTAGAGTGAACAATCTAGATATCCATCTTCGTCTCTAAAAACACATATTTTTTGTATCTAGTGAGACTTTATTATTTTATCAAGCCGACAACTGAACTGATTTTAACGATATGATAATTCTTGTACACTTGACTGACAATGACACAACTAAAGTAGCAAGAATGAATAACCCTAGTGAAAGGATCGATATGGTTGACTAGAGGGGGGGTGAATAGGCAACTACCAATTTTTAGCTTTTCTTTAACAAATTAGGGTTAGCAACAAAATAGGTTGTCTAGATATGCAACTAGGTGAGCAACCTATATGATGCTAACAATTACAACACAAGCAAGCAAAGGATACAATACAAGTATATCAAGCACAATGTAAAGGTAAGAGATAACCACAAGTGGAGCCGGTGAAGACGAGGGTGTGTTACCGAAGTTCCTTCCCTTTGAGAGGAAGTACGTCTCCGTTGGAGCGGTGTGGAGGCACAATGCTCCCCAAGAAGCCACTAAGGCCACCGTATTCTCCTCACGCCCTCACACAATGCGAGGTGCCGTGAATCCACTAGTGGTGCCCTTGAAGGCGGCAACCGGACCTTTACAAACAAGGTTGGGGCAATCTCCACAACTTAATTGGAGGCTCCCAACACAACCACGGAGCTTCACCACAATGGAATGTGGCTCCGAGGTGACCTCAACCGTCTAGGGTGCTCAAACACCCAAGAGTAACAAGATCCACAAAGGATTAGTGGGTGGAATCAAAATGTCTCTTGGTGGGAGTGTAGATCGGGGCCCTCTCCTCCAAACCCTAGCAAATCACCAAGGTCTATTGGCTAGGGAGAGAGATCGGGCACTTTTGAGCTTTGGAGCAACAATGGAGCATAGGAGGAAAAGAGGTAAGTCCACTTGGGGAAGAAGACCCACTATTTATAGGTGGGACAAATCCAACCGTTATCTTCCCCCAGCCCGCACTCAAGCGGTACTACCGCTCCTAGGAGCGGTACTACCGCTTGTGCGGTAGTTCCCGTTGTCCCGTGCGAGTAACAGAAAACAGGAGCGGTAGAACCGCTCCAAGCGGTACTACCGCTCATCGCAGCGGTACTACCGCTTAAGAAATCGCAGGACAGAGGAAACAGAGGTAGCAGGGTAGTACTGGAGCGGCAGTCCCGCAGCAAGCGGTACTACCGCTCTACTACCGCCCCACTACCGCTTAGGGAAAAATAATACCAGAAGAAAATACGGTAGTGCAACGGTAGTAGGGGCGGTAGTACCGTGTCAAGCGGTACTACCGCTCTACTACCGCTTTACTACCGCTTAGCGAAAAAAGATGCCAGTAGAATTCACGGTAGAAGATCCGGTAGTACCGTGTCAAGCGGTACTACCGCAGTCCCAAGCGGTACTACCGCTTGGGTGAATTCAAATGGCCCAAAGGCAGATAGAAAGAATGCTCCATGTTGCGGGAAGGCTTTGTGGGTGCATATGGTTTGTGTACGTGTTGATTCCACCCATACCTTCCAATGCGGACCCCCTCTTAATAGTACTGGTTCCCTACGACTCAAATCCACCAAAAAGAAATCGTCGGAGAATAACCGTCTTCGCTCTTTATCATCGAGGGGAATAAACCGTCTCGTGCCACCTAATGAAATCTGAAATGCTCAAGGCACACGGTTAGTCCGCTAAAGCATTGTCATCAATCACCAAAACCATCAGAGAGAAATTTGCCCTAACAATCTCCCCCTTTTTGGTGGATTGATGACAACACCAGATTTGCATAGGAGATATCAAATAATACAATGCAAACCGAAACTCTACAAAATATAGATGAGCTCCCCCTAGATGTGTGCACTATTTAAATATGCTTTTGGAATGCAAAGCACACACATATAGGATCAACACTCCCCCTATATTTCATAGACAAGGCAATACTTGCAACAAACATAATATAAACTTTAATCATAGAAGCAAGTATAAGCATGCGAGCATGAAGACAATAGGGCGACAATATAACATAGCTCCACATACTAGAATAAAGACATAAGATGATAGCAACGAGATAAGTGTATGTCTTACACCATACAAATAAAGTTTCCAAGTCTCACATGAAAGCAACTAAGATAAAGGAGTTCACAAGCGAAAAATATGGCAAATGAAAAAACGAGCTTGTGACTCGGCAACCCATGCAAATCCCCGGTCCTAGACTCTCTCCCCCTTTGGCATCGAGACGCCAAAAAGGCAAAGAGTAACTAAAGCGACCCGAGGTGGTAGCCCTACTCCGCAGCCTCCTCCGTGGAGTCCTCAGTCCTGTCATCATCACTGCCATCATCATCACTGTCGTCCTCAGACTCCTCGACGATCTCCTCAGTCCGTCGGCGTGTAGCATCACGCTGGCCCCTCGTAGCAGCAGACGGAGCAGAGGTGCCAACATCATCGTCTGACTCAGTCCACGTGCCGTGCTCGGAGATCCATCTGTCCTCAGGCGTGATGGTCTTCTCAGAACCGCTGGGAGCATCAATCTCAAGCTTCCTCATCATCAAGATCTGGCGGCGGCGATCCATCTTCTCCCTGACATGGGCCTGATACATGCGGTGCTGGAGATCAGACTGGAAGCAGAACAACTTCTTTACCTTTCTCTTGAGCTTAGCAGCCCAAGATGGCTGCTCTGAAGGAGGAACATACTCAGGCTCATCACTGTCTCCGGAGTCAGCACCCGGAATCTCCACCTCTGGAACTGCACCCCAGTGCTCCTTCTGCCTCAGCTTGGTAACATCATGAGACACTAGAGGACCGGTCTCAAGGTTGTCAGTAGGAAACATCCTCTGCCAGGTATCCACAATCAGCTTGAAAATCATGGGAGCATAGATGGGTACCTTCCGCCCATAAGCAGCCGAGCGAAGCTCACTCCACATGACATGTGACACATCCAGCACACACGTCTTGCCCTTCTCCTTCTGGCACATGACCAACATGTCAACCAAATACCCATGTACCATGTCGAAGTTCCCAACACGAGGGAAAAGAGTGTTCCGGAGAATGCGATGCAGAATGTCTAGAAACGGAATCAGCTCCTTTGTTTCTCCCCTGCCAGTCCTCCTGAAGTGCATGTATGGCAGAAGCTTGTCCTTGTTGGAGGGAGACGACTTCAAGTGGGGGCGAAGCCCAAGAGAGTTGTCGATGCCATCATCTCCGTAGCCAAGGCTGTTCATGAAAGCCTTCCAGGTAGACTGCAGCTGCCTACCATGTGTCATCCAGGTGAGGGTCCTGGCATTGTTGGTCCCAAAGTGCACGGTGGCAAAGAATTGCGCCACCAACTCCGGATCGAAATCGTTGTTGAAAGTCATGATCTTCACGATGTCGAACTGCTCACAGAGTGCCAGAGCCTCACCAAAGTAAGCCATGTCAGACCTCATGTGCTCAATGTCAATGGACTTGGTCTTGACAAAAGTGTTTTTCTTCCCCTTGATCACATCATGATATGCAGCAGCTTGATCTCTGTTCCAGAACGGGCGCATCACCAAAGCAGGGTCTTGAGGGCGAGTGTAGGGATTGACCGAACGGTAAGCCCAATACTCATTGGCGTTCATTTCTGACACAGACTTGGCCTTCTCTTTCTGCTTCTTGGCAACAGACTTCTTGCTCATCCTTCTGGTAGGAGCTGGAGGAGCATCTTCTTCATCACTCGTGGTAAAAGCTTGCTGAGGATACTGAGTGCGTGCACGCTTTGGATTCTTGCGACGAGCTGCATGAGGAGCGGAGCTACTACCACCTGAACCAGACACACACAAACACAAGGGAAAGCAGGTGTAAAGACAATGCATAAGCCAAGAAATAAGAGCGAGAGAGAGGAACTAGTTGTAACAATTTAGAAGAAATGGATCTCAAACGGTAGTACCGTTCCTGTAAGCGGTAGTACCGCCTGTGAGACAAGCGGTAGTACCGCCTGTGAGACAAGCGGTAGTACCGCTGGTCAGAGGGCGGTAGTACCGCTTGAGCGGTAGTACCGCTTCTGACCGAGCGGTAGTACCGTGGTCTGCCCAGGCGCACATCCGTGCCAGATCCGGTAGTACCGGAGACCCAAATCTTCGAAATTGTCACAAAAAGCACCTAACCTCCTATCTAGCAATCAAGCCTCGTCCTACTCATGCCACAATCTTGCCTAAGATTGGTTTTTCACCAAGCATTGCCCTAGAGCCTAGATTCAAAAGATAGAACCATAGGAACGAGAAACGAGGGCAATACCGGCGTCCATTGCACGAGGGAGTGGTGGGGATCGACTCCACCGGTCAGAATCGAGGAAGATGGCGCGGAAACGGCGTACCGGAGGCGGCCGCCGCGGCTGTTCTTCGCTGCAGAGAGAGAGAGAGGCGTGGGGAGGAAGAGACGAAGGGGTATGGGGAGGTAACTCCCCCCCCCACATAACCCTTCCCACGACCCTCTAAGCGGTAGTACCGCTCAGGAGCGCGGTAGTACCGCTTCGGCACGAAAACCAGCAGGAGGCCGGTAGTGCCGCTCTCAGCGGTAGTACCGTCCATTAACAGCGGTAGTACCGCTTGCAGCTCAGAAAACAGCCAAGATCAAATTTGGAGTGGTGGCTTATGCAATTATAAGATGTTTTGAGATGAGATGGGCTTGGGTTGGAGACTCGAAAACCAGCAAATGGGAATGGACACTCCAAGGTTTAAAAGCCAATAAAATGAAAAGCAACCGAGGAGTGAACCAAAACACAACGAAACCCAAAAAGACTAGAAAAAGCAACGAGAATTACAAGAAAGCCAAAACCCTCCAAAAGAGAGGGTCGGTGGCCGAAGCCACCTTTGTTCGAGTCGAATGGTTTGGCACCGCGAAGATTTTAACCTTGGGCCCAAGACCAAAACTCATCTTTGAAGCACAAGTACCATCATGAATGGCTAATGTGAAAGATTTTGATTAATTTTGGCATAATAGGGGGAGGGAGAGTTCATTGAGAGAACAACACTCCCCCTAAATCCATGCCTACATCTAGAACAAGATAAACATGATGAGTGTGGTGGGATGTGACGAGGATCAAGCCACGTTGCTCGAATCAATGATATTTAGCTCATGCCTTAACTCGCGAAATCTTGCTTCATCCAATGGCTTCGTGAAAATATCCGCTAGTTGCTCTTGAGTGCTAAGATGAATAATATCAATCTCCCCTCGCTTGACGTGATCCCGAATGAAATGATGACGAATCTCAATGTGCTTCGTCTTGCTATGTTGCACCGGGTTGTAGGAGATTGCAATCGCACTTTCATTGTCACAGAAAAGAGGCACTTTGTCACAAATGACACCGTAATCCTTTAAAGTTTGCCTCATCCAAAGCAACTGAGCACAACAACTTGCGGCAGCTACATACTCGGCCTCGGTGGTGGAGAGAGACACACAATTCTGTTTCTTCGAAGACCAACTCACCAAAGAGCGACCAAGGAATTGACACCCTCCGGAAGTTGACTTCCTATCCACACGGTCTCCCGCCCAATCCGAATCCGAATAACCCATGAGATCAAAGCTTGCTCCTTTGGGGTACCATAAGCCAAAGTTTGGGGTATGAGTCAAATATCGAAAGATTCGCTTGACGGCCACATAGTGACTTTCCTTAGGCGCGGCTTGAAACTGTGCACATATTCCCACACTCAACATGATATCCGGTCTAGATGCACAAAGGTAAAGCAAGGATCCAATCATTGAACGATATACCTTTTGATCCACCGCTTTACCATTGGGATCTATGTCAAGTTGGCACTTGGTGGGCATTGGAGTCTTGGCCGGCTTGACATCATTTAACTTGAATCTCTTGAGCATGTCTTGGGTGTATTTGGCTTGGTTGATGAAGGTTCCTTCTCTTGTTTGCTTGACTTCGAATCCAAGAAAGAACTTCAACTCTCCCATCATAGACATCTCAAATTTCTCGGTCATTAGTGCGGCAAACTCATCATTGAAAGCTTTGTTAGGAGAACCAAAGATAATATCATCAACATATAGTTGGCATATGAACAAATCCCCTTTAACCTTCTTAGTAAAAAGAGTGGGGTCGATTTTCCCAATTTCAAACCCACGGTCTTGCAACAACTCGGTAAGGTGCTCATACCACGCACGTGGAGCTTGTTTAAGGCCATAGAGTGCCTTATCGAGCTTGTATACATGATTGGGGAACTTGGGATCCTCGAACCCCGGAGGTTGTTTGACAAATACCAACTCATTAAGAGGACCGTTAAGAAATGCACTCTTCACATCCATTTGTTGCAATTTAAAATCATGATGAGAAGCATATGCAAGCAACATACGAATAGATTCAAGACGAGCAACGGGAGCAAAAGTTTCACCGTAGTCGATACCCTCGACTTGGGAGTAGCCTTGTGCCACCAATCTTGCCTTGTTTCGAGTGACAACACCGTTCGTATCTTGCTTGTTCTTGAAGATCCATTTGGTTCCAATGACATTATGATTCTCCGTTGGCCTTGGCACCAATGTCCACACTTTGTTGCGCTCGAAGTTGTTGAGTTCATCATGCATGGCTTCAAGCCAATCCGTGTCCTCGAGCGCCTCATGTACCTTTTGGGGTTCAACATACGAAACAAACGCGTGATGCACACAAAAGTTTGATAATTGTTTACGAGTGGTTACCCCTTTCTTTAAGCTTCCATAGACATTTTCCAGGATATGTCCCTTTTTCTCGAGTTTGGAAGCAATCTTGGCGGCACGACGCTCCAATAGCTCCTCCGGAGTCACTTGAGGAGGATCATCTCGAGCATCATCTTGAACTTGCTCTGTGTTGTGATCTTGATCTTGGGCATCATTTGGTGCATCACTATCATCTTGAGGTTGATCTTGCCCTTGATCTTGATCACTTGGTTGAGGGCCTTCGGTTTGTTCTTCGGAAGCGTGTGGGTCATGTGTCGGTGATGGTTCCACTTGCGTAGAACATTGTCCTTCTCCTTCCACCACAAGGGGTTCCTCAATGGGTAGGATTTGGCCCACACCCATTCTTCTTATGGCTTGAGGAGGAATTTCATCACCTACATCACAAAGACCACTTTGCTCCACTTGGGAGCCATTATTCTCGTCAAACTCCACGTTACACGTCTCCTCAATGAGTCCATTGGACTTGTTGAGAACACGGTAAGCATGAGAGTTTGTAGCATAACCAACAAATATGCCCTCTTGAGCTCTAGAATCAAATTTAGACAAGCGAACACCTTTCTTGAGAATGAAACACTTACAACCGAACACCCGGAAGTATTTGAGGTTGGGCTTGTTGCCGGTAAGTATTTCATATGGAGTCTTGTTCAAGCCTTTGCGAAGGTAGAGCCGATTGGATGCATGACAAGCGGTGTTGATGGCTTCGGCCCAAAAGTTGTATGGAGACTTGAACTCCGCCATCATGGTTCTTGCCGCGTCCATCAACGTCCGGTTCTTCCTCTCCGCTACACCGTTTTGTTGAGGGGTATATGGTGCGGAATATTGATGCTTGATCCCCTCATCACTAAGAAACTCATCCAAGGTGTAGTTCTTGAACTCGGTGCCGTTGTCGCTTCTAATGATCAATATCTTTGCATCATGTTGACGTTGAGCTTCATTTGCAAAGTCGATCACGGTTTGTTGGGTCTCGCTCTTCCTCTTGAAGAAATATACCCAAGTGTATCTTGAATAATCATCCACAATCACCAAGCAATACTTTCTTCCCCCAAGACTATCAAAGGATGGCGGTCCAAAGAGATCCATGTGAAGGAGCTCCAAGGGCCTCTTCGAGTAGATGATAGTCGTGGGTCGGTGAGCCGTCTCATGTAGCTTTCCTTCGATACAAGCACTGCAAGCACGGTCTTTGGCAAAGCTCACATTTGTTAGTCCTCGGACGTGGTCCCCTTTGAGGAGACTTTGCAAAGATCTCATATTGACGTGGGCTAAACGGCGATGCCAAAGCCATCCCACGTCAACTTTAGCCATTAGACAAGTCGCGGTCTTAGTGGGTCGCTCCGAGAAGTTAACCACATAGAGACCGTTCTCGACATGCCCAACAAAAGCTACTTTAAGAGTCTTGCTCCACAAAAGGGCCACGGTATCAATATCAAAGAACGTTGCAAAGCCCATAATAGCAAGTTGACGAACGGAAAGTAAATTGTATGCAAGGCTCTCAACAAGCATGACCTTCTCAATGGACAAGTCCGGTGAGATGACCACCTTGCCGAGACCCAATACCTTTGACATCGAGGCATCACCATATTGAACATGGGTGGGCATAGATGAACTTGCTTGAACGTCCACCACCAAGTCCTTGCTTCCGGTCATATGATTTGTCGCTCCACTATCAAGCAACCATGACACTCCACCGGAAGCAAACTCCTACATAAGATTAATGCTTGGTTTTAGGTACCCATTCTTGAATGGGTCCTTTCATGTTAGTAACAAGGATCTTAGGAACCCAAATAGACCATTCAATGTACTCATAAGAAGAACCAACAAATTTGGCATAAACATGCCCATCACTAGCACGGCATAAAACATAAGAAGGGTTAAAATCGCCGGCTTTGTTGGGATGGGTGATCTTGCCCCTTTTGACATTACCACCCACCGCCTCGTTCTTCTTCTTCTTAGGAGCACCCTCTCCCTCTTTCACAAATGTATCTTTGAGAGGGAGAGCTTGCTTGGTCTTGCTTTTCTTGTTTGACTTCTTCTTCTTCGACTTGGGTGCAAATCCAAGCCCCTCCTTGGCCACAACTTCCTTTTGATTGCTCAAAAGTTCGTTGAGGTTTTTCTCACCTTGTATGCACGACACAAGGCCTTTCTCGAGTTGCTCTTTCAACTTGGCATTCTCCTCAACAAGATGTGCATGCTCACAACAAGGGTTAGTTGCACGAGCATTATCAATTAGAACAAAAGGAGGACACGTGGCAATTTCTTTAGTTAGCTTCACTTGGAGTTGATCATGAGACTCCTTGAGTGTAGCATGAGCACTTTTCAAGGCCTTGTGAGCCTTGTCAAGTAAGTCAAACTCCTCTTCGAGTCTAGCATGGCCAACCCCAAGTTCGGCTTTCTCATTTTTAAGCATATTAGCAAGAACTTGAGCATGATCACGATCTTTCTTTAATTTAGCAAGATCTAGATTGTGTGTCTCCTCAAGAGCCACTCTATGACCTTGCTCTTCCTCAAGAGCAATAGAAAGATCGGCAATCTCATCGGCATAATCTCTACTATGCCCTTCCAACTTGGAGATTGTCTCTTCATGAGAATCTATGATTTCATTTGCCTCACCTAATTGTTCCAAGAGAGCCACAAAGTGCTTCTTGGTCTCACCTTTGAGCTTGGCCATGAACTTGTCAAATTCATTTTCTTCCACCTTTGCCTCCTCACTTTCTTCCTCACAATTCATCAAAGAAGGAGTGGAAGAAATGCTAGTTTTGATGTTGGAGGTTACCTTGTTGGTGGCCTTGGCCATGAGGCACTTGTGGGTGATGATGGAGTTATCGTTGGGGGAGTCGAAGAGGGACACCTTTGGTGATGGAGAGGTGGCGATGGCGACGGAGGCCGTAGCAACCCCTTCACCATTTGCATCTTCATCATCATCGGAGTCGTACTCTTCTTGCACCACCAAACTCTTTTGAGGCACCTTCTTGGTGAACTTGTTTTTGCTTGGGAAGGACTTGCCCTTGTCTTTACGGATGAGCTTGCCACCATTTTCCTCCCTATTCTCATACGGGCAATCGGCGACGAAGTGACTCACATTACCACAGTTGTAGCAAGTCCTCACACGTTGACTTTTGCCTTTAGAGCCATTAGTCTTGTTTCTTGAAAAGTTGGGCTTGGAGTTTCTTTTGTTGCCCCAAAATTGTCTTGACGCAAGAGCCATGTGCTCGTGGTAAGCGTATTTGGTGTCTTCGGGACAATCTTCATCCTCATATTCTTCTTCTTCTTCCTCTTCATGAACTACCTTGGCCTTCAAAGCAAGGTTGGGCTTCTTTGAGCGTTGAACACGAGCAAGTGCGTTGTCGGCAGTCTTGTTCAAAATGTTCATAGCAACAAACTCATCCAACACATCACTGGAGGACAAGGTGTGGAAGTCCGGTCTTTGACGAATCACGGAGGACATGCTCTTGTTGTAAGGCATAATGGCCTTGAGGAATTTGCGCTTGATCCAATTGTCATCCGTGTCCTTGCTCCCGTGATCTCGGAGTGAGACCGCAAGAGTAGTCAATCTCCGGTAAAGCTCACGAGGATCTTCATCTTCATTCATAACAAACTCATCGGCCTCATCAAGAATAACCTCAAAGTTGGAGCGTTGAATGCTCGAGCTTCCCTTGTACAATGAATTGATATGCTCCCATGCATCTTTGGCAAGAGTGAATGGGCGCAAATGAGGAAGCTCTTCGAGAGGCATGGCGGCTTGAAGAATGAACAAGGCGGATGCATTGAGTTGGTTGTCCACTTCTTCTCTTGGGGACAAGTTGCTTGGGTCATGCGGATAATAGCCTTGTTCAATGATTCTCCAAAGTTGAGTTGAGCTATAATTCAAATGAGACTTGATACGAAACACCCAATTAGCGAAGTTAGTCAAATCAAGCTTAGGAGGAGGACCATGATTGTTTATATGAGGCGAGGGGACCGGTCCTCCATAGACTGGGGGAGGGGGAACCGAGGTGTGTGTTCCCGTCCCATTCTTACCATGAGGGGAAGATATATGAGTGTCTTTAGCCGTTTCCTTGCCGGAATTGGCCTCCGATGCCGATGCGGCGGGATTAACCACAAGCAACGGATCGGGAGGAGACTTCAACCCCTCAAGGAGCTCTTTCATCATGGACTTAACCTCGGCCGTCATAGACGTCTTTAGTGAAGCCATAGCTTCATTCAAAACGTCTATAGTGACCGTGGTCAACTCCACGGCCTCGGGAACATTCCCAACACGCTCCCCGTCGTCAGCCATACTCTTCGGGTGGTGAAACCCTTAATAAAGAGACGAGGCTCTGATACCAATTGAAAGGATCGATATGGTTGACTAGAGGGGGGGTGAATAGGCAACTACCAATTTTTAGCTTTTCTTTAACAAATTAGGGTTAGCAACAAAATAGGTTGTCTAGATATGCAACTAGGTGAGCAACCTATATGATGCTAACAATTACAACACAAGCAAGCAAAGGATACAATACAAGTATATCAAGCACAATGTAAAGGTAAGAGATAACCACAAGTGGAGCCGGTGAAGACGAGGGTGTGTTACCGAAGTTCCTTCCCTTTGAGAGGAAGTACGTCTCCGTTGGAGCGGTGTGGAGGCACAATGCTCCCCAAGAAGCCACTAAGGCCACCGTATTCTCCTCACGCCCTCACACAATGCGAGGTGCCGTGAATCCACTAGTGGTGCCCTTGAAGGCGGCAACCGGACCTTTACAAACAAGGTTGGGGCAATCTCCACAACTTAATTGGAGGCTCCCAACACAACCACGGAGCTTCACCACAATGGAATGTGGCTCCGAGGTGACCTCAACCGTCTAGGGTGCTCAAACACCCAAGAGTAACAAGATCCACAAAGGATTAGTGGGTGGAATCAAAATGTCTCTTGGTGGGAGTGTAGATCGGGGCCCTCTCCTCCAAACCCTAGCAAATCACCAAGGTCTATTGGCTAGGGAGAGAGATCGGGCACTTTTGAGCTTTGGAGCAACAATGGAGCATAGGAGGAAAAGAGGTAAGTCCACTTGGGGAAGAAGACCCACTATTTATAGGTGGGACAAATCCAACCGTTATCTTCCCCCAGCCCGCACTCAAGCGGTACTACCGCTCCTAGGAGCGGTACTACCGCTTGTGCGGTAGTTCCCGTTGTCCCGTGCGAGTAACAGAAAACAGGAGCGGTAGAACCGCTCCAAGCGGTACTACCGCTCATCGCAGCGGTACTACCGCTTAAGAAATCGCAGGACAGAGGAAACAGAGGTAGCAGGGTAGTACTGGAGCGGCAGTCCCGCAGCAAGCGGTACTACCGCTCTACTACCGCCCCACTACCGCTTAGGGAAAAATAATACCAGAAGAAAATACGGTAGTGCAACAGTAGTAGGGGCGGTAGTACCGTGTCAAGCGGTACTACCGCTCTACTACCGCTTTACTACCGCTTAGCGAAAAAAGATGCCAGTAGAATTCACGGTAGAAGATCCGGTAGTACCGTGTCAAGCGGTACTACCGCAGTCCCAAGCGGTACTACCGCTTGGGTGAATTCAAATGGCCCAAAGGCAGATAGAAAGAATGCTCCATGTTGCGGGAAGGCTTTGTGGGTGCATATGGTTTGTGTACGTGTTGATTCCACCCATACCTTCCAATGCGGACCCCCTCTTAATAGTACTGGTTCCCTACGACTCAAATCCACCAAAAAGAAATCGTCGGAGAATAACCGTCTTCGCTCTTTATCATCGAGGGGAATAAACCGTCTCGTGCCACCTAATGAAATCTGAAATGCTCAAGGCACACGGTTAGTCCGCTAAAGCATTGTCATCAATCACCAAAACCATCAGAGAGAAATTTGCCCTAACACCTAGTAAGTAAAGCAAAAAATAACAAGGATCATAATCTGTTCCAAAAGGCACTAATTTTTATCTACCATGTCTGCTGTAAAATCATATCAAACACGCAAAGTCGAAGGATACATATGCAAAGGTGATCCGGTGTCTCTAGTGCCTCGATTGATGACCATACCGGTATTCTCATTCGATTGAAGAACACAAATTTTGATACATGTAAACGGCACTCCTATATAAGATGATGCCAAAAGGTTAAAGTGAATTTTACTTGTACGTGCATCGTGAGTCATTGTGATACGGTAACTCAGTTCGCGGCAACACATGTGAGTTAGTTAGACGGTTAGAGTGAACAACCAAAATTACACATCTGTGTGTAAAACATATTATTTTTATCTGGGGATACTACACCGAGATTGTATCAAGCAGCTAAAGTACGCGAAGTTGTAATTATCTAGATGTTCATCAATGTGACGAAGGATTAATTGGTCGACCATTGTTGCCCTTTCGTCCCAACATGAATTACCCAAATATCAACATATGGTTCAAAAAACACATGAATGGATTTTATGTGCCAAGACTCTCCAACATGATAGTGTCAAACTCAAAAAATCACATGCCTCGAGGGAAGACATGCTAGCACCAGTTGCCCATTCTATTCTTAACCAAAGGCTGACATTCTTTGATGATGACATGATGATTTTCATCAAGACATGGACCAAGGATATTGAAGTTTGCTCTACACTCCTAGATGATTTTGGTGAAGCTTCGGGTCTACGGATCAATCGTGCGAAAATGCGCAATCCTGCCTGTTAGGTGTCCACCAGAGGCTTTGGTATTGGTTGCCCGATACTTGGGTGGGCGGTGGAATCAATCCCCTGGAAATACGTGGGACTCCCATTGAGCATTCCAAAACTCAGTTGCTCAGTTCTGGGATGCCCTGGATCGATAAGCCAAGAAGTTGCCGGTGTGGAAGGCAGCATCACTGCCAAAGGGAGGGATAAATATACTGGTTAAATTGGTGCTCTCTGCAGTACCAACTCAAGTGATGATCACTTTAGATCTCTCACCCAAAGTATTGTCCGGCATCAACAAAATTTGCCACAACTTCTTGTGGTGTGGGTGGAAGGATGCAAATGGTGACAACCGCGTAATTTCCTAGGATGCAGTTTGCATGCCGAATATCCTCAAAGGACTGGGAATGCCTAATATGCGTTCGCTTAACCTCGTACTTTGTGCGAGATGGCCGTGGGTTCAGCGCATGGATCCAACTCAGCCTTGGGCTGAATATAACGTTCAGGTTCCACCCTGAGTCGCTTGCAATCTTCCAAGCGGCAACAACAATGATGCTTATTGGTGATAGCTCGGTGGCCTGCCAGGACATTGCGCCATCGATGTATAATTATATCTCCTGTCACATGTGAATGCCTGACACTGGGGGCACGGAGGAACCTGAAATCGAGGATTCTATCTCTTGGGACCAGGATCCCAATGGCCTCTTCTCCATGAAATCCGCCTGCGAGGCACTCTTTGCTCCCCGCCAAGTGGATCCAACTGCCGAAGTTATTTAGGACTCGTGGGCACCTTTGATCTGCAAGTTCTTCCTATGGTTGGCCATGAAGAATAGACACTGGACCTCGGGTCGCCTCGCTCGATGTGGTTTGCCACACCAAGCCGCCTACTCATTTTGTGATCAATACATCGAAACCATTGACCACTTGTTGGTTGGTTGCGTTCTTGCGCGTGCAGCGTATATAGTGTGGTGTTGGGCGCTTAGAGCATATACAACCGGACTTGGCAAATCCGCCCCCCCCCCCAAACGTCCATAGACGCGCCCGGGCGCGCCCGCGTACGGCCCCTCATATTGGCTGCCGGGCAGCCACACTCATCAAATGCAAACCCTCAAATCCATGCAAATCCATGCACGTCCATCAAACCCATGAATATCACACGTAAATAAACATTTGTTGAAGTGCACAATTCAAACATTAGCTCTTTGGTTTCCATTTTTTTTTGAGGGAAACAACAGGACTCTGCTGTGCATTTTTATTGATTTTCAAAAAAAAGTACAAGAGGTCCAAAAGGAAAAAAGTTATACATGCTAAAATCTAAAAAACAGAGAAAAGCAAAAGAATATACAACAAAGACATATACAACAATGGCCCAAGGGCCCCTCATCTGAGAGAGTTGACCCATGGTTCAAAACCAATGTAAGCCTTCCTTTGTGCTCTGTAGAGAATCCATCTGAGCTCCTCTTTAAATTTCTTCCTGCAAGTGCATAAGCTGGGAGACAATCTGTTGAAAATGAAATCATTTATGGTTGTCTAGATTACCCAAGATACAAGGACAATGATTTCAAGAGCAAATGGAACAACTAACAGACCCTTGAGATTGTCTATTTCATGCTGAATGCCTTGATGTGTGGGAGATCAGGAAGGGCCAATATATGACCAGCAGAGTTGAGCAAAAGGGCAGTGCAAAAAGAGACGATCCCTCATTTCAATAACCTACATGCCACACATGATACAACCATAATCTTCAAGAAAGAAATTCTTTCTCTAAAGCATTGCTCGAGTGTTGAGTCTATTCTGTATAAGAAGCCAAAAGAATATCTTATGTTTTAGTTGGCAACAGGTTTTCCATAATCATTTTAAAACTAAAAGTACTTCATAATTAGGGGTGAGCAAGCTGCAAGCTTTTGAGACCAAATAGTGGTGAGCACCAGATAAAAATTGCCAAACATCAGACTCATCAGACAACTGCAATGATTGCAATAGAATTTGAAGTTGTTGAAACTGTTCAAATGCCTCCACTGACAAAGGCAAATGAAAATGCTCAGAAGTATCTTCCATTAATATAAGTTCAAGCAATGAAATCCTGTTGTTCTTTGAGAATGAATGGAGGTGTGACCAGGTCTGAATCCTGGTTTGGGCTTGCCAGTGATTGTTCCAAAAGTCTATTGAAGAGCCATTTTGGATGGAGCAAGAGGCATGATTCTTACAGATTGGGAGCAATTTAAGGCAGTCTCTCCACCAGAAGGAACAAGAAGAGAGATGCTCAGTGGGCTGTGAGTCTTGATAATAAGCTTCCCAAATAAGATTAACCCAGGGCAAATCAAAATGATTCATAAATTTATGAATCATTTTTAAAAGAAGACAGGTGTTTTGGGTGTGCATGTTAATAATTCCGAGACCACCTCTATCTTTGGGTCTGCAAATGAGCTCCCATGCAGCCAGTATTTTTTTCTTTTCCAGGCCTTTTCCCCTCCAAAAGCAATGCCTTGTGTACTTGTCTAGTTCTGCAATATGCCCTTGTAAAGCTGCAAACAGCTCATGATGAAAGTAGGCAATGATGAAAGGACAACATTGACCATAAGTAATCTTCCATCATAACTCAAGAATTGAGAACATGCACTGAGTCTCTTCTGAATTCTTGTAATAATATATATGAAATGCTCCATTCTAGGCTTCACAAAGCTGAGAGGTGTGCCCAAGTATGTAAATGGGAAGGAGCCAGTTTGACATTGCAGAATATGAGCCAACCCTTGAACATCATTGTCAGGAACATTGATAGGGATCAGATTAGACTTATGGTAGTTTACTTTAAGGCCTGAAGCTTTAGAGAAAATATATACCAAATCCTGGAGATGCTTGAGCTGAGTATGACAGGCAGGTATGATAATTAAAGTGTCATCTGCATATTGCAGAATTGGAAAATCAGGACAAGAGTTAAACCTGATGGGTGGTTGGATGGGTTGCCTTTGCATTGCATCATTGAGAATAGTTTGAAGAAAGTCAGCAGCCAGAACAAACAGGAGTGGGGATAGAGGATCCCCCTGTCTGACTCCCCTTCTGCATTTGAATTATTTTCCAAGGACACTATTTAGCAGGACAAAGGATGTAGCTGAAGAAATGATTTCAGTAATCCAATATGCTCCACAAGATCATTGAGTATCTGCGTGTGCACCTGATGGTCTCGAAGATTCTGATGCATCTATAGAAAATTAACAAGCTGATCTGAATCCTGTTGTTCCGTGATGTGGACTTGTTCTCCAGGCTTGTCAAAATCATGGGTTTGGACAACCCCATCACCCTCGTCCTCAACAATCATACTGTGCAAAATGATACAACATGTCATCAGCTGCCACAAAGTCTCTGATTCCCACTTCATTGCAGCTCCACAAAGAATTCCCCAATGAGCTTGGAGCACTCCGAATGCCCTCTCCACATCCTTCCTAACTGCTTCTTGTATTGTTGCAAAGTGGCTTTGTTTGGTGCCTTGGGGATCAGATATGGTCTTCACAAATGCCACCCACTGAGGATAGATACCATCGGCAAGGTCGTACCCCATGTTCTAGTCGCGACCGTTGACAGTGTAGTTGCATGGCGGTGATTCCCCATTACAAAGTCTCCTGAACATGGGAGATCGCTGCAGCACATTGATGTCATTGTGAGAACCAGGCATTCCAAATAAAGCATGCCAAATACACAAGTCAGGTGATACCACTGCTTCTAGTACAATGGTGGCCTCTTTGGTGTGACCTTGGTACATCATGCGCAAACCTTTGGGGCAATTCTTCCATTGCCAATGCATGCAATCAATTGAACCGCACATACATGGGAAACCTCTTGCCTCTCCAATAGCCAGCAAACTTTCTGTATCCTGCACATTTGGTTCTCTCAGATACTCAGCTCCAAACACCACCACCATGGCGCGGGCAAACTTCACAGTTGTCTTTAGGCATGTTCTCTCCCCCATCCCGACCATCTCACCAACGGCATTGACAGCGGTATCAAGTGCAAGCATCCTCATAGCAGCTATGCATTTCTGCTTAGCAGAGAACGAGAGTTGTCTGCAACAATCCCTAGTGAGCTTGAAGTAGGGATCGTGTGCCTCCACTCCCTCCACCATCCACAAGAACAATGGTTTACGCATACGGAAGCGTTGACGGAACTATTCATCAGGGAAAGCAGGTTCAGGAGCAAAGCAGTCCTTGTAGAGTAGCCATGCTCCAGAGACCCTATCCCGTTTCTGAACTCTTCTCCCTTTGATCGAGCCCTTGAAGTTGAGAATGTGCTCCACCTCGAGGTCCATTTCCTGTTGGATGCTCATGATCATCATCATCTCGGCTTCTTCGTCTGAATTCGATGAATCAAAGAACTCCTTTTGAATTAATTCATCAAGCTTTGTCGGTCCATACTCCTCGTCTGACGAACCATCTGAATCCATCGTTTTGCCTACAAAACAATCAAAAATGGGTCAGACATTATGTTGAACACATTGAGGGCAAGGTGCAGTCCGAGAGTAGCCGGAGCGTACTGCGGCGGCGTCCGGGCCGGCGACCGTATTCGTGCGGGCGAGAACAGAGGGAAGGAGTGTTTTGGCGGTGCTGCCGGTGCTACGGGCTCTGTACGGTGGTGGAGCAAGGGTGGTGGCAGAGCTAGGGCGGGCCAGTGTGGACGACGGAGAAGAGAGGAGAGGAACAAGGATGAATCGGCAAGGTCGAAGGGGGATTTGGTGCACTTTGAGGTGGGGTCGATCTGTCTGGTCCGACATGGGGGGCGCGCCCGGGCCTGCCCATACCCGCCCCAAATTTGGGCTGGATATGAGGGGTGCCGGTCAGCCCAAGCGTTTGAAGCCGGTATGAGGCGTCCGTTTGTGTCAAGTTTTTTTGACCGGTCAGTGATCGGGCTGTCCGCCCGGGCGTATAGGGTGGTTTGGGGCACTTGGCTGTTGATGCTCTTAAGGGCAGCCTGATTGGGTCCCCGCAGCAGACAACATGTTCTTGGACGGCCGAACCAGCCTTAACGGCGAAACTTTCTATCCATCCTGACCTCTAGTGGCTTGGGAGATTTGGAAGCATCGCAAAGACATACTTTTTCATCCATGCATCTCCATCGCTAAGGCTTGTAGTTTCTAGAGTGGGTAGGGTTTAGATGTTAGGCGGGCTTCTCTGCGTGGTGATCTTGATGCCTTTTACGGGATTCTAGATATGCAGACCAATCCTGAGGAACGTGCATTTGTATCCGATGGATCCCTATATATTGTCACTTGTGACAATGTGGCTTTCTCCTTCGATATGATACACATGTTTGTGAGCATTCGAGGAAAAAAAGGCAGGTGGTAATATGCATAACTTTAACTTGACTGTACATACACTGCTATTACCGTGAGGCATGAGGTCGCAATACAAAAGGAAAACTATAACTAAGCTGGATATGGATGAACTCACTTTGACTCTGTGTTGGGAAGCCTTCTACGATGAGCGGCAGGCTGAGGCCGAAATCACTGTTTTGACCCTTTTCTCAAACTTCAGCACGATCTAACCCATGTTTGAATTTTTTTTCGTATCTGACCTTTTTCCTACCGCCGTAGTCCTTGGCGATAGGGTGATGGCAGAGGAGGCGGGGCCGTTAGCCATGCTGATGTGGCTACCGTTGGGATCCTTGGTTGTAGGTAGTTATAACCTACCACCAACAGCCTTGGCGATAGGGTTTAACCCCCAAACCCTCGAAACCCTTCTTTTGCTTGGAGAAAAAAATCCTGGGTGGTAGGGCGTGCAACCCTACCACCAAGGTCTTCGGAGGTAGGTAGTTATACCCTACCGCCAAGGTCTTCGATGGTAGGGGTTTACCCCCCCCCCCCCAAACGCTTGAAACCCTTCTGTTGCTTGGTGGAAAAAATTCTGGGCGGTGGGGCGTGCAACCCTATCACCAAGGTCCCTGGCGGTAGGGTACTTTACCCTTTAAACCCAGAGTTCTCTTTCTCTTAAATTGCAACATTGAATATAAATGGCATCACACAGTAATATAGTTTAAACATTGAACAAATAGATAGTATCACACAGTAATATAGCATCACACACATCATAATATGCATCACACACATCATTTTCATCGCAAATAGTTCAACATACCCAAATGAAAGATAGTTCAACATATCCAACATAGCAAATAGTTTTACATATCCAACATAGCAAATAGTTCAACATATCGAAGATAGCAAATAGTTCAACATAGCCAGCACAAGTTCTGAAGCTCAACACCAAGCTCAACATGCCCGAATACTAGAAGGGAAGCAAGTGACCATATCAGTTATCCCTACCCCTCTTGGTGGTATGCTCTTCATTTTTCTTTAAGCGACCCTCGTTTTTTTCTTTTGATGTTTGGCGACGAGGACGCTCTTTCTGGAACGGTGATGGACTCCAAACCTTCTTGTGTGGATGAGACTTCCTTTTGTCCTGGGTTGGCTGAGTGGGTGGAGGTCTGTCATCCTCGTCGTAGTCCTCCTCGTCACCATCGTCACTTCCCTCAACTTGCTTAACATCCTCTTCTTCCTCATCTTCCTCGGGCTTCTCAACATGGTGAGACGATGAGGCGGCATGGCAAGAGGAAGCTGCGTTGGCATGGCTAGAGGGAGCTGCACCGGCATGAGGAAGCAACGATATGTCCACTAGCATGTGTTGATGGGCCAGAAGCATGCACATCAACCGAGCTAGTGCACCCAAGTATGCCTACTAGCTTTTGGCAACACATCATGAACTTCTGCAACAACAAAAAGAGTGGCACATGGTTACTTCAAGGTTATGGATCAAGTGACAAAGACTATACTAGATTATGGCTAGGCTCAAAGTTAGTGACAACATGATATGGATTAAGGTTTTGGTTACTTCAAGGTTATGGCTAGGCTCAAACTTACTTTTGTCACTTCTCTTAGCGCTGAGTCAGATTCCGCGGTCCTGGGGGCATGCACTAGTGCATTCGAGCCATTGAAAATGCTTCTGTTCAACTCGAAACTCTACAAATGTCATCATCATAAATAAATTAGTGACGAAGACTATACTGTATTCACCTGCAAATGTCACCTCCAAGCAATTCAACACAACTTACCACTCTGTTAATAAGGGGTGCATACTCCCTAAATTCACCTTTGGTCTCTCTAATATTGGCATTATAGGTTTCTTCCTCTGGGTTGTCCGCCTCTAGCGATGTGATATCCGCTGTGGTCCACTTTGGCCTCGGGCGCAAACGGTACTTTATACCATCATCAAACCACTTTAGATGGGTCTTCTCGTATGCCCCCAGTCGACCACTATCATATCCCTCTCTTTGTGATACCTCCTCTCCCTCCACATTTTTACAAAGTCCTTATGGTGATGTGCCCAGTCCGTGATCGATTGGCAAGTCTGCCTATTATGCCTGCAAGGCATAAGAACCAACAAACCATAAGAAATCATTGAGACTTGTAGCTTGTAGGTTAAGAAATCATTGAGACTTGTAAGTGCCACAAGAAACAACAAACCATAAAAACAACAAACCATAAGAAAACATAATAGAGGTTAAGTCGCTCGCCTATGAATGTCGAAGCCACCAGTGTTGGTATCCTCCGGTGGGGTGCATTGGATCCTACCGAACTGCGTCACCACGCGCTGTGGTACGTGCCACTCGACAGCATACACGCGTATCAATGGGACCCTAGCCCGCCAGATACTCTTGTCCCTCATGTACATCTCGTTTAGCTCGAAACCCCGAGATGTCTCATACGGCCACTAGTTAACCCGCAGACAAATTGGTTAGGTTAGGTCTTCGTAAGCAACCCAAAAAGTGGTTACAAGAAATCACTAGCACGTGGTTTTACCTGGTGAAATGCGATGTTGTCTAGCTCGTTGGTGAAGGCCTTGTACAAGGCCTTGGACTTGCCCGTGAAGACTTTAACTCTGTCCCAAGAGTACGCCACGGTGGGGTATCAAGAAGAGTCGCCTTCTTCGCGATAGGCTCCCCATGGAAGCATGTCATCTTTTTCAGGACGGCCCACCAGCAACCGCTCCCACATCCACACCGAGAGGGCCCAGGCACATCCACCCATACCGGATTTATCTTCGGTCCTTTGACATGCATCGTATAGCTGCAAATGTCAACTCATGATTAGATGACATAATTAAAAAAATAGACATAAATCCATAAACGACTATTGCATTAACTTCTTACCGAACGGTACAAATACGAGGCCAGCAGACCCCCAGCTATACTTAGCATCCCAGTCAGCCAAGAAATCTAGGTACATCCAGAGGGCAATGTCCCCCATGTTGGGGATGCCCATAACGGGTAGGCCCATGAAGAGTCTATTATTCAGAAAATAAGGGCCCACAAGACATGCCGACCTAGCTTCAATCTCAAAGCACCCGATCTACTCGGACAACATCCAGGAGTCTCACCACTTGGACGACATCCAGGAGCCTCATTCACTTGGGCGAATCAAGACCACTCGGCTGCACATAGCATTCAAACGAGGGGAGGCGAGCGGCCAGCAAAGGAATCCAGAACATCAAGAGATGCACAGCTTCATGCGTTACCAGCATTCATTTCATTAGTTGCCATGTATAGTGCTTCTCATCAATGTATCCACTAAGACTCCCTGTAATGTCAGAAGCTAAGGGACTTGGCGTACTCTATATAAGCCACCCTGTAGTTTAGGGATGGGGGTTCGCAATCCCTCTGTAATCATCTAGACGCAAGAAAGAAAAACAACTCCTAGAGCTCTAGACGTAAGGTCTTTACCTCATCAAAGAGGGGCCCGAACTCATAAAACTCTTGTGTCACACCCGTGCCATAGCTAGATCAAGCCCCGTTCTTACCCCTACTTCTTACTGTCAGAATTGACACCACGATAGTTGGCGCCCACCATGGGGCAGTGCATCTAGCAATCTATGGCGCAGGTGGTTTCTTCGTCCTTCGCAGTTTCCGGCGTTGAGATGGTGCCTGGCAATGAAGTCCGCTTAGGTGCCCTTCGTTTCACCATCGATGATTTAGCATGGCTTCAGGAAGCCCCGCTGGATGTGGAATCGCTGCCCGTCCGTGGCGCGGCGCACTTCCATGCTAGTTCTTACGGGGTGCTTCTCCGACAACCGTCTGTTCCATATCAGGCGTCCCTCCGCCTCCCCGCTCGACACCGTCACAAACGCTCTGGCAGATCATGGCTTCAGTGTTGGATCAAACACATCGCATCTCACCAGGTTGCGGCCGAGCAGTTGGCCATGTTGGAGCCAGAGAAATCGTTTCATGACCTGTTCGCCTCCCTTCATGAAAAGGAAGAGGAGGAAAGTTGCGGAAGCCTTACGCCAATGGCGGAAGTTGTCGTGATGGTGTCACGGCAAGTGTCCTCATAGGAGAACTTAGTTGTGTGGCCATAGCTGCTAGGTGAAGCCTTGGATGGGGTTGATCGGGAACGAGAGACGTGTGTTTACCCAGGTTCGGCCCCTCTAGTGAGGTAAAAGCCTACTCCTGCTAGTTTTGTTTATTGTGTATGATGATCTCGATTACAAGGGTGTTATTTTGCTACCTCTATCTCGAGAGCTTTAAACTTGTCCCCTTGGACGACCTAGGAACCCCCTTTATATAATAGTCAGGTCCCTAGGGGTTACAAGAGATTCTGGGTTCTACCCGCAATCGGAGTCCTATTCTAAGTCCTCTAGGTCCTCCATGTCTTCCAAGTTGGGGGTCTCCGTCTTGTATTTGGACTCCTCCTTGACGGAACCTTGCCTAGGTCTGGGTCCTTAAGGCCGGATCCTATAGCAGGTCGGGTCCTATAGCAGGCCGGGTCTTTCTTCAGGCCGGGTCCTATAGTAGGACGGGTCTTTCTTCAGGCCAGGTCCTGTCCGTGGGTAATTCCCCCCGACATTAGCCCCCAGGTTAGCTTGGATATAGGCTTGGCATCAGTTTGGTCATCCATGCCAAGCTCTGAAATAAAAATAAATAAATATGTTAAGGATAAAGTCTGGGTCTCCGTGCCACATCGATATGCCGGCTCGTTCCACTGACTTTCATTTAATGGATCCGGCTTTTGTCCATATTGAGTTCATATGCCTCTTTGCCCAGGTCAACAGATTTTCATTGCGTAATCCTAGGGTCCTTTCGCGAAATTTTTCTTCCTCCCCTGCTCAGATCCAACCTTAGTTTTGCTCACACCGCCACCACCGGAATCCATCTGTTCTTGTTCTTTGAAGACCCGGCTTAGGGCGATCCGGCTTCAGGCGATCTGTTTTTGAGCGATCCGGCTTTCAGGTAATCTGGCTTCAGGTGATCCTGCTTCGGGCGATCTGTTTTTGAGTGATCCGGCTTTCGGGCAATCTGGCTTCAGGAGATCCGGGTTTCACTAACCAAAATGCCCCAACTCCTACTGACGAGGCGGAAAAGAGGGACCCGGCTTTGCGTTAAGAGCTAGCTTCTGAGCCTGGTATGAATTTTTTTCCCTTATATCTATATCACCTTTAGCCCCCAAGCTCCAAGTTTATCACCTCATGATGACTGGGTGCTTCGCATTGAAAAATTATTGTGACTTGTGTAGCCCCAAGTGTCGGGTTGCATGTCTACAGCAGCTCGGGACTTTTCCTTAGTCTTGTAGATTTCTAGCTCAAATAGTGTAGCCCCCAAGTGCCGGGTTGCATGCCTGCAAAAACCTGGGACTTTTTTTTATCATGAAACTTCAAATATTATAGCCCCCAAGGGCCGGGTTGTCTTGCCTGCAGCAACCTGGGACTTGTAATTTTTTACTCATAAAGCTTCAATTAGTGTAGCACCCAAGTGCCGGGTTGCATGTCTGCAGCAACCTGGGACTCACTTTTGCTTTGAAATCCTTATGCTTTAAATTGACACTGTAGCCCCCGAGCGTCGGGTTGTTTAGTCTTACAACAACCTGGGGTTCCTTTCTGTCCTTAAAATCAATTTTGCAGAAATATGTTGAGCACGCTGAGCAACAAATTGAAAAACTCGAGGAACAACTGGCCGCGGAAGCTGGCAAAATCTGTGCGGGAGCAGGAGAACTCCCAGACTAAGACACAAGATGCACCTATAGTAGAATGAAATATTTTTTGCAAAAACAATAATATTCTGCATGATGGGCTTGTAATAAGTTTAAACCTATGGTTGGTCTAGATGGTGTGCCTGTACACCTTTATGGATTGCATTGTAATGAACTCTTGGCATTACTGCAAATCCTGGCTTGATAGCCCTTTTGGTTTATCTTAGCTTTCTGTGAAGTAGGCTTTCACATGACTTATTCTCGGTGCGTTCAACTATGGTAAGTTCAGGGTTAGCTATGTCCTCAATGGGCATCAGAGCTGATTAACTTATCATGTGCACAGCCGGTCATATATTTGCGAGTGGCATCTGACTTATAGGCAAGTGTAACCAAGAAAATTGTCGGCATATGCCGGGTTCAAGGGTGATTAGCTGAACTCGTTAAGTTACAAGCCCCCAAGTAACCAATGATTAATGATAGAAAATAAAGACTCAACACTCAGTGATATGAGGTGAAACGATAAACCCCGGGTTCCAGAGATGCCGGCTTTATTCCATTAATCATAATATAAATTTCGGGCGATGATTTCCTCATGAGGGGGCTCGCCACTGGTTAGGTAAGCCAGATAGGGCGATGTATCATAATATAAACTCCGGGCGATGATTTCCACTTGAGGGAGCTCGCCACGGGTTAGGTAAGCTAGATAGGGCTCTGTATCATAATATAAACTCCGGGCGATGATTTCCACTTTAGGGAGCTCGCCACGGGTTAGGTAAGCCATAGGTGTGTAATCTGCCGAGTCATGGACATCAAGGCAGATGAGCCATATGCGTTTTAAGGCTGTTTGAGCCGTAGGAGTTTTGAGGCTTCCGAGCCATAGGCATTTTAAGGTTGCCAAACCGTAGGCATTTTGTGGTTGCCGAACCGTAAAATTATGGAAGTAGAGGCCACCAGATCCTGGTGGATACAACCTCCAAGGCTCGAGTCGGCTTTGTTGAAGTCCGCTTGAGTCTCTCTTTTTTGTTTCTTGAAATCACGTGAAGATAAACATAGTGCAGATGACTGATGAATTTGCCGGCTCAGCCCAAGGTTGTCCCGCATACGCGGGGCTCTTGATTTTGTCATCCGCTGCCGGCTCCTGAGTAGGACTGGGCCGCGTCCTGTCTATCTCGATGCTTTTATCATGCCAGCTTATGTCCATTGGAACACGTCCAACTTCCATGCTTCAGAACCGAGTCGATATCATCAAGCCACTGCTAGATCCTAGTGGATGCGTGTAGCTCCCGAGGCTCGAGGCAACTCGAGGAGTCGGCTTGAGACTCTTTGTACTTGTTTTTATTCTCCTTGCGTTTAATGACGCAGTATAAGCCTGTAGACCATCGAGGTTGGTCACAGCGAGATTGTAGATAAATTTTTTCTTCTCATCCATGAGTTGTTGCAGATGACCGATGAATTTGCTGGCTCTGCTCAAACTTGTTCCGGGCCGGGTTGTCCCGCATACGCGGGGCTCTAGACTCAATGGCCGGCTCTTCTAGCTCCACCAGGGCCAGGTTCTCCGTGGCCAGCTCCTCCGGCTCCTCCAGGGACAGCTTCTCTGATGAAGCCTACGGAGACGTCGATCTTGCTGAAGAAGACCCGGATTCCTGACTCGACGGAGTTGACGATGATTTCCGGCTCCTGCGCGGTTCCACCGATGAACCCGACGAAGATGTCGATCCCGCCGAAGGGGACCCAGATTCCTGACTCGACGAAGATGTTGACCTTGCCGAAGGGGACCCAGAATCCTAACTCGATGGAGTCGGTCTCGAGGCCCCAGCCAGCGTTGTCGATGTAGAGCTTTCCACGCCGCCTCTTCGTTATCCGGTCGATCGCGAGCTTCTCGATCCCTGGGAGGGCTCCTTCCAAGAACATAACACCATCGTGCACTGGCCCCACAGTGGGCGCCAACTATCATGGTGGTGTCACGGCAAGTGTCCTCATAGGAGAACTTAGTTGTGAGGCCATAGCTGCTAGGTGAAGCCTTGGATGGGGTTGATCGGGAACAAGAGAGGCGAGTTTACCCAGGTTCGGCCTCTCTGGTGAGGTAAAAGCCTACTCCTGCTAGTTTTGTTTATTGTGTATGATGATCTTGATTACAAGGGTGCTGTTTCGCTACCTCTATCTCGAGAGCTTTAAACTTGTCCCCTTGGACGACCCAGGAACCCCCTTTATATAATAGTCGGGTCCCTGGGGGTTACAAGAGATTCTGGTTCTACCCGTAATCGGAGTCCTATTCTAAGTCCTCTAGGTCCTCCATGTCTTCCAAGTTGGGGGTCTCCGTCTTGTATTTGGACTCCTCCTTGACGGAACCTTGCCTAGGTCTGGGTCCTTGAGGCTGGATCCTGTAGCAGGCTGGGTCCTATAGCAGGCCGGGTCCTGTCCGTGGGTAATTTCCCCGACAGAAGTCCTCATGGCCAACGGGCCTGCCAACGGCCCGCCTGGGTACACAGAGCATGAAGCGGCAGACGGTCACGGTGGTGGCGGCGCTCGGGTTGATGGTGGAGCTGCTCAGCCTACTAGGGAGCAGATTGACAAACTCAACAGGATAGCCGAGCAAACTCTACATGCATCGATCACCGGAATGACTCAAGAGGCCATCGCTTTGGAGGCAGCACGTTTGAGCACTTTGGCCAAGAGAACACGCCTAGAGCAAATGGAGAAGGCTCTCATGGCGCAGGCTCACAATGCCCCTAGCTCTAGTCGGAATAAAAGGCAACTCTTCCCGAATGATTATGCCCAGAATTTCCGAGTCCTGCGCACTCCAGTGCAAAATTTGGCAGCTGCTCGGATAGTGGATACCCTTCAGCTCTCAGGATCAGCGGCGGAGGGACTCTGCCACATCCAGGCCCTTCTGAAGGCAGCCATGGCACAGAATTCCGCCGTCACTCAGTCCCATGATTGGATCCATAGCAAGTCTGTCCGAGCGGATACAACCCAATCAGCTCACAGTCCTCATATGCAACACAAGCCTAGAGCATCTCCCCCTCCGGGCGAAGCGATTCACCCCCAACGGCCAGACCATACTTTGCAGCATGATGATCGGCATCGTGGCTAGATAATACCCCTGCGGCAGCATGATGATCGACATCGTGGCCAAATAACGCCCCTGTGGTAGCATGATGATCAGCATCGCGGCTGAGTAACGCCCCCATGGTAGTGTGATGATCATTATCATGGCCGAATAAGCCCTCCACGGGATCTCGCATATTCGCCCCAGCATTATGAGGATAGATACCGGCATGATGATGATCGAAGACCTAGTCCTCCACGCCAGCCGAGTGGTTATTACCCCTGCGGTCCTGATAACATGATGCAAGGCTATCAAGATCCGTAGTTCAATGCACGTTCGCTCTTAGCCCAAAACTTGGTGGATAGAGGCCGAGCGTACAGAGAACAACATGACAGAGATTTCCCGAGTGGATGTAGCTCCTTGGGGCCGATGTGTTTTAGCCGATACATCCATTCAGCCGTGATACCTTCAAACTTTAGGTTAGCTACAGGAATCAGCAAATTCAGCGGTGACTCGAAGCCAGAAACTTGGCTCGACGATTACCGAGTAGCAGTTCAGATCGGAGGAGGGAACAATGACGTGGCCATGAAGCATCTTCCTTTGATGCTTGAAGGCTCCGCTTGGGCGTGGCTCAATCAGTTGCCCCCCAACAGTATTTATAGTTGAGATGACCTCTCCCGAGTGTTCGTCAAGAACTTCGAAGGAACTTACAAGTGGCTAAGAGGCCTGGCTGAGTTGCAACACTGTGTGCAGAAGCAGAATGAGACTCTGCGAGAATACATGCTGAGATGGACCACCCTACATAATTTAGTCAAAAATGTCACCGAGCACCAAGTGATCTATGCCTTCAAGCAGGGCATTCATTACACAGAGCTAACCCTCAAATTTGAGTGCTCGGATGTTTCTTCCCTGAGCCAAATGATGGAGATAGTGAACCACTACGCCAATGGCGAAGAGGATGACCGGCTGAGGAGCGGCAAGAGCCAAGCCGGTGACGCCAATCAGTCAAGCCAGAACCGCAACAATGGTGGCAGTGGTAAGAACAAGTGCAAAGCCGAAGCTGTAGATAACACCAAGCTCGCAGCTCTGGCCAACCAGTTAAAAGGCAAGGGTCCGCCAAAGAAGGAGTGGGTTCCAAAGAAGAAAGTCAATCCAGAAGATGATATACTCGATCAGCCTTGTCAAGTGCACACCAAGAAGGACGCTGACGGCAACCTAGTTTTGCCAAAGCACACTACTCGGCAATGTAGGTTGTTGAGGAAGATTATGTCCGGTAAGGATGGTTAGTCGAACGACAAAAACCAAGACGACAATGATGGTGAAACGAAGCCCTCCAGCGGGTTTCTCGTAGTAGAGGGAGCCTTTTGATTTTTGCACACCCCGAGTGCAAGTGAATCCTGAAAGTTATCAATCGTGAAGCGAACATGGTAGCGCCAGCGGTTCCAAAGTATTTGGATTGGGCTAAAACGCCCATAACTTTTGACCAGACAGATCACCCAGCTCATATACCGACCCCCGGGCAGCAAGTGCTGGTGGTCGATCCCTTGGTCAGTGGCTTCCAACTGCGCAATGTCCTCATGGATAGAGGCAGCGGCTTAAACATCCTTTATACCAACATGCTAAAGGAAATGGGCATCCCGATGTCCAAGTTCAGCGTCAGCGGCATGCAGTTTCACTGAGTCATCCCCGGCAAGAAAGCTAAGTCACTCGGACAGATCTCCCTGGAGGTCATTTTCGGTGACGAGAAGAATTTCCGGAAGGAAAAGTTGACATTCGAAGTGGTTGATTTCCAAAGTGCCTATCACGCCATCTTGGGCAGGTCTACGTACACTCGCTTCATGGCCCTACCATGTTATGTATACCTTAAATTGAAGATGCCTGGTCCAAATGGAGTGATCACTGTCACATGAAATAGGCAAAGAGCAGAAGAGTGCTTGAAGAGAAGTTCCATCATTGCTGATGCCCAGATGGCCATGGCCAAATTGAATGAATACCAGAAAATAGCTGATCCGAGTGAATTATTAGGCTCGAAGAAACCCGATCCTGACTCCGCATTTCAGTCGGCCGGCGAGACCAAACAAGTGCAGGTCCATCCCGAGGATCCGAGTAAAACGGCTAATATTGCAACTGGAATGGATAGCAAATAGGAAGGCGAGCTGATCCAATTTCTCTGTGAGAACAGAGACATCTTCGCATGAAAGCCATCTGACATGCTGGGTGTTCCTAGGAAATTGGCTGAGCACCGACTTCATGTGGAACCTAAGGAGAAACCAGTCAAGGAGTATTTACATCATTACTCAGAGGAAAAACGCAAGGCGATTGGCGAGGAAATTGCTCGGCTCCTGGCGGCCAAGTTCATTCGTGAAGTTTACCACTCAGAGTGGCTGGCCAACGTGGTGATGGTGCCAAAGAAGAATAATTCGCTTAGGATGTGTATAGATTTCAAGCATTTGAATGGGGTCTGTCCCAAAGATCATTTTCCTCTTCCTCGTATTGACCAGATAGTGGACTCCACTGCTGGTTGCGAAAGGCTTTGTTTTCTGGATGCGTACTCGGGGTACCACCAGATCTGTATGTATGAACCTGATGAAATAAAAACGGCCTTCATCATCCCTTTTGGGTGTTTCTGCTACATCACGATGCCATTTTGTCTCAAAAATACTGGCGTGACTTTCTAGCGCATGATTCAAGAGTGTTTACAAGAGCAAATTAGTCAGAATGTGGATGCGTATATGGATGATATCGTGGTCAAGTCTAAGAAAGGTTCCGACCTCTTAGCCGACCTCACTGAGACCTTCAAAAACCTCCGAACCTATGGGCTAAAACTTAACCCCGCCAAGTGCATTTTTGGGGTACCAGCTGGTAAATTACTCGGTTTCCTTGTTTCCAAACAAGGAATTGAAGCTAATCCAAAGAAAATCGGTGCTATCGTCCGAATGAAAAAACCCGAACGACTCCACGACATCCAAAAGCTCATGGGTTGCCTTGCGGCTTTGAGCAGATTTATTTCCAGACTTGACGAGAAAGCCCTACCACTCCACCGATTAATGAAGAAGTCAGATAAGTTTGAATGGACAGATGAAGCACGGATTGCATTTGAAGAACTAAAAACTATGCTTTCCACCCAGCCGATGCTTGCTGCTCCAAGTAGTAAGGAGCCTTTGCTCTTATACATACCGGCGACGAGTCAAGTGATAACTGTGGTGCTCACGGTGGAGCGTGAAGAACAAGGCAAATCTCTAAAAGTGCAACGGCATGTTTATTATATCTCAGAAGTATTGACTCCTTCCAAACAACGATATCCCCATTACCAGAAGCTGGTATACGGCATTTATCTAACGGCAAAGAAGGTAGCTCATTACTTCCAAGAAGACTCAGTCACTGTTGTTAGTGATGCACCTTTATCCAAAATTCTGAACAACAAAGATGCGACCGGCCGAGTAGCTAAATGGGCCATTGAATTGCTACCTCATGATATCAAATTTGAAGCAAAGAAAGCGATTAAATCTCAAGCTTTTGTGGACTTTGTAGCTGAGTGGACAAAACATCAACAACCAGCTCTCAATTTGCCCGACCATTGGACCATGTTCTTTGATGGGTCTAAGATGTTGGTCGGCTCTAGGGCTGGGGTAGTTCTCATTTCTCCTAAAGGTGATAGACTTAGTTATATCTTACAAATCCACTTTGGTACCTCCAATAATGAAGCCGAGTACGAAGCTTTATTGTACGGGTTGTGCATGGCCATTTCACTCGGCGTCCGCCGGTTAATGGTTTATGGTGACTCCGATCTGGTAGTTACTCAGGTGACGAACGAATGGGATATCCGAAGTCCTGTGGTAACTGCATATTGTAGTGTGGTCAGGAAGCTTGAGAAACACTTTGAGGGACTGGAATTACATCATGTGCCCCGAGCACAAAACCAAGCGGTCGATGACTTAGCCAAGTTGGGTTCTACTCGGAAGGCAATCCCTAAAGATATATTTTTAGGGATTGTCTATAGATCATGTGCCTCCACTCTCCCACTGTCAAAGAAGATCCCTTCAAGGAAGAGCCCCGACAACCAGTCGGGCCATCAAAACCTACTAAGATAGAAGTTCCAACAGTGATCAATTTGGTCCAAGAGCTCTTAGTTGTTACACCCGAGTGGACGTTGCCCTACCTAGCTTATCTTCTATGACAAGAGCTCCTAGATGATGAAGTTGAAGCCTGACAGATCGTCCGCCGATCAAAGGCCCATACTATCATCGGGGAGAAACTTTACAAAGAAAGTGTCACTGGAGTACAGCAACGCTGCATCTCCCCGGAAGAAGGGTGACAGATCTTACAAGAAATCCACTCAGGCATGTGTGGACATCACGCGTCATCCCAAGCATTGGTCGCCAAAGCATTCCGAGCAGGTTTCTTTTGGCCCTGCGCCCATGAAGCTACCAAGGAAATTGTCAAACAATGCACCAGATGTTAGTTCTATGCTAATCAAACGCATAAACCAGCGTCTGCGCTGAAGACTATCCTGCTTACTTGGCCCTTCATAGTGATCTTGACATGGTCGGACCGCTCCGTACTTGGGCCAGCGGCTTCACTCATCTGTTGGTGGCAGTCGACAAGTTCACCAAATGGATAGAGGCCAAACCCATCAAAAAAATTGACTTCACGATGACCATCAAGTTCATGAAGGAGATCGTCTATAGATTTAGGGTTCCTCATAGTATCATTACTGACAACGGGTCCAATTTTGATTCGGAGGAGTTTCGAGCTTTCTGCCACTCACAAGGTACTCGAGTGGATTATGCCTCCGTGGCACATCCGCAAACCAATGGTCAGGTGGAAAGAGCTAATGGTATGATCCTTCAGGGACTAAAACCGTGTCTCATGCGCGACCTAAAACACGCAGCAGGAGCCTGTGTCACCGAGTTACCATCTGTTTTATGGGGTCTCCGGACAACTCCCAATAGATCTACAAACTTCACCCCCTTTTTCATGGTATACGGGGCAGAAGCCATTCTCCCGAGTGATCTCCTTCACAATTCTCCGAGAGTAGAATTTTACTCAGAAGCGGAGGCCAAAATTGCACGTCAAGATTGGCTTGATCTCCTAGAAGAGGAATGTGAGTTAGCCCTTACAAGATCAATGGCGTATCAGCAAAATCTCTGGCGCTATCATAGCAGGCAAGTGCGTGGACGTGCATTTCAAGAAGGCAATCTAGTCCTCTGCCTGGATCAACAGAAGCCTCATAAATTAGCCCCTCCATTGGAAGGCCCCTTCGTCGTGTCAAAGGTGCTGAACAATGGAGCTTACTGGCTCTGTAACATTCATAAAAAGAAAGATGAGCCTCACGCGTGGAACGCCGACCTCCTTCATCAGTTTTTTACTTGAAAATCCACCGACGTTGTAATCCCACAAGGCAATTGTTTTGAGTAAATCTCGATGAATAAACAACCTTTTATTGCTTTATTATTTCTTGTTTGCATCCTTTATGCCAAGAAGTTTAAGACTTATGCTCCACTCAGATGCCGTGCCCTGCTCGGAGGCTATGCTACAAAGCTATGCTACACTCGAGGGCTAGGCTCCACTCGGATGCAACGCCATGCTTGGAGGCTACGCTACATAGCTACGCTACACTCAGGGGTTATGCTCTACTTGGATGCAACGCCACGCTCAGGGGCTACGCTACATAGCTACGCGACAATCGTGAGCTACGCTCCACTCGGATGCAACGCCACACTCGGAGGCTATGCTACAAGGCTACGCCACACTCAGGGGCTACGCTCCACTCTGACTCCAAATTTCTCCAAGTTTTATGAACACCCCCAGTGGGTGTGTAACCTATCCAAATAGGTCCTAAGTAAACAACAAGAAGGAATATGGCAAATATTTATAGCTTTGCTTGGACAGAACCATCAGAGTAATTGGAAACAAAATAAAGTTGAGGTAAATAAATAAATAAACAAGTCTTAAACAGCACAAATGCAAAAGTGCACGAGCCCCAGGCTCAGTCGGACTTAAAGTTTACAGCATCACTTGGCATCCTGAGGCAAATTTGTTTAGAAGGCCAGTTTTTCTTCATGCCTGATCGCCGCCAGCTTCGGGGCTACTCGATGGACCAACAGGATCAATGAAGGTGTTCGGATCGATGGCGTCGGCGATCCGAGTAGCATAAACATCACCAAATAGTCCTGGAAATTGCGCCCCTTCGGATTTACAACCGAAAGAGCTTGCAGCTTGGCTTCATCAACCTTCTTGAAGTGCACCCCACACTGAGCTGTAGATTTTTTCCACCGACGTACTTGGTCCGGTATCTCCTTTAGCCGACCAAGGAAAGCTTCAACATCGCCGCCAACATCTTCTTCAGGGAACAGTACCTCTTCGACGTCTCGCATCGATTGCTTCAGGCGGGTGATATATCTCATTGCAATATTGACGCGATCATCTAGTCAGAGAAGAGACAATGTCATGCAATCCTTAATGAGCAGTTTCTCAAGAGTGAGCTCTTTCTGGATTCTCTCAGTCTCCTCCTCCAGGTCCGAACAAAATCCTTCTCTCAAAATCAAAATACAGTAAGTATAAGGAAGAGGCAGCATTCTACTCGGACAGTAAAAGTGTTACCTTCCAACTTTTGATTCACCAACTCGACTTCATTTTCAATAAAATCTTTGAGGTCACTCTTCTTCTTCGTAAGCTTGGAGACCTTGTCTTCAAGATCTTTCTTGCTCTTTGCCGAAGCATCCGACAAGTCTTTAAATTTCTCGTCCCATTCCGAGTAGCTTATCTTTAGCTCCACAATTTCCTTCTTCATGGCCTCAGCAGTTTTCGTCAGAGTTTTGTTCAACTTCTTCACTTTGTCAATATCCTTGAGGGTGTCTTTGGCTTTCTTGGTCTTCGCATTTGTGCTTTCCCAAGCCTTCGCAAGCTCAGTGTCCTTATCCTCAAGAGCTTTCTTCGTAGACTCTACAGAAACACAATTCCCGAGCCTCTTATGCAGAAGAGCATTCTCACTACGAACATCTGTTGAATTGAAATTACTCGAATCAAGAGAGAGATTGGTCGCAAAATTACTCGGGTAAGAAATCTACCTCCCATGATCTTCTCTTGTTCCAGCCGTGCATTTTTCTTCTTTTCTTCTTCTAGCTTGGCTCAAAGTTACTTTGCTTCTTGCTCCAAAGCCACATGTTTGGTTCCGAGTTCACAAGCTTTCTGCTCAGAAGAAGCACACAAGACGATTAAACAAACCATGCATAAACAAGACATGACTGGTTGGTACCCATGAAAGGAGCAAGCTTGATCAGTGCTAGATCCTCAAGTATCCTCTTACCGCTAAAGGTGGCGAGGACCCTCAAGTATCCTCTTATCGCTAGTCCCAGTGGTTGTACCTACTACTCGGACGTCTGAGTAAATCCATGAACTTGGGGATGAGAGCCTTAGTTTTGTGAAGACAAAAGCTCTATAGACTATAACTAACAGCCAGCAGTCGATCACAGTCTCGGGGGCTACACCCAGTGGGTGCACTCAGCGTGCCCCCACTAGAAAAGAGTTAAAAAGAAAAGATCATGCTCAGACAAGGTGCATAACATTTGAGTCACAAGTTGGGCAGAATTCAGAATATATGAAAATAAAAGTCCTTTAGACTCCAACCAATTGTCAACAATCAATCAGAGTCTAGGGGGCTACACCCACTAGGTGCACTTAGCGTGCACCCACTGGAATAAAGTTAGAAAGGAAAATCTACTAGGATAAGTCAGACAACATCCGTGTAAAGTCGCGGACTTAATGAGAAAATTATAAGTGCGTGAAAACGACTCTAACCGATCGCCAGCGGTCGATCACAGTCTCGGGGGCTACACCCAGTGGGTGCACTCAACGTGCCCCCACTGGAAGAGAACTGCATCCGAATGGAAGTGAAAAGCAAGACTTACAATAGCACTTACTCGGATGTTGGCCTTCAGTGCCTCGCCTGAATCATACGCCTCCTTCAAGCGCCTATTCATCAATTCAACCTGGGTCATAGCTTCCTTGCTTGCTCCGACTTGATCCTCTGGAGTCCTTGACAAACAAATCGAAGTCAAGGAAACCGTAGCAGGCGGAGGCATGATAGTGGCCGATGTATTCAGACCAAGGGGTGTAGCGTCAGTCATCACCCGGGTACCAAGACCTGAATAACTCTCTGGAATTTTTGGCACAATGTCATCAGTGACATCTGCCACTGTTCGGTCATCCTTGGGACTCGCCAGATTAACGTTCTTACACGCACCTCCTCCGACGTCATCATCATCTTCTTTCAGAATCACTACTCTCAGTTTTGCCAACCCATACCCCAAAAACTCGTCAGCTCTTATTCACTGATTTGCTCGGACAAAATATGAAGAGAACAAACAAATACCTTTTGAAGTAGCGGTGTCAGGTCCGACCTGCTCCTGGTCTTTGCTAGCGGTTTGCTTAGAACCTTGACTCGTCGTAGACGTGGCAGCCCTGCACCAGCGAAAACCACTCGGTGAGATAAATACATGAGAATCATGAAACAAGGAATTCAGTATTGTTCTTACACTGAGGCAACTGGCACTGTCATCTTGATCACCAGAAGATTGACGGCTTTCCTGGACCTGGTAGCCTCCTTCTTGGGCGCTTGTTTCTTGGGAGTCTTCTCGGCTGGTTTAGCTGAGCCTCCCCGGCTGCGTTTTTGGCCCCGAGTAACTGGAGCCTTACCGCTCGGGTCGTGACTCTGCTTGGTCTAACCCTCTCATGCAACATAATGGGAAGGAGAAGATTCTACTTCCTCCTCCTCAGACTCGTCATCTCCACCGTCACTATCCTCGACATCTTCGGATTCATGGTCGCTTTGGAGCTGTTGGCTGGTGCTGTTATCAGACGCTTCATCCGCTGGTTCGCAATTGAAATTCAGGACCAAAGAAACTAGTCTGTGGAGACTCTGAAAGACAATCGGATAGCAAAGTCAGAATGACCAATCTCGATCAGACGAAATCATCAAAGATAGAAATTTAAGAACAGGTTTACCTCTGGAGGCAGATGTGAACAGTCGTACAATTTGACTAGCCCACTTGCTCGGGCATCATCACGTTCAACAGTTATCCGTTTCACTCAGCCCTCGATCTCTGCCACAGTGATAGCTTTCTTATTCACCCTGGTCGAGTCATTCAGACCATCATACATGTACATAGGTCTCTCTCTTTCTTGGAGCGGCCGAATGCGATGACTTATGAAGGCTTCTAGCAGGTTAACCCCCTCCAAGCCGACTCTTTTCCTTCTGACTAAAGCAGACACCAGGATATCCACCTCAGTTTTCTTCGCCTTGGAAACCGTAAGAGCATTCGGAGGAGGAGCCACGACCCTCTCAGGGGTATAGATTGGAAGGCCGATTGATGACTCGGCGGTCGGGATGTCTTTGCAGTCAAACCAAGTGCTCTGCCATGATTTGATAGTCTCCGGAAATCTAATGGTGGGAAAAGTACTAGCGCTCTTGACCTGGACACCTAATCCACCACATAACTGAACGATTTTTGTTTTACTGCTACTGGAAGGAGGTTTTTTGATGTTTTGGGGGCGGCAAGAAAAGATGTGTTTGAAGAGAGCCTAGTGAGGAGGACACCCGATGAAATTCTCACAGAGCAAGATGAATAGCCCATAAACCATGGCGTTAGGGGGAAGGTGATGGAGTTGCGCCCCAAAGTATTTTAGAAACCCATGAAAGAATGGATGCGGGGCATAGAGAAACCTCTATCTATATGGGAAGTGAGAAGTACCCTTTCATCGGGATGCGGTGCAGGCTCGATTTCACCGGAATCTGGCAGCCGCCATCCGTGCTCTGAAATGAGGCCGTCAATGACCAGGTCGAGTACCTCCTCCTTCGCTACCCTTGAAGGGAGCCAATCCCCTTGATTCCAGCCAGGTGGTGGCGCGAAGCCGGCCGACGAGCCCTTCCGTGCCTATCTCTTCTTCTTCTCCAGTGCCGAAGTCTTGTCTTGGACCATGGCAGACGACAATGCCAAGGACGAACGAGCGAGAGGAAGATGGTGGCGGCAAACTCAAGGGCGGAGTGGAAAGGGGATCTGCGTTTTACCCTTACCTTCCTTATTTATAACCTCAAGTGAATCAGTAGGGACGATTTGCAGCCGTCGATCCCTCCATCCAACAGCACCCGTCGACTCCATGACATAGAAAAAATAGGACAGGTGGCGCAGCTGGGCCGGAAATCGAGGGGCCCATGATCTACGTCGTGGTAACCACTACAATTAAGCGAAGACGTGGACGCGAAATTTTCGCTGCGGAGATTAAAACTCAAAGATCCGTTGATTCCATCGGGAGTAGTTCTCGGATACAACACCTCGACCAATCGAGAACACACAAGGATGAAGACGTCCACTCGGACGACCCCTTATCTCTCAAAAGAGTCATTCAAAAGGTGAGTTTGACGTCCCTCCGCGGGCCTATTTGGACCTTCTTCTAGGATCCAAAACGTAAAACTCATAAACTTGGACCTGAAGTCGGCTCGCATTGACGTTCATCTAGGATGAAGAATGGCATCTCTCTGGAGAGTCAGTCCATGCGTCTAGCTTGCTGCTCGGGTTTAATGGCACATCCTTACTCAGATCTCTAGTCAGCCTCCCCTGGGAGACGATCGAGTGCCACCAAGTTTCTCCTCGTAGTCATCTTTACACCCGATCAGTCGGGAAGCACCAGTACCAGAATCCGTTAAGGTTTTGATCAGATCTTGGTTGCTCGAAAGCTTGACGACGGTCGTCGAGTATTTTCGTAATCACTCGGACCAAATCTCGACTTCCAGCAAACTTGTTCTGCAAAATCTTAACTGATTCGGGGGCTAATGTTGGGGATGCCCATAACGGGTAGGCCCATGAAGAGTCTATTATTCAAAAAATAAGGGCCCACAAGACATGCCGGCCTAGCTTCAATCTCAAAGCACTCGATCTACTCGAACAACATCCAGGAGCCTCACCACTCGGACGACATCCAGGAGCCTCATTCACTCGGGCGAATCAAGACCACTCGGCTGCACATAGCATTCGAACGAGGGGAGGCGATCGGCCAGCAAAGGAATCCAGAACGTCAAGAGACGCACGGCTTCATGCGTTACCAGCATTCATTTCATCAGTTACCATGTATAGTGCTTCTCATCAATGTATCCACTAAGACCCCCTGTAACATCGGAAGCTATAGGACTTGGCGTACTCTATATAAGCCACTCCATAGCTTAGGGATGGGGGTTCGCAATCCCTCTGTAATCATCCAGATGCAAGAAAGAAAAATAGCTCCTAGAGCTTGAGATGTAGGGTCTTTACCTCATCAAAGAGGGGCCCAAACTCGTAAAACTCTTGTGTCACACCCGTGCCGTAGCTAGATCCAGCCCCGTTCTTACCCCTACTTCTTACTGTCGGAATCGACACCATGACACCCTGAGCAGTCTGGAAACACGACCTGTGATAGAAGATACCACAAGTACGCCTTTGCGTACTGCTCCATGGTCCATGCATTGGCATTTGGCGGGCATCCAGACCTATTTGCAGCGAGCCATATGAATGGGATACCGGATGTCCAGTTGCCCGTCACGCCCTCGGCCTCATTACAGATAGAGGGCGGGCAATCACCGATGAGGTTGACAACCCTCTGCCGCCAATTTCTCTTGTCCACTCGTCCAGTGAGAGGCTCGCCCTGGAGCGGTAGGGCTGTGATCATGGTGAAGTCCTTGAGGGTCACCGTCATCTCGCCACAAGGGAGATGGAAAGTGTGCGCCTCCGGCCGCCAATGGTCCAGCAGGGCTGTGAGAGCTGAATGGTTGATCGTCGGCGGCGCACGCTTGAACTGAAGCACAAACGGTAGCAGCCCTACTCTCTTGAACAACGGCTCGTACCGCACGTCGTATGCTATCACGCGGGCCTTTGTGTGAGCCCTCATATGCACTGGTGGTAGCATCTGCAAAAATTTGGTTCAGAATAACCAGTAACTTTCTTTTGCAAAGCAAAAAGATAATTACATGAAATTGATCATGGCCATCGCTTCTTACCCCTCCATTCTCGATAAAACGTGCGCGATGACCCTTGTCGAAGGCAGCATCAAGCATAGTATACCAAGGGCTGTTGTCATCTTCAGTGGCCCTCCTAAAACAATTGACAATTCAAATTAATTATTTGACAACAAATTGAAAAAAATATACTCCAAATTAAAGAAAATATGTACTACAACTATCAATACACATACATCCATTCATCAACATTCATTCTATATCAACTCCAAATGATATACTCCTAATTGAAGAAAATATCTACTCTACTCCAAATTGACCATATAATATACTCCAAATAAATTGATCTAATTTCCATATGCATTCATCAATATCAATACATATGCATTATATTCATTCATCAACTATCAATACATATGTGTTGCATTCATTCATCAACATTCTATATATATGGATATGAATTCATCAACATTCTAAATATATCAATACAACTTGATCATATAATATACTCCAAAACATTGCAAAAAATACCAAATATGATTCTATCCATTCTAAATATATCAATACCTAATATGCTTCTATCATATAATATAAACCAACTTGAATTCATATATGCATCTATAACATACCAAATACTACATCCACACATCATCCATTCATCCACATAGCCACACATCATCCATTCATCCACACATCATCCATTCATCCATTAAACAATACAACATAGCCACACATCATCCATTCATCCACACATCCAGTATATTCATTCTAAATGAATTTAGAATCAACAAATTTTCAAACCAATAAATGAACTAGGGTTCACCTAGTGCCAAAAAATGCATCAAAACTACAACTTTTTGACTAAAACTAATTGGAGGGATCGAAAGAGCTTACCTCCCTCGCCGTGGAGGCAACTCGATCCGCCAAAACGGTGAAGAAATGGAGGAGATCAAGGGGGAGTGGAGGGAAGGAGAGAGCCACCGCTCTTTGTTGTTCTTCGGGGCGGTAGGGGAAGATGGGGGCCGGCTAGGTGGGCGGACCCCGCCAGCCGGCCCCCCGTGGGCTTTTACCTATTCAGAACCCTACCGCCAGGGTCGACGGCGATAGGGTATAACTGCCTACCGCCGGGGGCTCTGGCGGTAGGGTACTTATCCATGTCAGCACGACTGACGGCCCCGTCTCGTTATACCCGACCGCCAAGGACTACGGTGGTAGGAAAAGGGTCAGATACGAAAAAAATTCAAACGTGGGTCAGATCATGCTGAAGTTTGAGAAAAGGGTCAAAACAGTGATTTCGGCCGTGGGCCCGACAGTGAGATCGATGTATAGTCAGCGGCTCATTTGAACACTGGTACGGTGTGAAGACATGCGATTTGCTGCATGGGCGCGTACGTACGAGGGTGACGGGGGCCCCTCTGGCACTCCGTCGATTTGACCCGGCCGAGCTCTAGCCCACATTTAGAAGGTAAAGAGAGCTACCTGGGTGGTTGACCTTTGTGTTTTTTTTTTGAAAAGGAGGATAACCAGATACCTCAGGACGATGCATGCAGCCATATATTATTAAGAATGCAAAATCCAGCAGCCGAACAACATCGACTCGGAAATAAAGCGAAAGAAAACCCGAGGCCGCATGCCTCGCGACAGTAACTCCACCAAATAGCCACTAACCCTATGTTACAAGACGACATCAAAACGAAAAATATACAACTCCTAGGCTACGCCTTCAAGAAGGATTCGCCACACGTGCGCCGATGATGGCGAGTCCAACACAAGGTTGAACTCCGGTTTCTCATCCCCGAAGCCAAGCTTCAATTCACCACCTTCAGCAAGTACACGACGCAAACGCGCGTTGACATAGCCTGATCAAAGATCTTGTGTTTCCACTGGAGTGCATACAGTCGTCGTTGAAGCCGTATGTACCATCATCCCTTATCCGGCTACCGACGCCTCGATAACCAGATACCTCTGGAGAAGACACCAGAAGACAGACGTCCCATACCGCCTACCTCCCGCCACTGTCACACCACCTTCGATCCAGCAGCAACAAGTTAGACATGAGACCTCCGCCAGAGCCACCGGGCAGCCCGTGCCGGTAGCAGGCATGACTTGACGTCCCCGCATGAGACGTCGTGCGTAGCATCCGCCGGCGGCGCATCCGTCGGAGGCTTCACCTACCGGCGACAGGCACTGCCCGACGACTCCGAAAGAGATGCATGTGTCACCTACCGAGCCGCATCGAACCCGATCTGTTGATGGAGGGGACGTCCCATACCGCCACCAGCCTCAGAAAGGCCGTCACCATCTCGAGATTCAGACTCCGAGTCACCCACACGACCCCGGAGTCCGCCGCCGTCGAAGAAGAGGGACCGCCGCCCCGATTCCGGGTGCTATAGGGACCACCCACCGCCGCGCCAGCCACTGTCGTCGCCCATACAACGGCAACCGCCGCCGCGACCGTCAGATCCAGGCACTAGGGCCTGAATCCCTGCGCGCCGCCCCATGGTCAGCCGTGCTTGACCTCACGTCACGCTGACGAGCAGGCCACCACCGGATCCGCCATCCGGGGCCGCCGCCCCGGCATCCGCCGCCGCGCCAAGGCCGATGCAGATCTGATCCGGGACACGTATGTGCATCATGGCACGCGCGCCCGAGATCCGCCGGCCGCCCAGGCGCCGCCGCAGCCAATGCCGGCAGCGCCCGCGCGACGCCCACCATTGACAAGCCGCCACGACGCCCAACCCCCTCCGCAGGCCGAGCGCCCCGCCGCCATCCGGACCCCGCGAGATCCAGCCCCGACGAGCCACGGGACGAGGTGCCACACCCACTTCTCCAGCCGCGGCCATGGCGGGCCGAGCCGCCGCCGCACACGAGCCAGTCAGACCTGACTCCGCACACCAGCTGCGCGCCCGCGAAGCTCCCAGCCGCCACCATCCCCGGAGCCGGCGCGAGCTTTGCCGGCGGGCTCCTCCGGCGGCGGCTAGGCGAGAGGGAGAGGGAAGGGGAAGGTAGGCCGCGGCAATGAGGGTTTCCCCCGTGTCGCCGAGGAGGGCGACCGACCTTTGAGTTTGTGATGTGGACGCGACCCCCTTGATGTCTCCACCCAGCTGCTACTCTGTACGCTACCGTACAAAGTGTTCTTTTCTTCGTAAAATATAATAGACATTCCGATCGCTGTCAAATAGATCTCTCGATCGTCTCCTCCTCCTTCTCCTCCTCTTTGTCGTGAGCCTAAGCTAGCTAGCTTGGCCAGTGGTGGCTGATGGTAACAACCAGCAAGCACGTTAGGTAGGACTGGGGTAAAGTAAATTAGTAGCCAGACTGGACACATATAGACAATTTATCATTCCTTAGAGCATCTTCAATAGATGATGTATTTTACATCACAAAAATGTGGTTGGGGTAAAATATACATCATCAAAAAATGTTTTTTTACATCACTGAAAACGTTCAACTCCAATAGATACTGTAAAATAGGGCAGTAGCGCTCCAGTAGATGATGTAAAATAGGGTAGCCGCACAACAGGTTTTATTGCCCGACAAGTCGGATTATATGTACAACGCATTCGGACACAGCACTATGTTTTTTTCCGAAAAGGAGGCATGCCCCCGGCCTCTGCATCTCTTGATGCACACAGCCAATTTATTAAACAAACAGGTCCAACAAAAAGTCTCCAACAAAAAGTATCGGAATCGAAAAAGAAGGTTTGCCACAACCGGCGAAAATAGGCCTAGATGACTAAACACCTATCCTATTAATGGACCGCCATCCAAACCGGTTGTATGTATCCCGTGCAACCATCTCCCATCGGTTGCACCCAATATCCATATGCGCCCTGTGGTCCACATGGCTGAGCAAGGACCACGTACGGATCCAGGTAGACGCTCTGAAGATGACCTGCAAAAAATTTGTAATGGTTTGTCTGTTAAAAGCAACGTCATTCCGACAATTCCATATGGCCCAAAGTAATGCACATACTCCAACTCGAATATGTGCCGCGGTCTTAGGCTCTACCCCAGCTAACCAAGTCCCGAAAAGATGTGGGACCATGACAGGCGGAATAACGTTAAAAGCAACGTGAATAGTTCTCCAAAGTAACTTAGCAAGCGGGCATTTGATGAAAAGATGTTCTATTGTTTCATCCTGATCACAAAAGCAACATCTTTTACTTCCTTCCCAATTACGCCTGGCTAAGTTATCTTTAGTTAAAATTACACCCTTATGCACAAACCACATAAATACTTTGATTTTCAACGGCACTTTAATTTTCCAAATGTGAATCATCCTCGGGATAGGCCCGGTGTTAATCAAATCCGTATACATAGATTTAACCGAGAACACTCCTGACACGGACAACTTCCAGTGTAAAGAGTCTGCTGCATCAGAAAGATTAACCTCCATTAACCTACGCACAAGATGCAACCATCTATCCCACCGCTCACCCACTAGCGACCGCCGAAACTGAATGTTAAGTGGAATAGATCCCAACACTGTGCCAACAAGAACCTCTTTCCGTTGTACAATGTTATAAAGGGAAGGGTACTGCAAGGCTAAGGGAGTCTCTCCTAACCAGGTGTCCTCCCAGAACCTAGTACCCTGTCCATTCCCTACAATGAATTTGCTCCTGTTAAAGAAGGCAACCTTTGTCCTCATAAGCCCCTTCCAGAACGGAGAGTCGGACGGTTGTGCCGTTACCTGTGCTAGCGTTTTAGAATATAAATATTTATTACGCAGCAGCTGAATCCAAACACCATCTCTCTCTACCGACAAACGGTATAGCCATTTGCTAAGTAAGCACTTGTTTTGCACTTCTAGATTCTCAATACAAAAGCCACCCTGGTCCTTCGGTCTGCAGATAATGTCCCATTTGGCCAATCTATATTTAGCCTTGTTTTCATCTATTTGCCAAAAAAATCGAGATCGATAAAAATCCAATATTTTCCGTACCCCAACCGGTACTTCAAAGAACGAGAGGAGGAACATCGGCATACTCGTGAGTACCGAATTAATGAGAACCAACCTTCCCCCATATGATAAAAGTTTGCCCTTCCAGCAACTCAGTTTCTTTTCTAACCGATCCTCGATACATTTCCACTCTTTATTGGTTAGTTTGCGATGATGAATTGGGATCCCCAAATACGTAAAGGGTAACGAACCCAATTCACACCCGAACAACTGTTTATAATTTTCTTGTTCTTCTTTGGCGCGTCCAAAGCAGAACAACTCACTCTTATTAAAATTAATCTTCAGTCCGGATAGTTGTTCGAACAGGCAAAGAACTAACTTCATGTTTCTTGCCTTCGCAAGGTCATGTTCCATGAAAATAATGGTGTCATCCGCATACTGTAAAATGGATACCCCCCCATCCACTAGATGTGGGATAAGAGCACCTACCTGGCCATCTTCTTTCGCTCTATTAACGAGAACAACCAACATATCGACGACAACATTAAAAAGGATCGGAGACAACGGATCTCCCTGTCTCAGTCCTTTTTGCATCTGGAAATAATGACCGATATCGTCATTTACCTTGATTCCGACGCTGCCTTCCTGTACAAAGGATTCGACCTGCTTCCTCCATGCCGGATCAAACCCTTTCATACGCAAAGCTTGCTGTAAAAATGGCCATTTCACTTTATCATACGCCTTTTCAAAATCCACTTTGAAGACCACTCCATCGAGTTTCTTCGAGTGAATTTCGTGCAAGGTTTCATGTAGTACGACCACTCCCTCGAGGATGTGCTGTCCCTGCATGAAAGCTGTTTGGGTTGGCTGAACCACAGAATGTGCAATCTGTGTCAGACAGTTCGTTCCAACTTTTGTGAATATTTTGAAGCTCACATTTAGCAAACATATCGGTCTGAATTGCTCAATGCGAATTGCTTCCTCCTTCTTTGGCAACAGGGTGATTGTGCCAAAGTTTAGTTTAAAGAGTTGTAACTGGCCATTAAACAGATCATGGAACATAGGCATCAAATCGCCTTTAATAATCTCCCAACACTTCTTATAGAATTCTACTGGGAAGCCATCCGGTCAGGTGCTTTGTTATTTTTCATCTGCGATATAGCCTCAAACACTTCCTTCTCAGAAAAAGGTGCAGTGAGAACCTCATTCTCATCATCACCCAGTTGTGGAATATCGTCTACGATACTCTCATTGAGTGCGACATAATTCTCTACTGGGGCCCCAAACAACTTCTTATAGAAGTTAGAAATATACATCATTAGATTCTCATGACCAACAATAGTACCCTCATCTTGTTCTAGTTGTATGATTCTCTTTTTCCTATGTTTCCCATTGGCAATCATATGGAAAAATTGTGTATTATTATCCCCATGAACCACCCGACGCACTTTCGCTCTAAGTGCCCATTTGATCTCCTCTTCTCTAAGAAGCTTCGCCAGACTGACCTCAGCTTCTCTTTTAATCACCCGCTCATCAATGTCAAGCGAATTACTCTCAGCTCTTATATCAAGATCATTAATGATATTAAGCAGTCTCTCTTTCTCCTGCCTATAGATGCCACTATTGTTCTTAGCCCAGCCTCTCAAGAACTGTCTAAGATGTCTAATCTTAAATTGCCATCTTTCTACATTGGTATCACCCCTTTGTTCCACAGCCCATTCCCTTGCTATCAACTGAAGGAAATCTTCTCTCTCGAACCACGCAGTTTTGAACGAGAAGATATTCTTGTTTCCCCGGTGAACCGCCTCACCAGAATTCACAAGAAGGGGTGTATGGTCAGAAATTCCCCTTTGTAGCGCTTGCACCGTTACTAAAGGAAATTTTTGTTCCCATTCTATACTCGTGAGAACTCTGTCTAGCTTTTCATACGTCGGATTCAGTAAATTATTTGCCCAAGTGAATTGCCTGCCTGTGAGGTCGATCTCTCGCAGGTCAAGGCTCTCAATAATCGCATTGAACATAAAGGACCATCTTCCATCGAAGTTGTCATTGTTCTTTTCTTCTCTTCTTCTAATGATGTTGAAATCTCCGCCGACCAAAATGGGTAGCTTTTCTCCCCCACAAATCCTTACTAGATCTGCGAGGAAGTCAGGTTTGAGCTCTGTCTGCGCCGCCCCGTACACAGCCACTAGAGCCCACCTGAAGCCGTCAACTTTCGATCGCACATGAAATTTAACGGCAAACTCACCCAAGAACACATTGACCACCTCAAGAGTCTCGCATTTGACTCCGAGTAAGATCCCGCCAGATCTTCCCCGAGGTGGCAAACAGTGCCAATCAAAATCAAGACCACCAGAAATTGTCCCAAGGAACTGCGAGGTGAAATTATCACGTCCTGTCTCAAGCAACGCAATAAAATCAAGTTTGTATTCCTTAGACGCCTCCGCCAGAAACCTACGCTTAGCCAAGTCCGCAAGACCTTTGCTATTCCAAAAAATGCCCTTCGTGGATCATCATGAAATTTCTTTTTGAATTTAATCCGAGCACTCCGACGCACTGCAGAAAGGCCATATACCTTCTTCTGACGTTTGCGTCGGGGCACATCTGGCGCGATCAAACAGTCCGCCTGACTAGAATCATTACCGAGACCCTCATTTGGTTGCGGAGTGGCCGCATGCCCCTCCACCTCCAATGTCTCCTTATCAAAAAGACTCCTACGTACTAGATCTTCACACAAATATTCCAACTCACGGACACCCAACTCATCTATCTCACTCTCTGCCATTGGCATAACCGCAACAATGTTTTTCAGCATATTCATAGCTCTATCCGCCTCTAGATCAAGTAATTCATTAACAGATGTAGCCACTTCGCGACCATTATCCCCCAGAGATATACCCAATTTATCAGCCCTATCAACTATGCTATGTTCAGAGACATGTAGAACTGAAAAATTGGTATTAACTGACAAACCTGTAGAAGACTCAATGTCTCAAATCTTGGCCGCCCGCATGGCGCGCCCCAGCTGCAGGTCATCAGCATCCGGTTGAGCCTGAATGCGCCGGCTCGACCTCCTCCCCCCAGATGTCGGATCTGGGATGCCTCCAAAGGCCACCACCTCCTCGACAGTATGGCCCGCCGTCAGTCCACCAACTGCAGTGTTGAGCCATGGCACAGGGGCACTCGCCTCAGGCGCCGGCGTCTGTACCTCGATCGCAGCAGACTTCACCACAGCCGTTGCCTCCTGTGACGACTGCGGTGTAGTCGAGACCCATCGTGGAGTCGTGGTAGTCCCAGCTGACTTCACCACAGTTGCAGCCTCCTGCGACAACCGCGGTGAAGTCGAGGCTCTCCGAGGAGTCGGGGTAGAAGTAGTCACCGAAATAGAGGGAGAAGCAAGAGCTGAGGCCGCCTGCCTCGGACTCCTCCTCCTAGGCGTCTTAGGGGACGCAGCCTGTCCCGCGCCCCCCTCAGAAGTGGGAAGACGAATGGGCGACAACGGAGGCAACTCCTGCTCTGCCGGGTCCGCCGTCTCCACTCGATAGCCCCAAAGTCGCCCAGGCGCCGACACCGCACCAAAAGACCCAAAACGAAGCCCCGCCATGGGCATCGAAGCAGGTGCGGATCCCGAACTCACCGGAGTAGCAGACAACTGGCTCGTCCCCCCGGTGGATGCAGGTCGATCCCCACGCTTATCGTGGTCCATCAAATCGTCCTGCCGTCCATCACTACCATCAGTGCCACCGTAGGAATCCTTTCCTTTGTCCATGTCCTCGGCCATAGGGTATCCCTCAATCTCAATCTTCAGATCATAACTCAAGCCATCATAAAACCAGGATAAATAAGCTGGTACCGCCTCCACATCCATCACCCCAACACGCATCCTCGCAATTCCATGCTTGCGGGTGAAAGGCATATCAACTTCCTCGGTTTTGCCAATAAGAGAACCAAGGATCCAAATCTCGAGAAAGTCATTAAGCGGTTTGGGCGGAACCCCAAAAAATCTGACCCAAATCTTAGCCAGAGGGAGCCCAACTGGCTCGTTCCGCTTCCACTCCTCAAACTCAAGGTAGCAAGAACTGCCAAGAACTCTGCACATGCCAAACTTATTAATCCTATCAAGATCAACTTTCGTGGGGTAGTCAACCTTGTACAACTGCTCATCAATCCGCACCAAAGACCACTGAAACGACTCTGACACCAATCTTTGAAGCTGCAAGATGACTTGCTCCTCAGTCAAAGTACCATGAGTGACCCGAACCAACCCTGTCCTGGCATTCTCGGGACGCGGTCTGCACGAGTTCATCACCGGAGACTCGAAAAACATGAGCCTGGGCTCACAAACCCCATAGATAGTCACCACCGGCTTAGGAGCCGAAAGTAAAGGGCAATCAGCCGCACGCTTCGGCTTCAAGCAGATATTACAAAGCTCAATCGAACATCCCACAGCATAGTGTCCAGGCTCACCACAACGATAACAATACAACTTCTCTCGTTTTCTCTGCCCCTTGGTGGAAATGTCAGCCTCAGCACTATGTATGGCCTCCCAGCCCAAGCAGCTAGCACACGTACACCCCGCCATGCAGATCGAGGTGATTTTAACTTGAGCCGTCGAGCGCCACGGGATATTTTTGATCTGGCTCTTTTCTTTCAATACCTTGAAATACGCGTGGTAAATATTTAAAATCACAAGATTGATAAAAATGTCATGACAAAATATGACAATGTTATTTTTGTTGCCATTTAATAGTTTAGATATGTTGATATAGTTACATATATGGTTTCATAAGGATGACTGGATTGATTGACAAATTATCCATTGGAGGCTGGGTCACTTTGGCAAACTCTTACCTGAGTAGTATTCCACTGTACATACTATCCTTTTTGAAAGCTCCAAAAGGAGTGCTCAAGAATACGAACTCTAGCAGAGCCGGAATGGTTTGGCAAGAGACTCACGACAAGTGAAAATACCATCTAGTGAAATGGACAGTCGTTTATTGATGAAATGGCTTTGGAAGTTGGAAAACTCTGAGAGTATATGACAGGAGTTGCTTACTAGGAAATTTTTGCATGATCTAACCCTGACTGGACTTGCTGATGGAGGTAGTGACTCTCATTTTTGGCAAGGGCTGATAGAATTCAGAGAAACCTTCATTAGCCTGACCAGTAGAGTGGTTGGTGATGGATCTAAAACTTAGTTATGGGAAGATGTGTGGTCACGGGATAAATCCCTTGCAGAACAGTTTCCAGGACTTATAACATCTCTTTTGCCAAGATGGTTACTGTTAAGCATGTAAAGGAGGTAGGATGGGAGTGTTTCAACTTCAAGAGGACTCTGCATGGAGTGTATGTTAAGCAGTGGGAGGAAATGAAGAGCTTTGGTGGATAATATGGTGCTTTCTGATAGAAAAGACCGACGGAAGTGGAATCTTAATAACAAGAACAAGTTTGTGGTTAGGTATTTGTACCTCTTTCTTAAATCCTTTGCCTTGGTAGGTTATAGAGGTATTTGGAAGTTGAAATTACCCCACAAAATCAAGGTGTTCTTGTGGATGATGCTTAGAAATAGAATTCTAACCAAGGATAACCATATCAAGAGGGGTTGGATTGACAATGATGAATGTCACTTCTGTGGGCATAAAGAGAGTGTGGATCATCTTTTCTTCAAATGTTGTCTTGCTAGATTAGTTTGGTAAATTGTCACATGTGCCTTTGATCTGGCTATACCCCCTGATGGGGTTGCTGATATGATGGGAATTGGCTACATTCCTTCCCTAGAAATCAAAGACATTTGGTTCTCAAGGAGGGGTGGCAATTTGTTGGACTATCTAGAAGACTTCGACGTAGGCATAGTGTCGGTCTTATATGACTCTACTGTTGCCGATATGTTGGTTTTTAAAATCTTTTGTCACGTTGCTAGTGTTTGGCTGTGTGCATCTTAGTTATGCAGAGGCCAAGTGTTGCTCATCATGCTTTGTATCCGCTTGATGCTACATTTTGAGTTAATAAAAACACCCTTTATCAAAAAATGTAATAACTTTGTGGCAGTTTCTTTAATGGGATCAACTAGGAAGCTCGTTGTTTCAAAAAAAAATGTTTCATGCACATGGTTTTTTCGTCCAGCAGGACTCTTCACTAAGATCATTTCAAGCAGGTAAAGTGATTTTAACGAGACGATGATTCTACCAATTAAGTCCGTTGATGGAGACACGAGTATAAGTGTAGCTAGAGTGAATTGAACGACCCAAATAAGTAAAGTATCATCATCGTTTCAGGAAAGCACATACATGTCCTACTTCTTGACTCTATGGGCTCCGGTAAACCATATCAAACACGAAACAAATGTGTGTATATCATTGTGGTCTAGTGAATTTGGTAACTCAATCAAAGATCCTAAATCTCTACTCCTAAAAGGGGAGTTGGTAGTCCAGTACACACGATTTATTTTCGCCTCCACCTCCCACCACCACCCCTCCACGCTAGTTTTTTCACCCTCCCGCTAAAAATCGAATTGATTCGTTTGACCCTCCTCTTTGTTTTTTCATGCTTGCTTTGGCAGGTGCCAATTCAATTCAATCACGTAAATATTAGATAATTAAGAATTCAAAAATCGCACCATATATGTGAGATCACCTTTCTAAAAGACAGACAGAAGGACATCAATTACGTGTTTATATTAGGTAGGACATCCTTAGAGAGGAAATTAATTCCATGCTTATATTAGGTAGGACATCAATTACGCGTTAATTATGTGATTGTATTGACATTATATATGATATGATATTAATTGCACGTTAAACATGTTGAGCGCTCATGGAGTCAGCCCAGACCCGTCATGTGTGCGACGTGTGATTTTTGGCTAATGTGTTTTTTAGTTATGTGATATATGGTGTGACGATTTGTTTCCTAATGAAGGTGTAATTAAGATGCAATGATTCCTAATTAAGGTGTTGTAGAAATTATGGTTGGTGTGTTTTTCAGTTACGTGGTATATGATGTGATGATTTGTATTATGGTATCTTTTCATTTATTGAGCCATCTGAACAAGAATCTTTTCAATTGAAACTTAGCAGAGATTAATCTTTTCAATGTGAAGTTAGTACTGAAGAGTCGCACTAAGGGCCAGCTGGAGCTCATCTATGGTTAGAATTTGAATCTGGAGCTAACTATACCTCCCGTAAAATGCCGCCAGTTAAGTAGTAAAAATTCTGTTAGTCTTAGGAGTGCAATGTGACCCTATTGAAAGTTAATTCTACCCTATTTGATTTCTTCTCTTTTCCATTTTATTATCTACTTCATTCTAAACTAATCGTGTTGTATACCTTAAGTATTTCACTGCAGGACTAGATGAGCACTATGGGATGCCGAGTTTTTTTTTGGCCTTGCCGAGTTCCCGAGAAACTCAACAAACTCGGTGATTCCAGTAGTGAAAGCTCCTTCACATAATCCACACTAACTGTTCTGCAAAATAATATGTATGCATGGTCTAACACATGCAATATGAACGTATTTCAAATTGCACTACATGGTCTAAAGCATCATTTGTTTCCTAAGGCGTATTTGTCAAATAGTGTTGCCCCACATGTTCCCCCACTTCAATTTATGAGGGATGACAGTTTCAATCATAGTTAGAGGAAATGGAAATTTAGGTTCATTTGTTATCAACACGGCAAAAGGGTAATAATATACAAATGATGGACATGCAATCGCATGCTAAATTACTAGAAGATTTACAAAAATCTAAATATATTTCCTGACAGATTGTTGAAGTCTGGGGAAGAGGAGGAAGAGTATCAATTGTCTGAGGAGGAGGACGAGGAAGAGTAGCAAGTAGAGCACTTGGGGAAGGAAACATATCAACACGACACTACATTGGCCAGATGGTTCAGGGTGTTGTAGAAGGGAAGAGTGTTCTAAGAAATAAGAAGGAAAAAGAACTAAAGCAGCCAAGTGGTCCATGATGTTGAAGAAGGGAAGAGTGTTCCAGGAAATAAAGAGAAAAAAGAAAGAAAGAGTATTCTAGGAAATAAGTAGGAATGAGAACTAAAGATGGCGAGGAACGAGGAAGAAGATGCGGCGTCGTTGATGAACGCACTGATGTTGACGTGGTGCTGGTTGGAGCCAACAAAACGGGTTGGCGATGATGCTAGGAGTAAAAGATGTAGGGGAGGATGAGGAAGAGAAGAATGACAAGTATCCCTTCTACCGGTGAATGGTGTCTGGGCTAGGGATATGTTCAGGTTGCCACTTGCCTCCCACGTTAGTGTTATGTGCATTCTTTTGTTAGTCCATGGCAACACACGGACATTTAGCTATGCATTCTAATTTGATTGTGCAATGCAAACTCCACAAGCTAGATGACTATCAACAACACATGAACTTTATCTACTCGATGGGACCCCAATAACATAAGAGTCAAATGGTTGAAGTGTTTTTAACGACTTGTACATGTACTATCACCATGAGTGGGTGAGACGGTAACTTGGTCCGCAACGACACATGTGAGCTAGTTGGACAGTTTGGTTGAACAACCTAAAGGTGCGTCTCTGAATCATATTGTACTACTTAACATGACTTCACTACGATCGTATCAATCAGGTAAAAGTGATTTTCGCGAGATGATGATTCTATAACTTTATTGAAAACGACACAACTAAAGTAACTAGAGTGAAAGCTAGGAAGTTCAAAGTAAATTAAACATCATAAAGTTCATAATCTATTCCTAAAAGCACATATGTTATGTATCAGGCCTCTATTAAAATCATATCAAGAACTCAGAGTTAAAAGATCCATACACAAATCTGACAAGGTGGCTATGGTTATTCGATTGACGATGATATGTGTACTCTAATTCGATTGAAGAACACAATTAATAGAAGTTTCTCTAGACACAAGAATTTTTGTCTATTGGATGGGACTCTAATAAGGTAGAGTCAAACGGGTAAAGTGAATTTTGCTTGTACGCATACTATCACCATTAGTTGATGATAAAGGTAACTCGACTAATTCGATTGACGATGATACTGTTGGGGAACGTTGCATGGGAAACAAAAATTTTCCTACGCACACGCAAGATCTATCCATGGTGATGAGCATCTACGAGAGGGAGAGTGAATCTACATACCCTTGTAGATCGCTAAGCGGAAGCGTTAATAAACGCGGTTGATGTAGTCGAACGTCTTCGCGATCCAAATCGCCGAGCGTCCCGCGATCCAATCACGATCCTTCCGATCTAGTGCCGAACGGACGGCACCTCCGCGTTCAACACACGTACGGCTTGATGACGCCTTCACCTCCTCGATCCAGCGAGCGATGATGAAGTAGTGGTTGAGTTCCAGCAGCACGACGGCGTGGTGATGGTGGTGAGGAACAATCTCTGCAGGGCTTCGCCAAGCACTACGGAGATTATGACGGAGGAACTAGAGGGCTAGGGTTGCCGGCACACGGCTTGGGAAATCCTGATGTGTCCCGTGTGCTAGCCCTGCCCCTCTATTTATATGTTGAGCCTTGGGGTCTAAACTTGGAGTAAAAGCCTCCTCCGGGTCGGTTTTGCCCGCACAAGGTCGGTTTGGCCCGCAGGGAAAGAGTCCAACTCGGATCCCTGCCGAACCGTGCACAGCCGCGCACAAGCGGTAGTACTGCTTCACACAAGCGGTAGTACCGCTTGGGCGGTAGTACCGCTTCACACAAGCAGTAGTACCGCTCGGGCGGTAGTACCGCTTCAACAAGCGGTAGTACCGCTTACGCGGCAGCAAAACTACTTTTGCACTTTCCAATACCTTGTGGGCTTTATCCCTTTGGCTCATATAAAGTGTTGCTGCACCCGAACACTTCGGTAAACATCCGGAACCCCTTCCGGTGAACTCCGGAACCCTTCCAGAGATCAAAACACTATTATCACATATATCAATCTTTACCTCCGGACTATTCCGGAGATCCTCGTCATGTCCGGGATCTTATCCGGGACTCCGAACAACTTTCGGTCACCAACATAATAACTCAATTATACTAATCGTCACCAAACGTTAAGTGTGTAGACCCTGCGGGTTCGAGAACTATGTAGACATGACCGAGACACCTCTACGGCCAATAACCAATAGCGGGACCTGGATGCCCATATTGGCTCCTACATATTCTACGAAGATCTTTATCGGTCGAACCTCTATGTCAAGGATTCAGTTAATCCCGTATGCTGTTCCCTTTGTTCTTCGGTATGTTACTTGCCCGAGATTCGATCGTCGGTATCACTATACCTAGTTCAATCTCGTTGCCGGCAAGTCTCTTTACTCGTTCCGTAATACAAGATCTCGTGGCTAACACTTTAGTCACATTGCTTGCAAGGCTCATTGTGATGTTGTATTACCGAGTGGGCCCTGAGATACCTCTCCGTCATACGGAGTAACAAATCCCAGTCTTGATCCATGCCAACCCAACAGACACCCTCGGAGATACCTGTAGAGCACCTTTATAGTCACCCAGTTACGTTGCGACGTTTGATACACACAAGGTATTCCTCCGGTGTCAGTGAGTTGCATGATCTCATGGTCAAAGGAACAGATACTTGACATGCAGAAAACAATAGCAATAAACTGACACGATCAAATGCTACGTTTACAGTTTGGGTCTTGTCCATCACATCATTCTCCTAATGATGTGATCCCGTTATCAAATGACATCTCATGTCAATGGCTAGGAAACCTTAACCATCTTTGATCAACGAGCTAGTCAACTAGAGGCTTACTAGGGACACAGTGTTGTCTATGTACCCACACATGTATTTGAGTTTCCAATCAATACAATTATAGCATGGATAATAAACGATTATCATGAACAAGGAAATATAATAATAACCAATTTATTATTGCCTCTAGGGCATATTTCCAACAGTCTCCCACTTGCACTAGAGTCAATAATCTAGTTCACATCACTATGTGATTTACATTGTAATGAATCGAACACCCATGCAGTTCTGGTGTTGTTCATGTTTAGCCCTTGGAAGAGGTTTAGTCAACGGATCTGCAACATTTAGATCCGTGTGTACTTTGCAAATATTTATGTCGTCCTCCTTGATGTAATCGCGGATGGAATTGAAACGTCGTTTTATGTGTCTGGTCCTCTTGTGAAATCTTGGTTCCTTGGCTAGAGCAATGGCACCAGTATTATCACAAAACAGAGTCATTGGGTTAAGTGCACTAGGCACTACTCCAAGATCTGTCATGAACTCCTTCATCCAGACACTTTCCTTCGCCGCCTCCGAGGCAGCGATGTACTCCGCTTCGCATGTAGAATCAGCTACCACGCTTTGCTTGGAACTGTACCAGCTAACCGCACCCCCATTAAGAATAAATACGTATCCGGTTTGCGACTTAGAGTCATCCGGATCAGTGTCAAAGCTTGCATCGACGTAACCCTTTACGACGAGCTCTTGATCACCTCCATAAACGAGAAACATGTCCTTAGTCCTTTTCAGGTACTTCAGGATATTCTTGACCGCCGTCCAGTGTTCCATTCCTGGATCACTTTGAAACCTTCCGACCATACTTATGGCAAGGCTGACATTGGGTCTTGTGCACAGCATTGCATACATGATAGAGCCTATGGCCGAAGCATAGGGGATGACACTCATCTTTTCTCTATCTTCTGCAGTCACTGGGCATTGAGTCTTACTCAACTTCACACCTTGCAAAACAGGCAAGAACCCCTTCTTGGACTGATCCATTTTGAACTTCTTCAAAACTTTGTCAAGGTATGTGCTTTGTGAAAGTCCTATTAAGCGTCTCGATCTATCTCTATAGATCTTGATGCCTAATATGAAAGCAGCTTCTCCTAGGTCCTTCATTGAAAAACTCTTGTTCAAATATTCCTTTACGCTTTCCAGCATTTCTATATTGTTTCCAATCAGCAATATGTCATCCACATATAATATTAGAAACGCTATAGAGCTCCCACTCACTTTCTTGTAAATACAAGCTTCTCCGTAAACTTGTATAAACTCGAACGCTTTGATCACCTCATCAAAACGAAGATTCCAACTCCGAGATGCTTGCACCAGTCCATAAATGGATCGCTGGAGTTTGCAAACTTTGTCAGCATTCTCTGGATCGACAAAACCTTCTGGTTGCATCATATACAACTCTTCCTTAAGGAAACCGTTAAGGAACGCTGTTTTGACATCCATCTGCCAAATTTCATAATCGAAAAAGGCAGCTATTGCTAACATGATTCTGACGGACTTAAGCATCGCTACGGGTGAGAAGGTCTCATCGTAGTCAACTCCTTGAACTTGTGAAAAACCCTTTGCCACAAGTCGAGCTTTATAGACGGTGACATTACCGTCCGCGTCCGTCTTCCTCTTAAAGATCCATTTGTTCTGAATGGCCTTACGCCCTTCAGGTAATACTTCCAAAGTCCATACTTTGTTTTCATACATGGATCCCATCTCGGATTTCATGGCCTCTAACCACTTCTCGGAATCCGGGCTCATCATCGCTTCTCCATAGCTCGTAGGTTCATCGTTGTCTAACAACATGATGTCTAAGACAGGGTTGCCGTACCACTCGGGAGCAGTACGCGTCCTTGTCGACCTACGAGGTTCGATAGCAACTTGATCCAAAGCTTCATGATCATCATCATTAACTTCCTCTTCAGCTAATGTAGGCTCCACAGAAACAACTTTCTGCGCTGCGCTACTCTCAGGTTGAAGTAAAGGTTCAACAACCTCATCAAGTTCTATCTTCCTCCCACTCAATTCTTTCGAGAGAAACTCCTTCTCAAGAAATGTTCCGTTTTTAGCGACAAACACTTTGCCTTCGGATCTGAGGTAGAAGGTATACCCAACTGTCTCTTTTGGGTATCCTATGAAGACGCATTTCTCCGCTTTGGGTTCCAGCTTTTCAGGCTGAAGCTTTTTGACATAAGCATCACATCCCCAAACTTTAAGAAACGACAGCTTTGGCTTCTTGTTAAACCAAAGTTCATAAGGCGTCGTCTCAACGGATTTCGATGGTGCCCTATTTAAAGTGAATGCAGCTGTCTCTAATGCATAACCCCAAAACGATAGTGGCAAATCGGCAAGAGACATCATAGATCGCACCATATCCAATAAAGTTCGATTACGACGTTCGGACACACCATTACGCTGTGGTGTTCCAGGCGGTGTTAGTTGTGAAACAATTCCACATTGTCTTAAGTGACTGCCAAACTCATAACTCAGATATTCTCCTCCTCGATCAGATCGTAGGAATTTAATCTTCTTGTTACGATGATTCTCAACTTCACTCTGAAATTGTTTGAACTTTTCAAATGTTTCAGACTTGTGTTTCATTAAGTAAATATACCCATATCTACTTAAGTCATCAGTGAAGGTGAGAAAGTAACGATAACCACCGCGCGCCTCAATACTCATCGGACCGCACACATCAGTATGTATGATTTCCAATAAGTCACTTGCCCGTTCCATTGTTCCAGAGAACGGCGTTTTAGTCATCTTGCCCATGAGGCATGGCTCACATGTGTCAAGTGATTCAAAATCAAGTGACTCCAAAAGTCCATCAGCATGGAGCTTCTTCATGCGTTTTACGCCAATATGACCTAAACGGCAGTGCCACAAGAAAGTGGTATTATCATTATCAATTCTACATCTTTTGGCATCAATGTTATGAACATGTGTATCATTACTATCGAGATTCAATAAGAATAAACCCCTCACATTGGGTGCATGACCATAAAAGATATTACTCATATAAATAGAACAACCATTATTCTCTGATTTAAATGAGTAACCGTCTCGCAATAAACAAGATCCAGATATAATGTTCATGCTTAACGCAGGCACCAAATAACACTTATTTAGGTTCATCACTAATCCCGACGGTAATCGAAGAGCGAGTGTGCCGACGGCGATCACATCAACCTTGGAACCATTTCCCACGCGCATCGTCACTTCGTCCTTTGCCAGCCTCCGTCTATTCCGCAGTTCCTGTTTTGAGTTGCAAATATGAGCAACCGCACCGGTATCAAATACCCAGGCACTACAACGAGAGTTGGTAAGGTACACATCAATAACATGTATATCATATATACCTTGTTTGTTGTTGGCCGCCTTCTTGTCAACCAAATACTTGGGGCAATTCCGCTTCCAGTGTCCAGTTCCCTTGCAATGAAAACACACAGTTTCTGGTTTGGGTCCAGCCTTGGGTTTCTTCACGAGAGGAGCAACTGCTTTGCCACTCTGCTTGGAGTTACCCTTCTTACCCTTGCCATTTTTCTTGAAACTAGTGGTTTTATTGACCATCAACACTTGATGCTCCTTCTGAATTTCAGACTCAGCGGCTTTCAGCATCGCAAACAGCTCGGCGACTGACTTGTTCATCCCGTGCATGTTATAGTTCAACACGAAGCTCTTGTAGCTAGGTGGCAATGATTGAAGAACTCTGTCAGTGATAGCCTCTGGCGGAAGGGGCATCCCTAACTCAGCCAGACGGGTGGAGTACCCAGACATTCTGAGCACGTGATCACTGATAGACCCGTTCTCCTCCATCTTGCAAGCATAGAACTTATCGGAGATCTCATATCTCTCGATCCGGGGATTCTTCTGAAAGATAAACTTCAACTCCTGGAACATCTCATATGCTCCATGACGTTCAAAACGTCTTTGAAGTCCCGGTTCTAAGCCATACAACATTGCACATTGAACTATTGAGTAATCATCAGAACGAGCCTGCCAGGCGTTCACAACGTCTAGAGACTCAACTGGAGCGGGTGGATCACCAAGCGGTGCATCAAGGACATAAGCCTTCTGGGAAGCCGTAAGGATAATCCTTAGATTACGGGCCCAGTCCACAAAGTTACTTCCATCATCTTTCAACTTAGCTTTCTCTAGGAACGCATTAAAATTCAGGGGTGCTACTGCGCGAGCCATGATCTACAACATAAATATTGCAAAGACAACTTAGACTATTGTTCTTAGATAATGAGTTTAGTTAATCATATTTTAAAAAACTCCCACTCAAATTGACATCCCTCCGATCATTCGAGTGTAACATGATCCAAATCCACCAACTCAAGTCAGATCATCACGTGAGTTGAGGTGGTTTCAATGGTGAACATCTTCATGTTGATCATATCTACTATATGACTCATGTTCGACCTTTCGGTCTCTTGTGTTCCGAGGCCATGTCTGTACATGCTAGGCTCGTCAAGTTTAACCCGAGTGTTCCGCACGTGTAACATGGCTTACACCCGTTGTATGCGAACGTAGAGTCTATCACACCCGATCATCACGGCGTGTCTCGAAACGACGAACTTTCGCAACGGTGCACACTTGGGGAGAACACAATTTATCTTGAAATTTAAGTGAGGGATCACCTTATAATGCTACCGTCGTCCTAAGCAAAATAAGATGCATAAAAGGATTAACATCACATGCAAATCATAAGTGACATGATATGGCCATGAACTTGTGCTTTTGATCTCCATCTCCAAAGCACCGGCATGATCTCCATCGTCACCGGCATGACACCATGATCTCCATCATCTTGATCTCCATCAACGTGTCGCCATAAGGTTGTCGCGCCGACTGTTGCTTCCACGACTATAGCTAACGTTTAGCGATAAAGTAAAGCATTACATAGCGCTTAATGATTGACACGCAGGTCATACAATAATTAAAGACAACTCTATGGCTCCTGCCAGTTGCCGTACTCATCGACATGCAAGTCGTGATATTCTATACATCACATGATCATCTCATACATCACATATATCACATCATGTAATTGGCCATATCACATCACAACATACCCTGCAAAAACAAGTTAGACGACCTCTAATTGTTGTTGCAAATTTTACGTGGCTGCTACGGGTTTGCAAGAACCGTTCTTACCTACGCAAAACCACAACGTGGTGTAGTGATTGCTTTTTGATCTTCTAAAAGAACCCTCTTCATTGAACCGATTCAACTAAAGTGAGAGAGACAGACACCCGCCAGTCACCTTTATGCAACAAGTGCACGCAGCGGTGAAACCAGTCTCGCGTAAGCGTACGCGTAATGTCGGTCCGGGCCGCTTCATCTCACAATACCGCGGAATCAAGTATCAACTAGTAACGGCAAGCAATATGTATACACCCACGCCCACAACTCGTTTGTGTTCTACTCGAGATCTCATCTACGCATAGACCTAGCTCTGATGCCACTGTTGGGGAACGTTGCATGGGAAACAAAAATTTTCCTACGCACACGCAAGATCTATCCATGGTGATGAGCATCTACGAGAGGGAGAGTGAATCTACATACCCTTGTAGATCGCTAAGCGGAAGCGTTAATAAACGCGGTTGATGTAGTCGAACGTCTTCGCGATCCAAATCGCCGAGCGTCCCGCGATCCAATCACGATCCTTCCGATCTAGTGCCGAACGGACGGCACCTCCGCGTTCAACACACGTACGGCTTGATGACGCCTTCACCTCCTCGATCCAGCGAGCGATGATGAAGTAGTGGTTGAGTTCCAGCAGCACGACGGCGTGGTGATGGTGGTGAGGAACAATCTCTGCAGGGCTTCGCCAAGCACTACGGAGATTATGACGGAGGAACTAGAGGGCTAGGGTTGCCGGCACACGGCTTGGGAAATCCTGATGTGTCCCGTGTGCTAGCCCTGCCCCTCTATTTATATGTTGAGCCTTGGGGTCTAAACTTGGAGTAAAAGCCTCCTCCGGGTCGGTTTTGCCCGCACAAGGTCGGTTTGGCCCGCAGGGAAAGAGTCCAACTCGGATCCCTGCCGAACCGTGCACAGCCGCGCACAAGCGGTAGTACCGCTTCACACAAGCGGTAGTACCGCTTGGGCGGTAGTACCGCTTCACACAAGCGGTAGTACCGCTCGGGCGGTAGTACCGCTTCAACAAGCGGTAGTACCGCTTACGCGGCAGCAAAACTACTTTTGCACTTTCCAATACCTTGTGGGCTTTATCCCTTTGGCTCATATAAAGTGTTGCTGCACCCGAACACTTCGGTAAACATCCGGAACCCCTTCCGGTGAACTCCGGAACCCTTCCAGAGATCAAAACACTATTATCACATATATCAATCTTTACCTCCGGACTATTCCGGAGATCCTCGTCATGTCCGGGATCTTATCCGGGACTCCGAACAACTTTCGGTCACCAACATAATAACTCAATTATACTAATCGTCACCAAACGTTAAGTGTGTAGACCCTGCGGGTTCGAGAACTATGTAGACATGACCGAGACACCTCTACGGCCAATAACCAATAGCGGGACCTGGATGCCCATATTGGCTCCTACATATTCTACGAAGATCTTTATCGGTCGAACCTCTATGTCAAGGATTCAGTTAATCCCGTATGCTGTTCCCTTTGTTCTTCGGTATGTTACTTGCCCGAGATTCGATCGTCGGTATCACTATACCTAGTTCAATCTCGTTGCCGGCAAGTCTCTTTACTCGTTCCGTAATACAAGATCTCGTGGCTAACACTTTAGTCACATTGCTTGCAAGGCTCATTGTGATGTTGTATTACCGAGTGGGCCCTGAGATACCTCTCCGTCATACGGAGTAACAAATCCCAGTCTTGATCCATGCCAACCCAACAGACACCCTCGGAGATACCTGTAGAGCACCTTTATAGTCACCCAGTTACGTTGCGACGTTTGATACACACAAGGTATTCCTCCGGTGTCAGTGAGTTGCATGATCTCATGGTCAAAGGAACAGATACTTGACATGCAGAAAACAATAGCAATAAACTGACACGATCAAATGCTACGTTTACAGTTTGGGTCTTGTCCATCACATCATTCTCCTAATGATGTGATCCCGTTATCAAATGACATCTCATGTCAATGGCTAGGAAACCTTAACCATCTTTGATCAACGAGCTAGTCAACTAGAGGCTTACTAGGGACACAGTGTTGTCTATGTACCCACACATGTATTTGAGTTTCCAATCAATACAATTATAGCATGGATAATAAACGATTATCATGAACAAGGAAATATAATAATAACCAATTTATTATTGCCTCTAGGGCATATTTCCAACAGATACGATGTACTCTAATTCGATTGAAGAACACAATTAGTAGAAGTTTCTCTAGGGGGACTTCGATGAAATTGTATCAAGCAACTATAGTGCTTGTAGGTGATGATGTAACTTAGTAGGAATGACGCAACAAGTGAGCTAGCTAGAGTGAATGACCAAAATATCAACATATGGTTCAAAAACACTTGAATATCTGTCAAAACATGATAAATGCACTTTTATCTATCAAGACACCGGTAAAATACATATATACTTATACGATTGCCAGCTACCAAACTTTGGTACCAGATCAACGATGATAAATCTATTATATTATATTTGTGCAACACAAACTTCACTAGATGATTATGAAGAATACATGGGTTTATCTACCCGATGGGACTTCAATTAGATAAGAATCAAACATTTAAGGTGGTTTTTAACTTGTACGTGTACTATCATCATGAGTTGATGATATGGCAACTCGCTCAACAATGACACATGTAATCTAGTTAGATGGTTAGAGTGAACAACCAAAATTTCCATATCCACCCATAAAGATTTTTTCTACCTAGCGGGACTTCTGTACAATCGTATCAAGCAGCCAAGCAGGTAAAGTGATTTTAATGAGACGACGATTCTAGTTACTTGATTGGCAACGACACAACTAAAGTAACTAGAGTGGACCATAGCATGTTTAAAGTACAATAAACATCACAAACATCATATCTCTTCCTAAAGACACACTTTTTATGTATCGTGACTCTGATAAAACCATATCAAACACGTAAAGTTCGAACATGTGTATATGAATGTGAGATGATAACTCTGGTAGCTTCGTAGCTTGATTGGCCACAAGACATGTAATCCAATTCGGACGAACAACGCAAACTTCACTTGGCTATTCTAAAGAACACATGGAATTTATCTACTCGACGAGACTCCGGTAGAATAAGAATCAAATAATTAAAGTGATTTTAATTTGTACATGTACTATCACCTTGAGTTGGTGATAAGTCACACAGTGCACAATGACACATGCGATCTAATGAGACGGTTAGAGTGAACAATCTGAAGTTTCATATCCGTCTCTAAAACACTTTTGTTTCTGTCTAGCGGAACTTCACTATGGTTGTATGAGTATCAAGCATGCAATTAAATTGATTCGATTGTCCTTGAGGCCTAGACCGGGGCATCCGCGGCAGCCTCAACCCCGTCACGACGAGCATAAATCGAGGAGCGGCTAATTAACGGGTACTCCTTCTGGGAGAATCCCAGTGGGCGCTGCAGCTGCCGCCAGGTGTCGCGCGCTAGGCGCACCCTCGGGAACACGTTTTTTTTTCTGCACGTGTTTTTGGTTCTTTTTGTTTTTCTTTGGTTTTTTAGGTATTTGGTTTTTTGCGTGTTTTTTCCTAGATTGTCTAAAAAATATATCATTTTTTTTATCGCGTGAAGTACACCATGTGAAAAAGCACACTTATGCTTCACGGTGAAGCACAGGTGTGCTTCCTGAAAGAGAAAGCACAGTTGTGCTTCACGGAGAAGCATAGCTGTGGCGGCGTGAAGCACACTGTGCTTCAAAAAGTGAAAAACACAGTTATGCTTCCGTGAGAAGCATAGTTATGCTTCCTGGAAAGTGAAAAGCACAGTTGTGCTTCCGCGTAAAGCACAGTTGTGCTTCCCAAAAAAAATTGAAAAGCACACTTGTGTTTCCCTTTTTTTCACGTCCAAACCTATTAACTTGGGATCTAGTTCAAAGATCTCGACGCAAGAAACACAAGGTGAAAACGGTTCATGATTTGGGAGAACGGTTCAAGAGATAAAATGTTTTGAAAAAGCTAATTTACAAAAAAATGCAAAGCTCCCATGTTGCGACAAATGCAGCACATACAGTGCGCCACTTATCACCACAAGGGGAGGTGAAAGTGAACTTTGCATGGGGTACCCTCTAATTAGTGATTTCACATAAATCATCACACACGGCGAAGACGTGTGTGTCAGCTGCAAGAAAACCAGCCACGCGTGCCTACTGTTAGATTTAATGGGCTTTGGCCCAAAAAATTCTGGTCCTCAGTCCAATAAAATTCTGAAACCTCCAAGGTCAATTTAACTTGCATGTCAAGTTTACAAAGAAACTTCAGTCCCATACCGCTAGTTGAGAAAGAGGTCGTATCGGATTCTCTATCGTAAAAAAAGAGATATTTTTTCTTTGAAAGAACACTCAAATATATTAGCCAAACCAGGAATACAAAAACGCCCCTTATCTCTACTACTTAAAAAGAATGTAAGGTTTCATCTTTCACTCTTCTTCCCCCACCCCTTCGTCCAACCTTCCCCATATGATAATCAATCACCTTAATTTACTTACCTTCTGAACCAATTTCACTTCAATTTACTTATCAAACTTCTGATCAAACTAGAAGGTAAATCACGGGCAAGATGTGATAAATATTTATTTACACAATCGCATTAATATGGGCAGGTAAATCACAAGTTAACGTATTAGAATATTTATATCCCATTGCAACGCACGGGCATTGTCCTCGTATAAAAAATAAAAAAGTTACGAGGGGGGTCAACCGTCTGTCCGTCTTCATCTCCCCGAGTGGACCAATGGCGTGATTTCACTCGTGTGCATGCGTGCGTGTAGGGTGTAGCATCTCCACATGATATTTTGGATTTGGTTCTTTCTTTTAATACATTGAGATGCATAAATGCTTAAATCAAAAGATTGTGAAATAATTCTCACCATAGAATACGACAATATTATTTTATTTCTATTACACAATATATCATAAGAATAGTTCAAATATATTGATAGTTACATATCTATTTCATGCACATGATTTTTTCATATAGCGGGGCTTCACTAAGATCATGTCGAGCAGGTAAAGTGACTTTAACAAGACAATGATTCTACCAATTAACTCGGTTGATGGAGACATGACAAGTATAAGTAGCTAGAGTATCATTTTCTGTCCCATGAAGGCACATACATGTTCTACTTTTTAACTCTCTAGATCATGTCGAGCAGGTAAAGTGACTTTAACCTAGTAAGAGTGGTTGGGATCCCCCAAGTGTAAGGGTGATGTAACCTAGCAGTAAGTATTTCCCTCGGTTAGAGAACCAAGGTTAATCGAACCAGTAGGAGTCACCTAGCAAACAAAGTAAGCGGTACCTGCACACAAAGCACAAAACACGCTTGTTCCCAACATAGCAAGATGGTTGTCAAGCCCCTTGTCTTGCTAGTTACAAGATTAAACTGCAAGTGATAAAGATAGTTGGTAGCAAAGTGAAACAGTAAAGTAAAAGTAGCAATTGTGATGAAGATTTCAGTAATGGAGAATAAGCCCAGGGGGCCATAGGTTCACTAGTGGCATCTCTCTCGAACAAGCAAGTGGTGTGGTGAACAAATTACTGTTGGGCAGCGATTAAATTATAATATTTATAACTATGATCATTCATGGTATAATCTCATATAGGCATTACGTCTGTGATAAGTAGACCATTAATCCAACTACATCTACTACTAATACTCCACCCCAAGACCGCTATCCAGCATGCATCTAAAATTATTAAGTTTACAAAAAATAGAGTATTGCAATAAGTATGATGATATAATGTAGACAGAAAAACATCAAGCAATATGACGAGACACCATCATTTTATCCTTAGTGGCAACAATAAAATACGTGTCTTGGCCCTTATTGTCACTGGGTTAGAGCACCGCAAGATTGAACCCACTACAAAGCACCACTCCCTCTGAAGAAAAACCCATCAAACTTGGCCAAAGAAGATAGATAGATAGATCGAAGAGCATGCAAAACTATTTAATTATTGTGACATCCCCAGATCTTGGTCATGTCATTAACCTAATTAAGGTGCCATGTCATCATGATTATCATAATTAAAATACAATTAAAGAATTAATTCAACTCTCAAATTCAAATTCAAAATATAAAGTCAAAAAATAATTCTTTAAACAGAGAAACAAAAATGTTGGTAGCATTCCAAATAATCCCCCAAGCAATTGTCATGAAGGAACCAACTTTATTTGAATTTCCAAAATGATCCTAGCAACAAATAAATAGGACCAACATCATTTATTTAAGTCGTTTAAATATAAGCATAAATTTAAATGTTTGCAAATGGCCTGAAACTTTATGTGAATATTCAAAATATTGCATTTTAATTATATGAAGTGTTTCACATTTAACAAAAATCAATTGTTAGCAAAAGGAAATAGAAAACAGAAACATAAAAAGGAAAAAAGAAAACTCACCTCACTGTGCATTATGGCTCAAGTGCACTGGAGAAGGCCCAGCCCACCAGCCGCGGTCGTCTTCTTCATCGCACTGTCGCCGCGCCCGTGGCCAGCGCACGATGACGCCGGTGGATGCGTGACACCGCGACACTCCCGTCGCCGCTGAGGTGTGGATAAGGCCATCCCCGAGCCCCTGGACAAACCCTAGATCGCCACTTCCCCCTCCTCACACTGCTCTCGTCCACACCGTGCACACCCGTGCCGTCGCCTCCATGAACTTCGTCGTCCACGTGGCCACCGTGCTTCCCGCGGGCTAGGAGATTGTCCATGAGCTCTGCCGCACTCGACTGCATTGTCTACATCCACGAGTTCAAGTCCAACACCCCTGCATTGACTGGATCACGTCGTCTTCTTCCTCTGCACCCGCTGGCGATCTTCGACGAATCCGGTCGACCTGCTACTCCTAACCTTTCACCGGGCCTATGTGTGCCTTCCCGGTGAGCTCCTGGTCAAAACCCCTCTCCCTGCACTTCGACCCCCCCCTCCTAGCTGCTTCTGCCATGGCTGTCGTAGCTTGCGCCGCCTTGCTCAGTCGCTGCCGCAGCCACAGCAAGCACAGCTCGAGTCCGAGCTTTGAGTCGTGCTCCTGGCATCCCTAGGAAGCCAGCAGGCCCCTCAGCGCCGCTTGTCGTGCCCCTTAACATTGATTCCGCGCAAGCCTAATCCCGGCCAGCGCTTGCCATCATTGCAGCACCCGACCCCAGCCTCCCCTGGTCGCGCCACTGCCACCATTCGACGCGGCACATCGCCCGCGTTCGAACGCGCCTAGCCGCGTCTGATTTGGACGCCTTTAGAGGAATCCCGGCCACCGCCACCGCCGTTTTGGTCACCAGCGGTTAACCGCCGGTGTAATTAGCCATTAGGGCTTAATTAGCCTACTAACCCACCATCACAGCCATTAACAGTGGGTCCCTAGCACTGTAGCAATTAGTTTAGCCCCAGTCACTGACCTCTAGACCCACGTCCCTAATTTACCTGTTTAGTAAAATAAAATAACTATTAAACTAATGTCTCACTAACACTGGGACCCACCCGTCAATTAAACCTATTGAAAATAACTAATTAAAATGTCAGTCTATGACAGATGGGTCCCATTGACCCATTTGAGCAGTCAATGTTGACCCAGTCAATTGCTGAGTTAGCAATTGACTGGCCCCACATGTTAGCCACTGTGGCTAGCCCATAGTGGGTATAAAATGTATTTTACTATTTTTAATTCGAATTAATATTAATTCCAGAAATTCCAGAAAATCATTAAAATTTTGAAAAATCATATAAAATAATCTATAACTCGGATGAAAATAATTTATATATGAAAAATGATCAGAAAAATATAGCGAATCTGATTATGTCATTTGCATGCATGAAAAACCCCTCTATCATAATGAACATTGACAATTTGCATCTGGATCAATTAAAGAAATAATGTTTGGAGCCGGAAAAATATTCCCAAATATTTTTTCTCTTCACTTAAATGGCGTAGTAATGTATTAGAGCACATCATCGACATATTTTGCCATGGCATGCATTTGTGTTGCATTTGTATGCCTGTTATTTATTTGTTTCCCCCGCTTCTGCTTTATCGGTAGACCCCGAGACTGCGATAGACCCTGAGTACGACTACGCCGCAGACGATCAGACCTTCTCAACAGAGCTTCCAGGCAAGCAAATCCCCTTGATCATTCCGATATCGCCTATTCTTTCTCTCCACATTCTTGCATTAGGTACTGGTTCAATTATTGTTCGGTAGGTCCTATTCTGATGCATAACCTGATTTTGTTGCCTGTTGTTAATACTTTACATGTTATCCTAGCATGCCTAGTTTAGCTATGCTTGTGTTCCATCAGTTGGCCCTACACCCTTGTCTGTTTGCCATGCTATAATACCGGGCCGTGATCCCTATGGGTGATGATCATGGATATAATTTATACTACTATACCATATATGATGATGTTCAGATGGGGGGCTAAAGGGACAGGTGGTACCATCTAGGTAGAGATGGGCCTAGGTTCCCTACAGCCCCGAGTGATCCAATGTGGCGGAGCGACAGGGCAGGCGAATTCCATCCAGGAGAGAGGTGGGCCTGGGTCCTGGTCGTTGTCCGCGAGAAAAGGAAATAACACGCTTAACCAGTTCTAGGTATTTGATCTAAGATTTGCCACTAGCATATACGCACTAACCGCCACGCGGGATAATGGTTATGGGGGCCTCGGCGTCGTCAGTTCCTCCCGAAAGTTACCCAGATGTCATAGTTCAGAACTGCAGGTTGATTATTGGGGTGAGCGGATACTACCTATGCCTGAAAGAGCTAGGTGGGCTTGGTCCCCGACCAGCCTCGCAATGTGCTGGAGCGCTTAGGGTGAGCGGCTGAACAACCCTTCGCACTTAGGATGTAGACCGGCGGGTGACCTCTCTGGAGAGCTGAGGTAGGACTTCGGCGTGTCGATCATCTGAGGCCGGGCATTACCCAGAAAAGTGTGTCCAGCCATAGGGTAATCGAGCGTGTCGGGTAATGTGGTGCACCCCTGTAGGGAAGTTAAACTACTCGAATAGCCGTGTCCATGGTAACATGACGACTTGGTGACGTATCCCAACCTCTTGCAACTTAAACTGGATACTTGATTAAAATACACCAAGATAATAGATAGAAGTGCCCGGGTTCGCTTCCTCGCAGGGAGTTGAGGAAGGATCTCAGGGTACGGTGTTGCTGTGTTGCTACTTGGTATCATGTATGCTCCTCTCTGCTAATGCTGCAAGATGCTCTCTTCTCTCCCTTTGCTGCAAGACGGTGGTAGTCCTGGTTACATTGAGTTTCCCCCTCTATTCTGGCATTTCTGCAGTATAGTCCAAAGATATAGCCCCATTCCTTTGATACCTAAGCATATGTGGTTTAGATCTGATGTAAGTCTTACGAGTACTTTGGATGAGTACTCACTGTTGCTTTGCTATTCTTTTCCTTCAACCCGGTTGCTGCTATCAGATAGTAGCCACTCGGATGCTGGAATCCCTGACGCTGGATACTACTTGGAGCTCGACGTCGATGAGTAGTTCGGAGGTCATAGGCAGGAGGCCTGCGCCTTTGGGTAGAGTCATTGTTTGTTTTCCCCTTCTTAAGGCATCTTTGTAATTATTTGTAGTCAGACCTAACTCCTTGATGTAATATTGGGCCTCACGACCCCTGTTTGTAATATATATATGTGTTTTATGTTTAATTTGAGTCATAGAGTTGTGTTGTGGTACTGCCGTGGAGTCACCGTTTGTGATCGTGCATGCTGCGTGTATGATTAGTGCACGATTATGATCGGGGGCGTCACAATTATACAGCGAGAAAACCTCAAAAGATTCAATTGTATTCAATGAACAATCTGATCATAAAGTGATAATTCATCATATCCCAACAAACACATCCACAAATTACATCGAATTGATCCCGATCATGTGAGGCAGCTCACGGGAATATGGTATTGAAGATCCAAAAGAGAGAGAGCCATCTAGCTACTACATGGATCCTAAGGTCGTAAGGGAACTACTCACACATGGTCATGGAGACAGCAAGGTTGATGAAGAAGCCTCCGGCAGAGCTCCGGAACAGGCCTCCAGATTGGGTCTCCTCGGAACAGAAGCTTGCGGCGGCAAAAAAAATTGGATAAAAATATCTCAGAGGGTTTCTCTATTTATAGGATTTTATGGCGGTGGAATGGCCGAAAGGCGGTAAGTGCGGGGCCCACACGGCCAGGGGGCACGCCCTAGGGCCTGGCCGCGCCAGGTGGCCGTGTGGGGTGATACGTCTCCAAACTATCTATAATTTTTGAAGTATTCATGCTATATTTACACCTTTTATTTATGTTTTTGGCATAATAACTAACCTATTAATCCAATGCCACATGCCAGTTCCTGTTTTCTATTTTTTTCAAAATATAGGTCAAAAATTCACGGACCGAAATGCATTGAAATTTGTTATGATTTTTTCATGGGAATTAATGGATTTTTGGGCGAAGGAATCAGTGTAAGGCAGTGCACGAGGGCGTGACACGGCCAGGCCCCTGGCCGCGCGAGGGGACCTTATTGGGGTTGTGGATGTCAGTTGGAGCTCTTCTTTCACTGGAAGAAAGCTAATTTTATGGAAAAAATCTCCTTAAAATTTCATCCCAATCGGAGTTACGGATCTCTGGGTATTTCAGAAATGGTGCTCGGCCGCAGAAATAGTACCAAAAACAGAGAAACAGAGAGAGAAGAGATCCATTCTCGGAGGGGTTCTCGCCCCTCCGGGAGCCATGGCGGCCAAGGATCTGAGGGGGAAACCTCTCCCATCTAGGGGAGAGGCCATGGAAGAAGAAGAAGGAGCGGGCCTCTTTCTCCCCCTCTCTCCCGATGGCGCCGGAGTGCCGCCGGGGGAACCACCATCGCGGCGATCGTCTTCATCAACGTCGTCATCTTCACCGACATCTCCATCACCTTCGTCCCTCTCTATTCAGCGGTCCACTCTCCCACAACCCGCTGTAATTCACTACTTGAACATGGTGTTGGATCCTATTGATTATTACTATGATGATTTCTTGCATCTTCTTTATGTCTGAGTAGATTATTGTTGTCCTATGGGTTAATTGGTGAATTTCTATGATTGGTTTGAATTGCATGATTATTATGTTGCCGTCCGTTGGTGCTATCATATGAGCACGCGTGTGGATCACATCTTAGGGTTAGTAGTATGTTGGTAGGACTATGCATAGGCCCACCGGAGTGACAGATATTACTGAGGTTAAGTGTAGAAATTGATGCATATGGGATTGAAGGGGGACCAATATATCTTAATGCTATGCTTGGGTTTACCTTAATGAACTTGTTAGTAGTTGCGATGCTTGCTAATAGTTCCAATCATAAGAACGTATGACTCCAACTATGGATAGTATGTTATAAAACTACAAATGACGATAATCAGTTTAGTAACTTAGCAGACTGCCTAGAGACAATTTTGCACACCATACCACCACTATTCCACACTCACTATTTGTATTATATTGTATTTTTACTTAGGCAGCACCTAACTTTTATCTTTATGTTCTTTGTTACCTTGCAAAGCTACCTCTTTATACGCACATCGTAGAGTTATTTCTTGTTGCTTGATAAAGCAAACGTTCGGTGTACGTAGGGTTGTATCAGTGGCAGATAGGACCTCTGAGAATACCAATCCTACATTTAGCTCCTTATGGGTTCGACACTCCATACTTATCACCTCCATCATTGGAAAGTTCTACGACAATTCCTTGCACTTGAGGATTATCAAGCTCTTTTCTGGCGCCGTTGCCGGAGAGCAATAACGTAGGGTGAATATTCTCATGTGCGCTTGTTTGCTTTTATCACTAGGTAGATTTTATTTTCTTTTCTTGTTTTCTATCTTTATTTGTGGGTAAAAAAAGCAAAATACAAAAAATAAATTTACTTGCACCTTTATGCCTAGCTTGATGGCTTTAAAGAAAGCGCTGCCTGGGAGACAACCCAAAAGTTTTAGAGAGTCATTTTTCTTCTTTTGTGTGCTAATAAACTTTTAAAAAACAAAAAATAAAGAGGGGAACATAATTTGTTTTTCAAAAAGAGAAGTGATTGAAAAGTTGTGCATTGAAGAAGTGAGGGTCGACCTTGAACACTTGTGTTCCTACTCATGGAAACAATGTAAATATTTTCTTGGAAGTTTCTTATAAAAATAATTATCCCCTTGTATAAACCACTATACCATAAAAATAAAGTGGCAAGGTTTGCCTTTAGGATGTTGCAATTGCAATTTTGTTAGGTTCTATGCAGAAACAAAAACTTTTACCTCCAGTATTTGAATTTATTCTCTGTACTGGAATGTGATCAATTCCTAAAAGTTTTACACAGTACTGCATTACCAATTCTATGTTATGTCCTAAGTTTTCAGAATTTTTAGAGTTATAGAAGTATGCCTATTAATTAGATTACTACAGACTGTTCTGGTTTTGGCAGATCGCTGTTATAGTTTTGTAATCTGCTTGTGCTAGAATTTTCATGGCCTATATTGGGGGATATAAATTGTGGAAATGATAGTATACAGTAGATAATGTTTGAAAATAATTATGCATATTTTCTTGGCAGTACATGATTGGTGATTTATTTTTATGTGTACTAACCTCTCTAATAAGTTTTGTGAGTTTTGTGTGGATGAAGTTTTTAAGACTCAAGGAAGACAACGATATGAGAGAAATTTGGAGAGACGCAGGACTCAGACTTGGGGATACCCGAGGCATCCTCGAGAAATTATTTGAAGAGATCTCAAGCTCCAAGCAAGGGGATGCCCTGACATCCCCTTCATCTTTTTCAACAACTATCGATATGTCTCGGTTGAGCCTATGTTTTTATTTGTTCACATGATATGCGTAAATCCTTGGAGTGTCATTTTTCTTTTTTCCTTTCAATAAATATGCACCATGCTGGTTGGGGATGATTTCTTATGGTCCTTGGTTGATTTATAGAATGCTCTTTGTGCTTCACTTAGATCTTTTGAGTTTGGCTATTTAAAGAAGGCTTCGTTTGCTTCACTTATATCTTTTGAGTATGGCTTTATAGAATGTTTTGTGTGCTTCACTTATATCTTTTCAAGCTTGGATGCTTGTTTCTTGATGGCTCGAGAATTTATGATTATTTACATAGAGTTTTCATTTGGTTTCACCGGGTTTCCGTTATTTCTCGGTCATTTTTAATGCTAATCCTTCAAGAGAGAGAAAACTTGTTTTTCCATTGTTTGGCAGGAAAAATCATATATGAAAGGAAACCAAGGAGAATTACTACAAATCAAGCCAAATGAAGCAACTTCCATGTTGGGGGCTCAGCCATCTGGCACACCAGAATGAAAGACGACCATCCATATGAGCACAAGCGCTCGTATGGCTGGTCGTATGAAGTGCCAAAGCTCCATCTTATCAATACAAGACACTTTCATGAAGCGGAGGAGAGGAGGAGAGAAACCGAGCTGTCGCCACCACGCCCAGAACAGAGAGAAAAGAGATCCGGAGAACCACCAGAGATCAATTCTAGTTTTATTCTTCCATCTGCATATTCTTTTCACGTTCACTATTGTAAGAGGAATTCCAAGTTGTAAGATCAGGGTGTAAACTCCATTCATACTCATCTGGAGATTGAGACTTGTTTGATCATTCATCTTATTGTGGATCTTCACGGTATTATTGATATGGTTTTCATGGGTTTATTCTCTGAGATGAATGGTTATTCTCTTTCGATGTGTGAGTAACTCCCCCTAGGCATGGGAGATGTAGGTGAGTGGTAAGATTCATTTGTGCCTATTCTATATGTCATCATTCATGTTTGTAGTCTTATGATCTATCTAGTAAGTTGTAATTCTGTGATGAACTCTATGCGTGTTGCCCAATTTAAGGGCCAGGCAACATGATCTCAAGACCTACACAGGTAACACATATTGTTTAGGAAATCTATAACCTCTGACGTGATAGGTGGAGACATATATGAGGACCGAAGACAATATGAGATAACGGTGATCCATCATACTTAATGCATGGTCCAGTCTAACGACCTTAATTATGGAGATGACCACGTTGTGGCAACAGCAAAGCAGGACCATAGTATGGAATATAATCCCGTGAGGAGGAGTTCCGTAACTCTAGGGTGATCCTCCTACTGAATGATCAAATCAAATACTAAACTCATGATACAAGGTAACTGGTATTACTATCGCACTGGCACACTTGATGTATACCATGATCCGAATTCTCTCCATGCCTAATTTCTCCATTGCAGGGAAAACACTTTACATTTAGTTCTACTTTTGTTCTTTAATTTTAAGCTACTATTACTTTCGCTGCTACGATCTCATCCTATTCACTATTCTGGTTCGTTTGCCTCTTGGGACACTAATAGCTTCTACAGAATCACAAGCAGTTACTTCACATAAGAACCGTGACAACTTGTGTGTGACAGAAACGTTACTTATAAATACTCTCCTCCGCTCTTCGTTGGGAATGATTACTATTTGGGATACTTACACGAAGGTGCTACACTACCCTGTGTGTCTTGCAGGTCATCAAGAATTTTCTGGCGCCATTGCCAGGGAGCTAAGTGCAGAGTATTTGTTTCATAACTGTTTTGCAGGTGTTATTGTTGTAGATGCTTCCTATTAGCGACAGGGGCGCTACTCGTTCTAGGAAGACTTATCTACCAAAATATATTTCCCGTTTTCCTCAGGAGCAACAAGCTTCATTAATAGAAAAATACAAAAAAATTAGACTACTGAGCTTAATACTTTGTTTGCAGAAATGTTGATTACTCAGCAACAAGAGAAATTTGTGAGAGAGCACTGTGCTCCATTCTTGGGCTTAAGATCTCCCATAGTCTATCCTACCAATTATGCAACTGAGTTTTCAATTGACTGTGATCTTATTCAGGAAGTCAAAAGGCATGCCTTTGTAGGGACCGAAGAGGAAGACCCTCAAGCACATCTTATGTTCTTTGATACTTTGTGTGGGACTTTTCAAATTAAGGATGTGTCTCGGGAATTTGTTTTATTGAGACTCTTCAAGTTTTCTATGAAGGATGATGCAAAAATATGGTATAACCGACTGCCGTATGGCAGCATAACCAGTTGGAAAATGTGTGCAGAGAGGTTCATGGCTAAATTCCTCCCTGGCTCTATGATTACTAAACTACGAAGAAATCTTACTTCCTTTGTTCAAGAATAGGGACAAAGTTTGTATGCAGCCTGGGAGAGATATTCTAAATTTCTGAATCTTTGCCCTAACCATGGTTTTGCTGAATATGTTATACTTCATATCTTCTATCATGGAATTAACGATCAATCCAAGTCTATTCTTAATCTGAGTGCAGGTGGACCTTTCAGAGCTTTAACTCTGGAAGAAGGAGAAGCACTCATTGAAAAGATTATGACTGCCAAGGAGCAGTGGAATATTGAGGAACCTGTTAAGTATACAGGAAAATCTATCATGTTGAAGACATGGATGAATTTAAGAAGGTAACTCAAGAAAAAGATAAACCTGTTAAACAAGTTATTAATGAAAAAATGGATCTATTTAGTATCTATCAGCTGGAAGACAAGCTCAGGGTGACAATGAATAGATTTAAGCATCACCAGGAGGATTTCAACCGAGATCTTTGAAGATGCATTCATCATAATGAAAACGTTATATCTTATCTCTCTGAAGAGGTAGATGGTTTAAGTCATGCTGTGAAAAATCTTGATAAACATTCTCACATGATAGAAACCCAATCCTCGCAAATATCTGAAACTCAATCTTTGATTCTCGCCTAACTTGATAAAGATAACCTTGTTTCTTCTAACTGGATTGGTACTCGAAGTGGTAAAATGACACAGGACCCTAAAGGACCTGAATGGTATGAAAGAGAACAAGCGTTGAAGAGGAGAGAGAGTCAGAGTCAAACTCAAGAAGATGAAGAATTCCTCAACAATGACCCGAACCAAGAAGAACCAGTTCACCAAGATGCACAAGATAATGAGGCAGAAGGGGAGAATAACAAGGAAGTTGATTTCGATGCAGAAACAGTCAATGGTAATAACAATAATAATGAAGAAGAAGCTACCGCAGAATCTAATAAGACTGGAGAACCTAGAGTGGAAAAGAGGAGTAAACCTCCATACCCAACGAGAGGGGAAAGCAGTCAGGCTTCGCGAAACGAAGATAAAGGTAAGGAGAAAGAGAAAGAAAAAGAAAAAGGTAAATCAAAGAAAACTCTTCCTTACCCTAAAGCAGTTAGTCCACCTTCAAATGATGAACTCTATTCATCCTTCTTGCAAGCTATTTCAAATCTTAGAGTTTCTTTGCATGTGACTGACATATTGAAGATTCCTACTTTTGCTAAGTTTATGCGAGATATTATCAATAATAAAAGATGTATGAATCTGAAAGAACAAGTGGCCATGATAACCAAGTATCCCTTTGAGGACTAGATACCGGCAAATCTCGGAGACCCAGGTATACCGACAATATCTTGTTCTATAGGTAATATCGATATAAATAATGCCCTTTGTGATATTGGCACTGGAGTCGGTGTTATGCCTCTAACTCTTTACCACAAGTTGAATTTAGGAGAATGTATCCTGACAGGTATAACTTTGCAGATGGCTGACAAGTCGACAAAGAAACCAATAGGAGTAGCAGAGGACGTTCTTCTATGATTGGACGGACACGTTATTCCTACTGATTTCATTGTACTTGATATGCCTGAAGATGAAAAATTATCTATAATCCTCGGGAGACCGTTTTTAAACACAGCAGGTGCAGCTCTGGATTGTGCTGAGGGGAAGGTGACCTTCAAAATCTATGATGAAGAAATAGTGAGATACTTCCCGAAGAAACCCGGAGAAAAACATAAGTATATTCTGCCTCCAAAATGAATATGTGCAGTGAGCAAAGAAAAACTTAGGCCACCAGAGACCTAAGACTACATCGAAGGTACAAGGTTGAGCTAAGCAACCTAAAAACCAGTGCTTAATGGGAGGCAACCCATCATCTCTTTAAAATTCAAAAAGTTTTATCTTAGTTGAGATGCTCTCGTACAAGCACTTTACTAAATAACACTCAAGGAAGTCCATTTTGACTTTGTGTCGTAGGAGAATTACCGAAGGAGAAAGAAATGGAAGAGAAAGATAGTAGAGAGAGCAGCAGAGCAAAAGACGGCCTAACATACGAGCGGTCGCGCTCGTATGGGTGCTCGCATGAAAGGGAGGAGTAGATGTCAAAATGACCAGAGCCAAAGACAGCCTATCATACGAGCATAGTCACTCGTATGGCTGGTCGTATGAAGCTCTGGCAGAAACACATCAGAAGAACAGAGCAGATGACGGCCTTTCATACGAGCGTTCATGCTCGTATGGGAGCTCGTATGAGCTTTGCCTCGAAAGACTTCACCCATCCAGAGCAAATGACGGCCTTCCATACGAGCAATCGCGCTCGTATGGATGGTCATCCCAAGTACGCAAACCCTATATCATGTGATTTGAATGTGAGACGGCGTTCCATATGAGCGCAAGCGCTCGTATGGCGTGCGGTCTCATATATCGATGCCGCCGGCGCAAGGGGAACAGTTCCTTCTTCCTCCTTGCACCTCCAATGCCTCTCTCTCTCTCTCAAACCCTAAAAAAAATCCTCAAAATCCCTCATTTCTTTGCAGATTTTATTCGTTTGATCCGTGCATCTTCATCACCGGTAAGTTTCTCCTCCAATCCATGGTTTATTTTCATGTTTCCATGGCTGTTTTGTTCTAGTTCTTGCCCTAGATGAGATGTAAATAATTTCATTTTTCCATTCGATTTGAATGTTAGGATTCCAAGTAATTGGTTAGGATCAATCCTAGGTAGTATTAGAACTCGATCGCCACATGAAACTTATAGTTTTCTCTTTTTATTTTTGTTGTGTGTAGGTCATGATGAAATCGGCGATTGCGGCGGGGAAGAAGGCCATTGCCTCATGCTCCAAGCATGCACGGAGTGAGGGAGAGGGCCTCTGCACCGCTGTGGACAAGGACTGTGTGCGGGTGAGCAGCTAGAAGATGGTGCCCACCAAGTGGAAGTCCGATGCATTCTTGCAGGAGCAAGGGCTTCACAATGACTTCACTTGGCTAGCCAACAATGTCGGGCTGGGAGTTTTCAGCAACTTCCACTACCTAACGTACTAGGACATCACCAACGAGTTCCTTGCCAGCTTTGAGGACACCCTCGATGACTTGAGGGCGCCACTGAGGTGCTCCTTCATGCTTGGAGGAGTGCCATGTACGATGACGCTCGAGGAATGGTGCAACTGCTTTGAGTTCGAGAACCATGGGTTTCTCGACACCAGGGGAGTGTCCGCCGCTGAGGCATCTAGCACGTGGGACCTCATCTCCGTCAAGGACAAGCACGAGTTCTGTGGTGCAAAGGTATTGAGCATCCAAAACCCTGTCATTCGCTATTTCATGACTTTCATTGCGAACACCATCTTTGGTAGGTGATGTCTACTACGCAACTTTATTCTTGTAGACTTTGTTGGGCCTCCAAGCACAGAGTTTTGAAAGACTGCAGCAAATTTCCCTCAAGTGGATGACCTAAGGTTTATCAATCCACGAGAGGTATAGGATGAAGGTGGTTCTCTCTCAAGCAACCCTGCAATCAAATACAAGTGGTCTCCTGTGTCCCCAACACACCTAATACAATTGTCAGTTGTATAGGAGCACTAGTTTGGCGAAGAGATGGTGATAGATGTGTAATATGGATGGTAGAAATAGATTTTTATAATCTGAACAAATAAAAACAGCAAGGTAGAAAGTAACAAAAGTAGATGAAAATGGTGTCTCAATGCTTGGAAACAAGGTCTAGGGTTCATACTTTCACTAGTGGAATCTCTCAACATCATTAACATAATTGAACACATGATAATCCCTCAAAGTGCAGCAAAGAATCACTCCAAAGTTTCTATTCTATCAAAGAAAGTAGGATGAAATTGTGTAGGTAGAAAAACCACCTCAAAGTTGTCTTTCCAATCAATCTTTTGAACCACCCCAAAAGTGTCACAGATAGCCCTAGATATCGTACTACGACAACACCATATGATACGTATCGTTCAACCTTGATGCCTAGATTACCCCAATGTCACCACGGATATCCGCAAGTTAATACTAGACATGCATCATCCAATCTCAAATCCAAAGTATTCAATCCAACATAAAGAAACTTCAAAGAGCAAGACTCAATTCACCACAAAAAGAGATAGAGGGAGATGAACATCATAAGATCCAACTTTATTAATCAAGCTCATGATACATCAAGATTGGAATCCATCAAGAACATGAGAGAGAGAGAGAGATCAAACACATAGCTACTAGTACATACCCCCAGCCCCGAGGATGAACTACTCACGCATCACCATGGAGGCAGTAAGGTTGATGAAGATGGCCTCCCCAATGATTCCCCCCTCCGGCAGAGTGCCAAAAAAGGGCTCTCGATGAGTTCACTTCAGAACAGAGGCTTGCAGCAGTGATAAAATTGTTTCGGGTCTTGTTCCAAGGGTTTCTGAATATATGTGAATTTATAGGCCAGGAATTATGGCAAACGGAGCTACAAGGGGCCCACAAGCCAGGGTGGCATGCCCTACCCCCTAGGGCATGCCCCCTGCCTTGTGGCCACCTTGTGGGTCTTCTGGTCCTCTCCCGAAGCTTCTAGTGTCTCTTATGTTCTATAAAAAATTTTCAAAAAGTTCTATCGTGTTTGGACCTTCATAGGTATCGATTTTCTGCGAAACAAAAAACATGCAAAAAACAGGAACTGGCACTGGACACTGGATTAATATGTTGGTCCATTAAAAAATAATATAAAAGTGCACCAAAACCATATATAATTGATGAAAATATAGCATGAATACTTCATAAATTATAGATACGTTGGAGACGTATCAGCATCCCCAAGCTTAATTCCAGCTCGTCCTCGAGTGGGTAAATGATAAAAGAAATAATTTATGAAGTGTGAATGCTAGAATAGAATAGACCTTTGATCACATAGGCAATGATAATTCTAATAACAAGTAACATCATTCCATTAACTTCAACATATCATATAGTGGTAATGAAGTATCTCGCAATCTTTCAAGACTATACTGCAAACATAAAGCAATCAATGAATTAAAGATGACGACTAGGTACCCCAATTGGAAGATAACCATCATACTTATACAATGCTCAACAAATTTCTATTAGAAGAATGCATGGAAAGGTAAGAGTGATCCCCATGCTCAATATGTGGTGCCAAAAGGGAGAGAAAGATGGAATTGACCAACATGAAAAGTAAATAGATAGGCCCTTCACAGAGGGAAGCGGGGATTAACATATGCCAGAGCTCATTTGGTTTAAAATATAGATAAATATATTTTGAGAGGTGTACTTTTCCTGTCAACGGTTTAACGGCAAAGGTTTCTAATATCTTCCATGCTAAACAAATTAATGGTGGTTCCCATGCATTTACACTCCCCCTCCACCATACTAACACAAACCATGGCTAGCCGAATCCACGGGTGCCTGCCAACTTTCAAGTTTTCCGGGGGAGTGTCCTTTTTAATTATTATTATTATTATTTTATGTGGGACTGGGCATTCCTATTACCAGCCTTCCTCATAAATTTGACAAGCAAATAAACTCTCGTAGTGAGTAAAACACATTTAGCATGGAAGATAATGACTACCCCTAGCACTCCATGAGCTGTACGGGCACACAAAACAGAAGTTTATTTGAAGGTTTAGAGGTGGCACATGCAAATTTACTTGGAATGGCAGTGAAATATCATCTATAGGTAGGTATGGTGGATACTTTGTGGCATAAACTTGTTTCAAGGATTTTGGATGCACAAGCAGTATTTCCCCTTAGTACAGGAAAAAGGCTAGCAAAAGACTGGTGGCAACCACTTTACCAAGCACAAAAACCACAATCATGCATTCTCTAATAGTAACATTATTGAGAAAATATAATCATGATGATAACCTACAAACCTAAATACCACCAAGGCTAAATTTGGAATTTATCAAACATGTGTAAACATGTGCCAAGCCAATCATCCGCCCTTCACTGGGAGATACTTACCACCACAACATGATAGATTCAACTTAATAAAACTAATGCTCATTGTCATTATAATATAACTCCCTTACTTGATTAAAGATATGCACTATCATAGTCTCACTTCTACTTTAATGGATTAAACAGAGGATGCATGTTTACTTCTCAATATACATATAATAAATGAAGCACATGACATTCAATTCATTCATAAATTTCTTACTCTAAAGATATAAGTGAAGCACAAGAGTAAACAATAAACTACTCCAAAAGATATAAGTGAAGAACAAAGAGTAGTTAAGTAATAGGTAGCTATGTATAAACTCTCTCCAAATCAAAAAAATTCAGATCTAAAGATTATATCAAACAGCAAACAAAAAAAAAGATGCTCCAAGAATAACACATATCATGTGAAGAATTAAAATATAGCTTCAAGTGGGACATACCGATAGTTTTGAAGACGAAAGATGGGATGCCATTCGGGGCATCCTCAAGCTTAGATTCTTGAGTCTTCCTTAGATATTACCTTGGAGTGCGTCGGGCATCCCCAAGCTTAGGCTCTTGCCGCTCCTTATTCTTCTCATATCTCAATCTCACCCAAAACTTGAAAGCTTCATTCACATAAAACTTAACAGAACTCGTGAGATAGGTTAGTATAATAATAAATCATTCACTCATGTACTGTCAAGACAAAATTCATAATTATTCAAAAATGATGTCTACTGTATTCTATCATTTCCACAACTTATATCCCGTAATATATGCCATGGAAACTTTAAAACAAGCAAATAAAAAAACAAAACAGAATCTATCAACAATCGAACATTACGTATAGATGTAATTAATTATCATACTTCTGTAACTCCAAAAATTCTAAAAAATTAGGACACTATAGAAAATTTACAGCTCAGTTCTGTGTAAAAATTTCATAAATTGATCACGTAACTATAAATAATGAAAATTCAAATACTGGATGCAAGAGTTTCTGTTTCTGCACAGAACCTAACAAGCATGCATTTGCAGCATCCCAAAGGCAAAACTTGGCACTTTATTAAAATAAAAGATACAAAATATGATTACTACAGTATAATTAATCATGTAAACACACAAAAACAATAAGGATAAATATTGGGTTGCCTCCCAAACAAGTGCTTTTCTTTAAAGCCTTTTAGCTAGGCATGATAATTTTAATGATGCTCACATAAAAATAGGAATTTAAACATCAAGGGAGCATCATTAATCATAAAGCAAACACATTTAAGCCTAACCCACTTCCTATGCATAGGAATTTGATAAGAAAAAAAATTATTGGAACAATAATCAACTAGCGTAGGAAGGCAAAACAAGTGTAACTTCAAAACTTTCAACATAAAGAGAGGAAACTTGATGTTGTTGAGATATCTATAAGCATATGTTTCTCCCTCATAATAATTTTCAGTAGCATCATGAAAAAATTCAACAATATAACTATCACATAAAGCATTATTTTCATGACCCACAAACATAGAATTTTTATTACTCTCCACATAAGCAAATTTCTTCTCATTAATTGTAGTGGGAGCAAATTCAACAAAATAACCATCATGTGATCTTTATTGACATAACCCAATTGAACATTAAAATCATGATGACAAGTTTCATGCTTATCATTACTCTTTATATCATAAGTGTCATCACAATAATCATCATAGATAGCAACTTTGTTCTCATAATAATCAATTGACACATCCTCCAAAATAGTGGAATCAAAATTATCTAAAGTCATGACCTCTCCAAATCCACTTACATAATTATTGCAATAAGATTCAACACCCTTCAAAATAGCGGGATCATTGCTACCTAAAGTTGACACTCTTCCAAACCCACTTTCATCATTGTAATCATCATAAATAGGAGGCATGCTTTCATCATAATAAATTTGCTCATCAAAAGTAGGGGGACTAAAAAGATCATCTTCATCAAACATAGCACCCCCAAGCTTATGGCTTTGCATATCATTAGCATCATGGATATTCAAGGAAGACATACTAATAACATTGCAATTATGCTTATCATTCAAGGTACTCACACCAAACATTTTGTTAAATTCTTCTTTTAACACTTCATAACAATTATCAGATTCATAGTTTTCAAGAAAAACTTTATAGAGATAAAGAATCTAACACAACTTCACTTCCATTTTTTTGTAATTTTCTTTTATAAACAAAACTAGCGAATAAAACAAGAAACTAAAATATTCAATTGCAAGATCTAAAGAAGATACCTTCAAGCACTCACCTCCCTGGCAACGGCACCAGAAATAGCTTGATGTCTACTATGCAACTTTATTCTTGTAGACTTTGTTGGGCCTCCAAGCGTAGAGTTTTGTAGGACAGGAGCAAATTTCCCTCAAGTGGATGACCTAAGGTTTATCAATCCATGAGATGTGTAGGATGAAGGTGGTTCTCTCTCAAGCAACCCTACAATCAAATACAAGTGGTCTCTTGTGTCCCCAACACACCTAATACAATTGTCAGTTGTATAGGTGCACTAGTACGGCGAAGAGATGGTGATAGATGTGTAATATGGATGGTAGAAATAGATTTTTATAATCTGAACAAATAAAAACAGCAAGGTAGCAAGTAACAAAAGTAGATGAAAATGGTGTCTCAATGCTTGGAAACAAGGCCTAGGGTTCATACTTTCACTAGTGCAATCTCTCAACATCATTAACATGATTGAACACATGATAATCCCTTAAAGTGCAGCAAAGAATCACTCCAAAATTTCTATTCTATCGGAGAAAGTATGATGAAATCATGTAGGTAGAAAAACCACCTCGAAGTTGTCTTTCCAATAAATCTTTTGAACCACCCCCAAAGTGTCACAGATAGCCCTAGAGATCGTACTACAACAACACCATATGATACGTATCATTCAACCTTGATGCCTAAATTACCCCAATGTCACTACGGGTATCCGTAAGTTAATACTAGACATGCATCATGCAATCTCAAATCCAAAGTATTCAATCCAACATAAAGAAACTTCAAAGAGCAAGACTCAATTCACCACAAAGAGAGACAGTGGGAGATGAACATCATAAGATCCAACTTTATTAATCAAGCTCATGATACATCAAGATCGGAATCCATCAAGAACATGAGAGAGAGAGAGATCAAACACATAGCTACTAGTACATACCCTCAGTCCCGAGGATGAACTACTCGTGCATCATCATGGAGGCAGCAAGGTTGATGAAGATGGCCTCCCTAATGATCCCCCCCTCTGGCAGAGTGCCAAAAAAGGGATCCAGATGAGATCACTTCAGAACAGAGGCTTGCGGTGGCGATAAAATTGTTTCGGGTCTTGCTCCGAGGGTTTCTGAATATATGTGAATTTATAGGCCAGGAATTAGGGCAAATGGAGCTACGAGGGACCCACAAGCCAGGGTGGCGTGCTCTACCCCCTAGGCGTGCCCCTACCTTGTGGCCACCTTGTGGGTCTTCTGGTCCTCTCCCGAAGTTTCTAGTGTCTCTTATGTTCCAGAAAAAATCATCAAAAAGTTTTGTCGTGTTTGGACCTTCATAGGTATCGATTTTCTGCGAAGCAAAAAACATGCAAAAAAACAGGAACTGGCACTAGGCACTGGATTAATATGTTAGTCCATAAAAAAAGTGGACCAAAACCATATATAATTGATGAAAATATAGCATGAATACTTCATAAATTATAGATACGTTGGAGACGTATCAGTAGGTAGCATCTTGGGGGCATGTCTTGCTATGACATGTGTGTTATTCACACGACACTCCTCCCCAACTCAACCTCCAAACCAAACTTGGGAGCTTTTCTTATGCTTCACTTCTGGTGGTAGCACAAGAAGCCGTCTAGACATATTCTTATAGGTGGTCTTGTGACTCACCTCACTGAGCACTTTGGCCTAAACTTAGAGGGAGTTGAGCATGTTGCAGGGCCCACTGAGCTCAACCGTAAGGTCATGACTAGCTATCAGTTTGTTGGGCCGGACAAGGAGCACATGGATTACACTTACAAATGCCCCATGCCCGGCTCCAACACCGTGCCCATTCGCTTGCCCCTTCAGCAAGCTTTTTTGTGCCCATACGTCAGATGTGGCTCCTTTCTATTGAGGAACTAAATGAGTTTAGACATGTAACAGGGTTCGGGAATGATGTTCATCCTGAGCCAGCACCTGAGTGGGATGCCGCAGCTGAGGGCGTTGCTCCCGGTTGGGATTCCTAGGGAATGCACCCCAGTATGTTCCACCACTGCAGTAGCACTATGGCTATGGTGGTGAGTATGTGCCTAGGGCTGAGTTTTTGTAGTTGCAGTAGCAGGTTGGAGGGATCCGCACGGACCTCCAGTTGGTCAATGATAACATAAACCTGCTTAGTGGGAACCTGCAATCCCTGTTCTCGTTCTGGCAGCCTGGCACTACCCCATCATCCTCAAGTGGCTCATCACAGATGCAGTGGCCCCATGCTGCACCTGGTGACCGCAATGACGAGGACATGGACTAGAGAGAGTAGGCCAAGAGCCTAAGCTTGGGGGAGCTCATCCCCTAGTTATCCGTGCATGCATATTTTATTTTATTTTCTTTAATTTGTCATCATGTTTATTTTTAGTTTTGCATAATAAATTTCTATAGTGAACTTTGTTCTTGTTTGTTGGAATCCTCTTTGTTGTGTCTATCTTTGTTCGAGCCCACAGATTTGTTCACCGCTAGCAAGTTGGAAATAAAGAGAACGAAGCTAAGAATTGACTTAAGGAAAGAAGCAAACCAGCCCGAGAAGGTAAAATATATTCATACTCACTTTTTTGGCAATCTTAATTAAGCGAATACTTTCATTTGGCTGGTTGCACTAAATCTTCGTTCCCCATGTTAGTTGAATATCATTTAGTCATAACTCCCAACTTCAAATCTTGCTAGTAAAACTTTGTTGTAAAGCATGATTTTGCTCCAAAAAGAAAGAAAGAAAAATTCTAAAAAGAAACTTAGGGGCTCGGATTTTTGAAGAGAACTAGCACTCAAGCACTTCAATTCCATAGCACTGAATTTGATTGTCTCGATGGTACCTACTAATAGAGTTGTTTAGAAGAATGAATATTCGAAGTTATTGGGGTTATGCCAAAACTTGCCCGCGATACTAAAATCATGGAACTTCAGCTTCTCACTGTTTCATGTACCATTGCTATATGTTGAGATAATTCGCATAAATGCGACTCCGTCACTGATTTGGAGTTTGAGTTTAAATTGATCGACCGTCTCCGAATAAGTGTGTATGTGGTAAATGCGAGCATTGATCGCTGAGCTCGAAAGAGACAACCTTTTTATCCATACTGCACAAAATTAAGCCATAGCAGAAACCCCATTGCAACTAGCAAATTTTGGCATAACCCCGTCACTAAAAATTGAAGTTCCAAAGAATAATGATTGAAGGAAGTATTTGAGAGTCATGACTAGGAGGTACTTGTGGGCGTTAATGAGATGTTTGAGTACTATGTTTTCTTCTCTTCCAAAACCCCTTGGTCATATTTGTTTTTCTAAAAACTCCAAAGAAAAATCCATTCTCTCAAGAGAATAAAAAGATTTTTCTTGCCTAGCACTTAGTTAACTATGGAAGGTTTGGTTTGAGAAATTATAACTAGTGATAAGAGACTATACGTGGCTAGGTAGCGAGCAACCATTCAAATGCAAATATTCTCTTAACTAAAGTTGCAGGACTTGTGAGAATGGAGATATTACACCTTCACGAGCCGTTAAAACTTCTTTCCACTTGTCAAACTCCCTTTCATTCGCTTGATTTCTTGGTTGCTCGAGGACGAGCAAGTCTTAAACTTGGGGGAGTTGATGGCTCCATAATTTATGATTATTTACAGAGAGTTCTCATTTGGTTTCACTAGGTTTCCATTATTTCTTGATCATTTCTAACGCTAATCCTTCGAGAGAGAAGAAAACTCGGTTTTCCATTGTTTTGCAGGAAAAATCATATATGGAAGGAAACAAAGGAGAATTACTGCAAATCAAGCCAAATGGAGCAACTTCCATGTTGGGGGCTCAGCCATCTGGCGCACCAGAATGAAAGACGGCCTTCCATATGAGCACAAGCGCTCGTATGGATGGTCATATGAAGTTCCAAAGGCTCCATCTTATCAATACAAGACACTTTCGTGAAGGGGAGGGGAGGAGGAGAGAAACCTAGCCGCCGCCACCACGCCCAAAACAGAGAGAGAAGAGATCCAGAGAACCACCGGAGATCCCTTCTAGTTTTGTTCTTCCATCTCCATATTCATTTCACCTTCACTATTGTAAGAGGAATTCCAAGTTGTAAGATCAGGGTGTAAACTCTATTCATACTCATCTGGAGATTGAGACTTGTTTGATCATTCATCTTATTGTGGATCTTCACGGTATTATTGATATGGTTTTCACGGGTTTATTCTCTGAGATGATTGGTTATTCTCTTTCGATGTGTGAGTAATTCCCCCTAGGCATGGGAGATGTAGGTGAGTGATAAGATTCATTTATGCCTATTCTATATGTCATCATTCGTGTTTGTAGTCTTATGATCTGTCTAGTAAGTTATTATTCTGTGGTGAACTTTATGCGTGTTGCCCAATTTAAGGGCCCAGGCAACATGATCTCAAGACCTACATAGGTAACACATATTGTTTAGGAAATCTACGACCTCTGACGTGACAGGTGGAGACATCTATGAGGACCGAAGACAATATGAAATAACGGTGATCCATCATACTTAATGCATGGTTCCGGTCTAACGACCTTAATTGTGGAGATGACCATGCCGTGGCAACGGCAAAGCAGGACCATAGTATGGAATATAATCCCACGAGGAGGAGTTCCGTAACTCTAGGGTGATCCGCCTACTGAACGATCAAATCAAATACTAAACTCACGATACAAGGTAACTAGTATTACCGTTGCACTGGCACACTTGATGTATACCATGATCTGAATTCTGTCCGCGCCTAATTTCTCCATTGCAGGGAAAACACTTTACATTGAGTTTTACTTTTGTTCTTTACTTTTAAGCTGCTATTACTTTCGCTGCTACGATCTCATCCTATTCACTATTCTGGTTTGTTTGCCTCTTGGGACACTAACAGGTTCTACAGAATCACAAGCAGTTACTTCACATAAGAACTATGACAACTTGTGTGTGACAGAAATGTTACTTATAAATACTCTTCTCTGCTCTTCGTTGGGAATGATTACTATTTGGGATACTTACACGAAGGTGTTACGCTACCCTGTGTGTCTTGCAGGACATCATTTCTCTATACTTAGGGTACTGTTATTTGTACAATGCTCTATGAACTTCACTTATATCTTTTAGAGTATGGATGAAATTATCATTGAAAGTGGGTTTGAAGAGGTCAACTTTAGATATTATTGGTCCCACTATTTCGGAGGGTGACATAATTGATCATGTGGATTATACAATTCTTAAAAGTGGGTTGGAAGAGGTCAAACTTTAGTCATTAGTGTTGATCCCACTATCTTGGAGATTCCCTTATATGATCATTTACTCTTGTGCTTCACTTATATCTTTAGAGTAAAATTTATGAATGAATTGAATGTCGTGTACTTGAAATTATATATGTATTGAGAAGTAAACATGCATCCTTTGCTTCATCTATTATAATAGAAGTGAAACTATGATAGTGCATATCTTGAATCAAGTAAGGGAGTCATATTATAATGACAAAGAGCATTAGTTGCATTAAGTTGAACATATCATGTTGTGGTAGTAAGTATCTCCCAGTGAAGGACGGATGATTGGCTTGGCACATGTTTACACATGCTTGATAAATTTCCAATTCAGCCTTAGTGGTATTCAGGTTTGTAGGTTATCATCATGTTTGTGTTTTCTCAATAGTGTTACTATTAAAGAATGCATGATTGTGGTTTCTATGATCATTAAAGTGGTTGCACCCAGTCTTTTGCTAGCCTTCGCCTGTACTAAGTGAGAATACTGCTTGTGCATCCAACTCCTTAAACCAAGTTTGCCATAAAGAGTCCACTATATCTACCTATACATGGTACTTCACTCCAACTAAATTTGCATGTGCCACCTCTAAACCTTCAAAATTCATCCATTTTGTGTACAACTCATGGAGTGGTAGGGGAGAGTGTTATCTTCTATGCTAAATGTGTGAACCTCTCAATGAGCATGAAATTTGTGCTTGTTTAAAATTGCAAGAGAGCTGGTAAAAGGGATGCCCAGTCCCAAATTAAATAAACAAATAAAAGGCACTCCTCGGAGTGGTATGTTGGCAGGCACCCGTGAATTTGGCTAGCCATGGTTTATGTTAAGTAAAGGTGGAGGAGGAGTGTTAAGCATGGGAATCGCTCTCACGTGTGTTTAGCATAGAAGATAACGAGATTCTTTATCGTTAAAATGTTGACTGGAAAAGTATGCCTCTCAAAATAAATTCAACTCTATTTTAGCCTTTTGAGCTCTGGCACATGTTAATCCCAACTTCCCTCTACGAAGGGCCCTTCTATTTACTTCTATGTTGAGTCAATTCCATCTTTCTTTCTTTCGGCACCACCTATTGATCATGGAGATTACTCTTAGCTTTGTATGCATTCTTCTATTAGTAATTTGTTGAGCATTGCATAAGTATGATGGTTATCTTCAAATTGGGGTACCTAGTCATCATCTTTACTTCATTGGTTGCTTTATGTTTGCAATATAGTCTTGAAAGATTTGCGAGATACTTCATTATCACTTTATGATATGTTGAATTTAATACAGTGATGCTACTTGTTATTAGAATTATCATTTTCTATTACTACTATAAAGGATGGTGGAGTACCTGCCTCCCTAGGTGTCCCACGGGTTGAGAGAGGCTCCTAGCCGTCTGTCCAGCGGTGGCTTGCTGCGGGGGATACTAGGGGCCGATATGGGCCGTCCGATCTGCCCGGACGGCACGGACTCGGGCGATCCAGCTGGGCGGTCCATGACGGGTGGACCGCTTGCAAGCCCGGGGCCACCGTCCTTGGGCAGCGTTGGGCGCGCAAGCGGGTGAGGCACCGCGTGCATGGGTGACCAGGCTGGGCAGTCCATGACGTGTGTCCTGTGTGCAGGGTGGCTTCCAGCGAGGGCTACTCGGGTAATGCGAGCCGTTTGATCTGCCCGGACGGCTCGCATCCGTTTGACCCCGCTGAGAGGTCCATAACGTGTGGATGTGCCCAATGCGCCCAGGTCCACCATCAGTGGGCGGGTTAGGTGGCGCACCGTCTGCACGGGTGACCTGGCTGGGCAGTCCATGACGTGTGGCCCGCGCGCCGGGTGGCTTGCCGTGGGGGCTACTCGAGCGATGCGAGCCATCCGATCTGCCCGGATAGCTCACATCCATTTAACCTGGCTGAGAGGTCCATGACGTGTGGACCGCCCAGCGTGCCCGGGTCCACCGTCATTGGGCAGGTTAGGCGGCGCCCGCGGGAGCCTTGCAGCGCGCTTTCTTGCACGCGAAGCCATGCCCAAACCCGCCTGGAGGCGTCCTCGCCTCGCGCCCGTCTGGTCGGGTCATGACAGTTGGGGCGTGCGGCTTGCACCCGTGCGACCCGTCTAGGAGATCCATGATAGGTGGACCACTCGGTACGCCCGAGACCACGGTAATTGGGCGGCGTCGGTTGGGCTGGCGCCCACGCGTGACAACGTACCGGGCCCGTCTGTCAGCTTCCGTTGGCAGTGGGACGGGCTGGTCTGGTGGTGACAGCGGTGCATGCGTCACGTTCGCCTGTGAAGGCTCGTGCACGCATTGCGACCGTGTGAGTCGTCTGGCGCGTGGGGCCACCATGCAGCGTGTTGTCCAGCCATGGCTAGCTCCTTGGGTCTTTTTGCGTCGTTTGATCTGCTCAGACGGCGCGCGCCCAGGCGGGGCTGGTTTGGTCATCCATGGCAGGTGTGCCACGGACGTAGTCGGGTTAGCCTATCGGTGTCCGCTGGCCTCGGGTGGGCTGTTTGGCTCGTGTTGGGCGGGTACGCGTGTGTGTCCGCCTGGGCGTGCGATGGTCGGTTGCGCTCGGCCTGCTCGGGTTCGTTCGGTTGCGCTCGGCTTGCCCAGGTTCGTTCATGCGTTGCAATCCGGAACATTTTTTTTTTTGAAATAGTTTTGCCTTATCTTTTTTTCTTGAACACAGTACAGACGCAAGCGCTCATATACACGCACATACACTCACCCCTATGAACGCACGCACGCACACCCTACCCCTATGAGCACCTCCGAGAGACTGAGCCGGCATATCATCTTGAAATTTACGAAGTCATCGTAGGCACCTCGTCGTCGACGGGAACGTCTCCTCCCACTGAATGCGCATCGTCGGAAATCCTGAAATAATTTCAGGAATAAATGCGAGCACCAGGATTTGAACCCTGATGGGCTGAGGATACCACAGTCCCTCTAACCATCCAACCACAGGTTGGTTCGCGCATCCGGAACATTTTTGTTCGTAGCGGGTGTCGCTGCTTTGCTCGCACGAGCCGGGTAGTCTGTTGTTGCGTCTGCACGAGGTTGTGCTCGGCTGTGCATTCGGGTATAGCCTAGCTTTTTTCGGCTGTTTGACGTGGGATGGGACATGCAGCATCGGTTGCCATGAGTTGCTTAAAAGCCCCCTCTTGGTGCCGCCTCTCCTGCATCCTTTTCTTTTTACCCTAGCTCTCCCGTTCCATATAAATTCACCGAGGCTCGACATTGTCCCCTCGCCTTGCCCATCCGAGGGTGAGCTTTTCCGTCAGCCGTTCTGTGGGTTTGTCGCCTTAGCGTGTCCCGGCTATCGCCGCGTGTTCAAGGTGGGCGGCGGCAGCGAGAGCCCATGGGCGGCCGACAGTTATTGTGATTTCGCCAATAAAGGTACGGGAGTAGACTAGCATCGTCCTGCCATGGGTTCCTTCGCGTGAATCATCTATTTTGCGCAAGCCGCCCTGGATTGGTGTGCTACGTCTTGATGCTCCAGATAGTCTCTCAGCTCTACCGCTGCTGGTCACTGATCATCGGTGACCACTTAGCCGCTTGCCCTTCCTGAAAGCGGCACCTACAATGGAGCAAATGGCGCGGTGGCGAAAGCAGAGGTGGCGAAGGAAATGTTCGCGCCGACATCCACCATGAATGAGTTGGCAGGAGTTGGCATTCGAACACCTGAAAATACAGCATGCGTGGTCGGTGCTATATCAATCTGGCTAACCAAATCAGTAGAGGCCGAGTCAATGGATGATTGGACCACGTGCGCAACACTTGTAGCCGGAGCAGGAGTCTCATGGTCGTATCCTCGCGTGCCTCATGACTGCAATTCCTTGCCCACCGATTCGAGAACTGATCCGAGTATATAGGAACGTTTGGTTGACCAGCGGAAGTGGGAGGGAGCAGCTACCAGTGGTAGGAATTCGGTTGGACAACGACTCTGCTACCCGGATGGACAAGATTCCCTCTGGCGCACTCGATGTTGCAACGTCTGACGTGGGATTAATGGTCGTAGTCATACGGCGAACGCAAACTAGGGAACGAGCCCTCAATATCTTTTGCGAACCATAGGCTGCCCTAAGGATATTGAAATGAAAGATAGTTGTCTTTTGCCTTCTTTTGATGAAATTTTGGAATGATTGTGTAAGCATGTGCATTTTTATAATTTTTCACTGAGCTGTGTGCCTTGAGGATGAAAAGAAGTCTGCTTTTATTTGTTCTTTTTGGCCTAAGTTTTGTTATTGTTCATTGCATTATGCATTGAGCAGCTTCTTGTCGTCATGATCATCATTTTCTTCATCCAAGGGTGTGCCCGGCTACATCCGAGTCATGGTCTGCCCGGACAGTGGGGAATGCCGGGTACGATTGTCATCGTCTGCCCGGATGGTGGGGCATGCCGTGTACGCGCCATGGTCTGCCCGAACGGTCGGTATGCTGGGTACAATCTTCATCGTCTGCCCAGACGATGAGGCAATCCGGTTACGTGTAATGGTCTTCCTGGAGGAGGGGCATGACGGGTACGGGCGTCATGGTTGGGGGTCAGCTCGACAACCACCCGAATTTATGCAGGCAAAACAGAGTTGGCTAATCTGACCAGATTATATGAGGGACTAGCGCAATCAAAAGGCACGTCAAGCCACACGCAGGTAGGACATGTGAGCATGCCTTTTGTACTATGGGGCGTCTATGAGTCGGGCAAGCATCCCAAGAAGGTCGGATGACCAAGCTCCATGATGACAAGAAATCGGGTAGAAACATCCCTCTACATGCGAGCAGTAATAACTGGCGAAAGGGCCAGGACTTGCATGATAGCATGAACAAGAAATACCTCGGCAAGACATGGGAGCATCCTCTAAGCTTGGAGCACATCGTATATGCAACCAGGAATACCTACGCCAACTATATCATGTACACGCGTAGCTAGCATGATATTTACATGGTTCGTTCTGGTTTTGATATCTTTGGTATGCTAAATAATTACACATACTCACGCATTGAGAAAGGCATCCAGCAGACGTGTTGTCCAGTTTAAGGGCTTAAGCAACATTATTTGAATTTGTTTTGAACGTCATTACAGATAACAGCTTCTGTCATACGCAAACATGTGCCTGAGAAATTGGTTAAGTGCAAGCCTCTCAGTCATTGGTCTTTATAGCACATGGATCTAGACCCAGGCCCTTCGTCTCACTTTGATAAATTGCAGGGCTGGGAGGGGCTTGGCTGCCCGGCTTTATCAGCATACCGACGGGTCTCCGGGCCACAAAAGCAGGCGTTGCATACCGCTTGACCCATGCTCTGGCTTCCCGAATCATCGCAAGTGTAAACCCTGGCTAGTTGGCACCCGTGCGATGGCTAAATAGTTACCCACCTGCCTCACATGCTGGGCGGACCAGCACAATGAGCGCCCAGACACCCGACTTCTAAAAAACAAAGATCATGTACTTACATAGCCGGCTGGAGCTGTGGTCGTTGCGTTCTCAGGCCGGTAGGTATAAGGGTACCATACACCTCATGGGTCCCAATCCAGCGACTTTGGCCGGGCAGGCAACGACCCTCCACAGAGAATTCCTAGGGCCGACCCCACAAGCATCTTCCCCCACAAAGTGCTTGAACTTGGCCTCCAAGGCAAGGCACTGCTTGTTTTCCTACTTGGGTCTATTGAGAAGTTCGAAAGCACGAGTACCACTTGTCCTAAGACAAACCCTCTATGGTCTGCCCGAATGGTTTGAGTTGTTTGTTTTGTTCGGAGTAGGAGGTTTTCATGGTTCAGGTGATATACGTATGGTTGTGTGGTCAGCCTTTCTATTGACCAGGCTGGTAGGTTGGCTGAATGGTTCATTTAGCTCCCATCTTATGTTTTAAATAGTTCCCTTAACTTTTGAGCTATAGTTGCTCCTTATTCCTCGCATATCGTTGTCTTCCCTTGATTTTAAAAACTTCATTCACACAAAACTCAACAGAACTCATTAGATGGGTTAGTACACATAAAAATAAATCACCTATTATGTACTGTCAATACAAGTTGCATAATTATTTTCAAACATTAGCTAATGTATACTTTGATTTCCATAATTTATATCCCCCAATATAAGTCATGATAACACTAGAACAAGCAGATAACATCGCAATGTGGTAATTTGTTGTATGGGTAGCTGTGGCATCTATTTGAGATAGGAAGGTCACGATGTAGGGTGGGCATAGGAGTGGGTGTCCTGCAACTTTGGTCATGGCTAGCAGTAGATGAGCCACTACTGTTGGTCCTAGCCCAGGCCTTGAACAATGGACTGGCGCCATTATCCATCGGACCACACACTATTTGCCACAAGGCTATATAGGTCGGATAGCTTGTCCGGCGATACCGACCAACCAAGGAGCGACGAAGAGGGATGACCAGTCCTCGTTTGCACAGAGTCTAGGTTTTGCCTACCAGGCCTCTTGTGGGCACGGGTCCTGCCCGTCTGCCTTCTCTGCGAGCTGAGTGCATTCGACCAGGGTCTCTGCAGGGCCCACAGTCATCCAAGTTGTTGTGTTTTTCTGTGTGTGGTATGACGGTTGAACTGTGAGATAAGTGATACGTCTTAAATGTATCTATAATTTTTTATTGTTAATTGCTATTATGTTATCATTTTTATATAATTTTTATAGCAATTTATATTATTTTTCTAGACTAACCTATTTATTTAGTGCCCAGTGTCAGTTCCTATTTTCTGCTTGTTTTTGGTTTCACAGGAAATCAATATCAACGGAGGTCAAAATACGTTGCCGATTTAACATGATTTTTTTGGGCAACAAGAAACACTGGAAGATTTGGGAAGCGTCGAGAGGGGCCACCAGCCAGCCACATGGACACATGGCACGGCCAGGGGGTGGGCGCGCCACATGTCCATGTGGGGCCCTCGGTTACCGCCTTAAACTCATTCCACCGCCACAATTCCCTATAAATACCGAATCCATCCGTCGTACCTCGAGAAGAATTTTATCGCCACCACAAGACTCTTTTTCAAAGAGATCCCATCTGGAGCCCTGTTTCGGAGTTCTGCCGGAGGGGGAAGCCATTGGAGGAGGCCTCTTCATCAACCTTGCTGCCTCCATGACCATGTCTGAGTAGTTACTTCAGGACCTACGGGTCCATAGTAGTAGCTAGTGTAGGAGATATGCCCTCGAGGCAATAATAATCAGTTATTATCTATCTCCAAGTTTGTAATTAATGTTTATGTTCTGTGCTATAACTGCAATGGTCCTTGAGCTCGTATATCCATAAAGGATCAGAGAAAAACCAATGTGCACATGTGGAATAATAAATGGTAAAATGTATTCCTAGGCATGCCTCTAAGACTAGTTCAAGTGTTGCATGATGATCACGTTTTCCTGATCATGGGCACGACTATGCCGGCAACTTTGAGGACATAATGTTAGAAGAACACTTGTGTTGAATCGACCCAATTGATGTTATGCTATGAGATACATTCGTCACGGGTTAACAATTTTATAACGCAAAAAAAAGTTATACATTTACATAATTCCTTAGACCATGAGAGTATCGAGTTCCTTCATACTTGCTTCATGAACTTTGGGGTTTGTTAAACATCATCTATAACAGAGTGGCTATTACGGCGGCTTACGGGTTCACGGAAAAGTATGACAAGAAATTAGATAGCTCAAGATTGGAATTTGCACCTCCGACAATGGAAAGATATTCTTGGGGCCCTCTTCGTGTTACGGTATCCATCATCATCTGGCCAGACACAGTGTGATTTGATCACAGGGATGCCGGAACACGGGAACAAGAAAAGAGAACAAAACCGGTAATGACGTAACTGTCATAATGAAACAAAGTTGTATGCCATTAAATCTCACCTCGGGTATTTGTAACATATCATGAAGCAATAGGAACAACATTCAGAAACTACAGGTTCACTCAAATATTTATTCGTGTGGGTATAGGGGTCAATATGGATGTCCACAGTTCCGCTATTGATCACTAATCGAAAAGTGTTGCGGTTATGTCTATACTTCACTGAACCTATAGGGTCACACACTTAAGGGTCATCTATCTACTGAATACTAGACAGGGAGTCTGAGAGAAAGTCACCGAAAAATTTTTGGAGACGACAAAAAAGTTTTGGAGAGAAAACCAAAAATGTTTTGAAGTAACCAAAAATGTTTCAGAGAAAAAAATCATCATACTGGAAATGTTTCAGAATGCGTCCTGAATTATTTCAGGGGGTGCCGGAAATGTTCTGGACCTTCGGGAATTTTTTCGGAGAAAATGGTCAGGGAAAAATCTTGTCCCAGTTTGAGGGGACAAGATCCAATGAATCGTGGGACGAACACTATTAGGGTACTACCCCTTTTTGGTGGCTTTTTGGAAAACCATCTTTTGGGGCTTTCCCTAAAAGTGGTGTAGGATGACATGGGGGAGGTGGGGCCCCCACAAGGGGGCCCACTCACATGTGGCTGGGGCAAGGGAGGAGCTCCTCCATGGAGCTTCCTCCCCCCCCCCCTTTTGGTGGCTTTTGGTGGAAAATATCTAGCCCCCTTTTGGTCTTTTCCCCCAAGCCTCTACCCCTTGTTCATCCTATAAATAGAGGAGGAGAGGGCTCTCCATTTACACACAAGTTCTCTCTTGAGCTCTCATAGAAAGGCATGCAATGATCTGCCTTCTCTTCCCCCTCCACAAAATAGTTTCGTAGTGCCGAAAGGTTGTCTGGTTTCCGGTAGGAATTAGTTCTGGATGGTAAAGCCCTGCCAGATTGCTGACACCGTATGTGTGCAACCCAGTAGAGAGGTCATAGTTTTGATCTTCTGTCCGAGGGACTATTCGAGAGCCTGCCCGAAGGGCTGTCCGAGGGAGAACATCCTCATGGTTGGGAGGTTGTAAACTCCTAGCTGCGGGAATCTACACCAATGATCTTCACCGACTCTCCTTATGCTGCTGCTACAAGTTGGTAATGATCAGATCAAACCTTATATGTATCTTCATAGTGATCCTCGGCCTGCTCGTAGTACCCAAAAAAAGTATGCTGCGTTCCCCAACAGTGCCATCATGAGCCATGCTATGCGTAGATGCAGGTTGCAATTTAGAATACATGAGATGTATGGGTATTGCACAATATAATTTTGTAGTAGATGAGATCTATTATTGAAAATTATTTGTGCGGGTAGTAGATGAAATCTATTACCTGATGTTCTTGTTGCTTCCCTTGAATTTGCATAGTTCTGATCTTGACGGCATGGTGGAATTTTGGTACAAAGTTTTGGCTATCCGCGATCCTTCTATACTGCTCCTGAGTATGCTGGTTGACATATCAACGATGTGCTTTAGTTTTTTGGGTTCCATCATAGTTAAGAAATATGAATGTTTCGCAAACTAAAGGGCATGCAGATATGATCTGCACGGGGTTCTTGCGTATGACGAAGTTTAGTATGGGGCTCGAGATTTTTAATCTTGTGTTTCATATGCCCCGCAAAGTTAATCTAGTGACTTGAATAATCATACTTGATGATGGACATTGGTAGCTTCAGTTTGTTTCGAAACCATAAAAGCCACGTTAAATAAAATCTTGTATGAACCAATTAGAGCTGTTTGATTTCGTTTTGCAGGATGTATGTGCATGAGATGTGGCATAGTCTTCATCATATTTAATTTGATTATGTATGAGATGACTATATGATGTAAATTAATTAACATGACCTGCGTGTCATGATTCGGCATGATGGCTGGAGCCATATGATTGTCACTTTAAATGACCTGCGTGTCAACCTTGATGTAATGCATTTATTTTATTAGCTATAGAGATAGCAATATTATTTGATGCATCCATAAGGCGGTGACAAGCTTTGCAAAGGTGGAGACCAACGCAAAAGCCAAAGATAGAGAAAAAGGAAAAGAAACAGGCCTTGGCAGAAAAGTTCTGCCACGGCAGCAGTTTTCGAAACTGCTGCCATGGCAACATTTTTTTATTTTCACGAAGACGAAGAATCCTTCTCCGAAAGAAAGGGCTATACCATATCATGCTATTAAAATTTTCCTGAGATGTTTATCCCTTTTTATGCACACTTTTGATTGCACGGTAGTCGCTTTTATTAGGGTGATCTCTCACTTAAAATATCAAGTAGTTAGTGTTCTCCCAAGTGTAGCACTGTCTGAAATACGTATCTTTTCGGGGTGCGCCATGTCCACATGGGTATGAACAAATTGAGAGGTACAAGGCGGGTAATGGTCAGACCTCACAGCAAGAACACTTGGTTGTCTTGATGTTCAGGCAGGATCGTCCTGAGCTCGGAACACGCCCATTGAAAAATGGACAATAGTCACATAGAGATGTGATCGGCAAGTTGGCCAACCGATTGAAATTCACGTCATCAGTGATGTCCACATCAATGACGTTGAATTGAAATGCAGATCTTGAATCACTCACAATCAGTTATGAGAGATATTGATTTGAGTGGGAGCGCACTTTAGAATTAAATTGTTTAATAGCTAGTGCAATTTAATTATGAACAAAGTCTAAGTGAACTTGTGTTTACCGTTGTAGATCAAATGGCTCGCAACACCCCGTTCACCTTACCCCCGATGTTAGAGAAAGAGAAGTTAGCTGCATCTGGAAACAACTATGCGGACTGGGTCCGTACCCTAAGGCTCGTCCTCAGGAGTGCTAAGAAAGAGTATGTGCTAGACATACCTTTTCCTCAGGAACCGGCGTAAACTACCCCGAAAGATGAGAGAAATGTCTGGGCCACTAAGGATGATGATTGCACTATGGTGTAGTTCCTTACGCTAACTTGCATGAGTCCAGAGCTTCAAAGGCATTTTGAATTTCAATCCACCCGTGATATGATTCGGGCAATGGATGTTCTGTATAAACTCAATGCAGGGTCTGAACATTATGAGATAATGAAGACCATGATTGAGTGCAAGATGGCTAAAGGAAGTTCAGTTGGTGAACATGTGGTCACCTTCATTGGCTACGCTGAAAGGCTTAAAGCCTTGGAATTTCCAATTCCACCATCACTCACGGTGGACATGTTACTTGCTTCATTCCCCCGTCTTATGACGGTTTTATCATGAACTACAACATGAATGGGATGAACAAGACACCGAACGAGTTGCTCGCTATGCTAAAAACTGCTGAAGCAGGATTGTGGAAGAATCGCAAGCATGTGATGCTTGTGAATAAGACTGCCAATTTCAAAAAGAAGGGCAAGTCCAAGAAAGGCAAGGGCTCCGGTATGACCGGCTCCCAAAGCAAGTCTAAGTGTGGAGCCAAGACTGAAACTGAGTGCTTCTACTGCAAGGGCTCAGGACATTGGAAGAGGAACTGCGAGAAGTACCTGGCAGATAAGAAGAAGTCTGGAATGTCTAGCAAAGGTATAACTGTTATACATGTTAATGTCATTGACGTTTTGCTTGCTAGCGAAAACTCTAAGTCATGGGTATTTGATACCGGATCGGTTGCTCATATTTGCAACTCGATGCAGGGACTTCAGAGAATGCACAAGCTGGCAAAGAATGAAGTCGTGATGCGCGTCGGGAACGGTGCTGGAGTCGCCGCTCAAGCCATCGACATCATGCCTCCACGTCTCCCTTCAGGATTTATCTTAGAACTAAATAACTGTTATTTTGTTCCATCATTGTGTAGAAACATTATCTTTGGATCATGTCTGATACGCGATGGATGTTCTTATAAGTCTGAGAACAATGGTTGTTCGATTTGTTGTGAGGACATGTTTTATGGATTTGCAGCCATTGTTGGGGGCTATTCATCCTAAATCTTGAATGTGGAAATGATGCCTTTAACATAGAAGCTAAACGCCTTAAGAAGGATGATACCACCACCACTTTCATGTGGCACTGCCATCTTGGCCAATTTGGAAAGAAACGCATGCAAAGACTTCATAAAGATGGAATCTTGCAGTCTTTTGATTTTGAATCATTTGACACATGCGAAGCTTGTCTGATGGGGAAGATGACCAAGACGCCGTTCACGGATCATCTTGAATGAGCGGGAGAATTATTAGAAATAATACGTAGTGATGTATGTGGTCCAATGAACAAACCAGCCCGCGATGGATATTTCTACTTTGTGACTTTTACTGACGATTTAAGTAGGTATGGATATATCTACTTAATGAAGCATAAGTCAGAAACCTTTAAAAAGTTCAAGGAGTTTCAGAATGAGGTAGAGAATCATCATGATAGAAAAATTAAGTTTCTATGATCAGATCGCGGAGGTGAATATCTTAGTCATGAGTTTAGCCAACATCTGAGTGACTGTGGAATCATTTCACACCATACGCCTCCCGAAACTCCATAGAGAAATGGAGTGTCTGAGCGACATAACCAAACCTTGTTAGACAAGGTAAGGTCAATGATGTCTCTTACAGAACTGCCGATATCTTTTTGGGGTCATGCACTTACTACTGCCACTTATACATTAAACAGAGCTCCGTCTAAGTTTGTTGAGACAACACCATATGAGATATGGCATGTGATGAAACCTAGTTTGTCGCATCTTAAAATTTGGGGTTGTGAGGCATATGTAAAATGTTTACAACCTACCAAACTCGATCCCAGATCAGACAAATGTTACATTGTAGGTCATCCCAAGGAAACCATTGGGTATTCTTTCTACCAACACTCCGAGTGCAAACTGTTTGTCGCTAAAAATGGAATCTTTCTCGAGAAAGAGTTTCTCGCTAAAGAAGTGAGTGGGAGGACAGTACAACTTGATGAGATTTGTGAATCTTTAACAACCGTTGATAGGGCTAAGGAACCAGAAGTAATTCCGCAAATTATCCCTACAACTGAGCCTAAAGTTGTCGCATGTGATGCAAAAACTTCAGACAAGTTTGTTACTAAACCACACAGATCAGGTAGGGCCATCATGCCACCTGAGTGGTTTCATAACGAGATGTTCATCCTTGAAGATGATGAACCTTCGCATTACAAGAAAGTGATGGTGGGGCCTAGCTCAAAAGAATGGCACAAAGCCATGAAATCCAAAATGGAATCCATGTACGAAAACCAAGTTTGGAACTTGGTAGAATCTCCAGAAGGCGTAAAGCCCATTGGTCGTAAATGGATTTTCAAAAGCAAGTCAGACACGGATGGTAACATTAATATCCATAAAGCTAGACTTGTCGTGAAAGGGTTCGGGCAAATTCAGGGAGTTGACTATGATGAGACTTTCTCGCTCGTAGCTATGCTTAAGTCTGTACGGATAATGCTAGCAATTGCTGCTTATTTCGATTACGAAATATGGAGATGGATGTCAAAACGGCTTTTCTAAATGGAAATCTCAGTGAGGATGTATACATGATATAGCCTGAAGGTTTTTCAATCCTAAGGATGCTATAAAGGTGTGCAAGCTTCAAAAGGCCATTTATGGACTGAAGCAAGCATCAAGGAGCTGGAATATTCGTTTTGATGAAGTGGCCAAATAGTTTGGCTTCATCAGGAAAGACGAAGAATCTTGTGTTTACAAGAAGTTTAGTGGGAGTACAAAAGCATTTCTAATCTTATATGTGGATGACATATTATTAATTGGCAATGACAAGTATTTTTTTAGAGAAATAAAAGAGTCATTAAAGAAGAGTTTTTCAATGAAAGACCTGGGTGAAGTGGCATATATATTGGGCATCAAAATCTATAGAGATAGATCAATATGCCTGATTTCGCTTAGCCAAAGCACATACATTGACAAGGTATTAAAAAGGTTTAATATGGAGAATGCCAAGAAGGGCCTACTCCCAATGTCACCAGGCACAGTGCTCAGCAAGAATCAGGGTCCTCGGACTCTTAGATAGCGAGTACAAATGAATGATGTTCCATATGCTTCGGCAGTTGGTTTCATTATGAATGTCATGCTATGTACAAGGCCAGATGTTTCCTATGCGCTAAGTGTTAGCAGCAGGTACCAAAGTGATCTAGGATTGGAACACTAGGCCGCAGTTAAAAATATACTTAAGTACCTCAGGAGGACCAAGGACTTGCTCCTTGTGTTCGGAGGTGATGAAGAGCTCATTGTAAATGGTTACACTGATGCAGGCTTCATGACTGACCCAGATGACTTCAAATCTCAATTAGGCTATGTTTTCATTATGAACGGAGGCATAGTGTGCTGGAAGAGTTCCAAGCAAAACACTGTGGCGGATTCTATGATGGAGGCGGAATATGTCACGGCTTCAGAAGCCTCAAAAGAGGCAATCTAGATCACGAAGAGTCTTGAAGAGATTGGTGTGGTTCCAAGTGCGCTGGACCCGGTGGAGATCTATTGTGATAATAGTGGCACTATGGCTCAGGCAAAGGAGCCAAGATCCCACCATAAGACAAGACATATTGCACACAAATATCACATCATCCGACATCATGTCAAAGAGGGTCTTGTGAAAGTATGTAAAGTTCACACGGATCTAAACATGTCAGACCCAATGACAAAGCCTCTACCACGAGCAAAGCATGAGCAGCACCGGATAGCCATTGGTGTTAAGAAAGCCATGTAACTAGATTATTGACTCTAGTGCAAGTGGGAGTCTGTAGGAGATATGCCCTAGAGGCAATAATAATCAGTTATTATCTATCTCCAAGTTTGTAATTAGTGTTTATGTTCTGTGATATAACTACAATGGTCCTTGAGCCCGTATATCCATAAAGGATCAGAGGAAAACCCATGTGCACGTGTGGAATAATAAACGGTAAAATGTATTCCTAGTCGTGCCTCTAAGACTAGCTCAAGGGTTGCATGACGATCACATTGTCCTGATCATGGGCATGACTATGCCGGCAACTTTGAGGACACAATGTTAGAAGAACACTTGTGTTGAATCGACCCAATTGATGTTATGCTATGAGATACATTCGTCATGAGTTAATGGTTTTATAACACAAAGAAAGTTATATGTTTGCATAATTCCATAGACCATGAGAGCATTGAGTTCCTTCATACTTGCTTCATGAACTTTGGGGTTTGTTAAACGTCATCCGTAACAGGGTGGCTATTACGGCAGCTTACAGGTTCATGAAAAACTATGACAAGGAATTAGATAGCTCAAGATTGGGATTTGCTGCTTCGATGATGGAGAGATATTCTTGGGGCCCTCTCAGTGTTACGGTATCCATCATCGTCTGGCCAGACACAGTGTGATTTGATCACATGGATGCCGGAAAGCGGGAACAAGAAAAGAGAACAAAACTGGTAACGAGGTAACTGGCATAGTGAAACAAAGTTGTTGATTCACGGGGATGCCATTAAATCTCACCTCGGGTATGTGTAACATATCGCGAAGCAACAGGAACAGCATTCGGTAACTACAGGTTCGCTCGAATATTTATTCATGTGGGTATAGGGATCAATATGGATGTCCACGGTTCCGCTATTGATCATTGATCGGAAAGTGTTCCGGTCTTCTCTATAATTCATCCAACCTACAGGGTCACACACTTAAGGGCCATCTATCTGCTGAATACTAGACAGGGAGTCCAAGAGAAAGTCATCGGAAATGTTTCGAAGACAACGAAAAAGTTTTGGAGAGAAAACCGGAAATGTGTCAAAGAAAAAAATCATCATACCGAAAATGTTTCAGAACACGTCCAGAATTATTTTAGGGGGTGTCAGAAATGTTCTAGACCTTCAGGAATTTTTTCGGAGAAAACGGTCGCGGAAAAATCTTGTCCCAGTTTGAGGGGACAAGATCCCACGAATCGTGGGATGAACACTATTAGGGTACAACCCCTTTTTGGTGGCTTTTTGGAAAGCCACCTTTTGGGGCTTTCCCTAAAAGTGGTGTAGAATGACATGGGGGAGGTGCCCCCCCCACAAGGGGGCTGACACACATGTGGCCGGGGCAAGGGAGGAGCTCCTCCATGGAGCATGCTTCCCCCCTTTTGGTGGCTTTTGGTGGAAAATATCTAGCCCCCTTTTGGTCTTTTCCCCCAAGCCTCTACCCCTTTGCTCATCCTATAAATAGAGGTGGAGAGGGCTCTCCATTTACACCCAAGTTCTCTCTTGAGCTCTCATACAAAGGCATGCAATGATCTGCCCTTCTCTCTCTCCCTCCACAAAATAGTTTCGTAGTGCCAAAAGGCTGTCTGGGTTCCGGTAGGAATTAGTTCTGGACGGCAAAGCCCTGCCGGATAGCTAACACCGTATGTGTGCAACCCAGTAGATAGGTCATAGTTTTAATCTTCTGTCCGAGGGACTATTCAAGAGCATGCCCGAAGAGCTGTCCGAGGGACCGCCCGAAGGATTGTCCGAGGGAGAACATCGTCGTGGTTGGGAGGTTGTAAAATCCTAGCCCCAGGGATCTGGACCAACGATCTTCACCGACTCTCCTTCCGCTGCTGCTATGAGTTGGTAATGATCAAATCAAACCTTGTATGCATCTTCATTGTGATCTTCGGCTTGCTCGTAGTACCAATTTTTTTTGTTTTTTGCTGCGTTCCCCAACAGCTAGTTGGTTCTCTATCTCTTTTTGGATCTTCAATACCATGTTCCCCTTCTTCCTTGTTTGATTGGGATCAATTCGATGTAATTTTGTGGTGTGTTTGTTGGGACATGATGAATTGTGAGTTTATGATCAGATTGTTCATTGAATCATATTGAATCTTTAAAGTTTCTTTGTTGTGTAATTAAGTAGCTATGTATGCTTTTCGATCTATTTGTCTTCTCTGGCCAAGATTGATTGGTACATCTTCAGAGGGAGTGGTGCATAGTAGTGGGTTCAATCTTGCAGTGCTCTATATCCTAGTGACGGAATGGGGACAAGACACGTATTTTTATTGTTGCCACTAAGGATAAAACGATGGGGTTTGATCTTATTACTAGATTTCTTCCTGTCTACATTATGTCATCTTGCTTATTGTGTTACTCTATTTCTTGTAAACTTAATACTTTGAGATGCATGCTAGATAGCGGTCTTGGGGTGGAGTAATAGTAGTTGATGCAGTTGGATTACCGGTCTACTTATCACAGACATAATGCCTATATGAGATTATGCCATGAATGATCATAGTTATAAAGATTGATATTCTTGTCAATTGCCCAACTGTAATTTGTTACCATGCCGTTTGCCTTCTTTTGAGAGAGATACCTCCAGTGAACCTATGGCCCTCGGGTCTATTCTTCCATCAATACAAACTTCTACAAATTTGCCTCTTTACTATTTTCCTTTACTTTTTGTCGCACCATTATCCATCTATCTATTTGCTTTTAACCTTGTAACTAGCAAGACAAGTGGCTTGACAACCCCCTTGCAAAGTTGGGTGCAAGTATTTTATTTGTTTGTGTGCAGGTACTGCTTATCTTGTTAACTTACTAATTCCTACTGGTTCGATTAAACCTTGGTTCTTAACTGAGGGAAATACTTTGCTTCTGTGCTACATCACCCTTACTCTTTAGGGAAACCCCAACAACTCCTACGAGAGTAGCAAAGGAATTTCTGGCGCCGTTGCCGGGGAATCATCTTCTACCAAATCAGGTACCAACACACAAACATCTTATCTACTTGTTTTCTATTGTGCCTAGTTATGCTATCTTTATCTTTGACCCACTAAACAGAACTAAATTTTGAAATATATTGGTTATGGATCCTTCTCCACTAGCTGGACTATTCAAAAATTCTAATTATGATAAACCAATAGCTAGTGATAAAAATGCTATTGCTATAAGCTCTTTGAAAGAAAAGACAAAGTTCAGTGCCCTTCTTTACCTTTATGAAGTTTTTCTTGAAAATCGTGAATCTGAAAATTGCTATGAAGTGTTAAAAGAAGAATTTTATAAAGTGATTGATGCGAATTCCTTGAATAAAAAGCATGATTGCAATGATACTAGTATGAATTCTATGAATGTCAATTGTGCTAATGATATGCAAAGCTATAAGATTGGGGATGATGAGTTTAATGAACATGATATTTTTAGTCCCCCAACTAATGAAGAAGTTATAAAAGAAAAATATAATAGGGATAAACATGATGATCTTTATTATTCAAGTGATGAAGATGATACACTTGATGAAAATATTGCTTTTTATGGTGACACTATGTCCGTAGGCACTATTGATGATGATTTTGTCATGCCTACTACTTATTATAATGATCATGATTGAGGAGATGATTATGATGCTTCTTGTGATGTTGAAAATTTATTTGAGCCCCATGATGAATATATTATTGATAATAATGTTTGCAATACTATTAAAAGTGGGTTTGGAAGAGCATCAACTTTAGGTAGTAATGATCCCACTATTTTGGAGAATGATCAATCTGATGAAATTATTGATAAAAGTGGGTTTGGAGAGGTCATGACTTTAGTTGATGTTAGTCTCACTATCTTGGAAGATTATAAAAATTTTATGCATGTAGATCATGAAGAGAAGATTTTATATGATAGCTATATTGTCAAATTTGATTTTGATCCTACATATAATTATTATGAGAAAGGCAAGTATGGTTATAGAAATCCTCATGTTACTAAATTACCTCTCTTGATGTTAAAATTATTAATGTTACATTCTTCTTCTTTGCATATGCTAAATATTGCTTGCTTTGACAATGTGTTTACTTATAAGATACCTATGCATAGGAAGTGGGTTAGACTTAAACTTGTTTGTTACTTGCTTATTGATGCTCTCTTTGTGCTTCAATTCTTGTCTTTTATGTGAGCATCATTAAAAAATTAAGCCAATCTTAATGGCTATAAAGAAAAAGCTTGTTGGGAGACAACCCAATAGTTATCATCTGTATAGTGGGTCTACATAATTATTCCTACTGTAATAATTATGTTTGTACCTTTTATTTATTTTTGTGCCAAGTTAAGCCATTGGGATGTTGCAAATGCATGTTAGTTAAAGTTCTATGCAGAAACAGAAACTTTTGCACCTAGTGTTTGAATGTTCATTCTGTACTGGCACGTGATCAATTGCAGAGATTTTTACACAGTACTGAATTACAAATTGTTTGTCACTTCCAAAAATTTTAGTAGTTTTTGAGTTACAGAGTTATAGATAATAATTCACCCTTTATAGACTATTCTGTTTTTGAAAGATTGCTGTTATATTTTCTTTGACTGCTTGTTTTAGAGTTTCCATGGCCTACAATGGGGATGTAAATTTTGGAAATGATAGGATACAGTATCCTTTACCTGGAAATAATTATGCATCTTGTCTAGACAGCACATGATTGGGAGATTTATTTTATTTGTACCAACCTATCTCACAACTTCCGTTAAGTTTTGTGTGGATGAAGTTTTTAAGATCGAGGGGAGACAGCGATATGAGATGAACAAGGAGCGGCAAGAGCCTAAGCTTGGGGATGCCCAAGGCACCCCAATGTTAGGGAATGCAGCAAAAAACAAAATATTTTTGAACTACGAGCACGCCCAGGATCACTATGAAGATGCATACAAGGTTTGATTTGATCATTACCAACTCGTAGCGCAATGGAAGTAGAGTCGGTGAAGATCATCGGTGCAGATCCCTGCAGCTAGGATTCAACAACCTCCCAACCATGAGGATTATCTCCCTCGGAGAGCTCCTCGGATGGTCACTCGGGCAGCCCTCCGGGAGGCTCTCGGACAGAAACTCGGACGGTCACTCAGACAGCCCTTCGGGAGGCACTCTCGAAGTAAGATCAAAACTACAACCTCTCTACCGGGTTGCACACATACGGTGTCAGCTATCCAACAGGGCTTCGCCGTCCAGGACTAGGCGCTGGCAGAAACCAGGCAGCCTTTCGGCACTACGAAACTATTTCGTGGATGGAGAGAGAGATGGCAGATTATTGCATGCCTTGTGTTGAGAGAGAATCGATGAAGTGGAGAGCCCTCTGCACGTCTATTAATAGGGTGAGCAAGGGGTAGAGGCTATAAGGGAAATACCAAAATGCCCTTAGATATTTTCATCCCACTATTCATCCCACTATTCATGAGATATTTTCATTCCACTATTCATGAGATCTTTTCATGAAATGTTTTTCCACGACCATTTTATACGAAAAAATTCCAGAAGGTCCAGAGCATTTCCGGCACCCCCCTAAAATAATTCTGGACGCGTTCTGAAACATTTCCGGTAGGATGATTTTTCTTCGAAACATTTCCGGTTACTCCGAAACACTTCTGATTTTCTCTCTGAAACTTTTTTGTCGTCTTCGAAACTTTTTCGTCGACTTTCTCTCTGGAATTATTCCAATGTCTCCGAAACTTTTTCGGTGACTTTCTCTTTGGAACTATTCTAGCGTCTTCAAAACTTTTCTGGTGACTTTCTCTCTGGAACTATTCTAGTGTCTCCGAAGCTTTTTCGGTGACTTTCTCTCTGGAACCATTACAGTGTCTCTGAAACTTTTTCGGTGACTTTCTCTCTGACTCCTAACCTGCTATTCAGTAGATAGATAACCCTTAAGTGTGTGACCCTATAGGTTCGGTCAAGTATAGACATGACCATAACTCTTTCGGATCAATGATCAAAAGCATAACCATGGACATCCATATTGATCCCTATACCCATAGGAATGAATATTCGAGTGAACCGGGAATTGCCGTATGTTGTTCCTGTTGCTTCATGATATGTTACAAAACCCGAGGTGAGATTTATCGGCATCCCCGTGAATCAACAACTTGTTCACTATGCCAGTTACCTCGTTACCGGTTTTGTTCTCTTTTCTCGTTCCCGTGTTTCGGCATCCCTGTGATCAAATCACATTGTGTCTGGCTAGACGATGATGGATACCGCAACACCGAGAGGGCCCCAAGAATATCTCTCCATCATCAGAGGAGCAAATCCCAATCTTGAGCTACCTAGTTCCTTGTCATACTTTTTCATGAACCCGTAAGCCGCCGTAATAGCCACCCTGTTACAGATGACAATTAACAAACCCCAAAGTTCACAAAGCAAGTACGAAGGAACTCGATACTCTCATGGTCTAAGGAATTATGCAAACATTTATCTTCCTTTGTGTTATAATCCATAAACTTGTGACGAATGTATCTCCTAGCATAACATCAATTTGGTCAGTTCAACACAAGTGTTCTTCTAACATTATGCCCTCAAAGTTGCCGGCATAGTCATGCCCATGATCAGGAAAATAGAACCATCATGCAACACTTGAGCTAGTCTTAGAGGCGATACTAGGAACATATTTATCCATTTATTATTCCACACGTGCACATGAGTTTCCCTCCAAGCCTCGTGGTTATTATAGGCTCGAGAATCATTGCAGTTATAGCATGGAACATAAACATCAATTACAAACTTGGAGATAAACAATAACTGTTATCATTGCCTCTAGGGCATATCTCCTACAGACTCCCACTTGCACTAGAGTCAATAATCTAGTTTACATGGCTTCCTTAACACTAATGGCTATCCGGTGTGGCTCATGCTTTGCTCATGGTAGAGGCTTAGTCATCGGGTCTGACATGTTTAGACCCGTGTGAACTTTGCGTACTTTCACAAGACCCTCTTCGACATGATGTCGAATGATGTGATATTTGCGTGCAATATGTCTTGTCTTATAGTGAGATCTTGGCTCCTTTGCCTGAGCCACGACACCACTATTAGCACAATAGATCTCCACTGGGTCCAGCGCACTTGGAACCACACCAATCTCTTCAAGAAACTTCTTGATCCAGACTGCCTCTTTCGAGGCTTCTGAAGCCATGACATATTCTGCCTCCATCGTAGATTCTGCCACAGTGTTTTGCTTGGAACTCTCCCAGCACACTGCACCACCGTTCAATGTGAAAACATTGCCTGATTGAGATTTGAAGTCATCTGGGTCAGTCATGAAGCCAGCATCAGTGTAACCACTTACAATGAGCTCATCATCACCTCCGAACACAAGGAGCAAATCCTTGGTCCTCCTGAGGTACTTAAGAATATTTTTAACTGCGGCCTAGTGTTCCAATCCTGGATCACTTTGGTACCTGATGCTAACACTTAGTGCATGGGAGACATCTGGTCTTGTACATAGCATGGCATACATAATGGAACCAACTGCTGAAGCATATGGAACATCATTCATTTGTACTCACTCATCAAGAGTCTAAGGACCCTGATTCTTGCTGAGCACTGTGCCAAGTGACATTTGTAGTAGGCCTTTCTTGGCATTCTCCATATTAAACCTTTTTAATACCTTGTCAATGCATGTGCTTTGGCTAAGTGCTATCAGGCGTCTTGATCTATCTCTATAGATTTTGATGCCCAATATATATGTTGCTTTGCCCAAGTCTTTCATTGAAAAACTATTCTTCAATGACTCTTTTATTTCACAAAGAAAATTCATGTCATTGCCAATCAATAATATGTCATCCACATATAAGATTACAAATGCTTTTAAGCTCCCATTAAACTTCTTGTAAACACAAGATTCTTCGTCATTCCTAATGAAGCCAAACTCTTTGACCACTTCATCAAAACGAATATTCCAGCTCCTTGATGCTTGCTTCGGACCATAAATGGCCTTCTAAAGTTTGCACGCCTTTTTAGCGTCCTTTGGATTGACAAAACCTTCAGGCTGTAGCATGTATACATCTCATTTAGATATCCATTTAGGAAAGCCATTTTGACATCCATCTGCCATATTTTGTAATCGAAATAAGCAGCAATTGCTAGCATTTTCCGCACAGACTTAAGCATAGCTACGGGCAATAAAGTGTCATCGTAGTCAACTCCTTGATTTTGCCCGAACCCTTTCGTGACAAGTCTAGCTTTGTGGATAGTGATGTTACCATCCATGTCTGTCTTTCTTTTGAAGATCCATTTACAACCAATGGGTTTTACGCCCTCTGGTGGTACTACCAAGTTCCAAACTTGGTTTTTGTACATGGATTCCATTTTGGATTTCATGGCTTTGCACCATTCTCTTGAGCTAGGCCCCGCCATCACTTCCTTGTAATGCGTTGGTTCATCATCTTTAAGGATGAAGATCTCATTATGAAACCACTCAGGTGGCACGCTGGCCCTACCTGATCTGCGCGGTTCAGTAACAAACTTGTCTGAAGTTTCCGCATGACATGCGACAACTTCCGGCTTGGTTGTAGGGATAATTTGCGGAATTACTTCTAGTTCCTTAGCCCTATCAACGGTTGCCAAAGATTCACTAATCTCATCAAGTTGTACTGTCCTCCCACTCACTTCTTTAGTGAGAAACTCTTTCTCGAGAAAAACTCCATTTTTAGCGACAAGTACTTTGCACTCAGAGGGTTGGTAGAAAGAATACCCAACTGTTTCTTTGGGATAACCTGCAAAGTAACATTTTTCTGATCTGGGATCGAGTTTGCTTGGATGTAAACGTTTTACATAAGCCTCACAACCCCAAATTTTGAGATGAGACAAACTGGGTTTCTTCCCATGCCATAACTCATATGGTGTCATCTCCACAGACTTAGACGGTGCTCTGTTTAACGTATAAGCGGCAGTGAGTAGTGCGTGACCCCAAAAAGATATCGGCAGTTCGGTAAGAGACATCATCGACCTTACCATGTCTTACAGGGTTCGGTTACATCGCTCAAACACTCCATTTCGCTGTGGAGTTTCGGGAGGCGTAAGATGTGAAACGATTCCACGGTCACTCAGATGTTGGCTAAACTCATGACAAAGATATTCGCCTCCACGATCTGATTACAGAAACTTAATCTTTTTGTTATGATGATTTTCTACCTCATTCTGAAATTCTCTGAACTTTTCAAAGGTTTTTGACTTATGCTTCATCAAGTAGATATATACATACCTACTTAAATCATGAGTAAAAGTCACAAAGTAGAAATACCCACCTCGTGCAGTTGTGCTCTTTGGACCACATACATCACTATGTATTATTTCCAACAATTCACCAGCCTGTTCAGGATGACCTATGAATGGCGTCTTGGTCATTTTCCCCATCAGACAAGCTTCACATGTGTCAAATGATTCAAAATCAAAAGACGGTAAAACTCCATCTTTATGGAGCCTTTGCATGCGTTTCTTTCTGATGTGGCCAAGACGACAGTGCCACATGAAAGTGGTGGTGGCATCAGCCTTCTTAAGGTGTTTAGCTTCTATGTTAAGGACACCATTTCCACATTCAAGATTTAAAATGAATACTCCACCAACAATTGGCGCAAATCCATAAAACATATCCTTATAATAAATTGAACAACCATTGTTCTCAAAATTATAAGAATATCCATCATGTATCAGACATGATCCGTAGATAATGTTTCTACACAACTTTGGAACAAAATAACACTTATTTAGTTCTAAGATGAATCCTGAAGGGAGACGTAGAGACATGATGCCGATGGCTTGAGTGGCGATCTCATCACCGTTCCCAACGCGCATCATGACCTCATGCTTTTCCAGCTTGCGCACTTTCTGTAGTCCATGCATCGTGTTGCAAATGTGAGCAACCGATCCAGTATCAAATACCCATGACTTCCAGTTTGCGCTAGCAAGCAAAACCTCAATGACATTAACTTGTATAACAGTTATACCTTTGCCGAACATTCCAGATGTGTTCTTATCTGCCAAATACTCCTTGCAATTTCTCTTCCAGTGACCGGAGTTCTTACAATAGGAGCACTTAGTTTCTTTCTTGGCTCCGCCCTTAGACTTGCCTTGGGAGCCAGTCATACCGGTGCCCTTCCTCATCTTGGGCTTGCCTTTCCTTTTGAAACTAGTAGTTTTATTCACAAGCATCACATACTTATGAATCTTTTGTATCCCTGTCGGAAGAGGCGTGTCTTGTACATACTCTATCTTAGCACTCCTGAGGTCTGACCTCAGGGTACGGACCCAGTCTGCATAATTGCTTCCATTCGCAGCTAACTTCTCTTTTATCTAACATCGGGCCTAAGCTAAACATGGTGTTACGAGCCATTTAATCTACAACGGTAAACCAAAGTTCACTTGGACTTTGTTCATAATTAATTGCACTAGCGATTAAACAATTTAATTCTAAAGTGCGCTCTCACTCAAATTAATATCTCTCATAATTAATTGTGAGTGAATCAACACCCGCATTTCAATTCAGTGCCATTGATGTAGACATCACTGATGACGCGAATTTCAATCGGTAGGCCAACTCGCCGATCACATCTCTATGTGACTCTTGTTCATCTTTCGATGGGCATGTTCCGAGCTCAGGACGATCCTGCCTAAACGTCAAGACAACCAAGTGATCTTGCTGTATGGTCTAACCATCACCCGCCTCATACCTCTCAATTCATTCATACCCATGTGGACATGGCGCACCCAGAAAAGATATGTATTTCAGATGGTGCTACACTTGGGAGAACACTAACTACTTGATATTTTAAGTGAGAGATCACCCTGATAAAAGCGACTACCGTGCAATCAAAAGGGTGCAATAAAAGGGATAAACATCTCATGCAATTCATAATAGCATGATATGGTATAGCCCCTTCTTTCGGAGAAGGATTCTTTGTCTTCGCAAAAATCCAAAAAAAATGTTGCCGTGGCAGCAGTTTCGAAAACTAGTGCCGTGGCAGAACTTTTCTACAAAGCCATGTTTCTTTTCCTTTTCTCAGTCTTCGGCTTTTGCGTCGGTGTCCACCTTCGTAAATCTTCTCACTGCCTCATCGATGCATCAATTAATATTGCTATCTCTATAGCTAATAAAATTAATGCATTACAACAAGGTTGACACACAGGTCATTTAAAGTGACAGTCATATGGCTCCAGCCATCATGCTGAATCATGACACGCAGGTCATGTTAATTAATTTACATCATATAGCCATCTCATACATAATAAAATTAAATATGACGAAGACCATACCACATCACATGCCATCCTGCAAAACCAATTTAGACGCCTCTAATCGGTTTATGCAAAATTTTATTATTTGTGGCTTCTAAGGTTTCGATTCAAACCAAATCTACCATCGTCCATCATCAAGTATGATTATTCAAGTCACTAGATTAACTTTGTGGGGCGTATGAAACACGAGATAAAAAATCTCAAGCCCCATACTAAACTTTGTCATACGTAAGAACCCCGTGCAGATCATATCTGCATTGCCCTTTAGTTTGCGAAACATTCACGTTTCTTAACTATGGCGGAACCCAAAGAACCGAAGCACATCATTGATCTGTCAACCAGCATACTCAGGAGCAGCATAGAAGGATCGCAGATAGCCAAAACTTTGTACCATAATTCCACCATGCCGTCAAGATCAGAACTACACAAATTCAAGGGAAGCAACAAGAACATCAGGTAATAGATTTCATCTATTACCCGCACAAATAATTTTCAGCAATAGATCTCATCTACTACAAAATTATATCGTGCAATACCCATACATCTCATGTATTCTAGATCATAACCTGCATCTACGCATAGCACAGCTCATGATGCCACTGTTAGGGAACGCAGCAGAAAACAAAAAAAATCTGAACTACGAGCACGCCCAGGATCACTATGAAGATGCATACAAGGTTTGATCTGATCATTGCCAACTTGTAGCGCAGTGGAAGTAGAGTCAGTGAAGATCGTCGGTGTAGATCCCCGCATCTAGGGTTTTACAACCTCCCAACCGCGAGGATTATCTCCCTCGGATAGCTCCTCGGACGGTCACTCGGACAGCCCTTCGGGAGGCACTCTTGAACTAAGATCAAAACTACAACCTCTCTACCAGGTTGCACACATATGGTGTCAGCTATCCGACAGGGCTTCGCCCTCCAGGACTAGGCACTGCCGAAAACCAGGCAGCCTTTCGGCACCACGGAACTATTTCATGGAGGGAGAGAGACATGGCAGATTATTGCATGCCTTGCGTTGAGAGAGAATCGATGAAGTGGAGAGCCCGCTCCACCTCAATTTATAGGGTGAGCAAGGGGTAGAGGCTATAAGGGAAAATACCAAAATGCGCTCAGATATTTTCATCCCACTATTCATGAGATATTTTCATCCCACTATTCATGAGATCTTTTCATGAAATATTTTTCCGCGATCGTTTTATACGAAAAAATTCCCGAAGGTCCAGAACATTTCTGGCACCCCCCAAAAATAATTCTGGACCCATTCTGAAATATTTCCGGTAGGATGATTTTTCTTTGAAACATTTTTGGTTACTCCGAAACACTTCCGGTTTTCTCTCTGGAACTTTTTCATCGTCTCCGAAACTTTTTCGTTGACTTTCTCTCTGGAATTATTCCAGTGTCTCCGAAACTTTTCCGGTGACTTTCTCCCTAGAACTATTCCAGCATCTCTGAAACTTTTCCAATGACTTTCTCTCTGGGACTATTCTAGTGTCTCCAAAACTTTTCCAGTGACTTTCTCTCTAGAACTATTCCAGTGTCTCTAGAACTGTTTCGGTGACTTTCTCTCTGACTCCTAACCTGGTATTCAATAGATAGATGACCCTTATGTGTGTGACCCTTTAGGTTCGGTGAAGTATACACATAACCGGAACTCTTTCTGATCAACGATCAATAGTGGAATCATGGACATCCATATTGATCCCTATATCCACACGATTGAATATTCGAGTGAACCTGCATTTACTGTATGTTGTTCCTATTGCTTCATGATATGTTACAAAACCTGAGGTGAGATTTATCGGCATCCCGGTGAATCAACAACTTGTTCACTATGCCAGTTACCTAGTTACCGGTTTTGTTCTCTTTTCTCATTCCCACATTCTGGCATCCCTGTGATCAAATCACACTGTGTCTGGCCAGACGATGATGGATACCGTAACACCGAGAGGGCCCCAAGAATATCTCTCCATCGTCGGAGGAGAAAATTCCAATCTTGAGCTACCTAGTTCCTTGTCATACTTTTTCGTGAACCCGTAAGCCATCGTAATAGCCACCATGTTACAGATGACGTTTAAGAAACCCCAAATTTCACAAAGCAAGTACGAAGGAACTCGATACTCTCATGGTCTAAGGAATTATGCAAACATTTATCTTCCTTTGTGTTATAATCCATAAACTTGTGATGAATGTATCTCATAGCATAACATCAATTTGGTCAATTCAACACAAGTGTTCTTCTAACATTGTGCCCTCAAACGGCATAGTCATGCCCATGATCAGGAAAATAGAACCATCATGCAACACTTGAGCTAGTCTTAGAGGCGAGATTAGGAACATATTTATCCATTTATTATTCCACATGTGCACATGAGATTCCCTCCGAGCCTCGTGGTTATTGTAGACTCGAGAATCATTGCGGTTATAGCATGGAACATAAACATCAATTACAAACTTGGAGATAAACAATAACTGTTATTATTGCCTCTAGGGCATATCTCCTACAGACTCCCACTTGCACTAGAGTCAATAATCTAGTTTACATGGCTTCCTTAACACCAATGGCTATCTGGTGATGCTCATGCTTTGCTCGTGGTAGAGGCTTAGTCATCGGGTATGACACGTTCAGATCTGTGTGAACTTTGCGTACATTCACAAGACCCTCTTCGACATGATGTGGGATGATGTGATATTTGTGTGCAATATGTCTTGTCTTATGGTGGAATCTTGGCTCCTTTGCCTGAGCCACGGCACCACTATTATCATAATAGATCTCCACCGGGTCTAGCGCACTTGGAACCATACCAATCTCTTCAAGAAACTTCTTGATCCAGACTACCTCTTTCGAGGCTTCTAAAGTCATGACATATTCCGCCTCCATCATAGAATCCGCTATAGTGTTTTTCTTGGAACTCTCCCAGCACACGGCACCACCGTTTAATGTGAAAACATTGCCTGATTGAGATTTGAAGTCATCTGGGTCAGTCATGAAGCCAGCATCAGTGTAACCACTTACAATGAGCTTATCATCACCTCAAACACAAGGAACAAATCCTTGGTCCTTCTGAGGTACTTAAGAATATTTTTAACTGCGGCCCAATGTTCCAATCCTGGATCACTTTGGTACTTGCTGCTAACACTTAGCGCATAGGAGACATCTGGTCTTGTACATAGCATGGCATACATAATGGAACCAACTGCCGAAGCATATGGAACATCATTCATTTGTACTCACTCATCAAGAGTCTGAGGACCCTGATTCTTACTGAGCACTGTGCCTGGTGACATTGGAAGTAGGCCTTTCTTGGCGTTCTCCATATTAAACCTTTTTAATACCTTGTCAATGTACGTGCTTTGGCTAAGTGCTATCAGGCGTCTTGATCTATCTCTATAGATTTTTATGCCCAATATATATGCCACTTTGCCCATGTCTTTCATTGAAAAACTCTTATTTAATGACTCTTTTATTTCACTAAGAAAATTCATGTCATTGCCAATCAATAATATGTCATCCACATATAAGATTAGAAATGCTTTTGCGCTCCCACTAAACTTCTTGTAAACACAAGATTCTTCGTCATTCCTGAGGAAGCCAAACTATTTGACCACTTCATTAAAATGAATATTCTAGCTCCTTGATGCTTGCTTCAGACCATAAATGGCCTTCTAAATCTTGCACACCTTTTTAGCATCCCTAGGATTGACAAAACCTTTAGCCTATATCATGTATACATCCTCATTTAGATTTCCGTTTAGGAAAGCCGTTTTGACATCCCTCTGCCATATTTTGTAATCGAAATAAGCAGCAATTGCTAGCATTATCCGTATAGACTTAAGCATAGCTACGGGTGAGAAAGTCTCATCATAGTTAACTCCTTGAATTTGCCCGAACCCTTTCGCGACAAGTCTAGCTTTATGGATAGTAATGTTACCATCTGCATCTTTATTTTGAAGATCCATTTACAACCAATGGGCTTTACACCCTATGGAGGTACTACCAAGTTCCAAACTTGGTTTTCGTACATGGATTCCATTTCGGATTTCATGGCTTTATGCCATTCTCTTGAGCTAGGCCCCGCCACCGTTTGCTTGTAATGCGCAAGTCATCATCTTTAAGGATGAAGATCTCATTATGAAACCACTCAAGTGGGATGATGGCCCTACCTGATCTGCGCGATTCAGTAACAAACTTGTTTGAAGTTTCTGCATCACATGCGACAACTTCTGGCTCAGTTGTAGGGATAATTTGCAGAATTACTTCTGGTTCCTTAGCCCTATCAACGGTTGCCAAAGATTCACTAATCTCATCAAGTTGTACTGTCCTCCCACTCACTTCTTTCACGAGAAACTCTTTCTCGAGAAAGACTCCCTTTTTAGCGACAAATGCTTTGCACTCGGAGGGTTGGTAGAAAGAATAACCAATTGTTTCTTTGGGATAACCTACAAAGTAACATTTGTCTGATGTGGGATCGAGTTTGCTTAGTTGTAAACATTTTACATAAGCCTCACCACCCCAAATTTTGAGATGCGACAAACTGGGTTTCTTCCCATGCCATAACTCATATGGTGTCATCTCCACAAACTTAGACGGTGCTCTGTTTAATGTATAAGTGGCAGTTAGTAGTGCATGACCCCAAAAAGATATCGGCATTTCTGTAAGAGACATCATCAACCTTACCATGTATAACACGGTTCAGTTACGTCGCTCGGACACTCCATTTCTCTGTGGAGTTTCGGGAGGTGTAAGCTGTGAAACGATTCCACGGTCACTCAGATGTTGGCTAAACTCGTGACTAAGATATTCGCCTCTGTAATCTGATTTTCTACCTCATTCTAAAATTCTTTGAACTTCTCAAAGGTTTCTAACTTATGCTTCATCAAGTAGATATATCCATACCTACTCAAATCGTCAGTAAAAGTCACGAACTAGAAATAGCCACCTCGTGTGGTTGTGCTCATTGGACCACATACATCACTATGTATTATTTCTAACAATTCACCCACCTGTTCAGGATGACCTGTGAGCTGTGTCTTGGTCATTTTCCCTATCAGACAAGCTTCACATGTGTCAAATGATTCAAAATCAAGACAGTAAAACTCCATCTTTATGGAGCTTTTTCATGTGTTTCTTTCAGATGTGGCCAAGACAACAGTGCCACATGAAAGTGGTGGTGGCATCAGCCTTCTTAAGGCGTTTAGCTTCTATGTTAAGGACATCATTTCCACAAAATGAATAGGCCACCAACAATTGGCGCAAATCCATAAAACATATCCTTACAATAAATCGAACAACCATTGTTCTCAGACTTATAAGAATATCCATCGTGTATCTGACATGATCCAGAGATAATGTTTCTACACAACTTTGGAACAAAATAACACTTATTTAGTTCTAAGATGAATCCTGAAGGGAGACATAGAGACATGATGTTGATGGCTTGAGCAGTGATCTCGTCACCGTTCCCGACGTGTATCACAAGCTCATGTTTTTCCATCTTGCGCACTTTATGTAGTCCATGCATCTTGTTGCAAATGTGAGCAACCGATCCGGTATCAAAGACCCATGACTTACAGTTTGCGCTGGCAAGAAAAATGTCAATGATATTAACTTGTATAATAGTTATACCTTTGCCGGACAATCCAGACTTCTTCTTATCTGCCAAATACTCCTTACAATTTCTCTTCTAGTGACCGAGGTTCTTATAGTAGAAGCACTTAGTTTTTTCTTGGCTTCGCCCTTAGACTTGCCATGGGAGCCAGTCATACCGGTGCCCTTCCTCATCTTGGGTTTTCCTTTCCTTTTAAACTAGTGGTTTTATTCACAAGCATCACATGCTTACAAATCTTCTGTATCCCTGTCGGAAGAGGCGTGTCTTGCACATACTCTATCTTAGCACTCCTGAGGTCTGACCTCGGAGTACAAACCCAGTTCACATAATTTCTTCCATTTGCAGCTAACTTCTCTTTCTCTAACATTGGGCCTAAGCTGAATGTGGTGTTACGAGCCATTTGATCTACAACAGTAAAACCAAGTTCACTTAGACTTTACTATTCGATTTCTCTAGATATGGTAGAGGGGCGTATCCAACCCTTTTTTATTCATTAGTTCCCGGCCCTAGAGGGAAAAATTGAGCAGTTTGCGAAGAAGAATAAAAGAATAAGTAGAAGAATTAAGTTAAGTCAATCCAAAAAGTTTCATAATTAATTGCACAAGCGATTAAACAATTTAATTCTAAAGTGCGCTCCCACTCAAATCAATATCTCTCATAATTGATTGTGAGTGAATCAAGACCCGCATTTCAATTCAATGCATTGATGTGGACATCACTGAAGACGTGAATTTCAATCGATAGGCCAACTCGCCGATCACATCTCTATGTGACTCTTGTTCATCTTTCGATGGGCGTGTTCCGAGCTCAGGACGATCCTGCCTGAATGTCACAACCAAGTGATCCCGTTGTGAGGTCTGACCATCACCCGCCTCATACCTCTCAATTCATTCATACCCATGTGACATGGCGCACCCCAAAAAGATACGTATTTCAAACGGTGCTACACTTGGGAGAACACTAACTACTTGATATTTTAAGTGAGAGATCACCCTGATAAAAGTGACTACCATGCAATCAAAAGGGTGCAATAAAAGGGATAAACATCTCAGGCAATTCATAATAGCATGATATCGTATAGCCCCTTCTTTCGGAGAAGGATTCTTCATCTTCGCGAAAATAAAAAAATGTTGTCATGGCAGCTGTTTCGAAAACTGCTGCCGTGGGGGAACTTTTCTGCCAAGGCCTGATTCTTTTCCTTTTCTTAGTCTGCGGCTTTTGCGTCGGTGTCCACCTTCGTAAATCTTGTCATCGCCTTGTCGATGCATCAAATAATATTGCTATCTCTAGAGCTAATAAAATTAATGCATTACAACAAGGTTGACAAGCAGGTCATTTAAAGTGACAGTCATATGGCTCCAGCTATCATGCCGAATCATGACACGCATGTCATGTTAATTAATTTACATCATATAGTCATCTCATGCATAATCAAATTAAATATGATGAAGACCAAATCACATCACATGCCATCCTGCAAAACCAAGTTAGACGCCTCTAATCAGTTTATGCAAAAAAAATATTTTTTGTGGCTTCTAAGGTTTCGATTCAAACAAAAGCTACCATCGTCCATCATCAAGTATGATTATTCAAGTCGCTAGATTAACTTTGCAGGGCGTATGAAACACGAGATAAAAATCTCAAGCCCCATACTAAACTTCATCATACGCAAGAACCCCGTGCAGATCATATCTGCATTGCCTTTAGTTTGCGAAACATTCATCTTTCTTAACTATGGCAAAACCCAAAGAACTAAAGCACATCATTGATCTGTCAACCAGCATACTCAGGAGCAGCATAGAAGGATCACGGATAGCCAAAACTTTGTACCATAATTCCACCATGCTGTCAAGATCAGAACTACGCAAATTCAAGGGAAGCAACAAGAACATCAGGTAATAGATTTCATCTACTACCCGCACAGATAATTTTTAGCAATAGATCTTATCTACTACAAAATTATACTATGCAATACCCATACATCTCATGTATTCTAGATCGTAACATGCATCTATGCATAGCATGGCTCATGATGCCACTGTTGGGGAACGCAGCAGAAAACAAAAAAATTCCGAACTACGAGCACGCCCAGGATCACTATGAAGATGCATACAAGATTTGATCTGATCTTTACCAACTCGTAGCGCAGCGAAAGTAGAGTCGGTGAAGATCATCGGTGCAGATCCCCGTAGCTAGGATTTTACATCCTCCTAACCGCGACGATTATCTCCCTCGGATAGCTCCTCGGACGGTCACTCGGACATCCCTCCGGGAGCCTCTCAGACAGAAACTCAGACTGTCACTCGAACAGCCCTTCAGGAGGCACTCTCAAACTAAGATTGAAACTATGACCTCTCTACTGGGTTGCACACATACGGTGTCAGCTATCTGACAGGGCTTCACCGTCCAGGACTAGGCGCTGCCAGAAACCAGGCAGCCTTTCGGTACTACGAAACTATTTCGTTTAGGAAGAGAGAGATGGCAGATTATTGCATGCCTTGTGTTGAGAGAGAATCGATGAAGTGGAGAGCCCTCTCCACCTCTATTTATAGGGTGAGCAAGGGGTAGAGGCTATGGGGGGAAATACCAAAATGCCCTCAAATATTTTTATCCCACTATTCATTCGATATTTTCATCCCACTATTCATGAGATATTTTCATCCCACTATTCATGAGATATTTTCATCCCACTATGTAAGGGCAAGATTTTGAAATTAATATTCTAGAATAGCCCTTGTGTCAAAACCAGTCCAAGATCGACTAAAACTGGTGGACATTTCCTTGATACAGATAACCAGGATTACACAACATTACACGTAGTTGAGATGAGGTGCTCAACAATTATTACAAGCATGCCATTACATGACGGTGGCAGATATATGACAGTGGTGTAGTGGGGTTACAATTCTAGCACAAAAACATGAGTCAAACTTCATGATGAAGCTTGGCTATTTATTCGTGTAGGTGTATGACACAAGTGGTAGGCTCCGTAGCCACAGGTAGACTAACCGGGAACTCCTCTAGACATCAGACTCGCTAGCGTACTGCTCTTCCATCAGACCGTCTTCATCCAAATCTGGCCAAATCAACAAGCCAGGTGAGTACTTTGAATGTACTCGCAAGACAATTTTGAACATAGGATATACCGAATGCAAACAAAATGCACATGCTCATGTCAAATTGTGTTTAGTAAATGTCTTAACGGGTTATATAACAGGCATAAATAATAATACAAAGTAAAGGGGGTTAGTAGCCATAATAACACATATTCAAATATCAACCATGATTCTTAGGAGGTAGAAACCATCCCAGAAGAATCTTAAACAAATGTAAAAGCGGAAATTTAGGCAATAGACCTCCCAAAAATCCAAGGAAAAAGAACACACACAAGCCAGACGGGTGTCTTCGCGACGCCTCGAAAGGTCTTGAAGAAATGCCAGTCGAGTGTCTGAAGCGACGCCTTGAAAGGTCTTGGAAATAAATGCCACAATCGGGTGTCTGAAGCGACACCTCGAAAGGTCTTGGAAATGAATGCCACAATCGGGTGTCTGAAGCAACGCCTCATAAAGGGATTTTAAAGAAGAGGAAAAGCATACAACATCAACCGAGTATAGCGAGTATCTAGGAGGTAGAACCTTCCCAGGAAATACTCAACAATTCATATAAGAGAAAGGGTTAGTCCATAATAGTATCAATAACATTCATGATAGCATTAATTACAATAGCAATAATCAATTCTTTACTTAGATATTTCCTCCAAAGACCGACACCGACACTTAACCCTTTCTAACTGAGGTCCTTGACCGCGGACACGGCTATTCGAATAGGTTAGACTCTGTAGGGGTTGTACTCTTTACCCACAAGTAAAGGATTTCTTTTGCCAACACCGGAGTGTTGATGAGATATTTCCGATTATAGTCTTTGGGTTGCAAACACACCTGCCCAACACACACCAGTTTTAATTTCCCGATGCCAGGAATCATCCAAAACATCAGACAAGAAAAACCCAAAGCCGGGGAGGTCACAACCTCGAATAGCATGAGCAGACGACCATATTTATAATGCGCACAACTAGGGGTGCCCCCCTCTTCGGTCCCAACCGGAAACACTCATGACCCCTGACCCGATGACCGACATTACCCAGGGCCATGGAACCATCATCGTGGCCCCTCTGTGTGGTGTGTGCAGGGAAAGGGGTTAACAACTTACTAAACCATACCCTCCACGGAGGGACATGTGGTAGCATGGAAAGTAGTTAGGAAGTAATGGTAACAATACTCGATCTATGTCGACTCTAGAGGTTTTTATTCCCTGCAGTGGGTTAGCACAATAATTGTCATTTAATATCAGTATTTAATAGGGTCACAACCCGGCATGTCCCAACTTGCAAATAATCGAGTTACTCACGTCACAACATGAACTCACTTCTGGTCACTTTACTTGTGTTAAGTTTTATCCCCTAAGTTGGTCAACTTAGGTAAAAGCATACAACATCAACAGAGTATAGCGAGTATCCAGGAGGTAGAACCTTCCCAGGAAATACTCAACAATTCATATAAGAAAAAGGGTTAGTCCATAACAGTATCAATAATATTCATGATAGCATTAATTACAATAGAAATAAACAATTATTCACTTAGATATTTCCTCCGAAGACTGACACTTGACCCTTCCTAACTGACATCCTTGACCGCGGACACGGCTATTTGAATTGGTTAGACTCTGCAGAGGTTGTACTCTTTACCCACAAATAAAGGATTTCTTCTGCCAACACCGAAGTGTTGACGAGAAATTTCCGATTACAGTATTTGGGTTGCAAACACACCTAACCAACACACACCAGTTTTAATTTCCTGATGCTAGGAATCACCCAAAACATCAGACAAGAAAAACCCTAAGTCGGGGAGGTCACAACCTCAAATAGCATGAGCATATGACCGTATTTACAATGCGCGCAACTAGGGTTGCCTCCCTCTTCGGTCCCGACAGGAAACACTCATGCCCCTGACCCGATGACCGGCATTACCCAGGGCCATGGAACCGTCAATTTTGGACCCTCTATGTGGTGTGTGCAGGGAAAGGGGTTAACTACTTACTAAACCATACCCTCCACGGAGGGACATGTGGTAGCACGGAAAGTAGTTAGGAAGTAATGGTAACAAGACTCGATATATGTCAACTCTGGAGGTTTTTATTCCCTGCAATGGGTTAGCACAATAATTGTCATTTAATATCACTATTTAACATGGTCACGGCCCGGCATGTCCCAACATGCAAATAATCATGTTAGTCACGTCACAACGTGAACTCACTTCCAGTCACTTTTACTTGTGTTATGTTTTATCCCCTAAGTTGGTCAACTTAGGTAAAATAACATGGACAGCATGTATGCTCATGTTTTATCACAATATTAACATAGTTAAAGGATTTTTAGTTCATGCAAGATTATGGATAACACGGACATGCATGCAATTCCTATTCATTTTAGACTATGGAGTTTTCTAGTCAAGCAAACATGTATACAAACACCATATCCCAAGTTCAAAACATGCTTGCCTTGATCAACGTAGGCAGAAGGTGACTCCGGAAAATTCTCGAAAATGTTTCCCTCTTCGTTTTCTATAAAACAAGAATTCAAAGAAACATATGAATTCCCCCAAAACAGTACAAAAAGTGTTTGGAAATATCTTCAAATAAATACTATAAAAAACTAGATGTAAAAAGGAAATTTTCAGAAAAAGAATCAAGTGAAAAGGAGTTATAGATAAAAAGTAATGATAGTTTTAAGTTTAGGGACCTCTTTGTAATTAAAATAATCACTTTTACGTCCTAAACAGAACAGACAGAAAACATTTCGGATCATAATACGCCTCCCCATAGAGAAAGCGTAGTTTGGCAAAAGGCGCGTCCAAAATAAACATAAAAGAATAAAAGCCTGATGGGTGGGTCCCACCCGTCAGGTTTGAATTTTGTGAGCGCGTACAGAGAGAAGGGAGGGGTCACTGGCGGCAATCGATGGTGTTTCAAAAGGTGGCGATGGTGCAGGCATGTTCAGAGGGTCGTTCGCGTCCGTGGGTGGTGGAGCTGGTCGTCGGCGAGCCCTGCAGCGACGGTGGAGTTAACTCCGACGGGCGGTGGCGGCGATGAATTGGGATCTCCCGGCTCTGACCTGCAAGCGTCAAATTGACGCGCGGGTTAGATGCGAGGATGAACCAGAAGGATGCTGATGAAGTTTCAGAGGTGGAGATGGACGAACGGCGTCGGGCGCATCTCGGAACCAGAGGCGGATCTGGCGGCCGGAGTTGGGGAAGAAGACCTCCCTGAGGTTGTTTGACCCCTCTGGTTGACGATTGAGGATGTGCGGAGGTGGTGAGGGTGCTGATTTAAGCTTGGGGCGGCCTTTAAATAGGTGGGCGACGATGGCCGGAGTTGGGTGGATCACGGCGGAGTGATGGCGGTCGGTGGAGGTGGTTGGCGTCGGCTAGCAATGGTCGGCAGGGTTCATTGATGCCAGGAGAAGCTCCTGGGAGTGCCAGCGCAGACGGGGTCGAGCCCTATCCATTCCCCCACAGTGGAGCTTGAGGACAGCCATGGCGCACGGCTGCTAGCTCCGGCGGCTGACAGCCAGGGCCATTGGGGATTTGGACGGTGGTCTGGTGATCCAGAGAAGCGACGCGTGGTGGAGGAGGTACGGTGGGTGGTTTCATGGCGTGCTGGCTTGCTGGTGGCCGAGGCTAGCTAGTGGCTGCCCGTGGCCTGGCCGGCGGCCATTGCACCGGCTTGCCACTGCTCTGGAGATGGTGAGAGGATGGCAGGAGGACCCCAGGGAGGAGCATTGAAGCTTGGGTGAGGTGCGGTGCAAGGCATCTGGGCTTTTGCCCAAAATTTGGTTTAGCCAGATTCTTGCTCATAAGTTGTTTGACAAAATCCTAATGGTGGCTAGGCATTTTATTAAATTTTGAATTTTTTTGTGGTGATGCTCTGGTGCGAAACAAAGGTCCTGACAAAATTTCCGAATTTTTGGAGCTGTTGAAATTGAGGTTTCTTCATAGGACAGGAATCTGATCCAAAATTCATTTGAATGAATTTTGAAAATTTTGAACTGGTGATCATGAAGTTTTTGGAGAAATGGAATGCTGGTATTGATCTCTTGCTGAGGAAACTTTTGTGGGATTTTAGAAGCTAAGGAGAGTGGGGTTCCTTTGTAAATCCATTGTAGGCCCAAAATAAATACTAGTTGGTTTTGTAAATGTTTGAATTTGGTAAAAGAAATTTTTGTGAAAGGAATTGAGTTTGGGTACTGCCATTAGGTAGGGGAAGTGCTTGAGGAAATTTTTGAAAATAAATTTTGAGTTCTAAAGGACCCTAGTTTTTTGAAAGGAATTAAACTAAACATTTTTTCTTAAAAGAAATTCACTCACATGGATATCCATAATTTAAAACTTCACAGAAAATAAGAAACAACATATTTTGCAACCATATGAAATCCCAATAAAACTTTTAAGGTAAATCCCAAATGGAAGGAAAATGCAAAAAGGCCATAATTAAATCCAAGAATTTCTTTAAAGAGAAGAAGAAAATTTTAATGAGCAATAAAAAAAATTCTTTGGGGTGTTACAACACCTACCCCCCTTAAGAAAAATCTCGTCCCCGAGATTTCAGGTGATCCTTAAACAAATATGGGTATTCGGTCCTTAAATAGTCCTCTCTTTCCCATGTTACTTCTTCTTCGATGTGATTACTCCACTGAACTTTGTAAAACTTTATCACACTTTGACGGGTTTTGCGCTCTGACTCATCCAAGATCTTTATAGGGTGCTCCCTATAGGTAAGGTCTGGTTGAATATCCAGGTCTTGATTATGGACTTGTTTTTCCGGGTTACTGACACACCTTCTTAGTTGCGACACGTGGAACACATCGTGAACATCTGACATCTCTGAAGTTAATTCCAGTTGATAAGCAACCTTGCCTCTTCTTGCAAGCACTTTAAAGGGTCCAATAAATCATGGTGACAGTTTTCCTTTGGCCTTGAACCTTTGGAGTCCTTTCATTGGAGATACCCTAAGGTATACGTATTCATTGCGGTCAAAACTAATATGGCGATGCTTCTGGTCATAATAACTCTTCTGACGGCTCTGGGCAGCCCTTAGTCATTCCCTGATGAGCTTTACTTGTGTTTCGGCCTCTTGGAGAATTTCTGGACCGAAGATATGGCTATCCCCAGTTTCAGACCAGTTGAGAGGTGTACGGCACTTACGCCCATATAAAGCTTCGAAGGGTGACATTTTCAAACTGGTTTGGTGACTGTTGTTGTATGAGAATTCCACATATGGCAGACTGTCCTCCCAGCTAACTCCGTATGTAAGGACGCAAGCTCTTAGCATGTCTTCCAATATTTGGTTGACCCGTTCGGTCTGTCCTCCTATTTGCGGGTGATATGTTGTACTGAATACCAACTGATTTCCCAAAGCTTGCTACAAGTGTTTCCAAAATCTAGAGACAAACGGGGTGCCCCTATCAGAAACTATGGTCTTTGGAACTCCATGTAGGCAAACGATACGAGAGAGCTATAGCTTGGCAAGCTTTTGTGTTGAATATGTTGTCTTTACCGGGAACAAATGTGCTACTTTGGTCGGCAAGTCTGTAATAACCCAGATAGCATCATTCCCACGTTGTGACCTTGGTACTCCGACAATAAAGTCCATCCCTATCTCATCCCACTTCCATTCTGGCACTCTGAGTGGTTGTAGTAATCCTGCTGGCTTCTGATGTTCTACTTTAATATGTTGGCAAGAATCACAGCGTGCAATGAATAAGACTATATCCCTCTTCATCCCATGCCACCAGAATCTATCCTGAATATCCTTATACATCTTGGATCCTCCCGGATGGATTGAGTAGGGGGTGGTATGGGCTTCTGCTAGAATTTGTTGCTTTAGCTCCTCTTTATTAGGTACGCATAATCTTTTTCCGTACCATAGGATTCCTTGCGTGTCAATGGTAAATTCTGAAGCTTTACCCAGGCTAACTTTCATTTTTATTCCCTCGATACTGGGGTGTTTCATCTGAGCTTCTTTAATTTGATCTTCTAGAGTTGGTTTCACCTCCAAGCGAGCTATTGTCCCTTCTGCTATCAAAACCATATTGAGCTTGGCAAATTCCTGATTGAACTTGGATTGTGTAAATTGTAAACTATCATTGGCTGGACACGGATTTCGGCTGAGTGCATCTGCCACAATATTTGCCTTGCCAGGATGGTAGTGAATTCCTGCATCATAATCTTGATTAGCTCCAACCAGCGACGTTGTCGGAGGTTCAATTCTAGCTGGGTGAAAATGTACTTAAGGCTTTTATGATCCGTATATATCTCACATCGGTTTCCAAGGAGGTAGTGTCGCCATTCTTTCAGTGCATGCACCACCGCTACTAATTCCAAATCGTGCATAGGATAATTTTCTTCATGTGGTCGCAGTAGTCCTGAGGCATAAGCTACGATCTTTCCTTCTTGCATCAACACGCATCCCAGGCCTTTTCTTGAGGCATCACAGTATACCTCAAAGTTCTTGTCTACATCTGGCATGGTCAGAACAAGTGTTGTTGTTAACTTCTTTTTTAACTCTTGAAAACTTTGCTCACAGGCTTCAGTCCGTTCAAATTTCTTATCTTTCTTGAGTAATTGTGTCATGGGTTTGGCTATGGTGGAGAATCCTTCAATGAATCTTCGGTAATAGCCAGATAGACCTAAGAAACTTCTGATCTCGGTTATGTTGGTGGGTTGTTTCCATCCCAAGACATCCTTTACTTTACTTGGGTCTATAGCAATTCCATCCTTTGTCAACACATGTCCCAGAAAACTAACTTCCCGCAGCCAGAATTCACACTTACTGAATTTAGCATATAACTGATTTTTCCATAATTCCTCCAGGACTATTCGAAGATGTTGCTCATGTTTTTCTGGTGTCTTGGAATAAATAAGTATGTCATCAATAAACACGACCAAGAACTTGTCCAAATATTTCATGAAAACCTTGTTCATGAGGTGTACAAAATAAGCAAGGGCGTTAGTTAATCCAAAAGGCATCACTGTGAATTCATAGAGTCCATATCTGGTGGTGAAAGCTATCTTGGGTACATCCGATGACTGGATTTTTAACTGATGATAGCCTGATCTCAAATCTATTTTTGAGAAAACTTTAGCTTCTGCGAGCTAGTCGAACAAGTCATTGATCCTTGGTAGTGGGTACTTGTTTTTGATGGTAACCATGTTAAGTGCTCGGTAATCAATGCACAACCTTAGACTCCCATCTTTCTTCTTGGCAAACAAGACCGGGGATCCCCATGGTGATGAGCTAGGTCGGACATAACCCTTTTCTTGTAATTCCTTGATTTGTTTCTTTAGCTCAACCAATTCTATCAGGGGCATACGGTAGGGCTTCTTGTAAATGGGTGTTGTTCCAGGTGCTAATTCGATGACAAACTCTATTTCATGATCTGGCGGCATGCCAGGTAATTCTTATGGGAACACATCTGGGTATTCGCAAGCCACTGGAACCTTACTTAGTTCTGCAGCATCAACTTGGTTTAACTTTCCTCGTGGGGATAAATTCCTTTTTGTTCCAAATCTCACAGTGTCCCCATGGTGATTAGTGAGTGTCACAATTCAGTTGAAGGAGTCAATAAAACCTTTATTTGTAGTTAACCAGTCCATGCCCAAAATAACATCCAAATCGGCAGCTTCCAGTACGATAAGGTTTGCCAAAAACTTAGCTCCTTTTATTTCAATGCTTACTTCCTGACAGAACCATTGAGTACTTTGCTTTGATCCCGGGGACTGCATAATCATTGGATTTTCCAAACGAGAAAAAGGAAACCAGTTTTTTGAAGCAAAACTTTTGGAAATACACGAATGAGAAGCTCCAAAATCGAACAAAACTGTGGCAGTAATGGTGTTGACAGGAAACGTACTGAGTACCATATCTGGTGCATTCAGGGCTTCTTCAATGGTCACGTGATTCACTTGCCCCTTCTTGTGGTTGTTGTTTGAGTTGAGGTTGTTGCACCTGTTGACACCTAATTTTGGCACGATGCAAAATGCAGTAAAGGTGGCCTCAGGCGAAAAGGTCTTCTGTATGAGAAAGTTCATATTGCTGGTGAAATCTTGCCGCTCGAGCGGAAAGCTTGCTGGAGTAAAAGGCTTGCCGGTTTTGAAGACTTGCCGGCATGGTTTGTTTTGCTTGCCGGTTTCGGTGAAGATACAAACAGAGGTTGAAGATGACCCGGCAAGAGACGGCCCGGCAAGGAGATGACCCGGCAGGAGATGATCCGGCAGGAGATGATCCGGTAGGAGACGGCCCGGCAAGAAGACGATCCGGCAAGGAGATGACCCGACAAGGGGATGACCCGGCAGGGGATAATCCGGCAAGGCGACCCGGCAAGATATCTTGATGATAATCCAGGAAGGTGACGGCTCAAGAGATAACTTGGAGGACAGCAGATGGAGTTGAATGCTTACCGGGAAAGTTTTGTTTGCCGAGGATAAGTGCTTGCCGGTTCTCGAAGGCTTGTCGGTGTGGAAGACTTGCCGGCATGGTTTGCCGACGTGAAGAACTTGCCGGTAAAGCTTGCCGGTGTGGAAAGATTGCCAACGTAAAAGGCTTGCCAGTATAGCTTGCCGACATGAAATCTTGCCGATCGAGTGGAAAAGATTGTCAGCATGAAATCTTGCCGCCCGAGGTAAGAGGCTTGTTGATGGCTTGCCGCTGCTACCTGCTGAAACCGACCCACAGTTAAAAGATGAGCCCGTGGAGTTATCAAGATGGCCTTGTATAAGGAATTGGCGCGCGATGAGTTATTATTTCCGTCAAGGCGAACAAGTGATGTTTATCTCGTTCTCATCGGAGATCATATGCAGATTCCACGGCCCACGCAAGGAGCAAGACAGAAGATTGGGCCAGATTCGGGCTGAATCCGAGTGGGGCTAGAACTAGGACTCTAGGACGTGAATTGATGAAATTTCTTGTAAGGAAAGCCTAGATGAATCCTTTTCTTGTACGGGAAGTCCAGCCGCCCTTTATATATGTTGGGGTGACGGCCGACTGACAGAATCATCAATCGATCTATCCAATACAATCTACTTTTCACGTACTGTTTTTACTTTCGTTTATCGCTAAACCCTAGAAACCCTAGGGCGAGGTTTTCCTTTGTTGCTTTGCTCGAAAAGCATCCGTTCTCCTCTCCGAAATTGAGGAATCCTCTTTGTTGCTTTGCTCGAAAAGCATCCGCCCCTCGCCGCGAAAGTGCGAGGATTATCTTGTGTTGCGCGGTGCAATTTTCTGTGCCAACAGCACCATGGAGCTGAGTTGGCGCCATTGTTACACATTCAGGGTATATTATTCCCTTGCTTTGGGCATTGTTTTGCGTAATGCCCCTCACCTCCACAGGCGAAATAGGTGACACCGGGATGACAAAATGGACCTCTGGCTTTGGTGGTGTTGTAGCTGTTATTCTGTTGAGGTCATTGTACTGGAACAGGTGGTCGAGGTGCCATGTATTTTTGGGGTTCACTCCGTGGTTTGTTGTTGTGAACTTGTGCTGGCTGAATCATGCGATGCTTGCGGATTTTGTCAAGACTACGGCACTCATTCTCCAGTATAATAGCCTTATCCACCAGTGTCTTAAAATCTGGAAATGTGTCGATAATCAGTTGACATTTCAGAGATGGAGCGAGTCCATCCATAAATTTTTCCATCCTTTTATTCTCTATGGTATATTCGTCATTGACGTAACGGGCTAGCTGTGTAAACTGACTGAGATATTCTGTCACCGTTGTGCCTGGCTGCTTGAGGTCCTCAAATTCTCTCTTCTTTATTTTGATGAGGCTATTTGGAATGTGTGCCCCACAAAAACTTTCCTTGAACTGTTCCCATGTGATACATTTTCATCAGGATGCATATGGCGCAAATTTTCCCACCATGATGCTGCTGCTCCAGAAAAATAATGTGGTGCTTAAAGTACTTTTTCTTGATCTGTGCACTGAGCTGTAATTAATTTCCTTTCCATGTCCCGCAGCCAGTCATCTGCTTCTAATGGTTTGTTTGTGTGGGAAAATACGGTGGGATTGGTCTTCTAAAGTTCTGACAGTTTTGACCTTGGTATGTGTTGCGCTTGCTAATTGCCCATATTAATCAAATGTTGCATCATTTCCTGGTGTTGTTGCTGACTTTGCTCATGCAAGTGGCATACTTGTGATAGTGCAGGGTCACTGTTCTGTTGACTTGTCTGTCCCTGTGCAAAATTATTTCCCATATGTGTGAAGTTGCTACCTTCTGGCGAACTGGGCATGGAGCGAGTCCAGGGACGATTCATTTTTCTTTTGGGGTGTGGTGAAAACCCAAATAAAGAAAATTAGCAGAAATTTTCAAAATACTGAAAGACGACCCCCAAAAATGTAAGAGTGCAAGAGAGTAGCGAATTATACAAATATAAGCAAGCCATATTATTATACATACAATCCTTCATGTTCGAAATGCATGAACGCATTAACAACATGTTTATTCGAACTAAATGCACACCTCCTTACTCTTGATATGATGCGAGAAACGATCTACTGCTCACTAAGCTTAAAAGAAAAGAAAACCAAATATCTTACACAACAAATACACACTTTCACATGGTAGCTGCTATGTTGCTATCCAGCCTACTGTCCTGAGCATCTGGAACCTTGGGAACCTCACCGAGGGCGAGTCCCAGTCATGATGTCGAACATTCCCCCTCCTCAGAAATAGTCTCTAGCGGCGTAGCTGGCGGCAGAAGATCCAGTAGAGGTAGCACTGTGCTGGTAGGTAGTGGAGCTCTGACAGGAGTCAGGGCAAAGAAATGGCGATACTCCTCATTGGTTGATGTGCGTCAACTCATGGAAAGGATAGGAGGATCGTATGGTGGAGTCGGAGCGAGAACAGTGCGTGGTGGTGTAGGAGGGCAGAACTCACTACTACGAGGGATCCTCGTACGGGCTAAGTCCATCCCCGCGGCGATATAGTCATCCACTAACGAGGTAAAGAGAGACTCCGGAGCGATAACATACTGAACGAGGGGCCCGATGGCCTCCTCTCTCTCTCACCCATGGCACAAGAAAAAGCATAATGATCAGTGTAGGGGACATGACATGGAAGATAGTGGTATGGACGTGTCTGCAGCACTGGAAGAATGTCCCTGAGGCGGGCGATGGCCTCATGGGTAGACATTTGTATGGCCTGCCTCTCAGTAGGCATGACTCTCCCCAGGAACCTGTAGTTGCAACGGGGCTCGATACGTCCACCTAGAATGTGTACCGCTGCCTGGTACATGGTCAAAGCGTCGGTGATCCTGTCGGGGTAGATCGTGTACTCAGGACGGGTCGGAGATCCGATCGCATCCCTGGTGATAAAGAAGAGGATACGGGAAAACCCGCAAGCTCGTTGGTGAAAACTTGTGCTGGGCAGTTGCCTCCAGGCATCTACAACAGTAGACAAAAATCCAAATAGTCATATCATAAATATATGATGACTAAGGAAAATTTGCTACGATGCATGAAACGCAAATAGAAACACTCCGAAATGACTCTACTACTAGCAGTCGTACCTAGGGTTTCCTACAGTCAACCTAGCTCTGATACCAAGGTTGTAAGGGCAGGATTCTGAAATTAATATTCCAAAATAGCCCTTGTGTCAGCACCAGCCCAAGATCAATTAAAACTGGTGGACATTTCCTTGATACAGATAACCAGTATTACACAACATTACATGTAGTTGAGATGAGGTGCTCAACAATTATTACAAGCACACCATTACACAACGATGGTGGATATATGACAGTGGTGTAGTGGGGTTACAATTCTAGTACAAAAACATGAGTCAACCTTCATGGTGAAGCTTCGCTATTTATTCATGTAGCGGAAGCTTTGGTGTATGATACAAGTTGTAGGCTCCGTAGCCACAGGTAGAATGACTGGGAACTCCTCTAGACATCAGACTCGCTAGCGTACTGCTCATCCATCAGACTGTCTTCATCCAAATCTGGCCAAATCAACAAGCCAAGTGAGTACTTTGAATGTACTCGCAAGACAGTTTTGGACAAAGGATATACCGAATGCAAATAGAATGCACATGCTCATGTCAAATTGTGTTTAGTAAATGTCTTTACAGGTTATATAACAGGCATAAATAATAATACAAAGTAAAGGGGGTTAGTAGCCATAATAACACATATTCAAATATCAACCATGATTCTTAGGAGGTAGAAACCGTCCCAGAAGAATCTTAAACAAATGTAAAAGCGGAAATTCAGGCGATAGACCTCCCGAAAATCCAAGGAAAAAGAACACACACAAGCCAGATGGGTGTATTCACGATGCCTCGAAAGGTCTTAAAGAAATGCCAGTCGGGTGTCTGAAACGACGCCTCGAAAGGTCTTGGAAATAAATGCCACAATCGGGTGTCTGAAGCGACACCTCGAAAGGTCTTGGAAATGAATGCCACAATCGGGTGTCTGAAGCAACGCCTCATAAAGGGATTTTAAAGAAGAGGAAAAGCATACAACATCAACCGAGTATAACGAGTATCCAGGAGGTAGAACCTTCCCAGGAAATACTCAACAATTCATATAAGAGAAAGGGTTAGTCCATAATAGTATCAATAACATTCATGATAGCATTAATTACAATAGCAATAATCAATTCTTTACTTAGATATTTCCTCCAAAGACCGACACCGACACTTAACCCTTCCTAACTGAGGTCCTTGACCGCGGACACGGCTATTCGAATAGGTTAGACTCTGTAGGGGTTGTACTCTTTACCCACAAGTAAAGGATTTCTTTTGCCAACACCGGAGTGTTGATGAGATATTTCTGATTATAGTCTTTGGGTTGCAAACACACCTGCCCAACACACACCAGTTTTAATTTCCCGATGCCAGGAATCATCCAAAACATCAGACAAGAAAAACCCAAATCCGGGGAGGTCACAACCTCGAATAGCATGAGCAGACGACCATATTTATAATGCGCACAACTAGGGGTGCCCCCCTCTTCGGTCCCAACCGGAAACACTCATGACCCCTGACCCGATGACCGACATTACCCAGGGCCATGGAACCATCATCGTGGCCCCTCTGTGTGGTGTGTGCAGGGAAAGGGGTTAACAACTTACTAAACCATACCCTCCACGGAGGGACATGTGGTAGCATGGAAAGTAGTTAGGAAGTAATGGTAACAATACTCGATCTATGTCGACTCTAGAGGTTTTTATTCCCTGCAGTGGGTTAGCACAATAATTGTCATTTAATATCAGTATTTAATAGGGTCACAACCCGGCATGTCCCAACTTGCAAATAATCGAGTTACTCACGTCACAACGTGAACTCACTTCTGGTCACTTTACTTGTGTTAAGTTTTATCCCCTAAGTTGGTCAACTTAGGTAAAATAACATGGACAACATGTATGCTCATGTTTTATCACAATAATAACATAGTTAAAGGATTTTTAGTTCATGCAAGATTATGGATAACACGGACATGCATGCAATTCCTATTCATTTCAAACTATGGAGTTTTCTAGTCAAGCAAACATGTATGCAAACACCATATCCCAAGTTCAAAACATGCTTTCCTTGATCAACGTAGGCAGAAGGAGACTCCGGAAAAGTTTCGAAAATGCTTCCCTCTTCATTTTCTATAAAACAAGAATTGAAAGAAACATATGAATTCCCAAAATAGTACATAAAAGTGTTTGGAAATATTTTCAAATAAATACTATAAAAACTAGATTGAAAATGAAAATTTTCAGAAAAAGAATCAAGTGAAAAGGAGTTATAGATAAAAAGTAATGATAGTTTTAAGATCAGGGACCTTTCTGTAATTAAAATAATCACTTTTATGTCCTAAACAGAACAGATAGAAAATGTTTTGGATCGAAATACGCCTCCCCATAGAGAAAGCATAGTTTGGCAAAATGCACATCCAAAATAAACAGAAAAGAATAAAAGCCTAATGGGTGGGTCCCACCCGCCAGGTTTGAATTTCGCGAGCGCGTACAGAGAGAAGGGAGGGGTCACCGGTGGCGATCGACGGTGTTTCAGGAGGCGGCGATGGTGCAGGCGTGTTCAGAGGGGTCGTCCACGTCCGTGGGTGGTGGAGCTGGTCGCCGGCGTGCCCTGCAGCGACAGCGGCGCTAACTCTAGCGGGCGGTGGCGGCGGTGAATTGGGATCTCCCGGCTCTGACCTGCAAGCATCAAATTGACACGCGGGTTAGATGCGGGGATGAACCAGGAGGATGCTGACGAAGTTTGAGAGGTGGAGATGGACGAATGGCATCGAGCGCGTCTCAGAACCAGAGGCGGATCTTGCGGCCGGAGTTGGGGAAGAAGACCTCTCCGAGGTCATTCGAACCCCCTGGTTGATGATTGAGGATGTGTGGTCGTGTGGGTGCTGATTTGAGCTTGGGGCGGCCTTTAAATAGGCGGGCAACAATGACCGGAGCTGGGTGGATCACGGCGGAGTGATGACAGTCCGTGGAGGTGGTTGGCGTCGTCTAGCGATGGTCGGCGAGGTTCATTGATGCCAGGGAAAGCTCCTGGGAGCGCCAGTGCGGACGGGATCAAGCCCTATCCATTCCCCCATAGTGGAGCTCAAGGACAGCCATGGTGCACGGCTGCTGGCTTCGGAGGCTGACAGTCGGGGCCGTTGGGGATTTGGACGGTGCTCTAGCGATCTAGAGAAGCGACGCGTGGTGGAGGAGGTACGGTGGGCGGTGCCGCGGCGGGCTAGCTTGCTGGTGGCCGAGGCTAGCTGGCAGCTGCCCGTGGCCTGGCTGGTGGCCGTTGCACCGGCCTACCACTGCTCTGGCGGCGGTGAGAGGCTGGCAGGAGGACCCCAGGGAGGAGCATTGAAACTAGGGTGAGGTGCGGTGCAAGGCATCTGGGCTTTTGCCCAAAATTTGGTTTAGCCAGATTCTTGCTCGTAAGGTGTTCGACGAAATGCCAATGGTGGCTAGGCATTTTAATAAATTTTGAAATTTTTTGTGGTGATGCTCTGGTGTGAAACAAAGGTCCTGACAAAAATTTAGAATTTTTGGAGCTGTGGAAATTGAGGTTTCTTCATAGGACAGGAATCTGATCCAAAATTCATTTGAATGACTTTTGAAAATTTTGAACTGGTGATCATGAAGTTTTTGGAGAAATGGAATGCTGGTACTGATCTCTTGCTGAGGAAATTTTTGTGGGATTTTAGAAGCTAAGGAGATTGTGGTTCCTTTGTAAATTCATTGTAGGCCCAAAATAAATACTAGTTGGTTTTGTAAATGTTTGAATTTGGTAAAAGAAATTTTTGTGAAAGGAATTGAGTTTGGGTACTGCCATTAGGTAGGGGAAGTGCTTGAGGAAATTTTTGAAAATAAATTTTGAGTTCCAAAGGACCCTAGCTTTTTGAAAGGAATTAAACTAAACATTTTTTCTTAAAAGAAAATCACTCACATGGATATCCATAATTCAGAACTTCATGGAAAATAAGAAACAACATATTTTGCAACCATATGAAATCCCAATAAAACTTTTAAGGTAAATCCCAAATGGAAGGAAAATGCAAAAAGGCCATAATTAAATCCAAGAATTTCTTTCAAGAGAAGAAGAAAATTTTAATGAGCAATAAAAAAACTTCTTTGGGGTTATTACACACTATTCATGAGATCTTTTCATGAAATATTTTTCCGCGACCGTTTTATACGAAAAAATTTCCGAAGGTCCAGAACATTTTCGGCACCCCCCCCTAAAATAATTCTGGACGCGTTCCGAAACATTTCCAGTAGGATGATTTTTCTCTGAAACATTTCTGGTTACTCCGAAACACTTCCGGTTTTCTCTCTGACACTTTTTCGTCGTCTCCGAAACTTTTTCGTTGACTTTCTCTCTAGAATTGTTCCAGTGTCTCCAAAAATTTTCCGGTGACTTTCTCTCTGGAACTATTCCAGCATCTCCGAAACTTTTCCGGTGACTTTCTCTCTGGAACTATTCCAGTGTCTCCAAAACTTTTCTAGTGACTTTCTCTCTGGAACTATTCCAGTGTCTCCAAAACTTTTCGGTGACTATCTCTCTGACTCCTAACCTGGTATTCAACAGATGGATGACCCTTAAGTGTGTGACCCTGTAGGTTCGGTGAAGTATAGACATGACCGGAACTCTTTCCGATCAATGATCAATAGCGGAACCATGGACATCCATATTGATCCCCATACCCACACGAATGAATATTCGAGTGAACCGGTAGTTACCATATTGAAAGATCGTGGATGTCGCCTAGAGGGGGGGGGGGTGAATAGGCGCTTTAAAATAATTACGGTTTAGGCTTGAACAAATGCGGAATAAAACTAGCGTTTAATTTGTCAAGCACAAAACCTAAATCGACTAGGCTCACCTATGTGCACCAAAAACTTATGCTAAGCAAGATAAACAACTAAGTGATAGCAAGATATATAACTAGAAACAATATGGCTATCACAAAGTAAAGTGCATAAGTAAAGGGGTCGGGTAAGAGATAACCGAGGCACGCGGAGACGACGATGTATCCCGAAGTTCACACCCTTGCGGATGCTAATCTCCGTTTGGAGCGGTGTGGAGGCACAATGCTCCCCAACAATGCCACTAGGGCCACCGTATTCTCCTCACGCCCTCGCACAATGCAAGGTGTCGTGATTCCACTAAGGGACCCTTGAGGGCGGTCACCGAACCCGTACAAATGGGACCCTTGAGGGCGGTCACCGAACCCGTACACTTTGGCAACCCTTGGGGGCGGTCACCGGTACCCGTCAAATTGCTCGGGGCGATCTCCACAACCTAATTGGAGACCCCGACGCTTGCCCGGAGCTTTACACCACAATGATTGAGCTCCGAGCACCACCAAGACACCAAGCCGTCTAGGGTGCCAAGGCACCCAAGAGGAACAAGCTCTAGGGTGCCCAAACACCCAAGAGTAATAAGCTACTCAACTTCACAACTTCCACGTATCACCGTGGAGAACTCAAACCGATGCAACTAATGCAATGGCAAGAACACACGAAGTGGACAAGTCCCTCACTCCCAAATCCCACCAAAGCAACAAAAGCTATGGATGAATATGAGAGGAAGAACAAGGAGAACACCAAGAACTCCAAGATCTAGATCCAAGGGGTTCCCCTCACTTAGAGGAGAAAGTGATTGGTGGAAATGTGGATCTAGATCTCCTCTCTCTATTCCCTCAAGAACTAGCAAGAATCATTGGAGGGATTGAGAGTTAGGCAAGCTCAAGAAGGTCAACAATGGGGGGAGAAATGAGCTCAAAGGATAAGATAACCGTTGGGGAAGAAGACCCCTTTTATAGGGCCACCCCAAATCCAACCGTTACCCGTGCAGGACGCGCACAAGCGGTACTACCGCTCTTGCGAGCGGTACTACCGCTCGTGCGGTAGTAATTCAAAAACAGCAGGCAATCAACAAGGAACTGGAGCGGTAGTGCCGCACTAAGCGGTACTACCGTTCCGACCAAGCGGTACTACCGCTTAGGAAAACTGGGCAACAGAACAAAGCACGGCAGTGGCACGGTAGTAGGGGGCGGTAGTGCCGCACCAAGCGGTACTACCGCTCTACTACCGCTCAACTACCGCTTAGCGAAAAAATGATACCAGAAGAAATCACGGTAGTGCAACGGTAGTAGGGGCGGTAGTACCGTGTCAAGCGGTACTACCGCTCCACTACCGCTTTACTACCGCTAAACGAAAAAGAATGCCAGTAGAAATCACGGTAGTGCAACGGTAGTAGGGGCGGTAGTACCGTGTCAAGCGGTACTACCGTGGTCCCGAGCGGTACTACCGCTTTGGTGACAGGTAAACTGCCCAGACAAACAATAAACCCTGAACTGCCATAACTTCTGCAAATGAGCTCCGAATTGAGCAAACTCAAGCTTGTTGGATAGAGGACGACAAATACTATCCAACAGCGACTGGTTATATTAAGAAGTGGCAGTAGAGAAAATACCAATGATATAGAGATGAGAAACCTCTATGAATGAAGAACCGGCATAAACTCCAACATCGAAAACATCATAGAAGATGCATATATGAACTCCGTTTTCGATGACCTCGAGCTTGTCATGAAGATGACCAAAAGCTCAAAGACTCACAAAGAGAAACACCAAACACAAACCAAGAAATATGATGCAAGGATGCAATGGTTTGAGCTCTCTACGAAGATATGATAAAGCTACTCACTTGAGAGCCCCCCTTGATAGTACGGCTATCGATCCTATAACCCGGTCTCCCAACTACTACCATGAGACCGGTAAAATAGAAAACCTATCAAGGGCAAACCTTTGCCTTGCGCAAAGTCCACTTGAGCTAGATGATGACGATCTTGACCTCCTCAAGTTGGACCACCTTTCTTGATTGCGCCGGCTCGATGAAGACTAGCTGATTGCTCCCCCATACTCCACTATGGGTGAGCCGCTCTTCGGCACATCTTCACAAGTCCATTATCACTTGAACTTGCACACCGCATCTTGATGACGATCACCACTTGATGTCATCCTCCATGGGTTGAATGAGATCTTCCTCTTGACGCAAGCCCATGAAAACATACCTAACCCCACATAGAACTCTCGCATAGAACATGGGTTAGTACACAAAGCGTAATGGACAATGCTTACCATACCATGAGATCACTTGATCTCGCTCGGTACATCTTCTACGCTTTGTGTGTTGATCAATTTGAATCACTCTTCATATTTTAGTCTTGATCAACATGACCAATCTTTGGATAAATCCTTGAATAGCACCTTGGTCATCACATATTCTTCTTCAAATCACCTTGAGACCAACAAATGGTCTACAAGTCAAGCCTATGGACAAACCCTTCAAATATAACTCAAGGCAACCATTAGTCCATAGAGATTGTCATCAATTACCAAAACCAAACATGGGGGCAGCACATGTTCTAACAATCTCCCCCATTTTGGTAATTGATGACAATCACTTTCAAGAGAGTTTATATAAGGAATTAAGCATCACCATGAAAAGCAACAACTAATAATGCAAGAGCATGTGATGCAAATGCTTGGGAACAAAACCAAAGCAAGCATGAAGAAATAGCTCTCTTAATTTCTCCACAGAACTCTCTTGAACTTCTCCCCCATTGGCATCGATTGCCAAAATGGGCGAAAAGCTTAGAAAGCCAATATAATATGCGTTCCTCCATAAGGTGTGTATTTCTCAAAATATGAGTGAAATACAATACACATATCCAATGATGAGTAGCTGGAGGAAAACAAACTATATTGAGGATCCAAAGATTGCAAAAGGAAAGACATGACACAAAGACATATCAAGAGAGAAGCAAGCAATCAAAAGATCCGAAGGACCAAAGCATAAGACCAAAATCCTCTAAACTTCTCCCCCATTTGCAAATGGGCGAAAAACTTAGAAGACCAACATAATGTGTGTTCCTCCATAAAGTGTGTATTTCTCAAAATATGAGTGAAATACAATACACATATCCAATGATGAGTAGTTGGAGGAAGACAAACTATATTGAGGGTCCAAAGATTGCAAAAGGAAAGATATGGCACAAAGACATACCAAGAGAGAAGCAAGCAATCTAAGGATACCAAAAGGACCAATCAATCAAATAATCCGATACCAATTGATAGAAACCAATTGAAAGATACCAATTGGACCAATCAATCAAATGATCCGACGAGCCACACGAACAACATATATTATGATAAGAGCAAAGGAGTGTTCTAAAGACATAGGGGAGCTCCCCAAGGTTCATGCACAAATTAGAATTTTTGCATTAAAATACAAAGTGCACAAACATGGAATCATCACTCCCCCAAAATCAATAGAAACTCACAACAAGTGCAAGTGTGCATATAGGAAACTAAGCCTAGCACTTGCAACTAACACATGGTTGAGCAACATGAAAGAGAGGCAACTTAGGAATAGGCTCAACCAAAACGATGTGTGTGAGTCATGGCAAAGCACTTGAGAAGACTAATATAAGAATGAGCATTAAGCATCAACATAGTCTTGAATAAATGAGATACAAGGTGCAAGACACATCCTTCCCACACACAACAAGCAAATGGGTTCACAAGCTCACAAAAAAAAGCGAATTAACTACAAAGCTTGTGACAACCCATGGTGAAGATAGGGAATGATAGTTTCATCAAGAGGAGGGATACCAATTGTTGATACCAATTGTTGATACCAAAAGACATGGTGAAAGCCTCATCAAGACAAGCAAGAGGAAAACAATCTTCACCACACAAGAGTGCAACAAAATGCAATGATATAAGATCCGTACTCAAGAAAAACGATTTCACGGAGCCACCAAAGAAATAAAACGAGAAAGACAAGGTGGTCGTGAAAGAAAGGATATCATCTAGAGATGTAATTTCTCTCAAGTGTATAAAGTTCTAGGTAGATGAAAATCATGATGATATCAATCCACAAAGAAGGATATACACACGAAATAGTTACAACACGAAGGAACAAGATATCCAAAAGGAAGTCATAAATATACCAATAAGATCTTTGCTTGAAAGCATAGCACATGGCTTAATATTGTCTTATTGTATATCAATGAACTCCAACTACACGAACATCAAAGACATCACAACTCACAACAAGAGTTCATTGTTGGGATGCTTTGAGAAAGGAAACAAGTATCTGATACCAATTGTGAGAAACGAAGCAAGTATCACGAGAACGAATCAAGAACATCATGCCATGATGCAACCTACACAAGGTTGAATGCAAGAAAAGTATGCATGAAGTTGATACTTGTTACCGGGACAGCTTTGGACGGATGTAGTAGGTACCAATTGAAGGTAGTAGAAAGTAGTTCGTTGATCATCCTAGCTTGACTCCAATAAGCACATGGTGACAACACCTTCCTTGTGAGTGAGCCGAGCATCCAATGCATCTCCACTTGTTCCTAGAACAACATCACAAACAAAATGGTACCCAAACTCATTGGGACCAAAGAGTTAGTGAACCAACAACACATAGGACAAACTCCACATAAATATGTGCATATGGATATGAAATTGAATTTCATGCACATCTTATCCAATTAGGGACATGGTGGAGTTTCCCCTATATATTGGGTCAAAGAAAGAAAACATGCCAAAGGAAATACATAAAGTAAATATGCATGCTTAAGACTTCGAAGAACCAAAGGGAGATACAATTTGGACAAAACACCAAGTAAACCAAGAAGGCACACGAAAGAGTGACGCAACAAGGTTGTCCAAATTATATCAAAGAACCAAATCAACACAAGATTCAAGACAAATTGAAATCAACACATGGTTGATTTCAACACTCAACAACACATGAGAAGAGATACCAATTGAAACCGAATCAAAACAACACAAAAAGAAAAAAAAATATCAAGCTCCCAAAAGAGAGGAAGGTTCCGAACAAACCAAACCCTCTACAAAGTTTCATGATGGCACAAAGTACCAAAAAGAAACGGCATGCCTTCCACCAACACACACTTGATAGGGATCACAAGATGAGTGTTCTAAAGAAAATAGGATAGCTCCCCCAAGCGTTGTGCATTATAGAGAATTTGCATTTGAATACAAAATGCACAAGATGGGATCACCACTTTCACTATATCTAGAAAAACACTAAACAAGATCAAGAAATAAACAAGATCCACAAGTGGTATGGAAGACAATGGGAGTTGACACAATCCTTGGTAAGAGATAAGGCAATTAAGCACAAGCCAATGTGAAGATGATTCAACAAATTCTACCACATACAAGAATACCAAATGTACAAGTACAAGAAGTATTTGGAAAGAATTCCCGGAGGTAGATTGTAAAGAAAGCCAACATCATCTTCACACCAAACACATAAATAAATTGCAACTTGTAGAGCTAACATGCCACCTAGAAATAAGATAATTTACTATATCAACTCTAAGTGACAATATCTCAAATGTACACATTTTCTAGGCTTGTAATGTACAAGCATATTACTCCCCCATAATGTGATACCAAAGACAACCAAACAAGAGACAATAAGAGGATACAACACGAGATAATTAATGGACTATTTAGAATTTGAATTTCTCATGAGAAGACATACCACATAGAGACTAGATAATCTTGCAATATCAATACTAGGTGGTATTCCTCATGTACACACATTTGTAGGTTCGTGAAGTGCATGAAGCACATCACTCCCCCAAAATGGGTTGTTCCATTAATCTCTCACAAGAGCCAACTAAGATATAAGCAAGATGCAAACAAGGCTCAACACAAGACTCACATGTACATGATGTGCAAACCAACATACACATACTTGATTTCTCAAGATAAGCAAGTTGGACGCACAACATATACACACACATGCAAGGTACACAACCAAACATGCAAAGGGGCAAGTAACTTTCAATGTAAACAATTTAAGAACAAGTTACTGCAAGGAGGCACATTGGATATAAGATAGAAACTTGATAATCCAATGACTTGGCTTGAGACAATTATGAATGATGAAGTCCCCTTAATTCTTCATAATGTAGCCAAGTCTCCAATGCCCTCCAACAACACCTATTGATCAAGTTTGAGCTTGTTGGTCCCCAACCAAGTTGGGTCCTAAGAGGTTAGTCACAATAGGCTTGGCTACCCAAATGGTTCTTTTCTTGACACCACTTTGAGTACCAACACATTTGGCAAACACATTGCCAAGCTTATCCTTCCCCAGAGAATAGATATCATCAATAATGATTGGGTTGGATAAGTTACCTTTCGTGCAAGAAGAAGCGAAGTGACCCTTCTCACGACATAAGTAGCAACATCTACCCTTTACTTTCTTCTCAATTGATTTCTCAACTTGAGAAGCCTTGATTTGGGTCTTCTTGGGAAGAGGCCTTTCTTCAACTTGTGATTGAGTATGCGATTGAACTTGTGGCCGCTTCCCTTGTTGCTTGTCGCTATGGGGCTTCTTCTTCAATGGGCAAGATCTAACATGGTGCCCTTCTATCTTGCACTTGAAGCAAACAATCTTGGCCGAATTCTTGACTTGTTCTTGGCCCTTCTTCTTGTTGATCTTGGACTTCTTCTTCTTATTGGAGTTGAATCCAAGTCCACCTTTGTCATTGGGGGATTTTTGCACACTCAAAATATTCTTGAGTGTGCACTTACCTTCATGACTCTTTTCCAAGTCTTTCTTCAAAGAAGTGACTTGGGCCTTGAGCTCTTTGATTTCCTCTACATGGTTAGTATCAACACAAATACTAGAGGAAGTATAAGCATCATTGTTAGAGCAACAAGGCAAGGAAAGTAATTCATCACAAGATGTACCAATGTTATGCATAGATGAATTACGAGGACTAGCACATGTCAATAAAGCATTTCTACTAGATGTAGTGCTAATGTCCACATGAGACTCACTAGATGTTACCTTAGTAGTAAAAGCCTCATGAGCTATCTTTAGCACATCATGGGATACTAAAAGATCACCATGAGAGCTCGAGAGCTTTTCATGACTTTCTTCCAATTTCCCATAATTGCTAGATAGCATCTCAAGTTGAGCCTTTAGCTCAACATTCTCCTTTAAAATGGATGCTTCACAAGAAATAGAGTTAGTAGCACAAGCATCATCATTAACAACAAGAGGAGAAGGCAATTTGGCAAGCTCTTTAGCATAAGAAGCTTTAAGTTGAGCATGAGACTCGGTGAGTTCAATGAGCGAACTCTTAACGACCCTTGAGCCATTTTCGAGGTGCTCAAAGTCCTCAAGGAGTTTAGCATGTGCAAATTCAAGCTTAGCATTTTTAGTTCTAAAATCATTAGCCACCTCGAGAGCTCTTTCATGGGATTCCTTTAATCTAGATAATTCTAGAGCAAAGGTCTCCTCGAGAGATTCCTTGGTGGTTTGTTCAAGTTCAAGAGCTTGAGATAGCTCCGCAATCTCATTAGCGTAATCACGCTCATGACCTTCCATTTTCTCAATGGTGGCCTCATGCTCCTCAAGACGAGTTTCCAACTCCTCAATGTATTTCTTGCCATCAATGGCAATAGTCATGATTTCAAAGAAGTTAGAGCAAGCAATTTTATTCCTACGAAGAGCTTTAAAAATCATTTCACCCTTAATATTTAAGGATGCAACATTATCATTCTCTTCGTCATTATCCTCATCATCATTAGCATCAACATCATCATCAATACGTAAATTGGGGTTCAAAGGAGGAGATACCTTTGAAGCCTTAGCCATAAGGCAAAAAGAAATAGATGATGATGTGGGATCCCTTGAGGCACCATTCAAGACCACATCTTGTTCCATGGAGTGTTGGGTTTCCTCTACATTGTTAGCACAACAACTAGAGGAAATACATGCATTTTTATCATGGCAACAAGACATAGCAAGCATATCATCATGAGATTTAGACAAGCAATTTCTACATGATATGCAAGGGCTATCAACACAAGCATGTGAAACATTTAGAGTGCTTGAAGTGTTGAAGTCCAAAGATGAAGCATTGCAATAAGATAGTGATGAAGAATTATCAACAATAAGCCCACTACCAATATTACAATGAACACCACTACTCACCATAACATTACCTTGTGGCAAACCACATGTAGGTGGAGTAGATGAAGTTGAGAAGGCAATACGGCCGGAGGTGGAGGGAGAATCATCCTCACAAACCTTGGACACACCATATTTGTCTTGAAGCTTTGTCCACAACTCATGAGCATCCCGAAACGGCATGAGTTGAAATATAACTACATTGCTCAAAGCATCGAAAAGCACATTAGAAGCTTGAGCATTGAGATAAGAGTTTTTCTCATCCTCTAAAGATAGGTTTTGAGAATCCTTTGGAGGAGAAAAACCCATATCTACAATTCGCTCCAAATTTGGGTCCATGACCCTAAAGAGATTAAGCATGCGAATTACCCAAGTATCAAAATTTGTGCCATCGAAACTAAGAGTGTCAAAGAATCCTAATCCCCTAGTCGACATCTTTACTCTCTAGGTGGTTAAACCTTAGCAAGAGAGACGAGGCCCTGATACCAATTGAAAGATCGTGGATGTCGCCTAGAGGGGGGGTGAATAGGCGCTTTAAAATAATTACGGTTTAGGCTTGAACAAATGCGGAATAAAACTAGCGTTTAATTTGTCAAGCACAAAACCTAAATCGACTAGGCTCACCTATGTGCACCAAAAACTTATGCTAAGCAAGATAAACAACTAAGTGATAGCAAGATATATAACTAGAAACAATATGGCTATCACAAAGTAAAGTGCATAAGTAAAGGGGTCGGGTAAGAGATAACCGAGGCACGCGGAGACGACGATGTATCCCGAAGTTCACACCCTTGCGGATGCTAATCTCCGTTTGGAGCGGTGTGGAGGCACAATGCTCCCCAACAATGCCACTAGGGCCACCGTATTCTCCTCACGCCCTCGCACAATGCAAGGTGTCGTGATTCCACTAAGGGACCCTTGAGGGCGGTCACCGAACCCGTACAAATGGGACCCTTGAGGGCGGTCACCGAACCCGTACACTTTGGCAACCCTTGGGGGCGGTCACCGGTACCCGTCAAATTGCTCGGGGCGATCTCCACAACCTAATTGGAGACCCCGACGCTTGCCCGGAGCTTTACACCACAATGATTGAGCTCCGAGCACCACCAAGACACCAAGCCGTCTAGGGTGCCAAGGCACCCAAGAGGAACAAGCTCTAGGGTGCCCAAACACCCAAGAGTAATAAGCTACTCAACTTCACAACTTCCACGTATCACCGTGGAGAACTCAAACCGATGCAACTAATGCAATGGCAAGAACACACGAAGTGGACAAGTCCCTCACTCCCAAATCCCACCAAAGCAACAAAAGCTATGGATGAATATGAGAGGAAGAACAAGGAGAACACCAAGAACTCCAAGATCTAGATCCAAGGGGTTCCCCTCACTTAGAGGAGAAAGTGATTGGTGGAAATGTGGATCTAGATCTCCTCTCTCTATTCCCTCAAGAACTAGCAAGAATCATTGGAGGGATTGAGAGTTAGGCAAGCTCAAGAAGGTCAACAATGGGGGGAGAAATGAGCTCAAAGGATAAGATAACCGTTGGGGAAGAAGACCCCTTTTATAGGGCCACCCCAAATCCAACCGTTACCCGTGCAGGACGCGCACAAGCGGTACTACCGCTCTTGCGAGCGGTACTACCGCTCGTGCGGTAGTAATTCAAAAACAGCAGGCAATCAACAAGGAACTGGAGCGGTAGTGCCGCACTAAGCGGTACTACCGTTCCGACCAAGCGGTACTACCGCTTAGGAAAACTGGGCAACAGAACAAAGCACGGCAGTGGCACGGTAGTAGGGGGCGGTAGTGCCGCACCAAGCGGTACTACCGCTCTACTACCGCTCAACTACCGCTTAGCGAAAAAATGATACCAGAAGAAATCACGGTAGTGCAACGGTAGTAGGGGCGGTAGTACCGTGTCAAGCGGTACTACCGCTCCACTACCGCTTTACTACCGCTAAACGAAAAAGAATGCCAGTAGAAATCACGGTAGTGCAACGGTAGTAGGGGCGGTAGTACCGTGTCAAGCGGTACTACCGTGGTCCCGAGCGGTACTACCGCTTTGGTGACAGGTAAACTGCCCAGACAAACAATAAACCCTGAACTGCCATAACTTCTGCAAATGAGCTCCGAATTGAGCAAACTCAAGCTTGTTGGATAGAGGACGACAAATACTATCCAACAGCGACTGGTTATATTAAGAAGTGGCAGTAGAGAAAATACCAATGATATAGAGATGAGAAACCTCTATGAATGAAGAACCGGCATAAACTCCAACATCGAAAACATCATAGAAGATGCATATATGAACTCCGTTTTCGATGACCTCGAGCTTGTCATGAAGATGACCAAAAGCTCAAAGACTCACAAAGAGAAACACCAAACACAAACCAAGAAATATGATGCAAGGATGCAATGGTTTGAGCTCTCTACGAAGATATGATAAAGCTACTCACTTGAGAGCCCCCCTTGATAGTACGGCTATCGATCCTATAACCCGGTCTCCCAACTACTACCATGAGACCGGTAAAATAGAAAACCTATCAAGGGCAAACCTTTGCCTTGCGCAAAGTCCACTTGAGCTAGATGATGACGATCTTGACCTCCTCAAGTTGGACCACCTTTCTTGATTGCGCCGGCTCGATGAAGACTAGCTGATTGCTCCCCCATACTCCACTATGGGTGAGCCGCTCTTCGGCACATCTTCACAAGTCCATTATCACTTGAACTTGCACACCGCATCTTGATGACGATCACCACTTGATGTCATCCTCCATGGGTTGAATGAGATCTTCCTCTTGACGCAAGCCCATGAAAACATACCTAACCCCACATAGAACTCTCGCATAGAACATGGGTTAGTACACAAAGCGTAATGGACAATGCTTACCATACCATGAGATCACTTGATCTCGCTCGGTACATCTTCTACGCTTTGTGTGTTGATCAATTTGAATCACTCTTCATATTTTAGTCTTGATCAACATGACCAATCTTTGGATAAATCCTTGAATAGCACCTTGGTCATCACATATTCTTCTTCAAATCACCTTGAGACCAACAAATGGTCTACAAGTCAAGCCTATGGACAAACCCTTCAAATATAACTCAAGGCAACCATTAGTCCATAGAGATTGTCATCAATTACCAAAACCAAACATGGGGGCAGCACATGTTCTAACACATATGCTATTCCTGTTGCTTCATGATATGTTACAAAACCCGATGTGAGATTTATCGGCATCCCCGTGAATCAACAACTTGTTCACTATGCCAGTTACCTCGTTACCGGTTTTGTTCTCTTTTCTTGTTCCCGTGTTTCGGCATCCCTGTGATCAAATCACACTGTGTTTGGCCAGATGATGATGGATACTGTAACACCGAGAGGGTCCCAAGAATATCTCTCCATCATCGGAGGAGCAAATCCCAATCTTGAGCTACCTAGTTCCTTGTCATACTTTTCCGTGAACCCGTAAGCCGCCGTAATAGCCACCCTGTTACAGATGACATTTAACAAACCCCAAAGTTCATGAAGCAAGTACGAAGGAACTCGATACTCTCATGGTCTAAGGAATTATGCAAACATTTAACTTCCTTTGTGTTATAATCTATAAACTTGTGACGAATGTATCTCATAGCATAACATCAGTTTGGTCAATTCAACATAAGTGTTCTTCTAACATTGTGCCCTCAAAGTTGCTGGCATAGTCATGCCCATGATCAGGAAAATAGAACCATCATGCAACACTTGAGCTAGTCTTAGAGGAGAGACTAGGAACATATTGATCTGTTTATTATTCCACATGTGCACATGAGTTTCCCTCCGAGCCTCGTGGTTATTGTAGACTCGAGAATCATTGCAGTTATAGCATGAAACATAAACATCAATTACAAACTTGGAGATAAACAATAATTGTTATCATTGCCTCTAGGGAATATCTCCTACACCCAAGGTAATAATCAAGGAAGACTCAAGCGTCTAAGCTTGGGGATGCCCCGGAAGGCATCCCCTCTTTCGTCATCAACAATTATTGGTATATCTCGGTTGGACCTAAGTTTTTATTTGTTCACATGATATGTGTTTTGCTTGGAGCGTCATTTGCTTTTATTTTAGTTTTGTTTGCTGGTTATCACAATCATCATGCTTTCATCACACTTTTTAGAGAGACACACATTGGTCTATCATTTATAGAATGCTCATTGATCTTCACTTATATCTGTTTGAGTTGAGGCAATTGCTCTTGTACTTCACTTATATTTGTTTGGGCACGGTGATATGTTATGTTTTTATAGAAAATATTAGGACTCTCTTGCCTCACTTATATCTTTTTAGAGAGTTGAATAATAATTGGTAATTTGCATTGAATTATATGTTGGTCCTAAAAATAATAGGTATGTAGAAGTGGTATAATAAAAACTTGCATGAAACTTGTAGATCAATTGAACTAGATAATCGGGTTCCTTGCAATAATTTTGACATAGTGAGTGAGTAATTATTTTTGTGTAGCCTTGAGGACTTGCGTGAAGTAGTGGAAAGGTGTCATAAGGTCATACACGTTAATACTTGTGGTCGTTTAAGTGGAACTGATTATGAAGGGTCTAAGTTGAAGAACATTGTAAGTAACCGCCATGTAGAATGGGTCAGGAAGCCTAGCGGACCTCGGTTCATCAAACTCACCCCTTGGAGTGATTCGGTCTCGTGGTTACCTGGTGTAGACTATGAAGTATTAGTGAGATGTTTTGGTTCATGAGTTGTGGTCTTTATAGAACTTCCACCTATCCATATTTTGCTAGCCTCTTCGATGCAAACTTCGCCGGGGCATCCAATCCCGTGGAATGATACGCTCTCTCACACATAAGCCTCATTATATCTTTCTCAAAACAGCTACCATACCTACCTTTTATGGAATTTTCATAGCCATTCCGAGATATATTGTCATGCAACTTCCATTGTTACTATTCATTACATGACTTGAGCATTCATTGTCATTTTGCTTTGCATGATCATATAGAGTTGACATGATATTTGTGGCAAAGCCACCGTTCATCATTGTTAATACATGTCACGCTAGATCATTGCACATCCTGGTACACTGTCAAAGGCATTCATATGTAGTCATCATATTGAGTTGTAAGTAAAATAAAAGTGTGATGCATTCTAGGGTGCGCCCCTACCTGTGAGGATAAAAAAAAGAAAAAAAGGCTAAAAAGAGCCCACAAAAAAAGGGAGAGAAAAAGAGAGAGGGGGTGCACTAGTATCCTTTACCACACTTGTGCTTCAAAGTAGCACCATGTATTTCATATAGAGAGTTTTCATATTATTCATTTTCATATGCTAGTGGGATTTTCACATTATAGAACTTGACTTGCATATTCCTATGACGAGCTTCCTCAAATGCTCGAGGTTTTCATTGAGCAAGTAAGTTGGATGCACACCCACTTAGCTGCATTAGAAGAGCTTTCATACACTTATAGCTCTAGTGCATCCGTTGCATGGCAATCCCTACTCCTCACATTGACATCGATTGTAAGGCCTCTCCATTGCCTAACGATCAAGCCGCGTTGATGTGAGACTTTCTTATATTTTTGGCTTCTCAATTAAATCCCCATCATCATTCTCTATGTCATCCTAAGTGCTAAGACCCAGGCTTGTGAATTGAGCATTAAGCGAAGTGCTAAGTAGTTGAAAAGGGCTCGTCACGGATTCGGTTACTTGACTAAAGCTCTAGGTTGTGTTATGGGAAGATGTTTGAATATGATAAAGCCTTGAGTGATTGGGGAAATGTATATGACATCATGAGTATTAATTGGTATTACATGAAAGCATTAATCCATGAAAATCAATAGTAATCTTGTTTACACTTTTTGAAGTACTTACTTGTTATCAATTATAAGATTATTGCTTTGAATCACTTTTGTCCTAAGTTCACACCATTATTACATCATTTGATCAAGATCATACTAGATAGCATTCAACATCAAAAATTATCTTTGTTTATCATTTACCTACTCGAGGACGAGCATGAATTAAGCTTGGGGATGCTGATACGTCTCAAACATATCTATAATTTTTTATTGTTAAATGCTATTATGTTATCATTTTTATATACTTTTTATAACAATTTATATTATTTTTTTAGACTAACCTATTAATTTAGTGCCTAGTGCCAATTCTTGTTTTCTGCTTGTTTTTGGTTATGTAGGAAATCAATATCTACAGAGGTCAAAATACGTTGCCGATTTAATAGGATTTTTTTGGGCAACAAGAAACACTGGAAGCTTTGGGAAGCGTCGAGAGGGGCCACCAGGGTTCCTTTGCCTCCCATGAGCTCCGGTGCCGGGCCGGTGATTGCGGAGGTGGAGATGAATGCCGGCACCGACCAGGGTTCCACCACTGTGCGGGCCACTATTGTGCAGGCCTGTAGCGTGTTCTACGACACCCCTGCAACACTCGGTATGTGCTCCGACTTTGGTTTCCCTGTTGTTTCCTATTGTTGCTAGTAGCTCATATGGTGTTCGATCATTTGTCTCGCTAGTGTGTGTTTGGATCGGGTGCTGAGCGCTAGGTGCTTGCTTGCTTGCTTGTCTCACTAGCACGGGCTTGCTTTTTTGTAATCTATCAGACTGATTCCTCAAATGGTAAGAACGGTGTGCCAATCAAACTTGAGTTATGCTATTATTCTCCTTCCTTGACCATGGTCTTAGAAATACAAAGGAAGTTTTGTGCTTCCTTGATGTCAATGGACTAGGTTGAAAAGGAATTGACAGTTCTCTTGAATTGTAGTTGGTGTAATTTAATTAGTGGCAGGTTGGCAAGTTCTATAGACAGTTTTTCTTGCTTGGAAAACGAGGTGTTTGATGTACGACACAAGCATATTAAGCAGAAAATCATAGTTATGTTACTTAGGTGGCACACAATTCCCCTTGCTGACGGGAGACTGTTGATCTGGTATAAACTTTCCATTTTGGATATCAAGGGGGCAGATATTGATGTCATGTTTCTTTTTTTTGTTTTTAATTATACATGGGTGGAAGCAATTATTGCTCTCCACTTTGTGGTTATGTGGCAGGAGCATTGGATATAAGTCAGTATCAAACTTATTTTCTTTGCAACATAGTTCTGATGGCAATCTTTAAGATAGCAAACACTAGCTTGCATTCTCCTAGTGGGAGATTCCTTTCGCGTGGATAAAATTTGATAATCTATTTCTTTTCTTGCATCTTTTCTCCCTGTTTCCTATGATATTTCCTATTAAGCATGAGCTATTGGTCATTAATAATGATTTAACTGCAATAAACGGTGTTCCACCAAATGTAATTAAGAATAAGATAAAGAAATATTACACCAAAAGAGCTCAAGGATTTGAAATGGAAAATGAATGTTGGTAAGATATCTTGTATGCATGTAATCCATTTACAAATTATGAACATGAATCCTTACAGGACTGGAGAATATTTTGTTGCTTCTAATTCGTAACTGCATTGTTTGACAGACAAAGCAGAGAAATTGACAGCCGAGGCAGCCGGATATGGTTCACAGTTGGTTCTTTTCCCAGAAGTCTTTGTTGGTGGCTACCCTCATGGGTATACCTTTGGACTAACTATTGGCAGCCGATCCGCAAAGGGAAAAGAAGACTTTTGGAAGTACCATGTAGCTGCCATAGATGTGCTTGGCATGCCAAGATTTTGTCAATATATACTCATTGTACATTATTTTTCATGATAATTATCATGCTTCATCTTTTTGCTTGGTACTTATAATTTTTAGTGTAAATTGTGCTTTGGAAAAATAGAAATACACCTAGAACTAAAAAAAATTATTCCGTTTTTGAACTATAGTTTCAGTCCATCTGTTAGCTACAAATTTCAAAGCACACCATTATTCGTTTGTGTTACAGTTACATTGACAATATATTCAAATGTTTAGTGCTAGAAAGGAAGTACAAACCACAAAATAATGTAAGAAAAGCAATCATAATTGACAGCTGTTATGTTATTGAACTGAAGTGTGTATAGAAAAGCAATCAAGGAAAGCCTCAAACAAGCTGATAAATTAGCTGGTATGTTACTGAACTGAAGTGTGTATGATATTTGATTTATGTTCCTGTGTTTTCCAGCATTTCAAGAAGTAGAGCTCCATAATTGACAAAACCTTTGCGGCTTTGACCTTGTTACCCGTATTTGTTAAAATTTATTTGTTATTCTTCTAGTTCATGGTGTAATTCATTATCAATGTACATTGGATTTTATACTCCAAATCATCACAACAGAGCATAGTAGTGAAAAGAGTAACATGAGCATGCAACTGTTGTCAATACCGCTGATAAAAATGAATGAATCAACAGAGCACATTTGTCCTGGAGGGAGTTCCATCATCTCGCCATCTGGGGCAGTGTTGGCAGGCCCCAGCTATGAGGGTGAGGCCCTCCTCACAGCTGACCTTGGTAAGAAGAAACTGATGACTGGCTTCCAGTCTATGCTAAATGCGTATTGTTTTGGGTACTTATACGCAGCACAACACAGTATATTCATTTATTTATACATTTTTAGTAATCGCAGCTGTCACCAATATAAATCTGTATTGTGACTGAAACATCACAAGTACATAATTCTTAATAGAAACTTGGTGATATGTTTGCAGACATTGGTGAAATTGTTCGGGCAAAGTTTGATTTTGACGTTGTGGGACACTACACACTGGCTGAGGTGCTGAGCTTGACCGTGAATACCGATCTGTGACACGCTGTGTCTTTCGCTTCTACTAACGAATAAGATCCGAGGCGCAAGAGTGACGATGTTCTGAGGACCTGATTGATGACCAACAATCTTTTCGTAGCTGTGTGTAACAAAATCCATGTTGGCATTACATCAATAGTTGTGCCTTTGTATTTCTTGTAAGGGCATCTACAATACATAAACTCCGCCTATGTTGTCTCAACATAGCCGGTCCCAAGCCCGGGTAAAGAAGGAGGGTTGTGATAGGCTTGGCGAGGCAACGTCAAAACTCAGCCACTTATGGAGATGAAACCCAAAAGATTTTTGTTGGGGCGTAACCCTCTCAGCGACGCGCCACATCCGAACCCGGGTGTGGTGTCAAATGGCAAGGGCCGGGCCATCACCCCCCTGGTGGCGCGCCATATCTTGATCTGGATACGGTGGCAAGTGAGCAAGGATCGGGTCGTCGCATCCTTAGTGGCGCGCTACATCGACGTCCGGGTGTAGTGGAAAATGAGCAAGGGTCTTCACATTTGACTCGACGAGTGCGAAGGGTAAGGAAGTTAGCCGAGCCTAAGAGGATCCGCTTAGGTAGCTGGAACGTAGGCTCCCTGACAGGTAAACTTCGGGAGCTAGTTGATACAGCGGTGAGGAGAGGTGTTGATATCCTTTGCACCCAAGAAACCAAATGGTGGGGACAGAAGGCGAAGGAGGTGGAGCGTACTGGCTTCAAGTTGTGGTACACGGGGACGGCTGCAAACAGAAATGGAGTAGGCATCTTGATCAACAAGAGCCTCAAGTATAGAGTGGTAGACGTCAAGAGACATGGGAACCGGATTATCCTGGTCAAGCTGGTAGTTGGGGACTTGGTTCTCAATGTTATCAACGCGTATGCCCCGCAAGTAGGCCACAATGAGAACACCAAGAGGGAGTTCTGGGAAGGCCTGGAGGACATTGTTAGGAGTGTACCTATTGGCGAGAAGCTCTTAATAGGAGGAGACCTCAATGGCCACGTGGGTACATCTAACACAGGTTTTGAAGGGGTGCATGGGGGCTTTGGCTATGGCATCAGGAATCAAGAAGGAGAAGATGTCTTAAGCTTTGCTCAGCCTACGACATGATCATAGCTAACACCCTCTTTAAAAAGAGAGAATCACATCTAGTGACTTTTAGTAGTGGTCAACACTCTAGCCAGATTGATTTCATCCTCTCGAGAAGAGAAGACATGCGGGCGTGCCTAGATTGTAAGGTGATACCTGGAGAGAGTGTTGTCCCTCAACATAAGCTTGTGGTGGCTGACTTCCGCTTTCGGATTCGTGTCCAGCGGGATAAGCGTGCCAAAGTCGCTAGAACGAAGTGGTGGAAGCTCAAGGGGGAGGTAGCTCAGGCGTTCAAGGAGAGGGTCATTAAGGAGGGCCCTTGGGAGGAAGAAGGTGATGCAGACAATATGTGGGTGAAGATGGCGACTTGCATTCGTAAGGTGGTCTCAGAGGAGTTTGGAGTGCCCAGGGGAAGTAGAAGCAAAGCTAAAGATACCTGGTGGTGGAATGATGATGTCCAGAAGGCTATTAAGGAGAAGAAAGATTGTTTCATACGCCTTTACCTAGATAGGAGTGCAGACAACATAAAGAAGTACAAGATGGCAAAGAAGGCTGCAAAACGAGCTGTGAGTAAAGCAAGGGGTCGGGCGTATGAGGACCTCTACCAGCAGTTAGACACGAAGGAAGGCGAAAGGGACATCTATAAGATGGCCAAGATCAGAGAGAGGAAGACGAGGGATGTCGGCCAAGTCAAATGCATCAAGGACGGAGCAGACTAGCTCCTGGTAAAGGACGAGGAGATTAAGCATAGATGGCGGGAGTACTTCGACAAGCTATTCAATGGGGAGAATGAGAGCTCTACCATTGAACTGGACGACTCCTTTGATGATACCAACAGGCGTTTTGTGTGGCGAATCCAGGTGTCTGAGGTCAAGGAGGCTTTAAAAAGGATGAAAGGAGGCAAGGCGATGGGCCCTGATTGTATCCCCACTGAGGTGTGGAGAGGCCTCGGAGACATAGCGATAGTATGGCTAACTAAGCTTTTCAACCTCATTTTTCGGGCAAACAAGATGCCAGAAGTATGGAGACGGAGTATATTAGTACCAATCTTCAAGAACAAGGGGGGTGTTCAGAGTTGTACTAATTACCGTGGAATTAAGCTGATGAGCCATACAATGAAGCTATGTGAGAGAGTCATTGAGCACCGCTTAAGAAGAATGACAAACGTGACCAAAAATCAGTTTGGTTTCATGCCTGGGAGGTCGACCATGGAATCCATTTTCTTGGTACGACAACTTATGGAGAGATACAGGGAGCAAAAGAAGGACCTGCATATGGTGTTCATTGACTTGGAGAAGGCCTACGATAAGATACCATGGAATGTCATGTGGTGGGCCTTGGAGAAACACAAAGTCCCAGCAAAGTACATTACCCTCATCAAGGACATGTACGATAATGTTGTGACAAGTGTTCGAACAAGTGATGGCGACACTGATGACTTTTCGATTAAAATAGGACTGCACCAGGGGTCAGCTTTGAGCCCTTATCTTTTTGCTTTGGTGATGGATGAGATCACAAGGGATATACAAGGAGATATCCCATGGTGTATGCTCTTTGCGGATGATGTGGTGCTAGTCGATGATAGTCAGACGGGAGTCAATAGGAAGTTAGAGCTATGAAGACAAACCTTGGAATCAAAAGGTTTTAGACTTAGTAGAACTAAAACCGAGTACATAAGGTGCGGTTTCAGTACTACTAGGCACGAGGAGGAGGAGGTTAGCCTTGATTGACAGGTGGTGCCTCAGAAGGACACCTTTCGATATTTGGGGTCAATGCTGCAGAAGGACGGGGATATCGATGAAGATGTGAACCATCGAATCAAAGTCGGATGGATGAAGTGGCGCCAAGCTTATGGCGTTCTCTGTGACAAGAGTGTGCCACAAAAGCTAAAAGGCAGGTTCTATAGGACGGCGATTCGACCCGCAATGTTGTATGACGCTGAGTGTTGGCCGACTAAAAAGCGACATGTTCAACAGTTAGGTGTGGCGGAGATGTGCATGTTGAGATGAATGTGTGGTCACACAAGGAAGGACCAGGTCCGGAATGATGATATACGAGATAGAGTTGGGGTAGCACCGATTGAAGAGAAGCTCGTCCAACATCGTCTGAGATGGTTTGGGCATATTCAGCGCAGGCCTCCAGAAGCTCCAGTGCATAGCGGACAGCTAAAGCGTGCTGATAATGTCAAGAGAGATCGGGGTAGACTGAACTTGACATGGAAGGAGTTCGTAAAGAGATATCTGAAGGACTGGAGTATCACCAAAGAACTAGTCATGGACAGGGGTGCGGGGAAGCTTGCTATCCATGTGCCAAAACCATGAGTTGGTTGCGAGATCTTATGGATTTCACCTCTAGCCTACCCCAACTTGTTTTGGACTAAAGGCTTTGTTGTTGTTGTTGGTTGTTGTTGCATCTACAATACATACATACTACATACATCTACCCCAATGACTTGTAGTATATTGGATTTTGAAAACCATTCTAGGGTAGAAATAATGTGTTTTTCTTATTCGAATTTATAAGATCTTGGACCGCCGATTCGTAATCAGAGTGGGCTAATAGTATTCTACTAACAACCTTGGCTGGCGCAAAGAATAGAATCCATATCAGTGAGGAAATCCAGCTTGGTGCAGAGCCACAAACATTGAAGGGGATTCTCATTTCTCTTCATCTAGTTTAAGTTGCCTTTGGAACATTTATGATCAGGAAAACCGCGCCTTGCGCTACAATCCAGCTCAAGAGAGGATAGCCATCAGGTCAGATACCCTCAACACGATGTAGTTTGTGCCATCGGCACCCTTGAACTCGGCGCCAGCATACTTGGAGTACAGAACGGAACTGCCTGTGGATACCGGCAACGGGATCCTCTTGCCTTCCTCGTCCAGATGGCCTGGGCCAACAGCGACCACCTGTCTCCGACAAATGAACATGGCATTAGCTCAAAAGTAAGATTGATTCGAACTAGATAGATGCCAAGGTACAGTTGCAACATGACCCGAGCAGCTCAGAAACATAGGCATCATAGACATCAAAATTGTCCAACAGAACCAGTAATGACTAACCGTTCCAACAGATGGCTTCTCCTGGACACTGTTAGTCAGCAGCAGGCCCCCAGCAGTTTTGTCTTCAGCTACAGCTACCTGTTATACAGGCAGAAAAGCATGGAATGATTATTATAACAAGACTCGAGGGTAGTAACCTAAGACAGAAACAGCCACTAAACTGACACCAGCACACAGTCCAAGACATATATGTTGATGTAACCAGATGTACACAATAAATGTATGTGAAAATATCTACCTTGATAAGAACACGGTCTAAGAGGCTTCATGTCTTTCACATCCTCTGTCTCCAGAATACCTATGATATCGTCCTCTTTTAGGATCAGATGGTTGGAATCATTCAACTCCACCTCCATTCCAGCATACTTCGAATATACAACCTGAGCCCCAACCTACATAACAGATGATACATGTTACATCTGCCTTTACTCACCAACCACTGGTACAAACTTGTTGTATTGACAACTATCACAGCAGAAGACATGTAGTAAAAGGATGAAACCAGACACAGAACTGGCATAACACGCATAAAATCCTAGAATGCAAAAAGGTAAGGCAAGCTTCATCATATTAGCATTTTAGCATACTTCTGACAGGATTTGTTATAACTAAAATCCTACTCATAATATTGGAGCATACTGACTTATTGAAAACTAATTATCATGGCAAAACATATAAAAGTACCAAACCAGATACAACAAAACTGGCACAACATGCGTAAAATCCCAAAATCCAAACAGGTAACACAAGCGCGTTGCAAGCTTCATCATATCAGCATTTTAGCATGCTTCTGACTGGATTTGTTACAACCAAAATTCTACTCATAATACTGTAACAAACTGAGTGCACAAGCCATACCTTAATGCCGACTTCTACTTTGCTATCCCCAATGGTTCTTCCCTCTCCAACAGCAACTACCTCACCACTCTGAGGTTTAGACTCTGCAGTTGAAGGGAGCAAAATCCCACCGGTTGTCTTCTGCTCGGCAGTCTTGGTCTTCAGAAGCACTCTGTCGGCCAAGGGCTTGACCGTCGTGTACTGTAACCACCGGAATAACAGGAGATGGTTTCAGATCCACAAGCATACTCCCCATATGATAATTAGAGCTAGAGGCTCCGCTAAAACGCTAAAAACAAGCCACAAAGAAAACATAACTGCTTTCTGGGCACTTTTTCGATATATTGATATCGGTAGTATCCAATTACAACCTCATAGTTCAATTGACACAATTGATTGTTCATAACAGCTCTCTGATCGTCAATTCTACTAGAACTGAAATCAAGCTCATAGAAACCTCATCGACACGCCACAGCATCGGACCTTTCAAATTCAAGCAAAACAAGGTGCACTTCACTGATTCACTCGCATCACGAACCACAAATAACATATTCCGGCAATCCCAATATTGATTTGTCCCCTCTTCTACAGTCCAACCTTAACCATTGCTAATATACATGTAACAGAGCGCACGAGAACCACCACCCCTCGCGAAAAATATGTAGTGAAACCATGGTACATTGCACGGGGAGCACGCACCTTGGGGGCGACGACGGTGGCGGCCCTGGAGACGAGCCCGCGGAGCGCCCCCCGCCGGGCCGGGCGGACCCCGACCGCTGCCGGCGCGGGGACGCGCCGAGGCTCGACGGTGGCCGCTCCCTTCCCAGCGAATCCCGCCGCGCCAACGGCCGCGGCACCGCAGAGCTGCACCGACGCCATTGCCCGAGGATTTTGCTCGTAATCCGAAGATAAACCCTAGCCTAGAAGATGAGCAGAGCAGTGGAGAAGCAAATGGGAGGGGAGCACTTTATCCATCCGAAACGCCGTGCTTCTTCTGATGGGCCGCGAGTGCATCTTTTGGGCCCGGTGTGTCAAGATTACGTGAGCTAAAATGGGCTTATTATGCTTGGGCTTTGAGGTCCAGGTCGTCAACTCAGCCCGTAACTTGGATATCAAATGGGCCTAGCCGTGTCTTCCTCTTCTGCTCCGATACCCATTCCCGAGCAGCGAAAAAGAAAAACAGAGCAGCGGCGATCGCCACCGCCGACCGAGGGAGGGAAGCCATGGGTGCCGCCGTAGCGGGCTGGACGGTGGCGGCGGTGCTTCTGCAGGTCGCGGGCCTCTCCTTCTTCCTCTACGGCTTCTTCCCCGTCAAGCCCACGCTCCCGGGCTTCAGGTTCGCGCCTCTGCCTCTGCTCGGCTCTGCTTTTCTCTGAGCCGGCAGGCGGTGTTTGTTTACTTCGGCTGACGCGTGTCTGGCTTGTGGTGACCCGCAGTGGGGCGGAGAGCTACCGGGCGCCGTCGTGCGGCCCCGTCGATGGCGGGGAGGAGCCGGCGCTTCCTCCAGATCAGCTCAGATCGCTCTACAGGGTACGGCACTGCTTCCCTTTCGATTGCTCGCTCTAGAGCTTAGTAGATCCGCCTCCTACTGTTTCAGTCCAGTGGCGGAGCTTGCACCAACAACAAGGAGGGGCCAGCATCAGAAGATGCACCAATTTAGTAATTTAGGATGATTTTCTTCAGCTCTAATCACTTAGATACTCTAAATATCAGTACTAGTTTTACACATTTGTAAAAATGTGGGGCGGGGTGTGTGTGGGGGAGGGGGGCGTTGGCCCCCCTTGGCCCCAATGAAGCTTTGCTATGCTCTGATGTTCATCCAACAAATCCTAATTTTGTCAACGTGTCATGTCCCAACCTATGATTGGATTGAGAACACAACGATACACACAAAGTACAATAGAAATTGGGTTGGGTAATACAAGAATCAGAGTTTAAGACAGGATCGGCAATGAATTAGGTGGGGAACGAGATGAACCGGAGGACGGAGAATACTGCCTAATTCATTTTCCGGTCGATGCCCTTCCATCTTCTCCTGCCTAATTTAGGATGATTGTCTTCAATCACTTCAATAATCTAAATATCACTATGAGTTTTACACAGTTGTACAAATTTAGAGAGGGGGGGGGGGGGGGGGGGGGGGTGGCGATTGGCCTCCCTTGGCCCCAATGATGCTTTGCCGCTAGTTCCAGAATGTTCTTATGTTCGTCCGTCAAATCCTAAATTACTACTGTTTAGCGTTATAGAATGTTATAGTGAGTCCAAGATTTTAAAGGAATGCAAGTTTTGTCAAGGTTGCCACATTTTATGCTGATACAGAACTTCATATGTACTCAAATTTAGTACAAGTCATTATACTGATGAGCTTTCCTAGAGCTTCTTATGTACGCGCTTTAAGTTAGGCATTTACGATTTTTAATGCTTGTGACTCTGTGTATGATTCATTCCAGGAACTTTCTGAGGTTCCCCATGTGTATGATCGCTTGGTATTGATGGTATGTCCTATATTTATATGCCTATTACTGGCAGCATAATCCTATACATTTGTATGACTTTTTATCTTACCTTTTAATGTTTGGCCTTTTGAGTCTATGAATGTCAATTTAGGTGATAGACGGACTACCTGCTGAATTTGTACTGGGGAGAGGTGGAAAACCTCCAACCAAAGAAATGATGGAGTCAATGCCATACACACAGTCTCTGTTAGCTGGTTGCAAAGCAGTTGGTTATCATGCAAAGGCTGCACCTCCAACCGTTACAATGCCCCGATTAAAAGTATGACTTATTTACATAGAAATATTTATTTGTACAAATGCCAAATGTGGAGCAATCCTAAGTGTATTTTCTTCAGGCAATGTTGTCAGGGGCAATTGGAGGTTTTCTAGATGTAGCACTTAACTTCAATACCCAAGCCTTCTTGGATGACAATCTTCTTGGTTAGAACCTCTTGCTACCTCCCTATCTCTCTGTCTTGCTAGTCCAACTTTGTGTGCCAAATTAGCAATAAGGAATTGCTTATAACTTATAAGTTACACTCCTATATTTATCACAGATCAGCTTCATACGATTGGTTATAAATTAGTGATGTTGGGAGATGAGACATGGATCAAATTGTTTCCAACACTGTTCTACAGACAAGATGGAGTGAGCAGTTTTTATGTAAGTCCTGTCTCATGCTTCACATGCTTTTCTTGCAATGAGATTTGATGAATATTGATTATTGGAGGATAAGAACATAAATTGCAGGTTTAAACGCTGATAAGTTTGGTTTCACTATCATCTGAAGCACTGATCTAACAATTACTTTACAACAAAGAATCATTTCATCCCTGTGTGTTTTTTTCCAGAACAAATGAGAATATATACTGAAATCACTAGCTGATAGACCAAATTTTCACATTTAAAATTCTAGGTGCTTGGCATCTCCTTGCCATCTTTCGGGCTACTTTTCTCTGGTGAACATATGACACTCTTTAAGGAGCGTATCGTATATTAGGCACTTGATCATATGAATTGCTGCTTAATTTGTGCTAATAACAGTGATTTCTTTGTTCTTTACAGCCTGGTCTATTATGAGTTAAAATTTCTATAATGATTTGTAACTATATTGCAGGTTAAAGATACGGTTGAGGTTGATTTCAATGTTTCTCGTCATCTGGAATCTGAGCTTGCTGCAAAAGACTGGGATGCACTGGTACATTTTTAGTGATGCTTCCGTGCATGTTCGCTTACTTTATCACTTGTGACAGATAATGCTATCTCATTCTCTGGATTCCAACCATGTCGTCCAAGTGTCCAGCTAATGTTTGTTATGGTCGATGTCTAACTTTCTTTACCTGCCTTAGCTTTTTTGGTTGTTTGATAAAGTTAACTACAATCTTTTAGGTCAATACTGAGAAATTCCTTTATTTGTCATTTTCAGATTCTTCACTATTTAGGTTTAGATCATGTTGGCCATATAGGCGGCCGCCAGAGGTATATTCCATATCATTTTCATGTATTTTTGTTTGAGCAATGTCTAGTTTGAATTCAAGTTTCAAAATGACAGTAATTTGATGACCCCAAAGCTGAAGGAGATGGATGATGTGATTAGAAGGATCCATGCTGCAGTTACGAGCATTCAGGATAATTCACACAGAACACTTTTGGTATGAGATCCTTTCATTTCTACCAAAAAAAAAACTGCTTCTAGTACCAAAGATTTAATGTCGCATAGAAGTTTACTCCAACATCTGCGGGAGATTGCTTCGAGAATCCATTAGCAATAGTGATTACTCATATTTGTGTCTAACAAATTCTGCTTCTGATGCCTTTCTCACTTACGATATTTAATGATTTCTACGTGTGCAGGGGTTGTAACGCAATTTTGCATCTTGCATCCACTCTATCTTCCAAGTTGCATTAAAAATGCTTGGACGTACAATATTTTCCCGTTACGTTAAGTTCAGTAGTGTGTACACTTCGCGGGAGAACTGAATCCTATATAACTAAGTAGTTGATCCCCACTAACATATTTATCTCACCATGCAACTATGCCACCTCAACATGCAATTATGTATGGGGAAAGGCCCACCACAACATGCAACCATGCATGCAAAAAGGCTCAAATGTTTTAATTATATTGTGCTCCTTATATTCAATAAATATTTTATGATTATACAATAATCATATGTATTTTTAGTTTTAATTTTTTATAATTAATACAACACTCATGTTCATGTCATCAAATATCAGTGAAATATATTGCAAACAATTCCTGCAGCAACGTGCGGGGTATCATCTAGTATATTTAATAATTAAACATAAATAGAACTGTAGGTAAGGATCTATAGGATCTATGTACAACCAAAAATTAGTGGATGTGAAAACAAGACAATCCACCAAAAAACATGAATTGCCAAGCTGCCACATCTGAAAAGATAAAGGTTCTACACTATTTCTCATAAGGATTTTCGCTCTGCCCCTACATTTCAGGTTGTGGTCAGTGATCATGGAATGACTGAAGTTGGTAATCATGGAGGATCTTCTTACGAAGAAACCGACTCCCTTGCCCTTTTTATAGGACACAGTGTTGAGAGCACATATTGTTCGCCTTATGACCAGAAAGAAGCACTTCAAGTATGAATATATACTTCTCTCAACCTTATCCCTTTGAAGCTCTAGTTCAGTTTGTAGTATACTCGTGAGTTTTGATAGAAATTGTTGCAGCCTGTGATTATTTTCTTATAAAACTTTCCTTGGCAATCAAGCTGAAGAAATCAGTAATATCTGATGGATAGTGTTTCAAGATACCAACACGCAACTCTGACCAGTCACCTTTTTTTGCCAGGTTGACCTTGCCCCAACTCTAGCTCTTCTCTTTGGCATACCGATTCCTAAAAACAATATAGGTGTCTTGCTTCCGGAGCTTTTTAATTCTTTGACAGGTGAATATTTGTACCTTCTTTCTCAAATGTGTTACGCTTCATCTGGACATAGAAGTAGAGGTTTTATGCTTGTAGACTTCATATTGACTTCAATAGGTTTAAGTTCCTCTTGGATGTATAAGCACATGTTTTTCTTATTGTTATGCTCTCAATTACATCAGAATATTGTGATTGTGTACAAATTACAAGATTAAGTACTCTCAGCTATCAGCTCTGAAATGGTGTCTGCATCTTGTCTCAGATGATCAAAAACTGCGCACCCTAGAACTGAACTCGTGGCAAATCTTAAGATTGTTACAAAAACAGAGACCTGCTTTCTGCTCTGAAGACTGTGTTGATTCAAAGGATGACTTTGGAGCTGATATGCTTCCTGAATCTACTGAGGAAAAGTTATGCCGTTTTCTTTCCAAGGCTTTTGCTTCTCATCGATCCTCGCTTCTTCATCGAGATTCTAATTTCAGGTGAGTTTATGGTCCTAATTTCCTAAAAAGTTATGAATATGATCACCCACCAACGTTTAAAAGAACTCTGGTGTTCCAGGTCCGTTGAAGCAGCTGGGCTCTTTGGGACTGCTGTGGACTCCTACTCTGGCTTCTTAAGACATGCGAGTGAGTGGTTGTCTCACAGAGCGACCGATGTAATTTTACTACCTTTGCAGTGTTATAATTTTATACCCTACTTTTGCAGTTGCCTTTATTCCGAGTGACTCATCTCCTTTCACTGTTTATATTTGCAGAAACCACTCTATTTGCTTACCTCTGCAATCTCCTTGATGATTATTTCATGTTTTTCTCTTGCCGGGATTATCTCTTGCATATTTAAGGGGAAGTCGCAAATTAAAGCTGAACACCATTCTGAGTTGGATTTGGATAAACATTGGCACCTTGATGAGGTTTTCATTCTAATGGGGATTTTGCTCTATGTTGCCAGCCTTGGTTCAAGCTCTTTTGTTGAAGAAGAGCAGTATATATGGCATTTTCTCACTTCTACTCTCTATTTAATATTTCTCATCAAGACAGTCCAATCGATGTTGAAAGAATCAAACTCAACAGTAGTCCATAGATCGGAAGCAAAGATGTTTCGCAGAAATAGCTCCTCTTATCTTGCCAGCTATAAGATAACCCCAGGACAGCAAGATGGTTGCAAGTTATACACTGTCCTTATTGTTCTTGTGGCTGGGAGAATTCTAAGAGCTTGGTATCAAGGTGGGATTAACTGGGTTCACTTTCCTGACATTTCAAAGATATTGACCCAGTCTGACTCTTCTATTGTAAAGTCTCTGCAAAGTATCTCAGTTCTTGCGGTTGTGGTATTGTATTCAGTTTCACTCATGTTACTGAGAACAAGAAGAATGATTGTTATAGGGCTATGGCTGAGCCACCTTTCGTGTGGGCTTTTAGTTATGCTGCATATCTGGAAAAGTCAGGTCGATACTTCGGTACCAATCAACCATAGCACAACATCAATAGCTCAGATATTCTATGTCATCGCAAGTATTTCAGTAACTTGCACTTTTCTTTTATCACCATGGATATTTCCAACACATTCTAAAGAAGCAGAACCAACATCCTCCTCCGGCTCCAATCCTGAAACGTCGCATGGCCTCAATCATTCAGTGTTCTTGACTGGAGTAACATATACAATGTTCTGGTGCCTTCTTCAATTGCTTCTGCAACAACCCATAAATGCAATTCCTGTTTTGCTTATTCTCTTGCAAATAATCTCGAGTGTGATTTATTTTTCTCTGGAGAAATCGTTGCATAGGCAATGGGTACAGGTTAGTTTATTCTTTATAATCTTTGTTCGACCACCATGTTCTTTTCCCCAGGTTCATGGAATCATGGAAGTGGTTATTTGTATTGGCTAACAATTGGCAATAAACGGTGTAGGTTGTTGCAATGCAATTCTTGGGAATGACCGGCCACTTTGGTCTTGGGAACACCAATAGCCTCGCCAGCATAGATGTTGCCGGAGCTTTCATCGTAAGTTTAACATAAACTCTCCGAAGAAGTGCCTCTTCTCCCAATTTCCTTCAGATTTAACCATCTAAGTTTAACAGGGCATTTCAAGTTACTCCACGGTCCTTTCTGGGGTGCTGATGTTCATCATTACATATGGGTCGCCTCTGCTGTTATACCTCGGGATGGTGGTTCACATGTCGGTGAAAGATAGTGATGATATCCCCACTTTGCAGCATTTAAGTTGGAGCAGCGTCCTGAACAGAATGATCGCATTGCCCTGCTTGCTCCCTATGCTCATCAACTCTGTTGCCTTGACCTTATACACCATGGTTCTGCTGCTCATGAGGAACCACTTGTTTGTCTGGAGCGTGTTCTTGCCAAAGTAAGCGCTCAATGTAACCTTTACAAGTAAATGTTTAGTTACTTCACCATTCAAGTGCTCAATAGAAAAGCCAAGAATGTTTTCACTGGTTGTGATGGTTATGGTGGATAGATGTTTACTTGCTCCAGTGTATGAACTACCTATGCTTACATCCGGTTTTTGATGTTATCTGACGAACTCCGTTCCCCACTGGCAATAGGTACCTCTACGTCTGTGCGGCGACAGTTTGCACATATTCTGGAGTGTTGATTATAGCCGTGACCGGAGCTTACACCTGCGCCGTATTTTCATTCAGGACGAGGAACTACAGAGACAGATCCATAGATCATGTCGACGACGGTTAGAGATCCTGAATTAGCAGGCAAGGTTAGAACAGAAAGAATAGTAGCATCGTCTTCATCGTAGATTTTTTAGACAAATCTTGCTTTGTCTGTGAAGAGTGTAAACGCGCTTTCCCTTCCTTCTCTTACCATTTTTAGACAAATCTTGTTTTGTTCCGATATTTTTACTGTATGTAAACACCGACGGTATAATCAACAATCCATATATTATTTTTGAGAGATCAATTCACAACCAAAAGAATGTGTATACAAAGAGCCAATGTACACTCTCCTACTACCAAACAAGCACAGAAAACATATAATAATAAACACGTATTGCAGCAACGTCGAGTGCTTGCCCAGCCTCAAACCAGCATGGCTCCTACTGCGAGGATCACTTCGAACAGAGTCACATGGGCACCGTCTCTCCAGGCAGAGCTGGGCGCCGCCTGCGGCCTCGTCTGCCCCTGGCTCTGGCTCGTCGGTGGTATCGCCACGGTGGTTCCCGACGGCGGCGCCGGCGCCACTGGGCCTGGGACTGCAAATTTGATAGAATCAACCGCGGTGCTTCATCAGTGAGAATCAACAGCGACATAAGAAGAGAAAAAAAAACAGCGATATAAGAAGAGAAAAAAAAACAGCGATATAAGAAGAGAAAGTTGGTGGGCCGAGTTGAGTTTCTTAGAGCATGTCTAACAGAGCCCTCAAATTGGTCAAACCCTCAAAATAACTGCTTTTTTGAGGGTTGAGGCCGAAACTTGGCGCGGAACAGAACCCTCAAACCCTTTAACCCTCAAAAATTTTTGAAGGCTGCACCCTCATTTCCCCACTGGACCTGCACTAGTGCAGATTGAGAGGCAAAACTGAAGGTGCCTGCATTTCGGTCAACGCACGCATTTCGGTCAATGTTTCTATGACAATGTTGGTACCCGAGTGCAACCGGAGAGGAACCCCGATCGCATTCAAGCTTTCCTTCAAACACGTCGAGAAATTGAAAATGCCAACACTCATACCCAGCTCCGCAATGATCTGGTCGAGCACCACTGGCAGCTGCTTGGTCGTCGCCAATGATGGCCTATTTGATTCCATGTCCTATTTGTCATACAAACATTGTTGTAAGGGATCTTTGTTTTACTTTTCTATGTACTATTTGATTCAAACATTGTTGTACTAAGTAGAATGATTGTTGTGAGCTTGAAACAATTATTTGATGTTGTAATCATAACTAGAATAATTATTTGTTGTTGATTATTGTTATGTTTGTTGTATGGAATTTTGTTGAAATAGTTGTTGTCCTGTTTTGAAGGTTTGAAGGCCGGGGCGCAGATCAGTGCCCTCAAACCAACCCTCAAAACAGAATATTCTGTTTTGAGGGTTGGTTTGAGGGCACTGATCTGCGCCAGGGATTTTCGGCCTTCAAAACGACATTTTCTCAGCCCTCAAACTGGTTTTGAAGGTTGAGTTTTTGAGGGCTCTGTTAGACATGCTCTTACGCAGCGGGGGCATGGCGGGAGAGGCCGAGACCGCGACGGGGCCTGGAGCTGGGAGCTGGGCCGACGCATCTGCAGTTCATCGCCAAATCCGATTGTCAATGGAAACCTCACACGAAACTATAACAGCCTGATGATCCTCGTTGCCTGCAGGCAGGATGGATGGACGTACCTTTGCATTGAAGCGGGACGGCCATGGAGTTGCAGGCCCTGGGCAGCGTGACGGCGAGCGTCCGGTTGATCGGCACGCCGAGCGGCACGCTGCCGGTCACGAGGAGGCACGCGCAACCAGCGCTCGCGTTCACCACCGCCGACAGGGACCGGCAGCAGCCCACCGTCGGTGACGACGACCCTCCGCCGCCGCTGGTGCTGTTGGTGATGAAGCTGAGGCACGGCGTGAAGCTGGCGATGAGCGACGCCGTGCATGACGTCGTCGGCACGGCTTGCCCGGACGCCGGCTCGGCCGGGGTCCATCGATCAACCTCTGCCTGTCAGACACGCCTAGATCACGTGTCGATGATACTAGTGTTTTTTGGAGGGAAGAGCGTGGATGAATGGATCGTTTGTTAGCTGCGTGCGATTATATACATCCAGAGGCGTGTCATGCTGGTAGTAGTATTGGATCAGAGGTTAGCTGTACCAGTGTATCTACCATAACTAACCGTCATCTGTTTTCTAAATTGTTTCTTTTCAGGAAAAGTATTGAGGTGTCGATAGTTGAGATCATCCGGTAGGATTAGGAAGGGCCCGTCACCAAATGCTTGCTTTGGTCTCGTTGACCATCCATGCATCCACATATGTGTCGCGTTGATCGAGCCACCGTCAATGTAACTACAGCGTGTTTTCTTTGCTGATGAAGAAACCACACCTGCTCACCTAGCATGTGGGGTGACGAGGAAATGAGTGCCACTTAAAATATGCCTTATCTATCTATCTATACCTAATATTAAAGGACGAAAGATTTCTTCCTTCTTCATACGTCACCCCTTTATATCCGTTAGTTTTGTGTTAACCACAAAGATTGACGGCTGAGATTTAAAAGATCTGCTTGCGCACTCTTTCTTTGTTTGGTCCCTCATGACCTTTAAAAAAAAAACTGCCCGTTCGTCTTGGACACCACACGTTGGAATCCTTCGACTCGATTCAGGTTGACCATCCATGTCACTACGTGTTGGATCCTAACTCCCAACATACTCGACCAAGTACGTATGTATATATAAAGTACCAAGCCCTTCTAGCTAATTAAATCCGGCCATATCAACTACAACCGATCTATCTTGTGATGGCGGCGGCGCTTCGACGAGCGACCAGGAGGCTTCGACGGAAGTGCGCTGAAGAGACAACACGCCGTCTACACAGCGCCGTCGTCTCGCCGGAGCAGTAGCGGCTGCTCTACTTGCCTGCTTGTGGCTCATCTTTCAGGGCGATGATGCTCCATGACAGCATCGCGCTGTATGTCTACCTTCTTCAAGTCTGACACCACAATACAAGGAAACACACCAGATACATGCGTGCGTGTGCTAAACTGCCAATATGAAGCACGCTGCAGAAACCGCATACCAATGCCATCTACACGCCGCCGTCTAGCTGGGGCAGCGGCGGCTGCTCTCCTTGCCGCCATCCATCTTCGACGGCGATGATATCTCTACCTCCTTCAGATCCGGCGTCACAGCACGAGGAAACACCCAGGTATCCAGTCCACGCCGCGCCAACCCACCATGGCCGCCACGTTGGATGCGCAGGGCTTCCGCCTGCTGGACGAGGCAGGGAACTCGGATGAATGGAGTCCATGCCCGCAGGCCGGCGGATCGGCTCCAGCCGCCTCCACTCTCACCTTTCTCCTCCATGACCTACACAGCCCGGACGCCCGAGGTGACCGCGTGCTCTGTCTGTGTGTGTGTGTGTGTGTTTATGTTGCTCAGACTGCATACGTTTGCCTGCCGCCGCGTGCGTACTTGGTTCGCGTGGGTGTATCTGTGTGGTGTGTGCGTGCTGATGGAAAGTACAACTTCCTAGCCATCCCTCCGTGACACTGATTGTTGTGCAACTGTTGTTGATTAGTACTTTCCTATACAGTATATAGAAGATTATCCGAATGTTATTAATTCTTGCAAATTGAACCGGCTATTTGTTATCTCTTCTCTCAAAATCAGAGAAGATGTTATTATTTTTTTAGAAAAAGGAAAGTAGGATTTCAACGTCATCTGCCAGTCCTCCATCTGAGGTACCCCATCCTACAACATGACATGAGTACTAGATTTTATATGACCAGATTATGAACGGCCTTGAAGTAACACGCTCCCTTGTAACTCTCAGCATGTACTCTCGCTATTGTCTATTGTTTGACAATCTGATCTGGATTTCTTATAGGTAGTAACTATGTGATTTGTATTTATGTGTTGTTAATTCGATCCAACTGGAACTTCATATTGTTATGTAAACATGTTCAATTTAGGTGGCAGCCGTGAAGGGCCTAATCTGTGCACTCTTAATTTTCAGAAATATGGTAGTAGTCCATACAAAGTATAAGAGCTGACCAATGTGAAAGCGTGGAACGGACTGACAATAGAGATACCCAGTCGCTCATGCTTTTATTCTTAGTCCAGCAGATGAAACTATCCAATAATGGTTGATGCAGCGGAGTGGAAGGTGTATGGAGCTACAATTAGATTGGGTGGCCACCGGCATCCACGAGGCTCCCGAGCGACATGGCAGACTATTGGCACATCTGCTCACATCCTCGACATTCGTCGTGAGTCGCCCATAGGCCCACTCAACTAGCAAGTTACTCCATGTCCTTAAATTCCCTGCCTCAGATGATTTGTATTCATATATTAATACCCTGGCCCAAACGTTGATGTTACATGCAAACTTTATAATGCTAGATTGAAGTAAATTTGTATGGACTAACTTGAGTTCTTCCACCATGTTTTATTGCTTTAAATCTTCAATCGAAATTTTACAACAAAAACAACATGTAAATTTTGACAAGCATGTTGTCGTGTGCTGACAAGACTTCTGCCGCTGATTATGATGATGATTTTTTTTTTTGCTTAAACTAAAGTTTTTCAGTGCGAACTTTTGATGAACTATCTTTGGGATGATGATGTTATACGTTATATGCTTTGTTATGTTAATGAAAATCTTATGTACCTGACTGACTACCCATTATGTTCAAGTTTTCTAAGGGTTCTAAGCATACATTCATTTATTTTCTCCCGTTACAACGCACGGGCAATTGTGCTAGTCTATATCTATATCTATATACCTAATAATATTAAAGGACAGAAGATTTCTTCCTTCTCCATACGTCATCTCTTTATATCCGTTAGTTTTATGTTAACAACAAAGATTGACAGCTGAGATTTATACATCCTGAAGTTAAAAAAAATTACCCACCAATGCCACTCGTAAGCGACCACTTGAAGTTTTTTCGTTCACACGCACCCCCGGTCTCCCCGCTCGTGTTTGCTTCGTATACGAGACGCCAATCTTCAGTTTGAGTAACTCCACAAACCTGGCCACCTCCTCTAACCTTCCAATAAATACTGGTCTGATCTATCAAGGGAATCAGCAGTCCCCGATTAGGGAGGAGGAAGAAGGGAACACGAGGACTTCTCCTGCCCACGCTTCTCTTCCTTCTCCTAAGGATAAGGAGCGCAGGGCCGCTGCTGCCGAGAGAAGGACGCAGGAAAGCGGCACTGCACCGCTGCGTGGATCGTGGCGACGCCGGAGCCGGTGGTTGAGGGTGACGCCCAAGCCTCCGCCACGGAGACGGACGACGACATCGAGCCGAGGTGAGCCCCCCATCCCATCCTCTTGCCTATTTCTTTCCATGGGGCTCGCCCCTTCATGGTGCTCAGCTGCCGGCCCGACCATGGCATGCCGCCGCCAGTGAGACCCGGGAGGAAAAGGAGGAGGCAGATAGGGATATGGTGTGGGGAAGAAGAGATGGTGAGGGATGATGAAGAGAAGAACTCCGCTGGCTTCCTGCTGGAGAACCACATCCCCAACGTCCTCCTCCAAGCTAGCCACTGCCTCCCCACGCAACGCCTACCTGCAACATCAAGGTGAGCACCCCGCTCCCTGACTCGGCGGGCCACCGTCACGCGCGGCCAGCTGCTCCTCCAGGTCCCCGCCGCCACGCCAGATCTGGAGCTGGCCGAGCTCCCTGGACGCCGCCGCACCGAGTGCCCCGACCGGCCGGCCCAGATCCACGCCTCCTCTGTCGTCGACCAGACACCCTCACATGAAGACCTAGGGGCTGGGCTCCTTCCTCCCGACGCATCCGACTAACACTGACGCCATCAGTGCCGCCTCCGAGTGGTGGCAAAGCAGGAGACAAGTAGCTAAGGCCGCCGCCTGTCTTTTATTCGACAAAATGCTTCGCTACTGCAAGAAGACAGCTCCTGCTCCGTTTCATTAGCATCAACGAGCATATCACCTTTTTATTTTTCACAAAGTATGAACCTAACTGCGCAGGTTGTGATGGAGTAGCTTATGGTGTTGATCTCATGCTCCTGGGATGGCCTTGCTATTCCAGAGAAGTTCTGTCCAGCATTTTCCACTTTTTCCGGAGATGAACAGATTATTTTTAGATTAGAATTTTGTGTTCAATGACAGGCGTGCCCTCACCATCATAGACTACTTCCAGAATTAGATGGATCTTTGTGCTTTATTGCAAATAGCATAAATTTTCAGAGTTGTGTTTCCTAACCCAGCTGACAATTCTTTATCACAGCTGGGAAACGTTGTTCCTCTATAAGAGTTCACAAAAGAGTTCAGTGTCTTTGTTGCATTACTCATTTTGGCACTTCTGTGCTGTCTGAGATTACAGTTCACAGACCAGTTCTCAATCTCTATGAAAATCGAGATATTGTGTAAGGCCTGTATGGTTAAATCCAATGGATAATTTTGCTATTCTTTTCTACAACACTATCTCTATTACGATATCACCTACCATGTATTTTTTAGCTTCCATTATATTTTCAACTCAGAATAGATGCATGAGCATATCTTAACTAATTAATTATATGTGGTTCCGTAGAAACGCACGGGTTCCTTCGCCGCCGCGGAGGTCGCTGTCGAGTAGTCTGTTCTATGCGCACCCCAGCATGGTGGGTGCTCAGGTGAGAGATTCTGCACACTGAACCTCAATCCTTCATTATTTTTTGCTTCTTGCACTTGTAGCCCAACAACTGTGATTCGGTCAAAAAACACCATCACGAGCCATGAACAAATTGCGATATTTCTGTATGCTTGAAAATTAGACACCACCCACCTTTGTAAGATTCTATCATGTATAACAGTTCTGCAAAGGTAGGATTTGAGGAACTCTTGCCTGTTTATAAGCATGGTAGCCGCTTGTAGTAGCTTTTCTCTTTTATGGAATGCTGACCGCTTTGCTTTGTGCAAATAGGACTCAGATGATCCTATAATCATCTAATCATCTAATTACCTTTCACATTTCTGGATTTGACTAACTGCCACTGTACTTTTCAGAGGGAGCAATAACTTTTGAGCATAATATATTATCTCTGTAAGAATAATTTATTTGATTATTCGCAGGCATTATCAATCATTCTTGTGATGGTACTTCGGGCCCTTGGTCCTGATTGTGAAATTGACTACGACAGCGATGATGATACAGTGCCTGCCAGGTTGCCTCTCCTAAGAAACCAGGCCCAGCATGGTCCAAACTATGTTGAACCTAACTTTCCTTGCATGAGTGATTCATGGACTCTGCGAATCTTAGATGAGGTGAGATGCTTCCCAACAAGTAGTTCTTTATTCACACTGGTTTGCTGTCAATCTGTACACCGTTAATAAAGCCTTGCAATTGTTTCGTTTCAGGCTAACAATAAGTTTTTTTTCTGACCATTGGCGAACCCTTCGGAAGGAGCACCAATATGTTCCGGGCTCTGATTTCTGAGAGTTATAGCCAACTGCTGCAGCCGAGCCAAGGTACCATCCATTTAGCGTGGATGCACTTCTGCTTTTCATAATCTATAAGGCATAACCATCATAAGCAATCATAACAACCCAGTTCTACTCTCTCAAGCAAAAGCCACACCCAGCCGATGCCAAGTTCACAGCGGCGTCGAGAGGCGGTAGCGGCAGGAGTGCAAGACTCGAGCAGGCGACCAGCGCCATGGAGAGGAACTTCAGGAGGCATGGAGCGGGGCTCTTCGGTGATGGTTTCGGATGCAAGTGCTCGCTCAACGTCGTCGTCAAGCCCGCCAGTCTGCCGGAGGCAGCGAGGAAGAGCGGGAGTGATGGAGGCGTGAAGAGAGGTTGGAACGTCTGTCGCACTAGGATCCTGGACTGGCTCGAAGAGCTTTCAATCACCAAGGGGAAGAAATAATCATGTGTAAAGATTTGTGCATTTCTCCGCGTTGTGTATGCTCAAGGAAACATTTAGATTTGAATCAGATGCTTCCTCACTAGCATGCACTTAATGTTTTTATAATATCTCCGATGAGGAATATATGTTAATTTGTGCACAGTGAAGGTTAAATATCCAGTGAGAAAAATCACATGGTGTACATGCCAAATCTTTATCTCCAAAAAAGATATACTCTTAAATTTGAAATACTTGATTTTAGTGCCAACCAGAACCAGTTCAGCTCGATAACAATTTCCGATTTTTCAGGAGTTGCATGTCATGTCTTTAATTTGATGGGAATTCGTCGGCGTCGCAGGTATTGGAGCGGATGATCGAATGGGTGCGCCCCGCATCTCGACTCCTCCCCCAACGATTTATCCGCCTTCCTCTGCTTCCTCTACTCCTCGACCCCGAGGGAGGTGAAGGCCTTCGCGAAGTGGGGTGAGGTGGTGATGGCGACACATGGCTCTGTTGGCGCACCACAGAGCGCGCTGAAATTGGTCGGTTTCTGCGACACGCTGCGGCTGTACCAACGAGAACTTACTTTGTGAGCCTCCGCGGCGCAGGGTTTTCCTCTCCCGTTGCAACGCACGGGCATGTTTGCTAGTTCACCGAAAGTAAGGATAAGCACAACAAGCAGGAACTTGCCTTTACGCTCGAACAAAAAATAAGTAGCAAATGGGCAACAAAAGCAAGTGGGCACTACAACGATACGCTCCAAAGTCAGAATAGCATTTGTTCCTACGAAGTACAGTAATTTAATTTTTATAAGCTCTAAGGTATGGTTAACTTCATTTCTCAGACAGGTTATATTCCCCAATATACAGTGTGCAGTCCGGTAAAACTAGGCAACTAGCCTCTGATCATAGAAGGAAAAAAAATGTCATGCAAGCACAAATTACCAACTGTTAACTAGTAAGTATTATCCACAGGAAGGAAAATTTTCACTGTGACATATCTGAATCAGGGATCATGTATAAGAAATAAAACAACCCACGAAGCAAGCATGCTTCAACATACAGATATTAAAGAATCGTTGCATTATAGATCAACATTCTGAAGGAAAGAACACATTTATACTTTTGTAGGCCCGGTTTTTAGTTTTGCACTACCATGTAAGTTTAGTTCAGATAGAGAGGCACGGCAGCACAGCATATCACGTCACTCAAACAAATCGGTCAGTGTATTTACAATTAGACGGATTACGCCCATGTTCAGTTCAGTTGTACAGCTGATATATACAAGGAGGATATCACAATCGGAGGTCGGATACAAATGAATGGTATAAGTAAAACACACAGGAAGCTACACTCAAAAGCTAGATCAGACACTAAGGATCAGCCAACCTCACGTTCAGTTTGAGCTGACGCATGATCTAACTGCTGAAAGTAACCCATGATGATCACATCGAAGAGCAAGCGTGCCACAAAGTTTGACAACAATGCTTCCCACAATGGAGGTGTACAGGGAAGTCATATCATACAATGTGTACATGATCTCAATGACGAGCCATGGGGGGACTATTCACAGGAACTTGGACACCACGCGGCAGGATGACCAGAAGGCCGCTGTTGCTGCTTTTAGAATCGCCGGATTCTGGTAGATACTGCAAGAGAGTGGTACAGTAGAAAACTCAGATAGAGCTAGCTATACGGCAGGAATAGCAAACACTCACATGCTCATGAAAAACTTATTGGAGTTGTATGATCATGTGAATGATGCTCTTGAACTTATGTTGCTGCTTGCAGCACAATACTGTGCACGGACTAATTTTGTTGTGCATATTGTTACAGAAGTTTGCATGCTGAACAAGTGTATTCAATCAATATGTAAAACTCTTAATTGATGCAACTCAGCAAACTCATCATATCCTTACTTGACTAACCTAGTGTTTGTTCGTGAAGTGTTGATGTCCAGTTGCCCTGAGGTAAGGATTTGTTTATGTTTGTTGATTACAGGACATTTTAGTTTGATGGCATTCTGTCCCAACTTTTCAATATTTGGAGGGAAGAAATTTTTCCTCCTAAGGTCCTAGAACAGATTCTTTGGGTAGAGCTCCAAGGAGACTCTAGAAGCACGCGAGGCTTACCCTGACAAATCCATCATGGGAGTATTATACAGAAAGTGTGCTTGTAATTACCAATTACTAAGGATTTTAACTTACCCAATAGCTGTCGCACTCCATGATGCTACATTATAAATAACTTGTGTTCCAGCCCATGCCTTCTGAAGTTTCCCTTTCCTCTTTTTAGTTGAAAAGGTCTTGCTAAGGGCTGGCAAACGAAGGGTGGGTAATCTAACATAAGGAAACTTACAACCAGCCAAATTCATCTGAATTAAGAAAGGAAAAGAAAAGGTTACCTTCTTGAAGTTGATTGGGTGTCAATTCCTGCATAACATGAAATTTCCAGCATTAGAAGTACGAAGAACTGAAATCAATGAGCGACATGAAATACTCTTCCATGATACAATCTACTACTTCCATTCCTAAATATAAGATGTTGGGGCAGTTTAAATTAAACTGCCCCAACGTCTTATATTTATGAATGGAGGTAGTAGCAGTCAAGGTACAATAAGGAATATTGATGGGCCTTCCCATGTTGATCTAGATAGTGCAACGGATAATAGTGTGAACTGTGAAGCCTACAACATGAAGAGTAGACACCATACTGAACTATTGGTAAATCCATGATCCCACTAAGTCATGTTTTTCACTTCTAGGAATCTATTTAATTATTATCCAGAACCTCAATAATCACTGTAAAATAAACATGTTTTTTTTTTCAGAATCCAAGATTTGATGGACATTTGAACGGTGAGAGTGATATTCATGAAGGACTGCATAAGAAAAGCCAAGTACACAAAAAATTCAAGGGAAATCACGAATCAAAGGTGAACTGAACTTTGCATACCTTAGTTTCTTTCAGCGACAGCAGGTATGCAGCCATGAAGCATGCAATCCCATCAACTATATCCTCTTGCTTAACTAGAACATATCCATCCTCTGAATCATCACTGACATTCATACTCTTATCATCCCATATATCTGCTGCACTTACGATATCCCATGATATGGTTTCATCTACTGTTACATGAGTAATTGCAGAACTGTTCAGTTGACAGGTTTGATTTCAATGAGCGAATAAACGTGCATTTGTAGCATGGAGTGGCAAGGTCAGTATATGTATTGTTCAAATTTTGGAGACAACAAAGAAATGACAGTTCATTGGGCAAATGCGCACCTGCACCATGTTGGTATACTGACTTCTGAATGTTATCAAGCTTTTCTAGAAATTCAGGTGATTCGACCCTCGATTTGAGAAGATTACACAGCTGCATAAGTAAATGGAGAGGTGCAAAAATTAAGAAAGTTTCAGAACAGAAGGCATAAAATTAAGTACACTGGAAGCTCCTTTTTTCATTCCCTCTCTCCCTAGTCTCATCTTTACTATCACCTCAATAACTGATATCCAAAAGTAGCAGAGAACAGTTCGGTCGATTCAAACAGTAAAACAAATTCACGTGAATTTGGCTTAATTCCAGGGTACTGCCATATTCTATCCAACCAGAGGCTCAGTTATGGTTGCTGTGATGTGCTTACTTTTCAAGGTGCAAAACGTCAGCTGTTAAGTTTGGCAAATCAAATGATAAAAGTAATTTCTGTTATCCAATTATTTCCTTCAAACATTGCCTATGGCCCACCCAGAGTTCCACTGACACCTGGGACCCACTGACACCCGGTGTGGCTCCGAAGGACTTGCTGACGGGTGGGGGCCGACGTCCGTGGGTCCCAGGTGTCAGCGGAACTCTGGGTGGGCCATAGGCGTGTGAGTCGTTTCTCAAGTGTCGGGAGCGAAGCGGGGAGAGGCGGAGTGGTGACGTGAAGTTGACGCACTGATTGATTTACTGTGATTAATTACTGGGAGGCCTCAATCATTAGGGCAGGCCGTGCAGTGCAGTGCAGTGCAGTGCCCACGGAATCTTACCAAACAGCGTCTCATCTCTTTTGCGTTGCTTCCATTTCCACGCCGTGACGGGAAAGCTGCCGTGCCCGCCCTCCGCAACCTGGGTACACTGCGCAAAATTAAATTCCTGTATACACTAGTACCAGTGTAGTGTAGCTTAACGCAACACTAGTAATAAACTAGTTATCCCGTGCAGATTCGGCGTCACGCAGCACCGTGCGTGCACACCGCAGTGCCTTGCAAGGCTTGTGGCAGTCTCGTATACTATTATTATATATCTTGGCACTGATGACCAAACAAACAGTAACTCTACTGCTTGCAGGATCCATAGGTGGCCAATAGACAACCAATATTTTTCGCAAAAGAGAAAGCCGATAATCAACCAAGACAAGTGTTCACTGAAAGTTACAGCAAGCTGTTGGAATCCACTGCTCCACTTACACATACTACGACAGATGGGCTTGACTCTTTTTAACAGAATATCTACCCACAATATTTGTTGCCACACCACACTGCAATACCTGCAAGTGCCGGACGCTCCCTTCATACTACACCAACATTGATACAGCAGCTAGGGCGGCAAGACAGACACTACCAACACCATGGATAGATAAGAAAACAATGGCACAGCAACGAAGGCTGTTGTTCGCCGAAAAATACAACAAGTTGCGGGGATGATTGCAATACTGCCTGCCACTACTCCACTTGCAGATACCACGAAAGATGGGCTTCGCTTGACAGAATATATGCTGACAACATTTGTTGCCACACCGCACTAAACTACACTACAGCAAGTGCCACAGGTGGTCAAGTGGACTGATGCTCCCTTCATACAGCAACATGATACGTTGATACAGCAGCCAGGGGGCAAGATAACACTAGCACACAACATACAGCGCCCATTTCAGGAAAACTTCATATTTGCAAACAACAACAAAAGTCTCCTGCCAACGATCATTCTGGGTCAGCGAAAACCAATCTACACATCAGATTATTATTTATTATTCTAACCAATGGTGTAATAACACAAAACAAGTTAAGGTACAATCCCACCCACTATAGTCCGACCGGAACGGCCATTACAATTGACTGGAGTATGCGACATCTGAACGCAAATGCAGGTACAGGTGTATGTACAGAGATTGGGGGGCAGATATGTGCGGCAACGAGACTAATTAATTAATTAGACCACACATGCACCAGACCTCTACTGTTCCCGGTGTAGATCTCGTTGCGGTCCTCGTCGTAGAAGAGCGCCGTGATGTCCTCCAGGGCGTCCGACACGCTGCTCCGGATGGTGGACCTGCTGGTGTCGCCTTTTCTCCGGGGAGCGATCATGAGGGTAGGGTCCAGGGCGGAGATCTTGGCGACGCACTTCCCCGTGAAGATGTTGCTCATGTTGATCGATCCCATGCGGGAGGCTGCAGAGGGGATTCAGTCAGGTCAAAGCCATGATGAATGCAGTAATTCAGTCAAGTTAAAGCTATGCTGAATACAGCAGGCCTTAGCATGTAAAACCAATGCACAGCGAAATTGTTACCTTCCCAGCCTTCATCGTCAGCGTCATTTGTGCCGCCTCTTGAAACTTTACAGTATGAGATAATCAGGTCCTGGTCGGCGGTGATGTATATATTATTGGTGTTACAGTTAGGATGCCACAACTCATGGTCGTCAAACGATGTAACTAGCTCTCCGCGGAAATTCCAAGCAGCAACTGTTCTATTGCAGAATGTCAGGAACAGATTATTTTCATACAGGAAGATGAACGCTGAAGGGGTCATGAACTCTGTTTTGTTCACCTCAATCAGACCAGAGTTTCTGACCTGGCCAGAGACCAAAGTTAGCTCACAATTCGCTGCTAAGAAAACGTTAGCTCGAAATTAAGGTATAAATGTAGCTGCCACAGGTAGACAAAATAATTAGCAACGTACATCAATAATCTGCAGGTTTTCCTTGTCTTGCTTCACTAGGAGTTTTTCGTTAAACTGCTCGATGAAGTCAACCTTTCTGTTTCGATGCAGCAACTGAGTGAAGATTTTCAGCGGTGTTCCATCCTCGATTGACAATATCCTTAGTGGGACATGATTACTTGCCTTCTGGTATATCACAAGCATGATCCCAGGGCTGGTGAGAGAGGATTCATGAACGTAAGAACACATCATCGACTATTTAGGTCAAAGATGAATAGTATCAGTAATCAGCGACAACCAGACCTTATCTTTATCTCCTGGATGTCCTTATCACATATAGAATACAGAAAGTTGTAATTCTTTAGATCAAAAACCTTGTACGTACTGCAACCAGGGAACATTTAAACAATTCAACATATGATTGCTGCCAAACTGTAATGCAGGAAATGTAACTTACCTATCATGTGCCGAAAAAGTCAATACTTTGCCATTAACATCATCAAACTCAACAAAGCCAGGATATTTGAGCGATTCAGTTTTGAATAAAGGAAATCCATCATGTAGCTGGCCTCTCCGGATGTATCTAAAATGCAATTGCAAGGAGAGAAGATAAATTAGTCAAAGTTGATACAAGCATCTCATGTGTGAACTCGAGATAGACCTGTAGAAAGAAAGATAAGCAATTTTGCACTAAAATTACTGGAACACACAAACTAGTCCGAGAAGAAATATATAATGTCACTTACTCTATTGGAGTTGTTCTGCACTTCAGTGAACTGTAACGATCTGATTCATAAACTGAAACAGTGATAAGTGAGTCGTTGTTCTTATTATAGAACAGACTCCTAATCACTTCATCCGGGCTTATATTCAAATGGCATATGCGCTTGTTTGTTGCTGCCAACATGATGAGAAGGTTTATCAGGAACATAACACACGTAAATAACAGAGCAAAATCGATTAATGTAGAAGAATGAGAGTTACTCCGATTGAATGCACCACAAAGACCACATTCGGCGAGTGCAAATATTAAATCCCTTGCAGCTACAATCTCAATAATCCTCCTTCTGTTCCACGCCAATGGCAGCTGGACAAACGGATCGTCATATGTGTCGTATTCTTCCTGCAAAACCAAATTAAAGACATGCTTCCTTTACACGGTTTACAAATCTCCAAGTTACTAGATATGTGAAAAATCTGTGCATAAAATAATTAATCTGATTTTTTACTTGGTATAGACAGACTATAAGATATGCTGGATCCAGCTTTGTGGTGCCATGAAACCCTTCTCCATATGTATTCATTTACGTTTTAGCTCATTTAGTTCATGATTGGCACATTTAACTGATATATTAACTCTCAAGGGATGAGCCGTAGATTAAAATACCAGACCAAACCAGTGGTCGAACAGGAACTGCCAATGGTGTCTTGTCTGGTTTGGTTCAGCCCAGGGACCATTTTCAGGCAAAAAATGAAAAAAAAATTGCTTATGGAAATACGGAGTGCAAAACTCTAATATTTTATTTATGCAGCCAAAACCAGATTCTGAACTCATGACTTCATCAGGTATGGTTGGGAAAGGTAATAAAACAAACATTATTGATCTGTGGCTAAACCAGACGGCATGACTGGCATGTTTGTATGGTGATGACTAAAGCTCACCCTACCAATTTTTCTGTCATGACCAAAAATTTTGGGTGTGTTTGGTTTGAGCCCCAACTAGCCCCACCAAAATATTGGCATGACCAAAGCAAGGGCATGACCAAAATTTTGGTAAGGTGGTGTTGTTTGGTTTATAGTCATTGTACATGCCGAAATTTTGGCAAAATTGCTAGACTTCCGTTTGGTCTGGAGCCAACTGAGTTTGTGTATGGCAACATGTACTGGGTTCGGGCTTGGTTTGATTCTAGTTTACTTTTAATGTTAAGCTAATAAAAGAGCGAGACACATAAAGGACTATAGGGCCTTCCCGCAAGAAAAAAGATTATAGGGCCAACGGGACTAAAGTACATGGCATTGGAAACGCAAGTATACCTGGGATACCAAGAAAAAAGGAAAACACAATTAGAAACAAATCGCTGCAATTAATAAGAGGTGAGGGCTGCTTTGGATTACGGAGGCAGTACGGGCATATGCACGGCGCGCGTGGAGCGAGTCTCACGTAGAAAAAGGGATGCAGTTAATTACGGAGGCAAATAGCCAATTTAATCAGGTAGATGTGCGATAGCGCGTGAAGCTTTAGATTCGGTTAGTGTTTATTTGGCCGGACAATCCGCCTGTCATTCTAACATGGTGTATTCACGTACGAAAGAGCAGGCACCGAAGTCGCCAACTTTTTAGCGAGCTTTTTCCGCGCCAACGAATTGGCAAAAATAACATGGGAAGGCCCAGGGCATGCTGGGCGAGCCAAAGTTTTGGCCCCAGTCCAAACGATAGCCAAATCATACGGGCACGCCAATTTTTTGGTGTGGTCATTGTTGGTTGTAAACCTGGTCTTTGTTTGGATGGTTGCCAACATTTTGGCATTCCAATGACTCTTTGCCCACTCTATTTCATTTTTCTTGCTAATGTTGGCCAACTTATGGGCAACTAAAAGCTCAACCAAAATTTTGGCTAGCCAAATATTTGGTAGTGCAAACTTGGGCTAGAACCAAACATACCCATCAATGCTCTGGATTTCAAAACTAGTATGCATAGAAGCACCTGCGAACAGGAGAAATGAAGAGTAGCAGCTAGCAACCAAGGTTTCCAAAATTCATACTAACTGACACTATGTTGTAAGTAACTAAATATATGTCAACCACTCGAGACAGTTTATACAACTCATCATCAAGTTACTTTCAGCCATTTCACTCTTCAATCCTGACGCATCCAATTGTTCCACGAGTTGGTTTGGCAAATGATGCTACGAGGAGTCCCACACAACCAACAACCCTGTCCTTAATTGCTTATAGAAGAGAAAACCTTATTTGAAACCAGAAAACTCTTGCACTGGCTACTGACTTCCTATGTGCAGAAAACTGGGGAGAGGGCATATGACAATTATCAGTTTTCTAGAATACAGTCATTAGCAGTTGATGTTCTCTAGCATAATTCCCAGATCCACCCAGCCGCATCCACACCTTGTTATAAGCATCCTCAGTCAGTCCACCAAAATACTAGTGTGATTTCATAAGCGTCGCCATTTGCTTGCTAACAGGGGTCGCATGAACAAATCAGCTAAAATAACAACCCTAATCACATTAAGAAAAATCTCCGATCAGCGGGCAAGAGTGAATTCCAGAGCGCCACTAAGAGAATCCCAGGAGGGCGGTGTAGACCTAAGTGCAGAGTGCAGAGGGGGAGCAGTAGGTACCTGCAGCTGGAAGTTGCGAAACTTCTCGGGGCAGGAGAAGGCGGAGGTGGAGGGCGCGGCGGGGCGCGGGGGCCGTCGGTGCCCCCCGCCGATCTCGCGGCGCATGAACTTGCGCACGGTGTCGACCGGGTCGCGGCGCGCCGGCCTCTTGCAGCAGGCGGACTGCTGCTGCCACGCCCGGCGCCGGGCCGCGGTGACGCGGAGGCGCCCCCGCAGCCCGGGCTTGTGGTGGTGGTGTTCCATGTCGGCGCCGGCGCGACTGCTGGCCGCGGCGTCAGGAGGCGCGGGATGCTCCGGGGCTAGCTAGGGTTTTGGCGGGTACGCCATGGGAGCGGAGGAAGATGGGAGGGGAGTGGGGAGAGAGGAAGGAAGGGAGAAAAGATAATCGGTGGGAGTGATTAGCGAGCGCCTCGCCTGCATGAGATGAGCACTATCACTTGCTAGATGTGGCTACGGCTGAAGCAACGGCCCTACAGGAAGGGCTCAAGCTCATGGAAAGAGTTGGATGTACGCCTGTCGTTATGGAATCGGACTCCCTCGAGTTAGTTAATGCGTTTAATGGAATTGCTTCAGTTTTCAGTCCTTACTCAGCGATACTTGCAGAGTGCTTTCAAATTGCTCAAAGCATTGGTCCAACTTCATTGCATCATTGCAACCGGGAAGCAAATTTGGTGGCGCACAATTTAGCTAGACATGCAGTTCGTACAAACTCTTGTGTTTTTTGGATTGATAATCCTTCTAGCTTTATTGTTTCGGATGTAATAAACGATGTAACTTTGTTTAAAAATCAATAAAGTGCGCCATGAAGGCTTTCCCTCAAAAAAAAAAGCACTATCACTTTTGCGGTTCGGTCCATTGCCGATTCCCTTTTTTCTCGAGCGTATGCGCCTGAGGTTTGAGAAGTGTGGGTGGGCAGTGTGAATTTCGGGAAACCCACGCGCCGCCGCGGGATTTTCACGGGCCCGGAGGAGCAGAAGCTCTGCTTGCCTGCCCAGACGTACTACTTCCTGCGCCCCATTCCTCTCATCTGTCCTCTCGTTTGCGTAGAGTTTTAGCACGGCCGCCGCCGTTGACCCCGCCGCCGCTCACCGCTCTCTCAACCTCATCCGCGCGCCACCGTCACTTTGTCCGAGGGCATCTTCAAAAGCATAGCTCATTTCTTCACTATATGTCGGGCTCTACTAACAGCATCTACAACCACGCTTGTCTAATTTGACCTTGTACACGTCCACCTCATTATATGTCCCTGTCCCTAGCCGTCTCCCTCGTTTCCCGCCCTCGAAATTCATGCAACGTAGAACCAAAGGTACATATAATTAGGAGTTTGCCATGCAATGCATCGGACAACCAAAAGGGGCGGACAACAAAAGGGATGGGATGGCTAGTTCATCATCGGATTCTACTACTAGTTTTTATACTACGAATTTGACTAGGAAAGGGCAGGGTTCGCCGCTTTGCGTTGCCCTTCCACTTGTCATCTCCGGGGCGGCGGTTGTACATGGCGAAGATTGCGTAGGGGTCGTCGTTCGGCGGCCGGCGGAGTCGGAGGAGCTGTCGTCAGTGGAGAACAAGGAGGAGGGAAGCCCGGCGAGATGTCTGGCGGCGCGGGCCTGCTCTGCAGCGAGACGACGGGCTTCGGTGGCGGTCGCTGCTTTCTCAATTGTGGCCCGCTCGGACGCCTCGATGCCCTCCTGCAACGCCTTCATGTTCTTGCGACGGCGGCGGCGATGGGCTTCCATCTCTGCGGAGGACCTAGTTGTTGTAGGAGCTGGACGGCAGGCGAACGATTGGAGCGTCGTCGCACTGGCTAGATCCGGCCTTGCGTCAAGCCGCCCCCGCCTCGGACTCCAGGAGCCACCGCGGGCTCGGAGGACGCGACACGAACAGCCAGCGATGCCCGAGAACACGTGTTGGCGATGACACACCGGAGCTGCATGAGTGATGCCGGTCCAAGGGGAACGACGAGGAGCGCCTCGACCCACGGCTGCATTCACCCTACCCAGCCGTCGGGGATGGCGCAGAGCTCGAAGAGCCGCACTTGTCCACCCGCGAGCGGCAGAGGGCGAGCTCCTCGTCAGACGGTGCGGAGTTCGAATCCTCCGCTGCGAGAGCACCCCAGTCAATTGGGCCAGGCTCGCTGCCGGAGCCGACCATGGTGGGGCGAAGGGGACGAGGAGGAGAGGGGACGGGACTAGAGTGACGGGAAGCGGTCGAGAGTGGGGGCTAGGGTTTGGTCCCGGAGTGGGGTATATGTACGGTCGGACTGGGCCGGTTCGACATGGTGGACGAGGCTGGTCGGATGGGTGGCTATTTTCGATCTTGACGGTGCGCGGTGTGTTCACCCGGATGTTTAGGCAGGAAGTGGGGATCCGATTGTAGAGGCTCTAAACCTGGCTCAAAATGTGCGGAGTATCCGGGATCATGCAAACTTAGCCCATTTGTGGAAAGAGAATGAGGTTGTCTGATTGTTTGTCAGGTCAGCCCGAATAGGTGGGCCCAACCGCCAACCCCCACCAAATCCAGCCCCTACCACCTTTCCTCTTTTTCTCCCACAACCCGCACCGCCGTTCTTCCATGTCCTCCTCCCTTGGATTCTTTATGCTCAATGTTTGTCGGTGAATATGTTAAAATTGTTTGTGCTCAATATTCAGGGGCGGAGCCAGGCAAACACTGGGCCCCGGGCCGGCTTCAGAGCTACATTGACCTACAGTGTCAAATAGTACCAAAAATGTTACAGTCAAGGAAGGATTTTGGCGCCATGACCCGGGCCCGGGCCCCCCCCAGGCCTGGGGTGTAGCTCCGCCACTGTCAATATTTACCGTTCAATGTGTGCAATAGGATAAAAGATAGTGGCTTAAAAAAGAGGGATGCCCTTGGGCATCACTGTTTTGATGAACAATTGAGTGATGTCCACGGACAACTGGGGGATGACCTTGGGCACCATCGTTTTGACGGAAAATTGGATGACGTCTTCGAACAAATGGGGAAAGCATTTAATGGATGCGCATGGGCCGCTGGCCATGCCCTGGCCACAATCTGTCATCCCTGTGCCCAAGACAAGACACTAATTCTGTTCTTTGGAGATATATTGAAGATTTGTTGATTGGATTATGCGGGCGATGATTTGACAATTGTAAATCCTATGCAATTTTGGCCAGTTTTTAAGTAGGGTCTGTCTGGGGCTCATCTAGACTTATGTCACATCTACGTATGACATCATACCACGTCAGTAGATAAACAAGCCCACTTCTTGTCCGTTGTTTGTTTGTATCGATTTCGTGTGTTTCTCGTCAGCGTTAGCGCCCAGCCCAGTTAGCGCCCTCCCACACCGATAGCCCCCCATCCCCCTTGTTCACGGGTCTGGGCCACGATTCAGCTCGTGCGTCTTCGCTGGCCTGTTTATTTTTCCTAGCGCGTGCACGTCCGCAAAAAAAATTAGCACTTGTAGGCCCAACAGTGTGCTTATGCTAAAGGCGTGTAGGCCGGTGCCGTGGATGAGCCTGGCACATCACGCAGAAAGAACCCCGCTGATGTGAAACCCCTCTCTCTCTCTCTCTCCCCTGTCACTTTCATCTTTATGCTCTCTTCCTTTTTTTAGCACGTGAGAAAGCAGCATGTATGCATCAATCAAATATTTGTTTGGCAAAGTTGAAAAATGAAAAATATGACACACAAGAAATTTTTTTATGGACGAGATGAATATTTTTTTGAAAATACATGATGAACATTTTATAAATACGCGATGAATTTTTTAAAACGCGGTGAACATTTTAAAAGTCGCACGTGGAGAAAAAATCAAAAAAAGGAAAGAACTAAAATAATAAAATTTGCATGTCGAGGGTGGACATGCAACTGGGTCGGTTAAGTTTTGGTTCATGGGTGAAAATGCACATGTGTCAGGGTGAGTTGTGTGTCGAGGGTGGACATGCAACTGGCTTGGTTGAGTTTCAGGTCAAGGGTGGATGTAACTGGGTCGGGGGGGTTGCGTGTCGAGGGTGAACATGCAACTGGGTCGGTTGAGTTTCGAGTCAAAGGTGGACATGCAACTCGGTCAGGGGGATGTGTGTCGAGGGTAGACATGCAACTGGGTCGGTTGAGTTTTGGGTAGTTGCATGTCGAGGGTGGACATGCAACTGGGTCGGGCGAGTTGTGTGTCAAAGGTGGACATGCAACTGGGTCGCTTGATTTTTGGGTCAAGGGAGGGAATGCAACTGGGTTGGGACGAGTTACGGGTCGACGGTGGACATGCAACTGAGTTGGATGAGTTTCAGGTCAACGGTAGACATGCAACTGGGTCGCGGGGAGTTGCGTTTCAAGGGTGGACAAGCAACTGTGTCGGAAAAGTTGCGTGTCGAGAGTGGACATGCAACTGGGTCGGGGAGAGTTGCGTCTCGACGATGGACATGCAACTGGGACAAAAAGGGGTCAGGCCCCCAGTTGCATGTCGATGGTTGACTTGAAACTAAGGCAAAAAATGGGCCAAGGCCCAGTTGCATGTCGGGGGTTGACTTGCACATGGAACAAAAGGGGTCGGGCACCAGTTGCGTGTCGCGGGTGGACTTGTAACTGGGACAAATAATGAGTCAGACCAAGTTGTGTATGAATGGTGGACTCGAAGCTAGGATAAGAAAAGAGGCGGGCCTAGTTGCATGTTGGGGTGGACTTGCACCTAAGGAAAAGATGGTTCACTGAAAGTGCAACTAATCCCCGGGTGGTTTTGGTAATTCATAATAACATATACATCATTGAACTAATGCCTACTCAAAGAATATTTCAGGAAAGTTCAATTAGGTATGGCAATGGGATGTGAATGTGGACCCCTCAAGATGTCAAGGACATATGTTGGCAAAGCTTCAAGACTCTACATTTTTGGTTAAGTGATCCAAGATCACATTGAGTCCATAGGAAAGTCAATACTATTAAAAGGGATGAGGTTTTGATCATGGACTATTTGCTCAAAGTGCTTAGAGATATTGCTCTAAAACCCTCAGCCACACCCTCACATCCTTCCCTGTCCAAGACCCTAAAGTCAATCTCGGTCCCACCGAAACACTCCTATCCGGACCCACCGAGAAACACTTGACAGAGCCACTACCTAAACCCTAACAACTCGGTCTCACCGAGATGACATTCGGTCCCACCGAAGTGCGCTTGCCAATATTCTGTAACCTATCGATTTCAACTCGGAATTTCTGAGTGGTTTCGATCGGTCTCACCGAAGTGTGGAAAATGCTTAGGTCATCACCCATCGGTCTCTCCGAGATGTTTCCACCGGTCTCACTGAAAAGCCTAAACTTTAAACTTTTTGCACTAGTCGGTCTCACCGAGTGATTTCATCTGGTCCCACCGAGTTATGCATAAAGGTGTGTAATGGCTAGATTTTTGGTGCTGGCTATATACACCCCACCCATTCCACCAACCCTCAGAGAGAACAACCAGAACGAAGCTACCACTTCCCATATCCATTTTCTGAGAGAGAACCACCTACCCTTGTGTTGAGATCAAGAGGATTCCACTCCAACCTTTGAATCTTGATCTCTAGCCCCCTCAAGTTGCTTTTCACTCCAATCCCTCTCCTACCACCATGCCAAATCTGTGAGAGAGTGATTGAGTGTTGAGGAGACTATCTTTTGAAGCACAAGAGCAAGGAGTTAATCATCAACAATAATATCTATTACCTTTTGGAGAGTGGTGTCTTCTAGATTGGTTAGGTGTCACTTGGAAGTCTTCAAAGCTTGTGGAGTTGAACCAAGAGTTTGTAAGGGCAAGAAGATCGCCTACTTCGTGAAGATCTACCCCAAATGAGGCTAGTCCTTCGTGGGCGTAAGCCGTGATGGCATAGACAAGGTTGCTTCTTCGTGGACCCTTCGTGGGTGGAGCCCTCCGTGGACTCGCGCAGCCGTTACCCTCCGTGGGTTGAAGTCTCCATCAACGTGGACGTAAGATAGCACCACCTATCGGAACCACGCCAAAAATCACCGTGTCTTCATTGCGTTTGATTTTCTCCGACCCCTCCTTTACGTTCATATGCAAAGTCTTTACTTTCCGCTGCCTACTATCTAGACTTGCATGTGTAGAGTGTAACAAGACTTGTGAGAATTGCTAAAACTTGCCAAGAACTAAAATTGGGAAAAGGCTACATTTTTATTTGTCAAGTAATCCAATCACCTCCCTAGACCTACTTTTGATCCTACAAGTGGTATCAGAGCTTTGGTCTCCATTGCTTTGGTTTAAACACCAAGGAGAGTATGGCATCTAGTGAGGGAAATTATCACTGTTGAGGTCCTTACTTTGATGGTACAAACTTTGCCAGTTGGAAGCATAAGATGAAAATGCATATTCTTGGTAATAACCCCACCATTTGGGTTGTTGTTCGTATTGGCTTGCAAGGTGATTTCTCTAAGGATGGAAAAGAACCGGATCGTGAAGCAACCGTGGAAGAGTTGAAGATGTTGCAATACAATGCTCAAGCATGTGACATGCTTTTCAATGGTTTATGTTCCGAAGAGTTCAACAAGATTAGCCGCCTTGAGAATTCAAAGGAAATTTGGGATACTTTGGTTGATACGCACGAAGGTACCGAGTCCGTCAAGGAATCTAAGTTGGATGTGCTCCAAAGTCAACTTGACAAGTTCAAGATGAAGGATGGTGAAGGAGTTGCGAAGATGTACTCTAGGCTAGCTCTCATCACAAATGAGATTGCCAGCTTAGGAAGTGAAGAGATGACCAACAAATTCATCATCAATAAGATTCTTAGAGCCTTGGGTGGAAAGTACGACACCGTGTGCACACTAATCCAAATGAAGCCAAATTACAAAGATCTCAAGCTCACGGAAGTCATTGGAAGGATTGTCGCACATGAAATGTCACTCAAAGACAAAGAGGAGCTCCACAACAAGTCTAGTGGTGCTTACAAAGCTTCAAGTGACACTCCAACAACTTCAAGTGACAAGCTTGTGTCTAATGAAGAGATTAGCCTTATGGTGAATAACTTCAACAAATTCTACAAGAATAGAGGCAAAGAGAGAAGCTCCAACTCAAGATACAATAAGAATAGATCTTCAAATCGTGACCGTGTTTGCTGTGCACGGCACCTCCCAAGAAACAAGATGAGCCACCAAGAAGAAAGAGTAGAAGAGATGAGTCACCTCATAGAGAGAGAAGAAGTCAAGAAGATAGATATGAATGAAGACCTTCTCGGAGAAGCAAGGATTCGGAGAGGAGAGACAAGTCCACCAAGAGATACTCAAGAAGAAGACCCCAAGCTCATGTTGGTGAATGGGTATCCGGCTCCGACTCTGACAACCAATCCGAAAGAAGCTATCACTCCAACTCCGACTATAGTCAAGATGAAGGTGTTGCCGGACTAGCTCTTGTATCCTCCAAGTACTATAATCTATTTGATTCACCAAATTAAGGAATTGGAAGTTGCTTCATGGCCAAAGGTCCTAAGGTAACACATCCCGAATTCATTGACTTTAATAGTGATGAGGATGACTTGCTAGGTGAAGATGACTTGCTCAATGATGAAACTAGCGATGTTAGTTATAATGAACTTGCTAGTAATCATGATAGTCAAGATGAGTTGTTTGTTAATGCAACAAGGAAGATTGAGCGTTTAACTCAAGAATTAAATACTCTTAAGTTAGCTCATGAAACTCAACAAGAAGATCATAGAGAGCTCCTAAAGACTCATGAGAAGCTACGCTTCGAGAAGCTAAATTTAGAGCAAGAGCATGAGTTCTTAAAAGCTATCAATGACGATCTTCGAAAGAAGAGTTCCTCTTATATTGCCAAGCAACTTCTCTTGTATACTTTTATGCCACAAGTTAAATCTATGCAATCACATAAAAAGAGTAAGAAAGGTTCTACTTCTAGTGGTAACAATAGCAATGCTAATTTTAATGTTGTTGCTTCTAGTAGTTCTATTGATTCCACTAACGATTCTCTTAGCCAAGTTACACTTGAGCAAGAAAACAATTTATTGAAAGGAATCATAGAGAAGGGTGTCTACAAAAGTCTTGCCGGGAGTAAGCAATTTGAGGAAATTGTACGCAAGCAAGGATGGCACCGGAAGAACCAAGGTGTTGGTTTTGAACAAAAGTTCAATGCCAATGGAGTTGAGTGGGAAGAAGATCAATACCCCAAGACGTTCCCCAAAAGAAGAAGTATGATCCCACTTTCTTAAAGGGAGCTCAAGCTCAAGATGATCTTCCACCACAAGACCACAAGCAAAAAAGAAAAGGATAAGCTACAAGATGAGTAAGACTCATATGAAGAACCGCCTCAAGCTTTGGTCAAGTGGGTCCCCAAGACTACTTCAAGTTCCACTTCATCAAGTGCTACTACAACTCCAAGGATTCCCATCAAATTGATGTGGGTCCCAAAGAAGAAGAACTAGAGAGTTCTTGAGGGTGACTCCGCCAACAAACTTCACTCATATTCATTCATGCCAAGAACTTGTGCAAACCACTTCAACATCATGCACTAGTTCATGGAGTCACAAACCCTCTTGTTAGTAAGTCAAGGGACAAGGTAATCAATGCATTCATGGACATCATCATATGTGTACTTCAATCTATGTCTATGGATATCCTTGTTGTTCCTTGTGGGATTAACCCATGTAGGTTGAAAGTGCTACAAATCTCATGGAAAGCTCCCAACTCTTGATGATCATCATCAACATTGAGCTTCCACAACTACAACTATAACCACATGAAGTCTTCAACGACAAAATCCAAGGTTAGTTTATCCCTCTTAGGGGGATCTTGCATATAGGGGGAGCTTTGCTCTAAAGAATTGAGCTAAAGCAACTCTAGTGATGTGAACACATCAATGCTTTATGTAAAAATGGTATTCCCATTTGTGCTTAAACGATGAGTATAACCTATGATCAAATGTTTTTATTTGGCTCCTAAGTCAAGATACTCATATATAGATGACCTTGTCATCGACCATTGTCTTGATAGATGCTAGTATTGGTTGTGCATGTTTGCCATATTTTATTTGCAATTTTATTGTGTGAGCATGTTGCTATGCATATTTTCTCATTCAAGGACATCCAATTGTTGCTTGGTTGATTTGGATGTTTTGACCAGTTGGATGGACAAGAATGCCTAAGAACCCCCTCTAGCTATCTATCTCAACTTGTCTCAAATTTATTCTTGTTGATCACAAAATTTGAACAAGTGTCTATTCGGACCCTCTGGGTGAGGAGCACTCGGAGTCACCGATCTGAATATGGCTGAATTTTAAAACTTTCATTGTGTCTTCGGTCTGACCGACACGTTCTCTTTCGGTCTCACCGAGTCACTCTGACCGATCTGCTTTAAGCCCTCGGACAGCCCGACTGAAATCTTTCGGTCTCACCGAAACGCCATGTCTCTGGCAGTTATACGTCTCGGTACCTCAAAATATTTCACTCGGACTGACCGACAGTGTGCGAGAATATATGTCGCGCGAACGGTTCGTCTGAAAATTCCTTCAAATGTGACCTTCCCGCAACTCGCTTCTGTCGCCGTCTGGATCGCCTGATCATCGCCGTTGTCTCCCGCGAGCTCTCACCACCGGAATCCGTCGCCGTCATCGACATTCTCCACCGTCGTCGCCACCGTAGAGGACCGTCGCCAAGTTAGGGTACGGATCCGATTTTTGTGTGCTTCCCAACTCTGATTCTTAGCACAAAAACTTGCACATTTCTTTCTACTTGTGTATGAATTCTATCCACCGATCAATTCCTTAGATTTTAGGTTTTGAGCGATGAAATTAGGTTTAGGGTCTCGCTGTTTTCATTTCAGACTGACCGATTGGTATGATTCGGTGCCACCGAGTTGGCCTTGAGCTATTGCACACAATTGTGGTTCGGTCTAACTGAAACGCACTGGCTCGGTGTGACCGAAGCAAGATTAGGGTTTCCATGTACACTTTGGAGAGACCAAGTCTCACAGTCGATGCCATCGAAATGTGTTGACCCCGTCTCTGTTGTTGTCTCAAAAATTTCGAATCACTTCACTCGGTGAGACCGAAATGCAAACAGAGAAAACCTAAATGTTGTAACAACCCCATGTATTAGCCACAGTGATCACCTCTGTTAATGCCAAGTCACCATGGTTAACAATGCTTAATGATCATGGGATCCATATCTCATTTCAAATTCCATCTCATAAATCAATTCAAAATGCAAGTCAAAATAAAACTTATTCAAACATGAAAACAAAAATGTTCGTGTTGTTGGAAAAATTCCAAGATTAAATATGTTAAGGAAAACAACATCACAAAAATTCCTAGATTACCCCTGGATAATTTAAACAGAGCAAAAACAGCAACAAAAATGCATTTAAATGCTTTGAATTAAAAGCACTGTTCAAAGTAATCCAAACCTATTTTATTATAACACTACAATATGGCCCAGTAATTATAGTCCAAGTCCCATATTTTACAAAAGTCCTTTTGTAGCTCAAACATTTGCAATTGAGCTGCTGGAAATGAAATGAGAAAAAGAAAAAATTGGAAAAAGGCCAGACTGCTACTGCTTCTGTGGGCTCTAGGAGCACAGTGCTCCAGCCCAGCCTGCAACCCCCCCCTCTTCTACCTCTCGCCGTGGCGCTCGCAGAGCCCCCACGCGACATGGCCCCCCTACCCCGGTCGACAGCGGGTGCCCCCTGCCCATCTGACGCACTGCAGCCCCTAGTAAACCCCCTCGATCCCCCTGGCTAGCCCCTGCCTTCTCCCCCACCCCTCGTTTTTCTCCCTCCGAGCTCCACCGAACGGCGCCGCCACACACCATCATGGCCACCATGGCCAACGGCCCTCTCTCGGTCATCCAAAGTGTCCCGGAGGACCGCCATGACATTGCCGTCCTCTCCGTCGAGCCACGTGAGCCGGAACGTCCTCACGCCGTCGCCACCATCGAATTCCCCCATCGAGATCCGCCGCAACCTCGTCGTTGATTCGGTCGACTACGGGCAGCCCCAGCTCCCTTGAGCTCCTCTTCCGCCTCACTGTGAGCCACCGCATGCTTTCCCCTCCGTTTCGAGCTCGATTTCGAGCTCCGATGTAGTTTTCATCATCGGGTTGCTCCGGTCACCGCCGTTTGTCCCCGCCGCCGTCGTTGTAGGCGAGCTCCGCTTGAACCAATAGCGTCGTTGGACGCGGCGTGTCATGCGCATGCCTCTAGTCGTCGCTGTCCCATTTGGTCACCGAAGAGCAGTTCCGGTTGGCCTCCGCCGTGTCGGGCTCGTCGCCGGCATGCACAGCGCGCGCGCGTTTTAAACACCGGCCGACTCGGTCCGGTCCGGTTTAATTCGGGCAGTTAACCCCGGTCGGTTTTAATTAAACCGGCCGGTTTAATTAAATTGGAACGGTTAAAAAATAAACCAATGGGCACAGTGTATGACAGGTGGGGTCCACCCCAAAAATTAATCCAGATAAAGTTTTGGATAATGTTGAAGGTTATGATAGGTGGGACCCCTCTGTCAGCCTCACATGCAACTCTGTGTACACAGAGGTGTGTGCACCTAGCATTTACTGTTTTGGATAATTTGAATTAAATTTAATTTGTAAATTCCAGAAAATGCAAATAACTTTGAAATTCAATAGAAAATTAACCGTAACTCGGATTGAAGTAATTTATATATGAAAAATGATCAGAAAAATGAGACGAATCCGAATATGTCATTTGCATGCATGATAGAAGTCTCTAGCATAATGAACATTGAACTTTTGACCACATTTCGATATGTGAATAGTGCATGACTTTGGGAAATTATTCCCAAATAATCTCCCAAGTCATTTAAAATGGTTTAGTAATGCATTAGGCCACCCCCCTGCATCATGATTGCCTTGCTCTTGCATATTGTTGCATTTGTTTGCCCGTCACTCATTTCTCCCCCCCCCCCCCTCCGGCATTCTTTTTGATAGACCCCGAAATCGACACCTCCCAGGAGTACGGCTACACCGTTGAAGACCCTTACCCCTCAGCAGAGCTTGCAGGCAAGCAACCCCCTTGATCATCTCTATATCGCCCATTCTTTCTCCCCCGTTTTTGCATTACATTACCTGCTGCTGTTATTACTGTTTATCGGTAGCTCCTATTTTCTGATGCATAGCCTGTCCTTCTAACTGCTGTTGTTATCTTTCCCTGTATCCTATATTGCTTAGTATAGATATACTTGTGTCACATCTGTGGCCCTTCACCCTGTCCGTCTGCCATGCTTAGTAGTCGGGTCGTGATCCCACTTGGGCGATGATCACAGATGTCTTACATTAAACATGTTACTAAAGACGGGTCAGCCGAGAGGGCACCCGCGAGTATTGTACTACTTATCAAATGGTCCAAGTCGGCTAGGCTGAATGCCTACCGTGAGTTATGGTTCAAGTCGACTGGGCTGAGAGCCCTCCGAGAGTGGTTCCGGTTACTTAAACTAATCTGCTACCACGAGTTCTGGTTATGTATCTGAGATGGCTTCGGCCTATACGCACTAACTGCCACATGGGATTATGGTACGTGGGGCCCTTGACATCGTCAGTTCTTATTCAAAAGCTCTGTCAGATGTCCAGCTCAGAAATGCGGCACGGTCGGGCCAGTGCCAGCCAGGACAGAGTTGGTGCTCATCCCGGCCATGTGCGCAACGTGCAGGAGTGCTTAGGGTGATCGGCCGATGACCCCTTCGTGCTTAGGATGTAGACCGGCTGGGACCTGTCTAGAGAGCTTAGGTAGGACTTCGGCGTGTCGATCAGCCGAGGCCGGGCATAGCCCGCAGAAAGGTGTGTTCGGCCAGAGTTAATCGAGCGTGTCGGGCTATGTGGTGCACCCCTGCAGGGAAGTTGATCTATTCGAATAGCCGTGTCCACGGTAACAGACGCTTGGTGTTGTATCTATGAGCTCTAATCACTTTAACTGGATACTTAATAAAATACGCCACCCCTGTTGTTATTATTACCCGTGATCACTTTCTCGCCGGGAGCCGAGGAAGGATCTCTGGGCATGTCACTGCTATACATTATTACTGCTACGCTTTTATATGAGTAGTACCAAGTTGGTATCTTATCCGCTACACTCTTCTCATGTTGTAAGATGTCGGCGCTGCTAGTCTTCGTTAAGATTAGCTTCTCCCCCTCTTACTCTGGCATTTCTGTAGTTTAGTCCAAAGATATAGCCCCATTCCTCTTGATAATGTTGCATACTAGCTTAGTTCTGATGTAAGTCTTGCGAGTACTTTGGATGAGTACTCACCGCTGCTTTGCTACTCTTTTCTACAAACCCGGTTCTACTACAGATGATGGAGACCGGGATGCTGATGGATCCACCGCCAGCTACATCGAGGAGTTCGACGATGACCAGTAGATTAGGAGGCCTCGCCTCTTTTGATCAGTTATCACAGTTTGTTTTAAGCCTTCTTAAGGCAAAACCATGTGTGAACCTGTCTGTACTCAGATGATATTATTGTATTATTGATGTATCCCCGGGTCCTCGTGGCCCCGGTTGTAATATATTATGTTTTAAGTTTATCATTTGTGTCTTAGAGTTGTGTTGTGATATTAAACCGTGAGTCCTTAATCTTGATCATGCATATTGCGTGCATGATTAGTGCACGATTAAGGTGGGGGCGTCACAAGTTGGTATCAGAGCCGACTGCCTGTAGGAAGCCCAAACCCTTCTTGGTCAAAGTTGAGTCTAGTTGCAAAAACTATTTTCGAAAAACGTGTTCTGTGGCTTACGGGCCCACAACACTCGTGGCTGGTATTAGGATCTTTTTCTCCGCATCCTTACTCTGGGTTCTATACTTCTTACCTTTTCGGGATTAACGGTTTTTACTAACTCTAGGTTCTTGTGATCACATCCATCCGGAGATCTAATTGTCGGTCCTGGACCAGGTTCTTCATCAGAATATTCATGGTCCGCGGGATCCTTATATCGAGGGTCGTCCGAGATGTCACCTGCAGATGCCTGGATTCACGAGTTGTCCCCGACGTTGATGTAGCTTTTGCTATGTCCCATTGTTGTATCCCTCCACCGCGTGCTTGCGTGCCGCCTAGCATGTCTAGCTATTTGCTTTTCGAACTCATGCTACGAGCTTGTACTAAACACTATGTATGGATCTGTATGATACTTATGACTACTGTTATGTATCTATTGCATTCCAATTCCTTGATTGATGTTACATCATGATTGATTTCCTACGCTTGCCGCTCATATTTGAGTTTGATCATATTTTCCTTTCCATTGGTCTGTTTAACCTTCCCTGGAATTACATGAACTAGTTGCCACTCGTGCTACATGCCATACACTTGATAATCTGACCCTGTTGATTTTGCACAGAATGGCGGGTCATGAAGAACCTCCACCACCACCTTATATTGCCGCCATGATGCAACAGTTTGAGCTGAATAGACAGTTCATGGGTAGTCTAGTGGACCGTATGGAAACCCATGATGCTCATCAGGAGCCTGGGCCGATCTCACTTCAGGAGTTCATGCGCCTCAACCCTTCCACTTTCCGTAGCTTAGTTAACCCTTTGGACGCTGATGATTGGCTCTGAGACATCACGTTCGAGATGGAGTCAGCTAGTGTTGCCCCTATCAACGACGTCACCTTTGCGACGTATCACCTTAAGGGTGCAGCTGCTCAATGGTGGGAAAGCCACCGGCAAATGCTGCCTGCTGGAACAGTCACCACTTGGCTTGAATTTCAGGCCGCCTTTCGTGCACGTCACATTCCTCGAGGTCTGACGGACCAGAAGAAGAAGGAATTCCGCAGCCTCATCCAAGGCAAAATGACAGTGGATGAATATCAGAGGAAGTTTCTCGAATTATCCCGCTATGCGGAAGATGACGTCTCCACAGACGCCCGCAAGCAGGAAAAGTTCCGAGATGGTCTGAATCCAATACTGAAGCTTGCCCTCTGCCTTCATGACTTCACAGACTTTGCAACGCTTGTCAGTAAAACCTTCCAAGCAGAAACTGGTCAGGCTGAGCTCCAGGAGTTGTTCAAGTGTACTCGAGATGATGGCTCATCTTCAGGCCAGCCTGCTCAGAAACGTCGAGTATCGATTCCGCACAATGTTTATCACCAGCTTGCCCCAGCACTGAGGCCTTCTTATGTTGCACCTCATCTGCCTCTGCCGCCGAGACAGCTCAGAACCCAAGGTGGACAACCCAATGCTATGGCTCCTCAGCTTAATGATAGAAATTGCTTCAAGTGTGGACAGCCAGGGCATCGTGCTATTAACTGTTGTCTGGATCAGCCTCAGAATGCACCAGCCTGTCAGCCAAGAAACTCCAATGCGAGACCGCCCGCAATCAGTCATGGTCATGTCAACCATGTTAAGATGGAAGAAGCTCAGCAGGACACCAGAATTGTGATGGGCAACCTTCTTATTAATTCCATCCCTGCTTCTATTCTCTTTGATTCAGGAGTGTCGCATTCCTTCATGTCCGAAAGTTTTGCACATAGCCACGATATCCCTTTTGAGGAAATGCACACCCCTTTTGTAATCCAGTCACCCGGGGCTAAATGGCAAACTACCATGATAAGCCACGGTAACCACATTGTGATTGGAGGTTTGATATTCCCTGTTTCCCTCATCGCACTCAAGACTTCTAACATAGACGTCATTCTCGGTATGGACTGGTTGAAAACACATCAAGCTGTGATCAAATGTGCCGTCAAGACAGTCCAACTTACACACCCTTCCGGTCAGATAATAAACTACTCCACCAGAACACTTCCCAATGCTGAAGCCCGGATATATGCTCTGAATGCGTTGAACGCTTCACCTCTTGAGGGCATCGAGAATGTCTCTGTCGTCTGTGACTTCCAGGATGTCTTTCCAGAAGAACTTCCCAGAATGCCCCCAGTTCGAGATGTCGAATTCGTCATCGACTTGCAACCTGGCACTACCCCTATCGCTAAACGCCCATACAAGATGCCACCGCATGAACTTCTCGAGCTTAAGGAAGAAATCGACAAATCTCTTCGTGCATGCTTCATTCGCCCAAGCTCTTCTGCGTGGGGTGCTCCTTCCCTCTTTGTTAAGAAGAAAGATGGAACCAATTGATTAGTTCAAGATTATCGGCCTATTAATCAGGCGATGATTCAGAACAAATATCCACTTCCCAGAATCAATGATCTCTATGATCAACTTGCCGGATCCTCTGTGTTCTCTAAGCTTGATCTGCGATTAGGATACCATCAAATCAGAGTTCGCAAAGAGGACTTTCCAAAAACCGCCTTTGTTACTCGATATGGTTCATACGAGTACACTGTCATGTCTTTTGGTTTGACCAATGCTCCAGCAACCTTCTCTCCTTTGATGAACTACATATTCAAGGAATACCTCGACAAATTCGTCGTGGTTTATCTGGATGATATCCTTGTTTATTCCAAGAATGAAGAGGAACATGCCGAACATGTTCGACTTGTATTGGAGAAGCTTCATGAACATCAGCTATATGCCAAATATTCTAAGTGTGAATTTTGGTTATCCGAAGTGACCTACCTAGGCCATGTGATTTCCAAGGACGGCATTGCTGTCAACCCAGAACGAGTTCAGGCTATTCTTGACTGGACTCCTCCTCAGACTGTTAAGCAAGTTAGAAGTTTTCTCAGACTCGCTAGCTATTGTCGTCGTTTCGTCGAGAACTTCTCCAAGATTGCTAAGCCATTGACTGATCTGCTCCACAAAGACAAGAAGTTTGAGTGGACACCCAAATGTCAGGAAAGTTTCTAGATGCTAAAGGACAAGCTAACTTACGCCCCAGTGCTAGCTCCCCCTATACTAAGAAGGACTTTGTCATCTACTATGACGCTTCTCATCAAGGATTAGGCTGTATCCTGATGCAAGAGCGTAAAGTGATTGCTTATGGCTCTCGACAATTGTGTCCGCATGAAGTGAACTATCCAACCCATGATCTTGAACTTGCCGCGGTGATCTATGCTCTGAAGTTATGGCGACAATACCTCCTCGGTAATCGCTGTGAGATCTACACTGATCACCAAAGTCTGAACCTTCGTCAGCAGAGATGGATGGAAGCTATTTCAGATTATGACTGCGGTATTACGTATACCCCTGGCAAGGCTAATGTAATGGTTGATGCCTTGAGCCGCAAATCCTATTGCTGTGAACTTGTGGTGCAGCTATAGCAGCCACTTCTTTATGAAGAGCTTCAAAAGCTAAATATCGAGATAGTTCCTAAGGGTTATCTAGATACCCTGGTGATTGGACCAACTCTCGAGCATGACATCAAGATGATGCAGAAGTATGGCCGTCAAGTTATCAAGATTAAGCGCTATCTCTCATCCGAAAAGCCTTTAGATTTCACTGTTGATGAGGAAGACACGTTGTTCTTCAGAGGCCGCCTTGTTGTGCCTATGTTCGAGAATATGAATAAGATTGTTATGAAAGAAGCCCATGATACACCTCTATCAATTCATCCGGGTAGCACCAAGATGTATCAAGACATTCGTCGGAGATTCTGATGGTCTAATATGAAGCAAGATATCGCTCAATATGTTGCCGAGTGTGACGTTTGCCGTCGCATCAAAGCAGAACATCAAAGACCTGCTGGAACTCTTCAACCACTTGCTATTCCTGAATGGAAATGGGACAAAGTCGAAGTGGACTTTACCACTGGTTTTCCCAGATCACAAAAGGGTCATGATGCTATCTTTGTCGTCATTGACCGATTCTCAAAGGTTGCTCATTTTCTGCCTGTCAAGGAATCTATCACTGCTAGCCAGTTAGCAGATCTGTATGTTTCCAGAATTGTGACACTCCACGGTATTCCGTTGGAGATCAACTTAGACCATGGCAGCCTCTTCACCTCAAGGTTCTGGGAAAGTTTTCAGAAAGCTATGGGAACTCATTTATCCTTTAGCACAGCTTACCACCCCCAGTCCAGTGGTCAAGTTGAAAGAGTTAACCAAATTCTTGAAGATATGCTTCGTGCTTGTGTCATCTCATTTGGCAAGAAATGGGAGGAATCTCTCCCGTATGCTGAATTCTCTTAAACAATAGCTATCAGGTTAGCTTGAAGATAGCACCGTTTGAAGTGTTATATGGACGTAAGTGCCGAACCCCTCTGAACGACCACTCTTCGGTCCGGATATTATCCAACACGCTGAAGAGCAAGTCCGTATTGTGCGAGAACATCTGAAGACTACTCAGTCTCATCAGAAGAGTAATTATGATCGTCGTCACCAAGAAATGGTTTATCAGCCTGGTGAACAAGCTTACCTTCGTGTCACACCAATGAAGGGCACTCACCGTTTTGGAATCAAGGGCAAGTTAGCTCTGCGCTATATTGGTCCCTTCCGTGTTCTTTCAAGACGTGGACCGGTGGCATACCAGTTGGAACTGCCACCGAACCTTTTAGGGGTTCATGATGTGTTTCATGTATCGCAGCTTCGCCGCTGCTTCAGGGACCCAATTCGTGAAGTGGATCATGAACTGCTTGAATTACAAGAGGACCTTTCTTATAAAGAATATCCGGTCCGCATTCTTGATCAAGCCGAGCGTCGTACTCATCATAAGGCTATCAAGTTCCTTAAAGTTCAGTGGTCAAATCATTCTGAAGGAGAAGCCACTTGGGAACGCAAGGACCGTCTTCGTGAGGAATACCCTGCAATCTTTTCGTCTTCCTCTTAATTCTCGGGACGAGAATTTCTTTTAGTGGAGGAGAGTTGTAACACCCCCATGTATTAGCCACAGTGATCACCTCTGTTAATGCCAAGTCACCATGGTTAACAATGCTTAATGATCATGGGATCCATATCTCATTTCAAATTCCATCTCATAAATCAATTCAAAATGCAAGTCAAAATAAAACTTGTTCAAACATGAAAACAAAAATGTTCATGTTGTTGGAAAAATTCCAAGATTAAATATGTTAAGGAAAACAACATCACAATAATTCCCAGATTACCCCTGAATAATTTAAACAGAGCAAAAATAGCAACAAAAATGCATTTAAATGCTTTGAATTAAAAGCACTGTTCAAAGTAACCCAAACCTATTTTATTATAACACTACAATATGGCCCAGTAATTATAGTCCAAGTCCCATATTTTACAAAAGTCCTTTTGTAGCTCAAACATTTGCAATTGAGCTGCTGGAAATGAAATGAGAAAAAGAAAAAATTGGAAAAAGGCCAGACTGCTATTGCTTCTGTGGGCTCTAGGAGCACAGTGCTCCGGCCCAGCCTGCTAACCCCCCTCTTCTACCTCTCGTCGTGGTGCTCGCAGAGCCCCGCGTGACATGGCCCCCCTTCCCCGGTCGACAGCGGGTGCCCCCTGCCCCTCTGACGCGCCGCAGCCCCTAGTTAACCCCCTCGACCCCCCTGGCTAGCCCCTGCCTTCTCCCCCGCCCCTCGTTCTTCTCCCTCTGAGCTCCACCAAACGGCGCCGCCACACACCATCGTGGCCACCGTGGCCAACGGCCCTCTCTCGGCCAGCCAAAGTGTCTCGGAGGACCGCCGTGACATTGCCGTCCTCTCCGTCGAGCCACGCGAGCCGGAAGGCCCTCACGCCATCGCCACCATCGAATTCCCCCGTCGGGATCCACCGCAACCTCGTTGTTGATTCGGTCGACTCCGGGCAGCCCCAACTCCCTTGAGCTCCTCTTCTGCCTCACTGTGAGCCACCGCGTGCTTCTCCCTCCGTTTCGAGCTCGATTTCGAGCTCCGGCGTAGTTTTCATCATCGGGTTGCTCCGGCCGCCGCCGTCGTTGTAGTCGAGCCCCGCTTGAACCAATAGCGTCGTTGGACGTGGCGCGTCATGCGCATGCCTCTGGTCGTCGCCGCCGTCCCATTTGGTCACCGGAGAGCCGTTCCGGTTGGCCTCCGCCATGTCGGGCTCGTCGCCGGTGTGCACAGCGCGCGCGCGTTTTAAACGTCGGTCGGCTCGGTCCGGTTCAGTTTAATTCGGGCAGTTAACGGCCGGCTCGGTCCGGTTCGGTTTAATTCGGGCAGTTAACCCCGGTCGGTTTGAATTAAACTGGTTGGTTTAATTAAATTGGAACGGTTAAAAAATAAACCAATGGGCACAGTGTATGACAGGTGGGGTCCACCCCAAAAATTAATCCAGATAAAGTTTTGGATAATGTTGAAGGTTATGACAGGTGGGACCCCTCTGTCAGCCTCACATGCAACTCTATGTACACAGAGCTATGTGCACCTAGCATTTACTGTTTTGGATAATTTGAATTAAATTTAATTTGTAAATTCCAGAAAATGCAAATAACTTTGAAATTCAATAGAAAATTAACTGTAACTCGGATTGAAGTAATTTATATATGAAAAATGATCAGAAAAATGAGACGAATCCGAATATGTCATTTGCATGCATGATAGAAGTCTCTAGCATAATGAACATTGAACTTTTGACCACATTTCGATATGTGAATAGTGCATGACTTTGGGAAATTATTCCCAAATAATTTTCCAAGTCATTTAAGATGGTTTAGTAATGCATTAGGCCCCCCCCCCCGCGCATCATGATTGCCTTGCTCATGCATATTGTTGCATTTGTTTGCCCGTCACTCATTTCTCTCCCCTCCGGCATTCTTTTCGATAGACCCCGAGACCGACACCTCCCAGGAGTACGGCTACACCGTTGAAGACCCTTACCCCTCAACAGAGCTTGCAGGTAAGCAACCCCCTTGATCATCCCTATATCACTCATTCTTTCTCCCCCGTTCTTACATTAGATTACCTGCTGCTGTTATTACTATTTATCGGTAGCTCCTATTTTCTGATGCATAGCATGTCCTTGTAACTGCTATTGTTACCTTTCCCTGTATCCTATATTGCTTAGTATAGATATACTTGTGTCACATCTGTGGCCCTTCACCCTGTTCGTCTGCCATGCTTAGTAGTCGGGCCGTGATCCCACTTGGGCGATGATCACGGATGTCTTACATTAAACATGTTACTAAAGATGGGTCGGCCGAGAGGGCACCCGCGAGTGTTGTACTACTTATCAAATGGTCCAAGTCGGCTAGGCTGAATGCCTACCGCGAGTTATGGTTCAAGTCGGCTGGGCTGAGAGCCCTCCGCGAGTGGTTCCGGTTACTTAAATTAATCTGCTACCACGAGTTCTAGTTATGTATCTGAGATGGCATCGGCCTATACGCACTAACTACCATGTGAGATTATGGTACGTGGGGCTCTCGACGTCATCAGTTCCTGTCCGAAAGCTCTGTCAGATGTCCAGTTCAGAGATGCAGCACGGCCGGGCCAGTGCCAACCAGGACAGAGTTGGTGCTCATCCCAGCCATGTGCGCAATGTGCAGGAGTGCTTGGGGTGATCGGCCTCTGACCCCTTCGCGCTTAGGATGTAGACCGGCGGGGACCTCTCTGGAGAGCTTAGGTACGACTTCGGCGTGTCGATTAGTCGAGGCCGGGCATAGCCCGCAGAAAGGTGTGTCCGGCCAGAGTTAATCGAGTGTGTCGGGCTATGTGGTGCACCCCTGCAGGGAAGTTGATCTATTCAAATAGCCGTGTCCATGGTAACAGGACGCTTGGTGTTGTATCTATGAGCTCTAATCACTTTAACTGAATACTTAATAAAATATGCCACCCCTGTTGTTATTATTGCCCGTGATCGCTTTCTCGCTGGGAGTCGAGGAAGGATCTCTGGGCATGTCGCTGCTATACATTATTACTGCTACGCTTTTATATGAGTAGTACCAAGTTAGTACCAAGTTGGTGTCTTATCCGCTACACTCTTCTCATGCTACAAGATGTCGGCACTGCTAGTCTTCGTTAAGATTAGCTTCTCCCCCTCTTACTCTGGCATTTTTGCAGTTTAGTCCAAAGATATAGCCCCATTCTTCTTGATAATGTTGCATACTAGCTTAGTTCTGATGTAAGTCTTGCGAGTACTTTGGATGAGTACTCACCGCTGCTTTGCTATTCTTTTCTACAAACCCAGTTCTACTACAGATGATGGAGACCAAGATGCTGATGGATCTGCCGCTGGCTACATCAAGGAGTTCGACGACGACCGGTAGATTAGGAGGCCCCAGGCAGGAGGCCTCGCCTCTTTCGATCAGTTATCGCAGTTTGTTTTAAGCCTTCTTAAGGCAAAACCATGTGTGAACCTGTCTGTACTCAGATGATATTATTGTATGATTGATGTATCCCCGGGTCCTCGTGGCCCCTGTTGTAATATATTATGTTTTAAGTTTATCATTTGTGTCTTAGAGTTGTGTTGTGATATTAAACCGTGAGTCCTTAATCTTGATCGTGCATATTGCATGCATGATTAGTGCACGATTAAGGTGGGGGCGTCACAAATTTGATTTTTGAACTTAATTTTTTTTTAAAACATCTGCATTTTGTGATCCTCATCTTCTCTGTCCTCACCTATTCTATTCACAGGGTCAGCTTACGAGATGTCAGGTTCAGATGACAGTCAGAACAGGGTAGGAGATGATGTTGACTTGAGTGCAGGCACAAGTCCCGAGAGCAGTTCAGATTCAGACCCATGCACTCCTAGTTCACATGGACTTCCTTCAGCTACAACATATGCAAGAAAAAGAAAGAATACTGATGAGGAGGATTCTGATTTCATTCCAAATGATGCAACCTCCAAAAGACATGTGGTGAGCAAATCCTACACAGCACCTGAGAAGCTGAAATATCTAGCAAAACCCCAAGAGGGAGGTAGCTCAGCTCAAGGGCAATCTAAGCCCAAGAAGCAGGCAAGGAAGAGAATTGTTTATGTTCCTGCCAGATAGACCTCCATGTATGAGGACCCTCATGAGGATTCTGTTGAGGAGGAGGAGGAGGAAGAAGCTCCAGTGGTCAAGCCACCTCCAAAGAGGCAAAAGAAGCTGATGGCAGATGCTATACCAAAATCTGCATCTCCTGCTGCCAAGGCCAAGTCTGCACCTAAAGGCAAAGACAAAAGTACTACTAAAGTTGCTGTCAAGAAAAAGAAGGCTACAGTGCCTGAGAGAGAGAAAGAGGAAACCCCAGCTCATTTGAAGAAGATTAGACCATTTCTGCCAGCTCATGATGATACACATCCAGAGGCAGAAGATATGAAGAAGAGGAAGGACAAAGGTCTGAGAAAATGGAGGATTGCTGATCCCTATGCTATCAGGAGAAGGACAGCTAAAGATTATAGATTCCACACCAAGGAGCAACAGGATTTCTATGAGACAGTGCTTCTTGACAAGAGCCCAGTCGTTAGTGATATGAGATGGGTTGACTGGGATTACATTGATGCTCATCCAGACAACTTCCCAAATGTGCATGAGAACTTCAAGACACTAGAGCTTGAAAAGTTCATTGGTACTGAGATGACTGCATGGAATGACGAGCTCATTATGCAATTCTATTCAACTGCACACTTTTACCCGGATGGTAAAATAAAGTGGATGACTAAAGGAGTAAGGTACGAGTCTTCTGTTGAAGAATGAGCAGAGATGCTTGGCTTGCCCCCATCTGATGAGAGTTATGTGGACGTTTATGCTAAACCCCGCAGAGATCATAACTCCATGGCCAACATGTACATGGCTATTCCCCCAGAGTATGTCAGCAAACATAAGTTGGGATTCGTTTACTACCTTCTGCCAGGGCTTATCACCATCAACACAATTCTGAGATACACACTGATGCCAAGTCTGGAGATGACAGGATGATACGAGGATACTCCATTGACATGTTACATCACATTGATGATTGCACCAACTTCAATGTCATGGATCTTATAGTGGAAACAGTGAAGAGGACAGTAGCTGACCAGAAGCGTTCATGCGAATATGCTTCATATATTCAGATGCTTATCAACTTCAAGGTTGGTAACAACGTCTATCTGCTAGACTGCAAGCACTTGTCACTACAACCAGAGTTAGAGGATTGCACAGTTACTATGGATGATTCACATCCTAGCTCTGCTATTGCTCAGGAGCAAGCTGAGGCTGCCAGAGCTACTGCTCATACCACTCAGTTTCAGACCCAGCCAAGATCAGCCATTGTTGTTGTTTCTTCAGTTACCCCTCTAGTAGACATCGTCGGAAGCATTTGCAGACAGACTCCTCTTCACTACATCGACCCACACCAGTGCTGCCAGTCAGAGGACTTCATCGCCAGCCGCCGTGGATCGAGCCTGGAGCGACGTTTAGCTCTAGATCATTCAATCTTTTTAGTAACTTGTTGCCAAAGGGTGAGAGTGATATAGATCATTAGGGCTTCGAGAGAGAGTGTCTTTGCTGTTTTTGTTCCTTTTCGAGTTTTATTTGGTTGAGATACTTTGGTCCTATTGGTTTGTAAGACTATTTCATGTGTGACCATACTTTATTTGCTTTTCATGCTATTTATCCATTAGTTATGCTTGATGTTATGGTCATTCACATGTTTGCTTGGTGATGAGTGCTTATTGTATTTAATTCATATTTTTTTGTGCGCTCCACCAAGATGTATGTGGCATGAAAGAGTTATCCCATGATCCTAATCGATTGTTTATTTGCATTCAAACCTAAATTGCAAATAATGCACACATTTAGGGGGAGCGCTTGCTTATCACATACTTCTCAAAGCGACGATGTTATTCATGTTATATCTTATGTCGAAACTTTGATCTAAATGTTGTCATCAATTACCAAAAATGGGAAGATTGAAAGTGCAACTAATCCCCGGGTGGTTTTGGTAATTCATAACAACATATACATCATTAAACTAATGCCTACTCAAAGAATATTTCAGAAAAGTTCAATTAGGTATGGCAATGGGATGTGAATGTGGACCCCTCAAGATGCAAAGGACATATGTTGGCAAAGCTTCAAGACTCTATATTTTTGGTTAAGTGATCCAAGATCACATTAAGTCCATAGGAAAGCCAATACTATTAAAAGGGGATGAGGTTTTGATCATGGACTATTTGCTCAAAGTGCTTAGAGATATTGCTCCAAAACCCTCAGCCACACCCTCACATTCTTCCCTGTCCAAGACCCTAAAGTCAATCTTGGTCCCACCGAAACACTCCTATCCGGACCCACCAAGAAACACTTGACAGAGCCACTACCTAAACCCTAGCAACTCGGTCTCACCGAGATGACATTCGGTCCCACCGAAGTACGCTTGCCAACCTTCTGTAACCTATCGATTTCATCTCAGAATTTTTGAGTGGTTTCGATCGGTCTCACCAAAGTGTGGAAAGTGCTTAGGTCATCACCCATCGGTCTCTCCGAGATGTTTCCACCGGTCTCACCGAAAAGCCTAAAGTTTAAACCTTTTGCACTAGTCGGTCTCACCGAGTGATTCCACCGGTCCCATCGAGTTATGCATAAAGGTGTGTAACGGCTAGATCTTTGGTGCTGGCTATATATACCCCACCCATTCCACCAACTCTCAGAAAGAGCAACCAGAACAGAGCTACCACTTCACATATCCATTTTCTGAGAGAGAACCACCTACCCTTGTGTTGAGATCAGGAGGATTCCACTCCAACCTTTGAATATTGATCTCTAGCCCCCTCAAGTTGCTTTCCACTTCAATCCCTCTCCTACCACCATGCCAAATCTGTGAGAGAGTGCTTGAGTGTTGAGGAGACTATCTTTTAAAGCACAAGAGTAAGGAGTTCATCATCAACAACAACATCTATTACCTTTTGGAGAGTGGTGTCTCCTAGATTGGTTAGGTGTCACTTGGGAGCCTCCAAAGCTTGTGGAGTTGAACCAAGAGTTTGTAAGGGCAAGGAGATTGCCTACTTCATGAAGATCTATCCCGAGTGAGGCTAGTCCTTCGTGGGTGTAGGCCGTGATGGCATAGACAATGTTGTTTCTTCATGGACCCTTCGTGGGTGGAGGCCTTCGTGGACTCGCACAGCCGTTACCCTCCGTGGGTTGAAGTCTCCATCAACGTGGACGTACGATAGCACCACCTATCGGAACCACGCCAAAAATCACCGTGTCTTCATTGCGTTTGATTTTCTCCGACCCCTCCTTTACGTTCATATGCAAAGTATTTACTTTCCGCTGCCTACTATCTAGACTTGCATGTGTAGGGTGTAACAAGACTTGTGAGAATTACTAAAACTTGCCAAGAACTAAAATTGGAAAAATGCTAGGTTTTTATTTGTCAAGTAGTCTAATCACCCCCCCTTCTAGACCTACTTTCAATCCTACAGTCACCCCCATCCCCCCTTCCTAGGTGTGTGTCGATGGTGAATTTACAACTAAGACAAAAAAATAGGTTGGACCCAGTTGCATGTTAAGGATGGACTTGCAATTGAGACAAAAATGAATCCTGAGGATGAGGAGACAAGACACTCACTGCATCACCATTGCCTGCCATCTCTTCCTTCCGGGAACATTTGTGTGTCGAGGGCAGACTTGCAACTGGGACAAAATGATCCGGGTCAGTTGCGTGTTGAGGGTGAAACCTACAATTGGGTCAAAAGGGTCGAGAACAAAGTTGCGTGTCGAGGGTGCACTTGCAACTGAGACAAAGTGTCGATGACAAGTTGTGTGTCGATGGTGCACTTGCAACTGAGACAAAGGGTCGAGGACAAGTTGTGTGTCGATGGTGCACTTGCAACTGAGACAAAGGGTCGAGGGCAAGTTGTGTGCCGATGATGCACTTGCAACTAGATCAAACTGGATTTACAACTGAGATAAAAAAAGGGTCGAGCCTAGTTGCAAGTCGATGGTAGACTTGCAACTGGGACAACAACAAAACTATGGGCCCAGTTACGAGTCGAGGGTGGACATGCAACTAGAAAAACTACAAAAATACGAGCCCAGTTGCGAGTCAAGGGTGGACTTGCAACTGGGATGAAACAAACTATGGGCCTAGTTGCGAGTCAAGGGCGAACTTGTGAATGAGAAAACTACACAAAACTACAATACCATTTGCGAGTCAAGGGTGGACTTGTAACTGGAACAATAACAAACTACAAGCCCAGTTGTGAGTCGAGCATGGACTTGTAACTGGGATGAAAAACAAAACACATGCCCAATTGCGAGTCGAGGGTGAACTTGTAACTGGGACAACTACGAGCCCATTTGTGAGTCAAGAGTGGACTTACAACTGGGACAACTACGAAACTACGAGCCTAGTTGTGAGTCAAGGGTCGACTTGCAATTGGGACGAAACAAACTATGTGCCCAGTTGCGAGTCAAGGGTGAACTTGCAACTGTGATAAAAAAAACAAAAACATATGCTCCAGTTGCGAGTCAAGGGTGGGCTTGCAACTGGGACAACTACGAGCCCAGTTGCGAGTCGAGGGCGGACTTGCAACTGGGACAAATATAAAACTACGATCCCAGTTGCGAGTCAAGGGTCGACTTGCAACTGGGATAAAATAAATTACGGGCCTAGTTGCGAGTCAAGGGTGGACCTGCAACTGGGATGAAAAACAAAACACAGGCCGAGTTACGAGTCAAGGGTGGGCTTGCAACTGGGATGAAACAAACTACGGGCCTAGTTGCGAGTCGAGGGTGTACTTGCAACTGGGAAAACTACACGAAACTACGATACGAGTTGCGAGTTGAGGGTGGACTTGCAACTGGGACAAGTACACACAACTACGATACGAGTTGCGAGTTGAGGGCGGACTTGCAACTGGGACAACAACAAAACTATGGCCCCAGTTGCGAGTCGAGGGTGGACTTGCAACTAGGACAACTACGAAACTACAAGCCCTGTTGCGAGTCAAGGATGGACTTGCAACTGGGATGAAAGAAACTATAGGCCTAGTTGCGAGTCAAGGGTGGACTTGCAACCAAGACAACTAAACAAAACTATGATATCATTTGCGAGTCGAGAGTGGATTTACAACTGGGACAATAACAAACTACGAGCCCTGTTGCTAGTCGAGTATGGACTTACAACTGGGATAAAAAACAAAACACATGCCCAATTACCAGTCGAGTGTGGACTTGCAACTGGGACAACTACGATCCCATTTACGAGTCGAGGGTGGACTCATCAAATTCTCCACCAGGCCACAAAAAAATGCATAGCGAAATCGAACAAAAGAGAAATAGGCCGCGCCCCCCAAATGACAACATATATGACCCATGTGAAAAGAAACGCGAGAACAAGTTGACACAAAACAAAACAGGACAAGAGGACACACGACAAAAAAGAACGAGCTGACACGGGCGCGCATGATCGAGTTTGTGCAAACATTAAAGCAAACAAATTGGACGGTTATAGACTTAGATGAGACATCATGAAATCTCATCTAGATGAGATTTAGCAAATCCGAAAGAAAAAAATCTAGTTACGGTCTCCTCTAGCTATACAGTCGAACCAAAATAAATAAAAACAGGGAATAAAAAGACACGTGGCCCTCCCCAAAAGAGTTACAGCCCAAAGAAAAACGCAATACACAAAACATAAAAACGGCCCACTAAAAAAAGTTATATCGGGCCTCACTGATTCATGAGGGACGAACAGAAAACAAGACACAACGACAACGAGCACGACTCAGAAGCACGTATATCTAACGGTATATCAGTTAGATGAGACATTGTTAACTCTCATCTAGATAAGAATTAGCAAAACCAATCCGAATCAGGACCCCCAGATCGCGCCGTGAAAACGGCCCAATAAAAAACGCACGTGCGAGCAGGCCGATAAGCAGACACCAGACGCACGACGCGACATGGGACACGCGCGACAAAACAACCCGCGATCAAGATTTGCACGACATTTGAAGCGAATAGATGATAGAGTGAAAAAAAATCATGAATTTAAAACAAATAAATAAAGAAGAAGAAAAATAAAAAACAGAAATGAAAAAATAAAAAACAGAAATGAAAAAGGAGAAAATAGAAAATATAAATAAAAGAAAAAAAAGAAAAATGGGAGCGGAAAATCACTCACTTTCACTCCTCCCTTCTCACTTCCAACCCGCTCGTCGCGTGAAGGAGGACTGAAGGAAAATGAATGGGCACCGCCTTCTCACCTCTCGAGAGAAAATATAGCGGCCGCTCTCTCTAACTGTTCTTCTGCCTCGCACGGTACAAGGAAGCCCACAACAGAGACAAACAGAAAAAGCCCACAAACACATCGAGCGGGCGCAGATCAGCCCGAGCTCGCAAAAAAAAACGACAACGGCCGGCCCCATCTCACGTGAAGTGAAAAATGCCGACGCGCGCGTCAACACGACGCGGACGAGCGGGCAAAGGACGAGATCACGTTGCGTGAAAATTAAAGACACAAGATATCGGACGGTTGAACACTTAGATGTGAGATCACTAAAAAACATCTAGATGTGAATTAACAATTCCGTTTTAAGTAAAAAGACATACGCACACATCTACCGAGTTGGTAAGATTTAAGATTAACGGAGCCACCAAAAGACACCCTGCTTAAAGTTACCAAATTTCAAGATTAATAACAAAGTCATACGACTCACTTGAAGTTACCAAATTTTAAGATTAACGAAGCCACTACATATGCCCCACTATCCACGGTTATGTTTTGAGATGAGCATTTTGACTATGTTGCAGGGACTAAAAACAAGCAACACACTCATGACAAAAGAGGGGAAGAAGGGGACCGCAACCAACGGATAAGCTCATCCAAACAAACACTAAAAAACCTGACCACATAAACTTTTGGTGCAAGCTGCATATTATAGCCTGTACTGTAGCGCTACCGCAGCATATGTGCAAGCAAAGATTGCCACATATCAGATCAGACAGTATTGCTACACTGAATCTGAAGAATTTCCCCTGGAACACAGCTTATTTATTTTCTGCCATTTACCAAAGAGAATCTCATTCTCAGTGACAATAATAGCTGCTTTCTCAACACGCCAAGCATGATTTCCTTCAGAGAAGAAGCTAAACAAACAAACAAACAAACAAACAAGCAAACAGAGGACAGAGGTTGAATTTGCAATCATGCTAAGTCAAGTTCTACATGCACGCGAACACGGAACATGCCCTGTGTTCATGAAGACGACCGACCCACGTCTTTTGCATAACCTATCTATCTACCACTACAGAAGGTTCATGTTTCAAATGGGGTGTTGTACAAAAAGAAGATGATACAACACTAGGCAACATTTGCACAAGGCGCCTGAAACAGAACAAAAAGAAACCCTTGCCACCTAAACCCTGCTTTCCGATCTTTCTGTCGCACAAGGCACAAAAACAGATGCAGATGTCGCCATTTTGGCCGGCGGGATGGTGCTACGCCTTGACATACTTGCCGACATATGCCTGCCACACAAACCAAACCGGTTAGCCAACATAACAAAGTGCCAGGTGGACAACAGGAGTAATAGTGGGTGAGGGGGCTATACCTGTACAAGTTTGCTAAGTTTTTCCTTTGAGTAGGACATGTAGGTGTCAATCTTCTCTTTTGTTGGAGGGGTGTTTTCGACCGTGCTCGTAACTTTGTCGACAACCTTCTTCACGATGGTCTTGTGAACCTCTCTGGTCAGCTGGCCCTCTTTCCAGGTAGGTTTAAGCGCGTCCTTCACAAAGTCAGCGAGCGCGAGCTTGAACATCTTCAGCGCCTTGGACTCCTCCTTGTTGCCCTTTTTATTCTTGTCACCATCTTGTTCACCATCGCTATTTTTGGCTTTGGCTTCTACTTTCTTATTTTCTGAAGGCGGTGGCGCGGTAACCACTGATGTTGCAGCGGTCTGACCGACCGACTGGGGCGCTGGGTTGTTGCCATTACTACTACCAACTGCCGTTGATGGTGCCGGCAATGTCTGCTGAGGAGCTTGCTGTTCAGACTGTGCGAGTTGGGTCGTTCCTGCTTGCTGCTGCTGTGCCCAAGGCCACTGACTGGGATCGACATCTGACAAATTGGCCATCAAGCTCGGATTCAGAATAGGCTGGGGCAACTGTAGTCCAGCAACTGTACCAGGCTGCCTTATGAGGGTTGCCAGAGATGTTACTACACGGCGAATTTCTTCTTCCCCACTTGTTGCTCCATTATGAGGACCAACGGGAGCACCAGGCAGATCAGCTGAGCTGGAGCTTGGCAATACCGACAATCCCTGCAAGGTTTGGCTCTGGCTTTGCATATATGGAGGAGCAACAGGCTGGAAAATATGTGTGTTCTGTATGCTTTGAGTACCAGTACCTTGGCTAGGCACTGCAGATAGCCCCTGCAAGGCTTGACTGTGAGCTTGCATATTTGGAGCAACGGGCTGGAAACTATGTGTGTTTTGCATGCTCTGAGTACCACCCTCTTGGCTAGGATTGGACATGTCAACGGTTGCCTGACTCTGCCCAGCATAGAAAGGCACTGGACGATCTTGCGGAACTTGACCAGCGACACTGAAATTATGTCCATTAAATGCAGGCAATGCCTGTGAACCTAGAGTGTAGCTGTGTTGGCCGTGTCCCATATAAGGAGCGGCTACTGGCTGATTCTGCATGCTAGGAGCTGAGTTATTTGCAGTTGCCTGAGAAGCTACAAATTGATCTTGCCTGTTTGGATGTAATGAATAGTTGCTAAACTGATCTTGCCTGTTCGGATGTAATGAAAAGTTGCTTTCATGCGGTTGGTTATTAAATGGCAACATGGATGTAGCATCCTGCTGCCGGCTGTTGACTGGATGAATTGGTGCCCCAGAAGTTTGAGGAACTGCATCTTGGCTCTGTGCTATTTGGCTCAAGCTTTGCCCACCTAAAAGATTAGCAGCATGCATCCCAGTTTGCATACTCAAATTGCCAGTAGTAGCAGATGCACTCTGACCATCCATGCCAGATACCTTGTCATTGTTCATGCTATCTGCACTTGTTTGGATAGGACTTAATAACTGTGGCCTTTTTGAAGCAGCTATTTCAGGTTTGTTTCGCCCTTGTGAACCAAAATCTTCCTGAGAATCTGGTACTGATCCCTTCCAGCATCTTCCAATTGCCGGTTTTTGTACCCATATCCAGCATCACTTCTGGCAGTATGCTGAGAACCAGGGTTTTCCCTGTCATCTCTGGATAAAATAAGAGAACTTGCATGTGTAGTAGCATTAGTTTGTTCGCCCCAATTCGAATAATTTCCTCCTGGTGTACACCCAATCCCATCACTGTATTTAGGAGGCTCGTCAGGTGCGCCTGGTCCCATCTGACTCTGGGGAGCTTCCTCATGGAGATATGGACAAATATGACCACGACGGCAGCGACCTTCCGCAAAAAATTTACAGGGCCTTTTTTGTTCTCTACGGTGCTCTGTCCTATTCCCATGGGATGAATCAGGACCACCTCTCACATGAGCTGTTTCCCTAGCATCATCTCTCCATCCAACATGAGAAGCGGACTCATCATGAGCATATCTGCAACTTGCACCTCTGCTGCACCTTCCTTTGACAAACTCATGGCATTGATCAGCAGACCTGTAATCTCTTCGGGGTTCAGATCTTTCCCAAGTACCTTCATCAAAATGACCTCGAGATTGCCTGCTCCGTACATAGTCATCTGGTTCTCGTGGATCCATGAAATCCTTGTTCTGATGGCCATACCTTTCCCTCGAGTCTGCGGGATAAGGCTCGTCGAACTGCCTGCGCCCACCATCTTCGTGAGGAAACCTGCAATGCAAGCCTCTTCTGCATCTACCAGCTGTAAAATCTCTGCAGAGCAAAGAAGGTCCTCCAGATATTCTGCCTCTCTCAGCCCTCCAATCAGATCCACGGTCAAAGTAAGGACTCCGACTTCGACTCCTGCTTCTCCCTCTACCTCGCTCTCTACTCCTGCTTCTGGAGCCACTTCTGTTCCTATTGGAAAAATGTAGCAGAGAAAAGGTAAATCTATAAAACTGAATATTAAAACAATATTTCAAATAATCATCTTCTAGTAGAAGTTCAGAAGATCTCTTAAATTAACAAATCATCTGGCAAATCAAAATGAATTATAGATGTTCACCGCCAGTAGAATACAAATAATAAAAAACAACTTCTGTAGTTCTTTCTTCTAATTTGTACTGCAAAGAAGATGATATGGTGCTTGTGTACAAATAGAGATGATCAACAAGTGAACTTAATGAAGAAATGTAGGCCCTAGCTTGATTTACTTTTGCAGCATAATCATAAATTCTATCTTGGATTCCAGTAATAGCCAAGTTTCAACTCCAGAATAGCTCAAAAAGTTGCTTTTCAAACAACATACATGGAATACATAATCAAAGTACCAATATATGCACAGTAAAAAAACTGATCATTTTCCTCACAAAAAAGGGAATTAATTGCTACATGTCTTCAACACCAAGAAAAGAGAAGTAACTAGTGGTTCAACCATACCTACGTGACCTGTTCCAAACACCTCTTGGAGATGGACTGCGAGTGCGCTGCCTCCATGCATCTGGACCAGACGACATCCTAGAAGAATGACCACGGCTAACAGCTGTGCCCCATCCGTCGCCACGTCTTCTGTCATCAGCATTTCTGCTCATACCTTGGTTACCAGTTGCCTTTTCCAAAGCTAACTTACCCCAGTCATCATTATTATGCACCTCTTCAGCCATTCTAGGAGCATGCGACCTATCAGATGACGCTTTAGAATGCCTTTCCTTGGTATCTTTATTTAACCTATCAGTACGTTCCTGCTCGTACTCAGTACTGCCTTGGTGCATGAAGGCATCAGGTTTAAGGTTCAAAGATTCACCAAGTTGATTTCCATTATCATTAGTGAGATCCTTACTAGGGAGCAAATCTCCATCTTTGCGGCGATCATCTGTATTCTTAGGAGGAGTCATCTTCACTGATCTCAACAATATCAGGAGAAATTTCTTTTGTGTCCCACTTGGACCTCCCTTTCCTAGCAACACCAGCCATTTTAACCTTATTAGTCTGATGAAATAGCGGATTTTAAATAGTCCCAGATAAGGATCTCCCTTCCAGCTTATCCAACAATGTTCTGATTCTCTCTGAAATAGTCAAAGAATATGTATACAGTCAACCAAAAATAATTACTTCAATAGAGGTAGTTGCAATGACTGAAAGGAAGACAGGTTGAATTACAATGCAGATAAAGCATAAATGCATACTACGCGGAATAGATTTTGATATGCAGAATGAGTCCAAAAGAAACAATGACAAGCCAAGACACTTAACTGACAGACGGTTGTATAACAAAGTAGGATCCAAGATCAGGCAACAGAAAAAATCATGTTCTAGAGGGGCATGTATTTTTGCTCATAGGGGAAAGAGCTCCTACCATTCGGCCAGGACATGAGATATGTTCTGAGAGTGTCTTTAAACAATCACACATGTGGGGCGTGTCATGTCACATGTATACGTTCCAAATTTCACACTTTTTTTTGGGAAATTCCAAATTTCACACTTGATACAGGGGATCTTTACAGACACACTGAAAGAGAAGGTTTATAACAAAAAACAAATTGTCTTCTTTGTTTTTTTAATTTGCCCCCCGAAAAACATGTAAGCATGCTAAATATCCCTGATTTATTTTACTGCTGAGCCTGGGCCCAAACAGCCAGGAAATGACAGGGATCCAGACAAAGGCAGAAACCTTTACTTGTTTACTCATTCAGAACAAGTCACAATCAAGATCCATAGACAAATAACCCTCTGATGTAAAAATATCTCATTACAACACCATTTTACAGAAAACAAAGGACAACACTGCTTTCTTTCTACACTTACAAGAAAGTTAAATCTAAAAATCTAGGGCTTCCTATCAAGCAAATGTTTCAAGCAGCAATAACAGAAATCTTCGGCATCAACAACTTGAGTCGAAGTTTCTCCTTCAATTACTCTGTTGCAGCGGTTTTGCCAAACTTGATGAATACTAAAGTTTAATTTTTACTGTCTCCGACTGCAGAGACCTTGGGCACTGACATTAGTCTCCCCTCAATTGCTGTGTGTTCCATTGATTTCGCCAACTTGGTGGCAATTAACAATTCATTTGTCTCTTTACATAATCGCTAGCTAGTGTCTTGATGACTAAACCAAAAGGGCACAAACTCCAAAAGTTGGCATTTACATAATCCTGCATAGGAGAAAGATAACTATCAGCTCCCATGAATTCCTTTATGTTTTCTCCCTACTGCAATTTTTTTCCAGTGATTTATAGGCACATCAGAACCATAAGCCTACATTGTTTAAAGCACCCAAGTACCAAACGACGACCGTTGCTGGTTCTTCTAATAGTCAACCAAGTAGATTAGGTTTTCTTGTAGTCTATAGGTACCAAGAAACCTTTGGTTGCAAGATTAAACATTATCACAACTTTGTCAATAGTTTGGGTCATCTTTAACTGGACATTTAAGTCGGATTTTCAGAAAACAGTCTCTGCATATTCAAAGATGACTAAAACGTGGGAGCTATGTTCTGCTAACAACAAATGCATCACAAACAAAGGGGGAGGAAAGATCCAAAAGAAAAACCACACCAACAAAAATTATGTTGCTGAGTTGCATTTGTTTGGCATTTATAAATCTCGTAGAAAACCCATATTTATTAGAAGGATGGCAAACAAAGCTTATTATGGTGGCCCAGAATATCATGCTGGTGTGCAAACAATAAAAAAAGATCCACGCTTGCTCCTTGAGAAAAGATAAATGAGATGTGACACTAATGTACATACCTGAAACTGTACCCCAAGTTGTCCTGAGTTGACAGAATGGCACCAGAGCATCCGATGTCCCAACAGAAATCATTGAACTATAGTCAACTTATTTTCCATCTGACAAAGAGAAGAAAAAAACTGTTAAAACCCGAAACAACTCCTTCAATGGGTCTAAACAACACTAGGGAGAATAACATACACAAACTGCCAACTGACCAACATACGCCGCAAGGAGACCTGATAAACTCACTATACCTAAACAAGCGGAATATAGATGGAACTGATCATGCACAAAATCTAGGCACTTATACCTCAAATATTTATGTAAACAGTAAAAGAACACTCTCAATAGGACCCTCGTACATAGAGAACTATGCATTACGGGCAACGAAACAACTTTTAAGTCGCCCATGCATTCGAAGGCTGAAGACCCATTACAGACATGCACGTTATGGTATCCATACCCCAAACTAAAATTTTTTTTGCAATACATTCACACAACCGCAAAACCACACCTAATCCAAATATATATAACAATATTATTCACAAGTGATTTATGCCTAAAATGAAAGAAGGGAAGACTGAGCCCACCATCCGCAGCTCACAGAGCTATCTCATGTGAACGTGAAAACCATGGCGTTAAATGTCTCCACTTTGGGCGGTGCACTTGAGTTCATCAAACAACAAAACAACCCCCTCACTAAACCCCAGAATGGATACAAGATAAACTCGCAGCCGAGACTACGCGTATGGTACCGGAAAATTAACACGACATCTAAAGATCTCAACTTTGAGGGGGGTGGGCAAAAAAAATCCCCTCCTCCATGATCACTAAACCTAAACCCCAGAATAGATACCGGACAAACTCGCAGCCAAGATTACACATATTCTACCGGCAAATTAACACGGCATCAAAACCAAATCAACACATAAACCGCAAGCCAGCGCGCAGTAGACTATAGCGTTCCCTTCCAAAGATCTGGAATACAGAGTCAATTAATCACCCAGAACTCCATCAGCAACCGGCCATATATCTCCCAGAAGATATCGCTAACAAGCGCAGTGGGAGTAGTAGTAAGAAGAGGAGCTCACTTTCTTGGATCTGAAGACGGCGACGGGGAGGACGGCGACGGGGTGCGCCGCAGGGTTGACGAAAAGGGCGAGGAAGACGTTACTCGGTTCACGGGGCCCTCGCCGTCGCCGTCGCCGACGGTTGAACTTGGAGAGGGGGTGGCGACGGGGAGGAGGTCGGGCCGGGACGGCGGAGGCGGCATCGCCCCTTGGTTGGGCGAGAGGAGAGACGAGCGAGGGTTTCCGATTCCCTGTGTGTGCGCGTGAGCAATTTTTTTCCCAGCACGGGATTGATAAGCCGCGTGCCACCTCTGCGCACTGGGCGGGCCCATTAGCGAAGGGGCAGCGCGCCGGTCGGCCGGCCCCAAATTTGGGCCGGTCGGCGCACAGCCACCCGATCTATTCGTGCCCAGCCATTGGATTTGGCCCTCGTCTTCTTCCCTCGCACTGCTCGCGAGAAAACAAGGGGGGATCCACACACTTTCCACGGGCACCCCCCCCCCTCGCCGCCGTTGTGGCCGTGCCCGACAAACTCCGGCGAGGTGCCGCCTCTGTGGCTGTCGGGATTGCATCATGGCCGCCATTGATCCCAGGCACGGTTCACCGTGGATGCAGCTTTAAAAAAATGGTCAGATCCAACGCACAGTCGTCATGATTGCATCATGATAGAGGCGAAGGTGTCCTGTCTTTTGATGAGAGGTAGCTATCGTCTTCGGTGGAAGTCGCGCCTTAGCAATCGCTAAACCAATTTCGAGAGGTTATTGACCACGCCGAAGCACGATCAATCTGACCACGAAGGTCTATTTTCTGCAGGCAAACGAAGAACAAACAAGAAACTGAGATTGCAATCTGGATATTGCAAATTTAAGAAAAAAACTTTATTGACGAAAGTGGGGTTCTGAAACGTCTCGGTTTGGTCGTTGGACACAAATGAAATACGCGAGTTGCAACTATGGCGAACTTTAATCTAAACAAAATTCAAGTCTAAATGACGCCTTAAAAGCTGTATTTATAGAGGAAAAGAGAGGGGATTTCGTTCATCCTTGGCAAGGTGGGACTAAAATACCTCATGAGTCGTTTTTCCTACAATACGAACTCTAAAACAGCCTACAAAAAGATATTTTGAAATTACATGGGTCTGGTCCAAAAATAAGGTGGCGCCGCACCTATAATAAGCTATGGACGAAATTTATGAAAAGTCATCTTGTATATTTCGTCCATGTCCTTAGATGTCATCATGATGGCTTCAAACTACTGAAATCTCCACTGAAAACTCCGTTCTTGTTCCCTTCATGCGCGCCTTCATCTCCACGCTTGATCATGCTCCAATGTTCATCATTCTTGTCCATGTTAGGCCCTTCATTCGTAAGCAACACAAATGTACCCAATTGTTCGCACACGAACACGCCAACGTGTACCCGCAGAGCCGGGGGTGATGCACCGCAACTCGCCCTGCGGGAAGCCGGCTCACAGCGCGATACGCAAGACAGTAAGCCGGCGCTTTTGAGACCAGACGCCCCAGTTCCTCGGGAGGGACCCCGTCGGAGGAAGCCGGCGACGATTGGCTGAACCGGGTCGATTCGCTCGCCCCCAGCTCGGTTGTCGATATTCGATGAACTTACGCGAAGTCGCCGAATAACGGAAGCATGAACAAGGGTTAAGGGGTAAAAAGTAGATTGTATTGATATGTCGATTGTGTGCTTGATTCAATCGGCCATCACCTCTCACATATATATGAGGCAGCTGGACTTCCCGTGCAAGTAAGAGACTCCTACACGGATTACAAGTTACAATCAGAGTCGGTTTCTAGCCTTAACTAGGTAAGTCACCCGCCAGGGCCGTCTTGGGCTCGGACTCTCTGTTGGGCCGGCTTACAGTGTGAGTCGCCGAAAGCATGGGCCGGCCTTGTTCTTCTGAGTCCATCCTTAGCTTCTCGCAGTCAGCTTTCCTTCTCTTGAGCCATAGAGCCGGCTTATAGACCCGGCTTTCTGAGCCGCCCTTTGCTCTTGACTTCCTGAGTCGCCCGTTGCTCATGGCTCCCTGAGTCGCCCGTTGCTCTTCTGTGTTGACGTCAGTTCACTTCGCTTCGTAATCTGCCGCTTTGCTGATTAGCCGCCTTGCCGGGTCTCGATCTTGCCAGCCTTTGACAACCCTGTGAACTGGGACATAACATGATCAACAGCCCTCGAACGACGCCGGCTCGATATGCTAGCGGCGGCTCATCGTCTTTGTCAGAGTCGCCGGTACTGTGGAGCCGAATCCATGATGAGCCAGCTCTGACCTTGAGCTGATTGCTGTCACCGGGTTACTGAGCTGTTGAGCCGATAACCGACTTCTCTGGGCGGCTGTATCTCTTCCACATTGGCGCCTCTCCAGCAGTGATCTTTGAGCCGTCGCTAGCCGAGTCATCACCACACCGGGTCACCTCCTGGGGCGGGTCATCAGCCTTAAATCGCCTCCTGCCAAAAATGAGTGCTAACATATGCCCCCCTGTTTTCTAGTAGAGCTTGCGTGCTAGAAAATATTCCATGTAGGATTTTGACTAAGGGTGATGCTTACGTTTATTGGCCATATGGTCTAAAGGCGATGTTTGTGCTCATCGGCCAGAAAGTCTAAGGGCGATGTTTATACTCATCGGCCATAACCACGATCTCAGGCGGATTGCCACACGCTTGGGTGGAACTTCTTTAAGTATTTCCCGTTGATAGCTCGAGGTAGTAAGTCGCCCTCCAAAGTTTCCACCAAATAAGAATTGCCGGGTGTTATTCTGGCGACTCGCAGCGGCCCTTCCCAACTCGGTGACCACTTGCCAAATTTCCGGCTTTTGGAGCCGACTGGTAGTATAACTTTCCATACTAAGTCGCCAATTTGAAAATCTTTGAGCCGGACTCTCTTGTTGTAAGTCTTTGCCACCCGCAACTTCTCTTTCTCAATGTCCCTTAGAGCCTTTAATCGTTTGTCGGCCACATCGTCTAGGTTATCCATCATTAAGCCGTAGTAGTCTTCGGCCGACAAATCGTTCTGCTTAGCAAACCTTAAGGCGGCCAGATTCACCTCAACTGGTAAGACGGCCTCTTGCCCATATACCAACTCAAAAGGAGTCACCTTGGTAGCCCCGTGCCTTGAGACCCGGTGAGCCCATAATGCTTCGGACAGTACCTCATGCCACCGCCTTGGATGGTCTTTGATCTTTTTCTTAATCAATTTGATCAAGATCTTATTGCTAGACTCAGCCTGTCCATTGGCTTGAGCATAATACGGAGATGAACTGAGCATCTTGATCCCAAGTGATTCGGCAAACTGTTTAACCTCCTTTGCCATGAAGGAAGTTCCTTGATCCGTGGTGAGAGTCTGTGGAATACCGAATCTGTGAACAATATGCTCAGTAATGAATTGAATTACCTCCTTGTGAGTCATGTTCCTGAGAGGTACTGCTTCAGACCACTTGGTGAAATAATCTGTGGCAACTAACACAAACCGATGCCCTTTTGATGAAGCCGGGTGAATCATACCGATAAAGTCAAGTGCCCAACCCCGGAAGGGCCACGGTTTTATGATAGGATTGAGCTTGGAAGCCGGAACTAGCTGGATATCCCCAAACTTCTGGCAAGCTTCGCACCCCTTGTAGTACTTGAAGCAGTCATTGATCATCGTCGGCCAATAAAATCCGGCTCGCCGGAGCATCCACTTCATCTTGTGAGCCGACTGATGTGTTCCACATAAGCCGTCATGTACCTCTCCCATGGCGACTCTAGCTTGATCCTCGTCTAAGCACTTAAGCAGAAGACCATCAGCCGTTCGGCGGCATAAGTCGCCATTATCCAGTGTATACTTGAGAGCAAGTCGCCGAACGGTTCTGTCTGTTTTCTGACTCGGGTTCTTCAGATAACTCACAATAGGTGCTCTCCAGTCAGAAATCCGGGTTGCCCCTTCCTCAGTAGCCGATTCATCTGAGCCGGCTTCTTCTCTATCAGCCGGCTAATCTAGGCCGGCGTCTCCCTTATCAGCCGGCTCGCCTGAGCCGGCTTTTCCTTCGCCAGCCGACTCACCTGAGCCGGCCTTCTCTGAGTCAGCAGCAATCAGCATCGGCTTTTCTGCTATGAAGAACATGCCTCTGTCGACATGATAGCCTGATGCATGTTGCTCTAACTCATTGGCGAGCCAATTATCCTGCCTAGACACGTGAGAGATAGAAAAATAATCCAAACTTGCTATAATGTCTAAGCATCTGTCAAGGTACATATTGAGTGATCCGTCATTGCACTGAAACACCTTTGCCACTTGTTGAACAACTAGTAACGAATCACCGTATGCCTTGATATGAGAGACCCCTGTATTGACTAAAAGCTCGAGCCCGAATAGAAGTGCTTCATATTCGGCTTGATTGTTAGTACAAAAGTAGTTAAGCCGACAGGAGGCCTCAAATACAGTACCGTGGGGCGAGATGTATGCAACGCCGGCTCCCTGCCCATTCTTGCAAACTGAGCCGTCAAAATAGAGCCGCCACGGCTTAGCCGACACAACGTGTAAGCCGACTTCTTGCTCCGGGTCAATCCGATGCTCAACAATAAAATCAGCTATGACCTGGCCTTTCACAGATTTGAGAGGTTCATAAGCCAAGTCATACTCAATTAACCCATATGCCCACTTGCCGATTCGCCCGCTGAGAATCGGCCTTTGAATCATGTGTCTGAGAACATCGGTCTGACCCACCACCTTACACTCACTAGATAAGAGGTAGTGGCGTAGCTTAGTGCAGGCATAATAAAGGGATAAGCACAATTTTTCCACAGAGCTGTATCTTGACTCGGCGTCTATCAAACGGCGGCTTAGGTATGTGATGACATACTCTTTCCCTTTACTCTCTCTTCAGCAGCAATGTAGAGCCGACATGGTTGACCGTGAGCCGGCGCTCTCAGAACCGGAGGGGTTGATAAGCACGTCTTTATCCTTTCAAACGCCTCTTGCTGCTCTGCCCCCCAAGTGAATTCATCATCGTTCTTAAGCCGAAGAATCCGAGTAAATGCGTCGACTTTCCCAGACAGGTTAGCAATAAACCGCCTCAAATAATTTACCTTGTCGAGAAACTTCTGCATGTCTCTTTTGCAAGCCGGCGCCTGCACCTTTTGAATAGCTTTAACCTTTTCCGGGTCAACCTCTATGCCATGCTCATGTATGATGAAACCCAGAAACTTCCCAGCTGACACGCCAAAGGCACACTTCAACGGATTCATCTTGAGCCCATATTTTCTCATCCTCTCAAACGCCAGTCGTAAGTCGGCCAAGTGATTTAACCCGCCGTCCGACTTAACCACCACGTCATCAATGTAGACTTCTAGTATGACTCCAAGAAGGTCATGAAATATTAAGTTCATCGCTCTTTGATAAGTAGCACCAGCGTTCTTTAATCCAAAGGTCATTACTACCCACTCAAATAGACCAACAAAGCCGGGGCAGCGAAATGCCGTCTTAGCCGAATCCTCTTCGGCCATGTATATCTGGTTATATCCTGCATTACCGTCCAAGAAACTAATGATCTTGTGTCCTGGGGCTTCGTTGATAAGAATATCGGCTATTGGCATAGGATACTCATCTTTGGGTGTAGCTCGATTTAAATCTCTGAAATCTATGCATACCCTTATCTTTCCTGACCCCTTTTTCTCAACTGGGACAATGTTCGAAACCCACTCAGCATATTTACAGGGCCGGATGAATTTTGCTTGGATAAGCCGGCCGATCTCTTCCTTGACCCGGCCATATATCTGTGGATTGAACTTTCGAGCCGGCTGTTTGTAAGGTCTAAAGCCGGCTTTGATGGGCAACCGATGCTCAACGAGCTGGCGGCTTAACCCAGGCATCTCATGATACTCCCATGCGAAGCAGTCTGCATACTCTCTGATCAGGGCGACTAACTCCTGCTTATAGCCGGCTTCCAGATTCCGACTTACAAACGCCGGCCTTGGCACCGTGCCGTCTCCAAGGTCCACCTCTTCAAGCGGGTCAGCCGACGTAAAGCCTTGCCCCAATTTGTCTAAGTCGCCAGGCTCTTCAATGGTCTCAAACATATCGTTCCTGTTGGCCCGATACTTGTCAAGCCGGCTTTGAAGCCACTCATCGTTGTTATCCATTCACTTGAGTCTGAGCCGGTTTTCACCAACCGGCTTTAGAGATACTGGCACGAACCCATCCCGGGTTGCACTCAGGAAGTCAAACCCGGACAAGTCACGCCCCGAAAGACATGTAGCAGTGGAGTGTTGCCAGTCAACTAGTGACTCGGCTAATGCAATGCAGGCCGAGTCATCGGCAGGGACGACTTCTACTTCATCGTCGACCCACTGAACAAGCTGTTGGTGCAGAGTAGACGGAACGCACTGGTTTGCATGCAACCAATCTCGTCCTAGTAGCACATTGTAGTTCCCTTGCACCTCAGCAACAAAGAAGGCAGTAGCCAGGGTCTTGCTTCCGACTGTAAGCTCTAGACTGATAACCCCTTTAGCTTCCACTCCTTCTCCGCCTTCAAACCCGTTGAGTACCATGTTCGTCTTTATCAAATCATCATCATCAAGTTGTAACTTTTTGAAGACCGAATAAGGCATCAGATTAACCACAGCACCACCGTCAACCATCATCCTGGTAACCGGCTTCCCATTGATGTGCCCTCTGATATACAAAGGCTTGAGATGCTTAACCGGTTCCTCCGGCTTCTCGAAGATAGCGTTCTTGGGTCCAAAGTCAATTTGAGCTACTGAGCCGGTTTCGTCAACAGCGCGAAACTCAGCAGGCAGATAGTACACCATGTTGATATCCATACTCATGTGAGTCGGCGTTCCTTCATAATTCAGAAGCTCTTCATCATCTGTTGACTCGCCCGACGGCTCATCCATGGCCGACTCTCCTGAGACTGGCGGCTCATCTGACACATGGCTTGGAAGTTCTTCGTCAGCCGCTGACTCGCCAGATAGGTCATCCATGGCCGAGTCTAGGATTGCCGGCTCTCCCAGCATTGGTTCTGTTAGTGCTGACTCATTCACCGTTGAATCCTCTGGGATGAGCTGTGACATTGCCGGCTTATCGCTTGCCAGGTCTGCAGCTTCAACCTCATCAGCCCACGATGAATAAGTAACAGCCGGCATTTCAACCGGCTTTTTGCCCCTTTCCAACGTAGAGACTGGTACGCCAGGCGCTTGGGTTATGAGTTCTGTCGACTTAGGCACCCAGACTTGAGACCGTATCATAGGACGATCCTTGTTAAAACCTGCATCCCTGAGCTGCTCAGCTTCTTCTGCAGCCTTCTCTTGATTCCTCAACCTTTGCAGTTTTCTCTTCTGCGTCTTGGTTAACCTAGCAGGGCACCATCTTGGTTGAGTGTATTTTGGGTCACGCGGCTTAGTCTGACTGGAGCTGGCTTCATGGTCATTGGCTGCGCCGTTAGGCCCGATAACAAATATCGGTCCACCTTTTGCCGGTTCTACAACTGGCTCTTTCATCTTCAGTATCTGGCTGCCAATGGTAAGTGAGCCGCCAAATATTCTGCCCGTCATGCTTTCTGGCTCACCAGCCCTAGCAGCTTGCGGCTTGACACGCCACACCTTTCCTCTCTCTAGACTTGGCATATGCTCCTTGAGCCGGCTTGCTGGCCCTAGCCGGCTTTTGTCAAAAGTGCTTTTCAGAGGTGGCGTCTTTGCTACAGCCGGCTTAACGTACCGACCGAACTCTGCCGGTGACCTTGAACGCTTTCCATAGGGCCGGCTTGTGGTTGAGCCGGCTTGCCTGACATACTTGCTCATCAACATGTCGAAAGTCGGCTTAATGCGTTTGTACTTAGCATTAGCTGTGTTAACCCGCCACTGGCCGACTTCCGGGCTCTTCGGCTTAATGAACCGTTGCGGTGATCCGGGCGGCTCTTCTTGTTGCCCCCTGAGCGTAGGATTGCTGATGGTAATCTTGATAACCTCCTTGCCGCCGGGTTCTCGACTTATAGTCGCCTTCCTCCCAGTCACCATGTTGCCGGCTTGCGTGTTCCTGGGCTCACCAACAACAACGTTAGCTTTGTTAGATGATCCGGCCGTCTCTGGCCGAATGAGTAGCTTCTTTCCCTCCAGGTCTAGCGCGTTCATTGGGAACGGCTGTTGATCAATTGCCATGCTAGCAAAGCACAATCGTCCGTCATTAAGGGCCGATTGGATCTGTCGACGAAAAACATTACAATCGTTAGTGGCATGAGAGAAAGAATGGTGATATTTGCAATAAGCCCGCCGCCTTATCTCTTCAAGCGGTGGTATGACATGATTGATCTTTATAATTTTGTCTTTCAACAAGGCATCAAATATTCTATCACACTTGCCTACGTCGAAGGTGCATTTAAACTCATCCTCCCGATTCTTACGAACCGGCTTAAGGTCATCACACACATGAGGTTTGGCTTTACCCGGCCAAACAAACTCAGTAGTGTAAATATCGGTTTCCTCGTCTGAGCCGGCACTTCCCTCAATGATGTTAAGCCGGCTCCGGCTCACCCGATGTGAGTCTTTCATCTCATTGGCCCGGCTCTCCTAAACCAGAGCCTTTTCTTGCAATTGGCCGACACTTAGGAACTCATACCCCTCTAATTTTTCTTTTAAGTGGGATCGTAAACCATTAAGTACTAAGTCGGCCATATCTCTCTCAGTTATAGCTAAGCTATAACATCGGTTTCTTGTGTTCCTAAACCTTTTGACATAGTTGGATACCGACTCGTCATGCTTTTGCTTAACCGATGTAAGGTGAGACAATTTTAACTCAATTTCTCCGGCAAAAAAGTGTTCATGAAACTTCCGCTCTAAATGAAACCAAGTATGTATGGAGTTGGGAGCTAAAGAAGAAAACCATGAAAAAGCAGTGCCGGTTAAAGATAATGAGAACAAGCGAACTTTATGATGCTCATGATTGGCTTCACCTAGTTGAGCCAAATACTGACTAATATGTTCCCATGTTGATTTATTATCCACCCCATTAAATTTAGAAAATTCTGGAACTCGGTAACTAGGGGGATAAGGCTGTAAGTCAAAATATTCGGGATAGGGTTTAGTATAATTTCTAGGCTTTAGCGTCACCCCGAATCTATCGTAAGCCATCTGGTCCAACTCACTCCTCAGCTTGGCCACGATATCGTCCAAGTTGGATGATTGAGCCGGCATAGTGGCTGAGTTGGTCACAGGGGCGGCTTGTGCCCAGAGAGCCGAATTTTGAGTCGGCGCCGGCTCATTCCCAAAACGTACTGCTTGATCCGGCTGTCTAGCCGAATACGGCATGCTTTGGATGGGAGTTGGACTTGGCAGCATAGGCACAAGTCGGTTATCTCTATTCTGGCTCATCGGCTGTAACTCCGATGGCCGGCTTAGCGGCGTGTTTTCTTTAGCCTTATCACGTTCCAGCATTAGATCATAAATACTATTTGTGCTTTGTCCAACATAGTACTGGATTTCGGCTAATTGCTCAGGAGTAAAGAGGCTATTGCTTACGGCGGGTTGGCTGATCTTGATGCTCAGAGGTACGTATTCCGGCTCTTTGATCGGTGAGATGACTCCTTGCCGATCCTTCTTGAGACTCGCCAGATATAGCTCCCGATCTGCTTCAGCCTGCTTCTGCCGCAGCACCTTGAACTCCTCGTCACGTTTCTTTTCCCAAGCCGCCAAGCCTTGGCGTTGTGCTTCTGACAGCTCCTCAAGAGCCGGTTTGATGATGTTGTCAGTGCTGATGCCAACGGGGTCGGTCTTAGAATTGGTCATTGCTGTCCAATTTTTAGATCGAATCGTCCCCAACGGAGTCGCCAAAAAGTGTGTTCGCACACGAACACGCCAACGTGTACCCGCAGAGCCGGGGGTGATGCACCGCAACTCGCCCCGCGGGAAGCCGGCTCACAGCGCGATACGCAAGACAGTAAGCCGGCGCTTTTGAGACCAGACGCCCCAGTTCCTCGGGAGGGACCCCGTCGGAGGAAGCCGGCGACGATTGGCTGAACCGGGTCGATTCGCTCGCCCCCAGCTCGGTTGTCGATATTCGATGAACTTACGCGAAGTCGCCGAATAACGGAAGCATGAACAAGGGTTAAGGGGTAAAAAGTAGATTGTATTGATATGTCGATTGTGTGCTTGATTCAATCGGCCATCACCTCTCACATATATATGAGGCGGCTGGACTTCCCGTGCAAGTAAGAGACTCCTACACGGATTACAAGTTACAATCAGAGTCGGTTTCTAGCCTTAACTAGGTAAGTCACCCGCCAGGGCCGTCTTGGGCTCGGACTCTCTGTTGGGCCGGCTTACAGTGTGAGTCGCCGAAAGCATGGGCCGGCCTTGTTCTTCTGAGTCCATCCTTAGCTTCTCGCAGTCAGCTTTCCTTCTCTTGAGCCATAGAGCCGGCTTATAGACCCGGCTTTCTGAGCCACCCTTTGCTCTTGGCTTCCTGAGTCGCCCGTTGCTCATGGCTTCCTGAGTCGCCCGTTGCTCTTCTGTGTTGACGTCAGTTCACTTCGCTTCGTAATCTGCCGCTTTGCTGATTAGCCGCCTTGCCGGGTCTCGATCTTGCCAGCCTTTGACAACCCTGTGAACTGGGACATAACATGATCAACAGCCCTCGAACGACGCCGGCTCGATATGCTAGCGGCGGCTCATCGTCTTTGTCAGAGTCGCCGGTACTGTGGAGCCGAATCCATGATGAGCCAGCTCTGACCTTGAGCTGATTGCTGTCACCGGGTTACTGAGCTGTTGAGCCGATAACCGACTTCTCTGGGCGGCTGTATCTCTTCCACATTGGCGCCTCTCCAGCAGTGATCTTTGAGCCGTCGCTAGCCGAGTCATCACCACACCGGGTCACCTCCTGGGGCGGGTCATCAGCCTTAAATCGCCTCCTGCCAAAAATGAGTGCTAACACCAATTTAGGCAGCATCATATTCTCATGAATATTAGAATCATTATCAAGAAATGAAAGTACCTGGTAACTTAATTGGCTTGCGCGAACTCTAGTAATTGGTTCAATATGGGCATGTTTGGTTGCTTGGGTCGCACCTGGCTCGCACCCGCCATGCAAAAATCTAGCCTGTTTGGTGCCCTGTGCGGCGTCCTCAGCCTGGCTCGATCGATGCAAAAGGACGTCTCTCAGCCAGGCTAAGGGGAACACAGGATTCAGGTGTTTCCCTCATGCAGGCCCAACTGATGCAAATTGGCTGCACCCGCAATGCAGGCGTGGGGTAGTGATTCTCTCACAGTCGTGGGGGGTCAGAGCGTCCCCTCACCTCTTTCCCTTCATTTCTTTCTGGTTCCCCGCTCGAGCTCTCACCTCGCCACTCATCGTCATCCCCAAATCCACGACGGAGATGGTCGAATCCGCTGTCCGCCGTCTGCTGTGCTAGCTCCACCGTCCATCGTCAAACTCCGCTGCCAATGCTAGCCTTCACAACGGCCGTTGCACTGCAAGATCCACACCCCATCGATTGAAGAGGGATGGGTGGGAGCCGGAGGCCCGCCGCCAACGCCGTCTTCCCCGCGCCCCTTGCTCTGCCAGATCTACCGTCCCATCAATCGGAGCAGCGCGGATGGGAGCAGGAGGCCCATAAGGTTCCAAGTCATCGGTCTGCCATCCCATCCAAAAAGCAGCAGGAACTGCCCGATGTCTCCCACGTCCGTGCAATTTTTTCTTGCGAGATCTTGTGATTTGCCCATGGATGGCGCATGTGCTTCGTGCTTGTTACATATTTGTTCCAGATCTTGTATTTGGTATTCCCAGTCTCCCAATCTTGATCTTATTTTTGCTCTGAATTGTGACTGACAAAGTAATGTTCAGTTAATCGGAGCTAATCTTTTCATCGGTTGTGTTAGCATCTGCATTCGTTGTACTAATTGCTAGCTAGTGGTCTAATGCAACTTGATTTTTGGTTCAGCTTTGTTTTACTTGTTTGAGGAATTTCTGATAAATATCATTGAAACTTGATTTTTGGTTCAGAATTTCTAATGCAGCCTACCAAACAACATCTGTGGTATATAACATCTCTCGTGCATAGATTTCCTACAGTCTACCAAACATATATCTCAATTCAACTTTGCATCAGCTTAACCAGGCCAAGCTCAGCCAGGATCCTCCATGCGATGCAGGCTGGGGCTACCCAGGCAACCAAACACACCCTATGTGTAGCATAAGGGGTTGTGGGTGTAACTGTGGTAGTGATGTCCTCATCATCCTCCTCTTCTTGAATTGAAGTCGGCCTCTACGGAAGCTCATCATCCTCACCCATATAAGGCTTCAAATCTGCAATGTTAAAAGTGAGACTAACCCCAAAATCTGCAGGCAGCTCAAGTTTATATGCATTATCATTTATTTTTTCTAACACCTTAAAAGGACCATCAGCACGTGGCATTATGTTAGATTTGCACAAATCAAGAAACTTATTTTTTTCATAAATGTAACCAAACAAGATCTCCTGGTTTAAACACAATATGTCTTCTACCCTTATCGCCAACAAGTTTGTATTTAGCATTCATGCGCTCAATGTTTTCCTTAGTTAACTCATGCATTTTTAAGATCAATTCAGCACGTTGTTTAGCATCAAAATTAACCTTCTCCAAAGATGAAAGAGGCAACAAATCAATAGGTGCACGAGGTAGGAAACCATACACAATTTCAAAAGGGCACATCTTAGTAGTAGAATGCAACGAACGATTATAAGCAAATTCAATATGAGGCAAGCATTCTTCTCATATTTTTAGGTTATTCTTCAAAACAACCCTAAGCATGGTAGACAATGTTCTATTGACTACTTCAGTTTGTCCATCAGTTTGGGGGTGACATGTAGTACTAAAAAGCAGTTTAGTCCCCAACTTATCCCATAAACATCTCCAAAAGTGGCTAAGAAATTTAGTATCACGATCTGAAACAATAGTATTTGGCACACCATGCAAGCGAATAATTTCACGAAAGAATAAATCAGCAACATTAGCAGCATCATTACTTTTATGACAGGGTATAAAGTGTGCCATTTTGGAAAATCTGCACATGACAACAAATATGCGATCCCTCCCCTTATTTGTTCGAGGTAAACCTAAAACAAAGTCCATGGACATGTCTTCCCACGAAACACTAGGTACAGGCAAAGGCATATATATAAACCATAAGGATTGAGTTGTGACTTAGCTTTTTGACATGTAGTGCAGCGAGTAACAAAACGCGCAACATCCCGTCTCATCTTTGACCAAAAGAAATGTGTAGCAAGTACATCCTTCGTCCTCTTCACGCCAGAGTGTCCCATTAATCCTCCTTCATGCGCTTCCTGTAACAACAAAAGATGAACGAAGCTAGCTGGAATGCATAACTTGTTAGCACGGAACACAAATCCATCATTAATGACAAACTTGTTCCATGTTCTTTCTTCTTTACAATTTTGCATTACATTTTTAAATTCAGAATCATGCACATATTGATATTTGATGGTCTCCAAACCAAATATTTTAAAATCAAGTTGTGAAAGCATAGTATAGCGACGAGACAATGCATCAACAATAACATTTTCTTTACCCTTCTTGTGTTTAATGATATAAGGGAAAGTCTCAATGAATTCAACCCATTTAGCATGTCTACGGTTAAGTTTTGCTTGACTTTTAATGTGTTTCAAAGATTCATGATTAGAATGTATAATAAATTCGTTAGGCCATAAATAATGTTGCCATGTTTTCAAAGTCCGAACAAGAGCATATAATTCCTTATCATAAGTAGAATAATTTAGACTAGGCCCCCTCAATTTTTCAGAAAAGTATGCAACAGGTTTACCATCTTGTAATAACAAACCTCCTAATCCAATTCCACTAGCATCACATTCAAGCTCAAAAGTCTTATTAAAATTAGGAAGTTGGAGTAAAGAAGAATGTGTTAACTTATCTTTCAATACCGTGAAGGCTTTTTTCTGTGCGGTACCCCAAACAAAAGGCACATCCTTCTTTGTAAGCTCATTGAGAGGTGCAGCAATGATGCTGAAATCTCTCACAAAATGCCTATAGAAACCAGCGAGGCCAAGAAAACTCCTCACTTGTGTGACCGTTTTGGGCTGCAGCCAACTCTCAATAGCTTCAATCTTGGCTTTATCAACTTCAATTCCCTATGGAGTAACAACATAGCCAAGAAAATATACTCGGTCGGTGCAAAAGGTGCACTTCCCAAGGTTACCAGACAAACGTGCATCACGTAGAGCAATAAAAATAGCACGTAGATGATTTAAATGTTCCTCCAAAGATCTGCTATAAATCAGTATATCATCAAAATAGACTACCATAAATCGTCCAATGAAAGCATGTAAAACTTCGTTCATTAATCTCATGAATGTGCTAGGTGCATTAGTTAACTCAAAAGGCATGACTAACCACTCATATAAGCCAAACTTAGTTTTAAATGCTGTTTTCCATTCATCTCCCAATTTCATACGAATTTGATGGTGTCCACTACGCAAATCAACTTTGGAGAATATGGTTGAGCCACTTAATTCATCAAGCATATCATCTAGCCTAGGAATAGGATCACGATATCGAATAGTAATATTATTAATGGCTCTACAATCAACACACATACGCGATGTACCATCCTTTTTTGGCACTAGTATAATAGGAACATCACAAGGACTAAGGGATTCGTGTATATAACCTTTGTCGAGTAGCTCCTATACTTGGCGCATAATATCCTTCGTCTCCTCCGGATTGGTACGGTATAACGCATGGTTGGGAAGCGAGGCACCGGGAATTAAGTCAATATGATGCTCAATCCCTCGAATAGGTAGTGACAGCATGAGGCAAAGAGGGAGGCACATCCTCGAATGAAAATAATGTCTCTTTGCACACAAACGCATAGCAAACAGATTTGCTAACATCGAGATCAGTAATATCAACTTTGGTGGCAAGTAAACATGGACTTTTCAATTTTATTTCAGAGGCAACACTAAAGGATGGTTTGTTATTAGACTTATGTTGTTGTTCAAATTATTTTGCCACAATCTGATTTTTACCCTTGTTTTGCTTTACTAGCTCTAGTATCATCTTTCAAAATTTGTTCAGGAGACATAGGAAGCAAAGTAATATTTTTATCCTTATGAACAAGAGTATACTGATTCTTCCTACCATGGTGTACATAATTTTTATCAAATCGCCATGGTCTACGAAGTAAAAGGGAGCATGCTTGCATGGGTACCACATCACAATCAACATAATCAGCATATGAGGCAATGCTAAGATGCACACGAGCAGTACGTGTTACCTTAACCTTGCCACTGTTGTTAAACCATTGTATGTAGTAAGGATGAGGATGTGGTCTGGTGGTCAGAGACAACTTCTCCACCATCTCCATGCTAGCCAAGTTGTTGCAACTCCCTCCATCGATGATGATGCGGACACAATGTTCCTTCGCAACTCTCTTTGTATGAAACAAATTGTGCCTCTGATTTGTTGGAAATATTCCCTAGAGGCAATAATAAATGTTATTATTTATTTCTTGTTCATAATTATGTTTATGTTCTGTGCTATAATTGCAATGGTCCTTGAGTATGTATATCCAAGAGGCTCAGAGGAAAACCCATGTGCATGTGTGGAATAATAAACGGTAATATAGATTCCTAGTCATGCCTCTAAGACTAGCTCCAGTGTTGCATGATGGTCATGTTTTCCTGATCATGGGCATGAGAATGCCGGCAACTTTGAGGACACAATGTTAGAAGAACACTTGTGTTGAACATACCCAATTGTTGTTATGCTATGAGATCCATTCATCACAAGTTAATGGTTTATAACACAGAGCAAGTTAAATGTTTGCATAATTCCTTATACCATGAGAGTATCTAGTGTCTTCATACTTGCTTCATGAACTTTGGGGTTTGTTAAACGTCATCTGTAATAGGGTGGCTATTACGGCAGCTTACGGGTTCACGGAAAACTATGACAAGGGACTAGATAGCTCAAGATTGAGATTTGCTCCTCCGACGATGTAGAGATATTCTTAGGGCCCTCTTGATGTTATAGTGTCCATCATCATCTGGCCAGACACATCGTGATTTGATCACGGGGATGCCGGAACACGGGAACGAGAAAAGAGAACAAAACCGGTAACGAGGAAACTGGCATAGTGAATAAGTTGTTGATTCACGGGGATGCCGATAAATCTCACCTCCGATTTTTGTAATATATCGTGAAGCAACAGGAATAGCACACGATAACTAAAGGTTCACTTGAATATCCATTCGTGTGGGTATAGGGGTCAATATGGATGTCCATGGTTCCGCTATTGATCATTGATCGGAAAGAGTTTCGGTCATGTATATATTTCACTGAACCTACAGGGTCACACACTTAAGGGTCATCTATCTGCTGAGTATTAGGAAAGGAGTCTAAGAGAAAGTCACCGGAAAAGTTTCGGAGACACTGAAAATGTTTAGAGAGAAAATCAGAAGTGTTTCGGAGAAACCAAAAATTATTTTGGAGTAAACCATCAAGCCGGAAAAGTTTTGAAACATGTCCAGAATTTTTTGGAGGGTGCCAGAAATGTTCTGGGACCTTCCAGATTTTTTTCGGAGAGAACACACACGAAAAACACCATGTTCCCGCAAGGGGGACAAGATCCCCCTTTTCGTGGGGAGCTGTTTTTCGATGGGGCCCCTTTTGGGGGGGGGGGCAGCCCATAATTGGTGGAAGCTTGTTGGGGGAGCCCCATGGTGAGGGACAACCCCCATAAATGGTGGAGAAATGGTCGGAGGGGTGGGGCCCTTGGGGGCAGCCCCCTACATGGGGCACCATGGACAAAGGGCCCCCCTGGGGCAAGTGATATGTCTCCGACGTATCTATAATTTTTCATTGTTTCATGATGCTATATTATCATTCTTATATACTTTTATTATATTTTTATATTATTTTTCTGGACTAACCTATTAATTTAGTGCCCAGTGCCAGTTCCTGTTTTTTGCATGTTTTTTTGTTTCGCAGAAAATCCATACCTACAGAAGTCCAAACACGATGAAACTTTTCAATGATTTTGCTAGACAATAAGAGACACTAGAAGCTTTGGGGGAGGACCAGAAGACCCACAGGGGCCCCACAAGGCAGGGGCGCGCCCTGGGGGGTAGGGCGCGCCACCCTAGCTTGTGGGCCTCCTGTGGCTCCGATTGCCCTAATTCTTGGCCTATAAATTCCCATAAATCCTGAAACCCTCGGAGCAAGACCTAAAACAATTTTATCACCACCGCAAGCCTTTGTTCCAAAGTGATCCCATCTGGAGCCCTTTTCTAGCACTCTGCCAGAAGGAGGAATCATTGGGGAGGCCATCTTCATCAACCTTGCTGCCTCCATGATGATGTGTTAGTAGTTCTTTCAGGACCTACGGGTCCATAGCAGTAGCTAGATGTCTCTCTCTCTCTCTCTCTCTCTCTCTCTCTCTTTTGATCTTCAATGCAATGATCTCCTCGGAGATCCATCCGATGTAATTCTTATGGTGTGTTTGTTGGGATCCGATGAATTATGGATTTATGATCAGATTGTTCATTAATTTATATTGAGTCTTTTGAGATCTCTTTCTTGTGTAATTTTATAGCTATGTATGCTTTTCGATCTATGAGTCTTCTCTGGCCAAGATAGATGAGTAGTTTTTCAGAGGGAGTGGTGCATAGTAGTGGGTTCAATCTTGCGATGATCTTATCCAGTGATAATAGGGACAAAGGCACGTATTCTATTGTTGCTACTAAGGATAAAACGATGGGGTTAATCTTATTACTAGGTTTTCTTCTGTCTAGGTTTTCTTCTGTCAACATTATGTCATCTTGCTTATTGCGTTACTCTGTTTCTTGCGAACTTAATACCACGAGATGCATGCTGGATAGTGGTCTTTGGGTGAAGTAATAGTAGTAGATGCAGTTGGATTACGGTCTACTTAACACGGATGCAATGCCTATGTGAGATTATGCCATGAACATCATAATTATAATTTGCGCTATTCTGTCAGTTGCCCAACAGTAATTTTTCTACCATGCCACTACATGCTTTGGAGAGAGATGCCTCTAGTGAACCTATGGCCCCCGGGTCTATCTTCCATCAATACAAAAACTCCTACAATTGCTCTTTTACTTTCTTGTTGCTTTGCTCTATCACTATTTGCTTTTAATCTTGTAGCTGGCAAGAACAAGAGGATTGACAACCCTCTTGCCTTTGTTGGGTGCAAGCAAATTATTTGTTTGTGTGCAGGTGCTGCTAACGTTGTTAGCCTGATGACTCCTACTGGTTCGATAAACCTTGGTTCTTAATTGAGGGAAATACTTTCTACTGCTATGCTACTTCACCCTTCCTCTTCGGGGAAATCCAACAACTCCATCGTGAGTAGCAGAAGAATTTCTGGCACCATTGTCGGGGAGTCATCATCTACCAAATCAGGTGCCTTCGCACAAATACTTTATCTTTGATTTTTTATTTTCTTGTCTTTTGCCTTTTGCCTTTTTATTTGCCTTCTTCTTTGTTTGCCAATTTTTTTAAAAAATACCAAAAAAATCTTGTGTTGTTATTTCTGCTTGTGTTGCCATTTATGTCTACTCCTGAAAATACCAAGCTTTGTGATTTCTCAAGTACTAATAATAATAATTTCATTAGTACTCCTATTGCTCCTCCCTTCACTAGTGCGGAGTCTTATGATATTAAAGCTGCCTTGCTAAATCTTGTTATGAAAGAACAATTTTCTGGAAATTATAATGAAGATGCTGCTTCCCATCTTAATACTTTTGTTGAATTATGTGATATGCAAAAAAATTAAAGATGTGGATAATGATATTATTAAACTGAAGCTATTTCCCTTTTCTCTAAGAGATAGAGCTAAGGCATGGTTTTCATCTTTACCGAAAAATAGTATTGATTCTTGGTCTAAGTGTAAAGATGCTTTTATTGGCAAATATTTTCCTCCCACAAAAATTATATCTTTGAGGAATCAAATTATGAATTTCAAGCAACTTGATCAAGAACATATTGCACTATCATGGGAAAGAATGAAACTTATGCTAAAAAATTGCCCCACACATGGATTGAGTCTTTGGATGATAGTGCAAAATTTCTATGCTGGACTAAACTTTGTTTCTAGAAACCTTCTAGATTCTGCTGCAGGTGGTACGTTTATGGGAATGACTCTTGGAGATGCTACTAAAAGTGCTACTATTGATCCAAATGATGTGCCTTTATCTACTTTGATTGAGCAAAATAAGGACAATGTTGATGTGAATCTTATTTCAAGGAGCAACTTTAATAATAATGCTTATAGAGGGAACTTTAATAATCCTAGACCGTATCCCGGTAATCTCTCAAATAATTATGGTAATTACTATGGTAATTCTTATAATAGTAATAATAATAATAATAATAATAATAATAGGATACCTACTAAACTTGAAAACACAATTAAAGAATTTATTAATTCGCAAAAAGTTTTCAATACTATGGTAGAAGAAAAATTAAGTAAGTTTGATGATATGTCTAGAAACATAGATAGGCTTGTGCATGATGTGGATATTCTTAAAATTAAAATTTTGCCACCAAATAAGGATGAAATGCCTAAATCATTAAAAGCTATCCAAGTCTCCATTGATTATACTAGAAAAATGATTAACATGCTTAGTGCTAGAAGGGAACGAGAGGAAAGAGATGTTGAATTGCGTTTTCTAGCTAATCATGATGAAGATGTTAAAACTATTGGTGTGTCAACTATTGAAACATTATTTAATTTTTTTAAAGTTGATAATAATGGGACTGGAGATGAGTTAACTTTAGATAAAAGGCGTCCCAATAATTCGAAGGGTGATAATCTTGATGCTAAAAATGATAAAAGTGGGTTTGGAGAGGTCAAAACTTTAAGTAGTGATGCACCCACTATTTTGGATTACAAGGATCTTAATTATGATAATTGTTCTCTTAATGAACGTATTTCCTTGCTTCAATCCATGATTAATTCACCCGATGCTTATGAACAAAACAAAGCTTTCACTAAACATATTGTAGAAGCTCTTATAAAAGCTAATGAGGAAAAACTTGAATTATAGGTTTCTATCCCTCGAAAATTGCATGATGAGTGGGAACCTACTATTAAGGTGAAAATAAATAATTATTAATGCAATGCTTTATGTGATTTAGGAGCTAGCGTTTCAACTATGCCAAAAGCATTGTATGATGTTCTCGGTTTTACTAATATGAGTGAATGTTCTTTAAATTTCCACCTAGAGGATTCTACTATTAAAAAGCCTATGGGTAGAGTGAATGATGCACTTATAATTGCTAATAGAAATTGTGTGCCCATAGACTTTATTGTTCTTGATATTGAATGCAATCCCGCTTGTCCCATTATACTTGGGAGACCTTTTCTAAGAACTATAGGTGCTATTATTGATATGAAGGAAGGAAACATAAGGTTCCAATTCCCACTAAAGAAAGGTATGGAACATTTGCCTAGAAAGAAAATAAAGCCTCCTTATGAATCCATTATGAGAGCTACATATGATCTATCGTTGAATGATGATAAAACTTGGTAGATTGCATTATGTCTAGCTAGGGGCATTAAACAATAGAGCTTATTGGAAGGGAACCCAATAGTTATCTTTTATTTTTCTTTCTATTTTGTGAGTCAAAATGATTATTGCTACTATAGTAATTATGTTTGTATCTTTTATTTTGATTTTTGTGCCAGGTAAAGCCTTTGGGGTGATGTGAATGCTTGTTGATTTGATTCTGTGCAGAAACAAAAACTTCTGCGTCTAGTATTTGAATTTTTATTCTGTACTGGAGTGAGATAAATTACTAATTTTTTTACAAAGTGTTGATGTGCAAATTGTTTATGTTGTCCTAATTTTTCAGAATTTTTGAAGTTACATAAGTAAGATTTTAATATGCATCTTTATGTACTGTTCTGTTTTTGACAGATTCTATTTCGGTTTATTAGTTTGCTTGTTTTGGAGTTTCTATGGCTTATATTGGGGGATATAAATTGTGGAAATAGTAGAATATAGTAGACATCATTTGAAAATAATTATGAATCTTGTCTTGATAGTACATGAGTGAATGATTTATTTTTATTATACTAACCTATCTCACGTGTTCCGTTAAGTTTTGTGTGAATGAAGTTTTCAAGTTTTGGGTGAGGTGGAGATATGAGAAGAATAAGGAGCGGCAAGAGCCTAAGCTTGGGGATGCCCAAGGCACCCCAAGGTAATATCTAAGGAAGACTCAAGCGTCTAAGCTTGGGGATGCCCCGGATGGCATCCCCTCTTTCGTCTTCAAATCTATTGGTATGTCTTACTTTGAGCTATATTTTTATTCTTCACATGATATGTGTTTTGCTTGGAGTGTCTTTTGTTTTTGTTTGGTTTTGTTGGTTGGTTTGCACAATCATTGTTTCCTGATCATACCTATTATGAGAGACACACATTCATCTTATATTTATAGAATGCTCATTTGTTCTTCACTTATTTTTTTTTGAGTTGAGGCAATTGCTCTTGCACTTCACTTATATTTGATTGAGCATGGTGATATGTTTTGTAGAAATTATTTGCACTATCTTGCTTCACTTAAATCTTTTTGGGAGTTGAATAGGAAGTGGTAATTTGCATGAGTTATATGGTTGATCCAAAAATAATAGGTATATAATGGTGGCATAATAAAAACTAGCATGGACTTGTAGATCATTGAATATGATAAGTATGATTCCTTGCAATAGTTTTGCGATATTAAGGTGGTAATATGTGAGTGTGTTGGTAAATGATCAAAGTTAAGTATTAATATGGGTGTTAAGGTTTGTGAGTCTTTATGCATGAAAGTGGTGGCCGCTGGCATTAGCGAGGAAGTCGGAGTATGATTTATCTTAGATTGACATCCTTTGTGTGTTCGGATCGGGGGCGCGCGATGGTTAACTCCTACCAACCTCCCCCTAGGGGCATGCGAGTTATGCTTTGCTTCGAGGGCTACTAAAACTTTTGCAATAAGTATTTGAGTTCTTTATGACTAATGTTAGTTTTTGGACTATAAGCACTTCCACCTATTCATATTTTGCTAGCCTCTTAGGTACCGTGCATTGCCCACTCTCACCTCGAGACATGGTGCAAACTTCGCCGGTGCATCCAACTCCGTGAGATGATACACTCTCTCACACATAAGCCTCATTATATCTTCCTCGAAACAGCCACCATACCTACCTATTATGGCATTTACATAGCCATTCCAAGATATATTGCCATGCAACTTCTATTATTACTATTCATCACATGACTTGAGCATTCATTGTCATTATGCTTTGCATGATCATATAGAGCTGACATGATATTTGTGGCAAAGCCACCGTTCTTCATTGTTAATACATGTTACGCTAGATCATTGCACATCCTGGTACACTGCCAGAGGCATTCATATTCAGTCATCATATTGTTTATGTTTCAAGTTGTAAGTAAAATAAAAGTGTGATGATAATCATTATTAGAGTGTGTCCCTACCTGTGAGGAAAATAAAAAAAAGGCAAAAGAGCCCACCAAAAAAAATTGAGAGAAAAAGAGAGAGGGGGCACACTACTATCCTTTTACCACACTTGTGCTTCAAAGTAGCACCATGTACTTCATATTGAGAGTCTTCATGATATTCATTTTCATATACCAGTAGGATTTTTACATTATAGAACTTGGCTTGTACATTCCGATGACGAGCTTCCTCAAATGCTCGAGATCTTCGTGAGCAAGTAACTTGGATACACACCCACTTAGTTGCATTAGGAGAGCTTTCATACACTTATAGCTCTAGTGCATCCGTTGCATGGCAATCTCTACTCCTCGCATTAACATCGATTGTAAGGCCTCTCCATTGCCTAATGATCAAGCCTCGTTGATGTGAGACTTTCTTATATTTTTTGTCTTCCCTTATAAATCCCCATCATCATTCTCTTTGCCATCCAAAGTGCCAAGTTCTTGGCTCACGCTCAAGTATTGCGTAAAAGTTGAGAAATAGCTGAAGCGAGAAAAAGTATAATTTAATTGCTTGGTTTGGCATCAGGGTTTGTTCATGATTTGGTATCTCTATGCTAGGAAGACTAAGTGTGCCATGCTTATCATGATTAAGTGTGTAGGGATCACGTTCTTTAGCATCTTTATTTTGAAAGGCAATGATTGTTTACTTGGATATTTGTGTATTATTGTTTTGATGTCAAATTGATAGACTATTGCCTTGAATCATTCGTATCCCTTCATACCAAAGATTACATCATTTGATCAAGGACATGTTAGGTAGCGTTCAACATAAAAAATTATTTTGTTTATCATTTACCTACTTGAGGACGAGCAGGAATTAAGCTTGGGGGTGCTGATATGTCTCCGACGTATCTATAATTTTTGATTATTTCATGCTGCTATATTATCATTCTTATATATTTTTATATCATTTTATATTATTTTTCTGGACTAACCTATTAATTTAGTGCCCAGTGTCAGTTTCTGTTTTTTGCATGTTTTTTGTTTCGCAGAAAATCCATACCTATAGAAGTCCAAACATGATGATTTAGCGATTTTTTCTAGACAATAAGAGACACTAGAAGCTTCGGGGGAGGACCAGAAGACCCACAGGGGCCCCAGAAGGCAGGAGGCGTGCCCTGGGGGTAGGGTGCACCACCCTGGCTTGTGGGCCCCTTGTGGCTTCGATTGCCCTAATTCTTGGCCTATAAATTCGCATAAATCCTGAAACCCTCGGAGCGAGACCCAAAACAATTTTATCACTGCCGCAAGCCTCTGTTCTGAAGCGATCCCATCTGGAGCCCTTTTCTGGCACTCTGCCAGAGGGGGGAATCATTGGGGAGGCCATCTTCATCAACCATGCTGCCTCCATGATGATGTGTGAGTAGTTCTTTCAGGACCTACGGGTCCATAGTAGTAGGTAGATGGCTCTCTCTCTCTCTCTCTCTCTCTCTCTCTTTTGATCTTTAATACAATGATCTCCTTGGAGATCCATCCGATGTAATTCTTGTGGTGTGTTTGTTGGGATCGGATGAATTATGGATTTATAATCAGATTGTTCATTGATTTATATTGAGTCTTTTGAGATCTCTTTCTTGTGTAATTTTATAGCTATGTATGCTTTTCGATCTATGAGTCTTCTCTAGCCAAGATAGATGAGTAGTTCTTCAGAGGGAGTGGTGCATAGTAGTGGGTTCAATCTTGTGGTGATCTTGTCCAGTGACAATAGGGACAAAGGCACGTATTGTATTGTATCTACTAAGGATAAAACGATGGGGTTAATCTTATTTCTAGGTTTTCTTCTGTCTATATTATGTCATCTTGCTTATTGCATTACTCTGTTTCTTGCAAACTTAATACCACGAGATGCATGTTGGATAGCGGTCTTTGGGTGGAGTAATAGTAGTAGATGCGGTTGGATTACGGTCTACTTATCACGGATGTAATGCCTATGTGATATTATGCCATGAACATCATAATTATAATTTGCGCTATTCTGTCAATTGCCCAACAGTAATTTATCTACCATGCCACTACATGCTTTGGAGAGAGATGCCTCTAGTGAACCTATAGCCCCCGGGTCTATCTTCCATCAATACAAAAACTCCTACAATTGCTCTTTTACTTTCTTGTTGCTTTGCTCTATCACTATTTGCTTTTTATCTTGTAGCTGGCGAGAACAAGAGGATTGACAACCCTCTTGCCTTTGCTGGGTGCAAGCAAATTATTTGTTTGTGTGCAGGTGCTGCTAACATTGTTAGCCTGGTGACTCCTACTGGTTCGATAAACCTTGGTTCTTAACTGAGGGAAATACTTTCTGCTGCTGTGCTACTTCACCCTCCCTCTTCGAGGAAATCCAATAACTCCATCGTGAGTTGCAGCAAGGTCCCCCCTTTTATGGGGCAATGTTGGTGAGGGGCCCCTTTTTTTGGGCAGCCATCCTCATGCCTTCCCCATCCCTTCCTCCACTATAAATAGAGGGGTGGAGGTGCTCTCCAACCCATATCATGTTCTTACCACAAAGGCATGCAATGATCTGCCTCTCTTTCTCCGTCCACAAAAGAGTTTCATAGCACCAAAAGGCTACCTGGTCTCCGGTAGTGATTAGTTCTGGACGGTGAAGCATCGCTGGATAGGTGACACCGTATGTGTGCAACCCGGTAGAGAGATCGTATGTTGAATCTTCTGTTTGAGGGACTGTCCGAGGGACTGTTCGATGGAGAAAATTCTCGCTGTTGGGAGGTTGTAAATCCTAGCCGCGGGAATCTGCCCCAATCTTCACCAACTCTTCTTTCGCTGTGCTACGAGTTGGCAACGATCAGATCAAACCTTGTATGCATCTTCATAGTGGTCCTGGGCTAGTGCATAGGACGGAAATTTTTTGTTTTCTACTGTGTTACCCTACAGTGGCATCATGATCTGTGCTATACGTAGATGCAGGTTACGATCTAGAATACATGAGATGTATGGGTATTGCACAATATATATATATGTAGTAGATGAGATCTATTACTAAATATTTTTTGTGTGGGTAGTAGATGAAATCTATTACCTGATGTTCTTTTTGCTTCCCTTGAATTTGCGTATTTCTGATCTTGATGGCATGGTGGAATTTTGATACAAAGTTCTGGCAATCCGCGATCCTTCTAGCTACTCCTGAGTATGCTGGTTGACAGATCAATGAAGTGGTTCAATTCTTTGGGTTCCACCATAGTTAAGAAAGATGAAATTTAGCAGACAAAAGGGCATGCAGATATGATCTGCACGGGGGTCACACGTGTAACAAAGTTTAGTATGGGGTTCGAGATTTTTTATTTAGTCTCGTGTGTCATACACCCCGCAAATTTAATCTAGCAACTTCAATAATCATACTTGATGATGAATGTTGGTAGCTATGGTTTGATTCGAAACCTTAGAAGCCACGTAAAAATAAAATCTTCTATGAACCAATTAGAGAAGTCTAACTTGGTTTTGCAGGATGTGCATGTGATGTGGTATAGTCTTCGTCATATTTAATGAGATTATGTATGAGATGTCTAGATGATGTAATTAACATGACCTGCGTGTCATGATTCGGCATGATGGCTGGAGCCATATGATTGGCACTTTAATGACCTGCGTGTCAACCTTGTTGTAATGCATTAATTTATTAGCTATAGAGATAGCAATATTATTTAGTGCATCAACATGGTGGTGACAAGTTTTGCATAGGTGGACACCGACACAAAAGCCGTACATGAAGACGGAGGAGAAAAAGCTAAAGAAACGAGCCTTGGTAGAAAAGCTCTGCCACGGCAGCAATTTTCAAAACTGATGCCACGGCAACATTTTTGGCTGAAATTTCATGAAGACGATGAGTACTTCTCCATCGGAATGGGCTAGACCATATCATGCTATTATGAATTGCCTGAGATGTTTATCCCTTATATTTGCACCCTTTTGATTGCGCGGTAGTCACTTTTATTTGGGTGATCTCTCACTTAAAATATCAAGTAGTTAGTGTTCTCCCAAGTGTAGCACCGTTTGAAACACGTATCTTTTTGGGGTACGCCATGATCTACATGAGTACGAATGATTAGAGAAGTGTGAGGTAGGTGAAGGTCAGACCTCACTGCAAGATCACTTGGTTATCTTGACGTTCGGGCAGGACATTCCTGAGCTCGGAACACGCCCATCAAAAGATGAACAAGAGTCACATAGAGATGTGATTGGCAAGTTGGCTTACCGATTGAAATTCGCGTCATCAGTAATCATCTCGATCAATGGCATTGAATTGAAATATAGGTCTTGAATCACTCACAATCAATTATGAGAGATATTGATTTGAGTGGGAGCGCATTTTAGAATTAAATTGTTTAATTCTCAGTGCAATTAATTATGAACATAGTCTAAGTGTAATTTGCATAATAGTTGTAGAATAATGGCTCACGTTTTCACCTTCCCTGTAGAAATTGAATAGCTATTATTTATCTCGTTAAAAACTTTATGATTGGTAACGTAATGTGAGGATTGTCCTCAAGAGTGCTGAGAAGGACTTAGTCCTATCGCATGTTTTCGGTATTCTCCTGCTAATGCTATGGATGATGTGACTCTCGTCCTTCGATCCAAAAGCTAGAATTCCGTTATGGTCAAGTTCAATATGTTTGCTTCCATGAGATCCAAACTTCAAAAGTTTGGGATAGTTATGTGATATTCATGGAACTGAATATTAGTTTCAGATACAAACAAAGGCTAAAAGATGTGAGATATCCAAAGCAATGTTTGCTTGCAAGTTTAAGTGAAGTGTTCACTATGCTTAAGACTGATAAAATGGGATCCAGAAGAACACAACTCATATGATGATGGTGAATAAAACAACAACTTAAAGAGGAAGGACAAGTCCGAAGGGTGTAAGTGAGACTTACACGCCTAGGAAATTGGGGCTAATGCCACTCTTAAAGTTGGGTGCTTCTTCTGAGAGTAGGAGAAATATTGGAAGTAAAACTGTTAGAAGTATAAAGGCAAAAAGAAAGAAGATTGGAAGGTCCAGCTCAGGTATGAATGCCATACGAGTTATAGATGTATAGAAGGCTGGTCAAAGATGTAATTCTTGTGAATTAGGATTGAATTGTTAATCGCTGATTCTTGGGTATTGTGATTAAAAGTTTATCACAAGGATACCTGTTCGATTATATTCTATTGCAACTTGATGCAAGAACTACTATGGCCTAAACGACTGGCTAGTAATGAGGTTTAGATGCATGTTGGGAACTCTGTAAAGGTCACCCGACTTTCCATCGGTGTATTACCTCTGTAATTATTTTCATAATTCATTTTAGAGTTTTATACACTCTAGCCCATTGCATAATATTCTGTTGCAAGAAGGTTGTTCATAAGATAACAATTGTTGTTCGGAGTTATGAATAACATAAAGGCCATACTTTCATTATAAATGGAGTGTATGTTGTGAATATTGATGAAAATATAATACATCCATGACACTGACGCTAAATGTCGTAAGACTAAAAGAATACCACATATGTGTGGTGTTGCGTTTGGTCACATTGGAGAAACCCTCATCGAGAAATTCCATTGTGATGGATTTTGAAGTCATTTTGATTATGAATCATCTAACACTTACAACTTTTGTCCAAAAATGAAGTGACTAAAATACCGCTCACAGGCCATAAGGAACGAGCAACAAACTTATTGGTAACCATACATATTGATGTGTGTAGTCCAATAAGTGATGTTGCTAGCAGTGGATTTATCTATCTTTAGCGATGACTCAAGTAGATATGTAAATATTTGCTTAATGAGACATAAGTCTGGATCCTTTGAAATAGTTCAAAAGGTTTTCAGAATGAAGTAGAAATTATTGTAACAAAAAATTTATATTTCTGCAATTAGATTGCGGAAACAAATATTTGAGTTACAAGTTTAGCGAATGTCTAATGAGTTGTGAAAGGAGTTTTCATAACTTACACCTCCCGGAACACCACTGAGAGTGGAATGTCCATGAAGATGTAAGCGAACCATATATGACATGATAAGATCAAAGATGACATAAATCAATTTGCCATTATCTCTTTTGAAGTAATGCTTTAGAGACTATAGCTTTACATTGAATAGAGCACCATTAAATCTATTGAAATAATGCCATGGTATGGTATGCCAAACCATGTTTTGCCTTTTCTTAACATTTGGAATATGAGACATGTGTAAAGTGTTTACAAACCTATTCCAAATCAGATAAGTGCTACTTTGTTGGTTATCCCAAATTGTTGGGTATTCCTCCATCACTATGCCGAGGCAAAGTGTTTGTCACATAGAGCGGTATATTTTGAAGAAAGTGTTTCTTGCAAAAGATGAGTGGGAGGATAGTGCAGCTTGACGAGATAACATAATCTTCATCATCAGATCAAAGAAAAGAAACCTTGGAAGTAATTCTCGAGTTTCCTACTGTGATTGATACGGAAGCCTCTACATGAGATGTATAGACTTTGGTTGAACTCGCAGCTGAACCATGTATGCAAAACTCGTGCAAACCTCTAAGGTCTGCAAATGAGATATTGTTGTTAGACAACAGTATTCCTACGATACACAAGGAAGCGATGATGGGCCCTGACTCTGGAATTGGCTAAATGCCAAAATGATCCGAGATAGTATCTATATACATGATTCGAGATTAGATCTTGATAAACCCCTTCGGAAGACTCAGAGTCAAACGAATATGAATGAAACTATAAACTGATACGGATAAAAATGGTTTTATCCATAAAGCTCAACTTGTTGCTAATAACAAATTCAAGGAGTTGACTACGACGAGATTGTCTCACTATAGCGATGCTTAAAGTCGGTTTGGGTTATACTAGCAATTAATACATATTTCAATTATGAGATATGATAAATGGACGCCAAAAGGATTTCCATGAGATGGAAATACAACCTAGGACTTGTATATGATACAGTCTGAAGTGTTTTGTCGATCCAGAGGATGCTAGTGAGTGTGCAAACTTTAGAGTTCTAGTAATGGACAGAAGCAAGCATAATGGAGTTGGAATCTTCATTTTGATGAAATAGCCAAAGAGTTTGATTTCATCAAGGATTGCGAAGATGCTTGTGTTTACAAGAAAGTAAGTGGGAGCATAATAATATTTCTAGAACTTTGTGTGCATGATACACTGTTGATTAGAAATAATATAAATTTCTTGACATGAATTAGGACTTCATTGAAAATAGTTTTTTGATGAAATACTTGGGCTAGGTAGCCTCGATATTAGTCATAATGATCTATGGAGATATAATTGCCTAATAGGGCTAAGCCACAATACATATTGACAAGATGCTAAAATGGTTTAGCATGAGAACACCAAGAAGAGTTTCTTGCCGAAGTCACATGGAAAGATTTTTAGCAAGACTCGATGTCCTACAACACTGATGAGCAAGATATATGATTGAGATTCCACACACTTTTGTGTTTGGATTAATCATGTATTCCATGGTATGTAAAACAACCAGATATGTCCAGTACTCCAAATTAGTTGCGAGTAAGACACCAAAGTGATCAAGGTGTTGATCATAGGACAACAGTGAAAAATGTCGTTAAGTACTAAAGTAGCACTGATGACATGTTTTCTCGCCAGCGAAGATTATGAAGAGTTCGTTGTAAGAAGTTACATCGATACAGGCTCGTTGTAAGTAGTTACATCGATACAGTCTTCATCAATGCTCCAAGCGAATTTTTATTTCAATTAAGGGTTTTGTGTAATAGACAAAATGGTGGCACGGTAAGTTAGAATTGTTCCAAACAGGTTACTGTGGCGAATTCTATAACAAAGGCTAAGTATATTGTCACTAGAAGCAAAAAAGAGGGTGTTGGATCATACAGTTTATTTATGAACTTACTATGGTTTCAAGATGACTTAGGTCAATGGAACACTATTGAAGATAATGGCTCCATAGCTCAGTCTGAGGAATCAAGGTCCTTAATACAAATATATACAAAGCCAAGACCACACAAAATATGAATTTTTTGAAAGCGTGAAAATACGAGGATATGCAAAAATACACTCGGACCTGAAGTTGTCAGATCCGTTGGACGAAGACTATACCACAAGCGAAGCACATTTTACACCGGTATGCCATAGGTGTAAAGTGCATTAGCATTGACTAGATTATTGACTCTAGTGCAAGTGGGAGTCTGTTGGAAATATGTCCTAGAGGCAATAATAAATGTTATTATTTATTTCTTGTTCATAATTATGTTTATGTTCTGTGCTATAATTGCAATGGTCCTTGAGTCTGTATATCAAAGAGGCTCAGAGGAAAACCCATGTGCATGTGTGGAATAGTAAACGATAATATAGATTCCTAGTCATGCCTCTAAGACTAGCCCAAGTGTTGCGTGATGGTCATGTTTTCCTGATCATGGGCATGAGAATGCCGGCAACTTTGAGGACACAATGTTAGAAGAACACTTGTGTTGAACAGACCCAATTATTGTTATGCTATGAGATCCATTCATCACAAGTTAATGATTTATAACACAGGGAAAGTTAAACATTTGCATAATTCCTTAGACCATGAGAGTATCGAGTTCCTTCATACTTGCTTCGTGAACTTTGGGGTTTGTTAAACGCCATCTGTAACAGGGTGGCTATTACGACAGCTTACGGGTTCATGGAAAACTATGACAAGGGACTAGATAGCTCAAGATTGGAATTTGCTCCTCTGACGATGGAGATATATTCTTAGAGCCCTCTCAGTGTTACGGTATCCATCATCGTCTGTCCAGACATAATGTGATTTGATCACGAGGATGCCGAAACACGGGAACGAGAAAGAGAACAAAACTGGTAATGAGAAAATTGGCATAGTGAACAAGTTGTTGATTCACGGGGATGCCGATAAATCTCACCTTGGGTTTTTGTAACATATCGCGATGCAACAAGAATAGCACACGATAACTAAAGGTTCACTCGAATATCCATTCGTGTGAGTACATGGGTTAATATGGATGTCCACTATTCCACTATTGATCATTGATCGGAAAGAGTTTAGGTCATGTCTATATTTCACCGAACCTACACAGTCACACGCTTAAGGCTCTTCTATCTGTGGAGTACTAGGAAAGGAGTCTGAGAGAAAGTCATCGGAAAAGTTTTGGAGACACTAAAAATGTTTTGGAGAGAAACCAGAAGTGTTTTGGAGAAACCAAAAATTGTTTCGGAGTAAACCATCAAGTCAAAAAAGTTTTGGAACACGCCCGCAATTTTTTGGAGGGTGCCAGAAATGTTCTGAGACCTTTCAGAATTTTTTCAGAGAGAGCGCACGCGAAAAGCATCATGTTCCCACAAGGGGGACAAGATCCCCCTTTTCATGGGGAGCTGTTTTTCGGTGGGCCCCTTTTGGGGGGCATCCCACAATTGGTGGAAGCTTGTTGGGCCCCCCCATGATGGGGGTAGCCCCCACAAATGGTGGAGAAATGTTGGGAGGGGCCCCCCTTGGGGGCAGCCCCCTACATGGGGCGCCATGGACAAGGGCCCCTCCTTGGGGGCAAGGTCCCCCTTTTGTGGGGCAATGTTGGTGAGGGGGGCCCCCTTTTTGGGCAACCATCCTCATGCCTTCCCCACCCCTTCCTCCACTATAAATAGAGGGGTGGAGGTGCTCTCCAACCCTTCTCAAGTTCTCACCACAAAGGCATGCAATGATCTGCCTCTCTCTCTCTCCCTCCACGAAAGAGTTTCGTAGCGCCGAAAGGCTGCCTGGTCTCTGGTAGCGATTAGTTCTGGATGGCGAAGTGCCGCTGGATTGGTGACATCGTATATGTGCAACAGAGATCATATGTTCGATCTTATGTTCAAGGGACTGTCCGAGGTTCTGTCCGAGGGACTGTTTGAGGGACTGTTCGAGGGAGAAAATTCTCGCAGTTGGGAGGTTGTAAATCCTAGCTGCAGGAATCTGCCCCAACGATCTTCACCAACTCTTCTTCCACTGCACTACGAGTTGGTAACGATCAGATCAAACCTTGTATGCATCTTCATAGTGGTCCTGGGCTGGTGCGTAGGATGGCTTTTTTTTGTTTTCTGTTGCGTTACACTACATGATTTTGCTCTGCCTATGTTACCTGCACATGCAAAACACATTGAGCAACTAAACTTTTTCACCTCTCAGTGTCTTCAGCAACCATGTATTGTGTCTCTTATTCAGAATCACCGCCATCATGTTCTTCACTTGCAATAAGAGCCAAAGTCTCCTCATCATAGTCACTAGCGGACTCATACCCACCATCCTTAGTAACGATCATCACACGCTTGGATGGGCAATGGCTCGCATAGTGACCTCCACCCTTGCAACGACGACATATAACATCAAGTGTTTGCCCTGTTGATGCCATGAATGAAGAAGAGCTGTGTGCATGGATGAAGGAGAGCTGTGTGCGGGACCCGAAAGTGTGCTCTTGGCGGATGGTGGTGGTGGCGGTGGTGCCTGTTTTCTTGTATCTCGGTTGGAGTTGGCGGCTAAAGCATGTGGTGGTGTAGCAGGACATGTGGAAGTAGAAGACGTACGTGGTATCCATGAGGAAGTTCGACCTACAGAAAAGTTAGTTTGTGTCATGGCCTGTCAATCCTGCACTTCACGTTCAGCTTTGCAAGCAAGATTGAATAAACGAGTGACATTGTTATAATCCTTATACTTTAAGATGGTTTGAATTTCTTTGTTTAACCCACCCATAAAATATGCAAGCATAGCTTCATTATCCTCAACAATACCACATCTAATCAACCCAGTTTGTAATTCTTGATAATATTCCTCTACAGAATTTTTTTCTTGTCTTAAACGCTGCAATTTTTGAAGTAATTCACGTTGATAATATGGTGGAACCCAACAAGTATGCATAGCATTTTTCAAAGTAGCCCAAGTAGTTGGGATATTATCATGATACAATCAACAATGTTCAGACTACCAAATGGAAGCAAAACCAATGAGTTCACAAATAGCAGCAGCAACACGTCTATCTTTAGGATATTGTAAGCATGTAAAACGTTGTTCTGTTTCTAACTCTCAAGTAAGATATACATCAAGAATGTATCTACCCTCAAATGGCGGAATATTCAATTTCAGTTTAGGGACATGGTCATTATCTCGTACCTGAGTGGGTGGTGCAGGAGTACCATTTCGATTGTAGGCGTGTGGACGACCTGGTGGTGGTGGTGGTTGCACGTTGTTCTGATTTGGATTAACCTCATCCTTGTACTTATAGTCGCCCTCGTAGTCATCATACTTCTCGACGATAGTAGCAACAACAGTAATAACAACAGCAGAACTAACAGCAACACCACCACCACCAAAATGTTGGCCTTGTTCAAGCGGAACACGCTTTGCTTTTCCTGAGTGATTTGGGTTGCGACGTGGAGGTGTTGTTGTTTTTGTTGTTGTTGTTGTTGTTGTTGTTGTTGTTGTTGCTGAGGTGCAGCAAGGGGTGGTAGACGCATGAGCAGTTCATTAAACTTGTCCTCCAGCTTGGTGTCAAACTTCTTATCAAATCCATCTATCTATCCATGGCCTCTCCAAAACTGTTCAACATGTCTTGCACCTTTTCACCCATCATTTGTTGAAATTTATCATGTAGCTCCTTGTTTGTCATTTTCTCCCAGTCTATCTCATCAACTTGGGATCCTGCCATGGTTAGCAGAAATAGAAACACGCAAGAATATGGTCGTACTGACTACTAATAGGATGTGGCGTGGTGGAAAGTCACAAATCTGTCAAGCTAATTACAAATTCTTACTAGTTCTTACAAAATAGCAGGTGTTGATAGGCAACCGTTGTAGTCAAAACTCTCAAAGCTTGAGTAGAGCAATTACCAGGCGGTGTAAAACGCATGAAGTAGATGTATGTGAAGCTTGGAAGGCTTAAATATGGTAGCAAAAAGGGTCAACAATGATCAATTCAGAGATGCAAAGTTGAATAAACGCTCATCGACGGTACTGTGCTGGTTCTTGGCTAGACCGTACTAGAGACGCGAGCCTAGAACACTAAGAAAATCATGATGTGACATGTAAACAAGGGAGAAGCACAATCTAAATCTCTTTTTTTCACTCATTTTTTTATTTTTTCGCTCTTTTAAAAAATCCTTTTTTGCTCAGCAACAATTTTTTTGGAAAAGTTTTCAAAAGGTCTAAAAACTGCCTAGCCAGAATTTTCTAGACTTAGTTTTTTTTAGTTTGGAGCTATTTCTTTTCTGCGGGCGAAACAAAATATGAGGAGTCCAAACTGATCACGACACATACTATGGTGTGATTTGGAAATCAATAAAAGAGAAGCGAATACTGGACTCGGACTAGGATTGGTGGCGGAGATGGATCTGGTGGAACTCAGACTGATGGCGGATATGTGTTGGAGCTGGACTCAGATTGGCATGATGGCGGTGGATATGTGTTGGTTTTATGGAACGGCGGCGGATATGTGGTAACAATATATGGCATCGGCGATGAAGATTGTGCGGCGGCGGCTAATAACATGTGAACAGAACTCGAAACTCTAAAGCACTAGACACTAAGACCATCAACTAGACATGACGATGCAACCGCAAATTCAACAAAGCAAAACACTGAAAAGACTATGCAAAGGCTCAGATTGGTTCAGAAAGGATGAACTAATCCTAAAAAATTTTGTGGCTTTTTCGTGGACTTTAGGTATAAAGAACAGATGCAATCTGGACTACAAAAAACTGGTAAAATCTCACTGAGCAACCTGGAAATCTGATACCACTTGATAAAGTCGAAGGTGTCCTGTCTTTTGATGAGAGGTAGCTATCGTTTTCGATGGAAGTCGACTTTGATGATCTGACTATGAATGTGCGAAGACGTCATGCCTTAGCAATCGCTAAACCAACTCTAAGAGGTTACTAACCACGTCGGAGCACGATCAACCTAACCACGAAGGTCTATTTCCTGCAGGCAAACAAAGAACAAGCAAGAAACTGAGATTGCAATCTGAATATTGTGAATTTAAGAGGAAAACTTTATTGACAAAAGTGAGGTTTTGAAACATCTTGGTCTGGTCATTGGACACAAACGAAGTACGCGAGTTGCAACTATGGCAAACTTTAATCTAAACAAAACCCAAGTCTAAATGATGCCTTAAGGGCTGTATTTATAGGGGAAAAGATAGGGGATTTCATCCACCCTTGGCAAGGTGGGACTAAAACACCTCCTTAGTCATTTCCCCTACAATACGGACTCTAAAATAGCCTATGAAAAAGTATTTCAAAATTACATGGGCTTGGCCCAAAAATAAGGTGGCACAGCACCTATAATAAGCTATCGACGAAATTTATGAAAGACCATCTTGTATATTTCGTCCATGTCCTTGGATGTCATCATGGTGGTTTCAAACTGCTAAAATCTCCACTGGAAACTCTGTTCTTCTTCCCTTCGCGCGTGCCTTCATCTCCATGCTTGATCATGCTCCAATGTTCATCCTTCTTGTCCATGCTGGGCCCTTCATTTGTAAGCAACACAAATGTATCCAATTTAGGCAATATCATATTCTTATAAACATTAGAATCATTACGAAGAAACAAAAGTACCTGGTAACTTAATTGGCGTGCGCGAGCCCTAGTAATTGGTCCAATATGTGTAGCAAGAGGGGCTGTGGGTGTAACTATAGTAGTGATGTCCTCATCACATCATCCCAGTGAAACTCGCCTCCAGCTCGCCGTGTCATCGGCTTGCACGGTCGTGTCCAGCAAAAAAGATCTAAAAAAAGCAACGAAATCCTCAGTGGTCGGTTGAAGCAAAAACATTATCAGGTTCCAGCAAAAAAAGACATCGGTTCCAGTAAAAACAAACTTAGCAGGGAGAACTCAGTGGTTGATTGTAGCAAAAAAGATTGCTAGTTCCACCAAAAATAAACGCTGGTTCCAGCAAATAACTCAGCAGGGTGACTCCCATTGGTTCGATTGTAAAAAACAAAAATACACTTGTTTCAGCAAAAAGCATTACTAGTTCCAGCAAAAAAACACTTGTTTCTACAAAATAAACTCAGCAGGGAGACTCCAGAGGTTCGATTGTAGCAAACAAAAAATCTAGTTCGAACAAAACAAAACACTGGTTCTAGCAAAAACCGTGTCGGCGCGGAGGGCGCGTCCGGCTCCAGCACATCGCGTGGCTGATTGCAACAATTACCGATGTTGGTTGCAGCAAAAAGGCTAGCCGGTTGCAGCATAGGTTGTCATAGGTTTCAGCGCAAAAACGTGGCGACCATCGTCTGTCTCCACGGAACAGCCCCTCTCACCAGTCATAGTAGTGGGGAGGGGCCGGTTCCAGCTTTGGGCTGGCCGGGGAGCACCACACCTCCTGCTCGCCAACGGGCATGCTTCGCGCACCTCTGCAGCTTCATGTGTGCCCTCCCGGGTTGCCAGCTCACCACCAGTCATAGATGCAGAGGAGAAATGGCTGGGTGGGCTAGGACGCACACGGCGTGATGACGAAGAAAGCGAGTGGTGGCATTAGGAGATATGGAAGAGGTGCAGTGGGGGCATGGGGGTAAGCGGTGGGGGTCAGTGGATAAGGCCGCACGCGGATCACATGATCTGTTGCGATCGAATGAACCACGCACGACCAGCCTAGCGTTCCACCGGCCAACCAGATAGAATGTTTCCCTTAGCAAAGACGTCGTTCGTAGGAAGCGGAGCCCACTCTGGAAAAGAATGCACCAAGCATTTTGGTAGTGGGCCCAGCCCATCTTGGTAGTTTTTTCCGGGCCTTCTTCCCCGAATATGACGTTGGTCCTCGTCTCCTTCCCCTCTCAGTCTCCTCCACTCAACAGTCCAAGATCCAAGAGGGGAGGTCGGCAGCCATGGCGGCGGTGTTTGCCTCGCCTCCCTCCTTCCCGTCGTTGCACCTCTACTGGCGGCGAGACGCGACAGGCGATGACGCCCTATTCGGCTAGGCCATGTGAGAGGAAGGAGTGTCGGCGATGCCATACAAGAGGTCTCAATCATCCTCTACCGTGCCGAGTGATGTTGTGTGGCCTAGGGTGGAGGGAGGAATATGGAGGTGACGCAAGCACTCATACCTGATGGCGACCGAAGGCAACAGAAACTTTGAAGTTCCAAGATGGCCTATGGTACGAGCGTGTGCGCTTGTACCAGGGCTCGTACCACCTCGACGCCTCAACGACTGAATTGTCCAGGACAAAAGACGGCATTTGGTACGAGTGTGTGCTCTCGTACCGAGTCATCGTACGTGGTAAGAAACCCTAGATCGCCAGGATTTGAACATGAGATGGTGTCTGGTACGAGCACGTGCGCTCGTCTCAGTGCTCGTACCGTAGCAAATCTCATTAAAACGAGCCGCCGACGCAAGGGTAAGGTCTTCTTCTTCCTCCATGCACCCCAACCTCTCTCTTTCTCTCTCAAACCCTAACAAAAATCCTCCATAACCTTCAATTCTTCACGGTTTTCATTCGTTTGATCAGTGCATCTTCATCTCCGGTATGTTTCTCCCCCGATCCATGGTTCTTTTTTGTTTTCCCATGGTTATTTTGTTCTAGTTCTTATCCTAGATGAGATGCAAATAGTTTTGATTTTCCATTTGATTTGAACGTTAGGATTGAAAGTAATAGGTTAGGTTCGACCCTAGGGAGTATTTGAACTCGACCCCCACGTTAAACTTATAATTTTTTGGTGTTTTTTTGTTGTAGGCCATGATGAGAGCAGCAATCGCGACGGAGAAGAAGGTCATGACTGGGCGCTCGAAACGCGTACAGGGTGAGGGTAATGGCCTCAAGGCCGCTGTTGACAAGAACTATGATGTGCAGAGCCGCCGCAAGGTGAAGCCCACTAGGTGGAGGTGCGAAGTGTTCTTGAGTGACCAAGGGCTCTTCAATGACTTCGCTTGGTTGGCCACCAATTTCAGCCTTGGGGTGTTCAGCACGTTCCTGTGCCTGACATACAAGGAGCTCGTGCATGAGTTCCTTGCTAGCTTCCAGGACACCCTCAAGAACCCCGACATCGACCCCATATGCACTTTCACCTTGTGTGGAGTGGTGCATTCACTCACACTCCAGGAGGTGTGCAACTGCTTCGGGTTCGAGAACGAGGGATTCACCATCACAAGCGAGCAACCCATGGCTAATGCGTACGGCACATGGGACATCATCTCCATCGAGAACTGGCACGAGTCCGGCAAGGGGAAGGTAGCTAGCATCCAAAACCGCGCTATCGACTACTTCATGTTTTTTATTGCAAATACTATCTTTGGTAGGCAGCATATTGGGGCATGTCCATTTCGGACATGTGTGTGCTTCATGCATCACTCAACCCCAAGCAGTTCCAAAACTAAACTTGGGAGCTTTGCTTATTGCTCACTTCCGTAGGCAGTCCAGGCAGCCTTTGAGAGATATTCATATTGGTGGCTTCGTTACTCACATTGTTGAGCATTTCCACATTGATTTGGAAAGGCTCAATCATGTTCATGGGTACTCCGTGCTTTAACAGGAGGGTCATGATTAACTGTCAGTTTATTGGGCCTGATCCCACACATTGAGGGGATCATTCTTATAAGTGTCCTTTGCCTGGTACGGAGTGATGGTGCCACGCACCGGGGGTGGCCTCTCACAAGGGAGCCTGGCAACAGGCCTCACAAGGGACCCACGGGGCCCACCAAGAAGATGAAGACAAAAGGGAATCTCGGGTCACCTATAGGCATCTACTGATCATCTTGGCCCCCAAGTCTATGCTGGTGGCGGCCTAGATCACATCTCCCTCTTTATAAAACCCTATCCACCACCGTGTATATAAGGGGAGGGCTAGGGAGCTCTCACGAGCATCTACTCTCACAGGAAAAACTCTTGGTAGCCATCTCAACTACATTGTAATTGTTGGAAATATGCCCTAGAGGCAATAATAGATTGGTTATTATTATATTTCCTTGTTCGTGATAATCGTTTATTATCCATGCTATAATTGTATTGATTGGAAACTCAAATACATGTGTGGGTACATAGACAACACTGTGTCCCTAGTATGCCTCTAGTTAACTAGTTCGTTGATCAAAGATGGTCAAGGTTTCCTGGCCATAGACATGAGATGTCATTTGATAACGGGATCACATCATTAGGAGAGTCATGTGATGGACAAGACCCACACTGTGAACATAGCATATGATCATGTCAGTTTATTGCTATTGTTTTCTGCATGTCAAGCATCTGTTCCTATGACCATGAGATCATGCAACTCACTGACACCGGAGTAATACCTTGTGTGTATCAAACGTCGCAACGTAACTGGGTGACTATAAAGATGCTCTACAGGTATCTCCGAGGGTGTCTGTTGAGTTGGCATGAATCAAGACTGGGATTTGTTACTCCGTGTGACGGAGAGGTATCTCAGGGCCCACTCGGTAATACAACATCACAATGAGCCTTGCAAGCAAAGTGACTAAAGAGTTAGCCACAGGATCTTGTATTACGGAACGAGTAAAGAGACTTGCCGGTAACGAGATTGAACTAGGTATAGAGATACCGACGATCGAATCTCGGGCAAGTAACATACCGAAGAACAAAGGGAACATCATACGGGATTAACTGAATCCTTGACATAGAGGTTCGACCGATAAAGATCTTCGTAGAATATGTAGGAGCCAATATGGGCATCCAGGTCCCGCTATTGGTTATTGACCGTAGAGGTGTCTCGGTCATGTCTACATAGTTCTCGAACCCGCAGGGTCTACACACTTAACATTTGGTGACGATATAAGTATAGTTGAGTTGTTATGTTGGTGACCGAAGGTTGTTCGGAGTCCCGGATAAGATCCCGGACATGACGAGGATCTCCGGAATAGTCCGGAGGTAAAGATTGATATATGGGATAATAGTGTTTGGTCTCCGGAAGGTTTCCGGAATTCACCGGAAGGAGTTTCGGATGTTTCCCGGAATGTTCGGGTACGAGAACACTTTATTTGGGCCAAGGGGTAAAGCCCACGAGGTTTTGGGAAGGAGCAAAAGGAAGTTTTGCTGGCGTCGTAAGCGGTACTACCACTTTACGCGGTACTACCGCTCGTAAGCGGTACTACCGCTTGTACGCGTTCCTGGAAACCGAGTAGGACTCTTGCCTTGCGGGCCAAACCGACTTTGAGGAGGCTTTTTCTCCAAGTTTCGACCCCAAGGCTCAACATATAAATAGAGGGGCAGGGCTAGCACCCGGAAGACATCAAGAAATCCCCAAGCCGTGTGCCGGCAACCCCGTCCCTCTAGTTCATCCTCCGTCATAGTTTCCATAGTGCTTGGCGAAGCCCTGCGGAGATTGTTCTTCACCACCACCGTCACCACGCCGTCGTGCTGCCGGAACTCATCTACTACTTCACCATCGCTCGCTGGATCGAGGAGGTGAAGGCATCATCAAGCTGTACGTGTGTTGAACGCGGAGGTGCCGTCCGTTCGGCGCTAGATCAGAAGGACCGTGATCAGGATCGCGAGACGGTTCGTGATTTGATCGCGGGACGGATCGTGATTGGATCGTGAGATGGATCGTGGTGGGATCGCGGGACGCTCGGCGATTTGAATCGCGAAGACGTTCGACTACATCAACCGCGTTTCTTAACGCTTCCGCTTAGCGATCTACAAGGGTATGTAGATCCACTCTCCCTCTCGTAGATGCTCATCACCATGGATAGATCTTGCGTGTGCGTAGGAAAATTTTTGTTTCCCATGCAACGTTCCCCAACAGTAATCCCTCACATGAGGTATACCCCGATGAATAACAAAAGCAAGTAGGATGTAGGGTATTACTCCTCACTAGAGGCCCAAACCTGGGTAAATTGTGAGTGCGGGCTCCGCCCTGGTACTTTTGGCCACACAAGGCACCCTATCGAGGGTAGTGATGACTTTCTGCTCCGTCAGTTGGCACGCCAGACAAGGGCTGCGCTGGTCAAAGAACGAACCCAAATCAGAGATCTATCCATGCCTGGTGACTTCACGTCAGGCTAGACCTTCACCTTTGGCTCCTTAAAGCTTGAGGTCGATGACCGAGGGCTACTCTACAACATGATGCTCCTCCCTTTATTGACTACATATGCTTTGGGAAGATTGAGTTCCTATTAGACGAGCACGGTGACACTACAGTGATCCATGCCAACCCTACCCGAGTGGCAAGCAGATACTCGGGGCCTGTCGCCCATCGTGAAAAAGCTGGATCTTCATCAACCCGCTAGCCCTCCCAATCTTCCACCATCAACATGATCTTCAAGGTGGTGGAGACATGCCGGGCTCAGAAGCTGGTCTGGCGCGCGGTTGCTACTCCCGCAGGAGTTGTTGGGATTCCCTAAAGAGGAAGGGTGATCCAGCATAGAAGCAAAGTATTTCCCTTAGTTAAGAACCAAGGTTTAATCAAACCAATAGGAGGCTACAAGCGAACAACTTTAGCAGCACCTGCTCACAAACAAATAATTTGCTTGCACCCAACTTGGCAAGAGGGTTGTCAATCCCCTTGTCTTGCTAGTTACAAGATTAATACTGATAGTGATAGATGAAAGTTGCAAAGTAATATGAAAGCAAATAACTGGAGCAATTTTGTTGTAGAAGAATTCAATGGAGAAAAGACCCGGGGGCTATAGGTTCACTAGAGGTAACTCTCTCGAAAGCAGATAGAGGTGTGGTAAACAAATTATGATCATTCATGGCATAATCTCACATAGGCATTATGTCCATGATAAGTAGACCGTTAATCCAATAGCAACTACTACTAATACTCCACCCCAAGACCTCTATCCAGCATGCATCTCAAGATATTAAATTCATAAGAAACAGAGTACCGCAATAAGCAAGATGACATAATGTAGACAAGAAGAAGTCAATCAATATGAAAAAACCATCGTTTTCCCCTTAGTGGCAACAATACAATACTGCCTTGGCCCTTTTTGTCACTAGGATAGATCACTGCAAGATTAGAACCCACTACAAAGCACCTCTCCCACTGAAGATAAATCACTCAAACTTGGCCAAAGTAGAAAGATAGATTGAAGAGAAATAGAAAGCTATTTAATTATGCAGCAAAGAAGCTTCAAAAGATTCAATTGATTTCAATGAACAATCTGATCATAAATTCACAATTCATCATGTCCCATCAAACACACTGCAAATTACATCGGATTGATCCCGATCATACAAGAGAAGAAGGGGAACATGGTATTGAAGATTCAAAAGGGAGAGAGAGCACCATCTAGCTACTGCTATGGACCCGTAGGTCCTAAAGGAACTACTCACACATGATCATGGAGGCAGCAAGGTTGATGTAGAGGCCCCTGATGATGGCTTCCCCCTTTGGCACGGCCACCCCCTAGCTGTGTTGGCCAGGCTTGTGGGAGCCTCGTGTCTCCTCTCGACTTCTCCCGAAGCTTCCAGGGTCCTCCTTGGTCCAGAAAAAATCATCAAAAATTGGTATCGTGTTTAGACCTTCCTGGGTATTGATTTTCTGTAAAACAAAAAACAAGCAGAAAACAGGAACTAGCACTGGGCACTAAATTAATAGTTTAGCCCATAAAAATAATATAAATTGCTATTAAAATATGTAAAAGTGATAGTATAATATCATTTATCAATCAAAAATTATAGATACGTTTGAAACGTATCAGCATCCCCAAGCTTAATTCCAGCTCGTCCTCGAGTAGGTAAATGATAAACAAAGATAATTTTTGATGTTGAATGCTACCTAGCATGATCTTGAGCAAATGATTTAAACTGTAGCATGAAGTTGGGACAAAAGCAATTCAAAGCAATAATCTATATTTGACAATCAGCAAGTAACATCAAAATGTGTAAACAAAATCACAATTGCTTTTCATGGTTCAATGTTTTTATGAAATACAAAGTCAACACTCTATGTCATATTCATATCACCAATCAATCAAGGCTTTGTCATATTCAGACATTTTATCATAACACAACCTAGAGTTTCAGTCAAGCAATCAATATTTATGACATACCCTTTTCAACTACTTAGCATTTCGTTCAATGCCAAACTTACAAGCCTTGGTCTTAGCACTTTGGATGGCAAAAGAGAATGATGGTGGGGATTTATAAGAAGTAAAAAATGTAAGAAAGTCTCACATAAATGAGGCTTGATCATTAGGCAATGGAGAGGCCTTACAATCGATGTCAATGTGAGGAGTAGGGATTGCCATGCAACGGATGCACTAGAGCTATAAGTGTATGCAAGCTCTCTAATGAAGCTAAGTGGGTGTGCATCCAACTTGCTTGCTCATGAAGACCTCGAGCATTTTGAGGAAGCTCATCATTGGAATATACAAGCCAAGTTATATAATGTGAAAAATCCCACTAACATATGGAAGTGATAATCATGAAAACTCTATATGAAATGCATGGTGCTACTTTGAAGCACAAGTGTGGTAAAAGGATAGTAGTGTACCCCCTCTCTCTTTTTCTCTTATTTGTTTGTTTTTCATTTTATTGGTGGGCTCTTTGGACTCTTTTTTATCTCATAGGTAGGGGCACACTCTAATGGAACATCACACTTTAATTTACTTACAACTCAAATAATGAAAATACAATGACTATAAATGAATGCCTCTGGCAATGTACCAGGATGTGCAATGATCTTAGCGTAACATGTATGGAAATTATGAACGGTGGCTTTGCCACCAATACAATGTTAGCTTCATATGATCATGCAAAGCAAAATGACAATGAATGCTCAAGTCTTATGATGAATAGTAACAATGGAACTTGCATGGCAATATATCTCAAAATGGCTATGGAAATGCCATAATAGGTAGGTATGGTGGTTGTTTTGAGGAAGGAGGTGGTTTATGTGTAGGCGAACAAGAGGAAGTCCTCCTACGGGATTTGGATGCACCGACGAAGTATGCACCATGTCTCGAGGTGAGAGAGAGGGCAATGCACGGTACCGAAGAGGCTAGCAAAAAGATGTATAGGTGAAAGTGCTTTAAAGACTGCAACTCATAAATGAAATCATATCGCTAATACTTCATAGTCTACACCGAGTTAACCATAAAACCAATTACTCCAAGGGGTGAGTTTAACGAATCAAAGTCTGCTAGGCTTCCCGACCCATTCTACAAAGGTGGTTATTTACAACGTTCTTCAATTTAGACCCTTCATAATTAGTTCTACTTCAATGACGGTAAGTATTAATAAGTATAACTTTATTATATCTTTCCACTAATAAGCTCAAGTTCTTTTAGATACACAAAAATCAATTACTCACATCTTATCTCAAAATTATTACTAGGAACTTCAATTGTCTTAGTTCAATGATCTACAAGTTCATGCTAGTTTTTATTATACCACTTCTACATACCTATTATTTTAGGACCAACATATAACTCATGAAAATTACCAATTACTATTCAACTATCTAAAAAGATATAAATGAGGCAAGAGAGTCCTAATCTTTTCTATAAAAATATAATTTATCACCGTGCTCAAACAAATATAAGTGAAGTTTAATGAGCATTCTATAAATATTAGACCAATGTGTGTCTCTCAAATAAATGTGTTTAGAACATAATGATTGTAATGATCAACAAGAAAAATTAAAATAAATGCAAAAGACGCTCCAAGCAAAACACATATCATGTGAACAAATAAAAACTTAGGTCCAACTGAGACATACCGATAATTGTTGATGACGAAAGAGGGGATGCCTACCGGGGCATCCCCAAGCTTAGACGCTTGAGTCTCCTTGAATATTACCTTGGGGTGCCTTGGGCATCCCCAAGCTTAGGTTCTTGCCGCTCCTTGTTCATCTCATATTGATGTCTCACCTTGATCTTAAAAACTTCATCCACACAAAACTCAACATAACTCGTGAGATAGGTTAGTACATTAAAAATAAATCTCCTAATCATTTACTGTCAAGACAAGATGCATAATTATTTCTAGGTTATGGCTACCGTATCCTATCATTTCCATAATTTATATCCCCCAATATAAGCCATGGAAAATTTAAAACAAGCAGTCAAAGAAAACATAATAGTACATAAAGATCTAAATTTCAAAAATATTTATGTAACTCAAAAAATTCTAAAAAAGTATGTAATAGATAATTTGTAATGCAGTACTATGTAAAAATTTCAGAAATTCATCACATCCAGCAAAAAATGAAAATGCTAATACTGGACGCAAAAGTTTCTGTTTCTGCACAGAATCTAACAAACATGCATTTGCCACATCCCAAAGGCTTAACTTGGCACAAAAATGAAAATAAAAGATACAAACATAATTACTATAGTAGAAATAATTATGTAGACTCACATAACAGAAAGCTAGCAAAAAATAAAAATATTGGGTTGCATCCCAACAAGCGCTATTGTTTAATGCCCTCTAGCTAGGCATAATGCATGCTATCAAGTTTTATCTTCTTTCAAAGATAAATCATAAGTAGCCCTCATAATAGATTCAAAAGAGGCTTAATTCTATTCCTTGGAAAGTGTTCCATACCTTTCTTCAATGGGAATTGGAACCTTATATTGCCTTCCTTCATATCAACAATTTCACCTACAGTTCTTAAAAAGGGTCTTCCAAGTATGATAGAACATGCAGGATTACATTCAATATCCAAAACAATAAATTCCATAGGAACATAGTTTCTATTAAAAATTATAAGCACATCATTTATTCTTCCCATAGGCTTTTTAATAGTTGAATCTGCAAGGTGCAAATTTAAAGAACATTTAGTCATAGAATCAAAACCAAGAACATCATAAAGTGCTTTAGGCATAGTGGAAACACTTGCTCCTAAATCACATAAAGCATTACATTCATAATTATCAATCTTGATTTTAATAGTAGGTTCCCATCCATCCTCTAATTTTCTAGGGATGGAAACCTCAAGTTCCATTTTTTCTTCATTAGCCTTAGTAAGTGCTTCTACGATATGTTTTGTAAAGGCTTTATTATAATCATAAGCATTGGGTGAACTTAGCATGGATTGCATTAAGGAAATACATTCAATAATAGAGCAATTATCATAATTAAAGTCATTTAAATACAAAATGGTGGGTGCATCACTACCTAAAGTCTTGACCTCTCCAAACCCACTTTTATCATGTTTATCATCAAGTTTTTCACCCTCCAAACAATTGGGACTCCTTCTACCTAAAGTTGACTCTTCTCTAGTCTCTTTATCATCATTTTTATTATGTTTGATATTTCTATACAAAGATTCAATAGGTGACACTCCTATAGTTTTAACTTCTTCATCACCACAAGCAAGATAGCGTAGTTTAGCCTCTTTTTCTAGTTTATCGTCTAGAGCTTTTAGCATGGCAAGCATTTTAGTGGTGTAATAAATAGAGACTTGGATTGATTTTATAAATTTAGGCATTTCATCTTTATTAGGTGGCAAAATTTTAATTTTAAGCATATCCACCTCATGAGCAAGTCTATCGATAGTTCTAGTCATAGTATCAACATTACTCAAATTTTCCTCTATAGTAGTGTTGAAAGCCTTTTGAGAATTGATAAAATCTTTAATAGTACTCTATCAAGATCAGTAGGTATTCTATTATTATTATTATTATTATTATTATTATTATTACTATTATTATAAGAATTTCCATAAGAATTGCCATAGGAATTTGAAGGATTACCGGGATACGGTCTAGGATCATTGCCAAAGTTACCCCTATAAGCATTGTTGTTGAAATTACTTCTAGAAATAAAATTCACATCAATATCTTTATTTTGTTAAATTAGGTAGATAATGGCATATCATTTGGATCAATAGTGGTACTTTTAGTAGCAAGCATGGACATGATCATATCAACTTTTTCATTAAGAGAGGAGACATCCTCGACAGAATTTACCTTCTTACCAGTTGGAGCTCGTTTGGTGTGCCATTGGGAATAATTTGCAGTCATATTATCAAGAAGCTTAGTGGCCTCTCCAAGTGTTATCCCCATGAATGTACCACCTACAGCAGAATCTAGAAGGTTTCTGGACACAAAGTTTAGTCCTGCATAGAAATTTTGTACTACCATCCAAACACTTAATCCATGAGTAGGGCAATTTTTTAGCATGAGTTTCATTCTTTCCCAAGATTGGGCAACATGTTCTTGATCAAGTTGTTTAAAGTTCATTATTTGATTCCTCAAAGGTATGATTTTTCTATGAGGAAAATATTTGCCAATAAAAGCATCTTTACATTTAGTCCAAGAATCAATACTATTTTTTCGGTAAAGACACTAGCCACTCCTTAGCTCTATCTCTAAGGGAGAAGAGAAATAGCTTCAATTTTATAATATCATTGTCCACATCTTTAGTTTTTTGCATGTCACATAATTCGACAAAGGTATTAAGGTGGGCAGTAGCATCTTCATTATATTTTCCAGAAAATTGTTCTTTCATAACAAGATTTAGCAAAGCAGCTTTTATTTCATAAGACTCCGCACTAGTGGCGGGAGGAGCAATAGGAGTACTAATAAAATCATTATTATTAGTATTTGAAAATAACATAGCTTAGTGTTCTCAGGAGCAAACATGATGGCAACGAAAGCAGAAATAGCAACAAGATTTTTTTGTGTTTTTGGAATTTTTTGGCAAGCAAAGATGCAAGCAAGAGAAAGGCAAAAAGCAACTAGGCAAGAAATAAAACAAGCAAGAGAGGATGTTTGTGTGTAGGTACCTGATTTGTTTGAAGTTGACTCCCCGACAACGGTGCCAGAAATTCTTTGCTACTCCCGTAGGAGTTGTTGGGATTACCTAAAGAGGAAGGGTGATGCAGCACAGAAGCAAAGTATTTCCCATAGTTAAGAACCAAGGTATAATCGAACTAATAGGAGGCAACAAGCGAACAAATTTAGCAGCACCTGTTCACAAACAAAGAATTTGCTTGCACCCAACTTCGCAAGAGGGTTGTCAGTCCCCTTGTCTTGAGTTACAAGATTAATACTGATAGTGATAGATGAAAGTTGCAAAGTAATACGAAAGCAAATAATAGGAGCAATCTTGTTGTAGAAGAATTCAATGGAGAAAAGAGCCGGGGGCTATAGGTTGACTAGAGGTAACTCTCTCGAAAGCAGATAGAGGTGTGGTAAACAAATTACAGATGGGCAATTAACAGAATAGTAATCTTTATAACTATGATCATTCATGGCATAATCTCACATAGGCATTATGTCCGTGATAAGTAGACCATTAATCCAAGAACATCTACTACTAATACTCCACCCCAATATCACTATCCAGCATGCATCTCAAGATATTAAGTTCACAAGAAACTGAGTACTGCAATAAGCAAGATGACATAATGTAACAGGAAGAAGTCAATCAATATGACAAACCCCATCTTTTTCCCCTTAGTGGCAACAATACAATATGTGCCTTGGCCTTTTCTGTCACTAGGCTAGATCACCACAAGATTAGAACCCACTACAAAGCACCTCTCTCACTGAAGATAAATTACTCAAACTTGGCCAAAGTAGAAAGATAGATTGAAGACAAATACAAAGCTATTTAATTATGCAGCAAAGAAGCTTTAAAAGATTCAATTGATTTCAATGAACAATCTGATCATAAATTCACAATTCATCATGTCCCATTAAACACACCGCGAATTACATCGGATTGATCTTGATCATACAAGAGAAGAAGGGGAACATGGTATTGAAGATCCAAAAGAGAGAGAGAGCACCATCTAGCTATTGCTATGGACCCGTAGGTCCTAAAGGAACTACTCACACATGATCATGGAGGCAGCAAGGTTGATGTTGAGGCCTCCGATGATGGCTTCCCCCTCTGGCAGGGCTCTGGAACAGGGCTCTAGATGGGATCTCTTTGGAACAGAGGCTTATGGTGGCGATAAAATTCTTCTAGAGGAACGACGGATGGTTTGGGTATTTATAGGAATTTATGGCGGTGGAACAAGGTCAAAACATGGCACAGGGCCCCCACAAGCCTAGGGGGCATGGCCACCCCCTTCCACATGGGCTAGGCTTGTGGGAGCCTCATGTCTCCTCTCGACTTCTCCCAAAGCTTCCAGGCTCCTCCTTGGTCCAGAAAAAAAATCATCAAAAATTCGCATCGTGTTTGGACCTTCCTAGGTATTGATTTTTCTGTAAAACCAAAAAACAAGCTAAAAACAGGAACTGGCACTGGGCACTAAATTAATTGGTTAGTCCATAAAAATAATATAAATTGCTGTAAAAATATATAAAAGTGATAGTATAATACATTTAACAATCAAAAATTATAGACACGTTTGAGACGTATCAGCGGTCTACGTGATGGAAGCAGCCCCAACCAAGCTCCTGGGCTGGTCCAACGCCACAATCACCTTCAACAGCAAAGACCATCCGGTCCACATCCCCCACGCTAATAAGTATGCCCTAGTGGTGGATCTAATAGTTAGGGGCTTCCACCTCCTGCGAGAGTTGATGGATAGCAGCAACAACCTCAACATTATCTTCCCTGACACTCTGGCCAAGATGGGGATCTCCCCGTCTGGCCACCAGGCCTCGCTCATCAGATTCCATGGCTCCGTGCCAGGCCAACCAGTATGCCCTCTTGGCTAGCTAGAGCTCGAGGTTATATTCAGTGACGTGGAAAACTTCAGATCAGAAATGATCCAGTTCGAGGTCGCCCCATTCCACAGCGGCCACAACGCGATCCTCAGCAGGCTGGCATATGCCTAGTTTATGGCGCTGCCGTCATACGCATACCTTCAGCTAAAGATGTTGGGCCCTAAGGGCATGATCTCATCCCACATTAGCCCTGAGAGGGCGCTCAAGGCTGAGGTCGCAAACGTGGAGCTCACTGAGGAGGCTTTAGCCTCCGCAGAGCTCGAGCAAATAAAAAAAATCTGTCGACACAATGAAAATGGCGCTTCTGGCCAAGCCACGACCGAGTCTGGTGTTCCAGCCGGTGAAGTACACGAAGAAATTTCAAGTACACCCAGATGACCCAAAGAAGATGGTGACAATCGGAGGAGACCTCTCCGAGGAGCAAGAGGCCGACTGATGGTGTCCTGGACTAGGGGGTGCTTGCCACATCGGATCTCGGCTAGGTGGGCCAGGCCAAGGACCCCCAAGATGATCAACCAGTGGGCCACGTTCATGGGGCCTAGGAGCACCAAGATGGATTCCTCCCGAAGACTTGACACATACTCCAAGACTTAGAGGTTGTTTACGGCATGTTTATCCTTAGATGTAACTAACCTTTATAAACCCTAGGTACCTCAGCATCTATATAAGCTGGGGGTTAGGCCGTAGATGACAACTCTCATACACACACGATCTTGTGGTAGATCAACCTGTACTCTGTACTCCCCCAATCAATACAATCAAAGCATGACGTAAGGTATTATCTCTTCGAGATAGCCCGAACCTGTGTAAATTATGTGTCCCTATTACCATCGCTCCATGGCTACCAGATCGGGACCCCCTACCCAAGATCTACTGGATTTGACTCCATCATTGGTGGCCCATGCTGGTCCCTCTGTGTAGTCGAAGCAGTTCGATGGCGTGCCTCCAGACCGATGATCAATGTTACCCTCTTCACTGACTCAACCAGCCATCTCGGCCAAGTTGATAACTTCGCTCTGGGTCGGATCGTCAGATTCGGCAATCTAGAGTACGTCGTAGACTCTCGCGGCGAGCTTGCCTTCTCCAACTGGGTGTCAGACCAGATCGAGGAGCTCGATCACCCACCGGCCCAAACCTCAGAGTCAATCCAGGAGCTGGAGTGTGGTGCAATCCATACCTCAGATCCGGCCTTGAACCATGATCCGAGCATAATCCCTGATGACCAAGCATCTAGCCTGGCTCCCGACAAAGAACCCAGGTCCATGTCAGATCAGACCTCGATGAAGATCCCTCAGGTCCCGGTGCTTGATCGGGCCATGGACGAAAATGACAAAGCACTTTTGAATGAGATGTTAGATCGGATTCAGAAGCTTGCGATCTCAGACGATCAGAACTCGATGTACGATTGGATCTAGGAAAAACTGGGAGAGTTCAGAATTTTTGACCCACCCACCATCCATATGGTCACCAATATCGAAGATTTAACTGACGTCCTTGCCAGCGCCTCCGACGAGGCAACCAACATGGATGACAATGTGGGAGAGTCCTCGGACAATTCTCCACCGGCCATCAAGAACACAGACCGGTGGACCGCAACATCCATGTATGACGTCTACAGGGTAGACACCCCCAAGAACGGGGGAGGAGATAGCCCCGATAAGAACGCGGGCAGCAACAGCAATGGCGGTCCCCCTAAGGGAGGGGACGGTGACAGTAACAATATCGGAGGCCGTAAAGGCAGCGGCAGGGGGCAAGGAGGCAAGGACGATGATGGAGATTACAACTCTGCCGATGACGAGGATTACAATCCTGACGACGACCTCGAAAGAAGCCTCGGCCCCGAGGATGAAGACATCCTAAACGAATCCCTAGGCAATGCCAACTATGACGCATTATGCTTAAGGTTGGTGAGCACAACCGAGAGGATAAAGAACAAATCAAAATGTCTTCGAGATGCAGAGGACCACCTTACTGATCGATGGAATGATCTCTTCCAAGCCAAGGATGCGCTTAAAGCCAGGCTCACATAGATAAAGCCAAACAATCAGCCTTCATACCCCCACAAGAACCTCATGGACGAGATGGATGAAGCAGCCGATGACAGCGTCATATCAAAGCGCAGGTGGGCCGATGACCTTGAGTAATGTACTAAAAACCGACCTCCCTGCATCACCGAATGTCAAGTTGGTAATGACAGGCATGCTCCCAAGGTTACAGGGCGTCGAGGAGATCAGAAGCCACAATGGGATGATTATAGACCGGATCCTTGGGGCATGAGGCCATTAAGGCCCGAGAACCCACCTCGATCGATTTACCAACCCAGGCAACGCCCAACTGCTGGACATGTGGGACACCTAGCCTGGCTGGCCAAACAATGCGATCTACAAGATTACACAAGAAACCAGAATGTATCCATGTCAGATGTGCATCATGCCACTGCACATGTTCGAGGAGCTGCTCACCCTTAGTGTTTTACGGATGAGGTCATGCAACACCAGTTCCCAGACGTGTTTAAATCCGCAAGCATTGACCAATACGATGGCACCACCGATCCCTCGGTATGGATCGAGGACTTTCTCCTCACCGTCCACATAGCAGGAGGGGACAATGTCCACGTAAACAAATACTTGCCATTAAAACTGATGGGCTCAACCCGGCATTGGCTGAACAGTCTCCCACAAGACTCGATTGGCGAATGGGATGACCTCAAATACGAGTTTTTGTCCAACTTTCAGGGCACCTATGTGAAGCCGCCTGATGCTGATGACTTGGCCCATATCGTACAGAAGGACGGTGAGTCAGTACGCAAGTTCTGGAATCGCTTCTTTATAAAGAAGAACTAGATAGTGGATTGCCCCGATGACAAGGACATCGCATCATTCAGGCATAATATCAGTGACGAATGGCTAGCTAGAGAACTTAGGCACGTCAAACCAAGGACCATGGCAGACCTCACCCAACTGATGACCAAATTCTCTGCTGGCAAGGATAACTGGCTTGCTCGAAAGCCACGTCAGAATGACGATCCTGGTACATCCCATGTGCGTGATGGAAATGGGAACCCTGGACGCAATCGAAGGAAGAAGCGTCACAATAGAAGCAACAGTGACACCAAGGACGGCGAAGTTAATGCTGGATTCGGCAATCAACGCCGGAATGGCGACAAAAAGAAACCATTCCAAGGAGGAGGTGGCTCGCAGTTGGATAAGATCTTGGATCAACCATGCGCCATCCACGGAAACCCCGAGAAGCCAACCATCTACACTAACCAGAATTGCTGAGTTATCAAGCAAGCCGGGAAGATCACGGCCAAGAACCAGGGTAAGAGCCAACCTCATGGAAACAACAACAATGGGGATAGAGACCAGCCTGGGTCAAGCAATACCGGCCAAAAGCAATTCCCTCCCGATGTGAAGGATGTCAACATGATGTACCCTACGCATGTCACCAGAAAGGAGAGGAAGCGTGTGCTCCACGATGTGTATGCCGTAGAGCCCACAGAACCCAAGTATAATCCATGGTCGGAAATACCGATCACATTTGATCGACGAGACCACCTGACCAGTGTCTGCCATGGCGGCACGGCAGCCTTGGTTCTCGTTCCCATCGTTGATGGCTTTCATCTGACTCGAGTCCTTATGGATGGAGATAACAGCCTCAACCTTATATATGCTGACACCATTAAGAAGATGCATATCGACCTAGCATAGATCCAACCCTGTACTACCAAGTTCAAGGGTATAATACCAGGCATTGAGGCAGAGTGCTCGGGCAGGATAACTCTGGATGTAGTGTTTGGTACACCCGACAACTACCACATCGAAGACTTGAGCTTTGATATCGTTCCCTTTAGGAGTGGCTATCACACGCTCCTCGGGAGGACTACTTTCCCTCATTTCCACGCTGTCCCGCACTACGCTTATCAAAAGCTAAAGATGCCAGGACCCAAAGGTGTCATAATGGTGAACGGCAACACGGAGCGATCACTCCGAACTAAAGAGCAGACCGTAGCTTTTGTAGCCAAGGTGCAAGCAGCCAAGGAGGCATCAAGGGCAAAGGTTGGATCAGGTAGTCCTGATCCCACAAAACGCCAGAGGTCAACTCACGGTGCATCCGACGACGACTCCAGCATACATCAGACACCCCTCGAGGACCAGATGGATGCCACCTCAGAACCTGCCAAACAAAACCCTAAATAGGGATACACGCTCTGCCTCCCATAGTGTGCTCCCGGGGATCACATTCTTCGGCACCACAATTTTGCACTAAAAATTCCCTGGGGGCTGGTGGAGTATGATTATACAGGGCACTATGCCCAACGTCGGGTAAGCCGACTAAGACCACGTCCTCGAAGACCACACATTAAGCAGTGGCGCAATACCGAGGCATAACTAGCCAGACGCGGTGTCAAACCAGGGGCTAGCTCAGAGCTTGGTTTCTTAAGACACACATCATATCTGTGCAGTACCACCTGGTATGCCAGGCGCAACAAACAACTGTTAAAGTTAACACATGGGTGCACTCCTCGGTTTAGACGAGGAACAAGGGCAGCCGAATGCCAAAGAAATCAGACGTCGCCGCCCTTGGCTGGACAAGGGCCGAGGAAATGTGGAAAACGCGGACCGACACGACGACGCTAGGACATGAAGCCGAAAGCTCGGACCTCAGAATGCTATCCCCGCCGCAACAACCTATAATAATCTTTAGCATGTATCTTTATTTATTGCTTAGCTTGATCATTAGGGTCAACCTTATTATTGAATTGAATAAAGAGACGCCCAAAGCTTGGGCTGCGAATACACTCCTGGTGCATCCTTTGTCTCCTTCAATTCTGATTGTTATGGCTATTTCACTATCCTTGGATTGATTACCTTGTCTGACACCTTCAAGCACCAACAAAGGTTCCCGGGGGCTGCAAAGGCAACCCAATCTCAAATGCTTCAAGGTGCTCTGTGGAGGCACCGATGACTTCCTCGGACCTTATGCCATTATATGCATCAATTTCGACTTGTGTCTTGGGTCAGTAGCTAGGTTGCCTAGCTCCTATGTTTACCCCTTATGTTTCTGCATGTTTGGCTAAGGGCATACCGGGAGCACCTCTATGATTGTTACTTCTGGTTGAACTGGTAAAATACCTCAGGTGGGAGAAGCCGAAAGCTGACTGTCATAATATGTGCAAAATCGGTCAGCAGGTCGAAAGTAGTAAATTTACAACCGTGATGGTTGTTTGCATAAAGCACAAATACTTTTCTTAGAAAAAGCTGAATTCAAGTTCGGCAGGTCCGAGATCACAGACCAGTTGCGGTGATCACAGACTGAACCGGGGGCTATTTACTTGCCCATTACATTCATGCTCTTTGACAAGCGTACGTTTAAGCCCTATAGGTCGGGTTGCCTGATTTTTTTGATATGGCCGCTTTTAGGCACTGAGGCGTTAGCTAAGGGCTATTATTGGAAAACACTCTAATAAATTAACTTAGAGGGAGAAGCCGAAGACTAGCCAACTACACGTTCAAACGTCAAGATTGAGTCAAAATAAATAAGACACTTAGAGCGGGCAGATTCAAATTCACCCATACAAAAAGGCGATATAAACAAGTAGCTTGTCGAACTTAATATTTTTTTACAAAAAGTTCTGCTCGGCATGCTGACAGTGCAAAATACCATCAGATCCCTCGGTAGGGGTCCAGCGCGGCTAGAAGTCTTAGATCGGAGGTCACACGAGGGGTTTATCCAGGTTCGGGCCTCCGGAGAGTAATACCCTACGTCCTGCTTGTTTCGGTTATTCATGGTGGAGGGATACCTCATGTGAGGAGATACAATGGTGTATGAGATTGCTACCGAGAGTTTCTATCTAAGAAAAGATGCCCTTGAGAGCTCCCTGGACTCCCCTTATATAAGCGGTGGAGGCCTAGGGTTTACAAAGAGGTAGATGCCATCTATGCCGCCGCCGACCTTGCCTTGGAGGGCAAGAGGGTCTCCAGTGCCCTCCTTAGGGTTTCTCCCTTATCTTGGGCCTCATGGGCCCCTGCTTAAGTCGGAGGCTAGACTCCCTTGGGTGAGCCACCCCCGGTGTATGACACCTTCACATGCCGATGATAAAAATCGTCCATCATAGGTTATCTATCATGGACTTGAGTTTGCAGTGCTTCTCAGATATCTGAGCAGCTGGCATCACCTTCTCGAAGTAGACCTTGGGCCAGACTTCCTTGCCATTATTGTCAAAAGGACACTTTTCAGCAAGTGGCTCGAGATCCAACCTTGGATAATGGGCCTGCACCATTGCCCAGGCTTTCTGAGACACCTCCCGACATGCAGACTGCTTCCATCTTCGGATTTGGTTGCACCCCTCTTGAAGGCGGCGTACCAGCTTGAAGTAGCTCGTCGGCATGGGATCCTTGCACCAAAGGGCTCAGAAGATATCCTCCATGGCAGGCCTGGCCATCTTCTGCAGTGCCTTGAGCTACTTCAGCTTATCCCCAAGGACGACGTTGCATGTTGGATCCGGGAATTGCAGCCAAAACAGCCACCATTGCTTGTCAGCCTCTTCGTGGCTCCCGCTGTAGAAGCGGCAAGTCTGTTCGGCACTGCGTGGGAGGTCGGGAAAGGGAGCTAGTGAGTGCCACACTTGCGTTAGCTCGGTGAACGCTCGATGTCCGAAGATACACTGCAAAAGATATTGCTTACCAGACACCGTTTCCAGGGCCTATCGTAGTTCCTCCTTCACCGAGGATGCCTAAAAGGCCACCTCTTGTTGATCTTGGCTGAGTCGCCTGATCTCAGCAGTGTCAGCTTCTTTGGTAGCCTTTAGCACGTCACATTTAGTGACACGCTTTTCAAGGTCTGCCTCGATGATGGCCACCCTTGCCTGGGCAGCCTCACGTACTTCCTGCTCCTTGCAGAGCAGGTCAACGTTCTCCTGGGCCTTCCCCCTCAGCTGCTCGACCTTGGCACAAGCCTTGTCTAGTTAGGCCTAGAGGTCGGCCATACGCTGATCCGCACTTGCATGAAACAATATGGAATTGGGTGTAAGCACATGCCTATGAGGTAGAACGTGAGAAAAGGTACCTTAGTTCCTTACCACGCGCTGCCTCGGCCCTTTCCCTCAGCTGCTGGGCCACCTGATCGGTTTGAGCAAGCCGGCATTTGACCTCCTCTAGCTCCGAGGAGCTAGTATGGAGGTGGGAGGTGGAGCCCTGCACATTAAAAAAGTGTAAGATAACAGGGCCCAAAACCGAAATGATTCGATCCTCCTGTCGGTTCCTTCGAGAACCAACATGAGTCTTAGGGGCTACTGGATATTCGCACAATCTTGAATTAAGAAACATTTTGTCATCGAGTTTTTGATGAGTCGATGACCCTCAAGTCAGTTTTGCAAACTAACTTGAGGCTCGAGGGCTACTATGAACCGCAGTTTCTTTTAAAAGAGCCCAAAATAGAGTGGGACATTCATCCTCTGCTAAAAAGAATATACTTGGCAAACAGTGTAGTCTTGAACTATGCTCTTCTTTTTCCTGTTTCTACGGTGTCCTCGGCTACTTGGATCGATGACTACCTTGAGGGCTACTAGGCATATTTATATGCTCGGGGCAAACATAAAAGGCAGGAAAAAGATGACATACCTCCATGCCTTTGGCAAGGCAGAAGAACATATCCATTACCCTGGCCTCGGTGGATCGGAATTGGCCCAAGGCAGATTGGAGGCTGGCGCGCTACTCTGGGAGGAAGGCTGGGCTCATCAGAGCTGCCTCCATCTCTTGACAGTGCTTTGCTAGCTCGGCCTGGGGTATTACCAAGACCCGTGCCGATGACGTTGGTGCGCCATCATCGGCCGCAGGCGGCGGGGAAGACACCGGCTGCTCACGGGGGTCTGGATCCAGGTGAGTTGAGGAGGCCGGACTGGCGTCCAGCCTCTCTTCATGAACTGGAGAAGGGTCTCTTCCATGGTCCAGATCTTCATCTCTCACGACTGAGGTGTTAACCTCGGTCATGATATTGTTGGCCCCATCCTCGATGTTAGTCGTCGGGTGAGGGGGAATGGACTCGCCTTCCTGCACCTCAGTCTAGACGAGGGAGGGGGCAGTTTCTGCCACTTGGGTGGCAGGAGTGACCTCCGCACTAGCGTGCAGAAGAGACCTCAGAAGGGGCGATGTCACCTCCTCCTTGGCGGAGCATTGCTGCCTATGAGAGGATGCAGTAAATGTTGAGACAATTCCCACTTATAAGCTAAGTCATAGAACTGGGGTTTGTAAAAAACTCACGTGTCGGGTGGGGGTCGGACTCGTTTGGGCCGGCTTGAGGGCCATGAGTCCTCGAAAGGATCCTGAGGTGGAGCGGGGTCCTAGTTGTCTGGTGCCGAAGATGGGCCTGGCACCTATTCGTTGGACGCCCTTTAGCGCTTAACGCCCTGTGAAGGAGAGGACGGCTCCTCGTCATCCTAGAGGACCACCCGGATCATCCTGTCTGCCCCAGGCAGCGGGGGTGCGTGGATCCGGCCCCCGAGCTCTGGGTGCTCCGATTGGGGAGCTCGAAGGCGCTGTCATGGATGGGCACACCCTTAGAGGCTCTGGTCCTCTTGACCTTAACGGGAGCCACAGATTGGTCTGCGGTCAGCAGATCGGCCAGGACCACGTCCACAGGCTCCTCGGGCTAAGGGGTCGATAATGTGGTGCCGGTTGAGAAGGCACACCATCCCTGCCAACAGATTAAAGTAGAGGAAATTCATCGGCCTGGCAACATAACATTTAAAACACCTCATAATAAGGGGGTGTATAGGGTATCAAACCTTGTTGGGATGGTGTTCCGCCCAGTAGCCGACATCAGGCCCTTCGACCCTGAAGGCTTGGTCCTTTATGGTGAAGAGGAGGGTTTGCATTCCTGCAATAGTCTTCCCCCCATAGAAGCTTTGGATGACCAAGGTCTCATTAGTCTTCGATGTGAAATGCCACATGGGATGAGCGTGGGCCTGTAGGGGCTGAATTCGGCAGTGGAGCGCCACGTGCATCACGTCAATTAAAGTGACACCCTTCTCGATAAAGAAGTCCGCCCTCTCTAGGAGCCTCATCAGCTCCTCCTCCTCCTCCCACCAAGTTATGTTCTTGGGATTCTAGGAGTGGAGCCTTTCTAGAGGAGCGGCCGAGAAGGCAGTTGTGATTCCTTCTCGATTGCCCAATGGCACGTCGGCCATGTAGAACCACTCTTCTTGCTAATTCTTCACAGTTTCAATGAACTTTCCTGGCAATCACTTGGCACCCAGGATCTTGCTTATCATGGCTAGCCTGCACTCGATGGGCTTGCTATCGTTTGGCTACATCTTGATGCAAAAAAGCTTGAGCCAGAGCCCGAAGTGGGGCTCAATGCAGAGGAACTCCTCGTAGAAGGTGACATAGCAGGCGATGTGAAGAATGGAGTTGGGGCGAGATGGTGGAATTAAAGGCCATAAAAATAGAGAAGACCTCAGAGGAAGGGGTGGATAGGAAATCCCAGACTTTAGAGTAGGTGGTAAATGAAGATGATGCGCTCACCGACGCGGAGCTCGGGGACCCTGATGGAGGAGCGTCCCGCCGACCCTTTGACGAGTGGAGAGTGGGCCAGGGCAACCGGGCACCAGAATATACCCGACGCCTTGGAGCATGGTGATGTCATCTTTGGTGATGACGGAGGGGTGCCATAACCCCTTGGTGCTCGCGGCCTTCCGGCCTTCTCTGGTTGCCTTCTGGCTTCCTACAGCGGCCTTTTGGCTACCCTTTAGGGGCTTCACCGCTGTGGTGTGGGAACCTTCCCCGGCCATCTCTTGAAGGTGGAACGAGGGAGAGGAAGCCGCAAGCTTTTTTGGGCTCTGGTTCTTTGGGCGCTGGAGCTCGAGGATGACGAAGGCGAGTGTGAGATTGGAAGCGTAAAGCATAATTTTTCTCACCCATAGCCTTTTATGGGCAAGTGAAAACACAGATTGAGCGTGCCGCGTGGCAGTAATTTCATGAGTTCCCCATGCGACATGCGTTAAGCGTGCGCGCGAATCAAGGGGTCTATTGATAATGCTGCTGCAAATCCTAAGCACGATCTCTTTATTGATTAGGCATGCCAATCGCAGTGGCCTCGAGCTACGCTAGCACATTATGGTGACATCTGAAATGACTGCATGACTCTATAGTGCATGGGTATGGTTCGGGTTGCTCAAGGCTATCAGAGCAGGACTGAGTTGTCACCCTTACCCAGCATGGGAAGACTTCACCGTTAAGGTAACCCTGTGCGGGGAAATATCCTCGGGTTCGAGGCTCACCTCGGATGAGATGAATAAAGTTTTGATGAGAAGCAAGCAGGGAAATGTTAAGGGGCTCCTCGGATGCCTGTGGTATGAAAACTCTAAAATATGGAGACTAATTGAACCAGCTTGCAAGACCGATGACAAAGTACAACTCAGAAGGACCTAGCAACATCCTCGACTTGAAGACCGGTTCAGGGGCTACTGATGGTGTCTTGGACTAGGGGGTGCTTGCCACATCGGATCCCAGCCAGGTGGGCCGGGCCGAGGACCCCCAAGATGATCAACTAGTGGGCCATGTTTGTGGGGCCCAGGAGTGCCAAGGTGGATTCCTCCCAAAGACTTGGCGCATACTCCAAGACTTAGAGGTTGTCTACGGCATGTTTATCCTTACATGTAACCGACCTTTGTAAACCCTAGGTACCCCAGCATCTATATAAGCCAGGGGTTAGGTCGTAGACGATAACTCTCATACACACACGATCTCACGGTAGATCAACTTGTACTCTGTACTCCCCAATCAATACAATCAAACCAAGATGTAGGGTATTATCTCTTTGAGAGAGCCCGAACCTAGGTAAATTCTGTGTCCCTGTTACCATCGCTCCAAGGCTATCAGATCGAGACCCCCTACCCAAGATCTACTGGATTTGACTCCATCACCGAGCTCCTCTAGTTCCTTAGGTCTAATTTGAACATATTCGCTTGGAAGCCCGCGGACATGCCCGGAGTCCCCGCCAAAAAAGTACAACACAGCCCCAACATCCGCAAGGATGCGAGGCCAGTCAAACAAGCCCTGCATCATTTTGCCACCGAAAAATGGTAGGCCATCGGAGAAGAAATCGCCCGGCTCCTAGCTACCGGGTTCATCAGGGAGATCGCGCACCCTGAGTGGCCGACCAACCCCGTCATGGTACGCAAGAAGGACATGTCCTGGCACATGTGCATCGACTACACCGACCTCAACAAGGCATGCCCCAAGGACCCGTTCCCTCTGCCATGCATCGACCAAATCATCGATTCAACCACGGGCTATGAAAGACTATGCTTTCTGGATGCCTATTCAGGCTACCACCAGATACAGATGAAATAGTGCGACCAAGAAAAGACCTCTTTCATCATGCCTTTTGGTCCTTTTTGCTACATCACCATGCCCTTCGGGATCAAAAATGCGAGTGCAACATACCAAAGAACTATGTAGAAGTGCTTCCATGACCAGATCAGGATCAACGCTGAAGCGTACGTGGATGACATAGTGGTCAAGTCACGCCGACGCTCCAACCTCCTTTTCTGACCTCCAGCAGATGTTCAACAACCTAAGTAGTTTCAGCATGAAATTAAATCCTGAAAAATGCATTTTAGGGGTTCCCGCGGGTTAGCTCCTTAGGTTCATAGTCTCCCAGAGGGGGATTGAGGCAAAGAAGAACGACAAGTTTTACTGGAGCAATGAGGCGAAGGAAGTGTTTGCCGACCTCAAGAAGCTACTGTAGTCCAACCCACTACTCGCCTCCCTGACGCAGTCTACTGCTGTACATCTCGACAACCACCCAGGTGGTTAGCGTGGTTATAGCAGTCGGATGGGAGGAGGACGGAAAGGCACATCGGGTCCAACACCCTATGTACTATGTGAGCGAAGTACTCACACCATGCAAGACACGGTACCCGCATTACCAGAAGATCACATATGGTGTGTTCTAATGAGTGTTATTTTTATGCTCATCACACCTGAGTTTAAATCGGTTTATTTCATAAAAACCGAGATATCCGCTTCGATATTGCTACTAATGACTAATGAATGCAAAGGATTTCAAAATCCTATCTTTATTTTGTTTCCACAGGAAATGGGGCTAAACATGGATAAAATCAAGCATATACATGGAAAGGAGTAAAGCGGAGATAGGGAGGATGTGACACCCTGGGTTTTGACAACTTTTCTTTTCAAAAACCCATTTGAACTTGCTTGAAATTTGAATTGGGTTTCATTTAGAATGGCTCCATGAACTTGAAACTTGGGAATAATTTTTCTTTTTGTTCCCAAGTGAATCCAAGCTTCCAAAAACCCTCCCAAAGTCATGCCATTTCCATCCTGTCCCAACTCTAATTTATATTCCAATTAAATATTCCTTTTTGTATTAAAGGAATAACCCCTTTTGCTCTAGGTTGTGAAGCAACCTATATTTCTGTCATTTCAAAAATTCCAAGAAAATTCTCATAAATCCTTTGGACCATATAAACCTTGAATATGCAAAAATATTCAAGATCCCATGCTCATGGTGAGGATAGCATCCAAACCTAGTTTCTGGTCAGAATCCAAGCTTGTGAAGAAAGTGCATCCCAGCTTTGTCTAAAACTCATACAATTTTTCTAGTAAGTACACCTTCCTATATCTCGTGGACATGCTAAAATTCATGTCCATTTGCCAAGCCATTTCTCTAGATCAATTCTCCAAAGTTTCTGTCCAGAGGGAAGCACTGTGAAGGAAGTACCATCTATGAGTATTCAAATGGTGTGAAACTTTACCAGTGCATTCCTACCTATAGATCATCTCATCATGCCAAGTTTCATTTAAATCCATCAAGCCATTTTGTCAAAACAATTCAGAATCAGTTCCTGGACATAATGGAACCTTGTGAAGCAAATGTATGCAAACAAGGTCTAAATGGCCTCAAATTTCTCCACTATATACACCTTTCAATGAACTTTTCTATTGGCAAAGTTGCAGCTTCAATCCTTTCACCATTTTACCCCAGTAATTCCTCAAAAATCGTAACCAGAAACTGTTCTGGATGCTCATCACTAGCATAGGCTTGCTCTAGACCATTTAGTGGCACAGGACACCTGCTGGAGGTCAGGTCGATGCCCCAGACAAGGTGTGCCAGGCCTGCATGCCCCCGTGCACCAGTGCACGCGGTGACCATGCGGCTAGCATGCCGTGGCTGCACTCTGCCTGATGGATCTTGTCGGACAAGACGACTCCGGCGAGCCTCGCTTGTCCAAGCATGCCGACCTCCTCCCCACCGCACACCTGGCCCTCCTGGAACCCTCCCCCTCTAGCAGCTCGCTCCGCCGGACACGGCCAAGCGCCAATACAGTTCGAATAGTACAGCACTGTCGCTGCCGCTGTCCGTGCCTCCATTAATGCTCCGGTTCAGTCCTATCTCTTTATGAGCTCTCTTGTCGCATCACCGCACTCCCTGACGGCCAGCGCGATGGCCAGCTCACCCCATCCCTTGGCCGTGTCTTCACGGCAGCTTTTGGCCATGGGCATCGCCGCCCAGCTCTAAAAGCTATAGCCTGGTGCTCCCTCCCTTCACCACTCGCCCCCTGCCCCTCCAAATCGACCCCCAGCAGAGCCAATTGAAGCCCAGAAGGTCTCCTTCCCTAGCTTTGGCAGAAGCCCCATCGCTCGGCCCTTTCCATTGTCAGCAGCCTCTGGTCCACCCTAGCCCCACCCAAGATCACCGTCGAACTCCTTGTGACCCACTGGTGCTCCCACATCTCTTCCTCAGGCCAATCCTTGCCAGAACCATTGATTCCGTCGGCACCCGCCGCTTGCCACCGCTGGAGAGGAAGGGCCCGACGCCGTTCGGCCACCTCTCGGTGAACCACATGTACATGCTGACTCCCCTTCGAGCTCCTAATTCATTCTGACCTTCTCCGAGACCAGCCGCGGTCTCCACGCCAGAGAATTAACGGCGGTGAGCGCCGCCGTCTCTGTTCCCCTCCCTCTCTTTTAAATATGAGAGGGTGGCCCCACTGGTCAGCTTCTCAGTGGCCTCCCGAAGCATTTTCCCAGTGGAAGCATAACCCTGGTTTATGCTTTCGACATGGCCCTCCAAAGGAATTTCTGGATTATTGTTTTAATTCAATTTAAATACCAGATTTGACTCAACTTTGACCAGCTCTATCTTTTAAACCACAAGTCCAAATGAGCTGAAACTTTTTGCATTAATTTTCTTTTGAACTCCTCTATTTGCTGGTAAAGTTTGGTATTTTTATGATTTGTCTAGAATTTCTAGACAAATAAAATGTTTTATGTGCTATTTACAAATGCTATTTAAAAATATTTTGAGAGATATAAAAATAGGTGTCGGAGATCAGATGTGATCCTACACTCCCTTGGGGCAAGGCAAGCCACACCCTCCACTTTGCATTATAGCAATGCAATGCCATAGATTTTAAATAACATATTGGCTTAATTTGAATTGTTTCCAAAATGATTATTAGCGTTAATTTTTGGTAGTAATGGTTGAGTATGCTTTTGTCATGCTAATGCTTGGGTTGGTTAAGATTAGTAGATACATGTTTTGAATAGCCATACATCCATATGAAGATACTTGTTACTTGAACTATGGAGTAAGTAAGAATAATTTGGCTAGGTTGTTCGTCGGAGTAGTAAGTTGGATATTGCTATGACTTGGATTATAGGTTGACAAGTGATATTGGAGGAATTGTTGTGACAGAGATAAACTTGGGGATATAATTCCTTCATTCGTTGATCAAGTGCCACTGAACCAAACTTACCAGTGCATCCACATTTCCTTTATGGGAAGGCCATAGCTTGGTCTACCGTTATGTCTTTTATTGGTATCACCAAAGAGGGAAGGTTATGCGTGCGTGCTACCCTAATCAAGTAGGCAGCGTTAACCTTATGAGCCCAAGTTATTTGGCTATGGGTCCCCGTTTGGGACGGTTTTAGCCACAAGGTGGCAGGTGTCGAGAGATGACACAGGGGACACCCAGGACATGACCCGGGGGGTATGTCGGAGGTACGGTAAGAGTGTCATAAGATAGACAAGTTTTGTTGGATGAATGTCCATAGTGTGGGTAAAGTCCACAACCTCTGCAGAGTGTAAGAATCTATTCGAATAGCCGGGTCCATGGTATTGGACACAGTTCATACTAGGTCACACTATTTGATCAACACCAGTGATGGAATGACTTATCTTTATGATTAAGTAAGTAACAGTTTGGCAGAAAGCCGGTGATGCTTGTGGAACGATCATGGGGTGATCACAGAATGATCACGAGAGTAATTGACAGGAGATCAAGAGTATGCCGGTCCATGAGACCTTAAACAATGTTTTAATACTATAATTGGTTCAACACTAACATGTTTATTTTCCACGCTTTTAATAGTTGATCATGACATAACCCATTATTGCTATGTTATTGTTTTGCCTTGATGCTTTTGGTTGTTGTGAGCTTGCGAGTACATTGAAAATACTCACCTGGCGTGTCATGCCAGATGCAGGTGATGCCGTGAATGTGTATCTCGAGGATCCCGAGTCTGTGAACTAGGAAGTGTCCTAGCAGTGTCCCTTTGGAGTGGAGTCCACCATCGTTACGCTATTCCGCTGCTACAAGTTACTTGGCTGTACGCATCAGAGGCACAATATGTTTACCTAGCAATAGGTGTAGTGCCACCTTGCCTTGCTAAGCATTCTGATTCAGAACCTTTGTACCTTTAGTATTTGCAATAAAGAGTTGTTCTGTTCTATGCCAAGTTGTACTGTGTTCCAGAAGACATTGATCTCTGGGCTGGAACGCAGGGCATCCGGTTCCCTGAGCCAGGGTACCACAGAGGATCAAGTAGGAGGCACAGGAGAGAAGCCTGAGCACAAGATGGTGTGCCATATGAGCGCGTGCGCTCACATGCGTACTTGTATGGAGTGCCAGCGGCATCCTCTCATCCAACCATCCAACTTCTATAAAGGGACCAGCACCAGAAATGCAACAGAACATCGCTGAGACCTCCATCTTCGTCATCCACAGCAACCCTAGCCGCCACCATTTTCCATCTCCATCTCCATCTCCATCTCCATAGCCACCACCATCACCACCACCGTAGCACTCATCCAAATTAGCCATACTTTGTAACTGTGTATCGCATTCGGCAACTATTGTAAGACATATTATCAATCAATCAATCAATCAATCTTCTTGATGTGTTCTTCAATAGTTTCTTCTTGTGATCTGATCACCATGTGTGAGTAGTTCGGTAAGGTCATGGGTTGAGGCATAGCCCTGCAACCCTATGTATTTGTCGGAGGGATCAATGGAAGTATTTTGATGTCTTGTATGGGTGAAATAAAATTGCTTTGTAGATGTCTCTTGCCTCGTTCACGATCTTTGTCCCTGCAGGTACCCAGGATCACAGAGATCGAGCCACAGAGAGGTAAGGGCAAAGAGACCATGAAATGCCATTCCAAACACCAATGACAGAAAGGTTTAGTACGGTGGTGTGAATCTATCTCTAGGGATACAAGAGGTGTAGTCATTAAAAGCCCAATGCTTTTGTCTAATTTATCTTAATAAATGAGGCAATCCCGCACGACGCATAGGGCCTTTGGTTGGACAACTGACTCTTGATGCAGGACGCGTGTCGGTCAAGACGTAATTTGGACACATCCCCCACTTTGAGACGTTGCAAGTACATCCTGATGCTGACTTCCAGAGCACAAACGAATATCATGATGATCCCGTTCGCAAATATATGGTTGTAAGAACAAGTCATCATACCAATGCCTATTTTTATTTATAAGTGTTTAACTGTGCAACTTGATTTGATCCGGTCCAACAACTGGAATTTAATTCTCTTGCAAAGCTTGTTAAACCTTTGTCTTAAAGGTGCACCTCCTCTCGTGGGTTCGTTAACTCAAGATCACCTCTGGGGAAAAAGGAAAGAATCCTTTATGCTCCTTTACCGGATCACAAAAGGGACTCATCAAACCTTTTTCTGGCACCATTGTCGGGGAGGATTTGTGTGCTATTCATTGTGTTAGAGTCTTTGTTTCAGTTTTTGTTTTTAGTTTTTGTTCCTGTTCTAATTTAATTTTTGTTGCAAGTTTTGTTAGTAGAAAACCCAAAAAAATCAGTATGGCTCATAATCTTGGAAGCTTTGCTGCTCCTAGCAATAGTTTCATGCGTGAACCAATTACACAACCTGATGTTGCTGTTGCTAAGTATGAGATCAAACCCAACTTAGTCTCTATGGTTCAATAGGACCAATTTGGAGGCTCTGCTTCTGAGGATGACGGCATGCATTTGCATAATTTTTCTAAATTGTGTAACATGACACGCATAAGGGATTATGACCCTGGTGCTTTGAAGTTACGTCTATTTCCTTTCTCTCTAAGAGGAAAAGCTAAAGAATGGCTTCTAGCTTTGCCTAGAGGTAGTATAACTTCATGGACTAAGTGCTGTAGTAAATAATTTATCTAAGATTTTCTCACCTACAAAGATTATGCAACTGCGTTTGCAGATAACAAGTTTTAAGCAAGAGGAACGTAATCCACTAGCGCTCGCGTGGGATCGCATGAAGGAGGCTATAAGGAATTGTCCTAATCATGGAATGGATTCATATGTTTTATAATGCCTTAACTTCCATGTCAAAAACTATGCTTGACACTGCTGTAGGAGGAACTATTATGGGAAGACCCATCGCTGAAGCTAAAAAGTTGCTAGATGATATGCAAGAAAACCATACCCAATGGCATGTTGAGTGGTCTACCACTAAGAGGGTCATTGCTATTGAAGAGAAGAACATGGAGTTGACCGCTAAACTTGATGGACTCATCTCTGTGATGAAAGGTAAAGAAGAGGTAAACGATAATACTATTACCAAAGAAGAAGAAAATGATGTTAATTTCATTGCTCACAATAGTTATAATCCCAACTGGAAAAATAATGGGTTTGCTTATAGATTGCCTTATCCTATGAATAGTGGAGCACCTAACAATTTTAATGGAACGAGCAATGGTAATAGAAATACTTTGGAAGAAATTCTGAATATTTTTATTGCTAGTCAAAGTGAGCAAAATGAAACATTTAAAAATATTCTGAAGAATCATGATAACTTGCGTGGTCAATTGACCGATAAGATTGCTGGACTCACTAACGATGTGTAGGCTCCAGACGGAAGGACTAACAGCATGGAGGCACAGGTTGCTAAAATTGCAGAGAGTCAAACTTTGATTCTAGCCAAGTTTGTAGGTAAACCGAAACCTAACCCAGTTGAAGATGTGAAAATGATGAGAAGTAGCAAAGAAAATGTAGAAGATCTCAATAAGTGCCATGTCCCAAAATATACATATACTATTGCAGACTTCGTGAAGATGATAGCAATGAAACACCCACTACCCGAAGTAACAAATGATGAAGCATATAATGTCTTTGTTGATCATGTTGCAGCTAAGGTACGTGAGTTAGGTGATGAAAGGAAAAAGCTATATGGTAAGCAACCTACTAAACAAGATGATATCTTTGAGCCTACTATTGAGATTGAGATTGGTTTGAATAAATTCAATGCTTTGTGTGATCTAGGTGCTAGTGTTTCCACTATCCCTAAGTCTGTTTATGATAGTCTCAATCTCGGTCCTTTTGCTACTACTGAAATTAAATTGAATATGGCAAATTCTAATTTTATGCAAGAAGTAGGGATTAAGCATGGTGTGATCATTTAGATTAATGATTGCCCTGTTATGATTGATCTTGTTATTATTGATATGCCTGAAGATCCCATTGATCCTATAATTCTAGGTAGGCCATTTCTTAGGGCCATAAAATCTACCATTAATGTGTTTGAGGGAAATGCAAGATTTGACCTTCCTGCAAAGGATCCATTTGTGAGACATTTCCCCAGAAAAAAAGAAGGCATACACTAGAGATGACATCATCATCAATGCTTAAAGCTATGGGCTTGGTGTATTTATACCCAAGTGATCATCACTACGGTCGAGCTATCCGACCGAAAACAAGCGCTTCATGGGAGGCAACCCACGCCAATAAGGTAGAAGAGTAAGTTTTGTTTTTAGTTTTGTCGGTTTCAATAAAGAGAGTGTTGAAGTTTTATGTTGTGGAGCAAAAGTTTAGAAAAAGATGTGCTGCATGAGGCCAAAGTTATGTGCAAAATTGCTATGTGTCGTATTGATGTTTGACACCTGAAAATATGCCTATATGTTGTGTTGGAACTAACCCCATAGGAATGAACGAAGAAAATGAAGTTTCAGAGGAGACAGAATGCAAGATGGCCTCTCATATGACCGCAGCGGTCGTATACGCGGTCATATGCCGCGTGGGAGGAGCCAATGAAATTCAACCAGAGGCAACAGAGGAGAAGACGGCGTGTCATACGAGCGCACCCACTCGTATGAATGGTCATATGACCCCATGGCGAGAAGCAGCAGAAAGTCTAGAGCCCAGAACAGCATCCCATACAAGCACACGCGCTCGTATGGCAACAACAAATAGACCCCCGAGGGATCAAAACGCATGGCAGCATCCCATATGAGCGGCCACGCTAGTATGCGCGGTCGTATGAGGTATGCACAGGTATAGTAAAGGGTCCAGAGCGCAAGACGGCATCCCATATGAGCGCAAGCACATGTATGGTGCCCTGGCAGCCCCAAATCAGTTGAGGTAGGAGGTAACCCTTCTTCATCTTCTTTCTTTCTTCTTCTTCTTCTTCTTCTTCTTCTTCTTCTTCTTCCTCCCAAACCTCTCCAAACCCTACCACCACATTGCCAGATCTCTCTACTCATTCAATTTCAGTTCAAATCCTTCTGCGTGATCGATCTACGGCATGTTTCTCCTCCGATCCCCAACTTATTTTTTTTGTGAATCCATGTTCTATGTGCCTAGCATTGCCATGACTAGGGTATGCGTACTTTTGATCCAAATTTTGAGTATGACTTGGATTCGTTGATGTTTCTTGAGGAGTTTGATGTTGTAGTTGCTGTAGGATCATTATTGTATCATTCTATTGGACTGAAAATTATTTTGTAGAGATGTTTACGATGAGATTCGCACGTGTCGCTCGTGGTGAAGCCACGAGTTCATCCACGGAGGCTGCATAAAGGCAATAAGTTTACACGCAGGGGATCATCTTCACCAACCGTGAGGCCAAAAGGAAATACAAAATGCTTCATGGGAGGAAGATGAAGACCACCAAGTGGGCTTGCGAGTCTGTAATATCCAAGCTCGGCATCGATAATGATTTCAATTTATTATGTGCTAATACAGGGTTGCAAGATTTTGTTTACTAGGGACATGCAATGTATCATCGATTGATGCTTGAGTTTCTTAGTACCCTCTCGCATAATGTTGGGTTACTCCCAAGGATGTATGAAGAAGAGCGGATCACTTTCTGTCTCATGAACTAAGACTTCAACATCACTCTGGAGGAGTGGTGCAACTACTTTGGCTTCACCAACAATGATGATGATATTTGCTATGTCTATGAATTTCTCGAACCGCACCCGAGGCATTCGTTTAACCAGATGAGTTACCATGGTTATAAACATAGGGCCATTTGTATTGAATGTCTTGCTATTCGATACTTCTATTAGTTTATCACTAACTTGTTGCAGGCATGAGGAGAAGTTTTAAAGGTTAATGAAGAGAACATGCTAATTCTCGGGAAAGCAGCAAACCTTGACGTCGGTTATTCACCCAACTTAGGGGCAATACTTTTGTCCCACCTTGAACACCAATCAAATTGCTCACAAGGAGATATTGTGTGTGGCGGAGTCATCACCATGTTGGCCAACTCCCTTGGCCTTGACTTCAACCATCTTTGCCCCATTGTTGGTAACACCCATGTCAATATAAATGTTCTTTCCAGTGCTGCAATGGTAGTGGTTCGTCATCGTCATTATTGTATTCGAATTCCTGGAGTGGAGTACTTGCTACTCACTCCCATGCCTAACCGTTTCTCGATAGAGAACAAAATTTTGCATTATGTGCCACAGGAAGGGGATGCAGTATTCGACCAAGAGGCCCCTGAACCAAAACAAGTTGGTGAAGAAGAACTCACCATCGATGAGGAAGAGAGCAGCCCCAAGAACAAGGACCAGCAGAAGAGGCCTACATCACCTACTCAGACATCTACAGTCTTCAGGGCTCCACCAATGACATGAGCAACCTCGCCGAGTCCCTTCGACACACGTCCATGTACATGAACAACAGCTTCCCCGAGTGGTGCCAAGGGTGGGCTCTATACCAGCCACTGCCACAATCATCTCACCAGTTTGGGCTTGCAAAAGCTTAAGCTTGGCGGAGGTCACTACCACGTCCCCATCAAGATGTGGCGGTGTTATTTAATAAGTTGTAATGAGGTTGTACTTCAGCTCGCTGAGCTTCAAACACTCGTGTTGGTTTGTTTCAACACTTTGCTTTTTATTTGCTTTTGTTTTTCATTTTTCTTTTTGCCGGTTGCAATTTTTCATTGGCAAGGTTAGATTTCAAAACCCCAAAAACTCCAAAATAGAATAAGTCTTGCTTTGTTCTTTCTTTTTGCCCTTGGATTTCATTTGCATTCTTGTTTATATTTCAGAGGAGTTCATCTATACCAGACAACGAGGAATGCAATCTTGAGGAAGAGAAGTGTGGAAATTCATGATCATGAAGGTATGTCCTATGACTCCCGCCTTTTGCACTTGAATTACTTAGCATACTTGTAGTAGTAGCATGTGTGATGTGTTCAAGTGGGAGTAAGTCTTGATAGTTAAAATAAATGTTTTGTTCTAGTAGCTAAAATAATTTAGTATCCTTTGTTCTATTTAATCTAGATAACCAAGACTTGCCATGGGACTGTTTTTAAAAGAAAGTGATGTTAACAAAGAATAACCATGCATAAGAGAAAGTCTCAAAAGATTTGGGTGTTGAGAAAATTTGTAGAGAAGAGGATGTTAGAGATACTCAACCCCATAGTGTTAATTTTAATAGACTTAATAGCCCTTGTGGATAAAGTTGTCCAGAGGAACTTAGTTGAAAGGTGAATGAGATTATGACAAAAATCTGTGTTGTATTTTTACATGGCGCTTTAGCTTCTCGCCGGTGCTATGGCCTTGTCACTCCATGCATGTGTACGTGTGTAAATGTGGCTTTGTCACCTTTCTTGATGTTATGCTGAGAACTCCGCTGAACAATCCACCGAGTTTCGGCTATGAGTTTGTTACCATACGCAGTGGCAACACTACATCGAATATTATTCAGCTTTCTCTTGAATGTGTATGTATGTGGAAATAACCGGGTACTGATCATAAGAGCTTGAAAGAGACAACATATTGGTCCATAGTACTCAAAATTAAGCCACTGCAAAATCCTATGCATGATCACTTCTTTGGAATGATCCCATCACCAGACAACAAAAGTTTCAGCAAGCAATGATTGAAATAAAGTGCTTGAGAGCCTTGATGATGAGACACTCATGGGTGTGTTAGCGAGTTACTCTAGAATCATGTTGTCTTTACATACCTTTCACTCCCTAATTTTTGTTTTCATTGCTCGAGAAAGAAAATCTCTTCCGTGCATTCCCGGTAAGCAAGTGTTAACTAGAGTAAATGGAATAAAAGTTACTTTGTTATTTTGTCTAGTTGAGCAAGAGCTTTGTGTTGATTATCTTTGCGTCACTAACACTTGCATAATAACCATGCCACCACTACATCTATACTAAGTGTTCAGGTCAAGAAGCGGAGGGCTATCTACCGATCGTAAGTGAACTAAACCTTCTCATTATTTCGGTTTAAAAAACTGAGTTCCTTACGGTTTGGATTTCTATCTATGTTGCTCGAGGACGATCAAGTTTAAGCTTGGGGGAGTTGATGAGTGTTATTTTTACGCTCTTCACACATGAGGTTAAACCGGTTTATTTCATAAAAACTAAGATATCCACTCCGATATTGCTACCAATGACTAATGAATGCAAAGGATTCCAAAATCCTATCTTTATTTTGTTTCCACAGGAAATGGGGCTAAACATGGACAAAATCAAGCATATACATGGAAAGGAGTAAAGAGGAGATAAGGAGGATCAAGTAGGAGGCGCAGGAGAGAAGCCAGAGCACAAGACGGCGTGCCATATGAGCGCGTGCGCTCGTATGTGTGCTTGTATGGAGTGCCAGCGGCACCCTCTCATCCAACCATCCAACTTCTATAAAGGGGCCAACACCAGAAATGCAACAGAACATTGCCGAGACTTCCATCTTCATCATCCACAGCAACCCTAGCCGTCACCATTTTCCATCTTGATAACCCACAAGTGTAGGGGATTAGTTGTAGCCTTTTTAATAAGTAAGTGTCTCGAACCCAACGAGGAGCTAAAGGTAGAATTAATATTCTCTCAAGTTCTATCGACCACCGATACAACTCTATGCACGCTAACATTTGCTTTACCTAGAACAAGAAATAAAACTACTTTGCAGAAGTGATGGGATAAGTTTGCAAGATAATAAAGGACATGTAAATAAAAGTTAGGTACTATTTAAAATAAAGAACAATAAAGTAAATATAGCGAGTGTGGAAAAGTAGTGGTAGGATGTGCGAAATTGTCCCTAGGCAATTGGATATGACACGATAGTGATACTCATCATACTTATGAGGGAGAGGCCTAAGCTAACATACTTTCTGTACTTGGATCATATGTTCTTATGATTGGAACTCTAGCAAGCATCTGCAACTACCAAAGATTCATTAAGGTAAAACCTAACCATAGCATTAAATCTAAAGTCCTCTTTAATCCCATATGCAATAAATCATGAACTTGGGTTTAGGCTTCAGTCGCTCTCGCAACCCACTATAAGCAAATCATTAACATATTGCAATACCCTACAACAGGAACCCCACATGTTTGTGCAAGCCGGTGGGCACCATAGGACAACACCATAATAACATACAACTCGTATCAACCATACCATACCACAATTAGCTCATAGGACAAAAAGAAACTACTCAAACATAATAGGGGTCCAACACATCATTGGACAATAATATATAGCATAGAGCACGATGTTCAAGTAGGGGATCATAGCGTGTTGCGGGAGAGTGGACCACTGATTATAGAGGGAGGAAGGAGATGGAGGTGTTGATGAAGATGGCGGTGTTGATGGAGACAGTTCCATGATGATGGTTCCCCCGGCGGCACTCTGGCGCCACCGGGAGAGAGGGGGAGAGAGCCCCCCTCCTTCTTCTTCTTGCTTGGCCTTCCCCTAGATGGGAGAAGGGTTCCCCCTCTGGTCCTTGGCCTCCATGGCCCTTGGAGGGCTGGAGCCCCTCCGAGATTGGATCTCTCCTCCTCTATTTCTCTAGATTTTCGCGACTTTCTGGAACTGTTTCTGCGGCCGAGCACCGTTTCTTATATAGCCGGAGTTTCGTAAGTCCGATCGGGCTGAAATTTTAACACAATTCCCCCCCCCCCAAAATTACCTTCCTTGTGGCTGAAGGAGAGCTCCAGAAGCTTCACGGTCTCTCCACACGGCCACCCCATGCACCTAGGGGTTAGGGCGCGCCCCTAGGCCGTGTGAGGCCCACGGGCCTCGTCTTGCATTGATTCTTTTGCCCAAAATTCTGATAATTCCCAAAATAAATTCAGGTCATTCTGGCTCCATGAATTTTTCACCTAAAAACCCAAAAACAATAGAAAATAGGAACTGGCCTTTGGCACTGGGTTAATAGGTTAGTCCAAATAGAAATAATATAAATTGTTGCCAAAAATATGTAAAAGTGGTATGATAATAACATGAAACAATCAAAAATTATAGATACGTCGGAGACGTATCACATCTCCATTTCCGTAGCCACCACCATCACCACCACCATAGCACTCATCCAAATTAGCCATACTTTGTAATCGTGTATCGCATCCGGTAACTATTGTAAGACATATTATCAATCAATCAATCTTATTGATGTGTTCTTCAATGGTTTCTTCTTGTGATCTGATCGCCATTTCTGGGTAATTTGGTAAGGTAATGGGTTGAGGCACAACCCTACAACCCTATGTATTTGTCAGAGGAATCGATGGAAGTATTTTAATGTCTTGTATGTGTGAAATAAAATTGCTTCATAGATGTCTCTTGTCTCATTCGTGATCTTTGTCCCTACAGGTACCCAGAATCACAGAGATCGAGCCACAAAGAGGCTAAGGGCAAAGAGACCATGAAATGCCATTCTGAACACCAGTGACAGAAAGGTTTAGTACGGTGGGGTGAATCCTATCTCTGGGGTGAATCCTATCTATGGGGATACAAGAGGTGTAGTCCTTAAATACCCAATGCTTTTGTCTGATTTATCTTAATAATCGAGGCAACTCCGCGCGACGGATGGGGCCTTTGGTTGGACAACTGACTCTTAATGCAGGATGCATGCCTGTCAAGACATAATTTGGACACATCCCCCACTTCGAGACATTGCAAGCACATCCTGATGCTGACTTCTAGAGCACAAACGAATATCATGATGATCCTGTTCGCAAATATATGGTTGTAAGAACAAGTCCTCATACCCATGCCTATTTTTATTTATAAATGTTCAACTGTGCAACTTGATTTGATCCGGTCAAAGAACTGGAATAATTCTCTTGCAAAGCTTGTTAAACCTTTGTCTTAAAGGTGCACTTCCTCCCGTGGGTTCGATAACTCAGGGTCACCTCCCGGGGAAAAGGCGAGAATACTTTCTGCTCCTTTACCGGATCACTAAAGGGACTCATCATGTTCATGGAAACCCATAAACTGTGGCACTATTTTCAGGGCAACCCAATCACGGTCGTCAGCCATGCCCCACTCTCAGATATCATAAAAACAAAGATGCCACTGGCCGTGTGGCAAAATGGGCAATCGAGCTCCTGTCCTTCGAGATCTCATACAAACCACGTTCTGCGATAAATTCCCAGGCCATTGCCGACTTCATCGTCGAATGGACAGAGGCAGAGCAAGTATCAAAAATCATGGACCTTGAATACTGGATCTTGTATTTTGATGGCACCATGACTGTCCAAGGACTAGGGGCCAGCATTGTACTGATCTCGCCAAGGTGTGACCGCATGAATTATGTCCTGCAGCTGCACTTCTGGGACTCCAACAATGCAGCCGAATACGAAGCCCTGCTACACGGGCTCTGGATCGCTGCCTCCATGGGAATTCGCTGCCTCATCTGCCGCGGAGACTCTGACCTTGTCATCCAACAAGTAATGAAAACCTTCGGTACCAAAGATTCAAAGATGGCCATATACTGCGTAGCAGTCCACGAGCTAGAGGGCAAGTTCGACGGCATTGAGCTACATCACGTCAAGAGAAGCGACAATATGATAGCCGACAATTTGGCACGCTTGAGGGCAGCCCGAGAGCCAGTCCCTGAAGAGGCGTCCTTGGAGATACTGCACAAGCCATCGGTGAAAAAACAAGAGATCATGGAGAAACCCCCAACCTCTGGAGGCCCAGAGCCCACGTCCACCGAACACGAGGTTGGGCAGGAGCAGGAGCCCGCGCGGGAAGCACGAGAGGCTGGAAAGGATGAAGAGCCCATAGAGAGAGTGTTTGTAGTGACCCCATATTGGACTCAACCTCTGCTTGCATACCTATTTACCGGTGACCTCCCATAGGTGAGGAATGAAGCCCGACGCATCATCTGCAGGCCTAGGGCATACATAGTAATCAAAGGGGAACTGTACACCTTAACATGTGGATAGATTATTACTTATTCATGAGAAGTTTCATGAGAGAGAGTTGTTGTTTATGATATATAATGGTGTTTGTAAATACGATGTTGTCATGTCCGTATTCTTTATTATCGACACCTCTCTCCATAAACTTATGGTCATGTTTACTGAGCTCGGTATTCGCTTGGGGACAGGCGGAGTCTAAGCTTGGGGGAGTTGATACATCCATTTTGCATCACTATTTACTACTATAATTTATCCTATTTCAATGATATATTTCACATTATGATGCAATTCTAATGCCTTTTCTCTCTTAAAATGCAAGGAATACAAAGAGAGGCAAATTACCGGACAACTGGAAATCTGGACAAAAAATACAACAGAAGAAAAAGCAAATTTTCAGAGCTCCAAATGTAGTGGGGATTTTACTGAATTATTTCCATAAAATATGAAGCAAGAGGACCGAAGATGGGCCAGAGGGGACCCACCAGGCCTTCACACGGCCTGGTGGCATGCCCTACCCCTTGGCCGAGCCAGGTGGCCATGTGGGGCCCTGGTGGCTCGCCTCCCGACGCCCTTTGGCCATAAATTCCCATTCTCCCTTGAAAAATCACAGAAAATCCTCGGGACTTTCTGCTGCCGTCTGTGAGGCGGAACTTGGACGAAGCACTTTCGCCCTCCGGCGGAGCGATTCTACCGGAGAAACTTCCCTTCGGGAGGGGGAAATCGAAGCCATCATCATCACAAACACTCAGTTCATCATCGGGATCATCATCCCATTAACATCTTCACCAGCACCATCTCATCTCCAAACCCTAGTTCATCCCTCTTGCTCAATCTTTGTATCAAACCTCATATTGGTACATGGGAGTACTTGTATGTGTTGATTATACCTTGTAGTTGATGTATAGGAGAATTATCGATGAAAGATTGTCATGTTTAGATTGTTCTTCATAAATATATACCTACTGATCATGATCCATATGATGTCTTGTGAGAAGATCCATTAGTTCTTGAGGACATGGGAGAAGTCTTGTTGCTAGTAGTCATGTGAAGTTGATTACCATTCAATGTTTTGATGATATGTTGTGTTGTTCTTCCTCTAGTGGTGTTATGTGAACGTCGACTACATGACATTTCACCATCTTTGGGCCTAGGGGAAGACATTGTGGAATTAGTTTGTAGATGATGGGTTGTGGGAGTGATAGAATCTCAAACCCCAGTTTGTGAATTGTTCTATGAGGGGCTGTTTTGGATCCAATTGTTTAATGCTATGGTTAGATTTATCTTAATTACTTCTCTTGTAGTTGCGGCTGCATGCATGGATAGTATAATCATAAGTAGGTATTTGTTCAAGTTAGGACAGTACCTTAGCACCGGTCCACCCACACAACACTTATCAAAGCAATGAACGGTAACTTAATGAATCATGGTGAAAGTAACTTGACGAGATTCCGTGTGTCCTCAAGAGTGCTTTAATCCCTATAAGAAACACAACTGACTTGTCCTTAACATGAATAAGGATTGGGCCACTTGCTGCACTCTATTGCTTTTGTTACTATTTACCTTGCTACCAATTATCACTACAAGAAAAAGACATATCCGTGACATTATCGCCCAAATGAAAATATTTTTTGTCATGGAAGTGACACTTCCATGACGATAATTGTGACAAAAAACATGTATCATGATGGATGTGGTGGGCACCTAGTTCTATGACAAAAAATTATGATAGAAAATGGGCTTTTCGTCCTGGGTGGGCCGGAGGCGCATCTGCATGACATTCTTTGGGCCGTCCATGATGTAAAAAATTGTGGTAGAAGTGAGGGTGAGAATTTTTTGGGGATTTCTCGCTATATGGTGGGTGGTTGGGACTAAGTGATGTAGGGGTCATTTACATGTTTCTCTCGTACTCACGCGTGTGCGAGCCTTTCGCTTACTGAACCCGAGCGAGTCCGTTGCTTACTGAACCCGATCGAGCAATCCCTCGCCTTACTTAACCCAAGTGATCTCTCGCTTACTGAACCCGAGCGATCCCTCGCATTACTAAACCCAAGCAATCCCTTGCACTACTAAACTCGAGTGATCCCTTCGCTGCTTACAAAACCTGAGCGATCGATGCGAGACTCGTGCGCATACGTAGTTTGCTGGCCTGGTCGATCGATGCGAGCCAGCCGGTTGTTGCATCGAGCCCCCGCGCGAGATGTGAGTTAACCTAGCCAGTTGGTTACCTCTCAATGAACAGTCCCCATTGCTGCCACGTGCACGATACGTAGAGTCGAGACCAGCCGGTTGCATCAAGCCCCTTGTGCGAGACATGATGAGTTGACCTTGTCGGTTGGTTGGCTGTCGATGAACAGTCCCCATTGCTGCCATGCGCCCATATGCCCCACCCCATCCGATGGGGGTTAGATGAACAGGTGATGGTGTCTTGGACTGGGGGTGCTTGCCACGTTAGATCTCGGCCAGGTGGGCCGGGCCGAGGACCCCTAAGATGATCAACCAGTGGGCCATGTTCGTGGGGCCCAGGAGCACCAAGGTGGATTCCTCCCGAAGACTTGGCGCATACTCCAAGACTTAGAGGTTATCTTTGGCATGTTTACCCTTAGATGTAACTGACCTATGTAAACCCTAGGTACCCTGGCATCTATATAAGCCGAGGGGTTAGATCGTAGACAACAACTCACATACACACACGATCTCGTGGTAGATCAACCTGTACTCTATACTCCCCCAATCAATACAATCAAAGCAGGACGTAGGGTATTATTTCTTTGAGAGAGCCCAAACCTGGGTAAATTTAGTGTCTCTGTTACCATCGCTCCAAGGCTACTAGATCGGGACCCCCTACCCGAGATCTGCTGGATTTAGCTCCATCATTGGTGGCCCATACAGGTCCCTCTGAGTATTCGAAGTGGTTCGATGGCATTCATGGCCGACGATCAGGTTGGCGATGGTATGATCTCCACACCAGAACTCCCCTACCACGGCTGGACTGGTTGGTCGGGGCAAATTAAGGATTCAACCTCTCGCCGAGGCATCGAACTCGACAAATCAAGATCCGCTGTAATTCCCCCGCCCACGACACTAGATCAGGCCGAGGAAGGGTGAGCTATATATGTCCAGGCAATGACATTAAGTCAAGCTTTGGATGAACACCACATCTCGCCAGAACAAGCTAGGAGCTTGGGGCCAATGAGCCAGCACGAAAGCCAGGCTTGCCTGGTCCCGCAGTATAATCTAGGGTTGATGTTAGATCGACCTCCAGAAGAATCATCCTCGGTGTTGATGTTAGGTCGGATCAGAGCCCAACTTTTGATTGCACCCACCACCCATGTCGAGTACTATCTAGACAACACAGGGCCAACCAACATCTGGGATCTAGCATTAGTCAAACAAAAGAAGAGACCGTCCATCAATTCTGGACACATTTTCTGTTAAAGAAAAATGAAATTCCGGACTGTATTGACGAGGAGGCCCTAGTGGCATTCCGCCTCAATGTCTATGATAAAGGGGCTAGTAGGGAAATCGCTCGCCATTGTCCAAGGATGTTTGCCGAACTCTTTGACCTACTGACAAACTACTACACCATGGAGGACGCTGGTTTAACTAGTAAATGGTGCCAAAACCCTAGCTCAGGGTTGCCCGAAGCAGATGGGAAAGGCAGGCGCTCCCGCCACAACCGATAACCCAAGCTCAACAATGTGAATAAAAATGGTGAACAACCTGCATGAAAGAAGAGCCGAGTTGCCAGCTGCAGAGTCAAATCACTGCTAGACACAATACTCGACCATCCATGCACGATTCACTCCGCCTCATTGGGTAAACCAGCCACCCGTACAAACAAGAACTGTTGGGTCATGAGGCAGGTGGCAAAAGGAGGCACAGAGTTCTCAAGAACCCTGGCAGCATAATATACCAAGGTATAACAAGTGACCACGACTAAGGACATCATCTATCTGAGGTTGAAAACGTGCTTATGATCTATGAAATGCACTCCTCACAAAATCAATGAAAGAGAGTTCTTTGAGAGATCTGCACCATTTCTAGTGTGACGACATTGGAAGATACCTGGTCGGATGTTCCGATCAACTTCGATCATCAAGATCAGCCGATTGGAGTCCATAGCCGAAGAGTTGCGGCTCTCGTCCTTGACCCCATAATCGACGGTTATCGGCTGTCTAAGGTCTTAATGGACAGAGACGACAACCTCAACCTCATCTATGAAGAGACTTTGAAGAAGATGCAGTTTGATAGATCTTGGATCCAGCTGAGCAGGACAACCTTCAAGGGCATCGTCCCTGGCAAGGAAGCACACTGCACCAAAAAAGTCATGCTTGACGTGGTGTTCGGGACTCCTGATAATTACTGGGTCAAGGCATTAACCTTTGACATAGTCCCATTTCGGAGTAGCTACCATGCACTGCTTGGCCGATTGGCTTTCGCTATGTTTCACGCCGTCCCCCACTATGCATATATGAAACTAAAGATGCCGGGGCCTAATGGCATGATTACAATAGATGGCAATGCTGGCCACTCATTCAGAGCCAAGGACAAGACAACAGCTTTGGCCATTGAGGCCGAATCTGAGGCCTTGGCAGCTGAGGAATTATCTGAGCTGTGAGCGACGGTCAATAAAGACGACATAGTTCTCGCCAAACGCTCGAAATCAACATCTTTTAAACCAGCCGACGAGATCATTAAATTCCAAGTCCATCCTGAGGACCCGTCTAGAATGGCCTCTATCGAAACTCGTCTGGACGCCACGCTGGATGTGGTACTTCATGATTTTCTCTGAGAAAATTGGGTTATATTCGCCTGGCACCCTTCTGACATGCCGGGAATCCGAAGAGACCTTGCAGAGCATAGCCTGAACAAATCGAAGGATTCAAACTAGTCAAACAGGCACTGTATAGGTTCTCCAAGCCAAAGCGACAAGCCATGGGGGAAGAACTGGCCAAATTAGTGGAGGCCGGATTCATCCGAGAAGTTAAACATCCGGAATGGCTAGATAATCTAGTCATGGTTCCCAAAAAGGACAAGTCTTGGCCCTTGTGCGTCGATTTTAAAGACGTCAACAAAGCTTGCCCTAAATACCCCTTCCCATTACCATGGATTGACCAAATAGTCAATGCCACAGCCGGACACGGCCTCCTCTGCTTCCTGGATGCATACTTAGGTTATCAGGAAACGATCGCGTTTATCACCCCCTATGGCCCGTTCTGCTTCAACACAATGCCCTTCGGGCTCAAAAATGCTGGCGCCACTTATCAGCGGATGATTTGAACATGTCTACACCCATAGATCAACAAGACAATCGAGGCCTATGTGGATGATGTAGTTGTTAAAACCAGGCAGGCCAGCACGCTGATTAATGATTTGTGCGAGACGTTTAACAACCTCCTTGCATACAACATCAAGTTAAACCCAAAAAATGCGTCTTTGGCATCCCATCCAGCAAGCTCCTTGGTTTTATTATCTCTCAAAGAGACAGTGAGGCAAACCCTGATAAAATCAGGGCACTGGCAAGGCTAAAAACACCTACCAAGCTCAAAGACATCCAGAGGTTGGCAGGATGCGTCGCCTCCCTGAGCTGATTTATCTCACGCCTCGGTGAAAAGGCACTGCCTCTTTACCAGCTACTTAAATAGACCAGGGGCTTCAAGTGGACTATCGTGGCCAGCTCGGCTCTGGAAGAAATAAAAACACTATTGGCCACCAACCCCGTGCTAGCCGCTCCTTACCCCAGTGAATCAATGTTGCTATATATTTCGGCAACCAACCAGGTGGTAAGTGTTGTCCTAGTTGTCGAGCGTGACATGGAGGGCCACAAGCTAAAGGTGCAAAGGCTGGTTTACTATGTTTCTGAGGTGCTCACCTCGTGTAAAATGAGGTACCCAAAATACCAGAAGATAGCCTATGCTATTTTTATGGCTTCTCGGAAACTTTGGCACTACTTTCAAGAGTGCTCCATAACCATGTTGGGAAACATAGTAGAAAACAAAAACAATTGTCCGACGATCAAAATCCTGGATCACTATGAAGATGCATTAGAGGTTTAGATTGGATCATTATCAACTTCGAGTTGCAGCGGAAGAAGAGTTGGTGTAGATCGTTGATGAAGTCCCTCGAACTGTTCATTAATGATCCCTTGAACCAAAGACCGAAAGCATGGCCCCTCTATGGATTGCACGTGTTCGGGCTTCATGATCCGGCAGCGCTTCAGCATCTAGAGCTTGACGTCGCTGGAGAATTAGAGGAGGGAGAAGAGAACCACACATGGCTTCCCTATTATGAGGATTAGAGGGAACTAGGTATCTCGGAGTGGATTAGTTGCGCCATGGGGTGGCGGGGACCCAGATTCCCTCTCCCAGGACTACCCATGGGGAGGTCGGTGATATGGTAGGAGGGCCATGCTATAGATGGAGTTTGTCAGACTATTAGTTTGTGGAGTGGGTAAATTGTACAAACTCTACAGAATCTTAGAATCTATTCGAATAGCCGCGTCCTCGGTATTGGACGAAGTTTGTAGTAAGTCACATAGTTGGTTCTGTCAAGTCAGAGGTATCAACACAACACATTAAAATTCACCAAGATTGAAACAGTGTAGGTTGGGAATTGTTGGATTGATGGTACAAGCTGCCTGGGCATGGGAGTATTCCAGGGGCTTGGGGTTTAGCCAGTGGATGGCTATGAGAATTAAGATGACTTGGTTATTCTATTTATTTACTCATTGTTATGCTTTATAGTTGACATGCTATAGTTTACTTCAGTTGTTTACCTAGTTAAGTTGTGATAGCTTTGGTGGACAGACTTTAGTATTAGTTATGCTATCGATTGGTGGACAGACTTTAGTATTAGACATACATGATTTGGAGGAGTTATTTTAGCTTAGTACTAATCATAATTGGGGAATGACTTTAAGGCTAGATATGATCATGTGATTGGAGGAATATCTTTAGTTATGGTTAAGGTTGGATGTTTATTTTAGTAGACTTCATATTGTTTTATTACCATTGTTGATCTTGGTAGATGTTTATGCCATGCTATTTACCTTACTAGAAGTTTATTCTTTGCTATGATGCTAGTATGGATAAGTTGGTTGATGCATGCTAGAATGCCTTGGAATGTTTGCTTGGATGGGATATGATTGATTTTCTTGCGAGTACATTCAAAGTACTCAATTGATTTTAACGTGGCTAGGTATAAGTACAGATCCATTTTAATTAGTAAGGAGTCAGAGCAGTCACATGCTAGGAGAGTGATCCAGTCATATCCCTATGGAGTGGAGCCACGCTAGGATTCATGTTGTCATAGATAGGGTTTCTGCTACCGCCATCTCTGGAGATAGTGCTAGAAGACCACCCTTTACCACTCCAGACTCGATGCATTGTTGAGCCTCGAAGCCTTGTAAGCTGATGTTGTATAGTTGCTAGTCAATAAAGCACTCTTTTGTCGAATGGTTTGTATCCTGTTACCCATGGATTGTAAAAGCATACACCAAGTTGATTTCTTGGGCTGGCGTGTGTGATAGCCCATTTGAATACAATGGTAATTCACTATACTCAAACGGGGGTGCCACAAGACTTGGTATCAGAGTTGCCAGGATGACTGAAGGTTGCCCTAGGTGTCTTTGCTCGATAGACATCCTAGATGGATTTCAGCCATCTTTGCCGGACCGGCACGACTACTATTGATCAACAAGCACAACTATAGGTTTTCCATTAACCATTCTCATGGCTGTGCCTACGACAATGAAGTATTCACACCAGGCATGAACTCATGAGCCCTCAGCCACTAGGAAACCCAACCCTACCCTTATTACTGGCCTTTCCTTCCTTAAGACTAGTTTCCTTTGTGAAATGCCAGTTATCTCCTCGTTTTTCAGTATAAACCGGTTTAGTCGACCACGCCACCCTCGGCAATGGTCTGGTGTCACGTTAGAGTAGATGTTGTCCTAAGGAAGTAGTAGGAGTGGGACATTGGTTGCTACCAGGAGCACCGGGTAGTATTGCTTCTAAAATCCCTATAGGTGTGTTAAGTGCGCTAACTAGTTATATCAGTAGACCTGTGCCACGTTACACCATCCTAAGGACTTGCGTTTATTTGCACTTGGTGTTCTTGCTTCTTCATGATTCTTGCTTCTTTTGTCACAACCACCCCTTACTCGTCCTCAAAGTGTCGACCAAGAAGACCGGCACCCGACTCGGACACTACCCAATAGCCGCCTCCAACGAACACCAAGTCAACCCAGCTGCAACATCAAGAGATGCCAACAGTAAAGGCGATACTAGAATCAGAATCAACAACAAGCAGGCAAGGTCAGAATACAAAAGTGGCAATGTCAAATCAATGCACCCAGCACAGACAGCACCCATGAGACAGTCAGAGCAACTTTTGGAAGAAGACACTATCTATGACAAGTACCCCAGCAAAGAAAGGTTCAGTCTGAAGTATGAAACCGAAATCCTTCTCATCCATGGACTCAGGAACCCATCGTCACTCATGGGAGATATATCTCAAGGTCACACCGAGGAAATGCCAAGACTTAGGAATGCCATTAAGAAGAACCCCAAGACATGTTTCAAGAAATAACCGGCACACACGTCCAACCTCTTAACACGAAGACCAAGGTTTACAAGAATTATGGGAACAACTTCATGAGTATATGAGCATTTCAGCTCTCGTATTCCCCTCCAAGACATGGTGTCACTAGCAGAGCAACCGGGCGTAAAATGAGACCCGCAACCGGAACAGGAGATTCCATGACACCGACAAAGGAACATTATGACAGACTTGTCCTATGTCAAATCTCCAGTCACATCAATACCGGTACCCGCCAGTGTACATCGATCGACAGCCGACAACGTAGCTTCCCATGGAAGACACTCATCTAGTTTCCTGCAGAAGATACTTGTCCAGCTTCTCGTGGAAGCCACTCATCCTTCTCCAGTATGCCACCATCAAGATAGCAAGCTACAATGGCAAGACATCGGAAGCTTGAGAGGTACGCTTCTCGAAGGACCCCACCCTGGTGTCAGAAATATATACTGCACTAAGAGAAAGCATATGTCTGCATCAGAACCCCACGGTTCCTAGAAGAAGTTTATATATGTTCCCGCCTATGTGACAGGCATGAAAGCAAGTCCCTACGAGCCACTCATACGCAGATATGACCGTGTTCATGAACAAGTTGGTCCTACATGGAAGAAGAGCATAGTACTCCCGGTAAGATACGCACGAGGAGGAAAGCAGTATGTACACGACCACAACCGGCACCGACAACAAGTTTGGATTTTTACCAACGGAGCATATTTGAAGAGCATGTCTGCTACAAGAGACCCCTGGAAGTGGAGGAGCATTGGACCAACAACCACCACGGTGACCCCAAGGCCAAGCTTCACCCATGAAGGCAAGGTTGCATTATTAACCCTTGCCAGACTCATGCAAGTACAACCACCACAATACACTCTGCATGGATACAAGCGGGCATATAATACGAACATGGTATCGATACAAGGCATGGTGTGAGTGGCTCGAGATATATTCAAAGCACTTGGATCAAATAGTGCCCGGACTCAGTTCAACTCAGTAATCAGAAAGTAAGCTGCAAGAAGCACAGACGACATAGCTACCTCTGTAAGTGACACGAATTGACTGTTAGAGGGCATGTGGAATATGGCCACCCAAAGTCCAAAAGTTTAGTTTCCCGCGCAAATGGATTGCCACCCAAGATTTAAAAGTTTAGTTTCCCACGCAAGGAGATTCTCAGGAATAGTATATCATACACGGTATAGAACATCACGCAAGAATGGAACATAGCATAGTACAACACATGGTACAGCAGACACAGGGAATCAATCATTGGATATGACACCTCCAGTGACAGTCCGGAACCCGAAACAATCAGCTACCAACACATGGATGTCGGCAGGGTAAACCGTTACTCCCCCAAGCTGGGAGGCACAGACATCGCCACTCAGACAAGGATTCAACATGACAGATCAATAGAGGATAGTCACATCAGCAATAGAAGGGCCAGACCATCAGAATGGCATGATAGTGCAGGAAGGTTCTTCATGAGAATGGAGAACCCACCTCAGGTTGCTTCCCACACTTAATTATTCTCATGAGGCTGCCGAAACGAAATAAACATCCCGGATATCACACAAAAGCACGTAGGAATTGGTATCAGGCAAAATTAATGCAGTCAGAAGGTCAACCCCAATAACTTCAGAGGAACAACACCGCAGTAGGAGTTGAGGCAGTCAGGATCATCAGGGTGCCGAAGAAAACTAGACATCAGGTAGATCCGTAGAAACCCCCAAGGTATGTTTCCTCCGAGTAGGTAGGCCTAGAATCTCGAGGACGTGATTCTCTTAAGGGGGGTAGGTTTGTAACACCCTGGATTTTCACTTCTTAAAATTCATTTTATAAGTTTTGGCTTATGCCTGTTTCTTCTGGTGCTCTTGGATTTTCTTGAAACTTGGTGTGATTATGTGGATGATTGACTTGCCTAGTTACTCAAGCCTAGTTGAAACACACAAGCTACCTTCACCCTGGATAATTTTGTCTAAAGTTTTGATCACTAAAACCCTAAACCCTAGTTATTAAGAATAAACCCTAGAGACCATGTTGCACTAGGACCCCAATTTCCTTTGACACTTTAACCTCACCAATTTTTCTAGAGAGCCTCATATACCTAGAATTCTATTTGCATCCAAACCACCTATAGACCATATTTTGACCATATCATCCATTAAGAGTTTCTGATAGTTCTACTGACCTATGAAGCAAGTGCATTGTGTCTTTGTCCTATGAAGCTAAAAATTTGCATAGAGCATCATCCATCCACATCATGCTTATCCACTAATTTTGATCATCATCCAACACCCACAACTCCCTCCACAATTTCCCAAACTTTTTGTCCACACCACCACCTTGTGAAGGAAGTGCATTTTCCACCCATCCATTTGAGCTCAAATTTGTGAGGGTGATAAACCATGACAAAACAACAGCACCACCCAAATTTTATCAAAATCCACCACTCCATTTGACCACAGTAATTTTCCAAAGAATTGGACCAGAGAGCAAGTTTCAACATGAAGTGCCACCTACACTTATCCATTTGGCTTCAAACTTTGCATACACAGTCATCATCATACTAAGTCACTCCACAACAAAATTCAGCTTTATTTACCACACCAATTATCCATGGGCCAGTACAAACACCTTGTTGCACAGGGACACTTTTGATGCATGCATTTGATCCGATCCTCAACAACCCCATCCTACTGCACATAGATACCCTACACACTCTACCCTACACCCCAGACATGTTTGGCTAGTCAGAAACCCTCCAAAGCATGCCATGTCCATGGTGACCATGCCTCTGGCAGCCCCTGGATGCGCTCTGCAACACAGCAGTGCTTCTGCCTGCCCCAGCTGGCCCCATCATGTCCCAGCCCGCAGCCAGCCCCGCATCGAGTCCAGGTCCCTCCTGAACGCCCCCAGACCTTTCTCCCTTGCCAAAATCTTTGCCGCATCATGCCACCGCCATCGTCATTAAGCTATAGTACGCACACAGCCTCGGCCAGGCCCCCTCCCCCTCCCCGCATCATTTTGCAACACCCAGACCCCCCGCGCTCGCAATGATGCTCCAGGACAATGACCGCATGCCAGAGATAGCCGGGCATTGCCCCAGGCCCTGGCCATGGCCGCCCATGGCCAATCTCATCCACGGCCACCCCGGCTATAAATAGAGCCCCTCGGGCACCCTTAAGCACTTGCACCACTCCCTTGAGCACCCACACTTCCCCCACCCCAATTTTGTCAGAGGAGCACCGAAGAGGAGAAATCGAAGAAGGCCGAACAACATCACTGCCATGGAGAAGGGCTGCTCGCCGCCAGGCCATCCCGATGATCGCGAAGACATCTAGGAGAAGCGCGGCAAAGAGAGGAAGCCTCTGGTACTAGTAGCGCATCGAGAGGTGGACGAAATCGCCGACGAGCCGCACCGGAAGCCTCTCTGTACATGGTCGTGGGAGGAGGGATATGAACCTGACGAGCAGGCCCGGCCAGTCAGTGGGAGAAGGAGAGAAAGAAGATGGTGGGTCACTGATGGCGTGGACCCGCCTATCAGGTTAAGTGGAGGCGTATCAGAGCCGAAGGCTGACAGTGCAAAAATACTATCAGATCCCTTGGTAGGGTTCCTGATGAGGTAAAAAGTATCGGACGGAGCCCGCACGCACAAGTTACCTAGGTTTGGGCCTCCAGAGAGTAATACCCTACATCCTGCTTCTTCTTGTTATTCATGGTGATGGGATGCCTCGTGCGACAGAATACAATGGAGTACGAGATTGCTACCAAGAGTTGCTTTTCTCTAGATTAGATGCCGTGGATGCTCCCTAACCTTCCCTTATAGAGGTGGTGGAAGTTAGGGTTTACAGGGAGGAGATGCCATCTAGGCCATCGCCCATCTTGCCTTGGAGGGCAAGATGCCCGAAGGTCGATTCTTTATCCTTGCTGGGCCCCCCAGGCCTTGATCTGTCCTTCTGCCTAATTTGGCCTGGTGAGCCACCCCTGGGTCATGGCCCCGTCAATAGCCCCCGAGCATGGCGGAGGTCGCAGGTGTTGAATTCCCAGACCTCCATCGGGCTCTTCGTCTTTTGGGCATGGCCTTCTTCATTTCTTCTTCCTCGTATAGTTTTTGCCCGCCGCCACCAGACTCTGAAATCTGCATGACAAGAAGATTAATGGCTTCTTCTCCTGTGTCTTCTGGTCAGGTCCAATGCCAGGAACGACCAGCGAGCCCACCGCCATCGCCTCCTCCAATTTTGGCTCATCCACCAGAGTGGGCTAGCGATTGGAAACGTTCCCCTGTCACCAGGCATGACCTGGACTAGCTGGTGGAAATCGACTGGCTGCCGAGATGTAGGTCATTGGCCTGGTTGGCCCCTCCACGAAAGGATGACGTTCCCCAGCTATTGCTGTAGAATCTCATGGTGCATGTGGCCTTCATCTACCATGGGTTGCGCCTTCTGCTGAACGCCTTTACCAGGGGGGTTTTAAACCATTACGGGTTGCAATTGCACCATCTAACCCCAAGCAGGGTGCTGCATTTGTCTTGCTTCACTACCCTCCGCGAGTGTTTCCTCGCGGTCCTCCCGCACTTTGGCCTGTGGAAGTTTTTCTTTGAAGTGGTCCCCCGCCTGAAAGGCGGCATGGTTCCTTCTTGCAGTGGAGCCATCATCCGCCCTCGTGTAGACTCCAAATATTTTGAGCTGCCAACCAGCGAGGAGCAAGAATCCTAGGAGTGGAGTTGGTTTTATGCCCCAGACATCCCTGGCGATTAACATGAAGCCAGAATGCCCATGTTCACCGACGTACCTTGCTAGCAAAAACTGGAGTGGTGCTCCAACATAGAGATCTCCCAGGAGACCGGCCTCTTGATCGAGGCAGTCTATCAGTTGCAGGACAAGGGACTCTCCGGGCTCCAAATTTTGAAGACTTGGATAGATAGGAATGTCCAGCCCTTGGGATGGAGAGCATCCCCCATGCTCGAGTATGAGGGGCTATCTGACCCTAGCCATATGCTTAAGCGGGAGATCTCAGAAAACAAGGTGGAGCTCTACATGCACATGGTGACCGGCCTCCCCATTGGTGAAATTCACATGGGAGTTGCCGTTCATCCATACAGTCGGGCCAACCCGTGCCTCCTGGTGAGTTTCATCGGCCTTTCTCGTCATCCCTTTATTTTGTCAGAGTTGGATTTTACTTGTATCCTGACTTTTCTTATGCCTTGTTGCCAGGCCTTCCGGGATTTTCTTTCCCTTCTGCCGTAGCCTCGTGCGAACGAGACGGCCATGCACCTTGCCAACCACACATGCATGTCTACTCAGAGCTTTGGCAAGGCTACGACCTGTGCCCCTTTTGCCTTAGGAGCATCGTGGAGGAAACCAGAGGAGGCCCTGGCCGCCCCTTCTTCGGCGAATGTCACACGGTTATAACCCGTGGCCTCTGTCGGTACGTCCTCTGAGGGAGCTAGGCTTTGAGATCTTTGTGAGGGCTTCTTGGCTATGGGAGCATCCCACCCCGATCCGTCAGAGGCCTCACTAGATACTTGGGAGGTCGCGGGTGCCTCGGCAGGCCCCAACGATGGTGGTGAGCCCCCATGACCATTAAGCGAGGTGGAGCCCCCGCGACCATTGGGCGAGTTGGAGCCCTCGGTCAATGATTCTATGCAACTGTTGAGTTCGAAGGTAGTGGAATAGCCATTGGCCTTGAGACCCAAGGCGATTCCTCGCCAGAGGCCCAAAATTGGGGCGAAGAAAAATCAACCAAGGTACCATTTTCCTTATTTTGCATCCTCCTTGGGAGGCGCTTTCTCCTATGGTCTCCTTGTGACTTTTCTTATGCAGTTCATCATGTGGTGGGAAGAAAACCATGGGAAGTCACCTGCCTCCCTCGCTCGCAATCCTGCTTCCCTCGGGGGAGTGGCCTCGTGACGTTCTGGCCTCTGAGGACCTGGTGAACGTGAGTGGCCCTGGGACGAGGACTCGTACTGAGTCCCTGCTAGTAGTGCATGCTTCTAGGGAGGCCGCGGTACCATCTTGCATGCTTTCTTTTGATGCTGGCATTGCTAGCAGTTCTTCGCAACCTTCAGTCCCCTTTCCCTTACATGAGGGGAACCGAGGAGCCCTCAGGTGTTAGACCATATAAGAGCCGCGCTTGGTGTGGGTGGCATCCTTACTCAAGCTTTGCAGGATGCCTTGGGAGAGGTTGATCGCACAGCGGATGCCGGTGTTAAGGTAGGCATATTGCATTCCCCCTTAATAGTCCCCGAGCCTTGAGTATATTATGTCGTAATGTGCTTGAGGTTTGATGGTTGATTGCTGTCCTTTCCGGTCTCCTCAGGCCATGCTTGCCCAAAGATCGGGCCTTGCTAAGTGCATTAGCGAGCTGCGCCGGATGGATGAGATAGAGCGGGGCCGAGTCTCTATGTTAGAGCAATCTCTGGTGGACTGCCTTTGTAAGTCCTTTGCCCTTTGTACTTTTGGTGTTGTTCTCACTTCCTCCCTGCCAGCTGATGTGCCAATCCCTTTTATTCTTCTAGCAGCCGAGGAGTAGCTTCGTGAGATGAAGCGGTGTTTTCACATAGTTCAAAGAGAAATGAACCGCTCTTGTGACGTTGCCACCACCGAGCTGGCGGAGGTACGGGCCTGTCATGAGTTGCTTCGCGGTGATGCGAGAGTTCTAGAAACAAACCAAAAGATCACCGAGGGCCTCCACGCCCAACTGCAGTGAGAGATTGCTGCGGAGGGCGGCCTTCAATGGTAGATCCAGGACGTCCAGGGTCAGCCTGCGGCCGCCCAAGGTCGTTCGAATGGCCTGCTCACGAGGGAGGCTACTTTACGGGAGAGTGCTCAACATGCTGCCCGGGACCTCTGGGTTTCCCGTGAGCTCATGGACCGGCTTAAAGCGGCCTTAGCTGGTATGACCCCTTGTGTCATTGTTGATTTATACAATCTCAATTTGTGGGCTTGCCACTCAACTTTGCGTTGCTTTGTTATTCAGCTATCTTCCCTTCTATGGAAATTGCGCCTGGTCAGTCCCGGCTTGGCGTGATCACTCCACTACTTGAGTGGATGTCCTCGAAATTGGTGCAAGCAGTGAGGTCTTTGTGGGGTGTTGATCATGGTGAGTTGCCCTTGCTTCAACAAATTGACTGGATTGCTGAGGCCCCGCATCGACTGCTCTAGCTGCAGGAGGCCGCGGCGACCGAAGGAGCTCTGTTTGTACTGGCGCGTTTGCAAGCCGACCAGCCCGAGGTGTCTACCTGCACTATCATGACCACCGTACCTGAGGCCCGCCCTGTAGAAAGGTTTTTTGGTGATGTCGAGGAGGTTGCCTCCTACGCAGCCAGCGACTGTCAGCGCCGCGTGTAGATGTTTGTCCTGAAAATAGAAAAACTTCATAGCTTGTTGTGCGATTTATTAGTATGACCTCATTGTTGTGCGCTTTTGTGGCTGGATGGGTCTATAGTATTGCTTGTTTGCCGTATAGGTGGTCTTGCACGTCCAGTCCTTTGTAGGACTGGCGGTCGCATTAATTTATGTTGATGCCATAAGCATATTTTGTGGGGCTCGGCATGACTAGAAATTTGTATTCAGTCTCTGGCATCCCTGTGTGTTGCACCTCAGCTTTTGAGGGCAACCCATTAGTTACGTCGATGCAGCCCCAGAGCACGTAGCTGTGGGAGGTCGGTATGGATGAAGCATCCCCCAGGTCCAGAGCAAAAAGAAGGAACGTATGATGCAACCTTTGTGTGGAGCTGTGGGGAGGTCCACTTAGAGCGATGCAGCCCCCGAGTCTGACTGCAAAGAGATACGTTTGTTCAGCCTCAATTGTCTATCCCGAGGGGTTCATTGAAAGAGTACTTTATATCAATGTACTGTGTTTTTAGCAAACCATAAATTGGGGGACCCAGGAGGCCTCTCTTATTTGACTAATCTAGTTGTTTGAGCCAGGATACATGTGTGATAAAGTGTGGCAGTTTATGCGTAAGTATGCAATACTAATTTATGTGTAAAAAGATGGAGATGCTCGGCATTCCAAGTGCGGGATGTAATCTGACCTATTTTTCTGTTGCGGAGGTAGTAGGCCCCATTGTTGAGGACCTCATGGATCATGTAGGGACCCTCGCATGGCGAGAAGAGCTTGTTCTTCCACTACTTCTACTTGAGATGTAGAACGAGGTCGCCGATGTTGAACTCGCGTGCCCGTACGTGTTGTCCTTGATATTGACATAGCTTCTATTGGTAGATTGTTGTGCACTCAAGGGCAAGGAGGTGTGCTTCTTCCTTGGCGCTGATGTCATCTTTGCAGCTCTCCTCGGCGGCCTCCTCATCATATGTGCGGACCCGCAAAGAGTCGTATTCTATGTCTAAGGGCAGGATTGCTTCTGCTCCGTACACCATGAAGAATGGGATATACCCGATGGATTTGTTTGGTGTTGTCCACAAGCTCCATAGTATGGATGGGAGCTCGTCGACCCAATTGCCCTTCGCTTTTATCAGAGGTGTGACCAGTCTTGGTTTCAGACCTTGCATTATTAGACCATTGGCCCACTCCACCTGCCCATTGGACTGGGGGTGGGCTATGGACACATAGTCGATGTGAATTCTTCTTTTATGGCAGAAGTTTTTGAACACATCGGCCATGAAATTGGATCCATTGTCTGTTATGATGCTGTGGGGGACCCCGAAGCGGTGTATGAGCCTAGAGATGAACATTACTGTAGTATCTGCTTCCACATTTGTCACTGGCTTGGCCTCTATCCATTTTGAGAATTTGTCTATTGCTACCAGGAGAAACTTGTGGCCTCCTGGGGACGGCGATAGTCGCCACACCATATCCAATCCCCATACCGCAAATGGCCATGTGAGAGGGATTGTTTGGAGGGCTATTACTGGCAAGTGAGTCCTGTTGGCAAATCGTTGATAGCTGTCGTAGTTTCTAACAATGTCCTCTGCATCTCACATGGCGTGAGGCTAGAAGAAGCCATGACGGAAAGCTTTCCCAATGATTGTTCTGGGGGCGGCATGATTACCACAAGCCCCGAGTGTATTTCTTGCAGGAGTTTCTTTCCCTCCTCTTCTGAGACACATCGTTGGAACATGCCTGTTTGGTTTGCTTGTAGAGCTCTTCGCTTGTTATTGTGTATGCCTTTAACCTGCATTTTATGTGGCAAGCTTTTGTTTTGTCTGCTGGGAGCTCCCCGTTAATCATGTATGCCAGTAGTGGCTGAGTCCAGTCTATGGTAATAGCAAGCACCTCTTCACTTGGTTTCAGTTTCTCTTTCGAGGGACCTGGCGTGGGTTCACCTATTTCTCCAGCCTCTGGTGAGCTGGAGGTCAGGGCGACCTCATCTAAGCCTTAGGTTTTTACTGATGGTTTGTGCAATATTTCCAGGAATGTCTCACTGGGCACTGGATCTCTTGACGTGCCCATTCGTGCGAGGCTGTCAGCTGCAATGTTGTCGCTTCTTTTGACATGGTGTAGCTCGATACTATCAAATTGGCCTTCGAGCTCTCGGACAACTACGTAATAGGCAGCCATCTTTGAGTCTTTTGTGTCAAACGTCTTCATGACCTGTTGTACCACAAGATTGGAGTCACCTCGGCAGATGAGGTGGCGAATTCCCATAGAGGCCGTGATGTGGAGCCCATGGAGAAGGGCCTCGTATTCAACTGCGTTGTTGGAGTCTCGAAAATGGAGCTACAGGACATAGTTCATTATGTTGCCTCTTGGTGGTACTAGGACTACTTCGCCCCCCAGTCCTTGCACGGTCATTGACCCGTCGAAATACATTGTCCAGTATTCGAGGTCGATGTTCTTGGGGACCTACTGGGCCTCAGTCCGTTCAACCAAGAAATCAGCTATTGCTTGAGACTTGACTGCCGAGTGTGGTTTGTATGAGATCTCAAATGGTAGAAGCTCGATTGCCCACTTTGCCACGTGCCCTATGATGAGTCCATTTTGTGTGATGATATTGGTGGTTATTTTGTGCCTATATGATAGGCTTTGTGGAATTTTACCGTGTTCGCTCACTTCTTTTTGTTATTATTCCTCAGGTAATGCCTTTTGGAACAAATAAATCCAAATGGAAGGAATCTCAGGAAATTATGGTGGAATCATGATATTTAATGTGATAATCAACTACCATAAAAGAATAAAGCAAAGGGGACAAAGGAGGAGTGCCTGCGGTAGCGCCAGAGCCAAAGACGGCCTACCATACAAGCACGACCGCTCATATGGGCGGTCGTATGAGGTGCCAGGGGAGCCACCTTGTCCACTATTTTCACCCCATGGAATCGGATCTCGGGGAAGACAAGCGGAGACACCAGAAACTCATCCAGAAGGCAGAACCCTAGCCTCGGGAGATCATCCGAAGAAGGGATTGGCAAGGAGGAGATCGACATCTTCACCACCAAGCACGAGGGGGCTACAACATCATCACCACTGTCATCATCATCATCCACATCCATCTCATTGTAACACCAGGAACCCTAGTGGATTGTCTTGTGTGTTATGTTTGCGATTCAATCATGTTCACCACCACTTTCATCATGATGTTTGTTGTCTCCATGTGCGAGTAGTTCCCCTAGTTCTCGGGGATATGGATGAACCCTAGTGTGTAATAGATCATTTGGTATTAGGATTTAACATCCTCTTTGCATGTTTATGTTAATAGTCTTCTTGATGTTGGGTGAAGTCGATCATTCAACATATGCCAACTTTGGATGGAAGGTTATTACTGCCAGCGATTCGGCTGGTTACGGAGGTAGGCACATGACAGGGCCTATCTCCCTTCATCCTGGATCATTGCAGTAGGGGGTAAAACAGAGACCACTCATAGGCTGCGTCCACGGGGACCCTTTTCCCCTTAATCACCGTTCGATAACCGGAGTGGGGAAGAATGGTGGTGGCGTATGTGATACGAGGCTGTCGCGTGTATGCACGTATCTGTACTGGCTCTGCCCACAAATACAAATATGCAAAGTGGCTTAGGAATCTGATGTAGCATTGTGTTTAGGCACCACTATTTATGCATGCTAGTGGGGAATCCAGACTCCCTGGGAACGCTTTAATCTCATTGGTTTCAACACTCTTGTTTGCAATACTTGTTATTCAATCCCATTCCAGTATTTTACTTTTATGCTCGCTACACCGTTTCCATCATATCACTACTGCTTTGGACCTCTTTTGACTTGCAGGCATAGCTATTTACAAGAGATAAAAGATTGATTCCTGTGCTCCCTGTGGGATCAATACTCTTACTTCAAAAAGGCTACAACTAAACCCTGTGCACTTGTGGGACATCACCCTGTTGCGTCCTTGTTATTGATGATGTCGGAGAGCGGTGCATGGCTGACCACTATGATTGGGTTGGCCTGAAAGTAGTGTCGTGGCTTCCTGGTAGCCATGAATACTCTGTACATGATCTTTTGGTAGCGCGGGTATTGTGTCTTACACGGTGTAAGTACCTCGCTGACGTAGTACACCGGATGTTGTACTAGCCGGGTTTTTCCGGCCTCCTCCCTTTCCACTGCTATCACTATGGTCACCACTTGGGTGGTCGGTGAAATGTATAGCAGCATTGGTTCGGATTACGCTGGGGAAGTGAGGAGTGGATTTGATTGTAGCAATCTCTTGAGGTCGGCGAAGGCTGCATTGGCCTTGTCACTCCAATAGAATTTGTCTCCTTTCTTCAAGAGTTGGTATAGTGGGAGTGCCTTCTCCCCCAGCCTAGAGATGAATTGGCTGAGGGCTGCCACACATCATGCGAGCTTCTATATGTCTCGAACTATTTCTGGTGGCTCTAGGTTGACTATTGCCTAAATTTTCTCTGGGTTTGCTTCTATTCCCCATTGGGACACTTTGAATCGCAGAAGCTGTCCTGCGGGGACCCCGAATACGCATTTTTTGGGGTTTAGCTTCATGCTGAATCTATGGAGGTTGTCAAATGTTTGCTAGAGGTCCGTGAGAAGACTGGAGCCTTGACGGGATTTAACCACAATGTCGTCAATGTAGACCTCTGCGTTGATCCTGATCTGTTTAAGGAAACACTTCTGCATCATCCGTTGGTATGTTGCCCCAGCATTCTTGAGCCCGAAGGGCATTGTGATGTAGCAGAAGGGCCCGTAGGGTGTGACGAAGGAGGTCATCTCTTAATCCGACTTCTTCATCCGTATCTGATGGTAGCCGGAATATGCATCAAGAAAGCACAAATGCTCGCAGCCCGTGGTAGAATCGATGATCTGATCAATTCTTGGTAGGGGGAATGGTCCCTTGGGGTAGGTTTTGTTGAGGTCAGTGTAGTCGATGCACATACGACAGTACATGTTCTTCTTGTGCACCATTACTGGGTTAGCTAGCCACTCTGGGTGTGTGACCTCCCTAATGAACCCGGCAACTAAAAGTCGAGCTATTTCCTCCCCTATGGTCATCCGCTTTTCTGTGGCGAAATGGCGCAAGGTTTGTTTTACTGGCCGTGTGTCTTTGCGGGCGATCAGGCAATGTTCTACCTTTTTGGCTGGTACTCCTGGCATATTGGCATGTTTCCAGGAAAATATGTTCCAATTTGCTCGGAGGAAAGCCAATAGCTCTGCCTCCTACTCACCTGAAAGATCTCCTCCGATTGTCACTGTCTTTTTGGTGTCCTACGAGTGCACCTAGAACTTTTTCGTGCCTCTGGCTAGTTCTAAGGCTGGGGCCAATCTTGGTTTTTCTGGGAGCTCTGTTTTTTAGGGGTCCATGCTCTGCTATATTCACTCAAGATCTACGGGGCCAAACGAGTTGGCCTGGTATGAAGCCGTGGAAACCCGCATCTGACCTTGGCAGGCCGAAGAGTGAGATCCCCATCTTGTTTAAAGTGTCGAGGAAGATAATGTTGAGGCTATTGCCCCCGTTCATCAGGATGCGTGAAAGGCGGCAGCCACCAATGACCGGATCTACCACCAGGGCATGCTTTCCCGGGTGGGGGATATTCTTCGTGTGGTCGTCGATGCTAAACGTCACCGTCTCATCTGACCATGCAAGGGGCTCGCTGGTCATTGGCTCGTTGTGTAGATCACGCGATGTGTGAGTTTTTGGCTTCGGTGTGTTTCTGCCGCCAGGAAAATCATATTCACTATGGTCCCGTGGGAGGGCTAGTGGGTTGAACGAGTCCTAGCCCTCTTTCTTCGAGCAGTGGCTTAAGCGTACGTTCTTGCGATATGGTTTGAGCCTGGGAAAATTGCCTCGGGCTCTCCTTGCTCGTTGAAGATGAACTCGATGGTCCCAAAGCACATGTAGTCGATGTGAGGCGAGGGCAACATGTCGAAAAGCCGCCCGAACCATCGACCGCCAGCTCAAAAGAGCCGAAAGTGAAGGTCTGGCCTGGCGCAAATTTGCCGGGCTCTTCTGGATCTCCGCCCCAGGTTAGGTCTATGACCAACGTCCCCGGGCTTGACACGCCAACTAATGGTGCAAAATACCGTCAGATCCATCGGTAGGGTTTGTGAGGAGGTCAGAAGTACTGGGACGGAGCCCGCACGCACAAGTTACCTAGGTTCGGGCCTCCGAAGAGTAATACCCTACATCCTACTTCTTCTTGTTATTCATGGTGATGGGATGACTCGTGCGAAGGAATACAATGGAGTATGGGGTTGCTACCGAGAGTTGCTTTTCTCTAGATTAGATGCCGTGAATGCTCCCTAACCTCCCCTTATATAGGCGATGGAAGTTAGGGTTTACAGGGAGGAGATGCCATCTAGGCCGTCGCCCATCTTGCCTTGGAGGGCAAGATGCCCGAAGGTCGGTTCTTTATCCTTGCTGGCCCCCCAGGCCTTAATCCGCCCTTCTGCCTGATCCGGCTTGGTGAGCCACCCCTGGGTCATGGCTCCGCCAAAGGCGTTTTCTTCTGGAGGTGGCGTAGTTGGTGGAGTGCGCGTTCGATGCAGGCGGCCGCAGCACGCAAATGGGCCGGCCCAGTTGGAACAGTGAGAGCAGTGATGGATTTGGCCCAGTTTGGCTCGCCGTTTTTATTCATTTTCGACCAAAAAATCGGCCAGGAGCCCGTAGGTAATTCTTTTATTCATAGATAGGTCCCTATGCTTCACCCCTTCATATCTTTTTACTCGGGACTCCGTTTCCGATGATTCCAACGCTCACACGCTCCACGCGGTGAGCACCGAGTATTTTATTCGATGTTATTCTTATGTGTTTTTGATTTTTGGGCTTGCTTATGCCCGTATGATTTTCTCGGTTGAATTACTTTTTGTAATTTACTTTTTATTTACCTTGGTTGCACTGTATGTTATTGTTATTACCGCACTAGTGACTTATATGCAGTAGTATCATGGAGTTAGGTTGTTATTCTTTGTACTGTTGCCAGTTATTATTCTTGTGCTAGACTAATATTGCAGGTGGAATACAGTTACGGTAATAATTGGAAACTATAATAACAACCACCTCCATCGGCTGGATTGAGTCATAGTGCCACCGAATCAAACTAACCCGTACGACCACATTTGCCTTTGCGGGAAGGCCTTATTCTGGGTTACAGTTATGTCTTTTATGCGTGTCACCTATAGGGAAGGTTGGACAGGTAGTATCCCCTGATCAGGGATTGCAAGTCCAAGCCTCGAGGGCCTGGGTTGGTATGATGACATGTCAGAAAATATTGTTGAATCCTAGAGTAGGTTAGTTGTGCAACGGGGTGTCAGGGACCCAGATTCCCTCTCCTAGGACTACCTACGGGGAGGTCGGTGATACGGTAGGAGGGCCATGCTGCAGACGGAGTTTGTCGGACTATTAATCCGTGGTTTGGGTAAAGTGTACAAACTCTGCAGAGTCTTAGAATCTATTCGAATAGACGCGTCCTTGGTATTGGACGAAGTTTGTAGTAAGTCACACAGTTGGTCCTGTCAAGTCGGAGGTATCAACACAACACATTAAAATTCACCAAGATTGAAACAGTGCAGGTTGAGAATTGTTGGATTGATGGTACAAGCAGCCTGGGCATGGGAGTATGCCAGGGGCTTGGGGTTTAGCCATTGGATGGCTATGAGAATTAAGATGACATGGTTATTCTATTTATTTACTTGTTGTTATGCTTTATAGTTGACATGCTATTGTTTACTTTAGTTGTTTACCTGGTTAAGTTGTGATAGGTTTGGTGGATAGACTTTAGTATTAGTTATGCTATTGATTGGTTGACAAACTTTAGTATTAGACATAGATGATTTGGAGGAATGAGTTTAGTTTAGTAATGATCATATTTGGGGAATGAATTTAGGTCTAGATATGATCATGTGATTGGAGGAATATCTTTAGTTATGGTTAAGGTTAGATGTTTATGTTAGTAGACTTCAAATTGTTTTATTACCGTTGCTGATCTTGGTAGATGTTTATGCCATGCTATTTACCTTACTAGAAGTTTATGCTTTGTTATGATGCTAGTATGGATAAGTTGGTTGATGCATGCTAGAATGCCTTGGAATGTTTGCTTGGATGGGATATGATTGATTTGCTTGCGAGTACATTCAAAGTACTTAATTGGCTTTTAACATGGCCAGGTATAAGTATGGATCCATCTTAACTAGTAAGGAGTCAGAGCAGTCGCATGCTAGGAGAGTTACCCAGTTCGATCCATGTGGAGTGGAGCCGCGCTAGGATTCGTGCTGGCATCGATAGAGTTTCCGCTGCCGCCATCTCTGGAGATAGTGCTAGAAGACCACCCTTTACCACTCTGGCCTTGATGCATTGCTAAGCCTCAAAGCCTTGTAAGTAAACATTGTATTATTGCTAGTCAATAAAGCACTCTTTAATCGAATGGTTTGTATCCTGTTACCCATGGATTGTAAAACCATACGTCAGGTTGATTTCCAGGGCTGGTGTGTGCAGCAGTCCATCTTAATACAATGGTAATTCCCTGTACTCAAACAGGGATGCCACAGTGCGCCACCCCCAACTTCGAGGCGACGGGAGGGAATCCTATGAAGACATGGGCTCAAACCTTGTTTGACATGTCATTATGACCTACCCTAACACAAACAAAGAGGAATGCACCATGGGCTACACCCTGTCGAGTCCGGTCAAAGCCGTAGACTAGGCGGTCCCCACGGATCGGCAATCGACTGAAACCACATGAGGGAGGGTCAGAACACCTCCCCCACCTGCATGTGGCCCTGATATATGTATGAAAGGGTGGTGTGATGTTCAAATGTCCAACACACAACTTGAATGTGGCACTCACTTCACAAATGGTACAGTCAGGCATGAAGGTGCTGCACTTATAGTGCGGAATCCCCAACTTCAAGGCGACTGGATGGAATGCTACAAATAGATGGGCTCAAACCTAGTTTGACATGTGACCATTGACATTGTTATACACCAAGGGTGGCTCAACACGGAGTCGCCTGGGGCCTGCCTAGGGGCCCATGAGGCCTGGGGACCAAAGTGAACCCTAAAGAGGACGCCGAAGACCTTCTTGCCCTCCAAGCCAAGGGTGGCGGCAGCCAAGATCGCATCTACTCATGTGTAAACCCTAGCCTCCACCGTGTATATAAGGGAAGGCTAGGGGGCTCTCATTCCCATCTATTCTCAGATTGCAACTCTCAGTAGCAATCTCATACACCATTGTAACCCTTCGCATGAGGTATCGCTCCACCATGAATAATAATTGCAAGCAGGACGTAGGGTATTACTCTCCGGAGGCCCGAACCTGGGTAAAACCCTCGTGTGACATCCGATCTGTGACTTCCACCTGCGCTTGGACCCCTATCAAGGGATCTAATGGTATTTTTGCACCGCCAGTTGGTGCGCCAGGCACGGGACGTATCGGCTGGAGATCGATCCCAGAGTGGATCTTCTCCCTCGACTGATGATCTATCGCCGAGACAGAGCTTAACCTTTGGCTACCTCACCTTCATCGCTGATGGGGAGGGCTGAGTCAACATCAGCCCACCGGCCCACCCCATCCACATGACCCATGTAGGCACCATGGCCTCCCCGAGCAGTAGCCACAGTGCCCTACATTCAACCATGCTACAAATCTGATAGATCACACATTCATCCACAGTCATGACGTCCTTGGCACCAGCTCCGGGATGCCCACACTCAATTGTGCTCTGGAAATCTGTAGACATGCAGAGGATGGCCCAATGTCATGACCAACATGAACAGACCTCTGATACAGAAGACGACATCATGTTGACGACATATACTACCCGAACTTTGGGGGCTTGGAGTTGTGCCGGCCTCACATGCCCACAACGGCCCGCTTTGATCTCTCAACTTGTCACGATGGTCTGCAGCAACTGCCTCATCACACACATGCCAGCGGATTGCATTGTTAGCAGGTTCACCACCAGTGACAGCACCGACATCGTATCAGTTTCGAACGACGAGGATAGCGACCACGGGCCAATCTACCTCACCAATGATGACGAAGACGTCGGGTTCCCCATTATCCAGGAGACTTTGGACTCAGACTCCGGGAGCAAAACAGAATCATCCGATGAAATGGACGGCTTCCAGACCAACTCTGACATGGTCTCCCAGTCTGGAGCCCTGGAAGGCATCTCACTACAACAAGTGATGACGACAGAGCCGGTAGGCACCTCTGCGGGCGCAACTACCCAAATGCTACCCGCGTCGACAGCAGCAACAAACGTGGATCTCCCATTCACAGGAGTTCAGAACGTCATGACGCAGGCCCCAACAGCACCTATCACCAGCGTATAGTAGCAAGGAGGCATGGAAGCTCTGGGGTTCGCACCCGCAGATTTTGCACACCCACGGCAGCAAACACAAATCCCACGGGCATGACCACGATGCTGCCTCCCATCACCACATATGGAATAAATTACCTCACAACGCCAATCATAGGAACCGACCCCGCGTCAAGGGATCTAGAGGCCCTTCGCATATCACAGTTGAACACACAGCTGCAACTACAACAGTGCACCCTGGAGGCCGCCACGCATGATGCAAGGTGGCATAAATCAATGACACACGAATGACTACGTCGAGCCCCCTGGCAACCGCGCGCCATACTTGATGACCTGGCAGCTCTCGGCCGGGAAAGGGGTGTTGGATTCAATGAACCAGTGGACAACGTGCCACCACCAACACCAGGCCGCAGTCTCCATGCCACCGCAGCGTTGGTAGACAGGCTACAAGCCACCCTAGGGGACCCAAAACTCCTAGCCAACCTCACGCAAGTACTTCATAGGACGATGGAACTTCAGGACAATGTGTCACAATCAAGGGATAGGTTGGCTGGCATAGACAGCGTCCTCTTGGCGGCCAATCACCCAGCCCGCGACCAACGACAAGAATCAGTACAGCGGCCGGAGCCCATGGCGGAGGCTGAGATCACAAACCTCAGGCAACTGATCTCAGCCGTAGCAGTACAACAGCGGGCACTGCTTCCACCAAGAGGCCTGATAACAACAGGCCAACCAGCTCACTTCCCTGACACCCGGATAAGGGCGACAAAATACTATGGGCAGAACCCTGGAGCCCCGCCCCCACGCTTCAACTCGCTCACTTCAAGCATTGCACCAGCGTGTTTCGGTCACGTAGTGATCACACACCCTTTTCCCTAGCCATTCGTCGTCCATGGCATCGAGAAGTACTCAAGGGACATGAAGCCTGACCACTGGTTGAACGACTACCTTATGGCAGTGGAGATGGCCAACGAAGATATCGGCAATGCCCTGTGGCACATACCCTTGTGCGTCACCGGGCGCATGCGCTCCTGGCACAGCGGCCTCCCGCCCAACTCCATCCATAACTGGGCGGACTTCGAGCACGCGTTCCACAATAATTTTGAGGGAACATATAAGCTTCCAGGAAGTGGTGCCGACCTCCATAGCATCATACAAGAGGATAAGGAATCAGTCCGTGACTACGTAGCTCGGTGGCTCAAGGAAAAGAACACACTGACAAACATCTCCGATGAAACAACCATAGAGGCATTTCTAAGTGGAGCACATGATCACTTGTTCCAGCACAAGCTCGGCAAGAAGAGGGGAGAAGGCAAGCTCACATAAATGGCAGCCCTGATGAAGGTAGCAAATGATTTCGCCACAGGGGAGGAAATAGTTAGAGCAGGTCGCCGTCCCATGCCAGCACTAAAAATCATGGAGCCCCTTGGCAGAGACACTTCCAAAGGTCGCAACAATAAGGGAAAGGAAGAACACAAAAGAAAGGAGGAGTAGAACCGAGTTGGTCACCGCAGCAAATGAAGTGGACGAAGCTGGAGCTAAAAAGCACAAGTGGGGAGGAAAGCCACGGCAACCTCCCGGCACATATAAGGAGATCATGAGCGGGCCATGTCTGTACCATAGCTACGGGACCCATAAGGCACATCACTCCATGAGGGAATGCCAGCTCAATGAGCAGTTAATCAAGGAAAAAGGAAGCAACCATGGCAGAGGCCGCCACGATGGCAACGACGCAGCACCTCCAGCCCCGGTAGCCCATCAGGACCAACAACCCCGCAACGCAGGCTAGCGAGCATTCCCCAAGGACGTACGATGGGTAAATATGATCACAGCCAAGTTGAGGTCACACTGGCACACATGCCGACGCCACCACACCCGTGCTAGGCGACACAGTCGATTCCTCGTATGGTCTGAGCAAACCATCTCCTTTGGATAGGAGGACCACCTAGACATCATGGACAACCCAGGGAGGATGCCACTAGTGACGGATCCACTCATAGGGGGATGCAGGTTCGCCAAAGTCCTTATGGAAGGGGGCTTTGGGATCAACATTCTATACGTCAACATGCTGCACAGGATGGACATACTGCTGGAAGCCCTCCGGCCCTAGTCGACAGAATTCCATGGCATAGTGCCAGGAAACAAGGTGGCACCAATAGGACAAATAACGTTGGAGGTCGCCTTCGGGACACCACACAACTACAGATGTGAGCTCCTCTCCTTCGAAATTGTCCCCTTTTTAGGAGGATACAATGCAGTCCTAGGAAGGACATCGTTTGCCAAGTTCATGGCAATTCCGTGCTACACCTACATGAAGTTGAAAATGCCAGGGCCATATGGAGTCATCACAGTCAATGACAATGCCTTGCAAGCCCTCCAGGCAGAGGCCGTAATCTTAGAAGAGGCTGACGCATACATCACCCATGCCAGCAGGGGCATGGGATAGGCAACAACTGTGGGAGCCCCCCAGGCACAAGAGACAAGACTCCCAAGGGATGATTGGGGGTGACTAACCTCAGAACACAGGGCAACTCAAAGGCCGCACACACATTGGTAAATGCAGCCATCCCCAAAGTACCCTAGAGATCGGACAGGAAGAAGAGATCACAGAGCCATCCATGACCCACCTACCTTAGTAATTTTAAATTCTTGTTTTTACTTAAGCATAAGTTTCAATCATAAGACTTTGTGGAATGATCATATTAGCTTGATCATGTATTAGACAGTGAAATAAAAGTGCTTTGTTACGCAATCACTTAAATCTGTTCCAACACAATGTATATGATTGCTAAATGGAGTACACAAAGCATTAAGTACTGAACGTCCCAAGGAAATGTTTGTGGATTGGTTCGAGAGACCTTCCTATTACCAGACTCGAGGGCTGCATCATTTTTTGGACCTCCCCGTAGTCAGTATAGGGGGCTGCATCTAGTAACCCTACAAACATAGACTCGAGGGCTGCATTCGCGATACACCGACCTCCGTCGTCCAAACAAACCGGACGACTGATCAAAGGCTTACGGCCGACCTTGTCATTCGAGTCGCGACACATAGTCTTAACAAATGCTGAGGACCAACCCAGAGCCCACTGCCAAACCAATACAAAGCGCACAGGCCAGCATGCCGGGCTCCTGTTTCAGAAAACCAACGCTTGCATGCGAATTCTTGGTTGAATAGCGGCGTTCTCACAGCGGATATAAAAGACGTCGCATGACACGAATGTGGCAGGTTAAAAGAAAAGTAAAAGCAATAATGCCAATCAATCATACAATAAGGTTTTTTCACGCAAGAAATTAACTTGCAGACTCATCGGGCTTGGGCGCCCACTTAATAATGTCATGCAGGGCACATGCTCCAGTGGCGTAGTCAGCTTCTTCGGTGACCTCAGCAAAGAACTACTGTGGATTGCGACCTCCGGGCATGACGCGCACCAAGGGACACAAGTTCATGTTGGGGTGGTGTGCCTTCACACCAGCAAAAACCTGGCGGGCTTCCTCAAAGTTCACGGAATAGACCCAGTCTTCGAACTGATCCGCGGACTACCTGAGCAAGCTCAGCAAAGTCTCGATGTTAGCTTTCAGCCTGGGGTCTCCACGGAGGAGAGTACCCACAGCAACAGCAAGCGCACTACGCATCTTCTCCACCACCACCGCAACCTCCCGTAGATGGGCCTCCATGTCATAATCCTGCATTTCGGGCAGAGGAGCTGCACAACAACAGCATCACAAGTAAGATGGCGGCCATTGAGCACACCAAGCAAACAGCAAAAACAAGCATTAGGAGCATTACCTTTGGCCACGGCCTTGAGGTCATGGCAATACTTCTGTGCCTCTACCAATTGCGAAGTCGCCTCATCATTATCTTTTCAAAGCTAGGGGATCTTCTTGTCGCTCTCCTGGGTCAAGGTTGCCTGCTGCGCGAGCTTCTTTTTGGCAGCCTCTAGATCCCACCGAAGTAAGCCTTGGTGATCCTTGCTACCCTCCAAGTCCTTACGGAGGACATGGCAAGCCTCCTATTCCTGGTGGAGGATGGCCTCCAAGTCATGCTTTGCCACGAGAGCTTCATCTAGCTCCTTCTTGGCAGCCTGATCGCCCCGCACTGCCTGCGTACGAGCCTTGGTGGCCTCATTGAGCTCCTAGCAAAGGGCGCTGGCCTCCTCAGGGGCTACAAAAGAGAGACATGACATGCTCAAATGTCAGAGAATAATCATGCAATAGCGGACGAGCATGAAGGGTACAAAGATATGCAATCCTTACATATGGCACCATCATGAAGATGCTGGAGCCCGTCGACGTCTTCACGCTGGGCGCTCAGCCGCTTTTCCAGGTTCATGACCTGGGCAGCCAAGCCACGGTTCTCCTCGGCAAGCACCTACAAAAAGGAACTCACTCAACTCAATTTCAGAAAACATCAAGGACAACACAAAAAGGAACCAACCACGGCTCCAAGGTTGCAGCCGTACTTGGTCCTGGGGGCTATTCCTACTGGGCATATACAGGTCATACCTTGAAGTCGGGCTCCACCGAAAGCCCCACCTCTTGCAGGGTAGACCAGAGGTGCTTTAGGGCATCATTGGCAACCCCTAATGGCATCATGATCTCCCTGGGCACCGCCGAGCCATACTCATCGGCAAGGAAGGACATGACCTTTGGTGCGATATATGCCGGATTGGCCTCTTTCTCCTTTAGCGGCTTAGGGCAGGCTCTGAGAGGCATAGCCATCGCTGACACCACCAACGGCGTGTTACCACCAATGGCATCCCAAACCATAGTAGGTGGCACGGACACAATGGCTAGCGGGAAGACAACTGCTCCCTTTGGCCGCGTCTTCTCCATTAGGATGGGCGGCGAGCCCGCACACCCCTCAACTTCAAGCAAGCCTGCCCTCTTGCCCTCCTTGGTAACCTCCTCCGTGGCCACTTTCACCGCGGGCTCAGTAGGTGGGCCTGCTGTGAAGAGATACTCTATCATAATCACCAGCAAGAGAGCCAAGAGGGCGACGGCTCAAGAATGTACTTACCTACAACATTGTCCCCACCTCCCAAAGAGGAGACCTCCAGAGGGGCGGAGGCCATAGGGGTGCTCAACAAGGGCGTCGCCATGATCACCATGGCAAGAGGAGAGCCCACAGCCAAAGTGGTCACCGTCAAAGAGGAACGACCCTCAGAAGGAAATTCGTAAGTCAACAACGAAGGCTGGAGGACGCTAACCCAGAAAATGACGATAGGAAAACTTACGGAGTGGTCACCGAAACATTGCATCTTCGGGACGGTGCCGACACTACCACCAAAATCTCGAGGCTCAGGGATTTGCAGGGGTTCCCTCGGAGCTCGCGACGGCCCCTGCTGATAGGGGTATCCTTGCGCAGTCCACGGCACAGCTTCTTGAGCGGCTGGCGTGGGGTCTCCATCAAAGACCTCCCCAGCTCCTCCTCGTCGACATCCTCGTCCTTCGCCGCCTGATGGGGCTCCTCCTCCTCATCATCGGCTTCGTTGTCATCATCAGCACCATCGTCATCGTCATCATCATCGTTGTCATCGCCATCATCACTCATGTGGCCTCGTCACCCTCGTCATCGACAAGGTCGACAACGTCAGCATCATCGGAGGCTTCTGCCTCTGGACCCTCCTCCTCGGAGGCCTCACTGGACGCCTTTCTCCACTTCCTAGCAGATGCACCCTTGACCTCATGTGCTCCAGAGGAATGGGCATCATCAGCATGGCCAGCTCTGCGGTCACCTCCTGCCCCGGCATAGGAGGTTTGGAGTGGTATGCCTCAAAGGCCCTGATGCCCAACACCATAAGCAAAGAATGCATAAAATAAAGATCCTAGTTTCTTGGAAAGGGAAGTCACCAAGTCTTGAGCAACTCACTCTGCCCAGCGGGAGGTCAGAACTGAAGGGCCGAACGGTCTCCTTCTTGGAGTCCGCAATAGCTTTGGGGCCCACCAGGAAGCTGAGGTATTCGTCTACCCCGTCCGATCCTAGCTCCTCCCGGGACACCCTCGCTGGGTCCTTCGACCTAGTGTACCTGTACAACGGAAGCGCCCGGGCCTGCAGAGGCCAGATGCGGCGCTCAACCCACGTATTCACAATGTGGCCTCCCGTAAGCCCGTTCTTCTTCAAGCGGGCGGTGGCGTCCGCCAACACCTTGGCCTCCACTAATAGCCTGGTCAATAGAGCCCACAATCGCAGTTTCTGTCGGGGCTCATTCACAAAGGCAGGCAAATCGTCACCAAGTCTACTCACATAAAACCAGGACTTGTACCACTCCCGGATGGATTTTGGGAGGTCAGTGGTGAAGAATTTGAAGTGAGGGCCGAGTTGCAGAATGGCCACTCCGAGGTCGCAGATGGCGCCACCATTCGTCTGGACACAAACCTGAAAAAAGTATCATAACAGCTCAAAGTGAGGAGCTGTCCCGAGGAAGCACTCATAGAAGGTCATGAAGTTGGTAATGTGGAGGACCCCATTGGGTGGAATATGGTGCAACTGGCACATGAAGAACCGGAGCAGCCCACACACGAAACTGTGGAGGGGGAACCCAAGCCCCCTTCCAAAATACTCTTGACACAGAACGCGCTCACCTTCACGGGGCGTTGGGAGGACCTCCTCCTTCGGGATTCAGATGGCTAGATCCACCAGTATCAGTAGCTGGTCCTTGAGGCCTTGGACCTCCTCCTCCGTGGCCACAGAGGGAAACCACTTCCCCATGGTTTTGGGTGCGTCGCGCGCCTGCTTTTCGCCATCCTTGGAGGCGACTCTCTTCCACTTTTTGTCCACAATGTCAACAGATGGCTCCTGACTGGGGCTCAGGCGCTCCTCTCACTCCTGGTCTTGGCCATGGTGACGGCAAGTGTAGAGTTGGCAAAGATCTAGCAAGCGAATGGCAAAGGAAACACAACGGTGATACGCTCGGGAAGGCTTGAGGCAAAGGGGCAGGAATGGGTGAAAGCGGGAGAAGGAGAAAACCCCTTGCTTTTCCCTCCTTATATCCAGTGCAAAAACAAAATGCCAAATCCCGCGGCATGACACATGCCCCACATCCTCTGTGGTTCCCTGCTTCGTGAGGTGTAGGTGCGAGATTTATGTCATCATCATCATCATGGAGCGCGATTCACGGGAAACACCAAAACGACTTCCCAAGAAAGCCCCAATCTGATCGGGAGCCAAGCATAACAAAAATGACAAGCCCTTGGAGACCTATGAAGCAACAGTGGGAGTTCCTCAACTGGTCTCTTAGGAGAAGACTGATGAAGGTAAACAAGGCAGAATAAAAGAGCCCACCGAAGGTCTCGAAGACCTCTCCTGCGACCTCCGCCAGGCTCGGGGCTACTGACGGTGTTAGACACCGGGGGTGGCTCAACACGGAGTCACCAGGGGCCTACCCAAGGGCCTACCTAGGGGGCCATGAGGCCTGGGCACCAAAGGGAACCCTAAAGAGGATGCAGAAGACCTTCTTGCCCTCCAATCCAAAGGGTACAGTCAAGCACAAAGGTCCTGCACTTACAGTGCGACACCCCCTAACTTTGAGGCGACGGGAGGGAATCCTGTGAAGACATGGGCTATAACTTGGATTTGACATGTGACTATGACCTACCCTAGCACAAAAAAAGAGGAATGCACCATGGGCTACACCCTGTCGGGTCCGATCAAAGCCGTAGACTGGGTGGTCAACATAGATCGGCGATCAATCGAAACCGCATGACGGAGGGTGAGAACACCTACCCACCTACATGTGGCCCTGATATGTGTATGGAACGGTGGTGTGATGTTGAAATATCCAACAAACAAGTTTGATGTGTCACCCGCTTCACAAACGGTACGGTCAGGCACGAAGGTTCTGCACTTACAGTGTGGCACCCACAACTTTGAGGCGGCTGGAGGGAATCCTATGAAGACAAGGGCTCAAACCTTGTTTGACATGTCACTATGACCTACCCTAACACAAACAAAGAGGAATGCACCATGGGCTACCCTGTCGTGTCCGATCAAAGCCGTAGACTGAGCGGTCCCCACGGATCAGCGATCGACCGAAACCGCATGAGGGAGGGTCAGAACACCTCCCCCACCTGCATGTGTCCCTGATATATGTAAGAAAGGGTGGTGTGATGTTCAAATGTCCAACACACAACTTTGATGTGGAACCCACTTCACAAACGGTACAGTCAGGCACGAAGGTCCTGCACTTATAGAGAGGCACCCCCAACTTCGAGGCGACGGGATGGAATCATAGGAAGACATGGTCTCAAACCTTTTTTGACATGTGACCATGACATACCCTAACACAAACAATGAAGAATGCACCATGGGCTACCCCCTGTCGAGCCCGGTTAAAGCCGTAGGCCGGGCGGTCCCCATGGATCGGCGATCGGCCGAAACCGCAAGAGGGAGGGTGAGAACACCTCCCCCACCTGCATGTGGCCCTTATATATGTATGGAAGGGTGGTGTGATGTTAAAATGTCCAACACACAACTTTGATGTGGCACACGCTTCACAAAGGGTACAGTCAGGCACGAAGGTCCTGCACTTATAGTGCGGCACCCTCAACTTCGAAGCGATGGGAGGGAATCTTGTGAATACATGGTCTCAAACTTGGTTTGACATGTCACTATGGCCTACCCTAGCACAAACAAAGAGGAATGCACCATGGGCTACCCTCTGTCGAGTCCGGTCAAAGCTGTAGACCGGGCGGTCCCCACGGATGTGCGATCGGCCGAAACCGCGTGAGGGAGGGTGAGAACACCTCCCCCACCTACATGTGGCCCTGATATGTGTATGAAAGGGTGGTGTGATGTTGAAATATCCAACACACAACTATGATGTGGCACCCGCTTAACAAACAGTACAGTCAGGCATGAAGGTCCTCCACTTACAGTGCGACACCCCCACCTCCGAGGCGATGGGAGGGAAGCTTGTAAAGACATGGGCTCATACTTGGTTTTGACATGTGACTATGACCTACCCTAGCAACAAACAAAGAGGAATTCACCATGCGCTACCCTCTATCAGGTCCGATCAAAGTCGTAGACCGGGTGGTCCCCGCGGATCGGGGATTGGCCGAAATCACACGACGGAGGGTGAGAACACCTACCCCACCTGGATGTGGCCCTCATATGTGTATGAAAGGGTGGTGTGATATTGAAATATCCAACACACAACTTTGATGTGGCACCCGCTTCCCAAACGGTACAGTCTGGCATGAAGGTTCTGCACTTACAGTGCGGCACCCCCAACTTCGAGGCGACGGGATGGAAACCTATGAAGACATGGGCTCAAAGTATTTTGACATGTCACTATGACCTACCCGAACACAAACAAAGAGGAATGCACCATGGGCTATCCCCTCTCGATTCCGGTCAAAGCCGTACATCGGGCGGTCCCCAAGGATCGACGATCGGCCAAAACCGTGTGAGGGAGAGTGAGAACACGTCCCCCTCCTGCCTGTGGCCTTGATATATGTATGAAAGGGTGGTGTGATATTAAAATGTCCAACACACAACATTGTGTGGCACCCGCTTCACAAACGGTACAGTCAGGCATGAAGGCCCTGCACTTATAATGCGGCACCCCCAACTTCGAGGTGACTGGATGGATTCCTATGAAGACATGCGCTCAAACCATGTTTGACATGTGACCATGACCTATCCTAGCACAAACAAAGAGGAATGCACCATGGGCTACCCCGTGTCGAGTTCGGCCCAAGTCGTAGACCGGGCAGTCCCCATAGATCAGCGACCAACCGAAACCATGCAAGGGAGGGTCAGAACACCTCCCCCACCTGCATGTGGCCCTAATATATGTACGAAAGGGTGATGTGATATTCAAATGTCCAACACACTACTTTGATGTGGCACCCGCTTCACAAACGGTTTAGTCAGACATGAAGGTCTTGCACTTATAGTGCAGCACCCCCAACTTTGAGGCGACGGGATGGAATCCTATGAATACATGGGCTCAAACATTGTTTGACATGTGACCATGACCTACCCTAACACAAACAAAGAGGAATGCACCATGGGCTACCCCCTATTGAGTCCGGTCAAAGCCGCAGACCAGGTGGTCCCCACGGATCAGCGATCGGCCAAAACCGTGTGAGGGAGTGTGAGAACACCTCCCCCACCTGCATGTGGCTATGTGTATGAAAGGGTGGTGTGATGTTGAAATATCCAACACACAACTATGATGTGGCACCCGCTTGACAAACAGTACAGTCAGGCATGAACGTCCTCCACTTACAGTGCGACACCCCCACCTCCGAGGCGATGGGAGGGAATCTTGTAAAGACATGGGCTCATACTTGGTTTTGACATGTGACTATGACCTACCCTAGCACAAACAAAAAGGAATTCACCATGGGCTACCCTCTATCAGGTCCGATCAAAGTCGTAGACCGGGTGGTCCCCGCGGATCGGGGATTGGCCGAAATCACACGACGGAGGGTGAGAACACCCCACCTGGATGTGGCCCTCATATGTGTATGAAAGGGTGGTGTGATATTGAAATATCCAACACACAACTTTGATGTGGCACCCGCTTCCCAAACGGTACAGTCTGGCATGAAGGTTCTGCACTTACAGTGCGGCACCCCCAACTTCGAGGCGACGGAGGGAATCCTATGAAGACATGGGCTCAAAGTATTTTGACATGTCACTATGACCTACCCGAACACAAACAAAGAGGAATGCACCATGGGCTATCCCCTCTCGATTCCGGTCAAAGCCGTACATCGGGCGGTCCCCAAGGATCGACGATCGGCCAAAACCATGTGAGGGAGAGTGAGAACACCTCCCCCTCCTGCCTGTGGCCTTGATATATGTATGAAAGGGTGGTGTGATATTAAAATGTCCAACACACAACATTGTGTGGCACCCGCTTCACAAATGGTACAGTCAGGCATGAAGGCCCTGCACTTATAATGCGGCACCCCCAACTTCGAGGTGACTGGATGGATTCCTATGAAGACATGCGCTCAAACCATGTTTGACATGTGACCATGACCTATCCTAACACAAACAAAGAGGAATGCACCATGGGCTACCCCGTGTCGAGTTCGGCCCAAGTCGTAGACCGGGCAGTCCCCATAGATCAGCGACCAACCGAAACCATGCAAGGGAGGGTCAGAACACCTCCCCCACCTGCATGTGGCCCTAATATATGTACGAAAGGGTGATGTGATATTCAAATGTCCAACACACTACTTTGATGTGGCACCCGCTTCACAAACGGTTTAGTCAGACATGAAGGTCTTGCACTTATAGTGCAGCACCCCCAACTTTGAGGCGACGGGATGGAATCCTATGAATACATGGGCTCAAACATTGTTTGACATGTGACCATGACCTACCCTAACACAAACAAAGAGGAATGCACCATGGGCTACCCCCTATTGAGTCCGGTCAAAGCCACAGACCAGGTGGTCCCCACGGATCAGCGATCGGCCAAAACCGTGTGAGGGAGTGTGAGAACACCTCCCCCACCTGCATGTGGCTATGTGTATGAAAGGGTGGTGTGATGTTGAAATATCCAACACACAACTATGATGTGGCACCCGCTTGACAAACAGTACAGTCAGGCATGAAGGTCCTCCACTTACAGTGCGACACCCTCACCTCCGAGGCGATGGGAGGGAATCTTGTAAAGACATGGGCTCATACTTGGTTTTGACATGTGACTATGACCTACCCTAGCACAAACAAAGAGGAATTCACCATGGGCTACCCTCTATCAGGTCCGATCAAAGTCGTAGACCGGGTGGTCCCCGCGGATCGGGGATTGGCCGAAATCACACGACGGAGGGTGAGAACACCCCACCTGGATGTGGCCCTCATATGTGTATGAAAGGGTGGTGTGATATTGAAATATCCAACACACAACTTTGATGTGGCACCCGCTTCCCAAACGGTACAGTCTGGCATGAAGGTTCTGCACTTACAGTGCGGCACCCCCAACTTCGAGGCGACGGAGGGAATCCTATGAAGACATGGGCTCAAAGTATTTTGACATGTCACTATGACCTACCCGAACACAAACAAAGAGGAATGCACCATGGGCTATCCCCTCTCGATTCCGGTCAAAGCCGTACATCGGGCGGTCCCCAAGGATCGACGATCGGCCAAAACCATGTGAGGGAGAGTGAGAACACCTCCCCCTCCTGCCTGTGGCCTTGATATATGTATGAAAGGGTGGTGTGATATTAAAATGTCCAACACACAACATTGTGTGGCACCCGCTTCACAAACGGTACAGTCAGGCATGAAGGCCCTGCACTTATAATGCGGCACCCCCAACTTCGAGGTGACTGGATGGATTCCTATGAAGACATGCGCTCAAACCATGTTTGACATGTGACCATGACCTATCCTAACACAAACAAAGAGGAATGCACCATGGGCTACCCCGTGTCGAGTTCGGCCCAAGTCGTAGACCGGGCAGTCCCCATAGATCAGCGACCAACCGAAACCACGCTAGGGAGGGTCAGAACACCTCCCCCACCTGCATGTGGCCCTAATATATGTACGAAAGGGTGATGTGATATTCAAATGTCCAACACACTACTTTGATGTGGCACCCGCTTCACAAACGGTTTAGTCAGACATGAAGGTCTTGCACTTATAGTGCAGCACCCCCAACTTTGAGGCGACGGGATGGAATCCTATGAATACATGGGCTCAAACATTGTTTGACATGTGACCATGACCTACCCTAACACAAACAAAGAGGAATGCACCATGGGCTACCCACTATTGAGTCCGGTCAAAGCCGCAGACCAGGTGGTCCCCACGGATCAGCGATCGGCCAAAACCGTGTGAGGGAGTGTGAGAACACCTCCCCCACCTGCATGTGGCTATGTGTATGAAAGGGTGGTGTGATGTTGAAATATCCAACACACAACTATGATGTGGCACCCGCTTGACAAACAGTACAGTCAGGCATGAAGGTCCTCCACTTACAGTGCGACACCCCCACCTCCGAGGCGATGGGAGGGAATCTTGTAAAGACATGGGCTCATACTTGGTTTTGACATGTGACTATGACCTACCCTAGCACAAACAAAGAGGAATTCACCATGGGCTACCCTCTATCAGGTCCGATCAAAGTCGTAGACCGGGTGGTCCCCGCGGATCGGGGATTGGCCGAAATCACACGATGGAGGGTGAGAACACCCCACCTGGATGTGGCCCTCATATGTGTATGAAAGGGTGGTGTGATATTGAAATATCCAACACACAACTTTGATGTGGCACCCGCTTCCCAAACGGTACAGTCTGGCATGAAGGTTCTGCACTTACAGTGCGGCACCCCCAACTTCGAGGCGACGGAGGGAATCCTATGAAGACATGGGCTCAAAGTATTTTTACATGTCACTATGACCTACCCGAACACAAAGAAAGAGGAATGCACCATGGGCTATCCCCTCTCGATTCCGGTCAAAGCCGTACATCGGGCGGTCCCCAAGGATCGACGATCGGCCAAAACCATGTGAGGGAGAGTGAGAACACCTCCCCCTCCTGCCTGTGGCCTTGATATATGTATGAAAGGGTGGTGTGATATTAAAATGTCCAACACACAACATTGTGTGGCACCCGCTTCACAAACGGTACAGTCAGGCATGAAGGCCCTGCACTTATAATGCGGCACCCCCAACTTCGAGGTGACTGGATGGATTCCTATGAAGACATGCGCTCAAACCATGTTTGACATGTGACCATGACCTATCCTAACACAAACAAAGAGGAATGCACCATGGGCTACCCCGTGTCGAGTTCGGCCCAAGTCGTAAACCGGGCAGTCCCCATAGACCAGCGACCAACCGAAACCACGCAAGGGACGGTCAGAACACCTCCCCCACCTGCATGTGGCCTTAATATATGTACGAAAGGGTGATGTGATATTCAAATGTCCAACACACTACTTTGATGTGGCACCCGCTTCACAAACGGTTTAGTCAGACATGAAGGTCTTGCACTTATAGTGCAGCACCCCCAACTTTGAGGCGACGGGATGGAATCCTATGAATACATGGGCTCAAACATTGTTTGACATGTGACCATGACCTACCCTAACACAAACAAAGAGGAATGCACCATGGGCTACCCCCTATTGAGTCCGGTCAAAGCCGCAGACCAGGTGGTCCCCACGGATCAGCGATCGGCCAAAACCGTGTGAGGGAGTGTGAGAACACCTCCCCCACCTGCATGTGGCTATGTGTATGAAAGGGTGGTGTGATGTTGAAATATCCAACACACAACTATGATGTGGCACCCGCTTGACAAACAGTACAGTCAGGCATGAAGGTCCTCCACTTACAGTGCGACACCCTCACCTCCGAGGCGATGGGAGGGAATCTTGTAAAGACATGGGCTCATACTTGGTTTTGACATGTGACTATGACCTACCCTAGCACAAACAAAGAGGAATTCACCATGGGCTACCCTCTATCAGGTCCGATCAAAGTCGTAGACCGGGTGGTCCCCGCGGATCGGGGATTGGCCGAAATCACACGACGGAGGGTGAGAACACCCCACCTGGATGTGGCCCTCATATGTGTATGAAAGGGTGGTGTGATGTTGAAATATCCAACACACAACTTTGATGTGGCACCCGCTTCACAAACGGTACGGTCAGGCACGAAGGTTCTGCACTTACAGTGTGGCACCACCAATTTCGAGGCGACGGGAGGGAATCCTATGAAGACATGGGCTCAAACCTTGTTTGACATGTGACCATGACCTACCCTAACACAAAAAAAGAGGAATGCACCATGGGCTACCCCCTGTTGAGTCCGATTAAAGCCATAGACCAGGTGTTCCCCATGGATCGGCGATCGACCGAAACCGCACGAGGGAGGATGAGAACACCTTCCCCACCTGCATGTGGCCCTGATATATGTATGAAAGGGTGGTGTGATGTCCAAAATGTCCAACACACAACATTGATGTGGCACAGACTTCACAAATGGTACAGTCAGGCACGAAGGTCCCACACTTACAGTGCGGCACCCATAACTTCGTGGCGATGGGAGGGAATCCTGTGAAGACATGGGCTCAAACTTGGTTTGACATGTCACTATGACCTACCCTAACACAAACAAAGAGGAATGCACCATGGGCTGCCCCCTGTCGAGTCCGGTCAAAGCTGTAGATAGGGCGGACCCCACGGATCGACGATCGACCAAAACCGCATGAGGGACGGTGAGAACACCTCCCCCACCAGCATGTGGCCCTGATATGTGTATGAAAGGGTTGTGTGATGTTGAAATATCCAACACACAACTTTGATGTGCCACCCGCTTCACAAACAGTACAGTCAGGCACAGAGGTCATGCACTTACAGTGCGGCACCCCCAACTTCGAGGTGACAGGAGGGAATCATGTGAAGACATGGGCCCAAACTTGGTTTTGACATGTGAATATGACCTACCATAACACGGACAAAGAGGAATGCACCATGGGCTTCCACCTATCAGGTCCTGTCAAAGCCGTAGACCGGGCGGTCCCCACGGATCGGCGATCGGCCAAAACCGTGCGACGGAGGGTGAGAACGCCTACCCCACCTGCATGTTACCCTGATATGTGTATGAAAGGGTGGTGTGATGTTGAAATATCCAACACACAACTTTGTTGTGCCACCCGCTTCACAAACCACTAGTAGGGAAACCCCTCATAGGATTTTACGATTAGCAGCGTCCAGCCAGGAAACTATTGGGGAACGTTGCATGAAAAATCAAAATTTTCCTACGTATTCACCCAAGAACGATCTACTAGATGGCAGCAACGAGAGAGGGGAGTGTGTCTACATACCCTTGTAGGCCGAAAGTGGAACGTTCAACGAATGTGGTTGATGTAGTCGTACTTCTTCACGATCCGATCCGATCTAGTACCGAACGTACGGCACCTCCGAGGTATCCACACGTACAGCTCGATGACGTGTCCTCCTTCTTGATCCAACAAGCAAGAGGACAAGAGGTAGATGGGATCTGAACCAGCAAGATGGCGTGGTGGTGGTGGTGGCAGCGGAACTCTGGCAGGGCTTCGCCAAGCGCTACCGGAACGAGGAGATGGAGCAGCGGGAGGGAGAGGTGGCTAGGGTTGGATGGGGTGCAGCCCCCTGTGCCTCCCCACCTTTATATAGGCATGGGAGGTGCTAGTGGCTTGCCCTCCAAGCCCCTAGGGTCGTTGGCCAAGGGAGGGGAATTAAATCCCTCCTTTCCTTCCCCACCGATCGCTATCCCCCTTTTTTTAGGGATCTTGATCTTATCCCTTCGGGATATGATCCTATTCCTTTTAGGGGGGATCTTGGTGCACCTAGACCAGGGGTGTGGGGCCATGCCCCACTACCCATGTCTGTCGGTGTATTAGAACATGGGTGTTCCATACCCTGACTTATGCACAGACGGTAGCAGCCTTCCCGACGGCAAGGACTTGCCGGGAGACGGCCATACTGCTCAACCACAATTGGGTTGGTAAAACCATGAAGAAGACCTCCAGGCAGGTCATCGAAGAGTACTAAAGCGGTACGCTGAAGCAAGACTCAAGTCGCCGGCAAGCATCGACCCGGCTAGATTGGTGACCGGCAAGCTCCCCTCCACCGCTCCACCGTGGCAATGCGACAGGCGTCCACTGCTAGGTGTCGAGCGGGCAGGCAGTTAGGTGAAGCTTGTCGGGACATGTGGCACTCCGCCGCTTGAGGAACAGCTTTATTGCCACTCACCTGATGGCGTGTCAACACAGCAGAAGGTGGTTGGGCTGGCAACCCAGCTGAAACACTGTTTGCTTGCCGGAGTTCACCCCAACGTGACACCTCAACAACGCATTAATTACCCCTGTCCTATGCTGTCAGGAGTAGGTATAGGGTACTGTAGCCACTACACCCCTTTGTATAATTACAGGTTTGCCACTGTGGTAGCCCCTTGGTCTATAAAAGGAGGCCCATGGCAACCTTTAAAAAGGTCGACACCCTGCCCATTTGCATAGGTAGCTGCACTTCCCGAGCACCTTGCCGGCAAGTTTGCGCTCTCTTGTAATTTGGGCTCTACTCATATAATACCACAAAAGCAAGAGTAGGGTTTTACACTTCACAGCGGCCCGAACCTGGGTAAACCACGCGTGTGTGCGCTCGCATCGCTGGATCTGCTCTTTGTGTGCTGTGTTGATCCCCGTCGATTCCTGAAAAGGGGGCTGCCTCGGGCCCCATAGATGGTCGTACCCCGACATCTTTGGCGCGCCAGGTAGGGGTATCCGCGTACGCGAATCCGCTCCAGCTATGTGAGCGCCAACGTCATCATCAACAATGGCGCCCAAGAAGGGCAAGGGAGCCACTGCCTCCACCTCTAAGGCACAACCACTAGCGCCTGGAGACGAAGGAGGCGAAGGCGACCGAACTTCTCGCCACACCGGCGAGAATGGCGAAGGAAACACGATGAGCCTGGCCAACAAGACGACGTCCAAGAGTGTCCCGGCGGAACGCGCGCCTGGGCCATCGCGGGATGAACGGGATCCGCCGCGCCCCGAGCGCGCACCCGTGTCATCCCAGGATGGACGTGACCCTCTGCATCGCGAATGCACGTCGCGACCGTCGCAGCAAACGCGTGATTCTTCGCGCCGTGATGTTGACAGTCGGGGCCATCGTCAAGGGCGCGACCACGAGCATCATTCGCGCCGTCCCTCTGGTGATCATCAGTTCCCGTCGCAGGCACGGGACAGAGCTCCTCCTGGCCCGACCAGGAGTCACGAGCCGGCCCATACCTCAGCGCCGATCATGGCGCGAACCCCGGCGGAAGCAATGGCGCAAGCCCAGTTGCTGTTGAACTTTCCTCCAGCAGCAAACCAGATGGACGAGTGGCGAGCCACCATCCAGAGCGTGCTCAGCGTCGCCAACAATGACCGGGCGCTGCAGAAGGAATCTTCGCGCCGGCAAACGGAGCTCGTGCGCGGAATAGGAGTGCGAGTTGGTGAGGCAGCGGAAACGGTGCAATCTCCACGAAGCCCGGCGCGTCGGAGTTAGCTCATCGGTACTCAGGATGAGGTATCCATGGCCTCTTCCGGTACACGAGGCCGGCGAGATCAACGTCAAGTCTTGACGGACCGGCTGGGGGAAGATGCACGTACACGCATCGAGAGATGCCAGGAGGCTCGCAGGCAGTCAGATGCTCGCGCTGGGCCGACAGCGACCAAGCCTGCGCCGGGAAGTGCTGGATCTTTGCCTTATGACATAGGCTGTCCAGCATTTACTCCCGAGCTGCGGCAGGTACGCTGGCCTTCTTCGCGGAGCTTCAAGCCAGATATTCCCGACAAATACGACGGCAAGGTCAACCCGAGTGAGTTCCTCAACATCTACACCGTTGCCGTGCAAGCTACTGGTGGGAGAGATGAGAAGGTTCTTGCCAACTGGTTCCCATTGGCGCTCAAGCCTAACATCAGATCTTGGCTAATGTACTTGCCGGAGGAGTCAATTTCGTCTTGGTCTGATTTGTGCCATCAGTTCGTGGGTGCTTTCTAGGGTGGCCATAAACCACCTGGGAAGCCCAGCGACCTGCATGTGATTCCGCAAAAACCTGACGAGACCCTCTGCAAGTTCATCCAGAGGTTCAGCCGTGTACAGCACAATATTCCTGACGTACAGCCTGCTGTCGTCATCGCCGCCTTCCACAACAACGTGCGCAACGTCAAAATGCGCGAGAAGATGAACATCCGGCAAGTGAAAGATATTGCCGAGTTGTACGCTCTTGCCGACAAATGCGTGCGAGCTGAGGAGGGCAGGCGGATTCCTGGGGAGGGCGCCGTTGCCGCCAATTCTGACGACGACGGGGCGACCACCTCGAAGAAAGGCGGCAAGAAGCGCCCCCGGAAACATAAGCGCAAGGTTGTTCTTGCAGTAGAAGGCGCCGCCAGCAAGAAACTCAAGTCAACCGTCACCGGCAAGCAAGAGGTTGCCGGAGAAAAGTCTGACGGCCCTTACTGCAAGGTTCACCGTACAGCTGGCCATGACATCACCGAATGCCGCCAAGTAGAACTCCTCGCTGAAAAGCAGAAGCAGGAGTATGAAAAGTGCGACAAAGAGAAGAAATCTCAAGATGGTACCGCTGATACAGGGAAGAAGAACCGGGGCGCCCGCGGAGGCCGTCGAGGGAAGGAAAACAAAGAAAGACCCGCCCGCGGCCGTGACAAGAAGGAAGGCGAAGAAGGGTCAGAGGATGACGGAGAAGATTCCGAGAACGAATTCCGAATGCAGTGGACTGTGTATGCGTCGTCGGAGGTGCATCTTTGCACTCCTCTCACCGGCAACTCAAGCAATGGGCCCGGGAGATCAATGCCGCAGAACCGGCAATGGAGGCCAAGAAGTCCTTGAAGTGGTCAGATACCACCATCATCTTTCATGTTGAGGACCACCCGGATCGCACGACTGGTGTTGGTTACTTGCCCTTGCTGGTATCACCAACCATCCGTAACATTAAGGTGACAAAGATGTTGGTGGATGGCGGCGCTGGTCTGAACTTGATCTCCCCTGCGGTGGTCAAGAAAATGCAAATCCCCGACGAAGACCTCCAAGAAACAGGATCGTTTCAAGGAGTGAACCCGGGAAGGACCAAGCCTAAAGGACAGATCATCCTGCCGGTCACATTTGGTGATTCGCTGGATTACAGGACCGAGAGGATAGTCTTCGATGTCGTCAAGTTGCCACTACCCTACAATGGTATACTGGGTCGCCCTGCTCTGGCCAAATTCATGGCGGCATCCCACTATGCCTACAACACCTTGAAGATGCCGGGGCCCTTGGGGGTGATTGCGATCCATTCTGACAAGAAGGACGTGGTAATGTGTGCCGACAAGTTATACCAGGAAGCAGTTGCGGCATCTGCCGACAAAACGCCTGCTCCTGCCGGCAAGGTTCCCGGACAACGAACACAGAAGAAGCCCACCAAAACTGGCAAGACCTCCGGGAAGCGCACTGCAGAGTGCGGCACGCCCGGGGAAGAAACAGAGACCTCTGCCGGCAAGAGCAAGAAAGCCACCAAGACTGCACCCGCAACCAAGCAGATTCCTGCGAAGAAGGACGGGACCAACACTTTCACCATAAGTGCCGCCCTTCCCAGCAAATAGGAAAGCGCGCTCATCACTTTCCTGCGGGCGAATGTCGATGTGTTTGCATGGCAACCATCTGACATCCCCGGGGTTCCCAGGGAAGTGATTGAGCACCACCTTGCTGTCTGCACGGATGCGAAGCCTGTCAAGCAGAAGGTCAGGAAGCAAGCTTTGGAACAACAAGAGTTCGTAGCCCAAGAAATCCAAAAGTTAGAGGCTGCTGGTATGGTGAAAGGAGTGCTCCACCCCACATGGCTGGCTAATCCAGTGGTAGTTCGCAAGGCTAACGGGAAATGGAGGCTATGTATTGATTTCACTGATATCAACAAAGCTTGTCCAAAATACCCTTTTCCGTTGCCTCGAATTGACCAGATCGTGGATTCCACCGTCGGTTGCGATCTCCTCTCTTTCCTCGACGCCCACTCTGGATATCACCAGATTTTTATGGCTCGGGAAGATGAGGAGAAAACCGTGTTCATCACTCCATGTGGTACATACTGCTTCGTGCGTATGCCTTTCAGATTGAAGAGTGCCGGGGCCACATTTCAAAGAGCGGTACAAATCGGCTTTGAGTCACAATTACACAGAAATGTAGAAGCCTACATGGACGATATTGTGGTCAAGACCAAGTGTCGTTCAACATTTGTCCAAGACTTAGAGGAGACATTTGCAAACTTGTGCAGGATCAACTTGAAGCTCAATCCCGAGAAGTGTGTGTTTGGTGTTCCCTCCGGCAAGCTTCTCGGTTTCTTTGTATCTCAGCGCGGGATTGAAGCAAATCCAGACAAAATCAAGGCGATTGAGCAAATCCAAGCACCAAATCGCATCAGGGACGTGCGGGGACTTGCCGGCTGTGTTGCCGCTCTGAGCCGGTTTATTTCTAAGTCAGCTGAGCACGCCTTGCCATTTTTCAAAATCTTGAAAAAGGCCGGACCCATGAAGTGGACCCCGAAGGCAGAAGGTGCGCTACAAGACTTGAAGGAATACCTCTCTTCTCCGCCAGTGCTAGTAGCGCCTAAACCGCAAGAACGGTTACTGCTTTACTTAGCAGCAACCAATCAGGTGGCAAGTGCTGCACTAGTGGCTGAAAGCAAAGCAGAGGAGGAAACCCCAGAAACAATAGAGCCCGATGCCGGCAAAACAAAGAACCCTCCGGCAACCCCAGGTGCCGACAAGTTTGTGCCAGCACCAGCAATTGAACAAGAGCAGCAACAGGGAGTGCCGAAGAAGAAGATGATGCAACGCCTGGTGTACTTTGTCAGTTCACTGCTACATGGAGCTAGAACAAGGTACTCTGGGGTACAAAAATTGCTCTTTGGCCTTCTCATGGCCTCCCGCCAATTGCGCCACTACTTCCAAGCACACCCAATTACCGTCGTCACTTCCTTTCCGCTGAAGCGCATCTTGAGGAACCCAGAGACCACCGGCAGGATAGTGGAATGGGCGTTGGAGCTGTCGAGCTTTGATTTGAAGTTTGAGAACACTTCAACAATTCAGAGCAGAGCACTGGCAGAATTCATTGCAGAATGGACCCCAACGCCAGATGAAGAGATATGGGAAACTTCTCTCCCCGGCAAGGAAGATGCCGGTGACTGGATAATGTACTTTGATGGCACTTTTATGCTCCAGGGCGCCGGTGCCGGCGTGCTGCTCATCGCATCCACCGGAGAGCACCTCAAGTACGTTATACAGATGCATTTCCCCAGGGAAGAATCTACTAACAACACTGCTGAGTATGAAGGATTGCTTGCCGGCCTCCGAATAGCAATTGACCTCGGGATCAGAAGGCTAATAATCTGACGTGACTCATAGCTCGTTGTTAGGCAGATCAACAAGAATTACCAAAGCCCATTGATGGAAGCATACGTTGACGAAGTAAGGAAGTTGGAGCAACACTTTGACGGTCTACAAATGGAACACGTCCCATGTGCCCAGAACAATATCACGGATGACCTGTCAAAGCGTGCCGCCAAAAGAATGCCCGTGGAACCGGGAACTTTTGTGCAACACCTTACCCAACCTTCGGTAACACCATCGACGCGGCCGGCAAAAATACGGAAGCTCAACACCGGTAACTACTTGCCGGCAGCATTGCTGGTATCCAACGGCAACCATGCCCCCGGCAATGAACAGACACTTGCCGGTGAGCAGCAGACTCCGGCAGGAATGGGGGCCCTTGCCATAGAGCCCCAGGCTCCGGCAGAGTCATCCATTCCCGCTGTTGAGAAATGTGCTCCAACAGAAGAGCCAGTGGTCCTTGTCGTCGAGCCACATGCTCCGACGTGGGCGCAACGACTAGTCCAGTACCTTCAAACAGGCAAACTTCCCGATGAACAAGAAGAAGCTAAAAAAGTAGCCCGCCGGTCAAGTATGTACCAGTTCGTCGACAACGTGCTGTACAGAAAAAGGCCAAACGGGGTGAAATTGAAATGCATACCCCGGGAAGATGGACAGCAGCTCCTGGCAGAAATACACGAAGGGATATGTGGCTCCCACATTGGGCCACGCGCACTCATCGGCAAGGTTTTCCGGCAGGGATTCTACTGGCCGACAGCGCTTCAAGATGCGGTTGTATTGGTAACTACATGCGCGGCATGCCAGTTCCACGCCAAGAGCATCCATCAACCAGCCCAAGCTCTCCAAACCATCCCCCTCTCTTGGCCCTTCGCGGTCTGGGGGTTAGACATTCTTGGTCCTTTCCCTCGTGAAACCGAGGGCTTCGAGTTCTTGTACGTCGCAATCGACAAGTTTATGAAGTGGCCTAAAGTGGAGCCGGTAAGGAAGGTGACAGCACAGTCAGCCATCAAGTTCTTCGGGGGATTGGTTGCTCATTTCGGTGTTCCTAACAGGATCATCACCGACAATGGTACCCAGTTCACTAGCCGCGCCTTCATGCAATACTGTCAAGATCTTGGCAGCAAAATATGCTTTGCATCCGTCGCTCATCCAAGAAGCAACGGGCAAGCCGAAAGGACAAACACTGAAGTGCTGCGAGGTCTCAGGACCAGAACTTTTGATAGGCTGCACAAGTGTGGAAAGCGCTGGGTTGAAGAAATGCCTGCCGTTCTTTGGTCACTTAGGACGACACCAAGTCGAGCGACAGGCCAGACACCCTTCTCTCTTGTATACGGGGCAGAAGCGGTGCTCCTCACGGAACTCACATACAGATCTCCTCGAGTCCAAGCTTTCGTTGAAGCGAATCAGGAACAGAGAAGGCATGACGATGCCACGCTCTTGGAGGAGAACCGTTCCCAGGCTGCTGTACGTGCTGCACGATACCAGCAAGCTTTGCGTCACTACCATAGCCGCAAAATAAGAGCCCGGGAGCTTGAGGAAGGTGACCTTGTTCTTCGTAGGATTCTATCCTCGAAGGGTTCAAACAAGTTGAAGCCAAAGTGGGAAGGCCCTTACCGAGTAGTCCAAGTCACTAAGCCAGGGTCAGTCCGGCTAGAGACCGAAGATGGCACTCCAGTGCAAAACTCATGGAATATTGAGCATCTTCGCAAGTTCTACCCGTAAGGCGCGGTTGCCGGGACTCCTGGCGGCCACTTTTGTGCAAAGCCGGGCGCAGATCCCGTGCACAGTTTAATAAAAGCTAGTTATTCGCAACTTTTAATATACATCTATGATTATGTATATTAAGCATAATGTTGTGTTACTTATGCAATCCTTGTACGAGATAATTAACATGATGTCGGGTGTTCCAGCTGGCTATTAAGGAAGCAGAAGGTATCCTCCGCGTGCAAATTTGCCGGGGGGAGAACAGTATGGTATGGTACACCAGTGACAAGACAAAAGGTTATCAAGTACAGGAAGAACGACAAGGAAAGCTAAGTTGCAAAGCTTCGAAACAAATTTCTTTGTTGTACTAGCTATTTCCCTTGAACAATTTTTGTCTTTGTATGAAAAACCTGCACGCGAAGGAACCTTATCGAGATTCGTTGCGCTCTTACTTTGTTTCGAGTCCGCTCAACAATGTAAGTAGCTGCATCAAAATTCATAAGTGTTAATTTACCGGGAAGCGACACTTCCGGCAAGCTGCTAAGGATCCGTTCCTCAAGCGCTAACGGCAAGAGTGAGCGCACCGGCAAATTTTCCGGCAAGCGTAGGGCATAAAACACATACAAAGGCATAATCTTGCAAGGAAGATGCATTTCATTCATTAAGCAGATAAATTATGCCATGCATACAACGACGCAGTTCTAATCAAAGATGAAATGTTTTTGATACAAGGGCTGCAGTCACCACAAGCAAATCAATTCCTGAGCTGCCCTTGGACCCAAACAGCCCCTTCGGAGGCCTTGCGGGCGATGGGAGCAACAAGCTTCTCAATCTCGCTGGTGTCCGTTCCGGGAGGTAGGCTACTAAAAACCTTGGAGAGGTTGACGCCAGGATTGCGGTGCACGATCTTGGTCAGCACTTTGAAGAGCACGTCATGGAGAAGCTTGCGGGATTCAGCGGCAAACTTGGCGGCTCGCTCCTTGTGGTGGGTGTCAAGAACGGCGATGAGACCCTCGAAGAACAGAGTCAGCCTGACGCTTGTGGCCTCTTGTTGGCTGACGGTGAAGCTCCAACTCTTCATACCCATGGTGGCCAGCTGCACAGTGAGGCGCTCTGCAACGTCGACAAGCCTGTTGGTCCAGAGGGCAAGTGATTCCTTGAGCTGATCGAATTTCTGCTCAGCATCGATCAGCAGCTTTTTCTCATCCTCCAAGTCTATCAACAAGAGCCTTTCCTTTTCCTTAGCGACCTCAAGGGTCCCTTCCAGGGTGGCTAGTTTCAGCTTTAGATCAGCATTAACATCCCCGGCAGCTTGGAGTTCTTTATTCTTGGACGACAGCGAACCTTGGAGCTCTCCCAGTGAGTGGGCTGCTTTTTGCGCTGATTCCTTGAGGAGCAAGATCTCATTGTTGCTGGCGGCAAGATTTTCCTCAAGCACCTTCGCCCGCACTTCTGAGTTCATCTTGGCAGCTTCAGCGGCTTCAGTAGCTTTGACGGCTTCTCTGAGCTTGCCGGCGTGCTCCACTGCTTGAGCCCGAATTGCCTCCTTGTGGGAATCCTCCAATTCTTGGGTCCGCCCGGTGATGAGCACTTGGATTTCGTCATCCTTAGCTTGGAGCTTGGCGGCCAGTGCTTTCTCCCTGGCGGCAAGGTCGTCTTCATGAGAGTCAAGGGCAATCTTGCGTTGGGCCAGATCTGCGTCCTTTGTCGCAGTATTCTTGGCGGCCTCCTCCTGTGCCGCCTCGAAATCTGCCTTCTCCAAGATGAAGGCCTCTCTATCAGCGGCAAGCTCGAGTTGATGGTTCTTGATATCCTGGACCTTGTCGGCGTACCAGACCTGCGCCTCGTCAACCCGTTGCAAGAATTCATGCTCCGCCTTCTCGACCTTGAGAGCGCGGCGCTGAAGCTTTTCCAAGCGGTTGCTGTAGCGCTTCTGGAGCTCCTTGAAGCCAGTGCTCATGGACTGCAGGAAGTGATAATCGGCGGCATCATCTTCCGCATCGCGCTCTTCTTCCGTGGATGTGGTTGGAGGGATGATAAGCTCCTCGTCTACGCCTCCAAGCACGCGATCCCCGACGCCAGACAAGCCGGGGCCATCTGTCCCTCTCTGCGGGCTTGAAGACCTGAAGGGTTTGCTTGCTGGGGGGCATCAGGTGCAGTGGAGTGGTCGCCAGCAGCCGGTGCAGCTCCACCTGCAGCTCCCATATCCACATCTGTGTCTACACTCACCGTCTCCAAAGCGGGAGCGCTGCCGGTGTCTTCAATGGCCGTCTTGCTGGCCTCCTCCGCGGCGACCTTGGCGGTTTCTTCATCAACGGCAGGGACATCGGTGGCCGCTATTCTAGCGGCCTCGTCTGCCGTGTCCTTGGCAATCTCCCCCACATCTACGGAGATGTCCATATCTTCTGGTGGGGGAGGGAGATCTGTAAGGGTAGAAGAACCAAGGAGGGATTCAGAAATCAAATCAAATTCAACAAAGTAAAAACAGGGACCGACAAGCGAGCGGGGAGTGCTTGGCGGAAAAGGATCACCTATGTAAGCTTGCTGAGAGGACGAAGGGTCCTCCACGACAACATCTGCCATCATCCCTTGGCCTCCGGCAGGATTACTTGCCGGAGCGACATCGGTGCGGGCAGGCTCATCAGCTGAGGTCCTTGCCGGCGGACTGCTCTCCGGGGCAGTGGAAATCAAGGGCGCCTCTAAGATGACAGTTTCTTGGCGCGCCTCCTCCATCCCCTTGTCGAGGACACCTTCAGCGGTGTTGGCCAGAGGAACTAGGACGACGGCCTCACGCTGGGGGCTGGAACCAGCAACACCAAGGGAAGTAGTCCCCTGGTCGACGCTTGTTGCCGGTTCGCTCTCTCCGGTGACCCGCGGCCTCTTCTGGTACCTTTCCGCTAAAGACTGGTCATCTCTGCAAAAATCAAGACAAGTTGTCAAAGCAATGGCACTAATGGTGGAAGAAACCAAAAACAGTAAAGAGCAAGGAACTTACTCCTCGTCTTCTTCATCACTGAGGTTGGTGAGGTCCCACTGCGCCTCATGGTCAGTTCTAGAGACCGCAAGAGGTGGAAATGGAGCCCTGGCGCGTTTCGCTCCTGGAGGAGCTGTGGACTGAGAAAGACCTGTTCCTCCGGTAGCAGCAGAAACTGGCTGCCGGGAGGACGCACGACGAGGAGGCTGTTGCCGGGCACCCTATGGACGAGCGACTTTAGCGGCCGTCTCCTTGTCGATAGAATCATCGGCTTGCGAAGAGGGGCGCACCGGCTCCTTGGTGACAGCTCTTCGGAGGACACGGGCCTTTTTCCGTTGAACCGGAGGAGCTGGGGGTTCCGCCTGCTCCTGTTCTTCGGCAGCATCGTCGGCTTGCTCTCCGGCAGGATCCTCCCGGTGCCTTTCTACTGGTTCTTTGTCACCAGCGATTTCTTCTTCATCTTCGGAGACCGCAGACCGAGAACTCCCTGCGCCTCCTGTTGTTGCCGCCTCCGCCACCCTGCTAGCAATATATGCTAGCTCTTCTTCGGTGGTGTCGCGGATGAGATCTTTCTTCTCTTGGGTGGGCTTCTCCGACAGGTTGGTGAGCCACACCTTCACATCGTCTGTAGAGGGCTCCTGCCACCCACCTTCAATTCCCCAGGCATTGCACGATGGCATCATTGCCAGAATGGAGTCCCTGGCGGAGTTAATGCACAAGGGAACCACCTCCTTCGGCAAGTGGAATTTGCCGGAGACGTGGAAGAGCTGATGTGCGAGGCTGGCGTGCTGCAGCACCGTCAAGTTGTTGCCGAGCCCAGTGTGCAGCCGCATGACATCAGCAGCGTTCTTATACTCCCAGGCGAACCGCTCCCTTTTCTGCAGTGGGGCGATGCGACGCCAAAGAAAATCAGCGCCTACCATCTCGATGGTAAAGCCGGCAGCCCTGAGGCGGATGATGCGGTCCAGCACAATGGTGAGTTTGCCATCACACTTGCTGACGTTGCTCCAATCCTTGCCGCACTGAACTCTCTCTCTTCGGGGCGCACAGTACTCAGGGAAATCTTTCTCCTTGATCCAACACCAATTTGCCCGCCATTCATCCCACTTCAGATGCAGCAAACCCTCAAGGTAAATCTGCTTACTACCGCTCCTGGGGATCCAAGTTATGCTGCCAGAAAGAGCGTCTCCTTCGATGCGGGCGATGAAGAAGTGGCAGAACAAAGCAACATTGGGGGCGACTCCAACAAAATTTTCGCACATACGGGCAAACACAGACATGCAAGTGACAGCATTCGGGGTAAAATCTAGAAGCCGAAAGCCGTAGGTCCACATGAGCTCAGCAAAGAAATCAGAAAAAGGGGGAACAAGTCCGCAGTAGAAATATGCGGTGAAAAAGGGGTATTTATTTGCGGAAGGCTTGATGTCGCCGGGGAGCACGTGTGGAACGCCATGGTCCTTGGTCTGCTTCCCCCACATGTAAGCATACTCCGCAACGAGATCACTCTTGCTCAACGCCGGCGGAGTGAAGACGACGTTCTCCCTCCGCCGCTTCGCTACGGCCTCCCTCCTCTTTTCTGCCTCCGGGTTGACTTGCTTGGTGGCTTTCTTCGGCGCCATAACGACTCCAGAAGATGGATTTAGTGGATGGGCAAGGGCAAAGTGCAGCAGCGGCGGAAGATTCTGTTTGTGCACAAGGAAGAAGATGATGGCGACGGCGAGATTGGAATGGGGGGAAGTGGATGAGCAACGCCCTCGCGAGGCACTCCTTTTATGGGGAAGGCGCGGGGGCTGGCTCTCCACTATCCTACGTGTATGCGCTTTTTCAGGCGCACGACCCCAGGACTGCCGTTTCGCCCCACCTCCCCCACGTCCCGCATTTAATGCGCGTCGTGGGCGTGCAGTAAGACTGATAATTACAGCGGTTACTCCCTGCCACGTGTGTCTGTGCATTGTTTTGGGCCTAGCCCAACGACGCCTCACACGCACGTGTGGCCCAGGCCCGGGGGCTCCTGTCGGTGTATTAGAACATGGGTGTTCCATACCCTGACTTATGCACAGACGGTAGCAGCCTTCCCGACGGCAAGGACTTGCCGGGAGATGGCCATACTGCTCAACCACAATTGGGTTGGTAAAACCGTGAAGAAGACCTCCAGGCAGGTCATCGAGAAGTACTAAAGCGGTACGCTGAAGCAAGACTCAAGTCGCCAAAAAGCATCGACCCGGCAAGATTGGTGACCGGCAAGCTCCCCTCCACCGCTCCACCGTGGCGATGTGACAGGCGTCCACTGCTAGGTGTTGAGCGGGCAGGCAGTTAGGTGAAGCTTGTCAGGGCACGTGGCACTCCGCTGCTTGAGGAACAACTTTATTGCCACTCACCTGATGGCGTGTCAACACAGCAGAAGGTGATTGGGCTGGCAATCCAGCTGGAACACTGTTTGCTTGTCGAAGTTCACCCCAACGTGACACCTCAACAACGCATTAATTACCCTTGTCCTATGCGGTCAGGAGTAGGTATAGGGTACTGTAGCCACTACACCCCTTTGTATAATTACATGTTTGCCACTGTGGTAGCCCCTTGGTCTATAAAAGGAGGCCCATGGCAACCTTTAAAAAGGTCGACACCCTGCCCATTTGCATAGGTAGCTGCACTTCCCGAGCACCTTGCCGGCAAGTTTGCGCTCTCTTGTAATTTGGGCTCTACTCATATAATACCACAAAAGCAGGAGTAGGGTTTTACGCTTCACAGCGGCCCGAACCTGGGTAAACCACGCATGTGTGCGCTCGCATCGCTGGATCTGCTCTTTGTGTGCTGTGTTGATCCCCGTCAATTCCTGAAAAGGGGCCTGCCTCGGGCCCCATAGATGGTCGTACCCCGACAATGTCCATGTGGGTCCCCCCATGCAGGTGGGCCCCACTATAAAACCTTCTAGAACCTTCCTGGTACAATACCGAAAAAACCCGAACATTTTCTGGAACCCCGAATATGACTTCCCATATATAAATATTTACCTCCGGACCATTCTGAATCTCCTCGTGATGTCTCGAATCCCATCCGGGACTCTGAACATAACTTCAGACTCACCATTAAGATATCCCATTACTACCGTAGCATTACCGAACGTTAAGTGTGTGACCCTACGGGTTCGAGAACATGCAGACATGATCGAGACACCTTTCCGATCAATAGTCAATAGCGGGACCTGGATGCCCATAATGACTCCCACATATTCAACGAAGATCTTTATTGACTCGAACCACAATATCAAGGATTCAATTAATCCCGTATCCAATTCCCTTTTTCTATCAATATTATACTTGCCCGAGATTCGATAGTCGGTATCTCCATACCTAGTTCAATCTTGTTACCGGCAAGTACTCTTTACTCGTACCGTAATACAATGTCCCTATGACCAACTCTTTAGTCATGTGCTTGCAAGCTTTGTAGGAAGTTGTATTACCGAGAGGGCCCAGAGATATCTCTCCGTCACATGGAGTGACAAATCCCAGTCTTGATCCATACAACCCAACAAGCACTTTCCGAAGTACCTGAAAGACACCTTTATGATCACCCAGTTACAAAGTGATGTTTGATGCCCACAAAGTATTCTTTCGGTGCTAGGGAGTGGCATGATCTCATGGTCTAAGGAAAAGGATACTTGACATCAAGAAAGCTATAGCAATTAAACTACGTGACACGATCAAATGCTAAGCTCACGGTTGGGTCTGTCCATCACATCATTCTCCTAATGATATGACCTCGTTATTAAATGCAACTCATGTCTATGGTTAGGAAATCTTAACCATCTTTAACCAATGAGCTAGTCTAGTAGAGGCATAATAGGGACACGGTATCTGTTTATGTATCCACACATGTATTTGAGTTTTCGGTTAATACAATTATACCATGGAGAATAAACATTTATCATGAACAAGGAAATATGGTAATAACAAATTTATTATTGCCTCTAGGGCATATTTCCAACAGTCTCCCACTTGCAATAGAGTCAATAATCTAGTTCACATGGTAATATCTAAAACCCATGGCTTTCTGGTGTTGATCATGTTTTGCTCATGGAAGAGGTTTTAGTCATCGGGTTCAGAACATTTTCTGATCTGTATGTACTTTGCATCTCATTTGTGTCTCTAGGCATCACTGATTCCAAATGAGCTGGTATGGCATTTGTATAGTTCTGGTCTCCTGGTGGAACCTTAATTCCTCGGTCTGAATCATGTCACTAATATTGGCACACAATATAGCTTCATAGATCTGACACGCTCGAAACTGTACCAAGTTCAAAAAGACATTCTTGATAATTCCTCGGTCTGAATCATGTCACTAATATTGTCACACAATATAGCTTCACAGATCTGACATGCCCAGAACTATACCAAGTATGAAAAGACATTCTTGACTCAAACTTCATTGTCAATACAATGATATACTCAGCCTTCGTTTGTAGAATCCGTCACAGTGCTAATTTTAGAACTCATCTAAATCTAGCATGGAATTCTTCTAGCCCACTATACTACCTTTAATAAAGCACTTAGCCTAATTGAGATTTGAAATCCACTCGTATGTGTGACTAGTGTCGGTGTAACACATTACAATGAGCTATTTGTCACTTCCGCATACGAAACATACTCTTGATTCTTCCAAAGTCCTCAAGAATATTCTTACTGTTGTCTAGTGATCATCACATGAATCACCACGGTATGTGTTGTAACATTTTAGAGCATTGGACATCTATTTGTGTACATATCATGGCGTTCATGATTAATTAAATCACCCATGTGCTTTACTCATCGAGTGTCCAGCACACTCAAGTCTTGCAAAACTCCATACGACAAGAACACTTTCTTGACGTTTCCATATTGAACTACTTCAATATCTCTTCTATGTACTTTGACTTAACCATATGAGGTGCATCAATCTATTTCCACAAATCTTGATGCTCAACATGGTCTAAGTCCTTTCATTGAAAACTATTTTCAGTGAAACTTTAATCATGTCAAGTAAAGATATAATATTTCCAATCAATTATATGTCATCCACATAAAGTATCATGGATCTATCTAAGCGCTCCTACTTAATTTCTTGCAAGTGCAAGCATCTTCACTGTTCCTGATGAAATCAAACTCCTTTGAAAATTTCACCAAAGTGAAGATTCCAACTCCGTTATGCTCACTTCATCGATTGAAGTTTGCATTCCCTTCTAGCTTTCTCTGGATTGACAATGCCCTCGGATGTATCAATTATACGTCCCTAGTTAGTATTCCATCTAGGAACATAGCTTTGTCATCCAATGATTGCTATAATAATCCGCACAGACTTTTTAAGCATCACTACGGAAGATCCACATCTTGCCATAGTCAACCCCTTGAATTATGTCGTAAACGAATTTCCGACAATTCAAGCTTTTCCAAGGATGTAGTTATCCATGTCTGTTTATAAATCCATTTACGTTTGTGAGGCTTGACGCCTCTAGAGGGTCTATCAAGTTCAGAACTTGACTTTCGTACATGGATGTTATCTCGGATCTCTATGGTGCCTAGCCATTCAACAAAGTCAGGGCCCATCATTGCTTCTTTGTATGTAGTCGGTTCATCATTGTCAAAGCAATAATGCTTCATCTTCAAATCTTACTATTTGATTACAAATTTCTACCCGACCTTTGAGGTTCAATAGGTTCTTCGATCTCCGGGGCTACAACGCTTTGTAGGCGTGGGAGCCATGGGCATTGTGGTCTCCTCCGGAACGGCTTCCGGTGCTGTGCCACTCTGCTCATCATGCTCAGGTTCAACAACCTCATCGAGTTCTATTGTCCTCCCACTCAAAACTTTCGCAAGAACCTCCTTCTCAAGAAACAAGCCATTCTCGGTGTCTAAACACTTTCTCTTCGGCTTTATAGTGGAAGGAATACCCAATATTTCTTTGGGACAACCTACAAAGACATTTATCCATTTTGGTTGTAAACTTATTTACTTTATGCCATGCAAACCAAAATTTAAGAAAAGAAAGTTTGGGTTTCTTCCCATACCATATCTTATATGGTCATCATTTCAATGGATTATGATGGTGCTCTATTCAGTGTGAAAGAGGTAGTCTCTAAAGCATAATCCACAAAATTATAATGGCAATTTTATTTATAACATCATCAATCCAACCATGTTCTGTAACAAGGTTTGATTATGTCTCTCAAACACTCCATACTTCTGTGGTGTTTTGGGAGGCATAAGTTGTGGAACAAATTCTGCAACACTTAGATGTTTGCTAAACTCATAACTCAAATGTTCTCCTCTATGATCCAATCATAGATTCTTGACTTTCTTGTTACAATGATTTTCTATGTCATGCTGTAAATCTTTGAACCTATTCAAATATTTTAGACTCCTTTCTCATCAAATAGGTATATCCATATATATCTATTCAATCCTCGGTGAAAGTTTATGAAGTAGAAGAATCCACCACACGCGGCTACACATATTGGACTACATTCATCACTATGCATAACTTCCAATAAGTTAGTCGCCCGTTCATCTTGGCCTATGAACGAAGTTTTAGTCATCAACTTTTCAGACAAGATTTGCAAGTGTCAAATGATTCAAAATCTGTTGACTTCCAAATCCATCAACATGGAGTTTCTCCATGCATCTCTTTCCAATATGACTTAAACGGAGGTGTAACAAATAAGTGAAATTCAAATCATTTGCCCTGCGGCGTTTAGCATCAGTGTTATGGATGTTGGTATAACCATAAAGACTTATAATATATGATCCATCCATTATGGAGCATGGCTATAATCTGAACAACCATTGTTCTCATAAAGCTGAGACAAAGTAACAATTACTAAGTACTTATAACAAATCTTAAAGGGTCAGAAGGATGCAGACTGTGAACATAATAAACCCTTTTATTTAGTTCCCAATTTGCATCACAACCACACCTTTGCTAGTCTTTTAGGCCATTGTAGTTCTTGTATCGTGTTGCATTATATGACACTCATACCAACCGATCTAGTATCATATACCCAAGAATTATATTGTTCACTAGCAAAGAATACATCCATAACATGTATATCATCTATATACCTGAGCTGGACTCTTCCAGTCTTTTCTTTTCTGCCATATACTTTTGCAGTTCTTCTTTCAGTATTCCATTTCAAAAGAATCACTCCACATCAAAGTTATGCCAGTTGTACTAGCACATATTGTCCTAGGTGTGTTAGTCATATACTACCACCCTTGGACTTCCACCTTAAAGTTGATTCACTATCATCGCATGATTAGCATTCTTCTGGATTCCACTCTTAGCTATCTTAAATAAACAATTTACTCAAATTCTTTCCCATTCATGAACACTTCATGACGAAACTACTATAGTTCGAAGGGAGAGATGCGAGAATAATTTCAGTGCCAAACTATTTGGAAGATCGGTACGCATAGCGTCTTCAACCTTTGCATATACTCATACAATATGAGAACATGTTTTTGTCACTAAATTATACTCGGTCATCTTGCAACCAAATAAGGGAGCATTAGATATCATATATCTTTTACACATTGCTTGCTTCTGAAACAAATCTTTCAGCTCCTAGATTATCTCATAATCATCTCAATGCTCAAAACAATTTTGAAGATCAAGTTTTTATGGAGACAAGTATGACATTAGTTTACTAACTGGAATCATCACTCTTGGATCAATCAACTTATTAATCTCATGGAGCTTGATAGGGTTACCAAAAGTTTTCAATAGGACTTAATCTTTTCTTGACATTCCTATGATACGGTACGAGTCCGTAAAGTAACTTTCAGATCTGACAGTTTCAATCTCAATTAACAAGCCTAGCATGAAGGTAGATTACGGACACCATAACTACAATGATTAATGCAAAGACAATTTGACTATGTTCAGGATAATTGGTTCAAGTTAATCAAATTACTAGATGAACTCCCACTAAACTCAACATCCCTCATGGTTGGTTTAGTGACACACAATCCAAATCCACTATACCATGTCCGACTATCACGTGAGATGATGTAGCTTCAATGGTGAACATCAATATGTTGATCATATCATCCATATGACTTGTGTTTAACCTTTCGGTTCTTGTGTTCTGAGACCATGTCTGTACATGCTAGGCTCGTTAAGTTAACCCAAGTATTTCTGCATGTGTAAAACTGGCTTACACCCATTGTATGTGAACGTAGAGTCTATCACACCCGATCATCATGAGGTGCTTCGAAACGACGAACTTTCGCAATGGTGCATACTAAGGAAGAACGCCTTATCTTGATATTAATGTGAGAGGGATCATCTTATAATGCTACCGTCGCGATCTAAGAAAAATAAGATGCATAATAGACAGACATCACATGCAAGCAATATGTGACATGATATGGCCTTTGTCTTCTTGTGCTTTTGATCTCCAGCTCCAAAGCACTGGCATGATCTCCATCATTACCGGCATGACACCATGATCTCCATCATCTCCGAGGTGCCGTCATGAAGTTGTCTCCATCAACTATTGCTTCTACAACTATTGCTAACTCATAGCGATAAAGTAAAGCAATACTCATAGCGATAAAGTAAAGCAATTACATGGCGTTTAATGATTGACATGCAGGTCATACAATAATATTAAGACAACCTTATGGCTCCTGCCGATTGCCATACTGATCGACATGCAAGTCATGAACTTATTACAAAACATGATCATCTCATACATCACATATATTCAAATCACATCTTGGCCATACCACATCACATCACATGCCCCTGCAAAACAAAGTTAGACATCCTCTACTTTGTTGTTGCAAATTTTACGTGGCTTCTACGGGCAACGTATTAAGATCGTATCTTACCTACGAAAGAACCACAACGTGGATACTCAAGTTGCTTATTAACCTTTCAGGGTGATTACTCAAGAAAGATCAAACATCTTTCAAGCCTCCTCATTAACTTCGTTCAACGCATGAACCCCGTGTAGATCATTATCTACAAGGCCTTTGGTTGCAAATTAGATTTAACTATAGAGGGAGAAACTGACACTCGCCAGCCGCTTATGCAATACTAGTTGCACGTCAAGCGCGGAACCGGTCTCTTGTGCATGGACAAGTAAGGTTGGTCTGGGCCGCTTCAATCCCACTATGCTGTGAAATCCAAAAAACAACAAAGAAGGTAACAACAAAAAGGATCAACGCCCACAACAAATTGTGTTCTACTCGTGCATAACATCTACGTAGATAACCTAGCTCTCATACCACTGTTGTGAACGTTGCATGAAAAATCAAAATTTTCCTACGTATTCACCCAAGAACGATCTACTAGATGGCAGCAATGATAGAGGGGAGTGTGTCTACATACCTTTGTAGACCGAAAGTGGAAAGTTCAACAAATGTGGTTGATGTAGTCGTACTTCTTCACGATCCGATCCGATCTAGTACCGAACGTATGGCACCTCCGAGGTATCCACACGTGCAGCTCAGTTATGTCTCCTCCTTCTTGATCCAGCAAGTGAGAGGATGAGAGCTAGATGGGATCTAAACCAGCACGATGGTGTGGTGGTGGTGGTGACAGCGGAACTCCGGCAGGGCTTCGCCAAGCGCTACCGGAACGAGGAGATGGAGCAGCGGGAGGGAGAGGTGGCTAGGGTTGGATGGGGTGCAGCCCCCCGCACCTCCCCACCTTTATATAGGTGTGGGAGGGGCTGGTGGCTTTCCCTCCAAGCCCCTAGGGTCGTTGTCCAAGGGAGGAGGAAGGAAATCCCTCCTTTCCTTCCCCATCGATCGCTATCCCCCTTTTTTTAGGATCTTGATCTTATCCCTCCGGGATATGATCCTATTCCTTTTAGGGGGGATCTTGGTGTGCCTAGACTAGGGGTGTGGGGCCATGCCCCACTACCCACTTCCATGTGGGTCCCCCCATGCAGGTGGGCCCCACTTCGGAACCTTCTAGAACCTTCCCGGTACAATACCGAAAAAACCCGAACATTTTCCGGAACCCCGAATATGACTTCCCATATATAAATCTTTACCTCCGGATAATTCTAGAGCTCCTCGTGATGTCTCGGATCCCATCCGAGACTTCGAACCAAACTTTGGACTCACCATAAAGATATCACATTACCCTAGCGTTACCGAACGTTAAGTGTGTGACCCTACGGGTTCGAGAACATGCAGACATGATCGAGACACCTCTCCGATCAATAGTCAATAGCGGCACCTAGATGCCCATAATGACTCCCACATATTCAACAAAGATCTTTATTGACTCGAACCATAATATCAAGGATTCAATTAATCCCGTATCCAATTCCCTTTGTCTATCGATATTATACTTGCCTGAGATTCGATCGTCGGTGTCGCCATACCTAGTTCAATCTCGTTACCGACAAGTACTCTTTACTCATACCGTAATACAATATCCCTGTGACCAACTCTTTAGTCACGTGCTTGCAAGTTTGTAGGAAGTTGTATTACCGAGAGGGCCCAGAGATATCTCTCCGTCACATGGAGTGACAAATCCCAGCCTTGGTCCATACAACCAAACAAGCACTTTCCGAAGTACCTGAAAGACACCTTTATGATCACCCAGTTATGAAGTGACATTTGTGTGGTGCTAGGGAGTGGCATGATCTCATGGTCTAAGGAAAAGGATACTTGATATCAAGAAAGCTATAGCAATTAAACTACGTGACATGATCAAATGCTAAGCTCACGGTTGGGTCTGTCCATCACATCATTCTCCGAATGATATGACCTCGTTATTAAATGATAACTCATGTCTATGTTTAGGAAACCTTAACCATCTTTAAACAATGAGCTTGTCTAGTAGAGGCATACTAGGGACACGGTATCTGTTTATGTATCCACACATGTATTTGAGTTTCCGATTAATACAATTATAGCATGGAGAATAAACATTTATCATGAGCAAGGAAATATGATAATAACAAATTTATTATTGCCACTAGGGCATATTTCCAATAGAAACAACGATGCAAGTACTTAGCCTAGATACCTGCAGCGTCCAGGAAAAACACGAACGCTGTTGCTTATCTCGTACTTGCAGCGTGCATTAAATACGAACGCTGCTAGTTTGCCAGACCCAGGCAACCCTCCGGCCAGACCAAATTGGGGGCGTTCGGCTAGTGCGTGATACGTCCAAAATGTATCTATAATTTTTGATTGTTTCATGCTGCTATATTATCATTCTTATATACTTTTATTATCATTTTATATTATTTTTTTTGGACTAATATATTAATCTAGTACCCAGTGCCAGTTCCTGTTTTCTGCTTGTTTTGGTTTTATAGAAAATCAATACCTACGAAAGTCCAAACACGATGAAACTTTTTGATGATTTTTTTGGAACATAAGAGACTCTAGAAGCTTAGGGGAAGGACCAGAAGACCCACGAGGTGGCCACAAGGTAGGGGGCGTGCCCTGGGGGGCAGGGCGCACCACCCTGGCTTGTGGGCTCCTCGTGGCTCCAACCAAGCTAATTCTTGGCCTATAAATTCCCATAAATATCAAAACCCTTAGAGCGAGACTCGAAACAATTTTATCGCTGCTGCCAGCCTTTGTTTCAAAGTGATCCCATCTGGAGCCCTATTCTGGCACTCTACCGGAGGAGGGAATCATTGGGGAGGCCATTTTCATCAACCTTGCCGTCTCCATGATGATGTGTGAGTAGTTCTTTCAAGACCTACGGGTCCATAGTAGTAGCTACATGTCTCTCTCTCTCTCTCTCTCTCTCTCTCTCTTTTGATCTTTAATACAATGATCTCTTTGGAGATCCATCCGATGTAATTCTTGTGGTGTGTTTGTTGGGATCCGATGAATTGTGGATTTCTGATCAAATTGTTCATTGAATTTATATGAATCTCTTGAAGTTTCTTTGCTGCATAATTTTATAGCTATGTATGCTTTTTGATCTATGAGTCTTCTCTGGCCAAGATAGATGAGTAGTTCTTTAGAGGGAGTGGTGCATAGTAGTGGGTTCAATCTTGCAGTGATCTTGTCCAATGACAATAGGGATAAAGGCAGGTATTGTATTGTTGCTATTAAGGATAAAATGATGGGGTTAATCTCATTGCTAGGTTTTCTTTTGTCTACATTATGTCATCTTGCTTATTGTGTTACTCTGTTTCTTGCAAACTTAATACCACGAGATGCATGCTGGATAGTGGTTGTTGGGTGGAGTAATAGTAGTAGATGCAGTTGGATTACAGTCTACTTATCACGGGCGCAATGCCTATGTGAGATTATGCCATGAATGATCATAGTTATAATTTGCGCTATTCTGTTAATTGCCCAACAGTAATTTGTTACCATGTCATTACTTGCTTTCGAGAGAGATGCTTCTAGTGAACCTATGGCCCCCGGGACTATTTTCCATCAATACAAAAACTCCTACAATTTGCTCTTTTACTTTCTTTTACTTTTTGCACTTTGCCCTATCACTATTTGCTTTTAATCTTGTGGCTAGCAAGAACAAGAGGATTGACGACCCCCTTGCCTTTGTTGGGTGCAAGCAAATTATTTGTTTGTGTGCACGTACTGCCAAAGCTGTAAGCTTGGTGACTCCTACTGGTTTGATAAACCTTGGTTCTTAACTGAGGGAAATACTTTCTGCTGCTATGCTACATCACCCTTCCTCTTCGGGGAAATCCAACAACTCCATTGTGAGTAGCAGAAGAATTTCTGGCACCGTTGCCGGGGAGTCATTATCTACCAAAGTAGGTACCTTCACACAAACACTTTATTTTTGCTTGTTTTAATTTCTTGTCTAGTTGCCTTTTGCCTTTTTTATTTGCCTTCTTCTTTGCTTGCCAGAAATTTCCAAAATACCAAAAAAATCTTGTGTTACTATTTCTACTTGTTTTGCCACTATGTCTACTCTTGAAAACGCCAAGCTTTGTGATTTCACCAGTACTCATAACAATGATTTCATTAGTACTCCTATTTCTCCTCCCACCACTAGTGCAGAGTCTTATGATATTAAAGCTACCTTGCTAAATCTTGTTCTGAAAGAACAATTTTCTGGAAATTATAATGAAGATGCTGCTTCCCATCTTAAAACCTTTGTTGAATTATGTGATATGCAAAAAATTAAAGATGTGGATAATGATATTGTTAAACTAAAGCTATTTCTCTTTTCTCTAAGAGATAGAGCTAAGGCATGGTTATCATCTTTACCGAAAAATAGTATTGATTCTTGGGCTAAGTGTAAAGATGCGTTTATTGGCAAGTATTTTCTTCCCGCAAAAAATATATCTTTGAGGAATCAAATTATGAATTTCAAACAACTTGACCAAGAACATGTTGCACAATCATGGGAAAGAATGAAACTTATGCTAAAAATTGTTCCACACATGGATTGAGTCTTTGGATGATAGTGCAAAATTTCTATGCCGGACTAAACTTTGTTTCTAGAAACCTTCTAGATTCTGCTGCAGGTGGAACGTTCATGGGGATAACACTTAGTGAAGCCACTAAGCTTCTCAACAACATGACATCAAATTATTCCCAATGGCACACCGAGCGCACTCCAAGTAGTAAGAAGGTAAATTCTGTCGAGCAGATTTCCTCCCTTAATGATAAAGTTGATGCTATTATGTCCATGCTTGCTATTAAGAGTGCTACTATTGATCCGAATGATGTTCCTTTATCTACTTTGATTGAGCAAAATAATGATAATATTGATGTGAATTTTATCTCGAGGAGCAATTTCAATAATAATGCTTATAAAGGGAACTTCAATAATAATCCTAGGCCGTATCCCAGTAATCCCTCCAATAATAATATATATTCCTATTGTAATTCTTATAATAATAATAGGATGCCTACTAAACTTGAAAACACTATTAAAGAATTTATTAACTCTCAAAAGGTTTTTAATACTATGGTAGAAGAAAAATTGAGTAAGTTTGATAATATGCCTAGAAACATGGATAGGCTTGTGCATGATGGGGATATTCTTAAAATTAAATTTTTTCCACCAAATAAAGATGAAATTCCCGAATCATTAAAATCTATTCAAGTCTCCATTGATTACAATAGAAAAATGATTGATATGCTTCGAGCTAGGAGAGAACGAGAAGAAAGAGATGCTGAATTATGTTATCTTGCTAATAGTGATGAAGATGTTAAAACTATCAGGGTATCAACTATTGAATCATTATTTAGAAATATTAAAGTTGATAATGATGGGACTGGAGATGAGTCAACTTTAGTTAAAAGGTGTCCCAATAATTCAAAGGGTTATAATCTTGTTGCTAAAAATAAAAGTGGGTTCGGAGAGGTCAAAACTTTAAGTAGTGATGCACCCACTATTTTGGATTACAAGGATTTTAATTATGATAGTTGTTCTCTTACTAAATATATTTCCTTGCTTCAATCCATAATTACTTCACCCAATGCTTATGATCAAAACAAAGCTTTTACTAAACATATCCTAGAAGCTCTTATAAAAGCTAATGAGGAAAAACTTGAATTAGAGGTTTTCATCCCTAGAAAATTGCATGATGAGTGGGAACCTACTATTAAGGTGAAAATAAATAATTATGAATGCAATGCTTTATGTTATTTAGGAGCTATTGTTTCAACTATGCCAAAAGAATTGCATGAAGTTCTTGGTTTTACTAATATGAGTGAATGCTCTTTAAACTTGCACCTAGCGGATTCTGCCATTAAAAGCCTATGGGTAGAGTGAATGATGTGCTTATAATTGCTAATAAAATTTATGTGCTCGTAGACTTTATTGTTCTTGATATTGAATGCAATCCCACTTGTTCTATTATACTTGGGAGACCTTTTCTAAGAACCATAGGTGCAATAATTGACTTGAAGGAAGGTAATATACAGTTCCAATTCCCTCTAAAAAATGTATGGAACATTTTCCTAGAAAGAGAATTAAGCTTCCTTATGAATCTATCATGAGGGCTACTTATGATTTATCCCCAAACGATGATAAAACTTGATAGATTGCATTATGCCTAGCTAGGGGCATTAAACAATAGCGCTTGTTGGGAGGCAACCCAATATTTATATTAAATTTTTAATTTTTGTTTTCAATGTGCCAACATGATTATTGCTACTATAGTAATTATATTTGTATCTTTTCTTTTATTTTTTATGCCAAGTTAGACCTTTAGGATCATGCAAATTTTGTTTATTTGGTTCTGTGCAGAAACAGAAACTCTTGCATACAGTGATTGAATTGTTCTCTTTACTGGAACGTGATACATTCCTGAAATTTTTACACAGTACTGCATTATAAATTGTCTGTATGTCCTAATTTTTCAGAATTTTTTGAGTTACAGAAGTATGGATAATAATTCGTCATTTATAGGCTGTTCTGTTTTTAACAGATTGCTGTTTTGTTTTCTTTGACTGCTTGTTTTAAAGTTTCCATTGCTTATATTGGGGGATATAAAATATGGAAATGATAGGATACAGTAGCCTTTACCTAGAAATATATATGCATCTTGTCTTGATAGTACATGATTGGGAGTTTCATTTTATTTATACTAACCTATCTCATGAGTTCCATTAAGTTTTGTGTAAATGAAGTTTTGAACTTTTGGGTGAGATAGCGATAGAAGGAGAACAAGGAGTGGCAAGGGCCTAAGCTTGGGGATGCCCATGGCACCCCAAGGAAATATCTAAGGAAGACTCAAGCATCTAAGCTTGGTATCGATATTCCTACTTGGAGCTATATTTTTATTATTCACATGATATGTGTTTTGCTTGGAGTGTCTTTTGATTTTATTTTAGTTTTGTTTGCTGGTCTTTACAATCATTGTTTCCTGATCACACCTATTAAGAGAGACACACTTTCATCTCATATTTATGGAATGCTCATCTGATCTTCACTTATATCTATTTGAGTAGAGGCACTTGCTCTTGTACTTCACTTATATTTGTTTGAGCACGGTGATATGCTTTCATAGAAAAAGAATAGGACTCTCTTGCTTCATTTATCTATTTTCAGAGAGTTGAATAGGAAGTGGTAATTTGCATGAATTATATGTTGGTCTAAAAATAATGGGTATATATGAGTGGTATAAGAAAAACTTGCATGAACTTGTTGATCATTGAATTTGATAAGTTTGATTCCTTGCAATAGTCTTGCGATATTGAAGTGGTGATATGTGAGTGTGTGGGTGAATGGTTAAAGTTAAGTACGGATATTGGTGTTAAAGTTTGTAAGTCTGTATACATGAAAGTGGTGGCCACTGGAATTAGCGGGGAAGTCGGAGCGTGGGATGTCTTAGAGTGGCGCTCATGTGCGTTCGGATCGGGGGCGCGCGATGGTTAACTCCTACCAACCTCCCCCCTAGGGGCATGCGAGTTGTGCTTGCTTCAAGGGCTACTAGACTTTCACAATAAGTATTTGAGTTCTTTATGACTAATGTGAGTATTTTGATCTACATGCACTTCCACCTATCCATATTTTGCTAGCCTCTTCGGTACCGTGCATTGCCCACTCTCACCTTGAGACAAGGCGCAAACTTCGCTGGTGCATCCAAACCCTATGGGATGATACGCTCTCTCACACATAAACCTCATTATATCATTTCAAAACAGCCACCATACCTACCTATTATGACATTTCCATAGCCATTCCGAGATATATTGCCATGCAACTTCCATTATTACTATTCATTATATGACTTGAGCATTCATTGTCATTTTGCTTTGCATGATCATATAGAGCTGACATGATATTTGTGGAAAAGCCACCGTTCATCATTGTTATACATGTTATGCTAGATCATTGCACATCCTGGTACACTGCCAGAGGCATTCAAATTAGAGTCATTATGTTGTTCATATTAAGAGCTGTAAGTAAATAAAAGTGTGATGATTATTATTAGAGTGTTGCCCCTACCAGTGAGGATAAAAAAGAGAAAAAAGAGGCCAAAAAAGAGCCCACAAAAAAAGGAAAAAAAAGAGAGAAAAAGAGAGAGGGGGTGCACTACTATCCTTTTCCACACTTGTGCTTCAAAGTAGCACCATGTTTATCATATAGAGAGTTTTCATATACTTCATGATTATGCTAGTGGGATTTTTACATTATAGAAATTGGCTTGTATATTCCGATGACGAGCTTCCTCAAATGCTTGAGGTCTTCATGAGCAAGCAAGTTGGATGCACACCCACTTAGTTGCATTAGGAGAGCTTTCATACACTTATAGCTCTAGTGCATCTGTTGCATGGCAATCCCTACTCCTTGCATTAACATCGATTATAAGGCCTCTCCATTGCCTAATGATCAAGCCACATTGATGTGAGACTTTCTTATGTTTTGTCTTCTCAATTGAACCTCCATCATCATTCTATTTGCCATCCTAAGTGCTAGGACCATGGCTCATGCTCAAGTATTGCGTGGGAGTTGAAAAAGCTGAAGCAAGAAAAGTATGATTTAATTGCTTGGTTTGGCACCGGGGTTGTTCATGATTTGGTGTCTTTATGCTAGGAAGACTGAGCGTGCCATGCTTATTATGATTAGTGTGTATAGATTACATTCTTTAGCATCTTTATTTTGGAAAGGCAATGATTGTTTATTTGTATGCTTGTGTATCATTGTTTCAATGTCAAATTGATAGAATATTGCCTTGAATCATTTGTATCCCAATATTCATACCATAAGTTACATCATTTGATAAAGAACATACTAGGTAGCATTCAACATCAAAAATTATCTTTGTTTATCATTTACCTACTCGAGGACGAGAAGGAATTAAGCTTGGGGATGCTGATACGTCTCTGACTTTTATATAATTTTTGATTGTTTCATGCTACTATATTATCATTCTTATATACTTTTATTACCATTTTATATCATTTTATATTACTTTTCTGGACTAACATATTAATCCAATGCCCAGCTTCAGTTCCTGTTTTCTGCTTGTTTTTGGTTTTATAGAAAATCAATACCTACGAAAGTCCAAACATGATGAAACTTTTTGACGATTTTTTCTGGAACATAAGAGACCCTAGAAGCTTTGGGGGAGGACCAGAAGACCCACGAGGTGGCCACAAGGTAGGGGGCACGCCTTGGGGGTAGGGCGCGCCACCCTGGCTTGTGGGCCCGTCATGGCTCCACCCGACCTAATTCTTGGCCTATAAATTCCCATAAATCTCAAAACCCTCGGAGCAAGACTCAAAACAATTTTATCACTGCCAAAAGCCTCTGTTCTGAAGTGATCCCATCTGGAGCCCTGTTTTGGCACTCTGCCAGAGGAGGGAATCATTGGGGAGGCCATCTTCATCAACCTTGTTGGCTCCATGATAATGTGTGAGTAGTTCTTTCAGGACCTACGGGTCCATAGTAGTAGCTAGATGGCTCTCTCTCTTTTGATCTTCAATACAATGATATCTTTGGAGATCCATCCGATGTAATTCTTGTGGTGTGTTTGTTGGGATCCGATGAATTATGGATTTATGATCAGATTGTTCATTGAATTTATATGAATCTCTTGAAGTTTCTTTGATGCGTAATTTTATAGCTATGTATGATTTGAGATCTATAAGTCTTCTCTGGCCAAGATAGATGAGTAGTTCTTTAGAGAGAGTGGTGCATAGTAGTGGGTTCAATCTTCCAGTGATCTTGTCTAGTGACAGCAGGGATAAAGGCACGTATTGTATTGTTGCTACTAAGGATAAAATGATGGGGTTAATCTTATTGCTAGGTTTTCTTCTGTGTACATTATGTCATCTTGCTTATTGTGTTACTCTATTTCTTGCAAACTTAATACCACGAGATACATGCTGGTAGCAGTCTTTGGGTGGAGTAATAGTAGCAGATGCAGTTGGATTATGGTCTGCTTATCACGGACATAATGCCTATGTGAGATTATGCCATGAATGATCATAGTTATAATTTGCATTATTCTGTCAATTGCCCAACAGTAATTTGTTACCATGTCATTACTTGCTTTTGAGAGAGCTACCTCTTGTGAACCTATGGCCCCCGGGTCTATTTTCCATCAATACAAAAACTCCTACAACTACACTTTTATTTCCTTTCACTTTCTTGCCGCTTTGCCCTATCACTATTTGCTTTTAATCTTGTAGCTAGCAAGAACAAGGGGATTGACGACCCCCTTGCTTTTGTTGGGTGCAAGTAATTTATTTGTTTGTGTGTAGGTACTGCCAAATTTGTTAGCTTGGTGACTCCTACTGGTTCGATAAACCTTGGTTCTTAACTGAGGGAAATACTTTCTACTGCTGTGCTACATCACCCTTCCTCTTCGGGAAAATCCAACAACTCCATCGTGAGTAGCAGCGCATGCACTGCTCATGTTAGTACCATTTAGCAGCGTGCGTTGTTACACGTGCTCCACTAACGCAGCTCACGGTCCCCGCTTTCTGACACAAGTGTGGGCCCCACATTGTTGCAGCATGTACAGGTATACGGACGCCGCTAATGTTCTTCCAACTGGCAGTGTGCTCTATTTGTTCCGAACGCTTCTAGTTTTAGGCTCGTGGGAACCACTTGTCCACGGCATTCTTTATTTTTTGACACTGCTAACTTCAAGCGCTTTAGCTGCGTCCCTTTTTCCGCGCGCGCTGCTAATTTGCTTGCGTATGCACATCCCATGTGCACGTGTGTTCCTCACTTTCCCGTCTCACACTCACTTTTTCTTCCTGCTCTCACTCACTTCTTCTTCCTTCCTCTCACTCACTTCTTCTAGCTTCCCTCTCCCTACCATGTGAGCCTCATGGTCTTGTCTCCCCTATTCCTCTAGGTAATTAACCTCTCTTTTTCATTGATGCATGATCTACTAACTAATTACTCTCTCATCCACACACCCATTCCCATGGAATAAATTAGTCTCTCTTTCATTTCTTTTGAGGTCTTCTCCCTCTTTATTAATATCTCTCTTTGAACATAGGTAGGGGACCTCACTCTCGATCGGGATCGACGTCGATCTATTGAATATCTCGGCTGGCCGCGGGTCTCTTAATTAATTATTTGTGAGTTCCCTTGAATATATGAAATTGATCGTGTATGGTAATTAATTATTGGAGTTTGTGGATGCATGTTTAATTTTTAGGGATATATATGGAGTGGCCAATGTTTAAAAAATATGTTGACTCATCAAAATTTTATCAAATTTCTGGCAAACTCATTTTTGTAAATTTTGTTTGACCTGTTAATGTTGGTTCTAACTTTCTTCCTTGTATGATGCATTCTTGGTAGGTCGACATAATGGGTCTAAGTATAAAAGAGTTCATGGCATTTGCCTTGGAACACATGAGGTGAATGGGTCGCAAGGAGTTACGTTGTCCGTGTCGTACATGCAAAGACATGCATCTGTATATGGCCGATATTGGCGAAGTGGAGGCTCATTTGCTCATGCATGATTTCATTAAGAATTACACACGTTGGACACATCACGGAGAGGATGATCTTCAGAATGTTCACGACATACATGAAGAAGCGGGAAATGAAGAAACAGAAGATGAAGGATAGATGGAGCACCAACAGGCGCCCGAACATGATGACGAGGATGGACATGATGAAGAGGACAGACATAATGAAGAGGGCGGACATGATGAAGAGGTGGCCGAACATGATGAAGAGGACGAACATGATGAAGAGGCGGTCGGACATGATGAAGAGGAGGCCGGTCATGATGAAGAGGCCGACGCGGCGGCCACCCAGGAAACGTATGCCTCAATGCTGAAGGACCGGCATGTTCTAGAGCTACTTTGAAACAAGACGTCGACTAACGCTGAAAAGTTGGCAAAATTGGAGGAAGCCTCGAGAACTCCATTTTATACCAGGTGCAAAGAGGAGCACAGAAAATTGAGTGTCACGCTCAAACTTCTTGAAATCAAGGCGAAACACAAAAATTCAGATGCAAGCCTCGATGACCTATTGGAGTTTCTACAAGACCTTTTCATCGAGGGGAACACATTGCCTACTACCGTCGATGAGGCCAAGGTATTGTGCCCTCTTGATTTGCTGCACATAAGATACCATGCGTGCATCAATGATTGAATCATTTAAAGGAAAGAGTACGCGGACAACACAGAGTCTCCAGAGTGCCACAAACCCAGATACAAGCGGGGAAAGAAAGCTCCTCAAAAGGTTGTTTGGTACTTTTTGATCATTCCCTGTGCGTAGCGCCCATACACAAACAAGAAGGATGCAAAGCTCATGTATTGGCACTCATGGAGGAAGGAGGCGAGTAAAGATGATGGGGTGATTAGACACACTGCGGATGGTACACAATGGAAATCACTTGACAGGGATGACCTGGATTTTGGATTAGAACCAAAGAACATCAAGATTGGTGTGAGTGCGGGTGGAATGAATCCCCTTGGCAACCAGAGCAGCCTGCACAACACTTGGCCCATTTTTATATGGTTCTACAACCTTCCACCTTGGGTATGCATGAAGCGGAAGTATATGCACATGGACATGCTGATGCCGAAACAAGCGAGGAATGACACTCAGTTGTATCTCCAGCTATTCAAGTAGGAATTGGACATATAATGGGCTCTTGAAGGGGTACAGACGCCGACAAAAGAACTTATTTCCATATGGGAGGTGCATTGATAACAATGGTCCATGACTATCTCGGTTACGGATATACCTCCGGTCAGGTGTGCCACGGACACTATGGATGTGTTAGGTGTATGGATTCTACATCTTTTCTTCAACTGAATAAAGTAACCACCTCAAGTAAAACATTATTCATGGGGCATCGAAGCTGGCTTCACAGGAATGACGAGTGGAGAAAACGTAGTGATCTATTCGATGGTACGACAGAGGACCAAACGAGGCCATGAAAGAGGAGGGGAACTAAAATCTTGCAATTATTGAATGACTGGGATGAGTGCCCTAAGCCAGGAAAGAAGCAGAAGGTCCCTGAGCCGTTGTTAAAAGTATAAAAAGGAAGGTCTATTTTTTGGGACTTGCCGTACTGGAAAAACCACTCCACGCCTCATTCTCTGGACGTCATGCATATAACAAAGAATATCATTGAGAGTCTGCTTGGAACACTGTTTGCCATGGCAGAAAAAACAAAAGATGGACCAAAGGCAAGACAAGACTTGATAGACCTGGGGATAAGGTCTGAGTTGCGTGGTCAACTGGAGGAGGTATGTAAAGGCAAGACGGTTTCCAAAGTATATGAAACAACAAAGGCCGCTTGCTTCACTCTACATCCAAATGAGCTGGATCAAATTTTTAATTGTTTGGCGGGTATCAAAGTTAGTTCTGGGTACTCGGGGATCATACAAAGATATCTAGACATGAAGAAACAAAGGATCAGCGGGATGAAGTCCCATGACTGTCACGTAATGATGATACAGATACTTCCGGTTGCACTTAGAGATATAATGGACAAGCACGTCCATGAAACACTTATTGACCTGTGTAATTTTCTCGATGCTATCTCTTGAAAATCGATCAGTTTGAAGCAACTCGATAGGCTACAAGATGAGATTGAAACCATACTATGTGAGCTTGAGATATACTTCCCGCCCGCATTCTTTGACGTCATGGTACATCTGCTAGTCCATGTTGTCGATGATATAAAAGACCTAGGTCTGGTATTTTTGCACAACATGTTCCCCATGGAAAGATTGAATGGGCACATCAAGGGATACATTCGCAACAAGGCCCGTCCCGATGGGAGCATCGTCGCTGGCCATAGGATGGAGGAGTACATCGCATTTTGCACTGGTTACATTGACACAAAAAAACCTATTGGTATGCCCATTAAACAACGCGTTCACAGGCTTGAAGGAGTAGGCCACACAACGGGAAATAAAGATTTGAATGTGTACGACGGTGAACAGAACCGACAGGACGGACCCACACAATAGCGTTACAGCACGTAAAAGTGGTCGATCCTTGGTTGGAAGGGCACAAACAAGCAATAAAATAGCATTACGAGGACATTGGACAAATGAGGACTGATGACCAAATCATCAGAGAGCACAAATCTAAATTTGTGGCTTGGTTCAAATATGACATTATGAATAATCCATTACCAGAGAATGACGACAGAAAAACGATCCTCTACTCGTTGGCTCATGGCACAATATCGATGTCAAGACTTATGAAGCATACGACATCAATGGATACACATTCTATACGGATGACAGAGACAACAAGGATACTAACTACCAAAACTCAGGGGTGGCGATGCAAGCCTTGACCGGTGATACAAATGGGAGATACTACGGCAGGCTCAAAGAAATTTGGAACTTGACTACTCGGGGGAGTACCTGGAAGCAATGTTTCATGTTAGATGGGCAAGGAATGTCATGAAAGAAGACCATGGTTTCATAACCATGCATATACCCACAAAGACTAACAATGGTGTGAAAGGAATTAGTGCCCAATATGAGTCGTGGGTACTAGCCGATAAAGTGTCCCAATGCTTCTACATAGCCGACCTAACTAGGCCGAGCCGGGTGGTCATGTGGAGAGGCAAAAGGAGCATAATCGGAATGGATGGAGTCATTGACGAGGAAGACTTTGATCAATACGATGACCCAGAAGAAGAAAATGATGGTACAAAATACATCCCCAGAAGGAACGGGACTACATTGCCCAAGTCAGGTTGTCCCTACAAAAGGATGAGTCACAATATCGGTGTAAAGTTTATGAGGAAGACCCAAAGGAAGAGGACGACTGTTGAGAAGATCGTCAAAAAATGTTGATAACATGCCCTCGAATCCATTTTGTATCGCTTTTGTATGTGCACTACTTAACTAGAAATTGATGAGCAGATGAAATGGAACAAAGGAGGTCTCACGTTGTACTTTTTTTTAATATTCAGTAGTTTATTATTAACCATGAATTGATGAAATATCGAATTATCACCTCTCTTGCGCGGTTTGTCAACATATACCAATGTTTGGATTTCCAAATAGATTCATCAAGAACACATAAATTAGCACTAAAAACTCATATACAACAAAAATGGAACACAAAACCACAACAATTGTGCTTAAAGAAAATGGAACACAAAACAAATTTAGCAGTGTGCATAGATGAAAAAGCGCTGCTAGAGTATACAACTTGCAGCGCACCCATGTCGGAATGCTGCTAGATGATAAGCCTGGCAGCGGCCCAAAAATTGTGTACGCCGCTAATGTATTTTTCATACTGAGTTCCCTTTAATTTGTAACCAACCCCAAATAAATGCCAAAATTGGAGATATAACTCTAAACTGACTATATTTCATGTATACATACTTTTAAAGTCAAACAAATAACAGCACTCCCATCTCTCTCTCAAATCGGCACTGTCCCCTTCGACACTTCGAATGTCCCCTTGATATATCCACTCGGTTTGTGAGGCAACGCATACAAATGTTTGGGATTTCAAATAGTATGGTCAAGGGCAGCTAAAAGCAAACTAAAACCTGTATAGGAAAAAATATAATACAAAACAAAACAATTGTGCTTAAAAAATGGAACACAAAAATAGAATTAGCAGCGTTCACGTGCTACAAACGCTGCTAAACTTTAACACTAGCTGCGTGTATTTGGAAAAACACTGCTAGTAGTCAACACTGGCAATGTTTATTTTGTGCTACAAGCTGCCAACCTATTTTTATGCAACACAAATAAATGCCAAAATTGGAGATATAACTCTAAACTGACTATATTTCATGTATACAAACTTTTAAAGTCAAACAAATAACAACACTCCCATTTCTCTCTCAAACCGGCCACTATCCCCTTTGACACTTCGAATGCCCCCTTTATATATCCACTTAGTTTGTGAGATAACGTATACAAATGTTTAGAATTTCAAATAGTTTGGTCAAGGATAGCTAAATGCACACTAAAAACTTATATAGAAAAAAATATAACACAAAACAAAACAATTGTGCTTAGAAAAATAGAACACACATATAGAATTAGCAGCGTGCCCGTCCTGTGAACGTTGCTAAATTGTTGCACTAGCAGCGCGTATTTTGGCAAACCCTGCTAGTTGTTAACCCTGGCAGCTAGCAACGCGCTTCTATTTTTTGGACGCTGCTAGTTGTTATCCATATATAAGACAGCACATGTGTTCCTTTGCGAAATTCCCCCCATTCCCACCTCCCACTCCCGCCTCGCCACTCCCGCCCCATTCCCGGCGCAAAAAAATGCGGCTCTACCGCCTCTCTCCTTGTCGTCCCTCTCACGCGCGTGCGCCGCCCCTCTCGTAGCCGGCCGTCGCCCTTTCTCCCGGACGCCAGAGCTAATCCCTGGCGCCTCGTCCTGGTCCTGGTCCTTCCCGCCCCTACCTCGTCCTCTCATCCTCGTCCTCTCGTCCTCGTCCTCCCCAGCCACCACCACCGCCCCTGCTACCTCGTCCTCATCCTCCCCGTCCCTCTGCTCACCGAACGCCGCTAGCCCGAGCTCCTCCTCGATGGCCGTCGCCCCTCCTCCTCTGCACCGGTAGGTGAGCATCTCGCCTCCTCTACCTTCTTCCCTCCCTCATAATTTTCTCTACTTCTCTTCTATAAACTAGCTAGCATAGGGTTAGTTGTTTCTTAGTTTAGTTATGTTGATAGTAGTTACATAATTAGATAATGTGCTGTTGTGTTCTTGTTTTTTGTGCTTGATAAGTATGATGTTGGCCATTTTTTGTGTTGATAAGTGTATGAAGTTGGCCATTTTTATGTTGATAAGTATGATGTTGGCCATTTCTTGCTTCTTCAGGAACATATCCATGAGTGCCAATGTTTTGGCGAATGTTGATTGTCAATGTTTCGTCAAATTTCTGGCACTCAATTTGTTCCAAAATTAGCAAAGGTCATGCCAAAATTTTGATTGATTTTATAGATTTTTAAAATATTTTATAGATATTTTTAGTATTTGTATTGAATTTCTAGTTTGTGCTATAATGGTAACACCCTCGCCGTCAGTGCCTGGTACGAACAGCCCTGCACTGGGACCATCTCCTTTGGTTCAAGGCACACTCGAACGTCCCAAGGATGACGTACCTGCCCATAGATCAGAAGTAGCCGAGAGAGAGAGAGAGAGAGGCATCAGAGAGAGATGAGGCCACCCAGTATGTTCAGCATGCTGTTGATGTCATCGATATGTATTTGAATGATTTAGACTATGATGTTGGCATGCCTCGTGCTACAGCTAACCCTAGTAGTGTTGCCAAGAGTCTTTTTAACATGCCGCCGGTAGACGACACTCAAAATGACCAATCTCAAAATCCACCCAAAGCTATGGTGACTCCAAACACCTTGGATGGGGCCGTCCGGGACAGTTTAACTGGTTTGCCGGCCATTGCTCTATCAAAGAAGAGGAAGCTATGGACTACAAAGAAGGATTGCCAAGTCACAGCCGGTTGCAGCCAAAAACAGGCTAAGACGAACTAGTCCGCGCCTAATGGTCCATTGTTTTGAGTGGTCCATTTCCCTGGTGAAGCTATGGTACCGGTTTTCATGTACGAGACCATGGTGCCTGAGATGAAGCTTCTTCATGACGACATCCTGAATAGAGAGCTGGCGACCAAGGTTGATTTTCGCTGTCCGCATGGACAGCTTTTGGTATACACGGTGAAGGTGACTAAGGGTCTCGGCTTCATTGAGGATTTCCCCATGGATAATTTCTATTTACATTTTGACAAGATATTCAACATGATCCACCTCAGGAAGTTAGACGGATGCAACATAGTTAGGCTATGTGCGCTTCATCTAGCCTACAAGCTCAAGTTTGACAATGTGAGCACAATCGCAGTGGCGGACCCTTATCACATGCACCACTATAGGGATAATTAATTTTATGCCCCTAGTTGTGTCCCACTTGGCAGTTTTACCCCTAGTTTCCAAAAACCCTCGGTTCTGCCCAAGCCAATTTGCTCCTCTTATGCTTTTGCCCTTTGACCGTTTGATCGTCAATTTGAAAACTTCATAACAAATTCATACTAACTCTAAAAATGCAAATAAGATATCAAAATGTTCACAAAAACATCACCTATATGTGCATGTCATTTGCATTCATGAAAAAAGTGTTGGAAAGTCCCCATCTCAGTTTGAGCTCATATGATCTCAGCATAAACAGTAAAATCTGAAACAACTAAAAAAATCAAAAAAATCTAATTTTTTTTTGGTGGCAAACATTGACCAATGTTTTGAGTGCTTGCCAAGTTTCATCAGGGAATGACATTCGTGGAAGTTGTGGCAAAAAAACAAAATCGATGCTCCAAAACAAAAGCATTTTGGAGTGCTGATTTTGTTTTTTTGCCACGGCTTCCACGAATGGCATGCCCTGATGAAACTTTGCACGAACTCAAAACATCTGTCAATGTTTGCCACCAAAAAAATTAGAATTTTTTGATTTTTTTTCAAAATTTTCAAATTTACTGTTCATGCTGAGATCATATGAGCTCAAACTGAGATGAGGACTTTCCAACACTTTTGTCATGAATGCAAATGACATGCACATATAGGTGATGTTTTTCTGAACATTTTGATATCTTATTTGCATTTTTTTGAGTTAGTATGAATTTGTTATGAAGTTTTTAAAGTGACGGTCAAACGGTCAGAGGGCAAAAGCATAAGAGGAGCGAAGTGGCTTGGGCAGAACCGAGGGTTTTTGGAAACTAGGGGTAAAACTGGCAAGTGGGACACAACTAGGGGCATAAATTAATTATCCCACCACTATAACCTTCAGAGCCAAGAAGGTATGAAAGTGATGAAGACGTACGTTGCCGAATTCATGGTTTAACATAGACACGCAGACAACCATCTTGTGCCTTACCGTATGTGGTAAGTGTTCGCTAGCCAGCATCAATGCGCATATGCTTTCTCAGATGTAGTATATATCCTCGCATCGTACAAAGATTGCCGATAGTTACTGGTTTGTTTGACTGTTTGAGCAGCAACGATCACTGGATCCTCTTGGTTCTATCCCCAAAGACTTGCAGTTCTTATGTCTTGGATTCGCATCGAAAGACCAAGAAAGACTACAACAAATTGAAGTCAGTTCTAGATGATGCTTTCATAGAGTTTGAGGCTAGCGTAGGATCATTGATAAACCCACAATCCAGAAAGAAAAACAGCGTGGGCTTGGTACGCTTTGGCCACAACACAACCTTCTGTTTCATGCAACAACAAACTAAGAGAAGTGAGACGTCTGCCTACTACATCATGAACCACATTATTGATTACACGCGAAAGCATGCCACCTTCACAATGAAGGATGACATCACCAATTGGGGGGAGGGGGAACCCTTGCCACTCTCGCACCGGATTATTATCAATCTGAGTTTAGACGAACCAGAGCACCCTTGCGACCATCATCAACAATGATGTCATCAGCAAGGAGGGGATGTACTACAACGCAGACGAACCCCTTGAGTAGCGGTGGGATCGACAGAAGCGACAACATAGCGACTTCCACGGCTCGACTATGTCCACAAAATGAAGGACACTCATAGTTGACTTGTGATCTTTTGTAGAACAATAGTGGTCGTGTTGAAAATGTTGTTCTAAACAAGATTGGGTAGCCGTACCGTAACTTTTGTGTCAGTCAAAACTTAAGCCCTTAAGTCTGTAACGTTAGTACTTATTGCATATATCGAGACATGTATCGAGACATGATGACTCTAACAGGATAGCAAAATGAGCCCTTTGGCTCATAGATGCTGCCATGGCTGAAAAATAAGCCCTTAATTTGGTTCATAAATGATGCCATCTTTTGCTATGTAATCTTCCTATAGGTTGCCATGCATGTGCTATGTTAATTTGGTATCTATGCATGCTCACATTGTTCTTTCAGACGATTTGTCGACCTCAACTTCAACATTTCGGAGCCGCTATCCCACGACTAACCCGCCTCTGTGAAATGCACAATTCTTTTACAAATTTGGCATGTGAAATGCATATGCTTGTAATTCAACAATATCAACGTGTTATGTGAATTGAACGTGTATATGCATATGTTGCAACTTGGATTCATGTAAAATGTATTACATAATAACATTCATTATTTAATTGCATGATTATATTTCTATATGTATGGAATGTGGAAATGCTGCTAGCAAAAAACGTTGCCGCGGCAGTTTTTTTTTCTTACCCTGCTGCAAAACAAACTAGCACCTATTTAGTTGAGTAAACGCTGCTAATAGTATAAAAAACTAGCAGCGTTTGGCCGGCAAGAACGCTGAGGTTAGCTCTGACACCAGCCGCGTTTAAGAAAATCGAACGCCACCAGGGTCAGACAGACTGGCAGCATGTACACCTGCGAACGCTGCTGGTTATCAATAGACTAGCCACGTGCGCGTGGAACGCCGCTAGATGTGTCCAACTAGCCGCGGCTAAAGGTACCTTACTAGCAGCGTCGTACTGGCGGTGTCCGCACCGAACGCGGCTGCAGGGCAAGAGTGCACACTGCTAGTAAGGGGTTCCTGCACTAGTGAACGGTACAGTCAGGCACGAAGGTTCTGCACTTACAGTGCGGCACCCCCAACTTTGAGGTGATGGGAGGAAATCCTGTGAAGACATGGGCTCAAACCTTGTTTGACCCATGACTATGATCTACCATAACACAAACAAAGAGGAATGCACCATGGGCTACCCCCTGTCGAGTCCGGTTAAAGCCGTAGACCGGGCGGTCCCCACGGATCGACGATCGGCCGAAACTGCGCAAGAGAGGGTGAGAACACCTCCCCCACCAGCATGTGGCCCTGATATGTGTATGAAAGGGTGGTGTGATGTTGAAATATCCAACACACAACTTTGATGTGGCACCAGCTTCATAAACGGTACAGTCAAGCACGAAGGTCCTGCATTTACACAGTGCGACATCCCCAACTTCGAGGCAACGAGATGGAATCCTATAAAAACATGGGCTCAAAAACTTGTTGGCATGTCACTATGATCAACCCTAACACAAACAAAGAGGAATGCACCATGGGCTACCCCCTACCGAGTCCGGGCGGTCCCCACGGATGTGCGATCGGCCGAAACCGCGTGAAGGAGGGCCAGAACACCTACCCCACCTACATGTGGACCTGATATGTGTATGAAAGGATGGTGTGATATTGAAATATCAAACACACAACTTTGATGTGGCACCCGCTTCACAAACGGTACAGTCAGGCATGAAGGTTCTGCACTTACAGTGCGGCACCCCCTACTTCGAGGCGACGGGAGGGAATCCTGTGAAGAGATGGCGTCAAACTTGGTTTTGACATGTGACTATGACCTACCCTAGCACAAACAAAGAGGAATGCACCATGGGATACCCCCTCTCGGGTCCGGTCAAAACCATAGACCGGGCGGTCCCCATGGATCGACGATCGGTTGAAACCGCGCGAGGGAGGGTAAGAACACCTCCCCCACCTGCATGTGGCCCTGATATGTGTATGAAAGGGTGGTGTGATGTTGAAATATCCAACACACAACTTTGATGTGGCACGCGCTTCACAAAAGGTACAGCCAAGCACGAAGGTCCTGCACTTACACAGTGCGGCACCCCCAACTTCGAGGCGACGGGATGGAATCCTATGAAGACATGGGCTCAAAACCTTGTTTGACATGTCACTATGACCTACCCTAACACAAACAAAGAGGAATGCAACATCGGCTACCCCCTGTCGGGACCGGTCAAAGCCGTAGACCAGGCGTTCCCCATGGATCGGCGATCGGCCGAAACCCCGCGATAGAGGGCCAGAACACCTACCCGAACTGCATGTGGCCCTGATTTGTGTATGAAAGGGTGATGTGATATTTAAATAGCCAACACACAACTTCGAAGCGACTGGAGGGAATCCTGTGAAGACATGGTGTCAAACTTGGTTTGACACGTCACTATGACCTACCCTAGCACAAACATAGAGGAATGCACCATGGGTACCCCTTGTCGAGTCCGGTCAAAGTCGTAGACCAGGTGGTCCCCACGGATAGGCGCGTCGTCTGAAACCACCCGCTGGAGGGGTAACATTCATGAACGTGTCAAATTCATATTTCTTATGTTTTTTCGATAAAAACTCATACATTAGTTTTTGAAATTGAAGATAGAAATGAATTTTTGAATTTTCAACTTTTAGACGGCTTTTCAAACAATTTCAAATTTGAATTTGAAAACCTGGGATAAATTTTGAAAACTAGTTAGAGTGCTGATTCCCTCTTATTTTGTGATCGGAATGGATATAAGGTTTGACAAATTTCAAAGCATTAATTATAAATACTATCTTAAATTTGAATGAATATACCATTTGAAATTTGAAACTCAAAGTAATTTTATATGTGAAATGTGAAACTGTTCTTACTATTGCTAGCTAGCCTATTTATTTGAATTTGAAACATTTAGTTCAAATGAAAAACAAAACTGTAATTGAAAAAATGAAAGAGAAAAAAAGAGAAACGGGCGATAAACAGGTCGGCCCAGTCGCGCGCACAACGCCTGGAAGCATCGGCGGGCGATAAATGGGTCGGCCCAGACGAACGCGTCACCGCTGCACCGTCGTGCGGCGCAGAGGCGAGGCAGGGTCTAACTTTAGTCCCGCCTCACCGCGCAAGAGGCATCTGGACCGACTTAAATACGCAGCCGCGACAAAGCCGTCGAGCTCCTCTCCAAATTATTATCTGCACACACCGTCTCCACCCTGTTGGGCCTGCGAATGGCTGACCTACGCTGAAAGGCCTGTCACCAGTCGCCGTTGGGCTTGATAGGTGATGGGCCGATAACGCTACGGTTCTTCCCGACGTGGGCGGGCTTTTTTTGCACTCTTTTAGTTATTTTTCCTAAAGTACTTTTTAAAAAGAAAAGCACGGCTTTCATTCGAATTAAACCGGCCAAACATTTCAAAATTTATTCAAATATTTAGGATATTTTACATTGATTTTAATGAAAATTGAAATCTAACTTAAAAACATTAAAAAAACTCCACGTCCACGCCCACGCCCACCGCGTCGCCTACTTGCCGCCGTCCTCATCGTCGTCGCTGCTGTTGTACAGCCAGCTCTTGTCGTCGACGTCGATGGCGACGTCGGCCACCGATTTGCGCATGGGGATGGTGTAGCCCGGCTCAATCTCCGGGTCATCAGGATGGCGCGGTGGCGGCTGGTATGCCTGGGACTCGCGGATGGCGTGAAGGTACCCGGGCTTGTCCTCTGGGTCGCCGTCCTCGGCCTGCAGATTGGTGTACTCCGCCAGTAGGGGCGGCAGGTCCGGCTTCTGCTTGGGGACGCGGAGTTCCGGCGAGGCCGGCTCCGTCTTGACGCGGAGGCGCCCTCCCCTCGGCAGCGAGGCAGGCTCCGTCTTGATGCGGATGCCGCCCGGTGCGGGGTGGCGTGGCCACGCGCCCTGGTGCGCGCCGTGGGGCGCTGCGGGTGGGCGCCGTGCGCGCCCTGGAGCCCGCCGTGCGCGCCCTGGACATCGCCATGCGCGTCCAGAACTTCCCCGACACTGCGCCCATTCTAGATCCCCTGCCGCGCCTGGCGGTTGTGCTGGTACGGCGGGACATTGCCGGCGTAGCGGTTGAGCAGCTCGTGCCACCGCTCGGAGAGGATGTCGTGCCAGAGCGGGCTGTCGACGGCATACTCCGGCATTGCCCTCGCCTCCGATGTGAGGCCCGCGCGGAAGAGGTGGCTGGCATGGTTGAACACCGGCGTGTCGACGGGCGGGACCGGCACCTCCAGGACGTCGCCCAGGCTGAGCTTCCACCTCTTCGGGAGTCGCATGTCTGGCGGCGCAAAGATGTCCAGCCGCGCCAACTCCTCTGCCTCAGCGACGGTGAGGCTGCGCGGCAGCCAGTTGATGCTGCCGGCTTCGTGGTCGTGGCGAGGCATCCCGGCGGTGGGTGAGGAGAGGCGCGTTGGCTGTCGGGTGGGCAAGGAGGAGAGTGCGGCAGTGGGAGCTAGCAGTGTGCGACGGCGATGGAGAGGGGAGGGGCATTTGTAGGAGGGAAGGGCAGGGTAGGTGGCCGACGGGTGGCCGTCATTATGCCGCCATTAATGGCTAGTGGCATCGAAATCCGCCCGGCCACGCGGTGCGACGACAGGACGACGGCGTTGCGTGTGTGCAAACGCATGCAGTCAAAGGCTGTAGGCGTAATTGCGCAGTGTGAATACAGGGCGGTACACGGCGTACACGTGTGGCGCACGGCTTTGACGCCACACCGTCACGGCGCTATGACCTGCGACGAGCACGACCACGTGGGGTGGTAGTACGCCGTGTCAGGTGCGAGTACACTCGGCTTAGACCCGTGTATGCCGAGTGTAATGGTACGCCGCGTGTTTTTTTTGGCCGTGTCACGGCGTAGGTGGAAGTACGCCGAGACAAAATGTGTCACCGTGTGGCCGATATAAAACTCTCGGCGTATCGACAAACACAAGGCAAAATGTGTTTTTCATCTAGTGTCATGACAACCTCCTAACCTATCACATTATCCGGAATCTGCCAATTTCCCACCTCATTTTTCTCTCAGCAAGGCCATAATTGGAACCCTCTCAACCACTATGAATGGGTACTACACCCCCGTAAATGCTGTGGAGTTTTTCAACCAGAACATTCGAAAAAAGGCTAACCAGAACCATCTCACACTTGTCCTGAAAAAGCAATGTAATAATTATCCAAACAACATACAAGGCTGTAAATCGCTTTGCTATTTCCAGTCCGCTTCAGCACATCCGTATATGCCAGTTTCGAGGAAGATAAATAAATGACTTGACGCATACCTAGCTACATTAGGAAATGAGAAGGCCAAGAGAGAGGTTGTCCATTTGTATTTTTTTTTTTGCGAAATAAAGAACTTATACATTGCAATGGTGCATCTAGCCTGATTACAGTGATACGTTGCCCGTGTCGGTCCATCTTGAGAGAATAGCAACACAGAATAGAGAGTAGAAAACTCTAAATCCAATACGTACTTGCAAGTTTACGACAAAATAAATAAATACTCATTAGTCTAACAAACTGCCCTCGCGTGTTCTTTTGTCTACATACCCACTGGAGTATATTTAAGGACATCAAAAGTTCATTCTCAATTGAAATCTCAACACAAAGCCCAGCTCATTTAGGTTGCAAAAGTTACACCAAGTAGAGAGCAAAAGTTTTTCTTTGGCTGCTGTCAAGGTTGATCGATCACATGCCAAATTAAACAAGCAGCCACACGGATACATACATATGCACTAGCGAGAGTACTCCCTACAATAAGAGCCGGTATGATTGAGACATGATCTACCATGGTTGTGTCTACGGTCGACATAGAGTACAAGATACTCGTCAAGGTTGTAGGGTCTGGCAGCAGGAGCTAAACCCCAGGTTACAGCGAAGACGAACTTGTGCTTGGGTTCGGTCCTCCTATGGTCCTTGTTGTTGACATGATAGATGCTGAACCCACAAGTTTGCTGATGATAGCAGCCCAGGTATACTGTGTCGGCAGAAATGGAGGGGAATGTCTCGGTAGAGATGTGCAAGCAGTGCGTCAGGCCAAGAAACACCGCATACCGGCCAAGGCTCCTCACGGGGACCAGCCTCCTGCTGGCAATGTCCACCTCCAACACCTCAATGCGGCCGGTAATGCCGCCCACTGTGAATAGCTCCTTTCGATTGTAAGCCTCAACGCCACCGAAGCGCTCCATGCCTCTCCAGTACCGCACCATTAGCATCCTCCACGGACCAGGAGCGAGATTATGTGATTGCGCCAAATGTAGTCTTTCTTGGCAAAGCGGCGCTGGTTAACCACCTTCACCAACCGAGGTATCGGCTGCAGCTCAAGAAGGTAGACCGAACCCTCTGGCGAGCTGATGTAGCAGCGTCCTCCTAGGGACAGCAATGTGCAGAATAGTACCTTGCGACGCCTGTCATAAATGGGGTGGAAGACACGGCCTGGGCTGACCAGCGTCCAGTGTGCATCGCCCGGTTTGGCCAAGATGATGGTGGCTACACCGGCCCTCACGCAGAGCATGAGTGTGGGCGGGGAGGTGGAGTCGTCAAAACCTGCGCCATTGATCATGGCCGGAACAAAGCCGAGGGGATTCTTCAACACCGGCAGGAGGTTATCTTGACTAGTATGGGGGGGGGGGGGGGGGGGGGGGACGGCGACAACGATGCTGGAGACGACCGGGAACTCGGTGAGGGCTTTGGTGAGTGGGTCGAGGAGGCGAATTGTCTTGGTGGGCTTGTGGAAGAGGACGAGGAGGCCGTCGGCGGCGCAGACGTGGCAGTGGGTGGAGAGCGCCGGGAGTGGACACCAAGAGAGGCCACAGTGGCCAGGTTGAGGAGGCGGCGGTGGGGCTCGGCGTCAGGGATGATGGAGAGCACCATCCAGCTGCGGGGGCGGAAGCGACTGTCAAGGAGCCCTGCTGCGCGCGGGTCGGCGGTGAGTCCACGCCACGGCCTGCACACAGCTCGGAAGCGGAAGTACTCGGCCACATCCAGGGAGAGCAGCCGGCCGGAGATCTCCTCGATGAGGTCCAGAGGAAGCAGGTTGGCCCAATCCCTCCATTCCTGCGGCCGAAGTGAACCTGACGACGCGCTTCCGTCGTCTCCCTCGCCGATGATTCATTTGACGCGCCAAGATCGCCCAATCGCTTGCGGTCAGAAGATTCTGCGAGGAGGCAAAGCCGCCGACGCCGCGCTCGTGTCATCATCCCTAGAGATCCGTCGCCATCGGATCCCGCAGCCACCGGGGGAACGGTGAGGCTCCGGCGCAGCGACAGTTGCCTCGTCATCATAGCGGCCTGGTGGTCGGGACTCGGGAGCCGGGGCGAAGATTTAGCGGCGGCGGTGGAGATAGGGAGGAGGGAAGCAAATATGCGGGCGGGAGTTGGGCGTCGCGAGTGGCGGCTGCGGGCTTCTCGCAGCAAGTATCTCCGCTACCAGGCCCAAGGATTAGTGGCCCGTTGGTACATAGTACACTGCCAAAGCATAACACTGTACTATTCCTACCCCTAAAAAAACACTGTATATTCCTGTGATCAGATAGACTATAAGTAAGTGATCTAAAAAAAGATAGACTATAGATATTCTAAAAAAAATTACAGATAAAAGATGATCCTTGAATCACGAGGGTTGAAAATGCAGCTGATGGTCGGTTTTTCTTTAAACCAACACTGATTGGAGACGCAAATGTTTTTTTTTAACAAATGATCCAATCGAGAGCTAGGTTTTCATCTCACTATTGCTTGACCCAAAACTTATATAGGAGTACACCTTATAGTTTTCAAGAAGGTTCATGAGAGTTATGCAACCACTTGCAGGCTTGCAGCAATGTCTATGGAAGCGATTCATAGAAGAAAATATTCATTTCATCTTTCTCAAAAAATATGTGTTCATTTCATCTGTGAGAAAAAAAAACTCAAATCCTATTATAATGCTTACTGATACTTGTAGATATTCTACACAATGGAGATGCTTCCTGATAATTTTAGCGCTTGAGTGTAATTCGCTATGATCTGTACAGACCTGGTAAATCAATCGCTTCCATCATATCCGAGTCTTCAATTTACAAGCGTAAGTGTCGTTATCTATTATGCACTACTCCTGCAAAATATTATTAGGTCCACAAGACTACCGTGATGTATTCATTATTTAGATTATCAAAGACTATTCCATTGGCCCCTTTCAAGGTTCTACGGTGAACTTTTTTTTTCTTTTTTTTTTTTTGCGGGTGAAGGTTCTACGGTGAACTTCAGAGGCATTATCAGGTTAGTTTACTATAGTGAACTTCAGAGTCTTAGCAGGTTAGTTTACGTAGTCTACAGAGCACTTGAGCTGGGCTGAGGACTTTATTCTGAGTATCTGCTATAAATGTTACAATGGCAGTCTTGTGGACCCAAAACTCGGTGAGGGCGTTGGTGAGTGGGTCGAGGAGGCGAATTGTCTTGGTGGGCTTGTGGAAGAGGACGAGGAGGCCGTCGGCGGCGCAGACGTGGCAGAGGGTGGAGAGCGCCGGGAGTGGACACCAAGAGAGGCCACAGTGGCCAGGTTGAGGAGGCGGCGGTGGGGCTCGGCGTCAGGGATGATGGAGAGCACCATCCAGCTGCGGGGGCGGAAGCGACTGTCAAGGAGCCCTGCTGCGCGCGGGTCGGCGGTGAGTCCACGCCACGGCCTGCACACAGCTCGGAAGCGGAAGTACTCGGCCACGTCCAGGGAGAGCAGCCGGCCGGAGATCTCCTCGTGAGGTCCAGAGGAAGCAGGTTGGCCCAATCCCTCCATTCCTGCGGCCGAAGTGAACCTGACGACGCGCTTCCGTCGTCTCCCTCGCCGATGATTCATTTGACGCGCCAAGATCGCTCAATCGCTCGCGGTCAGAAGATTCTGCGAGGAGGCAAAGCCGCCGACGCCGCGCTCGTGTCATCATCCCTAGAGATCCGTCGCCATCGGATCCCGCAGCCACCGGGGGAACGGCGAGGCTCCGGCGCAGCGACAGTTGCCTCGTCATCATAGCGGCCTGGTGGTCGGGACTCGGGAGCCGGGGCGAAGATTTAGCGGCGGCGGTGGAGATAGGGAGGAGGGAAGCAAATATGCGGGCGGGAGTTGGGCGTCGCGAGTGGCGGCTGCGGGCTTCTCGCAGCAAGTATCTCCGCTACCAGGCCCAAGGATTAGTGGCCCGTTGGTACATAGTACACTGCCAAAGCATAACACTGTACTATTCCTACCCCTAAAAAAACACTGTATATTCCTGTGATCAGATAGACTATAAGTAAGTGATCTAAAAAAAGATAGACTATAGATATTCTAAAAAAAATTACAGATAAAAGATGATCCTTGAATCACGAGGGTTGAAAATGCAGCTGATGGTCGGTTTTTCTTTAAACCAACACTGATTGGAGACGCAAATGTTTTTTTTAACAAATGATCCAATCGAGAGCTAGGTTTTCATCTCACTATTGCTTGACCCAAAACTTATATAGGAGTACACCTTAACGTTTTCAAGAAGGTTCATGAGAGTTATGCAAACACTTGCAGGCTTGCAGCAATGTCTATGGAAGCGATTCATAGAAGAAAATATTCATTTCATCTTTCTCAAAAAATATGTGTTCATTTCATCTGTGAGAAAAAAAAACTCAAATCCTATTATAATGCTTACTGATACTTGTAGATGTTCTACACAATGGAGATGCTTCCTGATAATTTTAGCGCTTGAGTGTAATTCGCTATGATCTGTACAGACCTGGTAAATCAATCGCTTCCATCATATCCGAGTCTTCAATTTACAAGCGTAAGTGTCGTTATCTATTATGCACTACTCCTGCAAAATATTATTAGGTCCACAAGACTACCGTGATGTATTCATTATTTAGATTATCAAAGACTATTCCATTGGCCCCTTTCAAGGTTCTACGGTGAACTTTTTTTTTCTTTTTTTTTTTTGCGGGTGAAGGTTCTACGGTGAACTTCAGAGGCATTATCAGGTTAGTTTACTATAGTGAACTTCAGAGTCTTAGCAGGTTAGTTTACGTAGTCTACAGAGCACTTGAGCTGGGCTGAGGACTTTATTCTGAGTATCTGCTATAAATGTTACAATGGCACAAGTGCAATCAACTAAAAGTCTTCATAATTAGTAGGTCTGGAACCTTATTGTTGTTTCAATAGAGCATGTCCTTCTCTTTATCAGTCCTCTCTCTGCTATGCTGCTTCATGGAACTGATTTTTTAGTTCCACATCTGCTCTTTTCATGCATATATTTAGAGTGTTTTTGATTTTCATCTTGTTGTATTTTGTTTCGTAATGACGTGATAGTGTTCAGGGATATTTCTCATGGCTGGATCATGGTGTTGGTCAAAGAAGAACGTTTGTATAGAAATCAGCTTAAGAGATCGTTACATCATTAACACTCGAAGTGGTTAATAGAGACACACATAGTGGGTTCATTCATGAACTTGCGACACGTAGACATTTACAGTCAAGACTGAGATCAAGCACCATCAGCCACCAAGAAATTCAAACTACAACTGACATATGGGGGGTATTTTTGCAATTTTCCCTAGATAAATTATTGAATCTAACAGCTCGTGTCAAAGCTACCAAAGTGGGGAAAATATAAGGACGCAGATAAGTGAGCTGGATGAGAGGCTGATTTCTGAGGAGGATGGGGTACTAAAAACCTTAAGTAATATGCTCGGGGTGATCTGAGGGCGCTTCTTGTGTCTGTTCTCTAAAAAAAATCGGAGGGCAAACCTGGAGGAAATTGTATTGTCCGGCTAGGCTTCTGTCGAGTGTTATGTTGAAGTAGTGTCCGTTGAGGCACTGTCAAACCATGCATTAATCAAGAGCATTAAGTGCACCCAAATGGTCTTACTGAACAAAAGACTTGATATTTAATTTATATTTTAAATTTGCATCTAAACATGGTCTTCCATTTTTAACATGACAATATGTGTAGTGTCAATTTTGAAAATGGCACATGAGAAACAAATATTTTGTAGTCTCTCTATTGCAAAAACAATTAAGGTTTCATGAAGACAAAATAGTGAAAACAAATTAGGTTTGTACAATTGTTGTTGCTCGTAGCTTCCCACAGACATTTACCTAGTGTAGTAACAAATCCAAACCCCTCATCCCCACTTCCTTCCCCCCTGCTAGCGGTGAGATTCCGACAAACTTTTTTTTTCCTTTTTTTTCATCTTCTCTATAGTCTCCCGCCACGGCAGCGCTTCTCCCCGGCCTCCATGGCCACCGCCACGAGCAGAGCAGCACCACGAGCAGACCAGCACCTACACCCTACTTTTTTTGTACAAAGAAACATGGCCACCGGCCGCCATCACCGATTCCGATGATTCTTTGTGTTTCAGACCAACAGAACGTGCCACTGGGAGGAAGAAGATGAGAAGAACCAATTCAGACAAACATGTGCCCTGACTGTGGCCCATGAAGGACGAATTTCGCCTACTTTCTTGACTCCTTCACATGCGTATGTCGTGCTCGGTGAATTTCTATTGAATTATTTTTGCAGATCATCTATCATAGGGCTAGTTAGCTCATGCACATCATCTAGTGCCGACAAATTGTCGTCGGACGTGTGAAAGGAAGAAGAAAGAATGAAGATGATTGCATGTGAGGTCGAGTTCGTTTGGAGGATTAAGTTGGGAGATTGGCTGGATGCATAAAAACTCAATCTCTCTCTCAAAAAAAAAAAGGAACTAAAGGGTGAGGATGAAAGAATGGGGATGGGCTAGAGATGCTTTAGCCAGTTGTTTCCCTAAACTTGAAAAAGCCGATGGTCTCGGTCTTCTACAATCAATTCTGCTAAGTACATCTTTTTTTAGGGAACGCCGTCATGACCGATTACATCAATTTTGCTAAGTACATCATTCTTATTCTACATGTAGTACGTGTTTCCACTTTGTAAGCCGTCTAAAATTGACTGGCTTTATTTTAGGGTGAGTAATTTTTTTATTGCAAGGGTAGGGAGAGTAATTGGCTGGCTTGGCAACAGAAACACATGGTCTCTTCTAGAATCCGTCGTGATGCTATTTTTCTGGCACCAGCAAAGCAGCATGGTCGTGCGCTGCGTGCTTTATGCGAGATCACAAATTAAGGGGTACCTTTTTGCAAAAGTCACTCCCACCTTTTCAGGGGTTGACAAGTGGCGCACTGCATGTGCTCATTTGTCGCAACATGAGAGTTTTTCTTTTTTTCGTAGATTCATCTATTTAAAATGTTTTATCTCTTAAACCGTGCGTCCAAATCCTGAACCGTTTTCAACGTTGAATTTCTTGCGTCGAGATTTTTGAAACTAAATCCCATGTTAATAGGTTTCGGCGAACTTTTTTAAGAAAAACCGGAAAAACGAAAGAAAAAAACCAAGCCAAAACCCCAGTTTTTTCTTCACTTTTTCCCCCCCTTCTGAGAGGCACAGCCATGCCTCTAGCGGAAGCAAATTCATGCCTCCACGAGAAGCAAATCTATGCTTCTCGCGGAAGCAAAAAAAACCCATATTTTTCTTTCTTTCCGAGAGGCACAACTGTGCCTCTCGCGAAAGCAAATCTGTGTCTTCATGAGAAGCAAATCTATGCCTCTTGTGGAGGCAAAAAAAATATTTTTTTTCTTTTTCAAGAGGCACAGTTGTGCCTTTCCCGGAAACAAATATGTGCCTTCACGAGAAGCAAATCCGTGCTTCCTGTGGAAGCAGAAAAATGCCTTTTTTTCGAGATGTGCCTCTCGCGAAAGCAAATCTGTGCCTCCACGAAAAACAAATATGTGCCTCCCGTGAAAGCAAAAAAAAAAACACATTTTTTTCGCAAAATAAGTTTGATTTTTGTCTCCAAAACCTAGAAAAAATAGGGCGAAAACCAAAAAGTCAAAAAAATCCGAAAAAACCCCATCTAAAACCTGAAAACACGTATAGAAAAATTTAAAAACAAAATCCTAAGGAAGCACCTAGCATGCGACACGTGACGGTGGCTGTGGCGCGCTCTTAGTCCACCAAAGTGACCCTTGCGGGGTGCCCGCAAGGGGTAGGGTACCCGTTGATTAGTTGCTCTCTGCTTTATGGCCGAGCGAACTTTCAACGCAACGGCAAAGTCCTCCTTGATGGGCCGGCCAGGAGCGGGTGGGAAGGAACTGAAAAGAGCAGCCCATGTCCGGAGACGCTGGTAAATCGGAACAGTCCCTGTTTGATGATTAATAACTCGTGAACAATTAATTACTATATTTATTGGGTTGAGTTAATAATAATAATACATGTAAATGGGGATGTAGCTCAATTGGTAGAGCTCTAATCAAGGCTGAATAGAGGCACGGGGTTCGATTCCTCGCATCTCCAATTTTTTTTTTCGATCGGCTTCGGTCCGTCATCCATTCCCACAATTTGGTGCTCAGACTCCAAAAGTTAACAAGACCAGCACGTTCGACGACGAGCTTGCCATGCATGAATCCATGCGTGACTAGCTAGAACGAAAACCATGCTTATCCACTCCATTCACATCTTGACTGGACACCATGCAACATGAAGTCATGAAGACGCACATTGTCGGCATAGGGACAACCGGTTGTCAACCCGACGCACCCCTCGGGTGTGATAAGTGTTTCCAAGGCAATTTCTCCTCGACGAGAGTGATTGTAGATGAGTAGATCTCATCATCGCCTAAACTGGCAACAAACCAGGAACATGGCTTTCGTATGGAGGGTGCAAGATTTGCGGGGGGAGAGGTGATAAGCTCCTCAACTCCTCCATCATGAGAAGCAACATAGGCTTATTATTCTTTTTGGCTCTCTTGCCAAAATAACATTAATCTGGAATTAGTTTTGCATTCAGATTCAGTTGTGCACACCTTGGCTTATAACATTAAGATGTCCAATATATGCCTAGCTTGTAAAACCAACATATTATGTATAGTTTCATAATTTTCTTTGGTTGTTTTGACTAGCATTTTCCGACTGATACAATATTTTACTCCTATCTCTTTGTAGGATATATCAAGATAACAAAAGTGTAAATACACGCACAATTGGTAATCTACAAATATGACCACTTCGTATGTAACCAACAATTGTTTTGACAATGGACGATAAATGTGTTCACTATTACGTGCATATTTGGCCCATAAGAAAATAACACCATTTTAAGTTTTTACATGGGCTATATACCACAATTTGTGAGTATCTCATTTTTTTCACGTTTCGTAACACCAGGATGGCCCGTCGCCAAATATCACTGTTCTGGACATTTTGGTGGGCTATAAAGAAGTCAAAGTCACAGCCGGTTGGGAGTGAAAATTTCGTAACATTGACCCACCACTATTTTACCATCATATGGCACTAGTTGAAGAGTAACTTTAATTTTCTGAGTGAGAGGAGAGAAGCCTATCTGAGTGAGAGTGTACAACACATGGCCGAAAAGCACTTTATCTCTGGCCGAAATGCAAGCCGGCTGGGCAGTTTGATTCTGGCCAGAATGCAAGCTGACTGGCCAGTTTGACTCTGTCCGAAAAGCAAGCTGAATAGATTTACATTAAAAAATGGCCATGGGCAAGGCAGATATAAAAGCATTACGAACATAATTACTTGCAGCTTGCCTGTCTTTCTATTAAAAGAAGAAAGTGAATGGGTACAATAGGATGTACAACACATGACATGAATCACCAACCATAGAGCAAGAAGGAGCCAATGCGTTTGTTACCTGTCCACTCCTACGTCCACTGGCTATGTACGGAACTGGTACACTGAACGGCTTCAACGGGACCACACCGCTCCTTTCCCCATGACAAATGGCCTCAGCCAGCGAAACCGACCACCCCGTTCATGCTCGGTGCGCCCGAGTCATCAGAACCCGCCACCCAACAGGGCTTGCATACGCAACATGTCCGGTTAGGTAATCTCCTCATGACCCCACCAACTCACACGAGCGTACGAGGCCTCAAACGACGCATGTCGGGTACCCGGGATGCACGGGGCGCACCCGGCACACGCAAGCCTAACAATCCAGTCTCACATAGCCGGACAAGGTCGGCCACAAAACGTTCCAATGCAGGAGGGTATGTCGCAGGGATCGCCATGTCCAAGGCCTACCACATTTGAACAGTGGCAACTAGTTGAGGCGTCCTGGCAGGGCTAAAGCATGGGATCCGCCCTGGCCGTACGGCGTGTTTTCGAACATGCATCCGCTGTTTGCATGTTGCGGTCTGTTCGGCTGGCATGTGTTCTGCACATGTTCTCTGGTTGGCATGCAAAACATGCAGTGTTGACTTCAAATGCTTTTTATCAGCTTCATAAATTATAGCAAGGACCATCAGAAATGGCAGTGTGGGGGCGTGCGTCGCGCTTGCGTGAGCCGGAGCGCGCGTGGGGCCAGACGGTTAAGTCGGCCAGCGGTTTACGTCGCACCTGCAGTGTCCGCTGGTTGTCTCGCTTGCAGTGGCACCAGCCTATTTCGTTCGCTCGACCTGGGCTCGCGCGGGCACACGGTCGTTAGTGCCGTGCCGGGTTGTTTCGTTCGCGCCACCCGGGTAGACGCGGGGCAGCGACATTCACGCGAACCAGCTCGGGTTGTGAGCAACGTACCCGGGATGCCGGGTCTGCCGCCGACGTTGGCTTGTGAGGGGGTGCTGAGGGCGTTGCTCGGCCTGCGCGGTTATGGGTGCGCTGACTCGGGATGTTTTATGGGCATTATGTGGAGCAACCTTGCCCGGTCGTACCATTGCTGTCCCAGCCCTTGGTTCGTTGTCATCCTTTGGAATGTCGGCCCATCTTCTAGGCAGCATAGTCCTGCCAGTGGATGATAGGCTTGGTACAGTGCATCTAAGGGTTGTTCCCATGGGTACTATTCTAGAGGAGATCGTTTTAAGAACTAACATTGGCTGGCGCTGGAGGGTCAAGCTCCGGGTTGTCGATGGGAACATTTCCATTGATCAAGGGTGGGCTGGCTTCACCCGAGCTCATCATCTACATATCGGTTACCTTCTCACCTTCAAGGTCATGACTGAAGTTAGTTTCAGGGTGGTTATCTTCGATCTTTCTGGTGTCGAAGTGGTGTTAAAATGCGGCGAGCACTTGCCGTGATTAAGAATATATGATCCTTTTTCATTTGTCTGTAAACCCTTAACTACTGCACTTAGATGGCACTATATATGGTGGTGTGCTTGATCGTGTGTTATGTTAATAACAACATTGTGTTTATGTTTTCATGTCGTTTGTTTTACATTTCTATTACGCGGTCCATTTCTTTAAGGGTAAGGGTATGGAACAAACACGAGACCTGCGTATTATGGCATTTATATGCCTATTATGAGATATACTGTCATGAAATGCTGAATACATATCATTCATGCTGATACAACTGAGTGTATACTGGCCGGCTGAAGAGAACCGTCCAGGCCGGAGCGCCTCAGGGGTACGTAGACATGGTAACACATCTGATCCTAGCGAACGCGGCGTGGAAGATACGACATTTGTCAAATAGTTCATGAAACTTCTGAGTTGTAGTTGATTAGTTGGTCTCTTCAAATAGTTCACTTGACCTGCAATTTATGTTTCATATAGTTCGCTTGGCTTGCAGGCTATAGTTGGTCTCTGCACCACTTGGCGCAATGGGGCAGCTTATTACAAACCTGATATCATAACAAAACATTTTGTAAATAACATGAAGGTTATTGATGGCACTAGAGTATGCTGGGAAGAGATGTGGTTTGCTCGTGGGGGCCTTCGTTGCGCCCGCCAGAGCCGGCTTGCGCGGGTGTACTTCAGTTCACTCCCCGCTCGCATCTTCGTATACTCACGACAACAGTCCACCTCCTTTTGGCCTATCCCTCTCCATTCGGACCGGCTATCCAATGCTCTTCCTCCTTCCATTTGCCTTGACCTCCTTCTGCCATTGTTCGTCTTCTCGATGGAGGAAGCACGCAGGTCTCGACCCCGTTATTCTTGCCCCGATCTGAAAGATGACATCGTGGAGGAAGTCATTGATCAGTGCGGCGTCATCGCCGAGGCTAGCATGACAGGTTCTCTCAAGAACATTCTTGACTCAACAAATACGGACATTGAAAATAACCCAAGGGTTCAGGAGTGGTTCGATCTTCGGTCGTGCCAGCCGGGCGCATGCACGGGCCGGCTCGGTGGGCGGCCGGGAAAGATGGCAAAACACGCTATCCGGCCAGCCGCAATGGTCCAACGCCGGGCAACATAACACATGATTCGTCATTCCGAGATATATTGCCATGTAACTTGCATCGTTACATCACATTACATGACTTGATGTGTTCTTCATAGTCAATTGCTCTGTATCATATAGAGCTGACATGTTACATTTGTGGCATGACCACTGCACGATGCGCCAAAGCGCCGCGTTGGAGTCAGCCGCGCCAAAGCCAAGGGATCGAAAAGAGAGAGATTCACCAGGCAGGAGGGCAGCACACACGCCTGCCAATGGATTTTCGAATTTCTGGCCGGTATTTGGATTGTGTGGTCTGCCCGGAGGGTCTTAGCCACTTCGGCTGTTGCGAATAGGAGTGCCCGGTTCCAGCGATTCGGGTCATGTACCATATGGGGGTGTGGTCGGCCTCTCTATTGCCCCGGCTGCTAGGTTGTCCTAGAAAGTTAAATGTTTTAAATAGTTCACTTAGCTTCGCAGTGCAGTTTGTCTCTGCGCCGATGGCATGTTACATTAGATCTCCTTTGTTAGGGTTTGGGGCTGTGCGACGGACGGTAGACGCAATCTTTGAATTGTGAGCTATCCGACGTGATTCATTGCTCGCCATCATGGCTAGTGGCGGGCGATTGGGGGGGGGGGGGGGTCAGAGTAGGGGGTGAGCGAGTGGAAATCTATTTTAGGCCTACAACCATGCCTAAGGAGTTGCCCGCGGAGGGGCGTTGCGTGCCTGGCCTACTGCCGCAGCTGTAGGTGGCCGACTGGCGTGTTTGATGTGTCTGCCCAGCTCTTGTTGATCGGGTTGCCGGTCACGATGGCTCAGGGCGTTCTGAGCCACATTGATTCGATGAGACAAATGCATACAAAATATAAATCAAATATTATTGAAGGGGGGATTGCTAACCTGGTAGGAACGGTGTTTTCCTAGCAGAACCATGCGACTGCTCCCTCTGTCCAAATATATAAGGCGTGATACGTTTTTGGACCGCCTTTGAGTATTGATTAGATTAATGATATATGAGATGCATAATGTAAATATTATATCATTAGAATCTCCTTTCGCTTGTTAGTTTGCCTGTATGCTTTGTGTAACATACATGTCGTATATTATTGCTCTAACATGTTGTCAAAGTGAGCCTGGAAAAGCTTATTAGGCCCTATGTATTTGGATGGAGCTGCTTTAGCTCAATGTTTGGAGTGAAGCTCCCCTAATGTGATATTCCCACTAAGGCTGGTCTTGCTATTTACTGCCCCGTGAATCATTTGGTTGGTTCGCCTGGTTTGCTTGTGCGCATGTGGTTCCGGTTGGTAGTTTATGCCTTGCTCGGTGTTCATTGTCAGTATGCGTTGGCAATGGTTTCTTTTGATGTAGTTACTATTTTTAGATTATTAATTCAATGTATTCACATTATTAGAGTTGTTTTAGCTCAATCTTAGAGTGAAGCTCTCCCTAAATGTGATATCCCCGGTAAGAGGGATGAACTTACATTCATTTGCCGATCATTGTCTTGATGGTTTGTTGTGTGGTGATGCCTTCATGCAAGCATCTGCAGATACAGGAGAGTAGTTAAGATAACATCTAACCACAACAATAAATTCTAGCATTCCATAACCCATCACTCAACAATTCATAAACTTAGGGACGACAATATCCGACACTCTGGCCACCTGGCCATAAACAAGCTAATTGCACGATGCTTTTCTCTAGGCCGTTAGAGGCTAAGTGATCTACAATCAACGTTCACATAATACCATTAGAGAGCTACATCAGGACGCAGTGTCAAAATATTGAGTTAGATTCAACTTCATGGTCGGGTCTCCGGCTGAAATGAGAGTGCGTCCGCCTTTAGGAGGTATCACTCTGCCTTCGATATCCGCGCCTTTCCTTCCTGATGTTGCTCTCTCCGGTATAGAGCACCTGTGCCCACCATTCTGACTTTTTCTGTGCTATAATTAGGCCTTCCTTGACATTCATGATGCGCTTCCATATCTCGCAACATGTATATGCGTCCTTCATTGCGTAGTCTATTTGCGTCTGGCATAAACGCGTCGCCCATTTTTGGTGAAGTGTCTTGTCAAAACCGGTCTTCATGGTCTCATAATATAGAACGATGATTGATGCTGCGACATCCGCAAGTGAATCATCAGGCTTGCCTCCACTAGGCACCATCCATTGCTTTTGGATGTCGACAAAGTTCGTAAACGTAATGCCCCAATAGCCTAGCATATCTATGTCACCGTCGATGCAAAATCCAGCAAATGTGCAGTTTCCGTTGCAGAGGAACCGCCAAAGAGAATCATTCACTCTTTGCAACATGCATACCTAGTACAGGATACAGTTCTAGTTGTAGCATAGTTGGATCAGGGCTGCCTTCTGTCCGCCCTATCCACTGGGTGTGTACTCCACATCGATGCCCATGATATTAAATCTGTGGCCTCGCACCCACGTCATGCACTCTCTTATCCAGTGGTTCACACGACTGTGGTAGTTGGTGTATACGATGTGGATGGTGTACCTGACATGGGCTTCGACGGTGTGTTCCTTGATGAACTATGCCGCTGAGTGACGTGTGTACTCCATTTGGTCGGTGGGGTTGCGGTAAGAGCGAGCGTGACGCTGGGCTTCAGAGAGACAGAGTGAGTTTGATACAAACGAATCAGAAAGAGGATGTGTTGGTTATTCAGTGGGGGTGGTTTGTCAACCGCTGTTTGATGAGGCAGGCGATGAGGCAGAAGTATGTTGGAAATATGCCCTAGAGGCAATAATAAATTGGTTATTATTATATTTCCTTGTTAATGATAATCGTTTATTATCCATGCTATAATTGTATTGATTGGAAACTCAAATACATGTGTGGGTACATAGACAACACTGTGTCCCTAGTAAGCCTCTAGTTGACTAGCTCGTTGATCAAAGATGGTTAAGGTTTCCTAGCCATTGACATGAGATGTCATTTGATAACGGGATCACATCATTAGGAGAATGATGTGATGGACAAGACCCAAACTGTAAACGTAGCATTTGATCGTGTCAGTTTATTGCTATTGTTTTCTGCATGTCAAGTATCTGTTCCTTTGACCATGAGATCATGCAACTCACTAACACCGGAGGAATACCTTGTGTGTATCAAACGTCGCAACGTAACTGGGTGACTATAAAGGTGCTCTACAGGTATCTCCGAGGGTGTCTGTTGGGTTGGCATGGATCAAGACTGGGATTTGTTACTCCGTATGACGGAGAGGTATCTCAGGGCCCACTCGGTAATACAACATCACAATGAGCCTTGCAAGCAATGTGACTAAAGTGTTAGCCACGAGATCTTGTATTACGGAACGAGTAAAGAGACTTGCCGGTAACGAGATTGAACTAGGTATAGTGATACCGACGATCGAATCTCGGGCAAGTAACATACCGAAGAACAAAGGGAACAGCATACGGGATTAACTGAATCCTTGACATAGAGGTTCGACCGATAAAGATCTTCGTAGAATATGTAGGAGCCAATATGGGCATCCAGGTCCCGCTATTGGTTATTGGCCGTAGAGGTGTCTCGGTCATGTCTACATAGTTCTCGAACCCGCAGGGTCTACACACTTAACGTTTGGTGACGATTAGTATAATTGAGTTATTATGTTGGTGACCGAAAGTTGTTCGGAGTCCCGGATAAGATCCCGGACATGACGAGGATCTCCGGAATAGTCCGGAGGTAAAGATTGATATATGTGATAATAGTGTTTTGATCTCTGGAAGGGTTCCGGAGTTCACCGGAAGGGGTTCCGGATGTTTACCGAAGTGTTCGGGTGCAGCAACACTTTATATGAGCCAAAGGGATAAAGCCCACAAGGTATTGGAAAGTGCAAAAGTAGTTTTGCTGCCGCGTAAGCGGTACTACCGCTTGGTGAAGCGGTACTACCGCCCGAGCGGTACTACCGCTTGTGTGAAGCGGTACTACCGCCCAAGCGGTACTACCGCTTGTGTGAAGCGGTACTACCGCTTGTGCGCGGCTGTGCACGGTTCGGCAGGGATCCGAGTTGGACTCTTTCCCTGCGGGCCAAACCGACCTTGTGCGGGCAAAACCGACCCGGAGGAGGCTTTTACTCCAAGTTTAGACCCCAAGGCTCAACATATAAATAGAGGGGCAGGGCTAGCACACGGGATACATCAAGATTTCCCCAAGCCGTGTGCGGCAACCCTAACCCTCTAGTTCCTCCGTCATAATCTCCGTAGCGCTTGGCGAAGCCCTGCAGAGATTGTTCCTCACCACCATCACCACGCCGTCGTGCTGCTGGAACTCAACCACTACTTCACCATCGCTCGCTGGATCGAGGAGGTGAAGGCGTCATCAAGCCGTACGTGTGTTGAACGCGGAGGTGCCGTCCGTTCGGCACTAGATCGGAAGGATCGTGATTGGATCGCGGGACGCTCGGCGATTTGGATCGCGAAGACGTTCGACTACATCAACCGCGTTTATTAACGCTTCCGCTTAGCGATCTACAAGGGTATGTAGATTCACTCTCCCTCTCGTAGATGCTCATCACCATGGATAGATCTTGCGTGTGCGTAGGAAAAAATTTTGTTTCCCATGCAACGTTCCCAACAGTGGCATCATGAGCCAGGTCTATGCGTAGATGAGATCTCGAGTAGAACACAAACGAGTTGTGGGCGTGGGTGTATACATATTGCTTGCCGTTACTAGTTGATATTTGATTCGGCGGTATTGTGAGATGAAGCGGCCCGGACCGACATTACGCGTACACTTACGCGAGACAGGTTCCTTCAACTGACATGTAATTTTGTTGCATAAAGATGGCTAGCGGGTGTCTGTCTCTCTCACTTTAGTTGAATCGATTTCAATGAAGAGGGTTCTTTTAGAAGATCAAAAAGCAATCACTACACCACGTTGTGGTTTTGCGTAGGTAAGAACGGTTCTTGCAAACCCGTAGCAGCCACGTAAAATTTGCAACAACAATTAGAGGACGTCTAACTTGTTTTTGCAGGGTATGTTGTGATGTGATATGGCCAATTACATGATGAGATATATGTGATGTATGAGATGATCATGTGATGTATAGAATATCACGACTTGCATGTCGATGAGTACGGCAACTGGCAGGAGCCATAGAGTTGTCTTTAATTATTGTATGACCTGCGTGTCAATCATTAAGCGCTATGTAATGCTTTACTTTATCGCTAAACGTTAGCTATAGTCGTGGAAGCAACAGTCAGCGCGACAACCTTATGGCGACACGTTGATGGAGATCAAGATGATGGAGATCATGGTGTCATGCCGGTGACGATGGAGATCATGCCGGTGCTTTGGAGATGGAGATCAAAAGCACAAGTTCATGGCCATATCATGTCACTTATGATTTGCATGTGATGTTAATCCTTTTATGCATCTTATTTTGCTTAGGACGACGGTAGCATTATAAGGTGATCCCTCACTTAAATTTCAAGATAAATTGTGTTCTCCCCAAGTGTGCACCGTTGCGAAAGTTCGTCGTTTCGAGACACGCCGTGATGATCGGGTGTGATAGACTCTACGTTCGCATACAACGGGTGTAAGCCATGTTACACGTGCGGAACACTCGGGTTAAACTTGACGAGCCTAGCATGTACAGACATGGCCTCGGAACACAAGAGACCGAAAGGTCGAACATGAGTCATATAGTAGATATGATCAACATGAAGATGTTCACCATTGAAACCACCTCAACTCACGTGATGATCGGACTTGAGTTGGTGGATTTGGATCATGTTACACTCGAATGATCGGAGGGATGTCAATTTGAGTGGGAGTTTTTTAAATATGATTAACTAAACTCATTATCTAAGAACAATAGTCTAAGTTGTCTTTGCTATATTTTGTAGATCATGGCTCGCGCAGTAGCACCCCTGAATTTTAATGCGTTCCTAGAGAAAGCTAAGTTGAAAGATGATGGAAGTAACTTTGTGGACTGGGCCCGTAATCTAAGGATTATCCTTACGGCTTCCCAGAAGGCTTATGTCCTTGATGCACCGCTTGGTGATCCACCCGCTCCAGTTGAGTCTCTAGACGTTGTGAACGCCTGGCAGGCTCGTTCTGATGATTACTCAATAGTTCAATGTGCAATGTTGTATGGCTTAGAACCGGGACTTCAAAGACGTTTTGAACGTCATGGAGCATATGAGATGTTCCAGGAGTTGAAGTTTATCTTTCAGAAGAATGCCCGGATCGAGAGATATGAAATCTCCGATAAGTTCTATGCTTGCAAGATGGAGGAGAACGGGTCTATCAGTGATCACGTGCTCAGAATGTCTGGGTACTCCACCCGTCTGGCTGAGTTAGGGATGCCCCTTCCGCCAGAGGCTATCACTGACAGAGTTCTTCAATCATTGCCACCTAGCTACAAGAGCTTCGTGTTGAACTATAACATGCACAGGATGAACAAGTCAGTCGCCGAGCTGTTTGCGATGCTGAAAGCCGCTGAGTCTGAAATTCAGAAGGAGCATCAAGTGTTGATGGTCAATAAAACCACTAGTTTCAAGAAAAATGGCAAGGGTAAGAAGGGTAACTCCAAGAAGAGTGGCAAAGCAGTTGCTCCTCTCGTGAAGAAACCCAAGGCTGGACCCAAACCAGAAACTGTGTGTTTTCATTGCAAGGGAACTGGACACTGGAAGCGGAATTGCCCCAAGTATTTGGCTGACAAGAAGGCGGCCAACAACAAACAAGGTATATATGATATACATGTTATTGATGTGTACCTTACCAACTCTCGTTGTAGTGCCTGGGTATTTGATACCGGTGCGATTGCTCATATTTGCAACTCAAAACAGGAACTGCGGAATAGACGGAGGCTGGCAAAGGACGAAGTGACGATGCGCGTGGGAAATAGTTCCAAGGTTGATGTGATCGCCGTCGGCACGCTCGCTCTTCGATTACCGTCGGGATTAGTGATGAACCTAAATAAGTGTTATTTGGTGCCTGCGTTAAGCATGAACATTATATCTGGATCTTGTTTATTGCGAGACGGTTACTCATTTAAATCAGAGAATAATGGTTGTTCTATTTATATGAGTAATATCTTTTATGGTCATGCACCCGATGTGAGGGGTTTATTCTTATTGAATCTCGATAGTAATGATACACATGTTCATAACATTGATGCCAAAAGATGTAGAATTGATAATGATAATACCACTTTCTTGTGGCACTGCCGTTTAGGTCATATTGGCGTAAAACGCATGAGGAAGCTCCATGCTGATGGACTTTTGGAGTCACTTGATTTTGAATCACTTGACACATGTGAGCCATGCCTCATGGGCAAGATGACTAAAACTCCGTTCTCTGGAACAATGGAACGGGCAAGTGACTTATTGGAAATCATACATACTGATGTGTGCGGTCCGATGAGCATTGAGGCGCGCGGTGGTTATCGTTACTTTCTCACCTTCACTGATGACTTAAGTAGATATGGGTATATTTACTTAATGAAACACAAGTCTGAAACATTTGAAAAGTTCAAACTATTTCAGAGTGAAGTTGAGAATCATCGTAACAAGAAGATTAAATTCCTACGATCTGATCGAGGAGGAGAATATCTGAGTTATGAGTTTGGCAGTCACTTAAGACAGTGTGGAATTGTTTCACAATTAACACCGCCTGGAACACCACAGCGTAATGGTGTGTCCGAACGTCGTAATCGAACCTTATTGGATATGGTGCGATCTATGATGTCTCTTGCCGATTTGCCACTATCGTTTTGGGGTTATGCATTAGAGACAGCTGCATTCACTTTAAATAGGGCACCATCGAAATCCGTTGAGACGACGCCATATGAACTTTGGTTTGGCAAGAAGCCAAAGCTGTCGTTTCTTAAAAGTTTGGGGATGTGATGCTTATGTCAAAAAGCTTCAGCCTGAAAAGCTGGAACCCAAAGCGGAGAAATGCGTCTTCATAGGATACCCAAAAGAGACAGTTGGGTATACCTTCTACCTCAGATCCGAAGGCAAAGTGTTTGTCGCTAAAAACGGAACATTTCTTGAGAAAGAGTTTCTCTCGAAAGAATTGAGTGGGAGGAAGATAGAACTTGATGAGGTTGTTGAACCTTTACTTCAACCTGAGAGTAGCGCAGCGCAGAAAGTTGTTTCTGTGGAGCCTACATTAGCTGAAGAGGAAGTTAATGATGATGATCATGAAGCTTTGGATCAAGTTGCTATCGAACCTCGTAGGTCGACAAGGACGCGTACTGCTCCCGAGTGGTACGGCAACCCTGTCTTAGAGGTCATGTTGTTAGACAACGATGAACCTACGAGCTATGGAGAAACGATGATGGGCCCGGATTCCGAGAAGTGGTTAGAGGCCATGAAATCCGAGATGGGATCCATGTATGAAAACAAAGTATGGACTTTGGAAGTATTACCTGAAGGGCGTAAGGCCATTCAGAACAAATGGATCTTTAAGAGGAAGACGGACGCGGACGGTAATGTCACCGTCTATAAAGCTCGACTTGTGGCAAAGGGTTTTTCACAAGTTCAAGGAGTTGACTACGATGAGACCTTCTCACCCGTAGCGATGCTTAAGTCCGTCAGAATCATGTTAGCAATAGCTGCCTTTTTCGATTATGAAATTTGGCAGATGGATGTCAAAACAGCGTTCCTTAACGGTTACCTTAAGGAAGAGTTGTATATGATGCAACCAGAAGGTTTTGTCGATCCAGAGAATGCTGACAAAGTTTGCAAACTCCAGCGATCCATTTATGGACTGGTGCAAGCATCTCGGAGTTGGAATCTTCGTTTTGATGAGGTGATCAAAGCGTTCGAGTTTATACAAGTTTACGGAGAAGCTTGTATTTACAAGAAAGTGAGTGGGAGCTCTATAGCGTTTCTAATATTATATGTGGATGACATATTGCTGATTGGAAACAATATAGAAATGCTGGAAAGCGTAAAGGAATATTTGAACAAGAGTTTTTCAATGAAGGACCTAGGAGAAGCTGCTTTCATATTAGGCATCAAGATCTATAGAGATAGATCAAGACGCTTAATAGGACTTTCACAAAGCACATACCTTGATAAGATTTTGAAGAAGTTCAAAATGGATCAGTCCAAGAAGGGGTTCTTGCCTGTTTTGCAAGGTGTGAAGTTGAGTAAGACTCAATGCCCAGTGACTGCAGAAGATAGAGAAAAGATGAGTGTCATCCCCTATGCTTCGGCCATAGGCTCTATCATGTATGCAATGCTGTGCACAAGACCCGATGTCAGCCTTGCCATAAGTATGGTCGGAAGGTTTCAAAGTGATCCAGGAATGGAACACTGGACGGCGGTCAAGAATATCCTGAAGTACCTGAAAAGGACTAAGGACATGTTTCTCGTTTATGGAGGTGATCAAGAGCTCGTCGTAAAGGGTTACGTCGATGCAAGCTTTGACACTGATCCGGATGACTCTAAGTCGCAAACCGGATACGTATTTATTCTTAATGGGGGTGCGGTTAGCTGGTGCAGTTCCAAGCAAAGCGTGGTAGCAGATTCTACATGCGAAGCGGAGTACATCGCTGCCTCGGAGGCGGCGAAGGAAGGTGTCTGGATGAAGGAGTTCATGACAGATCTTGGAGTAGTGCCTAGTGCACTTAACCCAATGACTCTGTTTTGTGATAATACTGGTGCCATTGCTCTAGCCAAGGAACCAAGATTTCACAAGAGGACCAGACACATAAAGCGACATTTCAATTCCATCCGCGATTACATCAAGGAGGACGACATAAATATTTGCAAAGTACACACGGATCTAAATGTTGCAGATCCGATGACTAAACCTCTTCCAAGGGCTAAACATGAACAACACCAGAACTGCATGGGTGTTTGATTCATTACAATGTAAATCACATAGTGATGTGAACTAGATTATTGACTCTAGTGCAAGTGGGAGACTGTTGGAAATATGCCCTAGAGGCAATAATAAATTGGTTATTATTATATTTCCTTGTTAATGATAATCGTTTATTATCCATGCTATAATTGTATTGATTGGAAACTCAAATACATGTGTGGGTACATAGACAACACTGTGTCCCTAGTAAGCCTCTAGTTGACTAGCTCGTTGATCAAAGATGGTTAAGGTTTCCTAGCCATTGACATGAGATGTCATTTGATAACGGGATCACATCATTAGGAGAATGATGTGATGGACAAGACCCAAACTGTAAACGTAGCATTTGATCGTGTCAGTTTATTGCTATTGTTTTCTGCATGTCAAGTATCTGTTCCTTTGACCATGAGATCATGCAACTCACTAACACCGGAGGAATACCTTGTGTGTATCAAACGTCGCAACGTAACTGGGTGACTATAAAGGTGCTCTACAGGTATCTCCGAGGGTGTCTGTTGGGTTGGCATGGATCAAGACTGGGATTTGTTACTCCGTATGACGGAGAGGTATCTCAGGGCCCACTCGGTAATACAACATCACAATGAGCCTTGCAAGCAATGTGACTAAAGTGTTAGCCACGAGATCTTGTATTACGGAACGAGTAAAGAGACTTGCCGGTAACGAGATTGAACTAGGTATAGTGATACCGACGATCGAATCTCGGGCAAGTAACATACCGAAGAACAAAGGGAACAGCATACGGGATTAACTGAATCCTTGACATAGAGGTTCGACCGATAAAGATCTTCGTAGAATATGTAGGAGCCAATATGGGCATCCAGGTCCCGCTATTGGTTATTGGCCGTAGAGGTGTCTCGGTCATGTCTACATAGTTCTCGAACCCGCAGGGTCTACACACTTAACGTTTGGTGACGATTAGTATAATTGAGTTATTATGTTGGTGACCGAAAGTTGTTCGGAGTCCCGGATAAGATCCCGGACATGACGAGGATCTCCGGAATAGTCCGGAGGTAAAGATTGATATATGTGATAATAGTGTTTTGATCTCTGGAAGGGTTCCGGAGTTCACCGGAAGGGGTTCCGGATGTTTACCGAAGTGTTCGGGTGCAGCAACACTTTATATGAGCCAAAGGGATAAAGCCCACAAGGTATTGGAAAGTGCAAAAGTAGTTTTGCTGCCGCGTAAGCGGTACTACCGCTTGGTGAAGCGGTACTACCGCCCGAGCGGTACTACCGCTTGTGTGAAGCGGTACTACCGCCCAAGCGGTACTACCGCTTGTGTGAAGCGGTACTACCGCTTGTGCGCGGCTGTGCACGGTTCGGCAGGGATCCGAGTTGGACTCTTTCCCTGCGGGCCAAACCGACCTTGTGCGGGCAAAACCGACCCGGAGGAGGCTTTTACTCCAAGTTTAGACCCCAAGGCTCAACATATAAATAGAGGGGCAGGGCTAGCACACGGGATACATCAAGATTTCCCCAAGCCGTGTGCGGCAACCCTAACCCTCTAGTTCCTCCGTCATAATCTCCGTAGCGCTTGGCGAAGCCCTGCAGAGATTGTTCCTCACCACCATCACCACGCCGTCGTGCTGCTGGAACTCAACCACTACTTCACCATCGCTCGCTGGATCGAGGAGGTGAAGGCGTCATCAAGCCGTACGTGTGTTGAACGCGGAGGTGCCGTCCGTTCGGCACTAGATCGGAAGGATCGTGATTGGATCGCGGGACGCTCGGCGATTTGGATCGCGAAGACGTTCAACTACATCAACCGCGTTTATTAACGCTTCCGCTTAGCGATCTACAAGGGTATGTAGATTCACTCTCCCTCTCGTAGATGCTCATCACCATGGATAGATCTTGCGTGTGCGTAGGAAAAAATTTTGTTTCCCATGCAACGTTCCCAACAAAGTAGACGAAGGGGTGGACAAGGCAGGAACTGTCCAACATCGATCTAGCGGCCTTCGATGTTTCATGGCATACGAGAAAGTAGATGATGAAACCGCCGTCCAGCCGCGACATAGCGGCGTTAGTTTTTTTGAGGCAGACGAGGAGGTGGAGGTAGTACACGAATGGGTAGCCATGCATCGTTGATTGAACGCCTACGCCTTGGGAAATGTTGTGATATTAGTGAGGTGATCGAGACGATTAAGAGAAGGTTTCTTTGATACGTCGCGTCTTCCATGCTTCTAGAGAAACATAGGCATGAGTAGTTGCATGCGGGGGTGCGCCCTTTCATTACCGTATCCTTTGGAACGGTCGTCTCGGGCGTCGTTCAGTCCCAAGGCATGTGCGGTTGGGTTATCTCCTGGGTTGCTGCGGGTCAGTTCAGAATCGTTGCTTTCTAGCCCCAATTCCCCAGTCGTCTTGGGTATGCTGTCGTTTGCCGGTTAGGAGGTCACTAGAGAGGCTGGTCCTCCTTGTGTTCGGATCGGCTTCTGGTACTTTTTTTTGAGTCGGTGTCTCCTGAGTTATCATGTGCCCGTGTAACAACACAATACGATCGTATTCAATATCATCATGATGGTGTTCTGCGAATGATTGTGAAAAAATATGGTTAGATGGTTTACCTGTCTTCTTCACAAGCTATCATCAAAAAAATAATCTTAGAGTCCATTCCCTGCTCAAGTAAATGGCTTATGTGTCACCAAAGAAAGCTATTGGAATGATCATTGTCAAGGCGAATACCAACATAGTACGGACATAATCATTTATAGATAGCTGAGGAAAAAGATCCTTCAAATAGTTCGCTTAATCTCCGGGCTGTAGTTGATTTCTGTGTTAATTATCGTTGTTTGTCTTTGGCTGCCCCTCCCCTCCTTTATATAGAGGAGGAAACTTAGAGGAGGAGGAACAGTACCGTGAACAGCCGTGAACAGTACTTGGCCTCCAAGTCTCCCGCCCTATTTTCAAGGGATTTGATCTTATCTTATCCTAGCCGCATGGGGCAAAGGGGGGTTGGTGTGCCTAGCCAATGTGGGCCAACATGCCACCTCTTGATCCAAGTGGGAGCCTCCAGGACAGGTGGGCCCCACCATGGAACTCTCCGAAACATTCTAGAACCTCTGGTACAATACCGAAAAACTCCAAACTTTTCTGGAAACCCTAAACACTTTCCCATATATGAATCTTAATCTTCAGACCATTCTGAAGCTTCTCGTGATGTCCTGGATCCCATCCGAGACTCTGAACAATCTTCAGTCTCACCATTATTAATATCCCATTAATACTCTAGCGTTACCGAACGTTAAGTGTGTGACCCTACGGGTTTGAGAACATGCGGACATGATCGAGACACCACTCCGATCAATAATCAATAGCGGGACATGGATGCCCATAATGAATCCCACATATTCAATGAAGCTCCTTATCGGTTTGAACCACTATGTCGAGGATTCAGATAATCCCGTATACAATTCCCTTTGTCTGGCGATATGTTACTTGCCTGAGATTCGATCGTCGGTATCGCCATACCTAGTTCAATCTTGTTCCCGGCAAGTTCTCTTTACTCATTCCATAATACAATATCCCTGTGACCAAACACATTAGTCACATGCTTGCAAGCTACTTAGGATGTTGTATTACCGAGAGGGCCCTGAGATATCTCTCCGACACATGGAGTGGCAAATCCCAGTCTTGATCCATGCAACCCAACTAGTACCTTCTGAGATACCTGAAGAGAACCTTTATGATCACCTAGTTACGAAGTGATGGTTGATACCCACAAAGCATTCTTCCAGTATTAGGGAGTGGCATGATCTCATGGCCTAAGGAACAGATACTTGACATTAAGAAAGTTGTAGCAAATTAAACTTAGTGACATGATCAGATGCTAAGCTAATGGTTGGGTCTATCCATCACATCATTCTCCTAATGATATGACCTCGTTATTAAATGACAACTCATGTCTATGGTTAGGAAACCTTAACCATCTTTAATCAACGAGCTAGTCTAGTAGAGGGTCACTAGGGACACAATATTTGTTTATGTATCCACACATGTATTTGAGTTTTTGGTTAATACAATTATAGCATGGATAATAAACACTTATCAAGAACAAGGAAATATGATAATAACAACTTTATTATTGCTTCTAGGGCATATTTCCAACAGTCTCCCACTTACACTAGAGTCAATAATCTAGTTTACATTGTTACAAATCTAACACCCATGGAGTTCTGGTGCTAATCATGTTTTGCTCGTGGAAGAGGTTTAGTCAACGGGTCTGCAACATTCAGATCCGTATGAACTTTGCAAATCTCTATGTCTCCTTCCTTGACATAGTCACAGATTGAGTTAAAGCGGCGTTTGGTATGCTTAGTTTTCTTGTGAAACCTTGCCTCCTTAGCAATGGCTATGGCACCAGTGTTGTCACAATAGATAGTCATGGGATCCGATGCACTAGGTACCACACCTTGTTCGGATATGAACTCCTTCATCCAGACTCCTTCCTGCGTCGCTTCCGAAGCAGCTATATATTCTGCTTCAGTTGTTGATGCTGCTACAACGCTCTGCTTGGAACTACTCCAGCCGACTGCTCCACCATTCAAAATAAATACGTATCCAGATTGAGACTTTGAATCATTCAGATCAGTGTCAAAGCTAGCATCGATGTAACCCTTTACGATGAGCTCTTCATCACCTCCATAAACGAGAAACGTTTCCTTAGTCCTCTTTAGGTACTTAAGGATATTGTGGCACCCCGATTGGGGGCCGACGCACGCCAGTCTCAGGATAAGCCCTGACGCATGTCAGAGACATGATACAGCTTTCCAAGCACAAAAATGACTTTATAAAATGAAATAGGGTTTTACAATACTGTTACATACAAGGTAATTGAATGGATCCAAGGCTAACTAAATGGCAGCGGGCGTCTTGGTTCACGGCTTCTGATCGCTTCGGCTGGGCTCCACAACTCACAGGACTGGCCGAGTTACGGTCTAGCATGTCAGATCTTCTCCTGCATCTGGCCACATGCAAGTCCAGGTGAGTACTTTGAATGTACTCACAAGACAACAAAATATATAGCATTCAAACAAGCAGAAGACAAGGCAAACCCTATGTTTAAACATGAATTCATTCTAAGCATGGCACAACAATAACATGAAACATGGATCAAGCATAGCATTCGCATTTTATATGACATGGCATAGTTGTATCAATGTGACATGTGTTGGGGAACGTTGCATGGAAAACAAAAAAATTTCTACGCACACGCAAGATCTATCCATGGAGATGCATAGCTACGAGAGGGGGAGTGTGTCTACGTACCCTCGTAGACCGTAAGCGGAAGCATTAGAACAACGCGGATGATGTCGTCGAACAACTTCACGATCCAACCGACCGAGTACCGAACGTACGTCACCTCCGCGTTCAGCACACGTTCATCTCGGTGACGTCCTCAACTTCTTGATCCAGCAAGACGGCGAGGTAGTGGATAAGTTCCGGCAGCACGACGGCGTGGTGACGGTGATGGTAATGCTATCTCCGCAGGGCTTCGCCCAAGCACTGCCAAAATATGACCGAGGGACGGAACTGTGGAGGGGGGCGCCGCACACGGCTAAGACAATGTTGTATATCTCTTTGGGGCGCCCCCTCTCCTCTATTTATATATGTGTAGGGGCTTGGAGTAGAAGGAATAGTGCCACGTGAACAGTATCCGTGAAGAGTACACACGTGGACTTGGACTCCAAAGTCCAATTCTATTCCTACTAGGACTCTCCCTTTTTCCTTCCCTAGCTGCGTGGGCTTTTGAGGACTTGGTGCGCCTGGCCCAATAAGGCCAGGGCGCCTCCCCTTAGCCCATGCCATCCCTTGGGACGTGGTGGACCCACTTGTGGACTTCCGGACCCCTCCGGAATCCTTCGGAACCTTCTGGAAGCTTCCCGGTACAATACCAGAAAAAACTGCACCTTTTTCGGAACCCAAAATATGACTTCCCATATATAAATCTTTACCTCTCGACCATTCCGAGACTCCTCGTGATGTCCGGGATCTCATCCGGGACTCCGAACAACATTCGGTTACCAATTCACATAACTCATATAACACTATATCGTCAATGAACGTTAAGCGTGCGGACCCTACGGGTTCGGGAATGATGTAGACATGATCGAGACGCCTCTCCGGTCAATAACCAATAGCGGAACCTGGATGCCCATATTGGTTCCTACATATTCCACGAAGATCTTATCGGTCGAACCGCAATGACAACATACGTAATTCCCTTTGTCCATCGGTATGTTACTTGCCCGAGATTCGATCGTCGGTATCTCCATACCTAGTCAATCTCGTTACCGGCAAGTCTCTTTACTCGTTCCATAATACATCATCCCGTAACTAACTCCTTAGTCACTTTGCTTGCAAGCTTCTTATGATGTGCATTACTGAGAGGGCCCAGAGATACCTCTCCGATACACGGAGTGACAAATCCCAGTCTCGATCCATGCCAACTCAACAGACACCTTCGGAGATACCTGTAGAGCATCTTTATGATCACCCAGTTACGTTGTGATGTTTGATAGCACACAAGGTATTCCTCCGGTATCCGGGAGTTGCATGATCTCATGGTCTGAGGAACATGTATTTGACATTCAAGAAAGCAGTAGCAATAAACAGAACGATCATATGCTAAGCTAACGGATGGGTCTTGTCCATCACATCATTCTCCTAATGATGTGATCCCGTTATCAAATGACAACTCATGTGTATGGTTAGGAAACCTTAACCATCTTGGATCAACGAGCTAGTCTAGTAGAGGCTCACTAGGGACACGATATTTGTTTATGTATTCACACATGTATTTAAGTTTCCGGTCAATACAATTCTAGCATGAATAATAAACCTTTATCATGAACAAGGAAATATAAAATAATAACAACTTTATTATTGTCTCTAGGGCATATTTCCATCAGTCTCCCACTTGCACTAGAGTCAATAATCTAGATTACATAGTAATGAATCAAACACCCATGGAGTCTTGGTGTTGATCATGTTTTGCTCGTGGAAGAGGCTTAGTCAACGGGTCTGCCACATTCAGATCCGTGTGTACTTTGCAAATTTCTATGTCTCCATCCTTGACATATTCACAAATGGAGTTGAAGCGTCTTTTGATGTGTTTGGTCTTCTTGTGAAACCTGGGCTCCTTGGCTATGGCAATTGCTCCAGTGTTGTCACAAAAGATTGTCATTGGACCCGAAGCACTAGGTATTACACCTAGATTGGATATGAACTCCTTCATCCAGACTCCTTCATGTGCTGCTTCCGAAGCAGCTATGTATTCCGCTTCACACGTAGATCCTGCCACGACGCTCTGCTTGGAACTGCACCAACTGACAGCTCCACCATTTAATATAAATACGTATCCGGTTTGTGACTTAGAGTCATCCGGATCAGTGTCGAAGCTTGCATCGACGTAACCCTTTACGACGAGCTCTTCGTCACCTCCATAAACGAGAAACATGTCCTTGGTCCTTTTCAGGTACTTCAGGATATTCTTGACCGCTGTCCAGTGATCCACTCCTGGATTACTCTGGTACCTCCCTGCCAAACTTATGGCAAGGCACACATCAGGTCTGGTACACAGCATGGCATACATAATAGAACCTATGGCTGAGGCATAGGGAATGACTTTCATTTTCTATGTATCTTCTGCCGTGGTCGGGCATTGAGTCTAACTCAACTTCACACCTTGCAAGACAGGCAAGAACCCTTTCTTTGACTGATCCATTTTGAACTTCTTCAAAACTTTGTCAAGGTATGTGCTTTGTGAAAGTCCTATCAAGCGTCTTGATCTATCCCTATAGATCTTGATGCCCAATATATAAGCAGCTTCACCGAGGTCTTTCATTGAAAAATTCTTATTCAAGTATCCCTTTATGCCATCCAGAAATTATATATCATTTCCAATCAACAATATGTCATCCACATATAATATTAGAAATGCTACAGAGCTCCCACTCACTTTCTTGTAAATAAGGCTTCACTGTAAGTCTGTACAAAACCATATGCTTTGATCACCTCATCAAAGCGTATATTCCAACTCCGAGATGCTTGCACCAGTCCATAGATGGATCGCTGGAGCTTGCACACTTTGTTAGCACCCTTAGGATCGACAAAACCTTCTGGTTGCATCATATACAACTCTTCTTTGAGAAAACCATTAAGGAATGCAGTTTTGACATGCATTTGCCAGATTTCATAATCATAAAATGCGGCAATTGCTAACATGATTCGGACAGACTTAAGCATCGCTACGGGTGAGAAAGTCTCATCGTAGTCAACCCCTTGAACTTGTCGAAAACCTTTCGCGACAAGTTGAGCTTTGTAGACAGTGATATTACCATCAGCATCTGTCTTCCTCTTAAAAATCCATTTATTCTCAATGGCTTGCCGATCATCGGGCAAGTCCACCAAAGTCCACACTTTGTTCTCATACATGGATCCTATCTCAGATTTCATGGCCTCAAGCCATTTGTCGGAATCCGGGCTCATCATAGCTTCTTCATAGTTCGTAGGTTCGCCGTTGTCTAACAACATAACTTCCAGAACAGGATTACCGTACCACTCTGGTGCGGAACGTACTCTGGTCGACCTATGAAGTTTAGTAGTAACTTGATCTGAAGTTTCATGATCTTTATCATTATCTTCCTCTTTTATTGGTGTAGGCATCATGGGAACGGTTTTCTCTAATGAGCTACTTTCCAATTCGAGAGAAGGTACAATTACCTCATCAAGTTTTACTTTCCTCCCACTCACTTCTTTCGAGAGAAACTCCTTCTCTAGAAAGGACCCATTTTTGGCAACAAAGACCTTGCCTTCGGATCTGTGGTAGAAGGTGTACCCAATTGTTTCTTTAGGGTATCCTATGAAGACGCACTTCTCCGCTTTGGGTTCGAGCTTATTAGGTTGAAGCTTTTTCACATAAGCATCGCATCCCCAAACTTTAAGAAACGACAGCTTAGGTTTCTTGCCAAACCATAGTTCATACGGTGTGGTCTCAACGGATTTAGACGGTGCCCTATTTAACGTGAATGCAGCTGTCTCTAATGCATAACCCCAAAACGATAGTGGCAAATCGGTAAGAGACATCATAGAACGCACCATATCCAATAAAGTACGGTTACGACGTTCGGACACACCATTACGCTGTGGTGTTCCAGGTGGCGTGAGTTGTGAAACAATTCCACATTTTCTTAAATGAAGGCCAAACTCGTAACTCAAATATTCGCCTCCGCGATCAGATCGTAGAAACTTTATTTTCTTGTTACGATGATTCTCTACTTCACTCTGAAATTCTTTGAACTTTTCAAATGTTTCAGACTTGTGTTTCATCAAGTAGATATACCCATATCTACTCAAATCATCTGTGAAGGTTAGAAACTAACGATACCTGCCGCGTGCTTCAACATTCATCGAACCGCATACATCGGTATGTATTATTTCCAACAAATCAGTAGCTCGCTCCATTGTTCCGGAGAACGGAGTTTTAGTCATCTTTCCCATGAGGCATGGTTCGCAAGTATCAAATGATTCATAATCAAGAGATTCCAAAAGTCCATACGCATGGAGTTTCTTCATGCGCTTTACACCAATATGACCTAAACGACAGTGCCACAAGTATGTTGTACTATCATTATCAACTTTGCATCTTTTGGCATCAATATTATGAATATGTGTATCACTACGATCGAGATTCAACAAGAATAGACCATTCACAAAAGGTGCGTGACCATAAAAGATGCTACTCATATAAATAGAACAACCATTATTCTCTGACTTAAATGAATAACCGTCTCGCAATAAACAAGATCCAGATATAATGTTCATGATCAACGCTGGCACCAAATAACAATTATTGAGGTCTAAAACTAATCCCGAAGGTAGATGTAGAGGTAGCGTGCCGACGGCGATCACATCAACCTTGGAACCATTCCCGACGCACATCGTCACCTCGTCCTTAGCCAATCTTCGCTTATTCCGTAGCTCCTGTTTCGAGTTACAAATATGAGCAACCGAACCAGTATCAAATACCCAGGCGCTACTGCGAGCATTAGTAAGGAACACATCAATAACATGTATATCAAATATACCTTTGCTCACTTTGCCATCCTTCTTATCCGCCAAATACTTGGGGTAGTTCCGCTTCCAGTGACCAGTCCCTTTGCAGTAGAAGCACTCAGTTTCAGGCTTGGGTCCAGCTTTGGGTTTCTTCGTGGGAGCGGCAACTTGCTTGCCGTTCTTCTTGAAGTTCCCCTTCTTTCCCTTGCCCTTTTTCTTGAAACTAGTGGTCTTGTTAACCATCAACACTTGATGCTCCTTCTTGATTTCTACCTCCACCGATTTCAGCATCGCGAAGAGCTCGGGAATTGTCTTCTCCATCCCTTGCATATTATAGTTCATCACGAAGCCTTTATAGCTTGGTGGCAGTGACTGAAGAACTCTGTCAATAACACTCTCAACAGGAAGATCAATTCCCAGCTGAGTCAAGTGGTTGTGGTACCCAGACATTCTGAGTATGTGTTCACTGACAGAACTGTTCTCCTCCATCTTACAGCTGAAGAACTTGTTGGAGACTTCATATCTCTCAACCCGGGCATTAGCTTGAAATATCAATTTCAGCTCTTGGAACATCTCATATGCTTCGTGGCGTTCAAAACGCTTTTGTAGTCTGGGTTCTAAGCCGTAGAGCATGGCACACTGAACTATCGAGTAGTCATCAGATCGAGCCTGCCAGGCGTTCACAACGTCTGCAACAGCTCCTGCAGCAGGTCCATCACCTAGTGGTGCATCAAGGTCATAATTCTTCTGTGCAGCAATGAGGATAATCCTCAAGTTACGAACCCAGTCCGTGTAGTTGTTACCATCATCTTTCAACTTAGCTTTCTCTAGGAACGCATTAAAATTCAACGGAACAGTAGCACGGGCCATTTATCTACAACATAGATATGCAAAAACTATCAAGACTAAGTTCATGATAAATTAAGTTCAATTAATCAAATTACTAATGAACTCCCACTTAAATTAACATCCCTCAAGTTAACTAAGTGATACATGATCCAAATCAACTAGCCCATGTCCGATCATCACGTGAGATGGGATAGTCATCAATGGTGAACATCTCCATGTTGATCATATCTACTATATGACTCATGTTCGACCTTTCGGTCTCCAGTGTTCCGAGACCATGTCTGTACATGCTAGGCTCGTCAAGTTTAACCCAAGTATTATGCCTGTGTAAAACTGGCTTACACCCGTTGTATGTGAACGTAGAATCTATCACACCCGATCATCACGAGGTGCTTCGAAACGACGAACTTTAGCAACGGTGCATACTCGGGGAGAACACTTTTATCTTGAAATTTAGTGAAGGGATCATCTTATAATTCTACCGTCGTTCTAAGCAAAATAAGATGCATAAAGGATAAACATCACATGCAATCAAAATATGTGACATGATATGGCCATCATCTTGTGCTTTTGATCTCCGTCTCCAAAGCATCGTCATGATCTCCATCGTCACCGGCTCGACACCTTGATCTCAATCGTTGCGTCGTTGTTGTCTCGCCAACTATTGCTTCTACAACTATTGCTAACGCATAGCGATAAAGTAAAGCAATTACATGGCGCTTGCATTTCATACAATAAAGAGACAACCATAAGGCTCCTGCCGGTTGCCGATAAATTACAAAACATGATCATCTCATACAATAACGTATATCACATCATGTCTTGACCAAATCACATCACAGCATACCCTGCAAAAACAAGTTAGACGTCCTCTACTTTGTTGTTGCAAGTTTTACGTGGCTGCTACGGGTTTCTAGCAAGAACCGTTCTTACCTACGGCACAAAACCACAACGGTGATTTATCAAGTTTGCTATTTTAACCTTCAACAAGGACCGGCCGCAGTCAAATTCGATTCAACTAAAGTAGGAGAAACAGACACCTGCCAGCCACCTTTATGCAAAACAAGTTGCATGTCTGTCGGTGGAACCGGTCTCATGTACGTGGACATGTAAGGTTGGTCCGGGCCGCTTCATCTTACAATACCGCCGAATCAAAATAAGACGTTGGTGGTAAGTAGTATAACGATTACCGCCCACAACTCTTTGTGTTCTACTCGTGCATATCATCTACGCATAGACCTGGCTCATGATGCCACTGTTGGGGAACGTTGCATGGAAAACAAATTTTTTTCTACGCACACACAAGATCTATCCATGGAGATGCATAGCTACGAGAGGGGGAGTGTGTCTACGTACCCTCGTAGACCGTAAGCGGAAGCGTTAGAACAACGCGGTTGATGTCGTCGAACAACTTCACGATCCAACCGACCGAGTACCGAACGTACGGCACCTCCGCGTTCAGCACACGTTCAGCTCGGTGACGTCCTCGACTTCTTGATCCAGCAAGACGGCGAGGTAGTGGATGAGTTCCGGCAGCATGACGGCGTGGTGACGGTGATGGTAATGCTATCTCCGCAGGGCTTCGCCCAAGCACTGCGAAAATATGACCGAGGGACGGAACTACGGAGGGGGGCGCCGCACACGGCTAAGACAATGTTGTATATCTCTTTGGGGTGCCCCCTCTCCTCTATTTATATATGTGTAGGGGCTTGGAGTAGAAGGAATAGTGCCACGTGAACAGTAACCATGAATAGTACACACGTGGACTTGGACTCCATAGTCCAATCCTATTCCTACTAGGACTCTCCCTTTTTCCTTCCCTAGCTGCGTGGGCTTTTGAGGACTTGGTGCGCCTGGCCCAATAAGGCCAGGGCGCCTCCCCTTAGCCCATGCCAGCCCTTGGGACATGGTGGACCCACTTGTGGACTTCCGGACCCCTCGTAATCCTTCGGAACCTTCTGGAAGCTTCCCGGTACAATACCGGAAAAAACTGCACCTTTTCCGGAACCCAAAATATGACTTCCCATATATAAATCTTTACCTCTCGACCATTCCGAGACTCCTCGTGACGTCCGGGATCTCATCCGGGACTCCGAACAACATTCGGTTACCAATTCACATAACTCATATAACACTATATCGTCAACGAACGTTAAGCGTGCGGACCCTACGGGTTCGGGAATGATGTAGACATGACCGAGACGCCTCTCCGGTCAATAACAAATAGCGGAACCTGGATGCCCATATTGGTTCCTACATATTCCACGAAGATCTTATCGGTCGAACCGCAATGACAACATACGTAATTCCCTTTGTCCATCGGTATGTTACTTGCCCGAGATTCGATCGTCGGTATCTCCATACCTAGTCAATCTCATTACCGGCAAGTCTCTTTACTCGTTCCGTAATACATCATCCCGTAACTAACTCCTTAGTCACTTAGCTTGCAAGCTTCTTATGATGTGCATTACTGAGAGGGCCCAGAGATACCTCTCCGAAACACGGAGTGACAAATCCCAGTCTCGATCCATGCCAACTCAACGGACACCTTCGGAGATACCTGTAGAGCATCTTTATGATCACCTAGTTACGTTGTGATGTTTGATAGCACACAAGGTATTCCTCCGGTATCCGGGAGTTGCATGATCTCATGGTCTGAGGAACATGTATTTGACATTCAAGAAAGCAGTAGCAATAAACAGAACGATCATATGCTAAGCTAACGGATGGGTCTTGTCCATCACATCATTCTCCTAATGATGTGATCCCGTTATCAAATGACAACTCATGTCTATGGTTAGGAAACCTTAACCATCTTTGATCAACGAGCTAGTCTAGTAGAGGCTCACTAGGGACACGGTATTTGTTTATGTATTCACACATGTATTTAAGTTTCCAGTCAATACAATTCTAGCATGAATAATAAACCTTTATCATGAACAAGGAAATATAAAATAATAACAACTTTATTATTGCCTCTAGGGCATATTTCCATCAACATGGATATATGTATGAAACTAGGCTGGAAAGTAAACTACACTTACCTCCCGTGAAGAGCTAGAGTAATATGTTGTTCCATTAAACGGTGTTACTGTCCCTCTGGGCTACCACATGACTCACCGAGATCTCATCTCGTGATCATTCCAGAATAATAATGTGAACTCGTTTATAGGTTCATTATAGCAGGTTTATCCTCCAGATCGACAAAGACAAAATAGTGTGACCTAGTATGAACTGTGTCCAATACCATGGACTTGGCTATTCGAACAGATTCTTACACTGCAGAGTTTGCACACTTTACCCACACTATGGAGCTGCCCTGTTGACCGTGCCGATTTCTCAGGGCGGGCCAGGTTGACTCCAACACAACTTGTCTACCTTATGACACTCTTACCATATCACTGACACCCTTTTAGGTCATGTCCTGGGTGGCCCCTTGTGTCATCTCTCGACACGCGCCACCTCGTGGCTAAATCATACGGTCCCAAATGGGGACCCATGTGCATATAACTTGGGCTCACAAGGTTATCATCGCCTACCTGATTAGGGTAGCACGCACGCATAACCTTCCCTCTTTGGTGATACCAATAAGAGGCATAACCATAGACCAAGTCAAGGCCTTCCCACAAAGGCAAATGTGGCTGCATTGGCAAGTTTGGTTCAGTGGCACTATGACTTGATCCCATCGATGATAGAGGAAGCTTAGTTTATAGGTTCATTTTAACATCTCCATCATCTTACCAAAACATCAACACTTATGAGTAGATATAACCATGAATGCATCAATGAGCAAGTTCTACCAAACTTCTTAATTGAGCAACTAGTCGTGGCATCTGAAGTATGATGATAGCATGATATAACATTATAACAGGATCATAACAGTACTGACAAACATGGTCTGAGATCAAGACATAGTATCAACATGATATTTGTAATAAAAGTATTGTTTCTAATCATGGCAAAACATGGCATGGAATCAAATCACGACATCACATAGTAAATAACACTAGCATTTGATACAGATGGTATAACAGGTCTATGTAGGTGTAGACTAACAAATGATCTAAATATACTGCAATACACACACAGGGTGCAAGAAAAGTCAACGTGCATGTTCGGGGCTCATGATAAGAGGTTGGCTTGCCTTGGGGGTTGAGGTATACACAGGGAAGAAGTGCGACGGTTCTCCGGATACAATTCATCAGAACCGGGGTTCTCGGGAGAGGCCTAATAGGAAAAAGGGCAAAGGTGGCATTTTTAACATGTGACAACATTATGAAAATGGCACCATCAGAACAAGCTCAACGAACTGAGAACGTGGGCTTTGGAATTACCTCAATCAGAGTTACGGTCGCGGAGGTATGGCCGTTCGTTCGTTAAGCAGAAAAACAGACAGAAACTATCCATTTTAGCTCTTAACAGGTGAACGTCCGCAAACTAGCCATTTTGGCCGCGGGCCTGAGGCTGAAAGCGCATTTCAGCGAATACACTTTCACTAAAGTGAAAGCGCACTCTGGCCTGAAGCCGTCACCGAGTATGTGACCCATACTGGAAAATGTACTTCCTGAAATGCATCTCCACCTAAAACCAACTGGGCCCGAGGCAACAGTCGCTTACACACGGGACCCACCTTTTCCTCTCTCTCTCTCTCTCCTCCTTCGGTCATCTTCTTCCTCATAGCAGAGGCAGAGGAGCACCTCGGCTCCGATGCTACCGACGACGAGCGGAGCCAGGGAGTCCACCGGTGCTTCCCCTGGAACCGGGGCATCACGCCGTGCCTGAGCGTGGTCACGGGAGCGCTCCAGGTGGCCCGTAGCGTCGCCTCCATCGCTCATGGTGCGTCGGCCGAAGAGCTTCAAGATAGAAATGCCGATAGAGCTACCCTGGACAAATTGGAAGCGGCGGCAACTTTGCAAGATTCTGGGGATGCTGAGGCCGCGGACGGGAGGAAGAGGAATGGCTACGAGGCCAAGGTTTGCTGAGGAGGATCGGGCGGCAAAGCTTTGGCTATGGTGGGGAGGGAGCTCCTCGAGCTCGATTTGGTGGACCGGAGGCTTGCTGGTGAGGAGGGCGAGCTCGGGACGCCCTTAAATAGGCTCGAGGAAGGCTCTGGACGACGCTTGCCGATAGCCAAAGCTGCTGGACGCTCGGTGCCATGGCGGCAATTTGACGAAGCACCAGAGGTTGGCACGACCATCCAAAGTCTAGGGAATGAGAGGAGAGATGACCAGACGGTGCAAACAAATGGTGGAGAGCTCGTCAGTGCTTTCGGACAAGCTGCGGCCTGCCAGAGATGACCCCCCGTAGGGTCTAGTGCATAGAACACTGATTTGGCGCGCTCTGCGCATGGTCAGCATGTCGTCACGGTGTTGCCACGCCTGAGTTGATGCCAAACCATGTCTGGGGCATTCTACAACCTTCAATTACTTGATTTAAACCATCAGGCAGCAACAGTGAGCTCTGGTGTGACTGCACACTAATCAAACAATAAATGCCAACAAGGTGTTTAATCTGTGGTGTGGCCATCACAGTGCTCCTCTTGACATGATCTTTGGATGGGATTGACCACTCACTAAGGTGACTATCTTGGTCAAAATTTAGCTCAAATGGACAAGCTTATCTAGCACTTCCTTTGCAAATTTGCAAACTGGCCAGAAACTCTTCTAGATGATTCTGAGAATTTGGTTAGATGGATTGAGCTGAATCTTTGTGGGTGGCAATAATATAGGCATGAGGGATTACTGGAGAAGTTTCAGCTCATTTTGATCATCCATGAAGGTACTTCCTTCACAGAGCTGCAATCTGAACAAAAACTTGGATAATTTGCTGAGGAAAATTGGCTGAATGCGTTGAGCTAAATTTTGGTTTGCAGAGGTTTTATATGCAAGAGAGCTACTCTACAAAATTTCAGCTCAAGAAGATCAAGGGATCAAGCACTCCCTTCACAAAGCTTCAGACAAGGCAGAAACTTGAAAAGGGTCCTGTACTCAAATTTAGCAAAGAGTGACAAGATATTTGGATGGATCTAAGGTTTAAAAGGATAGGGAAAACTCCACAATTAAATTGGGATTTTTCCTGGCTATAAAAATGATTGTTCCTTTGGAAAGGGGCAGAAATGCAATATTGGCTTTGTAAAGGAAAATATAATTTTCCTTATTTGATATTGGCTAATATTTTTACCAGAGCTTGAGATAGGCACAATTATCATTTCCACAAATTTTCATGAAATTTAGATATGTCTAGCTATCTCTCTGGATTTAATTCCTTAGAATGGCAGAAAGAGGAATTAATTATAGATGAAAAATATTGCATATGACTTGGCAATATTTTTGCAGATCTAGGGTTTATAGGCATAGGAGAATCTCTGGGAATAATTGGGGAGGTAACAGAGCAAAAGAAATGAGGGTTCCTTTGCAACCACAAAGGCAGGGTTTCAAATTCCAAACTCTGGAACCAGGGTTTCGATGGGGTTTTGGGTATGCAGATGGGGTCCTGACCAGCACCAAGGGCATAGGCAAGGTTTTGAAAGGTTGAGAATTGCCTGGATTCACCTGGTCATTCACCCAAACTATGGAGGAAATTTTGAAAAATAGAGCTAGGAAGGAATAGCAGCACAAAAATCGATAACCCGATTTTTGGGGTGTTACAGATATTTTTAACCGCTGTCCAGTGTTCCACTCCTGGATCACTTTGGTACCTACCAGTCACACTAATGGCAAGGCACACATCAAGTCTAGTACATCGCATGGCATACAAGATAGAGCCTATGGTTGAGGCATAGGGGACGGCTTTCATCTTTTCTCTTTCTTCTACCGTAGCTGGACATTGAGTCTTACTCAACTTCATACCCTGCAACATGGGCAAGAACCCCTTCTTTGACTGGTCCATTTTGAACTTCTTCAAAACTTTGTCAAGGTATGTACTTTGTGATAGTCCTATCATGTGTCTTGATCTATCTCTATAGATCTTGATGCCCAATATGTAAGCTGCTTCACTGAGGTCTTTCATTGAAAAATTCTTATTCAAATAACCCTTTATGCTTTCAAGAAGTTCTACATCATTTCGAATCAATAATATGTCATCCACATGCAGTATTAGAAATGCTACAGAGCTCCCACTCACTTTCTTGTAAATACAAGCTTTTCCATAAGCTTGGATAAATCCAAAACCTTTGATCACCTCATCAGAGCGAAGATTCCAACTCCAGGATGCTTGCACCAGTCCATAAATGGATCGCTAGATTTTGCATACCTTATTAGCATTCTTAGAATCGACAAAACCTTCGGGTTGCATTATATACAACTCATCTGTAATGTAAACATTAAGGAATGCAGTTTTGACATCCATCTGCCAGATTTCATAATAAAAAAATGCAGCAATTGCTAACATAATCCTAACAGACTTTAGCATCGCTACGGGTGAGAAAGTCTCATCATAGTCAACCCCTTAAACTTGCCAAAAACCTTTTGCAACAAGTCGAGCTTTATAGACGGTGACATTACCATCAACGTCTGTTTTCTTCTTAAAGATCCATTTGTTCTCAATGGCCTTTCGGTCGTCGGGTAAATCCACCAAAGCCCATACTTGTTTTTCGTACATGGATCCTATTTCGGATTTCATGGCCTCTAGCCATTTTTTGGAGTCCGGGAACATCATTGCTTCCTAATAGTTCATAGGTTCATCGTTGTCTAACAACATGACATCTATGACAGGATCACCGTACCATTCAGGAGCAGTACGTGTCCTGGTCAACCTACGAAGTTTAGTAGCAGCCTCGTTCGAAGTTTCATGATCATCATCATTAGCTTCCTCTCTAGTTGGTGTAGGTGCCACATGAACATCTTTCTGCAGTGCGATTAGAGCCTCACGATCAGGCCCACTCATTTGGATCTAATCGTAAAGATAACAACTAACCCTCACAAAAAATACGTTTAGCAATTTGAGGAGGCAGACGAAAACTCTAACATCCCGTCCGCATCTCTTCTTGCCCCTCGCTCACAACCCCCCTCCCCTGAAAAATAGGCTGCCTCCCCACGCCCTGTCGATTCCCTGCCTCGCCCGCCTCACCGCCTGACCCGCACAGCCTAGCCAGGCACCTTCGCACATGATGCATGCCGGTCACCATCCTTCCACGGGTCGCCGTCTTAACCATCAATGCTAGCAGATTCAACTTTCTTTCTCAGAACAACTTTTCTCTGCCATGCCTTTGTGGCCCGTAACCGATCTAAGATGAAGCTCCATGGTTTCCTTCAATAAGTTGATGATGCTTGCCTCCACGCACAGGCTCTTCCCTCCACGGTGCCCCCAGCAGAGGCCATTGCGTCGCTGTAGCCGGTGGATCCGCGCCTCCTCGCGCGCCGCCCTGGCGGTTCCTATCCGACTCCAATAGTGTTCTCCTCCCGCGCGCGTGCGTGCTGCAGGCAGCGGTTGGGCCGGACCTCGCGACGAAGACGGCGCATCAGATGGTGTGAATTATCAGGCGGAGATGACGAGGCGGGCTCCGGTACGCGACGTGGGCGGGGGAGGCCAACTCCTGCTGGTTCTATTGCTGGCCGTGGTCACGGCGCGCGCGCGCAGACATCGACGCCACAGACGGTATGTTCCCTTCCCCTACCTTCTTCGTTAGTCACTACTAGGGAAACCCCTATAGGTAACCACTTAGTAGTGGCGCGGCTTATTTATCCCGCGGTACTGATACTTAGTAGTAGCGCGGTTGCTAAATCTGCGCTACTGGTATGGCTTAGTAGTAGTGCGGGCAGAGCAGGCACGCCCTACTACTAAGTGGTCCCCACCGTGCCCCTCCGGACAGGCCATAGTAGTAGCGCGGGATGTAAAACCTGCCTACCACTAAGTGGATAGTTGTAGCGCAGGTGGGCCACCCCGCGCTACTAATATGGATAGACGAGGCCATCTGAGGGGATAACCACCCAGCCCACACGCCCCCTCGTCTCCCTCTCTCTCTCTCTCTCTCTCTCTCTCTCTCTCTCTCTCTCATTCTCCTATGGATCCCCTTCTCACCCGCGTCGGTCGTCGGCTGATTTCGGTCGTCGCTGGCGCCTCTGCCATCAATCAGTATACCCATGGCTCCCCCTTGCTCCACTCTACCTCCTGCTCCCCTTCGATCTGCTTTCCTATGGCACATGTGGTCGCCCCCATCGAATCCATCCGCCTAGGGTTTCGGTGATGTGGAGGGTTGGGTCGCCGACGTGTTATGGCGCTCTGGTCTGGGTCTCTTCTGGCCCGGTGACGCCTCTGCGTGCGGTTGGTCTTCGGTGCGGTGCTCCTATGGCCACGACGCTGGTGTGCGTCAGCGGGATGGCACTTTGGCGTAACCCTGGTGCAGCGCTCGCCGGTGTGCGGCGTAGGGAGCTACTCCTCGCCGTTGGGGATGGCTGCGACATGCTCTGCCACAACCGCGGCAGGGCTAGGCTCAACATCGGCTACAAACTCATTTCGTGAGCTCATCTAATTCTACTGCTCCCATGATCTTGTTCTAGGGTACCTGATGTTGCTCTACTGTTATACTAGCTATCCTGAGAGCATGTGGTTTCGCTGGTCTATGGATTTAGGCTCTACATTGTGGAATTCGTGCTGTAGTTGGTCTCTATGCATTAGTCCTTGTGCAATTGATGCTCTGGTGATGTTGAGCTCCTCCTGGATTTGCTAAATTGGCAGTGGTTGCTCCCGTGGTTTCATTGATCCATATGGTGTCTTTGTGTGGTTGTGTAAATTAGGAATTCCCTAATTCCTAGGGTTTTCTACTACTGCCAATTTAGCAAATCCAAGAGGAGCCTCGACCACCACGGCCTCTCGCCGCATCGTCGTGGTGGCCACCGCGCTCGCCTCCTCGGCCCCTCTCCCTCGGTCGTCCCTGCCACGTCCGCCATGTGGCTCCTGTGCGATGTGGCTCTCCTGTGCGCCGGAGCCACATGGCGGATGTGGTAGGCGCGGCGGGGTTGGACCTTGGGTCGCCGGCGTGCTCCAGTGCCTTGCTCCGGTCACCTGGTGGTGCTCCATGACGTCCTCTGCACCTCCTCCTTGCGGATCCGCCTTGGCGTCGCCTCCTGCCTCGCCGGCCTCGACTACCTCACCACCTACCATCGTGCGACGGCGTTGATTTGGCCACACCGCAGCCGCGGCGGTGGCGATGCTCGGCCTCGGCTACAAACCTACGAGGTGAGCTATATATACAGTGTTGTTGCTATTGGTCTTACAATATTGCTAGAGTCATAACAATGGCCTTCTAGTTTATGGGTTTAGCTGTTGTATATAGTTTTACTGACATATGTTACTACTGTTGTCCTTTTTAACGTGTAACTATGTAGTTGGTCCTGTTACACTCTTGTAGATATACAAGTATTAGTTGTATATAATTATATGGCTACTACCATACTACTGTACTTGTTCTTATATTACTATTGTTTTTAGTATCATTGGTTTAAAGGATATAGTCCTCTATTTATAGATAATTATATTGCTTTGGATAGTTTGTATTTAGTTCTTGTTGAATTATAGCCTCACATTTCTTTTCTGTGCATTACTTAATTCTTTGTATATATATGCAGCTTGTCTTGCTCTGTTAATTAGTTAATTAGTTGTTGCTCTATTTGCTATGTAATTTGCCCAAGTGTTGTGTGATGCTTGTGTTCTGCATATAGCAGATAATTATATAGATGTGCTATCAGTGGCCTATTTTCTCTACAGGTTATGGACGATATCTTTCCTTGCCAATATTTCCCTCTCTCCTAAATCTAAGAAGAACAGATGCTCTCTTGGTTTTAACTTTCCTCTTCCCTTTCTTTCTTTCTCTCCTAAAATCTGATAAGAACAGGTGCTCTTTGATCTTTGCCTGCCTATGATGCTGGTCTGAGGCTGCTCTCACTTGGATAATAACAGATGCTACATTATTGATCCGATGATGCAAGAGTCCTAGCACTTCTAGGCTTTTCTGAAGACAAAATCCCCAAAATCCTACCTTTGGGGTCTTGATGCAGCTTGGTCTCGAGGATCTGGCAAAACCTCCATCATGGCTGGGTTTTATTTACTAAAAGGAGGATTTTCACTTTATACACTTGGCTTTATTTATTAACTTGGTCATTGCTGGCTTAGACTTTTAGTAATTGTAATTTGTGTTGTGCTTTTTTTTATTATTTCTGTTTTAAACTTGAGCTGGTGTGATGCTTTACTTGGTTGTGTTATTGTTTGTGGTATTTGTGGGCTATGACTTCATCCAATGGCTTATATATCTTTCTATGGACCAAGCTACTGTTATACTTGATCTGCTGCTGCTGACCACTCATGGCACTTGATCATTTACTGTGTGTTTGGTCTCTAATCTGTATATTTGGTCACTTCTATCTTCTAGTTGATCACTCTCCATTATTCTTCTAGTTGGCTTTGTTGAATTTCTCTTGAAATCTTCTACTTAGGGGTTTTGGACTAGTTCCAAATCCCGAACTCACCAGCTCATAAAGCAATGCATTTTCCTAAGGGAAATGCAACAGTTTAACATAACATAACCTTCTCTTTTTCTTGTTTGTTTTGCAGGTTTAACTCCAGAAGAAGAAGAAGAAGATTAGAAGAAGTAGTATAGGTTTAGTTTTAGGGTTTTCATTCTAGTTTTGATCCAATGTAAATCCTTGAGATTTTGTATCTTGTGTAATTATTAATAAAGGTGATTATTTTTCTATTCAGATGATGATGAGACATTGTTGTATCATATAGTTTCAATGCTGTATATGTGGGCTGTATAAAAACATGTATAATTGCTGTATAAATACAGCGTAAATATACTGAAAAAAATGTCAAAATTAATAGTACTAGCGCAGGTTTTAAGGCACGCGCTACTACTAGACATACGTAGCAGTAGCGCGGGTGACACATGCGCTACTACTAACAGAAGTAGTAGTAGCGTGGGTTTGCACCCGCGCTACTACTACCCAGTTAGCTGTAGCGCAGGCCCGCGCTACTACTAGCAGTTTACCCCGCGCCACTAGGCCTTTCCCTAGTAGGGACTCGTTCCGGTGCGTGCGCACGGCCAGCGAGCGAGACAGTCTGGTCGCTGCTTCTGATACTCATGTGGAGGCGCGTGCGTCGGCGTCGGTGTCGCTGGTGGAAGTGGGAAGCAGGAGGTTGATTTTCGGTGTGCTAAGCCGCCGCCGCTTCCGCTTGCTCCAACCGGAACACACGGAGCCCGTAATTTATGCCGTTTTGCAGGTTTTACTCTGCAATTTGACCATGCGCGGTGAATTTGTGTCGGCGGCGGCGCTGGCGTACGTGGTGACAGCTCACAGTTGGGGAAACCCTTTGTGGATAGGTCTGTGTGTTCGACTCGGGTGGTGAATTGCGCAACAGGCTTCACATAATTGTTTACAAGTTCAGTGACACAAGTATATCCAACTTCGACCCAATGACTGAATATTTCAATTCAGCTTGAGTGCTAAATGATGTTTCAGTTCAGTTTGCGTGTATTTAAAATTGTGTGCATGAGGGGGGGAAACCTCCAGTCTCTGCCTCAGGTGAAATTTCTGCGTAGGTACGAGGACGAGATTAACCAGTGTGCACTGACAGAGTATATTGCTAAAGGTAAGGCTGATTTATTCCCGTAGCATACACTGCCCAAGAAGCCAAGTTACTGGGAACCTCCTCCTATTGGTTGTTTGAAACTAAATATTGATGCAGGTCTCATGGTGGAGACTGGCCAGACTAACTTCTCTGTCTTCACTCATAGGTTTTTTCTCTCTCACATAGACATATCTGCACCTTCGGTCCTTTCTTGCTGCTGATCTTCTCTGCCAGGCGAGCGCCCGGGACTCATTTGAATGATGAGCGTTGGCCAGAAGCGCTTGATTTTCTTTGTACGTTTTGGTGACTCGATACTAATATGAAATTATTACCAAACTGATTTCATTGTTTGCATGCAGTTTACATATTCGATTTGCCATGTAAAACATTCTATCTAAGCATCATATCTTGTTGAAGATGTGCGTGCGTGCGTGTGTTCCACTGTTTTCCACTTCTATATGATGCATACTTAGCATGCTTAGGCAGAGAACAAGGTATATCTACTGTGATTTTGTATTATCTCTTTTCAGACTGGTCGGGCTTTCTAGAGATGAAGAAATTTGTTTTAGATTGGCCTTTGGGTTTCAGATAATTCAGAATAAGTTCCTACACCAATCGTAACTGGACAAATCATGTACGAGGCCATGCTTGCACCCTTATTCCTGGAGTATTTGCAGCTGTATTCTTGGTCATTCATTGCTCAATCAGGTGAGTCTATTTTCTATTTTTTGACAACAATTTGAACCTGATATGCCCATCATCAGTGTGCACTTTTATTCAGTTTGAGGAGAAATGAGTAGTCAGTTTGCTAATTAAATTTGTTTTCTATTCTATATGAATAGATGCAGGTGCGACAATCAGCTGCAGCAACAATTTTTTTTTTTTTGCAGTTGGGGTGTGCGCCCATACATGTTAAATAATTAAGCAGATTTAATTTTTTGTGGCCTAACAATACTTTTGTTAATAGTTGCCAACTAAATTGATCTTTGATTACCACTCCCCCTTGAGAACAATCAGATTTACATGCATGAACAATAACCAAGTTCTTTTATATTTAGGAATGAGGACTCTAAAATGGATGGAGAAGGAGCTAAAGTTCAGCAGCCAAGTACAGCAGGCATGTTGTATATAGAGTTTGCTAGGCACTGTGTTCATTTCTTACACTTAAATAGCTTAGTTAGCACAACTATTTCATATTGCAATACTTAATGGAAGCACTTTTCTTAACTTTCTACCATGATTTTCATTATGTGAATTCGATTACTATGATGCCAGGTAACTTGACTATTCAGTACCTGTATTTGAGGTCTACTACACCTAATAATTTTGTTTCTAAAGAACACCTCTGAAGCTTCATTACACATGGGATGAGTCACTGTGGTTACCATGGAAACTCGAGTATTTAGCTGTTTGCAGTTTAAGATCTTTTTCCCCTATAGCACCCTGTTATACCTCAGTTGCTATCTAAATATAGTACTCCCTCCGTCTCGAATTACTTATCTTAGATTTGTCTAGATATGGATGTATCTAGACATGTTTTAGCGTTAGATACATCCGCATCTAGACAAATCTAAGACAAGTAATTTGGGACGGAGGTAGTAACTGCTATGACCGTTACTAAGGACTAGCTTGATATGTATTCAGAAATGTCCTTTATGTTTCTACGATTTTGTGATTGCTTTCTCAGTTTAATTGTAGCTCTAAATACTCGATGTGAATGTACAGAAGTTTGGCCTCAAACAAGATAGAATTGCAAACTGAGTTTAGAGCGAGACATGGAAATTAGGAGACCACTAACCATAAGGAGGGGGATTGACAAGGAGATTAGAAGGCCAAGCAACAAACCCAATCAGATATAGATATCCTCAAAAGGCTAAGGTAAGGACTTGTACTGTGGATAGACTTGGATAAAAGTGAACTTATTATTCAATTGATATTATGTTTTTCGGATGGTTGGTTTAGAAAACAGGATTATGAATGGGGAGAAGCACTAGTTTCCTGCCACCCTCGAGGACGCGGGAGTCTCAGTTCCGCTACGCACCGACACAGGTATCAAGTGCATCCGCGGCAGGCGGGGACATGGGAACCGCGTCGCAGCCGATGAGGACGCGGGTGCCGTAGCCATTTGGACCACTCTACAGAACTAAAACAGTTTTTATATTACATAGTTTACATATTTCAAATTACACAAATTTTAGATTACATAGTTTATAATTTTCGGAACTGAAAGTTAGGTTCCGATTGCTATCTTCACATTAATTCAATCTGATGTCCACTTTAGATCTGTTCTTTCACATTCCCACTATTTTCCTTTTACCTTAACCCAAGAGGGGACGAATTTAGAATCCAATGCTCACATGAATATGAATTCAGAATCCAGTACTCACATGAATTTAATGGGTTGCTTTGATCGAGACGTGCGTTGCACGGGCATGCTTACTAGTTCGGGCAAATATGCGAGCGGGTGTCGAGCGTCGCGAGTGGCTGCGGGCTTCTCCAATTGAGAAATGCGACCCAAGGATTACTGCACTGGCCCTTTACTACCGAGTACACACACTACCTCCCCTACACTGCCAAAGTATATTTCGTTGGCTCGTTGCTGCAAACAAACGCTTTTTTTGCGGGAAAACTTTCGATCTATTCATCTTCAATCATGACAGTACAATGAACACCAAAAATAATAAAAATTACATCCAGATCCGTAGACCACCTAGCGACGACTACAAGCACTGAAGCGAGCCGAAGGCACGCCGCCGTCATTGCCCCTCCCTCGCCGGAGCCGGGCAAAACTTGTTGTAGTAGACAGTCAGAAAGTCGTCGTGCTAAGGCCCCATAGGACCAGCACACCAGAACAGCAACCACTGTCGTTGAAGAGTAGCGTAGATCGGAAGGATCCAACCTGAAGACACACGAACGTAGACGAACTATGACCAGATCCGAGCAAATCCACCAAGGACAGATCCGCTGGAGACAAACCTCCACACACCCACCGACGATGCTAGATGCACCACCGGGACGGGGGCTAGGCAAGAAGAACCTTATTCCATCTTCAGGGAGACGCCGCCGTCTCGTCTTCCTGAGCAGGACACAAACCCTAACAAAACTCGAAGGAACGTCTAAAAACGGAGCCCTCCTACCGGAAAGGGCTGAGATCCACCACGCCGCCATGGCCCTAAGGCCACCAGAGACGAGGCGGACTGGTGGCGGTGCCGGTGGGAGGCAGAGGAACAAATTGTTGTGCTAGAAACGCGTCACACAAACACGTCTTCGTGTACCCGCGGAGCCGGGGGAGATACTCCGCAACTCACCCCGCGGGGGACCAGCTTACAGCGCGATACGCAAGACAGTAAGTTGGCTCTTTTGAGACCCGAAGCCCCGGTTCCTCGGGAGGGACCCCGTCGGAGGTTCCAGCGACTATGGGCTGGGCTAAGCCGGATTTGACCGTTCTCAGCTCGGTTGTTGATATTCGATGAACTCACGCGAAGTCACCGAATAACGGAAGCATGAACAAGGGTTTGAGGGTAGAAAAGTAGATTGTGTTGATATGTGTCAATTGTTTGCTTGGTTTCAATCGGCCATCACCTCTCGTATATATAAGAGGCAGCTGGACTTCCCGTACAAGTATTGGACTTCTACAAGGATTAAAAATCATAATCGGAGTCGAATTCTAGCGCTAAACTAGGTAAATCATCTGCCGGTTTCGTATTGGACACAGACTCTCTTGCAGAGCCAAAGTCGAATTCTAGTTCTAAACTAGGTAAACCATCCGCCGACTTTGTATTGGACACGGACTTTCTTGCAGAATCGGCTTTGCTCCTTCTGCGTCGTCCTTTGGCTTCTGTAAAGCCGGCTTTTATCCTTCCAGATTCCATGTCTGTCCTTGCCTCTCGCAGAGCTGGCTTCTATCCTTTCATGTCCGTCCTTGGCTCTTGCAAAGCCGGCTTTGGTCCCTTCGTGTCTGTCTTTGGCCTCTGCAGAGCTGGCTTTCATCCCTGTGTCCGCCTTTGGTTTTCGCAGAGCCGGCTTTTGTCTCTGTCCGTCTTTGGCCGGCTTTTGTCCTTTCATGTGCGTCTTTGGCTTTTGCAAAGCCGGCTTTGTACTGGATGTGAACTCTTTCGCAGAGCCGGCTTTTGTCTCTGTGTTGACGACACTCGCCTTATCCTGTGCTAAAATTTGGCTTCTGGGCAATAGTCACCCCCATGTCCGGCTTGAATCAACACAACTTCTAGAATCTTCTGGATATAGCACTTTTCTTCTGCGCATAAGTCAAAATTTCATCTCCGGGCCACCAAGCTTCTTTGATCCGCCACCTCCCGAGGTCACCGCCTTCCCAGGTTACTATCTTGCCGTGTCATCGCCCTACCGGGTCATCGTCCTACTGGGTCTCCGTCCTGCCAGGTCATCGTCCTGCCGGGTCACCGTCCTGCCGGGTCGTTTGCTCGTAGCTGTAGCTTTCCTGGGGAGTCGCCTTTCTCCGGGTCGCTTTCTGGGTCGCCAATCCTTCCTGTGGCAAATCTCCAAAGCTTGATCGGGTCACCTGCCAAAAATGGGTGCTAACACATGCCCCCCTGTTTTCTAGCAGACCTTGCATGCTAGAAAATAATCCATGTAGAATTGTTGACTAAGGGTGATGTTTAAGTTCATCAGCCAAATATTCTAAGGGCGATATATGTATATCGGCCATAAGTGCGATTTCAGGCAGACTGCCACACACTTGGGTGAAACTTCTTCAAATATCTCCCATTGATAGCTCGGGCCAGTAAATCCCCCTCCAAAGTTTCCACCAGATAAGAGTTACCGGGTACAATCCTCGTGACTCGCAGTGGCCCTTCCAGCTTGGTGACCATTTGCCGAATTTCCGGCTTCTGGAGCCAACTGGCAGTATAACTTTCCATACCAAGTCTCCGATTTGGAAGTCCTTAAGCCAGACCCTCTTGTTGTAAGTTTTTGCTACCCGCAACTTTTCCTTCTTGATGTCTTTTAAAGCCATCAATCATTTGTCGGCTACGTCATCTATGTTACCCATCATCAAACTACAGTAGTCATCAGCCGACAAATCGTTCTGTCTAGCAAATCTCAAGGCAGCCAGATTCACCTCAACTGGTAAAATGACTTCTTACCCATATACTAACTCGAAAGGAGTCACTTTGGTAGCCCCATGCCTTGAGATTCTGTGAGCCCACAATGCTTCGGACAACACTTCATGCCACCGCCTTGGGTAGTCCTGTACTTTTTTTAATCAACTCGATCAAGATTTTATTGCTGGATTTGGCTTGTCCGTTGGCTTGAGCATAATATGGAGATGAACTGAGCGTCTTGATCCTGAGTGATTCGGCAAACTGTTTAACCTCCTTTGCCATGAAGGAAGTCCCTTGATCTATAGTGAGAGTCTGCAGAATGTCGAACCTGTGATCAATGTGCTCTGTAATAAATTGAATTACCTCCTTGTGGGTCATGTTCCTGAGAGGTACTGCTTCAGACCATTTGGTGAAGTAATCTGTAGCAACTAATACGAACCGATGCCCCTTCGAAGAAGCCGGCTGAATCATGCCGATAAAGTCAAGGGCCCACCCTCGAAAAGGCCACAATTTTATGATAGGATTGAGCTTGGAAGCCAGCACCAACTGAATATCTCCGAATTTCTGGCAGGCTTCGCACCCCTTGTAGTATCTGAAGTAGTCATTGATCATCGTCAGCCAATAAAATTTGGCTCGCCTGAGGATCCACTTCATTTTGTGAGCCGACTGATCTGTCCCGCATAAGCCGTCATGCACCTCTCCCATGGCGACTCTAGATTGATCTTAAGCACTTTAGAAGAAGACCATCAGCCGTTCGGCAATACAAATCGCCATTGTCCAATGTGTACTTGAGAGCAAGCAACTGAACAGCTCTATCTGTCTTCTGACTCAGATTTTGTAGATAATCAATGATAGGTGTCCTCCAGTCAGAAATCCGGGTCATACCAAACCCTTCCTCGATAGCCGGCTTAACAAAGCCGGCTTTTTCTTCGGCGGTCGGCTTAACCAAGCTGGCTTCTTCCTCGACGGCCGGCTTAACCAAGCTGGCTTCTTCACTGTCAGCCGGCTTAACCAAGCCGGCTTCTTCTCTGGCTTCTTCTGAGTCGGCAACAAGTAACACCGGCTTCTCTGCTATAAACAAAACACCCCTATCGACATGATAGCCTGATGCCTGTTGCGCTAACTCATTGGCGAGCCAGTTGTCCTGCCTGGACACATGGGAGATAGAAAAATAATCCAAGCCAGCTATAATGTCCAAGCACTTGTCAAGGTACACATTGAGCGATCCGTCATTGCATTGAAACACTTTTGCCACTTGCTGGACAATTAGTAATGAATCACCGTATGCCTCGATATGAGAAACCCCTGCATCGACTAAAAGTTCGAGCCCAAATAGAAGTGTTTCATATTTGTCTTGATTGTTAGTGCAAAAATAATCAAGTCGACAGGAAGCTTCGAATATAGTACCGTGGGGTGAAATATAAGCAATGCTGACTCCTTGTCCGCCACTGCAAACTGAGCCATCAAAATAAAGCTTCCACGGTACAGCCGACACAATGTTTAAGCCGGTTTCATGCTCCTAATCAATCCGATGCTCAACAATAAAGTCGGCTACAATATGGCCTTTCATAGATTTGAGAGGTTCATAGGCCAAATCATACTCGATCAATCCATACGCCCACTTACCGATTCGCCCGCTGAGAATCGGCTTTTGTATCATGTGTTTGAGAACATCGGTTTGACCAAAAACCTTGCACTCGCTGGATAAAAGATAATGGCGTAGCTTGGTGCAGGCATAATAAAGAGACAAACACAACCTCTCCACAAAGCTGTATCTTGACTCGACATCCAGCAAACGCCGGCTCAGATATGTGATGATATATTCTTTTCCTTCGGCTTCTTGGGTTAAGGCGGCCCCAATTACCTTCTCCTCTGCTACAATATAAAGCCGGAATGGCCGACCATGAGTTAGCGCTCTCAGAACCGGAGGAGTAGATAAGCAGATTTTGATCATTTCAAATGCCTCTTGCTGCTTTACCCCCCAAGTGAACTCATCATCGCTCTTAAGCCGAAGAATCTGAGTAAACGCAACAACTTTCCCAGACAAGTTAGCAATAAATCTCCTTAAATAATTTACCTTGCCAAGGAACTTCTACATCTCCTTTTTGCAGGTCGGCGCTTGTACTTTCTGGATCACTTTGATCTTCTCTGGGTCAATCTGTATGCCTTGCTCATGTATGATGAAGCCCAGAAACTTCCCAGACGACACGCCAAAGGTGCACTTTAATGGATTCATCTTGAGTCCATACTTCCTCATTCTTTCAAACGCAAGTCGTAAGTCAGCCAAATGAGATAGCTTGCCGTCCGACTTAACCACCACGTCGTCAATGTAAACCTCTAGTAAGACTTCAAGAAGATCATGAAATATCAAATTCATCGCTCTTTGGTATGTAGCACCGGCGTTTTTCAACCCGAAGGTCATCACCGCCCACTTGAATAAACCAACAAAGCCGAGGCAGTGAAACACTATTTTAGCCGAATCCTCTTCGACCATAAATATCTGGTTGTACCCCGCATTGCCATCTAAGAAGCTGATGACTCTGTGTCCTGAAGCATCATTGATGAGCATGTTGGCTATCAGCATAGGATATTCATCTTTGGGCGTGGCTCGATTCAAATCTCTGAAGTCTATGCACACCCTGATTTTGCCGGACCCCTTCTTCTCAACTAGAACAATCTTTGAAATCAAGTCGGCATACTTGCAGGGCCAGATAAAATTCTCCTTCAGAAGCAGGCCGATCTCTTCCTTGACCTGGCCATAAATCTGTGGATTAAATTTGTGAGCTGGCTGTTTATATGGTCTGAAGCCGGCTTTGATGGGGAACCGATGCTCAACGAGCTCGCGGCTTAACCCGAGCATCTCATGGTATTCCCATGCGAAGCAATCCACGTATTCCTTGATCAGCGCGATTAATGTCTGCTTATAACTGGCTTTCAAATTCCGGCTTACGAACGTCGGCCTTGGTACGGTGCCATCTCCAATGTCCACTTCCTCAAGCGGGTCGGCCGACATAAAGCCTTGTCCCAATTTGTCCAAGTCACCGGGTTCTTCAATAGTTTTGAACATATCGTTGCTATTGGCCCGATACTCGTCTAGACGTCTTTGGAGCCACTCGTTGTTATTATCCATTTATTTGAGATGGAGCCGGTTTCTCCCAACCGGCTTTAGAGACACTGGCACAAATCCATCCCTGGAGGCACTCAGGAAGTCAAACCCGGATAAGTCACGTCCCGAAAGACAAGTGGCATTGGAGTGTTGCCAGTCAACGAGCGATTCGGCTAATGCAATGCATGCCGAGTCGTCTGCGGGGACGACTTCCACTTCATCGTTGACCCACTTAACCAGTTGCTGGTGCAGAGTAGATGAAACGCACTGGTTTGCATGTAACCAATCTCGTCCTAGCAGTACATTGTAATTTCCTTGCACCTCAGTAATGAAGAATGCGGTAGCCAGGGTCTTGCTTCCAACTGTGAATTCCAAATTGATAAACCCTTTGGCTTCCACTCCTTCTTCGCCTTTGAACCCATTGAACACCATGTTCGTCTTCATCAATTCATTGGCATCGAGATGCAACTTCTTGAAGACTAAATATGGCATGAGATTTACCACAGCGCCGCCATCGACCATCATCATGGTAACCGGCTTCCCATTGATGTGTCCTCTGATATACAAGGGCTTGAGATGCTTAACCGGTTCTGCCGGATTTTCGAAGATGGCATTTTTGGGTCCAAAGTCAATTTGAGCTACCTCTCCGGCTTCATCAACAGCACGAAATTCAGTAGGCAGATAATATACCATGTTGATGTCCAAGCCCATTTGAGTCGGCGTTTCTTCATAGTCTAGCAGATCTTCATCATTTGTCAAACCGCCTAATAACTCATCCATTGCCGACTCTGATGTGGCCGGCTCCCCAATCGCTGATTCTGATCTGGCAGGCTCTGACTCCTCCATGGCCGGCTCTGCTCCTCCATTGCCGGCTCTGATTCCTCCATTGTCGACTCCTCTTCTCTTGCCAAATCCACCGCTCAACTTCGTCAGCCCATGATGAATAAGTAATAGCCGGTATTGCAACCGGCTCCTTCTCATTTTCTACAGCAGGGACTGGTATGCCGGGTGCTTGAGTTACCAGCTGTGCTAGCTTAGGCACCCATACTTGAGAAGTTATCATTGGACACTCCCTATTGAAGTTTGCATCCCTGAGCTGTTCAGCTTCTTTTTCAGCCTTCTCTTGATTCCTCAGCCTCTGTAATTTCCTTTTCTGTGTCTTTGTTAATCCGGTAGGGCACCACCTTGGCTGAGTGTATTTTGGGTCATGTGGTTTAGCCTGACTGGAACTGGCCTCATGATCATTCGCTAAACTATTGGGCTCGATAGTAAATATCGGTCTGCCTTTTGCCGGCTCTACAACCGGCTCCTTTATCTTCAGTACCTGGGTTCCAATAGCAAGTGAGCCGCCAGATGATTTTCTTGCCATGACTTCTGGCTTACCTGCCCTTGCATCTTGCGGTTTGACATGCCACATCCTTCCCACCTCTGAGCTGGGATGATATTCATCCAGCTGGCTTGTTGATCCTAGCCGGCTTCTATCAAATGTGTCCCTCAAAGGTAGCATTTTTGCTACAGCCGGCTTAACATGCCGACTGAATTTCTCTGTCGGTGGTAACCTTGGTCGCTTCCCATAATACCGGCTTGTACTCGAGCAGGCTCCTCTGACATATTTGTTCAGCAACACGTCCAAAGTTGGCCTGATGTGCTTCGCGTAATGCCGGCTTGTGCTCGAGCCGACTTGTACTGTGTTAATCTTCCATTGGACAACTTCCGGGTTTTTTGGCTTAATGAACTTCAGCGGTGACTTAGGCGGTTCCTGTCGTTACCCCCCGAGCGTAGGATTACTGATGGTGATCTTGATAACCTCCTTACCATCGGGTTGCCGGCTTAACATCACCTCCCTCCCAGTCACCTTGTTGCCGGCTCCATTATCGCCGGCTCCATTGACCCTGTGCTCACCAACAATAATGTTAGCTTTGTTAGCTGATCCGGCCGCTTCTGGCCGAATGAGGGCTTTCTTCCCCTCCAGGTCTAGCGCGTTCATTGGGAATGGCTGTTGATCAATTGCCATGCCAGCAAAACTCAATCGTCCGTCATTAATGGCCGATTGGATCTATCGACGAAAAACATTGCAATCGTTAGTAGCATGAGAGTAAGAATGGTGATATTTGCAATAAGCCCGTCGCCTTAATTCATCAGGCAATGGTATAACATGACTAATTTTTATCACTTTATCTTTCAACAAGGCATCGAATATTTTATCGCACTTGGCTATGTCGAAGTTGCATTTAAATTCATCATCCCAATTCTTACGAATCGGCTTCAAATCATCGCACACATATGGTTTCGCTTTAATCGGCCAAATGAACTCGGCAGCGTAAACATCGGCTTCCTCATCGAAGCCACTATTGTTAATGGTATTAAGTCGGCTTCGATTCATCCGATGCGAATCTTTTGTTTCATTGGCCCGGCTTTCCTGAACCAGGGCTTTCTCTTGGACTTAGCCGACACTCAGGAACTCATATCCCTCTAATTTTCCTTTTAAGTGGGATCGCAAACCATTAAGGACTAAGTCGGCCATATCTCTCTCAGTTATCACCAAATTATAACACTGGTTTCTTGTGTTCCTAAACCTCTTGACGTAATTGGAGACTGATTCATCATGTTTTTGTCTAACCGATGTAAGATGTGACAACTTAAGTTCATTGTCACCGCTATAAAAGTGATCATGAAATTTTTGTTCTAGCTACGACCATAAACGAATAGAACTATGCGGTAAAGAAGCAAACCATGAAAATGCAGCGCCAGTTAATGATAAAGGAAATAAGCGCACTTTCAATTCATTTAGCGAGCTTGCTCCACCCAATTGTGCCAAGTACTGACTAACATGCTCCTAGGTATTTTTAGTGCCCTCTCCATTGAACTTAACAAAATATGGAATCTTATATCCCGAAGGGCACTGAATTGCATCAAAGTACTCGGGATACGATTTCTGGTAAATCCGATTTCTAGGTAATTCAACATCAAAATTTTCTCGAAGCATATTAGCCATCTCCTCTCTAAGATTAGCTAGGGCATCATCCGTAGTAGATGATGAAGCTTGTGGCAGTGGCATAGGAGGAGTAGGATTACTAGCTGCGGGTATGAATTGTGGCATGTATGCCGAACCATAATTCGGCAGTGATCTAACATCGTTTGCGCCTACAGGTAGGCTTTGGTTCGGCGTTGCCACCGAACTTGGCATATATTCATGATAGGAATAGTAGGTGTAGCCACAATTTGGTTTGTATGGGTAGGATAATAATCCATCGGCATGGGAGGTGCCGATGAAAGAGGTAAAGCCAGATTAGGGTTTTCCACGTTAGCCGACACACCAGCATTACCACTAGATGATTGATGCATATTTTTCTGAGCATTAGTATTTTCAAAGAAAGCTTGGTAGATCAGATTATTACTATTAGTAATCTGGCTCTCAATCTTAGCCCACTACTCAGGAGAAAAGGTAGTACTTACAGTGGGTTTAACTGGCTTGTCATGAAGAGGAGGGAACTTAATTTCTCCAACTGAAATGATATTGCCTTGGCGATCCTTCTTGAAATTTCCAAGGAACTCCTATAACTCCTTCTCTTCATGTGCCTTCTTGTACTCCTCATAAGCTTGGTGATGCTCGGCTGATAATTCCTCAAGATTAGGATTGATGATGTTATCGGCGTCAACTTCCGAGGGATTGGGAAACTTGTCGTTGCCAGCCATGATGGATGATGATGATGAGCCGGCTTGAGTCCCTAGGGGAGTCGCCAAAAAGTGTGTTACGCTAGAAACATGTCAAATCAACACGTCCTCATGTACCCGTGGAGCCGGGGGAGATACTCCACAACTCACCCCATGGGAGGCCGGCTTACAGCGCGATACGCAAGACAATAAGTCGGCTCTCTTGAGACCCGAAGCCCCGGTTCCTCGGGAGGGACCCCATTGGAGGTTTCAGCGACTATGGGCTGAGCTAAGCCAGATTTGACCGCTCTCAGCTCGGTTGTCGATATTTGATGAACTCATGCGAAGTCACTGAATAACGGAAGCATGAACAAGGGTTTGAGGGTAGAAAAGTAGATTGTATTGATATGTGTCGATTGTTTGCTTGGTTTCAATCGGCCATCACCTCTCGTATACATAAGAGGTGGCTAGACTTCTCGTACAAGTATTGGACTTCTACAAGGATTACAAGTTATAATCGGAGTCAAATTCTAGCCCTAAACTAGGTAAATCATCTGCCGGTTTCGTATTGGACACGGACTCTCTTGCAGAGCCATGGTCGAATTCCAGTTCTAAACTAGGTAAACCATCTGGTGACTTTGTATTGGACATGGAATTTCTTGCAGAGCCAGCTTTGCTCCTTCTGCGTCATCCTTTGGCTTCTGTAAAGCCGGCTTTTATCCTTCGATGTCTATACTTGCCTCTCATAGAGCCGGCTTCTATCCTTCCATGTCCGTCCTTGGCTCTTGCAAGGCCGGCTTTGGTCCCTCCGTGTTTGTCTTTGGCCTTTGCAGAGCCGGCTTTCATCCCTATGTCCACCTTTGGTTTTCACAGAGCCGTCTTTTGTCTCTGTCTATCTTTGGCCGGCTTTTGTCCTTTCGTGTGCATCTTTGGCTTTTGCAAAGCCGGCTTTGTACTGAATGCAGACTCTTTCGTAGAGCCGGCTTTTGTCTCTGGGTGGACGACACTCGCCTTATCCTGTGCTAAAATCCGGCTTGCTCTCTTGGGCTTCTGGGTAATAGTCACCCCCACGTCTGGCTTGAATCAATGCAGCTTCTAGAATCTTTTGGATATAGCATTTTTCTTCTATGAATAAGTCAAAATTTCATCTCCGGGCCACTAAGATTCTTTGATCCGCCACCTCCCGTGGTCGTCGCCTTCCCAGGTTACTGTCTTGCTGAGTTAATGCCCTGCTGGGTCATCGTCCTACCAGGTCACCATCCTGCCAGGTCATCGTCCTGCCGGGTCGCCGTCCTGCCAGGTCTTTTGCTCATAGCTGCAGCCTTCCTAGGGAGTCGCCTTTCTTCGGGTCACTTTCTGGGTCGCCAATCCTTCCTGGGGCAAATCTCCAAAGCTTGACTAGGTCACCTGCCAAAAATGGGTGCTAACACAAATGCTTTTTTTTGGAGTTGGAACAAACGCTCTCTTGATGATGCTGAGTTAGCTTCTGACAAGGACATGCTTCTACACCCTATATGGGGAAAAATTAATAAATACAAAAAAGTCAAAATAGTTCAGAAGTTTTTTTTAGAATAAACTTGACATTGTTTTGCACTAGTATATAAATTTTCATGAATAAAAAACCAGCGTTGACTTCAGGGCAATTTTTTTTATTTGCTATTATAGGTCACTATTCACACTATTTTGGCCAAAATTTTGTTTTTTTAAAAGAAGTCAAAGGGGTTTTTCTTTTTGTGGAATTTTTTTCACAAGTACAATGGAAGGTCAAGTTTATTTCAAAAATATTTTTAGAATTTTTTGACTTTTTATTTAATTACTAATATTTTTTCATATAGGGTGTAGATACACTCATAGACCAAACGTCCGCGTCCCTCAATCATCCCTCTTTTCTTATTGTAAAGGACATCACTCTAGTTTCAAATGAATAAATGGTGGGTTTGACTGTAAAAAAAGACATGCCTGATACCGCATCCAGTCCTCGGGAAAACATGCATTGGTTAGTGTTTGGGCATAAGCCGATTGCTCTTTCTCGGGTACTTGACATAGACCTATTTAAGCCGAGTACAATCCAAAAAAACACACGGCAACTACAGGGCCCTCGACATATATCAGACTAACCCATGTACGGCTCAAAAAACCATCGTCTTACAAGGAGCACTCGACATATGCCAAAAAAAACACTCGGCTTAGAATCGATGCTCGGGAAAGCAACTGCCACGTCACATCCTCACTGCACTTGATGGTCCCGTGATGGTAGGTGTTATAAGCCCAGCGCGGTCTAATGGCATACTAGGCTTACAATTTTCTTTTCTCTCGTCAAAAAGTCAAAAATGTCGAGTACCCATAGGAAAGCACTCGACTTATACAGGGAGTCGGGAATTATATTGTTAGATATATAATTGAGATATATTTGTTTGACAATTGTGTAGTGATGTGAGACAATATATTAGATCTTAGATTTAAGATAATTTTGGTACGAGACACAAATTTTAGCTTGTCCTATGATTTGAGTTGTGATGATTTTTTTTGCCAGATATGTGTGAAGTCATATGTGTAACACAACTTTTTTGCTATTGCGTAGTGATGTTTGCTATAGTTGATATGTATTTTGTATGATGAATTTGGGTACGTTGAAAAAGAGAGGAGAGTTGCTTATGTGACGAGTATGTGGTTCATTTTTGCTGCAACGATATGCATCTAGCCCAATCTTTTCTTCAGAAGGGGCCACCCCATGTGAGTTTTACTCCTTGTTTGTTTTTAATAGGTCATAGTATCATTACAAACTCAAAGAGAGGCTAACTCCTAATAGGAGTTGGGTCAGGGGCACCGGAAGTGGGGAGGTTTGCATTGAAGCCCTAGATCTTCTGCGGGATGCTCCGGTTTGTGAAGGAGGTGTCACTTCAAAGTTTTCATTGGATTTTTCTTCATCACACAGCCCCTGTATACCCATATTTGGACACCATGCAAAAAGGTGAAGTGGTTTCGACACTTCCTCGCGTGATTTCATGCGCCCCTCTCTTTAGCGGCCCCCACGATGTCTAGCTTAGCTTCACTTTCCCCGTGTGAGTTTTACTCCTTGTTTGTATTTGAGTAGGTCATACGATCATGAAAACTCATAGAGAGTCCAACACCTAGAAGGAGTTGGGTCGGGGGCACAGGAAGGGGGGAGGTTTGCACCGAAGCCATGGATCTTCTTGCGGAATGGTCCAGTTTTGTGAAGGAGGTGCCACTTCAAAGTTGTGCATTAACTTTTCCACACGACATAACCATTGTATACCCATATTAGGAGCACATGCAAAATGGGAGTGTTTTCAAGATTTCCTTAGGTGAACTCGTGCGCCTCCTCTATAGCGGGCCCCACGGCGTCTAGCCCTAGATTTTTCTTTGGATGGGTATCCCCATGTGAGTTCAACACCTTGTTGTAGGATCATGAAAACCCATATAGAGGCCAACTCCTAGCAAGAGTTTCATCAGGAGCACCAGAAGGGGGACGGTTCGCACTGAAGTCCTAGATGTTCTTGCGGGGTGGTCCAAATATTGAAGAAGGTGCCATTTGAAAGTTGTGCATTGACATTTTTCTCATCACACCACCCCTTTATACACACATTAGGACATCATGCAAAAGGAAGAGTGGTTTCCACACTTCCACGCACGATTTCATGTGCCCCATCTCCAATGGGCCTTGTGGCGTCTAGCCCTAGCTTTTCATTGGAAGGGGCCACTGTCGGTGCTAAAACCGGCAAATCTTGGGTAGGGGGTCCCGAGCTGGTGATCTTGGCACGATGGTAACAGGAAGAACAGGGACACAGTTTTACCCAGGTTCGAGCCCTCTCGAAGAGGTAAAACCCTACGTCCGGCTTGTATTATATTGATTGTAGATGGGGTATCAAGTACAGGGTGATCTACCTCGAGATTGTATGAGCGAGTTCTAACCTCTCTAAAACCTTGTCTCTATGGACTAAACCCCACGGTTCACATAGGCACCGGGGGTATCTAGGGTTACAGGTAAGTCGGCTACAACTAGAGATAACATGCCAATTATTTAAATATGCCTTGAAGTGTACGCCAAGTCTTCGGAGGATTCCATCTTGAGTACGCTGAGTGTCATGGCTTGCATGGCCCAATCTTCTGCTGCCGGTGGGTCCTCGGTCCAGCCCATGAATGGCGAGCCAACGTGGTGTGCACCCCCTAATCCAGGACAACGTCAGAAGCCCATGAAATTGTCTTCAAGCCGAGGACATTGAGTCCATCCTTAGAATAGCTTCATCTTTCTGGTCTTCGGCCTCGTAGGCGAGTTCCATCTTCCACATCGGCTTCTATACCTGAGGACTTTGTTGGACCCGAGGTTCCTTTATATTCCACCACTGGCTTCTGCGTCCATGTGTTAATCAAGGCAATAACGTACTTTTAGGCAATGCGGCTTTATCTAGTCTTAAGACTATTGCCGAGGACTCCAAGTCTAAAGTCTTTTTACGCCGAAGTGGGTCCCTCATAAACAAAGTTATATTTTCTGATGATAATCGACGACCTCTGGCCTCATGATTTATTTTGGGTGATAGGGGGCATATTTTGACAAGGCCCTCCTCTGCATTGTTTGTTTTTAACTGGGTCCGAAGACTTATTAAAGCTTGCCACGTATGTGCCATAGGCTGAGTTAGTTGAACTCTGACAACTTTTTAGTCAAAAACCAAACCGTCACCACTTAATGTGGAACCACACCATCCTCTCAATGGGTATATCGTGACCCAAGGCCGTTTCTACTGGCACGTCCCATCAATAGAGGGATCGTACGCCAGATTTTCAGCAATGTCATTAACAAAATTTATTAATCTTTATATGCACGTACTGCACAATATCGGGAACTGGTGATTCATATTGCAAGGCATGGTGACCCTTGGCCTTTTATTGGCCTATAAAAAGAGGAACGGTAAATCTAGTTTAGCCACGTTCTCATTTCCCGCTCCATCACCAAGAACTCTTGCAAGCTCAAGTGCTCCGAGATCCACTTCATGCTCCATCCTCTTCCTTCGCCCACCGCAAGAGATGGCTGGAAAGGGGAAGGCTATTGCTGCTCTAGTATCCGAGGCTGCCAGCAAGAGGGGGCAGTGGATGCCCTCCAACGTCACCGTTGGCACCATCACAGAGCTCCAGGCCGATGGGTACATCCCTGTCATGGCTAAATGCCAATCTCCTGTGGGTGTGGGTGAGGTATGCTCGGCCACGGCCATCCCCGCCCCCGCTAGGGGGAACGAGAAGTCTTCATCTCCCACCTCATCCAAGGTCTAGGTTTTCCTCTTCACCCTTTTCTCAGGGGTCTTTTATTCTTCTACGGGCTTGATTTCCATCATCTTGCCCCAAATTCCATTCTCCAGATCATCACATTCATTACTATCTGTGAGGCATTCCTTCACATTGAGCCCCACTTTGGGTTGTGGCTCAAGACATTCTGCATCAAGCCGCACAGCAGTGGCTCCAAACTTGCAGATTGCGATGGGGCCATGGTCTGTAAGATCAACAAGGTCTCCTGGCCAGAGGGAACATTCATTGAGACCGTGAAACTCTGGCAACAGGAGTGGTTCTATTTGGCCGAGGCACCATCGGGGAACTAGGAGGACATCCCTGCCTCTCGGCGGAGCCCCCAAAGAGGCTGCACTCCTAGACCGCTGAGGGTCTCAACTGGGAAGACCAAAAAGAGGTAGAGGCACTTCAACACAAGGTCAAGGCCATGGTCAACACGGGCCTTTGCTTGGTGGACGTAGTCCAGGTGATGCTCCATCATCAAATTCTTCCCCTCCAAGTCCGAGCTGCTCCGATGTGGAGGTACAAGCCAGAGGATGAGGCTTCAATCCGGAGATTTTTCCGAGGAGCTGACCTCGACGGGATGTGGAGACTTCTGTTCAAGCCCTCGGGTAAGGGCAATAAATTTCCATCCCAGGCCAAGGACATTGGTTTAAGCCGAGATCGGCCCATAGCTGAGGTAATTTCTATCTGTAATTTTACTTATTAATTTTTTCTGCCGTGCTCTCTTTTAACTGAGTGGTTGGCTCTATGTGTTCTGCGTAGTCTTGGTGCATGCATGCTAAGGCGATCAAGCCCCCGGCACGCTGCCAGAGGATACTAGGAGTCCTAAGCTTGAAGGGCTCTTAACCGAGGACCCCTATGTGGTTCTACCCAAGACAAAGAAGGCAGAGGGGAAGAAGACCAGGGCAAAGAACCTAGTTATACAAAAAAAGATCTCGAATGCCCCTGCAGAAAGTTATCAAAGCTCTCCCTCCGCATCCAGCGCTGATGAGGAGGTAGAGGAGGAGGAGAGCGAGGCACGCTTCTCCCAAGGTGGAAAGAGGTCGGCAGCCGAAGATGTCAAAGAGGTAGCTCCTCGGACGTTCAAATGTCTGAGGAGGGCATGTACCGCTCCCACGGGCCAGACTTCGGCACCCGCGAAGAAAATCAGTTTGGGCTCATCCGAGGACATCCGTCATCCTCGGGAGCATCCAGCCACCGAAGGGTAACCTTTCTTATCTATTCGGTTTTATCTTGCGAAATGTTTTATATCAAGGAATTTACTTCATCTTATCTTCACAGGGCGCAACATGACCTGCCTAGCAAAAGCGACCCTGAGGAGGGCATTTTGCCTGCTTCACTGGCCCGGAGCTCCTCGGAGATAGCGACCGATCCTCCCCCTATCCAAGAACGGGAAGCAACATCCCCCTCTGCCCCTCCGGCTCCTAATGTTGGGGGAGGAGCTGAAGCCCTTATGGCCGAGGTTAATTCCTCGGCTGCAGAGGAGAACACCGAGGACCAGGGAAGGAAGACCTCCTCTGGTCAAGACGAGCTGGTGCCCGAGCGCCCACCATCCTCGGCCCCGCCGAGTTTAAAGTCACAGGGCCGACCAGAGACGCCTCCTGCTCAATCAACCGGAGATGAGGCAAGAATTACGCCACTGCCCATGCTCGGCCTTGAAGGGGCCAAGCTATTGAGACGTCAACATGAGGTGGAGGCCACTGTGAGTACCTCCTCCATCCCGCCCGACCACCGTGCCATGCTCGGCATGGATTTAACGTAGTTCTGGTCTGGACAGGCTGGAATATTGGAAGTATTCCTCGACCTAGCGAAAGGCTTCAAGGTAAGAGTGCTTTATGCATTTCGTTATAATTTTAATTGTCATGGCTTGAATAATACACTATGTATAGCTAGTAGCCCTCAAGGGGGATGCCGAAGCATTGCCCGAAGACCATAAAACTTTGTATGTTTTGAAAACATATGCGAAATTTTTTCTTTGAAAGCACATATACAGTAGCCCCCGAGCCTTGAGTTAGTTTACCAAACTGACTTGAGGGTCAATATAACTTTATGTTTTGTTAATAATTAACGCAAATATGCAGTAGCCCCCGAGACTCTTGTTGGCTTTGAAAGAGCCGACAAGAGGATCGATTCTATTCTCAGAGTCTTTATCTGCTTTTGCATCTATTTTTTGTTTAGGCTTCCACCTCTTCCTCGGCCTCTAACTTATTAGAGTTGGAGGAAATGAATCAAAAGCTGGCGTGATCCGCGGAGGATCTGCTTCTGATTCAGAAGCGATTAGAGAAAGGAGAAGGTAAAAATTTGGTACACTTACTATTAATTTGACTGCCAAACAGTTCTATTTATTAATTTGAGTGTGCCTTTGAATTTTGACAGCGGCCGGGAAGAACCTGGCTGTCTTTCAAGCTGAGCTTGAAAAGTCTCGGTTTGAAGCCGAGCAGCAAAAGGCTGCAGTGCTGAAAAGCGCAGAGGAGCTTGCCGAGGAGCAGAGGACTCGGCAAGCCGCTCAATCTTGGATATCCAAGGTTGAGGAAGATTTTAAGAGCGTTGTCACTGAACGTGATGCTCTAAAGACATCCAAGGAGAAGGACACCTCCGAGCTCAAGAAGCTTGCAATGGAGTGTCAAGAAGCCGCCTCTCGAGCAAACGCTGTGAAGGAGGAATTGTGGCAAGCTATCAAAATAGCTGCCGGTAAGCCATATTTACTATAGTGTATCTTTGGCAGTCAGGCTTCCCCCGAGATGATGCGAAATTGGCGTGCATCAGGCATTTTTTTAGACCTCCCGCGGAGTGTGGAGGATGCGTGTCGGCACTTCGGCGGTCATAATGACGCGGCCGAGCACAAGGCCTTCTAGATGCAGTTCTAGGAGGCAGCACGCCCTTAACTCCTGGGCGACCATCTGAAGCAACTGGCCGAGCTTCACCGAACAATCAAGCCGGCACTGGAGGATCTAAGCATAGCGCTCTGGCCAAGCAACCCTTTGCCGGCCAGCTTCTTTGGGCTGGTACAGCACCTCCAAGGGGCTGTTGCCCAAGTCGAGCTATGGAAGTGGTCGGCCTGCCTGGAAGGTGCTTGGGAGGCCTTTGCAGCCATCCGGACATGGTATCCGAAGCTTGATCTGGAGCCGGTTGCGCAGCGTGGGCCTGAGGAGAAGAAGTGGGAGGCAAACGACTACTTCAAGGTAGTTATGCCAGCTGCTCGGGTGTCCGAGAAGAAGTGCAAGAAGGAAACGATTCTAGAGAATCTTGATTGATCTTGCCTTTATGCCTCCTCGGTATGCCAAGATGTATCTATGTATAAAGACAAGTTTTATTTTGAATGAGAAGTGTCTTTTATTTATCTGCTTTACGCTTATTTTGACTCAACCTTGACTCTTTGAAGATGTAGTTGGCCAGTCTTCGGCTTCTGCCCCTTAGTAGAAACTACTCAGGGTGTTTTATTCCGATTTTCAACCCTTAACCGATGTCTCGGTGCCCGGAGGCGGTTGTATCAGTAGAAACAAGGCAATCAGACCTTAGGGCTAAAACATACACTTAGTCTTAGGAGCATATATTTGGGGCAACTTAGTAGCCCCCGGTATATGTCGAGTCCTCGGATCGTTTGAGGTCGAACCACCTACACCTCGGCTTGTTCAAAAATACAAAGCCCTTCATTTTACATGGGTAACCTCTATCAACTATATATAGTTTAACACTGCCTATGGCTCGCCGACCAATTTACGCATGTTGTGACAGTCAGCTTTTGGCTTTCTCCAATGGAGTTACTTGACTGGTTTGAACTAGAAGTAACAATCACAGTGGTGCTCCCTTTACACCCTTAGCCAAATAGAGCGAAAATGTAAGGGGTAAGCACAGGAGCCGGGCAACCCAGCTATTGACCAAAGACACAACTCAAAATCGATGCATATATATATGCAAAGTACTGAGGACATGGGGCTGAGTACTTACAAGAGTACCCTGGCGTTTGGGTGGGCTTGGCTCAAATCGCAGCCCCTCATTTAAAATTAGTGTTATTTTAAAGGCATCTGATATCTATATCACAAGAGTTATTCTCGGTATATGAATCAGAAAGAGAAAAAGGATGCACCATGAGTGTATACATGAGCCGACCAGTCGGGTCTTCTCTTTATTCATGAAAAGGATCGAACCTAACAAATCCGACCTATAACTTTGAAAGATACATAGTTTAAGGGAAAAAGATAACCGAGGAGTAGTTGCGGTGAACTCAATCCGTCGCTGTCTCCATGTCGCACGTCCGCTATGCTGTTTATAAGCAATTCCTCGTCCAGTCTGAGGATAGTTGCCTCCACCTATAATAACGCCATTTTTTGCTTGAAGGAACATTAGTGGCTATTGCTTTTATGAGCGAACATCGGTGGAGGTTTTATAGCCATCAGTTTAAAGCTGCTTAGCTAGCCCCCGGTCGAACTGCCTATGCTTTAAAGCAGTACACGGCTTGATTGCTAGAGATCTCGGGGCCCATTTCGGTTCATCCAACCAGTGCCCCATTATTTGCTTCTACTCCACTGTCCCCATGGAATTTTCAACAAGAAGTTGTGCATTCGAGGAAAGTAGTCCTCGGTCATATACCGAGGACCGCGGAGCATGTACCCCTATTTAGGGGTGCCAGTTGTTTTCCCTGAGAAGAAGTTTATACTCCTTGAGCGCTTGATGTGGTCCTGTCTGCTTAATGTAGCTTGGGCCCTTGATGCATCCTCGATGGCTTGAGCCTTGGCCGCAAAGGCCGCGGTCTGCCCCTCTGTTCGGAGGGAGCGTTCCATGTTGCCATTAACTATGATAACGCCATTCAGCCCCGGCATCTTAAGCTTCAAATAAGCATAGTGCGGGATAGCGTGAAAGTGAGTGAAAGCAGTTCACCTGAGGAGTGCGTGATAACCACTTCGAAAGGGTACTAGGTCGAAGTTTAACTCTTCACTTTGAAAGTTCTTGGGTGTGCCGAATACCACATCTAAGGTCAGGCTTCCCGAGGATTATGCCTCGACTCCCGATATGATACCCTTGAAACTAGTAGTACTGGGTTTGATTCTTGCTGGGTCAATATACATTTTCTTTACTGTGTCAGGATATATCAGATTGAGGCTGCTACCACCGTCCATAAGGACTCGAGTTGGATGAAAACCGTCCACTATGGGATCGAGTACCAACGCCGCTGTGCCTCCATGATGGATGCTTGTTGGATGGTCTCTTCAGTCAAAGGTGATCGGAATTTCTGACCACAGGTTATATTTGGGCATTGCTGGCTCTATGGCATGAACTTCTCGAAGCGCCCGTTTCCTCTCCTTCTTAGTAACGTGAGTAGCATATATCATGTTGACGTCCTTGACTTCAGGAGGGAACTATTTCTGGCCACCATTATTCAGCCCGAACTGGTCACGATCCTCGTTACGAGGTTGAATCTAGCCTTGATTATCTGCTGCTATCTTACCACCTTGCTTGATCACCCAGCAATTCTGGTGAGTATGAGTAGCAGGCTTGTTCGGATTACCATGGATAGCGCATGGTTTGTCTAGTATTTTGTCCAATGTTGACGGGCCATCACTATTCCCATGAAAGGGTTTCCTCTTGTTGCCACTACGTTGGTTGCTGAATCCGGCATTAACTACCACCTCCCCGACGTCGCTGCCATTTCTTCTATTGCGACACTTGTTATTCTTGTTGCGTCGAGGTTTTTCGTTTCCATCGCGTTCCTTGGAGATGCCCGGGTCACCATTACGGTTGCTTCTACGAGCCAGCTAGCTATCCTCACCTGCGTAAAATCGAGTCATCAATTGTGTGAGTGCTGCCATCGACCGAGGCTTCACCTGTCCGAGCTCTCTAGTGAGCCATTCATCATGGATACTATGCTTAAAGGCAGCTATTGCTTCCGTGTCAGGACAGTCTATATTTGATTTTCTTAGTCAAGAACCTATTCCAGAATTTTTTGGCTGATTCCCCAGGTTGCTGTACAATGTGACCGAGGTCGTTGGCATCCGGGGGTCGGACATAAGTTCCCTGATAATTTGCTCGAAAGGCATCTTCGAGATCCTCCCAATTACCGATGGAGTTCTCGGGCAAGTTGTTGAGCCAATGCCGCGCCGATCCATTGAGCTTTAATGGTAAGTATTTAATGGCATGGAGGTCATCACCTCGGGCCATGTGGATGTGCATGAGGAAATCCTCAATCCATATAGCGGGGTCCGTGGTCCCGTCATATTGCTCAATATTGATGGCTTTAAACCCTTCTGGGAACTCTGCATGACCTCGTCTGTAAAACACATCAGGTGAGCAGCTCCTCGGACCCTAGCTGTGGCATGTCATACGTTCGATGTTATTACGGTCCGATCACATGTGTAAACACGAGTATCACCATTTTTCGCTAACCAAGCTAGGTATCCCGCCTATCCAGCTGGTGGGAGCTCCTTGGATCCATAAATGGATCGTGATGGGGTGGCTGGTATTGATGCCAATCTTTTCTGTAGATCATAATGTTTTGAAGGCGGAAGTGGATCCTTGCCATAACGGCGAGGTATTTCGGGGGGTTAGGGTATCCGCCTGCTGGTCTATCTAGGCCCCGAGGAGGGTGGTCAGGGTTCTTGGCCCATTCACACTTTGACAGCAAGCTACCATCAGCCTCCTCGTCGAACTCCAGAAGCAGCTTTATTTGCGGGTAGTATTTATTGTTCCCTGCGAGTCTATCCTCGACTTCTTGTTCGGCATTAAGGACCTCGGTCCATTTATCATTTAGCCTGTCTTGCTCGTCCCGGAGCTTCTGGGACTTTTGCTTCATGCTTCTGGCAGTACTAATCAGCCGTCGGTGCAAGGCCTGGAGCCGAGGATCCTCAAGGGGTTTCTTGGGGATGTCAAATTCATCGGGTTCGAGGCTTAAATCTTCCTCAGACTCCAGGTAGTAGTCATTATCCTCGGGGTCATCATCGTCCCCATTCGGCATGGTGCCATTGATATGAACATCATCGGTGCTATCGCATGTGTTCTAGTCCTCAGCACCGTCTGGGGTAGCGCCGTTGTTGGTAGTGCCATCGTTATCAGCGGCGTCGTTACTGGCATCCCCATTGCCTGTGTTTTTACCATGGTGCTTTTGACGTCGGTGCTTGGGTGGCTCTTTATCTTCTTCTTCCTCCCCCTTAGGGGTATCCACCATGTATACATCATAGGTGGAAGTAGCCACGGTGTAGGACATGTCATCGGCATCTTCATCCATGTCGGCGGCATCGTCGGAGGCGAAGTCCAGTATGTCGGTTAAATCTTCGACTGTAGCGACTAGGTGGGTGGTGGGTGGGACAAAAATTTCCACACTTCCCGACCTATTTGCAATACTTTCATAGACCAAGGTCTGATCGTTTGATATTCTGAAGCTCTGAATCTGATCTAACATCTTGTTCAGGAGCGTGAGGTTGACCTTGCCCATCTCTTGACAGTAGGCAGGGCCTACCTAAAGTTTACTCGAGGTACCACTTGATGTGGCCTCAGATTTTTTGCTGGTTAGGCCTGATGCTTGATCCAGGAGTACGGTGTTCGGATCCAAGCTCAAAGCCAGCTCTAAGGTACAGATTAATCCATGGCCCTACTCCGGGATTGAATCTAGGGTAGGGATGTTCGTGCTTGAGGGATTTTCTGGCTGGTCTGACACCCAACCTAAAAAAGCAAGATCGCCATGGGGGCCCACGGCATACTCCAAATTCCCAAACCTGATGATCTGGCCTAGAGAGAAGTTCTTGATCTGGCCGAGGTGACCAGTCGAATCGGCATGCAGCACGATGTTGCTGAAAGCGAAGACTGGCCAGGGACAAAGATCTGCCCACAGCCTATGTCGTTGTTGATCTGAAGATGCACCATTGAACCTTTGCGATCATGCAGTGGGACCTGCATGGGCCACCAATGTTAGTGCTAAAACTAATGGATCTCGGGTAGGGGGTCCCGAGCTGGTGATCTTGGCACAATGGCAACAGGAAGAACAGGGACACAGTTTTACCCAGGTTCGGGCCTTCTCGAAGAGGTAAAACGCTACCTCCTGCTTGTAATATATTGATTGTAGATGGGGTATCAAGTACAGGGTGATCTACCTCGAGATCGTATGAGCGAGTTCTAACCTCTCTAAAACCTTGTCTCTATGGACTAAACCCCACGGTTTATATAGGCACCGGGGGTATCTAGGGTCATAGGTAAGTCGGCTACAACCAGAGATAACATGCCGATTATTTGAATATGCCTTGAAGTGTATGCCAAGTCTTCAGAGGATTCCATCTTGAGTATGCCAAGGGTCGTGGCTTGTGCAGCCCAATCTTCTGCTGCCGGTGGGTCCTCTGTCCGGCCCATGAATGGCGGGCCGAGGTGGTGCGCACCCCCTAATCCAGTACACCGTCAGCCATCCCATGTGACTTTTACTCATTGTTTGTGTTTGAGTTGGTCATAGGATCATTACAAACCCAAAGAAAGGCCAACTCCTAGCAGGAGTTGGGTCGGGGCACCAGAGGGGGAGATTCGCACCAAAGCCTTGGATCTTCCTGCGTGGTGGTCCGGTCTATGAAGGAGGTTCCACTTCAAAGTTGTGAATTGAACTTTTACTCATCAAATAACCCTTGTATACCCATATTAGAACCCCATGCAAAAAGGGTCTGGTCCCGACACTTACTTGCATGATTTCATGGACCCCCTCTCCGGCGAGCCTTACCATGTCTAGCTGAAAGCACATTCACTCCCTTGGTGGTTTTGGTTATTCATGTCAACATACATGTTGTTGGACTAATGTTTTCCCTGATTATATTTTAGGAAGAGTTCAACTTAGGCAAACCTTTGGATTGAGAAGTGGACCCCTCAAGCTGCTAAGGACATGTGTTGGCAAGGCTTCAAGACTCTACATCTTTGGTTAAGTGATCCAAGATCACATTGAGTCCATAGGAAAGCCAATACTATTAAAAGGGGATGAGGTTTTGATGATGGTCTAACTGCTCTAATGCTTAGAGATATTGCTCTAAAAACCTCAGTCACACTCTCATATTCCACTATGTCCAAAACCCAAAAGTTCATCTCGGCCCCACCGAAAAACATTCATCCTGACTCATTGAGATACACTTGACATAGCCACTGCCTAAACCGTAGCATTTTGATCTCACCGAGTTGGCCCTTTGGTCCCACCGAAGAACACTTGCCAACCTTCTTGCTAACTGAAATTCAATCGGAAATTCCGAATGATTTCAGTCGGTCACACCAAAGTGTGGAAAATGCTTAGGTCAGCTTGACTCGGTCCCATAGAGAGGTTTCATCTGGTCTCATCGAAAAGCCTAAAGTTCAAACCTTTTGTACAGGTCGATCTCACCGAGTGGTTTCACCCGGTCCCACCAAAGTGAGCATGAAGGTGTGTAATGGTTGGATATTTGGTGATGGCTATATATACCCCCACCCATCCACCAACTCTCAGAGAGCAACCAGTTCAAAGCTAACACTTCCCATATCCATTTTCTGAGAGAGAACCACCTATTCTTGTGTTGAGATCAAAGCCTTTCCACTCCAACCATAGAACTTTGACCTCTAGCCTCCCCAAGTTGCTTTCCACCCAAATCCCTCTCCTAACACAAAGCCAAATCTATGAGAGAGTGTTTGAGTGTTGAGGAGACTATCTTTTGAAGCACAAGAGCAAGGAGTTCATCATCAACAACAACATCTATTACCTTTTAGAGAGTGGTGTCTCCTAAATTGGTTTGGTGTCACCTGCGAGCCTCTAATGCTTATGGAGTGAACTAAGGAGTTTGTAAGGGCAAGGAGATCACCTACTTTGTGAAGATCTACCCTGAGTGAGGCTAGTCTTGCGTGGGCGGAAGCCATGATGGAATAGACAAGGTTGCTTCTTCGTGGACTCTTCGTGGGTGGAGCCCTCCGTGGACTCGCATAACCGCTATCCCACTAGGGATTGAAGTCTCCATCAACGTGGATGTACGATAGCACCACCTATCGAAACCTTGGGAAAAATCTTTGTGTCACCCTTCGGTTGCAAAATCTCTTAAACTCTACACCTTACATTCTTGCACTATCATGTTGTTTACTTTTTGTTGCCCATACTCTAGATATGCATGTGTAGGGTGTATTGCTTGCTATCTAACTTATGCTAAAATATGCCTAAGTTTCAAGAGAACTAAAAATTGCACCTTTTGCCTTGTTAGTGTCTATTCACCCCCTCTAAACCTATCCTTTTGATCCCATAATTTGTATCAGAGCTTTGGTCCCATTGCTTTGGTTTAACCACCTTGGAGAAGGATGGATGCGTCTACTTTGGGGAGTCTTAGTTGTAGAGTTCCTATTCTCAATGGAGAGTACTATAACTTTTGGAAAGATGAAATGCTTGATATATTTGAAGAATTTAACTTGAGCAAGTATATTCGTTGTCCCTATGTACCTCCCATTGATCCCTTGCACCCTACTTCCAATGAAAAACTTGACATGCTTCGTAATCTAAGAATTGTCAATCTCATTGTTAGAGGTCTACTCAATCTTGTTCTTAGATGCATGCAAAACTTTAAATGTGCTTATACTTTGTGGAATGATTTGGAAAAATGATATCACAATTACTCTCTCAAGGCTCTTGATGAGATTCTTCACAAAACTATCGCTTTTCACAAAATGAAACCTAATGATCCAAACTTTGATTAATGCTTCTTTGAGCTGAGAAATCTCATTCGTGACAAAGGAAATCCCACCACCATTGCTAATATAATTGCCAAAACCATTCGCATTCATACTCCTGAACATTGTCGTGTGCATGTCACTAATGAATTTGATGATCCAGGTGATCAAGAGAATGATGACATTGGTGAACATGGGCATTATGATGAGAGTGATGATGATGAGGAATTTGAGAAGACTATGAGAAATCTTAGTCTCATGGCCAATCTACAAAGAGATTATATGTCTGAAAGAAAGGAATAGATTCTTGATAGTGGTTGCATCGACCACATGACCGGTGACAAAGACATGTTCCGTGAGCTTGCTAACAATGATGGTCCTCGCAAGTATGTGAATTTTGGAGACAACTCCAAGGGTAAGGTACTTGGCCTTGGTAAGGTGGCCATATCTCATGATAGCTTAATAAAAAATGTCATGCTTGTCGAATCTCTTGGATACAATCTACTTTTCGTTTCTAGACTTGCCGACTTTGGTTTCAATGTTCTATTCACCGAAGTAGATTGTCATGTGTTTTGTTGAGATAATCATAATATGGTCTTTACCGGTATCCATATAGGTGATCTATACATTGTTGATTTCACTAAAAGATCCCAACCTTGCACATGTCTTATTGCAAAATCTTCTTAAGGTTGATTATGGCATAGAAGACTAGGACATGTTGGTATGCGTAATCTTGACAAGCTTATCAAAGGCAATCACATTCTTGGCATTAAAGATGTTATATTTAACAAAGATAGACTTTGTAGTGCTTGTCAAGTAGGAAAACAAGTTGGAAGAAGTCATCCTGTAAAGAACATCATGACTACAAGGAGGCCACTTAAGATTCTTCACGTGGATCTCTTTGGTCCTAATGCTTACAACAGGCTTGGTGGTAACTCCTTCGGTTTAGTCATTATTGATAATTTTTCCATATTTACGTGGGTATTCACACTTGATGACAAATCGCAGGTTCAAAAGATCTTCAAGACCTTTGCTAGGAAAGCCCAAAATATGTTTGAGGTAAAGATCAAGAAAGTTCAGAGCAACAATGGAATGGAGTTCAAGAACACGAATGTGGATACCTTTCTTGATGAGAAGGGTATTTCACATGAGTTCTTGGCTATGTACTGTTGGGGAACGTTGCATGGAAAACAAAAAAAATTCTATGCACACGCAAGATCTATCCATGGAGATGCATAGCTATGAGAGGGGGAGTGTGTCTACGTACCCTCGTAGACCGTAAGCGGAAGCGTTAGAACAACGCGGTTGATGTCGTCGAACAACTTCACGATCCAACCGACCGAGTACCGAACGTACGGCACCTCCGCTTTCAGCACACGTTCAGCTCGGTGACGTCCTCGACTTCTTGATCCAGCAAGACTGCGAGGTAGTGGATGAGTTCCGGCAGCACGACGGCGTGGTGACGGTGATGGTAATGCTATCTCCGCAGGGCTTCGCCCAAGCACTGCGAAAATATGACCGAGGGACGGAACTGTGGAGGGGGGCGCCGCACACGGCTAAGACAATGTTGTATCTTTCTTTGGGGCGCCCCTCTCCTCTATTTATATATGTGTAGGGGCTTGGAGTAGAAGGAATAGTGCCACGTGAACAGTAACCATGAATAGTACACACGTGGACTTGGACTCCAAAGTCCAATCCTATTCCTACTAGGACTCTCCCTTTTTCCTTCCCTAGCTGCGTGGGCTTTCGAGGACTTGGTGCGCCTGGCCCAATAAGGCCAGGGCGCCTCCCCTTAGCCCATGCCATCCCTTGGGACGTGGTGGACCCACTTGTGGACTTCCGGACCCCTCCGGGATCCTCCGGAACCTTCTGGAAGCTTCCCGGTACAATACCGGAAAAAACTGCACCTTTTCCGGAACCCAAAATATGACTTCCCATATATAAATCTTTACCTCTCGACCATTCCGAGACTCCTCGTGACGTCCGGGATCTCATCCGGGACTCCGAACAACATTCGGTTACCAATTCACATAACTCATATAACACTATATCGTCAACGAACGTTAAGTGTCTGGACCCTACGGGTTCGGGAATGATGTAGACATGACAGAGACGCCTCTCCGGTCAATAACCAATAGCGGAACCTGGATGCCCATATTGGTTCCTACATATTCCACGAAGATCTTATCGGTCGAACCGCAATGACAACATACGTAATTCCCTTTGTCCATCGGTATGTTACTTGCCCGAGATTCGATCGTCGGTATCTCCATACCTAGTTCAATCTCGTTACCGGCAAGTCTCTTTACTCGTTCTGTAATACATCATCCCGTAACTAACTCCTTAGTCACTTTGCTTGCAAGCTTCTTATGATGTGCATTACTGAGAGGGCCCAGAGATACCTCTCCAAAACACGGAGTGACAAATCCCAGTGTCGATCCATGCCAACTCAACGGACACCTTCGGAGATACCTGTAGAGCATCTTTATGGTCACCCAGTTACGTTGTGACGTTTGATAGCACACAAGGTATTCCTCCGGTATCCGGGAGTTGCATGATCTCATGGTCTGAGGAACATGTATTTGACATTCAAGAAAGCAGTAGCAATAAACAGGACGATCATATGCTAAGCTAACGGATGGGTCTTGTCCATCACATCATTCTCCTAATGATGTGATCCCGTTATCAAATGACAACTCATGTCTATGGTTAGGAAACCTTAACCATCTTTGATCAACGAGCTAGTCTAGTAGAGGCTCACTAGGGACACGGTATTTGTTTATGTATGCACTAGAGTCAATAATCTAGATTACATAGTAATGAATCTAACACCCATGGAGTCTTGGTGTTGATCATGTTTTGCTCGTGGAAGAGGCTTAGTCAACAGGTCTGCCACATTCAGATCCGTGTGTACTTTGCAAATTTCTATGTCTCCATCCTTGACATATTCACGAATGGAGTTGAAGCGTCTTTTGATGTGTTTGGTCTTCTTGTGAAACCTGGGCTCCTTGGCTATGGCAATTGCTCCAGTGTTGTCACAAAAGATTGTCATTGGACCCGATGCACTAGGTATTACACCTAGATCGGATATGAACTCCTTCATCCAGACTCCTTCATGTGCTGCTTCCGAAGCAGCTATGTATTCCGCTTCACACGTAGATCCCGCCACGACTCTCTGCTTGGAACTGCACTAACTGACAGCTCCACCATTTAATATAAATACGTATCCGGTTTGTGACTTAGAGTCATCCGGATCAGTGTCGAAGCTTGCATCGACGTAACCCTTTACGACGAGCTCTTCGACACCTCCATAAACGAGAAACATGTCCTTGGTCCTTTTCAGGTACTTCAGGATATTCTTGACCGATGTCCAGTGATCCACTCCTGGATTACTATGGTACCTCCCTGCCAAACTTATGGCAAGGCACACATCAGGTCTGGTACACAGCATGGCATACATAATAGAACCTCTGGCTGAGGCATAGGGAATGACTTTCATTTTCTCTGTATCTTCTGCCGTGGTCGGGCATTGAGTCTGACTCAACTTCACACCTTGCAAGACAGGCAATAACCCTTTCTTTGACTGATCCATTTTGAACTTCTTCAAAACTTTGTCAAGGTATGTGCTTTGTGAAAGTCCTATCAAGCGTCTTGATTTATCGCTATAGATCTTGATGCCCAATATATAAGCAACTTCACCGAGGTCTTTCATTGAAAAATTCTTATTCAAGTATCCCTTTATGCCATCCAGAAATTCTATATCATTTCCAATCAACAATATGTCATCCACATATAATATTAGAAATGCTACAGAGCTCCCACTCACTTTCTTGTAAATACAGGCTTCACCGTAAGTCTGTACAAAACCATATGCTTTGATCACCTCATCAAAGCGTATATTCCAACTCGGAGATGCTTGCACCAGTCCATAGATGGATCGCTGGAGCTTGCACACTTTGTTAGCACCCTTAGGATCGACAAAACCTTCTGGTTGCATCATATACAACTCTTCTTTGAGAAAACCATTAAGGAATGCAGTTTTGACATCCATTTGCCAGATTTCATAATCATAAAATGCGGCAATTGCTAACATGATTCGGACAGACTTAAGCATCGCTACGTGTGAGAAAGTCTCATCGTAGTCAACCCCTTGAACTTGTCGAAAACCTTTCGCGACAAGTCGAGCTTTGTAGACAGTGATATTACCATCAGCATCTGTCTTCCTCTTAAAAATCCATTTATTCTCAATGGCTTGCCGATCATCGGGCAAGTCCACCAAAGTCCACACTTTGTTCTCATACATGGATCCTATCTCAGATTTCATGGCCTCAAGCCATTTGTCAGAATCCGGGCTCATCATAGCTTCTTCATAGTTCGTAGGTTCGCCGTTGTCTAACAACATAACTTCTAGAACAGGATTACCGTACCACTCTGGTGCGGAACGTACTCTGGTCGACCTACGAAGTTCAGTAGTAACTTGATCTGAAGTTTCATGATCTTTATCATTATCTTCCTCTCTTATTGGTGTAGGCATCACGGGAACAATTTTCTCTGATGAGCTACTTTCCAATTTGAGAGAAGGTACAATTACCTCATCAAGTTTTACTTTCCTCCCACTCACTTCTTTCGAGAGAAACTCCTTCTCTAGAAAGGACCCATTTTTGGCAACAAAGACCTTGCCTTCGGATCTGTGGTAGAAGGTGTACCCAATTGTTTCTTTAGGGTATCCTATGAAGACGCACTTCTCCGCTTTGGGTTTGAGCTTATCAGGTTGAAGCTTTTTCACATAAGCATCGCATCCCCAAACTTTAAGAAACGATAGCTTAGGTTTCTTGCCAAACCATAGTTCATACGGTGTCGTCTCAACGGATTTAGACGGTGCCCTATTTAACGTGAATGCAGCTGTCTCTAATGCATAACCCCAAAACGATAGTGGCAAATCGGTAAGAGACATCATAGAATGCACCATATCCAATAAAGTACGGTTACGACATTCGGACACACCATTACGCTGTGGTGTTCCAGGTGGCGTGAGTTGTGAAACAATTCCACATTTTCTTAAATGAAGGCCAAACTCGTAACTCAAATATTCGCCTCCGCGATCAGATCGTAGAAACTTTATTTTCTTGTTACGATGATTCTCTACTTCACTCTGAAATTCTTTGAACTTTTCAAATGTTTCAGACTTGTGTTTCATCAAGTAGATATACCCATATCTACTCAAATCATCTGTGAAGGTTAGAAAATAACGATACCCGCCGCGTGCTTCAACATTCATTGGACCGGATACATCGGTATGTATTATTTCCAACAAATCAGCAGCTCGCTCCATTGTTCCGGAGAACGGAGTTTTAGTCATCTTGCCCATGAGGCATGGTTCGCAAGTATCAAATGATTCATAATCAAGAGATTCCAAAAGTCCATCCGCATGGAGTTTCTTGATGCGCTTTACACCAATATGACCTAAACGGTAGTGCCACAAGTATGTTGTACTATCATTATCAACTTTGCATCTTTTGGCATCAATATTATGAATATGTGTATCACTACGATCGAGATTCAACAAGAATAGACCATTCACAAAAGGTGCGTGACCATAAAAGATGTTACTCATATAAATAGAACAACCATTATTCTCTGACTTAAATGAATAACCGTCTCGCAATAAACAAGATCCAGATATAATGTTCATGCTCAACGCTGGCACCAAATAACAATTATTGAGGTCTAAAACTAATCCCGAAGGTAGATGTAGAGGTAGCGTGCCGACGGCGATCACATCAACCTTGGAACCATTCCCGACGCGCATCGTCACCTCGTCCTTAGCCAATCTTCGCTTATTCCGTAGCTCCTGTTTCGAGTTACAAATATGAGCAACCGAACCAGTATCAAATACCCAGGCGCTAATGCGAGCATTAGTAAGGAACACATCAATAACATGTATATCAAATATACCTTTGCTCACTTTGCCATCCTTCTTATCCGCCAAATACTTGGGGCAGTTCCGCTTCCAGTGACCAGTCCCTTTGTAGTAGAAGCACTCAGTTTCAGGCTTGGGTCCAGCTTTGGGTTTCTTCGTGGGAGCGGCAACTTGCTTGTCGTTCTTCTTGAAGTTCCCCTTCTTTCCCTTGCCCTTTTTCTTGAAACTAGTGGTCTTGTTGACCATCAACACTTGATGCTCCTTCTTGATTTCTACCTCCGTCGATTTCAGCATCGCGAAGAGCTCGGGAATTGTCTTCTCCATCCCTTGCATATTATAGTTCATCACGAAGCCTTTATAGCTTGGTGGTAGTGACTGAAGAACTCTGTCAATAACACTCTCAACCGGAAGATCAATTCCCAGCTGAGTAAAGTGGTTGTGGTACCCAGACATTCTGAGTATGTGTTCACTGACAGAACTGTTCTCCTCCATCTTACAACTGAAGAACTTGTTGGAGACTTCATATCTCTCAACCCGGGCATTAGCTTGAAATATCAATTTCAGCTCTTGGAACATCTCATATGCTCCGTGGCGTTCAAAACGCTTTTGTAGTCCCGGTTCTAAGCCGTAGAGCATGGCACACTGAACTATCGAGTAGTCATCAGATCGAGCCTGCCAGGCGTTCACAACGTCTGTAACAGCTCCTGTAGCAGGTCCATCACCTAGCGGTGCATCAAGGACATAATTCTTCTGTGCTGCAATGAGGATAATCCTCAAGTTATGGACCCAGTCCGTGTAGTTGCTACCATCATCTTTCAACTTAGCTTTCTCTAGGAACGCATTAAAATTCAACGGAACAGTAGCACGGGCCATTTATCTACAACATAGATATGCAAAAACTATCAAGACTAAGTTCATGATAAATTAAGTTCAATTAATCAAATTACTAATGAACTCCCACTTAAATTAACATCCCTCAAGTTAACTAAGTGATACATGATCCAAATCAACTAGCCCATGTCCGATCATCACGTGAGATGGGATAGTCATCAATGGTGAACATCTCCATGTTGATCATATCTACTATATGACTCATGTTCGACCTTTCGGTCTCCAGTGTTCCGAGACCATGTCTGTACATGCTAGGCTCGTCAAGTTTAACCCAAGTATTCTGCTTGTGTAAAACTGGCTTACACCCGTTGTATGTGAACGTAGAATCTATCACACCCGATCATCACGAGGTGCTTCAAAACGACGAACTTTAGCAACGGTGCATACTCGGGGAGAACACTTTTATCTTGAAATTTAGTGAAGGGATCATCTTATAATTCTACCGTCGTTCTAAGCAAAATAAGATGCATAAAGGATAAACATAACATGCAATCAAAATATGTGACATGATATGGCCATCATCTTGTGCTTTTGATCTCCATCTCCAAAGCATCGTCATGATCTCCATCGTCACCGGCTTGACACCTTGATCTCCATCGTTGCGTCGTTGTCGTCTCGCCAACTATTGCTTCTACAACTATTGCTAACGCATAGCGATAAAGTAAAGCAATTACATGGCGCTTGCATTTCATACAATAAAGAGACAACCATAAGGCTCCTGCCGGTTGCTGATAAATTACAAAACATGATCATCTCATACAATAACGTATATCACATCATGTCTTGACCATATCACATCACATCATACCCTGCAAAAACAAGTTAGACGTCCTCTACTTTGTTGTTGCAAGTTTTACGTGGCTGCTACGGGTTTCTAGCAAGAACCGTTCTTACCTACGGCACAAAACCACAACGGTGATTTATCAAGTTTGCTGTTTTAACCTTCAACAAGGACCGGCTGCAGTCAAATTCGATTCAACTAAAGTAGGAGAAACAGACACCCGACAGCTACCTTTATGCAAAACAAGTTGCATGTCTGTCGGTGGAACCGGTCTCATGTACGTGGACAAGTAAGGTTGGTCCGGGCCGCTTCATCTTACAATACCGCCGAATCAAAATAAGACATTGGTAGTAAGCAGTATAACGATCACCGCCCACAACTCTTTGTGTTCTACTCGTGCATATCATCTACGCATAGACCTGGCTCATGATGCCACTGTTGGGGAACGTGGCATGGAAAACAAAAAAAATTCTACGCACACGCAAGATCTATCCATGGAGATGCATAGCTACGAGAGGGGGAGTGTGTCTACGTACCCTCGTAGACTGTAAGCGGAAGCGTTAGAACAACGCGGTTGATGTCGTCGAACAACTTCACGATCCAACCGACCGAGTACCGAACGTACGGCACCTCCGCGTTCAGCACACGTTCAGCTCGGTGACGTCCTCGACTTCTTGATCCAGCAAGGCGGCGAGGTAGTGGATGAGTTCCGGCAGCACGACGGCGTGGTGACGGTGATGGTAATGCTATCTCCGCACGGCTTCGCCCAAGCACTGCGAAAATATGACCGAGGGACGGAACTGTGGAGGGGGGCGCCGCACACGGCTAAGACAATGTTGTATCTTTCTTTGGGGCGCCCCCTCTCCTCTACTTATATATGTGTAGGGGCTTGGAGTAGAAGGAATAGTGCCACGTGAACAGTAACCGTGAATAGTACACACATGGACTTGGACTCCAAAGTCCAATCCTATTCCTACTAGGACTCTCCCTTTTTCCTTCCCTAGCTGCGTGGGCTTTTGAGGACTTGGTGCGTCTGGCCCAATAAGGCCAGGGTGCCTCCCCTTAGCCCATGCCAGCCCTTGGGACGTGGTGGACCCACTTGTGGACTTCCGGACCCCTCCGGGATCCTCCGGAACCTTCTGGAAGCTTCCCGGTACAATACCGGAAAAAACTGCACCTTTTCCGAAACCCAAAATATGACTTCCCATATATAAATCTTTACCTCTCGACCATTCCGAGACTCCTCGTGACGTCTGGGATCTCATCCGGGACTCCGAACAACATTCGGTTACCAATTCACATAACTCATATAACACTATATCGTCAACGAACGTTAAGCGTGCGGACCCTACGGGTTCGGGAATGATGTAGACATGACCGAGACGCCTCTCCGGTCAATAACCAATAGCGGAACCTGGATGCCCATATTGGTTCCTACATATTCCACGAAGATCTTATCGGTCGAACTGCAATGACAACATACGTAATTCCCTTTGTCCATCGGTATGTTACTTGCCCGAGATTCGATCGTCGGTATCTCCATACCTAGTTCAATCTCGTTACCGGCAAGTCTATTTACTCGTTCCGTAATTCATCATCCCGTAACTAAATCCTTAGTCACTTTGCTTGCAAGCTTCTTATGAAGTGCATTACTGAGAGGGCCCAGAGATACCTCTCCAAAACACAGAGTGACAAATCCCAGTGTCGATCCATGCCAACTCAACGGACACCTTCGGAGATACCTGTAGAGCATCTTTATGATCACCCAGTTATGTTGTGATGTTTGATAGCACACAAGGTATTCCTCCGGTATCCGGGAGTTGCATGATCTCATGGTCTGAGGAACATGTATTTGACATTCAAGAAAGCAGTAGCAATAAACAGAACGATCATATGCTAAGCTAACGGATGGGTCTTGTCCATCACATCATTCTCCTAATGATGTGATCCCGTTATCAAATGACAACTCATGTCTATGGTTAGGAAACCTTAACCATCTTTGATCAATGAGCTAGTCTAGTAGAGGCTCACTAGGGACACGGTATTTGTTTATGTATTCACACATGTATTTAAGTTTCCTGTCAATACAATTCTAGCATGAATAATAAACCTTTATCATGAACAAGGAAATATAAAATAATAACAACTTTATTATTGCCTCTAGGGCATATTTCCATCATGTACACACCTCAACAAACTGGAGTTGTTGAGAGGAAGATGTCGGGGATATTACCCGCACACTAGACCCGGCGACTTGGATCATTAAGAGCCAGCATTATGAAATCCGGCCCATGAAGACCATGAGGCCCAGGAGCGGGGTCAAGCGAATAATGGATAAGCCGGCCAGGCAAGACCATGAGGCCCATGGATGGTACCTGGCATGAAGCACGACGTGTACTAGTCGGTCATCTTCTTACTTGGAAGGTACGCAAGGTTAGAGTATGACACGGTTCACGAGCGAGACCCGGAATCCTTGTAAAGGGAGTTTTGGCGCAGATCAAAGAGAGGACAAGTTAAGAGCTCTCGAGACATAGGTAGCGAAACAGCACCCTTGTAATCGAGATCATCATACACAATAAGCAAAACTAGTAGGAGTAGGCTTTTACCTCACCAGAGGGGCCGAACCTGGGTAAACTCGCGTCTCTCATTCTTGATCAACCCTCTCCAAGCCTTCACCTTGCAACTATGGACTCACAACTAAGTTCTCCTATAAGGACACCTGCCGTGTTAACCCCACGATAGTTGGTGCCCACCATGGGGCCAGCGCACGATGGTGTTGTGTTCTTGGCAGGAGCCCTTCTAGGGATGGAGAAGCTCGCGATCGGCTAGATAACGAAGAGCTAGCATGGAAAGCTCTACATCGATGAGATCGACTCCATCGAGTCAGGATTCCGGGTCCCCTTTGACAAGATCCACGTCTTCAAGTTCGTCAGCGAGTCCGTGCAGAAGAGCCGAAAAGCACCATCGACTACATAAAGTCAGGAATCCGGGTCCCCGTCAACAAGATCGATGTTTTCGTCAGCTTCATTGGCGAGACCAGACGGGAGCCAAAAACCGCCGCCGACTCGGTTGAGTCAGGAATCAGTGTCCCCTTCAAAAAAAACATTGACGACTTCATAAAATTTCATCAGAAAAGAGCCGCCCGGGGAGGAGCTAGAGGAGCCGGCCCAGGAGAACCAGGAGAGCCGGCAGCGGAGGATAATCAAGGGCCCCGTGCACGCGTGGGACAAACATGTGGGATAACCTGGGCTGGGTCAACCTTAGAAGGAGTCGGGAAATTCATCAATCATCTGCAACACACATGGAAGGTTCAAGAGAGCCGGCCGTGACAAGAGTCAGCCCATGAGTGCCGGCTGTCAGAGTCGACATCCCAGGAGAGCCGGCTGTCAGAAAGGTCAGTCCAGGAGAGCTGGTTGCAAACTTTTACAAGCATATTTATTCACGGAATAACTACCGGGTCAGCGATTAACTCCCAGAGTTTCACTGCATCATCAAAATGCTGAGACATAAGAACAGAAACATAAAAAGAGCCGGCAGATTATGCGACTGACTTATTCAATCCGCGGCGAGCTCCCTAGAGGAAATCATCGCCCCAAATTTTATCATCAATCCGTGGCGAGCTCCCTAGAGGAAATCATCGCCCAGAGTTTTATCATCAATCTGTGGTGAGCTCCCTAGAGGAAATCATCGCCCAAAATTTTATCATCAATCCGTGGCGAGCTCCCTAGAGGAAATCATCACCCGGAGTTTTATCATCAATCCGTGGTGAGCTCCCTAGAGGAAATCATTGCCCGGAGTTTTATCATCAATCCATGGTGAGCTCCCTACTGGAAATCATCGCCCAGAATTTTATCATCAATCCGTGGTGAGTTCCCTAGAGGAAATCATCGCCCAAAGTTTTATCATCAACCCATGGCGAGCTCCCATAGAGGAAATCATCGCCCAAAGTTTATATTATGATTGATGGAATAAAGCCGGCACCTCTGGAACCCGGGGGCTTGTCGTTTCAACCTCATATCACTGTGCGTTGAGTTTTTATTTCTTATCATTGATCATTGATTACTTGGGGGCTTGTAACTCACCGAGTTCAGCTAATCACCCTTGAACCTGGCCTACGCCAATTTATATTATTGGTTATACCTACCTGTAAGCTTGATGCCACTCACAATTATGTGACCCGGCTGTGCACTTGATAAGTTAATCAACTCTGATGCTTATTATGGACTTAGTTGACCCTGAACTTATCAAAGCTAAAAACATGTGTGAATATCACGTGAAAGCCGGATTTATAGTATAGCAAGGAAAAACCACAAGGCTATCAAAGCCTGCTTCATAATGAAGCTCAGTTAAGTACAAGGCTATGCAAAACTGGCTTAACAATATAATTGACCATCAGGTCCACAAAACTGGCTTCAATGGAAAGACCGGGTCTCATACATGGTCTATCATAACCAGTATAAAATAAAAAGGCTATCAAGCTAGGATTTTTGCAGGAGCAAATGACCAAGTTCATTGCAAACATGCAAAAACCAAACAGGCTATCAAGCCAGGATTTTTGCAGGAGTAGATGACTAAGTTCACTACAAACACGCAAAACCCAAAAGGTGTACATGCACACCATCAAAATCAAACTTATGTTTATAACTTATTACAAGCCCATTGGGCAAGAATATTATTGTTTCTTGTAGAAAATATTTCATTCTGCTGCAGGTACATCTTGCGTCTTGAATAGAACCCCGAGTTGCTGCAGGCATGCAACTCGGCACTTGGGGGCTACAGTTTTGAAATTTATTCTGACAAAGTTCAAAGATTGAAGAAAAAATGAGTCCTGAGATGCAGCAGGCAAGACAACCCGGCACTCAGAGGACTACACTATTTGAAAAATTGGGATTCTACATTAGCCCGAAATTTTGAGATTTTCATCAAGAAGTCCAAGTATATGCCAAAATCTATCATCGGTTACACCTGCCTGTAAGTTTGATGCTATTCGCAATGATGTGACGCAACTGAGCGCTTGATAAGTCAATCAATTATGATGCCTATTATGGACTTAGTTGACCCTGAACTTATCAAAGCTGAAAACATCGGTATATGTCACGTGAAATCTGGTTTTCAGTATAGCAAGGATAAACCACAAGGCTATCAAAGCCTGCTTCATAATGAAGCCAAGTTAAAGGCATCAAGCTACAAAAGACGGGTTTACACCATCATGTGACATTATGATCTATAAAAGCTGGCTTGCAGCAAGTACCCAGGTCTTCTACATGGTTTATCATAACCAATATTCCAAGAGTAAAGCTCTCAAAGCCGGCTTCATCACCAAGTGAGGCGACTACCCTGTTATGTTCAAAGCCGGCTTACAGACTGGAGCTGGGTCTATTCCATGAGAAATATCAGTGTCCAAAGCAAATTTTATCAAGGAAGGGAATTCTATAAGTTGGCTCCATTGGCAAATGAAGCATATATATATCAAAGGCTATCATAAGCCAGCATTCATGATGGATCTAGCAAAGAAGTTCATCACAGATATATCATAAGCGCATGCACACACCTTCAAGATTGGAAGACATCAAAGTTTTTCTGACCTATTACACGCTCATTAAAGCCAAAAAACAATGTTCATGAAAAGGATTTTTCTAGGTCTGGATCCCAGACCCGGCCACCGTCCTGCTGGCGTCTGTTGCGGCTGTAGCCCGGTTTTTCTCCTTGATGATGGATGAAGCTGCCAGGTCTCCTATGCTCCTTTCTGTCGACTTGCCTTGGTCTACTTCTTGCACCTTGGGGGCCACACTTTGACTGGGTTCATCACCGCCACCTCCACCAACTCCTGCGTCACAGGAGCCGTTATTGTTGGAGTAGCAGAGCCGGAAGGTGTCATTGAAGCCGGATTTGGCAGGGGAAATGGGCCTTTGTTCTTTGAGGTCAGAGCAAATGGTTGAGGCTTTGGTACTTCCATCTCTTGGTTCTGATCATCATACTCAAGCTGGAAAGATTTTAAGTCTATATCCCGGGCGATAGCTAGAGCATATTGCCGGGTCTGTTTAAACACTGTCCGAAAATCTTTGGAGGAAAATTGAGTGTTGTTAGCTTTGAACTCCGGATATCCACCAGCGAGCAAAGCCATATCCATCTCAGGATGGTATGCTTTCGCCAGAGTCATGGCACGCATAACCCCCTTTCGGCAAGCTGAGCGCTTCAAGTGCTCGATCCATTCTGGTACTGTGGATAATTCTGCCAGCAGAGTTGCTAGATGCTGAGGTGGCTTTTCCCAGCCTCTCACAACATTCACAGCACTCGCCCCTCCAATGAATAGTTGTTTTATCAGCATATACAAAGCCTTTAGCTTTTCCTCAGGCACTTTCAGATTTTGGCTACTCGTTTTATCTACAGATAAACCAGATAGATTAGGAAAAAACTAGAGTCGACATCTTGTGAATTGGAGCAAATACAACTGGGTTATAAGTAAACAACGAGAAAGCTGACTTACTGAATACAAGCACACAGATTTCATTCAACATTTTCTTCAAGCTTTCCAAGCCGGCTTCAGATTCGCCAAGTTTGTTTTCTGCCATGTCTGCCCTTTGTGTCCACATTTCTTCATGCTGGGACATTTTTGACTAGAGGTTTTCAAGCTCCTGGGCAGATTGGTGGGCAGTCTCTTGAGATTCATGACCTTGTTGTTCAGCTTTTTCTCGTTTGCCAATTTCTACGACAAGTTCTTGCCTCAGTCGGGTAATTTCATCATACAACTCAAAGTTTGATTTCTGCAAGCATACAATGAGAGTTAGTAGGATATGCAAAACTCCGGGTCATCGCAGGAAACATAACCCGGTGCTTAGGGGCTACAACATGTCTATTTGAAGTGTACACAGTCCAATAGTTAAATCCTAGGTTACTGCAGGCAAATAACCCGGCACTTGGGGGCTACACTATTTGAAGCTCAAGTTAAAAACAATTAAAACACAAGTCTCGGGCTGTTGCAAGCACTAAACCCGGCACTTGGGGGCTACACTATTTGAAAGCTTTACATTGGTCATACTAAAAGTCCTAGGCTGCCGCAGGCAAGGAAACCTGGCACTTGGGGGCTACACTATTTGAGCTAGAAATCTACAAGACTTAGGAAAAGTCTCGAGCTACTGCAGACATGCAACCCAGCACTTGGGGCCTACATAAGTTACAATACTTTTACAATGCGAAGCAACAAGTCATCACGAGGTGATAAACTCAGAGCTTGGGGGCTACAGGTGATATGGATACACTTTTACAATGCGAAGCACCAAGTCATCATGAGCAAATACTTCTCTTCTACACAACCTCCAAGTCATCTCTACAAGAAAACTTGAAGCTTGGGAGCTACATGTGACTATGGAGATAGGGAAAATAAATGAGTTATACCTCATATTTTTCCTTCCTAAGTGCTACCAGCGCACTTTCATGAGCTCGGTTCTGAGAAAGCCGGGTCTCGTATTGCTGGTAGAGAGCAGCATCACTCGTCTCTCCATATTTTTCCATATCAGATGTAGAAGCCAGTTTTTGATGTAAAGGTGGTTTCTCCTCAATAAACACTTTTGAAAGAACAGCAGAAGGAGTAGGTAGAGTATACCTCTCACCAATAACTTCCACATCCATCTCGGTGTCAGCCCACTTATCATCAGATGATTTCTTTTTCTCCTCTTCCACAGCTATAGCCTCTAGGGGAAGTGGATCATGAAACACTGGCTCATTCGGAGTCGGGTCCTCAGCATGTGACTCTGGAGGGCTTTGATCATCTAGAGCCGGCTCATTCCTAACCGGGTCATTGATGAGGGTACGCGGGATGCTTGAAGTTACTATTTCTACGTCAGTCAGAGCCGCAGAAGACGAAGCTGGCTGTTTCTTCATCATTGCCTTGGCCCTGTTGAAATAAGGAAATAGTAAATAAGACAGAAGTGATCGATGGGATATGACGGTTTTTATTAAAACTTACCCAACGTTTATAGTAAAGCCGGGTAATTGGCTTGCGCTTGAAGAGTCAGAAGAAGGTGACAAAATATGATAAGCCGGGTCCGAGGGATCTAGGGGGGCCTTCATTTGGCCGGCTCTCGGGCAGGAAGATGTTGGGCTTAGCTGCTTTTTCCTACAAGCCCGACGAGGAGATGGCTCATTAGAAAGACCTTCATGAAGATCGTTCTAACCAGAGCTTCGGGTTTTTCTCTTCTTGTTCTCAACGTGCTGTTGCATCTTCAAAGGTAAGAATGGATCCAAGTGAGCTAACGGATGCAAAAATGGTACCTTTTTCACAACCAGCCGGGTTCTCCTTGGGACAACAGTTTTAGAATCAGAAGCATTAGGAGTTACCTCCTGTTCTGCTGGTTCCCGTATTATCTTGCAAAAAATTGGCATCAGCAAGTTCATTATGTAGTTAGCCAAGGAAGTCAAGTTTCTTCTACCTCATCAGCCTCTTCCTCCTCTTCTTCTTCTTCTACTGTCTCCTCATCTGGAGTAGTAGGAACTTGATAGTTGGTTTTCCACCAGTCATTTTCTTGCTGAAAGAACATAAGCCGGCATCATAATAAGCAAATAAAGGAGGAGAGATACATGAAGTTTGTGGGACAGGTCAAAGATACGTACCACAGGGGTGGGTTATTGGCCTCAAAGGGAGCAAGACCTACAATTGATATCTTCTCATGAGGCTTGCCCAGGAGCTTCTTGACGGCTTTGACCAGATTACCTAGGGTCAGCTCTTTGCGACTATAGTGCATGTCATCATTCGGCTGATTTGTATATTGATGGAACAGGCGGGCCCTAACACTGAGAGGTTGGACATGCCAACCAACCCCACACCGGGTTAGGTCCGTCTCCTTGAGACCATGAGCTATTAAAGCATTGATCCTCTGATAGATGGGCTCCAATGCTTTTCGTTCTGTTGCTGGTGCGTAAGAGGTCAGCAGATTGGAGTACTCGAGCCGGCTGAAACGATAACCTGGCAGTGGACTCTGGCCTTCTGGAGAAGTGTCCTTGCAGTAGAAGAAAGTCTTTTGCCATCCTTTGGGATGACTCGCTAGTTTCATATTGGGGAAGATGCCATCCCTATGTTTTTGGATCGTCACCCCACCGCATTCCAAAGCCGGGCCGCCGCTACACTCAGTTTGCTTATTATAGTAGAAAAATTCTTGGAACAGACTCACTGTTGGTTCCATTTGAAGATAGTCTTTGCAAAAGACTTGGAAATTGCTTAGGTTAAGGATGGAATTCGGTGCTAGATCTTGAGGCCTCAAATTGTAAAATTGGAGCACATTGCGGAAGAACCGGGAACCCGGCGGCCTGAAACCTCTATTGAGATGATCTGCGAAAATCATGACCTCATTTTGTTTTGGTTGGGGCCGGGTTTCTTCTTCAGATGCATGCCACCCAATCTCTTCTTTGGGAGGCAGTAGGCTAGAATTTGCCAACTCTGTAAGCTGGAGCTCAGTCATTGAGGATTTAGCCTAGTTTGCTTGCTTGATCTGCTTGGAAGCCGGTTCTGGAGTTGGCTCTGCGCTCTTCTTCCCTTTGTTTTTGGAAGCCATCGTCTTGACGCGCATAAAACAGTGGTGAGCTATAAGCTGGCTAGTGGAGATATAAGTCGGTGGAGAGGATAACATTATGAATGATAACTAACAGAGATTCAATGATCTATAAGCCGGCAAGGGTGAAAAAATTGGCTACGAATAGTTACTGTTGTAATCAAACAAAAGTTACGGATCTAAATAATACTGAAGAAAAAGAAAATAAAGCATGGCAAGCCCTAACCATGGTGATGAGCTCTGGGTGTGCTGGTGCAAGAAAGCTATCACAACGGTGGAACCTTAACGCGATGACAGATCCATTATGAATATGCTACGGTATGTACAAGTAGGATAAACTACGGTGAATCTATGGAGAATCCACAATGAACTATGAATGAGCTATGGACGAACTATGGTGGACTAAAGCAATAAAGCATACTGCAAATGAAGAGAAGAAACTTACAGATCAGTGGCGGCGGTGGCTAAAGCTCCCGAGTTCGCAGACGAGGTCACGGCCGGAGCAGGAGAACTTCGATGGTAATGGCGGAGGCATCAGAGCTCTGGTGTTGATGGTGGTCTCAAGCTCGAACGGGCTCAAGGACAATTCGGGCGAGAGGAAGAAGAAGAAGAGGTCGAGTGGGCGCGGGGTGAAAATGGATCTGGGACCCCTATGGCGCCGTTTATAAGGGAAGGGTGGAAACCTAAATGTTACGGTGAAACCATAAAGCGCCGCAGTAACTTTTACTTAGAAGGGGGCTCCTCGATTTTTGCGCTGACAAGATTTGACCTAGGCCAGAGATGGCAGGTTCGACACGTGTCAATTCAAAGAAGAATTTGCGAGACATGCAAAAATTCTCGTTAAGTGTGTGAAAGATATCCACAACCCGGCTGCTCATGCGGAAAGAGGGCCGAAATCCGGTGAAATAGTTGGGAAGTGTCTCAAGAGACACATGAGCCAATACATGGGAAAAAACCGGCTTACGAAGGTAGGGCCTAGACTCTGGTCCTTAATGTTTTTGGTTTATTCTCATTTTCAGGGAAAGCTTAGCATGAATAAATTCGGGCTACCCGCACAATAGACCCGACAACTTGGGCTGGATCGTCAAGAGCCGGTATTATGAAAGCCGGCCCATGAAGACCATGAGGCCCACGAACGGGGTTAAGCGAATAACGGATAAGCCAGCCAAGCAAGACCATGAGGCCCATGGATGGTACATGGCATGAAGCACGACGTGTACTAGTCGGTCATCTTCTTACTTGGAAGGTACGCAAGGTTAGAGTATGACATGGTTCACGGGCGAGACCCGAAATCCTTGTAAGCCAGGAACTCACCTATTATATAAAGGGAGTTTCGGGGTGGTTCAAAGAGTGGACAAGTTAAGATCTCTCGAGACATAGGTAGTGAAACAGCACCCTTGTAATTGAGATCATCATACACAATAAGCAAAACTAGCAGGAGTAGGCTTTTACCTCACCAGAGGGGCCGAACCTGGGTAAACTCGCATCTCTCATTCCCGATCAACCCTCTCCAAGCCTTCACCTTGCAGCTATGGCCTCACAACTAAGTTCTCCTATGAGGACACCTGCCATGTTGACCCCACGACAGAAGAACCGAACACTTATCGAGATGGCGAGAACGATGCTTGATGAGTACAAGACGCCAAAACACTTTTGGGCGGAAGCGGTGGAAACGGCTTGCCATGCCACAAATAGGCTTTATCTTCACAAGCTCCTTGGCAAGAAGGCATATAAGCTACTCACCAGTAACAAACCCCAAGTTGGATACTTTTGAGTATTTGACTCCAAGTGTTACATTTTTTATAAGCATCGTCGTTCAAAATTTGCTCCCAAATCTCATGAGGCTTTTCTCCTTGATTACGGATGGAACTCTCACACCTACCATGTCTACAACAACTTCACCCAAAAAGCACCTACCGTGTCTACAACAACTTCACTCGAAAAGTTGAAGAAACGGTAGATGTGAAGTTTGATGAAACTAATGGCTCGCAAGTCGAGTAATTGCCCATTGATGTAGGAGACAAAGAACCTTCAGAAGTAATTCAAGACTTGTCAATAGGCAAGATTCGACCCATGGAGGTGAAGGAGAGCACTTCATCTATACAAGTGGAATCCCCAACATCACGTCAAGGTGAACCACTAGGTGACATGGAGTCATCCACAAGCAGAACACGCCAAGATGATGAAAATGAGGAAGTGCAACAAGAAGATCCACCACAACCTCCATCTCCACCACCTCAATAGAATAACGACAACAATGAAGAATAGGAAGAAGAGAATGAAGAGGAAGCTCCACGCCCCAAGCAAAAGCTAACCTGTGTTAGAGGAAGCGTGAAGAAGAATCATTCCATTGATCAAATCCTCGACGACATCAACTCTGGGAGAATCACTCGCTCTAAAACTTGTTTAGCTAACTTTTATGAGCATTACTCATTCATCTCTAGCATTGAACCTATGAAGGTTGATGAAGCACTTGAAAATGTGGATTGGGTGAACGCTATGCATGAAGAGCTACACAACTTCGGGAGGAACAAAGTTTGGACTTTGGTTGAGAAGCCGCCCGAGGATACTCAAAATGTCATTGGGACAAAATGGGTATTCCGGAACAAGCAAGATGAGCATGGACAAGTTGTTCGCAACAAGGTTTGCCTAGTGGATCAAGGCTACACTCAAGCAGAAGGTATGGACTATGGTGAGACCTATGCTCCCGTTGCTAGACTTGAGTCCATTCACATTCTTCTTGCTTATGCCAATCACCATAACATCACCCTCTATCAAATGGATATTAAAAGTGCTTTCTTGAGTGGTGAATTATTTGTGTGCCAAATTTATGTTGATGATACCATATATGGATCCACCAACTCTCATTTTAGTGAAATGTTTGGAAGGTTGATGTCGGAGAAGTATGAGATGTCTATGATGTTGAACTCAAACTCTTCCTTGGTTTGCAAATCAAGCAAACTAATGATGGTACCTTCATTTCTCAAACAAAGTATACCAAGGACTTGTTTAAGAAGTTTAACATACAAAATAGCAAAGCCATGAAAACACCCATGTCTACTAGTGGACATCTTGACCTCACTAAGGAAGACAAATCGGTCGATCAAAAGTTTTATCGGTCGATGATCGGTTCATTACTATATCTTTGTGCCTCATGTCCTGACATTATGCTAAGTGTGCATGCATGTGTGCACGATATCAAGCGGCACCAAAAGAATTGTGAGATACTTGATTAACACACCGAACTTTGGAATTTGGTATCCCAAAGGATCTTCCTTTGATCTTGTTGACTACTCTGATTCAGATTATGCCGATGATAAGATTGATAGAAAATCCACCTCAAGAGCTTGCCAATTCCTTGGGAGATCTCTTGTGTCTTGGTCTTCCAAGAAACAAAATTTGGTATCTCTATCTCCCGCCGAAGCAGAATACATTGCCGCTGGATCATGTTGTGCTCAATTACTATAGATGACACAACCTCTCAAAGATTATGGGATGAGTGTGAGACATGTCCCATTGCTATGTGACAATGAGAGTACTATTAAGATTGCACACAATCTCGTTCAACATTCTCGAACTAAGCATATTGATGTTCGTCGCCACTTTATACGTGATCATGTGGCTAAAGGTGACATTGACCTTAAGCATGTTCGTACCGATAAACAAGTGGTGGATATCTTCACAAAACCTCTTGATGAGAAGACTTTTTATCGCTTGAGGAGTGAGTTGAACATTCTTGATGTTTCCAATGTGTACTAGAAACTCGCATGCATGCAAGGATATGAGCTTACATGACTAATCCTTGATGTTACTGTTATGTTGACTATCTCATATCTTGAATACATTGCTTCCTTGTATTGCATCTAACCATATCTAGGTATTTGGAGATGAGCCACATTCTACAATATTGCTCTAACACACATCTTGAGCAATCTCACATGAACCAAGTATCAAAGACTTTCCTTGTTGTTCTCAAGGAACAAGACACCAAAAGTATCCTCTGATAATATCTGATTCAATCTTCCATTCTTGTCAATTTGGATATACATGTGTTCCTTGTGTGACTAACCCATGTAGGAAGATGAGCTTCAAAATCCAATGGATTGCTTCCAACTCATGATGGACATCATCATCCTTGAGCATCCACAATAAGTTCAACTACATGATCTCATCAACAACAAACCCCAATGTAAGTCCTCACATCTTAGGGAAACTTTACTCCAAGACATGAGCCAAAGCAACTATAAAAGATGTGAATACATTGAAATGCTTAAACAAAAAATGGCAGCCCCATTTTTGAGCTTAACAATGAGTATAACCTATGATCAAGTGTTCTCACTTGACTCCTAAGTTAATGTAGTCAAATATAGGTGACCTAGTCGTCGACCCTATCTTAGTTGAAGTTTCGCATTTGCTATTTTTGCCTTATGTTTTGTTTGTTCATATTTGTCCTTGTGTTTTGGCAATCTTATTTGGAAAATTCTTTATAAAAAAACACACCAAAAACTTATATTTTATCCTTTTATTCTTTATGTCAATTCATTGCAAATCTTATCGAAATTCCCTGCAAATCTTTCAGTGGCATAGATGCAAGAGAGCTGAGCCTTGACAAAACTTTCTTTCTGTTGTTCAATCGGTCTCTCCGATCAAAACATTTCAGTGACACCAAGTCAATATTATAATGCATAGTAGTTCTTTGGTCTAACCAACAAGAACTGGCTCGGTGACACTGGAGTGATCAATCAGAAGTTCCAAGACTCTCTCTAGCTTCCGAATTTCTGGTTGAAAATTTTCTGAGACACCGAAGTGAGCAAGAAAAAGAATATTTTGTCAAGAAAATTATCTTAAAATCTTTTCTAGCTCCACTCAATGATCCTTCCTCTAAAGCATTCTCAATTATCATTCTGCTTAATGTGCTTATCCAGGACCCTGTCCTATTGACCTATACAAACAAAAGGCATAAACCCTTCTTGGAAATAGATGTCAAAGGGGGAGAGAAATGCACATCAAAGCTTATCTAAGGAAAGAGAGAAATGCAAATCATAGATCTAAATGCTTCAAAGCATCTTAATAGAGGAACATAAGGAGAGAGACATATGTTTCAAGTGGGGGTCGAACATATGATGACATGTTTGGATAATCATTTATTTATCTTGTTGATCCAATTTCTGATCATTTGTTGCTCTGATCTTGTCTCAGGCCCCACCTGCTCCCATTGCAACATTTATTCATATAGGGGGAGTGGAAGTTCAATATTCAGGGGGAGACAAACTAAGTTCTTATTGCAATTTTTTTGTTGATTCTTGTTTTGGGAACATACAAATTTGAAGTGATATCTTTAGGCATGTAATCCCAAACTTGGTGTTCTTGGAGTTCTTGCATCTTCTTGAAGAGAATTTCTTGTATTATCTAACCTTGTTTTCTCAAGATTGTCTCTTTATGTTTGATGTCTAGTACCTCAAGGTAAGTGTATGCACCTCATTCAGTGGTATCATGACTCCATCTTGTTGTAAATACTTGTTTGCAAGCAGGAATGATATGCTCCTGCATGCTCTTATCTCTATCATTTGCTCTGATGCATGCTGCCAAGTTTCATGTGACATGAAAAGTCTCCTTACCAATTCAACCATGTATTTGCATTCCAAAAGCAAAATTCTAAATATGCACAGTTATAGGGGGAGCTTGCACATGTTTCATATCTTTCAAGGCTTTAATATACTTCCTTGTTATATCCTTCATTTTGAAGCTTTGATGTATGTTGTCATCAATTACCAAAAAGGAGGAGATTGAAAGTGCATTCACTTCCTTGGTGGTTTTGGTAATTCATGTCAACATACATGTTGTTGGACTAATGTTTTCGCTGAGTATATTTCAGGAAGAATTCAACATAGGCAAACCTTTGGATTGAGAAGTGGACCCCTCAAGCTGCTAAGGACATGTGTTGGAAAAGCTTCAAGACTCAACATCTTTGGTTAAGTGATCCAAGATCACATTAAGTCCATAGGAAAGCCAATACTATTAAAAGGGGATGAGGTTTTGATGATGGTCTAACTGTTCTAATGCTTAGAGATATTGCTCCAAAAACCTCGGTCACACTCTCATAATTCACTATGTCCAAAACCCTAAAGTTCATCTTGGTCCCACCGAAAAACATTCATCCTGGCTCACTAAGATACACTTGACATAGCCACTGCCTAAACCCTAGCATCTCGGTCTCACCGAGTTGGCCCTTCGGTCCCACCGAAGAGCACTTGCCAACCTTCTTGCCAACTGAAATTTAGTCAAAATTTCTGAATGATTTCAGTCGGTGACACCAAAGTGTTGAAAGTGCTTAGGTCAGCTTGACTCGGCCCCATAGAGAGGTTTCATCCAGTCTCACCGAAAAGCCTAAAGTTTAAACTTTTTGTACAGGTCGGTCTCACCGAGTGGTTTCACCCGGTCCCACCGAAGTGTGCATAAAGGTGTGTAACAGCTGGATTTTTGGTGATCGCTATATATACCCCCCACCCATCCACCAACTCTCAGAGAGCAACCAGTTCAAAGCTAACACTTCCCATATCCATTTTCTGAGAGAGAACCACCTATTCTTGTGTTGATATCAAAGACTTTCCACTCCAACCATAAAACTTTAATCTCTAGCCTCCCCAAGTTGCTTTTCACCCAAATCCCTCTCCTACCACAAAGCCAAATCTGAGAGAGTGTTTGAGTGTTGAGGATACTATCTTTAGAAGAACAAGAGCAAGGAGTTCATCATCAACAACAACATCTATTACTATTTGGAAAGTGATGTCTCCTAGATTGGTTAGGTGTCACTTAGGAGCCTCCAATGCTTGTGGAGTGAACCAAGGAGTTTGTAAGGGCAAGGAGATTGCCTACTTCATGAAGATCTACCCCGAGTGAGGCTAGTCCTTCATGGGCGGAAGCCATGATTCAATAGACAAGGTTGCTTCTTCATGGACCCTTCATGGCTGGAGCCCTCCGTGGACTCGCGTAGCCGCTATCCCTATAGGGATTGAAGTCTACATCAACATAGATGTACGATAGCACCATCTATTGGAACCACAGGAAAAATCTTCATATCACCCTTCATTTCCAAAATCCCCTAAACTCTACTCCTTACATTCTTGCACTTGCATGTTGTTTACTTTCCGCTGCCCATACTCTAGATATGCATGTGTAGGGTGTATTGCTTGCTATCTAACTTGTTCTACAATCTGCCTAAGTTTCAAGAGAACTAAAAATTGCACCTTTTGCCTTGTTAGTGTCTATTCACCCCCTCTAGATCTATCCTTTCGATCCTACACTAGCCCTATCGTTTCTTCGGAAGGGGCTATCCCATGTGAGTTTTACTCATAGTTTGTGTTTGAGTAGGTCATCAGATCATGAAAAAACAAAGAGAGGCCAACTCCTAGCAGGACTTGGGTTGGGGGGGCCCTAGAAGGGGGAGGTTTGAACTTAAGCCATGGTTCTTCCTATGGGGTGGTATGGTTTCTAAAGGAGGTGTCACCTTAAAGTTGTGTATTGACCTTTTCCACATTACACCACTCTTTTACCCATTTTGGGACCCCATCCAAAAGGAAGATTGGTTCCGTCTTTTCCTCGCGCGATTTTGTATGCCTCCCTTTTCGGTGGGCCCCATGGCCTCTAGCCCTAGCTTTTCTTCGAAAGGGGCCACCCCATGTGAGTTTTAATTTTTTTTTGTTTTCTTGTAGGTCATGTGACAAGGAAAACCTAAAAGAGAGGCAAACTCCTAGTAGGAGTTGGGTCAGGGCACTGGAAGGGGGGAGGTTCGCACTGAAGCTTTGGATCTTCCTGCGGGATGATCCGTCTTGTGAAGGAGTGATAATCCCGAAGTGCAAGGAATCATCATAGCACTTTTCAAAGATGGAAGTGGTAAGTATGGAGTGTTGAACCCACAAGGAGTTAAAGGTAAGATCAATGTTCTCTCAAGTCCTATCTGCCACTGATACGACCCTACGTGCACCAAGCGTTTACTTTTATCTAGAAACAAGAAATAAAACTACGAAGTGGGTATAAAGGGATATCTTTGAAGAACTTAAACATAAAAGTAGGTGCTGCCTAAATAAAGATAGAATATATTACAATATAATACAAATAGCGAGTGTGGAATAATGGTGGTATGGTGTGCGGAATTGTCCCTAGGCAATTAGCTAAGTCACTAGACCGATTGCAAGTTTTTATGTGGGAGAGGCCTCTGCTAGCATGTCGTCTCTTACTTGACATTCTATGCACTTATAATTGGAACTATTAGCAAGCATCCGCAACTACCAATAAGTTCATTAAGGTAAAACCCAACCATAGCATTAAGATATATTGGTCCCCCTTCAATCCCGTATGCATTAATTTCTATGGTAGGAAGAAGTTTCTGTCGCTCTTGCCCCCCAATGCATAGTCCTATCAACATACAACTAACTCTATGGTATGATCCACGCATGCGCTCATATGATGGGCACCAAAGGACAGTAACATAATCACAAACAATTTAAATCAATCATAGCAATTCGCTATTTACCCATAGGACAACAAAAATCTACTCAAACACAATAGCGATGACTCAGGTCATTGGATAATAATTCATAGCACAAAAACACCATGTTCAAGTAGGGGATTACAGCGGGTTACGGGAGAGCGGACCGCTGAAAAGAGATGAGTGAGGTCGGTGAAGATGGCGACATTGATGAAGGCAATCACCGCGGTGATGGTTCCCCCGGTGGCACTCCGGCGCCACTGAGAGAGAAGGGGAGAGATGCTACTCCTCCGGCTTGATCCTCCATGGCCTCTCCCCTCTGGTCCTTGGCCTCCGTGGTTCCCGGAGGGGCGAGAGCCCCTCCGAGATTGGATCTCTCTCTCTGTTTCTCTCTGTTTTCGCGACTGTTTTCTGGCCCTTCACCGTTTCTTTAATAGCCGGAGATCCGTAGCTCCAATCGGGGCTGAAATTTTGAGGGTATTTTTCTTCTGGAAATTGGCTTTCTTGCGGCAAAAGAAGGGCTCCAACCAACCTAAGGTCTGCCCATAAGCCAGGGGGTGCGCCCTGGGGGGTAGGGCGCGCCGGCCTTGCTTATGGGGCCCTCGGGCACCATCTTGCATTGATTCTTTCTTCCAAAAATCACATATATTCCATAAAAAATCACCGTAAATTTTCATGGTATTTTGACCTTCCTAGATATTGATTTTCTGTGAAACAAAAAACATACAGAAAACAGAAACTGGCACTGGGCACTAGATTAATAAGTTAGTCCATAAAAGTAATATAAAAGTGCACCAAAACCATATATAATTGATATAAATATAGCATGAATACTTCATAAATTATAGATACGTTGAGGACGTATCAAGGAGGTGCCACTTCAAAGTTGTGCATTGAACTTTTCCTCATAGCACCACCCTTGTATACCCATTTTAGGACTCCATGCAAAAGATGGACTGGTTCCGACACTTCCTTGCGTGGTTTCGTGCGTTGCACTTTCCGGCAAGCCCTGTGGCGTCTAGGCCTAGCTTTTCTTCAGAAGGGGCCATCCCATGAGAGTTTTACTCCTTTTTTGTATTTGAGTAGGTCATAGGATCATGAAAAACTGAAATATAGGCCAACACCTAGCAGGAGTTGGGTCAGGCGCACCGGAAGGGGGAGGTTCGCACTGAAGCCCTAGATCTTTCTGCGTGATGGTCCGGTTTTGGGAAGGAGGTGCCTCTTCAAAATTGTGAATTGACATTTTCCTCATCACACAACGCTTGTATACCCATATTAGGACCCCATGCAAAAGGGGACTGGTTCCGACACGTCCCGAGCGATCTCGTCCACCCCCTTCTCCAGTGGGGCTCGTGACGTCTAACACCTACCTTTTCTTCGGATGGGACACTCAAGTGAAATCTGCCATGGGGCTGTATTTTTCTTGACCGATTCTTGCATCACTGAATGCTTCAGATTTTGTATATACCTTGGTACATGGTGCAGTTGGCTACTAGAAAGGGATTACCAATTTTGTGATCATTTGACTGGGAGGTAAATTTTGCGCCAGTGGACATATGCAATGAGGAGAGGTAGTTCAAGGTAAATCGAAAGTTTGAAACTCAAGGATTCAATAACTTCAGATGTGTTCCATCTACATGCTAATTCATGATGAAATTTTCTTGCTTTCTTGCAGATTCTAAGTTAGTGAGTAGTGATTAGTAAGCCTACGAGAGTCCTTTTATCTCATTTACTTTTCACTTATGACTTTTTCCTCTCATCATTTAACGGTGCCTACTCGTTGTAGGCTCGAGTGTGTAATGTTTTTATATTAGATAGTTAATGCACATAGAGTTGAACCTCTTATTGCCTGATGTTTTGCAAAAGAAAAATATTGTAACAGTCAGTCTTGAATTGTCCATACTTGGATAGGTCTGCATCTATATTGTTGATACAACTTTTCTACTTTGTATCTATATTAATTGTTGATTGCTGTGAGGATCATGTGAAGCTGCAAGAAAAATTGGTCCAGTTTTATGTTAATTCTTATTTTTATAATTCAGACTTATGTGCTTGCATCACCTGCTTCTTACAATGTAGATAAAAACTAAATGTTGTCGCTGAGAAAGAATGAAAAAGAGCATCCAAAAATGCCTCTTGATTAAGCAATTAATCAACTTATTAGTCTTGGGATGCATTTTTACATACAGTGGTCTATTAGTTTTTCTGCAAGGGTTCGATAAATAGAACACACTGCTGTTGCTACCTCACTTTTCTCTCAGAAATAGTTATACGTTCAAAGGTATACAAGTACGTTGATACTCCCAGTCTGTTTCAGCATATCAGTATGCTCAGTCACATCTTTCCTGCGTTTTTCATTCCAGCTTCACCATCGGAACAACTGCACTTGAAGTTATCATAATCCAAATATCTACTGCCTGTTTCGAGGAAGATAAATAAACAACTTGAAACATACCTAGATTAGGAAACGACAAGGCCGAGAGAAATTGTCCATTGCAATGGTGCATCTAGCCTGATTACAGTGGTGTTCTAAAAAAACACTTTCAGTGACACGTTGCCATGCGCGTCCATATTGAGAGAATAGAGACACAAAATAGAGAGAATAAATTAAAGATAAAAAAACATAGGAAAATTAGAACTGTTGTGTACACAAAATTCTAAATTCAAAATGTACTTACAAGTTTACGACAAAAAAGTCATTAGTCTAGCAAACTGTTCTCGCATGTTCTTCTGTCTACATACCCAATTGCATATATTTGCGGACAAGTTAACAACAACAAAAATTACTTTTCCCTATTATCTCTCACCAAGACTGAGCTTATTATCAAAAACATGGTCAAATTTTAAGGCTCCACCCCATATAACCTTGGAGTCACACAGATAGCATAAATCATTAAAAAAAAGTACATTGTTCAGATCGCTGCTTAAAGAAAGAGGGAGAAACGAAGGACCGCATCGTGTAATCAAAACTGAAGCCATATGAATTGAATCACCTTTTACAAAAGTGTGCGGTGCGGATGCTACAATGCCAAACATAAATCTTACTAAACAACACAATGACAAAATAGTCATGTTTTAAAACCGACCACTAACGCCAAATACTACTGGATTTCCTTCTTTTCTCTGATGCAAAACAAATGACATAATAAAATATCTTCAGGCTGTTGAAACATCATTCAAAACAATGAACAATTAGCATAAGCGTAAATTTGCAGGGAGGAACATGATCTCACGGTTGTAAGATAACAAGATGCCAAGAACTTTAGCTCTCAACAAAGTAGGCAATCAACTTTGCATAAACAATAATCAAGAGTTGAGAGATTATTCAAAGGGGTTCTAGCAGGGTTGCTAGCAGTGTTGTCCCCCAAATCAAATCACTCATATTGGGCCTTTTGGGCTGGCTGCATTCGCCTGGGAAATAACAAACCGGACAGTCCAATCTTTTCTTCGAAATCTGAAGCTATTTCTAACCTTTCCATATTTGCCATAGGATGTAAAAGATAAGGTCAGTGTTTAAGAAAGGTGCTTAATTAGAGAGCATAGGACTTGCACACAAGAATTCTGCAAATTATCAGTATCTAAAGCCAATGGAGAGCCAAACCAAATGGTTCCAGCATAAGCAGAATGGGGGGAAAAAAGATGTGCTCATCATATTTGATCAATGACATCTAGAACAAATCAGAGAGCAAGTCCATATGAAAAAAAAAATGTTAAACAGGCACCTCATTTAGGTTGCAAAAGTTACACCAAGTAGAGAGCAAAAAAATTTCTTTAGCTGCTGTCAAGGGTTGATCGATCACATGCCAAATTAAACAGGCAGACACACGAATACATTATATGCACTAGAGACGACTAGCGAAAGAGACAGCTGGTATGAGTGATACATGATTTATTAAAGCTGTGCCTACGGTCCACATAGAATACTAGATACTCGTCAAGGTTGTAGGGTCTGGCAGCGGGTTGATATAAATGCCGGGTTATATCAAAGATGAACTTGGCATTAGGCTCGGTCCTCGGGTGGTTCTTTTTGTTGTTGATATAGAGTCCCGCTTCGGTACAACCCACCCATCCACCCCCCGCTAAATGTATGAAGGATAGTATCATCTTTATCCACTCCGGTATAGTATAAGGGCCCGGCCGCCGTATGCCCGCCCGCCCCTACGCCGTACGTCGCGTTGGAACGTGGTGGGAAAAAAACCACCGCGCGCGCCCGCCCTCACGCCCTGCTCGCCTTCCTCCCCGGCATGACTCCGGTGGACAGGCAAATCATCACGCCGTGGTCGCCGCCATCCCCGGCATCTTCACGCCTAATTTTACGCCTAAGTTTTTTTTTTAAATTGCCCGCCCGGGCCACCGGCGTATCCTACTAGGCCCGTCGATATCAAGCCCATATAGGCGACACTGACGGGCGATTCAGTGTTCGCACGGGCGGCAACCGGGCCCCACAGGGAGGCCGAGTCGGCCCAGTGTCGGTAACAATATAATGGAGGAGTTCGAATGAGTTGGGGGCGCCGGGTATTTAAGCCGGTCGACGCCCCCCACCCCCCCTCGTGCGGCGATGTGGTACTAAACAAGAGTACCGGGCGACGCACGCTGGAGCTGTGCGCTCGGTCGGCGCTGGGCCGGCCCACTAGGCGCCGGGGCGACGCGGTCTTGTTTGGGCGACGCAAGCCAGTGGCGCGCGGCGCTTTATTTATTTATTTTTATATCATATATTATACTGCTATTAAAAATATCATATATTTTACGTACTTTTGCCGTCTTGGTAGTCAAAAATAAGAGTTCATATTGGGTCGCCCATCGCGCCGCTGACCACATGCCACAGGCAATATTCTCTTTTTTTTAGTTTTTAGTTTTAGTTTTAGTTTTAGTTTTTCTTATATTTTATGTATATTTCCAAATATTCTATATTACAAAAATACTTTACATAAAATTTTAAAAAAGGTTAATCAAGCATTTAAAAAATGTTTAAAGTGTATAGAAAAAATGTTTCTCATGTACACAAAAAAATACAACATGAAATGTGTATAGAAAAAATATAGACCATGTATTTAAAAGATGTTAATCCAAGCATTTGAAAAAAGTGTTCAACAAGTGTTTGAAAAATGTTAAATTTGTATTTGAAAAATGCTAAATGTGTATACAAAAATGGTTGACCATGTATTAAAAAAATATTAAATTTGTATTTGAAAAATGTTAAATGTGTATAGAAAAAATGTTGGCCATGTATGCAAAAAATGTTAAACTTGTATTTAAAAAATGTTAAATGTGTATAGAAAAAATGTTGACCATGTATTCAAGAAATGTTACACTTCTCTTTGAAAAATGTTATTCAAGCATTTGAAAAAATATTGAACAAATATTTAAAAATGTTAATTAAGCATTTAAAAAATGTTAAAAATGTATATATAAAAATTGTTGACCAAGTATTAAAAAATGAAGATTTTTTTAATCATGTATATAAAATTGTTAATCAAGCATTTGAAAAATGTTGAATAAGTATTTGAAAAATGTTAATCAAGCATTTCAAAAAGTTAGATGTGTATATAAAAAATATTGAGCATGTATTAAAAAATAATAAACAAACTTGATCATGTACATAAAAATGTTAATCAAGCATTTAAAAAATGTTGAACAAGTATTTGAAAAATATTAATCAAGTATTTGAAAAATGTTAAATGTGTATAGAAAAAATGTTGACCATGTATTCAAAAAAATGTTGAACAAGTATTTGGTCTGATTTCATGAATGGGTGCCTGCCATGGGCATGCCCACCTGCTTGTAAAATTTAGTGTGATTTCATGAATGGCCAAAAATAAACCATATACAACGGATGCCGTTCGGGTAGGACGGAAGGGTTGTCTGAGAGGACTTTCTTTTTGACTTCATTCAAATGCACCCAAATTTTTTCTACAGCATTCTAGCACCATGATAAGCATCCATGCCAAGTTTCATTGATTTTTGACAGTTTTTGAATTTTCTAGGGTTTTCTCGATGAAAAACCCTAGAATAGTGCCCGGACGTGACGCAACGTTTGTTTGGTGTCGGAATTCGTTTAAACCTTGCATGGGTGCCTGTCATGGGCATGCTCACCTCCTTGCAAAATTTGGTATGATTTCATGAATGACCAAAAATAAACCATGTACAACGGATGCCGTTCGGGTAGGACCATCTGAGAGCACTTTCTTTTCGACATTATTCAAATGCACCCAATTTTTTTCTATAGCATTCTAGCACCATGACAAGCATCCATGCCAAGCTTCCTTGATTTTTGATAATTTTTGAATTTTCTAGGGTTTTCTCGATGAAAAACCCTAGAATAGTGCCCGGACGTGACGCAACGTTTGTTTGGTGTCAGAATTCGTTCAAATCTTGCATGGGTGTCTGCCATGGGCATGCCCACCTGCTTACAAAATTTGGTATGATTTCATGAATGGCAAAAAATGAACCATGTACAACGGAGGCCGTTCGGGTAGGACGGAAGGGTCCGTCTGAGAGCACTTTCTTTTTGACATCATTCAAATGCATCCAATTTTTTATAGCATTCTAGCACCATGACAAGCATCCATACCAAATTTCATTGATTTTTGACATTTTTTAATTTTTTTAGGGTTTTCTCGATGAAAAACCTTAAAATAGTGTCCGGACGTGACGCAACGTTTGTTTGGTGTCGGAATTCGTTCAAACCTTGCATGGGTGTCTGCCATGGGCATGCCCACCTGCTTGCAAAATTTGGCGTGATTTCATGAATGGCCAAAAATGAATCATATACAACGGAGGCCGTTCGGTTAGGACGGAAGGGTCCGTCTGAGAGCACTTTCTTTTTGACATCATTCAAATGCACCCAATTTTTTTCTACAGCATTCTATCACCATGACAAGCATCCATGCCAAGTTTCATTGATATTTGACATTTTTTGAATACCAAACTATTTATGAAATTTATGAATAAAATTTCAAATACATATAACAAATTTGAAATCAAGAAATTTTGCTATAATCCATGCATAATATTTAAACCCGAGCATTTTATAAATTTCTTAACAACAATATGAGAAACGTGAACAATTTCCTAAGTTTCAGAACATTATTTTATATTGTGAACAAAATTTATAAGCAATAACGTTTTTAGAAATTCCTATAAATACTTAGAATTTTTGAAAATGTTTATAAACAGAAAAAATTCAAAAGAAAAACAATTGAAAAAATAAAAAATATAAAATTAGAAGAAATGTCAAAAAATTTGAGAAAAAATAACAGAAAAATATCCATAAGGAAAAAACGTGAATATTTTGTGACTTCGGCGCATGTTGGGCCGACTGCATCGGCGACGTCGGGCGCCTGCTGGGCCGGCCCAAAGGCGTCGTCCTCGGCTGCATGGGCGGGGGTGGGAGTTTAGTCCCACCTCGCCGAGCGAGGAGCGGCGAGACCGGCTTAAATAGCCGCGCCCGCCTTCGCCTTTGAACGTCGTTAAGTATTCGCGTCTTCCACCCTTGTCCCTGCCCTGTGGGCTGTATCACGCCGCTGGATGGGTCGTCTTCGCCGTGATCGGCCTACTACAGGTTGAGGAGGCGGCGGTGGGGCTCAGGTTGCCCAGGTTGAGGAGGCAGCGGTGGGGCTCAGCGTCGGGGTGATTGAGAGCACCATCCAGCTGCGGGGGCGGAAGCGGCTGTCAAGGAGCCCTGCTGTGCGCAGGTCGGCGGTGAGTCCGCGCCGCGGCCTGCACACGGTGCGAAAGTGGAGGTACTTGGCCACGTCGAGGGAGAGCAGCCGACCGAAGATCTCCTCGACGAGGTCCAGAGGAAGCAGGTTGGCCCAATCCCTCCATTCTGCTAGGAGGCAAAGCCACCGGCGCCGCACTTGTGTCATCATCCCGTGAGATCCGTCACGATCGGATCATGCAGAAACAGGGGGCGTGGCGAGGCTACGGCGCAGTGTCGATTGCCTCATCATCTAGGCTGCAGGTATGAGAAAGGGGTTTGGTGAGCGAGAGTCGGGCGTCGGCGCACAGGTTTGGCGGCGGTGGTGGGGAAGGGAGATGAGGCAGTTTGCGTGCGTCGCGAGTGGCTTCTTAGCCCAAACAGACCTTCTGCACGCGAACCCTTAGTTCCCGCAGGATGATATGCCGGTGGCCGTGGTGGTGGATATAGAGGAGATCGAGCAGAGGAAGAAGAGGGGCGAAGATCTTTTCCTTTCACTCTCTATTCACTATGCACTCTCTACTCCTCACCCACGATGAGTGTTCTAGTACATATATGTGGTAGATATTTTCTACAAATATCTACCGCCACCTGTGAGCCCAAGTTCACAAACCGAACTTGGCCACTACTACATCTAGATAAACTAGACTAGTCCTCTCTCGCTGACACAGCAGAGAGAACATATTTCTACTGCTACACACGTCTTGCGTCAAGACTTTCTTGGCCAAGACGTGTTGGATGAGCCACCCCATGTGCGCCACACATGGAGCACCACGCAAGCCACCCTGTACCTCCTGTAGATGTGCTTGCCGGAGTACTTCCCGGGAACTCCCTTCCCAGTGTAGGCATTGCCGGGAGACAGGGGTTGAACCCAACATTCTTTCCCTCAACCCTGTCGTCGGGGTTGGACATCGACGATCCCGAGCTTGTCGCGCAGTCCCTGGAACTGGACACGACCAAGTGCCTTGATCAGGATGTCGGCCTTCTGCTCACCAGTCCGGATGAACTCTACATTCATCGTGCCCTTCTCGACGCAGTCACGTATAAAGTGATAGCGGAGATCAATGTGCTTGCTGTGATCATGCAGCACTGGATTCTTGCAGAGAGAGATCGCCGACTTATTGTCAACAAAGATGAGCGCAGGTGCGGTGTCTTGGTTCAGCATCTCCCTGAGAAGACGTGCTAACCAAATCCCTTCATAGGCCGCCATTGCCGCCGCAATGTACTCCGCCTCGCATGAAGAGGCGTCAACAACCTTCTGCCTCATAGACTGCCAGCTGACGAGATGCTCCCGAGGAAGAACAACACTCCTGAAGTGCTCTTCCTGGAGTCCACATCACCAGCGTGGTCGGAGTCACTGTAGCTGATCAGGTTCTTGCCGTCGCCACGGCGATACACGCATTCATGCGTGATCGTGCTAGCAATGTACCGGAGCAGGTGCTTGCCGGTAGCGAGGTAATTGCTTGCTGGAGCTTCCATAAACTTGCTCAGGTACACGACAACGAACGAGATGTCCGGTCGGGTGTGCATGATATACCTGAGGCTCCCGATAATGCTGCGATAGAGTGTTGTGTCCACCAGCTTCTCGGGGCTCTCCTAGCTGAGCTTCAACCGTGCCTCCGTTGGAGCTTGCATGGAGTGGTAGTCCTTCATGCCTGCCTGCTCGAGCATTTTGGTGGCGTAGGCCGCCTGCGTGATTGTGATGCGACCACTCTCCTGGTTCACCTTCAGCCTGAGGTAGTACCGGAGCAGCCCGAGGTCACTCATACTGAAGAGACGATGCATCTCTCCCTTGAAGCGTTCCAGCTTATCGGGCTCTACCCCGGTAATGACCAGGTCATCGACGTAAATGCCGACGATGAGCAGCGTGTTCGCGGTGCCACGTGAGTACACGCCATGCTCAGAGGCGGTGCGTGAGAACCCATGTGATGCAAGGCTTGCATCCAGCTTAGCGTTCCACGCCCTTGGGGCTTGCCGGAGACTGTACAGAGCCTTGTGTAGCTTGCACATGCCCTGATCGAGGTTCCCAGCAACAAATCCTGGTGGCTGAGAGACGTACACCTTCTCGTTCAGGTCACCATTGAGGAACGCCGATTTGACATCCATAAAGTGTACTTCCTACCCACGGTTAGCACCACGGCAAGGATGAGCCGCATGGACTCCAACCTTTCCACCGGAGCGAAGACCTCCTTGAAGTCCACCCCCTAGCGCTACACGTACCCCTTTGCAATGAGGCGCGCCTTGTGCTTGACAATGGCACCATTCTCATCCTTCTTCACCTTGAACTCCGACTTGAGCCCTATGGCTCGATGCCCGGCGGGCAGCGTGGTAAGTGTCCAAGTGCCATTGTCGTTGATCGACGACAGCTCATCCAGCATTGCCCGGCGCCAGCAATCCTCTTGCTCAGCCTTCGAGAATGTGGTCGGCTGCTCACCGGCCATCAGATGCAGCACGTCATAGTCATCGCTCTCAGGTAGCTGCTGAGCTGCCGCAGTCTTGCCGAGAAGCTCCCCTAGGTGTCAGAACCTGTGTGGGGCACCAACATCGTTGTCGGCATCGAACAGCTCCGACCTTGCCGTTGGCGGGGTTGTGAACTGCCTTTTGGGAACCACCTCACTTGTCGGCATCGGTGTTGCCGGGGTTGTAGTTCTTGACGTCACACTGCCCGGGAACTCCCTTCCTGGGGTCGCCTTGTCGGACGTAGCACTGCCCTGGAACTCCTTTCTCGAGGTCGCTGTGCTAGACGTCGCACTCCCTAGAGTGGCTCCTCTCGGGTTGGCGCTTCTCGGGAACGCCTTTCCCAAGGTGTTGGAGTACTCTGGGTACTCCATGATAAAGGAGCTGCTTGCCGAAGCCTCGCCAGGTGCCTCCCAACTCCATCGCGCGTCTTCGTCAAAGATGACGTCGCGGGATGCGTGTGCACGCTTTGAGACGGTGTCATACATCTTCTATGCCTTAGAGCCCGTCTCGTAGCCCATGAACACCATTGGAGTGCTCCTGTCGTCAAGCTTTTCCAGCCATGGGCGCATCATCTTGATGTGCTCGACGCAGCCAAAGGTACGGAGGAACCGCACATTAGGCTTCCTGCCATACCACGCCTCGTAGGGCGTCTTACCGTCGACGCTCCTCGTGAAGGAGTGGTTGAGGATGAAGATGGCTGTGAGCACGGCCTACCCCCAATACGTGCTCGGCACCTTCTTTGCCTTGAGCATACAGCGTGCCATCCCGAGCACCGTCTGGTTCCTTCACTCGATGACGCCATTCTGCTGCAGTGAGTAGGGTGCCGTCAGGTGACGCTGCACCCCCTTCTCGGAGTAGTGCTTGTAGAATGTGGCCGATGTGAATTTTCCACCACAGTCCGTGCGCAACACACGCAGCTTTTGGCCGCACTCGACCTCTGCTGCCGCTTGCTGCTTGATGATGGCTCGCTCCGCTTCGTCCTTGGAGGCGAGGAGCAGCACCCACATGAACCTGTTGTAGTCGTCGACAAGCAGCAGGATATAGTGACGCCCACCTGGTGTTGCCGGGGTGATTGGGCCGCAGAGGTCCCTGCGAACCTGTTCCAGGGGTTTCTGCACCCGGTAACATGCCTTCTTGGGAAAGGGCAGATGTCGCTGCTTCCCGGCAGGACACGTATCGCACAGCTCATTGGCGTGCTCGATGTGTAGCAGCCCGCGAATGAGATGGCCTCGAGCCATCTTCCTCAGTCCGTCAAAGTGTTGGTGCCTGAGGCATGCATGCTAACGCCAAGCGTCGGAGACATGGCGCACGGCAAGGCACACGGGATGGACAGGGAGGAAGAAGAGTTTGTAGAGGCGATTCGCTCCTCGGGCTACCTAGATTAGCACCAGACTGTGTTGGTCATGCACGGTGAGCTTCCCTCACCTGATTGCGATGTTGAAATAGCTCTCGTCGAGCTGGCCGAGGCTCACGACAATGCTCTTGAGCGCCGGGAAGTAGACATCCGTGAATGCCCTATGGTCACCCCCGTTGGCAGTGAAGATGACAGTCCTACGCCCGTGTATGTCAACCACTGAGCCGTCGGCGAACCGCACCTTCCCGGTGATCGAGCGGTCTAGTTCCATGAATGCGTAGATCGAACCCGTCATGTGGTTCAAGGCACCGGTGTCGAGGAACCAACCCTCATTGCGCTTGTTGGGTGTGGTCAGAGCCCTTTCCTCGTTGAGGAATACATAGCCACACGCGCATGCCGTTGTCGGGAAGCCATCTCCGGTCAACGCAGTAAACCCCGAGCACTTGTTTGTCGGGGTGTGGCTGACCTGAGTCACCGTGCGCTCCTACACAGACTCGATGGTCGCCAGCATAATGGTCGGAGTATGGTCCACCAGGTGCACCATTGCCGTGCCATCTTCCACGGGCTTGCCAGATCCTAAGGTTATCGGGGACACCGTTGCCAGGATGTGGCTTCCCCACGCCCTTGCCTTCATCGCCTCCCGGTCGACAGGCCCCGAAAACGTCGTTGTCGGGGTGTGGCCTGTCACTGAAGAGATGGTTCCTGTGGACAGGCTCCGTGCCTCTCGCATGAAATGGGTGGCTGTCGTGGCCGTGGTCGCGGGAGGCGCTGCGCCCTCTTGCATGGTCTCAACGCTTGCCAACATCATTGCCGGCCCACCATCCACTATTGCCTGAGCAAGGTTTGCCATTCATGTGGCTACCTCATCGGCAATCCTCTTGCGGCATTCGCAGGTCCAGTGACCCGGCATGCTGCAGTAGTGCATTTGTTCCAGTCGTCACCACCGCCGGAAACCCAGCCTATTGCTTAGGCTGGCCTGGCATCCGCCCATGGTTGCCGCCGTCGCTCTGGGCTCGGCCTCCGCGTCTACCATGAGCTCTGCTTCCCGTGGAGGTGCCTTGCCCACTTTTAGAAGCCCCGTCACTGCCGCGTTATCGCAGGCGCATGCTCCACTGCTCCTCCATGAGCAGCAGTTGGCCCCCAGCACGTTTGTCCGCGTCGTCACCATGCTCCTCGATGACCTTGAGTCGGCCTACCAGCTCCTCGATTGACATGGTGGATATATCCACCAAGCTCTCGATGGACCAGGCCAGCTGCTTGTACTGCTTTGGGACGACACGGAGGAACTTGAGAAGCACCCTCTTGTCATTGATAGATCTCCGAGCATCTCAAGCTCGTTCACGAGACCCTGCAGCCGCATGGCGAAGTCATTGACTTGTTCACCGGCCTTGAACTGGATCTCCTCATACTGGAGGTGCAAGGTCTGAGCCTTCGACTTCCGCATGCACTCTACGCCGATGCACAGAACCTTGATGGTGTCCCATGCCTCCTTGGCCATCTTCTTGGCGCCAAGAGTTGGTACAATCTTCGGTGGGACGGAGCGCAGGATTGCCTCCATCGCCAGCCGGTCCTCGACGTACTCCACATCGCCGGTTTCCACGGCTTTCCACATATGCCACGCCTCCATGATGACCTTCATCAGGAGTAACCAACTAGGATAGTTGGTCCATGTGAGGAGGGGAAAAGAGGAGCTGGACATACCCATGTCACACACGGAGCGTGGTACGCTAAGCTCACCTCCTGCCCTGCCTCATAGCACGAGCGCATCGGCCGCGCGTGTCTCCTCAGCCAAGATCTCCTCGGCAGTCTTGGAGCCATCGCCGGTGATGCTGTCTTTCGGCATATCAGCATAGGCCTTGAACCGGGGGCTCTGATACAAATTGTTAGCCCAAACGGACCTTCTGCAGGCGAACCCTTAGTTCCCGCGGGATGATATGCCGGTGGCCGTGGTGGTGGATACAAAGGAGATCGAGCAGAGAAAGAAGAGGGGTGAAGATCTTTTCCTTTCACTCTCTATTCACTATGCACTCTCTACTCCTCACCCACGTTGAGTGTTCCAGTACATATATGCGGTAGATATTTGCTGCAAATATCTACCGCCACCTGTGAGCCCAAGTTCACAAACTGAACTTGGCCACTACTACATCTAGATAAACTAGACTAGTCCTTTCTCTCTGACACAGCAGAGAGAGCAGGTTTCTACAGCTACACACATCTTGCGTCAAGACTTTCTTGGCCAAGACATGTTGGACGAGCCACCCCATGAGCGCCGCACATGGAGCGCCACGCGATCCACCCTGTACCTCCTGTACATGTGCTTGCCGGAGTACTTCCCGGGAACTCCCTTCCTGGGGTAGGCCTTGCCGGGAGATAGGGGTTGAACCCAACATAGCTGTGGGCTTCTCAAATTGAACTGTGCAGAGGGCCTTGTAGGCCCAAGGATCTAAGTAACAGACCACTGTCAAATGATGATGCAGCAACAACAGCAAGTTGTCAGTACACAGCAAGTACATAATTTAAACTGTACTACCTCTATAAACTAATACTAGCAGGTGGAAGGTGCGGCGGCACGCCATGCCCATTGTTGAGCCCGTGCGTACGTTTGAGGTTGAGCTGGTTGCGAACAGACCCTTTTACGTTGCTGTTTATTGCCAAGTCCTTCAGCAATAACTCTTCCATCGCTCAAACCTTGTTATTAATGGAAAGGGTAATTGTTAGAGACTGGATTAATAGTAGCTTTTAAATGCGTGCAAACTCAATCAAAAAGAATGCAACTGATCTGCTCATCATCACTACTGGAATCTGGAATTTTGCCGTCTACCAGCTCATGGCAAAGAGGCTCTTTGCCGTCTGCTTGGGGAAAGCAGACGGCAAAGAACCAGCTCATGGCAAAAAGGCTCTTTGCCATCAGCTGGTTCTTTGCCGTCTGCCAGCAGACGACAAAAAGGTCAAAGGCAGACGGCAAGGAGCCAGGTGGGCCCCACGGGGCACGGCGTGGCTAGGTCAACTTCTTTGCCGTCTGCTGGCAGACGACAAAGAGGGGACAGATGGCAATGTCCCTCCTTTGTCGTCTGCTAGCAGACGGCAAAGAAGTGACGTGGGCGAGCCCTAACGGTCAACCTCTTTGCCGTCTGCTAGCAGACGGCAAAGAGGGGCCACTTAACGGGCGGCCGTCTCCCCCCCCCTCTCTCTCTCTCTCCCTCCCGCACCCTCTCCTCCTTTTGTCGCCGCCGCCAGTCGCCACCGCCGGCCAGCCCCGCCCCCGGAGCCAGCCCCGCCGCCGGCCAGCCCGCCCGTCCCGCCCACCGGACTGAGGCCGCGGCGGCCACCCCGCCCCGCCGCCGGAACCCTCCCCGCGGCCCCTGCGCCGCCCCGCCCCGCCGCCGGAGCCCTCGGCCTTCCTCCAGCCGCCCCCTCCCCGCGGCCAGCCTCCACCGGCCGACCTCGCCGGAGTAAGGTGAGCTCCATTTTTTTCTGTTATTTCCTGTTTAGTTCTAGGTTTAGTGCTAGGTTTAGGTTTAGTTTTAGGTTTAATGCTAGGTTTAGGTTTAGGTTTAGATAAATAGAAGAGGAAGAAGAAAGATGAAAAAAAAATAGAAAAAGTAGAAGAACAGGGAGAAAGGAAAAGAAGAAGAAGAAGAAGAAGGAGAAGGAGAAGAAGAAGAGGAAAAAGGAGAAGAAGGAAGAAGAAGAAGAAGAAGAAGAAGAAGAGGAGAAGAAAAGAAGAAGAAGAAGAAAAAGGAAAAGAAGAGGAGGAGAAGAAAAAAGAAGAAGAAGAAGAAGAAGAAGAAGAAGAAAGAGGAGAGGAGGAGAAGAAGAAGAAGAAGAAGAAGAAGAAGAAGAAGAAGAAGAAGAAGAAGAGGAAGAAGAGGAAGAAGAGGAAGAAGAAGAAAAGGAAAAAAGAGGAAAAAAAGAAGAAGAGGAAGAAGAAGAAAACGAGACCCCGACCCGACACCCCAACCCCGACCCGACACCCCGACCCCGACCCGACACCCCGACACCCCGACACCCCGACACCCCGACACCACACCCCGACACCACGACACCACGACACCCAGACACGACACCCCTGACACCCCGACACCCCGACCCCGACACGACACCCCGACCCCGACCCGACACCCCGACACTCCGACACCACGACACCCCGACAGCCCGACACCACACCCCGACACCACGACACCACGACACCCAGACACGACACCCCTGACACCCCGACACCCGACCCCGACATGACACCCCGACACCCCAACACCCCGACACCACACCCCGACACCACGACACCATGACACCCATACCCGACACCCCGACCCCGACACGACACCCCGACCCCGACACGTCACCCCGACACCCCGACACCACGACACCCAGACATGACACCCCCGACACCCCCTACCCCCGACACCTCTTCGGCCTCCTATTGACCGAAAAGGTGCTCTTCGGCCTTCTAGAGGCCGACGGGGTCATATATTTGTGAATTATGAGTTAGGTCATATATTTTTCCGATTTTGTTTTGAAAAACATCATATATATTTGTGTTGATCGGGTGGATTTAAATGTGCAGTTGTTTCGTCGCTGCGAGGGTCTGGTGTTCGACGACCTCCCCATGCATTCGACGACCTCCTCGTGCGTTCGACGAGCTCCGCCCCTGCGTTCGTGGGTGAGCACAAATGACATCTCCTCCTCCCCACTTAATTTGCTCTGTTCCGGTCTTCGTGCCGATGAAACTTGCTAGCTATAGGTGTCTTCAATCATCAGTATGCGTGACCAGTATGCGTCTCCCGTTCGAAAGGGCGGCATCTATAAATATGCATGTCTTTGCATATTTATAACTGCCATCCTTTCGAATTGTCCAACGTTATCCATGGACAACCCGAGTATGTGTAGATTGGGTTCGTTTTCCCTTATGCTCTGCTCCGGATCCGATGCGGAATTTCGTCAGTGCCTCCCTGTTGTTCTCCGGGTACACATCCTCTCTGCTTATTGCCGAGACGTGTATCAGGAGAACAGCGGGGAGGTGCTGCCGAAATTCTGCGTCGGATCCGGAGCAGAGCATGGGAAAACGAACCCAATCTACACATACTCGGGTGGGATTAGGACCTATCTCTACCTATTAGCGTGTAGGTTGCATGGACGTAATAAAACTGACAAACTTGATTAACGGATGAATATAGATGATGAATTATATATATATTTCTTGTGTGTTTAGTAGGTAGGCAAGATGAGTGATCGTGCTAGGATGTACACCGGTCACCCTAGTCAGAAAGAAATGACCATTGAATGGTTAACAAAAACCAAGGGGTTTCTGAGCGCCGCATTTGCAAATGGCCAGGAAATAACCTGGTGCCCCTGTGTCCGGTGCGACAACCATAAAAAGTGGACACGGGATGAAATGGGTAAACACTTGCAGAAGTGGGGTTTTATGACTGATTATACGGTGTGGAGATTTCATGGCGGACCATTTCGTTGTATATCTTCAACAACCTAACAGAAGTGCGGCCGTACATCGAGTAAGTTCTCGGTACATTGTTTCGCAACTTCTAATTCCTTTGAAATGCTTTTATTCCCGGATATGTGATACAGTCGATACGTCGCCAAATTCTCGGATGGAGCGGTGATCCAAAAGGATTCCATCGAAGAGTATGAGCTTCTGGCAAAGCATGGAGGCGGCTATCCCGGTTTCATCTCTTGGTTCAAACAAACGGTAATTTCCATTAGACCATTTCATTTCTTCGTCTAGTTTGCGGCTAATGCAACAATCCTTTCGTATTAAACTTGTAGGCTAATGCAGAGTCTATGGACTCCGAATTGAGACAAGTCGCTAATGGTTTTGACTATAAGGTCCGTTCATTTGACAAATACGACATCAACGGGTATCACTTTCGTACTTTTGGCAAAGAGCTATCTATGGCCGACCGAAAGTCTACAAATTGTTGTGTCTCCGCTGTCGGCGAAGGAGGGGTCGAGTATTATGGAAGAGTTGAAGCAATTTATGAACTTACATTCTTTGGTGAAAACCCACCAAACGTCGTAGTCTTCAAATGTTATTGGTTCCAACCGAAGGAGCCAAGAAGAACTCATGAACATATAGGGCTAGTCGATATCAAACAAAGCACCCATTTAGATGTTCCCGATGTCTATATTACGGCTCAACAGGCGACCCAAGTTTTCTATCTACCGTGGGCCTGCCAAACTGATCCAAATCTGAATGGTTGGGATGTCGTTTATGATGTGCCGCCACATTTTAGACCACCTCCCCCCAATGAAGATGATTATGAACCTCACATTAACCCGGACACATATGAAGGAGATTTCTTCCAAGAAACACGTGTTTCCAAAAAACGTTTCAAGAACCGCTCTACTTCACCCCAGAACATTGAGGTAGACAGCGACAGTGAATCCGACTTCACCCCTGAGCCGGAACAAGAAGAGACGGAAGAAGAAGAGGTTACTGCTGTGGATGACCTGTCAATGCTTGACCGATTACATAAAGGAGGCCTTCCACATGTTGATGTATTTATTGATGATGCTGATGAGCACGTCATTAATGATAGTGATGATGATTATGCATTTATTGATCCCGGAGCATATATAGACGATGAAGATTAATATTAGTAATGTCAGGTATTCAATTATTATGCTAACGATACATTGCAAATGATCTTTGGTCATTAGTTACTAGTATTCACATTTGAGTTGCATCATGCTAACGAGACATTGCAAATGATCTTTGGTGCAGCATGCCTCCCGACAAGCATCGACCGGTCCTTCTCCGTCTCACACTGGCGCAAGCCCGACCGGTCCTTCACCTCCGTGATGATGGTAAGTTTTCCCAAGTGTTTTGCTTAACAAATGCATACTTAGCTTAAGAAATGACCTACTTAGCTCCAAAATGACCTATACTTAGCTTATTTTCCTCGAAAATGACATAATAACCTTACTTAGCTCGAAAATGACATATTTTACCTAGGATAGCTATAAAATGACCTATACTTAGCATTTTTTCCTCCAAAATGACTTGATATGCTTAGTTAGCTAAAAAATGGCATAACTACCTAGGATAGCTCAATAATGATCTATACTTAGCTTAGCTAGTTCATTTATGACATAATTAGCTCACTTAGGTAAAAAATGGCATAATAACCTTGGTTTAGCTCCAAAATGACCTATACTTAGCTTACTTTCCTCGAAAATGACATAATAACCTTACTTTGCTCCAAAACTGACATACTTTACCTAGGATAGCTATAAATATGCTTAGTTAGCTCAAAAATGGCATAACTACCTAGCTTAGCTCTAAAATGACCTACACTTAGCATTTTTACCTAGCTTAGCTAAAAAATGGCATTTTTACCTACCTTAGTTAGAGGAAGAAGAAGATAAAGAAGAGGAGAGGAGAAAAAGAAAGAGAAGAAAAATTCTTCTTCTTCTTCTTATTCTTCTTCTTCTTCTTCTTCTTCTTTTTCTTCTAGCTAGTCTTCTTCTTCTTCTTCTTCTTCTAACTTTCTTCTTTCCCAATTTGCAGATTTGCTTTAGATGAGGAAGCTTGCGTTGATGGAGTCTACTCTTCTCCTTGTGCTTCCTTTTTGTTTTGATTTTGTACGATGAACTTTGTTGTTGGAAACTTGTTGTTGGATATGTTGTTGGAAACTTGTTGTTGGATATGTTGTTGGAAACTTGTTGTTGGATATGTGTTGGTATGCTTGTTGAAAGTATTTTCAAATGTGTATATATATATATCTATGAAATTCTGTGAAATTGAATGAATTTAAGAAAAAACAGAAAAAATAGGGGCTATACAGGCTCTTTGCCGTCTGCTGGCAGACGGCAAAGAGCTTTGCCATCAGCCAGCAGATGGCAAAGCTGCCACGTGGCAGCTACCTGTGCAACCTGGGGGGCACTGGGCTGGCCTATGTGGTTGCTTTGCCGTCTGCTGGCAGACGACAAAGAACTTTGCATCTTTGCCGTCTACCAGCAGACGGCATAGCGAGCCACATGGCAGCTATCTGGGGGGACCTGGGCTGGCCTATTTGGCGACTTTGCCGTCTGCTAGCAGACGGCAAAGCACGTCGTTAACCCCTTAACAGACCTAAGCTGCCGCGTGTGCCGTCCATGCCCTTTGCCGTCTGCTGGCAGACGGCAAAGACCTTTGCATCTTTGCCGTCTGCCAGCAGACGGCAAAGTGCCCTTTACCGTGGCTCGCTATGCCGGATGTGGTGCCGTCTGCTGGCAGACGGCAAAGACCTTTGCCTTCCGCAATGCATGCCTTTGCCGTCAGCCATGGCAGACGGCAAAGATCCTGATTCCAGTAGTGCATCTAAAATATTCAGGGAAAAGGATGGATATTCTACCATGAGCCACACACTTACAGTAAACCAGTACAAAGGGTATAGGTACCTTTGAAGGCATAGAAATTTGTTCAAGAATCAAAACCATAACCATGGCAGAGTTATCATGATGAAGCAAAAAAATAGAAGCTTGTGTCAATAATCAAGATCACTCTTTATCTGAAATTTAAAACCAATTGATAGTGCAATTAGAATGATGATGAAAAAACATCTAGGTTCGATTCTATGCAATATTTGTTAGCGTTCTATGCAATATGAACATGATCTTTTCTGAACATAATCCCTATGAGAAGTTGGGTAAAGCTCATGGCTAACAATAATGAAAAATACATGTTGATGTAACCTCACAAAGAATTTTATGAGCAAAAGTATTCCAAGATCCGTAACTCTAAAGAAACTAATCCCCGAAACACATCGTAAGTTATGGATTAAGATTATGGAACATGGACAAGACATGTACCAAATGGGATGGAGACAACATGGTTCTTACCTTTTCCTTCTTCTAATAAGGAGTCAGATCATCTCCCCAATGCTCAAATTGAGAATTTGAATCATTAAACGTAAGTACAACAGAGGAATATGATGCACCACAGAAATAAGCTCTCAACTACTTCTAATATCTTTTGGACTTTGTGTGTGTGTGGACTATCCTTTTTACAAAAGATCAAGCAGCGGTTTAATTGGAAATAAAAGAAAACATGATGCTGAATATAAAATAATAAGCATAGGAAGTGCAATTTGTTATTATTACCTTTCCAAATTGACTAACACCCCAGGGTGTGCCATGTTAATGTACCAACTAATGGTGGAGGTGCATTAGAATGCCAGCAAATCTGAATGTCGCAATAGTTTTCGTATTGTTGTCATTTTCCACCAATTAATTTTAAATAGTGGTAAAAAAAATAATCTCTTCGACATAGCTGCTTACAAACCTGAATATTGATCAACCAAGGTGGAAACAAACATAGCCACAATAGTCTCATTCTCGAGTAGTCTGTCACCGTTGCCAGATCTCCCATAATGTCACAACAACATGCTAGAAAAACACTAACCGTCCATTGGTAATATAAACCTAGTGTCTCTACTGCCAAGCATGACCGAATGGTGGTTACACATCAGTAATGGAAACCACCAAACTGAGAACATCTAAAGTATATGTAAAATCATAAGACAATCATTTATGTATATGCATAGGAATAAGGAAGATAAGTATACATTATTTAACTTGGCATTAATATATTCTGTCTAAGATGCCTCCCAAGTTGTGAAAAAGGTAACACATTGTAGGCCAACGTGGGAAAGTTTTGTAGTTGTGGAGCAAGTGGTTCAACTATTGTTCTTTGAGCAAAACAAAGTCTCCATGGGTGATCCACCACTCTGTATTTCTCTAGCATTCCATATATCAAAACGTTCAAATGTGTAGACTAATCCTTCCTCAAACATATTTATAAATCTGAGCACTCTATTGAATGGAACTAATCCCTTAGAGTACCAGCCTATAAAATTAGACATGGATTGAGAGCAATGCTTCGCCATGCCAAATTGATTGCTAAGATAAACATTGTAGAACTTACTTTGTGGTCGACCAGGAAGATAAAATAAGTTCATGACATTGGAAATGTCAAGAGTCTAGACTCTTATCAAGCTACAAAGAATAAAATTTCATGATCTGCAGAGAGTTTACACACATCCTTGTTTCCAATGGCCAAAGAGATCCAAATTTTGCGAACAATTCACTCCTGGTTTCAAAAGCCCAAAGAGATCCAAATTGCAGACAGTTTGCACACGTCCTGATTTCTAAAGGCCAAAGAGACCCCATAAAACTACAATGTAGCATCATCTATAAACACGATTCATCCTAGTATACGTTATCCACATTTAGCATTAAAATTGAAGTTCCCAATAACTGAATGAAATTTATAAAAGGTGCTTGTGAATTATGGCTGAATAAATTGATGGTACTGCTAGAGCACCGGAGTTGAGGTCTGAGCACAACATACCTTGCTACTACTACTGCTGCAGGCTGCAAAGTGGCGACTAGATGGTGAGCTTCTACCAAGGAATTCCTGGCTAGCTTCTACGAACATTTAGTTGCTGCCTAATCGATCATTCATATTTTGATGATGACATGATTAACATAGAACTAAAAATTAACTATTGCTATTTAAAAGTTAAATTTGGCTTTCTTCATAGTGGACATGGTGATTCAGAATGAAGTGACGAATTTGTTGTAAGATAGACAAATATAATTCTAGGAAAAATACCTACAGGAAATTGGTTAAAAATGAAAAGCAGGTAATCAACAAATCACAAAAAATAATAGAGGGGAGATAGTAAATAGAATACCCATTGGACAGTAGAATTATTATTACAGTAAGATAGTGGTATCGCATTGGTCCTGCACTGCAGAAACCTGTTAAAAAATTAGTTTCATGGGACGCCAAATGATATTCTACTACCAGGATATCACTAAAAGATAGAAAGCGTGGAATGTGTCTGTACCAATGAAAATTTGCAGAAACCAGTCTATTTTTGCATAGGAAGAAAACTATTTTATATGACATATTGAAAGTGTAGATACCAAATCCACACAGAAATAAACTACATATGGTCCATAAATATTTCTTTCAAAGATTGCCTTCAAGAACATCACCAATGGAGCTCCAAGATGACTTGAAATAGTGTTGGGAATCGTTGCATGAAAAATCAATTTTTTTCCTATGAGATAATGAATACACCCAAGAACTGATCTAGCAAGATGCAAGTAACGAGTGAGAGAGTGCATCTACATACCCTTGTAGATCCAAAGCGGAAGCATTCATATGAACGTGGTTGGCGTAGTCGTTCTCCTCCACGATCCGCGATCCAATCCGATCAAGCACCGCTACAAGCGGTGCCTCCGAGATATGCACACGTACGGCTCGATGACGTCTCCCTCTTCTTGATCCAGCAAGATGAGAGGGAGAGGTAGATGGGATCTAGGCCAGTAGCATGACGGCATGGTGGAGCTCCGGGAGGGCTTCACTAAGCAGCTGCGGAGGAGTTGGAGGAGTAGCAGGAGGGGAAGGCGGCCAGGGTTAAAGATTCACGTGGAGGGCTACTCCTCCCCTCCTTTATATAGAGGAGGAAACTTGGAGGAGGAGGAACAGTATGTGAATAGTAACATGAATAGTACATGCCCTCCAAGTCTTCTCCCAATCCCTCCCTGTTTTCTAGGGATTTGATTCTATCCCTTTATCCAGGAGCATGGGGAAGGGGTGGGGCTGGTGCGCCTGCCATGAGGGCTGGTGCACCATCCCTCAGCCCATATGGGCCTTCGAGATAGGTGGGTCCCACCTGGGGACCCTTCGGAACCTTCTAGAACCTTCCCGGTACAATACCGAAAAATCCTGAACTTTTCCGGTAACCCTGAAATCAACTTCCCATATATGAATTTTATTCTCGAGACTATTCCGGAGCTCCTCGTGATGTCTCGGATCCCATCCGAGACTCCGAACAATCTTTGGTCTCATCATTATAAATATCCCAGAGCTACCCTAGCATTACCGAACGTTAAGTGTGCGACCCTACGGGTTCGAGAACATGCGGACATGATCGAGACACCTCTCCGATCAATAATCCATAGCGGGACCTAAATGCCCATAATGACCCCCACATATTCAACGAAGATCTTTATCATTTGAACCACGATGTCAAGGATTCAATTAATCCTGTATACATTTCCCTTTGTCTGTCGATATGTTACTTGCCCAAGATTCGATCGTCGGTATCACCATACCTAGTTCAATCTCGTTACCAGCAAGTACACTTTACTCATTCTGTAATACAATATTCCTATGACTAAACTCATCAGTCATGCGCTTGCAAGCTATGTAGGATGTTGTATTACCGAGAGGGCCCAGAGATATCTCTCCGTCACATGGAGTGACAAATCCCAGTCTTGATCCATACAACCCAACAAGCACTTTCTGAAGTACCTAAAAACACCTTTATGATCACCCAGTTACAAAGTGATAGTTGATGCCCACAAAGTATTCTTCCGGTGCCAGGGAGTGGCATGATCTCATGGCCTAAGGAATAGGATACTTGACAATGTAAAGCTGCGGCAATTTGAACTTAGTGACACGATTACATTGCTATGCTTAGTTTTGGGTATGTCCATCATGTCATTCTCCTAATGACACAATCTCGTTATTAACTGAAAACACTTGTCCATGGTTAGGAAACTTCACCATCATTTAATCAACAAGCTAGTAGAGGCATAGTAGGGACGCAGTGTTTGTTTATGAAACCACACATGTACCATGTTTTCGATTAATACAATTCTATAATGGAGTATAAACATTTATCTTGAACATGGAAATGTGATAATACCAATATTATTATTGCCTCTAGGGCATATTTCCAACAGTCTCCCACTTGCACTAGAGTTAATAATCTAGTTTACATGGTAAAATCTAACACCCATGGCATTCTGGTGCTGATCATGTTTTGCTCGTGGAAGATGTTTTAGTCATCAGGTTCAGAATGTTTTTTGATCCGTATGCACTTTGCATATCATTTGCGTCTCTACGCACCACTCATTCCGAATGAGCTGGTATGGCATTTGTATAGTTTTGGTCTCCTGGTGGAACCTTAATTTCTTGGTCTGAATCATGTCACTAATATTGTCAGACACAATATAGCTTCATAGATCTGACATGCTCGGAACTCCACCAAGTTTGAAAAGAACTTCTTGACTCAAACTTCGTTGTCAAAACAACGATATACTTAGCCTTCGTTTGTAAAATCCCTCACAGTGTTACCTTTAGAACTCATCTAAATCCTGCATGGAATTCTTCCAGCCCACTGCGCTACCTCTTAATAAAACACTTAGCCTAATTGAGATTTGAAATCCACTCGTATGTGTGACAAAACTAGTGTCAGTGTAACACATTACAATGATTTGTTTGTCACTTCTGCATACGAAACATACTCTTGGTTCTTCCAAAGTTCTCAAGAATATTCTTACTGTTGTCCAGTGATCATCACATGAATCACCCTGGTATATGTTGTAACACTTTAGAGCATAGGACATCTGTTTGTGTACATATCATGGCATTCATGATTAATTAAAATCACTCACGTGTTTTACTCAATGAGTGTCCAACACACTCAAGTCTTGCCAAAACTCCATACGACAAGAACACTTTCTTGACGCCTCCATACCGAACTACTTCAATATCTCTTCTATGTACTTTGACTTAACCATATTAGGCGCATCAACCTATTTCCACAAATCTTGATGCTCAACATGGTATTAGTCTGAGTCCTTTCATTGAAAACTATTTTCAGTGAAACTTTAATCGTGTCAAGTAAAGATATAAGATTCCCAATCAATGATATGTCGTCCACATAAAGTGTCATGAATCTGTCTCAGCGCTCCCACTTAATTTCTTGCAAATATACAAGCATCTTCATCATTCCTGATGAAATCAAACTCCTTTGACAATTTCATCAGAGTGAAGATTCCAACTCCGTTATGCTTACTTCATCCATTGAAGCTTGCATGCCCCTTTCAGTTTTCTCCGGATTGACAACACCCTCAGATGTATCAATCATATGTCCTTGGTTAGTATTCCATCTCAGGAATATAGTTTTGACATCCAACTGCCATATCTTGTAATTGAAATATGCAGTGATTGCTAGAATAATCCATACAGACTTTTAAGCATCGCTACGGAAGATCCATATCTTGTCGTAGTCAACTCCTTGAATTTTGTCATAAACCAATTTTTGATAATTCGAGCCCTTTCATGGATGTTGTTATCCATGTCTATTTATAAATCCATTTATGTTTGTGAGGCTTCACGCCTCTAAGGGTCTGTCAAGTTCAGAGCTTGACTTTTGTACATGGATGTTATCTCGGACTAGCCATTTAACGAAGTCAGGGCCCATCATCGCTTCTTTGTATGCAGTCGGTTCTTCGTCTTCAAATCTTATTATTTGATTACGAATTTCTACCCAACCTTTGAGGTTCAATAGGTTCTTTGATCTCTGGGGCTACAACACTTTGTAGGCGTGGGAGCCATGGGCGCCGTGGCTGCTTCCGGAATGGCTTCCGGTGCTGCGCCACTCTGCTCATCTTGCTCAGGTTCAACAACCTCATTGAGTTCTATTATCCTCCCACTCAAAACTTTTACGAGAACCTCCTTCTTGAGAAATAAGCCATTCTTGGTGTCAAAACACTTTCTCTTCGGCTTTATGGTGGAAGGAATACCCAATATTTTCTCTGGGACAACCAAAAAAGACATTCATCCGTTTTGGTTGTAAACTTATTTACTTATGCCTTGCATACCAAAATTTAAGAAAAGATAGTTTGGGTTTCTTCCCATACCATAACTCATATGGTTGTCATTTCAACAGATTATGATGGTGCTTTATTCAGTGTAAAAGCGGTAGTCTCTAAAGCATAATCCACAAAATTATAATGGCAGTTTTATTTATAACATTGTTGACCTAACCATGTCCTCAACAGGGTTCGGTTATGTCTCTCGAACACTCCATACTTCTGTGGCATTTCGGGAGGCAAAAGTTGTGGAATAAATTCGGCAACAGTTCGATGTTCGCTAAACTCGTAACTCAAATGTTCTCCTCTATGATCCAATCATAGATTCTTAATTTTCCTGTTACGATGATTTTCTACATGATGTTGAAAATCTTTGAACCTATTCAAATGTTTCAGACTTCTTTCTCATCAAATAGGTATATCCGTATATATCTATTCAATCATCAGTGAAAGTTTACGAAGTAGAAGAATCCACCACATGCGGCTACACATATTGGACTACATACATCACTATGTATAACCTCCAATAAGTTAGTCATCCGTTCGTCTTGGCCTATGAACAAAATTTTAGTCATCAACCTTTCAGACAAGATTCGTAAGTGTCAAATGTTTCAAAATCAAATGACTTAAAAAATCCATTGACTTGGAGTTTCTTCATGCATCTCTTTCCAATATGACTTAAACGGAGGTGTCACAAATAAGTGAAATTCAAATCATTAGCCTCGCGGCATTTAGCGTCAGTGTTATGGATGTTGGTATTACCATAAAGATTTATAATAAATGATCCATCCATTATGGAACATGGCCATAATCTGAACAACCATTGTTCTCATAAAGCTGAAACAAAGTAATAATTACTAAGTGATCGTAATAAATCTTAAAGGCTCAAAAGGATGCAGATGGTGAACATAATAAACCCTTTTATTTAGTTTCCAATGTGCATCGCAACCACATCTTTTGCTAGTTTTTTAGGCCATTGTAGTTCTTGTAGGGTAACGCAGCAGAAAACAAAAAAAATTCCGACCTACGCACCAGCCCAGGATCACTAAGAAGATGCATACAAGGTTTTGATCCGATCATTACCGACTCGTAGCGCAGCGGAGAGTAGAGTCGATGAAGATCATCGGTGCAGATCCCCGCAGCGAGGATTTTACAACCTCCCAACCGCGAGGATGTACTCCCTCGTCTGCTCCTTGAACGGTCCTTCGAACAGCCCCTCGGACGGTCTCTCGGACAGCCCTTCGGGAGGACCCTCGAACAGCCCCTCGGGCAGAAGATCACTCGGACAGCCCTACAGGAGGACACTCGAACAGCCCCTCGGGTAAAAGATCAAAACTATGACCTCTCTACTAGGTTGCACACATACGGTGTCAACTATCCGGCAGGGCTTCGCCGTCCAGAACTAGTTCCCACCGGAACCCCGACAGCCTTTCGGCTCTACGAAACTATTTTGTGTGAGGGAGAGAAGAAGCTAGATAATGCATGGCATGTGTATGAGAGACTTGAGTCAGTGTGGAGAGCACCTCTCCACCTCTATTTATAGGAAAACCCAAGGGGTAGGGTGGCACTTGATAATACCAAAATGCCCATGCCATGTGACCTTCACAAGGGCATAAAAGGAAGGCTAGAGGAGCTCCATGGAGGAGCTCCTCCCTTGGCCGGCCACACCTAGTGGGGCCCCCCCAAAAGGGGTTCCTTCCTTCCCAAGCCTTCCCCAAGATCTTTTGAGCAAAGCCCAAAAAAGTGGCTTTCCATAAAGCAACCATTAAATGCTTTTCACTATTCATGAAGACATATTTCTACGTCCGTTAAATCTGAAAATATTTATGTAGGCCTAGAATAATTCTAGTACCCACTAAAATAATTCTGGACGTGTTCCGAAACATTTTTGGAACAATGTTTTTCTTCAGCGAAAAGCTACCATAGCAATTCCGGCTGCTCTGGAACATTTCCGGTTTTTCTCTCCGAAAAAATTCCAGAAGTTCCCAGAACAATTCTGGTACCTCCAAAATGTTCCAGGCGCATGCCAAAAACTATTTGGCTTTAATGGTTTACTCCAAAACAACTTTTCAGTTTTACCGAAACTTTTCCGGTGTTCTCTCCGGAACATTTTCGTTGTCTCCGAAACTTTTCCAGTGACTTTCTCTCAGACTCCATGTTTAGTATTCAGCAGATAGATGACCCTTAAGCGTGTGTGCTGGTAGGTTCGGTGAAGTATAGACATGACCGGAACACCTTCCGACCAATGATCAATAGCGGAACCGTGGACACCCATATTGATCCCTATACCCACACGAATGAAAATTCGAGTGAACCTGTAGTTACCGAATGCTGTTCCTTTTGCTTCACGATATGTTACAAATACCCGAGGTGAGATTTAATGGCATTCCCGTGAATCAACAACTTGTTCACTATGCCAGTTACCTCGTTACCGGTATTTGTTCTCTTTTCTCGTTCCGCGTTCCGGCATCCCTGTGATCAAATCACATAGTGTCTAGCCAGACGATGATGGATACCGTAACACCAAGAGGGCCCAAAGAATATCTCTCCATCGTCGGAGGAGCAAATCCCAATCTTGAGCTATCAAGTTACTTGTCACACTTTCCCATGAACCCGTAAGCCGCCGTAATAGCCACCCTGTTACAGATGACGTTTAACAAACCCAAAAGTTCATGAAGCAAGTGCGAAGGAACTCGATACTCTCATGGTCTAAGGAATTATGCAAACGATTAAATTTCTCTGTGTTATCATCCATTAACTCGTAATGAATGTATCTCATAGCATAACATCAATTGGGCCAATTCAACACAAGTGTTCTTCCAACATTGTGCCCTCAAAGTTGCCGGCATAGACATGCCCATGATCAGGAAAACAGAACCATCATGCAACACTTGAGCTAGTCTTAGAGGCGAGACTAGGAATATATTTATCCGTTTATTATTCCACACGTGCATATGAGTCTTCCTCCGGGCCTCGTGGTTATTGTAGACTCAAGAACCATAGCAGTTATAGCATGGAATATAAACATCAATTACAAACTTGGAGATAAATAACAACTGTTATTATTGCCTCTAGGGCATATCTCCTACAGACTCCCACTTGCACTAGAGTCAATAATCTAGTCAATGCTAATGCACTTTACACCTATGGCATACCAGTGTAAAAATGCTTCGCTTGTGGTATAGTCTTTGTCCAACGGATCTGACAACTTCAGGTCCGTGTGTATCTTTGCATATCCTCGCATTTTCACGCTTTCACAAAATTCATATTTTGTGTGGACTTGGCTTTTGTATACATGAGAATCACTGGTCGAACCTTGATTCCTCAGACTGAGCTATGGAGCAACTATCTTCAATAGTGTTCCATTGACCAAAGCCATCTTGGAACCGTACTAAGTTCATGAATGAACTATACGATTCAACATCTTCTTTGTCGCTTCCAAAGCGGCAACATACTTAGCCTCTATTACAGAATTCGCCACAGTAACCTGGTTGGAACAATTCCAACTTACTGTGCCAGCATATCGTGTATTACACAAAACCCTTGATTTAAATCAAAAATCGCTTGGAGTACTCATGAAGACTGCATCAATGTAATTACTTACAACGAGCCTGTATCGATGTAACTGTTTACAACGAACTCTTCATAATCTTCCCTCGCGAGAAAACATGTCATCAATGCTACTTTAGTACATAATGACATTTTTCACTGTCGTCCTATGATCAATACCTTGATCACTTTGGTATCTTACTCGCAACTCATTTGGAGTATTGGACATATCTGGTTGTTTTACATCCCATGGAATACACGATTAATCCAAACACAGAAATGTGTGGAATCTCAATCATGTACTTTGCTCATCAGTGTTTTAGGACACCGAGTCTTGCTAAAACTCTTTCGATGTGACTTCGGCAAGAATTACTTCTTGGCGCTCTCATGCTAAACCAATTTAGCATCTACTCAATATGTACTTAGGCTTAGCCTAATTAGGCAATTCTATCTCCATAGATAATTATGCCTAATACCAAGGCTACCTAGCCCAAGCACTTCATCGAAAAACTATTTTCCAATGAAGTACTAATTCGTGTCAAGAAATATATATTATTTCCAATCAACAATGTGTCACGCACACAAAGTTTTTTGAAATATTATTATGCTCCCACTTACTTTCTTCTAAACACAAGCATCTTTGCTATCCTTGATGAAATCAAACTCTTTGACTATTTCATCAAAACAAAGATTCCAACTCCATTATGCTCTCTTCCGTCCATTGCTGGAACTCTGAAGTTTGCACACTCACTAGCATCCTCTAGATTGACAAAATACTTTGGACTGTATCACATACAAGTCCTAGGTTGTATTTCCATCTCATGGAAATCCTTTTGGCATCCATTTAACATATCTCAAGATTGAAATATGTATTAATTGCTAGTATAACCCGAATCGACTTTAAGCTTCGCTACGGTGAGATAATCTTGCCGTAGTCAACTCCTTGAATTTGTTATAAACAATTCGAGCTTTATGGATAAAAGATTTTTATCCGAATCAGTTTTTAGTTCCATTAAAATCCGTTAGACTCTAAGTCTTCCGAAGGTTTTATCAAGATCCAATCTTGAATTATTTATATGGAAACTATCTCGGATTATTTTGGCATTTAGCCAATTCCGGAGTTAGGGCCCATCATCGCTTCCTTGATTATCGTAGGTATACTGTTGTCTAACAACAATATCTCGTTTGCGCACTTGAAAGGTTTGCATGAGTTTTGCCTACGTGGTTCAGCTGCAAGTTCGACCAAAGTCCATACATCTCATGTAGGCGCTTCCGTATCAGTCGTAGTAGGAAACTCTGAAATTACTTCCAAGGTTTCTTTCCTTTGAGCTGATGACGAAGATACTATTATCTCGTCGAGTTGCACTGTCCTACCACTCACTCTTTTGCAAGAAACATTTTTTTCAAAATCATACCGCTGAATGTGGCAAATGATTTGCCTCAGCATAGTGATGGAGGAATATCCAACATTTGGGATAACCTACAAAGTAGTTCTTGTCTGATTTGGAATAGGTTTGTAAATGATTTACACAAGCCCCATATTCCAAATGTTAAGAAATACATAACATGGTTGGGCGTACCATACCATGGCGTCATTTCAACAGATCTGATGGCGCTCTTTTCAGTGTAAAAGCTGCAGTCACTATAGCATTACTTTAAAAAGGGATAATGGCAAATTTATGTCATCTTTGATCTTACCATGTCATATATGGTTCGATTACATCTTCTCGGACTTTCCACTCTCAGTGGTGTTCCGGGAGGTGCAAGTTATGAAACTCTTTTCACAACTCATCAGACATTCGCTAAACTTGTAACTCAAATATTCCTTTCCGCAATCTAATTGCAGAAACATAATTTTCTTGCTACAATAATTTCTGCTTCATTCTGAAAAACCTTTTGAATTACTTCAAAAAGATTCAGACTTATGTCTCATTAAGCAAATATTTGCATATCTACTTGAGTCATCTATGAAGATAGACAAATCCACTGCTAGCAACAACACTCATTGGACTACACACATCAGAATGTGTGTTTACCAATAAGTTCGTTGCTCGTTCCTTATGGCCTATGAACGGTATTTTAGTCACTTCACTTTTCGGATGAAAGTTGCAAGTGTCAGATGATTCATAATCAAATGACTTCAAAAATCCATCGTTATGGAATTTCTCCATGCGGGTTTCTCCAATGTGACCAAATGCAGTGCCACACATTTGTGGTATTCTTTTAGTCTCGCGACATTTAGCGTTTAGTGTTATGGATGTATCATATCATTATCAATGTTCATAACATACATCCCATCCATGATGGAAGCATGACCCTTATGTTATTCATAACATCGAACAACAATTGTTCTCTTATGAACATCCTCCTTGCAACATACTTTATGCAATGGGTTAGAGTGTATGAAACTCTAGAATGAATTATGAAAATAATAATAGAGGTAATACATCGATGGAAGGTTTAGTAACTTTTACTATGTTCCCAACGTGTATTTAAACCTCATTACTGGCTAGTCATTTAGGTCATAGTAGTTCTTGCATTGAGTTGCAACAGAATGCAATCGAATGGGTACCCTTGTGATCAACTTTTAATCACAATACCCAAGAATCAGCGATTAACATTTTAATCCTAATTCCCAAGAATTACATCATTGACCAGCCTCCTATACATCTATAACTTGTATGACGTTCATACATGAGCTGGACCTTCCAGTCTTCTTTCTTTTTGCCTTTATACTTCTAACAGTTTTACTTCCAATATTTCTCCTACTCACAGAGGAAGCAACCAACTTTAACAGTGGCGTTAGCCCTGCACTTCCTAGGCATGTAAGTCTTACTTACACCCTTCAGAATTTTCCTTTCTCTTTAAGTTGTTGTTTTATTCACCATCATCACATGACAGGCGTTCTTCTGGATCCCATCTTATCAGTCTAATGCATAGTAAACACTTTACTAATACTTGCAAACAAACATTGCTTTGGATATCTCATATCTTTTGGCCTTTGTTTGTATCTGAAACTAATTTCAGTTCCATGAATATCACATAACTATCCCAAACTTTTGAAGTTCAGGTCTCATGGAAGCAAGCATATTGTTTTTGACCATAACGGAATTCTAGCTTTTGGATCGAAGGACGAGAGTCACATCATCCATAGCATCAGCGGGATAATACCGAAAGTATGCTATAGGACAAAGTCCTTCTCGGCACTCTTGAGGACAATCCTCACATTACGTTACCAATCATAAAGTTTTAACCAGATATTTAACAGCTATTCAATTTTAATAAGGAAGGTGGAAACACGAGCCAATATTCTACAACTATTATGCAGATTTCACTTAGACAATGTTCATAATTAATTGCACTAAGAATTAAACAATTTAATTCAAAAGTGCGCTCCCACTCAAATCAATATCTCTCATAATTGATTGTGAATGATACAAGACCCGTATTGCAATTCAACGCCATTGATTGAGATGATCACTGATGACGCGAATTTCAATCGGTAGGCCAACTTGCCAATCACATCTCCATGTGACTCTTGTTCATCTTTCGATGGGCGTGTTCCGAGCTCAGGACGATCCTGCCATGAACGTCAAGATAACCAAGTGATCTTGCTGTGAGGTCTGACCATCACCCGCCTCATTCCTCTCAATTCGTTCGTACCCATGTATGCATGGCGCACCCCGAAAAGATAAGAATTTCAGATGGTGCTACACTTGGGAGAACACTAACCACTTGATATTTTAAGTGAGAGATCACCATAATAAAAGCGACTACCGCGTAATCAAAAGGGTGCACAAAAGGGATAAACATCTTAGGCAATTCATAATTGTATGATATGGTATAGCCCCTCCTGTCGGAGAAGTACTCATCGTCTTCACGAAATTTCAGCCAGAAACGTTGCCATGGCAGTGGTTTCTAAAACCGCTGCCGTGGCAGAACTTTTCTGCCAAGGCCTGTTTCTTTAGCTCTTCCTCCTCCGTCTTCGGCTTTTGCGTCGGTGTCCACCTTTGTGAAGCTTGTCACCACCTTGTCGATGCACCAAATAATATTGCTATCTCTATAGCTAACAAAATAAGTGCATTACATAAGGTTGACACGCAGGTCATTAAAGTGACAATCATATGGCTCTAGCCATCATGCCGAATCATGACACACAGGTCATGTTAATTTACATTATATAGACATCTCATAAATAATCAAATTAAATATGATGAAGACCATACCACATCACATGCCATCCTGCAAAACCAAGTTAGACGCCTCTAATCGGTTTATGCAAAATTTTATTTTACGTGGCTTCTAAGGTTTCAACTTAAACCGTAGCTACCAACGTTCATCATCAAGTATGATTATTCAAGTCGCTAGATTAACTTTGCGGGGCGTATGAAACACAAGATAAAAATATCGAGCCCCATACTGAACTTCGTCATACGCAAGAACCCTGTGCAGATCATATCTGCATTGCCCTTTAGTCTGTGAAAGATTCATCTTTCTTGACTACGGCTGAACCCAAAGACACTGAAGCACATCGTTGATCAATCAGGATCGCGGATTGCCAGAACTTTGTAACAAAGTTCACACCATACTGTCAAGATCAGAACTTACGCAAATTCAAGGGAAGCAACAAGAACATCGGGTAATAGATTTCATCTGCTACCCGCACAAATAATTTTCAGCAATAGATCTCATCTACTACCTAATTATATTGTGCAACACCCATACATCTCATGTATTCTAGATCGCAACCTACATCTATGCATAGCACGGCTCATGATGCCACTGTTTGGTAACGCAGCAGAAAACAAAATTTTCCGACCTACGCACCAGCCCAGGATCACTAAGAAGATGCATACAAGGTTTTGATCCGATCATTACCGACTCGTAGCGCAGCGGAGAGTAGAGTCGATGAAGATCGTCGGTGCAGATCCCCGCAGCTAGGATTTTACAACCTCCCAACCGCGAGGATGTACTCCCTCGTCTGCTCCTCGAACGGTCCTTCGGACAGCCCCTCGGACGGTCTCTCGGACAGCCCTTCGGGAGGACCCTCGAACAGCCCCTCGGGCAGAAGATCACTCAGACAGCCCTTCGGGAGGACACTCAAATAGCCCCTCGGGCAAAAGATCGAAACTACGACATCTCTACTAGGTTGCACACATACGGTGTTAACTATCCGACAGGGCTTCGTCGTCCAGAACTAGTTCCCACCGGAACCCAGACAACCTTTCGGCTCTACGAAACTATTTTGTGTGAGGAAGAGAAGAAGCCAGATAATGCATGGCATGTGTATGAGAGACTTGAGTCAGTGTGGAGAGCACCTCTCCACCTCTATTTATAGGAAAACCCAAGGGGTAAGGTGGCACTTGATAATACCAAAATGCCCATGCCATGTGACCTTCACAAGGGCATAAAAGGAAGGCTAGAGGAGCTCCATGGAGGAGCTCCTCCCTTGGCCGGCCACACCTAGTGGGCCCCCCCCCCCAAAAAGGGGTTCCTTCCTTCCCAAGCCTTCCCCAAGATCTTTTGAGCAAAGCCCAAAAAAGTGGCTTTCCATAAAGCAACCATTAAATGCTTTTCACTATTCATGAAGACATATTTCTGCGTCCGTTAAATTCAAAAATATTTATGTAGGCCTAGAATAATTCTAGTACCCACTAAAATAGTTCTGGACGCGTTCCGAAACATTTCCGGAACAATGTTTTTCTTCAGCGAAAAGCTACCATAGCAATTCCGGCTGCTCCGGAACATTTCCGGTTTTTCTCTTCGAAAAAATTCCAGAAGTTCCCAGAACAATTCTGGTACCTCCAAAATGTTCCAGGCGCGTGCCGAAAACTATTTGGCTTTAATGGTTTACTCCGAAACAACTTTTCGGTTTTACCAAAACTTTTCCGGTGTTCTCTCCGGAACATTTCCATTGTCTCCGAAACTTTTCCGGTGACTATCTCTCAGACTCCCTGTCTAGTATTCAGCAAATAGATGACCCTTAAGCATGTGATCTGGTAGGTTCAGTGAAGTATAGACATGACCGGAACACCTTCCGATCAATGATCAATAGCGGAACCGTGGACACCCATATTGATCCCTATACCCACACGAATGAAAATTCGAGTGAACCTGTAGTTACCGAATGCTGTTCCTTTTGCTTCACGATATGTTACAAATACCCGAGGTGAGATTTAATGGCATTCCCGTGAATCAACAACTTGTTCACTATGCCAGTTACCTCGTTACCGGTATTTGTTCTCTTTTCTCGTTCCGCGTTCCGGCATCCCTGTGATCAAATCACATAGTGTCTGGCCAGACGATGATGGATACCGTAACACCGAGAGGGCCCAAAGAATATCTCTCCATCGTCGGAGGAGCAAATCCCAATCTTGAGCTATCAAGTTACTTGTGACACTTTCCCATGAACCCGTAAGCCGCCGTAATAGCCACCCTGTTACAGATGACGTATAACAAACCCCAAAGTTCATGAAGCAAGTGCGAAGGAACTCGATACTCTCATGGTCTAAGGAATTATGCAAACGATTAACTTTCTCTGTGTTATAATCCATTAACTCGTGACGAATGTATCTCATAGCATAACATCAATTGGGTCAATTCAACACAAGTGTTCTTTCAACATTGTGCCCTCAAAGTTGCCGGCATAGACATGCCCATGATCAAGAAAACAGAACCATCATGCAACACTTGAGCTAGTCTTAGAGGCGAGACTAGGAATATATTTATCCGTTTATTATTCCTCACGTGCATATGAGTCTTCCTCCGAGCCTCGTGGTTATTGTAGACTCAAGAACCATAGCAGTTATAGCATGGAATATAAACATCAATTACAAACTTGGAGATAAATAACAACTGTTATTATTGCCTCTAGGGCATATCTCCTACAGTTCTTGTATCATGTTGCATTGTATGACACTCATACCAACCGATCTAGTATCACATATCCAAGAATCATATTGTTTACTAGCAAATAATACATCTATAACATGTATATCATCTATATACCTGAGCTGGACTCTTCCAGTCTTTTTTTTTGCCATATACTTTTGCAGTTCTTCTTTCAGTATTTCCTTTATTTTCAAAAGAATCACTCAACATCAAAGTGATGCCAGTTGTACTAGCACATATTGTCCTAGGCGTGTTAGTCATATACTATCACCCTTGGACTTGCACTTTGAAGTTGATTCACTATCATCATATGATTAGCATTCTTCTGGATTCCACTCTTAGCTATCTTAAATAAACAATTTACTTAAACTCTTTCCCATCCATGAACACTTCATGAAGAAACTACTATAGTTCAAAGGGCGAGATGCGAGAATAATTTCAGTGCCAAACTATTTGGAAGATCGATACGCCTAGCATCTTCAACCTTTGCATATACTCATACAATACGAGAACATGTTTTGTCACTAAATTATACTCGGTCATCTTGCAACCAAACAAGGGAGTATTAGATATCATATATCTTTTACTCATTGCCTGCTTCTGAAACAAACATTTCAGCTCCTAGATTATCTCATAATCATCTCAATGCTCAAAATAATTTTGAAGATCAAGTTTTATGGAGACAAGCATGACATTAGTTTACTAATTGGAATCATCGCTCTTAGATCAATAAACTTATTAATCTATGGAGCTTGGTAGGGTTACCGAGAATTTGTAATAGGACTTAATCTTTTCTTGACTTTCTTACGATACAGTATCAGTCCGTAAAGTAACTTTCAGATCTAACAGTTTTCAATCTCAATTAACAAGCCTAGCATGAAGGTAGATTACGGATGCCGGAACTTACAATGATTAATGCAAAGACAATTTGACTATGTTTAGGATAATTGGTTCAAGTTAATCAAATTACTAGATGAACTCCCACTAAACTCAACATCCCTCATGGTTGTTTAGTGACACATAATCCAAATCCACTACACCAAGTCCGATCATAACGTGAGATGATGTAGCTTCAATGGTGAACATCAACATGTTGATCATATCATCCATACGACTTATGTTTAACCTTTTGGTTTGTGTGTTTCGAGGCCATGTCTGTACATGCTAGGCTCGTCAAGTTAACCAAAGTATTTTGCATGTGTAAATCTGGCTTACACCCGTTGTATGTGAATGTTGAGTCTATCACACCCGATCATCACGTGGTGCTTCAAAATGATGAACTTTCGCAACGGTGCATACTAAGAGAGAACACTTTTATCTTGATATTAAGTGTGAGGGATCATCTTATAATGTTATCGTCGTTCTAAGCAAAACAAGATGCATAAAAGGATTAACATCACATGGATGTATAATGTGACATGATATGGCCTTTTCTTCTTGTGCCTTTGATCACCATCTCCAAAGCACTGGCATGATCTCCATCACCACCAGCATGGCACCTAGGTCCTCGGTGCCGTCATATAGTTGTCTCCACGAACTATTGCCTCTACAACTATTGCTAACTCATAGCGATAAAGTACAGCAATTACATGGCGTTTAAAGATTGACACGCAGGTCATACAATAATATTGAGACAACCATATGGCTCCTGCCGGTTGTCGTACTCATCGACATGCAAGTCATGAAAGATTACAAAACATGATCATCTCATACAACACATATATCACATCACATTTTTTACCATACCACATCACATGCTCTGCAAAACAAGTTAGACGTTCTCTACTTTGTTTTGCATGTTTTACGTGGTTTCTACAGACAGTGTATTAAGATCGCATCTTACCTACGAAAGGACAACAACGTGGATAATCAAGTTGCTTATTAACCATTGCGGGGTGAATACTCAAGAAAGATCGAACATCTCTCAAGCCTCTTCATTAACTTCGTTCAACGCGTGAACCCCGTGTAGATCGGAATCTAAAAGCCTCCCGTTGCAAATCAGATTTTAACCATAGTGGGAGAGACAGACACCCGCCAGCTGCATATGCAATACAAGTTGCATGTCAAGCGCAGAACCGGTCTCTTCTGTGTGAACAAGTAAAGTTGGTCCGGGCCGCTTCATCCCACTATACTGCCAAATCCAAAAAACGTCAAGGGAGGTAGCAACAAGAAGATCAACGCCCACAACAAAGTTGTGTTCTACTCGTACAAAGCATCTACGCATAGACCTAGCTCTGACGCCACTGTTGGGAATCGTTGCATGAAAAATCAAATTTTTTCCTATGAGATAATGAATACACCCAAGAACTGATCTAGCAAGATGCAACTAACGAGCGGCAGAGTGCATCTACATACCCTTGTAGATCCAAAGCGAAAGCATTCATATGAACGTGGTTGGTGTAGTCGTTCTCCTCTACGATCCGCGATCCAATCCGATCAAACACCGCTACATGCGGTGCCTCCAAGATATGCACACGTACGGCTCGATGACGTCTCCCTCTTCTTGATCCAGCAAGATGAGAGGGAGAGGTAGATGGGATCTAGGCCAGCAGCATGACGGCGTGGTGGTGGAGTAATGGTGGAGCTCCGACAAGGCTTCGCTAAGCAGCTGCGGAGGAGTTGGAGGAGTAGCAGGATGGGGAGGCGGCCAGGGTTGAAGATTCCTGTGGAGGGCTGCTCCTCCCCTCCTTTATATAGAGGAGGAACAATAAGTGAACAGTACCATGAATAGTACTTGCCCTCCAAGTCTTCTCCCAATCCCTCCCTATTTTCTAGGGATTTGATTCTATCCCTTTATCCAGGCGCATGGGGAAGGGGTGGGGCTGGTGCGCCTGCCCATGAGAGCCGGTGCGCCACCCCTCAGCCCATGTGGGCCTTCAGGACAGGTGGGTCCCACCTGGGGACCCTCCAGAACCTTCTAGAACCTTCCCAATACAATACCAAAAAATCCTGAACTTTTTCGGTAACCCTGAAATCAACTTCCCATATATGAATCTTATTCTCTGGACTATTCTGGAGCTCCTCGTGATGTTCTGGATCCCATCCGAGACTCCAAAAAATCTTTGGTCTCACCATTATAAATATCCCAGAGCTACCCTGGCGTTACCAAACGTTAAGTGTGTGACCCTACGGGTTTGAGAACATGCGGACATGATCGAGACACCTCTTCGATCAATAATCTATAGCGGGACCTGGAGGCCCAAAATGACTCCCACATATCCAACGAAGATCTTTATCGGTTGAACCACGATGTCAAGGATTCAATTAATCCCGTATACAATTTTCTTTGTCTGTCGATATGTTACTTGCCCGAGATTCGATCATCGGTATCACCATACCTAGTTCAATCTCATTACGGGCAAGTACTCTTTACTCATTTTGTAATACAATATTCCTGTGACTAAACTCATCAGTCACGCGCTTGCAAGCTATGTAGGATATTGTATTACCGAGAGGGCCCAGAGATATCTCTCCGTCACATGGAGTGACAAATCTCAGTCTTGATCCATACAACCCAACAAGCACTTTTCGAAGTACCTGAAAGACACTTTTATGATCACCTAGTTACGAAGTGACGGTTGATACCCATAAAGTATTCTTTCGGTGCCAGGGAGTGGCATGATCTCATGGTCTAAGGAATAGGATACTTGACAATGTAAAGCTGCGGCAATTTGAACTTAGTGACACGATTACATTGCTATGCTTAGTTTTGGGTCTATCCATCATGTCATTCTCCTAATGACACGATCTCGTTATTAACTGACAACACTTGTCCATGGTTAGGAAATTTCACCATCATTTAATCAACGAGCTAGTAGAGGCATACTAGGGACACAGTGTTTGTTTATGAAACAACACATGTACCATGTTTCCGATTAATACAATTCTAGCATGGAGTATAAACATTTATCTTGAACATGGAAATATGATAATACCAATATTATTAGTGCCTCTAAGGCATATTTCCAATAGTTAGAGAAAGTGAAGATCATATTCTATGCAGGCAAGGAGAACAGTGGTTTATGAGATTGCTCGATTTCTAGGTTTTCTTTCATGATAGAGCAAGCTAGTTGTGGAAGAAAGGAGATACAAAGAAGAGGCATCATCAGAAGATGGATGGGAAGCGCCATGGGAGGGGAAAGACGAAGAACGAGAGAGGAGAATAGGGAGGCTGCAGGTCAAGGAATACATGTGCACATGGGGCAGATGAGAAGAGAAATAGAGTTTGAGAGGCTGAGAAAACTCAATTGTGTCTTCGACATCGTCGCCAAGGGTTTGCAGTCGCCGCGGTCCCGACGGATCAAATCGGGAAGGGGTGGCTCAATGAGAAGATTGGTCGGGAGGAGGGGCGCCGCCAAGATTTGGAAAAAGAACTGCTACTATTCGCCGCTACTACGAATATGTCGTCGCTGCTGCTGTGACACTTCACCCGTCATGGGAGAGGGAAAGAAGGGGAAGGGGAAGGCAACAAAAGGGGAGGAGGTCGCCGACGGCGGCAACAAAGAGGGAACATGTGCGGGCGAAATTTTCGAAAGAGCGGTGGTGGAGGAGGAAACGGTAGTGATTGGAGGGGAGGGAGAACGCCCCCCTGCTCTCTCTCTCTCTCTCTATCCCTCTCGTTGTCTCTCTCCAGAAAGAAGGAGAAGGATCCAGAAATGCGGTGGGTAGTGGGTCCCATATACCTCGATATTTTGGTGGCCTCAGTCTTGAGCGGTAAATTGAACAGGGTAGTATTTTTTTTTGAAAAACCCACGCTAGCTTAGCAGGGGAAAACCGGTAGAAAACTGAAGCAAGCTGGGGCAAAAAATATGGACACGTGTCAACCATAGAAGAGCCAAGGCCTAGCACTCCAAACTCATGAGAGGTGTCCTAGCTTATCAGCTTTAATTATCCCTCTTGTTGTCTCTCTCCAGAAAGAAGGAGAAGGATCCAGAAAAGCGGTGGGTAGTGGGTCCCATATACCTAGATATTTTGGTGGCCTCAGTCTTGAGCGGTAAATTGAACTGGGTAGTAAATTTTTTTGAAAAACCCACGCTAGCTTAGCAGGGGAAAACCGGTAGAAACCGAAGCAAGCTGGGGCAAAAAATATGGACACGTGTCAACCATAGAAGAGCCAAGGCCTAGCACTCCAAACTCATGAGAGGCGTCCTAGCTTAGCAGCTATAATTATCCCTCTCGTTGTCTCTCTCTAGAAAGGAGAAGGATCCAGAAAAGCGGTGGGTAGTGGGTCCCATATACCTAGATATTTTGGTGGCCTCAGTCTTGAGCGGTAAATTGAACAGGGCAGTAAATTTTTTTGAAAAATCCACGCTAGCTTAGCAGGGGGAAAACCGAAGCAAGCTGAGGCAAAAAATATGGACACTTGTCAACCATAGAAGAGCCGAGGCCTAGCACTCCAAATGCGTGAGAGGCGTCCTAGCTTAGCAGCTTTAATTATTGTGTATATAAGACGTCTAAAATCACCAGTGGGAGTACGTCACAAATACTCTTCCTGTGATCAAACAGAATATGGAGAAAAGATGATCCTTGAATCATGAAGATAATGTGCTCCTCGTACCATGACCGGAACCCTCACAACGACTACAAATGGGTACTGCACTCCCTTAAATGCTGTCGAGTTTTCAGTAACCTTTTTTTGCGAGGTGAGTTTTCAGTAACCTGAACGACTACAAATGGCTACTGCACTACCTTAAATGCTGTCGAATCATGAAGATTGGATGAACAGAATATGGGCTTCTGTCAAGTGTTGATGTTGAAGTAGTCAGTTCATGCACCGTCATACCATCCATTATCCATTAATCAAGAGCATTAAGCGCACCCAATGGGTTTACTGAACAAAAGACTTGATATTTAGTTTTCATTTTGAATTTACTTTTTTTCCATGACAATTTGTGTAGTGTCAATTTTGGAAAATGGGACAGGGGAAACAATATTTTTCTAGGCCTTTTATTGCAAAAATCATTAGAATGTTACACGGGCATCTCCTGCTCCATCCAATCGATTCGCTGCGCCTGGTGGCCGCCCAGCCGTCCGATCTCGTTAGCCCATTACTCACCGTTGCGTCGAATTCGGTGTTCCATGACCTGTGGGTTGTGTTCGCGCGCGCGTGTTCGTGTACAGTCACATCTTATCTGCCTCCCCTGACGCTCCTACCTACACCTACGACGCAGTAGTAGTATACACCATGCTTCCTCTTCCCTAATCACACCCGATTAGATCTGGCTGAGCTTCGTGTTCCCTCTGGAGAGCATCCAGCTACCAGTTCCGAGGAGCCACCCTCACCGGACACCAGGAACCATGGGCGCCCGCCATGGAGCACCAGCCGCAGGCCCGCAGCGGCTCACCGATCTGTTCTTAAGGTTAGTCATCCTCAAATCGCAGAAATCGCTTTGATCTTTTCGCTTGCAACTTGTTTTAATCCCATAAATATGTGCTCATGGTTTGTTCAGCGGAGGAGGATGAGGAGAGTTGCGTGAGCACCGACACCGCGGATCCGCTTTCAGTGGTTGCGGCGTGCTTGAACTCCGGCGGACGGCGTGCGTCATGACCACCACCACGAGCGACGACTCCGCCGCCATCGTCTCGAACTGGTCTGGATCCGTTGTGGGCCGCTACCACGTCTCGAGGACTTTTGGGTTGTTTCCTTTTGTGCAGGACTTTGTCATCAAAACAACTTTTTTAACATCTTTGTTGAACTTAATCATCAATTGAAGACTTAAGGGAATGGTGCAAAACTTCGTTGAACTTAATCATCAAATGCAGCCCTTACCAGCCATTCAAACACTGAAGCGATGACTGCCTCCTCCCCATCAAATTCATCAGGAATCTGCCTGTTTATTTACAAGCGTTCGATAAACAGAACAGACTGCTCTTGCTAATTCGTTTCTCTCATCAAGATAATGTGTTCCTCGTACCATGACCGGAACCCTCACAACGACTACAAATGGGTACTGCACTCCCTTAAATGCTGTCGAGTTTTCAGTAACCTGAACGACCTCACCCTTGTCCCAAAAAACCAATTTAATAATTATCCAAACAATGCAAGGCTGTAAATCATTAGGTATACGTTCAAAGGATTATACATGCACGTTGCTACTCCCAGTCCGCTTCAGCATATCCGCATGCTCAGTCACATCTTTCCTGCGTTTCTCAAAGAGCAACATTGTGTTCTATCAGCATCCAGCTTCACCACTATAGCAACTTCTCTTGAAGCTATCATATCCAAATACTACCAACTGTACGTGAGGTCGTGAGCAGATGAAGCATATCTAATGCCAGTTTCAAGGAAGATAAATAAAGACTTGTACGTTTTTTTTTTCTTTCAAAAAGAAGTATTATCCCCGGCCTCTGCATCAATTGATGCACACAGCCATATTATTAAACAAAAATCTCCACAAAATGCGTAATTCGAAACAAGTTCGCAAACAAAACCGAATATAAAAAAGTAAGCTGCCATAACCGGCAAAAATAGGACAACATGACTAGACACCTATCCTATTGTTGGACCGTCATTCAAACCGGTTGTAGGTATCCCATGCTACCGTCTTCCAACGGTTGCACCCATAAGCCATATGCTCCCTGACTTCCACATGGCTGAGTAACGAACACGTACGGATCCAGCCAGTCGCTCGGAAGATAACCTGCAAAAAAATTGTGATGTTTTGTTTGTTAAAAATGACGTCATTCCGACAATTCCAAATAGCCCAAAGTAATGCACACACTCCGACTCAAATATGCGCCGCTGTCTTAGGCTCTACCCTATTTAGCCATGTCCCAAATAAAGTGGCAATGCTATTAGGAAGATTGACATTAAAGGATACATGTATTGTACACCACAATAACTTATTTAGTGGACATTTGAGGAAAAGATGTTGTATTGATTCATCCTGAACGCAAAAGCAACACCGTTTACTACCCTCCCAACTACGCTTTGCCAAGTTGTCCTTAGTCAAGATCACTTGCTTGTGTAGAAACCACATGAAGACCTTTATTTTTAAAGATATCTTAATTTTCTAAAAATGAAGCGACTTTGGGATTAGACCAGTGTTTATCAAATCTACATACATAGATTTAACTGAGAATACTCTTGACACCGTAAGTTTCCAGTGCAGTATATCTGGCTCATCAGAAAGGTTAACCTCTATCAACCTACACACAAGATGTAGCCACCTGTTCCATCGCTCCCCCACTAGAGATCTCCTGAACTGAATATTTAAGGGAACCGATCCTAGTATTATACTAACAAAAGCGTCTTTACGTTGTACAATATTGTAAATGAATGAATATTGTATGGCCAATGGCGTCTCCCTGATACGTCCATTTTGCATCATTACTTTCTACTATTATTTGTCTTATTTCAATGTTATATTTCACTTTATGATGCAATTCTAATACCTTTTCTCTCTTAAAATGCAAGATACATCCAGAGAGAGGGATTACCGATAGCTGGAATTCTGACCGAAAAAAGCTACAACAGAGATAGCAATTCTCCGAAACTCAAATTGCAACTAGATTTTTTGGAGAATTATTTTGGAATATATGAAAAATACTGAAGCAAGAATGGACCAGAGGGGCCCCACCAGCCACCCACAAGGGCAGGTGACGCGGCCACCCCCAAGCCGCGCCACCTGGGCTTGTGGGGCCCCTTAGCCTCCTCTCTTGACGTCCCTTGGTGATATACTTCTATTTGCCCTAGAAAAAAAAACCAAGAGAACACTTTTGGACTTTCCGCCGCCGTCTCGAGGCGGAACTAGGGCAGGAGCACTTTTACTCTCCGGCGGAGCGATTTCGTCGGGGAAACTTCCCTTCAGAAGGGGAAAATCGAAGGCTTCATCATCACCAACGCTCCTCTCATCGTGGAAATCATCATCTTCATCAACACCATCTCATCTCAAAACCTTAGTTCATCTTTTGTGTTCAATCTTTGTATCAAACCTCAAATTGGTACTGGGGGTGCTAGTAGTGTTGATTACACCTTGTAGTTAATGCTTGTTAGTTTAATTGATGGAAAATTATTATGTTCATATTGTTAATCATATATTTATACCCACCGATCATGATTAATATGATGAGTTGTGAGTAGTTCTTTTTGTTCTTGAGGACATGGGAGAAGTCTTGTTACTAGTAATCATGTGAAGTTGATCACCATTCAATGTTTTGATATTATGTTGTGTTGTTCTTCCTCTAGTGGTGTTATGTGAACGTAAACTATATGACACTTCACCATCCTTGAGCCTAGGGGAAGGCATCGTGGAATTAGTTTGTAGAAGATGGGTTGCGGGAGTGATAGAAACCTAAACCACAGTTTATGAATTCTTCCTTGAGGGGCTGTTTTGGATCCACATGCTTAATGCTATAGTTAGATTTATCTTAATTACTCCTCTTGTAGTTGTGGATGCTTGCATGGAGGGTATAATCATAAGTAGGTGTTAGTTCAAGTAAGAACAGTACCTTAACTCCGGTCTATCCACATAACACTTATCAAGGCAATGAATGTAAGTCAATGAATCGTGGTGAAAGTAACTTGGTGATATTCCCGTGTGTCCTCAAGAGCGTTTTAATCACTATAAGAGTTATCATCGGCTTAGCCTTAGCACAATTAAGGATTGGGCCACTTGCTGCATCTTGCTACTTTGTTACTTGTTACATTGCTACAAATTATCTTGCCATCAAATTACCTATCAAAACTATCTTACAGCACTTGCAGTGAAATCCTTGCTGAAAACTGCCGATCAATTCCTTCTGCTCCTCGTTGGGTTCGACACTCTTACTTATCGAAAGGACTACGATTGATCCCTATACTTGTGGGTCATCAAGACTCTTTTCTGGCGCTATTGCCGGGGAGTGTAGCGCTCTTGGTAAGGAAACTTTTATCATACGTGCTGATTTTTATTTACACTTGCTATTATGAAAGATAATCCTTTGAGAGGCTTGTTTGGGTTTTCTTTGCCGCGTGCACAAGTGGTAAGAGAATATCTCCCACCTACTGAAAATATTTGCCATGAAATTCCTATTGGTATTCTGGAAAAATTGCATGCTAATCCTTATGCAGGAGATGGAACAATACATCCCGATATGGACTTCTTTTTATAGATAAACTTTGTGGATTATTTAAGCTTGCAAGGCTGCCAAGGGATGAAGTTAAAAAGAAATTATTCCCTTTATCTTTGGAGGGAAGAGCATTGGCATGGTATAGGCTATTGAATGATTCTCGCTCATGGAAGTGGAACCGACTGAAGCTAGAGTTTCATAATAAATTTTATCCTATGCATCTGGTTAACCGTGATCGGAATTACATCTATAACTTTTGGCCTCGTGAAGGAAAAAGTATCGCTCAAGCTTGGGAGAGGCTTAAAGATCTAATGCTCAAATGCCCCAATCATAAGCTTTCAAGAGAAATTATTGTTCATAATTTTTATGCTAGGCTTTCTCTTCACGATAAGGAAATGCTTGATTCATCTTCTACATGTTCTTTCTTGACTAGACAAATTGAATTCAAATGAGCTCTTATTGAAAGAATTAAATGCAATGCTGAAGATTGGGAGGTCGACAAAGGTAAAGAATTAGGTATAAATCTTGAATACGATTGTGTTAAGTCTTTTGTAGAAACTGATGTTTTTCATGAGCTTAGTGCAAAATATGGACTTAATTCTGAGATAGTAGTTAATTTTTGTAAATCTTTTGCTGCTCATGTTGATCTCCCTAAAGAAAAACGGTTTAAATATCATGAACCCATTAAAGATATTTGTGAAGAACCAATTGTTGCTAATACTAAGATACAAGCTTATTCTGCTAATCCTGGTGTGCCTACTGCTTATATTGAGAAGCCTTATTTTCCTGCTAGAATTAAGGAACACTCTAAGGCTACAACTGTGATTCATAAAAGTTATATTAAGGCACCTAAACCTTCTAAACAAATTAAAGTAGAACCTCAAATTGCAATGGTTAAAGATCTTTTGGTTGAAAATGTGGATGGTCATGTTATCTATTTCTATGAAGATGCTTCTAAAATTGCTAAACCTATTAGAAAAGAATAAGATAAGAAAGATAAAAATAAAAAGAGTAGTTGGCATGCCTGTTGTCTCTGTTAAGATTGGAGATCATTGTTATCATGGTTTAGTTGATATTGGTGCTAGTATAAGTGCTATTCCTTTCTCTCTCTATCAAGAAGTTATGCATGATATTTCACCTGTTGAGATAGAAGAAATTGATGTTACTATTAAGCTTGCGAATAGGGATACCATCTCACCTCTTGGGATTATAAGAGATGTTGAAGTCTTGTGTGGTAAGATCAAATACCCTACTGATTTCTTAATAGCTGGATTTGAACAAGATAATTTTTGTCCCATTATATTTGATAGACCCTTCTTGAATACCGTTAATGCTAAAATTGATTATGTTAAAGAAAATGTTATAGTTAAGTTTGGTGATGAATCTCATGAGTTTAATTTTTTCAAGTTCCCCAAACAACATCATGATAAAAATTGGCCAAGTGAAGATGTTATTGTTGGTCTTGCTTCTATTGCTATACCTCCTACTGATCCTTTAGAACAATATTTGTTAGACCAAGAGAATGATATGCATATGAAAGAAAGAAATGAAATAGGTGAAATATTCTTTAGGTAAGAACCTATTCTTAAACATAATTTGCCGTATGAAATTTTGGAAGATCCTCCACCACCTAAAGGTGATCATGTGTTTGAATTAAAGAAACTCCCTGATATATTGAAATATGCTTATCTTGATGAAAAGAAAATATATCCTGTTATTATTAATTCTAACCTTTCAGCGCACGAAGAAAAAAGGTTGTTGAGGACTCTAAAGAAACATCGTGCTGCAATTGGCTATACTCTAGATGATCTCAAGGGCATTAGTCCAACTATGTGTCAACAAAAAATCCATATGGAGCCAGATGCTAAACCCGTTGTTGATCATCAACGCCGCTTAAATCCTAAAATGAAGAAAGTGGTAAGAAATGAAATATTAAAGCTTCTGGAGGCAGGTATAATTTATCCTATAGCTGATAGTAGATGGGTAAGTCCTGTTCAATGTGTTCCTAAGAAAGGAGGTATTACTGTTATTCCTAATGATAAAAATAAACTTATCCCGCAAAGAGTTGTCACTCATTATAGGATGGTTATAGATTTCAGAAAGTTAAATAAGGCTACTAGAAAAGATCATTATCCTTTGCCTTTTATTGATCAAATGTTAGAAAGATTATTTAAGCGTACACATTTTTATTTTCTAGATGGTTATTCTGGTTTCTCTCAAATACCTGTTCATCCTGAGGATCTGGAGAAAACTATTTTTACTTGTCCTTTTGGAACTTTTGCTTATAGACGTGTGCCATTTGATTTATGTAATGCACCTGCTACCTTTCAAAGATGTATGACTGCTATATTTTCTGACTTCTGCGAAAAAATTGTTAAAGTTTTCATGGACGATTTCTTCGTCTATGGAACTTCTTTTGATGACTGCTTGAACAATCTTGATAGAGTTTTACAGAGATGTGAGGAAACTAGCCTTGTCTTGAACTGGGAGAAGTGGGTGAATGAAGGTATAGTCCTTGGTCATAAAATTTCTGAAAGAGGCATCGAGGTGGATAAAGCTAAAGTGGATGCTACTGAAAAAATGCCATGTCCTAAAGATATCAAAGGTATAAGAAGCTTTCTTTGTCATGCTGGCTTCTATATAAGGTTTATTAAGGACTTTTCTAAAATTTCTAGGCCACTTACTAATCTCTTGCAAAAAGATGTTTCATTTGTTTTTGATGATGATTGTGTAGAAGCCTTTGAAATTCTTAAGAAATCTTTGATTACTACTCCTATTGTGCAGCCACCTGATTGGAATTTACCTTTTGAAATTATGTGTGATGCTACTGATTATTCTATAGGGGTTGTCCTTGGTCAAAGAGTTGATAAGAAACTGAATGTTATTCATTATGCTAGTAAAACCTTGGACAATGCTTAGAAAAATTATGCTACCACTGAGAAAGAATTTCTAGCAGTTGTGTTTGCTTGTGATAAGTTTAGACCTTATATTGTTGATTCTAAAGTTACAATTCACACTGATCATGCTACTATTAAATATCTTATGGATAAGAAAGATGCTAAGCCTAGATTGATTAGGTGGGTGCTTTTGTTACAAGAGTTTGATTTGCATATTGTTGATAGAAAGGGGGCTGAAAATCCTGTAGCAGATAATTTGTCTTGAATGAAAAATATTCTTGATGACCCAATACCTATCAATGATAGTTTTTCTGATGAGCAATTGGCTGTTATAAATGCTTCCTCTCATGATAATCCTTGGTAAGATGATTATGCAAACTTTATTGTTGCTAAATATTTACCACCTAACTTTAGATACCAACAAAAGAAAAATTCTTCTTTGATTTAAGACATTACTTTTGGGATGACCCACATTTATATAAAGAAGGAGTAGATGGTATTATTAGATGTTGTGTACCCGAGTATGAGCAGGAACAAATCTTGAGGAAGTATCACTCCAGTCCATATGGAGGACACCATGCTGGAGACAGAACTACACACAAGGTATTGCAATCTGGCTTTTATTGGCCTACTCTCTTTAAAGATGCACGTAAGTTTATCCTCTCTTGTGATGAATGCCAAAGAATTGGTAATGTTGTTAGATGTCAAGAAATGCCTATGAATTATTCACTTGTTATTTAACCATTTGATGTTTGGGGTTTTGATTACATGGGACCTTTTCCTTCCTCGCATGGTTACACTCATATTCTAGTTGTTGCTGGTTATGTTACTAAATGGGTAGAAGCTATTCCTACTAAAAGTGCTGATCATAAGACTTCTATTAAAATGCTTAAAGATGTTATCTTTTTGAAGTTTGGAGTACCTAGATATTTGATGACTGATGGTGGTTCACATTTTATTCATGGTGCTTCCAGGAAAATTTTAGCTAAATATGATGTAAACCATAGAGTAGCATCACCTTATCATCCTCAATCTAGTGGGCAAGTAGAATTGAGTAATAGAGAGATAAAATTAATCTTGCAAAAGACTATTAATAAATCTAGAAAGAATTGGTCTAAGAAACTAGATGATGTACTCTGGGCATATAGAACTGCTTATAAGAATCCTATGGGTATGTCCCCTTATAAAATGGTTTATGAAAAAGCATGTCATTTACCTCTTGAGTTAGAACATAAAGCCTATTTGGCAATTAAAAAACTTAATTATGATTTCAAACTTGCTGGTGAAAAGAGATTATTTGATTTGAGTTCTCTAGATGAGCGGAGAACTGAGGCTTATGAAAGTGCTAAATTATTTAAATAGAAAGTTAAGAGATGGCATGATAAAAGAATTCACAAACGAGAATTCAATATTGGTGATAAAGTTTTTTTGTACAAGTCTCGTTTCAGTCATTTTGCTGGCAAACTTCTCTCCAAATGGGAAGGCCCCACTACTAGGGAAAAGCCTAATAGTGGCGTGGTTTAAACGGCTAGTAGTAGCGCAGGGGCTCGCGCTACTAGTACCACGCTACAGCTATCAGGATAATAGTAGCGTAGGTGCCACCAAGCGCTACTAGTACTTATGTTAGTAGTAGCGCGGGGGCCATGTGCGCTACTACTACTTAGCTGTAGCGCGGGTGTGGACCCCGCGCTACTGCTACCTCTGTGTAGTGGTAGCGTGTGCCCTGCGCTACTACTACCTTAGACTGTGCGCTACTACTATTAATTTCAACATTTTTTTCTTCTGCGTATTTATGCAGTATTTATACAGAAATTATACAAGTTTTTATACTATCCAACATATATATATACAGCATTGAAACTATATGATACAACAATGTCTCATCATCATCATCATAGTGATACAACAATGTCTCATCATCATCAAAATAGTCATACAAGTTATTACATGTCTCGAATACAACTACATGATCACATACACATGTTTCATCATCGATCTAAACTATGATCACATACAACAACAAAAATGATCACGATGAGCAAGAAAGGGATTATGAAGTAGTTCTTCAGCTGGTTCTTCTTCACTCTCCTCCCGCAGCTATTTTCTCTTTGGAACAACTATCAAATAAATGCAGAGTAATGGAGAAAGGTAAAATCCTAGTGTGGGGCAATAGCAGTTGTCAGTATATTTGCTACATGGCTTGTAAGGAATTTAGAACATTCAGGAAAATCGCATCATTAGTAAAGTAGGCTAACAACATGGAGAAAGTAGTTCATTTTATAGCACAAGCAATTTGCCCCAAAACAAAAACCTTTCTACAGCACAAAGGAACAATAGAGGAGTCGTACCAAGTGCATATCGTGTCATTCATTCATTCAATCAGGGAACAGTTCCCTTCCAAAACAGCAGAGCAACACACCTTACCCAACTAGTTAAGAGGATGTGAACTTGGCAGTAGGCAGCAGGCAACAGGTAATGTGTATATTTGAGAGCACAAGTAATTTGTCCCCAAAATTAAGACCTAGACTACACAACTAGCTAGAGACCAACCCTCTAGCATCGATTCTCATAAAATTTTGATTTCTCCTGACCAGACAATGCGGCAATTGGCCAAGGTCACAAGATTTAGCCTGGCTCGGTGGCTGTAACACCCCAAAAATTTAACCATGTTTTGTTAATTAAAATTTTGCCAGGAAATTAAAACTTTTCTTTCTGGATTTTCTTGTGATCTCAGAACCACTCCTTTTGTCTGAATTTCAAAAATTCTTCTGTTCTATCTGAAAACTTTTGAATAGTGTTGTGTGGCTTGAATGTTTTATTGAATCATTTTATTTCATTTAGTAAAACTAGTGGAATAATTTTTAAAATAAAATTTGTCAAGATTTAAATTCATTTAATAGCATTTTCCCCTTTTTAAGAGCCTCATTTGCACTACAACTATTTTATAACTTCATTTATAAATTCCACAAAAATTTGTAGAAGTCATGTGATGTTCTTGGATCACTTTTATGCAAAAAACCAGCTTGGCCATTTGTAAATTTTGAGCTCCACTTCAAGCTTTCAAATCTGGTTCAGTTTGTAGTTTGCACTACAGCCTATTTAAATATTTCTTTAAAAAATTCCATAAAAATTTGGGGATGTCAGTAGAGGTATATAACTTATGTTTATTCAAAAATCCATTTGAGTTCTTTGAAAATTTGAGCAAACCATCCACATTTGTATTCTGGTCCAGTTTGGTGATTTGTACTGCAACCCTATTTTATATTGCTCTAGTTGCCTTGGGAATTTTCCTACTTGTAGTCAACCCTACCAAAACCTTAAGTCCAAGAGATCAAACCCATAGGAATGTTTTAAGTTGACCAAATTGCCCTTTTAATTTTCTGTCCAGAATTGTTTTTCACCAAAAATTGCATTAACAAGTTTCTGTTTCTGCCAAACTAACTTTACCATTATCACCTACATCTAAAGAGACTCTCATCTGGAAATTTTGGTGGCCATAGCAGATCCCTAGATGCCCCTGGCATTTTGTCGAGCATCTGTAGTGCATGTCCAGATTTTGGCATGGTTTTAAAATTGCACTATGAGCTTGTTCTAATTGCCAAACCACCATGTCCCCTAAACCTTCCATTGTATTTAACAGAAACCTGTTAATTTTCATTTGCATCCAAGCATGATTAGCCCCCCTAGCATTCCATCGAGCAGGCGCCGTGCGTGCTCTGGGCGCGCCCAGAGCGCACGTTTTGCTCGTGCCGCGCCCGAGCCGCCGCGACTAGTAGCGCCTCCCCCGCTAGCTCCAGTTCATCTCCCCTGTCTCCTGACTATGCCGCGACGCGCCAAGACCAGCCAAGCCGCTCCCTGACTCGCCGCAGCGCCGCCCCCGCAACCCGCCACTGCCGCCGCTAGAGCTTGCCGCGCACGGCACCGCCCAAGCTCTCTCAGCCCGCCAGCTGCCCCTGGAACAGGCCGTCCTCATCCTCTCGCCCTGCCAACACCGCTAGTCGCCGCCACGTCGCCCTGCAGCAACAGAACGTCGGTTCTCCGGCGATCTTATCCACGGCCGCCTCGGTACCGACCTCGTCGCGCTATAAATAGGACCCCTCAAGCTCTCTGTCGCCCTCACCGCAAACCTGCAGCCCCCTGTGAACCACCCCTAGCTCCAATTCGACCGGAGGAACCTTTCTCCCCCATCTCCGGCCGAGCCAGCCGCCGCCACCCTCCTGTTAATTTCTCCGCGGCCAGAGCCTCCCGTCCCATTCTTTCCTCACCCGTAGCTTCCTCTCGACACCGCAAGCCCATTCCCCCTGTTAATTTGAGCCGTAGCAGCAGTAGGCCGACACCGTGCTCGCCGGAGTTCTCGGTCCGCCTCGGAGGAAAGGGTGCTCACCCCCGAGCTCCCCGGTGATTCCTTTGCCCTCCAGAGGATGGGGCCCTCCCTTCTGAGCACGCTGGTGTGCACAGCTCCGGGAGAGGTGCCTCCTGGCGCCGGCAATCGCCGCCGGAAGATCGCCTCTGGTTCTGCCTCCTGTGCGCGGGAGAAAGAAGAGGAACCCGACAGGCGGGCCCCACCTGTCGGCGAGACAAGCCCTGGCCTGTTGGCGTCTTAACCCAGAATGCGTTTTCTTCAAGAGGAAACGTATTCCAGGAAGTGCGCGACAGTTTTCAGAAAGCGTAAAACCCCCGAAGTACGTTTTCTTCTTCCGAAAGCGTTTTCACTGCGAACCGTTTTCTATTTTCTGTTTTATTTAAAAACAGAGTTTGACTGAACCTTTGACTGGACATATCTTTTTAAGTAAAACTCCAAATGAATTCATTCTTTTTCCTACTTCTCTGGAATCTCATCTAGTTTATTTTCATATTTATTTGAAAATTTTCCAAGGCAACTTTTTGTACTGTTTTTGAATTGCGTGTTGATTCAAATATTTTTCAAAATAGGAAACGGAGAGAGAAGAAAAACTTTCAAAAGTTTGGTGGTGCACCCTACACCTCTGCACCTGAAAGACAAGCATCCTGAAACCCGGTCAAATGTTTATTGTGTGTTGTTTGACGTGACTACAACACCGAGGTGTTTTGGAAACATTCGTTATTTCATGTGATGTTGTGATCATGCCTTGGAGTGCATTCTTCGCTGTTGATACTAAAATACTGGTGACAGTATTCGCCCTCTTATACCTCACATGCCTACCGGAAGGAATCCGGAGAAGTCTCTGTCTCGGGTAGACACGAGCTTGGTGCTGACATCTCGTTGGAGCAAGAATGGTCAGAAAGGCATGAGGGGGTATGAAGAACGGTGATTTCTGTCTGATGCCGTGAAAAATATTTGTTGTGCTAACCATGCAGGGAACACATAAGCCTCCTGAGTCGACCATAGATCGAGTCTTGTTCCAGTAACCCCCATACTTGTTTCGTACTACCACTCGTCCCTGCCGCCGGTAGGGTACGGTTCAGTAAGTTGTCAACCCCTTTCTTGGCACACACCGTACAGAGAGGCCATGGTGGAAGATACCGGGTGCATCCGGTAGGCATGCCACCTGGTCCGGGGGCATGGGTGTTTCCGGTTGGACCGAGAGGGGGGCACCCCTTAGAGCGCGCGATATAAATTTGATCCCATGCTAATCGAGGTTGGAGCCTCCCCACTTAGAGTTTTGCTTAACGAGTGTCATGGGTGATTCCAGACACCGGTAAGTTAAGCTGGTGTGTGCGGGTCAGGTGTGTTGTCAATTCAAAGACCGTAAACGGAATTAGTCCTGGTGGACTAAGGGAATCCGTTACTCGTGGGTAAAGAGTACACCCTCTGCAGAGTTTATATCTATTCGAATAGCCGTGTCCGCGGTTAAGGACTACAGTCTGGGATGGGTCAAGTGTCGGTCTTAGTGTCAGTCTTCGGAGGATAAACTTCTAAACCAGAATATTGACCATGATGTGTGAGGAATGATGATTATGATTCTTATTATTATGGACTAATCAATTATATGGTCTGTTTACCGAGTATCCCTGGGATGGTTCTACCTCCTGGATACTTATTGTGATTTTTTTATATAAGCCCTTTATTTGATGTCGCTCAGACGTCCGACTGTGGCATGCTTGTCATTTACTTTTTATATAAGCCCTTTATGTGGTGTCGCTCAGACGCCCGACTGTGGCATGCTTGTTATTTATTTTCCTTATAAGCCCTTTATGTGGTGTCGCTCAGACGCTCGACTGTGGCATGCCTGTTATTTATTTTTCCTTATAAGCCCTTTATGTGGTGTCGCTCAGACGCCCGACTGTGGCATGCCTGTTATTTATTTTTCCTTATAAGCCCTTTACGTGGTGTCGCTCAGACGCCCGACTGTGGCATGCCTGTTATTTATTTTTCCTTATAAGCCCTTTATGTGGTGTCGCTCAGACGCCCGACTGTGGCATGCTTGTTATTTATTTTCCTTATAAGCCCTTTATGTGGTGTCGCTCAGACGCCCGACTGTGGCATGCCTGTTATTTATTTTTCCTTATAAGCCCTTTATGTGGTGTCGCTCAGACGCCCGACTGTGGCATGCTTTTACTTTATTTTTATTTTCCTTATAAGCCCTTTATGTGGCGTCGCTCAGACGCCCGACTGTGGCATGCCTGTTATTTATTTTTCCTTATAAGCCCTTTATGTGGTGTCGCTCAGACGCCCCGGAACCTAGGCACTGAAGATAGCAGCCGCGCGAAGATAGGAGTTATCCAGGTCAGCTGTTCCTGTGGGAAATGGAGTCCCATAGACGCTGACGACCCCGAACCGCTTCCGCCAGCAACCACTAGAAACCTTTTGTTGTACTCATAGACCAGAATGGTCTTGTACTACATATTTTGTATTTTGCTTGGAATTTCTGTATCAAGATTGTGTCTCATCAGTTAACAGTAATCCTGGGGCTGGTGAGCACAAGGACCATTTACTGGGAAATTAATATCCTGGAAAACCGGTCCTGACAGTGGCCATGGCTGCACAGAGCAAGAGAAAGAGGGAGGAAGGGGCTTACCTAAGCCGGGGTGGAAGAAGAAGTGCAGGTGAAGTGGGTAGCACAAGGAGGGAGCTCGGGGGAGAGGAGCGTCGTTGACTAGGATTCGCTGCTGGCGCCGCCATGGCTGCAGATCCTGGGTGCTCACAGATTCATCGGCATCGAAGATGGAAGGGTGATGAGGACGAGGTGGAGGTGTTGGTTGATGAAGACGGCGAGGGTTTCCGATGGCGAGATGCTTCAGGGCGGACGGACGGACGAATAGGAGGAGGAGCGCGGCGTTGAGGGTGAGGGCAGCGTCGAGGGTGAGCACGGCGTCAAGGGTGAGGGTGGAATAGAGAGGACGGGCTGAGACGGGCGGCTGCTCTGGTACTAAGTGAAACTTAGTAGTAGCGCAGGGGTCAAATCCCACACTATAGCTAACTTATAGCACGGGTCAGGTGACCCCGCGCTATAGCTAACTTTTCTAGTTTCTTTTCTTTTTATTATTTTTCTTTTTCTAAAATGTACACTTAGTTGTAGCACAGGTCAGGGTACAGCTAACATATTTAATTTTTTACTTTTTTTTATTTTGTTTATAGTTGTAGCGTGGGTTAGGGTTAGGGTTGTTTATAGTTGGAACAATGTATATAACTCAGATCGATGCACAATATTTAGCGATATTAGTGCATAATATATATTACATCATTTGATCGATAATGGTTAAGTGCGTATACAAAATAAATACATAAATGATAGTTTCTCAGCGTCGACGACGTTTCACAGTGATCTTATTTCCTTTTTTGTTTGTTGTTGAATAATTTAGCCCCTCATCGTGACTTTTTCTTTTCCACGGTGTATGATCTTTCTTAGGTAATGTAGTCTTGCTTCTTCTTTTGATGTATGCTTCATCGTCATCATCATCTTCCCTCATCGGGTTGCTGTACTGGTCGTGGTCTTCCTCGTTGGTGACTCCATCCATTCCGACGATGCTCCTTTTGCCTCTCCTCATGACAACATGACTGGGATTGCTCGGGTCGGTTATGGAGAAGCATTGGGTCACGTGCTTAGCCAGTACCCGTGGCTCATTTTTTGCGGTAACGTTCACACTAGCGCTCTTGGCATCGGGTATAGACATGGTAGTGAAATAGCAGTTTTCTCTTTCGACGCCCTTAGCCCATCTGACACGGAACATCGTCACCTTGTACTATCCAGAGTAGTCAAGCTCCCAGATCTCTTTGAGCCTTCTGTAGTATCTTTCAGTTACATCACCGGTCATGGATTCCATCATCACCCCTGAGTTGCCAAACAGATTCATGCCATTAGTACTCGCACCAAGCCTGATGTTCCTTGGTTCTTCCATGAAAGTTGGATCTTCAATGTCTAATGCTCTCCACTGGCTAGCATTTGCGATGTGTCTCAGCTTCGGATCATCTCCATCATTTGGCTTCACCCTGTTTGCGTGCCAGTGCATGAGCTTTGCTTCCTTAGGATCTACGAAATACCGCTGCAGACGGGGAGTGATCGGAAAGTACCATACAACTTTTTGAGGATCTTTCTTTCCAGCCTTCTTGTATCAAGAAGCATTGCACACTGGACAGTTGGTTTTTTCGCGTGCTTGTTCTGATAAATGATGCAATCATTGATGCATGCATGGTATCTAATGTGCGGTAAATCAAGAGGGCACACGATTTTCTTGGCCTCCTCAATACTAGTAGGACACATGTTCCCCGCGGGAAGAACTTTCTGTAGATACTTCAAATGTGCATCGAGGCTTGTGTCGCTCCATTTGTTTTTTGCCTTCATCTTTAGAAGATTGAGCATGAAACTCAAGCGGGTCTCCTCAGGATTGCAACCGTCATGCAATGGAGTCTTCGAGTCTAACTCCAGTTGCGCCAGCTTGGCCTCCTCTCTAGAAGTAGCTCTGTCACTAGTCGTCTTCTTGCGAAGCAGGTCTTGAACATGAGGGTCCTACACGACTGAACTTAGTAGTGACGAAGACTGCGGTGTGTCCGCGTCTTCCCCATGTTCAGCCTCTTTTTCATGTCCGGCCTCTTCTTCATGTCCATCGGTTGTCTCTTCGTCTAGCCCCATGTCATTATTGTCTACCCCATCGACGTCCTCATCATCTTCACTTATCCACCGAGTATAGCCATCCATGAAACCATGCATGAGCAGGCGCGCCTTCAAATGGCCAAATAAAAAGGGGCCAATCCAGACTCCTTCTTTGCATCTTCAACACGAACATTTTATCTCGTTGCATTTATTTTGATACATGTCGGCCACCACAGATCACAAGTATCTATCCATGATCCTTCCACTGACCTTCATCGACTGTGCGGTATAAGCAAAAGAATTATAACTGTGCATCAAAGTCATACAAAAATTCGGCATGACCTTCCCTAAAAATAGGACATATCAAGTTTTCCCGAAATTCACCAAAATGGAAATAAATCGACATTTCGGCAAAACATAGGCAACTCATGTCATGCACAATTACTCAATTTCATCATGGTCATGCACAATTTGGCAAAACCTAGGCAACTCATGTCACGCACAATTAATCAATTTCATCATGGTCATGCACAATTCGGTCATATCGCACACACACAAATTCCATTCTTGCACAACAATATTATTTACTCACCTATCTCGAGAGAGCACGGTGATGAGGCCGGTGTCGCTTGGGATCAAAGTGGACAAAGATATTTAATGCTCCTTCATTAATGAGGGAGGTAGCTAGCTTAGTTCATTTAATGAGTGGAGAGGTAGGTGATTAAGTAGTAGATCTACTTGGAGGAGATAAGGCTAACTAGTGGAGAGAGAGAGAGAGAGAGCTAGTGAGTGGTAGCTAGCTAGCCATGCATTAATGGAGTGGAGGGGCAAGAGATACAGGGAGAAGGGAGAGAGAGAGAGAAGAAAGCGAGGAAGAGAGGAAGGGGGTGCATGTATACCTAGCTAGCCATTAATGGAGATGGTGGAGGGGCAAAGGAGAGATAGAGAGATAGAGAAGAAAGCAAGTGAGGAGAGGAGGGGGAGAGTGTGGTACCTGGCTAGCCCATTAATGGAGATGGTGGAGGGCAAGAGATGAGGAGAAAGGAGAGAGAAGAAAGCAAGTGAGGAAAGAGCTATCTACAGGAGGAGGGAGGGAGAGGGAGAATGGGGGTAGGTGGGTGCTGCGCTTAGTAGTAGCACGGGGCACGGGAGCCGCGCTACTACTACGCCCAGCAGTTGTAGCACAACCTTGGACAGACACGCTACTACTAAGTGGGGCCCACCAGCTGGCCTCGTCTAGCCATAGTAGTAGCGCGGGTTGTCCCACCTGCGCTACAACTATCCACTTAGTAGTAGCACGGGTTTTACACCCCGCGCTACTACTGCTACCTATCCGGGGTGGCACGTGGGGTCCACTTAGTAGTAGCGTGTGCCTACTGTGCCTGTGCTACTACTACGCCTTACCTGTAGCGCAGAGTTTGCACCCACGCTACTACTAAGTAGCAGTAGCGCAGGTCAAATAAGCGGCACCACTATTAAGTGGTTACCTATAGGGTTTTCCCTAGTAGTGCATGTATGTCATCGAAAAAGTTTACCGTTCTGGAGCTATCAAGATCAATAACACTGAAGGAAATAAAGCGAAGGTGGTTAATGGGCAAAGACTTAAACATTATATTGTAGGTAACCCCATTAACATTGATTCGGACATTATTCAAGTAATTGCACCAGAAGAATACATTGAAGAGACCTTTTGGAAGACTCCAGAATCCTGAAAAAGGAATAGGTACGTGATACAGTAAGTAAACCAACTCCAAAAATTCCATAAAAATTATTTTCGTCAGTTTTGGAACAAATAACAATTGTAGGAAGAAACGGCTGAGGCGGTGCCTGAGGACCCCACAAGGGCAGGGGCGCAGCTACCCCCCTGGCCACGCCACCTGGCCTTGTGGGAGCCTCGTACACCGTCCCGACTCTGTTTTCCTCCCGTATACTTGTTTTGTAAAATAAAAATTCCTACAAAATCCCCGAGATGTTCTGACCTCTGTATCACAAGTTTTCCTCTTGTTTTCATTTCACGTTATTTTCTGCCAGGGTTTCGAGCTCTAGTTCATCATGGCTCCTCGAAAACTTTGTGCTAAGCATCGCATCGTCTGACCAACTCCGGGTAAAGGTCCTTTCAGTGAGGTTTACTATGGGTGGTCATCGGATGAGGAGATTGCCGCCAATTTGAAGGAGCCTACGAAGGAAGCTCACAGCAAGGACGGGGAAGATGAAGAAGATGTTCCTTTACCCCTGCCTGAGGACATGGAAGAGATCAAGTTTGAGAAGTCAAGCCTTCCCATCTTGACTGGTGCTATCAATGTTCAAAATAATTCCCCTTGTCGTGTGCAGGAAAACATACTTCCGACTCCCTATCTGTTGGGAATCATTGCATGGAAAAACAAAAAATTTCCTACAAGATAATGAATAAATCCAAGATTTGTTCTAGCTAGATGCAAGTAACAAGCAGGAGAGTGCATCTACATACCATTGTAGATCCAAAGCGGAAACATTTTACAAAATGTGGTTGGCATAGTCGTACTCTTCGCGATCCAACCGATCGAGCACCGCATGAGTGGCACCTCCGAGATGTGCACACGTACAGCTCGGTGACATCTCCTCCTTCTTGATCCAGCAAGGAGAGGAGGACAGGTAGATGAGATCAACTCTGGGAGCATGATGGCGTGGTGGTGGAGTTACGGCAGTTATTCTGCAGGGCTTCGCCAAGCTGCTGCGGGTAGGAGTGAGGAAGAGAAGGGAGAGGCGGCTGCCAGGAATGAGGTGTGTGGTGTCTTACCCCTCTCTCCTCCTTTATATAGGCATGGGAGGGGTAGGGCTGACTTGCCCTACCATCCAAGTTGATGGGGCGCCCCTAGGGGAGGGATAGGATCAAATCCCTAGTTTTTAGGGATTGATCTTATCCCCTCCTCTCCTTTCCTTGGCGCATGGGAAAAGAGGTGTGGCTAGTACGCCTAGCCTAAAGGGCTGGTGCACCACCCCTCAGCCCATGTGGGCCTCTGAGATAGGTGGGTCCCACCTGGGGACCCTCCGAAACCTTCTAGAACCTTCCCGGTACAATACCAAAAATCCCAAACTTTTCCGGTAACCTGAAATCAACTTCCCATATATGAATCTTATTCTCCGGACTATTCTGGAGCTCCTCGTGATATCCCGGATCCCATCCAAGACTCTGAACAACCTTCGGACTTGCCATACTTGATATCTCATTTCTACCCTAGCGTCAACGAACGTTAATTGTGTGACCCTACGGGTTCAAGAACATGTGGACATGATCGAGACACTTCTCCGATCGATAATCAATAGCGAGACCTGGATGCCCATAATGACTCCCACATATTCAATGAAGATCGTTATCAATTCAAACCATAATGTTAAGGATTCAGTTAATCCCGTATCCAATTCGCTTTGTCTGTCGATATGTTACTTGCCCGAGATTCGATCGTCGGTATCACCATACCTAGTTCAATCTTGTTACCGGCAAGTACTCTTTACTCGTACCATAATACAATATCCCTGTGACGAAACTCATTAGTCATGCACTTGCAAGCTATGTAGGATGTTGTATTACCGAGAGGGCCCAGAGATATCTCTCCGTCACATGGAGTGACAAATCCCTGTCTTGATCCATGCAACCCAAGTAGTACCTTCCAAGATACCTAAAGGCACCTTTATGATCACCCAGTTATGAAGTGATGGTTGATGCCCATAAAGCATTCTTCCGGTATTTGGGAGTGGCATGATCTCATGGTCTAAGGAATAGGATACTTGACAATGTAAAGATGCGGCAATTTGAACTTAGTGACATGATCACATTGCTATGCTTAGTTTTGGGTCTATCCATCATGTCATTCTCCTAATGACATGATCTCGTTATTAACTGACAACACTTGTCCATGGTTAGGAAACTTCACCATCATTTAATCAATGTGCTAGTAGAGGCATACTAGGGACACGGTGTTTGTTTATGAAACCACGCATGTATCATGTTTCTGATTAATACAATTCTAGCATGGAGTATAAACATTTATCTTGAACATGGAAATATGATAATACCAATATTATTATTGCCTCTAGGGCATATTTCCAACACTATCATGATCTTCCTCCAGCTGCTATCAATGCATTAAGGGCCACAGATGATATGTGCGCTCAGAACACAAAGCTCACGCGGGAGGTTATTACACTTGAAGAGCAGAATCGGATTCTTCATGGGATCATTGCAAAGTGGATTTCATCACCACCATCACCAAAGACGGATACTTGAGTATTCGGGTATGGGCACCACCCTTGGCTTGTTCCAAGCTTGGGTAAGGTGCCCCGGTATTGTATCACCATCACTTTTATCATTACTTTCTATCTTGTTTCAATCCGTGGTTATTTCGTGGTTTAGAGAAAGTATGTGAATTAGTTTTGCAAGTTTCTATAATAAAGTTTAGTATGAGTATCTTTTGCTTTTCATTATCATGCATCTCATTTTTGCAAAATAAATTTCATATGCTTATCTTATGGGAGGTAGTGACTTCACATAGGGGTATAGGAAATAAAATTTATTGGAATTTAACAAACATAGCATTGGTCATTTAACAATTCATGAAAGAATAGTACAAGGAAGAGAAATTTCACATGCAAATATACTATCTTGGACATATTTTGTGATTGTGGACTCTCATTAATTATTTTCACACTTGATCAAATAGTTGATGTTGGACAAGGAAGACAACGTGATGAATTATGTTCATGTATATTTGCATAGAAGTTATATTGTCATGGATCCTTCAACATGTGGTGCACGTTTATAATCTTTGCTAGCCAAAATTTCCGCACTAAGTAGAGATACTACTTGTGGATCCAAAAACATTTAAACCCAATTTATTTCCATGAGAGTCCATTATAACTACCTATGGATTGAGTAAGATCCATCAAGTAAGTTGTCATCGGTGCATGCAATAAAAATTGCTTCTAAATATGTGTGATCTTTTATTGTAAGGGAAATAAGCTTGGTACGAACTTGTGATGGTGGAGTAATAAAAGTGATAGAATGCTCAATAAAGGTCACTATCATAAGGGGCAATATTTAAGTGTTGTTCCTTTACATTAAATACTCAGACATCCAACTTAAAAGCACATGACAACCTCTGCTTCCCTCTGCAAAGGGCCTATCTTTTACTTTTCTGTCAAATTTACTTTCATGTTGCGTCAATTATTTCTAGCTTATTTCAACCCCAAATATTCTCCACTTGGAAAGCATTGTATGTTGGGGAGATCCATACACATATATCCCATTGAATATATATGATCATGAATTATCATTGTTGACAATTATCCCTGTGGTAAATAAGTTGGGAGGTGAAACATTAAACCACCATCTTCCTTTGTGTCTAATGGAAACCATTTGCTCCAAAAATATGGTTTGAGCGCCAGCAATCATTAGAAGATTATAAGATAGTTGAGTATGCGAAGTTTGCTAAATAGAAGCTCTTACATAGACTCTTCCAGAAAATATAATGAATTGTAATTATTTTGATGACTGAGAACATAGTTTGTTGGATTTCAAGCGAGTTTATTGTCTATACCTTACTTATGAAGATATTGTTACTTGATCATGAGAAGTTTTATGAATAATAATTGTTGTTCATGATATATAATGATGCTAATAAATATGATGCTGCCATGTATGTATTCTTTATTATCGACACCTCTCTCCTTAAACCTGTGGTCATGTTTACTGAGTTTGGTATTCGCTTGGGGACAAGCGGAGTCTAAGCTTGGGGGAGCTGGTACATCCATTTTGCATCATTACTTCCTACTATTATTTGTCTTATTTCAATGTTATATTTCACTTTATGATGCAATTCTAATGCCTCTTCTCTCTTAAAATGCAGGATACATCAAGAGAGAGGGATTATCGGCAGCTGAAATTCTGACCGAAAAAGCTACTGTAGCGATAGAAATTATCCAGAACTCAAATTACAATGAGATTTTTGGAGAATTATTTTGGAATATATGAAAAATACTGGAGCAAGAATGGACCAGACGGGGCCCACCAGCCGCCCACAAGGGCAGGTGGAGCGGCCACCCCCAGGCCGAGCCACCTGGGCTTGTGGGGCCCCTGAGCCTCCTCTCCCAACATCCCTTGGTCATATACTTCCATTTGCCCTAGAAAAAAATCAAGAGAACACTTTCGGGACTTTCTGTCGCCTTCTTGAGGCGGAACCAGGGCAGGAGCACTTTTGCTCTCCGGCGGACCGATTCCACTCGGGAAACTTCCCTCCGGGAGGGGGAAATCAAAGCCTTCATCATCACCAACGGTCCTCTCATCGTGGGAATCATCATCTTCATTAGCACCATCTCATCTCAAAATCCTAGTTCATCTCTTGTGTTCAATCTTTGTATCAAACCTCAGATCGGTACCTGGGGGTGTTAGTAGTGTTGATTACACCTTGTAGTTGATGCTTGTTGGTTTAATTGGTGGAAGATTATTATGTTTAGATTGTTAATTATATATTTATACCCACTGATCATGATTAATATGATGAGTTGTTAGTAGTTCTTTTTGTTCTTGAGGACTTGGGAGAAGTCTTGTTACTAGTAATCATGAGAAGTTGATCACCGTTCAATGTTTTGATATTATGGTGTGTTGTTCTTCTTCTAGCGGTGTTATGTGAACATTGACTACATGACACTTCACCATCCTTGAGCCTAGGGGAGGGCATCGTGGAATTAGTTTGTAGATGATGGGTTGCGGGAGTGATAGAAACCTAAACCCCAGTTTATGAATTGTTTCATGAGGGGCTGTTTTGGACCCACATGCTTAATGCTATGGTTAGATTTATCTTAATTACTCCTCTTATAGTTCCAGATGCTTGCATGGAGGGTATAATCATAAGTAGGTGTTAGTTCAAGTAAGAACAGTACCTTAACTCCGGTCCACCCACATAACACTTATCAAGGCAATGAACGTAAGTCGATGAATCGTGGTGAACGTAACTTGGCGATATTCCCGTGTGTTCTCAAGAGCGTTTTAATTACTATAAGAGAGTTATCACCGGCTTGTCCTTGGCACAATTAAGGATTGGGCCACTTGATGCACCTTACTACTTTGTTACTTGTTAAATTGCTAAAAATTATCTTCCTATCAAAACTATCTTACAGCACTTGCAGTGAAATCCTTGCTGAAAACTGCCTATCAATTCCTTCTGCTCCTCGTTGGATTCGACACTCTTACTTATCGAAAGGACTACGATTGATCCCCTATACTTGTGGGTCATGAAGGCTCTTTTCTGGCACCGTTGCCGGGGAGTGTAGCGCTCTTGGTAAGTGGAATTTGGTAAAGAAATTTTATCATACATGCTGATTTTTATACATGCTGATTTTTATTTACACTTGCTATTATGGAAGATAATCCTTTGAGAGGCTTGTTTGGGTTGTCCTCACCGCATGCACAAGTGGTAAGAGAGGATCCCCCACCTACTAAAAATATTTTCTATGAAATTCCTTTTGGTATTCTAGAAAAATTGCCTGATAATCCTTATGCAGGAGATGGAACAATACATCCTGATATGCACTTGATTTTTATAGATGAACTCTAAATCCAATATGTACTTACAAGTTCAAGACAAAAAAGTCAAACTGCTCTTGCTTGTCCTTTTGTCTGCATACCCAATTGTAGTATATTTAAGGACAACACGATATGTGCGGCATAGAAAGATATTATCTCACTTTTTAAATGTTGTATTGGTAGACAATACTATAGATGCCAAAGTGACTTCAATTACAACATGTTCATTTTTCTCTATTATCTCTCGGGCAACAAACATGCATAGCGAATATATACGCCAAGACTGAGCTTATTATCAAGAACATGGTCAAAATTTAAGACTCCACCCTATATAACCTTGGATGCACACAGATTGCATAAAGCACTAAACATGCATCATTCAGATCGCTGCTTAAAATGAAATAAATGTAAGCGAAACTCAAAATTCTAAAAAAAAGAGAGAAATGAATGACCTCGCATAATCAAAACTAAAGCCATGTTAGTTGAACCACCTTTTGCAAAAGTGTGCGATGGGGATGCTCCAACGCCAAGCTATAGTCACCAGTGGTGTGAATAGGGCTAATTTTTTAAAAGTTTAGGGTTTAGGATAACTGCTATATCAATATGACTCGGTGACTCCGGTGTAATTTGTTTCGGTGAGTCTGAGTTGAATATTTGTTTTGTGATAAAATGGGAATGTGGGAACATGTATGAGGCTTTTGGAGTTTGATCTTTAAGCACTTGAGCAAGAAACCCATTATCACAACCTCATCCCTGTTGATAGTATTGACATACCTTTGGACTCAATGTGAGCTTGGATCACTTAAATATAAAAAGAAGTCTTGAGGCATTGACCAACACTTGTCCTTAGCATTCTGAGGGGTTCATTTTCACATCCTATTGTTGTACCTAAATTGAACTTTCCTGAAATATTCTTTTGAATAGGCATTAGTTCAATGAGATATGTTGTTATGAATTACCAAAATCACCCGGGGATTATATGCACTTTCAATCTTCTCCTTTTTGGTAATTGATGACAACATAGAGATCAAATCTTCGACATAAGATATAATCATGAATAACATCGTCACTTTGAGAAGTATGTGATATGCAATAGCTCCCCCTAAATTTGTGCATTCTTTGAATTTGCGTTTGAATGCAAAAGCTTAATTGATTAGGCATATGGAACAAACTCTTCCATGTCACATATGACTTGGTGGAGCGCACAAAAGAATGTAAAGAGATACAAAACAATGCAAACCACTAAAGCACATGTGAATGACCATGATAAGATGCATTAAAGCATAACAAGTAGCATAAGTGCAGTGGCAAGCAAGTTTGGTCATCTCACACACAAGATAAATAAGTTTACATCAAAAGAATCAAATAAAGTAGCAAGGATGTAACTTAGCAAAACGAGCTCTCTCTCACTCGAAGCCTATAGATCTATATGAACTCTCCCCCTTTGGCATCAAAGATACCAAAAAGTTTGAGATGATATAAGCGTCACTCAAGGCACGATGATCCAGGGCTCTAGGTGATGATGACTTCTGGCTGGCAGCTCTACTGTGAGTCGAAGGGGTAGAGATGAGCACGTCGACTATTGCAGCTTCTGCAAATGTGGTCATGATAGGAGGCGTGGTAACATCAGGAGGTGGTGCAACAACATTAGCAACTCTCGGCTGGGTCTGGAACTAAGTGGTCATTCACTGTGACGCCCCCGAAATTAATCGTGCACTAATCATACACGCAGCATGCATGATTAAGATCAAGGACTCACGGTATAATATGACAGCACAACTCTAATGACACAAATATCATAAAATAATAGCCTTAAGAAGGCTGAGCAAAATAGCGACACTAGATCAAAAGAGGCAAGGCCTCCTGCCTGGGACCTCCCGATAAAATACATTAGTCATACAACATAATATGTCTGGGTATAGACAAGTTAGACAAGGTTGCCTTAAGAAGGCTGAGCAAAATAGCGACACTAGATCAAAAGAGGCAAGGCCTCCTGCCTGGGACCTCCAAAACTACTCATCGTCGTCGACGTCCACGAAGTATCCATCATCGGGAACTTCGGTCTTTAGGATGGGATCATCTGAACGCAGCATCCGGGTTGAAGAAAAAGAGAGCAAAGCAACGGTGAGTACTCATCCAAAGTACTCACAAGGCTTACATCAGATCTAAACTAAATATGCATCATTATCAATGAAAGGGGTTATTTCGGTGAACTGAACTACAGAATAGCCAGAATAGAGGGGGAAGAGCTAAGCCTCATGAAGACTACCCGCTCTTGCAACATTAGGAGATAGTAGCATAAACAGTACCAACTGTATTTAAATAGTAACAACTAACCCTAGGATCCTCCCTCAACTCTCAGCGAGAAAGCAATCCACGGGTAAACCATAACAACAGGTGCGTGTATTTTATTAAGTATCCGGTATAAGTTGTTAGAGATCATGGATACAACTCCAAGTGTCCTGTTACCGTGGACATGGCTATTCGAATAGATCGATCTTCCCAGCAAGGGTGCACCACATTACCCGGCACACTTGATTAACTCTAGCTGGACACACCTTTCCGCGGGTCATGCCCGGCCTCGGCTGATCGACACGCCGAAGTTCTACCTAAGCTCTCCAGAGAGGTCCCCCGCCGGTCTAAACCCTACGGCTAGGGGATCTTTGGTTGATCACCCCAAGCACACCTGCGCGTTGCGTGGACGGCCGGGACCAAGCCCACCATCTTGCCCCTTGGGCTCAGGTAGTATCCGCTCACCCAGGCGCGTGCCGCACTGCTGAACTGGGACTTCTGACAGAGCTTTTGGGAGGAACTGACGATGCCGAGGGCCCCATAAACCATAGTCCCGCGTGGCGGTTAGTGCGTATAGGCGAGTGGCCAACTCGGATAAAATACCCAGAACTCAATGGTAGCGTATTAATTATTAAAGTAACCGAACCACTCGCGGAAGGCTCTCAGCCAAGCCGACATGCACCATAACTTGCGGAAGGCTCTCAGCCAAGCTGCCTTGAACCATAGCATGATAGTCATCCATTCTATGTAGCAGAGAGCTAGGTACCATTAGACGGCCTCGAAACAACGAGGTGTCCTGCTCATCGAGAGTGATGTCAGCGGAATCACCCATAGTACGATCACTCTTGATGGGCTGCACTGCAGAGTCGTGATCATCGGGAGTGACGACTAAGTAATCACCCTCAGCACGATCTAAGGAATCACCCTTAGAATGTCACGCTTGATGCGTTCCACTGCAGAGTCATACTGTGGCATGGTCCTAGCTTTGTGATGTGATAATGTGATCCCATATCCGTGATCATCGCCCTAAGGGGATCAAGACCCAAAAACCTAGCATAGCTACACGAACAAGAGGTAGGGCCAACTGATGAATCATTTGTGTAACTATCTAGGCATGCTAGGATAACAGGTAATAATATGAACATCAGACGACAAAATCAGGCTATGCAAAGGAATAGGATCTACTGGTAAAACAGTAACTACAGTATCAGCTAATGCAAGAATTAGAGAGAAAGACTGGGCGATATCAGAATGATCAAGGGGGGTTTGCTTGCCTGGTTGCTCTGTAGACAAAGAGGGATCCTTCGGGATGTAGTCCAACTCGGATCCTATCGCCGAACCGGGGTCTACCAGAAAGAAGAGAGGAGAGGGAAAACAATAAATAATATAGCAAACAAATGCAACAAAATGCAGGTCATGGCTAAGTGTGGTGTTGAGGTGACCTAATGTGTTGCCACACATTTTAATCGAAGCGGGAAAATATTCGGGAATATTTTCCAGCTCCGAAACACTATTTGTTCTGGTGATCCGGCAGCAAAAGTTCCATGTTCATTATGTTAGAAAGGTTTTTCATGCAAGTGGGTGACATATTCAGATTTGTTATGTTTTTCTGATCATTTTTAATATATAAATCTTTTTCATCCGAATTACGGATTATATTATATGATTTTCTAAAGTTTAATCAATATTTTGGAATTTACTGATTTATTTTGATTCGAAATTGTTTAATATTTAAATGCTAGGTGCACACCGAAAGTGTACCCAGCAGATAGTCACAAGGGCTGACAAGTGGGTCCAGGGGCCCTGTTAACCCAGTCAAAGTTTGACTGGTCAACTGGTGAACAGTAGACATGGGCCTCACATGTCATTGTCTCAGGTAAGTTTTAATTTGATTTTTAATCTAAACAGTGGACCCCACATGTCATTTACTAACTAGACTAATTAATCTTTTAACTAAACTAACCTAATCACTAACTAAATTAAATTGGATTAATCCTAAACTAAACTGGGCTAGCCCCACTAAACAGTGGCTCAGCCGAGCCACACACACGCACACACAGCACACACACACACATGCAGGTGCTGGGCCATGGCGCTAGGCCAGTAGAAGTGGCGCGGCAGCAAGCAGAGCAGCAACTAGCAGTAGCGGAAGCAGCAGCCGAGCATCAGCAAGCAAAGGAGCAGCTAGCGGCGGCAGCAGCAGCTAGCAAAGCAGAGCAGAGCAGCAGCAGTAGAGCAGCAGCTAGCGAAGCAGCAGCTGCCAGTAGCAAGAGCAGCAGCAAGCAAAGCAGTAGTAGCCAGCAGCATCAGCGGTAGCAAAGTGGAGCAGAGCAGCGGCTAGGAGCAGCGGCAGGAGCAGTATCGCGCGCGGCAGCTCGGACGAGCCGCGACCATGGTGGCCATGGGCGGGCATAGGTCTATGACGACAGATCGAAGGGGCAAAGCAAGGGGACCAGAAGGGAAGCTCACCAGGACTTGGAGGGCGTGGTCGGGGAGGTCGGGGACGGCCCAGAATAGTGGTAACCGGCGACGGACGTCGGCGACCGTGGCGAAGATGAGGACGATGGCGAGGCTACGGGGCATCCCTGCTTGCTTCGCTACCCGGGACATATGAAGACGAGTGCAGCGAACCTCCTGGACATGCTCCCGCATGTTGGCGATGACGGTGAGGCAGTTGTCACCGCACCAAACCCTAGGTCAAATCGAGCCAAAGAAGAGGGGGCGAAGGGGATCGAGGGGGGACTGGAAGAGCTCGATCTAGGGTTTGCTGTGGACACGTTTATAGGCCGAGGGGGGGCTACGTGGTGGCCATCCATGGCCATGGCGCCCTGGATGCCGGACACGCACGCTCTGTACAGGAGGTTCAAGAAGAAGGGGTGATGGGCTTGGCTGAAAACTGTAGCAGTGGGCTTAAGTGCACAGGGTCTGTCTCTATTTTTTTCTTTTTCTTTTTCCGTAATGCACTTTATTTTCTATTTTCCATTTTATTTTCTCACCAAATGATTTTTGTTAGTTATGAAATTTAGCACACAAATACTAGCTACTATTGTAAGGCTGCACACAAAGTTTCAAAACATTTGAAAATATCTAGGTATTTATTTATTTTCAAATGGCCACATGTAGTACTGCTGATCCACTTTAATTGATGCTAGGGTCAAAATGGCAATTTAAATAATGTTGGTTTCAACATGGAAAATGTTTAGTGGATTATTTAGAATAATGCCAACATTTTTGTTTCACAATTTGTTGAAATACTTTCTGACTTGCCCTTTTAAATTTGATTTTGAATAGGGTTTGGAAGTGGGATTATTTCCTAATGCAATTTAATTATGATAATTATGGTGACATGGCACATTGATTAAGTTAATGACATGGCTAAGACCTAGGGGTGTTACAACTCTCCTCCTCTAAAAGAAAATCTCGTCCCGAGATTTAAGAGGTAGAGTAAGGGGAAATTGCCTGGTTACGAAATTCTAACGAGTCTTCTTGTTCTTTGTTGCTCTTCTTTAAGAAGTTAATCCACTAGGTTGATGTCTTCATCTCTTTGCATCAGGGCATCATGATGAAGTCGTCATTCCTTCCTTCGTAATCTTCATCGTAATTACGAAAGGATAGGGGTAATTTCATAATTACGGAATTTACAAGTCGATTCTCGGACGATTAACTCAGGGGATGAGGTACAAAAGTATCGAATTAAAAACCAAGAATTACATCAAGAGCAATTATAAGAAAGGTGGAAGGGGTTTTAAGCGGATAGGCAATCTTTTGATGCCTAAGGTAGAGTGGGAAAAGGTCTCAAGGTAGCGAAGAATAAATGACATGTCTGATACCGGAATAGAACATGTTAAGTAAAATGGCTCGTGGAGTTACATACGAGGCCAAATGCAAAAGATATTTTGGATATAAGGATCATAGAGATTTCTCAGATGAAACTTAGGATTGATAAAGAACTCTGGTAAAGGATCCAAAGGTATGGCATGTTCAGGATGGAAGGAATCATTATAGTCTCGGGAACAATTTTAGCAATGGAAAAGCATGATCATCATTGACACCGCAAGACAAATACATTGCACAAGTATGCATTTGAGGACTCGAGGGTTATCAAATCATTAGGACGATCAAAATCGAAGGGACCAACATTTATACCCCCCATGATGAACAAGGAGAGTGGTGTCACCTTCTAAAGTCACGATACAAGGTTTGTTAGGGGACACTTTGTCGGCTACATTGCAACATCAATGATACCAAGGGCGGGGGATGAAGAGAACCATTTTCCTGCTCATTGAGATGAGGCGGGCCAATAGGCAAAGCTCTCATGCACCGGTGATTACCGGAATGTCAACAACAATCGCAACAAGGTTTTACTGACAGGGTTGAACACTGGGGTGTTTACATAAGCAGGGAATTATTACTTCTTAGGTTATATAAGTTACAAGAAAGGTTAAACAGACCAATGGAAAGGAAAATATGATTATCAGTTAAACAGACCAATGGAAAGGAACATGGGATTATACACAAGTATTAGGAGTATATCCTTCCCACAATCAAGTAGAGTAGGATATGCATGGCAGGTCAGCAAATACACAATCCTTTAGATAAAAGGGGCAAGGATGATCATAATGTTTACCCATTTAATGGTGTTTGGATAATTTATCAAGAAGCATTTAGCATTGCGCTTCCAATGTTCTTGTTGATATTTGGAGTACCACAGTCATGCTTTGAGGTAGCAATGATATGGATGTTTAATCAAGATTGGGTTCAAATATCACAAGAAATATACAAGGGTCAAGTCCATGGATAGCAAGGATCTTATGATATAACCAAAACAAGACCAAGCCTATGTAGGAAGGAAGGCAAGGATGTTGTCGAAGACATCACAAATTATTGAGGGGCAAGGATAGTATTTCTCATCACGGGTTTGATCCACACCTTGGAAGAAGTCAAAATGTTGACGATGATCACAGCACAATCCGTAAAATGTGTTTCATGACGGGGTAGTAGAAATGTGACATGATCAGGCCAAATGAAATGGGGAGTAAGAAGGCTGACAAAACCTTCAACACGTCTCAAAGTTCAAGAACAGAGTTACTTTTTTTGGTAAAATAACATGACGTTAATGATCTGACATAAGTTTAGCTCGCTGTCAGAATTGTGCACCAGGGAGTACTAGGTAGCACAGCCAAGCTTAGCATGGTGATGATGCAGCCAATAGATGAGGAATGACAATATTGAGTTTAAATTCCCCGGCGACAAAATTATTTGGGGTATTGAAGGGTGGTGCAGATTTAATTCACTTATCGGTGTTCTCGGTTGACAAATAACTCAGAACCCGTGGGATGACAATGATGGTGAGAAGCGTTACTTCATCAAGAATTCTTATGATGCGGTGCAATGGCATGATATTCTTGGCATAAAGAGTGAAGACTATCATGATAGAATAGAATGAAGCTGGACTAATTCAATGACCTACGGAATGCAATTAGTTTAACCTTGTCGAAAAAATGAACGAGGTGCTAGAATGGATTCTCTTTTAGACAGATTAAATGAGGACAACATGGCCGGAACCATAATTGCGAGGGGACCAAATCAGTGATACTGAATGAACTAATACAAAGGGGATAATTATTCTTGTGAGAAGCTTCCATGATAAAGATTTACATTGTTCCCATGGGCATGAACTCAAAGGTCCAAGGTCGACTCCCACTTCTTCAATGTGTAACTTTTCATTCACTTCTCTGTCAAAATGTTTTGAGCATTGAAAGATTATCTGGTGCCAGTGGAGTATGACCCGTGAAAACTTTCGGGTTCAAATAGATCGCAGAAAGCATAGGTATAACCTATCGGATGGATTTTGGAACTCATACCGCAATGATAGTAATAAAAGGTACAAGCTTGAAGCAGAGTACAGACGGCAAAGCAGAGGATATAATTCGCAAGGAATCGGGGATCAGAAGCAGATGCTCTGATCAAAGATGAGTAGTTGAATAGACTCGGATGGACAATCAATCAAGGTTTGATTGACCGAGAACCAGCACATGTCCGGAATGATGTCTGAGCTGGAAGGACAATTTATAGAAATCACAATGTCATTTGCAAAGGATTCTTGTGAAGATTGTTTAAACATTTGGAATTATCCATCAAGATTTATCGGTGGTAAGGATTTACAAAAGTGGTAGGCACAAAAGGTTTTGGGAAACTTCGAAGAGTATCTTCAGATTCTTCTGGCAAATCAAGCGACCATTTGTAATGAGGGGCTTTTCAGAAGGAAGTCATCACGAGAACCAAGAGTTAGAGTTAGCAAAATATATAACCTAAAGGGAAGAGAAGTTTAGATCCCAGAGTAAGGACGAGGAATAAAAGATAGTAATACCATCCATGTGCGATGTGGACCCGTAACCCACACCACATGCCTAGTAGTTCAAAAATAGTTTTCTAAACTAGAATCAACATCGGCCAAGAGGAGTTGGGGTTCCTACAGGCAGTCGGCTCAGATACCACCTTGTGACGCCCCCGAAATTAATCATGCACTCATCATACACATAGCATGCACAATCAAGATCAAGGACTCATGGTATAATATCACAGCACAACTCTAACGACACAAATATCATAAAATAATATATTACAACACAGGGTCATGGAACCCGATAAAATACATCAGTCATACAACATAATATGTCTGGGTACAGACGAGTTAGACAAGGTCGCCTTAAGAAGGCTGAGCAAAACAGTGTCACTAGATCGAAAGAGGCGAGGCCTCCTGCCTGGGACCTCTAAAACTACTCATCGTCGTCGACGTCCATGAAGTATCCGTCATCGGGAACTTCGGTCTCTGGGGTGGGATCATCTGAACGCAGCATCCGGGTTGAAGAAAAAGAGAGAAAAGCAATGGTGAGTACTCATCCAAAGTACTCGCAAGGCTTACATCAGATCTAAACTAAATATGCATCATTATCAATGAAAGGGGTTATTTCGGTGGACTGGACTGCAGAATAGCCAGAATAGAGGGGGAAGAGCTAAGCCTCACGAACACTACCCACTCTTGCAGCATCAGGAGAGAGTAGCATAAACAGTAACAACTATACGTAAAATAGTAACAACTGACCCTAGGATCCTCCCTTGACTCCCAGCGAGAAAGCAATCCGCGGGTAAACCATAACTGCAGGTGCGTCTATTTTATTAAGTATCCGGTTTAAGTTGTTAGAGATCATGGATACAACTCCAAGCGTCCTGTTATCATGGACACAACTATTCGAATAGATCAATCTTCCCTGCAGGGGTGCACCACATTACCCGACACGCTCGATTAACTCTGGCCGGACACACCTTTCCGCAGGTCATGCCTGGCCTCAGCTAATTGTCACGCCGAAGTCCTACCTAAGCTCTCTAGAGAGGTCCCCTGCCGGTCTAAACCCTATGGCAAGGGGATCTTCGGCCGATCACCCCAAGCACACCTACGCATTGCGTGGACGGCCAGGACCAAGGCCACCATCTTGCCCCTTGGGCTCAGGCAGTATCCGCTCACCCGTGCGCGTGCTGCACTGCTGAACTGGGACTTCTGACAGAGCTTTTGGGAGGAACTGACGATGCTGAGGGCCCCATAAACCATAGCCCCGCGTGGTGGTTAGTGTGTATAGGCCAGTGGCCAACTCGGATAAAATACCCAAAACTCGATGGTAGCGTTTTAATTATTAAAGTAACCGAACCACTCGCGGAAGGCTCTCAGCCAAGCCGACATGTACCATAACTCGCGGAAGGCTGTCAGCCAAGCCGACTTGAACCATAGCATGATAGTGATCCATTCTGTGTAGTAGAGAGCTAGGTACCATTAGACGGCCTCGAAACAATGAGGTGTCCTGTTCATCGAGAGTAACGTCAGCGGAATCACCCGTAGTACAATCACTCTTGATGGGCTGCACTACAGAGTTACGATCATTAGGAGTGACAACTGAGGAATCACCCTCAGCATGATCTAAGGAATCACCCTTAGAATGTCACGCTTGATGCGTTCCACTACAGAGTCATATTGTTGCATGGTCCTAGCTGTAGGATGTGATAATGTGATCCCATATCCATGATCATCGCCCTAAGGGGATCACGGCCCAATAACCTAGCATAGCAACACGGACAAGAGGTATGGCTAACCGATGAATCATTTGCATAACTATATAGGCATGCTAGGATAACAGGTAATAATATGAACAGCAGACGACACAATCAGGCTATGCAAAGGAATAGGATCTACGGTAAAACAGTAACTACAGTATCAGCTAATGCAAGAATTAGAGAGAAAGACTGGGCAATATCGGAATGATCAAGGGGGGTTTGCTTGCCTGGTTGCTCTGCAGACAAAGAGGGATCCTTCGGGAAGTAGTCGGTCTCGGATCCTATCGCCGAACCGGGGTCTACCGGAAAGAAGAGAGGAGGGGGAAACAATAAATAATATAGCAAACAAATGCAACAAAATGCAGGTCATGGCTAAGTGTGGTGTTGAGGTGACCTAATGCATTACTACGCATTTTAATCGAAGCGGAAAAATATTCGGGAATATTTTCCAGCTCCGAAACACTATTCCTTCTGCTGATCTGGTAGCAAAAATTCCATGTTCATTATGTTAGAGAGTTTTGTCATGCAAGTGGGTGACATATTCAGATTCGTTATGTTTTTCTGATCATTGTTCATATATAAATATTTTTCATCCAAATTACGGACTATTTTATATGAATTTCTAAAGTTTAATCAATATTCTGGAATTTACTGATTTATTTTAATTCAAAATTGTTTAATATTTAAATGCTAGGTGCACACTGAAAGTGTACCCAACAGATAGGCATAGGGGCTGACATGTGGGTCCAAGGGCCCTATTGACCCAGTCAAAGATTGACTGGTCAACATGTGAACAGTAGACATGGGCCCCACATGTCATTGTCTCAGGTAAATTTTAATTTGATTTTTTTATTCTAAACAGTGGGCCCCACATGTCATTTACTAACTAGACTAATTAATCTTTTAACTAAACTAACCTAATCACTAACTAAATTAAATTGGATTAATCCTAAACTAAACTGGGATGGCCCCACTAGACAGTGGCTTAACCGAGCCACAGACACGCAGGTGCTCGGCCATGGCACTCGGCAAGCAGCAGCGGCGCGGCAGCAAGCAGAGCAGCAGCTAGTGGTAGCAGCAGCAGCCGAGCATCAGCAAGCAGAGCAGCAGCCAGCGGCAGCAGTAGCAGCTGAGCAGCAGCGGCTAGCAAAGCAGACCATAGCAGTGGTAGTAGAGCAGCAGCTAGCGAAGCAGCAGCAGCCAGCAGCAAGAGCAGCAGTGAGCGAAGCAGCAGCAGCCAGCAGCATCATCGCCAGCAAAGTGGAGCAGAGCAGTGGCTAGGAGCAGCGGCAGGAGTAGCAGCACGCATGGCAGCTCGGATGAGCTGCGGCTATGTTGGCCATGGGCGGGCGCAGGTCTACGATGACGGATCGAAGGGGCAGAGCAAGGGGACCAAAGGGGAAGCTCACCAGGAGCTCGAGGGCGAGGTCGGGGAGGCCGGGGTCGGGGAGGCCGGCGATGGTTGTCGGCGATCGTGGCGAAGATGAGGATGATGGCGAGGCTACAGGGCGCCCCTACTTGCTTCGCTGCCCGAGACGGATGAAGACGAATGTGGCAAACCTCCTGGATGTGCTCCTGCACATTAGCGATGATGGTGGCCATGGTAACGACGGTGTGGCAGTGGTGACCGCACCGAACCCGAGCTCAAAATCGAGCCAAAGAAGAGGGGGGGCGAAGGGGATCGAGGGGGACCGGAAGAGCTCGATCTAGGGTTTGCAATGGACATGTTTATAGGCTGAGGGGGGCTACGTGGTGGCCATCCATGGCCATGGCGCCCTGGATGCCAGACATGCATGCTCTGTACAGGAGGTTGAAGAAGAAGAGGTGATGGGCTGGGCTGAAAACTGTAGCAGTGTGCTTAAGTTCACAGGGTCTGTCTCTATTTTTTTTCTTTTTCTTTTTCTGTAATGCACTTTCTTTTCTGTTTTCCATTTTATTTTCCCACCAAATGATTTTTGTTAGTTATGAAATTTAGCACACAAATACTAGGTACTATTTTAAGGCTGCACACAAAGTTTCAAAACATTTGAAAATGTCTAGGTATTTATTTATTTTCAAATGGCCACATGTAGTACTGTTGATCCACTTTAATTGATGCTAGGGCCAAAATGGCAATTTAAATAATGTTGGTTTCAACATGGAAAATGTTTAGTGGATTATTTAGAATAATGCCAACATTTTTGTTTCACAATTTGTTGAAATACTTTCTGACTTGCCCTTTTAAATTTGATTTTGAATAGGGTTTGGAAGTAGGATTATTTCCTAATGCAATTTAATTATGATAATTATGGTGACATGGCACATTGATTAAGTTAATGACATGGCTAAGACCTGGGGGTGTTACATCCACTCATCTGAATCATCACTGCGGGCATAATCATATGCATCAAAAGCATCCTTCAACTTGCCAAACTCAGTAGATAACTCAGTCACCTTGACATCTAGATCATGGAACTTGGTCTCAATGGCACTCTCCAAACTCTCCTGGTTCTTGATGAGGTTAACTAGGCCTCTCTCGGTCCGTTTCGTCACTTGGAATAGAAGTGCCATCTGATCAGTCCTTGACTTAGGCATCTCAAAAGTGTCATGAGCAGTAGATGTTCTTGCCCGACTAGCCTGAGCAGCAGCTCTCAAAGCCTCAGCATTAGCCTGAGCAGCAGCAGAGCTTGGATCATTTGGATCCATAGTGATGGTGCAATCCTCAAGCTCTGGCTAAAGTGGCTTATGTTTTTGCTCAAGCAGATATACATTATTCACGATCTTGGAGTTGATAAGGAGCTGAATGTAGGGTGCATATTCACATGAGCGATTGTGATATGCAGTTGTCCTCTTCACTGTCTTCACAATAAGATCCATGACATTGAAAATTTCCATCTTATCAACAAGGTGCGGCATGTCAATGGAATATCCTATTAGCATCCTATCATCTCCTGACTTGGGCATCAAAGTAACTCGAAGAATGGAGTTGATAGTTGCAAGACCTGGCAACAGAAAGTACACAGAACCCAGCTTTCACTTCTCTTGCCATTCAGCAGGAATGTCCTTGTACATCCATGTAGTTATCATCCTTGAGTGGCAAATTAAGTAATGTAGCCCACTCTTCAACTGAAGACTCGTACCTTTGACCATCAGTTACCCACTTGATCTTTCCATCCGGATAGAAATGCACTGTGGCATAGAATTGCATAATCAGCTCTTCACACCAATCAGACTTGACATTACCAACAAGATCTGCAATTTTTAGAGTGTTGAAATTTCCATGCACATTTGGGAAATTGTTGGGGTGCTTCTTGATATAGTCCCAATCAACCCATTTCATCTCACTAGCCCTGGGCTTCTTTTCAAACAGAATTGACTCATAAAAATCTTGTTGCTCTCTAGTGTGGAGTCTAGGATCCACTGTTGTCCTTCTGGATCAAGCAACATAGGGGTCATGTACCCTCCAGGATCTCAGGCCTCTATCTCTCCTTTTCTTCGTATCTTCTACCTCTGGATGCTCTTCATTGTCCATAGACAGATATGGTCTAAGCTTCTTGAGATGTGTAGGCACATCTTCTTCTTCTTGAACAACTAGGGCTTTCTTCTTCTTCTTGGCAGCAGTAATGGCAACAGCTTTCCCATGCCTCTTGGAGCAGGCTTGGTCTTAGTTGGAGCCTTTGGCATAGCATCTGCCATAAGCTTTGCTCTCTTCTTAGCTGGAGGAGGTGACTTGGGAACTTGCTCTTCTTCAGCCTCCTCTTCTTCTGCATGAGGATCCACAAACATAGTTGCTTTTCTGGACTGGAGATAGACTACCCTTGATCTTGGCTTCTTGGGCTTAGACTACCCCTGAGTAGAACTACCTCCTACCTGAGGTCTAGCAAGATTCTTGATAGTCTCAGCTGGAGCATAAGTCTTACTAACAACTCCTCTCCTTGAATTCTTTCTCTTCCTGGAATAGGTGGCTGCTAGCAAGAGAAGTGAAAGCTGGGTTTTATGTACTTTCTTGCCATTACTTAATTCTTCAAAAGATAATATCCTCAACACTCAAATACTCTCTCACAGATCTTGGCTTTGGAATAGGAGAGGGTTTGGGTGAAAAGCAATGAGGTGACTAGAAATCAAAGGATCAATGGTTGGAGTGTAATTCCTTTGAAATCAGCACAAGGAGTGTGAGCTCCCTCTCAGAAATATGGATGTGCAATGTGTTTGCTTTGATAGACAATGGTGGAGTGGGTGAGGGTATATATAGGCAGCACGAAAAATCTGACCGTTACTCAGCTTTTAGCACATCTCGGTGAGACCGACTAAAAACACACGATCGGACCGAACTGTAAAAAGGTTCAAACTTTGGATATTTTGGAGACTCTGAATGAAACTGTTCGATGGATCTGAGTTGTGATTACCTAAACACTTTTCACACTTTGGTTGTATCGACTGAAACCATTTGGAAATTCTAAATGAATTTTAGTAGGCTATAGAAGGTTGGCAAGTGCTCTTCGCTGAGACTGAAGGGTTAACTCGGTGCGACCGGAAGTTTAGGGTTTAGGACAACGGCTATATCAATGTGACTCAGTGACTCCGATGTAATTTGTTTTGGTGATTCTGAGTTGAATATTTGATTTGTGATATAGTGGGAATGTGGGAATATGTATGAGGCTTTTGGAGATTGATCATTAAGCACTTGAGCAAGAAACCCATTATCATAACCTATCCCCTTTTGATAGTATTGGCATACCTATGGACTCAATGTGATCTTGAATCACTTAAATATAAAAAGAAGTCAAGAGGCATTGACCAACACTTGTCCTTAGCATTTTAGGGGTCCATTTTCACATCCCATTGTTGTAGCTAAATTGAACTTTCCTGAAATATTCTTTTGAATAGGCATTAGTTCAATAAGATATATGTTGTTATGAATTATCAAAACCACCCCGGGATTAGATGCACTTTCACTGATGTAGTATTGTCCTCCCAGGGACAACAATGTGTAGAACAATACCTGGCCAAGCCAATTGTACATGGGGTGGGAGGCCTGGCCCAGGCTCACCAGTGGCAAGTGCGCATCACCGAGTTTGGCGAAGATGATGTTGGACAATCGGTCTCTCAGGCAGAGTGATACATCTCAAACATATCAATAATTTTTTATTGTTTCATGCTATTATATTATTATTTTTATAGAAATTTATATTATTTTTATGGACTATCCTATTAATTTAGTGCCCAGTGCTAGTTCCTGCTTTCTGCTTGTTTTTGGTTTCGCAGGAAATCAATATCTACGGAGGTCAAAATACGTTGCCGATTTAACATGATTTTTTTGGGCAACAAGAAACATAGGAAGCTTCTGGAGAGATCGAGATGAGCACCGAGGGGCCCATAAGGACACATGGCATGCCCAGGGAGGGTGGTCATGCCCTTTGTCCATGTGGGGCCCACAAGCACCGCCTTGACCTGATTCCACCGCCATAAATCCCTATAAATCTCGAAACCATCCATCGTGCCTCCAAGACAATTTTATCATCGCCGTAATCCACTATTCCATGAAGATCCCATCTGGAGGCCTTTTCTGGAGCTCTTCCGAGGGGGAAGCCATTGCCGGAGTCTTCTACATTAACCTTGTTGCCTCCATGATGATGTGTGAGTAGTTCCATCAGGACCTATGGGTCCATAGTAGCAGCTAGATGACTCTCTCTATCTATTTGGATCTTCAATACCATGTTCCTGTGAGCTTTCTCACATGATCAGGATCAATCCGATGTAATTTTGTGGTGTGTTTGTTGGGACATGATGAATTGTCACTTTATGATCAGATTGTTTATTGAAATCAATTTAATCTTTTAAGGTTATGTTGCTACATAATTAAATAGCTTTGTCTGCTCTTCGATCTATCTATCTTCTCTGGCCAAGTTTGATTGATTTATCTTCAGAGGGAGTGGTGCACTGTAGTGGGTTCAATCTTGCGGTGCTCTAACCCAGTGGCAATAAGGGCCAAGACATGTATTGTATTGTTGCCACTAAGGATAAAACGATTAGGTTTTGTCATATTGATTGACTTCTTCATGTCTACATTATGTCATCTTGCTTATTGAGATACTCTGTTTCTAGTAAACTTAATACCTTGAGATGCATGTAGATGCAGTTGGATTAACGGTCTACTTATCACGGACGTAATGCCTATATGAGATTATGTCATAAATGATCATAGTTATAAATATTGCAATTCGGTCAATTGCCCAACTGTAATTTGTTTACCATGCTACTTGCTATTTTTGAGAGAGAAATGTCACTAGTGAACCTATGGCCCTTGGTCTATTCTCCATTGCTTAATTCTTCTACACTATTGCTACTATTTATGTCTTTTTACCATCTATAATTATCTATCTCTATCACTTGTGTTTTACCTTGTAACTAGCAAGACAAGGGAATTAACAACCCTCTTGCCATGTTGGTGACAAGTTTTGTGTGTGTTTTGTGTGCAGGCACTGTCAACCTGTGTAGCCTAGAAGCTCCTACTGGTTTGATAAACCATGGTTCTTCACTGATGGAAAACTTGCTATTTCCTGCTTCACCCTTCCTCTTGGGGGAATCCCAATGACTCCTTCAGGAGTAGCAAAGACTTTTCTGGTGCCGTTGCCGGGGAGTTTTCTTCTACATAAAGAGGTACCTTCACACAAACACATTACCTGCCTGTTATCTATCTTTCCTAGTTATGCTATCTTTATCGTTGACTCACAAAAACAGAAAAAGATAAATATTGGATATGGATCCTCATCCACTTGCTAATCTTTTCAAACTTGCTGCATATTGTAAACAAATAGCTAATAATGAAAAGGTTCTAAAATAAAGGGCTATTGGGATACATTTATTGAATGAAAAGCATGATTACAATGATATTAGTATGAATTCTATGAATATCAATTGTGCTAATGATATGCAAAGCTATAAGCTTGGGGATGATGAGTTTGATGAACATGATATTTTAGTCCCCCTACTAATGAAGAAGTTGTGAAAGAAAAATATGATTGGGATAGATATGATAATCTTTATGACTTGAGTGACGATGATACACTTGATGAATATATTGCTTTTTATTGTGACACTATGTCTGTAGGCACTATTGATGATGATTTTGTTTTGCCTGCTACTTATTATGATGATCATGATTGGGAAGATAATTATGATGCCTCTTGTGACCTTGAAAATTTATTTGAGCCTCATGATGAATCTATTACTTATAATAATATTTGCAACATTATTTAAAGTGGGTTTGGAAGAGTGCCAACTTTAGGTAAAAAGAATCCCACATGTTTGATAAAAGTGGGTTTGGAGAGGTCATGACTTTAGTTGATGTTAATCCCACTATCTTGGAAGATTATAAAACTTGTATGCATGTGGATCATGAAGAGAATATCTTATATGATAGCTATATTATTAATTTTGATTATGATCCTACATGTAATTATTATGAGAGAGGAAAGTATGGCTATAGAAATCTTCATGTTACTAAATTACCTCTCTTTATGTTAAAGTTATTAATGTTTCATTCTTCTTCCTTGCATATGCTAGGCATTGCTTGCCTTGATAATTTGTTTACTTGTAAGATTCATATGCATAGGAAGTGGGTTAGACTTAAATGTTCTTGTTAAATGCTTATTGATGCTTTCTTTGTGCCCCAATTCTTGTTTTTCATGAGAGCATCACTAAAATCCTAAGCCTATCTTAATGGCTATAAATAAAAAGCTTGTTGGGAGAGAACCCAATAGTTACCATTTTATCTTATTTTTGGTGAGTCAACATGATTATTGCTACTGTAGTAATTATGTTTGTATCTTTTCTTTTATTTTTGTGCCAAGTTAAGCCTTTGGGATGTTGCAAATGCATGTTTGTTAGGTTCTGTGCAGAAACAGAAACTTTTAAATTGGGGAATATAAATTATGGAAATGATATGATACAGTATACATTACTTGAAAATGAATATGCATCTTGTCTTGACAGTACATGATTGGGAGATTTATTTTATATGTACTAACCTATCTCACGAGTTTTGTTAAGTTTTATGTGGATAAAGTTTTTAAGGTCGAGGTGAGATAGCGATATGAGGAGAACAAGGAGCAGCAAGAGCCTAGGCTTGGGGATGCCCAAGGCACCCCAAGGTAACATCCAAGGAGACTTAAGCGTCGAAGCTTGGGGATGCCCCTCTAGGTATCCCCTCTTTCATCTTCAATAATTATCGGTATGTCTCAGTTGGACCTACATTTTTATTTGTTCACATCATATGTGTTTTTCTTAGAGCGTCATTTTCATTTGTTTGGTTTTATTTACTTGTTTTTGCAATCATCGTGTTCTGGTCACACTTCTTAAGAGAGACACATCGGTCTTATATTTATACAATGCTCATTAATCTTCACTTATATCTTTTTGAGTAGAGGCTTTTTATAGAATTTTCTCTTGCACGTCACTTAAACACGTTAAAGCACGGTGATAAATTATGATTTTATAGAAAAAATTAGGACTCTCTTGCCTCACTTAAATCTTTTCAGAGAGTTGAATATTAATGGGTAATTTGCATGAATTGTATGGTTGGTCTAAAAATAATAGGTATATAAGAGTGGTATAATAAAAACTTGCATGAACTTGTAGATCAACTGAACTTGATAATTGCATTCCTTGCAATAGTTTTGAGATAGGGTGTGAGTAATTAATTTATGTGTAGTCAAAAGGACTTGCGCTAAGTAGTGGAAAGGTGTCATAAGGTCATACACCTTAATACTTGTGGTCGTTGAAGTGAAACTGGTTGTGAGGGGTCTAAGTTGAAGAATATTGTAAGTAACCTCCCACGTACATGGGTTGGAAATGCGCAACGGGATTAGGCTTCACCAAACACTTTCCCTAGGAGTAGCCGGTCTCATGGTAACCCGGTGTAGACTATGAAGTATTAGTGAGATGTTTTGGGTTATGAGTTAAGGTCTTTAAAGCACTTTCACAATCCATATTTTTGCTAGTCTCTTCAGTATCAAGCATTGCCCTCTATCGCATCAAGACATGGTGCATCCTTCGCCGGTACTGATGAGTGTTATTTTTACACTCATCCAACCTAAGTTTAAACTGACATATTTCATAAAAACTGATATATTCGCTCCGATATTGATACTAATGACTAATGAATGCAATGGAGTCCAAATATCTGATCTTTATTTTGTTTCCATAGGAAATGGGCTATTTATGGATGAAATTAAGCCAATACATGGAAAGGAGTAAAGTGGAGATAGAGGAGATCAAGTGGGAGGCGCAGCAGAGGAACCAGAGTAGAAGACGACATTCCATACGACCATCACCGCTCGTATGGATGGTCGTATGGACTACCAACCACGCCGTCTGATCCACCTGAACAACCTTTATAAAAGGCCCAATGCCAGAAGAGCAACGTACGACACCACACATCACCATCTTCGCAACAGTCATCTCCATCAACCCTAGCCACCACCATTTCCCATTTACATCTCCATAGCCACCACCTTCATCACCCCTATAGTGCTCAGCCATCTAGTCATACTTTGTAATCGTGTATCACATCTAGCATCTACTGTATCAATCAATCAATCTTCATGATGTGTTCTTCAATGATTCCTTCATGCGATCCAATCTCCATGTGTGAGTAGTTCGATAAGGTCATGGGTTGAGGCATAGCCCTACAACCCGATGTATTTGTTGGAGGGGTCGATGGAAGTACTTTGACCGAATGTCCCGTATGTGTAACATAAAACTGCTTCATAGTTGTCTCTTGTCTCGTTCGCATTCTTCATCCCTTCAGGTACCCAGGATCATGGAGAACGAGCCATGGAGAGGCTAAGGGCAGGGAGACCGTGATGTGTTATTCTGAACACCAGTGACAGAAAGGTTCAGTATGGTAACACCGATCCTATCTCTGGGGATACAAGAGGTGTAGTCATTAAACGCCCAATGCTTTTGTCTTATTTCTATCTTAATTACGGGGGCAACCCCGCGCGATGGATAGGGCCTTCGGTTGGACAACAGACTCTTGATGCAGGACGCGTGCCGGTCAAGACGTAATTTGGACACATCCCTCACTTCAATACGTAGCAAGCACATCTCAATGGATGACTTCCAGGGCACAAATTATAATCATAATGGCCCCGACACAAATATATGGTTGTAAGAATAAGTCCTCATACCCATGCCTATTTTTATTATAAGTGTTCTTAGTGTCAACTTGATTCCGATCCGGTCAAAAGCTATAATTAATTCTCTTGCAAAAGCTTGTTAGAAACCCTTGACTTAAAGGGTACCGTCCTCTCCTGGGTTCGATAACTCAGGGCCACCTCTAGGGAAAAAGGCGAGAATCCTTTTTGCTCCTTTACCGGATCACTAAAGAGACTAATCAAACCTTTTTCTAGCACCGTTGCCGGGAAGAATTTGTGTGCTTAGTCTTTGTGTTAGGGTTTTTGTTAGAGTTTTTGTTTCAGTTTTTAGTTTACCTTTTTTGTTGCAAGTGTTGTTACTTGAAAACCCAAAAAAGATTACCATGGCTCATAATCTTGGAAGCTTTGCTGCTCCTAGCAATAGTTTCATGTGTGAACCAATTGCACAACCTGATGTTGCTGCCGCTAAGAATGAGATTAAGCTGAACCTAGTCTCTATGGTTTAATAGGACCAATTTGGAGGCTCTGCTTCTGAGGATGCCGGTATGCATTTGCATAATTTTTCTGAATTGTGTAACATGACACACATAAAGGATTATGATCCTGGTGCTTTGAAGTTGTGTCTATTTCCTTTCTCTTTGAGAGGAAAAACAAAAGAATGGCTTCTAGCTTTGCCTAGAGGTAATATAACTTCATGGACTGAGTGTTGCAGTAAGTTTTGATCTAAGTTTTGCCCACCTACAAAGATAATGCAACTTCATTCGCAGATAACAAGTTTTAAGCAGGAAGATCATGAGACACTAGCACTTGCGTGGGATCGCATGAATGAGGCTATAAGGAATAGTCCTAATCATGGAATGGAAGAATGGTCAATTCTTCATATATTTTATAATGCCTTAAATCCTATGTCAAAAACTATATACTGCTACAGGAGGAACAATTATGGGTAATCCCATCGCTAAAGCCAAAAGGTTGCTAGATGATATGCAAGAAAACCATGCCCTATGGCATATTGAGAGGGGTACCAGCAAGAGAGTTAATGCTATTGAGGAGAAGAATATGGAGTTGACCACTATACTTGATGAACTCATTAACCGAGTCCTGGATCAGGGGGTGCTCAACATGTCGGTTGCCCGTCCTAAGGGTTGGGCCAAGGATCCCCCTAAGCTTGTAACTAGTGGGCCTCGTTCATATGGATTAGATGCATCAAGAAGGAATAGCATGAAAACTTGGCATATACTCCAAGACGTAGAGATAGTCCTTGGCACGTTTGCCCCATAGATAAGGCCAACCATGTGTAAACCCTAGGTATCCCCGGTGTCTATATAAACCGAGGTGCCTGGGCCATAGAGGGCAACTCATTCACATTCGATCTCGTGGTAGATCACCTGTACTCTGTACCCCATCCACAATTAATACAATAAAGCAGGGCGTAGGGTTTTACCTCTTCAAGAGGACCCGAATCTGGGTAAACATCGTGTCCCTTGTGTCCTTGTTACCATCTAGCCAAGACTACCAGATCGGGACCCCCTACACAAGATCTGCCGGATCTAGCTCTGACATTGGTGTCCCATGCAGGTCCCTCTAGGAAATCAAAGTGGCTCGATGGCGTCAGGCGCCGACGATCAGATCAGCACCGACGTAGCCTCTGCGGCATGTCTCAGCTTGACTGAACAATCAGAGAAGATTGAAGCTCCAACCCCCCATCGAGACATTGAGCTCAGCAACCCAAGCTCTGCGGTCATGCCCTCCCCCATGGCGTTAGATATGGTTGAGGAACCGTAGATCACCTTTGCCTGAGTGCTGGTTTCAAACCAGCCTTGGGATGAGAATCATGCTTCATCGAACCAAGCCTGGAGCTCAGAGCCAATGACACACTATGGTGGCCAGGACAACTTGGCCCCGCAAGTGGATCCGGGGTTCATGTCAGATCAACCTCGAGAAAATCCGCTCGGGAGACCGACGTCAGATCGGATCGGAATCATATTTTCTCTCCTACCCACCCCCATGTCGACTACCGCCCCGACAACTCAGGGCTGACCAACATCTGGTATCTAGCCCTAGTCATGCAAAAGCCAAATGAAATGGTCTGGCAATTCTGGACACGCTTTCTGTTTATGAAAAGCAAAATTCCAGATTGCACAGATCAAGAGTCCCAAGCGGCATTCCGTTACAACGTCTACGATGAGGGAATTTCAAAAGCAGTTTCACGGAAATGTCTTAGAACATTCACTAAACTCTCCGACATAGTGTCAATCTATTGTACCATGGAGGACACCTAGATGGCCAATCAACGGTGCCAGAATGACAACTCAAAGCCATCCAAGATTGGAGAAGAAAACAGGCGCCCAAGACACAACCGATGATCCAAATGCGGCACAATCGATGGGGACGACGAGCAGCCTTCTCGATGGGACGGTTAAATCGTAGCTAGACACTATGCTCGATGAATCATGTGCCATCCAATCCACCTCCTCAAATAAGCCGGCCACCCATAAGCTCAGAAATTGCTGGGTCATCAAAGAAGTGGCAAAGGGAGGGGTAGAGCTTCTTGATAACCCTGGCATTCATGAAAGCCGGGGTGAGATAGTCAAATACCACCAAAGGCAATACCCATCCAAGGTCAGGTATGTCTTTATGATATACAAAACCCACTCCTTGAGAAATCAATGGAAAAGAGCCCTTTGAAAGGTCTACCACATTGAGTGTGCACCAATATCGAAAGGCGGGTGGTTGGATATGCCAATCACCTTTGATCATCAAGATCAACCGATAGGAGCCCACAACCAGGGAGAGGAAGCGCTCATCCTAGACCCTATTATTGATGGCTATCACCTATCAAAGGTCCTGATGGATGGAGGCAGCAGCCGCAACCTCATATACGAGGATACTTTAGAAAAATGCAGTTCGATAAATCTCGCATCCAGTCGAGCTGGAAAACCTTTAAAGGGATAGTCCCCGAAAGGGAAGCACGATGCACCGGCAAGGTTACGCTTGACGTAGTATTCGGATCACCTAACAACTATCGAGTCGAGGAGTTAGTCTTTGACATCGTCCCATTCTGGAGTGGCTACCATGCACTGCTCGGACGACCGGCGTTCGCTAAATTTCACGCCGTCCCACACTATGCATACATGAAGTTAAAGATGTCAAGGCCAAATGGTGTGATCACAATAAACAACAACCCAGATTGGTCATTCAGGGGCAAGGATAAAACTGTGGCTTTCGCCCTTGAGGCAGAATCCGAGGCCCTAGCAGCCGAGGATTTATCTAACCTGCAAGTGACAGTTAACAAGGATGACGTTATCCTGGATAAACGCTCCAAGTCAACATCATTCAAACCGACCAATGAGATAGTCAAATTCTAGGTCCATCCCAGTGGCCCATCTAAGACAGCCTCCATTGGCACCAGCTTGGATGCCACGCTGGACGGGGCACTCCAGAGCTTCCTTCAGGAAAACTAGGACATATTTGCTTGGCATCCTTCTGATATGTCGGGAATCCCGAGGAACCTCGCTGAGCATAGCCTCAATATTATTGATGGATTCAAGCCAGTTAAACAGGCACTGTGGAGGTTCTCGGAATCCAAACGACAAGCTATGGGGGAAGAACTAGCCAAACTACTAGAAGCTGGCTTCATCCGAGAGGTAAAACATCCAGACTGGTTGTCAAATTTGGTCATGGTACCAAAGAAGGACAAATCCTGGTGCTTGTGCGTTGACTTCAAAGACGTTAACAAAGCTTGTCCAAAGGACTCATTCCCTCTCCCTTGGATTGACCAAATAGTTGATGCCACGGCTGGGCATGACCTGTTATGCTTCCTCGGTGCATACTCAGGATATCATCAAATAAAGATGAAAGAGTCGGACCAAGAGTCTATAGCCTTCATCACCCCCTATGGCCCATTCTGCTTCAACACTATGCTTTCGGACTAAAAAATGTTGGTGCAACATACCAGCGAATGATACAAACCTGCCTGCACCCATAGATCAGCAAAACTGTCGAGGCATATGTGGATGATGTGGTTGTTAAAACAAGGCAAGCAGGCACGTTAATCGATGATCTGTGCAAGACATTTAAAAACCTTCAAGAATATAACGTCAAGTTAAATCCAGAAAAATGCGTCTTTGGCGTCCCATCCAGAAAGCTCCTCGGATTCATAGTTTCTCAACAAGGGATTGAAGCGAACCCCGATAAAATCACTGCACTAGCAAAGCTCAAAATGCCCATCGAGCTCCCGGATATTCAAAGATTGGCAGGGTGTGTGGCGTCCCTGAGCCGGTTCATATCTCGACTTGGGGAGAAGGCACTTCCCTATACCGGTTGCTTAAACAAACCGGGGGCTTCAAGTGGACACCTAAGGCCAACGTAGCTCTGGAAGAAATCAAAACCCTTCTGGCTACTAATCCCATCCTGGCCGCCCCTCACCCTAGTGAGCCGATGCTGCTGTATATCTCGGCAACCAATCAGGTCATGAGTGTCATTCTAGTCGTCGAGCGTGACATGGAAGGACATAAGTTCAGGGTGCAAAGGCCTATGTACTATGTTTCTGAAGTGCTAAGGCCGTGTAAAATGAGGTATCCACAATACCAAAAAAGAGCAAATGCAGTGTTCATGGCTTCTCGAAAGCTCTGGCATTACTTTCAAGAATGCTCAATAACCATGGCTTTCGAGGTGCCGCTTAACGACATCATAAATAATCGGGATGCCATGGGTCACATCACAAAATGGGCAATTGAGCTCCTTCCCTTTGAAATCCTGTATCAACCACGTCAGGCCATCAAGTCACAGGTGTTGGCTAATTTCATCGCAGAATGGACTGAGGCCGAGCTCCCTAAAGAGCACACGGTTTACTCTAATTGGACTATGTACTTCGACAGCTCCAAAATGCTTGCTGGGCTCAGGGCTGGGGTGGTTCTAATATCACCAACTAGCGACACCATGAAGTACGTACTTCAGATCATGTACACCGATTCCAACAACACGGACGAATACGAGGACCTACTCCACAGACTTCGGATGGCGGTCTCCATGGGTATCCAGCATCTGGAGGTCCGAGGTGACTCAAACCTCGCAATATCATAGATCAATGGTGATTCTGACACCAAGGACCCCAAAATGTCAGCCTACAAGGATGTGGTAATAACCATGTCGGCTCGTTTCGAGGGCCTCTAATTCCATCATATCCAGCGAGACAGCAATCAAGCTGCAGACACATTGGCAAGAATGGGGGCACAGCGAGAGCTCGTGCCATAGAACACCTTTCTTGAATGGCTGTTCAAACCATCCATCAAATGGAAAGATGCGCCCTAGTTGCATAAACCATCCAACGAGGTGACCACTGAGAAAATCACCTTGCCCGCCTTAGAGCAGGACGATGACACAGTTGGGGGCTCAGAACCGGAAGTCACTACTTCGGCACACGAGATCATGGCCATCATTGCACCTTGGAATGAACCTTTCCTTGCATACTTAATGCGCAAAGAATTACCCGAGGACCAGATGGAAGCACGGTCCATCGTCCGACAATCTGCAGCTTACAAGGTTCACGAAGGAGAGCTATATAAGCGCAGTGTCACCGGCGTCCTCCAATGCTGCATTTCCGACGAAGAAGGGAAGCAGCTCCTATCGGAGATGCATTCTGGCACCTATGGACACCGTGCAACACCTTGGACCGTGGTAGCCAAGGCATTCCGAGCAGAGTTTTATTGGCCTACAGCACAGGCCGACGCACAAGACCTGGTGGACAAATGCATCGGGTACCAGCTCTTCGCTAAAAAGAGCAATTTACCACCCACAGCCTTAAAAACAATCCCCATCACCTGACCATTCACTGTTTGGGGGCTGGATATGGTCAGACCACTCCGTAAAGGAACATTCGACAAGAAATACTTGCTGGTTTGGTTGACAAGTTCACCAAGTGGATTGAGGCAAGGCCTGTCGCCTTGCCAAAATCAAGACATGTGATCCAATTCATCTCAGATGTAACATACCATTATGGAATGCCTCATAGCATCATCACGGACAACGGGTCCAACTTCATGGCTGACGAGGTGAAAGCATGGTGTGCTCAACACAACATCGAACTTGACTACGCCTCGGTCTACCACCCGCAAACCAACGGGCAAGTGAAAAGGGCCAATGCATTAATCTTAAGTGGTATAAAACTATGGCTAATCCGATCTCTCAAAGAAGCCGACAGCAAATGGGTTAAATAACTTGGTTCTGTGTTTTAGAGTTTACGCACAACCCCCAATAGGTCCATAGGTTATATGCCATTCTTTATGGTGTACGGTGCTGAAGCCATCTTACCAAGTGACCTCATACATGACGCACCTCCGGTACACTTATAGGAGGAGCAAGAGGCCGAGCAGAGTAATCAAGATGATCTCGATACCTTGGATGAAGAGCAGGATGTGGCTAAAGCATGATCCACCTTCTATCAGTAGCAGCTACGAAGATACCAGCATCGTGAGGTCCGAACAAAAGCCTTTAACATCGGGGACTTGGTTTTGCGCCTACATCCTGACAAAACCGATAAGCACAAAATGGCAACACCTTGGGATGGACCATTCATTATTGACGAGGTGCTCACCGGAGGGGCTTATCGGATTCGAGATGCCAAGGACAGGCGTCTGGAGCCAAACCCATGGAATTCAGCCCTATTGCGATGTTTCTACGACTAACTTATACTTCTTTTACTTCCTTTACTTGTTATGATTAGATATATAAATTTGGCTTTAAACAAACAAAGTTTGGCTTGCTATTGTTCTGGTTGATAACTTTTGTTCTTTCTTAAATCTTTGTTCTGAAGAGCCAAGCATCGATATGGTTCATGACCATACAATACTTGCCCTTCCTTACTGGGGGCTGTTAAAGCACCCCAGAATTCACAATCTGAACACTATTAAAGTACTCTATTTTCGTTTCATGATGTGCACATAGTTTTCAATAACCCTTACACAATTCGTTCTAAGCCATTATATGCACCAATTTTGACTTGTAACTTTTTGCCAAGCAGGGTTGCCTGGCTCCTACGTGTACCCCATACATTTTCGTGCGTTTGGCTAAGGGTGTAATGGGAGCACCTCTGGGATCGTTACTTCTAGGGTTAACCTGGTCAAGTACCTCCGGTGGGAGAAGCCAAAAGCTAGCAGTCACAATGTATAGAATAGATCGGCATGAAGGAAGTGAAAATTACAAACACCTTTGAGGTTATGTGCGGTTGGAAGCATGAAAATATTCTTCTCGGACTAGACAAGGTTATGATCGTAAAGATAGTAACGTGGTCGAGGGAGCCGACTGGAGGATCTCCTACACCAAATCTACTCATACCCTGATTTGCTTATGTTTAGACTAAAAGGCTGGGTTGCCTCACATCAACAAAATAATCCCCTAGAAGCCGGGGTCGATAGTAGGTGCACTCCTTGCCGAGGAGGTAGAAGCTGACGCCTGGTTAACATAAGTATAGGCATACACAGGTCAATAAATTCTGAATTCGTGTTCAGCTTATAAATTACACTGGAGGATTCTCTACACCATCAAGAAGTTCTTTCAAATGGCAGTCATGTTCTATCTCTTGGGCAAAATGCATGACCTTCTCGAACATAGCATCAGGTTTTATCTCTTCGCCGTCATCACCTTTTGGCCCTACGAGGGCAATATCCTTGAGCTCCAACATCAGGAAGTGCGTCTGGAGCATGGCCCATGCTTGCTGAGCACCTTATTGACAGGCTGAGATCTTCCAAGTCCTAAATCTGCCGATGAGCTTCTTGAAGATGTCAGGCGAGTTCAGCCTGAGCATCGAGTAGCTTTTCACGTGGCCATAGAACTCAGAAAATGATCCCCATGGATGACCCCATAAGCTGATGTAGGGCACCTAGCCGCGTTAAGCCATCCTTTAAGGATAATGTGTTTCCCGAAGAAGACACATCAGGAAGCGTACCTACAATAAAACCACCTTAGATGGTATAATCCGAATACGTAATGCTTAGCACGTAGAGCAATATAATGGGAAGTGATAAACAATAACCAGCCAGCAACTCGATAGCTTGCCTAGTCTCCTGCTCGGATGCGGCCAGTTGATATTTGAGCTAATCTATCTCGAGCGCTTGCTCCCTCTTCTCCTCGGCTAACTTTGCATATGCTTCTTGAAGCTCATCACCCATGGCAGGGGCCTTCTTCGCCAGCTCAACCTCTTTTCTCAATTTTTCTAGCTCGGCTTTGACTAGCGCCAACTCATCAGATAGTTGTTGGGTTTTCTTTACCGATTCCTGTAAAAATAACAATCAATATGGAGGTTGGGGAAAATTGATCCTTTGGTCGGCCGCTTGTGCCCAAACTAAGTCTCAGGGGCTACTAGGCTTCACGTCCATTGACTGCATAGACAAAATTATATTATCAATCCTTGGGCCAAAGGCACGCACTCCGTCTGAGTCTCGGGGGCTACTGCACTTTGCGGTTAAAGCATTAGGCAATAGTGGAGTTTTTCTTTCTAAAGTCTTCGGGCATATAGCAACTTATCTTCGGATGGACATCACACTACGTTAGGTCTATCCCAGTTTGGAACACACCTGGAAGGCTACTCGGGATTCATAAGACTAGTATTGACATGTCTTACCTCTAAACCTCCGGCGAAGACCTCGGCAATGTTCTTAAGGCCCAAGCTGATGGCATCTACATGTACTCCCACCGTCCAGAGAGCTTCCCCTGTTGAGTTGTAAAAACTTCATTATTTATGGAGATTTTGTTTTTCCAATGATGTAGCGCACTCTCAATCTCAGACTCGGTGGCAGACAACGCCGAGCGGTCTGGTTCAGCAGCACCTCGGATACCATCTGAGGTCATTGGCGGAGGAGGAATAGCTGGGCGCCCCGATGCTGGAGGTACGAATGTATTGCCCGTAGTTACACGGTTAGGCCTGCAAAATAAAAAACCTTTGAGTATTAGGGCATTTCTCTTGAAGAAGGGGCACATACCAACCGAGAAGCTACCCTTACCGAGAAGAGGAGGAAGGCCTTTGAGGCACCGTTTCCTTGGCTCTTGTTCTTCTTCCACTTGATGGCTCCGCAGCACTCGGGGGAATCCTAGCCTGGGCAGCTGTCGCCCCTTGCCTTTGATGTTTGGGCTGCCGACCCTCCTCGGATAGGGGAGCCGAGGCACCTCGATGTTGAGAAGCCCGTGCGGTAGCGGCATGAGTCCTTGGTGGAGAGGGTGCTCCATCCACCACAGCACCTCGGGACAAGGCCATACCCGGGCTATCAAAAACAATGGCGACTTTGTCACCATCGATGCCTTCTTGATAAAACACACTATCTCAGAAGATGGGTCAATGTGTGGGTCCTCGGATAGACCACGCATGCATTCCGGATCCCGAGGAATGTCCAGTTGTGGAGCCGGGCACTCCAACTTTGTTGACCATTGTCCCCAGCTCTAATCGGATGAAGTAAAAAAGCTAATCAGGCATTTATATACTTTGTCCTGAGGAAAAATGAATGGTTGTAAAAACTTACAGCTTGGGGAGGCTTTTGGGAGGAAAAGCCATCGTGTCATACCCCCTTGAGGAAGTCCGATTCCTCACCCTTGAACATTGATGCCAGCATTTGAGCAAGCATATGGTGCTCATAGAACTCACCTCTATTAGAGCAAGTGGAGTCATTGGTGCCATTATATTTCCATAAGGGATGGTAGTGTTGCTGAAGAGGTTGGACTCCTCGGAGAAGCGCTATTGCCATGACGTTGGGTAAAGTCAAGCCATGATTGCGAAGAAGGGAAATCTGGTGCGCAAGATGGATAACCTCTTGTGTCCCCTCCCTCGCACGGGTCCTCAGATGCCAGTTGTACCTTTTTTGAGGAAGGGAATGTGAAAAAGGAAGAAGCCCTTCTCTGGAGGGATCATTGAGGGGAACATCGGGAATGTAGAACCACTCCTCGGTCCAATGGTCCATTGACTCCTTAGGGGTACCGTCCAGGTATCGAGAGCTGGCCACCTTACAAACCTAGGCCCCTCCGCACTCCCACGAGTTGCCTCTTCGGTGGCATGGCACCACGCAAAAGTAATGACATCACAAATCAAAGTGTGGTTCACACCCGAGGATGGCCTCATAGAGGATAACCAAGCAAGCAATATGCAAAATAGAATTGGGGGAAAGGTGGTGGAGCTGGAGGCCATAGAAGTGCAATAAGCCCCTCAGAAAAGGGTGAATCAGGAAGCCCAGACCCCAAAGTAAAAAGGGGATGAAACACACACACTCATGTTTTTCGGGATTGGGGCGAGGATCCTGGGTGAAATTGCCATTGACAGCTACCAGACCCGAACGGGAAAAGGCTACCTCCGGTGGAGGCAGGTAACCTAACTCTGCTAGTCGATCCAACTAGCCCTATGCAATAGTGCAACTATTCCACTCTCCTTAAAGGAGGCTAGTGGAGCACGAGGATGAGGCCAGGGCGGGAGCCATTAGAGCTAAACTCGCGGTGTGGCGAGTCACTAGGTTAAACGGAGGCGGGAGGTGGATGGGCGGAAGGAGAAGTATAATCGCTCCTTTTGATTGCCCGGCCCCTTTTATGTGGACAAATTGGGAAGTCCACATGGAGACGTTTGCGTCTTCAAACGTAACTCACGCACTTTCCCCAGGCGATGTGCGCATAATGGGCGCGGAGATCGAGGGGGCTGCCAAAGATGCCGCTCCGTGTGTGTTGGGACCCACAAAGACTGCCTTATGGTGGGACCCCGAACAGCGACAGCATGCCCTGAGCATCCTGGATGTGAGCGATGTAAAGATAGTCAATGATATCAGAAGTGGGCCCCAGGTGTTCAGGCCTAGTCGGGATACTTCGCTACTAAGGAATCTTTTATTCGTACATAAATCAACGTGCCCGTAGGAGACCTCGGATGCCCGAGGTATGTAACTCCTCGACCGAGGTAACAAGATCAAATTGGGAAGATATATACAAGATTGAACTAGTTTGCAAGACCGAAGACTGGAGATGTGAAGCAGCTTAGAAGAACCAAGGAGTGTCCTCGGCTTGAAGACCGGTTCAGGGGCTACTGACGAAGTCCTAGATTAGGGGGTGCTCGGCATATCGGTTGCCCATCCTAAGGGTTGGGCCGAGGATCCCCCCTAAGCTTGTCACTGGTGGGCCTCATTCATCTGGATCAGAAGCATCAAGAAGGAATAGCATGAAGACTTGGCGTATACTCCAAGACATAGAGATACTTCTCGGCATGTTTGCCCTATAGATACGGCTGACCATGTGTAAACCCTAGGTATCCCCGGTGTCTATATAAACCGAGGTGCCAAGGCCATAGAGGGTAATTCATTCACTTTCGATTCCGTGGTAGATCACCTATACTCTGTACCCCATCCACAATCAATACAACAAAGCAGGACATAGAGTTTTACCTCTTCGAGAGGGCCCGAACCTGGCTAAACATCGTGTCCCTTGTGTCCTTGTTACCATCTAGCCAAGACTACCAAATCGGGACCCCTACCCAAGATCTGCTGGATCTAGCTCTGACACTCATCTCCATAATGAAAGGTAAAGAAGAGGTAAATGTAAATGCTACTGCTGAAAAGGATGTCAATGATGTCAATTTTATTGCCCGTAATAGCTATAATCTCAACTGGAAAAATAATGGGTTTGCTCCTAGATTGCCTTATCCTAATAATAGTGGAGCACCTAATAATTTTAATGGGATGAACAATGGTAATAGAAACACTTTAGAGGAAACTCTAAAAAAATTATTGCTAGTCAAAGTGAGCAGAATGAAACCTTTCAAAATACCTTGAAGAATCATGATAACTTACTTGGTCAATTGACCGGTAAGATTGCCAGACTCACTAACGATGTGCAGGCTCTAGATGGAAGAACAAAGAGCATGGAAGCATAAGTGGCTAAAATTGCAAAGAGTCAAACTTTGATTCCAGCCAAGTTTGCAAGTAAACCAGAACCTAACCCGGTTGAAGATGTCACGATGATGAGAAGTAGCGAAGAAAATGCAGAAGAGCTTGATAAAAGCCATGTGCCAGAGTATACTTATACGGTTACAGACTTCGTAAAGATGATAGAAATGAAACACCCACTACCTGAAGTGTCAAATGATGAGGTATATAATGTCTTTGTTGATCATGTTACAGCTAAGGTATGTGAGTTGGATGATGAAAAAAAGAAGCTATTTGGTCAGCTACCTGCTAAACAAGAAGATATCTTTGAGCCTACTATTGAGATTGAAATTTGTTTGAATAAGTTCAATGCTTTGTGTGATCTAGGTGCTAGTGTTTCCGCTATCCCTAAGTCAGTTTATGATAGTCTCAATCTTGGTCCTTTTGTTACTACTAAAATTAAGTTGAATATGGCCAATTCTACTTTTATGTAAGCAGTAGGAATTAAGCATGGTGTTATCGTTCAAATAAATGATTGCCCTGTCATGATTGATCTTGTCATAGTTGATATGCGTGAAGATCCCATTGCTCCTATAATTCTTGGTAGGCCATTTCATAGGACCATAAAGGCTACTATTCATGTGTTTGAGGGAAATGTAAGATTTGACCTTCCTACAAAGGATCCTTTTGTGAGATATTTCCCCAGGAAAAAGAAAATGAAGACATACACCAGAGACGGCATTATCGTCAATGCTCAAAGCTATGGGCTTGGAGTATTTATGCACAAGTGATCATCACTACGGTCGAGCTATTCGACCGAAAACAAGCGCTTCATGTGAGGAAACCCACGCAAATAAGGTAGAAGAGTAAGTTTTTGTTTTTTGTTTTAATGAGAGTGTTGAAGTTTATATCGTGGATTATAAGTTGAGAAAAGTTGTGCTAATGAGGCCTTTGTCATGTGCAAAATTATCATGTATCTTACTAACTTCTGAATGCCTGGAAATATGACTATATGTTGTGTTGGAACTAACCCCGCAGGAATCACCAAATAAAATGAAGTCTCGGAGGAGACAGATCAAAAGACGGCCTAGCATACGACCATACAGATCGTATGGGCGTTCATATGAGGCGTGGGTGGCTCCAACAGAAATCAACCAGAGGCACCCGAGCAAACGACGATGTATAATACAAGCATAACCGCTCGTATGGATGGTTGTATGAGTCTCGGGCAAAAACAAAGAAGAGATCCAAAGTAGAAGACGGTGTCCCGTATGAGCATCCATGATCGTATGAATGCTCGTATGACACCCTTGGCCAGAAGAAGAAAAATGACAGAACAGAAGACGGCGTTCAATACGAGTGCCGATGCTCACAGGAATGGTCATATGAGGTAAGCACAGACACAAGTTTGGCTCCAGAGTGAATGATGGCATTCCATACGAGCGCTTGCGCTCTATGAATGCTCGTATGGTTCTCTGTCAGCCATAAGGAGGCCGAGGCAAATCGCCCCCAACTCATCTATTTGTTCTTCTTCTTCCTCCAAACCTCTCCAAACCCTACCACAACTTTGCCGGATATCTCTACTCATTCGATTTCAGTTCAAACCCTTCTATGTGATTGATCTACGGTATGTTCTCCTCCGATCCCCAACTTATTTCTCACGAATCCACGTTCTATGTGCCTAGCATTGCCATGTCTAGGGTATGCATACTTTTGATCCAAATTTTGATTTTGGCTTAGATTTGTTGATGTTTCTAGAGGAGTATTATGTTGTAGTTGATGTAGGATCACTATTGTATCATTCTTTTGGACTGAAAAATTATTTTGTAGATGTTTACAAGGAGGTTCGCACATGTCACTCGTGGTGATGCACCGAGTTCATCCGCGAGTGCTGCACAAAGGCAACAAGTTTTCATGCAGGGGGTCGTCTTCACCAACCGTGAGGCCATGAACAAATACAAGAAGCTTCATGCAAGGAAGATGAAGACCACCAAGTGGGCTTGCGAGTTCATAATAGCCAATTTGGGCATTAGTAATGACTTCAATCTATTATGTGATAATGCCGGGTTGCATCATTTTGTTTACCAGGGATGTGAGACATATGAACGATTGACCCTTGCGTTTCTTAGTACTCTCTCGCATAATGTTGGTTTAGTCCCAAGAGTTGACGAGGAAGAATGGATCACTTTCTGCCTCATGGACCGAGACTCCAACATCACTCTAGATGAGTGGTGCAATTACTTTGGCTTCACCAACAACAATGATGCATCCGCTATGTTTATGATTTTCTTGAATCGCACCCGAGGCAATCCTTCTATCAGATGAGTTACCATGGCCACAAACAAAGGGCCAGTTGCATTGAAAGTCCTACTATTTGATATTTCTATTATGTTATCACTAACTCATTATAGGCACGGGGAGAAGTTTCAAAGGTGAATGATGAGAATATGCTAATTCTCGAGAAAGCAGCTAACCTTGACGTCGGTTATTCACCCAACTTAGGGGCAATACTTTTGTTACACCTTGTGCACCAAGCAAATCATGCACAAGGAGACATCGTGTGTGGAGGAGTTATCACCATGTTGGCCAACTCCCTTGGCCTCAACTTCAACCATCTCCACCCCATTGTCGGTAACAACCTTGTTAATATTAGAGTTCTTTCTAGTGCCGCAATGGTAGTGGTTCACCGTGGTCATCATTGTATTCGAATTCCTGGAGTTAGGTACTTGCTACCTACTCCTATGCCTAACCATTTCTCCATAGAACATGGAATTTTGTATTATGTGCCATAGAAAGGAAATGCAGCTTTTGACCAAGAGGCCCCTGAGCCAGAACAAGTTGATGAAGAAGATCTTGCCACTGATGAAGAAGAGGAGTAGCCACAAGAAGAAGCCTACACCACCTACTCGAACATCTACGGTCTTCAAGGCTCCGTCAATGACATAAGCCACCTCGCTGAGTCCCTTCGAAGCATGTCCGTCTACATGAACACCAGCTTCTCCAACTGGAGCCAAGGATGGGCTCCTGACCAGCCACCGCCACAATGATCTCACCGGCTTGGGCTTGCAAAAGCTTAAGCTTGGGGGAGGTCACAACCACGTCTCCATTAAGATGTGGCGGTGTTATTTTTAATAAAGTTGTAATGAGGTTCTACTTCAACTCGCTGAGCTTCAAACACTCGTGTTGGTTTGTTCCAACACTTTGGTTTTTATTTGCTCTGGTTTTTCGTCTTTGCATTTGCCGTTTGTGATTTTTTGTTTGCAAAGTTAGCTTTCAAAAACCCAAAAACCCAAAAATAGAATAAGTGTTGCTTTGCTCTTTTCTTTTGCCTTTGGATTTTGTTTGCATTCTTGTTTATATTTTAGAGGAGTTGATCTACGCCGGATAATGAGGAATGCAATCTTAAGGAAGAGAAGTGTGTACATTCATGATCATGAAGGTATGTCCTATGACTCCCGTCTTTTGCACTTGAATTACTTAGAATAGATGTAGTAGTAGTATGTGTGATGTGTTCAAATGGGAGTAAGTCTTGATAGTTAAAACAAAGGTTTTATTCTAGTAATTGAAATAATTTGGTAGCCTCTGTTCTGTTTAATCTAGATAACCAAGACTTGCCAAGGGACTATTTTTAAAAGAAAGTGATGTTAACAAAGAATAACCGTGCACAAGAGAAAGTCTCAAAGACTTGGGTGTTGAGAATTTTTTTAGAGAAGATGATGTTAGAGATACTCAACCCCATAGTGTTAATTTTAATAGACTCAATAGCACTTGTGGATTAAATTGTCTAGAGGAACTTAGTTGAAAGGTGAATGAGATTATGACAAAAATCTATGTTGTATTTCTTACATGGTGCTTTAATTTCTCACTGGTGCTATGGCCTTGCTACTCTATGCACGTGTACATGTGTAAATGTTGCTTCCTCACCTTTCTTGATATTATGCTGAGAACTCCACTGGCCAATGAATAGTCCACCAGAGTTTTGTCTTGGATTTTGGCTATGAGTTTGTTACCGTACATAGTGGCAAGACTACATCGAATATTATTCAGCTTTCTCTTGAATGGGTGTGTATGTGGTAAATACCGGGTACTGATCGCAAGGGCTTGAAAGAGACAACATATTGGTCCACAGTACCCAAAATTAAGCCACTGCGAAACCTTATGCATGATCATTTCTTTGGCATAATCCCATCATGTCACAACAAAAGTTTTAGCAAGCAATGATTGAAACAAAGTACTTGAGAGCCTTGATGATGAGACACTCGTGGGTGTCTTAGCGAGTTACTCTAGAATCATGTTGTCTTTACATACCTTTGTCTCCCTAATTTATGTTTTCATTGATCAAAGAAAAACCTCTTCCGTGCATTCCTGGCAAGCAAGTGTTAACTAGAAGAAATACAATTGAGAGCTACTAAGTTATTTTGTCGTTGATCAAGAGCTTTGTGTTGATTATCTTTGCTTCACTAACACTTGCATAATAACCATGCCACCACTATAGCTATACCAAGTTTTTAGGTCAAGAAGCGGAGGGCTATCTAGGCGTACCGATCGTAAGTGAACCAAAACCTTCTCGTTATTTTGGTTTAAACAATTGAGTTCCTTACGGTTTGGATTTTTCTCTATGTTGCTCAAGGATGACCAAGTTTAAGCATGGGGGAGTTGATGAGTGTTATTTTTACACTCATCAAACCTGAGTTTAAACCGAGATATTTCATAAAAACTGAGATATTCGCTCCGATATTGCTACTAATGACTAATGAATGCAAAGGATTCCAAATATCCGATCTTTATTTTGTTTCCACAGGAAATTTGCTATTTATGGACAAAATCAAGCCAATACATGGAAAGGAGTATTGGAGATAGAGGAGATCAAGTGGGAGGCATAGCAGTGGAACCAGAGTAGAAGACGGCGTTCCATACGACCATCACCGCTCGATGGATGGTCGTATGGACTGCCAACCATGCCATCTGATCCACCTGAACAACATTTATAAAAGGCCCAATGCCAAAAGTGCAACGTATGATGCCACACATCGTCATCTTCACAGCAGTCATCTCCATCAACCCTAGCCGCCGCCATTTCCCATCTACATCTCCATAGCCACCACCTTCATCACCACCATAGTGCTCAGCCATCTAGTCATACTTTGTAATCGTGTATCACATTGCTACTCCCGTAGGAGTGGTTGGATTCCCCAAAGTGGAAAGGTGATGTAGCATAGCAGCAAAAAGTACTTCCCTCAATTAAGAACCAAGGTTTATCAAACCAATAGGAGTCAACAAGCTAACAATGTAAATAGCACCTGCACACAAACAAATAAAATTGCTTGCACCCAACTTGGCAAGGGGGTTGTCAAGCCCCTTGTCTTGCTAGTTATAATATTAAAAGCAAATAGATAGTGATAAAGGCAAAACTGCAAAAAGGTAAAAGAAAATAAAAGAGCAATTTTTATAGGCGTTTGTTTTAATGGAGAATAGACCCGGGGGCCATAGGTTCACTAGTGGCATCTCTCTCGAAAGCAGGTAGTGGCATGGTAACAAATTACTGTTGGGCAATTGATGGAAAAGTAGCAATTTATAACTATGATCATTCATGGCATAATCTCACATAGGCATTATGTCTATGATAATTAGACCGTTAAACTTACTGACGTCTACTGCTATTACTCCACCCCAAGACCGCTATCCAGCATGCATCTCAAATTATTAAGATTGCAAGAAACAGAGTAACGCAATAAGCAAGATGATATAATGTAGACAGAAAGAAATCTAGAAAAAAGATTAAACCCCGTCATTTTATCCTTAGTGGCAATAATACAATATGTGTCTTCGTCCTTTTTGTCACTTTATTAGAGCACCGCAAGATTGAACCCACTACTATGCACCACTCCCTCTGATGAAATACTCGTCTATCTTGGCCAGAGAAGACAAATAGATCAGAAAGCATACATAGCTATTTAGTTATATAGCAAAGAAACTTCAAGAGATTCAATATAAATCAATGAACAATCTAATCATAAATCCATAATTCATTGGATCCTAACAAACACACCACAAGAATTACATCGGATTGATCTCAGAAGAGAACATGGTATTGAAGATCCAAAAGAGAGAGAGAGAGAGAGAGAGAGAGAGATCTAGCTACTGCTGTGGACCCGTAGGTCCTAAAGGAACTACTCACACATCATCATGGAGGCAGCAAGGTTGATGAAGATGGCCACCCCAATGGTTTCCCCCTCCGGCAGAACTCTGGACCTTCGTAGGTATCGATTTTCTATAAAACCAAAAAACAAGCAGAAAACAGCAACTCGCACTGGGCACTAAATTAATATGTTAGTCCAGAAAAATAATATAAAATGATGTAAAATGATAACAAAAGTATGTAGGAATGATAATATAATAGCATGAAACAATCAAAAATTATAGATACGTCAGAGACGTATCAGCATCGCCAAGCTTAATTCCTGCTCGTCCTCGAGTAGGTAAATGATAAACAAAATATTTTTTGATGCTGAATGCTACCTAACATGATCTTGATCAATTGATGTAACTTATGGTATGAACTTAGGATCTAGATGATTCAAGGCAATAGCCTATCAATTTGACATAAAGATAACAATACATAATCACACAAATGAACAATCATTGCCTTTCAGAATAAAAATGCTAAAGAATGTGATCCCCTAAACACTTAATCATGATAAGCATGGCATGTTCAGTCTTCCTATTATATAGACAAAAATTCATGAACTAATTCAGGTGCCAAACCAAGCAATTAAATCATACTTTTCTCGCTTCAGCTTTCAACTCTCACGCACTACTTGAGCGTGAGCCATGGTCTTAGCACTTTGGATGGCAAAGAGAATGATGATGGGGATTTTAAGAGATGACAAAAATATAAGAAAGTCTCACATTGACATGGCTTGATCGTTAGGTAATGGATAAGCCTTACAATCGATATCAATGTGAGGAGTAGGGATTGCCATGCAATGGATGCACTAGAGCTATAAATGTATGAAAGCTCTCCTAATGTAGCTAAGTGGGTGTGCATCCAACTTGCTTGCGCATGAAAACCTCAAGCATTTGAGGAAGCTCGTCATTAGAATATACAAGCCAAGTTCTATAATGTAAAAATCCCACTAGCATAATCATGAAGTATATGAAAACTCTCAATATGAAGTACATGGTGCTACTCTGAAGCACAAGTGTGTATAAAGGATAGTAGTGTGCCCCTCGCTCTTTTTCTCTCATTTTTTTCTTTTTTTATTGGGCTCATGGACCTCCTTCCCTCTTTTTTGAGGAATCATGGGTCTTCTCCAATTCATATATCCTCACAGGTAGGGGCAACACTCTAATGATAATCATCACACTTTTATTTACTTACAACTCAAAGACTGAAAATGATGACTACAAATGAATGTCTCTGGCAGTGTACCAGGATGTGAAATGATCTAGCATAACATGTATAAAAATGATGAATGGTGGCTTTGCCACAAATATCATGTCAGCTCTATATGATCATGCATAGAAAAATAATAATGAATGCTCAAGTCATGTAGTGAATAGTAACAATGGAAGTTGCATGGCAATATATCTTGGAATGGCTATGTAAATGACATAATAGGTAGGTATGGTGGTTGTTTTGAGGAAGATATAATGAGGTTTATGTGTGAGAGAGTGTATCATCTCATGGGGTTTGGATGCACCGGCGAAGTATGCGCCAAGTCTTGATGTGAGAGTGGGCAATGCACGGTACCAAAGAGGCTAGCAAAATATGGATAGGTGGAAGTGCAAAAAGACCGCGAACTCACATTAGTCATAAAGAACTCAAGTATTTATTGCAAAAATCTAGTAGCCCTTGAAGCAAGCACGACTCACATGCCCCTAGGGGGGAGGTTGGGAGGAGTTAACCATCGTGTGCCCCCGATCCAAACACATATGAATTCCACTTCAAAATATCTCATACTCAGACTTCCTAACTAATGCCAATGATTATCACTTTCATGAATGCGACCTCACAAACCTTAACACCAATATTCTTGCTTAACTCTAACCATTCATTCACATAATCACATATCACTACCTTAATATCGCAAAACAATTGCAAAGAGTCAAGTTTATCTAGTTCAATTATCTACAAGTTTCATGCAAGTTTTTATTATACCACTTCTACATACCCACTATTTTTGGACCAACACATAATTCATGCAAATTACCAATTACTATTCAACTCTCTAAAAAGATATAAGTGAAGCAAGAGAGTCCTAATCTTTTCTACAAAAGCATATCACCATGCTCTAACAGATTTAGATGAAGTACAAGAGCAATTGCCACAACTCAAATAGATATAAGTGAAGAACAAATGAGCATTCTATAAATATAAGATGAATGTGTGTCTCTCTTAATAGGTGTGACCAGGAAACAATGATTGTGAAAACAAGCAAACAAAACCAAATAAAAACAAATGACGCTCCAAGCAAAACACATATCATGTGAAGAATAAAAATATAGCTCCAAGTAGGAATACCAATAGTTTTGAAGACGAAAGAGAGGATGCCATCCGGGGCACCCCCAAGCTTAGACGCTTGAGTCTTCCTTAGATATTACCTTGGGGTGCCTTGGGCATCCCCAAGCTTAAGCTGTTGCCGCTCCTTATTCTCCTTCCAACGCCATCTCACCCAAAACTTGAAAACTTCATTCACACAAAACTTAACAGAACTCGTGAGATGGGTTAGTATAAAAATAAATTATTCACTCATGTACTATCAAGGAAAGATTCATAATTATTCCCAAATGATGTCTACTGTATTCTATCATTTCCACAATTTATATCCCCCAAAATAAGCCATGGAAACTCCAAAACAAGCAAACTAAGAAAACAAAACACAATCTGTCAAAAACAGAATAGTACGTAATGATGTAATTTATCATCATACATATGCAACTCTAAAAATTCTTAAAAATTAGGACAACACAGAAAATTTGTAAATAAGTACTTTGTAAAATTTAAGGATTTTATCATGTTCCAGCAGAGAACCAAAATTCAAATATTGGATGCAAAAGTTTTTGTTTCTACACAGAACCAAAATAAATAAGCATTTCATGTTCCTAAAGGTTTAACTTGGCACAAAAAGCAAAATAAAAGATACAAACACAATTACTACAGTAGCAATAATCATGTTGACTCACAAAATAGAAACAAAATGAAAGATAAATATTGGGTTGCCTCCCAACAAGTGCTATTGTTTAATGAGCCTAGCTAGGCATAATGCAATCTATCAAGTTTTATCATCTTTTAGAGATAGATCATATGTAGCTCTCATAATGGATTCATAAGGAGGCTTAATTTTCTTTCTAGGGAAATGGTCCATACCTTTCTTTAGTGGAAATTGGAACCTATGTTGCCTTCCTTCATATCAATAATAACACCTATAGTTCTCAAAAAGGGAACACCAAGTATAATAGGACATGTGGGATTGCATTCAATATCTAGAACAATAAAGTCTATGGGTACATAATTTCCATTAGTAATAATAAGCACATAATTTATTCAACCCATAGGCTTTTTAATAGTAGAATTCGTAAGGTGCAAATTTAATGAACATTTAGTCATAGCATCAAAACCAATAACATCTTATAACGCTTTAGGCATACTTGAAACACTCGCTCCTAAATCACATAAAGCACTACATTCATAATTATTAACCTTGATTTTAATAGTAGGTTCCCATTCATCATGTAATTTTCTAGGGATGGAAACCTCAAGTTCAAGCTTTTCTTCATTAGCTTTAATAAGAGCTTCTACAATATGTTTAGTAAGAGCCTTGTTTTGTTCATAAGCGTTGGAAGAATTAATCATGGATTGAAGCAACGAAATATATTCAGTAAGAGAACAATTATCATAATTAAAATCCTTGAAATCCAAAATATTGGGTGCAACACTACCTAAAGTTTTGACCCCTCCAAACCCATTTTATCATTTTAAGCATCAAGATTTTCATCCTCCGAACAATTGGGATGCCTTTTATCTAAAGTTGACTCTTCTTTAGTCCCATTATTATCAACTTTAATATTTCTAAATAATTATTCAATAGTTTACACACCAATAGTTTAACATCTTCATCATAATTAGCAATATAACTCAATTCAGCCTCTTTTTCTTCTCGCTCTCTTCTAGCTCTAAGTATGTCAATCATTTTTCTAGGATAATAAATGGAGAGTTGAATAGATTTTAATGATTTAGGCATTTCATCCTTATTTGGTGGCAAAATTTTAATTTTCAGAATATCCACATCATGCACAAGCCTATCCATATTTCTAGACATATCATCAAACTTACTCATTTTTTCCTCTACCATAGCATTGAAAACTTTTTGCGAATTAATAAATTCTTTAATAGTGTTTTCAAGTTCAGTAGGCATCCTATTATTATTATTATAAGAGTTACCATAGGAATTACCATAATTATTTGAGGGATTACCGGGATACGGCCTAGGATTATTATTAAAGTTCCCTCTATAAGCATTATTATTAAAATTGCTCCTTGAGATAAAATTCACATCAACATTATCCTTATTTTGCTCAATCAAAGTAGATAAAGGCACATCATTTGGATCAATAGCAGCACTCTTAGTAGCAAGAATGGACATAATAGCATCAACTTTTTCATTCAGAGAGGAAATGTCCTCGATAGAATTTACCTTCCTACCACTTGGAGCTCGTTCGATGTGCCATTCGAAATAGTTTGCGGTCATATTATCAAGAAGCTTGGTGGCCTCTCCAAGTGTTATCCCCCTAAATGTCCCACCTGTAGCAGAATCTAGAAGGTTTCTGGAAACAAAGGTTAGTCTAACATAGAAATTATGCACTATCATCCAAAGACTTAATCCGTGAGTGGGATAATTTTTAATCATGATTTTCATTCTTTCCCATGATTATGCAACATGTTCTTGGTCAAGTTGTTTAAAATTCATATTTTGATTCCTCAAAGATGTAATTTTTGCAGGAGGAAAATATTTATCAATAAAAGCATCTTTGAATTTAGACCAATAATCAATACTATTTTTAGGTAAAGAAACTAACCATTCTTTGGCTCTATCTCTCAAAGAAAATGGAAATAACTTTAGTTTTATAATATCATTGTCCACATCTTTAGTTTTTTCCATATCACATAATTCAAAAAAGGTATTAAGATGGGCAGCAGCATCTTCATTATAATTTCCAAAAAATTGTTCTTTCATAACAAGATTTCACAAGGCAGCTTTAATCTCACAAGACTCCACACTAGTTGTCGGTGCTAAAACCAGTAGATCTCGGGTAGGGGGTCCCGAGCTGGTGATCTTGGTATGATGGTAACAGGAAGAACAGGGACACGGTTTTACCCAGGTTCGGGCCCTCTTGAAGAAGTAAAACCTACGTCATGCTTGTATTGTATTGATTGTAGATGGGGTACAAAGTACAGGGTGATCTACCTCGAGATCATATGAGCGAGTTCTAGCCTCTCTAAAACCTTGCCTCTACAGACTAAACCCCATGGTTTATATAGGCACTGGGGGTATCAAGGGTTATGAGTAAGTCGGTTACAACTAGGGATAACATGCCAATTATTTGAATATGCCTTGAAGTGTACGCCAAGTCTTCAGAGGACTCCATCTCGAATATGCCAAGGGCCATGGCTTGTGCGGCCCAATATTCTACTGTCGGTGGGTCCTCGGTCCGGCCCATGAATGGCGGGCTGACGTGGTGTGCACCCCCTAATCAAGAACACCATCAGTAGCCCCTGAACTTGTCTTCAAGCCGAGGACATCGAGTCCATCCTCGAAACAGCTTCATCTTTCTGGTCTTCAGCTTCGTAGGCGATTTCCATCTTCTATTTCAGCTTCTAAACCTGAGGACTTTGTTTGGACCTGAGGTCCCTTTATGTTCCACCGCTGGCTTCTGCGTCTATGTGTTGATTCGAACAGTGACATGCTTTAGGCAGTGTAGTCTCATCTAATCTGAAAACTACTTTCAAGGTCTTTTTACGCTGAGGTCAACTCCTTATAAGGGAAGTTTTACTCTTCGAGAATATTCAATGACCCCTGGCAGTCTTAGGGCCCCACAGCTTGATACACTCACCAAAAAGGAGTCATTGTGGGCTCGATGGTCTGCTTTCAGTGGGGCTTTTCCTTGATTGGCGTTTCATGATGCCTTCACCCCGTCTGCTTTCTCCTTGCGCCAATACAACTCTCCCTCCCATCCTTGCTTCTAGAGCTCAACGATGGCGCACGCTCCTGGATCGTCGAAGCGCCCGAACGGTCCCATAGAGGGAGACTAGAAGATTTGCTCGGTTACCCAAGGGCAACTGAATCGGCTTGCAAAGTAAAGGGTATCTGCCTGATCCAGATTTTGCTCCGGCCCATCCCGGGCTGGTGGTTATAGACAAAGGGGTTCTCAACGACAAGTACCCCACACCCAATGGGGCAGAGCAAATCTACTTTGTTCCTTTTCTTCTCTGAGGACTCGGCTTTCCCATACATGCTTTCCTTAGGGGCCTTCTAGAGTTCTACGGGATCCAACTCCATCACCTCACGCCCAGTGCCATCCTCCACATATCGGGCTTTGTCACTATTTGCGAGGCCTTCCTCTGCTGTGAAGCCCACTTTGGGCTGTGGTGGAGATACTTTTGTTTAATTCCTTGCTCTCAGGATGACACAATCTTTGAAGTTGGTGGTGCCGAGATATGCAGGATTGCTGGGAGGGATTATCTCCCAGGCGCCCCTAAAGAGGGGGCCAAAATGTGGCCGACCGAGTGGTTTTATATCACCGATGTACCACTAGAGGATCCAATTTGACAAGGGCTTTTCCTTTTTTTTCCCATGCTCCACCAAGGAAGTGATACAACTGGCGGCTGAGGAGTCCATCCGAGGATGATGACGCCGAGGTGTCACGGCTAGCCGCTCAAGTTTCCTGTCTCGGCCGCAACAAGCATACCATCACTACCGTGATGGCCATGACTATGGCCCGAGGAGTCCAGCCTCTTCAACAACGCGTACATCCACTGTGGGAGTACAACGGATCCGACGACGTGACCCGAGCCATCAGGAAGGGCTACAAGGATCGCCAAGCTTTGGCGACCGCGCTGGAGGCCATCTACAAGGGGGGAAAGGGGATTTCCTCAAGCAGCCGATGTTTGACGGCTTCTCTTCTTATAAGCCCGTCCAGGCGGTAAGTTCTTATACCCTATATCCCAATTTTATTTGAACAAGGTTTTTATTATCCTGATCAGTTATTTAACATATCTAAGAAGGGCTGGAGGCGCTGGGTTGAGAAAGTACATTCCCCCACTCCGCAACCAGAAGTTCATGTCCGAGCTGATGATCCCGGCTATGTCGAGGACTCAGAAATAGCCCTCATCTTCAAGGATGGGGTCTTTTACTAGGAGAGTGTTGACGGTGCCGAGGTGGCTGTCCTCGTCGATCACCCCGGCATTCTACCTTCATCAGGTTTGGCCAGTGCCCCTCATGCTTCTTCTAAAAAACGGTCCCCCGCCGATACAAATCTGACTCCGAGCACTTATACTCCTTCCATAAAATGTCATCGATCAAAGCATCCGAGGATTAGCTTGATTCCTCCAGGGAACAAGAGGAAACCTAAGTCAGCTGTCCAGTGAGCCGTTGAGGGTGCAGCACCCAATTCTGTCGTGTAAGTGTTATTTTTGTTGTGATCTCTTATAGATCTTTTCGTTATCTTTACAAAGTTTTATTCTCAATCCTACAGGCTTTCCCCTCCTGTAAACGCACCCGCTCCCGAGGTGACCTCGGATCAGCCGCCACCTCCCGAGGAGGATCATAACATTCCTCAACAGGAATCCTCGGCAACGCACTCTGCGACCGCCTCAGAGGCTGTAAGCCTATTGCGTCATCGGGTGAGGAGGGCATCACTGGTAAATCCCATATTTTCTGACGAGGAGTTCAACGCGCTTCGAACAGTGGATGCTCACCTCGGGGCTACTCGGATGGGGCTCAAAGAAGCTGCTGATGTATTAGCATCGGGCTTGCAGGTAATTTATTTTTTAAGCTGATGAATATAGCTCTGATCCAACCCAGTAGCCCTCAAGGTGTAGGCGTACCCTAAGTTCGTGTTCACCGGTAAGTAAGTTTGATGACTTTCAACTGTATTTAGCAATCGTCAGCTTTATATGGCTGAGGACTTTACTTTTAAGAAGAACTGATAATGCAGTAGCCCTCAAGCCACTGGCTGGGAAGGAAAAACCCAGCCGGGGGTCAATATATCCTCCCATGATTAGCTAACTTGTTTATTGAGAACGCAAATCCCAGTAGCCCCAGGCCTTAATTTGGGCATGGGTGGCCGAATTAAGGATCGACATTTGTTTGACACAAAATTTTGTTTAACACAGACTTCTCAGCAAGAGAATAAAGATCTCTTAAAGGAGCTAGAGCTAGCGAAAGCCGAGCTAGTCAAGTCACAGCAAGAAGTGTTCGATATCAAGAAATTCACCTGCGAGGCACATGGTAAGTTTAATACTTTTGCCCATGCTATCAATACATTGATTAATTGCCTAAGTTGTATGCTTTTTACTAGCAGCAGAGACGATAGGTCAACTTGAAAAGGACCTTGAGCAAGCTCGAGAAGCTACACGTTATGCAGAAGCACAAGAGGAGGTAGGTCGTCAAACACATGCTCAAAAAATCAATGAATGTAGTCAGTTCAAGTCCAAGAAGGACCAACAAGCACTAGAAATTGAAAGGTTGAGAGCCCAGCTGACTGCATTCGAGAAAGAAATCTGGGAGGCTAGTGAATTTGTCGCGGGTAAGTAACTTACCTATGGTCGATTTTGCCTATTTTGATTGAGTCAAAATATTTAATATATTATGTGTGTAGCTGTTTTACCTGACCAGACTAGCCCCACATCTTTAAAAGATGTTGTAATTGGGTTCAGTGAGCTACACGATATTTCTCAAAAATCCATGGAGAAAGTTTTCCAAGCTTTATGGCCCAATGATCCCATTCCAAGGGACATGAATGAGCTGGCTAAATGCCTCAAGGGAGCTAGACATCGGATTCAAACGTGGAAGGTGTCGGCCTACCAAGAAGGTGCTCAAGAAGCATGGGCGATGGCCAAGACACACTATCGTCTGTTGAATACCGAATAGCTTGCCAAGGTTGGCCCCAAGGGACTTGATGGGAAAGAAATCAAGGCCAACGGGAACTATGAGAACGTCATGCCAGCTGCTCGGCTAACCGAGCAGGATTGTCTCCTCGATACCCTTATAGATGGTCTTGAATGAATACTGTAAACAGTTTATGCTAAATGATGACTTTTATGTATCTATGTACCTTTGTCATTTAAAAGCTTGTATCCGTAGACTATATACTCCGTTAGCCAGCCATCAGCTTCTACCTCCTCGGCCAGAGGACGAGGAGTGTTCCCAATGTCGGCCTGAGAACTCGGGTAATGTTTATAGGGAATGAGGCAATCCGTCCATAGGGTCAAAACATAAGCCTTGCAGAGAGTTATGTTATATTGCTTTTTAACACAAGTAACATCTTCGGCAAAAAATAGTTCCTCTAGTAGTTCCTTTTCCCGGGGTGTCATGTTAATCACGACGAATTAGCTGATATCCCAATACACTTGCTCAAAAAGCCTTGACTCAGGAATGTCCTCAACTCAATAGGTACGCTCGACACCCTATGCATAATGCCCTTTAAAAGGCCTTGATTTTCACTTCCTCCATTGCCATGCAATTATGTTCTTGTGACCGCTAGTTTTCGGCTTCACCCGTCTGAGGTACTTACCAGGTTGACCCAAAAGTAATAATTGCAGAGGTGCTCCCTTTACCCCTTAGCCGAATTCATCAGAAACATAAGGAGTAAGCACAGGAGCCAGGCAATCCAGCTTGGCAAGAAATCTCAAGTCAAATTGATGCGTATTGTGGCTTTATAACGATTTGTGGGAAGGCAGCGCTCGTATATTGAATACAAGGTGTTGATGGTATATTGGGCTCTCCAGGAGTCCCGAGGTAACCACGCTGAGGTTCCTTAAGGATCCCCTGGTATGGTGTGCTTGGCTCTTTTATAGGTCTGAGATAAAAAATAATCAAGGTTAAGCACTATGCAGAGTGTGGCCATGAGCCATATAATGCGTAGTGCGTCATTCAAAAATGAAGATAAAAAGTAAACAGTAATGATATTAGTGTGATAAATCGATGCTAATCTTCATTCAAAAAATGTATTGTTTAACTGGATCTTTAACTACTAAAAGAGTAAAGAAAAAGAAAAAATGAAGATACGTCTAACCATGAAAACGGCGCAGCTGAGCAGCGTTCCATGGGTGCAGCTTCAGGTGATTATCCTTCGCATTCCGAATACGATACGCTCCTCCAGTGAGCACCTTGTCTATAATAAATGGTCCATCCCATTTTGCTGATAGTTTATGCTGATCAGGTTTATCTGGGTGGTGTCGTAAGACCAAATCTCTGACATTATATGCCTTTGTTTGGACTTCTCGACTCTGGTAGCGTTGCGCTGCTGTTGATAAAATCTTGAGTGTGCTCGGGCAACATCGCGTTCTTCGTTGAGGGCATCGAGGTCGTCCTGCCAATCCAACTCAGCCTCCCATTCTTCATACATGCGTACTCGAGGTGCATGATGGATCAAATCGCTATGAAGTATGGCCTCGGCCCCATAAACCATAAAAATGGAGTATGGCCAGTTGATCGATTAGGCATGGTGTGTAAGCCCCATAGTACGAAGTCAAGCTCCTTAACCCATATGCAGTCGGCCTTCTCTAAGGATCCAATCAGGCACGGCTTGATGTCACTCAATATCAAACCATTAGCTCGTTCGACTTGGCCATTGGACTGCGGGTGATATACTGAGGCAAAATCAAGCTTGATGCCCATGTTAGTGCACTAGTCTTTTACCTCATTGGCTGTGAAATTGGACCCATTGTCCGTAATCATGATGTGTGGTACACCATAATGGTGTACAACACCAAAGATGAAATCAATCACTGGCCCCGCTTTAGCCGAGGTCACCGGCTTCGCCTCTATCCATTTTGTAAACTTATCCACCATAACCAAGAGGTACTTCTTTTTATCTGTCCCTCCTCGGAGTTGTCCGACCATGTCAAGCCCCCAGACCGTGAATGGCCAGGTGATCAGAATGGTTCGTAGGGCTATAGCTGGCATGTAGCTTTGATTGGCGAAGACTTGGCATCTAGCGCATTGCTGTACCAGGTCCCTCGCATCGGCCCTTGTGGTAGGCCAATAAAATCCAGCTCAGAAAACCATGCTGACCAATGTCTGAGGTGCTGCGTGATGGCCGCACATACCGAAGTGAATTTCTGAGAGGAGCAATTTTCCTTCCTCCTCAGATATGCATCGCTGAAGCACACCAGTGACACTATGCTTGTACAATTCTCCTTCATGGACTTTGTACACTTTGGATCATCGAACGATCCATCGTGCGTCTGTCTGGTCCTCGGGTAGCTCCTTGCATAGCAAGTATGCAAGGATGGGCTCGGTCCATGGTGCGATTACTACCATAATGTCATGTACCAAGGAGGTTTTTTCTACTGTCGAGCCCCAATTATCCCCTCGTCTGGTTCGATGGTCGGAGGGGTGATAATTTCAAAGGCTAACTGCTCGGTAGTCTACACTCCGTCTTGCCATGTAATCGATGGTTTGAATAGCCGTTCGAGAAAACTGTTCCCTGGCATGGGGTCACATTTAGCGCCCGTCCTGGCAAGAACATCGGCAGCTTGATTGCTGTCCCTAGGGATGTGATGAAATTCCAGCCCCTCGAATCAGGCCAAAATTGTTATGACAGTGTTACGATAAGCCACCATTTTTGGGTCCTTAGCGTTAAATTCTCCATTACTTGAGAGATGGCAAGGTTCGAATCTCCTCAGACTTCAAGACGTCAGATTCCCATGGAAACGGCCATCTGGAGACCGTGTAGCAGTGCTTCATATTCTGCTGCATTGTTAGAATCGGTGTACATAATTTGAAGTACATACCTGATATTGTCCCCAGTCGGCGAGGTGAGAACCACCCCTACTCCTAAATCGGCGAGCATTTTTGAGCTGTCAAAGTACATGATCCAATGAGAGTATGTACTATGCTATCGAGGGAGCTCGGCTTCCATCCACTCGGCCACGAAGTCGGCCAACACCTGAGATTTAATAGCTCGACGTGGCTGATATGTGATTTTGAAAGGCAAAAGCTCAATGGCCCATTTTGCAATTCTGCCGATGGCATCACAGTTATTAATAATGTCATTGAGTGGTACATTTGAGGCCACGGTAATGGAGCACTTTTGAAAATAGTGCTGTAATTTTCAAGAAGCCATGAAGACTGCATAAGCTATCTTCTGGTAGTGCGGATACCTGGTTTTACATGGGGTAAGCACTTTGGAAACATAATGGACTGGTCGTTGTACCTTGAGTTTATGTCCGTCCATATCACGCTCGACGACGAGGACTACGCTGATGACTTGATTTGTTGCCGAGATGTATAGCAACATTGGTTCACCCACGCCGGGGGCGGCTAAGATTGGATTAGTGGCGAGCAGTGTCTTAATTTCCTCCAAGGCAGCACTTGCCTCGCTAGTCCACTTGAAATCCTTTGTTTGTTTTTGCAATCTATAGAGTGGCAAGGCCTTCTCCCCTAGTCGTGAAATGAAGCGACTGAGGGAAGCGGCGCATCCTGCTAGTCTCTAGACGTGCTTGAGCTCTATTGGCACTTCTAGTCATGCCAGTTCTTTGATCTTATCAGGATTTGCCTCTATTCATCTATGGGAGACGATGAAACCGAGCAGTTTGTCGGACAGTATGCCAAAGACACACTTCTTCAGATTTAACTTGATGTTATAATCTCGGAGGTTCTTAAATGTTTCCCGAAGATCATCAATTAGCTTATTAGCATTTCTAAGTTTGATAACCATGTTGTCAACATATGCTTCAACTGTTTTGCCAATTTGCGGTTCTAGGCATGTCTGAATCATGTGTTGGTATGTTGCGCTAGCATTTTTTAGGCCAAAGGGCATTGTGTTGAAACAAAATGGCCCATAGGGAGTTATGAAAGTTGTGGCCGCTTGATCAGATTCACTCATTTTTATTTGATGATACCCTGAGTAGGCATCGAGGAAACAGAGCAAATCATGTCCTGCTATGGCATCAACTATCTGATCAATCCAAGGTAACGGGAAGGGATCTTTTGGGCAAGCCTTATTGACGTCCTTGAAATCGACGCAAAGGCACCATGACTTGTCCTTCTTTGGTACCATGACTAGGTTGGCCAGCCATTCGGGGTGCTTGATTTCACGGATGAATCCGCCCTCTAGTAGCTTGGCTAGTTCTCCTCCCATTGCTTGTCTCTTTGGTTTCGAGAACCTACAGAGCGCCTGCTTAACGGGCTTGAATCCCTCGATTATGTTAAGGCTGTGTTCAGCGAGATTTCTTGGGATTCCTGGCATGTCTGATGGATGCCAGGCAAAAATGTCCTAGTTTTCCCGAAGGAAAGTGCGCAATGCCTCGTCCAGTGTAGGGTCTAGCCGTGCTATGATGGAGGCCATTTTAGAAGGGTCCTCAGGATGCACTTGAAATTTTACTATCTCATCGGCTGGTTTAAATGATGTAGATTTGGGCCTCTTGTCGAGGATAACGTCATCCTTATCCACCGTTGCGCGCAGTGTTGTTAACTCTTCGGCCGCGAGGGCCTTGGCCTCTGCCTCTAAGGCAAGTATTGCCATTTTATTCTTGGCTCTAAGTGACACATATGCGTTGCTTGTGACTGTAATCACTCCGTTTGGTCCCGGCATCTTGAGCTTCATGTAAGCATAATGCGGGATGGTGTGAAGCCTAGCAAATGCATCTCGGCTGAGTAGGGCGTGGTAACCACTTCAGAAGGGTACAATGTTGAAGATTAATTCCTCCACCCTGTAGTTGTCGAGTGTTCCGAATACCATGTCAAGCGTGACTCTACCGCTACATCACGCCTCTTTCCCTAGGATGATTCCTTTGAAAGTGGTTCAGCATGGTTTGATGCGTGATTTGTTGAATTGCATCTTTTGCAAAGTGTCCTCGTAGATGAGGTTTAAGCTATTGCTACCATCCATCAAGACTTTGGTCAGTATATAACCGTCAATAATGGGGTCGAGGGCTAGGGCCGTGACTCCTCGGCTGGGGCTAGACGTCGGCTGATCGTCCTGCCCAAAAGTGATCGATGTGTCCAACCACCTGCTGTCCGAGGTCATCACGTGACTAATGTGGTTTATTTCTCGGAGGGCTCTTTTTCACTGGTTCCTTGATGGATGAGTCTCATAGATCATCAAGATCTTATCTTTGTCAAACAACTGTTCCTCCCAGCATGGCATTTCTCCTTGGCTTTCATGGGCACTGAGGTTATCTAGGAGGCTTATCCCTCCCTTTGCCACCTGTCGTATGACCCAACATTCTCGAAGCTTGTGAGTTGGATTTATGTTCAATGAGACAGAGTGGATTGCACATGGTTCATCCAAGATCGTGTCCAGCGCAGACTTAGGCCATTGATCCGACTGTTTCTTGTTTCGCACAGGCTGGTTGACTCGTTTGTCGGTTCTTGGGCATTGGCTGGAATGTTTGCGCCTGTCGCCTGAATCAAAGGAACCCTGGATCAAATCCCTTTGTTCTTTTTCTGCCAGCCAGGCATCTTCCATGATGCAATAACTTGATACGATGTTTGATAGCTCCAGGAACATTTTAATGCATCTCCGAGCCAAGGTGTTAGAGATGCCTTCATCATGACAATTGAAGCAGAATGCTGCCAATGCTTCTGTGTCGCAGCAATCTAGGATCTTATTTTTTACGAACAAGAATCTCATCCAGAATTGCTGAACTGTTTCTCTAGGTTTTTGCTTAATATAAGCTAGATCCCAGACGTTGGTTGGTCCCAAGCTATTGGGGCAATGCGCGACGTGGGGTGTGGGTGGGAGCGGAAATTTTATTCTGATCTAATCTGACATCGGCTTCCCGGCGAGGACTTAAAGGAGCCCCCAGGATGAGTTGAGCGGCGACGTTAATCGAGCCGCCTTGGTGAAAGTTTGGATCCGAGCTCCAAGCTTGGTCCAACCGGTCGAGACCATGGTCCCCTGATGGGTAGGAGACCAATTTTTGGGTGGTGACCATGTGGAAATCCTCGGCCATATCCGAAGATGCTGCGAGGGGTCCGATCACCAGATCTGAATCATTAGGCTTTAAGTCCAGATGATGAGTAGGAGTTCCAAAGCACTCCTGAGCCATGGTTAAGCCAAGGGTTTGTATTTCCGGCATGGGAGACACGCCGGCATGGATCCGATCTTTAACCGATGCTTCCATCGTTCCTTCATGACCACACAGCGGGACCTGCATGGGCCACCAATGTCGGTGCTAAAACCAGCGGATCTCGGGTAGGGGATCCTGAGCTGGTGATCTTGGTACGAAGGTAATAGGAAGAACAGGGACATAGTTTTACCCAGGTTCGGGCCCTCTCGAAGAGGTGAAACCCTACATCCTGCTTGTATTGTATTGATTGTAGATGGGGCACAAAGTACACGGTGATCTACCTCGAGACCATATGAGCGAGTTCTAGCCTCTCTAAAACCCTGCCTCTATGGACTAAACCCCACGGTTTATATAGAAATCAGGGGTATCTAGGGTTACGAGTAAGTCAGTTACAACTAGGGATAACATGTCGATTATTTGAATATGCCTTGAAGTGTATGCCCAGTCTTCAGAGGACTCCATCTCAAATACGCCAAGGGCCATGGCTTCCATGACCCAATCTTCTACTGTCGTTGGGTCCTCGGTCCGGCCCATGAATGGCGGGCCGACGTGGTGTGCACCCCCTAATCCAGGACACCGTCACTAGTGGTGGGAGGAGAAATAATACTAATAAAGTCATTATTATTAGTACTAGAAACATCACAAAGTTTGGTATTTTCAGGAGTAGACATAATTGCAACACAAGCAGAAAAAGCAATAAGATATTTTTTTTGGTGTTTGGAAATTTTTAGCAAGCAAAGAAAAAGGCAAAAGCAACTAGGCAAGAAAACAAAAACAAGCAAAACATAAAAGGTTTGTGTGTAGGTACCTAATTTGGTAGATGTTGACTCCCCGGCAATGGCGCCAGAAATTCCTCTGCTGCTCCCGTAGGAGTTGTTGGATTCCCTGAAGAGGAAAGGTGATGTAGCACAGCAGCAGAAAGTATTTCCCATAGTTAAGAATCAAGGTTTATCAAACCAGTAGGAGTCAACAAGCTAACAATGTAAATAGCACCTGCACACAAACAAATAAAATTGCTTGCACCCAACTTGGCAAGGGGGTTGTCAAGCCCCTTGTATTGCTAGTTACAAGATTAAAAACAAAATAGATAGTGATAAAGGCAAAATGCAAAAAGGTAAATGAAAATAAAAGAGCAATTTTTATAGGCATTTGTTTTAATGGAGAATAGACCCGGGGGCCACAAGTTCACTAGTGGCATCTCTCTCGAAAGCAAGTAGTGGCATGGTAATAAATTATTGTTGGCCAATTGATAGAAAAGTAGCAATTTATAACTATGGTCATTCATAGCATAATCTCACATAGGCATTACGTTCGTGATAAGTAGACCGTTAAACTTACTGACATCTACTACTAATACTCCACCCCAAGACCGTTATCCAGCATGCATCTCAAGATATTAAGTTTACAAGAAATAGAGTATTGAAATAAGCAAGATGACATAATGTAGACAGAAAGAAATCTAGCAATAAGATTAAACCCAGTCGTTTTATCCTTAGTGACAAAAATACAATACGTGTCTTCATCCTTATTGTCACTGGATTAGAGCACCGCAAGATTGAACCCACTACTATGCACCACTCCCTCTGACGAAATACTCATCTATCTTGGCCAGAGAAGACAAATAGATCAGAAAGCATACATAGCTATTTAATTATGCAGCAAAGAAACTTCAAGAGATTCAATATAAATCAATGAACAATCTGATCATAAATCCACAATTCATCGGATCCCAACAAACACACCACAAGAATTACATCAGATTGATCTCAGAAAAGAACATGGTATTGAAGATCCAAAAGAGAGAGAGAGAGAGAGAGCGCCATCTAGCTACTACTATGGACCCGTAGGTCCTGAAGGAACTACTCACACATCATCATGGAGGCAGCAAGGTTGATGAAGATGGCCATCCCAATGATTTCCCCCTCCAGCAGAACTCCAGAATAGGGCTCCAGATGGGATTGCTTTGGAATAGAGGCTTTCAGCAGTGACAAAATTGTTTCAGGTCTCACACTAAGGGTTTCTGGAATTATGGGAATTTATAGGCCAGGAATTAGGTTAAACGGAGGCTTAGGGGGCCCACAAGGCCAGGTGGCGAGGCCACCCCCTGGCCGTGCCACCCACCCATGTGGGCCCTCAGGCATCCTCTAGATGACTCTTGAAGCTTCTAGGGTTTCTTTTGGTCAAAAAATCATCAAAAATTGGCATCGTGCTTGGACCTTCGTAGGTATCGATTTTCTTTAAAACCAAAAACAAGAAGAAAACAGCAACTGGCACTGGGCACTAAATTAATATGTTAGTCTAGAAAAATAATATAAAATGATGTAAAATGATAACAAAAGTATGTAGGAATGATAATATAATAGCATGAAATAAGCAAAAATTATAGATACGTCCGAGACGTATCACACATCCGGCATCTATCGTAAGACATATTATCAATCAATCAATCTTCATGATGTGTTCTTCAATGATTTCTTCATGTGATCCAATCTCCATGTGTGAGTAGTTCGGTAAGGTCATGGGTTGAGGCATAGCCCTACAATCCGATGTATTTGTTGGAGGGATCTATGGAAGTACTTTGAATTAATGTCCCGTATGTGTAACATAAAATTGCTTCATAGTTGTCTCTTGTCTCGTTCATGTTCTTCATTCCTTCAGGTACCCAGGATCATGGAGAAAAGCCATGGAGAGGCTAAGGGTAGGCAGACCATGATGTGTTATTCTAAACACCATTGATAGAAAGGTTTAGTACGGTAACACGGATCATATCTCTGGGGATACAAGAGGTGTAGTCATTAAATGCCCAATGCTTTTGTCTAATTTCTATCTTAATTACTGGGGCAACCCCACACGATGGATAGGGCCTTCGGTTGGACAACTGACTCTTGATGCAGGATGCGTGCCGGTCAAGATGTAATTTGGACACATCCCCCACTTTGATACGTAGCAAGCACATCTCGATGGATGACTTCCAGGGCACAAATTAAGATCATAATGGTCCCGACACAAATATATGGTTGTAAGAATAAGTCCTCATACTCATGCCTTTTTTATTATAAGTGTTCTTAGTGTCAACTTGATTCCGATCTGGTCAAAAGCTGGAATTAATTCTCTTGCAAAAGCTTGTTAGAAACCCTTGACTTAAAGGGTGCCATCCTCTCCTGGGTTCGATAACTCAGGGTCACCTCTGGGGAAAAAGGCGAGAATCCGTTCTGCTCCTTTACTGGATCACTAAAGGGACTAATCATGTACATCCAAACCTCATGGGATGATATGCTCTCTCACACATAAGCCTCATTATATCTTCCTCAAAACAGCCACCATACCTACCTATTATGGCATTTCCACCATTCTAAGATACATTGCCATGCAACTTCCATTGTTCCTTTACATTACATGACTTGTGTTTTCATTGTCATTTTGCTTTGCATGATCATAGAGCTGACATGATATTTGTGGCTAGACCACCATTCATCTTTGTTATACATGTTACGCTAGATCATTGCACATCATAGTACACTGCCAGAGGCATTCATATAATAGTCATTATTTTCAGTTTTGAGTTGTAAGTAAAATAAAGTGTAATGTTCATTAGAGTGTGCCCTTACCTATGAGGATAAAAAAGAGAGGCCAAAAAGAGCCCACCGGAAAAAAATTAAGAGAAAAAGAGAGAAGGGGCACACTACTATCCTTTGTACACACTTGTGCTTCAAAGTAGCACCATGTACTTCATATAGAGAGTTTTCATATTTTTCATTTTCATATGCTAGTGGGATTTTTACATTATGAGAACTTGGCTTGCATATTCCAATGACGAGCTTCCTCAAATGCTTGAGGTCTTCATGAGCAAGCAAGTTGGATGCACACCCACTTAGCTGCATTAGGAGAGCTTTCATACACTTATAGCTCTAGTGCATCTGTTGTATGGCAATCCCTACTCCTCATTAATATCGATTGTAAGGCCTCTCCATTGCCTAAAAATCAAGCTACATTGATGTGAGACTTTCTTAATTTTTTTGTCTTCTTATAAAATCTCCATCATTATTATATTTTCCATCCAAAGTGCTAAGACCAAGGCTTGTGATTCGGGCGTTGACCAAAGTGCTAAGTAGTTGAAAAGGGCCCACTATGGATTCGGTTACTTGACTGACGGTCTGGGTTGTGTTATGATAAGATGTTTGGATATGACAAAGCCTTGAGTGATTGGGGACATGAATATGACATATGAGTATTAATTAGTATTACATGAAAGCATTGATTCATGAAAAGCAATAGTAATTTTGTTTACACATTTTGATGTTACATGCTTGTTATCAATTATAGATTATTGCTTTGTATCACTTTTGTCCTAAGTTAACACCATCATTACAAAATTTGATCAAGATTATGCTGGGTAGCATTCAACATAAAAAATTATCTTTGTTTATTACTCCCTCCGTTCCTTTATATAAGGTGTATTTTTTTGGGCGCGGTGACCAAGGCACATAACTGAGTAGAATTTTGGACGAAAATACCCTTAACAAATTAGGTAGTTAGCGGCAACTAAATAACCAACGGCGTAATAAAAGGCAACTAAATCTCACTGCACCAGAATAAAATCAATCGGTGGGATTGGAGAGAGAGAAATGTGAGTGCATGCAATCAGGGAGAGAGATTCTTTTTTTACTACCTTCCTATTGAAAACTACGCAGTACTTTTTATCTAAGGCAGGTAATGGATGGTGGAAGGGTACGCACGAAAAACTGAAAGGAAAAGAGAAATGCACCTTACAATGTGGAATTTTTTGTAAAAACAAATACACCTTATATAAAGGAACGGAGGGAGTATTTACCTACTCGAGGACGAGCAAGAATAACGCTTGGGGATGCTGATACATCTCAAACGCGTCTATAATTATTCATTGTTTCATCCTATTATATTATCATTTTTACATGCTTTTTATAGCAATTTATATTATTTTTATGGACTAACCTATTAATTTAGTGCCCAGTATCAGTTCTTGTTTTCTGCTTGTTTTTGGTTTCACAGGAAATCAATATCTATGGAGGTTAAAATACATTATCGATTCAACATGATTTTTTTGGGCAACAAGAAACACAGGAAGCTTCGGGAGAGATCAAGACGAGCACCGAGGGGCCCACACGGACACATGGCATGGCCAGGGGTGGTCGTGCCCCCTATCCGTGTGGGGCCCATAAGCACCGCCTTGACCTGATTCCACTGCCACAAATCCCTATAAATCTTGAAACCATCCATCGTGCCTCCAAGAGAATTTTATCGCCGTCGCAAGCCACTATTCCATGAAGATCCCATCTGGAGGCCTTTTTAGGAGCTCTGTCAGAGGGGGAAGCCATTGCCAAAGTCTTCATCATCAACCTTGCTGCCTCCATGATGATGTGTGAGTAGTTCCATCAAGATCTATAGCTACATAGTAGTAGCTAGATGACTCTCTCTCTCTCTATTTGGATCTTCAATACCATGTTCATGTGAGCTTTCTCACCTGATCAGGATCAATTTGATGTAATTTTGTGGTGTGTTTATTGGAACATGATGAATTGTCACTTTATGATCAGATTGTTTATTGAAATCAGTTGAATCTTTTGAGGTTTTGTTGCTGCATAATTAAATGTCTTTGTATGCTCTCCGATCTATCTATCTTCCCTAGCCAAGTTTGATTAATTTATCTTCAGAGGGAGTGGTGCACTGTAGTGGGTTCAATCTTGCGGTGCTCTAACCCAGTGACAATAAGGGCCAAGACACGTACTGTATTGTTGCCACTAACGATAAAACGATGGGGTTTTGTCATATTGATTGACTTCTTCATATCTACATTATGTCATCATGCTTATTGCAATACTCTGTTTCTAGTAAACTTAATACCTTTAGATGCATGCTGGATAGCGGTTTTGGGGTGGAGTATTAGTAGTAGATGTAGTTGGATTAACGGTTTACTTATCACGGACGTAATGCCTATATGAGGTTATGCCATAAATGAGCATAGTTATAAATATTGCAATTCAGTCAATTGCCCAACTGTAATTTGTTTACCATGCTACTTGTTATTTTGAGAGAGAGAGAGAGAGATGTCACTAGTGAACCTATGGACCTGGGTCTATTCTCCATCGCTTAATTATTCTACACTATTGCTACTATTTTTTCCTTTTTACCATCTACAATTATCTATCTCTATCACTTGTGTTTTACCTTGTAACTAGCAAGACAAGGGGATTGACAACCCTCTTGTTGTGTTGGGGACAAGTTTTGCGTGTGTTTTGTGGGAGGCACTGTTGACTTGTGTAGCCTAGAAGCTCTTACTGGTTCGATAAACCTTGGTTCTTCACTGGGGGAAAACTTGCTACTTGCTACTTCACCCTTCCTCTTGGGGTAATCCCAATGACTCCCGTGGGAGTAGCACAGAGTATGAGTGCGGGAGGGGAGGTGCAGTCGTAAAAACCTGTTATACGTCTCCAATGTATCTATTTTATATTGTTTAATGCTATTATATTATCACTTTTATATGCTTTTTATATCATTTTATATTATTTTTCTAGACTAACCGATTAATTTAGTGCCCAGTGCCAGTTCTTGTTTTTTGCTTATTTTTTGTTTCGCAAAAAATCCATATCCAGGAAGGTCCAAATATGATACCAATTTTTGATGATTTTTTCTAGACAACAAAGGACCCTAGAAGCTTCGGGAGAGATTGAGGGGACCCACGAGGCAGCCACATGGACACATGGTGCGGCCAGGGGTGGCCGTGCCACCTGCCCATGTGGGGCCCCTGAGCCTCCGTTTGACCTAATTCTTCCGCTTATAAATCCTACAATTCCCGAAACCCTCAGAAGCGAACCCGAAAGAATTTTATCACTACCACAAGCCTTTGTTCCAAAGCAATCCCATCTGGAGCCCTGTTTTGGTGTTCTGCTGGAGGGGGAAGCCACCACGGGAGGCCTCTTCATCAACCTTGCTACCTCCATGATGATGTGTGAGAAGTTCCTTTAGGACCTACGGGTCCATAGTAGTAGCTAGATGGCTTCTTCTCTCTCTCTTTTTGATCTTCAATAAAATGATCTCCTCTGAGATCAATCTGATGTAATTCTTGTGGTGTGTTTGTTGGGATTTGATGATTTGTGGATTTATGATCAGATTGTTCATTGAATATAATTGAATTTTTTGAAGTTTCTTTGTTGTATAATTAAGTAGCTATGTATGCTTTCTGAGTTATTTGTCTTCTCTGGCCAAGATAGATGGGTAATTCTTCAGAGAGAGTGGCACATAGTAGTGGGTTCAACCTCATGGTCATCTATATCCCAGTGACAAAATGGGGAGAAGGCACGTGATGTGTTGTTGCAACTAAGGATAAAACGACGGGGATTGATCTTATTGCATGTCATCTTGCTTATTGTGTTACTCTATTTTTCATTAAACTTATGACCTTGAGATGCATGTTGTTTAGCAGTTTCGGGGTGGAGTAAGAGTAGTAGATGCAGTTAGATTACGGTCTATTTGTCACAGACGTGATGCCTATATGAGATTATGCCATGAATGATCATAGTTATGAATGCTGCTTATCTGTCAATTGCACAACAGTAATTTGCTTACCACGCCATTACCTACTTTCAAGAGAGATGCCACTAGTGAACCTATGGCCCCCAGGTCCATTCTCGATCAATACTTGTGTTACTCAATTTGCTCTTTTATTTACTTTTAGCATTTTGCTGCTTTGCCATATCACTATCTAGCATTATTTGCTTTTAACCTTGCAACAAGCAAGACGAGGGGATTGACAACCCCCTTGCCAAGTTGGGTGCAAGCATTTATTTTGTTTGTGTGCAGGTGTTGCTTATCTTGTTATCTTGTAGACTCCTACTGGTTTGATTAAACCTTGGTTCTTAACTGAGGGAAATACTTTCTGCTGCTATGATACATCACCCTTCCTCTTCAAGGAAATCCAACAACTCCTACGGGAGTATGATGGTGTCCTAGATAGAGGGTGCTAACCACGTCAGCTCCATGACATGAGCTGGGCTGAGGACCCCCGAACAGCCAACCAGTGGGCCACATTCGTTGGGCCCCATGAAGTAATCAAGATGGAATCCTCTAAAGACTTGGCGCATACTCCAAGGTACGAATGGAATCTTCAGCATGTTTATCCCCAGATGTAACCGACCTATGTGTAACCCTAGGTACCCCCGATGTCTATATAAGCTGAGGGGTTTAGACCGTAGAGGCCAACTCATTCACATACGATCTCGAGGTAGATCAACCTATACTCTGTACCCCATCCATAATCAATACAAACAAAGCATGACATAGGGTTTTACCTCTTCAAGAGGCCCTGAACCTGGATAAACACTGTGTCCCCTCTCTGTCCTATAACCATCATGCCAAGGCTACCAGCTCAGGACCCCCTACCCGAGATTTGCCGGATTCGACTCCATCATTGGTGGCCCATACAGGTCCCTCTATGTAGTCGAAGTGGCTCGATGGTGTCACCGTCCAATGATCAGATCAGCACTGGTGTAATTTTTAAATCGGAGCAACTTCACTTTGGTTTAACTAAAACATCGAAGAAGATTGAGGCTTCCATCTCCCGTCGATACTTTGATCTCGATGACTTAAATCCCATGAACAGGTCCTCTCCCATGACACTAGATCTGGTTGAAGAGCCGCAGGTGATCTCCGCCCAAGCACCGGTTTTGTATTGACCATGGGATGGAAATCACAATTCCTCGGACCAAGCCTGGAGCTCAGATCCGATGATGCACTATAGTAGCTAGGTTAGCCAGACCCCACAATCAGTATTGAGGCTGACGTTAGATCGACCTCAGGAAAACCTACAAGGGAGACTAATGTTAGATCGGATCAGAATAAAATTTTCTCTCCCACCCACCCACCCCCCCCCCCCATGTCGAGTACCGCCCCGATAATTTAGGGCCGATCGACATCTAGGATCTAGCCTTTATCATGCAAAAGAAAACCAAAACTGCCCAGTAATTCTGGACACAATTTTTTGTTTATGAAAAGCAAAATTTTGGATTGCTCAGATCAGGAGGCCCTAGCAGCATTCTGTCATAATTGCTATGATGAAGGAATTGCAAAGGCTATTGCACGGAAATGCCTTCGAACGTTTGCTGAGCTGTCCGACATAGTGGCAAAATATTGCGCTATGGAAGATGCCTGGTCAGCCAATCAATGGCACCAAAACCCCAATTCGGATCAACCCGAATCGAAAGAAGAAAGTAGACTCCCACATCATAATTGGTGCGCAAAGCGTGCCTGCTCCAATAAGCCTGACGATCATCCTTCATGGAAGAAAAAGCAATCAGGCAAGGGACCCAAGTCGACGCTGGACGCGATATTGGATGAACCATGCGCTATTCACTCTGCTTCCTTAGATAAACCACCCACAAACAGGCTCAGAAGCTGTTGGATTGTGAGGCAGGTAGCAAAAGGAGGAGTGGAGTTCTTGGATAACCCCGGCATGCACATAAGCCGAGGTTTCACAATTAACCACAACCAGATGGAGCAACTGTCTGAGGACAGGGATGTCCTAATGATTTACGAGGCTCACCCCTCAAGAAATCAACAGAAGGGAGCTCTTTGAGAGGTCTGCCACATTGACTATGTGACGGCCTTGAAAAATAGATGGTCAGATATTCCGATCACCTTTGGTCATCCAGACCAACCGATAGGAGTCCACAACCGAGGAGTTGCGGCTCTCGTCCTCGACCCTATCATCGATGGCTATCGACTGTCCAAGGTCCTGATGGATGGTAGCAGCAACCTAAACCTCATCTATGAGGATACTCTGCAGAAGATGCAGTTTGACAGATCTCGGATCCAACCAAGATGGACTACCTTTAAAGGTATAGTCCCCGAAAAGGAAGCACGGTGCACCGGTAAGGTCATGCTTGACGTGGTATTCGGAACACCCAACAATTACTGGGTCAAGGAGTTAACCTTCGACATAGTGTCATTCTAAAGCGGCTACCACACGTTGCTCGGATGAGCCGAGTTCGCTAAATTCCATGATGTGCCCCATTATGCATACATGAAGTTAAAAATGTCGGGGCCCAATGGTATGATCACAGTAAACAGCAATGCAGATCGGTCATTCAAAGCCGAGGACAAAACTATAGCTTTGGCTCTGGAAGTAGAATCCGAGGCCTTGGCCACCGAGGAGTTATCCAAGCTACGCACAATCATTGACAAAGACGATGTTGTCCTCACCAAACGATCAAAATCAACTTCATTCAAGCCAGCTGATGAGATTGTCAAGTTTCAGGTTCACCCTGAGGATCCATCTAAAACGGCCTCCATCGAAACCCACCTAGATGATGTGCTCGACGAAGCATTACGCTGCTTTCTTCGTGAAAATTGGGATATTTTTGCTTAGCATGCTTCTGATATGCCAGGCATCCCAAGAAACCTCACGGAACATAGCCTCAATATTATTGAGGGGTTCAAGCCAGTCAAGCAGGCACTCCGAAGGTTCTTGGAACCGAAGAGGTGGGTAATGGGAGAGGAACTAGCCAAATTAGTGGAAGCTAGATTCATTCAAGAAATCAAGCATCCAGACTGGTTAGCAAACCTCATCATGGTACCGAAAAAGTACAAGTCCTGGCGCCTGTGCGTCGATTTCAAGGACATTAACAAGGCATGCCCAAAGGACCCCTTTTCGTTACCACGGATCGACCAAATCATCGACGCCATAGCCGGGCATGACCTATTATGTTTCCTTGATGCGTATTCAGGCTATCACTAGATAAGGATGAAGGAGTCTGACCAAGAGGCCACAGCATTCATAACTCCCTATGGCCCGTTCTGCTTTAACACAATGCCCTTAGGGCTAAAAAATGCTGGAGCAACTTATCAGTAGATGATACAAACATGCTTGCAGCCACATATCAGCAAAATAGCCAAGGCCTATGTGGACGATGTGGTTGTCACAACCAGGCATTCCAGCATGCTCATCGATGATCTGTGAAGCACATTCAAAAATCTCTGAGCATATAATATTAAGCTCAATCCAGAAAAATGCATCTTTGGTGTCCCATCCAACAAGTTGCTCAGCTTCATTGTCTCTCAAAGAGGAATCAAAGTGAATCCTGATAAAATCAAGGCACTGGCATTGTTGCAAACGCCAACCGTGATCAAGCACATCTAGAGGCTGGTAGGATGTGCAGCCTCCCTGAGCCGATTCATCTGACGGCTCCGCAAAAAGGCACTCTCGCTGTACCGACTGCTTAGACAGACCAGGGGCTTCAAATGGATCGAGGAGGCCAGCATGGCTCTAGAAAAAATTAAAACACTCTTGGCCACCAATCCGGTCCTAGCCGCGCCTCACCCTGGTGAGCCAATGCTATTATACATCTCGGCGACGAGCCAGGTGGTCAGCGCAGTCCTAGTCATCGAGCGAGACACGGAGGGCCACAAGTTAAAGGTACAGAGGCCAGTTTACTATGTCTCTGAGGTGTTTACCCCATGTAAAATGAGGTATCCACATTACCAGAAGATAGCCTATGCAGTCTTTATGGCTTCTCAAAAACTTAGGCACTACTTTCAAGAGTTCTCGATAACTGTGGCCTCAGAAGTACCATTAAATGACATCATTAATAATCATGATGCCACTGGCAGAATCACAAAATGGGCCATCGAGCTCTTGCCTTTTGAAATCACGTATCGACCACGTCGGGCCATTAAATCCTAGGTCTTGGCCGATTTCGTGCCCGAGTGGACAGAGGCCGAGCTCCCTAGAGAGCATGGCACCTACACAAATTGGGTGATGTACTTTGATGGCTCTAAAATGCTCATCGGGCTAGGAGTAGGAGTGGTCCTCACTTCACCAACCGATGACACTATGAAGTACATACTACAAATCATGTACACAGACTCCAATAATGTGGCAGAATATGAAGCATTGCTTCATGGGCTTCGGATTGCCGTCTCCATGGGTATCTAGCGCCTTGAGGTCTGAGGTGATTCCAACCTCACAATCTCCCAAATTAATGGTGAATTTGATGCAAAGGACCCAAAGATGGTGACATAACAAAACGCGGTCATAACCCTGTCAGCTCGATTTGAGGGCCTAGAATTCCACCACATCCAGTGAGACAGCAACCAGGATGCCGATGTTCTCGCTAGAATGGGAGCACAATGGGAGCCAGTACCACAGAACACCTTCCTCGAACGACTATTCAAACCCTCGGTCAAGTGGCAAGGTGACACTGAACAAGAGCCCAAGCAAGCCGAACAACCATCATCCGAACTAGTCACCCCTCCGGCCATCGAGCCAGACAAGGAGATAATTGGAACCTCGGCACTTGAGGAAACTTCCTCGGCCCATGAAATTAGGGCGGTAATCGCACCATGGATCAAGCCAATCCTGGCATACTTAATACGCAAGGAATTACCCGAGGACCAGACTGATGCACGACGTATTGTTCGATGATCAAAGGCGTACAAGGTCCATGAAGAGGAACTATACAAATACAGCATCATGGGTGTACTCCAATGCTGCATTTCCGAGGAAGAAGGAAAAGAGCTCCTCTCAAAAATTCACTCCGGAATGTGCGGGCACCATGCAGCACCTCAGACTTTGGTAAGCAAAGTTTTCCGAGTTGGGTTCTACATGCCCACGATGCGAGCCGATGCAAGCGACCTGGTCGATAGATGCATGGGGTGCCAGCTCTTTGCCAAGCAAAGCCACATGCTAGCCACGGCCTTAAAAATAATCCCGATAACATGGCCTTTTGTGGTCTGGGGGCTGGACATGGTCGGACCTCTCCGTCAAGGAACTGGCAAGAAGAAATACCTTCTGGTCATGGTAGACAAGTTCACCAAATGGATAGAGGCAAAGCCCATGGCATCGGCAAAGGCACAACCAGTGATCAACTTCATCTCTGCGGTAGTGCACCGTTATGGCGTACCTCACAGCATAATCATGGACAATGGGTCCAACTTCACGGCCGAGGAGGTCAAAGCGTGGTGTGCCGAGCAAAACATTAAGCTTGACTACGCCTTCGTCTACCACCCACAGACAAATGTGCAGGTCGAATGGGCCAATGGATTAATTCTAAGCAGCATTAAACCTCACCTGATTCGATCTCTAGAGGCAGCTAACAACAAGTGGGTCGAGGAGCTTGACTCCATGCTATGGGGACTGCGCACCACACCCAACCGATCCATAGGCTATACACAATTCTTTATGGTTTATGGTGCCAAGGCCATACTACCCAGTGACCTCATTTATGATGCACCTCAAGTACGTCTTTATGAGGAACAGGGGGCCGAACAAAGTTGGCAGGACGACCTCAACGCTTTGGATGAGGAGCAAGACATTGCCAAAGCATGATCTACCTGCTATCAACAACAGGTATGGCACTACCAGCATCGTGAGGTCTGGGCAAAGGCATTAAATGTCGGCGATCTAGTCTTACAAAACCACCCAAATAAGCTAGATCAACATAAACTGTCAGCACGCTGGGATGGACCATTCATTATCGACAAAGTGCTTGCTGGAGGAGCATATCAGATCTGAAATGTCAAGGAGAACCGCTTGGAGCCGCATCCATGGAACGCCGCCCTGCTTTGCCAGTTCTACGGCTAGATAATCAATATCTCATTTTTTCTTATTTTTTAAAGTTCTTTTGCTAGGTAGTTTTATCCGAACAAAGTTAGGTTTGATATAGCATACTTTTAATAACTCTTGTTCTCCTAGCCTTTTTGAATAATATGGCATGCATGGTGTAGCTCATGGCCACACATTGTGTGCCATCAATTCAAACTGGGGGCTCTTCGAAGCTCCTCGAAAGAAACACCTCAGATCTATTAAAGTATCCGCTAAACCTATGACACATTGCGTGTCATCAATTTAATACCGGGGGCTCTTCAAAGACCTCGGATCTATCGAAGTATCCGACAACCCCATGGCATAATATCAACCCGATACATGCCCAACCTTCTAATTTTGTTTTAAGCCAAAATATGCATCAATTTTGACTTGAGACCTTTTGCCAAGCTGGGTTGCCTGGCTCCTATGTTGACCCCTTATGCTCCTGCCTATTCGGCTAAGGGTTCAATAGGAGCACCTCTGCGATTGTTACTTCTAGGGTCATCCTGGTAAAGTACCTCAGGTGGGAGAAGCCAAAAGCTAGCAGTCACAAGATACGAAATTGGTCGACATGAAGGAAGTGAAAATTATTTGCCTTTCAATGCAAAGGTACTCATAGGACTGAAACCTACTTTATGAGCTTACTATAGCTCTATCCGCCCTTCTCAGACACGTGCCGAGATATTGGCACAAGGTCGTAGGAAACACAACATTTCAGACAAGGAACCGATGGAGGAACTCCCTTTCTGACAACATGGGTTGTGTTAAGCAGCAACACCATACAGCTCCCTATAGACTGGCATTTTGACCTAATGGCCAGATTGCCTTGCTCCATAACGGGTCACCTGAGGAATCAGGATGACACTAGGAGCACTCTTCATTGTCCTTTGGCTGAAGAGGTGGAAGCTGATGGCTGGTTAACAAAAGTATTCTATATGTAGACTCAAGCATAACCGACAACGTTATCGGTATACAAATAAAAACATCATAGTCAGCTTAGACTGCAAGAATAAAAAATTACAGGTCATCTATAAGTTTGTCTAGCCACTAATCCTCCTTGGATATGCATGCAAAAGGCATGACCCTCTTATAATTGACCTTGGGCTTGATCTTCTTCCTGTTAGGACCTTCGGGGCCAACCTTGGCAACCTTCTCGAGATCCATCTTGGGGTAGTGCGTCTGCACCATCAACCAGGCCTCCCGAGCACCTTCTCGGTAGGTCGAGACCTTCCACGTCTCGATCTGCTCCTGTGCTCCTTGAAGACATCGGGCGAGCGCGAATTGGTCCTCGGGCACATTCTCCCTCAGCCATAGAGCCCAGAAGATCTCATCCATGGATGTCTGGGTAATGTGGTGTAGTTCACTGAGCTTCACCATGATGTCCTTTAGAGACATATCACCAGTTCCACTCGGCCGGTCGGGAAGAACATCTACAATGCAAGTCATACATGTCATAGAACAAAACATAAGCAAGGAAATGGAAATAGAAACCAGGCGGGTGTATATTTACCTGCAAGGAACTCATAGGCCTGCTTGGCTGTCGGGGCCAATTTTCAGGGACAAAATTTCAGAAATAACCCCTCGTGTCATTACTAGCCCAAGATCAATTTAACTGGTAGACACGTCCTTGATACAGAATTCTAGACATTTACAAGAATCGACTACAAGACCATGACGGTCTAATGGTTACAACAATGGGTTCTAATAGTGGATGGCGGAAGCAATTCGTAGATCACCAACTCTGACGGGACTCCATTCCATAGGGATGGCTGACCGAGATAATTCCTAGCTCATGTGGTCGCTAACTCAGGCTCCTAGATTGCGAGGAAGTCGACATAGCATCCTCCTCCGAAATTAGGATCTTCCGTGCCTGACCAAGTTAATAACCAGGGACAAGCCAGTGAGTACTTTGAATGTACTCGCAAGATATCATGAACAGAAGATATAATGAAAGCAGGCAGAGTGCAAGCAATTGTATTTACAAGCAGGTCAAGTATTAGCATAACACGGCATGAGGTCAATCAAAGCATGTTGTTAATTTAACTAAGATACATGGCAGATTAATAAATGATTCATGATGTGTACTACTCCATTTCTTAATGGTAAACGAGGATTAATCTATCTTAACAACACAACAAAATCTTAAGTGTTATCACACTTGCGAGGGAAATCCAACTTCATCTCAATCATGGGTTATGCCAAACAGTTCAAACTAGTTTAGCTACTTCCTTCGAACACTCCTATTAATAATCCAACATCAAGACATATATCAATCAATCCAATCATGTGAACAAAGAGATAACAGTAATCAACCATATCGGAACATTATAACAGTATAGACAATAAAGTATAGTCGATGATATCATCAAGGTATAAACAATCATTATGCCACACAAAATATAAGTCGGGTTTCAGGCGGTGGGACCATCTCGAAGGAACCCAAGAGAATTTACAAAAGAATGCCATAGTTGGGCGTCTTTGCGACACCACGCAAAGGGCTTTAATAACAGAGGAAATTCGGGCGTCAGACCTCCCGAAGATCCAAGAAAAGAAAATATCATACAAGCCAGTCGGGTGTCTGATGCGACGCCATGACAGGTCTTGAAAATAAATACCACGGTCGGGTGTCTGATGCCACGCCTCATAAAGGGCTTATAAAAGGAAGTAAAATACACAAGAATCAAAACAGGCATACTGAGTATTCAGGCGATAGAATCTTCCCAGGTGATACTCAATAACATATTATAGAGAAAGGGTTAGTCCATGATAGCATTAATAATAATATTCATGATAATAACAATAGTCAACACTTGATTCGCGTTCATTTAATTATTTCCTCCGAAGACCGATGCTAAGACCAACACTTGACCCATCCCAGGCTGTCGTCTTTAACCGCGGACATGGCTATTTGAATAGATTTAAAACTCTGTAGAGGTTGCACTCTTTACCCACATGTAAAGGTTTTCCTTAGCCGACACCGAAGTGTTAACTAGTCTCGATTATGGTTTTTGGGTTGAAACACACCTAACCAGCACACACCGGTTTTAATCCCCGAATGCCTGGTATCACCCAAAGCATCGGATCAGAAAACTCTAAGACGGAGTGATCACAACACTTGCATGAGCAGACGACCGTAAATAATAATGTGCGCACAACTAGGGGTGCCCCCCTCTTCAGTCCCAACTGGAAACACTCATGCCCCCACAAACCAAGTGACATGATTACCAGGGCCACTGGTATTCATTCACTATGGTTCCTCTGTATGGTGTGTGCGGAGAAAGGGGTTAACAACTTACTGAACCGTACCCTGCCGTAGTAGGGACATGTGGTAGCACAAAACAAGTTTGGGGGTTACCGGTGACAAGACTCGATCTACGGTCAACTCAGGAGGCTTATGTTTCCTACAGGGATTAGCATAACAATTGTTATATCAGCATTTAACAGGGTCACAACCCGGCATGTTCCAACATGCAAGGGTCAATTCTTTCACGTCACAACGTGATCTCCGTTTCACGGTCACTTTACCGGTGACAGTATTCTTTCCTGCAGGTTAGCCAGGTTATGCATAAGCATGATTAACATAAGGCTGCACATGTAAAAGGGGTATTCCATACTCATTAGAGTTCAAGATGATGAGCAAATCAACCAAACACTCAAACCCTAGTTCGTACTATGCATTCCCAAACATGCAACATAAGCATTCATCGGAATATTTTAGCAAGCAATCGTTCAAACTTTCATCATATCAAGTGTTCAGATGCTTGCCTTGAGCATGAAGAAAGGTTGGGTGCACTTCAAAAATCTTGGAAAAATCATTTCCTTTCCCTTTCCTATTTTCAAAAATATGCATTCATTATGCAAAACCAAAATAGTACAGAAAAGTATTTTATAAATATTTAAAATAAATATGATAATAAACTAGATGAAAAAGAAGGATTAACAGAAAAAGAATCACTTGATTTGGAATTATAGTTTAAAAGTTAGGCTCAGTCAAAGTTTTAGTCAAACTCTGGTTTTTAATTAAACTATAAAAAGAAAACGGTTCGGATCAGCTTACGCTTTCTAAAAGAGGAGACGTACTTCGAAAGAATGCGCTTCCACTTAACCGAATCGGTGTGACGGCCGAGTCACTGATGGTGGGCCCCGTGGGCCCACCCGTCAGGTTTGACTGGTCACCCGCGGCCTTCTTCCTCCTTCCTCCTCTAGCAGGACAGAGCGCGAGCTCCGGCGATGCTTGCCGGTGACAGAAGACGTCTACAGTGAAGTTGATTGCACCGGTGTATTCGTGGGGATGGACCGCGTCCGTGGGTGGTGGAAGGGAACGCCAGGGAGCTCGAACTCTAGTGCAACATCGGTCATGGCGGAGGAAGCTTCGGGAGAAAAGGGGCTTTTGTCCTTGGTGCTCTACTGGAGAATTTGATGGATGGAATCGAAAGGCGGGAGCTCCAGGGAGGTAATGGTGAAAGAATTTTGGGCAGGGAGGCTATGGTCGTGCGGGAATCATCGGGAAGTGGCCACGGTGTCTCAGCCGGAGACAGAGAAGGTGACCACTCCTGCTTGTTTTGGTTGCTTCAAGAGGTTGCTAGAGGGAGGAGGGGTGGTATGGTGCAGAAAAAGGAGCGAGGGGTGGCCTTATATAAGCGGGAAACAATGGTGTGATGCTTCCTGAATCGGGACACATCGGCGGAGGTCATTGAATTCAAACCGCGGACGGTGGCATGCCAGGGGCGGTGCGGATGATCTCAGGTAGTTGGGGAATGAGGTGGGAGTGCGTTGGCGAGCTTGGAGTGGCGCCAGGTGGCCTGGACGGCGCCGTACCCGATTTGGTCTCTGCGGTGGATGGTGCAGGTCGACGGTGGGCGGCGCTGGTGAGGGGCTCTGGTGCGGGAGAGGTTGGGATTGGACCGGTTGGTGGCTCGGGCGCGCTAGGAGGTGAGGGGGAAGCGAGGCTGGGCGTGCGGGTGCGGGCGGTATTCTGGCGTGCAGCGCGTGCTCTGGACACGCCTGCCAGGTGTTCGACCAAATGCCATGAGGGGGTAGGGAGCCTCTATGGTTATGTAACTTGGCAGGGTGGGGTTTTACTAGATGCTAGAGATCATGGACAAGCTGGTTTTGCAAGTGGAGCTAGTCTTGTATGAAGATTCAGAAGGTTGAAAGTTTCTGCCATGCCCAGAAGGTGTTCGACAGAATTATTTGGCTATCTAGGGAATTTTGCTGATAGTGATATTTACCAGGATGATGTCTCTTTCCAAGTTAGAGAGGATGGGGGACTTGGTTTGGCAGAAGGAGAAAGTTCATAGTGCAAGTTTTGGAGAAATTCAGTTTTGGATCAAAACTTCAGAGAATTGTTTGGAGGACTTGCTCAATGCAAATGAAGCTGATCTTCTTGAGCTAAGGATTTCTTTGGAAGGACTACAAGATGTAAAAAATTTAGAACCAACTGAGCAAGGAAAAATAGGGTTGCAGTCCAAAGCTCTATCTGGACCAGAATTAGAAAGAGGATGGTGTGCTCAAATTTTTCAAAAGACAAGGTTGGGTTTTTGCATAAAAGTGATTCCTAGGTATCAGAGAGTCGTACCAAATTTTATGGCATTTTTATAAAATTTATTTAAAGTAGTTCTAGTACAACAGGACTAGTTGGGGTTTTGAGAATGCTATAAAAGAAATTGTTTTGAGCAAAATTTATTATGAAATTATTTCCTACTAGAATTTAAAAGCAATAACAGAATTTGGGAAGAATCACTTAGGTCATGATTATTTAAAAATTTATTTTGAGAGGAAAACTTAAAAGAGAAAGTGATCCAATGAACTCCAAAAATTTAATAAAACAACCAGAGTAATTATAAAAATTATTTTTGTCAAATTTTAATTTTGTAAAAGCTTGGGTTAAAATTTTGGGGTGTTACAACATCCACCCCCCTTAAGAAAATCTCGACCTGAAGATTTGTTAAGGTTTTAAAATCATGCAACAGAATCACACAAGCAACAGCATTGATCAAGCAGTATGGCAACACAATACTCCAAGCAAGCTTATTCAAACATAACACACACACAAAGCTACACGGTTATAACTAGATCATCACCAGGCTCAGAATCTGGCATTCTTCGCTTCTAGTTTCTTCACTGAGATGGGGTTCTAGGGTTGTCGGAGTTTGGTGAGCTTGCGGCGATGTTGGGGGCGGTGAAGGAGGTGAGATTCTGCAGGCTCCTAACAGCAGGAATGCGTCGCAGCTTGCCTTCTTCTGCTACTGGCTGTAGGTCAAGGAGTGACAGTTGCAGAGATCAAAATTGCTCACTTAACCCGGCGTTGTTTTCCAGTGGCTGCAGATACAGAAGTGGAGGTGGTTGCTGAGCCATGGGTGGGAAGCTGGTGGTGAGATGATGACGGCTGCAGCAAGGAAGAGAGGAGAGGTGGGTGATTTCTGCTGGTGTGTGGTGTTTGGCTGGCCAGGGGTGGCTCTTATAGGGACAGATCGAGCTCGAGCTCACTGAGCTGTCTCGCACGAAGAGAAGATAAGGGGAGAACAGTAGAACTGGGTGGAGGGTATATGATTCGGGGCAAGGATGTCGGCCCCTGGACGAGACAAGTCCCTGAGGCGATGATCGCCGTTGGCTTGGTGCGGCGTGGGGCAGCACAGTGCCGAGAGCATCGAGAAGGCTGCTGGAGGTTTGGGAGAGATGAAGATGAAGAGGATGGGGCTGACGTGTGGGTCCTGGGCCCACTCGTCAGAGTGTGGTTAGCAGAAGAGTTAGCCAACCTTGGGTGGATGTAGCAACGGCATTGGCATAAAATATGCCAGGACTGTTTGGGCACGAAGATCGAGGAGGGGTTGCACGAAGCTAACCAGAGTTATCGTTATATCATATTGATTAAAAATCCACTCTACCTAGAGTTTGAATTGATGAGCCAGGGAAAATGAAAATGATTAGCCGCATACAATATGAAAACTAAGCAAACAATTCATACAAGGCATAATCATAGCAATACACTCATGTCATAAGCAACAGCACCATGGTCACGCCACGCAAACAAGCACTTCACACTACAACAAACACACTCAATGGCCATCTATGGCCCAAAGGTGAGATCTACAGGGTTATGCGGAAAGGTTCCAGGTTTCGGAATACACTCTTCTTCTTCCGGAGGGAGTGGAGGAAGAAGACGAAGAATATGCCCTTCCTGAGTTGGCAAGGGTGGTCCTCCGATGGTGATCTAGGGATTCAGAATTGCAAGATAATGGAGATAATCCATTAGTTACTGGGTCAGATGCTCTTGGGCCATTACATATTGAATGAGATTGGCCAGGGCTGGATCTCTCTCTATGTGTTCACAACGGAATGTTGCTTCTGCTCTGGATGCTGCGCGGCTCGGGAAGTAGTAGTACTTCCTTTCGCTGGCACAGGGTACCGAGAATCGGAGGCGGGTAACTGCTTCATAAGTAGCAACCTCAATGGTCATGCCTGGAGTTGGCGTGGATCTCCCGATGAAGATGATATACGGAGGACCTTGGCTTAGGTCCTCTGGAGGGATTTGCACAACTCCCCGGTACTTTGAGGAATCAGAAGTGATCCTTAACTTGTACAACTCATACTGGGGTGGGTGGCAGGAACCAAGAGTGTTGCGGGCAAAATCCCACAAAACCTTGACAAAACTACTAGGGCTTGCCTCTGGAATCCTCGGGTAAGCTCCTAGGTGAGACATGGAGTGGTAGGGTTATAGTGGTTGTGAATGATATTGGTGATGGCTGGTGTGGAAATGGCTTCTTATATAGTGGCCTTGGTTAGGGAACATGATGTAGTGCTGGGACGGCTTGGACATAGGTCCTCTCTTAGGGCTGTCTGGGTTAAATTATCATGTCAAACTTAAATCCCCAAAAGAGACTTGACACATTACTGTAGTGGTTAGGTCTGGATGGTTATGGCAGCTATAGTCTAGAGGTCTTAAAACTTACCATGCATGAAAGCATGACACACAAACAAATCAGGCGGCATTAAGCAAAGCACAGGCAAGACACTAGCACACAAGCATTCCAACAATCATGATGCAGGCATACCACTACAACTCTCGGGGTGTAGGTTACAACACAACAGGGCAGCAAGGGACTCAGCAACGGCTCTTGGGGCTCAGTCCACCTCATTGACGTCCAGCCGTGTTGGCTCAGCAGACATCAGGACTTCCCCATGTGCTTCGGCTTCAGTGTTGGCCAGGGTAGGAATGGGAGTCACGGGGTGGTGGCGACGGTGATATCCCTCACGGGATGTCGTAGCCACGGTCCCATTGGAGTAGGTCTCCAACAGGCGGCGAAGTTCCTCCGGGTTGATAAACGTGTTGCCCGGCTGGGCAACCGGGGTGGATCTGGGAGGCTCGATGGGTCTCCCGAATAGCACTATCGGTGTGCTGGTGGCGGGTGCAGCTTCGCTTCTTACCGGGGTCAGGAGAGCGAGTGTCCAGCGGGTTGCGATTAGGTCATTGCTGACCTGATCAAAGAGTGTCTCCTATGCTCTCAGGTAGCGCACCAGATGCACAAGAGCAGGATCCGACTCCTGATCTCCATTGGCGACTTGGGTGGGGCTACTATAGCCATCACGACTAGGGTAGTAGAAGAAAGGGCGGATGTTAACTCGCGGCGATCAATGCCGGAGTTGAACTACAGCCTCTCGGGCTGCAAGCTGGATGGCTTGGGGTTCCTCGGAAGTCGTCCTTCCTGTGAACCGATAGGGGCACTCTGGGGAGGTGCCCCTCCCGTATATGTGCACCGTGGCCCAAAAGTGATGGATAGCATCACTCACATGCTCCCGATATACAACATACTCCGGGGGCTCCTCTATGCCGAAGGCACGACGAGTGACATTGGCGAGGATGACAACAAAGTCTCCAAGCTCGACTGCGGTGGTCTCGTTGCAAACGATGGCACTAGGCATCTTGGTGGCTCGGGTGTTAAAGCGAGAGTGAAGGCCATGTTGTGCTGGGTTGCGGCAAATCTTCCTTTATAGGCCCACTGAGCCTTCCATCACACGCTTGTGGATGGGACGACTCAGGTACCTGTCACAGGCACACGGCCTATGGCTAGGCTAGGTCAAAAGGTTGGGCACCGACTGTTAAAAGATGTTGGCTGGCCGCTGTTCGGATTATCGGGTTGACAAGGAATAGGGAAAGACATGGACGGTGTGGAAATCTAGGGATAGCAACCAGGCTAAGATAGGATTAGCCAACGGTCAGCCTGGCTTTGATACCAAGGCTGTCGGGGCCAATTTTCCAGGACAAAATTCCATAAATAACCCCTCATGTCATTACCAACCCAAGATGAATTTAACTGGTAGAAACGTCCTTGATATAGAATTCCAGACATTTACAAGAATCGAATACAAGACCATGACGGTCTAATGGTTACAACAATGGGTTCTAATAGTGGATGGCGGAAGCAATTCATAGATCACCAACTCTGACGGGACTCCATTCCACAGGGATGGCTGACTGGGATAATTCCTAGCTCACGTGGTCGCTAACTCAGGCTCCTAGATTGCGAACAAGTTGACATAGCATCCTCCTCCAAAATCAGGATCTTCGGTGCCTGACCAAGTTAATAGCCAGGGACAAGCCAGTGAGTACTTTGAATGTACTCGCAAGACATCATGAATAGAACATATAATGAAAGCAGGCAGAGTGCAAGCAATTGTATTTACAAGCAGGTCAAGTATTAGCATAACACGGCATGAGGTCAATCAAAGCATGCTATTAATTTAACTAAGATACGTGGCAGATTAATAAATGATTCATGATGTGTACTACTCCATTTCTTAACAGTAAACGAGGATTAATCTATCTTAACAACACAACAAAATCTTAAGTGTTATCACACTTGCGAGGGAAATCCAACTTCATCTCAATCATGGGTTATGCCAAACAGTTAAAACTAGTTCAGCTACTTCCTTCGAACACTCCTATTAATAATCCAACATCAAGACATATATCAATCAATCCAATCATGTAAACAAAGAGATAACAGTAATCAACCATATCGGAACATTATAACAGTATAGACAATAAAGTTTAGTCAATGATATCATCAAGGTATAAACAATCACTATGCCACACAAAATATAAGTCGGGTTTCAGGCGGTGGGACCATCCCGAAGGAACCCAAGAGAATTTACAAAAGAATGCCACAGTTGGGCGTCTTTGCGACACCACGCAAAGGGCTTTAATAACAGAGGAAATTCAGGCGTCAGACCTCCCGAAGATCCAAGAAAAGAAAATAGCATACAAGCCAGTCAGGTGTCTGATGCGACGCCATGAAAGGTCTTGAAAATAAATGCCACAATCGGGTGTCTGATGTGATGCCTCATAAAGGGCTTATAAAAGGAAGTACAACACACAAGAATCAAAACAGGCATACTGACTATTCAGGAGGTAGAATCTTCCTAGGTGATACTCAATAACATATTATAGAGAAAGGGTTAGTCCATGATAGCATTAATAATAATATTCATGATAATAACAATAGTCATCACTTGATTCGCGTTCATTTAATTATTTCCTCCGAAGACCGACGCTAAGACCGACACTTGACCCATCCCAGACTGTAGTCTTTAACCACGGACACGGCTATTCGAATAGATTTAAAACTCTGCAGAGGTTGTACTCTTTACCCACATGTAAAGGTTTTTCTTAGCCGACACCGAAGTGTTGACTAGTCCCGATTATGGTTTTTGGGTTGAAACACACCTAACCAGCACACACCGGTTTTAATCCCCGAATGCATGGTATCACCCAAAGCATCGGATCAGAAAACTCTGAGACAGAGTGATCACAACACTTGCATGAACAGACGACCGTAAATAATAATGTGCGCACAACTAGGGGTGCCCCCCTCTTCAGTCCCAACTGGAAACACTCATGCCCCCACAAACCAAGTGACATGATTACCAGGGCCAATGGTATTCATTTACTGTGGTTCCTTTGTATGGTGTGTGCAGAGAAAGGGGTTAACAACTTACTGAACCATACTAGTAGGGACATGTGGTCGCACAAAACAAATTTGGGGGTTACCGGTGACAAGACTCAATCTACAGTCGACTCAGGAGGCTTATGTTTCCTGCAGGGATTAGCATAACAATTGTTATATCAGCATTTAACGGGGTCACAACCCGGCATCTCCCAACATGCAAGGGTCAATTCTTTCACGTCACAACGTGATCTCCGTTTCACGATCACTTTACCGGTGATAGTATTCTTTCCTGCAAGTTGGCCAGGTTATGCATAAGCATGAATAACATAAGGCTGCACAGGTAAAAAGGGTATTCCATACTCATTAGAGTTCAAGATGATGAGCAAATCGACCAAACACTCAAACCCTAGTTCATACTATGCATTCCCAAACATGCAACATAAGCATTCATCGGAATATTTTAGCAAGCAATCATTCAAACTTTCATCATATCAAGTGTTCAGATGCTTGCCTTGAGCATGAAGAAAGGTTGGGTGCACTTCAAAAATCTTGGAAAAATCATTTCCTTTCCCTTTCCGATTTTCAAAAATATGCATTCATTATGCAAAACCAAAACAGTAGAGAAAAGTATTTTATAAATATTTAAAATAAATATGATAATAAACTAGATGAAAAATAAGGATTAATAGACAAAGAATCACTTGATTTGGAATTATAGTTTAAAAGTTAGGCTCAGTCAAAGTTTTAGTCAAACTCTGGTTTTTAATTAAACTATAAAAAGAAAATGGTTCGGATCAGTTTACGCTTTCTAAAAGAGGAGACGTACTTCAGAAGAATGCGCTTCCACTTAACCGAATCAGTGTGATAGCCGAGTCACCGACGATGGGCCCCGCAGGCCCACCCGTCAGGTTTGACTGGTCGCCCGCGGCCTTCTTCTTCCTTCCTCCTCTGGCCGGACAGAGCGCGAGCTCCGGCGATGCTTGCCGGCGACAGAAGCCATCTACGGTGAAGCTGATTGCACCGGTGTGTTTGTGGGGATGGACCCGTCCGTGGGTGGTGGAAGGGAACGCCGGGGAGCTCGAACTCGAGTGCAGCATCGGTCATGGCGGAGGAAGCTTCGGGAGAAAAGGGGCTTTCGTCCTTTGTGCTCTACTGGAGAATTTGATGGATGGAATCGAAAGGCGAGAGCTCCAGGGAGGTAATGGTGAAAGAATTTTGGGCAGGGAGGCTATGGTCATGTGGGAATCATCGGGAAGTGGCCACGGTGTCTCGGCTGGAGATGAAGAAGGTGACCACTCCCAGTTGTTTTGGTTGCTCCAGGAGGTTGCTAGAGGGAGGAGGGGTGGTGTGGTGTAGAAAAAGGAGCGAGGGGTGGCCTTATATAGGTAGGGAACAACGGTGTGATGCTTCCCGAATCAAGACACGGCGGCGGAGGTCATTGAATGCAAACCGCAGATGGTGGCGTGCCAGAGGCGGTGCGGATGATCTTAGGTAGTTGGGGGATAAGGTGGGAGTGGGTTGGCGAGCTCGGAGTGGCGCCAGGTGGCCTGGACGGCGCCGTCCCCGATTTGGTCTCCGTGGTGGATGGTGCAGGTCGGTGATGGGCAGCGCTGGTGAGGGGCTCTGGTGTGGGAGAGGTTGGGACTGGACCGGCTGGTGGCTCGGGCGCGCTAGGAGGTGAGGGGAGGCGAGGCTGGGCGTGCGGGTGCGGGCGGCGTTCTGGCGTGCAGAACACACGCTCCGGGCGTGCAGCGTGCGCTCTGGACACGCCTGCCAGGTGTTCGACCAAATGCCAGGAGGTGCTAGGGAGCCTCTATGGTTATGTAACTTGGCAGGGTGGGGTTTTACTAGATGCTAAAGATCATGGACAAGCTGGTTTTGCAAGTGGAACTAGTGTTGTATGAAGATTCAGAAGGTTGAAAGTTTCTGTCATGCCCAGAAGGTGTTCGACAGAATTATTTGGCTATCTAGGGAATTTTGCTGATAGTGATATTTACTAGGATGATGTCTCTTTCCAAGCTAGAGAGTATGGGAGACTTGGTTTGGCAGAAGGAGAAAGTTCATAGTGCAAGTTCTGGAGAAATTCAGTTCTGGATCAAAACTTCAAAGAATTGTTTGGAGGTCTTGCTCAATGCAAGTGAAGCTGATCTTCTGGAGTTAAGGATTTCTTTGGAAGGACTACAAGATGTAAAAAATTTCAGAACCAACTGAGCAAGGAAAAATAGGGTTGCAGTGCAAAGCTCTATCTGGACCAGAATTAGAAAGAGGATGGTGTGCTCAAATTTTTCAAAAGACAAGGTTGGGTTTTTGCATAAAAGTCATTCCTAGGTATCAGATAGTCTTACCAAATTTTATGGCATTTTTATAAAATTTATTTAAAGTAGTTCTAGTACAACAGGACTAGTTGGGGTTTTGAAAATGCTATAAAAGAAATTGTTTTGAGCAAAATTTATTATGAAATTATTTCCTACTAGAATTTAAAAGCAATAACAGAATTTGGGAAGAATCATTTTGTCATGATTATTTAAAAAAAATTGAGAGGAAAACTTAAAAGAGAAAGTTATCCAATGAACTCCAAAAATTTAATAAAACAACCAGAGTAATTATAAAAATTATTTTTGTCAAATTTTAATTTTGCAAAAACTTGGGTTTAAATTTTGGGGTGTTACATTGGCCTCTTGTTCGGAGGCTGCTAGCTGGGTGTTGAGCCTCTCCAGCTCCAGCCCCTAGTGGTTCTTCTCCTCGGCAGGCTTGGCATTTGCCTCCTTCAATTGGTTGCATTCCTCGGTCTTGTGGCTGAGGACTCGGTGGCCCGTAGCCTCCTGTGACTGCGAGTAGCATGCATCCTCCCGAGCCTGCTTCAGGTCTTCCTTAAGCATACCGATCATCTCTGCTGCTAAGAAATAGCATGGGTTAACCATAGTACTAAGCTTTTAGTCAAATGGTAATCAGGGCTAACATCCTACCATGAGCCTCGCAGGCGAACTTCTTGATTTGCTCGACCTCCTTCTTTGACTCTGCAAGCTGGGCCTTGACCTGTGCCAACTCTTTGGAAAGTTGGTGGGCTTGCTGCTGCGATGCCTGCATATGCAGTCAATATGGTTAGCTAAAGAAATCGATCCTTAAGTCAGCCGCTCGCGCCCCACCTAAGGCTCAGGGGCTACTAGACTTTGTGCTTTTTGCATGAGTTTTCGGCTGACACACACCTCAGAAGGACACCTCGGAAAAAATATTTCCCTTCTGGCATAAACCGATGATGTTTCGGGATACACCTTGAGGGCTACTGGGTAATAAAAGAACTCAGTTTTGTAGGAAAAAACCTCATTACCTGCAAATCCTTCGCAAGAACATCGGCAGCTTCCTTGAGCCCCATTCATGCAGCGCCAAGGTGCGCATCCACCATTCGAAGTGCTTTGAATTGTTGATCAGTAAAAACCAAGTTAATTAGCGAAGCCTTCCTTGCCCGGTGGCACATCATACTCTCCGCCTCAGAAGGGGTCGCAGAGTGCATCACCGAGGACTCCGCTTGAGGAACACTTTGAGGTTCCTCAGGAGGTGGTGACTGGGCAAGAGCTGTTTTGGAGGCCGAGATATGCGGTCCAGAGGCCCCTGGCGCCGGTGTATCAGAGGTTGGGGGAGGCCTACAAATTAAGAACCAAATAAATCTCGCCATTTGATGGGGAGAAAAGGTTTTTTAAGGACTAAAGTAGGTCACACTTACAAAGTGGAGGAGGGTGGCCCTGGAGGCACTTGTTCCTCGATAGCAGCCTGACCGATGATCGGCCCAGGATTTCTCCTTGGGCCGTTTCCTTCTTGGGCCGAGGTTTGCCTCGGACGTTTGGATCGGCGGCCCTTGGTGGAAGGGCGCAAGCACTCGCGGTTGGAACCATACTTGAAGTAGCTCACTTTCGCGAAGGTAGGCACCCAACACCGGCTGAGTTGACGGAAGGCGGTAGCATTCCCATGTGATCAAATATGATGGCCACTTCAGTGCCATCAATGCCCTCCTGGTAGAAGACCCCATCCCAGAAGATGAGGTCGATATGGGGGTCCTCGGACCAGCTGAGGCCGCCTTCGCTGACGTCAAGCTCCAATGAGGGACGGGAGAGCTCACCATCTCAATCCACCTTTTCCAGCCCTGTTCAGATATATTAAAGAGCTGATCAGGAAGATATATACTTTGTTCAAAAGAGAAAGACCTCAGATGGCATAAACTTACCGCTTCGACTGGTTTGTAGCTGGCAAAGCTGTCATACATCAGCTCCTTAACTAGGTTTGTTTTCTCGCCTTTGAACATGGACTCCAGCACAGCCCAAAGTGCCTGGCGATTGTGGAATCCAACTCGAATTTCTCGGGTCGAGTCATCCATCACATTGTACTGCCACATAGGGTGGATGCGTTGTTGAAGTGGCTGAACTCCTCAGCCAAGAGTAACCGCCATCACATTAAAAAGGTCAAGCCCATGGTGACCAAGACATGTCACCTGAGCAGCCAACCTGGCCATGACGGAGCCCCCATCTCAGGACTGGGTCCTCAGGTGCGAGTTGTATCACTTCGTTGGAGAAGCAAGTGAGAAAATAGGAAGTCCCTGTCGTGGAGGATCCTCGAGTGGCACGTCAGAAATATAGAACCACTCCCCCTGCCAAGTCTCGCTGTCCTCTTTAGGGGTGCCGATGAGATAGCCGAACCCTGCAATTCTGCAGACCTCGACTCCACCACACTTGAATAAAATGCCATCTCGGGCGTGTGGGACCAAGCAGAAGTATTTGCACCATAAATCAAAATGTGTCTCACATCCGAGGAAAGCCTCGCATAGAGTAACGAAGTAGGCTATGTGGAGGATGGAGTTGGGCATGAGATGATGGAGTTGGATCCCATAGAAGTGCAAAAGACCCCTAAGGAAGGGGTGCACAGGAAAGCTCAGGCCGCGAAGAAGAAAGGGAACGAAGCATACCCTCTCGTGGGCCTGCGGTGTGGGGAAGTTATTATGAAGAACATCAACGTCCAAGGAAACCAACCCTGGGCGAGTCTGCGCGAACTTCGGCTCGGGCAGATAACTAGAGGTGGCGAGCTAGTTCAGCTGCCCTTGAGCCACCGAACAGCTCTTCCAATCTCCCTCGAGGTGACTGGTGGGGCGAGAAGATGATCCCAAATCATTCTCCATGGCGGCGAAACTCCCAAATGGCGATGGAGCTGGAGAGGCAGAGAGAGGTGGAAGGGATGTAAAATCTTTTGTCCTTTTTTCATAATCTTATATGGAGATCTCTGGTCATGGGCTAATAGGACGTTTGAGTCCTGTAGCGGTAAATCCGCGTGTTTCCCAGGCATCGTGCCTTACGTGCGCATGCGAATCAAGGAAAGAAATTAATAATACCGCTAAAGCAAATCTCGAGGCCCGTTATAACCTGTCTGATTGGACACATCGACGGTGGGCCCCAGGCTAGGCAGCATGCTCAAAAATTTGTTAGGGTGGGGCCTACAATTTGTCCTCGGCAGAAGCATGCTTAGCTCTTAAGGCACCCACCTCGGCGCAAAGACTTCGGATCCAAGAATAATCTCGGACATGGTGCTGACTCTGAAGACAAGGATATTGGGTTAGTTCAACTCGCCTGCAAAGCCGAAGACTGAAGATAAATAAACAACTCGGAGGAGCTGAAGTAATGTCCTCGGCTTGAAGACCAGTTCAAGGGCTACTGATGGTGTCCTGGATAGGGGGTGCTAACCACATTGGCTCCATGACATGGGCTGGGCCGAGGACCCCCAAACAACCAACCAGTGGGCCACACTCATCGGGCCCCATGAAGTAATCAAGATGTAATCCTCTAAAGATTTGGCGCATACTCCAAGACATGAATGCAATCTTCGGTATGTTTATCCCCAGATGTAACCGACCTATGTGTAACCCTAGGTACCCCCGGTGTCTATATAAGCCGAGGGGTTTAGACCGTAGAGGCCAACTCATTCACATATGATCTCGAGGTAGATCAACATGTACTCTGTACCCCATCCACAATCAATACAAACAAAGCAGGATGTAGGGTTTTACCTCTTCGAGTGGGCATGAACCTGGGTAAACACCGTGTCCCCCTCTCTGTCCTGTTACCATCATGTCAAGGCTACCAGCTCGGGACCCCTACCCAAGATCTACCGAATTCGACTCCATCAGAGTAGCAGAAGAATTTCTGGCACTGTTATCGGGGAGTCTGCTTCTACCAAATCAGGTGCCTTCACACAAACCCTTTTATTTGCTAGTTTCATTTTCTTACCTAGTTGCCATTTGCCTTTTCTTTGCTCGCCAAAAATTTCTAAAATACCAAAAAAAATCTTGTGTTGCTATTCTTGCTTGAGTTTCCACTATGTCTACTCCTCCTACTTTACTCCTTGGGGAGGGTTCAGAAATCCTATTGAATGACGAATCCTTAAAAGAAGCTTGGTATAGAATCTTAGAGATTCATGAAAAACTGCCCAAAAATGCCACATTAGAATTTTACTCAGAAGCTTTTATGTTGGTTTATCACTTCCTCATAGACATGTTTTAGACTTGATATTTGAAGGAGATTTTATTTGGAATAATATTTTTGACTCTTTTGAAACGCTGAAAAATTTGCTAGGAATGCCTAAAATGGAAGCAATTCAACCCATAGTTTTAGTAAGTTATCAATATGCTGAAATGTTGAATGAAATTAAGATTAGCATGGATGCAAATTTTAAGGGGTTATATAATATTACTAATAAGTTGAATAGTAATATGGGCACTCAAATTAAGAAGTTTGATATAATGGAACAAAATTTTGAAAACTACCGTATCCAAAAAGCAGTAGTAGAAGCCATTAATTTTAAACTTAACCAGGTGGTTAGAATGGTTAATGACCAGGTGGTTAGAATGGTAAATGAGAATAGAGAAATCAAAATGGGAAAGCGTAAGATTGGAAGTATCCCTGAACCTATTGGAAATGAGATGATTAATACTGATCTATCCTATGATAAAACTTGATAGATTACATTATGCCTAGCTAAAGGGCATTAAACAATAACGCTTGTTGGGCGGCAACCCAATATTTATCCTTTGTTTTATTTATTTTTGAGTGTGTCAACATGATTACTACTACTGTAGTAATTATGTTTCTATCTTTTATTTCAATAATGTGCCAAGTTAGACCTTTGGGATGTTGCAAATGCTTGTTTATTAGGTTTTGTGCACAAACAGAAACTTTTGCGCACAGTATTTGAATATTGGTTCTCTGCTGGAACATGATAAAAACCTGAAATTTTTACATAGTACTGAATTACAAATTTTCTATAGCGTCCTAGTTTTTTAGAATTTTCAGAGTTACAGAAGTATGATAATTAAATAGATCTTTACATACTATTCTGTTTTTGACAGATTCTGTTTTGTTTTCTTTGTTTGATTGTTTTAAAGTTTCCATGGCTTATATTGGGGGATATAAATTATGGAAATGATAGAATATGGTAGACATTGCATGGAAATTAATATGAATCTTGTCTTGACAGTACATGATCATGAGATTTATTTTTATTGTACTAACCTATCTCACGAGTTTCTGTTAAGTTTTGTGTGAATGAAGTTTTCAAGTTTTGGGTGAGATTGAGATATGAGAAGAATAAGGAGCGGCAAGAGCCTAAGCTTGGAGATGCCCAAGGCACCCCAAGGTAATATCTAAGGAAGACTCTATTGGAAATATGCCCTATAGGCAATAATAAATTTGTTATTATCATATTTCCTTGTTCTTGATAAGTGTTTATTCTCCATGCTATAATTGTATTAACCAGAAACTAAAATACATGTTTGGATACATAAACAAATACTGTGTCCCTAGTATGCCTCTACTAGACTAGCACGTTGATTAAAGATGGTTAAGGTTTCCTAACCATAGACATGAGTTGTCATTTAATAACGAGGTCATATCATTAGGAGAATGATGTGATGGACAGACCCAATTGTAAGCTTAGCATCTGATCGTGTCACTTAGTTTAATTGCTACAGCTTTCTTTATGTCAAGTGTCCTGTTCCTTAGACCATGAGATCATGCCACTCCCTGGCGCTGGAAGAATACTTTGTGGGCATCAACCGTCACTTCATAACTGGGTGATCATAAAGGTGTCTTTCAGGTACTTCGAAAAGTGCTTGTTGGGTTGCATGGATCAAGACTGGGATTTGTCACTCCATGTGATGGAGAGATATCTCTGGGCTCTCTCAGTAATACAACATCCTACATAGCTTGCAAGCGCATGACTAATGAGTTTGGTCATAGGGATATTGTATTACGGTACGAGTAAAGAGTACTTGCCGGTAACGAGATTGAACTAGGTATGGTGATACCGACAATCGAATCTCGGGCAAGTAACATATCGACAGACAAAGGGAATTGGATACGGGATTAATTGAATCCTTGATATTGTGGTTTGAACCGATAAAGATCTTCGTTGAATATGTGGGAGTCATTATGGGCATCCAGGTCCTACTATTGATTATTGATCGGAGAGGTATCTCGATCATGTCTGCATGTTCTCGAACCCGTAGAGTCACACACTTAACGTTTGGTAATGCTAGGGTAGTAATGGGATATGCATAATGGTGAGTCCGAAGTTTGTTCGGAGTCTTGGATGGAATCCGGGATATCACGAGGAGCTCCGAAATGGTCCGGAGAATAAGATTCATATATAGGAAGTTGGTTTTAGGGTTTCGGAAAGGTTTGCGATTTTTTGGTATTGTACCGGAATGTTCTAAAAGGTTCCAGAAGGTTCTATGTTAGGGCCCACCTATCCCAAAGGGGGCCCACATGGACCAAGGGCTGGCACGCTGGCCCACAAGGGGCTGGGTGCACCAGCAACCCTAGCCCATGCGCCAAGAAAGGGGGTGGGAAGGGATAAGATCAAATCCCTAAAAAGGGGGGATTTGATCCTATCCTTCCCCCTTGGGGCGCTGGCCAAATTTGGCTTGGAGGGAGGGCCAAGCTAGCCCTCCCCACCCCTATAAATAGTGGAGAGAAGGGCTGGGGATGGACCACACCTTCCCTGGCTGCCTCCCTCCCTTCTTTCACCTCCTCGTTCCCGTAGTCGCTTAGCGAAGCTCTGCAGGAACTGCACCATAACTCCACCACCACGCCGTTGTGCTGCCGGAGCCAATCCCATCTACCTCTCCCCTCATCTTGTTGGATCAAGGAGGAGGGGACGTCACCGAGCTGTACATGTGCACATCTCAGAGGTGCCGTTTGTGCGGTACTGGATCGGTTGGATCGCCACGAATACGACTACGCCAACCACGTTTGATAAAACATTTCCGCTTGCGTTTCTACAAGGGTATGTAGACTACTCCCCTCTTGTTGCTAGCATCTCGTGGTTCAGATCTTGGGTGTTTTCGTTATCACGTAGGAAAAATTTTGATTTTTCATGCAACGAATCCCAACAGTGGCATCTGAGCTAGGTTCTATGCGTAGATGTTATGCACGAGTAGAACACAAATTTGTTGTGGGCATTGATGTTCAGATTGCTACCCTCCTTTGTTTTTTTGGATTTGGCAGCATAGTGGGATGAAGCGGCCCGGACCAACTTTACTTGTCCACGCACAAGAGACCGGTTCCACGCTTGACGTGCAACTTGTATTGCATAAGCGGCTGGCTGGTGTCTGTCTTTCCCTCTATAGTTAAATCTGATTTAACAATGGCGGTCCTTGAAAAAGGTTAAAAGGCAACTTGTATATCACCGTCGTTGCTTTGCGTAGGTAAGAACGGTTCTTATACGTTGCCCTTAGAAGCCACGTAAAATTTGCAACAACAAAGTAGAGGACGTCTAACTTTGTTTTGCAGGGCATGTGATATGGTATGGCCAAGATATGATATGATATGATATGATATGATATGATATGATATGATATATGTGATGTATGAGGTGATCATGTTTTGTAATTTCTTTCACGACTTGCATGTCGATGAGTACGGCAACCGGCAGGAGCCATATGGTTGTGTTTAATATTTTATATGGCCTGCGTGCCAATATTCGAAGCCATGTAATTGCTTTTCTTTATCGCTATGAGTTAGCAATAGTTGTAGAAGCAATAGTTGGTGGAGACAACTATATGACGGCACCAAGGACTTAGGTGTCATGCTGGTGGTGATGGAGATCATGCCGGTGCTTTGGAGATGGTGATCAAAGGCACAAGAAGAAAAACGCCATATCATGTCACATTATGCTTGCATGTGATGTTTGTATTTTATGCATCTTATTTTGCTTAGATCATGATGATAGCATTATAAGATGATCCCTCACATTTAATATCAAGATAAAGTGTTCTCCCTTAGTATGCACCGTTGCGAAAGATCATCGTTTCAAAGCACCTCGTGATGATCGGGTGTGATAGACTCTACATTCACATACAATGGGTGTAAGCCAGTTTTACACGTGCTGAAATACTTTGGTTAACTTGACGAGCCTAGCATGTACAGACATGGCCTCGGAACACATCGAACGGAAAGGTTAAACATGAGTCATATGGATGATATGATCAACATGTTGATGTTCACCATTGAAACTACTCCATCTCACGTGATGATCGGACATGGTTTAGTGAATTTGGATCATGTATCACTTAACAACTTGAGGGATGTTGATTTAAGTGGGAGTTCATTAGTAATATGATTAAATTGAACTAATTATCATGAACATAGTCTAAATGTCTTTGCAAATATGTTGTATATTAATGGATCGCATTGTAGCTCCGCTCAATTTCAATGTGTTCCAAGAGAAACGAAAACTGAAAGATGATGGAAGCAACTTTGCGGACTGGCTCCATAATCTAAGGATTATCCTCACTGCTGCACAGAAGGCTTATGTCCTTGATGCACTGCTCGGTGCGCCACCCCCTCCCGTGATGTCTTCGGATGTTGTGAATGTCTGGCAGACACGGGTTGATGACCACTCGATAGTCTAGTGCGCCATTCTGTACAGCTTAGAATCCAGGCTCCAAAAATGTTTTGAGCACCACGGGGCATATGAGATGATTGAGGAATTGAAATTGGTGTTTCAGACTCACGCCCGTGTGGAGAGATTTGATGCCTCGGATAAATTCTTTAGCTGTAAGATGGAAGAGAACAGCTCCGTTAGCGAGCACGTACTCAAAATGTCTGGGAACGCCGATCGCCTAAATCAGTTGGGAATTAGGATTCCTGAGGAATTGGCAATCGACAGGGTTCTCCAGTCACTGCCACCAAGCTACAAGAGCTTTGTGATGAACTATAATATGCAAGGGATGGAGAAGACACTCCCTGAGCTTTTCGTGATGCTTAAAACCGCGGAAGTGGAAATCAAGAAAGAACATCAAGTGTTGATGGTCAATAAGACCACCAGTTTCAAGAAGGCTAAGGGAAAGAAGGGAAACTTCAAGAAGAATAGCAAGCCAGTTGCTGCTTCCATGAAGAACCCAAGGCTGGACCTAAACCTGACACTGAGTGTTTCTACTGCAAGGGGCATGGCCACTGGAAGCATAACTGCCCCAAGTATTTGGCGGAAAAGAAGGCTGGCAACGTCAACAAAGGTATATTTGATATACATGTTATTGATGTGTACCTTACTAGTGCTCATAGTAGCGCTTGGGTATTTGATACCGGTCAGTTGCTAATATTTGTAAATCAAAATAGGAGCTGCAGAATAAACGAAGACTAGCAAAGGACGAGGTGACGACGCGCATTGGAAATGGCTCCAAGGTCGATGTGATCGCCGTTGGCACGCTCCCTCTATGTCTACCTTCAAGATTAGTTTTGAACTTGGATAATTGTTATTTGGTGCCTGCGTTGAGCATGAACATTATATCTAGATCTTGTTTATTATGAGATGGTTATTCATTTAAATCTGAGAATAATGGTTGTTCTATTTATATGAGTAACATCTTTTATGGTCATGCACCCAATGTGAATGATTTATTCTTATTGAATCTCGATAGTAGTGATACACATGTTCATAATATTAATGCCAAAAGATGCAAAGTGGATAATGATAGTACCACATACTTGTGGCACTGCCGCTTTGGTCATATTGGTGTAAAGCGCATGAAGAAACTCCATACTGATGGACTTCTGGAATTACTTGACTTTGAATCATTTGAAACATGTGAACCATGCCTCATGGGCAAGATGACTAAAACCCCATTTTCTAGAATAATGGACCGGGCAAGTGACTTGTTGGAAATAATACATACCGACGTATGCGGTCCAATGAGTGTTGAAGCATGCGGTGGATATCATTACTTCCTGACCTTCACAGATGACTTAAGTAGATATGGGTATATTTACTTAATGAAACACAAGTCTGAAACATTTGAAAAGTTCAAAGAGTTTCAAAGTGAAGTAGAGAATCATCGTAATAAGAAGATAAAATTTCTATGATTTGATCGTTGAGGTGAATATCTGAGTTACGAGTTTGGTATGCATTTAAGACAATGTAGAATTGTTTCACAACTCACGCCACCTGGAACACCGCAGCGTAATGGTGTGTCCGAATGTCGTAATCATACTTTATTGGATATGGTGTGTTCTATGATGTCTCTTACCGATTTGCCACTATCGTTTTGGGGTTATGCATTAGAGACAGCCGCATTCACTTTAAATAGGGCACCATCTAAATCTGTTGAGACGACACCGTATGAATTATAGTTTGGCAAGAAACCTAAGCTATCATTTCTTAAAGTTTGGGGATGCGACGCTTATGTCAAAAGGCTACAACCTGATAAGCTCGAACCCAAAGCTGAAAAATGCGTCTTCATAGGACACCCTAAAGAGACAATTGGGTAGACCTTCTATCACAGATCTGAGGGCAAGATCTTTATTGCCAAGAATGGATCCTTTCTAGAGAAGGAGTTTCTCTCGAAAGAAGTGAGTGGGAGGAAGGTAGAGCTTGACGAGGTTATCAAACCTTCTCTCGACTTGGAGAGTAGCGTGACGCAGAAAGATGTTCCTGTGGTGCCTACACCAACTAGAGAGGAAGCTAATGATGATGATCATGAAACTTTGAATGAGGCTACTACTAAACTTTGTAGGTCGACCAGGACATGTACTGCTCCTGAATGGTACGGTGATCCTATCTTGGAAGTCATGTTGTTAGACAATTGTGAACCTGCGAGCTATGAGGAAGCAATGATGAGCCTGGACTCCGAAAAATGGCTAGAGGCCATGAAATTCAAGATAAATCCATGTACAAAAACAAAGTATGGACTTTGGTGGACTTACCCAACGACCGACAGGCCATTGAGAACAAATGGATCTTTAAGAAGAAAACAGACGCTGATGGTAATGTCACCGCCTATAAAGCTCGACTTGTCGCAAAAGGTTTTCGACAAATTCAAGGGGTTGACTATGATGGGACTTTCTCACCCGTAGTTATGCTAAAGTCTGTAAGGATTATGTTAGCAATTGCTTCATTTTTCAATTATGAAATCTGGCAGATGGACATCAAAATTGCGTTCCTTAATGGTTACCTTAAGGAAGAGTTGTATATGATGCAACCCGAAGGTTTTGTTGATCCTAAGGATGCTAATAAGGTATGCAAAATCCAGTGATCCATTTATGGACTGGTGCAAACATCTCGGAGTTGGAATCTTTGCTTTGATGAATTGATCAAAGGGTTTGGATTTATCCAAACTTATGGAGAAGCTTGTATTTACAAGAAAGTGAGTGGGAGCTCTGTAGCATTTCTAATACTATATTTGGATGACATATTATTGATTGGAAATGATATAGAACTTTTGGAAAGCATAAAGGGATATTTGAATAAGAGTTTTTCAATGAAAGACCTCGGTGAAGCAGCTTACATATTGGGCATCAAGATCTATAGAGATAGATCAAGACACCTAATAGGACTTTCACAAAGTACATACCTCAACAAAGTTTTGAAGAAGTTCAAAATGGACCAGTCAAAGAAGGGGTTCTTGCCCAAGTTTCAAGGTAAAACATTAAGACTCAATCTCAGCTACGGCAGAAGAAAGAGAAAGGATGAAAGTCATCCCCTATGCCTCAGCCATAGGCTCTATCATGTATGCCATGTGATGTACTAGACCTGATGTGTGCCTTGCCATTAGTGTGACTGACAGTTACCAAAGTGATCCATGAGTGGAACACTGGACAGCGGTCAAAAATATCCTTAAGTACCTAAAGGGGACTAAGGAAATGTTTCTCGTTTATGGAGGTGATCAAGAGCTTGTCGTAAAGGGTTACGTCAATGCTAGCTTAGACACTAATCCGGATGACTCAAAGTCTCAATCCGGATACGTATTTATTTTGAATGGTGGAGCAGTCAGCTGGAGTAGCTCCAAGCAGAGCGTGGTAGTAGCATCTACAACCGAAGCAGAATATATAGCAGCTTCGGAAGTGGCACAGGAAGGAGTTTGGATGAAAGAGTTCATATCTGATCTTGGTGTGGTTCCCAGTGCGATGGACCCCATGACTCTCTATTGTGACAACAATGGAGCCATAGCCATTGCAAAGGAGACGAGCTATCACAAGAGAACCAAACATATCAAATGCCGCTTTAACTCTATCCATGACTACATCAAGGAAGGAGACATAGATATTTGCAAAGTTCATACGGATCTGAATGTTGCAGACTCGTTGACTAAACCTCTTCCACGAGCAAAACATCATCAGCACCAGAACTCCATGGGTGTTAGATTTGTCACATTGTAAACTAGATTATTGACTCTAGTGCAAGTGGGAGACTGTTGGAAATATGCCCTAGAGGCAATAATAAATTTGTTATTATCATATTTCCTTGTTCTAGATAGGTGTTTATTCTCCATGCTATAATTGTATTAACCGGAAACTAAAATACATGTGTGGATACATAAACAAATACCGTGTCCCTAGTATGCCTCTACTAGACAAGCTCATTGATTAAAGATGGTTAATGATGTGATGGACAGGCCCAATCGTAAGCTTAGCATCTGATCGTGTCACTTAGTTTAATTGCTACAGCTTTCTTAATGTCAAGTGTCATGTTCCTTAGACCATGAGATCATGCCACTCCCTAGCACTGGAAGAATACTTTGTGGGCATCAACCGTCACTTCATAACTGGGTGATCATAATGGTGTCTTTCGGGTACTTCGAAAAGTGCTTGTTGGGTTGCATGGATCAAGACTGGGATTTGTCACTCCATGTGATGAAGAGATATCTTTGGGCCCTCTCAGTAATACAACATCCTACATAGCTTGCAAGCACGTGACTAATGAGTTTGGTCACAGGGATATTGTATTACGGTACGTGTAAAGAGTACTTGCTGGTAACGAGATTGAACTAGGTATGGTGGTACCGATGATCGTATCTCGGGCAAGTAACATATCGACAGACAAAGGGAATTGGATACGGGATTAACTGAATCCTTGATATTGTGGTTCGAACCGATAAAGATCTTCATTGAATATGTGGGAGTCATTATGGGCATCCAGGTCCCGCTATTGATTATTGATCGGAGAGGTGTACCAATCATGTCCGCATGTTCTCGAACCCGTAGGGTCACACACTTAACATTCGATAACATTAGGATAGTAATGGGATATGCATAATGGTGACTCCAAAGTTTGTTTGAAGTCTCAGATGGGATCCGGGATATCACAAAGAGATCTACAATGGTCCGGAGAATAAGATTCATATATGGGAAGTTGGTTTTAGGGTTTCAGAAAGGTTCGGGATTTTTTTGGTATTATACCAGAATGTTTTAGAAGGTTCCGGAAGGTTCCATGGTGGGGCCCACCTATCCCAGAGGGGGCCCACATGGACCAAGGGCTGGCACGCTGGCCCACAAGGGGCTGGGTGCACCAACAACCCTAGCCCATGCGCTAAGAAAGGGGGTGGGAAGGGATAAGATCAAATCCCTAAAAAGGGGGATTTGATCCTATCCTTCCCCCTTGGGGCACCAGCCAGATTTGGCTTGGGGGGAGGGCCAAGCCAGCCCTCCCCAACCCTATAAATAGTGGAGAGAAGGGCTAGGGCGCACTACACCTTCCCTGGCCGCTTCCCTCCCTTCTTCCACCTCCTCGTTCCCGTAGTCGCTTAGCGAAGCTCTGCCGGAACTGCACCATAACTCCACCACCACATCATCATGCTGCCGGAGCCAATCCCATCTACCTCTCCCCCTCATCTTGCTAGATCAAGGAGGAGGAGACGTCACTGAGCTGTACGTGTGCACATCTCAGAGGTGCCGTTCGTGCGGTACTGGATCGGTTAGATCGCGATGAGTACGACTACGCCAACCACGTTTGATTAAATGTTTCCGCTTGCGTTTCTATAAGGGTATGTAGACTACTCCCCTCTCATTGCTAGCATCTCGTGGTTCAGATCTTGGGTGTTTTTGTTATCACGTAGGAAAAAATTTGATTTTTCATGCAACGAATCCCAACAGACTCAAGCGTCTAAGCTTGGGGATGCCCCGGATGGCATCCCCTCTTTCGTCTTCAAAACTATCAATATATCTTACCTGGAGCTATATTTTAATTCTTCACATGATATGTGTTTTGCTTGGAGCATCATTTGTTTTTATTTTATTTTATTTTATTTGCTGGTCTTTACAATCATTATTTCTTGATCACACCTATTAAGAGCGACACACATTCATCTTACATTTATAGAATGCTCAATTGTTCTTCACTTATATCTATTTGAGTTGAGGTGTTTATAGAAATTGCTCTAGTTCTTCACTTAAACTTGTTAGAGCATGGCAATAAATTATATTTTATAGCAAAGAATTAAACTCTCAAGCCTCACTTATATTTGTTTAGAGAGTTAAATGGGAATGGTAATTTGCATGAATTATATATGGTTGGTCTAAAAATAATGGGTATATAACGGTGGTAAAATAAAAACTTGCATGAAACTTGTAGATCATTGAATATGATAGGTTTGATTCCTTGCAATAGTTTTGCGATATTGAGGTGGTGATACGTGATTGTGTGGGTGAATGATTAATGTTAAGTACGGATATTGGTGTTAAGGTTTGTGAGTCCGTATACATGAAAATGGTAGCCACTGGTGTTAGCGAGGAAGTCTGAGTACGAGCTGTCTTAGAGTGGCACCCGTGTGCGTTTGGATGGGGGGCGCGTGATGGTTAATTCCTACGAACCTCCCCCCTAGCGGCATGCGAGTTGTGCTTGCTTCAAGGGCTACTAGACTTTTGTAATAAGTACTTGAGTTCTTTATGACTAATGTGAGTATTTTGGTCTATATGTACTTCCACCATCCATATTTTGCTAGCCTCTTCAGTACCGTGCATTGCCCACTCTCACAATGAGACATGGTGCGTACTTTGCCGGTACATCCAACTCCGTGGGATGATACGCTCTCTCACACATAAGCCTCATTATATCTTTTCAAAACAGGCACCATACCTACCTATTATGGCATTTTCATAGCCATTCCGAGATATATTGCCATGCAACTTCCATTGTTACTATTTATGATTTGAGCATTCATTGTCATTTTGCTTTGCATGATCATAGAGCTGACATGATATTTGTGGCAAGGCCACCATTCATCATTTATTATACATGTTACGCTAGATCATTGCACATCCTGGTACACTGCCAGAGGCATTCATTTGTAGTCACTGTTTTTATTTTCAGAGTTGTAAGTAAAATAAAAGTGTGATGATCATCATTTTTAGAGTGTGCCCCTACTTGTAAAGATAAAAAAAATGAGAGAAAAATGGAGGAGACCAATGATCCCTAGAAAAAAAGGGAGGAGGTCCATGAGCCCATCAAAAAAATGAGAGAAAAAGAGAGAGGGGGTGCACTACTATCATTTACCACATTTGTGCTTCAAAGTAGCACCATGTATTTCATATAGAGAGTCTTCATGATTTTCATTTTCATATGCTAGTGGGATATCTACATTATTAGAACTTGACTTGCATATTCTGATGACGAGCTTCCTCAAAACGCTCGAGGTTTTCATGAGCAAGTAAGTTGGATGCACACCCACTTAGCTTCATATAGGAGAGCTTTCATACACTTATAGCTCTAGTGCATCCATTGCATGGCAATCCCTACTCCTCGCATTAACATCGATTGTAAGGCCTCTCCATTGCCTAAGGATCAAGCCACATTGACGTGAGACTTTCTTATATTTTTGTCTTCTTAATTAAACCACCATCATCATTCTATTCGCCATCCAAAGTGCTAAGACCATGGCTCACACTCAAGTATTGCATGGGAGTTGAAAGCTAAAGCAAGAAAAGTATGACTTAATTGCTTGGTTTGGCGTGGGGGTTGTTCATGATTTGGTGTCTTTATACTAGGAAGACTGAGTGTGCTATGCTTATCATGATTAAGTGTGTATAAATCACGTTCTTTAGCATCTTTATTTTGGAAAGGCAATGATTATTTATTTGCATGCTCATGTATTATTATTTTGATGTCAAATTGATAGACTATTGCCTTGAATCATTCATGTCCCAAATTCATGCCATGATTACATCATTTGATCAAGAACGAGCTAGGTAGCACTCAACATCAAAAATTCTTTGTTTATCATTTACCGACTCGAGGACGAGCAGGAATTAAGCTTCGGGATGCTGATACGTCTCCAACGTATCTATAATTTTTTATTGTCTAATGCTATTATATTATCACTTTTATATGCTATTTATATCATTTTATATTATTTTTCTGGACTAACCTATTAATTTAGTACCCAGTGCCAGTTCCTATTTTTTGCTTATTTTTGGTTTCGCAGAAAATCCATATCTAGGAAGGTCCAAATATGATGCCAATTTTTTATGATTTTTTCTATACAACAAAGGACCCTAGAAGCTTCGAGCGAGATCGAGGGGACCCACTAGGCAGCTACGTGGACACGTGGCGCGGCCAGGGGGGTGGTCGCGCCACCTGCCCATGTGGGGCCCCTGAGCCTCCATTTGACCTAATTCTTCCGCCTATAACTCCTACAATTCCTGAAATCCTCAGAAGCGAACCCGAAAGAATTTTATCGCTGCTGCAAGCCTCTGTTCTGAAGCGATCCCATCTGGAGCCCTGTTTTAGTACTTTGCCGGAGGAGAAAGCCACCACGGGAGGCCTCTTCGTCAACCTTGCTGCCTCCATGATGATGTATGAGTAGTTCCTTTAGGACCTACGGGTCCATAGTAGTAGCTAGATGGCTTCTCTCTTTTTGATCTTCAATACAATGATCTCCTCTGAGATCAATCTGATGTAATTCTTGTGGAGTGTTTGTTGGGATCCGATGATTTGTGGATTTATGATCAGACTATTTGTTGAACATAAATGAATCTTTTAAAGTTTCTTTGCTATATAATTAAGTAGCTATGTATGCTTTCTGAGTTATTTGTCTTCTCTGGCCAAGATAGATGGGTAATTCTTCAAAGGTTGTGGTGCATAGTAGTGGGTTCAACCTCACGGTGATATATATCCCAGTGAAAGAATGGGGAGAAGGCATGTGATGCATTGTTGCTACTAAGGATAAAATGACGAGGATTGATTTTATTGCTAGGTTTCTTTCTGTCTACATCATGTCATCTTGCTTATTGCGTTACTCTATTTTTCATTAAACTTAATACCTTGAGATGCATGCTAGATAGCGGTTTTGGGGTGGAGTAATGGCAGTGGATGCAGTTGGATTACGGTCTACTTGTCACAGACGTGAGGCCCATACGAGATTATGTCATGAATGATCATAGTTATGAATGCTTCTTATCTGTCAATTGCCCAATAGTAATTTGTTTACCACGCCATTACCTGCTTTCAAGAGAGATGCCACTAGTGAACCTATGGCCCCCAGGTCCATTCTCTATCAATACTTGTGTTATTCAATTTGCTCTTTTATTTACTTTTACTATTTTGCTGCTTTTCCATATCACTATCTACCATTATTTTCTTTTAACCTTGCAACTAGCAAGACGAGGGGATTGACAACCCCCTTGCCAAGTTGGGTGCAAGCATTTATTTTGTTTGTGTGCAGGTGCTGCTTATCTTGTTATCTTGTAGACTACTGGTTTGTCGGTGTTTAGGAACCAGACATTGGGATGTGTAGGAACACCCCTTTTGTGATTTGGCCAGGGACTAAACACGTAACATTTCCAAGGGGGTCAGAGATCCGGCCCAGATGAACGCACAACGAGCGAGACACGCGGGGGTTTGCTTCAAGTTCGGCCACCTTGTCGATGTAATACCCTACTCCTGGTTTTGGTGTTTGTATGGTGTTGATGAAGATGAACAGCACAGTGTTACAATATGTGTGTCTAAGGGTCGAATGGTCGATCCCTTGTCTTGGTGGAGGTCTTCTCCTGTTATAGCCGCCAGACGCAGCCTACTGTCTTTTGCTCGAGCCGCAAGCTCCTTCGCGGGGCTTGAGGTGACGTCGCCCGCGCGCTGCAGACACGACGGGGTATGGCCGGACACTGGCAGGTAGGTGGTGCAGAGCGCTCCTGTAGATGACCATCGGATGGGAGGCATCATACCTACCCTTGTGGCCGACCTCTGAGTTGGTAGCACCGAAGTCAAAAAGGCGGACGCACCGCGTCCAATCGTGCAGCGGGCTCTGACCACCGTTAGCACAGTGACGAGCATTTAATGCCTCTGACGCGCAAGTTCCCCAGGCGCCTTCATGCGGGATGAACCTTCTTGGCGGGGCACGACGCTTCCCGAGAGGGTCCCTGGGAAGCGCTTGTCGGGGCTGGTGCCCCTCTGGACAAGAAAGCTAGCCCTCTTGTCATCGTGGCGCCCTCTTAGCGGTCGTGCGTTATTTGTCAAGACCCGTGCTTCCACCGGCACAAGGTACCCTGGTTTTTATTGGTCCGATAGTAGCCCCCGGACCCATCTTCAGCTCGCAGCTTGCGACGAGACGTGAGAGGAAATGGGGCCCAGAGTCGCAGGGGCTTGACGCCTGGCTCGTGATGTCAGGAGGTGGGAATCCATTCCCACGTCCCTTTGCCTGGTTCATTTATGGCGGTGATGATGTCTTTCGCAGGAAAAAGAGAGAGAGAGAGAGAGAGAGACCCCTCAGATTTTATGACGCGGCACTTCGGTGAGCGTTCGAAGTAGGTTAAGGCGTAAATGACTGGCAGGAGGCCGCTGTTCCGCCTCCCCAGCCTATAAATGGTCGGGGAAGAACAGTGACCCGCCCCAACAGTCTCATCTTCCTTCTTCCCTCTGGTTCATCGGAGCCCCCACTTCCTCCCACCGCCCCGATCCCACACTCCGGCGGATGGCGGCCTCAGGGGCAGTAGAGCTAGAGGTGGTGCGGCGAAGGACGCAGAGCTGGCCGGTTGTCAGGCAAAGAACACCGAGCTGCGGTCGTGGCTCGAGTCCATGACGGCGCTGCTCTAGGAGGCAAAGGTGTCGACGGAGGACATGACAAAGGAGAACGCCCAGATGCAGTCATGGACGGAGCAGCTGCGGGAGGCGAAAGCGCTAATGGAGGGCTCGGCGGACCGGCTCATGGGTGAGGTCACCGCGATGGCCCGCCGGTTGGAGCGTGAGCGCGGTGAACGAGACGCAGTTGAGGAGCGTCTTGGCCGCATCCTAGCCGGTCTCACAATGCAGGCGAAGCTTTTGGGCGGCGTTTACCGTCGGGTGAGAGCGCTGATGCCCGCCCTCGGGCTGGCCCCGTACCACCACCGTGCTAACTTTGACGAGCGGTGGCTGGCGAACTTGGTCCTCTTCTTTCGCCATCTTGCCGAGCAGCTGACCCACCTCTGGGCGGCCCTGGGGGATGCACTAGACCAGGAGGGTTTGCGTGCCGCCCTTTCGGTGGCCGCGCGCATCCTTTCTGGCCTTCATCATCGGGACCATTCTTTTCAGGCGGACACGATCCTGGACGAGCTAGAGCCGATGGAGCGCTGGAGGTCTCTGTAGGTGACGGCGCCTCACATTGCTACGGTGGTCGAGCTGGAGAAGGAAAGGGACTTCGGCGGCTTCTAGACGCCGCCGGGAGGGTCGACGAAGACCTTGAAGCAGGTGCGCTGCTCGACGCGGGTCTGCTTCTGCACGGGCGCGGTCTTCATCACCTCATCCCACCCTTTCTTTTGCTCGTTTTCTTTTTTGTTTTTTTAGTCGTCCATTTTGCTCTGTTCAGCAAGGTCCGGCACGGGGTGCCATAGTTGGTGGAATGACATTAGTTGCAAATATGGGAGACTGAACTCGAATAGTCTCTTGAATCTCTACGAAGTTTGTTTAAATCTCCTGCTGCCCCAAATTTCCTGTTTTTTGCACGTCTGAAAATGACCCCATGTTGTTGGGACACCAGCCCCCGGGCATGAGAACTCCAGACGTTGTTACGTTGGAGCGGGTTCGCAACATAGCTAACGGGTTTCTCGCCGCTTGGGGTGGTTTGGGCTTCCCGGGAATGATCACAGGAGCCGCACTTTCTGGGAGCCCCCTTTTTCCACAGACGGGTCACGCACAAAAATGACCCCATGTTGTCGGGGCACCAGCCCCCAGGCTTGAGAACACCAGACGCCGGTATGTTGGAATGGGTCCCGAACATAGCCAATGGATGTCTCGCCGCTTAAGGTGGTTTAGGCTTCCTGGGAATGGTCACAGGAGCCGCGCTTTCCAGGAGCCCCCTTTACCACGGACGGGTCATGCACAAAAACGAAGAAACTTTGGACTCTGGAGGGGACAGAGGAGCGAAGGGTCGCAGGGACTTAGCTCTTTCCAAATCGTTAATCCGAGGATGCATGTTCGTTGGCGCCGAACCTCTCGTTGGCGGGGGCGGAGTGACCTTGCTTTTTTTTAAGGTTCGGTGCAACATGTGCTGACAAGGGGAAATCTCGCGAAGGAAAAACATATGAAGCCCGCGCTCACCTATCTAATCTGGCTGGGGCGCGAGGAGAACTGCAGGCACTCGGCAACCTGGAAGGAGGTGGTCCGTATGGGAGCAGGCCCGAGAATGACACCCCCACGACCCAGTGTGGTGTTAATATAGCAGCCCCCGCTCGTGTGTTAGGCAGATTAGAGTTGACAAGCACGTTGGAGGTAAAAAAAAGGCAATGAGACAAAACATACCATCTTACTGCTCGACGGGGGAGGCCCCGGATACATATTTACACGGCATTGCGGCACCAGACCAGATATTGCGATGTGTAAGAACACCCCTTGGTGGATCATGGGTAGAACTTACAGAGATGTTGGATGTTCTATGCGTTGAGCATGGGTATCCCATCGTCCGTTTCGAGCCGCACTGCTCCAGGCCGGGAAACATGCACGACCCTGTATGGTCCTTCCCACATGGGCGAGAGCTTGTTCAGTCCTTCGCGGGATAGGACCCGACGAAGGACAAGGTCGCCAGTCTCGACCGAACGGGAACGGATGTGGCGGCTGTGGTAGCGCCATAATCCTTGCTGATACCAGGCTGCGCGGATGGCGGCCCGGCACCTGGCTTCTTCGAGAAGCGCAAGGTCAGCAACTCAGAGCTGGCCTTGATCAGGTTTGTTGTAGGCCAGCACTTGAGGGGACTGGTGTGAGAGCTCCGTAGGAAGGACCGCTTTTGCCCCGTAGACGAGGAAGAAAGGGGTTTCGCTGGTGGGTTTTGTCACTGTAGTACGGATCGACCATAGCACAGTGGGTAGTTCTTCGATCCAGTTCTTGCCACTCCTCTTCAACCTGTCGAATGTTCTGGTTTTGAGCCCCTTGAGTACCTCGGCATTCGCATGTTCGGCTTGACCATTGCTGCAGGGATGAGCAACGGAAGCGAAGCAAATCTTGGTGTCGATGGCATCGCAGTACAATCGGAACGCACCGCTCGTGAACTGGGTACCATTGTCGGTGATTATGCGGTTAGGCACTCCAAAACGGCACACCACTCCCGTGATGAACTTGACAGCAGACTGCGCCGGGATATTGCGGACTGCCTCCACCTCTGTCCACTTGGTGAATTTGTCGATGGCAACGTAGAGGTATTGGTAGCCGCCGACGGCTCGAGGGAAAGGGCCCAAAATGTCCAGCCCCCAGACCACGAAAGGCCATGAGAGGGGAATCATTTGGAGGGCCTGAGCAGGCTGGTGAATCTGCTTGGCATGGAACTGGCATGCGTCACAGCTTTGGACCAGGATGGTCGCGTCTTGGAGGGCGGTGGGCCAGTAGAAGCCTTGTCGGAAAGCTTTTCCCACCAGCATGCGGGCAGCCGAGTGACTGCCGCACTCCCCTCCATGGATATCTGCGAGGAGCTCGCGGCCTTCATCTTGGGAGATGCACTTGAGCTTGACCCAGTTCGGGCAGACCCGATACAGGTCACCATCCAGCAGTCCGTAGAGCTTGGATTAGCGGGTTATCCTCTCGGCTTCTGCATCATCGTCGGGGAGGACCTTCCCCGCCAAGTACTCCTTGATCTCGAGGACCCAGTCAGAAGTCTGGCAGGAAAGGGCGAGAAGCACTCGATCGCCAGAAGGCGGATCATTGCCGGACGCACCTGAGCAGGGCACCGCCTGTTCGTCCTTGCCGGGAGTCGAAGTAGCCGCTTCGTCCGGCGTGGCAGGCTTGGCCGAAGGCTTGAGCAGTCTTTCTTCAAAGACACCTGGCGGGAGTGGCTCTCGCTTGGCAGCCTTTTTGGCAAGCTCGCCGGCCTCGTGGTTGTCGAGGCGCGGTATGTGTTCGAACCACAGGGCGAGAAAATGCTTTTCCATCTTCCTGACTTCCGCCAAGTAGGCGGGCATCCGGGGGTCCTTGCATTTGTAGTCCTTGTTGGATTGGTTCATGACGAGCTGAGAGTCGCCTCTGATGATCAGACGCTTGATTCCAAGCTTTCTGGAGGCGACGAGGAGCGTGTAGAGAAGCTTCTGAGGCATTGGATACCGCTCGCGGGCCTCGCGCAGCACCGTGCTAACGAAATACACGGGGCGCTGCACTAGGCGGCCCTTCGCGGCTACCAACGCCGGATCCCCGGGTTGCAGGGTGCTAGGTTGCTTCGCGGCCTCGCTTGGCTCCAGCTCCTCTTCTCGCTCCGCCATGAGAACCGCGCTCGCTATCTGCGGGTTGCCGTGAGGTACAGCAATAGCGGCTCACTCGGGCGCGGCGCCACCATGACCGGAGGCGAGGCTAGGTACCTCTTGAGCTCTTGGAAAGCTTGATCAGCTTTCGGGGTCCATTTGAATGGCCCCGTCCTCTTCATGAGTTTGAAGAACGGCAGCGCCCGTTCCTCGAGTTTGGAGATGAAACGCCCGAGAGCGGCGATGCACCCGGCAAGGCGTTGTACGTCCCGGAGGGACCTTGGCGGCTACATCTCCTCGACGGCCCTGATCTTGTCGGGGTTTGCTTCGATCCCTTGATGAGATACCAGGAACCCGAGCAGCTTGCCGGAAGGCACCCGAAGACGCACTTGTCGGACTTGAGCTTGATGTTAGCCTTGCGCAGATTGGCGAAGGTTTTCTCCAGGTCCGCGATCAGGGTGTCCCCGTTGTGAATCTTTACGACGATGTCATCCACGTAAGCCTCGCATTTCTGCCCATCTAGGAGCCGAGCACGAGGCGCATGAGCCTCTCGAAAGTGGCTCCCGCGTTCTTCAATCCAAACGGCATGCACACAAAGCAATAAATCCCGCAGGGCGTGATGAATGCAGTCTTCTCCTCATCTTCCTTGGCCATCTTGATTTGGTGATATCCCGAGAACGCATCAAGGAAGCACAGCAGGTCGCAACCTGCCGTTGAGTCCACAATTTAATCTATTCTTGGCAAGGGATAAGGATCCTTTGGGCAGGCCTTGTTGACGTCCGTGAAGTCCACGCAGAGTCGCAAGATACCGTTAGCCTTTGCCACGACAACTGGGTTGGCAACCCATTCCGGGTGGATGACCTCCCTGACGAACTTTGCCTCCTTAAGCTTCTCAACTTCTTGAATGATGAACTCTTGTTTCTCTGGCGCTTGTCGGCGTATCTTCTGTTTGACGGGGCGAGTGCCTGGGCACACCGCCAAGTGGTGCTCGATCACCTCCCTAGGGACGCCGGGCATATCTGACGGCGTCCATGCGAACATGTCAGAGTTTGCCCGTAGGAAGGTTACGAGCGCGCTTTCCTATTTGGCAATAGTTGCCTTGTCGTCAGGGTTTGGTGGGCGGCAGTGGGGGGGGGGGGGCGTCGCGACCTTGGATAGCAGGTTTGGCGGCTGTTCGTGAAGGCGATTCCTATTTGGCGCGTGGGTCGCTGGATAGCGACCCAACGCATACCCTCCCCATGCGCCACGTCCTCATTAGGGGCCGCCCCATACTGGCTTTTTCCCACCAGTTTTGAGAAGGTTCTAGAACCTTACCTAGACCGGTTTTTTCTCTTTCTTTTGTTTTTTCGCCTGGTTTTTTTTTTATTTCTCGTATTTTATTTTTATTTTCTTCTTTTCTTTTGCTTCATTCCTTTTTATTTTCCCTTTTTCTTACTTTTTAATTTTGTGAACATTATTTGATATTTGTGAACATTATTCGATCCCACGAACACTTTTTGAATTCGCGAACAATTTTTGCAATTCGTGAACAATTTTTGAATTCATGAACATATTTTTCCAAGTTTGTGACTATTTTTTGAACATGAACATTTTTTTAAATTCACGAACAATTTTTGAATTTGTGTTCATTTTTAAATATTCGTGAACTTTTTTTGAATTCATGAACATTGTTTGAATTCATGAACATTTTTTCTGAATTCGAGACCAACTTTTGAAATTCATGAACATTTTTTACAAATGCGCGAACATTTTTTTTAAAGTCATGAACTTTTTCAAACTCACGAACAATTTCAAAATTCTTGAACGTTTTTTGAAATAATGAACATTTTTTGCATTCACAAACATTTTTTGAATATGTGAACATTTTTTCCACGAACATTTTTTGCATTCACAAATATTTTTTAACTATGCGAACATTTTCTGAATCGGCAAACATTTTATGATTTCCTGAATATTTTTCCAAAATCAGGTATATTTTTTGAATTAGTGAACATTTTTCAGATTCACGGACATTTTTTAAATACGCGAACATTTGTTTTCAAAATTGGCAATTTGTTTTGAAATTTGGAAAAATTTCAAAATCCTGAATTATTTTGAAGAATAAAAAATCAAAAACAGAAAAGAAAAAACAAAAGCAAAAGCAAAAGGTCAAATGAAAAAAAACTGGCGCGTCATGCACAACACACGGGCCGGCCCAGAAGTGCGCGCTGCAGGAGCGGGGACTGCACGCTTGCGCGTCACCTAGCTTCCGCGGGATGGAACAAGCTCTCGCCTGAAGCGTCCACGGTAATGGGCCGGCCCATTAGCTCTCGTGCGGAACAAGAGAAATAGGTAAAAAGGGAGAACCAGGGCGTGTCACCTAGCGTGTTGTGCGCAAAATAGGAGCTCCCATTGGCCGCGAGAGCTATATCTCGCTTCACGCGAGATGGAACAAGCTCTCGCCTGAAGCGTCCGCAGTAATGGGCCGGCCCATTAGCTCTCGTGTGGAACAAGAGAAATAGGTAAAAAGGCAGAACCAGGGATCGAACCCAGGTCTCCCCCGTGCTAAGTACCACTGCTAGCCAGTGAGGCATTATTGTACCAGTGGAAAACTAAAAGGTGCGACTAACTTGAGGGAAAAGATCCGGTTTTTCCACTGTTTCTTTCGGGGGGGTTTCACCGGTTTTCTTTGTTTCTTTCTCTGTTTTTATTGGGTTTGTTCTTTTATTTTTTTTCTTTGTTTTCTTCTGTTTTTCTTGTTTCTTTCTCGGTTTTCACTGTAGTTTTTTCTTTATTTTCTTCGGTTTTGTTTGTTTCTTTCTCGTTTTTCATTGGTTTTTCTTTTGTTTTTTATTTCTTTATCGGTTTTCATTGTTTTCATTCTTTTTTTCTTTTTCTTTCTTTCTCGGTTTCTTGTTATTTTATTGTTTCTTCATTTTCTTTTCTTATTTTCAGTTTTCAGTACACATTCAACATTTTTTGTATACATCAAAACAAAATTTATGTACAAGTTTAACATTTTTTAAATACACGATTAACATTTTTCAAAATCTTATATTTTTTTATGTCTAATTTTTTCCGTACATATTGTACATTTATGGAATATATCTAATACATTTTTCTAATACATGGTTAACATTTTTTAAATATAAGTTTAACATTCTTTTAGTACATGGTCAAAAAAAACTTTATACACATTTTTAACATTTTTTAAGTGCTTGATTAATATTTTTTAAATACAAGATAATTATTTTTTGAATAGATGGTCAACATTTTTTCTATACACATTTAAAATTTATTTTTTAAATGCTTGATTAACATTTTTTTCAAGTAGAAGATTAACACTTTTTTAATACATGATCAACATTTTTTATACACATTTAATATTTTTAAAATGCAAGATTAACATTTTTTAATACATGGTCAATATTTTTTCTATACACATTTAACGTTTTTCAAACGCTTGATTAATTTTTTGAAATACTTGTTTAACATTTTTTCCAAAAGCTTGATTAATATTTTTTAAATACATGATCCAACACCCACATTGTATATTTTTTGTATATATTTTTCATATACATGGTCAACATTTTTTCTATACACATTTAACATTTTTCAAATGCATGATTAATATTTTTTTAAACATTATATAAAATATATTTTTGTAATATATATGTTCATAATTTTTGGAAGTGTAAATAAAAGTAAAAAAGAAATCAAAAAAGAAAAGAAAAAAGAAAAAAAAAAGGTTGTGGCCTCCAACGCACCTGGGCCGGCCCATCTCGCGCTGCCCTTGACGCGAGGGTTCCCTTCGTCTCGCTATAAGCGAGACGTAGGGGTGCCCCCCATTGGTGGAGAGAGGAGGAGGGAGGAGGCAGTGGGCGGGCGGCAGTCGGGCTGCCTCCGGGCCTTGCAGCAGGCCCAAGGATTAGTAAGTGGCAGATGGTGGCCCTTTGTTAGTACAGACCACTAACTCGTTTGTTTCTACAAAAATAAGTGAAAGGATAATGCAGCAGCTAATATATCATTTGTTTCTACAAAAAGCAAGTATATCATTTAAATTCTATTTCACAAATCATTTTCATGTGCTCAGATAGGATATGTACAAAAGGTGATCCTTGAATCATGAGGACTGGAAATGCACTGGTTTATTTAGAGCTAATGGCAGAGCATCTGGCGGTTGGTTTTTCTTTGAACGAGTACACTAATTGTAGGGTTAAATGTTGTTGTATCTTTTTTTAACAAGTGATCCAATCCAGGAACTAGGTTATGGTCTTTTCCGCAATAAAGTAAACTAGGTTTTGATCTCACTTCTACTTGATCCAAAACTTTTGTAAGATCAGTAAACTTGACATTTTCAATAAATAGGTAAATGGGACTTATGCGGAAATTGCTAATGGAGCTCGAGCTCCATGGAGCCAAAAATTTGAAAAACTCAAAATTAAGGTTTCGACACATTCTTAAAAAATATACACATGTATTAGGATGTTCTCTACAAGCGTGCAAAATTGCATGATGAAATACATTGTGACATGTTCTACAAAAAAAAATCATGTATTTTTTAGCACATGTACTGTTCACTATAGAAGTTCATGTTTTTTTTGTAGCTCACATACAACGTATTTCATCAAAATTTACACACTTGTAGCCAACATCCATATGTACATGTATATTTTTCCAGAATGTTTTAAAACTCCGGGCTCCATGTAGCCTGGGAGCCGAAAATCCACTCTCGGACTTATGGAACTACTTACATCCTTGCAGCAATGTCAACTTACATCCACTCCAGCTTCAAGAATAGAAAAATTGGTGGAAAGGATCTATCTGATTGGATGACGTGGGGAGAAACGAAGAGTGTCCACTTACTGGTGGCAGTGGTGGGTAATTTCCCCCAACTCCAGCTTCTCTAGTTTTTGGAGCACCCCCTGAAGAGCTTCACAAAAAACAGGGAGTTGTATCACAGATTCTAGTTTTTTTGCGAAGCGGCATATCGTGGAGCTACCCCATTTGGCTTGTGTTTTCTAGAGTGGAGCTTTTTTTTTTCGGCCCTTAATACTTTCTTCAGTCAGACAACACTAACTCAACTCCATATTACTTCCAAAACTACGCAAATTACTAAAACTATAAACAAAACAGAGATTAACATAGATAAAGAGCAGCAAAGTTGTGCTTACTTCCTGACCACATCCATAGAACCTCCTTCCAGTGAGGCTCCCTTCAAATGCTACTAATTTTTTGGCAACTTTCAGGTGGTAGCAAAGAACAGGGCTCTCCTTTGTCTCCACGTTGCCTTCAAAGTCCGAGTCTTCTATGGTTACGAGGGTCTGCATTCAGTTCAAAATGAATGTGAAATGATCAAATCTACTGGATCCAGTCCAAATATTCGCAAATCGAAAAATCCTCAAATCCTACCAAGAACCCTAACCCTAGCCTACGAGACCGAGAACAGCGGATGCTTACATGTGAAACGGAGGGGTGAGAGGGAGCGAGAGGTTAGAGAACTCGAGAGTGAGCTGCGTGGGCTGCGTCGGCTGTTGTTTCCCTTTAGGGAAACATTCCGACCAAGCTAGTCCGACCGGCCGTTAGCATCACGCCATCACCCCTGTCACCACGCGAGTGGTTAGCCACGTCAAAACGAGATCAAAAAATTGCTCAATGTTTTTTGACACTGTCAATTTTTCGGCGCGGTGAATTTTACCACGGTTTATGAAGCGGTGATTTTCTGCTAATGTGATACGTCTCAAATGTATCTATAATTTTTGATTGTTTTATGTTGCTATATTATCATTTATATATTATTTTATATCATTTTATGTTATTTTTTTGAATTAACCTATTAATTTAGTGTCAAGTGTCAGTTTCTGTTTTATGCTTGTTTTTGGTTTCGCGGAATATCAATACCTAGAAAGATCCAAACACGATGCCAATTTTTGATGATTTTTATGGGCCATAAGAAACACTAGAAGTTTCGAAAGACATCGAGAAGGCTCAAGAGCCAGCCACAAGGGGGTGGCCGCGCCATCGGGGCTTATGGGGCCCATGGAGGTCGTCTTGATCTAATTCCACCGCCATAAATCTCTATAAATACCGAAACCATTCGTCGTTCCTCAAGAAGAATTTTATTGCGGCCGCAAACCTCTGTCCGAAGAGATCCCATCTGGAGCCCTGTTTCGATGTTCTGCCGGAGGGGGAAGCCATTGTCGGGAGGCTCTCCATCAACCTTACTGCCTCCATGATAATGTGTGAGTAGTTTTTTTAGGATCTATGGGTCCATAGTAGTAGCTAGACGGTTCTCTCTTTCTTTTTGGATCTTTAATACCATGTTCCCATTCTTTCTTGTGTGATTGGGATCAATCTGATGTAATTTTACGGTGTGTTTGTTGGGACATGATGAATTATGAGTTTATGATCAGATTATTCATTGAATCATATTGAATATTTTGAATTTTCTTTGCTGTATAATTAAGTAGCTATGTATGTTTTTTGATCTATTTGTCTTCTCTGGTCAAGATTGATTGGTAAATCTTTAAAGAGAGTGGTGCATAGTAGTGGGTTCAATCTTGCGATATTTTATATCCCAGTGACAGAATGGGGACAAGACACGTATTTGTATTGTTGCCACTAAGGATAAAACGACGGGGTTTAATCTTATTGCTAGATTTTTTTTCTGTCTACATTATGTCATTTTGCTTATTGCGATGCTCTGTTTTTTGCAAACTTAATACCTTAAAATGCATGCTGGATAGCGGTTTTGGAGTGAAGTATTAGTAGTACATGTTGTTGGATTAACGGTCTGCTTATCACGGATGTAATGCCTATATGAGATTATGCCATGAATGATCATAGTCATAAAGATTGATATTCTTGTCAATTGTCCAACTGTAATTTGTTACCATGCCAATTGCCTGCTTTTGAGAGAGATACCTCTAGTGAACCTATGGCCCCGGCTCCATTCTCCATCAATACATTCTTTCATACAATTTGCCTCTTTTATTTTGCCGTTTTACTTTACAACTATCTATTTATCTATTAGCTTTTAATCTTGTAACTAGCAAGGACAAGGGGATTGACAACCCTCTTGCCGCGCTGGGTGCAAGCATTTTATTTTGTTTGTGTGCAGGTGCTGCTTATCTTGGTAGCCTTGAAGCTCCTACTGGTTTGATAAACATTGGTTCTTAACTGAGAAAAAACTTTGCTGCTATCTACATCACCGTTCCTCTTTGGGGAAACCCAACGACTCCTGCGGGAGAATGACACTGTTATTGAGGTTTTTTTTTTGCGTTCCCTCTCCTCTTACTCCGGTCTCACCCTGTGCATTTTAAAACTCATTTTAAAACCGAACCAAGCCCAATTTAACGGTTTATATGGTTTACCATTATGTTATGGTATGAGATTTCCATACCAATTTGAACTTTGGTTTATTTGGTATATACCAAGAAAACCGACGGTAAACCGAAATAACTGAAGCAAAAAATAAATACCATTTTTATGCTATACAGAAGTGTACACGGCAGCCTGAGGAAGCAAGGCTATTGCGCACATGAGCTTTTCAAGTTTCCTGCGACCCAGGGGGCATTCTTATAGGCATGTCGACTCAGTCTTCTTCTCCACTACTATTAAAAGAGCAAACATAAATTTTCTTAAAGTCACACAGCAAACTGTACAGGAGATAACCAGGACCTTCCGATCGAATCAACTTAAACACATCCTACTGCCCATATTACGCCAATGATCTGAATTTCTGTCCAAATAGACCACTCGGCGAGTGCAATTGTCAAAAAGGACCACCTGTGAAAATAAACGTCGGATCAGACCCCCCCGGCCGCCACCAGCGCGGGCGGCTGGGCCCAGCCGCCACTACCACTGGCGGCCGGCACTGTTACTGGGCCCTGCCGCCACTCCACACGGCGGCCGGCACTGTTGGTGGGCCCAGCCGCCACCACACGAGGCGGCCGGCGGGTTCCTCCGTTATGCGCGCTCCAGGACGGGAACGGAGCCAGGGCAGTGGGTCCGGCCGCCACGGCTCCAGGCGGCCGGTACTGTTCATGCATTTTTTGAACAGTGAATAATGATTTTTAGAAAAAATTCAAAAAAATACCAAAAAAATTTAAAAAAATCTGAAATTTTGCAACCACTTAGAACACTCGATCGCCTTTGCTGCCAAAAAGTTTCAGATATTTTTGATTTTTTTTGCATTTTTTTTAAATTTTTTTTTGAATTTTTTTCAGATATCACTGTTCACCCGTGAACAGTGTCGGCCGCCTCTTGGGGTGGCGGCCTCGGCCGCCTCTTGGGGTGCCGCGCGGCTCCGTTCCGTCGCCAGCAGTGCCTGCAACGGCAACAGTGGCGGCCGCCTGCTGCGGTGTCGGCCGGGCCCAGCAACAGTGCAGGCCGCCGTGTGCAGTGGCGGCAGGGCCCAGTAACAGTGCCGGCCGCCAGTGCCAGTGGCGGCTGGTCCCAGCCGCCCGCGCTGGTGGCGGCCGGGGGGGTCTGATCCGGCGTTTATTTTCACAGGTGGTCCTTTTTGACAATTGCACTCGCCGGGTGGTCTATTTGGACAAAAATTCCAATGATCTGGCACCCAGATTAACGTATCAGATCAAATGTTCTGCCAGTAGACGCCATGGTCTACCAATCTTCCCAGCGCTCCGCGTCCCCGATCCCCATGGTCCTGCCTGCAACACCGTGATTTGTGGATCAGTTTCACCCGAATCGTGGCTCCCCTACCCTTCTAGGCCCCAGATCGAGAAGGATGCATCCTACGACAACAACGCCGGCTCCCTCAACGGCGTTCGCCGCGGCATGCTCTCCATCGACGAGACGATCCCGGTGCGACGCTTCTTCAAGTCGTGGCAGCCAGCGGCCATCGCGGGCACGGAGGCGACGCGCGTCATCCTGATGGTGCCGGCCCACTGGGTGACCGAAACCCCGGCCGTCAACGTCATTCGCGGCAACAATGACACCATCTATGACTTCAACAACTTCCCCAAGTCCATGTACCAGGTTCATGAGTTCGTCCGTGCGCCCCTCTCGCTTCCATGTACCAAGACCTTTGTGTGGATTCAGTGTTTGACTCCAATAGCCAATATTACGTCGTTGTCTGGGTTTGGTTATGAGTTGTTGATCGTTGGGGATTGGATTGGATGACGTAGTACTACAGGGCAAGAAGCAAAAATTGGATAGCAGAAACCTTTTTTTGGGTCGAATACAGGGCAAGAAACTGTTCCGTTGTTCATGGAAAAAATGGTTCATCGTTCCTAATTTTTCTGATATTTGTTGCCGCCCATCTACAACATCGGCGCCCTCAACAGCGTTTGCCGCGACTTGCTTGTCTCCGTGTGCTTCAGTGCCCTCCAGCCATGAAGTCATCTCGGGAGTGTGCGACGGCGCCCTCGACGACATACGTGGCGGGGCACGACGACATATGTGTCCAATTCCTGATTTCTTCAGCTATTTCTGTTTCCTTCTTGGGTGTCCCGCGCGTGCACGATGACATCATCTAATTCGGAGTTGACAGCACTAATGTTGAGTTTTGTCAAGTCATTTCTTTCATATGCAATGGTTTGAGAGAAGTACGAGATTAACCTTTTGATCGTTGCAACATACAGTTTTTATATAGAGTCCTAGTGTTGATGTTTTACAAAATGAAAGAACTATGTAGAAATCCCCCCTGATGCTTAATTGGTTACTTATTTCTCTCATTTTCCATTGTATTCTGATCGAGAAGATACTCTTGGGCCTATGAGAAGAACATCAACTCTTTAATTGCAGAGAGTGTAGGCGAGGTGGTGCCGCCGCCCTTCCTCTGCACCGCCCGCTACGGACCAGCCCCTCTGCGTCACCCTGTTGACTCCTTGCGTGCAACCGATGGCCTTGGTACCTCACCCTATTCCTCATCTCTTCCTTTCCCTCCCTCATCTCTTGCTTTTCTCTGTCATCTAGATTAGCCCCTGGATATGGACGATTTCATGTCCTCCATTGCCGATGTTGCTATAATATGATTTATTACAGCTTGTCTGAATGGGTTAGAAGAGGAGTGATGAACTGTTTCATGGGCATTCATGTACATTTAATTTCATTATCATCTGAAGTGTGAACTTGCTTCAAACAGTCAATTTACCTTCCTGCCACAAAATTTCTCTGCAGCGGTGGTTGTATTGGAAACATCTTCTTCCAAAAAGTAAATGTTTTCACACCAAATATTTATGGTTTGTTTTGTTCAGATAAGTGATGCAATGAGTAGCAATGTAGTCTTTCATAGAATTTATACCGAACGACACTTTTTGAACTCTAAATATTCTTATTTACCTCCAAGATTGTAGCCCACAAACTAAGAAGTAAATGCTTATTCCTCTCTGTCCAGGATAATATTGTGAGATGGTCTGATACATAAAAGACGGCCTCAAGCCCCTCTACGGAAGCATCCAGTCTCGCCGTTCTACCAATTTCGCCGGAACAATGATCTACCAACTTTGTCGGAACGCCGACCGCATGTGCTCTACCTGAGGTACGCCGTTCTAAAATCTACACAGCCAAGCCATGAGTAGCCTTGAAGTAGCAAGCTGTTATGTTTCAGAATTTATTTGAAAGAGCATGTGTTTTGGGCTTTATACTTCACCATGATCTTGTACTGTGTGCCTGCAACGATAGCGTCTATCGTCATTACCTTGGCATATACGGACAGTCTGCCGAGTTTGCAAACAAGACTGAAACCTATAATGATGAGTGATGATTATGATATGATTATTGGATCAGTAATTCAGAGCAAGAAAGCTATTTTACTGGAAAAAGTACAAGCAGTATTAAACATACTGCGGAGGTACTTCACCTGCAAATTTTTCTTATCATTCTAGCAATCTAGAGTTTATATAAGCCATAAGATCACACTGCTGGTCACAGTACTAATAGCAGGTCCAAATGAAACCCGAGAAATTAAAGTGAAATCTTGGTGACTGCAACAGTTAGGCATGTAGTATGCAAGTTGAGAGATGAATATATCAAGTTTACTATGAACTAAAACAAGGCAGGTTTGACAAACAACACAATTCAGGCTCACACGCTTCAGGCTCACATTTCCAAATGGTTGTAGAAGGGACCTACTACTGGAAAGTTAATGAAGCTTCATTACTCTTCTCCACATTGGTAACTTCACTTTTCAGAATAGAGGTGGATCATCCATGACTCCTGGTCATGCGTATTCTCCCTTCTACTGATGTGGCCCTGCCCACTAAAGTGTCTTTTCTGAACATTGTGGTCATGCTCCACGATTCAGATACTACTATCGGTTATTGTAGTGATGCACTGTTCATCTACTACCCCTATAAAAGCGTGAAGTGCAGATCTTATACTGATTCAGTAAAGCTGAACCATAAAATGCTCTACCAATATCATAAGCACGACTGTGAATTATAACATGGAGCCGAGTTAATAGGGTATTTGGGGGAAAATTGTCTTGAGATTAGCAGGATGACAAGTGTTGGGGAAGAAAATTGGTTTCAGTCTTTCAGAAACAAAGGGAGTATTATCTGTAAACATGCAGTAGATAGCTAGATTAGTTGGTTGTGTCTTACCATTGATTTGTTTACCTTTACATGTATATTTGTAAACAAAGCATAGCAATACACTTGCATGGTTGATAATTCAAGGTATCGTTGGTGCTCAGGGACGCCGCCCTCACCACCTTTCGCCTTGGCCCGACGCCCCAGTCCGCACAGTCAGGAGGTCTTCCATCTCATCTTCATTTTGTTCATGGTATTTTTTCACTGATGATGTGCTGCTTCAAATTTTGTTTGGGTACTCTCCAAATTGAAGTGACCAAGAGTATGTCCTGGATCACCGTTTTATATTCTGAAGTTTATTGTCATCAACCGGTTGTTTTGAATTCTTCTAGCCTTCCATCCATTTTTGGGTAAACCACCAACATAGGATCACTCTGCACTAAGCAAATGGTAGTTCTAGCTGAGGAGGATACACCAAGGTTGTCAGAATCATGATTCTAAATCGGATCGGAGCCTTGATGGCAGGGTCGTAAATCATAGAATCTTCACTACCAAAATCGTAGAAACATAGATTTTACTAACTAGAATCGTAGAATCATATGAGTCAATATGGATCGTAAAGTCGTAGAATCGTACCATAGAATCGCGATTCTGACAACCTTGGGATACACCAAGAAAAGCAGCCAAGCAGAATTAAGCACCAAGAATTTGACCATAGTTTTATTTGCTTTTACACATCAGGCTTATTGATCAGTATTTCTCATTCATTGGCCCTTAAAATGTATCCTCGGATTGTTGAACTTTATGATTGCAGGAATGTCTCATGGCTTAATAGTCGTTCAGGCACGTGCAATTTTTAGGAGTGAAGTCAGGAGAATAGCTTCTTCTGGGGTTGAGGTTTCAACAGATTGATTTCAATGGCGGGATGCTGGTGCAGTGGTCATATCTATGGTAAGACGTATGGAGTAAAATTAAAAGTTGATACCTTTTTTGGCCTGCTGAAATTTTACCCGTCTAAAGAAACTTGGTATCGTATACTAAGATGAGAAATTGTATTTTTCAGTTCTAGACATTTAACAGTGAACAGGTTCTAGCATGGACTACAAACTAATCTCAGCTATGTTTGGATGTAGTGCAAGGAATTGTGCTTCTAGCAGTTGCAGGACCATGAGATGTCGACATTGCACTGTGGACATACCAAGATCCCAGCCAAGCCAGTGATGCTGCCCCGACTCCTGATTTCTTCAGCTTGAGGAAGCTGCGGTAGCCTGACTCAATTCTGCATATTGCCGGCCTATCCGACCTGCTGCTAGGCAACTACTACTACTCCCGTTGGATAGGTGAACCCTCCGACTCCTTCATGTTATTCCCTTGTTGTTATCCAATTGCTCTTGATAATTTAATGATTCAATCAAATTTCATTGCAAAACATACTGGACCAGGCTTTTCTTCTTTCCAATGCAGTGTTAGTTTGCGTTAAGTTGTGAAATCCAAATCCATACATTTACAATTCTTGTTGTTATAATTACACAAGTACTTGATCATATTATATATTTTTCATTAACTAATGTTCATACAGAACACCATCTCACTAACTAGACCTCATATAGTAGTTAGTTTTGACATTAGATGCAACAACTTTGACATTGATAAATTGGTCATGTTTTTAGTAGGACAATAAACTTGTCTAGCATTTCATAATGAATTGCAGGCTCTGAAAATAGATGTATCTGCTCCCTAAATTATTCTCGGTGTGGTTTATGAATCATACATGCTGACATGCATTGGCAATCATTATTCAACGGAATGCCTTTTCACTGAAATAAGAACCACGTAATGCTTACAATTTAATCTGGTCATCTAGACAACGTGGGGAAGAAAACCAGTGTCTTTTGATAGGGATGGTAACATGCCCCTGATTGTATGCACTTCACTATTTTTCTTTTGGCTTCCTGCTATTGCGTTTTAAGTTGTCTGCTAATACTTTTAAGGCTCTCTTACACACAATTTCAGATGCTATCTTGCGTACGACTGAGGAATCTCGGCTATACTTGATTATAAGGTAAATTCATGATTACCAATGCCTAGCTATTTTTTGATCTTTACTAACACAAAGGGTGCAATGTGTAGGTTAGAGAGCTCCGACACTTTCTCCAACCAAAGAAGTCTTTCAAGCTAGATTTTCTTTCAAGATAACAATAAAGCCAAGGAGCATCCCTGTCCATGGAACAATACTGGAGAGATAGAGTGCTACTGTCTTAAGGGCTATTTGGATTTCGCCCACGATGGCCCCGCCAAATCAGGGCGAGCCAGTATTTTGGCGGATGAATCCGCCGCCCCCTTTTCGCCAGCGCGTGGGCGCAAAACCAGAACTAGCGACCAAAATATTGGCATTGAAAGGAAAGTTGGGCTTCAAACCAAACACTGGCCTGTATGATCAGTCAACGCCAAATTTTTGGTATGGTAAGCGTTGGCCGCGATCCAAACAGCCTCTTACATTTCTCAATATCCCTAGCTTTATTTTCAATATTCTAATCATCATTATATTTTGTTGGCACACCATTATATTTTGTTTATTTTATTGATCTATTTTTTTCCTAGGATGAATGCTGATTATTTTCACATGATTATACGTGCAACGCGCACGCTTACCAGTCTCTAGTAAAGAAGCGAGGGGTACTAATTTTAGGTAGGTACAGGCGCCAGGCGCAGTGCACACGAAGTCAAGCCCGTGGCCGTGGGTGAGCTTTGACTGTAAAAGTTGTGGACCAGGCCGGTGAGTTAGCCAGTGCAATGCATTATGTTAGGATTAATTAATGCATATTCATTAAGGGATAATCCCTGCTTATCCTAACTGCGGGCAGTGGCAAACTACCGCGTCGGTTCGTTACCGAACAGGCATCTTCTCCGAACAGACGCCTTCCTGCTAGCGTCTCTTCACTTTGTATAAAGATCATATCTCATCTAATTAAGGACACACAGTTTCACTGTTCATTACTTTCTGTAATTTAACTCTTAACGCGTTATCAGCCCGTGTCTCTCCGCTGAGAGAAAAAGAAGGCCATCCCGAGGCGGCGCCCGGTACCGCCCCGCACGAGGCGGAAGTAACACCGGCGGGGGAAGGGCGCGCGGCGCCCCAAATGGCGGCGCTCCGACCGGAGTACACCCACGAGGCGAAAGGCTCGGCGTTCCTCCGGAAGCCCTCGGCGGCTCCGCGCCAGCGCGGAACATGACGACGATCGGTGCCGTGCCTTTGCAATGGCGGCGAGGTCTGCCGGCTCGAAGGCAACTGGCGCATCACAAGGCCAGCGCTGGATGCGTTGGTACGGCGTCGTCAGGCAGCGCGACCCGGCGGCTCGGCGCTGAACATGGCGATCAGATCGGCCACAAGGCTAGAAGGCGTAAAGAAAGGGATCAATCAAGAAATTACTTATTTGATCTTGTCTTCTTCTACTCAATCAGTGGTCTGATTGTTATTTTGTTTTTCATGTACGTCCATGCACACAAGAGAATTGCTTTCATCCGAGTGTATCCAAAGGAGAAAAGAAGGCGCGGCTGCACAGGGGCCCTGACCATCAAGCAACGGCGGCGACACAACATGTTCTCAGTGCGTTATAGATTCTTATCCAAGACTTGTATTATTTGATGATGCCATATGAATAGCTAGAAACATGTGAAGTGTATGGCTAACCCAATAACAAAAGTTTCGTAAGGGGACTGGAGCAAGCTACCAGGAGACAAAAGATCATCTTTCTAAAGAGATTCGATTTGGAACTCCTATATGTCCAAGGCCAATATGGAAATTCTTTCAGAGGTTTTTCTTACTTTGTCCGCGTCAACAAACAATTCGAAATACCTTGCCGTCAACCGCAAAGACGCACATGTATGAATCTGTGGAAGAAATTGATTAGGAGAAAGCTAACTTGGTTGTTATTTTGATTAAGATCAATGGACGGAGGGAGTAATAACTAATTGTCTATACGTCTTATGCAGAAGCATTTGACGGTTTCCCTCAGGCACGGAAGCACGGTCGTCCTCCGTGTCGTCAATGGCGGCAGCACAGCGAGGCGTCGGCGGCAGCGCGTGACGCAGCGTGAGACCACGCAACAGCGATGGACAGTGGCAAGTCTTAGAGCATCTACAACTGGACCCTCCATATCCGCCCCAAACGACCGGGCGGGCTGCCCGGTCATTGACATGATAAAAAAAAGCACCCAACCGGACCTCGCAAATCCGGCACAAACGCCCGGACTGATCGGCACTCCCTATACCCGGCTCATATCTGGGGCGGATATGGGGACGCCTGGGCGCGCCCGGACACGCCCGCCACGTCGACTCCGACAAGCCGGACCCATCCCAAATCCTCTCAAAATTGACTTCTCCTCCTCCTCTTTGACCGAAACCGTCCCGCCCCTGTCCTCCATTTCCCGTCTTCGCACAGCCGCCCACCTCCTTCCTTGCTCACTGTCCTCGTCTCTCGTCGTCGGCAACCCTGTTCGCCGCCATGGCCACGGATGATGCCTCCGCGGAATCAGTCGGCGTCCCCGGCCTGGCGGCTCCTTGCAAGGCGGAGAACCTTGCCCGTAAGGAGCGCCGCCGAAGGCAGCGCGAGCGAGAGGCGGCGGCGAAGGCAGCTGCGGAGGAGGCCGGTCCGGAGATGCCCTTCATGCCCGCTCCTGAGGACATGGACTTTGCCCCGACAGCCACCAATCCGGAGGTCGTGGCCGCGGGGACAAACAACTTGTCAGCGGAGCCCGACTCCATTCCGCCATCCCAGTGGACGGGCATCCCGGATTTGAGATTCTCGCAATCCGTCCCTGAAGCGTCGACGATAGCGGACTCGCCGCAGCTCCAAATGCATGGGGCGACGTCGGGCAATGCCGGCTCCGGGCATGCCCACACGCTGTTCGACGGAATGCCTGACCAAGACCCGGTATAATCCTTGCCCCTTTCCTACTTGCATTCGTTAATTTTTGTTATTGCACATACCATCGAATCAAACTTGTAGGACGATAGTTAAATTGCGATGCATATTGTAGGAACAAATATTGCATGACATGATAAATGATGGTCAAGAGTCTTTGTAATTTACCATGGAGGATACCAATTCCTCGGTGTTTGAATTTGGACAAACATCATGCACTAAAACGAAGAAGAAAGTTGGTGCGAAAGTAGTGAAGCCTAAAGGTCTGGCATTCACATAATTTAAAGATGTTTTGTTGTGTGAAAGTTGGTGTAACATGAGCATGGACCCAATATGTGGAACCGAGCAAAAAGGAGAAATATTGGGGAAAAATTCACAAACTTTACCATGAGCAAAACACTATGTGAAGCCACACCCAATCGTTACGAACCGTGTCCCATACTCTCTCCAACATAAATGGTCACTCATCCAAGAGGGCGTGAGCAAATTTGTTGGTTATCTTAAGCAAGTTGTTGGCCACAACCAAAGAGGCATCGGAGTTCAAACCCATGCAACTTTGGCGGCTGCATTCCATCAAGTGAAGAAGACATTCACTTTTTCACATTGTTGGATGAAATTGAATGGAAAACCCAAGTGGCAAACCGTGCTCAAGGATATTGAAAATGGCACGAAGAAGATGAAGAAAAACGATGGGTCTAGCTCCGCTCAATCAATTGGATTGGATGAGAAAGAAGAAGAAAATGAGGGGGCGGACATGCAAGCAACCATGCCGAAGAGAAACCAGCAAGTGATGGAAAACAAGTGGAAGAAGGATAGGGTGATGCGTGAAGGAGCGGAAAGCAAAATGTCCGCCACTTGGACGAGCATTTTTTCCCGCCAAGGAGGTGAAGAAGGAGGAAAGGTATAAGATGTTCATCGATGTGCAAAGGGAGAAGATAGAGTTCGACCGGGAGAGGTTGATCTTGGAGAAGAACAAAGTTGAATTGGAGAGGCAAGAGAAGGTTGCAAAATGGGAGCTTGAACAAACAGTGACAATGCATGGTCTTGAGCTCGAGAAAGAGAAGTTGCGGCTTGCGAGAGAGGCGGAGGAGTCGAAGATCATGTTGCAGAACATCAACCTCTTGGATGATGAAGGGGAGAAGTGGTTGCTCTGCATAAAAAAGAGGATCAATGACCGCGACAACTGAAGTCGTTGATTCATTTGTGTATCACTTATCTATGTATGAACTATTGAATTTTATGTTGGCATGTACTAAATTTATTCGGGCTACACTATCTTTGTATCGTCAAATATATGATGAATTTGCATTGTATGATCGTCATGCATGGATTTGCATGGATTTGGGTTTTGAAACATGGGAGTTTGGTTGTAGATGCGGTTATATAGGGACCTGCCCGGCGCTGTCCGCAGGCGCGGCCGGGCGTGTCTGCGGGCCTATAGGGGCACACATTTGCTATTTCCAGTTGTAGATGCTCTTAGACTCGCTGGCTGTGCGGCCCGGCATCTAGGCTCCACTGTTGTCTGCGCGGCGAAAGACGCGAAGCGTTGGTGATAGCGCGTGGGCCCGTGGCGTCGGCACAGAGCGGCAGCAAGGCTGGCTGCACGATGCAACAAGCAGGGTGCGGCGGCACGCTGAGCAGCGCGTCGTCGCCTGCCCGTGGCAGGTCAACAAGACGGCTGCCCGGCTGCCTATACGGACCGGCCGAAGGCTGCTTAGGCATAGGTCCAGACCTAGTTGCCTCGCCATGGGGGAGCAACTAACTGAGGGGTACCCCTTGCGGGAGCCCCTCAAGGGTCACTTTCGGTGGGCTCGGAGCGCACCACTTGGCGCGCTCTCAGCCGCCGCCACGTGTCGCGTGTTGGGCGCTACCTCGGGATTTTTTTTTTTTGTACGCGTTTTCAGGTTTTAGATGATTTTTTTTTCTTCTTTTTTGGTTTTTGCCCGGCTTTCCTTAGGCTTTGGACCCAAAAAAAATTTTAAAAAAATTTGCGTGAAAAAACATGTTTTTTTTCTTTCGCGAGAGGCACAGCTGGAAAAAGGAAAAAACGCGTTTTTTTGCTTCTGCGAGAGGCACAGATTTGCTCCTGCTATATCTGATATAGCAAAAGTATGTTGTTTTACACTTCATCTGACACCACCTGCACCATGATATGAAAATAGAGTGTCTGATGAAGGAGAATTCTCCAACACTCTGGAACTCCTTAAATGGAGTGATATGATCAGCAGAGGGTGGTAATTATGCATGAAGTGCATAGGAAATGGACACTCGTCTAATTTCATGACTTTGAGTCAGTGGCAACATACAACTCTAATGTGCATCAAATCAACTGAGAGTTGAGATTCTGCAATAGTGCGGTTTCAAATGCCAATCTCGTCTATGAAATGTGTTCCACCTTCAATCCTTTTATGAGAATTTTGACTGAATAGTTTCGTCAATGGTGAAGGAAAGTGGAGACATGATGAAAAACATATATGAATGGAGCACAAAATGGCAAAAGTCATTTCTTGGAGAATGACGAGGCCAGTAGCATTGGTTGCTATACATGTGGCTATATGACTCACAATGCAAGGAAATGTGATACTTCCATGCATTTGGTGGATCTGTACTTGCATCAATTGGCTAAGGGCAAGAGGCCCATGGAACCAAGTGTGCAACTTACTTCACTTGACATAACAATGATTTTCCAATTGTCGAAAATTCCCAAGGCGTTTCTTAGAAGGTGGAAGCCATGTCCAGACTCAGCAAAACAAAGGACCACTACTTAGTGTCGATGACATGCTAGTAAACTTCGCTACCAGTGACATACAATGTATGTATTTCTATGTGAGTTTATATGTATATTGAACTCTATAGAAACCTATGATATAATCCAGTTGAGAAGGAAACGTGTTAAGTGGAAACTGGGTCTACTAACACAATATTAAAAGAGATTGAGTATTCCCGGACTCTTGAGAAGAGTTGTGGAAATTTCATGACAATTGTGGTCATGATACGGTAATTGTTGGTTCTGGTCAGGCCACAATTGCATTCCCTATGGATGTAATCTTTGATGCATTGGTGTATCTAGATTCTACTCGTACATTGCTGAGTTTTAAGGATATCCGCAAAATAGTTTCTATGTTGAAACTCATGAAGTGAGGTTGAAAACCTGCTCATAACTCAGCAAAAGGTATTTGAAAGAAATCCTAGAGTAAATGCCTTCTCTACCTTCTGAATTATATTATACAATTAAATCATATACACATTTGGCGTACAAAATAATTTTCTAGAATCTTGACAAGTCCAAGATATGGCATGGTTGCCAAGGTCTCCCTGGTATTGGGATGATAAGAAAATTATTTATGGTTCCACTATACACATTTTAACGGTGTGAATTTTCCAAATTCATTGGATTATGTATGCACGATATGTGCAGAATTGGTCACAAGGCCATCATATCTAAAGATAAAGGGTGAGCCACAATATTTCCTCATACATGAGATATATGTGATCCAATTCAACCGTTATATGGAATATTCAGATATTTCATAGAGTTTTTGGATGCATCGGCGAGATGGTCCAATGTGTGTCTTACATCTACAAGGACCCATGCGTTTGCAAAGTTGATTGCTCAGATCATTAATTTGAGAGCAAATCATCCTGAGCACAGGATAAAATCCATCAGAATGAATAATGCTGTGGAATTTAGTTCACGGGCATTTGATGATTACTGCCTAAATTTAGGCATAACTGTGGAGCATTTTGGTACTTTGTGTACATACCCATAACGGTCTTGTGGAATCACTTATCAAGAGTATAAAGTTGATAGCAAGATAGCTCCTACAAAAGTGTAATCTCCCAACACCGTGTTGGGGACATGCAGTTTGTCATACTACATAGTTGATACAAATTCGACCAACTGCATATTATACGGTCTCCCTGTTGCAGTTAGTACGTGAAAATTAGCAAGTATTCCCATCTGTGATGATTTGGTTGCGTTGGATACGTACCGATTTCACCACCGCAACGTACATATATGGGCCCTCATAGAAAAATGGGGATCTATGTGAGGTATAATTCTCCGTCAATTATAAAGTACCTAGAGTCTCTAGAAGGGGACTTGTTTATGGCCCGGTACGCTGATGTATTTTGATGAGGACATTTTTTTCGGCATTAGGGGGAGATAAGAACATGAATGTCGGGAAATACAATGAGATGTGAATAGACATCTAGTCCTTATATCCACGTACAGATGAATCTGAACTGGAGGTTCAGAAGATTATCAATTTGCAAAGTATCGCAAATAATCTACTAGTTGCATTTACAGAGTATAAAGGTGTCACAAAGTAAAATGTTCACACGGTGAATGTGACAGAGAGAGTGGATGTGACCCATAGGTCCACTCGGCCACCCAAGATGGGGAGGAATATGGACACAAGAGGACAAGGCTTCACGGAAGCGTCCGAGGGGAATGAGGAATCCTCAAACAGTAAATGCAAGTCAACCCCATGTTGACATTCAACCTAGGGTTGAAGGACACCTGAAGGATGTTGGACACATTCAGGACCCAGCACGAGTGTGCACACAAATATTGGTGTTGGGACATCGGAAGACCTTGACTCAGCTGTTGTGGGAAATCACGAAGTCAAAAGGTAATGATGAAATCTCCACTATGTATATGGATTCGGGAGAATCGTATAATAAAGACTACATTATGTCGACATTTATTTCTTTTCGAGAATTGCAAAAGACCTTGGATTGGATCTAGAACCTAAGTCCATGCACGGCTGAGTGTCTTAAATGCTCTGGTTGATCCAAAGAAAGGCAACAATTGAGGAGGCGCTCGCTCTTAAGAAGAAGGGGTATTGACCTGATCAGTAATACCCACTCCTCTGAATGTGTTCCCTGGGGGAGCACAATGATTTTTTATTCATGAGAGGAACGAAAACAAAGAGGTGGTGAGACATGAAGCGAGGCTTCTAGCATAGGGGTTCACGCAGAAACCTGTCATCGTTTATGATGAAACATATTCTCCTGTTATGAGTGGATTAACATTCCGATATTTGATATCACTGGCAGTGAATGGTGAATTTGTATATCCAACTGATGGATGTTGTGACTGCATAGTTGTATGAGTCAGTTGATTCAGATATCTCTATGACAGTTCCCGAGGGAATGAAGATTCCGAATTGAATAGCTAATCGCAACATCTGTTGTGTAAAGCTTTAAGAAGTCATTATATGGCTTAAAGCAGTCGGGATGAATGTGGTATAACCGACTGAGTGGGTTCCTTTGTTAGAAGGGTTACTCAAATAATGATGATTGCTCATGTATGCCATAAATCCAAAGAAGGATTTTTGCATCATTTATGTGTATGTTGATGATCTAAATATCATTGAGTAAATACATAAGACAAGCAAATCATCTTAAGACGGAGTGTGAGATGAAAGATTTGGTTGAGACCAAACTTTGCTTGAGTTTGGAACTTAAGCATATTTCTTCGAAAATACTTGTTCATCAGTCTATATTTATCCAAAAGATTATTGAAATTCTCGACATGGATAAATAATATCCATCAAAGAACTATGGTTGTGGGATCTCTTGATTGATAGAGATTAAGACCCATTTAGACATAAGGGCGGTGATGAAAAAATATTGGGATATAAGTTTCCATATATTGGTGCAACTAGAGCACTAACGTATCTAGCAAACTGCACCAGTCCTGGTATATTATTTGCAGTGAATTGATTGGCTAGATACAATGCATCACCAATAAAAGGTGTTGGGTTGGTGTGAAGTATATTTTAGATATCTTCTCGACACCAGATATCATGGTTTGTTCTATGAGAAAAAAAAAGATATAATCATGGTTGGATATTGTGATGCTGGGCGTGTATCAGATCCCCATAGTACTAGATCACAGACTGGTTTTGTCTTCTCGATTGGAGATACAATATTCTCCTGAAAGTCGATAAGACAAACTGAAAGTGCATGTAGCCCCCATGTGTGGTTTTGGTAATTAATGACAATCCCTATGGACTAATGTTTGCATTGAGTTATACTTGAAGAGGTTGTTCATAGGCAATGCTTGAAAACCATATGTTGGTTTCAAGTTTGAAATAAGAAGATCAAGTGATGACCAAGTTGATCTTAAAGGTGTGATCCAAAGAATGGTCATGTGAGAGTTAATACTATTGTCAGTATGTCTTGAAGACAAAGATTGAGTGAGCATTCAGTTTACCTTCAAGACATCATCATAATGAAGAGTCAAGATAAGATACAAGGTTGATCAAGACAAAGTGCAAAGAGTGGATTCAAGTTGATCAACACACAAAGCACTCATGATGTACCGAGTGGAATCAAGAGTTCTCGTGGTATGGTAAGCAATTGTCAAATATGCATTGGGAACTAACCCATGATCTATGTGTATGGTATTTCTATGTGGGGTTAGGTATCTTTTCATGGGCCTGCATCAAAAGGAAGATTTCATATAGCCCGTGAGAGGATGACGTCAAATGGTGATCGTCATCAAGACTGAGGTGTCAAGTTCAAGATGAGCCATCTCGAAGAAATCACATGCTTGAAACTTGTCGTCCATTTGGTGATAATGGACAAGTGAATATGTGCCTAAGAGTGGCTCTCTCATAGTGGATTATGGGGGAGCAATTTGCGAGTCTTCACCAAGCGAGCGTTATCAAGAAAGGTGATCCAACTTGAAGTGGTCAAGATCGTCTTCATCTAACTCAAGTGGATTGTGCAAGGCAAAGGTATAACCTTGATAATTTTTCTATCTTACTGGCCTCATGATGTTAGTTGGGAGATCGGGTTATAGTATTGATAGCCGTACTATCAAGGGGGCTCTCGAGTGAGTAGCTTGTTCGTATCGTTCGTAGAGAGCTCAAACCTTTGCATCCTTGGCATCATCTCTTCTTGGTTCATTTTTGGCTTTTCTCTATGTGAGGTTTTAGTGCTTGTGGTTATCTTCATGACAAGCTCAAGCTCATCGAAAACGGATTTCATATGCATCTTCTATTACATTTTCGGTGTGGAGATTTTGTCAGTTCTTATTTGAGGAAAGGTTCTCACCTTTATTTTATTGGCATTTTCTCTGTCGTAGTTGGATAGTGCTTGTCGTTATCTATCCAACAAGCTTGAGTTAGTCGATTTTGGAGTTCATTTGCAAAAGTTACGACAATTTTAGTCTTCCCTGGTTTTGCAAGGTTGTTCTGGGTGCCCGAACTATTTTGGGTCTGGGTGCCCGGAGGCTACAGAGGGATTTTGAGTGTTCTCGGTCTTGTCCGGGTGCCCGAACCACTTTGGGTCCGGGTGCCCGGGCCCCTATGGTCCGGGTGCCCGGGGTCTCCCCGTGGCTCTCTGCCTACCCCGGGTGCCCAAACCCCCCCGCTCTGCCCGGCCCCTGTTATGTCCGGGTGCCCGGGGCAGGGGGTATTTTCTTGGGTTGGTCCGGGTGCCCGGAGGTGTCGGCTGGCAACGGTCATATTCTTGGAGAGGGGTATTTATACCCCCCTTCTTCCACCTCCCAACCTAATCCGGTTGCAAGTTTTCCCCTCCATCATTGTTGACCTCTTGGAGCTTGCTTACTCTCAATCCCTCCTATGGCTCTTGATTCTTTTTGAGGGAAAAGAGAGAGGAGGTCTAGATCCATATTTTCACAAATCATCTTCTCCTCTAAGTGAGGGGAACCTTGTGGATCTAGATTTTGGAGTTCTTTGTTGTTCTTCTCTTTTGTTCTTCCTCTCATATTCCTCCATAGTATTAGTTGTTGTGGTGGAATTTGGGAGAGAAGGACTTGAGCACTCCGTGTGTTCTTGCCATTGCATTTGGTGCATAGGTTTGAGTTCTCTACGGTGATACGTGAAAGTAAAAGTTTGAGAAGCTTATTACTCTTGGGTGCTTGGTACCCTAGAGCTTGTTCCTCTTGGGTGCTTGGGCGCCCTAGACGGTTGGTGTTGTTGCAGAGCTCAATCATTGTGGTGTAAAGCTTCGGGCAAGCTTCGGGAGCCTCCAATTAAGTTGTGAAGATTGTCCCGATCAATTTGTACGGGTTTGATGACCGCCCTCAAGGGTCTCCAATTGTACGGGTTCGGTGACTGCCCTCAAGGGTCCCTTAGTGGAGTCACGGCACCTTGCATTGTGCGAGGGCGTGAGAAGAATACGGTGAGCCATTGTGGTGCTTGGGGAGCATTGTGCCTCCACACCGCTCTAACGGAGATTAGCATCCGTAAGGGTGTGAACTTCGGGATACATCGTCGTCCCCGCGTGCCTCGGTTATCTCTTACCCGAGTCTTTTGCTTATGCACTTACTTTGTGATAGCCATAATGCTTCATATTATATATCTTGCTATTATATAGTTGTCTATTTTGCTTCGCATAAGTTGCTGGTGCACATAGTTGAGCCTAGTATATTTAGGTTTTGTGTTTGACAAATTAAACGCTAGTTTTATTCCGTATTTGTTCAAGCCTCAACCGTAATTATTTCTAAACTGCCTATTCACCCTCTCTTCTAGACGACATCCGCGTCCTTTCACAAACTTTAGTGGCTGCATCCACTAATCATTCTGAAATCATTGGTTTGTATGAAGCATCACATGAATGTGTGTGACTTCGCATAATGATGAACTTTGTTGAAAGTTCAAGTGGGATTGGTTGGTAGGAATCACCCACCATTATCTATGAAGATAATGTTGTTTGTATTACAGATGGAAATTGGTTACAAAGAGCAACATTAGAATGTGTATGGCTCTAAAAGTATTTTATTTCCCATGAGTTGAAGAGAGGTGGAAGATAAATATCTTGCAAATGAAGTCATGCGATAATGATTTGTTTACAAAGTCTTTATCAAGTTCTCCGTTCGAGAAATATGTTAATGGAATTGGTATGAAATGACTTTGTTATTTGCAAGGTTCAGGGGGAGTGCACTCCTGAATGATAACCTGTTCAAGATCTCCGGATCTTTGATATTGTACTTTTTTATGAGTTTTTTTTATTCTCATAGAAGGTTTTTAATGAGGCAATAGTAATACAAGCACGGTGATATGTCATTTTTTTCTTATTTTTTCACTGGGTTTTTAGAAGGAGTTTTTCATGGCATATTACATATATCTCTTTATATTTTTCCCGTAGGGTTTTTGAAAGAGACTTTAAACAAGATGTGTATGATCACAAGGAGAAGCAGTGATTAGGGGGAGTGTTAGGATTAATTAATGCATGTTCACTAAGGGATAGTCCCTGCTTATCCTAACTGCGGGCAGTGGCAAACTGCTGCGTCGGTTCGTTACCGAACAGGCATCTCCTCCGAACAGACGCCTTCTTTACTAGCGTCTCTTCACTTTGCACAAAGATCAGATCTCATCTAATAAAGGACGCAGAGTTTACTGTTCATTACTTTATGCGATTCTACTCTTAACACATTTTGGAGGCCCTTTTCTCCTCACTTTTTCTATTCCCTGCGAAGCTTGGAAAAATAGCCCAATGCACGGTCGTATTCACATGTGCGACAAGCCGACACCCATCAAGCAACGTGATACATGCATAAATATATGCTTCTATACTTGTACTGAGAAAAACTTTGAATTTTGAAACAAAATTTCACGGCGTAGTTTCAAAAATCAAAATTCGCATCAACTTTGGTTTTTATGGTATGTATTAAAATCATACCGAAATAATTTAATATATACCAAAATCGAACCGTATTTATCAAAGTATCAATACCGTACATACCGAAAAACCCAATTTACCAAACCAAGTAAACCAAATAAACCGAATGCAGAGAGCCACCCGTCCTCCTCCCTCCAGCCGCCTGACCTCCTCCTCCCACACTCCGTCCCCGTCGCGCCGTTCCTCCTCCCCTCCTGTCATTCCCCTCCCCTAACCCTCCCCTAACCCTAGAAATCGACGAGGAGGCCGAGCCGCCGCCTGCGCCCAGCCGGCCGCCGCGCACGCTCCCTGCCACGCCGCCGCCTCCGCTCGCCCTTACGTCGTCGCGGCATCTCCTCCTCCCTACCCACCGGCAGGAGGCCCCCGCCACTCCTCCTTCTCCTCCATCGCGTGGCCATCATCTGGAAGAGTTGGCGCATCGGCTCTGCCTGGAGGCGTCTCCATGGACTGGAGAAGCGTCGGACTGTTGTCCTCACGTTCGTGTACCTCCAGGAAGAAGACGACCCAAGGTGAGCCGTGCGAAGGCATTGGTGATCACCCTGTCCACTCCCCCATTTCCTTCCCTCCCCCCTCTCTCTCGCGCGCACCGATTTGCCTGTTCATCCGCTCGAGATTCAGTTTGATATGTCGATCTGTTCATTTGCAGGGAGACTGGATCCCAAGGGGCAGAGTTGCAGTCCTCCAGAGCTGCTGGGAAGAAGAAGATGGGTAAGCTCCTCTTGCTCCTTCTATCACCTAGCTTGATTTAGTTTCCAGCAGTAGATATTTATGCAGATTGTTTATGTGTGGCATTTGATTATGATTTCATAGTTTTTTCATTTTATCTAATTCACCTGAATAGACAATGTCGGTCCATCTTCGTCGCCTGTGGGGCATTGGCTGGAGGAGTGCGAGGGGCCACCAAACCACAGAGAGCGACCGCATCTGCAGAGACCGACGAGGTCCATCTATATCAGGTGAGCATATCGTGCTCAGTAATATAATTATGTTCTAAACTAGAGAAAGAGGGTGAGTTTTGATTATTGAGGTTGTGCACCTCTATTGCTGGTGTATTATTTGCTAGCTAAAACTGCTTCTACTGTGTAGTTCGTCTAATCAGATTTGTAGGGACATAAAAACATAGCTTCTGATTTCAGTTTAGTTTTTGTCTACTGTGTATCCTTCCGATTTATATTACATGATTGTCTACTGTGTATCCTTCCGACTTATATTACATGATTGATTTAGTAGGCTGTTGCATTCAGTTTGGTTTTGTCTACTGTATATAATTCTGGGTTCTCTGAAAAAATATGTATTATGTTCCTCTTATTAACCATATCTACGATTTTATCATGACCAGACTAGGTACAATCTCAGGTAGACTACAGATTACAAAAGGATTAAACCTTCAAACCCAAAACTGAGGCTCATTGATACATAGCTTCGAGGTGAGAAGCTAAGGGAAAGAAAGAGAGAAAAGAAAAGACGCCATCAAGGTGAGTGCAATAAATCTGGTCTCATGTTTAGCCAGACTTGCATAAATGCTGCAGAATTATACAACTACTTGCTTAGAACAAGGTTCAGAAGAGATGGATTGGCAACACACAGAATATTTGCAACTACCAGTCAACACCATTCCTTTATTTCTTACTTACTAAGCCTTCTGTCCCAAACAAGTTGGGGTAGGCTAGATATGAAACCCTTTCACGAGGACTTCTCAGGAGGTCACCCATCCTAGTACTACTCTCACCCAAATGGGTTTCATACCCAAAGGACTGGCTAGTTTTTACGTTGGCTCGCCAAGCCTATCACAACCCTTAGATATGAAACCCTTTCATGAGGACTTCCCAGGAGGTCACCCATCCTAGTACTACTCTCGCTTAAATAGGTTTCATACCCATGGGACTGGCTAGTTTTTACGTTGGCTAACATTTTTGTCTTGGTCTTTATGTCTTTAGTATGGTTAAGCTTCAGAAGAAATCACTGTAATAGCACCTTCAATTGAGAGTTTCTCTCTTACGTAAATAGGTTATTTTAAGATAGGTGCATACAGAAATGTGATGTTCATTCTTGCGATCCTGTCAGTACTCACTATGCTCCATCATTGGGCCTAATTATCTGTAAACTGGGCAAGAGTTTCTGCTATAGCGTGCATCTCTTTGGTCGACATTACTATATTTAGTGCTAAACCTGCAGCCTGCTTAGAAACTGTGGGAAAACAAACTGAAACTACTGTGGAATTTTTCCGATTGTTTGCTGCCTAGACTCCTGTACGTAGAGGGTGTAGTGCAAATTTTCAATTCTATAGTATTCAGACCATGGTTCCCTTTTTGTTACTTTGTTAGTGCATTCAGACTATGGCATTGGTATGTGTTCTATAAACCATAAAAACAAAAAATAGGAGAGCCTGGCTGAAACTGCTTTGTTCTTTTAATCGTTCATTACACACATTGTTCGTCGGGAAGGATTCCTTTATTTACACCAGTTTTTACTCTCAGGGACTGGACCGATCATTGTTAATCTTGACCAGAACACTATTTATGACCAGCTGTACAAATGCATGATTACTTTAAAGTGGAAAAAATGTCCTTTCTTGGTTAACAATTGGTCTAATCCACCATTGTTATTGTTTCCTCTCTATTCTTGCTATCTCTAGATTGTCGGACTAATCAAATATTGATGCTGGATAGGGCATTGTTTATGACTAAATGTATAGATATGTTGGAACCATATATTCCTGCTGCAGTTTACTCTTTCGTGTGTTTGATTATGTGTAGTAAGCCTAGGCTCAATGATTTTTCTTTCGTAGAATAGGTTTTCACATCTAATCTCTATTTTTTTTTTCAACTTATCATATCTGGGAATTTTTGGTGATGGATGCATAATAAAAGAGTATTTAGAGTATGTTGAGGTACAAGTCAACAATGTCTTATGCTCTTAGTTTTTGTCTGCAAATGGGTAGCTGCGTAAATTTCTTCAGCGGAAGTACTTTGGATGAAATTTCTCATTATTCATGCTGTTTCATATCCGACTGTATGGTAAATGTTCATGTTTTACAAAACTCTGTGCTCAGCCTACGAGGTTGGTATCAACAAATGGATTGGATGTGAACAATGTTCTTCTTTATTCATTATCCGTGCTATTGGAAATTATTGAATATAGTAGTACCTGATGTACAATGCTGAATTGTATAAATGTACATAATGTTGTCAAAGCTCAATCATGCTTTTCAGTAAAGCTAACATGTGTGTTCTGTTTTTCAGTCACCGATCTATGTAACCAAGTTAACCTGGCTTGTGGAATCGGCTACGGAGCTGCAAATTATTGGGCTGTGTGCGTCTTCATACATGGTGCCTTCACTGCTCTTATGCATGTCCTTCAGTGTTTCTTCCTTTTGTATTATATATGCTTATTTGTACTCATTTCTGATGGCTTCTGCTGGCTTAATATGTCCAAGATTGTTATAGAACATACAGATTACCACTGTTTCATTAATTCATTGATGGTCAAACACACTACTTAATATATTTTTGTTCTTATGCATTTTTTTTTGTTTCAGTTGGCAATGTGCAGCTCGGACCATTTTGGGATATTAATTTTGTGGTTTCGGTACGGTGGTCATTTAACTATCATATATATTGATGGTGACCTCTATCTTTTCGGTCCTGATACTTGATTTATTGTTGTGTTAATATATGTAAAATGCTTCAAGTTGTACCTGTGTAAAGAGACCTCTACACATAATCTGTGTCTTCCCTCTTCTCATTTTTTTGTTCCTTTTCGTTCACCAGATATATAGCCATTGAAGTGGTAGGCTCATGTTGTCATCATACTGTTAGATTAGCTAGCTACATTCAAAATACATACCAAGCTCCAAAGTTCGCTGATTTGAATTTTTTATTGCAGCTTTCTGTAGAATAAAGAAGGTAGACACATCTAAGCTAGCAGATTCTGCATGTGACAGGTTTTTTTTTTTAATCTAGGTTGCAGGGTGTTGAAAATTGAAAAGAATGTAATTAAAGTTTACTGAATTTAAAGCTGCATGTAAGATGTGCATGCGCGCTCCCGCAAGTTTGTGTGTCGTGCGTTGCCGCGAGTAATTGTTCAACATTTTGACTTGCTCTGTTTGGAACCTTCTCTTCTCTGTTTTGGCCTCTAATTTGTAGGTTTGCTTTTCTTTTCTTTTTGTAAAAAAATGAATTAAGCTTTACCGATGCAGAATATTTTTGTTTCTTTGCACGAAGAAGGTTGAACACATTGACTGGTGTTACTTCTTTTATACCAGCTAATCTATATGTGATTTGTGCTAAGGTTGACATGATATCTCATATTTTAAACATATTAATCAGGAATAGGGCTATTTGAGCCTATGTAACTCTCTGGAACAAGTCATGATTTAGGTCTTTTCATGATGATCGACTGCTTGAGGGAATATATCGAGCATTACCATAGCTACATCAAAGGTCCTAAGCTGCAGGTGAGCTCCTCTTTTGATTTCTTCATCTCCAGGTCATGAATCAGTGCCTGTTGCGGCTGACTAAGCTTGGCCAAAGGTTAATTGATTTTTTCTAATGTGTCTGTATGTTGTATCGGCAAAACCTAAGGAAGCTTGGCCAAAGGTTAATTGATTTTTTCTAATGTGTCTGTATGTTGTATCTGCAAAACCTAAGGAACATCATCCTTGAGTTGCATCTCCTCCTCTAAGGAGAGCAATAAAGCCTATAGTGTTTGTTCTCATTATTCGGTGTTGAGATAGAATGACTGTAGACCCTCTTCTCTCTTTTAGTTAGCTTTCTCAAACTTCATCCATATCCATTAGTACTGCTCATATTTCCCTGGCAGTTGTAACAAAGGATTATTTAGCCTAATGTTGACTGTGTTGCTCTTCTAGGCTCTTGATTTTGCCTGCATGGAGTTTTTATTTTATTTTTCATTCCATATGTAAGGTACCATCTACAAGCAGTACCATATTGTTTTGCCTCCCAGTAAAGAAGGCTCTATTGTCAAGTGGTGTCATTTGGTGTGGATTTTAGATCCAAAATAAGGTACGAACAAGTTCGTTGCTCTCTCGCTGCTGTACTTCTCTGCGACATACACTAGGATCTATCTCAAGGACTTTCTCAATCCAATCGTTGAGCTCATGCTAATCAGAACCCCGGGAATTTGTCAAAGCAGCCAAAATAAAAAAAGGGGGTGCATGTGTCTGACTTTGAAGAGAGTCGGGGGCACCGGCTCTCACTCACCTTCCATAACCTTTCTTAAGGTGAGCTCGCTGATAGTCTGCTCCAAGTAGTAGAAACGCTATATGATCAACCATAACCAGGCGACGGTGATGGTGTTTTTTCAACAGGTCATATGACATTGGGTTGCTCACTCAGGAAAAAGACATCCAACCAGCACCCATCATGGCATCTCCCATCCGCCTAATATAGTTATCTACATAGTTTGTTCCTATGCTTTATAAATGCATTGTAAATAAGTTGTCGTGTACTGCAGTCCTGCCTTGCTTTTGGTATATTGTTCCGAACCAATGCAGTTTTGGCTTACATCCTGTAAACCTATCGAGCACAAAATACCCTGTTTTGCGCTGTTTTAATTCGGGCATAACTTGATTGTTGCTTGCTGATGTTATGATTTGAATGTGGTATACCCCTTTGATCAGCGGCCCATCAGAATTGAGAGGCATCATAGTTATCTAAATATTCTTGGGTCACCTCATAGATATCATGCTATGTTGTATTTGCAATGCTCCAGTACCGGGTTGGGTATGGTAGATGAGAGATGTGGGAAATTGGGTGAAGAAGACACCGAATAGATAGATGGATGATGATGGAGCACTGCATATTTATTGCATCAACCGACTGTTTTGGGGAAAGGGGAATACGCTGCAAAAGAAAGAGATCAGAGATACTCCTACGTACCAGTAGTATTTACTCGATGCATTGATTCCTAAGTACTAGTAGTAGTATTTACTCGATGCATTGATTACTCACGGTTTTATACTCCTACGTACCAGTAGTATTTACTCGATGCATTGATTCCTAAGTACTAGTAGTACTCCCTCCATCACAGTTTAAAGGGCGCATCTCCAAAACCAGAATTTTTCACAAACGGAAGGAAATAGGGCGCAGGTCATTAATTATCCTATGCTCCTTCCGTTTCTCTTCCTGAAGCGCATGCAAGTGGGAACATGCGATGGTTTCCTTCTTTTACTGGACGGTGCGGTTACTATGCGTTTGTTTGGCGATTAATTAGGCGCATCTCCTTAACTATCGCAGCTCCAGCGCCTCCGTTTTTCCTGCCAATCGCTAGCAACCTTGGGCCCAGAGAGATGTGAGGTACGCCCTTTAAACTGTGATGGAGGGAGTAGTATTTACTCGATGCATTGATTACCCACGGTTTTTTTGTGGGAGGTAGTCAGTCGAACACCCTGCACATCAGCACATGTGTCCCATACGGGCCTGAGTATAGTACAGGCCCCATCCAGCACGGTTGTAGGACTGCAGGCCCCATATAATTTTGTAGGACTGTAGCATAGCACGGTCGCAAGTGACCGGCGTCGTTGGGAGAAAGTAGAAAGCACTGCTCCTTGCCTTTCATGTGATACCTTCACTGTTCACACCGAGGCCACTCTTGTCTCAGTGCGTTTCATAAAATCACTGCTGCTGCGTATGTAGGCACACAGTGCTAGCGGGCAGCAGCTTCATTTGAGCGCGTCACATCTACGGATGGCATGACACAGTGTGCCTCGCCACGCTGCAGGGCAACCAAAGCTAAATGTACATTACCTATTACCTAGAGGTTGCAGATTGCAGCGCTAGCGTCTCCATTCGCCCCCCTGCCACAGCTGCAGTGAACATGCTCCCACTACGATGCATAAGGGGACCACAACAATAATCGGGTGAATGTATGGTGCTCTCATGACTTTGATGCTACCATGCTCTAATGTCACAAAATTAAATTTGAAGTTTCAATTTTTTTTTAAAAACATTGTGGCTGTTCACAAGATAAGTGTGTATAATCCCTAAAAATTGCAATTCCAAATTCGAAATGCATAAAAAGATACGAAAAGACAATTCCAACATGAATTAGGGTTGACATTTTGTATCTCTACATGTATTTCGAATTTGAAGTTTACATTTTTAGGGGTTGTAAAAACCTATCTTGTGAACATCCATGATTTTTTTGGAATTTTTTTATACTTCAAAATTTGAGTTTTGTGACATTGAAGCATGGTAACACCTAAGCCATGGAGCACCTGTACGTACGTACACTCATGCTTCAAATTTTGATTTTTTTTTATACTTCAAAATTTGAGTTTTGTGAATTTGAAGCATGATGGTACGTACACTCATGCTTCGGTACGTAGCTGGGCACAGGGAGCTGACTGTTTTGTCGCGAGCCAGGGAGGAGGTAGCACGCCGTGACGATGCAAAGCATTATAGGTCTACATCCTAGCCTAGCAGCTCACTCCCCAGCCGAGTACCACCATATCTCAAGTATCGCTTTTATTACCATCATGTGACATGCTGCTGGGCGCCATGCTCATGAGTCACGAGAGCAGAACAATGGCTGATGGCACTTGCAGACGTGCAAGTGTATCCCCACCGTGTGTGTCAGCAAGAAAAGAGGGACGTCAACAGGTAGAACCGTCTGCCGCGGTTACATGAAAAGATTCACCACGCTGGACACTACCAAGTCTTGCATTCGTCCAATCGTCCCCCTCACCCAGCTACACCAACTAACAGGACAAAACATTATACATTAGTCTGCCACAGTATCATGGGAAAGACCGTCACCAAGCTGCTAGTGTTGCCTTTTGTTTTCTGCATGGGTGTGAGCGTGTGGCCATGCATGGCTGGATGCTAATTAAATGTTGTTTTCGTGAACTGAAAGGGAGTCTCGTACCTGTGAACGCCGTATAGGTCCAGAGCTTTAATTGATTGAGACGCAGGAATGTTGAGGAGACCGTGGACAGACTAGGCTTCAACTACTGTATAATGTTTTGTCCATTAGTTGGTGCAGCTGATAGCTTCTCATCTGCGATCAACAGATTACGTCTTGCGGACAGACTAATGTATAATGTTCTGTCCTGTAGTGGGTGCAGCTGATAGCTTCACATGTGCGATCTGATGATGTCTTGTGGATATGCTACTGTATAGTGCTTTGTCCCGTAGTAGGGGCAGCTGATAGGTTCATGTGTGTGATCTGATGATGTCTGTGAACATAGTACTCATGTATAATGCTTTGTCCCGTAGTAGGTGCAGCTGATAGGTTCACATGTGCGATTGAAGCCACTTCATGGACTGTTCACCAGCACTCTACCACGTCCTACACCCACCTTGGCCTACTGTTCCAGCCCGAGCCCACTCTCACCGACAGTCCTCCATGGATAGGACGGTGTGTGGATAATTTATTTAGAGTTAATATCACCATCAATACATAAACTTGAGCGTCGTTAACCGATACTTCCTCTCTTTTGGTTTATAGAGCTTATTTTAAATTTTCTGTTTTCCCATTTTATAAAGTCTCAATTTTATTGCTCTCATTCACATGTTCAGATTTTAAGATGCATTAAACCGTTGCATATGATACTAGTGTATGATACTATCTTCGTAATGCATAGTATCATAGAGTAGTATCTTACATGACCTTATTTATTGCCATGCAAGACACATACACTACTAGAGAGGAGCCTAGCAGTGGTGCGGGGTAAAACTCTAGTAGTAGCGCGGGGGCCCGCACTGCTACTATCACGCTACAGCTAATAGGTTAGTAGTAGCGCGGGTACCACCCTACGCTACTACTACTTCTGTTAGTAGTGGCGTGTGTTCCACCCGCGCTACTACTATTCTTAACCCGTGCTACTAATACATAAATAGCAGTAGCGCGTAATTTTCCCCCCGCGCCACTACTAACTAATTAGGAATTAAAAAAAATAAAATCGAGCCAGTGAAGTGACAAATCATAGAACAGAAGTAAACAGCCAGAAGATGGAAATGACAGTGAAGCGACCAATAAAACAGTGAAATGGCCAATAAAACAGTAGATGATCAAGGCCAGGAGTGATCAGCAGCAGCATCAAAACCCCAAAGGTAGGATTGTAACACCCCCTTATTAGCAACAATAATCACCTTTTGATAATGCCATGTCATCGTGATTAACAGTGCCCGATCATCATTTGCATCATACCATTTTTCAAATTCAAATTTCAAATTCAAATTGTAGATCAAATTAAAAGTGGAAGTAAAAGTTGTTCAAGCGGTAGTACCGCTTGGAGTACGGTACTACCGCTTATTGCGGTACTGCCGCCCGGGGATGCGGTACTACCGCCCTCCCTGGGTCGCCTTCGTCCTCGCACTGCTCCCGCGCTCGCTCGTCCGCACCCGACCGCGTCGTCGCCGTCCCCGTCGAGCCGCCTCGCTCCCTGCGCTGCTACAGAGCTTCTGGGGTGGATAAGAACGCCACCACCGCAAACCCTAGCTGCCCCAAGATCTTTTCCCCCTCGTCTGCGCTCTCTCTCTCTCGCGCCCGTCGCGCTCGCCGTCGCCGCCGCTCGATCCCGCGGCCACCGTGCCCCGACCGCCATTCTGCCGTGTCCTGCGTCACCGCCGTCCTCGACTACGTCGCCTCCGCCTCTCCATTGGAGCGGAACGCCCCTGCATCGCCGTCGTCGACCTCGTCTTCCACGTGCTGCCGTCGCCGTTCGTCGTCGTCTCCGGCCACCTCGCGCCTCCCCGAGCCCGCTGCCTCCCTCTACCGGCTCCCCGTGAGCCACCCTGCCTCTCCCTTCTCCCTCTCTCGCTCCCCGTGGCCTCCTCCTGCTGCTGCTGCTGCTGCCGTGCTCGCGCGCGCCCGCGCGCGCGCTCACCGTCAACTGGCCGCGCCCTGCGCCCTGCCTCGCGTCTGGCCGCGCTCCCGCGTGCCCTGCTGCGCTGCATCGCTGCCGCTGCTCACTCGGCTGCTGCGCTGCTCGCTGCTGCCGCTGCTCCGTGCACCAAATCCCAATCCAGTACCGTTTTGCTTAAGCGGTACTACCGCTTAGTACTGCGGTACTACCGCTTAAGGCGGCACTACCGCCCTAGTACCGCCCTAGTACCGTTTGTTAGGTAATAGACACCAGAGAGATACGCACAAGCGGTACTGCCCCGGTTGTACGCGCGGTACTACCGCACTTAGGCGGTACTACCGCGCTCCAGCGCGGTACTACCGCTTAAAATATGCTACTGGTATCCAGCGCGGTACTACCGCTGATAACAACGGTACTACCGCTCTGGGACCCACATGTCAGTACCATGTTATGGATATTGTTGATTTAAATTAATTAAAATAATTCCAAATTGATAAAACTTTGGATAATCATATCTTTTAAACCGTAGCTCAGATTAAAATGATTTATATATGTAAAATGATCAGAAAAATGTGTAGATTCCGAATATATGATCTAAACATCTACCCAACACTCCTAGCTAGCTGATCACGCAACGTCTCGACTGATTTCGATAAATGATAGTGCCTTACCCTAATCAAATAAATCCTAATAAAATCTTAAGATAACTAAATCAATTAGTTAGGCAGTAAAACGCATCTGCATATCATTAGGCATGTCATGCATCGCTGTTGCATTTTGCCATGTATTTATTGTTTCTTCCCCCCCTTCTCTTTCGATAGCCCTTGAGACCGCCGACGACGCTGCCGTGTACGACTACGTCGCCGACGACCAGGCCCCTTCAGCAGAGCTTCCAGGCAAGCAAAATCCCCTTGACCATCATATATCGCCCACTCTCTTCTCTCTTATGCTTGCATTAGAATTGCCCCTGCTACTGTTCCGATAGCTCCTAATCCGATGCATAGCCTGATTTTGTAGTCTGTTATTGATACCCCACCTGTTGTCCCACAATACTTAGCTGTGCTACTTCTTCATCGGTGGCCATCACCCTTGCCCGTATGCTATGCTTGATATTGGGCCGTGATCACTCAGGGTGAGGATCACGGAAATGCTTACATTACTACATTCATTTACTGTTACGGGGCTGAAGGGCTGGTGGTACCATCCAGTCAGAGATGGACCTGAGTCCCGACAGCGCCCAATGTTAAAGTCGGGCTGGCCCCAAGGGTGCCCGCGAGTGAATATCATTAAAGACGGGTCGGCTCCAAGAGTACCCGCGCGACATGCAATACCAAGTCGGAGCAACAGGAACCCTGTTCATCTCTGCGAGTTACTAAACGAACTTAACGGATTTGGGTATTTGATCTGAGTGGGTCGTCGTGCCCTTTACGCACTACCACCACGTGGGATAATGGGTATGGGCCCCTCTACGTTGTACGTTTCTCCCGAAGGCTCTTCAGATGTCACAGTTCAGAATTGCGGGCTGAATGTTGGGATTGGGCTGGTACTTCACTGGGTTGTTCAGTGTCGCGCCTGCACCCCAACCACCCACGCAACGTGCAGGAGTGCGGAGGGCGATGGCCCAAGACCCCTTCGTGCTTAGGATTTAGACCGGCGTGTTGACCTCTCTGCTGAGCTTAGGGAGGACATCACCAGGAACAAGGGTGTGCGGCCAGAGTTAATCGAGCGTGTTGGGTAACAGTAGTGCACCCCTGCAGGGAAGATATCTATTCGAATAGCCGTGTCCACGGTAACAGGACGCTTGGAGTTGTGCCCGGATCTATGACAACTATAAACTGATGATGATACATGATTAAACTGTTACTACTGCTCTCGGGATTGCTTTCTCGCGGGATAGTCGAGGAAGGATCTCAGGAAGTTACTAAACTATGATTACTAAATATTATGTCTTGCTCTACTCTCTTCTGATGCTGCAAGAACTGCTTCAAGATGCTAGTCTTCGATAGGCTAGGCCTCTCCCCCTTTATTCCAGCATTATGCAGTACAGTCCACAGATATAGCCCCATTCCTTTGATACAATGCATTTAGCATAGTTCTGATGTCAGTCTTGCGAGTACTTTGGATGAGTACTCACGGTTGCTTTGCTATTCTTTTCCCCATACCCAATTGATGATACATCAGACGACGGAGCCCAGGAGCCAGACGCCACCGCCGACTGCTACTACCAGGAGAGTCCCGGAGGCCACTTCTACTGGGTTGAGCCAGCCGACCAGGATTAGTTAGGAGGCTCCCAGGCAGGAGGCCTGCGCCTTTCGATCTGTATCGTTGTTTGTGCTAGCCTTCTTAAGGCAAAACTTGACTAACTATGTCTGTACCCAGATATTATGTTTGTATGACTTATGTATTCGGGTCCTCGTGACCCCTGGCTTGTAATATGATGATTTGAGACCTTTGTTTGAGTTTTAGAGTTGTGTTGTGATATCCTCCCGTGAGTCTCTGATCTCGAGCGTGCACGTTTGCGTGTATGATTAGTGCACGTGTCGAGCAGGGGCGCCACAAGGATTTTGGGGATTTTATCCTCAGAAAAGCCTAGAAGTGGTAGGACTCTTGCATCATCGGATCAATTGTGTAGCATCTGTTATTATCCCAGTGATAGCAGCCTCAAACCAGCATCATAGGCATGCAAAGATCAAAGAACATCTGTTCTTATCAGCTTTTAGGAGAGAAAGAAAGAAAGGGAAAATGACAGCTAAAACGACGCGACGAGAAGCCGAGGTGGTCGATGCTTCTCCTGGATTTGCTAAATTGGTAGTGGTAGTTTCTGTGGTTTCATTGATCCATATGGTGTCTTTGTGTGGTTGTGTAAATTAGGAATTCCCTTCATTGATCCATATGGTGTCTTTGCATGGTTGTGTAAATTGGAAATTCCCCAATTTCTAGGGTTTCCTACTACTGCCAACTTAGCAAATCCAGGAGGACTATCGATGAGAGTGGGCTCGGGCTGGCCACCTCGGCCTCTCGCCGCGTCATCGCGGTGGCCACCACGCTCGCCTCCTTGGCCCCTCCCTCGGTCATCCCCGCCACGTCCGCCATGTGGCTCCTGTGCGCCGGAGCGATTGCGCGAAGACATGGACAAGGACCGTACCTACCCTACCCAAGGAGTTGGCACAGGAGAACGAAGCCTGAAAACCCCTCTCTGTGAAGCTCAAACGGCTTGGACGACGACGCTATATAGAAAGACGGGCTCGGAGATGTATCGGGGAAAGAGAAATGCCGATGACATGTGGAGCCCGCGTGTCAGGGACTCAGAGCGGAGCCAGCGATCGGGGCTCATCGCATTCTCCCCCTCGCGCGCTCGTGGGACGAGGAGATCTTTCTAGCCGGCGCGCATGCAACCGGACGGCCCTATACCAGTAATATGGGCTCTACTGTCCCTTCTCCATAACACATATTAATTTGGGAGAAACAAACATTTAAAGCATGATTATACCCTATTAACAACAATACAAAGATGCAACAAGCAGACACAAGCAGAAAAGACGACTGCCACTCATGATTGAGTTTGTTCAAAAAGACTCAAGTGCCATACATAATACAAAGTAAACCAGCATCCCAGCTCCCACAAGCAATCAGGCTGACAAATACGAACTGTATTTCATCAAGCCAACACAAGAACGCTCTCCAACCTAGAGATTCTCAGCAATCCTTACAGTGCCAATTCATGAGCAGGTGAAGGGCGACCTAAACAATGCATGCACCTACTATACCCAACAAGGAAATCAGAGGTCGGTGAACAAATTAGCTAGATCCTACTACTGTTTCTAAAGTTCAGAACCTAATCCATCCATATATACATGCATCTGGACCGTAATTAGTTTATATTGTGGCTACCTAGCCGGCCGGCTGACTAATTAATCTAATCAAATACAGTCCTGATCGATGTCAATTAGATGAACCATCCGTTGCACCCTGTCAACTAATTAATATTTGGCTCGATGGATGGGTCATAGCTAGCTCAAACAGAAACACTAGAGCGACATTAAATGCAAACTAGTGAGTGATGGATCCATGATGATAGCGATAGTGATGGTGACCTGTCTGATGAATCCTTCGAGGGTGGAGAGCTTGTGGACGGTGAGCCCATCTAGCCCATGTAGTTGGAGACGTTGGGGATGGAGAAGCAGGTGAGCGCGTCGGAGACGACGGTGTCGGAGAGGGACTGGTGGCGACCTGGGGCTCCGTACGCCGCAACAGCTTCCGCGTGGCCGAGCTGCACTCGGACGAGCTGGACCATACGGCGCAACAGCTGCACTCGGACGAGCTGGACCGTACGGCGGCGAGCTGGGCCGAGGACGGCGGAGGGGCGGCGCGAGGATGAGGGCGACGGTGCGTTGGCAACAGGGTCGCAGAGACGGGGACGGCAACGGCGGGGTCGCGGCTAGGGTTAGGGTGTGTGGCTCCGCGAAGTGATGAGCTCGGGAGGAAGGGGCCGACTACTCGCTCTTATTTCTCCGATTTCTAGTAGTAGCGCGGGGTCTACCACCGGCGCTACATATATCACCTTAGTTATAGCGCGGGGTGTACCACGCCGCGCCACTAATACTGCTTTTCAGGGGGTACCGTGGGGTCCACTTATTAGTAGCGTGTCTTTGCAGAGCCCGCGCTACTACTATATTGTACTAGCAGCGCGCGTTTTATGCCCGCGCTGCTACTAAGTAGCAGTAGCGCGGCCATTTTAACCCACGCCACTATTAAGTGGTTGCCTATAGGGGTTTTACTCCTTTCTTCTAGGGACATTGATCCGAAGCTCGAGTACGGTCCGTGCTCCGTTTTTCTTCTCTACCATGACGAATCAATTGATTTTTTTGTAGGCATCCCTCTTTCCTATGTCCTTCCCCCCTTTGCCCTTTCTGATAGTAGTACAATATTTATTATGATATGGTATCATGATATGATACTCAATCCTCTCTTTCTTCATTTAATTCTATATCACCTCATCAAAATTGCCAGTTGGCATGCATGATACTACCTATGATACTCCCATTACGGGCAGCCTAAGAGAAAATTTACCAATGCATCTAATTTTTTTTGGTCATTTATTTGTCACGCATGCATGCATTGCAATTAATACATTGATAAACACAATTTCTTGAGAAAAACGAGCCCATTAATTAAGTACTCCTGCAAACTACAAAAAATATTCCATCACTCACCATCTACCTTGATTGGTAAGATTTTTGTTGAGCCCTATAAGGCTTGCCATAGTGGGGAGTAACTTAGACTAGTAACATGTGTTACTACCTCTATAGTGGGCACTAACATATGTGTGGTGTCATGTAACACTTTATTTATTAGGTTGTAGACTCATTTTGTCTTGGTATGTGTGATGTTACGGTAACATATTATGTTACCACAAGCTTCTCTTTCCTCATTAATTACTTGTCACATCATCTATTTTGCCTAGATATTTATGATGTTACCATTTATGTTACTCCCACTATGGGTAGTCTAAACCAGAAAGGAGGGAGTACATACATAAACTTGAAAAAACCAAAAAAATGGTCACATAACTCCTGATGCGGTAACAGTTTGGTACAAAACGGTTTGAAACAGTCTACCTGGCATGCCATTTCATCATGTTGCATGCGGCGTGCGTGATTTTTTATAGACCCCCCTCCCCATTTAACTAAATATATTTCCAGGAAATCCTTAGTGAAATCTTATAAAAATGACGTGTGAAATAGCACATAGGTCAGATAACCCTTCCCAAACCTCTTGGTCTGTTCGTTTCGCCTTCCATTTTGTACATTGATGTACCAGTCAGCATGCAGTGCCAGCACATTTCTATCACAGCCATGCAGTGTCGTGAAGGAGGCGAGACAATTATTAACGGCACTACAAATGGCTGCATTAAATGCTTCATTATACATACAATGCACCATATGAGTAGTTTCGCTTCCTTAGAGCATCTCTAGCTGATCCGTTAAAATCCCAAACCGTAAAACCAGTTTGCAGTACCCCCGAAACTGGTTTTACGGGTTGCAAATTCTTCAGCCAGAACAGATACGGTAAACGGTACTGCATAACTTGAAAAACTACTTCCCCCGAGAACTTGTTCGAGATCACGCGACAGTTCATCACAACCACAGTTCACACAAACGGAGACGAGTTCATGAAACAGAGTTCATACTAACATAAGGAAATGATTACATACTAACGGAAACTAACCCTAACCCTAGCTCACGGGCATGCTCGCCGCCGTGCTCACTCATCGTAACCGAGGCAGTGCTTGACGATGGACTTGCGCGGCACCACCGCAAGGTCGTGCTCCTTCTTGGCGGCTTCGAGGCGGCCCGGAGCACCTTCTTCATCGTTTTCCACCGCGCGCTCAGCGGCAGCGAGCTCAACGTCGGTGGCGCGACACCTATTGATGTGCGGCAAGATGTGCTCGTCAAGCACATCGAAGCCGGCTGAAGCGTCTCACCCACCGCTCCGGGTGAGCCAGGCGTGGTCCCGCCCCTGCATCCACCTCCACGGCTGGAGAGCGTTACCATGACGGCGCCCCTTGTCCTCGTCGTCACTGGAGTTGGAGAGCGTCACCGCGGCGGGGATGGAGCTTCCGGCCTCTGCGTCGTGGCGGCCGCGCTTGCTCGGAGCCACATGGATGTGGCCGCCACGGCTTCCACCCGTGCCGACGTGGCCACCACAGCTTTCACCCGCGCTGACGTGGCCGCCACGGTCGCGGCTGGATCCGCCAGCCATGGATCTGCCGAAGATGGAGAAAAAGGAGAGGAGAGGTGCGAGAAATTTCTTGTCGGAGCTGGATAAGCCTAGCGGTGGAGGAGATGAATCGCGACAGAGCGGATACAGGGGGCTAACCCTAAATGCCCCCGGTACCATTCATATAGCGGCTGACGGGGCGCATATCCGGTCCCGTCATATTTTTTTACAGGCCAGGCCGATATGCAGTGCCTGTTCGGGCCGTAAAAAAGGCCAAACCCGCATATCGGCTGGAATTTTCCAGACCGGGGGGGAGGGGGTCTTTTAGAGGATCTTCCAGAGATGCTCTTAGAGCATCTACAACCAGAGTTTCCAAATCCGGGCGCCTATACGTTCGCGGATGCGCCCGCGGATAGTAACCGGGCAGGCATCAAAAGTCCACCTCCATAAACGGATCGATCAAGCCAAATCCTCAAATCCGTACTAGTCTCATGCAATGTTAGTTTACATACATAGTTGAACACACATACCATTGAACAAAAATTGTTATTTTCTACTAACTACGAATAAACGACAATAGAAGAAGTTCATTTGCGGCCTCCCTTGCCCTTCCCTAGCCGTCTTCCTTCCGGGAGTAGTGGTCAAAAATGCAAAAGGGATTGAGGCGGATTTGCTCACTACCGGAGCTGTCTGATCCATCGTTGTCCTCGTCCTTCTCCTCCTTGGGGGGCAGTCCGACAATGGCATGGACCGCCCTGCTTTGCTCTTTTTCCATGGCACAGATCGCCCTCCTTTGCTGTTTATCGGTGATGCGGGCACAAAGGGCTTCCTCGTCCCTGTCCAAGCCGATGTGCGATTCTGCCGGCTCCGCCTTGAGGGCTGCCACGGCGTCCCGCACCCTTTGCCTCATGTGGCGGCATGCCATGCCTTGTGGCCAGTTTGGCCGCAAACCATGCGGTGTTGGCCTCCGTTTTGGGGACCGTGGTGATGAGGCACCACCTAAACAGTAGCGCCGCCAAACCGGGGTTGTGCTGCCATGCGGTGGTCACCGCTTCCAGCAAGTCTGCAGTCACGCGCCTTTAGCCACTGGTCCCGACAGATCCTAGCGCCATTTGAGCGGAGACAATGGATTCCCGCTGGATCGATTCCAACCGCGGAAGGGCGCACTCCTCCCGGGAGCGTCAGAGGGTAGTGCAGACGGCCATCTCCTCCCCGGGACCGCACGGGATGAGGCCCCAGTCCTCGAATCCAGGCGTCTCGGAGTCGGATCCACTACTGGCCATGCCTGAATACGCCGGAGTTCCCCAGAGATGAGCTTGCGGACGGTGGGGAGTGGAGTGGAGTGGCTAGGGTTTTGTTTGGAGTGTGGATAGGGATGAATTTATGTGGGGTCGCGTGGGCCATAGTGGGCCGAATCCGACGTGGCGGGAGCGTCCGGGCGTGTTTGGACGTTCCCATATCCGCCGCACATATGGGCCGGATATGGCGGTTACCGGTCAGCCCGGGCGTTTGGGCTGCATTTTGGGCGTCTGGTTAAGTGGCAATTTTGCGTCTGGATAGTGATCAGGCAGGCCGCCCGATCGTTTGGGGTGGATATGAGGCGTCCGGTTGTAGATGCTCTTATTGCCCTGGTCGGGTGCAGTGAAAAACTCATGCTACCACCTTGCTGCAAAAGTTAAGTCTGATCCTGTACTCATGTATGGCCATATGAGTAGTTTCTCTTCCTTAGAGCATCTACAACCGGAGTTACCTAATCCGGGCCCCTATACATCCGCGGATGCGCCCTGGCGCATCGGCGGACAGTGACCGGGCAGGCATCCAAAGTCCGCGTCCACAACTGGGTCCATCAAACCAAATCCTCAAATTCATACTAGTCTCATGCAATGTTAAATTACATACGTAGTTCACACATGCCATCGGACTACCAAAAATTGACATGCTCTACTAACAAGAATGATACAACAATGGAAGAAGTTCATCCACGGCGGCCCTTGCCCTTGCCATCTTCCTTGCGACAGTAGCGGTCGAAGACGCAAAATGGATCGAGGCGGATCTTCTCACTGTCGAAGCTGTCCGATCCATCGTCGTCCTCGTCCTTCTCCTCTTTGGGAGGCAGTCCGGCCATGGCACGGACTGCCTTGCTTTGATCTTTAGCCATTGCCTTGACCGCCCTCCTCCGCTAATTCTCAGTTATGTGGGCACGAAGGGCTTCCTCCACCTCTGCCTCGTGGGCTGCCGAAGCCACCTCTGCCTATGCCTCCACCTCCGCTTGAAGGCGCGCCTGCAGCCTCGTGCAGCGGGCACGCCGTGCCTCCCTCTCATTTTGGCCGCAAACCATGTAGGCAGATATGGCCTGCGTTTCGATAGGTGAGGCCACGGGAATGAGGCACCACCTAAATGGTTCCGCCGGCACAGCGGGGTTGCCCTGGCATGCGGTGATCTCTGATTCTGACGAGGCCGCGGTCACGCGGCGTGATCCATCGGCCCCGGCGGATCCTAGCACCATTTGGGCTATGGAATCCTGCCGGGTCGATGAAGACCGCGGGAGGGCGCACTCCTCCTGGGAGCGTTAGAGAGTAGCGCGGACGGCCATCTGCTCCTCGGGACTACAAGGAATGAGCTCCCAGTCCTCGGATCCGGACATCTCAGAGTTGGATCCGGTGGCCGCCATGAAAGGCTATGCCAGAGCTCATCGGAGAGGAGTTGGGTACTGTGGGAGAGGAGTGGAGTGCGGATAGGGTTTCGTCCAAAGCGCGGATAGCGTTGGATATATGTGGGGTCAGGTGGGCCATAGTGGGCCGGATCCGACGTGGCAGGGGTGTCCGAGCACGTCCGGGCGTCCCCATATCCGCCCCACATATGGGTTTGATATGGGGAGGGTTGGTCAGTCCGGGAATTTGGGCCAGACTTGCCAGCCGCGGTTGGGTGGCAATTTTGCATCCAGTCAGTGACCGGGCAGCCCGCTCGGGGATTTGGGGTGGATATGAGGGGCCCGGTTGTAAATTCTCTTAGTACATCTAATCATGTCCGGTCAAACAAAAATACGTGTGTGTACCTTATTATTGGGAAAATAAATAACTAAACCCGTAGAAGTGGCACTTTAAGCCGCGCTGGCGTTTGTCATTACTGAAGAAACCTATTACACATAGTTTTTTCAAGGAAAAGGGGAGTTTTATTCCATAATAATAGGATTACAATCAAGATGCAATAATTCCGCAATACACGGAGGAGCTCTATTTAACCACATAGTCGTGCAAGACTCAGGACGACTGTAAATAGCCAAATGATCTGCTATCCTATTTTGTTCTCTTTTAATTTTCAGTGAACAAACTTCCTCCCTTCTACCATAAAAAAAACTCCCTCCCTTCCATAAGGGACTTAATGTCTGCAACCAACTGTCCATATGCCAACTAGGAAAGGGACTCACTGGAGAGAGCTGATATTGCCACCAAGAATCCAGCTGAACAATGACTAGCCGATCCATATGTTGGATGACCAAAGCTATGTTGGAAATATGCCCTAGAGGCAATAATAAATGTTATTATTTATTTTTATGTTCATAATTATGTTTATGTTCTGTGCTATAATTGCAATGGTCCTCGAGTCTGTATATCCAGGAGGCTCAGAGGAAAATCCATGTGCATGTGTGGAATAATGAACGGTAATATAGATTCCTAGTCATGCCTCTAAGACAAGCTCAAGTGTTGCATGATGGTCACATTTTCCTAATCATGGGCATGAGAATGCCGGCAACTTTGCGGACACAATGTTAGAAGAACACTTGTGTTGAACAGACCCAATTATTGTTATGCTATGAGATCCATTCATCACAAGTTAATGGTTTATAATACAGAGAAAGTTAAATGTTAGCATAATTCCTTAGACCATGAGAGTATTGAGTTCTTTCATACTTGCTTCGTGAACTTTGGGGTGTGTTAAACGTCATCTGTAACAGGGTGGCTATTACGACAGCTTACGGATTCACGAAAAAGTATGACAAGGGACTAGATAGCTCAAGATTGGGATTTGCTCCTCCGATGATGGAGAGATATTCTTGGGGCCCTCTCAGTGTTATGGTATCCATCATCGCCTGGTTAGACACAGCGTGATTTGATCACGGGGATGCCGGAACACGGGAACAAGAAAAGAGAACAAAACCGATAACGAGGAAACTGGCATAGTGAACAAATTGTTGATTCACGAGGATGCCAATGAATCTCACCTCGGGTTTTGGTAACATATCACGAAGCAACAGGAATAGCACACGGTAACTAAAGGTTCACTCGAATATCCATTCGTGTGGGTATAGGGGTCAATATGGATGTCCATGGTTCTGCTATTGATCATTGATCGGAAGGTGTTCCGGTCATGTCTATACTTCACCAAACCTACAGGGTCACACACTTAAGGGTCATCTATCTACTGAGTACTAGGAAAGGAGTCTGAGAGAAAGTCACCGAAAAAGTTTTGGAGACACTGAAAATATTTTGGAGAGAAAGCTGAAAGTGTTTCGGAGAAACCAAAAATTGTTTCGGAGTAAACCATCATACCGGAAATGTTTTGGATTGCGTCTGGAATTTTTTGGAGGTTACCAAAAAAGTTCTGGGACCTCCCAGAATTTTCTGAAGAACACGCTCGCGCAAAAATACCATGTTCCCGCAAGGGGGACAAGTTCCCCCTTTTCGTGGGGCTGTGTTGGGTGGCGCCCTCTTATGGGGGCAGCCCCCTAATTTGATGGAAGCTTGTTGGGGGGCCCCATGGAGGGACACAATCCTCACAAATGGTGGTGCAATGTTGGAAGGTGAGACCTTGGGGGGCCTTACATGGGCCGGCCAAGATGGAAGGGGTGTCGGTCCCCTTTGGGGCAACCTCCCACCTTTGGTGGGACGATGTTTGTGGAGGGGGGCCTCCTTTTTGGGCAGCCATCCTCAAGCCTTCCCCCACCCATTCCTCCACCATAAATAGAGGGGTGGAGGTGCTCTCCAACCCATCTCATTTCTCACCACAAATGGCATGCAATGATCTGCCCTTCTCTCTCTTGCCCTCCACGAAATAGTTTCATTCTGCCACAAGGCTACCTAGTCTCCGGTAGCGATTTATTCTGGACAGCAAAGCACCGCTCAATAGGTGACATCGTATGTGTGCAACCTGGTAGAGAGATCGTGCGTTCGATCTTCTGTTCGAGGGACTGTCCGAGGTTCTCTCCAAGGGACTGTTCGAGGGAGAAAATTCTCGTGGTTGGGAGGTTGTAAATCCTAGCTGCGGGAATCTGCCCCAACGATCTTCACCAACTCTTCTTCTGTTGTGCTACGAGTTGGTAACTATCAGATCAAACCTTATATGCATCTTCATAGTGGTCCTGGGCTGATGCATAGGACAGATTTTTTTTGTTTTCTGCTGCATTACCCTGCAGTGGCATCATGAGTCGTGCTATGCATAGATGCAGGTGACGATCTAGAATACATGAGATGTATGGGTATTATACAATATAATTTTGTAGTAGATAAGATCTATTGCTAAATAATATTTGTGCGAGTAGTAGATGAAATCTATTACTTGATGTTCTTGTTCCTTCCTTTGAATTTGCGTATTTATGATCTTATAGCATGGTGGAATTTTGCTACAAAGTTCTGGCTATCTGTGATCCTTCCATGCTGTTCCTGAGTATGCTGGTTGACAGATCAACGTTGTGCTTTAGATTTTTTGGGTTCTGCCGTAGTTAAGAAAGATGATTTTTCGCAAACTAAAGGGCATGCAGAAATGATCTGCACGGGAGTCATGCGTATAATGAAGTTTAGTATGAGGCTCAAGATTTTTTTATTAAGTCTCGTGTGTCATACACCCCGCAAAGTTAATCTAGCGACTTGAATTATCATAAGAGGCAGCTTGTGTCATAGCACAACTGGATAAGAGCCACCCTCTGACCACATGACGAATCTTCAGGGTGTACTCCACGTCGATGCCAATGAACCTCTCTCGATCGCCTTGCAGCCACACCTCACATCGGGTGATCCAATCGTTGACGCGGCAATGAGCACTAGTATATAAGGTATCGATGGCACGATTGCCATGTGCCCCTACAAGGAATCTATAGTCGAATCGCTCTCGTGGATAACCGTCCCAGAATGGCATGATGTCACCGACGACGGCAAAATGAGCGTGAAAAGGGAAGCGCAGAACAGAGGCAGATGGCGAAGGAACAGGAAAGCTGAAGAAGAGGCGGTCTGCAGACGTGGTGGTCATATCAAAGAATAGAAAGGTAACTGGTGCGGCAAGTTCAAACGAACACGGGTCCGACGAGTGTGAGGAGAAAAACCTGATGGCCTGCAAGACAAAAGACCTCTTAAACACCAATTCGTCCCCTAGTTGGAGGAGCCTGCCATGACCTTCCTCGACAAGTCCACCGCGATCATAAAGCTCACGGACTACCTTGCCGCATGCCTCTAGGCCAGTCACGCAGGCACCGCACCGCGCCACCGTCATGACCGGCCTCACCGGCATTGACTACTTCCATGCACCAGCGGCGCTCTGCCAGCCCGCCGCCGCGGCACAGAAGGTCCACCTAGAGGCCGCACCCACCACCAGCCAGACGAAGCCAGCATGCATGCCTACCCGTCATGCGGCGGAAAACAACGATCTATAGGAAAATGCAACCGTCTTAAGGAAAAGATGGAAAGACCCACGAAGTGGCCTGAGCTAGCAAGACAGAATGGCACCTGGTCGGACGGACGACCCGACTCACGAGGCCGGGTGTGCAAGATGAATGAGCCCACAGGCAAGCAGCCCCGCGACAGCAAGCGTTTGGGCAGGGCAGACCCCTCAACGCTAGGTCAGGCCTCCCGTCCCATGCCAGCTGGCCAGAGCCCACGACGGCAGGGGTCCAGGCAGCCCCCTACTGCATCCGGGTAGGCCTGACACTCCATGTCCGAGCAAGAAGGACCCCTCAGTGTTTGGCTAGACCTGCCCGTACACATCCGGGTAGGGAGACCCCTCCGCGTCCGGGCAGGAAAAAATGATTGACACGAACAACGTGGGTGTGCACACGTATCGACCCTGACAGGCGGCCCAGGGAAAGACCACCGCAGGCGCGTCCCTCATGCGTGAAGCAGCGGGCAGGAAGGCTGGCCCATGTGGGTGGATCGAGTCATGTGAGTGACCCAGCCACTGTCCGGCTGGCGTGACCGGACCAGCTAGGTGTGAGGTGATGACGCTGCCAGGTGGGTCTGGGCACTGATTCACGCATAAGAGAGCGCATGGTGCCTCACCCACGTGCGCGCCCGGAGCCTCCCAATGACAGTGGCCCCGGGCAGGCAGCCGCGGTCCACCCGTCATGGACCGCCTGATGGTTCCCTGGATTAGGGGGTGCACACCACGTCGGTCCAGCAGTCATGGGCTGGGCCGAGGACCCACTGACAGCTGGAGATTGGGCCGCGCAAGCTACGGCCCTTGGCATAACAAAGATGGAATCCTCCGCAGACTTGGCGTACACTTCAAGGCATATTCAAATAATCGGCATGTTATCTCTAGTTGAGCCGACTTACATGTAACCCTAGATACCCTCGGTGCCTATATAAACCGTGGGGTTTAGTCCGTAGAGGCTAAGGCTTTTAGAAGGTTTAGAGAGGTTAGAACTCGATCATACAATCTCGAGATAGATCACCCTGTACTCGATACCCTATCCACGATCAATATAGTACAAGCAGGATGTAGGGTTTTACCTCTTTGAAAGGGCCCGAACCTGGGTAAAATTATGTCCCTGTTCATCCTGTTACCATCATACCAAGATCATCAGCTTGGGACCCCCTACTTGAGATCTACCAGTTTTAGCACCGACACTGGTGGCCCATACAGGTCCTGCTGGGTGATCGTAGAGGTTCGATGGTGCATCTTTGGATCGACGACGACATTGGTTGCGGACAGACCTTTGTTCCCGGCCAGCTCTTTGCTTTCGGCAGCATTGTGTTGCACGCTGACTCGACTGGTCACCTTGGCCAGGTCGAGAGCTTTTCTCCAGGCCAGATCATTAGGTTTGGAAATCTGGAATACGCCACGGATTCCCGTGGCGATCTCACTTTTTTAGGGTGGGTGTCAAACCAGCCCAAAAATCCCTCAAGCATGGCTTTCCTAGCACCGGACTCGATCTTTGAGCAGGGCCGTGAATCTATCTGCATCTCAGAGATAGGTTTGAGCTCGGATTCGAACACTAAACTACTGGATCTAGCCTCAAGCCGACCAGCGAAAATCCCAACGACACGTCTGGCTGTACCTCGGGCAAACTTCAAGTAAGCCGTGCCTACTGTCAAGAGATGGGCGAGGCCGACCTTGCACTCCTGAACAAGATGGTAGATCAGATTCAGAGCCTTGGTATATCAGATGATCAGACCTCGGTTTATGATTGGATTGAAAATAGGTCGGGAAGTGCGGAAATTTTCATCCCACCCGCCACCCACCTAGTTGCTACAGTCAAAGACTTAACCGACATATTGGACTTCGCCTTCGACGACGCCGCTGGCATGGATGAATATGCCGAGGACATGTCCTACCCCGCATCACCCATAGCCACTTCCAATACCGGTAAGTGGGTGGCTACCTCCACCTACAATGTATACATGGTGGATACCCCTAAGGGGGGTGGAGAAGAAGATAAAGAGCCACCTAAGCGCCGACGTAAAAAGCGCCATGGCAAAAACACTGGCAGCGAGGACGCTAGTAATGACGCTGCTAACAATGATGGTGCTACCAACAACGGCGCTACCCCAGACGATGTTGAGGACCAGAACGCAGGTGATAGCGCCGAGGACAGTCATATTGATGACACCATGCCGAACGAGGATGATCATGACCTCGATGATAATGACTACTACCAAGAGTCCGAAGAGGATTTAAGCCTTGGACCCGATGAATTTGATATCCCTGAGGAACCCCTTGAGGATTCTCGGCTCCAGGCCTTGCGCCGCCGACTAATTAGTACTGCCAGGAGCATGAAGCAAAAATCCCAATGGCTCCAGACTGAACAAGATAGGCTTAATGATAAATGGACCGAGGTCCTTAATGCCGAACAAGAAATCGAGGATAGACTCACAGGAAATAATAAGTATTATCCGTGGAGAAACCTGCTTCCAGAGTTCAACAAGGAGGTTGATGGTAGTCCGCTGTCAAAGCGTGAGTGGGCCGAGAACCCCGATCGCCCTCCTCGGGGCTGAGATAGACCAGCAAGCGGATACCCTAATCTCCCCGAAATACCTCACCGTTACGGCAAGGATCCAATTCCGCCCTTGAAATCATACGATTTGCGGAAGATATTGACATCGATACCAGCTGCCCCATCGCAATCCATCTACGGGTCTAAGGAGCGCCCACCTCTAGACAGGCGGGATACTCGGCTTGGTTAGCCAAAAATAGCAATACTCGTGCTCATACACATGATCGGACAATAATGACTTTGGATGTCTGACATGCTACAGCTCGGGTCCGAGGAGCTGCGCCCCCCATGTGCTTTACAGACGAGGTCATGCAGCACCAGTTCCCAGAAGGGTTTAAACCCATCAACATTGAGCAATATGACAGAACAACGGACCCCGCTATATGGATTGAAGATTTTCTCATGCACAGCCATATGGCCCGAGGCGATGACCTCCATGCCATTAAATATCTACCACTAAAGCTCAAAGGATCGGCGCGGCATTGGCTTAACAGCTTGCCTGAGAACTCCATCGGTAATTGGAAGGACCTCGAGGATGCCTTCCGAGCAAACTTTCAGGGCACTTATGTCCGAGCCCCGGATGCCGATGACCTCTGTCACATTGTGCAGCAACCAGGGGAATCAGCCAGAAAATTCTGGAATCAGTTCTTGACCAAGAAAAATCAAATAGTAGACTGTCCGGATGCGAAGGCAATAGCTGCCTTTAAGCACAGTATCCGCGATGAATGGCTCGCTACAGAGCTCGGAAAGGAAAAGCCTCGGTCGATGGCAGCTCTCACACACTTGATGACCTGATTTTGCGCGGGTGAGTATAGCTAGCTGGCTCATAGAAGCAATCATAATGGCGACCCAGGCACCTCTGAGGCACGCGATGAAAATGGAAAGCCTCGGCGCATTAAGAACAATAAATGCCGCAATAGAGGAAATAACAGCGATGCCGAGGAGGTGACAGTCAATGCCGGATTTAGCAACCAACGCAACGGCAACAAGAGAAAGCCCTTTTCAAGGGAATAGAGATGGCCCATCAATGACAAAATATTGGACAAACCATGCGCTATCCATGGTAATCCGAACAAGTCTGCTACTCATACTCACTAGAATTGTTGGGCGATCAAGCAAGGCGGTAAGATAGCAGCCGATAATCTGGGCAAGAGTCAACCTCGTAATGAGGACCATGACCAGTCCGGGCCGAGTAATGGCGGCCAAAAATAGTTCCCTCCCAAAGTCAAAGACGTCAACATGATATATGCTACTCACGTCACTAAGAAGGAGAGGAAACGGGCACTTCGAGAAGTTTACGCCGTAGAGCCAGTAGTGCCCAAATATAACCCGTGGTCAGAAATTCCAATCACCTTCGACTGAAGAGACCATCCGACAAGCATCCATCACGGAGGCACAGCGGCGTTGGTACTCGATCCCATAGTGGACGGTTTTCATCTAACCCGAGTCCTTATGAACGGAGGTAGCAGCCTCAATCTAATATATGCTGATACAGTTAAGAAAATGCATATTGACCCGGCAAGAATAAAGCCCGGTAATACTACTTTTAAGGGCATTATACCCAGAGTCGAGGCAAAGTGTTCGGGAAGCCTGACCCTAGATGTGGTCTTCGGCACACCCAAAAACTTTCGGAGTGAAGAGTTAATCGTCGACATAGTACCTTTTCGAAGTGGTTATCACGCACTCCTTGGGCGAACTACTTTCGCTCGCTTTCATGCCGTCTCACACTATGCTTATCTAAAACATAAGATGCTGGGGCCTAATGGCGTTATCACAGTCAATGGTAACACGGAATGCTCCCTCCGAACAGAGGAGCGGACTACGGCCTTTGCTGCCGAGGATGCATTAAGGGCCCGAGCTACATCAAGTAGACAGGACCACATCAAGCGCTCAAGGAGTATCAACTTCTCCTCGGGACAAATAGCTGGCGGCCCTAAATAGGGGTATGTGCTCCGTGGTCCTCACTACATGACCGAGGACTATGTTCCTCGGATGCATAACTTCGTGTTGAAAATTCCATGGGGATAGTGGAGGAAGAATCAATCAATAGGGCACTAGTCAGATGAACTAAACCAGGCCCCGAGTTCTCCGGCAATCAAGCCGTGTACTGCTCTTAAGCATAGACGGTTCGACTGGGGGCTGGCTACCAGCTTTAAGCTGATGGTGATAAAAACCTTTGCCGATGTACGCTCATAAAAGCAATCGATACTAAAGTGCCTTTAAGTAAAAAATGGCATTAGCACAGGTGGAGGAACTATTCTCGGACTGGACGAGAAATCGCTGGTAAACAGCACTGCGAACGCGCAACAGGGAGACAGCGATGGATGGAGTTCGACGCTTCTACTCCTTTATTATCTTTTTTCTTAAATTATCTTTCAAAGTTATAAGCTCGGATGTTTTTAGGTCCGATCGGATTAATGAACAAAGAGAAGACCCCGACTGGTCGACTCACGTATACACTCATGGTGCATCCTTTTTCTCTTCTGATTCATTTCTGAGCATAACTCTCGCGATACAGATATTACATACCTTTAAAGTATCATTAATCTTAACAGGGGGCTTCGGTTGAAGCCGAGTTCACCCAAATGCCATGGGACTCTAGTAAGTCCTCGGCCCCACGTCCTCGGTACTTCGCATATATATGCATCGATTTTGAGTTGTGTCTTTGGTCAATAGCTGGGTTGCCCGGCTCCTGTGCTTACCCCTTATGTTTCTGCTCTGTTCGACTAAGGGTGTAAAGGGAGCACCACAATGATTGTTGCTTCCGGTTTGAACCGGTCAAGTTCCTCAGCTGGAGAAAGCCGAAAGCTGACTGTCACAACAAGTGTAAATTGGTCGGCGAACCGTAGGCAGTGTTAAACTATATATAGCCGATGGAGGTTATCCATGTCAAACGATGGGCTTTGTCTTTTTTGAACAGGCCGAGTTGTGGGTGGTTCGACCTCGGATGATCCGAGGACTCGACATATACCGGGGGCTATTAAGTCGCCCCCAAACGAATGCTCCTAAGACTAAGTGTGTGTTTTAGCCCTATGGTCGGATTGCCTTGTTTCCACTGATACAACCGCCTCCGGGAGCCGAGACGTCGGCTAAGGGTTGAAAATCAGAAGGAAACGCCCTAAGTAGATTCTACTAAGGGGCGGAAGCCGAAGACTGGCCAACTACGTCTTCAAAGAGTCAAGGTTGAGTCAAAATAAGCATAAAGCATATAAATAAAAGGCACTTCTCATTCAAAATAAAACTTGTCTTTTTACATAGATACATCTCGGCATACCGAGGAGGCATAAAGGCAAGACTAATCAAGAATTGCTTCCCTCTTGCACTTCTTCTCGGACACCCGAACTGCGGGCATAACTACCTCGAAGTAGTCCTTTGCCTTCCGCTTCTTCCCCTCAGGCCCGCGCTGCGCCACTGGCTCCAGCTCGAGCTTCGGATACATGTCCGAACAGCTGCGTATGCCTCCCGAGCACCTTCCAGGTAGGCCAACCGCTTCCATATCTTGACTTGGGCAACAGCTCCTTGGAGGCATTGTACCAACCCAAAGAAGCTAGTCGGCAATGGATCGCTTGGCCATAGTGCTACGAACAGGTCCTCAAGCATCGGCTTGGCGGCTCGGTGAAGCTCGGCCAGCTGCTTCAGCTGATTGCCGAGGAGTTGAGGGTGTGCTGCTTTTTGAAACTGCATCCAAAAGGCCTTCTGCTCGGCTGCATCATCACGCCCGCCGAAGTATTGGCACGCATCCCGCACGCTCTACGGGAGATCCGAGAAGGCGCCTGATTCACGCCAATTTCTCTTCAGCTCAGGAAATGCTTGACTGCCGAAGATACACTACAGTAAATACAGCTTACCGACGGTTATTTTGGTCGCCTGCCATAATTCCTCCTTCACAGCGTTAACTCAGGAGGCGGCTTCTTGACATTCTGTCGTTAGCTTCTGGAGCTTAGCGGCATCCTTCTCCTTTGAGGTCTTCAGAGTGTCACATTCAGTGACAATACTCTTCAAATCCTCCTCAACCTCGGATATCCGAGATTGAGTGGCTTGCCAAGCTTTTTGCTCCTCGGCAAGCTCTTATGCGCTCTTAAGCGCCGCAGCCTTTTGCTGCTTGGCCTCAGCCCGAGCTTTTTCAAACTCGGATCGCATAACGGCCAGGTCCTTTTCAGCCGCTGTCAAAATTGAAAAAGCACTTAAATTACTAAATAGAACTATTCGGGAGTCAGATTAATAGTAAGTGCGCTAAATTTTTACCTTTTGTTTTCTCTAAATGCTTCTCCATCAGAAGCATGTCCTCCTTGAATCGCGCCAGCTTGCGATTCATTTCCTCCAACTTCGATAAGTTGGAGGCCGAGGAAGAGGCATAAGCCTGCACAAAATACACGCAAAAGCAGCTTGGACTCTGAGAGTAGAATCGATCCTCTCGTCAGCTCTTTTTAAAGCCAACAAGAGTCTCGTGGGCTACTACATATTCACGTTAATTATTAACAAAATGTAAAGTTATATCGACCCTCGAGTTAGTTTGGTAAACTAACTCAAGGCTCGGGGGCTACTATACATGCGCTTTCGAAGCAAAATTTTGTATATGTTTTTAAAACATCTTAAGTTTTTGCAGTCTTCGAGCGATGCCTCGGCATCACCCTTGAGGGCTACTGGCTATACATTGAGTATTATTCAAGCCACAACAATTAAAATTGAAAAGAAAAACACGTAAAGTACCCTTACCTTGAAGCCTTTCGCTAGACCGAGAAATGTTTCCAATATTCCAGCCTGTCCAGACCAGAATTGTGTAAAGGCTGTGCCAAGCATGGCATGGTGGTCGGACAGGATAGAGGAGCTGCTCACAGCTGCCTCCACCTCCTGTTGGCGCCTCGATAGCTTGGCCCCTTCAAGCCCGAGCATTGTTGGTGGCGTCCTTCTTGCCCCGTCTCCGGTTAATGAAGCAGGGGGTGTCCCTTATCGGCCTGGTGACTCTAAAGTCGTCATGGCCGGAGATGCATGGCACTCAGGCCTTCCTGGTCAGAGGAGGTCTTCCTCCCCTGGTCCTTGGTGTTCTCCTCCGTGGCCGAGGGGTTAACCTCGGCCAGAGGAACTTCGGTTCCTCCCCCCACATCAGGCGCTAGAGGGGCGGAGTGAGATATGGCCTTATCCTCTTGGGGGAGATCGGCTGACATCTCCGAGGAGCTCTCGGCTAGCGAAGCTCCTGGTACACCCTCCTCGAAGTCCTTTACGCTGGGTAGGTCGCATTGCGCCCTGTAAAAATAAAACAAGATGAAGTTAATTCTCGGATATAAAACATTTCGCAAGATAAAAGCGAATGGATAAGAAAAGTTACCCTTCTACAGCTGGGTGCCCCCGAGGACGTCGATCGTCCTCGGATGAGCTCGAACTAATTGGCTCCACGGGCGCTGAAGTATGTCCCGCGGGAGCAACATATGCCTTCCTCAGACGTTTTAATGCCCGGGGAGCAACCTCTTCGACATCCTTGGATGCCGCTCTCTTTCCATCTTGGGAGGAGTGTGCCTCACTCTACTCCTCCTCTACCTCTTCCTCGGCACTGGACGTGAAGGGAGAGCTCTGATAACTCTTCATGGGGGCGTCCGAAGTCTTTTTCTGGATGGCCAGGTTCTTTGCCCTGGTCTTCTTCCCCTCTGCCCTCTTCGTCTTGGGCAGAACCACATAGGGATCCTTGGATAGGAGCCCTTCAAGCCTAGGACTCCTAGGATCCTCTGGCAGTGGCGCCGGGGACTTGATCGCCTTAGCATGCGTGCGCCAGGCCTATGCAAAACATATCGAGCCGATCACTCCATTAAAAGGAACATGGTAGAAAAGTTGATAAGTAAATTACAAAGCAGAAATTACCTTGGCTACACGCCGATCTCGGCTTAAACCGGTGTCTTGGACCTGGGCTGGAAACTTATTGCCCTTACCCAAGGGCTTGAACAGAAGTCTCCACATCCCTTCAAGGTCAGCTCCTCGGAAGAATCTTTGGATCGGGCCTCGTCCTCGGGCTTGTACCTCCACATTGGAGCAGCTCGGACTTGAAGAGGGAGAATTCAACGATAAGGCATCACTTGGACCATGTCCACCAAGCAAACGCCCGTGTCCACCATGGCCTTGACCTTGTGCTGAAGTGCCTCTACTTCTTTTTGGTCGCCCCAGTCAAGACCCTTAGCGATCCAGGAGTGCAGCCTCTTCGGGGGTTCCGTCGAGAAGGCAGGGATGTCCTCCGGGTTCCCCGCTGGTGCTTCGGCCAAATAAAACCACTCCCGCTACCAGAGCTTTACGGTCTCGATGAATGTGCCATCTGGCCAGGAGACCTTGTTGAGCTTACAAACCATGGCCCCGCCATAGTCTGCAAGCTTGGAACCGCTGCTATGTGGCTTGATGCAGAATGTCTTGAGCCACAATCTGAAGTGCGGCTCGACGCGAAGGAATGCCTTGCAGAAGGTGATGAAAGTGGTGATATGGAGAATGGAATTTGGGGCGAGATGATGGAAATCGAGCCCATAAAAGAATAAAAGACCCCTGAGAAAGGGGTGAAGAGGAAATCCCAGACCTCGAACGAGGTGGAAGATGAAGACTACCCGCTCCCCTTGGCGGGGGGCGGGGATGGCCGAGGCCGAGTATACCGCGTCCGCACCCACCGGAGATCGGTTTTTAGCCGTGATGGGGATGTACCCATCGGCCTGGAGGTCGGTGCTGATCATGACATTGGAGGGCATCCACTATCCCCTCTTGCTGGCGGCCTTGGATGTTGAAGCAGCAGCAGCCTTCCCCTTGCCGACCATCTCTAACGGTGAAAGGAGGAAGAGGATCGAGCGCGAAGTGGATCTCGGAAGAGCTGGAGCTTGCGGTAGTTTTTTGCAATGGAGCAGGAATGAGAGCGTGGGTAAACTTGATTTACCGTTTCCCCTTTTATAGGCCAGTAAAAGGCCAAGGGTCACCACGCCTCGTAATATGAATCGCCAGTTCCCGATAATTGCGCAGTACCTGCGTGCGCCGATTAATAATTTTTGTTTATGATATCGCCAAAAATCCAGCGCATGATCCCTTTATTGATGGGACATGCCAGTAGAAACGGCCTTGGGCCGCGATATACCCATTGAGAAAACGGTGTGGTTCCACATTAAGTGGTGACGGTTTGGTTCTTGACCGAAAAGTTGTCAGAGTATGGCAAATACGTGGCGAGCTATAATGAGTCTTCGGACCCAGTTGAGAAATAAATAATGCAGAGGAGAGCCTTGTTAAAAGATGCCCCCTATCACTTGAAATAAATTATGAGGCCAGAGGTCATCGAACATCCTCGGACGATATACACTCAGTTGTGATGAACCGACCTCGGCTTTAAAGAAAATTCAGACCTGGAGTCCTCGGAAGTTGACTTTGGACTTGGAGTCCTCGGAATTAGTCTTCGGACCAAATGAAACAACATTGCCTAGAGGTACGCTATCGCTTGGATTAACACATAGACACAGATGCCAGTGGTGGAGCATTAAGGGACCTCGGGTCTAAACGGAGTCCTCAGATCTAGAAGCCGATGTGGAAGATGAAACTCGCCTACGAAGCCGAAGACCAGAAAGATGAAGCTGTTTTGAGGATGGATTCAATGTCCTCGTCTTGAATACAAGTTCAGGGGCTACTGACGGTGTCCTGGATTAGGGGTGCACACCACGTCTATCCAGCAGTCATGGGCTGGGCCGAGGACCCATCGACAGCTGGAGATTGGGCTGCGCAAGCTTCGGCCCTTGGCGTAACAAAGATGGAATCCTCCAAAGACTTGGCGTACACTTTAAGGCATATTCAAATAATCGGCATGTTATCTCTAGTTGAGCCGACTTACATGTAACCCTAGATACCCCCGGTGCCTATATAAACCATACGATCTCGAGATAGATCACCCTGTACTCGATACCCCATCCACGATCAATATAATACAAGCATGACATAGGGTTTTACCTCTTCGAGAGGGCCCGAACCTGGGTAAAATTGTGTCCCTGTTCTTCCTGTTACCATCGTACCAAGATCATCAGCTTGGGACCCCCTACTCAAGATCTACCGGTTTTAGCACCGACACCGCCCGGTCGGGTCGCCTGCGTGCGAGCCGTCCAGGTAGATCGGATGGCTCGCATTGACCCCGAGATCTTGTTGTCGCAAGCCTCCCGGCAACGGACGGCTGGAAGGCTCTTTTCGCCCGTGAGCAGCCCAGGAAGGCGGGTACTCCACCATCCTGTATAGGAGTAATAAGAGGTGGGATCCAAAAGAACGCCAGTCATGTGATGGTGGTGAATAAAACAACAACTTAAAGAGAAAGGACAAGTTTGAAGGGTGTTAGTGAGACTTACATGCCTAGGAAATCCAGGGCTAACTCCACTCTTAAAAGTTGGGTGCTTCTTTTGTGAGTAGGAGAAATATTGGAATTAAAACTGTTAGAAGTATAAAGGCAAAAAGAAACGAGACTGGAAGGTCCAGCTCAGGTATGAATGCCATATGAGTTATAGATGTATAGGAGGCTGGTCAAAGATGTAATTATTGGGAATTAGGATTAAATTGTTAATCACTGATTCTTGGGTATTGTGATTAAAAGTTGATCACAAGGATACCCGTTCGATTGCATTCTGTTGCAACCCGATGCAAGAACTACTATGGCCTAAACGACTAGCCAGAAATAAGGTTTAGATACACGCTGGGAACATAGTAAAAGTTATTATACCTTCCATCTATGTATTACCTCTATATTTGTTTTCATAATTCATTTTAGAGTTGTATACACTCTAGCCCATTGCATAATGTTTGTTGCAAGAAGTTTGTTCATAAGAGAACAATATTTGTTCAGTGTTCTGAATAACATAAGGGCCATGCTTCCATTATGAATGGGATGTATGTTGTGACTATTGATGAAAATATAATACATCCATAACACTGACGCTAAATGTCGCAAGACTAAAGGAATACCACATTTGTGTGGCACTGTGTTTGGTCACATTGGTGAAACCCACATGGAGAAATTCCATAGTGATGGATTTTTTAAGTCATTTTGATTATGTATCATCTGACACTTGAAACTTTCGTCCGAAAGGTAAAGTGACTAAAATACCGTTCACAGGCCATGAGGAACGAGCAACGAACCTATTGGTAATCATACATATTGATGTGTGTAGTTCAACAAGTGACGTTATTAGCAGTAGATTTGTCTATCTTCAGTGATGACTCAAGTAGATATGTGAATATTTGCTTAAAGAGACATAAGTCTGGATCCTTTGAAATAGTTTAAAAGGTTTTTAGAATAAAGTAGGAATTATTGTAAAAAGAAAAATTACGTTTCAGCAATTAGATTGTGGAAAGGAATATTTGAGTTACAAGTTTAGCGAATGTCTGATGAGTTGTGAAAGGATTTTCATAACTTACACCTCCCGGAGCACCACTGAGATTGAAATGTCCAAGAAGATGTAATCGGAATATATATGACATGGTAATATCAAAGATGACATAAATCAATTTGCCATTATCCCTTTTGAAGTCATGCTTTAGAGACTACGGCTTTTACACTAAAAAGAGCGCCATCAAATATGTTGAAATAATGCCATGGTATGGTACACGAAACTATGTTTTGTCTTTTCTTAACATTTGGAATATGAGACATGTGTAAAGTGTTTACAAACCTATTCCAAATCAGATAAGTGCTACTTTGTAGGTTATCCCAAATTATTGGGTATACCTTCGTCACTATGCCGAGGCAAAGTGTTTGTCACATAGAGCGGTATATTTTAAAGAAAATATTTTTTGCAAAAAGGTGAGTGGGAGGACAGTGCAACTCGATGAGATAACAAAATCTTCATCATCAGATCAAAGAAAAGAAATGTTGGAAGTAGTTCCAGAGATTGCTATTATGACTGATACGGAATCCTCTACACGAGATGTATGGACCTCGGTTGAACTTGCAGCTGAACCATGTAGGCAAAACTCGTGCAATCCTCTAAGGTCTGCAAATGAGATATTGTTGTTAGACAACAGTATACCTATGATACACAAGGAAGCGATGATGGGCCCTGACTCCGGGATTGGCTAAATGCTAAAATAATCCATGATAGTATCCATATAAATTATTCAAGATTAGATCTTGATAAACCCTTTGGAAGACTCAAAGTCTAACGAATATGAATGGAACTATAGATTGATGTGGATAAAACTATTTTATCCATAAAGCTCGAGTTGTTGCTTATAACAAATTCAAGGAGTTGACTACGGCGAGATTAGCTCACCATAGTGATGCTTAAAGTCGGTTCGGGTTATACTAGCTAGCAATTAATACATATTTCAATTATGAGATATGATAAATGGATGCCATCATGGAAATGCAACCTAGGACTTGTGTATGATACAGCCCAAAGTTTTTTCTTGATCCAGAGGATGCTAGTGAGTGTGCAAACTTCAGAGTTCCAGCAATGGACAGAAGAGAGCATAATGGAGTTGGAATATTTGTTTTGATGAAATAGTTAAAGAGTTTGATTTCATCAAAGATAGCGAAGATGCTTGTGTTTACAAGAAAGTAAGTGGGAGCATAATAATATTCCTAAAACATTGTGTGCATGACACATTGTTGATTAGAAATAATATAAAATTATTGGCACGAATTAGGACTTCATTGAAAATAGTTTTTCGATGAAGTACTTGGGCTAGGTATCCTCGGTATTAGGCATAATTATCTATTCTAAATCAGAAAAGTGCTACACTGTAGGTGAAAGATCGTGGATGTCGCCTAGAGGGGGGGGGGTGAATAGGCGCTTTAAAATAATTACGGTTTAGGCTTGAACAAATGCGGAATAAAACTAGCGTTTAATTTGTCAAGCACAAAATCTAAATAGACTAGGCTCACCTATGTGCACCAACAACTTATGCTAAGCAAGATGAACAACTAAGTGATAGCAAGATATATAACTAGAAACAATATGGCTATCACAAAGTAAAGTGCATAAGTAAAGGGCTCGAGTAAGAGATAACCGAGGCACGCGGAGACGACGATGTATCCCGAAGTTCACACCCTTGCGGATGCAAATCTCCGTTTGGAGCGGTGTGGAGGCACAATGCTCCCCAAGAAGCCACTAGGGCCACCGTAATCTCCTCACGCCCTCGCACAATGCAAGATGCCGTGATTCCACTAAGGGACCCTTGAGGGCGGTCACCGAACCCGTACAAACAAGGTTGGGGCAAACTCCACAACTTAATTAGAGGCTCCCAACAACACCACGAAGCTTCACCACAATGGACTATGGCTTCCGCGGTGGCAACCCTTGGGGGCGGTCACCGGTACCCGTCAAATTGCTCGGGGCGATCTCCACAACCTAATTGGAGACCCCGACGCTTGCCCGGAGCTTTACACCACAATGATTGAGCTCCGAGGCACCACCAAGCCGTCTAGGGCGAGGCACCCAAGAGGAACAAGCTCTAGGGTGCCCAAACACCCAAGAGTAATAAGCTTCTCAACTACTAACTTCCAGGTATCACCGTGGAGAACTCAAACCGATGCAACTAATGCAATGGCAAGAACACACGAAGTGCTCAAGTCCCTCTCTCTCAAATCCCACCAAAGCAACAAAAGCTATGGAGGAAAGTGAGAGGAAGAACAAGGAGAACACCAAGAACTCCAAGATCTAAATCCACAAGGTTTCCCTCACATAGAGGAGAAATGGATTGGTGGAAAGATGGATATAGATCTCCTCTCTCTTTTCCCTCAAGAAGGAGCAAGAATCATTGGAGGGATTGAGAGATAGCAAAGCTCTAGAAGGTCAACAATGGAGGAGAGAGAGCTGCAAAGGATAAAAAAACCGTTGGGGAAGAAGACCCCTCTTATAGGCCTCCCCAAATCCAACCGTTACCTGTCCCAGCCCGCACAGAGCGGTACTACCGCTCGTGCGGTAGTGCACAGAGAGCAGTGCAAAGGTGCGAGACCTGGAGCCGGTACTGCCGCCAGAGCGGTACTACCGCTCCCCCCAGCGGTACTACCGCTGGGGTTGCAGCTCAGGGCGCTAAGGAGGCAGAGCAGGACAGGCGGGGTGAGGCAGAGCCGCACAAGCGGTACTACCGCTCTAAGGAGCGGTACTACCGCTTACAGGCGGTAGTGCCGCACACCCACTGCCGCTCTACAACCGCTGGGAGCGCAGAACTGTCCAGAAGAAAAAATATAAGCGGTAGTGGTAGCGGTAGTGGAGGACGGAAGTACCGCATAAGCGGTACTACCGCTGAGAAGAGCGGTACTACCGAGCCCAGCAACCGCGCTACTGCCGCTGAAACGAAAACGATACCAGAAGAAAATTCCTAAGCGGAAGTACCCGCGGTAGCTCACCGCGGAAGTACCGCACAAGCGTTACTACCACTGAGAAGAGCGGTACTACCGCTGAGCGGTACTACCGCGGGACAGGGCGGTACTACCGCTTAAGATACTCTAAGCAGAACTGCCACAACTTTTACAAAAGAGCTCCGAATCCAGCAAACTCAAGCTCGTTGGATAGATGAAGACGAGCACTATATAAAAAGAAGTGGCAGGGGAGAAATGCCTAAGATATAGAGATGAGAAACCTCTATGAATGAAGAACCGGCATAAACTCCAACATCGAAAACATCATAGAAGATGCATATATGAACTCCGTTTTCGATGAACTCGAGCTAGTCATGAAGATGACCATAAGCTCACAAACTCACAAAGAGAAACACCAAACACGAACCAAGAAAGATGATGCAAGGATGCAATGGTTTGAACTCTCTACGAACGATACGATCAAGCTACTCACTTGAGAGCCCCCCTTGATAGTACGGCTATCGATCCTATAACCCGGTCTCCCAACTACCACTATGAGACCGGTAAAATAGAAAACCTGTCAAGGGCAAACCTTTGCCTTGCGCAAAGTCCACTTGAGCTAGATGATGACGATGTTGACCTCCTCAAGTTGGACCACCTTTCTTGATTGCGCTGGCTCGATGAAGACTAGTTGATTGCTCCCCCATACTCCACTATGGGTGAGCCACTCTTCGGCACATCTTCACAAGTCCATTGTCACCACAATGGACGGCAAGCTTCAAGCATGTGATCTCTTCGTGATGCTCCACTTGAACTTGCACTGCCTATGGACAAACCCTTCAAATATAACTCAAGGCAACCATTAGTCCATAGAGATTGTCATCAATTACCAAAACCAAACATGGGGGCAGCACATGTTCTTTCAGTAGGTTATCCCAAATTATTGGGTATCCGCGATCCTTCCATGCTGCTCGTGAGTAGACTGGTTGACAAATCAATGTTGTGCTTCAGTTCTTTGGGTTCCACCATTGTAAGAAAGATGAATTTTCGCAAACTAAAGGGCTTGCAGATATGATTTGCACGGGAGTCATGCGTATAACGAAGTTTAGTACGGGGCTCGAGATTTTCTATTAAGTCTCATGTGTCATACACCCCGCAAAGTTAATCTAGTGACTTGAATTATCATACTTGATGATGGACGTTGGTAGCTATGGTTTGTTTTGAAACCTTAGAAGCCACATAAAATAAAATCTTGTATGAACCGATTAGAGGCGTCTAACTTGGTTTTGCAGGATGTGCATGTGATGTGGTATAGCCTTCGTCATATTAATGAGATTATGTATGAGATGACTATATCATGTAATTAACATGACCTATGTGTCATGATTCGGCATGATGGCTGGAGCCATATGCTTGTCACTTTAAATGACCTGCGTGTCAACCTTGTTGTAATGCATTATTTTATTAGCTATAGAGATAGTAATATTATTTAATGCATCGACATGGTGGTGACAAGTTTTACGGAGGTGGACACCGAAGCAAAAGCCGTACATGAAGACGGAGGAGGAATAGCTAAAGAAACATGCCTTGGTAGAAAAGTTCTGCCTCGGCAGCAGTTTGCCACGGCAACGTTTTTGGCTGAAATTTTGTGAAGATGATGAGTACTTCTCCATCAGAATGAGATATACCATATCATGCTATTATGAATTGCCTGAGACATTTATCCCTTATATTTGCACCCTTTTGATTGAGCGGTAGTTGCTTTTGTTAGGGTGATCTCTCACTTAATCATGTATTCCATGGTATGTAAAACAACCAAATATGTCTAGTACTCTAAATAAGTTGCGAGTAAGTTACCAAAGTGATCAAGGTGTTGATCATAGGACAAAAGTGAAACATGTTGTTGATGTCCACTACGCAACTTTTTTCTTGTAGACTTTGTTGGGCCTCCAAGCACCGAGTTTTGTAGGACAACAACAAATTTCCCTCAAGTGGATGACCTAAGGTTTATCAATCCGTGAGAGGTGTAGGATGAAGATTGTTCTCTCTCAAGCAACCCTGTAATCAAATACAAGAAATCTCTTGTGTCCCCAACATACCCAATACAATTGTCAATTGTATAGGTGCACTAGTTCGGCGAAGAGATGGTGATACAAGTGTAATATGGATGGTAGAAATAAGTTTTTGTAATCTGAATAAATAAAAACAGTAAGGTAGCAAGTAACAAAAGTATGTGAAAACGGTGTCTCAATGCTTAGAAACAAGGCCTAGGGTTCATACTTTCACTAGTGCAACCTCTTAACATCATTAACATAATTGAATCACATGATAATCCCTCAAAGTGCAGCAAAGAATCACTTCAAAGTTTCTAATCTATCAGAGAAAGTAGGATGAAAACGTGTATCAACCTTTATGCATAGATTACCCCAATGTCACCACGGGAACCCGCAAGTTAATTACCAAGACATGCATCAAGTGATCTCGATAGATTACCCCATTGTCACCACGGATAACCACAAGCAAGACATACATCAAGTGATCTCAAATCCGAAGTATTCAATCCAACATAAAGAAACTTCAAAGAGCAAGACTCAATTCACCACAAAAATAGATAGAGGGAGATGAACATCATGCGATCCAACTATATTGATAAAGCTCATGATACATCAAGATCGTGTGAAATCAAGAACGCAAGATAGAGAGAGAGAGAGTTCAAACACATTGCTACTGGTATAAACCCTCAGCCCCAAGGATGAACTACTCACGCATCACCATGGAGGCAGCAAGGATGATGAAGATGGCCTCCCCAATGATTCCCCCCTCCGACAGGGCGTCGAAAAAGGGCTCCAGATGAGATCGCTTTGGAACAGAGGCTTGCGGTGGTGGAGTTAAAGTTCTAGGTTACTTTTTGGAGGTTTCCGAATATATAGGATTTTTTAGTGTTGGATTCACGTCAAGGGGGGTCTCGAGGGCCACACAAGTGCTGATGGCGCGCCCTCCCCCCCGGGCATGTCATGTGAGCTTGTGGCTTCTTTGTGTATTGTCTGGTCTCTCCCCGAAGCTTCTAGGGTCTCTCGTAGTTCAAAAAACATCACCGTAAAATTTCATCGTGTGTGGACTTCGTTTGGTATGGTTTTCTGCGAAACAAAGAAATAGGCAAAAAAACAGGAACTGGCACTGGGCACTAGATTAATATGTTAGTCCATAAAAATAATATAAAAGTGCACCAAAACCATTTAGAATTGATGTAAATATAGCATGAATACTTCATAAATTATAGATATGTTGAAGATGTATCAGCATCCCCAAGCTTAATTCCTGCTCGTCCTCGAGTAGGTAAATGATAAAAGAAATAATTTATGAAGTGTGAATGCTGGAATAGAACAAATCTTTGATCACATACGCAATCATAATTCTAATAACAAGTAGCATCATCCCATTAAGTTTAACATATCATCAAGTGGTAATGAAGTATCTCGTAATCTTTCATGACTATATTGCAAGCATAAAGCAATCAATGAATTAAGGATGATGACTAGGTATTCCAACTTGAAGATAACCATCATACTTATACAATGCTCAACAAATTGCTATTAGAAGAATGCATGCAAAGCTAAGAGTGATCCCCATGCTCAATATGTGGTGCCAAAAGAGAGGAAGGTGGAATTGACTCAACATGAAAAGTAAATAGATAGGCCCTTCACAGAGGGAAGCAGGGATTAACATATGCCAGAGCTCATTTGGATTAAAACAGAGATGAATTTATATTGAGAGATGTACTTTTCCTGTCAATGGTTTAACGACAAAGGTTTCCAACATCTTCCATGCTAAACACATTAATGGCGGTTTCCATGCTTTTACACTCCCCCTCCACCATAACCAACACAAACCATGGCTAGCCGAATCCACGGGTGCCTGCCAACTTTCAAATTTTCCGGGGGAGTGTCTTTTTTCAAAATTTATTTAATTATTATTGGGACTGGGCATCCCTAGTATCAGCCTCCCTCATAAATTTGACAAGCGAATAAACTCTCATCATGAGTAAAACACATTTAGCATGGAAGATAATGACTACCCCTACCACTCCATGAGTTGTACGTGTTGGAAATATTCCCTAGAGGCAATAATAAATTTGTTATTATCATATTTCCTTGTTCATGATGATGTTTCTTATCCATGCTATAATTGTATTAACCGAAAACTCAAATACATGTGTGGATACATAAACAAATACCGTGTCCCTAGTATGCCTCTACTAGACTAGATCATTGATTAAAGATGGTTAAGATATCCTAACCATAGACATGAGTTGTCATTTAATAACGAGGTCATATCATTAGGAGAATGATGTAATGGACAGAGCCAATTGTAAGCCTAGCATATGATTGTGTCACTTAGTTTAATTGCTACAGCTTCTTAATATCAAGTGTCCATTTCCTTAGACCATGAGATCATACCACTCCCTGGCACCGGAAGAATACTTTGTGGGCATCAAACGTCACTTCATAACTGGGTGATCATAAAGGTGTCTGTCTGGTACTTCGGAAAGTGCTTGTTGGGTTGTATGGATCAAGACTGGGATTTGTCACTCCTTGTGACGGGGAGAGATATCTCTGGGCCCTCTCGGTAATACAACTTCCTACAAAGCTTGCAAGCACATGACTAAGGAGTTAGTCACAGGGGCATTGTATTACGGTACAAGTAAAGAGTACTTGCCGGTAACGAGATTGAACTAGGTATGGAGATACCGACGATCGAATCTCGGGCAAGTATAATATCGATAGACAAAGGGAATTGGATACGGGATTAATTGAATCCTTGATATTATGGTTCGAGTCAATAAAGATCTTCATTGAACATGTGGGAGTCATTATGGGCATCCAGGTCCCGCTATTGGCTATTGATCGGAGAGGGGTCTCGATCATGTCTGCATGTTCTCGAACCCGTAGGGTCACACACTTAACGTTCGGTAACGCTAGGGTAGCAATGAGATATTTAGTGGTGAGTCCGAAGTTTTGTTCGGAGTCTTGGATGGGATTTGGGACATCACGAGGAGCTTCAAAATGGTCCGGAGGTAAAGATTTATATATGGGAAGTCATATTCGGGATTCCGAAAGAAGTTCGGTTCTTTCCGGTATTGTACCGGAAAGTTACCGAAAGGTTCCGGAGTGTTCCAGAAGTGTCCGGAAGGCCCCCCAAGGGTTCCACCAGTAACATGGGCTGTAAGGGGGGTGCCCAGGCCTGCTTGGTCCAGGCGCACCAGCCCCTAAAGGGGCCCATGCGGCTGGGTGGGAAAACCCTAGGGGAGGGGGCGCGTCCACTTGGCTTGGAGGCCAAGTCTCCCCTAGGGCTGCCAGCCCCCTCCCTTGGAGAAGGGGCTAGGGCTGGCCGCCCAATCCCTCACTCCTATATAAGGTGGGGAGGCACAGGAGGGGCTGCACCCATCAGCCCTTGGCCGCCGCCTCTCCCGTTCTCTCCCATCTCCTCTCCGGTACGTGCTTAGCGAAGCTCTGCCGGATTTCTGCTGCCACCACCACCACCACGCCGTCGTGCTGGCCCCGATCCCATCTACCTCTCCTCCTCTAGCTTGCTGGATCAAGAAGGAGGCGACATCACCGATCTGAACTTGTGGATATCTCGGAGGTGCTGCACGTGCGGTACTAGATCGGATTGGATCACGAAGGAGTACGACTACATCAACCACGTTCATTGAACGTTTAAGCTTTCGGTCTACAAGGGTATGTAGATGCTATTCCCTCTCTCGTTTCTGCCATCTAGTAGATCTATTCTTGGGTGATACCATAGGAATTTGTTTTGATTTTTCATGACGCAACCCAACAGTGGCATCCGAGCTAAGTTTTCTACGTAGATGATATGCACGAGTAGAACACAAAATCTGTTTTGTGGGCGTTGATAATCAGATTGCTACCTCTTTTTGTTATTCTTCGGATTTGGCAGTATTGTGGGATGAAGCGGCCCGGACCAACTTTACTTGTCCACGCACAAGAGACCGGTTCCGCGACTGACATGCAACTTGTATTGCATAAAGCGGCTGGCGGGTGTCTGTCTCTCCCACTTTAGCTAAAATCTGATTTGCAACGGGAGGCCTTATAGATATTGATCTACTTGGGGTTCACGCGTTGAACGAAGTTAATGAGGAGGCTTGAAAGATATTGATCTTTCTTGAGTAATCACCCCGAAAGGTTAATAAGCAACTTGAGTATCCACGTTGTGATTTTTTCGTAGGTAAGATTCGATCTTAATACGTTGCCCATAGAAGCCATGTAAAACTTGCAACAACAAAGTAGAGGACGTCTAACTTTGTTTTGCAGGGGCATGTGATGTGGTATGGCCAAGATATGATTTGAATATATGTGATGTATGAGATGATCATGTTTTGTAATAAGTTCACGACTTGCATGTCGATGAGTACGGCAACCGGCAGGAGCCATAGGGTTGTATTAATTTATTGTATGACCTGCGTGTCAATCATTAAATCGTCATGTAATCGCTTTACTTTATCGCTATGAGTTAGCAATAGTTGTAGAAGCGATCGTTGGCGGAGACAACTTCATGACGGCACCTTGGAGATGATGGAGATCATGGTGTCATGCCGGTGATGATGAAGATCATGCCGGTGCTTTGGAGATGGAGATCAAAAGCACAAAGAAGACAAAGGCCATATCATATCACATATTGATTGCATATGATGTTTGTCTGTTATGCATCTTATTTTGCTTAGATCATGACGGTAGCATTATAAGATGATCCCTCTCACATTAATATTAAGATAAAGTGTTCTCCCCTTGTATGCACCATTGCGACAGTTCGTCGTTTTGAAGCACCTCGTGATGATCGGGTGTGATAGACTCTACGTTCACATACAACTGGTGTAAGCCAGTTTTACACGCGCAGAAATACTTGGGTTAAACTTGACGAGCCTAGCATGTACAGACATGGCCTCGGAACACAAGAAACCGAAAGGTTGAACATGAGTCATATAGAAGATATGATCAACATGTAGATGTTCACCATTGAAACTACTCCATCTCACGTGATGATCGGACATGGTTTAGTGAATTTGGATCATGTATCACTTAACAACTTGAGGGATGTTGATTTAAGTGGGAGTTCATTAGTAATATGATTATATTGAACTAATTATCATGAACATAGTCTAAAATGTCTTTGCAAATATGTTGTAGATCAATGGCTCGCGCTAGTGCTCCGCTCAATTTTAATGCGTTCCTAGAGAAACAGAAACTGAAAGATGATGGAAGCAACTTTGCGGACTGGCTCCGTAATCTGAGGATTATCCTCACTGCTGCACAGAAGGCTTATGTCCTTGATGCACTGCTTGGTGCGCCACTCCCGCCCGTGGTATCTCAGGATGTTTTGAACGTCTGGCAGACACGGGTTGATGACCACTCGATAGTTCAGTGTGCCATCTTGTATGGCTTAGATATCTCTGGGCCCTCTTGGTAATACAACTTCCTACAAAGCTTGCAAGCACATGACTAAGGAGTTAGTCATAGGGGCATTGTATTACGGTACGAGTAAAGAGTACTTGCCGGTAACGAGATTGAACTAGGTATGGAGATACCGACGATCGAATCTCGGGCAAGTATAATATCGATAGACAAAGGGAATTGGATACGGGATTAATTGAATCCTTGATATTGTGGTTCGAGTCGATAAAGATCTTTGTTGAATATGTGGGAGTCATTATGGGCATCCAGGTCCCGCTATTGGCTATTGATCGGAGAGGGGTCTCGATCATGTCTGCATGTTCTCGAACCCGTAGGGTCACACACTTAACGTTCGGTAACGCTATGGTAGCAATGGGATATTTAGTGGTGAGTTCAAAGTTTTGTTTGGAGTCTCAGATGGGATCTGGGACATCACGAGGAGCTTCGGAATGGTCCGGAGGTAAAGATTTATCTATGGGAAGTCATATTCGGGATTCCGAAAGAAGTTCGGTTTTTTCCGGTATTGTACCGGAAAGCTACCGAAAGGTTCCGGAGTGTTCCGAAAGTGTCCGGAAGGCCTCGCAAGGGTTCCACCAGCAGCATGGGCTGTAAGGGGGCACCCAGGCCTGCTTGGGCCAGGTGCACCAGCCCCTAAAGGGGCCCATGCGGCTGGGTGGGAAAACCCTAGGGGAGGGGGGCGCCACCACTTGGCTTGGAGGCCAAGTCTCCCCTAGGGCTGCCGCCCCCCTCCCTTGGAGGAGGGGATAGGGATGGCCGCCCCCTCCCTCGCCCCTATATAAGGTGGGGAGGCGCAGGGGGCTACACCCATCAGCCCTTGGCCGCCGCCTCTCCCGTTCTCTCCCATCTCCTCTCCGGTACGTGCTTAGCGAAGCTCTGCCGGATTTCCGCTCCCACCACCACCACCACGCCGTCGTGCTGGCCCCGATCCCATCTACCTCTCCTCCTCTAGCTTGCTGGATCAAGAAGGAGGCGACGTCACCGATCTGAACGTGTGGATACCTCGGAGGTGCTGCACGTGCGGTACTAGATTGGATTGGATCACGAAGGAGTACGACTACATCAACCATGTTCATTGAACGTTTAAGCTTTCAGTCTACAAGGGTATGTAGATGCTATTCCCTCTCTCATTGCTGCCATCTAGTAGATCTATTCTTGGGTGATACCATAGGAATTTTTTTTGATTTTTCATGACGCAACCCAACAGTACGGGCACACAAAATAGAAGTTTATTTGAAGGTTTGGAGGTGGCACATGTAAATTTACTTGGAATGGTAGTGAAATACCATCTTATAGGTAGGTATGGTGGACATTTTATGGCATAAACTTGTTTCAAGGATTTTGGATGCACAAGCAGTATTTTTGCTTAGTACAAGGAAAGGCTAGCAAAAGACTGGGGGCAACCACTTTACCAAGCAGAAAAATCACAATCATGCATTCTCTAATAGTAACTTTATTAGGAAAATATAATCATGATGATAACCTACAAACTTGAATACCATTAAAGCTGAATTTGGAATTTATCAAATATGTGTAAACATGTGCCAAGCCAATCATCCATCCTTCTTTGGGAGATACTTATCATAACAACATGATAGGTTCAACTTAATAAAACTAAAGCTCATTGTCATTATAATATAACTCCCTTACTTGATTAAAGATATGCAATATCATAGTCTCACTTCTATTTTAATGGATTAAACTGAGGATACATGTTTACTTCTCAACATACATATAATAAATGAAGCATATGACATTCAATTCATTCATAAATTTCTTACTCTTAAGATATATAAGTGAAGCACAAGAGTAAACAATAGACTACTCCAAAAGATATAAGTGAAGAACAAAGAGTAGTTAAGTAAATAGGTAGCTATGTATAAACTCTCTCCCAATCAAAATTTTCAGATCTAAGAATTGTATCAAATAGCAAACAAAACAAAAAGACGCTCCAAGAATAACACATATCATGTGAAGAATTAAAATATAGCTCCGAGTAAGATATACCGATAGTATTGAAGACGAAAGAGGGGATGCCTTCTGGGACATCCCCAAGCTTAGACGCTTGGTTCTTCCTTAGATATTGACTTGGGATGCCTTGGGCATCCCCAAGCTTAGGGTCTTGCCGCTTCTTATTCTCCTTCCATCGTCATCTCACCCAAAACTTGAAATTTTCATTCACACAAAACTTAACGAAACTTGTGAGATAGGTTAGTATAATAAAATAAATCAATCACTCATGTACTATCAAGACAAGATTCATAATCATTCCCAAATAATGTCTAATGTATTCTATTATTTTCACAATTTATATACCCCAATATAAGCCGTAGAAACTTTAAAACAAGCAAACAAAGAAAACAAAACAGAATCTATCAAAAACAGAACATTACATAAAGATCTATTTAGTGATCATACTTCTGTAATTCTAAAAATTCTGAAAAATTAGGACGTAATAAAAATTTTGTATGATAGTACTGTGTAAAAATTTCAGAAAATTTTCACGTTTCAGTAAAATATGAAAATTCAAACACTACAGAAAAATTTCTGTTTCTGCACATCAAACATGCAATTCAAACATCCTAAAGGCAAACCTTGGCACTTTATTGAAATAAAAGATACAAAACATGATCACTACAGTAGCATTGATCATGTAGACACACAAAAATAGTAAGGATAAATATTGGAATGCCTCCCAACAAGTGTTGTTCTTTGAAGCCTTTTAGCTAGCATTGACTAGATTATTGACTCTAGTGCAAGTGGGAGTCTGTTGGAAATATGCCCAAGAGGCAATAATAAATGTTATTATTTATTTCCATGTTTATAATTATGTCTATATTCTGTACTATAATTGCACTAGTCCTTGAGTCTGTATATCCAAGAGGCTCAGAGGAAAACCCATGTGCATGTGTGAATAATAATGGGAAAATTTTGTTTTTGCCACTCTAGATTTTGCCAATTTTCCTTATGCCACTCTAAAATTTGACATTTCACTTTTTTCACTCTTAGATTTTGACAATATGTCATAATTACCATTCCATGGCAAAAGCAAAATAATTGCATTTCACTTTTGCCACTCTTAGCTTTTGACAATGTATCACAATTGTCACTCTAAATTTTTTGCTTTTGCCACGGAATGGCAATTGTGATACATTGTCAAAAGCTAAGAGTGACGAAAGTGAAATGTCAAAAGCTAGAGTGGCATAAGGAAAATTGGCAAAATTTAGAGTGGCAAAAACAAAATTTTCCCAATAATAAACGGTAATATAGATTCCTAGTCATGCCCCTAAGACTAGCTCAAGTGTTGCATGATGGTCACGTTTTCCTGATCATGGGCATGAGAATGCCGGCAACTTTGAGGACACAATGTTAGAACACTTGTGTTGAATAGACCCAATTGTTGTTATGCTATGAGATCCATTTGTCACAAATTAATAGTTGATAACACAGAGAAAGTTAAAAGTTTGCATAATTCCTTAGACCATGAGAGTATTAAGTTGCTTCATACTTGCTTCATGAACTTTGGGGTTTGTTAAACGTCATCTGTTACAGGGTGACCATTACGGCAGCTTACAGGTTCACGGAAAAGTATGACAAGGGACTAGATAGCTCAAGATTGGGATTTGCTCCTCTGACGAATGAGAGATATTCTGGGGGCCCTCTCGATATTACGGTATCCACCATCATTTGTCCAGACACAGCGTGATTTGATCACAAGGATGCCAGAACACGGGAACGAGAAAAAAGAACAAAACCGATAACAAGGAAATGGGCATAGTGAACAAATTGTTGATTCACGGGGATGCCGATGAATCGCACTGCAGTTTTTTGTAACATATTGCAATGCAACAGGAATAGCACACGGTAACTAAAGGTTCACTCGAATATCCATTCGTGTGGATATAGGTGTCAATATGGATGTCCATGGTTCCGCTATTGATCATTGATCGGAAGGTGTTCCATTCATGTGTATACTTCACCGAACCTACAGGGTCACACACTTAAGGGTGATCTATTTGTTGAGCACTAGGAAAGGAGTCTGAGAGAAAGTCATCGAAAAAGTTTGGGAGACACTAAAAATGTTTTGGAGAGAAAGCCGGAAGTGTTTCGGAGAAACCAAAAATTGTTTAGGAGTAAACCATAATACCAGAAATGTTTCGGAATGTGTCTGGAATTTTTTGGAGGGTACCAAAAAAGTTCTGGGACCTTTCAGAATTTTTTGGAGAAGACGCTCGCGCAAAAACACCATGTTCCCGCAAGTGGGACAAGTTCCCCTTTTCGTGGGGCTGTGTTAGGTGGCGCCCTCTTATGCGGGCATCCCCTTAATTTGATGGAAGCTTATTGGGGGGGCATGGTGGGAGGCAGCCCCCACAAATGTTGGGGCCATGTTGGAAGGGGGCCCCCTTGGGGGGGGGGCTACATGGGCCGGCCAAGATGGGAGGGGGTGCCCTTTGGGGGAACCTCCCACATTTGGAGGGATGATGTTTGTGGAGGGCCCCCTTTTTGGGCAGCCATCCTCAAGCCTTCACCCACCCCTTCCACCACTATAAATAGAGGGGTGGAGGTGCTCTCCACCCCATCTCATTTCTCACCACAAATGACATGCAATGATCTGCCCTTCTCTCTCTCGCCCTTCACGAAATAGTTTCGTTCTGCCGCAAGGCTACCTAGTCTCCAGTAGCGATTTGTTCTGGATGAAGCACCACTGGATAGGTGACACCGTATGTGTGCAACCCGGTAGAGAGATCGTATGTTTGATCTTCTATTCGAGGGACTGTCTGAGGTTCTGTCTGAGGGACTGTTCAAGGGAGAAAATTCTCGTGGTTGGGAGGTTGTAAATCCTAGCTGCGGGAATCTGCCCCAACGATCTTCACCAACTCTTCTTCTGCTATGCTACGAGTTGGTAATGATCAGATCAAACCTTGTATGCATCTTCATAGTGGTCCTGGGCTGGTGCGTAGGACGGATTTTTTTCCTGCTGCCTTACCCTACAAGTCATACCTTGCATCAGTGCATGTATCTCCACCTCGACATTCATTTTCCACAAAGACTGACATCTTTCCTCTCTTAATTTCCTCCATCCCATAGTGTTGTACTAGTTTTAGTGAATTTCGATAACTCTCCAAAAAATCGATAGTTGTTTCAACTGGTGGTAAACTCCTTGCCAAATTCGCGAGATAATCATGGTGATCATATCTCTCATCATCTCATTACATCCAGCTAGCAGGGGAAGCAACCAATCTTTGCCAGAATCCACAAGGAGCTCCGTCGGTGGTAGAGGCCAAACCGAATGCATGCCATCCCAAACTCTCCTCGTGTGATGACAGGTCACCAACGTGTGAAAATTCCCTTCCCGTTCGAGTCCACAAGTTGGACAACGCTGTTAGTACTAAAAAAAATAAAGGTAAGCCAAATTTGTTAGATACGCATAGGCGAAAATAACCGCCAGCCGCAGATTAAACATTATTTTGAGCGGAGGGACCTTTGTCTCTTTTTTTTGTGGGAGAAAAGGAGATTCTCATTACTTAAGGAGGCTTCTCAGCCATAGCCAAGTTTACAACAAAGTCCATCCCGGCATTTAGCCAAACTGCGGTACGAGGGGTACTACAGCCATACGCGGCCAGCTCATGGCTAACCTGATTCTGCGAGCGACTACAGTGAGTAAATAAAATCTCCCTAGCATCAAGGACAACTAAACTACGGATCTCCTGTATGAGTATGCGGTGCCACGATCTATCTGTCGAGTGTGCTGTGAGCATCGCTACCGCCTCCGCACTATCCAGCTCAACCATAATAGGCAAGTCCATCTGGTGCAAGGCCAAGTCTAGCCCTTCTCTACAAGCTGCTAGTTCTGCCTCCAAGGCACTATCACATGTATGGAGCTCCCTGCATGCGCGATAGATGATCTTACCTCTATCATCATGGAGGATCATACCTCCTCCAGCCACGCCCGTAGCCGCAATGAAACTGCCATCCGTGTTGAGCTTAGTCCAGCCCGTCTCAGGGGGTGACCAGCGCGGCATCAAGTTGGGGCCGGAGCTCACAGCTGCGCCCGGTGGTGTAGCATGGACCACCATCTTCCCTTTCTCTTGGTCTCCATGAGGGTGTTGTTGGATGCACAAGAGCGAATTAACATACCCGTGTAGGAAACGTCGGGAGGCTTCAGCTGAGGGTGGCGTTTTGTCATGTGTGATCTCGTTGCGCGTATACCAACTTCTCCACATGGTCATGAGCACAACCAGCCTTGCTGTCTCATCCAGGGGTTCCAAGAATGTGAAGAGACATTCTGGTCCTGAGTTATGAATGGACTCCATCCTGGGAATATTCTAGTCCAAAGCCATAGCACGCCATAGCTCCCTAGCCAGTGGGCACCTGCAGAATGCATGGAATCCATCCTCTCGTTCCACGCCACAGAAGGGACATATGTCAGTAAGCTCGAGGTGATGCAAGAATTTGTTAGCCCATGTAGCAAGTGAATTGGTCACAACTCTCCATGCAAACACGCATACCTTAGGAGGAGCAGGGCACCCCCATATGATCTTCCAGATGGCGCGATGACCATCCGGTGCCCTGCTCGTGGTGGTAGCCGATGGACGCTCGCTCTCGTCCATGGCAAGACGGTAGGCGGAACGAACGGTGAAGATACCGTTCTTCTCCGGCGCCCAGGCGATGATGTCGTCAGTGATGCGGGACGATGTCCGGATGCTGGTGATCGCCTCGACGTCCATCAGGAGGAAGTAGCGACGAAGAAGATCCATGCGCCACGCGCCCTCGCCATCCAGGAGCTCCGCCAACCTTCGTAGGTGACATGTGCCCTGCTGCATGATGGGTTGGCGTAAGGGCTCTCTAGGCATCCACAGGTCATGCCAGATACAAATGTTCTGCTCATCGCCGACACGCCAGATGTTGCCCTTCTTCTGGAGCTTGAGGCCATGCTGGATAGCGTGCCATGTCAGAGATGCGTTCCCCGAGGACACCGTATCCTCGAGGCGCCCATCAGGATAATACCGGGCCTTGAGAACCTACGCACATAAACGGTTAGGCTTAGTTAGCAAGCGCCAAGCCTGTCTCGCAAGGAGAGCCTGGTTGAAGATGCGGAAATCTCTGAATCCCAAGCCACCCTTGGATTTATGTGCCTGTATTTTTGGCCATGCCAACCAGTGCGTTTTCCTCTTGCCTTCCGCTGAACCCCACCAAAAGTTCCATACCATTCTGTTCAGGTCATCACAAAATGACATAGGTAGCTTGAAGACACCCATAATATAACTTGGAATGGCCTGAGCAACAGCCTTAATCATGGTCTCCTTGCCAGCAAGAGAGAGGGTGTCACCCCAAGCAATAATTCTCTTCAAAAGCCATGATTGCAGATTCTGGAATCTACCTCGCGACATACGTCCGTCAGGCGTTGGAAGCCCTAGATACTTCTCCTCAAAAGTCACTGTACCTATGTTAAGGGTCGCCCTGACCACTTCCTGCTTGTCCATAGCACATGCATTACCAAACAGAGCACTGCACTTCGCCGGATTAATGCATTGTCCAGTAGCTTTCTCATACGTATTTAGCACTTCCTGGAGTTTTTTTTCTTGTTCTTCCTCCGCCTTAAAGAACAGTAGCGTATCATCTGCGAACAATAAGTGAGATACACCCAGAGCTCTTCGACATATTTTCAGCGGTGTGTAATCACCTTTTTCCTCTTCATCTTTCAACAAAGCAGAAGGACCATCAGACACAAATAAGAACAAAAACGGGGATAGAGGATCACCTTGTCGAAGCCCACGCGACGGTGTGAACGAGTCCAAGAGGGTTCCATTAAATTTAACTATGTATCTCATCAAGGTGACGCAAGCCATAATCCAGTTCACCCACCGGCAAGCAAAGCCCATCTTTTGCATCATTCGCTCCAAGAAGATCCAGTCCACCCTGTCATAAGCTTTTGATAGGTCCAGCTTATACGTACAAAAACTTTTATTAGGGACCTTCTCATGCTGAATAAAGTGAAAGCACTCAAAAGTAATTAACGCATTATCTGTAATCATCCGCCCCGGGACAAAGGCGCTCTGTTCAGGAGATATAATCTCATCCAAAATAGGTCTCAACCGATTCACCAAACACTTTGCCACCACCTTATATATGACATTGCATAAGCTTATGGGCCGAACACTGTGAGCCTCTCAGGGTTATCCACCTTCGGGATGAGAACAATGGAGATGTTGTTCACTCCCTCGGGCATGACCCCTGTGCGGAAGAACTCCTTCACCCCTGCAATAACCTGCTCCCTCATAACTGCCCAATTCCTTTGAAAGAAACGGGCGGGAAAGCCATCCGGGCCTGGCGCCTTAAGTGGCCCAATCTGAAACAGAGCATCAGCTATCTCCTTGTCTGTAAAATCTGCGCAGAGGCCATCATTCATATGGTCAGTCACACGACTATTAAACAAATCAATTACTGGATCCACACAAAGAGTTGTATCAGCAACAAACAATTTAGAGAAATAGGCCGTAGCCATGGCCGACATGGACACATGGTCCTTGTACTTGACCCATGTATCACCAATGAGGGACTTAATGCGGTTCTTACGAGCACGCCATACCGCTTTTCGATGAAAAAACTGAGTGTTTCGGTCACCCTCCCGCAGCCATGTAATACAGGATCTCTGCATCCACATCATCTCCTCTCTATAGAGCAGTTCATTCATCCGGTCGGTCGCCTCCCTAATTTCCTTCATGTCTGCATTCATAGACATAAGCTCCTCTAGGCGAGAGCGAGATTTATTAATTTCCTTAATAACGTTACCAATTTTTTTCCGGCTCCACTCTTGCAATTTTTCCATCATGCTACCCAAACCAGAAGCAATATCGCCAAGATGAAGCATAGACCCCAACTTAGTCCAAGTATTCATGATTACCTCCGGGAGAGATGGATCCTTTTCCCACATGACCTCTTACTGTCTGCATCTCTTCCCCGACGCTGGAAGCGGCTCCTCCAACGCGCAACGGAGCAGGATAGCCAGGTGATCGGAGCTGGGCGCCACCAGGTGATCCACCCTGGCGTGAGTAAAGGTGTCTCTCCAGGCATTGTTGGCGACAGCACGGTCAAGGCGGACCTTGACGTCCGCCCGTCCCCCTCTCCGGTTATCATAAGTATATGGAAGGCCTGCAAAACCGAGATCACCCAAACCACAAACTTCAAGAACATCACGGAAATCAATCATCTGACCTGCCAACCGCGGTGATTTGGAAAAGTGCTCAAAACTCCACATAGCTTCATTGAAATCTCCCAACATGACCCACGGCATATCGGCTTGTTGGTGAAGATTACAGAGGAGGGACCACATGTGATGACGGTCCTCCGTCCGGGGCTCACCGTAGATGCAGGTAAGCCTCCAGGGTAGCTCACCCGCCGCAACAGTCACATACGCATCAATATATCATTCATTTATTTCTTTTACATCAAGACTCATTGACTCATGCTAATACAAAGCAAGACCACCACTACGACCCACACAATCAAAAGCATCAAAACCTTGTAACCCTAATCGAGCACGGTACCTCTTCATTTTATTCTTAGACTGCCTAGTTTCACAAAGAAAAACGATACCGGGGGAATGAGCCTGCACTAGACTCACAAGATCGTGAACTGTCCGAGGGTTCCTCCCCCCCCCCTCGGCAGTTCTAGGTTAGGATATTCATTGCTCCTGACGGGGCTCCGCCGGCCCCGTCAGTTCGGCGGCGGCCCCTGGGCCGACTGCCTCCATAGTGCTGGACACCTCCTTCATGTCCTGGTCTCCCGCACCACCGCCTAGCTGGGTCTGCTGCCCCTCCAGCGTCCCCGTGGTCTTGCGTTTTTTTGATGTACCTGAAATCACACGCTCGGCCGAGTTGGCCGTGTTAGTATACACCACCATAGCCTGTCTGCCTCCTCCCCTGTACCGGTAAGATCATCAGCAGCGTTGCGCTTGCCCAGGGTCAAAACATCATCAGAGAGCTCCGCTTCAGCCATCCTCACCTCGTGCGAGAGGTCACGCATCACCGGTATAATGTCAAAGCTCCTTGGCTGAGAGTGATTAGAGCTCTGGCCGTTCATTGAGCTTTTCGCATGCACACTTGCATCGGTCGCTGCATCTGCATGTTGCTTCTCCATCATGCCCTTGCCGCCTCCCGACATACTCTTCATCTGTTCAGCTAGAAGCTCGTCGATTGCTGGGTTACCTGTGCTATGGTCAACAGCTTGCTTCTGCCGACGAGCCGAGTCGCCGTCAGAACGGCGAACCCCCCGGCCACCACGCCCACGGACCGAAGACCCGGTGCTCTCCGACGAGAAGTCGAGGCCCCGGTAAGCTGTCGGGTTAGTCTTAGCCCTCACTGTTCCGGACTGCCTCCCGAAATGGCGTGGCAGTGAACATCTAAGCTTCCCGTTGTACTTGCCAGAGGGTACACCCCCCTTCATCTTCCTGCCACAAGACTTCTCCTGGTGCCCAAGGTATCCACATGTGTAGCAAATGTGCGGCAGTTTCTCATACTGAATTTGGAATTCCACCTTAGTTTTCTTCTCCTTCAACCTAGTGGGCATGGCCACAGAAGTTTCCAGAGGGCGGGACCTTTGTCTTTGGTAACAAAAACTATTAGGCACAGTTAATTTTATTGGTCTGGAAAATTAATGAAAATCATAAGTGGCGACCGTCAGCTATGGAGGATTTCGTAGCGACCCCCTTTTCAACTGTTGCACGAATCTCGACACAAGGCCACTGCCATGTCAGATTTGGAACAAGGTCGTTGTAAGACAAAAGGCAGCGAACGTTTCACTTCTTCAAAACAAACCTCACCACAACATTGGCTAGCGGCGTGGTCCCCCACATGGGAGACCTGGGTTTGAATCCCAAGGCCTCCTTTTTTGCCTTCTTTTAGGTACATGGCATTTTTTTCTATAAAAGTTAACATGACAGTTTATATTTTTTCGAAGTATGTCACATGGCAATTTTATATTCAGAGATGGCATTTTTATATTAAGGAGATGGCATTTTTTTATTATTAAGAGATGCCATTTTTTAATTAAGAGATGCCTTTTTTTTCTTTTAAAGAGATGGCATTTTTATATTAAGAGATGGTATTTTTTTATTATTAAGAGATGCCTTCTTTTAGGGTACATGGCATTTTTTTTGATATCATGGCATTTTTCTCTGTTTTTTACAAGAAAAATACGTATTTTTTTTGTCCATGACATTTAAAATAAAAATAAAACAGTAAACTGGGCCTATGGCCAATAGGGGTTCGCCCTGGGCCCCTCCCCTGGCGAACGATCGAGGGGGGGCCGATTCGTTCGCTGGGAGCAGCTCACCCCGGCAACAAATTCGGTCGCTACACCTCCCTCCCTGGCGATCGATCACCAGATATTGGGGTCCAAAATTAAAGGTGATCCAGATTTTGTTAGATACTACGGGACAATTATAGCCGCTCTTCATTCATTTAGTCATTTTTGCCGTGACACTAATCTACTCCATTAGTCTGTTAATATAAAAAATGTCATCTTTTAATATAGAAATGTCATCTCTTTAGCCTGTTGGCTAATTGTCACAGCAAGCTTGTGGAGCACTGGTACTCAGCAGGCCCCTACAATGCAGTTGTGCGAGCAGTGCGTGGAACCTTGCCCTGGTCAGGTCAAGTATAGTCTTGTTTTTGAATTATCCACCGACCATCCACCAAACAACTACGCCTACGACCCCTAACACCTATCCCTACGAGGAGACACAGGGAGGCAGAAAACTACTACTCCCTCCGTTCCACAATGTAGTGCGCCCACGTTTTTCGAGATTCAACTTTGACCATAAATTTGACCAGCGTCGGCGACTGCGACGGAAGTAAAAATTATACCTTTGAATTCGTATTCGAAAGAAGTTTTCAAAGATATAATTTTTGCTCCCGCCGCAGTCGCCAACGTTGGTTAAATTTATGATCAAAGTTGAATCTCAAAGTGCGGATACGCACTACATGGTGGAACGGAGGGAGTACCGAGCTACTAGTAGCAATTGTCCGGGGCCGGGCACCGAGTGAGGCGTCCTAGATACGGCGCGGATGTGGGCCACTTGACCACTTCGCTTTTCCATCGCACGTACGTTAGACTGCCCCACCGCAATGAATGGATTGGTGCCGCACAGGCACGAGGTCTGGACCTCCTTTTTTACATCGAACCCGGTGAGCAAGTTACCGCTTTACCAACTATGCTGCAGCTCCCAATTCCTCCGCTATATATATGCTTGTCCTAGCGTAGTCTGCTGCACATCCCTGTGTGCTCCATATCCCGATCGTAGTCTGCTCCATATCCCGAGCCTTTGTATCGACAGTGCCCGTCCAAGATGGCGAGCTGGACTGGATCCGAGGTTCATGGGATCCAGAGTCTGGAGCGTACGCTTTTTTTTTAGCTCTTAACCATTCACTCTGGAAACACATTGTGGCGGTTTTCAATATTCTTCTTTAGTGCTTAACCCTTCAATGATGGTGCATTAACTTTCTTAGGATTTCCTGCCGCGACTGTAAGGAAGCAAGCAAGCAAGGGTTGGTTAACCGATAAGAAGTACCTTGCCATTCTCTCCAACCAGGAACTCTACCTGCAGGATCTTCACCAAAACAGCATGCCAGCCAATATTGACGCCGTCAAGGGCACTAGAGGTGAATAAGTAACGTGCTTCTGCATGTTTATTTCTTATTTGCATGCTTGCTGATGATACAATGTCCCTTATTGCAGCCTCTATCTTTCTTTGCCTCAAAAACATAGAGGAGGAGGACAATCTGTTCGCATTGACTGAGATCGTCGATGTGTCGGTCAGTATAATAGTTGCCCAATGTTTCTCGTGAACTGGATTAAGTACGATAGATGTAGCATTACTTACGTTTCCATGTTGCACCTAGACATCTAATAGGATCATAGGTTACTTTTGAACAACTAGCACATTGGCCATTGTTCTTATCTTATAGGAGTATTTTTTAAAGAAAGAAGTGTACAAATCACCCTCAAATCCAATTTTGGTAGTAGTATGATTTAGACCCTGAAATTATTAAAACCGGGTTAATGTAGCCTTGTAGCGGTTTTCGTCACATCCAAGATGATTTTCCTTGGAGATGCTGATTAGGCACTGACTGGAATGGGTCCCAGAATAATAGAAATCGTGTACTCGTCCTCGTCCTATGCTCCAAGAGCTCGTCGTCCATGTCCGCGTCGGGTTTCCTCTACTTTGCGGCGATTCCGGGCAGCGCTGTCGGGGACGAGGCAAGGCTGGTGTTGCTGTGGGTGGTCGAGAGGGGTTCGTGTGGCTGCCGCGCGGGAGCTCATCTTCGGCGAGTTTGACGCCGTGACGGCGGTGGTGGCGCACGACCGCCTTCGAGCAGGACGAGGCGTAGGCGGTGTGCTTCGTCGTGAACCACGGAAACACCGACGTACTCGCATCAGCCACTGTGCGTCGCCTAGCCGTCCTCTCACCCCACCGAGCTCTCATCCCCCGAGCTAAAGCCGCCAACCTCTCCTCTCAGCCCCGAGCTCCTGTCGCTGCCACATTCCAGCCGTGCCGGGGTCGCCGTTGATCTCTGACCCCTCACCCCGGTCAGCAGCACGCATGCCGGGGCTGGCGTGCTTGCCCAGGACGCGGGTGCCGCGAGGCGCGTACGCGCGGTAGAACGGAGGCGGAGAGCGAGAGGAAGTCGAGCGCCCCCGCAGACACTGAAAGCAGGGCTCACCGAAGTCGTCGAGGAGGCGGCGGCACTCCGAGTGTTGGTGATAGGCGGGACGGGCTTGTGGAGTTGTTGTCTCCGCACGCCTATTCACCCGAATTGCCAATCCTCCTCACTGGCCATTGGCGCTGCTCCGCGCCGGCGGTCGTGCGCTACTGCTGGTGCAGCGCCGCACATGGAGGGACACCAACGAGATCCAGACGGGGATGGATAGGGAAACGGAGGAGCTAGCGCACTGGGAGCGCAAAGGACTTCGTCCGGGCGCTGAGGTGGTGGCACGCGTTCCGGACGGCGGTGGCCGCGGTGATCCTGCACGACACCACAAACTGGGCGGTGGCCGCGGTTATCCCATGGTTCGTCTTGTGCGATGAAAGAATAGCGAATTTTGGGGTATGTCTTTTTTCTTCGAGGGAATTTTTGGGGTATGACGACACGAAGAAGACGGGTGCATTTTCATGGTCAAAGCTGAGTCATCGTAAAGTCCAATCTGAGTTAGCATTATAAAACTCAAAACCACCTATGCTATGACTCAAAACAAGAATTGATGTGACTTGCAAGCACTTAGGGGTTATTAACCGGTTTTGTTAATTTCAGGGTCTAAATCGTAACGAAATTGAGTTTAGGGGATACGACTCTATCGGGGTGGATTTGGGGTGATTTATATACTTCTTTTTTTGGAAAAATATAGTTTACTTTGCTACGGTGATTGTTAGTTGTCCAAAAATCTAATAATAAACTCCCCTTTGCATTTGTCAAGGTTGTTTGGTTGTTTTGATCGTGTCAATGAAACCTTATTAACATTTGCTTTGTACTAAATTGAAAGAAAATACTGAAAAGGCATGGGATTGCCCAGCAAAAAAGAAGCATGTGATTCATCTATTTTTTGGGAATGCAGGAAACAAATATTAGTTAACAAAAGATTTGGTAATATAAATAGATGATATTACGTAAATAGTTAAATTCAGCATAAATATCCATCATGGTTTATATTGATAGTTTAGAGAAATTCATGAGCATTGATCGTGGTTTATTAATTTTTGGTCCACCTAACGAAGGGTATGATGTATCTATCTTTTTCTGAAAATTTCTAGCATATTTCCGTCGTTAGTCTGTCTAGTATTTTTTTTTTGAGGTAAAGCAAAGCTTTATAACTTAACGGTGCTTGGGCAAATCACCCGAAACACAAACAGCCACTTGTGGCGGTACGGTAGTGTTCCAGCCAATACTATCGTTTGGCAAACATAAACGACCCAATTTCGCTAATTCATACACTACTGAATTGGCATTACGCCTACAAAAAGAAACAGACTGTTTCGAAAACCATAATTTGAGTTGAAACTTGATGTCTTCGATAACAGCCGCATATGGGGATGAATCAACCTTGGACAACAAGTGCCTCCTGCAGCAACTTTGAGTCCGTCTCGAAGACAACCCGAAGAGCACCCATATCAGCTGCCATAGAGACGGCTTCGGACATGGCCATTACCTCTGCCCCAAAAGGATCGACGACCTGCTCCTTCCTACCAGCACGTGCTAACAGCACATCTCCCACCTCATCTCTAGCAACTACACCCCAGGCAGCAAATTATCACCCGGCCTATAGGCACCGTCCAAATTAAACTTTAACACTCCATCACTCGGCGTCGTCCATTTATTTATCATCTGTTTCTTGTCCTTCGTTCTGAATAGTTGCATATACACTAGTAGAAAACGGGCCTTTAATCCCGGTTTGTAAGGCCCTTTAGTGCCGGTTCTACAACCGGCACTAAAGGGGGGGGACTAACGCCCCCCCCCCCTTTAGTCCCGGTTCGTCACGGCCCGGCACTAAAGGCCCACCACGTGGCGCCTGCCGGGGCCGTTCGCTGGGGGACCTTTAGTCCCGGTTGGTGGTGTTACCAACCGGGACTAAACCTTTAGTCCCGGTTGGTAACACCACCAACCGGGACTAAAAGTATTTAATTCTTTTAATTTTGGTTTATTTTTCCTTTTAATTTTGTGTTTTCCATTTAATTATTTTTCATTTCAAACATATATTACGCTACTACATACTGTACACGTTGTGCATATATATATATATAAATCGAATTTCTCGTAAGACGACCATTCACATACATATATATATATATATATACAATTTGGTATATACAATTTCTCCTATAATTTGCGGATCATTACATATGCAGGGCATTACTGCTTGATCTTGTAATGGTATTCTCCTTTGGGATCTATGACCTGGTCGACCAGAAATCCAGCTATTTCCTCTTAAATTGCTCGTACGCGAGCTGTTGGTAGGAGCTGGCCCCGCATCTCTATCATCTATAATCAGGAGATCAAGATGAATATGTTAGTTGTGTGTATATATATTAGCTAGATCATGATAAAAAAATTATGGATAGTGTTCTGGCAAACGTACCCAAAGAGTTTTTTCATCTATGCTCCTTTCAGACGTGATCATGCGAATATTCTCGCAAACGTAGTATGCGCATAAACTATTCCCCTTCTCCTGCCTCATGCACTTTACGAGAATAAAATTCAATCAGGTAATAATTAATCAAGCATGATAATGGTATTGAAACTAGAATTAAAGAGATACACGGACGTAGCTAGCTAGTACTACTTAATTACCTTGGGTCGCACCCATTTCAGCTGTTGTTTCCATTGGCCGGGGACCTCTTCGATGAACTTTTTCCAAGCCCTGCCCGGCGGCAAAGAAAATGAATAAAGGAGTTATTAACTAGTTGATATCAGGAAATGAAGTAAAGAGGCAGACATAGTGCGATAATGATTGAAATTACCTGTCGAACATCCCCTTCACGGTTGCGTATTCGGATGGATCCTTATATAGTGAGTCCAGTACTTCAACTTTTCCCTTGTCAACTTCAATTATTAACAAGATCCAGTGGAAACTGCATGCGCACACGTTTTTTATAAATAAGCGGGCATGTGCATAACTCATCAACTACACTTATTAACATCTAGTAAGGAAAAAATAGAATTTGTAGTACAAGATATAGTAACACTCACCCGAAGTTGTAAGGAATTAGTATTTTTGGTTGGGTGTTTAGTTGCTTCAAAAACTCTAGCAGGAATCTCTCTGTGTCTTCTCTCGAATATTGATCTTCCCATATCGCCTGATTAATCGTATTTGGGTCAATGAACCCAACTCCATAGCGTCTAGTTTTTTTCATTTCATACATCTTCATTCTGCATAATACCACAGAAAAGAATATAGTGAGGATAATTACAGTTAATGAACGAGAGCACATCTAGCTAGCTAGCTAGAGACTTAAATTACAGAAAGAAATCACTTACAGACAATAGCAACTGACGATAGATTTGTCTAGTGCGTCTTGTTGGAATAACTGAAACAACTCTGAAAAATCAATCCACACATCTTTTCCATGGAAGTAATGCTCTGGCTTGACTTTCACCATGAGGACTCTTCATTGGTATTTGCTGTTTTTTGCATGTACCACGTATGCAAATTGTACATTCTCGTTGGTAGAAGCTTGACATCGTCAGGCTTGACCAGAGGTTTGCCACGGACATATTGGTATTTTACTTCCTCCTCTGTAATCCCGGGGATTTCCTCAAGGCCTAGGAGTTGTTCAACAGTGACACCGGCCTCTTTAGCCTGCCTTCTAAGATCGTCGGTTATTGTCGGCCGATCGGCGGTACTCACATGTGTTTGTACAATGAGCGGGGGGATCGATTGCACTGCTTGTTCTCCCAGCTGGGGAACAGTTTTCCCGCTTTTTTTGCCAACTGCTTGGCTCGAGCTCGAGCTCGACTCCTTTTGCCCTGCAGAATATGACTTCTTGATAGACCGCACATAGTCGGAGTCCTTCTGATTGTCAGCCGGTCGAGCCATATCAATAAAGTGTTGAGATACATGCTCAGGTACTTTCTCCTTTGGCGGCGCGGGCGGTTTCGGTGCAAAATGGGCCTTCAATTGGGCATCACATGCGTCGTCGAGTTCCTCCTGAGTCAGGTGGTAAGACAACTTCGGAAGAGGCTTGAGGCTTGGACTATGTTTGAATTTCTTGTCTGTTGTACCGCTAGCCGTCGTAGCTGCGGCCTCTCTCTTCCGCTGTTGCTTAGGCGGAGCACGCTGAGTCGGCTGACTTGGAGGAGGAGGAGTTGGCTGACGTCGTGCCGGACTTGGAGGAGGAGTCGGCTGACGCGGTGCCGGACTTGGAGGAGGAGTCGACTGAAGCGGCGGAGGACTTGGAGAAGGAGGAGTCGGTGGCCTTGGAAAGACGATGCAATCCTTTTTCCATAGAATGATACGATGTATGGCCTCTCCCAGTGTTCTCTCCTCGTCACCTCTAAGAATGTCAAGTTGTTGCTCGTGATATGCTGACATCACTTCATCAACCCCGACACGAGCATAGCCAGCTGGAATGGGATTGCAATGGAAGGTTGCTTCAGGGGGATTTGCTAAAGCATAGCCGTCCGCCACCTTCATGGATAAGTTCTTCACTTTCATGTGTAGCTCACAGTTAGTCCCGTCTTTGATATCATCCACATGGTAGCTAGCTAGCAGTGCATTATCGATATCGGCCGGTGCGGAACCCACGCTGCTTCTCGGCATAGATGGGACGGTGCTATCCAATGCTGGATCGATCTGCTCATGCTGCCGCTGAGACGCCCTTTCCTGGCTGAGTGAGTCGATCTGCTCCTGCTGCCGCCTGACAAATCGTTCCAACTCCAGGTGCGAGGATATTAGGCCTTCAAGGCGGAGTGCTTCCTCCTTCTTCTTCTGCTCCTCATGCTTCTTCTTTCTCGCACGGCTTCTATAGTCGTCGTTCCAATCCGCAAACCCCTCATACCACGGAACAACGCCTTTGCCTCGTGTTCTTCCCGGGTGTTCAGGATTCTTCAGGGCGCGCGTAAGCTCGTCGTTATCTCTGTTGGGCGTGAACACCCCCGATCGAGCTTCTTCTATTGCAATAAGTATTTCGTCTGTCGCTTCTTTAAGACTTGCCTTCACCATAACCAGCCCTGTCTCTGGGTCCAACTTCCCCCCATGCACATAAAACCATGTCCTGCACCTGGGGGGCCATGTCAATGTAACTGGACTGACCCGTTTACTAATCATCTCTTGCTCAGATTGATGCCACTTAGGCAGGGCCACCTGGTAGCCACCTGGCCCCAGACGATGGTGCCACTTCTTTTTCGCAGCATTAATCTTGTTTTTCCTCGACAGTTCCTTAGCTTCTTCCGATTCCTTGAACTTCACAAAAGCGTCCCAGTGATCTTTTGCCTTCACCAGTGCTCCCGTGAATTCTGGAGTCTTCTTTTTTGATTTGACGTACTTAGCCCATGCATTTTTCTTGAAGGTGTTGAATGCAATCGTCATCTTTTTAAGAGCATAGTTTCTGACTTTCTTCAGATATGCATCTGTCAAATTATCTGGTAGGGTGAAATGTTCCATGAGCGTAGTCCAAAGCACATCTTTTGCTCTTTCGTCGACAAAAGTAACTCCTGCTCGATCTCCCTTTGCTGGCTTTCTCCATTCTTGAACGAAGATCGGGATTTGGTCCCTGACAATAACTCCGCATTGATTCTTGAACGTGGTCGCATTTTTCTTAGGTTCAAGCGGTTCGCCAGTTGATGTTTTGATGTAATCGATGTTGAACTTTACGCCTTTGTCCAACTTTTTGGCCGGGCCTAGAACTACCCTGTCGCTTGTACAAGATTTGCTCGATCCGGAGGCCTAAAAGAAGAAAGATCGATTCGTTAATACATACAAATCAATTAAGACATGTAATGATCACCGGATGGCTTATATATTAAATATACCTCGCCGGTCATTTGAAGAACATTTTCTTCGTCAACATCGTTGTCGTCACCTTCATCTATTCGTTCGTCTTCATCAAACATCATACCCTCACTCGAAGGGTTCAGATATTGCGAGCCGTCATCATGATCATCTGGGCTCGTGGAGCGTATGATGTCGAACACAGCCTCTTCTCCTTCTCTGCCGGTATTGTTCATAGCTTTTATTTAACTAATCCAGAAGAAAGATAAAACAATTTAGTATTCAGAGATCCGAAAGGTAGATGCATGAGATCAGAAAGAAATTGGATCAACTTGTGCACATCCATAATGGGGGCATTCCTGATAATTAATCCCTTAAAGGACTAAGAAAATCTATTGCAAATACAACATTAAAATATGCAACTTCTGCAAATACTAATTGCTATACATTGGATCAAATGTCAAAATTCCTCAACGTTTTTATATCTAACATTTACCTAGCTATAACTAAAAGTATAAAAAACTAAAAAACATTCATCTAACATTTCTATAACTAAAAGTATAAAAAATTAAAAAACAGAAAAAGAAACACTAATTAAGCATACTTCTATACATCCATTAAAAAACAGAAAAACAACATTATATAAAAAAAATCTATACTAATTAAACACTAATTATATCCATCTAACATGCATTCATACATACATATATACTAGTGAAAAACAACTAAAACATCTAAATAGAAAATGTGTGTGTGTGTGTGTGTGTGTGTTCATGCATGTGTGTGGGGGGGGGGGGGGCTCGGGGACGGGCGGCCATGGCAGCAGGGGGCGAGGGAGGGGGGGAGAGCGAGGAACTGAGCTCACAGCGGGGCGACGGCGAGGCGAGGCGAATCGGGGGCAGCGACGGCGTCGGGGCAGGCGGCGCAGCGAGGAGCGGGCGCGCGCGCGCGGGCCGGCAGCGCCGTCGGGGATCGGCGAGGAAGGGCGCGTCCGGAGTAGGGGTCGACGAGGAGGGACGGGCGGCCGGCGTCGGGGGCGGCGACGGCGTCGATCGGGGCAGGCGGCGGCGCGCAGCAGCTTGGCGGCGTCGTCTATGTTTGGCGTCGAGAGAATGGAGAGGATCGTAAGTGGAGTTATATATATGAGAGCCTTTAGTCGCGGTTGGTGGCTCCAACCGCGACTAAAGGCCACCTTTAGTCGCGGTTGGTGGCACCAACCGCGACTAAAGGTCTCGCTTCCCGCCGCTTGGACTGGATGAAATTCACCTTTAGTCGCGGTTGGTGGCTCCAACCGCGACTAAAGACCCCCCTTTAGTCGCGGTTGGTGGCTCCAACCGCGACTAAAGGCCTGTTCCTGGCACGGCGCAGTGTGGTGGATGTTTAGTCCCACCTCGCCCAGCGAAGGGCGCTCGCACTGGTTTATAAAACCCCGGCGCGGTAGCTCATTCGAGCTCCTCTCTAAAGCAGGCCTACAAGGCCTACCGTTCTTTCCTGCCCTATGGGCCATACTGGGCCTTGCGGGCCTGCATCCTGGCCCAACTAGTGGGTGTCTAGTCGTATGCAGGCCGTGGCGGCCCAGTAGGCGGGCTTTTTTTTTTACTTTTCAGTTTTTTTTTGTTTTCTTCTATATTTATTTTCTTTTGTTTCTTGGTTGTTTTTTTTCTTTATTTAGAGTTTCTGAGTGAATCTTTTTGCTTTAGGTCAAAAAAATTATAAACTTTCTGTTAGTGCCAGTAGTTTTCAAATTTGAATTATTTGAAATTTGTGTGAATCACTAGTTTGTGAATAACTTTATTTTAAAAAAAGATTTTTCAGTGATTCTTTTTTCTGCTGTTTAATATTAGTGTGTTTTATCATTATATTCAATTTGGTAATTCTTAGGTTATTTAAAAAAAATGAAATGCCTTTGTAACAGACGAGTTTTCGTCCGAAAGCGTGATACTTCGAAAGAGATTGTCCATTTTGTACACGAAGTGCATCCAGTTTTTGCCGTAACCCTCTCAACTTTTTAGCACATGCTATGTGGGTGAAATGATGATACCATGCCAACTTTCAACCTTTTCTGATTGTGATTTGTAGTGCTTTTCAATTTCAGGGTCATTTACCTCAAAAAAATCAGTAAATGCATGAAAAATAGCAAATGAAGTCAGAAAGGGTTAAAAATTGATGACGTGGCTTTGGACATAATATTTCTTCGCGTTTCAAATGCCAAAACACATAAGTCGGAGTTCTATTACAAAGATTCCCTCCGGTTTGTCCGAAGTGGGACTTTCCAGATATATAAGTCCGGAAACTAACTAGAGAAGCCGGTCACATCCCAGAGTGGGATCTTTGGATATAAAACTTTTTCTTCGCGTGTGTCCCTTTGTGCCGTAACCATGGACAATCTTCATCGTTTAACTTGATGCTCGGGTCAACATTCACTGTGAAGGGAGCAATTTCATGAAACTTTTCATAATCTTCTGACATGTCTGTCTTGTCCTCCACTCCCACGATGTTTCTTTTCCCTGAAAGAACTATGTGGCGCTTTGGCTCATCGTATGATGTATTCGCTTCCTTATCTTTTCTTTTTCTCGGCTTGATAGACATGTCCTTCACATAGAAAATCTGCGCCACATCATTGGCTAGGACGAATGGTTCGTCTGCGTACCCAAGATTGATGAGATCCACTATTGTCATTCCATACTGCGGGTCTTCCTTTACCCCGCCTCCTCTCAGATTGACCCATTTGCACCGAAACAAAGGGACCTTCAAACCAAGTCCATAGTCAAGTTCCCATATCTCCTCTATGTAACCATAATATGTGTCCTTTGGCCTATTGGTGTTTGCTGCATCAAAGCGGACACCATTGTTTTGGTTGGCGCTCTTTTTATCTTGGGCGATCGTGTAAAATGTATTCCCATTTACCTCGTACCCTTTGAAAGTCAATATAGTCGAAGATGGTAACTTGGACAGCAAGTACAGGTCATCTGCAACAGTGTCGTCATGCATGAGACGTGTCTGCAACCAACCGGCGAAAGTCACAGTTTGTTCATGTGTAATCCAGTCGTCAGACTGCTCCGGGTGTTTGGAGCGTAGAATATTCTTGTGTTGCTCGATATACGGAGCCACCAAGGCGGAACTTTGTAGAACTGTGTAGTGTGCTTGCGCCAAAGAATGCCCGTCCCGGCATATTACTGAATTCTTTCCTAGCGTGCCTTTTCCACCCAGTCTGCCCTCATGCCGCGATTCAGGAACACCAATCGGCTTAATGTCAGGAATAAAGTCAACACAAAACTCAATGACCTCCTCTGTTTCATGGCCCTTGGAGATGCTTCCTTCTGGCCTAGCACGATTACGAACATATTTCTTTAAGACTCCCATGAACCTCTCAAAGGGGAACATATTGTGTAGAAATACAGGACCTAGAATGGCAATCTCCTCGACTAGGTGAACTAGGACGTGCGTCATGATATTGAAGAAGGATGGTGGGAACACCAACTCGAAACTGACAAGACATTGCACCAAATCATTCTCTAACCTTGGTAAGATTTCTGGATCAATTACCTTCTGAGAGATTGCATTGAGAAATGCACATAGCTTCACAATGGCTAATCGAACGTTTTCCGGTAGAAGCCCCCTCAATGCAACCGGAAGCAGTTGCGTCATAATCACGTGGCAGTCATGAAACTTTAGGTTCTGGAACTTTTTCTCTGCCATATTTATTATTCCCTTTATATTCGACGAGAAGCCAGACGGGACCTTCATACTGAGCAGGCATTCGAAGAAGATTTCCTTCTCTTCTTTGGTAAGAGCGTAGCTGGCATGACCCTGAAACTGCTTTGGATCCATGCCGTCTTCTCCGTGCATACGTTGCTGGTCCTCCCGTGCCTCCGGTGTATCTTTTGTCTTCCCATACACGCCCAAGAAGCTTAGCAGGTTCACGCAAAGATTCTTCGTCACGTGCATCACGTCGATTGCAGAGCGGACCTCTAGGTCTTTCCAATAGGGTAGGTCCCAAAATATAGATTTCTTCTTCCACATGGGTGCGCGCCCGTCAGCGTCATTCGGAACAGATTGTCCGCCAGGACCCTTTCCAAAGATTACTTTTAAATCCTTGACCATATCAAGTATATCATCACCAGTACGGTGGCGAGGCTTCTTCCGGTGATCTGCCTCACCTTTGAAATGCTTGCCTTTCTTTCTTACGGGATGCCTGCTCTGAAGAAATCGACGATGCCCCAGGTACACATTCTTCTTACATTTATCCAAATATATACTGTCGGTATCATCTAAACAGTGTGTGCATGCGTGGTATCCCTTGTTTGTCTGTCCTGAAAGGTTACTGAGAGCAGGCCAATCATTGATGGTTACAAACAGCAACGCTCGCAGGTCAAATTCTTGTTGTTTGTGCTCATCCCACGCACGTACACCTTTTCCATTCCACAGCTCTAAAAGTTCTTCGACTAATGGCCTTAGGTACACATCAATGTCGTTGCCGGGTTGCTTGGGGCCTTGGATGAGCACTGGCATCATAATGAACTTCCGCTTCATGCACAACCAAGGAGGAAGGTTATAGATACATAGAGTCACAGGCCAGGTGCTATGATTGCTGCTCTGCTCCCCAAAAGGATTGATGCCATCTGCACTTAAACCAAACCATACGTTCCTTCCGTCATCTGCAAAGTCCTTCCACTTTCTCTCGATTTTTCTCCACTGTGATCCGTCAGCGGGTACTCTCAACTTCCCGTCTTTCTTACGGTCATCTTTGTGCCATCGCATCAACTTGGCATGCTCTTTGTTTTGGAACAAACGTTTCAACCGTGGTATTATAGGAGCATACCACATCACCTTGGCAGGAATCTTCTTCCTGGGGCGCTCGCCTGCAACATCACCAGGGTCATCGTGGCCGATCTTATAGCGCAATGCACAGCATACCGGGCATGCATTCAAATCCTCGTACTCACCGCGGTAGAGGATGCAGTCATTAGGGCATGCATGTATCTTCTGCACCTCTAATCCTAGAGGGCAGACGGCCTTCTTTGCTTCGTACGTACTGTCGGGCAATTCGTTGTCCTTTGGTAGCTTATTCTTCATTATTTTCAGCAACTTTTCAAATGCCTTGTCAGGTACACCATTCTCTGCCTTCCATTGCAGCAATTCCAGTGTGGTACCCAGCTTTTTCTTGTCATCTTCGCAATTTGGGTACAACAATTTCTTGTGATCCTCTAACATGCGCTGCAACTTCAGCTTCTCCTTTTCACTTGCACAGTTTCTATTTGCATCGGCAATGGCCCGACCAAGATCATCAGCGGGCTCATCTGATGCCTCTTCTTCAGCTCCTTCCTGCATTGCCGGCTCAGCTTCTTCCCCCATTGTTGTACCATCGTATTCATGGAACCCATGGCCAGGATAGCTGTCGTCATCCTCTTCTTCTTCATTCTCTTCCATTAGGACCCCTCTTTCTCCGTGCTTGGTCCAACAGTTATAGCCGGACATGAAACCGGACTCAAACAGGTGGACGTGAATGGTTCTTGAGTTAGAGTAATTTCGATCATTCTTACAGCCAGCACATGGACAATACATAAAACCATCCGCCCGCTTGTTTGCCTCAGCCGCAACCAGAAAAGTATGCACGCCATTAATGAACTGGGGAGAGCATCGGTCATCGTACATCCATTGCCGGCTCATCTTCATTACACAACACCGAAAAGACCAAATTAATACAAGTTCATACACACTTGTTCTCATAAAGCAACATACAAACTCTCTAGCTAAAGCATTTAAATGCAACAACAAATGCGATCAAGATCGCAACTAAGGTAACAATTGATCCAACAGCATAGTGATACCAAGCCTCACTATCAATGGCATATTTTTTAAATTTTTTAATCTTCAAGCGCATTGCATCCATCTTGATCTTGTGATCATCGACGACATCGGCAACATACAACTCCAGTTTCATCTTCTCTTCTTCAACTCTTTTCAATTTTTCTTTCAAATACTCGTTTTCTTTTTCAACTAAATTTAACTTCTTGACAAGAATATCTATGTCGGTTGCAATTTCCGGTTCACATACCTCCTAGATAAAAATATCTATGTCAACTTGATGGGCATACTTGTCATAAACGCGAAATGCAACAAATAGTTATAAAAGAGAATATATATACCACATCCGAATCATAAACCGGACGAGGGCCGACGGGGACGGATATCAAAGTCATGGCACTATGTATAACAAACAATCATACATGTAAGAAAATTATACAATTAACTATCTAAATCATACAAATAAGATTTTTTTTATAAAAAGGATAAGAACGAACAAGAGGCTCACCAAGGTGTGGTGACGGCGACGGGACGGTGCGGGCGATCGACGGTGGTTAGGACGGGGACGGGAAGGCACTAAGTAAACCACACCTACACATGCAAAGTAAGAAGTTAATTTGAGCTCAAATTGCATATAAATCAAATGAGCTACCACATATAAATACTCCCAAACTAAAACCCACAAATCACTATACTTATAGAGCATTGCAAGAGCTAATCTAGCAATGAGAGATGAAAGGACAAAGTTGCTAACCTTTGTGAACACTTGGATGGATGGGGTGCCTCCAAATCTTGACAAATTTTGGCAAAAATGGAGGATGAGGTCGAGGAAGAGGAAGAACAAAGGAGGGGAAGAAGGGGGGAAAAAAAGGGAGGAGTACTGTGATCGGGCTGGCCGAATTGGAGCCTTTAGTCCCGGTTGGTGATACCAACCGGGACTAAAGGGGCTCGTGGGGGCCCCAGCTGACACCAGCCTGCCACCACCCTTTAGTCCCGGTTCGTGTTACGAACCGGGACTAAAGGGGGGGCCTGTAGTCCTGGTTGGTGATACCAACCGGGACTAAAGGGGCTCGTGGGGGCCCCAGCTGACACCAGCCTGCCACCACCACATTAGTCCCGGTTCGTGTTACGAACCGGGACTAAAGGTCCGTAACGAACCGCGACTAATGATGCCCGTCCCGAACCGGGACTAATGGTCACATTAGTGCCGGTTTAAAACCCGACCGGGACTAAAGCTGCGGATAAAAGGTCCGTTTTCTACCAGTGATACTCGAGGGTACTGCATTGAACTCTGCGAACGAGTTCACTGTCCGTGACTGGCAGCTCCCCTTCTCTTATTTTATTCTCTTATTCCACCAGTTCCACCATAATGTGAATATTTGGACCCGCACCTTTTCTTCTAGCCCCCACAGCCTATCCATAACTGCATGCACAGACGAGATACCCTCTAGCTCCAACCGTATTCTCTCCAAGTTCATAGCCCTCCAGACTTCTTTGACGGCTTTACATTTGACAAAGAGATGTGCACCATCTTCATCTACTCGCCCACAAAATAAGCATTTGGTGCTTTCTAGCTTAACTCCTCTCCTGACCAAGTTGGTGAAAGCCAAGGACTCATGTCTACGGAAGCTTCCGGATACGACGCCTAGGACAGGTCCTCCCAACTGTCTAGATTACCAGCCGCCATGGTACTACTTCAGGGACCCCATTCCTTGCTTGCTTACCGAGCTGTACATACAACTTATAAGCACTCTTAACCGTATGGTTCCCTTTGTTATCGAAATGCCACGCCACGAAATCACCAACTCCTTCTCGCAGGGGTATTTGCAGAATGTGTCGGGCATCATCCGGCCAAAAAAATTCCCTAACAAGTTGCTCGCCCCAAGATCCAGTGATTGGATATATAAGCTCACTGACCTTTGTAATTAGGTTTGCTCCGTCTAGTATTTTTAGTATTATTATATATATAGTAGATGGTAGGAACGAGATCAACATACAGTCAGCGTATTTATGGTTCTCTTAAAAAAGCAACTCCCGATTTTCTAGTCCTAGTATACTTCCATATTGGATTTTATTTCCAACACATGAAATATATATATAAACAATAAACTGTATTTTTGTTGACAGTTTTAGAATCGGCATGCTAGATTTTGGTTGCATAGGATAATGCCTAATCGTAGACATAATTTCTACAGGTCAAAGATAGGGATGACACTGACATGGTTTTCACTCGTTCGTGCACGCTGACATGCGAGAGACGGGAGTACACATTAAGGTACCTTTTTTTTTTTGCGAATCACACATTAAGGTATCTGATCGACTATCTCAATTATAAAATCACATCAATATATGTATAAATATTTGAAACTGATTTCTTAAACAGGGGATATTCTTTTTACAAGCTCGTTCACTTTGGGGTACCTGACGATGAAACTAAAAAGAGGGTGAAGGCACTGTTAGCAATAAATAAAGTACGGACGGATGTCGAGAAATTCAACATCTCATCCAAGGGAAGGAAAAAGAAGATATAGCAAAACTCGGCGGCCCTGTCGGTGACGATGACGATGACGATGAGGTCGAGGAGGAGGAGGAGGAGTAACTGCAGCGGCTGACTACAATGGAAGCTGCTCGACTGATTAATAATGCGCGTCTAGTGTTGTACTTTGATGCCTCGTCGTGCGTCTGTGCTACTTTGTTTACTGCTGCTTTGGATTGGTACTGCTCGTTTGCGTGATTTTAGGTTTTGATTGTAATAACTCTGCTGCAACTTGTTCCCTTTGCCTTGGTAATCATTTGCCTATGTTCTATTATTGCGCATATGGCATTCTAGCCAGCTCATATACTTTTCGTCCTTTTTGTTATTATCGAGATTTGACTTGATATTATCTCGATATCGTGTGCTACACGATGTAAGCAAATATTTTGAGAACATTGAGTGATGATATAGGTTCTCCAGAACCTATGAATACGTGTCCTCACAATAATATGATAGTGCAAACATGCTTCAAGGCAAACCCATAGGGAACTTCCGAACTTGTTATTTCCCCGTTGAATCATTTGCCCGTACACACCATGTTATGCTTCTTTCCATCCAGTGCGCCTTGCTAAAGCTATTTAAGGAATCAACTGTTCAGTGAAATTGAACAAAATTCTATAAAATGCATCTCCATCTTCGTTTGCTAATCCACATTTTGATAAGTTCCGCAGAAAATATAGCAAACCTTGCTCCCATATTGGGAAAATACATTGAAAATATGGTAACATAGGGCATCTCCAATGTCGACCCTCAAACCGCCCGCAACCGTTCGGACCGAGCGGTCCGGACGTGTTTTGCCATCCAACGCGGGCCTGCATCGCTTCGGACGTGTTTTGCCATCCAACGCGGGTCTGCATCGGTCTGTTCGGCTGTCCGGACGCACTTTTTCCCGCACACCGAAGACAAACTGGGGGGAGGGGCTTTGCGGGCGTCCGGACCGCTGCCACGCCCGCGTCTGACTAACCTGACCCACCAAAACCCCCTCTTCCGAGCCGCGCGCGTTCCCACCCGAAAAGGTCAGTGACGCTCCGGAGCACCAGTACTGCATTAATGCCGCTCAGAGCGACGCGACTTCTCACAACGCTCCGGCATTGAAACGGCGCGCTGGCCGAGAGCGCCACCCTCGCCGCTTCCCGGTGCATGCGACTGCTCCGCGTTCAAACGACAGCCCGTCCGTCCTCCTGCCTACATTAAACATGTGTGCGTTGCCGAGGAACGACGAGCCGGCGCCACCCGTCCGTCCGTCTACCGCCCACTATTAATCACCTCGCTGGTTGCCCTGCCATCCGCCCGCTATATAAACCGCAGGCCCAGCCATAGCCGCACCCATCATCCTCCGCTCCCTTCCTCCTCTTTGCACCATGCCCGCCATGGCATCCTCGAGCTCCAAAGCCGTCTGGGACAGCCTCTCGTCCGAGCAGAAACAGGAGATCGCCGCCATTGCTGTCGGCTGGCAGGCCGGCAGACAGACGAAGGCCGGCGTTGCGAACGTCCCAATGGAGGACGCAGCCACGACGAGCCGGCGGCACCCTCCTCGCCGGTCCATGCCGGCATCACCATGGGCGAGGCCCGTTCTCACTACACCGAAATGGTGTTGGCCAAGCGGGAGGCCTTGTTCCGGCAGGCGCAGGCTGACCAGGAGTACAACCTCCGCCTCCTCGATGAGCACCGCGCGCGGAGGAGCAACTCACCATCGGCACAACGATTGCGCCGGACGTGGACATGGCCGAGCAGAAGGCGCTGGTCCACTCCTATCACACCGTCCGCGACATCCGCCGCAACCGCTGGCGGAACCGCCAGCGTCAGGCGGAGTTAGAAGCCGCCTACAGGGAGTTCAACGAGGCGACGGATGTGGCGTTCGGCAAGAGCGAGGACGAAGACGAGGTCGCCAGCTCGGCCGCGCCCCGCCACCACGACCACGAAGCCGGCACGTCCACGGACGGCGGCGGCGGCGAGGAAGAGTAGCGCATGGGAGGTCACCGGCGCTTGTATCCCATGAAGGCCACCGCTCCTCCCCTCCCGTTGAAGCCAAGCTTGACGGCCTCAACATCGTCGGCTAATTAGCCGCTTGCCGGCGACGTGGAGGCGGATAGCTTCAGTTTCCGGTGCTCATGGCTGCAGAGGAGGCGGAGCTTCATTTTCCGGGGCTCATGGCCGGCCGGAGATGAGGAACGGGCGCCGGCGGTTATTTTAGGCTAGGTTTAGAGTCCGATCTAGTTGAAACATGTCTAAATGTAATGAATTTGCTCCGGTTTAAATGAAAACCATCTGATTTTATGTAAAAATTATCCAAGTATGAATGAATATCGTCCGTTGCATTCAAATATGCATCAAATTTGTTCATTTTTGTTAAAATTCTCCCAAAATGTAACGGGACATATGCGGACAATTTTGGATGGCCGCATCCCGCATTCGTGTCCGCGGACTGGTCCCCCCGTCCGCGGACAAATGCGGTGTCCGGTTTGAGGGTCAACGTTTGAGATGCCCCTAGGAATATGTACAGATACTACGTCCATTTTCATTTCACGGATCTACTTCTATATGTTCTTATCGAAACACACAATGACAACAATGACTAATTTTTGAATTGATGGGGCACAGTTAGTAAATTTCCAGCCACTACACGATTTAAAAGAAACACAACCAAGACTGAATCGATATTATTCACATGAAGCTGCAGGTAAATGTACGATATAGATCTCTCTGAACCAGGCTCTCGCCCCGCTTTATAGATAAAGCACAGAATAAAGTACACGGCTGAACGATGCAAGATGGTGAGGTAACCCTCTTACAAAGCAGATCTCAGGATACCCGCATCACATAGAACGCAGGCGACTACACTACCAAAAGAGAACACATGAAGATATGAGTAGAACGCCACACTACACCCTAGGTCACCTAAGCTCCACAAAAACACCCTCAGGAGGGAGAACGACGCAAAGCATCGTCGCTGCCTAGCCACAACGGACAAGGGTCTTCACCCGGAACTCTGACGCGGAGAGGAGATCCATGACGACGTCTTCAAGAAGAGAGAGACGCCCGCCAGTGTCGTTGTCGTCGGCGCCAAAGCGTGGAGTTTTCGCTCGGCACCCTACCCATGTTACCACGAGGCCCCCAGAGCAAGCACGACAGGCATAGATCCCCAGATCCAGATCTGGGTGTCGCCACTGCCAATGACAGAGGACGCGCCCGAGCCACCACCTCTCGTCGTCCACACGACCAAGAGGGAAAGCCGCCATGGTGCCCGCCGGAGAGCCAACCATGCGGACCGCCATCCTGAGCCTCCACCCCGGCATCCATGTCCGAGACATCACCCACCGCCCACATCATGGTGCACCAACCACGGTAGGAAGAGTAGAAGGCCGCTCCTTTCACTCCTAGCCCGACATTAGCCACGGAGTATGGGTCGCCGCCTCCACGGTAGAGGGCGCCCACTTCTGCGTTCCCAGCCAGGCTCGTTGGACCGGGGGGACACAAGCCCGTGACTACTGACGACCGTCACCGAGCACGATCACACGATGCCATGTCCATGGCCCTCGACACCGCTCTGCCCGACAGTGAAGCGGTGCCCCGACCACCGCCATCGCCCACCGCACCCGTGGAGAGAGAGAGATACCTCACCGCCCATGAGAACCACCTGGATTGAGCCCAATCTCACCTACCCGGAGCTTCAACCACTACAACAGGACAGAGCTTTGGTAACACAGTGTTATGTTACTACAGGCTCAAAACAACATTACTAAGTAATATAGTAACACATTTTGAAATGTGTTCCATTAGACTGTGTTACTAAGTGATGTGCACTGTCACATATAATAATTGTTACCGTATATTAAAAATTGTGTTACTATTACGTTATAGTAACATGCATATTATGCATTACCAAATGCATTGGTAACACATTTTTATAACTATAGTAACACCCGTTGTAACATATTTTCGTGGATGTAGAACATTGTGGTAACATGTTTTTGTACCTATAGTAACACAACTTGTAACATAATATCCAAATATCATAACACTATAATTTATAATTGTCAACTATCCTAGTAACACATTTTGTAACTGCAATAACACTACTATATTAGTATGATAACATAATTAATGTATTTCGTTTTTAATTATTAACACAAAATTAGGTACCCATTTTATGGAATATACATTTATTTAATAAAATCGCTGTAATTGCTCAAATCGTCAATTATTTTATTTTGATGCTTGGCACCATTAAAATGATAGAGAAACTAAAGCACGACACATACACAAATTGAAAATATCAAGATATTTATTATGAATATGCAACAGTGTAGGATACATATGCATTACAATAAACAAATACCAATATTATTGGTGCAACAACATATCATTCATATTAATTTGACTACAGAGAACATATCTATGGAGAATATTACACCATAGCATTTGCATCAATTCAAACAAAGAAAAAGATCTTGTGCATGATATTACATTTGCATCTATCAATGTAAACTACGGTTATTGCTAAGTAAATTTTTCTAATTTTATTTGCTTATTGATCCAACCGGAGAATTCAGCTGCAACTCAATTATCCTTCTTTTGAATCTGTAGAAGAAAATTGGACCTTATAGTTATGTGATTAAATGTACACAAATATAATTTTGGAATATGGAAGAAAAGACTTTAACTTACAAAAGCTCAAGGCCAGGCAATTAAGTATCCTGAAGCAAAAGCATCACCAATCAGAAACTTCAACTTCCCTTACTAACTCCTCATTATCCAGAATAGTTTCATCAAACTTCAACTTCCCTTACTAACTCCTCACACATGCAAATTCGGTACCTAACTCAATATCACCAGCCTTAGTTTCCGGATCAATACTCCAAATAGTAGCATATGCAACATTCCGCTTGTTTGGATATGTTGAAGTCTTTGAAACTACTTTGGAAGCAACCTATATTATGATCAATATTAGCATTCGACGACAATGATAATAGAATTTGCATGAACAATATGTCAATGGATATACATGGTCATAGTTCAGGAAGATTGTCATGACCATTCACTTCGTTGGGGATACACATTCAGGCTACAAGTGGGACTAATAGCAGGATGCCCACATCTGCAAGCATCTGTTATGCGGGTGTTTGTGGGCAGCCACAATCAACCATGCTGCGTCTGCTTCCTACATAATCCCATTGAATCCCACATAGTAGTAAACTGCTGCACTATTGCATTAAGAGTTCTGACAGTCACCACGTGGCAGATGTGTGGTAAGCAACCAAAAAAAAGGAGTTCAGACAATTCTACTTAGCTCCTGTACAAATCAAGACTAACTTGTTGTATCTGGACATTAGTTGAACAGAGACAACTATCGATCAGGTCACTACATGAGCAAGCACATGCAAAGTAAGTGGCCCCCAGTGCAAAAATTTCAGAGTGGTAGAGCAGATCAAAGCAAAGCATCAGCACACTATTGACAGATCAGGAGCAGAGCATCTGTGTTGTGATGTACGTGCGTGCTTGTTGCTGTGTCGGGCATGTGTGTGCGCGCGCGCATGCTTGCTAGTACCTAACCAAAGTACTCGCAAGAAGTTTTCTAACAGTAGACACTAGGACATAAAGGGGCGCGTTGCCACGCCCGTCAATGTTTTAGAAATAATGGCAATGTTTTTCGAGAAAATTCGGCTAGTTAACACATTTAACAAAATTTGAATGGTTCAAATTACAGTGCCTTGATATAGTTGGCGGATCATATTTATTGAAAACTGGTATTGCTCCACCTACATAGTTGTTTCCTGAATTATATTTCTCCATATAAGATTCATGAGAAGAGAAGATGCAAACATGGATATGACACCTTCACCTGGCTCCATAGCTTCGCTGACCCCACGAGCATCTCCATCTATACTACTCTTTGGTGCATACGGCCCCTTCTATAAGTTGAATCAACCCTCCAAACCCAATAGCCTGACTGCACACTGGAAAACAAAATTACTTCCCGAGAAAGAAATTCATTTCACACCTTTTTGTAGCATACTGTCCACTACATATTTCCAGGAGATCTATTTAACTGTGGTATGGAGATACTAGAAAGTGCAGTCAACAGAATATGATATATATAATTACATATAATTCAAATGAGTACATTTTCATAAGTACATCTTGAAATTAATAAGGTAAGATTTCAAATGGAGAGCATACACTGCTTGTGTCTCCGTGAGGAATATTTACAATAACTTGCCTATATAAAGTAAATAATAACTAAAGTCAATCAACAACCAACAAAAATATTTAGGAAGAACATTTGCTGGCATATCTCACACTTGTTTGAACCTCTAGTATGGAACCAAACATCAATATATGTGCCGTGATGAAGCTTTTGAAACACTACCTCATCCACATCCAAGCTCTACTAAAAAGTTCTTGCACCTTTTCTTGACAAAGTCTGCAGTTATATATCACGCATTATACCTTTAGAAAAAAAGTAGGACAATAAACAATAGCATAGAATTACCAGAATGCCCACAATTGATTAATATATATATATATATTATCATTTCACAGGATAGATTAATATTTTCAGTTTGACGGAACAAAAGTTTTATCACCAAAGCATTGTCTACTGCTCCTATCAAACTCACATATCAAAGCACGACACGAAGCTTTAGTGATAATTACTAAAAGCGTTGTGTAGTGAAAATTTTGCTTGCTGGGACAACCTGCCGACGTACATAGATGTTTTTGTGCTGTGTAAATCATCTGGACCAGGAACGAAATTGACAAACGTTAATTACCATGCTTAGGATAGTTTGACATAATATTGGATTAAGATTTTGATTCATCCCTATCCTAAAAAAGATTTTGATTCATGACTGAATGTTCTAAATACTGCAGTACGCTGAGTATGTACCTCTCCTAGTGTTTCGGCAGCTTGCACATCACATGATACTGCTTTGTGAGTCGTGAGCCCAGCCCAGTAAAGAACACTAAAACCTCACCTTGATCTAAAAGATATGTGCTAGGCTACGCTGAATCTGTGATACTTACATTCCTAAAAGATATGTCCTAGGCTGCGCTGAATCTGTGATACTTACTTTCCTGAAATATATGTGCTAGGCTAGACCGAATCTGTCCCAGATTATTATCACTAGACGAACTAGAAAGACACATACAACGATGATTTGCACTAAATCAATTGCGTGCCCAATTAATTTTAATTCTGAAATTGCTAATTGACTGGGAACAGCAAGCAGCCAAGCAGCAGTTATTCATGGGTATTGGGTAGAAAGCAGCAGCAACACAAGCATTCATGGGTATTGGGTAGAGAACTTACATGATCTGTGTGTTGCTGAGCATATAAAGCTTGTGGTTCTTGGCTTGTTTCCAAAATCTGCAAGAGATGGTGAACAAGCAGGAGGTGGAACTGGAGATGGGGGAATTAAGTTGATAGGCACTCCTTTTTTAGTTGCCAAAGTCTGCAAAAGAATAGGGATACACCAAGTGGTTAGTTCCAAAGGCTCGCAAATACGTTGATAAGCTCAAACTACATAACATGACCTCAAGAAGCTTCTTCGTGCAAGAGCCTGAATTAGATGATAGTATCCATCAACCATCAGACCATGACCACCGGTAAGAACATGTTCCTGTAGATAAAGAAGGCAATTCGATGATAAATAAAGAGTGAAAAACTAATGGTTTCCTTTCATAGTATACAACTAGAGATCGAAATCACATTGACATTTAGTAGATACTAGATGGACATGGTGGTCAGTTTGCACAACATATTCTTCAGTACAAAGTTCAACTTCCTACATTTTGTTGAACTGAGGCACTGAGCGACAATGTTGCATACTTACATGGCAATAAGATCAAAGGGGAATGCCTAGTTGGTAGAGAAATTACAATTTATCAGACCTCCTGATACAACAATGTGCTTAAGATCACAACTCCGCTAACTGCATTAATAAGATGCCACTATCTGTCATATAGACTCAAAGTGGCACTTTCATAACAAGAGAAGGCTAATCTACTTGCAGTGTGTCCATAGATACATTCACAATCATGTGAAATTCAACAACTCTTACTGAGTTTCTCTTGTTGCTGTTCATGTCAACCTATTTCTGGACGTACTCTTTTTTACTTGATAGTTCAAAAATAATGTCACATGATTATCCCCAAGTAGTCTATTGATCTCCTGAATATACAGATTTATAGTGATAGAAACATATCTCTCTACAGTGAGCAGGCATTGACAATATGTAATATGAGCAATTCTTGACGGAAGCAGGAGTTCTGGCACACAAGTAAAACCATAGAGTGAGAGAGACCTGTTGGAGATGAGGAGGGGGTACGATGTCGGGTAGATCCGGTGGTCGTCCAACAACCAGCCGGTGCAAGGTCACCAGGGGTCGCGCGTCGCCGTCATCCTTGCTGGCGTGGCCATGGTCAGCGCGGCCGTCACGACCATGCTGGAGGTATAGGAGGGGAAGAAGAGGGGGCACGACAGGGCAGTGCGGCGTGGGGCACGGCCGGGCGGCGGGGCACACGACAGTCCGGTGGTGATGCAGGGGACACAGCGGGACGGAGGGGAGGCGGGGCGGCGGTGGGGAGATGGGCTGCGGTGGGACACGACAGTCCGGTAGGGGACATGACGGGGCGGCTTGGATGCGGACGACGGTGGTGAGCGCATCTGGATCTTGGATAGGAGATGCTTCGAGAGAGAAGGGGAGTTTGGGCTTTGGAAAACGATTGTTTTCCGCCGGCTGATAACGCGCAGGCATCAGCCGCATCCCCTGCCAACCACGTGTCCAGGCGGGAGCCCACTACAGCGTCCTTTCCTTTTTTTTCCTGAGCGCACCCGCCCGCCGTGAACAACACGCCGCTCGCTCGGTGTTGTGCTCCTTGTTTCTTCCTCTGGCTACACACACGCCCACGGTCGTATGCTACGGACTTGTTTATTTTTGGGCTTTTGGAGGCGGAGGGATTTGAGCGAGGGAAGGAGACTTAATTGACCAAAATATTGCCACATACGCGCGCTTTCTCGCTTTTTATGTGTCATTTTTCACTGGGCAGTGGGCACAACTACACGAAAAGGAGAAATGGAGGGCGCGAGCGATCAAAATAAGTAGCGCGAAGTCTATCAAAGTTTTTCTTTTTACTAGAATGATCCAGATCTATTATCAAAATTCACAAAAAATACAAAGCACCTCAAATATAATAAAGATTACATCAAGATTCCGAGACCATCGAACGACCACTACCGCCATCAAAACGAGCCACCGACGTGTCGCTGTCGCCGCTGCCCTACCGGAGCCAGCTTGACCTTGTCGATGACAGCCGGGAAGTCTTCGTGCACGTGCCCCTAAGGACCAGCGCCCTGGAGCCGCGGTCGTTGTCATTGAACCCTTGAATAGATCTGAAGCACCTGACACAAAATCTCGCCACATGACGAGAAACCCTAACCTCGTCATTGCAAGAAGACGCTAGGAATCTATGCCGGAGCTCCGTCGACTACATCCAGATGGACGAACTCGAGGAGGATTGAAGCTCAGAAGACAAACTCGAAGAAGAAGCGCCGCCATCCGTCCGAGCGCCGCACCTAGGAGGACTAAAAAACTCTAGCCTAAACTAGGCACCGGGATTCCCCTCCCCACCACCGGCCGCCAGAGCGACAGGTAGAGGGGAGGCGAATCCACGAGCTCACCGGCGAAGCTTAGAGGGGGGAGTTCACCCTAGCCGTCAAGGGATAAGGGGGAGAGAAACCCTAGATTGGTTCTCAACTTGATAGAATCATTTCTCCATCTTTGGACAACCCTTTGAGAGGCTGCCGATGACGAGATGTTGGTGTTGTTTGTTTTTAACAACTCAATGGTGTTGTTTGTTCTTTAGACATCGTGGTGTCTGGCCATAGACTTGCTCAGGAGTTGGAAGCAAACTCATGCCATGCACTTGTCCAATATTTTTTTTCCCGAACACACTTCCCGCAAGACCTTCCCATGCGACTTTTCTATTGCAATTTGTGCCAACTCTAGTTGTTGAGTTATTAGACCCTCCAATCGAGCCCAAAGAATCATGCATATACTACTTGTAAGGGTGGGAACCGTGCACCAGTTGGACGCTTCCATAGTGATCATAGCGTTCGTGTGATAACCTTTCTATCAGGTCCATGTGAGCAAAGACATCAACTTGTGAGGGTGGTAAAAGTATAAACATGTTTCGGTCTTCGGGAGAGAGCAGGAGGGCGACGACGCCGTGGCGGGAGAGAAAGACGTTGGCGGCGCCGTGGCGGGGAGAGGAGGGTGCATGCGATGCCTTGGAGGGAAGGGGAGGCAGGGGGACGGGCTTCGCCGTGGCGTGGAGGAGAGGGTGCGGGCGAGGCCATGTATGGAAGGGAAGGCGGCAGGGACATGCTTTGTCGTGGCGTGGAGGAGAGATGGCGGGGACAACACCATGGAGGGAGAGAGGGGCGGGTGATGCCATGGAGGGGAAGGAAGGCGTCATGGATAGGAGTATTCCTCATCCAATACATCACGTACGTCATAGACAAACATCATGAAAATATTCAACTGCATGTGTCGTACACTAGGCTAGACGTGCGATGTGCAGGGATGGTCGAGAGAAGATGACCGATTTAGTGAAGAAAGATCTTAAACGTAAACTGGCACGCAACCTGACGGCCAGGAGGTAGCCGATTGACATAGTTCTGGTCGACCTACTCCTAGCATCGGCCTTGGTTAAATGTTTCGAACAGTCAACACTACTAAATCAGGAAAAACCATAGTTTTAAAAACCAGACCAAACCAGTGGTTAGACTGAAAAAGCCAACCGATGACATTAGCGGTTGGTTAAGCTCTGCGGACCGTTCACGCCACCGAACCGGGAAAAGCCGGTCGAACCGAGAGATTTCAAAGAAAAGCGGCTAATCGGCCAGTTTGCACAGAACTGAGCGGTTCAATGTCGATTCCCAAAACACTGTAAATTCATTATTTTTCTGTGAAAAACATTCCCTCTCGTTCCCCCGAATTAGTCCTGCCTATAACCTTATCCCTTATTCCGCCGCCGTCCTGCGCGGGTTCCCCGCTGGCGGCTGGCCGCACCGCACCACCCCCCGGCCGGCCGTCCCCCGCCCTTGCTCTATTCGTGTTCGTCCAGGTAGACAGGAAGAAGCGAAGGAGGGACGTATCCGACTGCGGCACATAGCAGAGGTGGACCACGGGCGACGCATCTCGCCGGCGACTACGGGAATACGGCCGTGGTCAGACAGGGTGACGGGCCGCCGCCAGCGCCGCTCGAGTACAGAGCCCACACCGCCTACGCTCGGCGCTCAGTTCCACGCCCACCGGTAACCGCTCGGGAAACGGGCAGACGGCGGGAGTTTAGGACACCGCTGCCGCCGCGGCCATAACCTGGGCTTCTCCTTATCCACATCCCGGCGGCTGGCTCTACTTCTTCTCCAGTGATCCAATTCCAATATCTACCTCTCGATAGCTAGGCAACTGAGGTATGTCACTGTCCATTGATTCCATTAATCCATTCTCCCCTGTTCCGATTTTTTAACGCAGATTTAGATTAGGTGATGTGGTCTTGTGATCGTTTGATCATGAGTCCTCTGATTACTGTGATGATGTGACAATTTTGGTTCAATATACCAGAACTGCTATTGACACTCCATGAAATACAACAGCATCGAGAGCAAATCAATTGATGACTGTACATACATTATACACTCCAATTCTGCAATGATGTTAAAAACAACAGTAATGCATGATGATTTTCAGAATTTCACACGTAGAGGTTGACTTTGTTGTTAGTTTGTCACAATAGGACACCAACAATACCCATGCATATGTATTTGTAGTAATAGTACTACAATTTCCATTTTTTAATCTGACCCTGGAGGAAGAATGATTCCCCAATACCAGGTTCTGGTCAGAACTCCAGTTTTTGGTCGGGGTCTAATACCAAGGGTTATTTGTACCAATGCAATATGGATCTAGCTTCGTTCTGAACCTGTAGTAATTCATATTCAAACTATGAATTGTTGTCTCTGACTGCTTACTCTTTAGTGCCTTGGGAGAACAAAACACCATTCCATTTTATCTACACTCAATGATCTGCTATAGCTTGCTTTTCCATAGCCAACGTATTGACCTGATTCCCCAGGAAAGAGCTGATGGCGTAAAATACCAAAAGATATTATGAAGTGCAGATGGATAGGTACAATATATTCTTGAAATAGACAACTTGCACACAATCCATTTCCAAAAAAGCAGTCTAACATGCATTTTCTGCAAGTGGCTACATGTGAACTCTTGGGCACCATACTAAAACTTCAGTAAGATAGATAGTTCTTAAATTTAACAGGGGAGGTAGCGCAAAATTTCAGTTGGAAACTAAGGAAGAATATCTAACATAAGCTCAGTAAAACAGTTCTTGAATTTACCAAAGGTGCAGCACAAAATTTCAGTGGAAACATATGGTAAAAAATCTTGCAACCTGGATGCGACGGTTTTCTTTGTTTTATTCTGTTATCCCTTGATAATGGAACCTGATCCGTTTTTTGGATCGAATGAAAAAAAAAACATAAGGTAAAAAATCTAACATGTCATCGAAAGTGACACACAGGAAAGTGACACGTAGGAGGTTTATGAGAGCTATTGGTTTGATTCTGTTATTAGCATATTAGTTGATCATCTCCTTCTATTAAAACATGTCTCTTTCTCAAGTTCCGGAACTTCTCACTCCCACTGCAGAACAGAACCTCATTGCCAAGTGCCAACTGATTCGTAGTAAATTCTCCTAACACCCAATAGAATTGGTCGTTGGCTTTTTTTTTGTTTCACCAATGAGCTGTTTTAAAACAAGCAAATATCAGTGATAAAATGAATGCAAGATCTGTCCTTAGACCGATGTGCCATGCATGTAACATAATTAACTGCTCGGCAAGAATTGAGCCAATAAATTTTCATCAACGAACCAAGCTAAGGCCTTATGCCAATTGCCATGTAGCATGACCCACCAATCACACGACATCGGCAATGGAAGAGATGGCATGAAAGCAGGCCTGTGGAGTAGCGGCCCATCAAAAACTTCGGTGATCAAAGCGGCCCGGTTCACTTGAAAGCTCCCACGTCAGTCTTTGGAGCAGCAGCCCGAGAACACTTGTCCGAAAGGAACACGTGGACTGGCACGGTAAAAAAATTACAGCGACCCTCGATGGGATGACTTAAAAGATCTGGGACGTATAACACCACAATCGAACGGCTACAGACGGCAAAGCGTCGTGGGGGCTCGTAGGTCACCCAGTTATACTATTTCTTAATTTCACTCTATCTTGATGTATGATACGATTTTTGCTGGCCCTCATGTGTTTCTGTCTAGTTTGTACAGTTAAGCATATCTGTGCTGGATCATACATGTTATCTCTACCATAAAGCACTAAGTTTACATTATATTATAACTACAGTCCATATATGTATTGACTTTAACTTGACTCTTCTGATTTGTAATGGACTTCTGCTCAAGCGCTTCACTGAATCTTATTTTTCAGGAAATTCTACAAGTGGAGCTTAGAAGGATTGTTCTAAACTGAGGAAGAAGCTGTGCGCCTTTTAGCGAACTTCTATATGTTTGCATAGTTTTTGCTCTTCGAACATGAACCTTGGAAAATTTCAGAAAATTGTTACTAAGTTACGCTTCATGTATGACAGATTGTCATTGGGAATAGATACATTTATGTCAAAGAAGTATTATGTCAGATTTACCATCTTGTAAACTGAACTTATGTCTTCTTGAAATTGACGTCTTGATTTATATGTGGGATGTATGTTTGGTGTCAAAACCTGGACGTCCGATTCAACGTTTTTTTTTTTTTTTTTGTGAACCAGTTTGTGCATGTGTGACTTCTGTGGCTTGCACTTGCAGCTAGGTACTAGCTGTTGTGCGTGTGTGACTTCTTTAGCTTGCACTTGCAGTTGGACGTTGGCCGTCTTGCCGCCCAGTCAGCTAGGCGATGTATGTTGTGTGCCTGCTGCTTGTTTGCTTGGTGCCACTCTTGTTGTAATGTTGTTGTTGTTCGAGTGACGTCGATTACTGCTGCCGCTATGGACAATTCTTGTGATGTACCGGCGGGATGGTTGTTCTTCAAAAAAAATAATATTACTAGCACACAAGCAACTTACTTTTCAAGGTTTCATGCTAGTATATCACTGGTGTACTAGACCGCCGATTAGTGCTTGATTGATGGTATAGTTGTACGACTGCATAGTTCATAAGCTAAGCTCTCGTTTGTTGGTGGTCTTCGGCTCCTTCGCGAGTATTGACTCAAATACTTAATTTTATACGATCATTTTAAAGTATATGCATTTGGCATGTATGGCCGTCGAGTCATCCTAAAACTCTCGTAAAATATGGTTAATATGTATTCGCTGCAACCATACCGAAATAGTTTGGTACTTACCAACGTATTGTTTTTTCATAACATATTGACCAAAGAATGAAAGTCGTATTAAAAAACGTATTTATACAAAAATCATGATGACATGTGGGCCCTATGTGTTAAGGTATTGGTGATCCACGTATGTACTCCCTCCGTTCCATAATTCATGTCGTGGTTTTAGTTCAAATGGAACGGAGGGAGTAGTTGATTTTGGATTTTCTATTTCTCCCTATAATAGAGTTTGTAACACCATGTATCAACGCATGGTTATGTGTTACTATTACTATAGTTTGTAACACACCTGCACCAACACATATTTATACGTTAATATCTCAATATCTATGTAACACATTCGTTCCAACACATATAGTATGTGTTACTGCTGTCGTTCCACACAAATGATGTGTTACTGTAATTTTACTTGAAACATATATTTCTATCTGTTACATGATTGTGTTACTTAAAGTATGTTTTGTTGTAGTGAACTCCGGCTAGCCTCGGGCCCTGATCACATCCTGCCGAGTCCGAGCCCCAGGTCGCTGCCACGCCGTCGACATAGACCTAGAAGAAGGGAGACCGCATCCGCCACTCTATGTTGCCGGTAGGGGCATGACTACTAGTTCGTGCCGCCACCCCCACAGACCCACACCGCCCACACCCTGGTCAAGATCGTCATCGCGGCGTCCCGCCACGGACAAGCCCCACCGGGACACACCACCACGCCGCACCACCACCAGCAAACGAGGTCACCGAAGACAGTCGACCCATGCCGCCACAGCCCGCGCCGCTCATGAACAGCTCCGGATGGCACCCGTCGGGTTCGGGGCCGGGTTTGGCACCCTCATACCTGCTATGCCCCAGCCACCCGCCCCCGCGACCCGTCCCCATACCCGCCACCGGGTACAGATCTCCACCAGACCCGCGACCCGACGGGTACCCGCGACCCGACAGGTACCCGCATACCCGCCTCGGACTCGATCACTTTCAGAGAAAAGCGGCGGGGGACGAAGTGCAAGAATGCTAGGGGCCGCAGCGGTGGGTTAGGTTAGGTTCTTAGGGTTCCATTTAGTCAATGACAGGTGAGCTCCACATTTCATAGTCGGGTCTGCGGGTTCGCGGGTGAGGGTTTGGCACCCCCATACCCGCCTCCGCTAGACCCGGTGGGTTTGGTTTTTCCCCGATAAGCAGACCTGCAGGTTTTTTCTTAACCAAACCCTCCTCATTTGATGCGGGTACCCGTCGGGTTAGCGGGTATCGGGTACCCATTGCCATCCAGATGAACAGCAGGCCGGAGAAGCCGCCTATGCAAGATCAGATCGGCAGAACCACCGCTGCCTGCCCGAGCACGCCCCGCCTCCACAGCTCCATATCCAACCCTCCCGCACCCACTACAAAAAACATACATCCGTGATGATATGCATTTGTCACAGTAGGTCATGTTTTCTGTCACACATGTACATCCGTGAAGATTTTATGACAAAATCAAGATAGTCATACCTGTGCTGTCGCGGAAGTGTTCCATGACAATAATCCATTTATCATCACGGAAGTGTTCACTTCCTTGATGATAAATGACGCGTCATGGAAGTGATTTTGTCAAGGGTAATCGACACGTGGCATCCACCGTAACGGGTCATCGTTAAGCTATCGGGTGCGGGTTTTGGATCTGATACCAACAGCCCCGACCAATGATGATTTTTCACGTGTCAATTTCTCATTCACCAATGGAACCACACGTCAGCTCTACATTGCGACAGGTGTCGCCAGTCCAACGGACGATGCGCGCCAATGAAACGGTGACACGTGGCACGGCCCAACAGTGGACCGCCTAGTTAAAAAGGTCGGCCCAATCAGAGGTCCATAAGATTTAGACAACAGTTAGCGGGTCGGCCCACTAACGGCCTGCTTGCACATGGCCCATTTATGACCCACTGCCAGTTCTGGCCCGTTAACTGTTCGCTATGTCTTTGGGCCCAATTACGACCCAGTGTGTCTTTCGGCCTTTTAGCGGCCCGTTGTAGAAATGGGCCCATTTCGAGCCCGGTGAGTCTTTAGGCCTGGTAACGGCCCGTGCTACACTTGGCCCCATTTATGGTCCTATGTGACTTTCGGCCTATTAACGCCCCGTGGTCTTGGTGGCAACATTTCGGCCCAACCTGACTTTGGGCCTGTTAAAGGCATGTGGTACATTTCGGCCCGTTGGTGGCCCGACTAAGCTTTCGGCCTGTTAAAGACCCATGATGTGATTGGGCCAACCATGTCTCGGGGTATATTTCGGCTTATTAATTACGGGTCCATCGTGTAATTGGGTCAATCATGGCCCGAGGTATATTTCGGCCTGCTAACGGCCCGTGCAGTATTCGAAAAAATTAAGACCCAATCTACTTTTCGGCCTGCTAAAGGCCCATGGTGTCTTTTGGGCCAATTCAGGCCTGCAGTATATTCAGCCTGTTAATGGCCCGAAGCTACATGGGCCGAACAAACGGTTGGGCCTGCTAATGGCCCGTGATAGTTATGGGCCAACGGAATGATTGTGGGCCGATCGGGTCCATGAAGGACCCATACTGCAGGTACGCGCTAAGGCCCAACTATAGCCTATTGCGGGTCGGCCCAATTATGGCCCGCTGTACCTACAGGCCCGTTGGCGTCGCATGTTTTGGCCCGTTCACCTCCATCAGAGCTTTCAACCTTTTCGGATAGCAAATGATAGCATCTATCTATCTATCTATACCTATACTAATTAGGAACTCCCCAGAAATTCTCAGGTTAATCAGAATTTTCGAGCCGCTTACCTGGTGGGACCAAGTTATAACGGTGTAGATTAACCCATGCAATTCTCGGTTTAAAGCATTATATCTTTTACATTATTATAGTTGGAAAAATTACCCACCTATACCATCAAGTTATTTAGATGCATCTTTTTTTTAGAATTATTTGTACGCTTCAAGTTATCTTCCTTGAAGTCCAACCTGTTCCTTTCCTATACGTAAGATAGTACATATGCCCGTGCGTTGCGACGGGCAAATATGGTTACCCTCATATTTAATTCTATGACAAATAGACGTTAACCTAGTTGCAAAGCGTAGCAAGAGAATGAAAAACATATTTATTCCTGTTTAACCTATGGTTTTTTCTTCTTCCTTGCTTGCATCTCCTATGAGATGTAATGGCCGCCCGCTGCGTACATATTGTTGCCTTGTGATAAACTCCACAGTTGCCGCGGAGGAGGACGGGATGGCGCACATGCTCAACTGTAGGAAGGCCGATATACTGGCATGCATTCGTGCGCAGCCCCCGGCGGTAGGAATCAGTTTGAATAAAATAACTCTTAAAAATACATAAATGAATGAAAGCATGCACATAAGCTCTTCCCTTGCGTTGCTTGAATCTGGATAGTACAAAGAATAGATTGATAAGTTCAGAAAATGAAAAAGTTTAGATTGTTGATGCGTACATTAAAATGGGGATACTTAATAAAAATGTAGCAAATACATCTGCACCATTTATAGAAGTAAAATTGAAGTGCTTAGATCCAAAATTAAGTCGGTCTTCCACATTTGCTCTGCATTCGTTTAAATTAAGACACACCAAAAATGTATATGTTTCAGTTAATGTGAGAGATACTAAAAATTAGCCCCGATAGAATGCAAGAAAAAAATTAATCAACATGAAAGGTGCATAGTACTGGAAGGTGAAAACGATGGCATATGTTATTAACTAAAGAATAAAGAAACCAATAATAGTACACGCCAAGATCAAATAAGTAACCTTCTATAAGCTGTTGGCAATGGAGCAGCATCAACTCAAGCAAACTTTATAGGTAGACCAAGCTGTTCGTATTGTTTTAGGTCCTGTTTGGAACCACAATAGATTATGATAATCTGAATTATGAAGATAAATTATATAATCAGGTTTATAAAAATAATCTATGTGAGCATGTTTGCAGGCCAAATTATATAAACTGTAATCCAGGTTTTTAGATTGCATAATGACATGTCTGCCCCTGTTTGGAGGGTGGCGGTGGCAGAAATTAGTAATTACCTCCAACTTTACAAGGATAATGGGTCATTAGCAATCCATAATCTGGTTTTATCTGGGGTAGAGTAGATTGTGAGTTTTTAATAATCTGTCCATCTAGTTTTTATAATCTACAACATAATCTGTCCTGTTTAGAGACAGTATAGATTATAAAAACTGGATTATCATAATCTGAGTGGTTCCAAACAGGGCCTTAGCCGGTGGAGAAATTGATAGTAGAATTGCATCACCTACAATTACAGAATTGCCCCACTTATAATATCAATACACTGCCTGTATAACAGAAATCTGCTTGACTCAGCTAGCTCTAACACGGAGAGGTGTTATGTCAGGTTTAACAAAATACTCAATTGCTAGAATAAATTGGTGAAATATGCTTCTCTCACCTGCTGGTTTGTGAAACGGCAACATCATCAATTTATAGAAAAGATAACAAGAATAGACCATCGATTGGGTGGAACATGAATTAACGACGCATGAGAAAAACAAACCAGCTCCAGGTGACCTGATTAGGATGGATCCAATAACTGACCATCAAAGAAATAAATTCTGAAATTAATACTGATCTAATGAATGGCGAAAATGACGAGTCTGATCCTGTATTTGTGACAAACAAACGTGACCCAATATGAATAATTAGATGAAGCCTCTCGTAATTGCAACCAGGACACACCAAACAAAGATGAGGAGCTACTCCATGTGCGCTCCAGGAACAGCACCGATGGTGCAACAGAGACAAGAGCCACCAGATAAGCACGCTTATCAAGCCCAGCACGTCGGAGTTCAGGCATACGTGCCACATCCAACACACACGCACAGCTCCAATGGAGCTCTCCGCCATGGATCACTGTCCAAGCCGCCAGCGCTCCCCACCCTCCAGCATAGGATTCTCAAGCGGTCTACGTGTTTGCATCAATGACGGAATTTGGATTGGAGAGGCCAGGAAGCGGGCGCCTCGACGGCCGGCTGCCGGCTGGCGAGTCCTGCAGAAGGGCGAACTCCAGATGTCCGGCGAAGTTCAGAACTTTGAAGCGCGATTGCCTGGTGCCCTGGTAAGCCAGCATCCCTCGAGTAATCCCATAGATGTTGTTTCTTGCATACCAATCTTTGTCTGCACCCATCGATCGGGGTCGTGATCCATCGTCCAGCGTCCCAGCTCGACCCGACCTCGCCCTCGACCCTCGATCATGGTCGATCGACCCCGGGTACTCGACCCGCTAACCAGGCTACTTATTTCCTTAATTGGCAACCATTACTTTCTTTGAATCATAATAGGCCTCCTCGTCTGATGGCTCTATCTGCTGCTCCTCCTTTGTCGTTGGACTCACGTGTTTCTTTCTTTTTCTCGAGGCAATATTTATTGCAGGGTTAGAGGAGGCGGCCAAGGGATGTGGAGTTTGACTCCAACTGATGATTGGTGTCTCACGTACACGAAACAAACACAAGCAAGGACATCCGGACGTGAGACGTGCTGCGTGAGAAAACCCGGACGTGCGTGCGAACGACAACCATATAGAGAGCACTTTTTTTTATCTATACGAACCTATTTTACCGCATAGGTGGGCCGTTTTGTTGTGTTGACTCGGGTGAACGTGCCTGGCTCGGACCGAACGAAACTTGGCTCTAGGAATTAGTACCACCTCGTGTATTTTTTTCACATAACGTAGGATTAGATGCGGGATGAAACCAAGAATATCACCTTGCTTTATTATAGTATATATATATATATATATATATAATATAATATATATATATATATATTATATATATATAATAAATATATATATATACTAGTACATATGCCCGTGCGTTGCAACGGGCGAAAAAAATAACAAAACCTGCTTCACGTGCCATTATACGCTACTCATATCCAACTCTAATAAATGTTGAGATAAGATTACCCTTGTCTCTAGCGTGTGTTGCCATGGGTTGCATTATCTTTTTTTTTGGATCATGAAGTGTTGATGTGAAGAGGCCACCCCAACGTCCTTTATTGGCGCATATTTAAGCTCTCCACTGTCATCAGATGGAAGAATAGTGATGCATGAAACAATCTTTTAGGAAGAAACATACAGTGTAATTCATTTAAAGGATTTTTACAGAATTATCAAAAGATTTAAATTCAATGATTTTGACTATGTAGGTTTTTTATTTTTTATTGAAGATTGTTTGATTTTGTAAGATTATATTTCATTCCTAATGTTTTTTTTTACTATTTGGGCTTGGCCCAAACGCAAGAAAAAATGATGCTATCTCCTGATGGGTCTCTTCCATACTCACGTTCTAGCACAGATAGATGCATCGTGCATGTCCTCTTTTGTTTAATAGGAAAGGATTAGAAAAATCAACCGGCTGATAAAAATAACGTTCGAGCCGACACGTAACCATCACGTGTACGCCTCGCTACTCTAGAGAGGCCGCTTATCCATTCGTCTCCACCTCCACCGCTCTCGTTCTATTCTGTCGCTCCATCTCTCTCATCCCTATCTGCACAGGGCCGAGCAGCCGTTGCTTCTTGCGGGATTTGCTTCATGGGCGGCTTCCCCCGAGCGTGCCGGCACCAGCACCCCATCTCCAGCTCCTCCCCTCGCCGCCGGCGGAGGCCACCACCAGGCAAAGCCTGCGTCGTGCCAGCGGCGTTGGGGCCTCTCCTCATCTCCCGGCCAGCCCGTTGCATGCTGGCACCAGCACCCCATCTCCAGCTCCTCCCCTCGCCGCCGACGGAGGCCCCCTCCGGCTGTCAGCCCGGCGCTCGGTAGGTTCGGCGGCGCGTCTCTCGGTGGCCTCCTGCCGGGCCGATGGAGTGTCCCCTGGTGGCAAGATCCGGGGCGGCTGCTCCCCTGGACGCGCCTTCCCGTGACTCCGGCGCGATGTCCCGCCCCTCCTTCCTTTTCTTCCCTCCTCTGACCTCCACGGGGGACCTGCGAAGCCCAAGTTTCCCCGCCGCCGGCCCTCCCACCGTCGACCGCCGCCTCTGCTCCGGCCACCCAGCGCTGCACCTGCAGGTCGTTCCGGTGAGGGCTGCTGGCGGCGACCCAGCGCTGCTGGGCTTCTTTTCGTCTCCGCCATCAACATCCGCGGCGCCGCCAAGCCGGCCCTGTTTTGTCTCCTCCTCTGTGAGGCCCGTGTCCGGCAGTCGCAGGCTCGTGCGCCTCCCCCTCCGGTGGAGGTCGCCTTCATCGAGGATTCAGGTCCGAGCCGGTTCTCTCCTTCGTTAATTCCTTCCCTTGATTCTTGAGGCGGCTTGTTGATTTCAGATCGCCCACATATATATATTGGTGAAATATGATCTAAAATAGCGAGGTGGTACTATCTTCTAATATAAAGTCGAATCCTCTCTGGTTCGCAGGTGGGGAGTTCGATCCCGAGCACTGATGATTTTATTTTTGCGATCCTGGCGCATGGGGTCGGCGGATATGGAGGGGAAGGAAAAGAGGGCGGCGGACGGGCGGAGAAGAGATCGGGTGCTGGGATGGAGATGCACCTACAGGGGGGCCGGGGACGCCGGAGGCGGAGGAGAGGCCGAGAGGGCCGGAGGCGGAGGGGATAGCCGGACGGCCGACGAGCTCGCCGACGAGAGCCCAGCCGAAGCTGTCCCCCCTTCCACCTTCTCTGCCACTGGCTGGATAAGATGAACAAAGGAGCGCGGGCAGAATTCTAATAAATCCAGGGGTCAATTTGTAAAATCGAAACGTTTTCTCAGATGTTCACTTAAAGAGGGACTGCGGGTGCAATTTCCGGAAAATAGGAGGGCCTATTTGCAAAACGACCGCGACGACGGACGACCAGAAACCCAATTTGCTTTATTATTAGGTAAAGATAAAGATATATATATATATATATATATATAGGGAAAATGCTTCCTACTACCGGGTGTAGTTACACCCATATCTCATATACTACCATGTGGTAGTATATATATACTACTTTATCATTTTTAGTATGTTCATATACTATATCTAAGATACTCCAAAACGAGTTATGTGAAAAAATTGCATGTAAGTCCATGTTTTTATCATATTTGTGAAATACGTACATATTTGTACGTAAAAAGAAGTATGCTCAAAATATGGTACATACTACCTATAAAATAGTATATATATACTACCCAAACATTCTTACATACTACATACTACACGTACGTACTCTCCAATATAATAGATACTACCTACAACATACGAAACCAAAGTGAGAGTAACTACACCCGGTAGTAGGAAAAATTTGTCATATATATATATATATATATATATATATATATATATATATATAGGGGTGTATAGATATAGATATAGATAAATGGTTTGTTCTTCTTAAGGTAACCCCCGGCCCCCATCTCCTTATTCGAGCGCTCAAGCCCTTATCCTGTTCATCGGCCCCTCGGTCAAGCCCTCATTCCGTTCATGGCCTTGTCCTTCGATGTAGGATGAATCGTTCTTCTCACCCCTATGCATCCCTAGGTGGTGCCCAGGCTTCTAGGTTTTCTTGTGCGGCTATCTCCTGCTAATTGAACCGGCTACTCCTGTACCTTTTCAGGTTGTTCCCGGACTCGAGTTGCCTGGTACTCCTTGGTCTCTTCTTGATGAGGAAGAGAAGCGGTGGTCTGAGATTTCCCAGTCGCATCAGTTGGGCCTCCATCTTATCATCGTCCTCGCGGGCGTGCGGCTCCTGGGCGCAGGTCAAAGGTGAGCACCGGCGGCTACTTGAAGCAGAAGAGGTAGAGTTGCCGACGAGATGATAGCGATGGCATGGAAGCCGCCTGGGAAACACTAGAAATCTAGCCTAAAGAAGGCGACTCTGAATATACGTTTTGGTTGGTTGCTAGCTTGATGCTAATGTTAATTTGATGTCTTCTCCAGAAAAAATCCCCATCCAAGATGTTTCCAAAACCTACGTATTAACATCACCCCTATAAGAAGTTTCCATTGCGGTCGAGGATGAGGACATGCTGTATATGATGCTGAAGGAAGCGCAGAAAGACTTGAGTTATTGGCGCAAGACATGGAGAAGATGATTTCCATGAAAGGGGATAGCAGGGAAGTAATACGTGATTGGTTTCCAGTGGTTAATGTGCTAGAAGATTACTTTCAGCAAGAGGTCGATTGAAAAGAAAACAACAGGTCAGCAGCGCATGAGCTATGATGTGGCGTGGCTTGGAGATATATTTGTACAATAACAGGCACACGTAACTGCCAGCTCATAAAAGGTTCAAAAAGAGTTAATATGAGACGCTCTTCTGGTAGCTGAAAGAAAATTGCAGCAGAAATTTCTATAAGGCACTAGCCCAATAGATTGCACAAATACGGATGCATACAGATGGTGACAGAGACTAAATCATGTCAGATTCAGAATTAAATGTGTGTTGTGCATTAAGCTTTCAGTTTGTGACCTGACCAATCTGCTCTTTACTTGATTCGAGACATACGCGGTCTGGACAAACGAGTTGCTACTTGCTACAGGAGGTTTCCATCTAACCAATTTTGACCAAAGTCATGGCTTCCCGGGCCAGCACATGGACGTGCTTCTATTTTCCCATCCACCAATCTTTTGACACCAGCACAGCTAGCTAAGGGAAAGAGACAGGGAAGGTGTAGATTGTTGCAAGCAACATGAGGAAGATGGAGGATCGACACCTAGGGCAATCATGAATTCCGGTGGCAGCAAGGCTGGGCGCGAAATCAAGGAGGAAAAGGCGAGAAGGGAGAGGTCGTGATGAAAGGAGATCTGGAAGTGGGGCGAGACTGCAAGCGAGCAAACGCAGCGAGGAAAAGGGCTAGAAGAGAGATCATAAGGCAAGAGGTACGGACGTGGTGATTTGCGAGAGGGCATATCATGATGACAAGAGATGCCAAATTAAAATTTCACTACAGAAAAAAAATACACGTCGCCTAGTATTAAGTCGTACGCCGAGTGCTAAAACACGGGCTCACGGCTTATTGGCACGTAAGCCGAATAAGGTTAACGAGACACACGGCAGTATGGCGACACTCGGCTTACATCTACGTAAGCCGTGTATCCAAACAAAAGACATTCGGCTTATATAATATACACGGCTTATTTCTTATTAAGCCGTGAGACCCTGAAAAAAGTACTCGGCTTACCTCCCATACACGGCAAATTTAACTGCCACGCAGCCATCGCGGCGTCCACTAACGGCCCCGTGACGGTGATAGCTATAAGCCGAGTACCCGCTAAATTGCACTCGGCTTAGCAGTGCACAAACTATATGTAGTGCAAAAACTGATTAGAGTAGTGAGTTGGACTTATAATTACTTGTTGCATTTTGTTTCTTTCCCCTATTTCTCACCCATTCTGTCTAGGCTAGTTTTCATCACCCTTTTGATCCCATTTCATCGTTGTTAGAATAATCCGAATGCGTAGTCGATCTACCGAGGACTAAAGCAATCACACGAGCACGACACCGAGATTTGTTAACGAGATTCATCGATCCGGCTACATCCCCGGGGTCTGACTATGGGCGCTCCTCCCCGTGACACCGTCACAATACCGCACACCGGCCACCCGGGCGCCGGCACACGCCGCCGGCCCCCCCTGCATGCCTCTGCTATTATGTTGGCATAGGTTACATCGTGTGTCTACCCCCCACATATATAAGAGGCCTATGATACAAGTGTCGAAAACCGCTCGGGCCCACGGATGGCCGCAGTGTCGAAAACCGCTTCAGGGAGGGCCCGGAGACCGCACCGGCCTGCGTGGGGCCCGGATATATCTATGAAAGGGTGGTGTGATGTTTAAATACCCAGTGCATAACCTTGATGTGGCACCTGCCTCACAAACCGGACAATCACGCAGGAAGGTTCGGGACGTAGGGTGCTCGTCCTCCCACATCGAGCAGGCGGGAGGGAGTCCTGTGATTGCATGCGCTCCAACCTGGTCTGGCATGTCGCCATGACCTGCTGCAACACAGAACAAGAGGAATATCCCCCGGTCAAACCCCTCTAGCTTCCGGTCAACGCCGTAGACCGCCCGGGCCCAAGGATGGCCGCAGCGTCGAAAACCGCTCCAGGAAGGGCCCGGAGACCACACCGGCCTGCGTGGGGCCCGGATATATCTATGAAAGGGCGGTGTGATGTTTAAATAACCAGTGCACAACCTTGATGTGGCACCTGCCTCACAAACCGGACAGTCACGCAGGAAGGTTCAGGACGTAGGGTGCTCGTCCCCCCACATCGAGCAGGCGGGAGGGAGTCCTGTGATCGCATGCGCTCCAACCTGGTCTGGCATGTCGCCATGACCTGCCGTGACACAGAATAAGAAGAATATCCCCCAGCCAAATCCCTCTAGCTTCCAATCAACGCCGTAGACCGCCCGGGCGGATGGCCGCAGCGTCGAAAATCGCTCCAGGGAGGGCCCGGAGACCGCACCGGTCTGCGTGAGGCCTGGATATATCTATGAAAGGGATGTGTGATATTTAAATACCCAGTGCACAACCTTGATGTGGCACCTGCCTCACAAACCGGACAGTCACGCAGGAAGGTACAGTACTTAGGGTGCTCGTCCCCCCACATCGAGCAGGCGGGAGGGAGTCATGTGATCGCATGCGCTCCAACCTGGTCTGGCATGCACTAGTACAAAACAGGGCTTTGGTCCAGGCCAGATCAGAGCAATAGTCCCGGTTCTGTTACGAACCGGCACTAATGGGTGCATTAGTCCCGGTTCGAGCGGCGCAGGCATCAGTCCCGGTTCGAACGGGACCTTTAGTCCCGGTTGGAGAGACCAACCGGGACTAAAGGGGCTTCAAACGGTGCCAGCCCCTTTAGTCCCGGTTGGTATCTCCAACCGGGACTAAAGCCCCCCCCCCTTTAGTCCCGGTTGGTAACACCAACACCAACCGGGACTAAAGCCTACCAACCGGGACTAAAGGGGTTCTGAAAGTTTTTTCCCTGTTTTTACATTTGTTTTCTGTTTTTAGTTTCTGTTTTAAATTGCTTATATCTTTTAAGATATTTGATGTTTTTGAGTGATTCTTTTTGCATTAGATTCAAAATTTTGTCTAGTTTCTGTTTGTGCCATTAGTTTTCAAATTTGAATGGTTTAAATTTGAATTTATTCAAATTTGCTTCAAACCCTAGATTATGAATAACTTGAGTTTACAAATATTTTTAAATTTAATTCTTTTTGCTCCTAGTCACGTGTTAGATTGTTGTCACAGTAAGATTTATTTGGTTATTTTTAGAATAATTTAAATTAGGATTTTAATTAAAACAATAATGTTTTGCTTATATAGTTGTTTTAGTCATTTAATTGTTGTTTTTTATTATTTTTAGTTAGTTCTTTCTGTAGATTTTAACATGTTGTAGTATGGTGCATATTGAATGCACAAAAAGTCTGGAGTTGAAATAAGTTTAAAAAAATGAAATGCATTTGTAACAGACGAGTTTTCGTCCGAAACCTTGATACTTCGAATGAGATGGTACAGTTTGTACACGAAGTGCATCCAATTTTTGCCGTAACCCTCTCAACTTTTTAGCACAAGCTATGTGGGTGAAATGATGATACCATGCCAAGTTTCAACCTTTTCAGAGTTCATTTGTAGTGCTTTTCAATTTCAGGGTCATTTAGCTCAAAAAATCATTAAATGCATGAAAAATAGCAAATAAAGTCAGAAAGGGTTGAAATTTGATGGCGTGGCTTTGAATGGTGCATACTGAACACACAAAAAGTCTGGAGTTGAAATAAGTTTAAAAAATGAAATGCCTTTGTAACAGATGGGTTTTCGTCCGAAACCCTGACACTTCGAAAGAGATTGTTCATTTTGTACACGAAGTGCATCCAGTTTTTGCCATAACCCTCTCAACTTTTTAGCACATGCTATGTGGGTGAAATGATGATACCATGCCAAGTTTCAACCTTTTCAGAGTTCATTTGTAGTGTTTTTCAATTTCAGGGTCATTTAGCTCAAAAAAATCAGTAAATGCATGAAAAATAACAAATGAAGTCAGAAAGGGTTGAAAATTGATGGCGTAGCTTCGAATGGTGCATAATGAACACACAAAAAGTCTGGAGTTGAAATAAGTTAAAAAAAAATGAAATGCCTTTGTAACAGACGAGTTTTCGTCTGAAACCCTGATACTTCGAAGCCGACGACCGCATACCTTTCTGACTTGGTTAACCTTAGTTGTGACTCTGGCTGGGACGGTGCTAGCAGATGTGTAGTCGACGGTATGATTGGATGGACACCAACCCGGACTAAAGGGGTTCTGAAATTTTCAAACTCTACCCCCCCAGTGGACCGCCTTTTTTAGTTTTGTAGAAAATAAACAAAAATGATAAAATCTTCAAAAAATAAAATCCTTTGAGATGTAGCTAGGTTTTAGTGTCTAGTTGGTATAGAAATTTTGAAATATGAATTTTGACCTTTTTTGCAAAAAAAACGAAAAAAAAACGTAAAACGGCCATAACTTTTGCATACGACGTCGAAAAAAAAGTTTAATATATAAAAAAAAACTAGAGAAAAATTGGGACTCGATTTCACCAGGGTTTACCCGGTGAAGTTTTCTCAGATTCTCAAAATTCCAAAAGGAAAAAAAGTTATTTCAAATCAAAAATAATAATTTTAAAAATTTTAAAAATTAATTTTATTTAAAAATAAGATGTCATATTTGGATTCCTCACATTTTTCTGATAATAATGGATATATTATTTGTCGAATTTCGATTTACAAATTTAAAGATATTAATTATGTCATATTAAATGAATAAATGGCAAAAAATAAAATAAAATAATATTATTACTTATTTTATTTTCATTGAAATTCAATATTATCAGTACTTATTTTGTTTATTTTAATAATTGTTTAGAATTCAAAAAATTAAATCATGTGACATCAAGACCTAAGGGTTAATAGGATTGATAGCTTACTATTGTCAGGAAAACAACAAGTGCAGACTTGGAAACTAGGGTCGATAGAACCAGGAAGTTAAGCGTGCTGGGGCTGGAGCAGTGAGAGGATGGGTGACCGGCCGGGAAGTTAGACGATTTGAAATGAGTGCTCCACGCTGCAGCAGTGTGGACGGGTGATTAGAGATTAAATTGTCAAATAATTCAAAGATTTGAAAATTGGAATAAAACTTAAAAACAAATCAAAAAAATATTCAAAAAAAAAAATTTAAAAATTCCTGACGGCCCCCGGCAAGGCAGCCCGGTTGGTAACACCAACCGGGACTAAAGGTCCTCCCTCCCCCGCCCCAGGCAGCGCCACGTGGAGGGCCTTTGGTCCCGGTTCGTGAGCAAACCGGGACTAAAGGTTTTGGGCTTTAGTCCCGCCCCTTTAGTCCCGGTTCCAGAACCGGGACTAAAGGCCCTTACGAACCGGGACAAATGGCCCTTTTTCTACTAGTGATGTCGTCATGACCTACCGTGACACAGAACAAGAGGAATATCCCCCGGTTAAACCCCTCTAGCTTCCGGTCAATGCCGTAGACCGTCCGGGCCCACAGATGGCCGCAGGGTCAAAGACTGCTCCAGGGAGGGCCCGGAGACCGCACCGGCCTGCGTGGGCCCTGGATATATCTATGAAAGGGTGGTGTGATATTTAAATACCCAGTGCACAACCTTGATGTGGCATCTGGCTCACAAACCGGACAGTCACGCGGGAAGGTTCAGGACGTAGGGTGCTCGTCCCCCCCCCCCCACATCGAGCAGGCAGAAGGGAGTCATGTGATCTTATGCGCTCCAACCTGGTCTGGCATGTCGCCATGGCCTACCGTGACACAGAATAAGAAGAATATCCCCCAGTCAAACCATGTATGGCATGAATTCAAAATAATTACGGAAGCCAGGCATGGTCCTCAATTCAAAATTTACAATGTACACTAAATTGAAACGTGAATTTTAAGTCTAGTACTATCTACATTCAAATGTTGTGTTTAGGTCTCTCAATCGACCCCCCACCTCCCCCGCACACACACATACTTTCTCTATCAATCGATCTTCCTTTCTTTGTTAACCGGCTTATTGAGCTATTGGTATCCGACACACGCTCATTATTTCTCTCCATGTTTTGATCTCTATCTCTCTCACACACCCCCTCACGCTCTCAGGAAATGTATTTCTCACACACCCTTCCTGCCATGCACGACGAGCTCCCTCTCTCTCTCTAGACACATACATTGCCTCTCTAGACCCCCCCTCCCCGCCGTGCGCGCATGCACACACACACACACATTGTCTATCTAGGCCACTCTCTCAGTATCTCTCTCCTCCAGCCCTCACCCTCCCCAAAGCTTCATTGCACAATATCTCTCTAGATCATCTTTCACATTCGACTGTATGCCAGCCCACATTCACTCGATGTCTCTATTTATCTATGTCTCGATTGACCTCGCTTTCTCGCGCCGTCTCTCTCACACATAGATGCTCCCTCTCCGTCTCTCGCATAGGCAAAGTTACATAGATTGCTGGGGGGACTGTGCCCCCCAACCTTAGAGTATATTGTGAACGTGTTTTTTAGGAGGGTTTAGATTAGATTTTTTTTAGCATTTGGCCCCCACCCCCAAACACCGATGGGTTGTGCCCCCCCCCCAATGATTTTCCTCTAGCTTTGTCACTACTCTCTCGCACGCTCTTTCTCAACCTCGCTCACCCCACCCCTTACACGTGCGCACACACACACTCCCTCTCTAGGTCTTTTCCAGACCCACTTTCATGGTGATCCGATTGATACAAAAAATCGATTGGCCCCAAAATGTTTTTCTGACAGCTTATCATATATTTTATTTTATGAAAAATGCATCTACAGTCCTCGATCTCGCTGGTTACGTCTGCAATGGTCTCAATATTGTAAAGTGCCTCACTACGGTCCTCATATTCGTTAATGCGGTCCATATATAGTCCCAACTCCTAAGGGGGTCCCTATATGCAACGCAACTATCCTTCGGGCCATGTTAGCATAAAGATGACGTGTGGGGCCTATACGTTCGCAGAGGAGAATAAAAAAAATGGAGTTAAATACACCACGGTGTCTGAACTTGTCCGCCGCGGTCACTTTTGTTCCTAAACTTGTAAAATACGCAAAACTAGTGTCGTAACTTGTCCAACCGTGCAAAGTATTTTTGCAAAAAAAAAAACCCTCATACACAGAAAGCTCCGAACTATACACCGGGGGTCCCACCTGTCATGGAACAAATTTTGACCCAAAAATAAAAAATGACAAGGACGAGCTTTGAACCGGCAACCTGGCCTAGACAGGCGCACGTCGATAGCCAACAAAGCAAGCAACGATTGTTGCCATTCATGGATAACTAGGTTTTATATTACTTTTAGTAGATTAGAGTGTTGAAATCTGCCCATGGGTTTGAGGGCCCATCTGGAATTTCAAAAAAATCCCTAAGGCCCATGTAGGTGTGAGAGGTGGTGGAAAGTTTAGTCCCACCACGGTTTTGGAGGAAGAGTTGGAGTGGTTTATAGGGGATTCTCTTCCACATGCTATTGGAGCTTGAGAAGAAAAGTGGTTCCCGCGAGCTCCTCCTCCGCCGCCCGCCTCGCCTCGCCTCGCCTCGTCACGACACGCGCGCGCGTGCCGCGGGTTATGGAAATGAGCCGAGCTCACACCTATGCGCTTTATTTTTATCGGTCAGGAACGAAGAAGTCTTAACAGACAAGCCACGATCTGAGATGTCAGATCGTGGGCTGCCTCCACGCGCACCGCCCCTGTCCAACATTCCTTTTGCTGCTGCCGCCGCCGGTGATCCCATCCCGTCCACCGCGTACACGGTTGACGGGAGAGCAGGCCTTCGAAACCCCGCCTCTCGGGATCTTGTACGGGAGAGGGGCGATTAGATTTTTGGGGAGCGTCTCCTATGCGACTGCTCGCCAGCGTTCGTCCGCTTCCTCTACGTCGTCTACGTCCGCGTCGCCTTCATCGCCGTCATGGCCATCGAAGCCGACCGACTTGCTGCTGAGAAGGCCGCCGAGGAGGCGGCCGCCGCCACTGCTGCTACGGCCAACTGGCCTACTGGAGGGTATAACTCACTTATCCCACTCCTGTTTATTTTTGTCTTAGCAGTACTAGCAATATGTGTAGATTTGTCTGCTGTTTGCGTAGTACATGCTTATCTGGTTAGATTTACGTATGTCATTAATTTTGTTAATGTCATGTTTATCATTTATCTCTATATTAAATTAATTGAAAAATTGCTAATATATTCAATAATCCAAAAACCTAATATGTGTAGGCAATTTTTGATTCAAGGATTTGCTGCTGCTCTGAAACCGGCCCCTTTTACGGGGACATATTTTAAGCGTTGGCAGACTAAAACCGCCTTATGGCTCACGTCTATGAACGTGTTCTGGGTTGACGGTGTTATTCCCACGGGAACGATTGCTCCTGAACAGGAGAAGGCGTTCAGGGATGCCACCGTCGTCTTTCTCGGAGCAGTTCTTAGTGTGATCGGAGATAAGCTGGTTGATGCATATTTACATATGCAGGTCGCCAAGGACTTGTGGGATGCGCTCGAAAATAAGTTCGGCGCAACCGATGCTGGTAGCGAACTGTATGCCATGGAGCAGTTCCATGATTACATAATGGTTGAAAATCGCTCTGTATTGGAACAGGCTCATGAGATATAATGCATCGCGGGTTTCGGGAATGAGCCGAGCCGAGCTCACACCTATGCGCTTTATTTTTACCGGTCAGGAACGGAGAAGTCTTAACAGACAAGCCATGATCTGAGACGTCAGATCGTGGGCTGTTACCGACTCGGACGTGGGTCCAGCCCACGTCTCTCCACCCGGCCGTGCCTATATATTGGAGGCGTCGGCCAACCCTAGCCGTCACGGAATAGATCGCATCTGCCTCCACGCGCACCGCCCCTGTCCAGCGTTCCTTTTGCTGCTGCCGCCGCCAGTGATCCCATCCCGTCCACTGCGTACACGGTTGACGGGAGAGCAGGCCTCCGAAACCCTGCCTCTCGAGATCCTGTACGGGAGAGGGGCGATTAGGTTTTTGGGGAGCGTCTCCTACGCGACTGCTCGCCACCGTTCGTCCGCTTCGTCTACGTCCGCGTCGCCTTCGTCGTCGCCATGGCCACCGAAGCTGACCGACTTGCTAGTGAGGCGGCCGCCGCCACTGCTGCTATGGCCAACTGGCCTACTGGAGGGTATAACTCGCTTATCCCACTCCTGTTTATTTCTGTCTTAGCAGTACTAGCAATATGCGTAGATCTGTCTGCTGTTTGCGTAGTACATGCTTATCTGGTTAGATTTCCGTATGTCATTAATTTTGTCAGTGTCATGTTTATCATTTATCTCTGGATTAAATTAATCGGAAAATTGCTATTATACTCAACATAGAGGGACCGGCTCGTCAGCACGTACCTCTACGTTGACTCACTTACTGGCGGGTCCCATGTCTACGCTCTCTCTCCTCTCCTTCTACCTTTAGACACACAGGCAAACACGAAGAACGGCGCGAGCTGGCCGTGGTGTATTTATAACTCAAAAAAAGCTTGGAAAATAGATGACTCGCCTAGTGCTCGAACAAGAGACCTTGTTGCTGGTTGAGACAGAGCAAACCATACTGAAAGATCGTGGATGTCGCCTAGAGGGGGGGGGGGTGAATAGGCGCTTTAAAATAATTACGGTTTAGGCTTGAACAAATGCGGAATAAAACTAGCGTTTAATTTGTCAAGCACAAAACCTAAATCGACTAGGCTCACCTATGTGCACCAACAACTTATGCTAAGCAAGATAAACAACTAAGTGATAGCAAGATATATAACTAGAAACAATATGGCTATCACAAAGTAAAGTGCATAAGTAAAGGGCTCGGGTAAGAGATAACCGAGGCACGCGGAGACGACGATGTATCCCGAAGTTCACACCCTTGCGGATGCTAATCTCCGTTAGAGCGGTGTGGAGGCACAATGCTCCCCAACAATGCCACTAGGGCCACCGTATTCTCCTCACGCCCTCGCACAATGCAAGGTGCCGTGATTCCACTAAGGGACCCTTGAGGGCGGTCACCGAACCCGTACACTTTGGCAACCCTTGGGGGCGGTCACCGGTACCCGACAAATTGCTCGAGGCGATCTCCACAACCTAATTGGAGACCCCGACGCTTGCCCGGAGCTTTACACCACAATGATTGAGCTCCGAGGCACCACCAAGCCGTCTAGGGCGCCAAGGCACCCAAGAGGAACAAGCTCTAGGGTGCTCAAACACCCAAGAGTAATAAGCTTCTCAACTACTAACTTCCACGTATCACCGTGGAGAACTCAAACCGATGCAACTAATGCAATGGCAAGAACACACGAAGTGCTCAAGTCCCTCTCTCTCAAATCCCACCAAAGCAACAAAAGCTATGGAGGAAAGTGAGAGGAAGAACAAGGAGAACACCAAGAACTCCAAGATCTAGATCCGCAAGGTTTCCCTCACATAGAGGAGAAAGTGATTGGTGGAAAGATGGATCTAGATCTCCTCTCTCTATTCCCTCAAGAAGGAGCAAGAATCATTGGAGGGATTGAGAGTTAGCAAGCTCAAGAAGATCAGCAATGGGGCGCAAAAACGAGCTCAAAGGATAAGAAAACCGTTGGGGAAGAAGACCCCTTTTATAGCCCCCGCCAAATCGAACCGTTACCTGTGCTGGACGCACTCAAGCGGTACTACCGCTTAGAGCGGTACTACCAGCCGAAGCCAGTGAGTACAGCAAGCACAGGAGCGCGGTAGTGCCGCACGAAGCGGTACTACCGCACCCACAAGCGATACTACCGCAAAGGTTCGCAGAACAGCTTAGAAACGAGGTAGTGGAGCGGTACTACCGCCGCAAGCGGTACTACCGCCCTACATCCGCTCTACTACCGCAAAGGAAAAACAGGGCACCAGAAGAATTTCAGCAAGCGGTACTGGAAGCGGTAGTATAAAACGGAAGTACCGCATAAGCGGTACTACCGTGCTACTACCGCTCACCAAGAATGGGCAACAGAAGAAATTCCCACAAGCGGTACTCGCTGCGGTAGACCACAGCGGTACTACCGTGGTACCGAGCGGTACTACCGCTTGGGTGACAAGAAAACTGCCCAGAGACTGAAACTGCCATAACTTCTGCAAATGAGCTCCGAATTGAGCAAACTCAAGCTTGTTGGATAGATAACGACAAGCACTATCCAACAGCGACAGGGGAGATATGCCTAACATATAGAGATGAGAAACCTCTATGAATGAAGAACCGGCATAAACTCCAACATCGAAAACATCATAGAGGATGCAAATATGAACTCCGCTTTCGATGAACTCGAGCTTGTCATGAAGATGACCATAAGCTCAAAAACTCACAAAGAGAAACATCAAACAAGAACCAAGAAAGATGATGCAAGGATGCAATGGTTTGAGCTCTCTATGAATGATACGATAAAGCTACTCACTTGAGAGCCCCCCTTGATAGAACGGCTATCGATCGTATAACCCGGTCTCCCAACTACTACCATGAGACCGGTAAAATAGAAAACCTATCAAGGGCAAACCTTTGTCTTGCGCATAGTCCACTTGAGCTAGATGATGACGATCTTGACCTCCTCAAGTTGGACCACCTTTCTTGATTGCGCCGGCTCGATGAAGACTAGTTGATTGCTCCCCCATACTCCACTATGGGTGAGCCACTCTTCGGCACATCTTCACAAGTCCATTGGCACCACAATGGACGGCAAGCTTCAAGCAAGTGATCTCTTCGTGATGCTCCACTTGAACTTGCACATCGCAAACTTGATGACGATCACCACTTGATATCATCCTCCATGGGTTGAATGAGATCTTCCTCTTGACGCATACCTAACCCCACATAGAACTCTCGCATAGAACACGGGTTAGTACACAAAGCGTAATGGACAATGCTTACCATACCATGAGATCACTCGATCTCGCTTGGTACATCTTTTACGCTTTGTGTGTTGATCAACTTGAATCACTCTTCATATTTAGTCTTGATCAACCTTGAATCTTTCCAACTCTCTTCATTAGGATGATGTCTTGAATCTTCTTCTTCAAGACATGCTTTGCAATAGGCTCAACACTCACATGACCAATCTTTGGATAAATCCTTGAATAGCACCTTGGTCAACACATATTCTTCTTCAAATCACCTTGAGACCAACAAATGGTCTACAAGCAAAGCCTATGGACAAACCCTTCAAATATAACTCAAGGCAACCATTAGTCCATAGAGATTGTCATCAATTACCAAAACCAAACATGGGGGCAGCACATGTTCTTTCACATACCTATCCTCCGTGCCACGTTAGCATAAAGATGACATGTGGGTGCTATCTGTCGGCAGCAAAATGCATGGAAAATAGATGAATCGCTTAGTGTTCGAACAAAAGACCTCGTGTCTGGCCGAGACAGAGAGCCACCCCATCAGACTGCGTCAGTGTACAGTGCAGAGACATGAATCACGGAAGCCATGCATGGCCACCAATTCATGATTTACAATCTACACGAAATTGACACATTAATATTTTCACAATATTTTAAAAGCCTGCTGTGATGTTGGAGCAGAGCTCACCTTTGAAGCTGGGTGGCTAGTAGGGTGTTTTCGACCGACTGGCTCGGTCCCGAGTTCGAACCACAGCTACGTCTGATATATTTTTACACGCATTTTTTCCTCCTTCATGAGACGTGGGACGCCCTACCGCGCGGTTTCTGGCTCCTCCTCAATCGTAGTGCCACAGTAGTAATGAGCCATCAAATCACAAAACCCCACCTTTCCCGCTGAGTACGCCTGTGAAGCACGGTGGCTAGTTGGGCTAGTGCGATCGATCAGCTAGTGGTCTCAGGCTCATATCATAGTCGCCACATATGTTTTTTCACACATTTTTCCTCCTTGCTGAGACGTCGACCACAGGTCGCCTGTACACTGAGGTAGCACGGGATGGGAGCCACGTACACGCAGGGGACCCACCCAGGACCGTATTCATGAATACGAGTACATGTCAGCTCCGAGCCGCCATGTAAACCAAAAATATGTTGAAACACTAGCAACAATATCCCTCACCATGGATTAATTTGGGTGAGTATAATCAGTTTACTATACATCATTTTTAATCGTCATATCTTACTACACTAGCAACAAGATAAGACTGCCGTATGAACCACAGCACATGCCTACTAGTGTAGTTCAGGTGGCTGTCGTGTTTCGCACTCCTCCGTCGTAAGAGTGGAAACGTTTGCTGCCATCAAAAATACTTTTTTTAAGAAATATAGGAGACGCTCTACTGCGCGGATCCTCCTCCACGGTCGTCAGAAACCTTGCTACTCACTTTTGCCGACGTGTAGGGCATCCAGCATCCGGATCCACTTGCCATGCACCAAATTAGAGTGCACAACTGCACGATAGACTCACCCCGGTCGTAGCACTGCATTAATAATACGTAATGAGTCGTCAAATCACAAAACCCTACCTTTCCCGCAGTAAGTTGGACAGACGAAGCAATCATCATTTCACTCTTCTCCCTCATCTTTCTCTCTTCAAGAAAACCCCAACTCGCTTCTCCCTCATCTTCTTGAAGAAAACCCCAACTCGCTTCTGCCATTGTTCCTCTCTCCCAAAGAAGGAAAGGTGAGCGCATCAATGGTGTTGCTATACTTTCATTCCAATCATCTTTTGCAACCCCGTGACCAATCCTAACTCCCTCTCTGTTCTTCTTTTGGGTTTGCATTTATGGTTTTCTTTCGTTTTCTTTCTATTTGATAGTTTTTGATGGATCCTGGAGCACCGGCCAAAGTGATGTCGATGGCTCTGGTAAAACCGTCAAGGCTCAAAATTCGAAGAAGCGCAAGCCCCCCGCCGAGATGACGACAGAAAAGCTCAAGGCCCCTGCCGAGACAACCATAGCGAATCGCAAGGCCCCCTCTTTGGGATCCCTCGTTAAGCCGCTCGAGATAATATCTCTTGTTTGTGATCTTTTTGGTGATCTTGATCGTGTTTTTTTATTTAATTTGCAAAGTGCTTGCTAATATGCGAGGTTTTTGTACTGTATGCGTAGTATTAGTAGTACAACTTTCTGGGCGATCTTGCATGTGATTTTTGTGTGCCAAATGACAGTACTAAATTGCTATTTTGACCAAAACATGTGAGAGGTTGACATGCATATGATTTGTGCACATAACACTGGTTTCTTATAGATTACCATTCAAACTACTTTACCAACATCAACGTTGTAGGAAATGCAAGATTTTAGCTCCCATGCCTTGCAAGAAAATATAGTAGCCTCAGTAACTTGTGTTATGGATATTGTAAGTAATCCCTTTGTTCACCAATATAAGATGTTCTAACTTTTTTGTGTATTTAATGTAGACATGTTTTAGTGTCTTTGTTCACTCATTTCTGTGTGTATGTAGTCTTATATTAAAATATGGAAATCATCTTATATTTGTGAACGGTGGCAGTAATAAAAACTGGTTTGTGTTTGAATTAGAACCCGGACGGCTAGGAAGATCAAGTTCTCAAAGTCATGCCGTATGAGCTGGAAGACCTGAGGGTGTGCATGGGGAGTACATCAATATTCAGCTATGGTGTCCTTGTAGCCGCATGTCCTGAATAAAAGTTTTCCAATAACATTGTTGTCAGGCGTGTTCTCGAGGATGTACTTCACCACAACAATTTCATAGTTGTGCCTTTGATGATGAAGGGTTTGGTTCTTGTAAAGCTTCCCGACAAATCTGAAGTGGCCCTTCTTGATCATCATATTTATGAGTGGAAAAGCCACACTGTTTGGTTCTCCAAGGTTGACACGATTGTGAAGGTGTCGATCGACATCTCTCACAATGCCCATGGCCAGGTCAATCTTGTGGGGGCACATCTCGTAGGTCATTGGCAAGAAATAGTCTGCGGAGTTTAATTAGTGCAACCTTGCATCTGTGTACTAAGTAATATTGTTTAGTACTCAATTTGTGTGTGTGAACCCTGTATGGGTTAGTACTGGTGCTTTTGTTTTGTAGTGAATCATGAGAATACTTTAGGTTAATGTTTTAGAAATGGTGAACCTATAATACCATTTTCGGTTGTCTGATATCTGTGTTTTTTCATCCTAGCACATTACTCTCTCTGTTCATAGATATAAGATGTTTAAATTTTTTGTGAATCAGATGTATTATAGACACGCTCTAGTATGTTTGTTCACTCAATTCAGTCCGTATATTTTGAAATATCTAGATCATCTTATATTTGTGGACGGAGGGAATATATAGCAGTTATGGTTACACTCCAATATATGTATGCAGGGTTTATCGCACCCACCAGGATTTCCATTCCCATGAATGTTTGCTCCATACGAGTTGTCGGGACCTTTTTCTTTGTCCTGCGTGTGGGAGTGATGATGGGCCCTGCATGCCACCTGTAATTAGCCGATCAACCTTCAATTTAGAACTTGAACACACCGATTACCTGGTAAGGATTCAAACATGTCACATAAAGTAAATCTCATTGATTCACCGCCATGTTTTCTTACTTTTGCTGCAATTTTATGATGCGGGTTTTGCCATGTCACATTCATTATAGAATAAACCGTTTGGTTTGCTCTATGATGGTTATTGTAGTAGGTTCCACATTTCATGAAGTGTCAATAACGAAGGCACCGTCCATCACCTATATTATTGGACACAAGTGGATCCTTCTGTTGTCTGACAATAATCAGAAGCCCTTTGATTAACTGCAGTTTACTTTAACAAACACACCAGAATTAGTCCTTGTCGCCATTAAAAGAAGGAAAGAAAAAGCCTGGATCCGGGTCATGAAGCCGAAGGAAGTTCGAATGTCTCAATTGTACTCTCGCTTAAGAGGGATGCGTAGCATGGTTACAAAGCTACAGTCTGAAATCAAAGCAGACGAGAGACGAGCGCTACTGTCATGGGCATCGGCACCACCTCCAGCATCGGCAGCCGTAGCGGATCGGGCACTGGCACTGGCAGTGGCCCGAGCACTGACAGCGGCAGCGGCTCAGGCTGATCCACCAGAGGATTGGGCACCAACAGCGGCAGCGGCTCAGGCTGATCCATCAGAGGATTGGGCACCGACACGAGCTCCGGCACCAGCTTCGACACTGGCACCAGCTCCAGAACTCGCACCGTCTCCGGCAACAACAGTGCCACCACCAGTCGCACTGCCACGGGCACCAGTAGTTGCACCGTCACGGGCACCAGCAACGGCTACAGCACCTGCACCAGCACTTGAATGTAACACTCATGTAATGATGCTACAGTGAACTCCTGATAGTCATTAAGTTCTAAATCCAAATCAAATTGAAATAACAAGTCAAAATATTACTTGTTTAAACATGGCAACAAAAATGTTAAAAATATTCTAAATAATCCACTGATAATTTTTATGGAGAAACCCAACATGTTAAATTCTCAAAATGCCCCTGGGATTATTTCCAGTAAGCAAACAGCGCCTATTTGGACCATTTAAATGCAAACTAAAACTGAAACTTTTCAAACCAGCCCCAAATTTTGTGAACATACTCATAATATTGTATACTATTTATGTGACAAGTTTTACCAATAATTAAAATCATTTAGGGCCTCAATTAATTAGAAATCAGAGAAGGAGAATAAAGACAGAAAAGAAAAAGGGAAAGGAAAAGGGGGCACTGTGCCCCTGGTCTTTGAGTCGCCACAGTGCCGGCCCAGCGCGCTCCCGGTCACCTTCCACCTCGCGCCCCCGTGGCTACGCGCACGCACTTGCCGCGCCAGGCCCCCCCTCGTGCACGCTCGACAACGAGCTAGTACAGCGCCGCGGACGCCGGTAAGACCTTCCCCGCGGCCTCGTCGTAACCCTACCCCCCTCAGATCCCCCCTCTCGCCCGCTCTCTTCTTTCCCGCGCTCACCCGAGCACAGTCAAGTCGCTTCCTCGTTGACGCGGCAACTGGCCACCCCGAGCCACGTGAGGTTGTCCGGTGGGTGCGCCGTCGTCGTCTGCATCGGCTGCGGGCATCCGTTCAACCGGGGTCGCGTTGCATCGTCTCCATCGACCCGTCTCCCTCCGCTATGGCCGCGGCAACGCTTCGCTCGATCCGCTCGCTCCGGTCCACCCCAGCCTCCCCGAGCGCGCGACCGAGCTCCCCGGTGAGCCGCGCTTCCTCCCGCTTGTTTCCCGCCTCGATTCCGTCGCCGTATCCGCCTGCTATCGCCGTGGCCGCCATGGCCAAACTCTGTTTCCGCGTGCGCGCTCGTCCGCCTCTGGCCGTGTCCACGCTAGCACCCCACGCCCCCCAGCACACCCACGTGTGTGCGCGCGCCCGCGTGCCTGCGGCCGCGCTTGCCGCTGCTCCCGGTTGCTCCAGCGCGCCACCCCGCGCGCTGCCACCTCCTGGCCACGGCCGCCGCGCCCCCATGCACGAGCGCGCGCACTGCCGTGTGCACTGGCACGGCTGTGCCCTGCCAGTGGGCCCCAGCCCTAATTAGTTTAGGTTTAGTTTACTTTAGTTTTAGGCTAATTAGCGACTGACACGTGGGACCCACTGTTTATATTAAAAGTAAATCAAATTAAATTTATCAGAGACAATGACATGTGGGGCCCACGTCTACTGTTCACATGTTGACCAGTCAGACTTTGACTGCGTCAACTAGGCCCCTGGACCCACATGGCAGCCACACCTGCACACTGTTGTGTGCATTTTCAGTGTGCACATAGCATTTAATATTTAAATAATTTTCAAATTAATTTAAATCAAGAAATTCTAGAATATTAGAAAAACTTTGAAAATTCATATAAAATAAACCGTAACTCGGGTTGAAATAATTTATATATAAAAAATCACGGATGAACAGTAGACATGCTTTATTATCGGGCCGTGATCCCATTTGGGCGATGATCACGGATGTTTTTATACACTAAACATGTTACTTAAAGTCGGGTCGGCCGAGAGGGCACCCGCGAGTGATTCATTGCTTATCATATGTTTCAAGTCGGCTTGGCTGAAAGCCTTCCGCGAGTTATAGTTTAAGTCGGCTGGGCTGAGAGCCTTCTGCGAGTGATCGGTTACTTAAAAATAATATGCTATCACCGAGTTCTAGGTATGTTATCTGAGTTGGCTATGTGCTTATACGCACTAACCGCCACGCGGGACAATGGTTTATGGGGCCCTCGGCGTCGTCAGTTCCTTCCGAAAGCTCTGTCAGATGTCCTAGTTCAGAGAGGCGGTGGGGTAGACCAGCAGATATCCTCCAGAATGAGGTGGGGCTGGAACTCGGTCGCAACGTGCAGGTGCGCTTAGGGTGAGCGGCCGACGACCCCCTTCGCGCTTAGGATGTAGACCGGCGTGTAGACCTCTCTAGAGAGGTTAGGTAGGACTTCGGCGTGTCGATCAGCCGAGGCCGGGCATGACTCGCGGAAAGGTGTGTTCGGCCAGAGTTAATCGAGCGTGTCGGGCTATGTTGTGCACCCATGCAGGGAAGATTGATCTATTCGAATAGCCGTGTCCACGGTAACAGGACGCTTGGAGTTGTATCCCGACCTCTAACAACTTAAACCGGATACTTAATAAAACACGCCACCACTACAGATATTGGTGCCCGTGATCGCTTTCTCGCTGGGAGTCGAGGAATGATCTCTGGACATGTTGCTAATATATTACACATTTAGGACCATGCAACAGTATGACTCTTCCTCAGACTTCACTCCTGATGATCGTGACTCTGCAGTGCAGCCCATCAAGCGTGATTGTGTTGCGGGTGATTTCACAGCCTTCACTCTCGATGAGCAGGGCACCTCGTTCTTGCGAGACCGTCTAATGGTACCTAAGTTCACTGCTACACTTTTATATATAGTTCAAGTTGGTATCATATACTGTATTCGCTTCTCTCTTCTGATGCTTCAAGATGCTGCGAGTTGATGCTGTTGCTAGTCTTCGTTAAGACTAGCTCCCCCCTATTCTATTTTGCAGTATAGTCCACTGATATACCCCATTCATTTGATAATGATGCATACTTAGTGTAGTTCTTATGTAAGTCTTGCGAGTACTTTGGATGAGTACTCACCATTGCTTTGCTATAATTTTCTTCACCCGGTTACTGCTACAGATGATGGCACCCAAGGTGCAGGAGCTTCCGACGCCGGCTACTATGTGGATCTCAACGCCGCAGAGCAGTTTGTGGAGGTCCCAGACAGGAGGCCTTGCCTCTTTCGATCAGAGTCGCTGTTTGTTTAAGCCTTCTTAATGCACCCCTTTGTTGAATCTGTCTATACTCAAATGATATTTATTTTTGTACTAATGTATCCCCGGGTCCTCGTGACCCTGGTTTATAATATATTGTTTTATGGTTATTTGTGTCTTAGAGTTGTGCTGTGATATTATATCGTGAGTCACTGATCTTGATCATGCATGCTGCGTGCATGATTAGTGCACGATTAACTTTGAGGGCGTCACATTGAACTCGCAGTCGCACCTGCTCCGGCCCTGGCAACGGCAACGGAACCAGCACTTGCACCGGCAAGAGACTGGGCTGCAGTTCGCACTGCATATACTATGACGAATCGCCTGAGTATCACTGTAGCCAAACGACCGCCACACACGCCAGCTCAGGATATCACACTGGCGCGCACGTTTACAACATGCATCATGAACACACGCACATCTACCAGACGGGTATATAAGCCGTTGAGGCTTGAATAAATATAACATAACCATAAATAATACTTTACATAGGTGGGGGCAGCGGAAAATTTAGAGACATTAAAACTGAGCACTAATCCAGCCATCTGAGGACATTAGCGTCCACAACCGTCGGATCTATAGTTTTCATTGTTTTCGGCCGTCCAATCAAACTCTACCACATTTGGTTAATAGGGCCATCTCGCACGAAGCCCACATAAACATCACGAGGAAAAAAACATCCAACGCCACCCCTCTCCCTTCGCTCGATGCCCTCCCCGCGCCGCCTCGCTTCCTTCACGACCTAGAGATGTTCATGGCGGTCGAGCTCCCTCCCAGCCCTCTCAAGCTACCACTCAGTCCGACAGAAAAGGAGGAATACTTGGCGCACATGAAGATCCTTCGCTGGTACATCCGTTCGTGTCCCGGTTGTCCATCGATTTGGAAGCGACGAGGCGGCTGTAGCAGCCAGGAAGCGTCGCCATCGCCCGATCTCAATACTCCACCTGCAAGGTCTCCCTCCCTCCCACCTCCTCCTGACCCAACCCATCGTCTCGCTCGTCTGCCCGCTCCTGACGCGGTTGTTGCCAATCTGGTTAGCGATTGTGCCGATGCCCAGTGTTCCGGTCGGTACCCAGAAGTATTCCACCACAGCTTCCCCACGCCTCCTCCCCCTCATGCTCTCATCGGATGATTTGAAATTGGGATCTGATTAATCTGTGAGTAGTTTTTTTTTTGCGGGGGAATCTGTGAGTAGTTGATTTGATGGTCTGGTAACATAGTAGCCCTGAAACAGTTAGATTACAACGATGGTGGTGGCTCATGCCCTCTGTATCTTCGCTCCTCCACTGTGTCTGTTCTTATTGCTGATTCTACACAGGATGGTTGCGGCAAAGCACTCCAGAAACCATCCGATGGCGACGGGACAACCTCTTCTTTGCCATCTCTAATCATGTTGCCTGCCACGATGTCGACACGGAACTTATTTTGTACCCGATTACACATGAATTTAGGAATGTCCTTGCTACGCAGCAATCAGTTATTTGTTGGTAGACTGAGAAAAACATGTGTCAATCTTTTTGCCTGTGAAGAACTGGGATGATTTTCTCTATCTTTTTGCAGAGAGTCAATGTAGTTTGCAAAGTCTTTTTTCAAACGCACCAGCAAGACCTCCGCCTCCATCTTCCTCTGCCGCCGCCAGCTCCTTCTTCTCTCTGCCGCCCCGGTCGAGCGCCACCGCCAGCAGAACGTGCTCCAGTGACGCCGCCCCGACCTAGCTCATCCACCTGCACGCCCTCCACCCGGGAGGTCCACTTCTTTCTGCTGAGAGAGCTAGAAGTACAAGAAAGCTACACACTGATTTGCAAGAGGACTTCAAATGTCAGGATCCATCCTTTTACAATATTCTTTGTATGTGGTAGTTCTATTGCAAGCGATTGATCGAAGAACTCTTTTTTTTTTCTTGACATTATTTGGAAAGCTATTAAGTTTCTAAAATTCTTAGTAGGACTGAATGAATCTTAGACGACCCAAGTTCTTTTGTGTGATTTCCAATGAGATTGTCCACTGCATAATAATAGAAAAGAAGTTGCAAATCTGATAAACTGAACCGTGCATGTTCTGTAACTAGACTATACCCGTATGAGACTTCTACTTTCAGACAAGAGAAGCTGCTAACTGTGTTTCATTGTTCTTCTGATGTCCCTTTGAAGAAATTCAACATAAATTTCTTTTGCCAGGTTTACTTGGCATCATTATAGTGTGCTCTTGTTGAACTCGTCTCATGATGTCTTATGATGACGTGCAGGAGGGGGATGACCCACACGGCCATCGACACGTTCTACCCGTCGGCAAAGCAACTCCAGGGCTTGCCATTCCTCACCGAGCCGTCCCTTCGTGCCTACGGCTGACAGTTCATCTAAGAGGCCAGCATCCTTTTCGGAATGTATCCCCCCTCCTCTCGCTTTGGCATTTTATCAAGGTGAGAAGCATCCCGATGTCCCCGGTTTTCTTCTGATTTCAGGTTTTGACAAGGGAAGATTATTCACTTTCTTACTGTTACTTTCACCCGCAAACCAGTGATCACTATATGATATATCCTCAAAGTTTATCTTAAATTTGAGCAATACACATTTTGTTTATATGCAGAATCTATGGAGTGTGCTTTTGCATGTATTGACCTTGCTTATAAAATGTTTGTACAACTCATTCCAGGTAAAGCTAATGCTTTAGTTACATCAATATCCGATTTAAGTATTATATGCTCGCTTTCTCCTGAAGGCATTTTTCCTAATGTCTTGTGACAGTGCATGTATGATTGATGGGGAGTGGTTATGTATCATGACCTATCTTTGTTAATATATTTTATATGAATGCGGGTCATGTTCTTTTTATATTGATATAAATGCATAGTTATTCTTTATCCAGTGTTTTATTTCGTGTGATGATTCTGCAAAGCTAACATATCATTGCAATGGAGTATGTACCTCCAGAATTTTTGTTTGGATCTGTTTAGATTTGTATACATAGTCTTTCCAGTTCATGTTGAGCCATATAGTAGTATAAAGTATCAACATCGAATTTTCTGGGTTATGTAATTCTAGCCTAACCTAAGATGGAGTACAACCGGTGGCTGCATATAATTTTCCATTTCATTATTATTTTCTACCTATGCTCATTTCTTTTATCGGAGTACTCATATGCTATGTTGTAAGCTGACTTTTGTGTTAACTGTCTATTTCTTTTGTCCAACAGATCATTTTATTGTGGCTAGAGGTAACTCCTAACTCGGGTGGCTGAATCTCCTTATATACTATAACTTAAATTATAGCTACGATACCTTCATATTTATAGTCCTACAAAATAGATATTGATCATTTTCCCTTATTTAAATTATATATGCGTGTACATTCTAGCCACTATTGTTGCTTGGTGATGGTACTAAGTGTGTCAAAATTGGAAATTACCAAATGTATGTGTACCTTGTACCTTAATGGTAGCTATTGCAACATGTTTGTGCTAATTATATGTTGCTATTGGATTTGGCAACAGTTTTGTTTATGTCACCTCTAGAGATTTCTTGATGCATCATTGGTTTGAACACTTATTTACATTGATGCAAATTAACTTCTGATTTTTGTGCCCCCAGATACTTAAAGAAACACCTACCATTTTATATTCAAAATGGACCGGCGCAGCAACGTGCGCCATAATGATCTAGTACTATCTAAGGCAGCACGGACTTGAAGCGGCTTCAATCCACAGGGATCTGACTGGGTTACTCTTCTAGCTCGCGAACGCTCCGGCTTCTTGCTAGTAGAAGACGGATCCTTAGCGGAACCTGGCCATGTAAAAGCCGCTGAGTACTTTTGAATGTACTCGCAAGCAAATCAAATAACATATACATCAAGCAAAGCAATCCATGGCATTCAAGCATGTGTCAATTACCTTAACAGTACTAACTATCATGTCTTGGCAGGATTATCTAGCAATATAACTATGAAAGAAAATACAGTGAGATCAAGCATAACAGTAAATATATTTGATCAAGTTTAACCTCATGATCCCTCTGAATCATACCTAAGTCTTAGGGTCATCCGACCGTCTCTCTCATAGCCATCCCATGGCAAACACCTCAAGTTCTTGACATCACCTGATGTCCATGCATCTGCACTGCAAGTCTGATAAGTCTTACCTTTCTCTGGTTCATTATTGGCAGTAACATTATATGGTTCATATATCCTAATTCGACACAGACCAAATAGTGTGACCTAGTACAAACTGTGTCCATAACCGAGGACGCGGCTATTCGAATAGATTTTACACTCTATAGAGGTTGCGCACTTTACCAACACTATGAAGCTCTTCATCTAGTACCTTGGGACTTGTCCCACAGGGGTGGACTAGTGCTTCTCCAACAAAACCCGTCTACCATATGGCACTTTTACCATATCACTGACATACCCTCAGGTCATGTCCTGGGTGTCCCCTGTGTCACCTCGTGATACCTGCCACCTCGTGGCTAAACTGTCCCCATCGGGACCCGTGCACAAATAACCAAACCGGGTTCACAAGATTATCGCCGCCTACGGGCCAGGGTAGCACGGACGCATAACCTTCCCTCTTTGATGATACCGATAAAAGGCATAACGATAGACCAAGTCAGGGTCTTCTCATAAAGGCAAATGTGGTTGCACTGGTAAGTTCGGTTTAGTGGCACTATGACTCGATCCAGCCGGTGGTGGAGGTTGTTATTATTAAGTTACACTCCTTTTTCTTGCAGCAGGTAATAATTCACGATAAAGACAAGTGTATCAACATAACAGCATAACAACCTATCTCCATATAGTATCACATACGAGTCATTAGTATTGTGACTAAGTGTTAGCCACAAAGATACTGAATTGGTTGCTTTTTCATAACTCGATACAAAAACTACTAAGGCCTAAAAGGCTAGCTTAAGGATGAGATTTTGATATGCATTGGGAACTAGTAAAAGTTACCGAATTCACCATCGGCGTATTATCTCAGCATTCATATTCATAATTCATTTTGGAGTTTAGCGAAGTGTTAGTATACTCTAGCCTTGTGTAAGAACATTATTTTCAAAATCATGTTTGTTGCAAAAGGTTGTTCATGTAAGACAAAGAACAAGTGTTGTTCGATCTTATGAATAACATAAGGGCCATACTTCCATTATGAATAGGTTATATGTTATGAATCTTGATGATGATATTGACATCCATAACACTGACGCTAAACGTCGCAAGACTGATATGAATACCACATGTTTGTGGCACATCCGTTTTGGTCATGTTAGCAAAAGCTGCAAGAAGAAACTCCATAGTGATGGGTTTGAAGTCATCTTGATTTTGAATCATTTGACATTTGCGAACTTTTGTCTATAGGGTAAATGACCAAAACGCCATTCATAGGCCATAAGGAATGGCAACTAAATTAATGGTAATCATACATATAGATGTGTGCGGTCTAATGAGTGTAGTTGTGCATTGTGGATTCTTCTACTTCATTACTTACAGTGAGACTTGAGTCTAAAATATTTGAAATGTTTAAAGAATTTCAGAGTGAAGTAAAAAATTATTGTAACAAGAAAAATTAAGTTTCTGCGATTGGATCGCGGAAGGGAATATTTGAGTTACAAGTTTAGCGAATATCTGATGAGTCATGAAATAGTTTCATAACTTGCGAATCCCGGAACACCACCGGGGTGTGGAGTGTCTGAGAAACCTAATTAAACCTTGTATGACATAGTAAGATCACAGATGTTATTAACTTATTTGCCATTATCATTTTGTATTTATGCTTTAGTGACTGCAACTTTTACACTGAAAAGAGTGCCATCATATTCTATTGAAATGATATAAAGGATATGGCTTGAGAAGCCAAATCAATTTGTCTTTTCTTAAAATTTGGGAATGCAATGCATTTGTAAAGTGTTTACAACCAAGCACAAATCCCAAATCAGATTAGTGATACTTTGTTGGTTATCCCAAAGTGTTGCATTTTTTTTATCACTACACCGGAGGCAAAAGTGTTTGTCACTAAGAACGGTGTATTTTGGAGGAAATGTTTCTCGCAAAAGAGTGAGTGGGAGGATATTGCAGCTCGATGAGATAAGAAAATTTTCATTATCACGTCAAAGTAACGAAACACTGGAAGTAGTTCCAAAGTTTCTGCATTGTGACAGATACAAAAGCTTCTACATGTGATGTAGAGACTTTGGTCGAACTAGCAACTGAACCACACAGGATAAGAAAAAACTCGTGCAACCCACTGTGGTATGCGAACGAGATATCGTTGTTAGACAACAGTAAGCCTATGAAGTATAAAGAGGCAATGATGGGCCCTGACTCCGGGAATTAGCTTAAAGCCAAGTAATCTGAGATAGTATCCATGTACGAAAATCAAGTTTAGAAATTGGTAGACCCTCCGAAAGGTGTTAGACCTTACGAACGTAAATGGATCTATAAACAGACGCGGATGAAATTGTTTACATCCATAAAGCTTGACTTGTTGCAAAGTGTTTTTAACAAGTTCAAGGAGTTGGCTACAATGAGATCATCTCGATGTAGCGATGCTTAAGTCAGTTTAGGTTATTCTAGCAATTGCTGCACATTTCGATTATGAGATGTGACAGATGGATGTCAAAAACATATTTCCTCAATGAAATTTTAACCGAGGACGTGTATATGATACAACCCAAGGGTTTAGACGATCCTAAGGATGCTAAAAGATATGCAAACTTCAGAGAGTCTGAAGCAAGTATAAAGGAATTGGAATCTTTGTTTCGATAAAGTAGTCAAATTTTTTGACTTCATCAAGAATTGCGAAGATGCTTGTGTTTACAAGAAAGAAGTGGGAGCTGAATAACATTTCTAATACTTTATGTGGATAACATTTTGTTGATTGGAAATAAAATAAATTTCTCGACACAAATTAAGACTTCATTGAAAAATAGTTTTTCGATGAAAGACTTAGGCAAAGCAGCTTACATATTGGGCATTAAGGTCTATAGAGATAGATCTGGGCGCCTGATAGGGCTTAGCCAAAGCATGTACATATTGACAGAATACTAAAAGGTTTAGTATGAAAACAACAAGAAGTGTTCTTGCCGATGTCACATGGAAATATTAACAAGATACTAAATGATTTAGTACACGCCAAGAAGTGTTCTTGCCGAGGTCACATGAAAAGTTTTGAGCAAGACTCAGTATCCTAAGAGGACTGATGAGCAAGAACACATGAGTGAGATTCTATATACATTTGTGTATGGATTTATCATATAAGCTATGGTATGTACACAACCAGATATGTCATGTGCTCTAAGTGTTATGAGCAAGATACCAAAATGATCAAGGTGTTGATCAAGTGGACTACAGCAAAAATTTCCTTAAGTACTTGAGAAGGGCTAAGGACATATTTCTCGTAGATGTACATGATAAAGAGCTTCATTGTAAAGTGTTACACCGATGCAAGATCATTGCAAATAGTTACATTGATGCAATCTTCACCATTAATCTGGACGATTTTTGATTTCAATCAAAGTTTTGTGAATACACAGAACGGTGGCAAAGTAAGTTGGAATTGTTCCAACTAGAAAACTATGGCGGATTTTACAACAGAGGCTAAGTATATAAGCCACTTTAGAAGTGGCAATGGAGGGTGTTTGGACCAACAAGTTCATCACCGAGCTTGGTATGGTTTCAAGTGTGCTTAAGCCAATGGAGCACTATTGAGAATAGTAGTGCCATAGCCTAGTCCAAGAAGCCAAGGTTCCACCAGTAGTTCAAACATATACAAAGATGATTTCACATAAATTATGAATTTTGTGGAGCGTGGAGACGCAAAGCTATGCAAGATACACACGGACTTGAAGATGTCAGATCAATTGACAAAGTCTATACCACAAGCAAAGCATGAGCAACACCGGAATGCCATTGGTGTTGGAGAACTTATGCAACTAGATTATTGACTCTAGTGCAAGTGGGAGACTGTTGGAAATATGCCCTAGAGGCAATAATAAATGTATTATTAGATTTCCATGTTCATAATTAAGTTTATGTTTCTATGCTACAATTGCATTGGTTCTTGAATATGAGATTCAGAGGAAAACCCAATTGCATGTGTGGAAACATGAACACCAAGATGATCCCTAGTCATGCTTCTAGGACTAGCTCATGTATTGATGATGATCTTGTTTTCCTGATCATGAGCATTGTTATTGTAACAAGGATGCTATCAATAATGAGAACACATTGTTACTAGAACAATGATGTTGGATAGACCCAACTTATGAATTACTGAGAGATGTCTTCGTTGTTATGTTATCGGTATTTCATATAACTTGTTCATGATTGCATAGTTCCTTAGACCATGAGAATATTGTATATCAACATACCGTATGGTTACTTTGGGGTTACCGAATGTCACTTCCGTAACTGGACTTGAATAAAAGTAACTTACGGGTATACCGGAAACGTATGTCTCGATATTGATAGTTCAAGACTAGGATTTGCTCCTCTCACAATAGAGAGATACTCTCTAGGACCACTCGGTGTTACGGTGTCATTATCGTCTGGCCAGACACTTGTGATTATGATCACGGGATACCGGAACATGAACACGAGTAAAGAGAACAAAACTGGTAACGAGGATAAACGATATAGTGATCAAGGAGTTGATCACGATGACGGTGTCCTGGATTAGGGGGTGCACACCACATTGGCCCGCCATTCATGGGCCGGACCGAGGACCCACCGACAGCTGAAGATTGGGCCACACAAGCCATGGCCCTCGGCATACTCAAGATGGAATCCTCTGAAGATTTGGCGTACACTTCAAGGCATATTCAAACAATCAGCATGTTATCCCTAGTTGTAGTCGACATACTTGTAACCCTAGATACCCCCGGTGCATATATAAACCGAGGGGTTTAGTCCATAGAGGCCATGTTTTAGAGAGGTTAGAATTCGCTCATACGATCTCAAGGTAGATCATCCTATACTTTATACCCCATCTACAATCAATACAATACAAGCAGGACGTAGGGTTTTACCTCTTAGAGAGGGCCCGAACCTAGGTAAAATTGTGTCCCTATTACTTCCTGTTACCATCGTACCAAGATCACCAGCTCGGGACCCCCTACCCGAGATCCGCCGGTTTTAGCATCGACATTGGTGGCCCATGCAGGTCCCGCTGCGTGGTCGCAGAGGTTCGATGGCTCATCTTCGGATCAATGACGGCATCGGCTGTGAGAAGATCTTTGTCCCCGGCTAGCTCTTCGCCTTCAGCAGCATCATGCTGCACGCCGACTCGATTGGTCACCTCGGCTAGATCGAGAACTTCTCTCCAGGCCAGACCATCAAGTTTGGAAATCTGAAGTATGCCGCGGACTCCCACGGCGATCTTGCTTTTTCAGGTTGGGTGTCAGACCAGCCCGAAAATCCCTCAAGAACGACCTTCCCAGCACCAGATTCAATCTCGGAGCAGGGTCGTGGATCAATCTGTATCTCGGAGCCGGCTTCGAGCTCGGATCCAAACACCAAACCGCTGGATCAAGCATCAAGCCCAACCAGCGAAAATCCCGAGGACACGTCGGGTGGTACCTCGGGCAAACTTTAGGTAAGCCCTGCCTACTATCAAGAGATGGGCAAGGCCGACCTCACGCTCCTGAACTAGATGTTAGATCGGATTCAGAGCCTTGGAATATCGGACGATCAGACCTCGGTCTACGATCGGATTAAAAACAAGTCAGGAGGTGCGGAAATTTTCGTCCCACCCGCCACCCACCTAGTTGCCACAGTCAAAGATTTAACTGACATACTGGACTTCGCCTCCGACGAGGCCGCCGACATGGATGAAGATGCCGACGACATGTCCTACACCGCATCACCCCTAGGCAGTTCCAATACTGGCAAGTGGGCAGCTACCTCCACCTATGATGTATACATGGTGGACACCCCTAAGGGGGAGGAAGAAGAAGATAACAAGCCACCCAAGCGCCGATGTAGAAGGCGTCGTGGTATAAACGCAGGCAATGGGGACGCCAGTAACGATGCTACCGATAACGGTGGGGCTACGGACAACGGCGCTACTCCAGATGGTACCGAGGACCAGAACGCAGGCGATAGCGCCGATGATGGTCATATCGAAGGCGCCATGCCGAACGGGGACGATGAGGACCCCGAGGACGACGACTACTTCCCAGAGTCTGAGGAAGAATTAAGCCTCGGACCCGATGAATTTGACATCCTCAAGGAACCCCTTGAGGATCCTCGGTTCCAGGCCTTCTGCCAGCGTCTGATTAGTACTGCCAAAAGCATGAAGCAGAAGTACCAGAAGCTCTGGGACAAACAAGACATGCTAAATGATAAATGGACCGAGGTCCTTAGCGCCGAACAAGAAATCGAGGATAGACTTGCATGGAATAGTAAGTACTACCCGCAAAGAAAGCTGCTTCCAGAGTTCGACAAGGAGGTCAACAGTAGTTTGCTGTCAAAGCGCGAATGGGCCGAGAACCCTGGCCGTCCTCCTCGGGGCCGAGATAGACCAGCAGGCGGATACCCTAATCCCCCCGAAATACCTCACCGTTACGACAAGGATCCATTCCCGCCCTTGAAACCCTATGATTTGCAAAAGAAATTGGCATCAAGACCAGTCGCCCTACCACGATCCATTTACGAATCCAGGGAGCGTCCACCTGCTGGACAGGCGGGATACCTGGCTTGGTTAGCCAAAAATGGCGATACTTGTGATTATACACGTAATCGGACCATAATGACACCGGACATCCGGCATGTCAAGCTCGGGTCCAAGGAGTTGTTCACCTCATGTGCTTTATAGACGAGGTCATGCATCACCAGTTCCCAGAAGGGTTTAAACCCATCAACATTGAACAATATGATGGAACCACGGACCCCGCTGTATGGATTGAGGATTTTCTCATGCACATCCACATGGCCCGAGGTGATGACCTCCATGCCATTAAATACTTACCATTAAAGCTCAAAGGATCGGCGCGGCATTGGCTCAACAGCTTGCTTGAGAACTCCATTGGTAATTGGGAGGACTCGAAGATGCCTTCTGAGCAAATTTTTAGGGAACTTATGTCTGACCCCCGGATGCTGACGACCTCGGTCATATTGTACCGCAACCAGGGAATCAGCCAGAAAATTTTGGAATCGGTTCTTGACCAAGAAAAATCAAATAGTAGATTGTCTTGACGCGGAGGAAATAGCTGCCTTTAAGCACAGTATCCGCGATGAGTGGCTCGCTAGAGAGCTCGGACAGGAGAAGCCTTGGTCAATGGCAACCCTCACACACTTGATGACTCAATTTTGCGTAGGTGAGGACAGTTGGCTGGCTCGTAGAAGCAACCATAATGGCAACCCAGGAACCTCTGAGGCGCGTGATGAAAATGAAAAACCTCAGCGCAACAAGAACAACAAGCGCCTGTTAGGGCATATTTCTCTCTAATAGTTTTGGTGATTGGTGACAATGCGTTTTGCGGACTAATCGTGTGCATTGAGCATTTCAGATATTATTAGGTGGCACGAGACGATGTTGTTCCCCTCCGGTGAAGAAAGAGTAAAGACGGTTTTTTCGGCGTTTTCTTTTTGGTGGAATTGAGTCGTAGGAAATCCGTACTATTAAGAGGGGGTCCGCTTTGGAAAGGTATGGGTGGAATCAACACGTACACAGACCATATTTGCACCGACATACCCTTCGCGCATCATGGAGTTTTCAACTATTGTTGGTGCTTGGGCATTTTGAAGAACACCCAAGCGGTAGTACCGCTGTAGTAGCACGGTAGTACCGCTTATTGCGGTACTTCCGCTCGCTACTACCGCTTGGAGATACCCCTCTGTGCAGCACTCGGTTGCTAGTTTTTCCTATCTGGTAGTAGCACGGTAGTAGAGTGGTAGTACTGCTTAGTGCGGTAGTACCGCATGCTACCACCGCTCCTACTACCGCGATCTGCGAGGTGGTGTGTTCGACTCTGTTGCCCAAATTCTCTATGCGGTAGTAGAGCGGCTGCGCAACGGTAGTACCGCCTATAACGGTACTACCGCTCTGTCACCTGCGGTACTACTGCTATTCCCCTGTGCCGCAGCTTCAGCACGGTAGTACCGTGATGATGGGTGGTAGTACCGCTCCGGCGGCACTACCACGCCAGTATCGTGGGTACACTACAGTACAGTGGGAAACTACTGCTCAAGCGGTAGTACCGCTCCCCTGAGCGGTAGTACCGCTTGAATGCGGTCTGAGAGCAATAACGGTTGGATTTGTCCCCACTCTATATAAAGGGGGTCTTCTTCCCCAAGAAGACCCACCTCTTTCCCCTTTGGCTCCATTGTTGCCCCAAGCTCCATTTTCGCCCGATCTCTCTCCCTAGCCATCAAAACTTGTTGATCTTCTAGGGTTTGGAGGAGAGGGCCTAGATCTACACTTCCACCAAGAGATATTTGATTCCCCCCACTAATCCCTTGCAGATCTTGTTACTCTTGGGTGCTTGGGCATCCTAGATGGAAGAGGTCACCTCGGAGCCACATTCCATTGTGGTGAAGCTTCGTGGTGGTGTTGGGAGCCTCTAATTAATTATGGAGAGAGCCCCAACCTTGTTTGTAAAGGTCATGTTGCCGCCTTCAAGTGCACCGCTAGTGGAATCATGGCACCTAGCATTGTGCAAGGGCGTGAGGAGAATACGGTGGCCCTAGTGGCTTCTTGGGGAGCATTGTGCCTCCACACCACTCCAACGGAGACGTACCTCCCCCAAGGGAGGGAACTTCGGTAACACATCCTTGTCTCCATCGACTCCACTTGCGGTTACTTCTTACCTTTACTTTGTGCAAGCTTATATTGTGTTCCTATCTTGTGCTTGCTTGTTTTGTTGTTGTGCTCATCATATAGGTTGTTCATCTAGTTGCATATCTAGACAACCCATTATCTTGTCAAGCCTTAATTTGCTAAAAGAAGATAAAAATTGTTAGTCACCTATTCACCCCCCTCTAGTTGACCATACCGATCCTTTCAATTGGTATCAGAGCCTTGTCGCTTTATTAAGGACTTTACTGCCTAAAGAGTATGGCCAACAACGGGGATGGTGGGGAGGAAATCATCACGGCCGTGGAGATGACCGTGGTCACCCGAGATGTCTTAAATGAGGCTATGGCCTCACTTAAAACAACAATGGTGAACGAGGTCCAATCCATGTTAAAAACTTTCCTTGAGGGCATGAACTCCTCTACCACTCCCAAGGAAGTAGTTGATCCTACTACCGTGGAAACGGATGCCAACTCCGCCAAGGAGGTGGCTAATAGCACGAACCCTACTTCTTCTCAAGGAAAGAATGGGTCGGGCACCCATGCCGCGGTTGCCCCTCCTCCGGCCTATGGTGGACCGGTCCCCTCACCTCATATAAATAATATGGGCCCTCCTCCTAAACTTGATTTGACAAACTTCGCTAATTGGGTGTTTCGTATTGAGTCTCATTTGAATAGCTCTTCTACTCAACCTTGGAGAATCATTGAAGAAGGCTACTATGTGCATGATCCAAAGAACTTGACACTGAGAGAAGAAGTGGACAATCAATTAAATGCATCCACTTTGTTCATTCGGCCGCCTTGCCTCCCGAAGAGCTTCCCCATGTTCATCCGTTCAAGCTTGCAAAAGATGCATGGAACCATATCAACTTCATGTACAAGGGAAGCTCAAGCATTCAACGCTCAAACTTTGAAGTCATTCTTGATGAGGCCGATGAGTTTGTTATGAACGAGGGTGAAGATCCTCGTGACCTCTACCGGAGATTGACTACCCTTGCGGTCTCTCTCCGTGATCATGGGAGCAAGGACACCGATGATAATTGGATCAAGCGCAAATTCCTCAAGGCCATCATGCCATTCAACAAGGGCATGTCTTCCATGATTCGTCAACGACCGGACTTTCACACCTTGTCCTCGAGTGATGTGTTGGATGAATTCATTGCCATGAACATTTTGAACAAGACCGCCGACAACACACTTGCTCGTGTTCAACGCTCCAAGAAGCCCAACATTGCTTTGAAGCCCAAGGTTGTCCAAGAAGAGGAAGAAGAAGAAGAGGAAGAAGAGTGGTGCCTCGAGGACACCAAATATGCTTACCATGAGCACATGGCTCTTGCGTCTAGGCAATTTTGAGGCATCAAGAAAAACACCAAGCCTAATTATTTCAAGAACAACTCAAGAGTCTCAAAGGTCAAGAGCCAATGTATGAGGACTTGTTTCAATTGTGGTAATGTGAGTCACTTCGTCGCGGATTGTCCTTTTGAGAAGAGGAAAGACCATGGTGGCAAACTTATCCGCAAGGACAAGACCAAGTCATTCCCAAGCAAGAACAACAACTTCATGAAGAAGGCACCTCACAAGAGTTTGGTGATGCACGAAGAATATGACTCCGAGGAAGATGATGATTCAAATGGTGAAGCGGTTGCAACGGCCTCCGTTGCCATTGCCACTACTTCCACTCCTTTGGTGTCCCTCTTCGACTCCCCCAACGAGAACGTCATCACCACCCACAAGTGCCTCATGTCCAAGTCCATCAACAAGGTAACCTCCAATATCAAAACTAGCATTTCTACTAATCCCTCTTTGATGGATTGTGTGGAAGATTGTGAGAAGCCAAAGGTGGAAGAAAATGGTTTTGACAAATTTATGGCCAAGCTCAAAGGTGAGACCAAGAAGCACTTTGTTGCTCTCTTGGAACAACTAGGTGAGGCCAATGATATCATCGAGACTCATGAAGAGACCATCTCTATGATGGAAGGGCATAGTAAAGACTATGCCGATGAGATAGCCGATCTTTCTATTGCTCTTGAGAAGGAGCAAGGTCTTAGAGTGGCTCTTGAAGAGTCACAAAATGTTGATCTTGCTAAATTAAAGAAAGATCATGATCATGCTATTGTTCTCATTAAAGTGCTTAAATCTGAAAAAGTTGAGCTTGGAGTTGGCCATGCTAGACTCAAGGAGGAGTTTGAGTTACTTGACAAGGCTCACAAGGCCTTGAAGGGTGCCCATGCTACTCTCAAGGAGTCTCATGATCAACTCCAAGTAGAGCTAATAAAAGAGATTGCAACTTGTCCTCCTTTTGTTTTAATTGATAATGCTTGCGCAACTAACCCTTGTTGTGAGCATGCTCATCTCGTTGAGGAGAATGATAAGTTGAAGGAACAACTTGAGAAAGGCCTTATCTTGTGCATACAAGGTGAGAAGAACCTCAGCAAACTTTTGAGCAATCAAAAGGAAGTTGTGGCCAAGGAGGGACTTGGATTTGCATCCAAGTCAAAGAAGAAGGACCAGAAAAGCAAGACCAAGCAAGCTCTCCCTCTCAAAGATGTATTTGTGAAAGAGGGAGGGAGGGCTCCTAAGGAGAAGAAGAACAAGGTGGTGGGTGGTAATGCCAATAGGGGCAAGACCACTCATCCCAACAAGGCCGGCGATTTTAACCCTTCTTATGTCTTATGCCGTGCTAGTGATGGGCATGTTTATGCCAAATTTGTTGGTTCTCCTTATGAGTACATTAAATGGTCTATTTGGGTTCTCAAGACCCTTGTTACTAACCTCAAAGGACCCATTCATGAATGGATACCTAAAACCAAGCATTGATCTTATGTAGGAGTTTGCTTCCGGTGGAGTGTCATGGTTGCTTGATAGTGGAGCGACAAATCATATGACCGGAAGCAATGACTTGGTGGTGGACCTTCAAGCTAGTCTATGCCCACCCATGTCCAATTTGGTGATGCTTCAATGTCTAAGGTATAGGGTCTTGGCAAGGTGGTCATCTCAGCGGACTTGTCCATTGAAAAAGGTCATGCTTGTTGAGACCCTTGCATATAATTTATTTTCCATTCGTCAACTTGCACTTATGGGATTTGCTACTTTCTTTGATGTTGATACCGTGGCCCTTTTGTGGAGCAAGACTCTTAAAGTAGCCTATGTTGGACATGTCGAGAACGGTCTCTATGTGGTGAACTTTTCGAAGAGACCCACTAAGACCGCGACTTGTCTAATGGCTAAAGTTGACGTGGGGTGGCTTTCGCATCGATGTTTAGCCCACGTCAATATGAGATCTTTGCAAAGTCTCCTCAAAGGGGACCACATCCGAGGACTAACGAATGTTAGTTTTGTCAAAGATCGTGCTTGCAGTGCTTGTATCGAAGGAAAGCTACATGAGACGGCTCACCGACCCAAGACGATTATTTCATCAAAGAGGCCCTTGGAGCTCCTTCACATGGATCTCTTCGGTCCTCCAACATTTGATAGTCTTGGGGGAAGAAAGTATTGCTTGGTGATTGTGGATGATTATTCAAGATATACATGGGTATATTTCTTCAAGAGGAAGAGTGAGACCCAAGAAACCATGATCAACTTTGCAAATGAAGCTCAACGTCAACATGATGCAATGATATTGATCATTAGAAGCGACAACGGCACCGAGTTTAAGAACTACACCTTGGATGAGTTCCTTGGTGATGGGGGGATCAAGCATCAATATTCCGCACCTTATACCCCTCAACAAAATAGTGTAGCGGAGAGGAAGAACCGGACGTTGATGGATGCAGCAAGGACCATGAAGGTGGAGTTCAAGTCTCCATACAACTTTTGGGCCGAAGCCATCAACACCGCATGTCATGCATCCAATCGGCTCTATCTCCGCAAAGGCTTGAACAAGACTCCATACGAGATACTTACCGGTAACAAGCCCAACCTCAAGTACTTTCGGGTGTTCGGTTGTAAGTATTTTATTCTCAAGAAAGGTGTTCGTTTGTTTAAATTTGATTCTAGAGCTCAAGAGGGCATATTTGTTGGTTATGCTACAAACTCTCATGCTTACTGAGTCCTCAACAAGTCCACCAGGCTCATTGAGGAATCGTGTAACGTAGAGTTTGATGAGAATAATGGCTCCCAAGTGGGGCAAAGTGGTCTTTGTGATGTAGGTGATGAAATGCCTCCTCAAGCCATAAGAAGAATGGGTGTGGGTCATATCCTACCCATTGAGGAACCCCTTGTGGTGGAAGGAGAAGGACAATATTCTACGCAAGTGGAACCATCATCGACATAAGATCCACATGCTTCCGAAGAACAAAACCAAGGCCCTCAACCAAGTGAACAAGATTAAGAGCAAGGCCAACAAGATGATGGTGATGACTCACCAAGTGGTGCTCAAGATCAAGTTCATGACAATGAGCAAGCTCAAGACGACGCTCAAGAGGATCAAGATGAAGCTCCTCAAGAATCTCTTGAAGAGCAACTAGAGCGTCATGCCGCCAAGATCGCTTCCAAGCTTGAAAAAGATGGACACATATTGGACAATGTCCTAGGAAGCTTAAGAAAAGGGGTAACTACTCGTAGACAATTAACAAACTTTTGTGAGCATCATGCATTTGTTTCTTGTGTTGAATCCCAAAAGGTATTCGAGGCGCTCGAAGACTCGGATTAGGTAGAAGCCATGCATGAAGAACTCAACAACTTCGAGTGCAACAAGGTTTGGTCATTGGTGGAAAGGCCAAAGGAGAATCACAATATCATAGGGACCAAGTGGATCTTCAAGAACAAGCAAGATGCACATGGGATAGTCATTCGCAACAAGGCAAGATTGGCGGGTTAAGGTTTCTCACAAGTCGAGGGTGTCGACTACGGTGAAACTTTCACTCCCGTTGCTTGCCTTGAATCTATTTGCATGTTGCTTGCATATGCATCACATCATAATTTTAAATTGCAACAAATGGATGTTAAAAGTGCATTTCTTAATGATCCCCTTAATGTGTTGGTGTATGTCAAACAACCCCCGGGATTCGAGGATCCCAAGTTCCCCAATCATGTCTATAAACTCCATAAGGTGCTCTATGACCTTAAACAATCCCCACGTGCGTGGTATGAGCACTTTACGGAGTTGTTAGAAGATCGTGGGTTTGAAATTGGGAAAATTGATCCCACTCTTTTTACTAAGAGGGTTAAAGGGGATTTGTTCATATGCCAACTATATGTCGATGATATTATCTTTGGTTCTCTTAACAAAGCTTTCAATGATGAGTTTGCTAAGCTAATGACCGACAAGTTTGAGATGTCTATGATGGGAGAGTTGAAGTTCTTCCTTAGATTCGAAGTGAAGCAACTTAGAGGAGGAACGTTCATCAATCAAGCCAAATACACCCAAGACATGCTCAAGAGGTTCAAGATGGACGATGTCAAAGGGGCAAAGACACTCATGCCCACCAAGTGCCAACTTGACCTCGATCCGAGTGGTAAGGCTACGGATCAAAAGGTATATCGTTCTATGATTGGATCCTTGCTTTACCTTTGTGCATCTAGACCGGATATCATGTTGAGTGTGGGAATGTGTGCACGGTTTCAATCCGCACCAAAGGAAAGCCACGTTGTGGCGGTCAAGAGAATCTTTCGATATTTGGCTCATACCCCAAACTTTGGCTTATGGTATCCTAAAGGAGCAAGCTTTGATCTCATTGGATATTCGGATTCGGATTGGGCGGGAGACCGAGTGGAGAGGAAGTCCACTTTCGGAGGGTGCCAATTTCTTGGTCGCTCTTTGGTGAGTTGGTCTTCCAAGAAGCAAAATTGTGTATCTCTCTCTACCAACGAAGCCGAGTACATCGCCGCCACAAGTTGTTGTGCCCAGTTGCTATGGATGAGGCAAACTTCAAAGGATTATGGTGTCACTTATGACAAAGTGCCTCTTCTATGTGACAACGAAAGTGCAATCAAGATCGCCTACAACCCGGTGCAACATAGCAAGACGAAGCACATCGAGATTCGTCATTACTTCATCCGGGATCACATCAAGCATGGAGATATTGACTTATCTTATGTAGGTACCGGACAACAACTAGCGGATATATTCACGAAGCCATTAGATGAAGCAAGATTTTACGAGTTAAGGCATGAGCTAAATATCATTGTTTCGAGTAATGTGGCTTGAGACTATGCACACCCCACCGCATTCATCATTTTATCTTGTTCTAGATGTAGGCATGGACATAGGGGGAGTGTTGTTCCTCATATGAACTCACACTCTTTCTATTATGCATAAATAGAACCAATCTTTCACATTAGCCATTTTTGATGGCACTTGTGCTTCAAGGATGAGTTTTGGTCTTGGGCCCAAGGTTAAAATCTTCGCGGCACCAAACCAATTGACTCTAACATAGGCGGCCTCGGCCACCGACCCTTTCCCTTTGAAAGTGGTTTGTGTTCGCTTTTGGTTTTATTTGGATTTATCTAGACGATTAGGTCTTTTGCTTTTGGTTTACTCTAAGGCATGTTCATTTTCTTTGCATTTTTACCCTTGGAATGTTCCTCACCATTTGCTGTGTTTCGTGTCTCCAACCCAGGCCTACTTCATCTACAAACATCTCATAGTTGCATAAGCCACCACTTCATAATTTGAACTTGAGTTGATTTCTAAACTACAAGCGGTACTACCGCTGAGCTTGGATGGTACTACCGTTGAGGGCGGCACTACCGGCCTTCTGCTGTTTGTAGTGCCGAAGCGGTACTACCGCTACTTCGAGTGGTACTACCGCTTAGGTGTCTGCGGGTAGGGTAAAGTGAGGGCAGGGGAAGTTCTAACTCCCCCATACCCATTCACTTCTCCTTCCTCACGAACCCTCTCTCTCTGCAATGAAGAACAGCCGCGGTCGCTGCCTCCGGTATGCCATTTCCGGGCCGTCATCCTCGATTCCGTCCGGTGGAATCGATCCCCACCTCTTCCTCGTGCCATGGACGCCGGTATTGCCCCCGTTTCTCGCTCATATGCTTCTCTCCTTTGAATCTAGGTTCTAGGGCAATGCGTGATGAACAATCGATCTTTGGCTAGATTGTGGCATGAGTAGGACGAGGATTGACTGCTAGATAGGAGTTTAGGGGCTATTTTGCAGTTTTAGTGGAGTTTGGAGACTCCGGTACTACCGGATCTGACCGCCGGAGTGCGACTGTGCTTCGGGCGGTACTACCACTCTGTATGGAGCGGCCGCTTGAAGCGGTACTACCGCTGTCAGGTCACGGTACTACCACTTGAGTCTCCAGCAGCCACTACTCCTGCAATCTTGCCTCTATTTCTCACATTTTAATTCCTTTGGCTTATGCATTGTTTTTACACCTGCTTTCCCTCGTGTTTGTGTGTCTGGTTCAGGTGGTAGTAACTCTGGTGCACATGTGGCTCGTCGCAAGAACCCAAAGCATGGACGCACTCATTATGCTAGTTCTGCTAGTGAAGGAGAAGAAGAGGCTCCCCCAGCACCTGTCAGGCAGCCAAGAAGGACCAAATCTGTTGCCAAGAAGCAAAACGAGAAGGCCAAGTCAGTGTCAGATATGAATGCTAATGCATACTGGGCCTACCGTGAGCGAAACCCCTACACTTGTCCTCAGGATCCAACTTTGGTGGGTAGGCTGTTCTGGAACAGAGATCTGGCTTTGGTCTTTCACGATGTGATCAAGGGGAAGAAAAACATGTTTGTCAAGACCAAGTCAATCAACCTTGAGCACATGCATTCTAATCCAGCATACTTTGGAGAAGCACTTGCCCTATGTGAACAGTTTGACATCATTAAGATCATCACTTTCAACCAAGACTTTGACCCTGAGTTGGTGGCACAGTTCTATGCCACATTGTTTATGGGCACTGATGATGATAGGACCCTCACCTGGATGACTCTTGGCAGGCAGATGCAGACCACATGGAGGACCTTCATAAACAGCTTGGGATATGGCGATGATGGACTGAACAACTCTCTTGGTCTTCGTCCCCACAGAAGCCAGACTCTGTCACACAAGCATAAGTTGCTTCGGTACACCAACATCAAGAGGACTGCCAAGGGAGAGATCAAGGAGTTGATTCCATTTCTGGATATTATGCATCGCATCTTCAGGCACTCGCTCTTCCCTAGGGTGGGAAAATTTGACATGGTACATGGCCACCTGGTTAACATGCTCCTCATGTGCCAGAAGGAGAAGGGCAAGACCACAGTTCTAGATGTGTCCCATGTGATGTGGATGGAGCTCGGCGTTGATGTGTATGGCCGGAAGGTACCCATCTATGTTCCTATGATTCACAAGCTCATTTTGGACACTTGGCATAGGCAGTTCCCTGGTGAGGAGCTTGAGACCGGTCCTTTGGTCACTCATGAGGAGATTAAGCTGAGACAGAAGGAGCGCTGGGGTCCTGCACCGGCTCCTGAGGTTGAGATTCCCTTTGTAGTGTCAGATGAGTCAGCTGAGCCTGATTATGTGCCAGCTCCAGAGCAGTCATCTTGGGCTGCCAAGCTCAAGAAGAAGGTCAAGAAGCTTTTCTGCCTCCAGACAGATGTTCAGCACAGATTGTATGAGGCTCACAGGAACGAGAAGTTGGCTCGTGGAAGGCAGATTGCGATGATGAGGAAGTTGGACATTGATGTATAGAGTGGATCTGAGAAGCAGATCACGTCAGAGGAGAAGTGGATCTCAGGTCGCAGCCGCTGGACAGACTCAGATGACTCTATTGGTGCTACTTCTGCACCTCCACCTACTGCTTGTGCCACTCGCTCTACTCGTGCCTCTTCGTCTGCTTCTGCTGAGGATGATGAGATTGTCGAGGAGTCTGAGTAGGAGGAGTCTGATGACTCCATGGATACTGAGTAGGACTACCACCTCGGGTCATTTAGTGTCACTCTTTGCCTTTTTGGCATCTCGATGCCAAAGGGGGAGAGAGTTTAGGACTGGGGATTTGCATTTGTAGGGTTGCTGAGTCACAAGCCATGTTTCATTTGCTTCGCTTTGTTTGCTTGTGAACACTTTATCTTATTTGCTTTGGTTTGTGAGACCATGAGACTATGTTTCTGTATGGTCTGAGACATACGCTACCCTCTATTTATCTATGCCATGTCTTATTATCTTAGTATGTGGAGCTATGCTTATTATGTCGTCCGTGTATCTTCATGCTCACATGCTTCTCTTGCAACTATGCTTAGTGTTTATATTATGTTTGTTGCAGGTATTGCCTTGTCTATAAAATATAGGAGGAGTGTTGATCCTACTGTGTGTGCTTTGCATTCCAAGAGCATATTTAAATAGTGCACACATCTAGGGGGAGCCCGTCTATATTTTGTAGATTTTTCGTTTGCATTATACTCCTTGATATCCTTTATGCAAATCGGGTGTTGTCATCAATCCACCAAAAAGGGGGAGATTGTTAGGGCATATTTTTCTCTAATAGTTTTGGTGATTGGTGACAATGCGTTTTGCGGACTAATCGTGTGCATTGAGCATTTCAGATATTATTAGGTGGCATGAGACGATGTTGTTCCCCTCCGGTGAAGAAAGAGTAAAGACGGTTTTTCCAGCGTTTTCTTTTCAGTGGAATTGAGTCGTAGGAAATCCGTACTATTAAGAGGGGGTCCGCTTTGGAAAGGTATGGGTGGAATCAACACGTACACAAACGATATTTGCACCCACATACCCTTCCCGCATCATGGAGTTTTCAACTATTGTTGTTGCTTGGGCATTTTGAAGAACACCCAAGCGGTAGTACCGCTGTAGTAGCATGGTAGTACCGCTTATTGCGGTACTTCCGCTCGCTACTACCGCTGGAACTACCGCTTGGACATACCCCTCTGTGCAGCATTCGGTTGCCAGTTTTTCCTATCCGGTAGTAGCACGGTAGTAGAGCGGTAGTACCGCTTAGTGCGGTAGTACCGAATGCTACCACCGCTGATACTACCGCGATCTGCGAGGTGGTGTGTTCGACTCTGTTGTCCAAATTCTCTATGCGGTAGTAGAGTGGCTGTGCAACGGTAGTACCACCTATAACGGTACTACCGCTCTGTCACCTGTGGTACTACCGCTATTCCCCTGTGCCGCAGCTTCAGCACGGTAGTACCGTGATGATGGGCGGTAGTACCGCTCCGGCAGCACTACCGCGCCAGTATGGTGGGTACACTACAGTACAGTGGGAAACTACCGCTCAAGCGGTAGTACCGCTCCCCTGAGCGGTAGTACCGCTTGAATGCGGTCTGAGAGCAATAACGGTTGGATTTGTCCCCACTCTATATAAAGGGGGTCTTCTTCCCCAAGAAGACCCACCTCTTTCCCCTTTGACTCCATTGTTGCCCCAAGCTCCATTTTCGCCCGATCTCTCTCCCTAGCCATCAAAACTTGTTGATCTTCTAGGGTTTGGAGGAGAGGGTCTCGATCTACACTTCCACCAAGAGATATTTGATTGCCCCCACTAATCCCTTGCGGATCTTGTTACTCTTGGGTGCTTGGGCATCCTAGATGGAAGAGGTCACCTCGGAGCCACATTCCATTGTGGTGAAGCTTCGTGGTGGTGTTGGGAGCCTCCAATTAAGTTGTGGAGAGAGCCCCAACCTTGTTTGTAAAGGTCCAGTTACCGCCTTCAAGTGCACCGCTAGTGGAATCACGGCACCTAGCATTGTGCAAGGGCGTGAGGAGAATACGGTGGCCCTAGTGGCTTCTTGGGGAGCATTGTGCCTCCACACCGCTCCAACCGAGACGTACCTCCCCCAAGGGAGGGAACTTCGGTAACACATCCTTGTCTCCATCGACTCCACTTTCGGTTAGTTCTTACCTTTACTTTGTGCAAGCTTTTATTGTGTTCCTATCTTGTGCTTGCTTGTTTTGTTGTTGTGCTCATCATATAGGTTGTTCATCTAGTTGCATATCTAGACAACCCATTATCTTGTCAAGCCTTAATTTGCGAAAAGAAGATAAAAATTGTTAGTCACCTATTCACCCCCCTCTAGTTGACCATACCGATCCTTTCAGCACCGCAATAGAGGAAATAGCAGCTACATCGAGAAGGTGGCAGTCAATGCCGGATTTAGCAACCAACATAGTGACAACAAGAGGAAGCCCTTTCAAGGGAATAGAGATGGCCCGTCAACGTTGGACAAAATACTAGACAAACCATGCGCTATCCATGGTAATCCGAACAAACCTGCTACCCATTCTCACCGGAATTGCTTGGTGATCAAGCAAGCCAGCAAGATAGCAGCCGATAATCAGGGCAAGAGTCAACCTCGTAACGAGGACCGTGACCAGTCTGGGCCGAGTAATGGCGGCTAGAAATAGTTCCCTCCCAAAGTCAAGGACGTCAACATGATATATGCTACCCACGTCACCAAGAAGGAGAGGAAATAAGCGCTTCAAGAAGTTTATGCCATAAAGGTAGTAGTGTCCAAATATAACCCGTGGTCGGAAATTCCGATCACCTTCGACTGAAGAGACCATCCGACAAGCATCCCTCATGGAGGCACAGCGGCGTTGGTACTCGATTCCATAGTGGACGGTTTTCATCTAACCCGAGTCCTCATGGACGGAGGTAGCAACCTCAATCTAATATATGCTGACACAGTCAAGAAGATGCATATCGACCCGGCAAGAATCAAGCCCATTAGTACTACTTTTAAGGGTATCATACCGGGAGTCGAGGCGCAATGTTCGGGAAGCCTGGACTTAGACGTGGTCTTCAGCACACCCGAGAACTTTCGAAGTGAGGAGTTAATCTTCGACATAGTACCCTTTCAAAGTGGTTATCATGCACTCCTCGAGTGAACTGCTTTCGCTCGCTTTCACGCCATCCCACACTATGCTTATTTAAAGATTAAGATGCCGGGGCCGAATGGTGTTATCACAGTTAATGGTAACACAGAACACTCTCTCCGAACAGAGGAGCAGATAGCGGCCTTTGCGGTTGAGGCTCAAGCTGCCGAGGACGCATCAAGGGCCCAAGCTGTATTAAGCAGATAGGACCATATCAAGCATTCAAGGAGTGAAAACTTCTCCTCGGGGAAAACAGCTGCCGCCCCTAAATAGGGGTACGCGCTCTGCGGTCCCCTTTACATGACTGAGGACTATGTTCCTCGAATGCACAACTTTGCGTTAAAAATTCCATGGGGATAGCAGAGTAGAAGCAAACAATAGGGCACTGGTCAGATGAACCAAAACAGGCCCCAAGATCTCTGGCAATCAAGCCGTGCACTGCTCTAAAGCATAGGCGGTTCGACCGGGGGCTGGCTAAGCAGCTTTAAGCTGATGGCAATAAACCTCCACCGATATTCGCTCATAAAAGCGATAGCCACTAAAGTGCCTTCAAGCAAAAAATGGCGTTACTACAGGTGGAGGCAACTATCCTCGGACCGGACGAAGAATCGTTGATAAACAACACGGAGGATGCATGACAGGAAGACAGCGACGGATATAAAACCAGGCGGCTAGTGTCCGACGCATCTACTCCTCGGTTATCCTTTTCACTCAAATTATGTATCTTTCAAAGTTGTAGCTCGGATTTTTTAGGTTTGATCCTTTTTATGAATAAAGAGAAGATCCGACTGGCCGGATCACGCATACACTCATGGTGCATTCTTTTTCTCTTTTTATTCATACATCGAGCACAACTCTCATGATACAGATATTAGATGCCTTTAAAGCATCATTAATTTTAATGGGGGGCTGTGATTTGAGCCGAGCCCACCCAAACGCCATAGTACTCTAGTAAGTCCTCGGCCTCACGTCCTCGGTATTTCACATATATATATGCATCGATTTTGAGTTGTGTCTTTGGTCAATAGCTGGGTTACCCGGCTCCTGTGCTTACCCCTTACGTTTCCGCTCTGTTCGGCTAAGGGTGTAAAGGGAGCACTACTGTGATTGTTACTTCTGGTTTAACCGGTCAAGTGCCTCAGTTGGAGAAAGCCGAAAGCTGACTGTCACAACATGCGTAAATTGGTACGCGAACCGTAGGCATTATTAAACTATATATAGCCGATGGCGGTTATCCGTGTAAAATGAAGGGCTTTGTTTTTTTTGAACGAGCCAAGGTGTGGGTGGTTCGACCTCGGACGAGCCGAGGACTCGACATATACCGGGGGCTATTAAATTGCCCCTAAATGTATGCTCCTAAGACTAAGTGTGTGTTTTAGCCTTAAGGTCCGATTGCCTCGTTTCTGCCGATACAACCACCTCCGGGCACCGAGACGTCAGCTAAGGGTTGAAAAATCAGAAGGAGACACCCTAAATAGTTTCTACTAAGGGGCAGAAGCCGATGACTGGCCAACTACACCTTCAAAGAGTCACGGTTGAGTCAAAATAAGCATAAAGCAGATAAAGAAAAGGCACTTCTCATTCAAAATAAAACTTATCTTTTTTACAGATATACATCTCGGCATACCGAGGAGGCATAACAGCAAGATCGGTCGAGATTCTCTAGAATCATCTCTTTCTTGCATTTCTTCTCGAACACCCGAACAGCTGGCATAACTACCTCGAAGTAATCCTCGGCCTCCCGCTTCTTCTATTCATGCCCACGCTGCACAACTGGCTCCAGATCGAGCTTCGGATACCACATCCTGATGGCCGCATAAGCCTCCCAAGCACCTTCCAGGTAGGCCGAACGCTTTCACAGCTCGACTTGGGCAACAGCCCCTTGGAGGCGCTGTACCAACCCAAAGAAGCTAGTCGGCAGAGGATCGCTTGGCCAAAGCGCTATGCAAAGATCCTCCAGGGCCAGTTTGGTTGTTCGGTGAAGCCCGACCAGTTGCTTCAGCTGGTCACCAAGGAGTTGGGGGCGTGCCGCCTCTTGGAACTGCATCCAGAAAGACTTCTGCTCGGCTGCATCATCACGCCCGCCGAAGTATTGGCACGCATCCTCCACACTCTGCGGGAGATCCAAGAAGGTGCCTGACATACACCAATTTTGTGTCAGCTCGGGGAAGGCTTGACTGCCGAAGATGCACTGTAGTAAATACGGCTTATCGGCGGCTATATCGGCCGCCTACCGAAGTTCCTCCTTTGCAGCGTTAGCTCGGGAGACGGCTTCTTGATGCTCCATTGAAAGCTTTTTGAGCTCGGCGGCGTCCTTCTCTTTTGAGGTCTTCAGAGTGTCACGTTCAGTGTCAATGCTCTTTAAATCTTCCTCAACCTCAGATATACGAGATTGAGCGGCTTGCCGAGTCTTCTACTCCTCGGCAAGCTCTACTGTGCTTTTTAGCGTCGCAGCCTTCTGCTTCTCGGCTTCAGACCGAGCCTTTTCAAGCTCGGCCCGCAAAGCAGCCAGGTCCTTTTCGGCCGCTATTATATTTCAAAAGTACACTCGAATCAAATATAAAGCTGATTGACAGTCAAATTGATAGTTAGTGTACCAATTTTTTACCTTGCGCTGTCTTCGCCTGCTCTTGAAATTGAAGATAGTCCTCCTCGGATTGCGCAAGTCTGCGCTTCAGTTCCTCCAACTCTGCTAGGTTGGAGGCGGAGGATGAAGCAGAAACCTGCATAAAACAAAAATCACAAAGGCAGATGAGAATCTGAGTATAGAATCGATCCTCTAGTCGGCTCTTTCAAGCCAACAAGAGTCTTGGGGGCTACTGCATGTTCACATTCATTACAATAAACATAAATTTATATCGACCCTCAAGTCAGTTTGATAAACTAACTTAAGGCTCGGGGGCTACTACATATGCGCTTTCAAAGCATAATTTTTGTACATGTTTTCAAACATATCAAGTTTTATAGTCTTCGGGTGATGCCTCGGCATCCCCTTGAGGGCTACTGGCTATACCTATTGTATTATTCAAGCCATGACAATCAAAGTTAAAACGAAATGCGTAAAGTACTCTTACCTCAAAGCCTTTCGCTAGGCCGAGGAATGCTTCCAGAATTTTGGCCTATCCAGACCGGAACTGCGTGAAAGCACGGTGTTCGGGCAGGATGAAGGAGCTGCTCAAAACTGCCTCCACCTCCTATTGATGCCTCGATAGCTCGGCCCCTTCAAGGCCGAGCATGGATGGTGGCATCCTTCTTGCCCCATCTTCGGTTGACGGAGCAGGGGGTGTCCCTTGTCGGCCCTGCGACTCTAAAGTCGTCGGGGCCAAGGATGCTGGGCGCTGGAGCACCAGCTCTTCCTGGCCAGAGGAGGTCTTCCTCCCCTGGTCCTCGGTGTTCTCCTCCACGGCCAAAGAGTTAACCTCGGCCATAAGGACTTTGGTTCCTCTCCCACCATTAGGTACTAGAGGGACGTAGTGGGACGTTGCCTTCCCCGGCCCGTCTTGGGTAGGGGGAGGATCGGTTGCTGTCTCCGAGGAGCTCTGGGCCAGTGAAGTCCTCGGAACGACCTCCTCGGAGTCATCTTCGCCGGGCAGGTCACGTTGCGCCCTGTAAAAATAAAATAAGATGAAGTAAATTCCATGGTATAAAACATTTCTCAAGATAGAGCGAATATGTGAGAAAAGTCACCTTTCGGCAACTGGGTGCTCCCGAGGAGGCCGGACGTCCTTGGACGAGCCCGATCTAATTGGCTCCACGGGCACCGAAGCCTGGCACGCTGGAGTGGTATGTGCCTTCCTCAGACGTTTGAACGTCCGAGGAGGAGCTACCTCTTCGGCATCCTCGGATGCCAGCCTCTTTCTGCCTTGGGAGAACCGCGCCTTGCTCTCCTCCTCCTCTACCTCCTCATCGGCACTGGACTCGGAGGAAGAGCTTTGATAACTCTCTGTAGGGGCATCCGAGACCTTTTCTCAGATGGCCAGGTTTTTTGCCCTGGACTTCTTCCCCTCCTCCTTTTTTGTCTTGGGCGGAACCATGTAGGGGTCCTCGGTCAAGAGCCTTTCAAGCTCGTGGCTCCTGGGATCCTCTGGTAGCGATGTCAGGGACCTGATGGTCTTAGCACGCACGCGCCAAGCCTGTACAAGTCACATAAAGCCGACCACTCAGTTAAAGAGAGAATGACAAAAGGATTGATAAGCAAATTACAGATAAAAGTTACCTCGGCTATGGATTTATCTCAGCTTAGACCGATGTCCTTGGCTCTGGATGGGAATTTATTGCCTTTGCCCGTAGGCTTGAATAGCAGCTTCCACATCCCGCCGAGGTCGGCTCCTCGGAAAAATCTTCGGATCATAGCCTCGTCCTTTGGCTTGTACCTCCACATCGGAGCAACTCGGACTTGGAGGGGAAGAATTCGGCGATGGAGCATTACGTGGACTACGTCCACCAAACTAAGGCCCGTGTCGACCACGGCCTTGACCTTGCGCTAAAGCAGCTCTACCTCTTTCTAGTCTCCCAGTTGAGACCCTTGGTGGTCCAGGAGAGCAGCCTCTTTGGGGGATCCGTCTAGAAGGCAGGGACGTCCTCCTGGTTCCTCGATGGCGCGTTGGCCAAGTAAGACCACTCCTGCTGCTAGAGGTTCATGGTTTCGATGAATGTCCCCTCTGGCCAGGAGACCTTCGGCATCTTGCTGACCATGGCCCCACCACAATCCACAAGTTTGGAGCCGCTGCTGTGCGGCTTGATGCATAATATCTTTAGCCACAGCCCGACGTGGGGCTCTATGCGAAGGAATGCCTCACAGAAAGTGATGTATGTGGCGATATGGAGAACAGAATTCGGGGCAAGATGATGAAAATCGAGCCCATAGAAGAACAAGAGACCCTTGAGAAAACGGTGGAGAGGAAAACCCGGACCTTGGATGAGGTGGGAGATGAAGACCACCTGTGACGCCCCCACCTTAATCATGCACTAATCATACACGCACTGTGCATGATCAAGATCAAGGACTCATGGTATAATATCACAACACAACTCTACAGACAAAAGTTAGCTATAAAACATAATATTACAACCGGGGCACGAAGGCCCGGGGATATATTAGTCATACAATATAATCATCTGAGTACAGACATGTTCAAACATGGTTTTGCCTTAAGAAGGTTTAAAACAAACAGCGAATACGATCGAAAGAGGCGAGGCCTCCTGCCTGGGGCCTCCGATCCTACTGGTCGTCATCGACGATATCCACGATGTAGCCGGCGGCGGAACCATCAGCTTCCTGGTCTCCAACACCTGTAGTAGAACCGGGTTGTAGAAAAGAGGAGTAAGGCAGCAGTGAGTACTCATCCAAAGTACTCGCAAGACTTATATCAGAACTATGCTAGTATGCAACATTGTCAAGAGGAATGGGGCTATATCTTGGGCTAAACCGCAGAATGCCAGAGTAAGAGGGAAATGAGCTAATCTTATCGAAGACTAGCAGTGCCGGCATCTTGCAGCAGGAGAAGAGTATAGCGAATACCAACTTGATACCAACCTGGATCTACAATAATAAATTTGACAACACATGCCCTGAGATTCTTCCTCGACTCCCAACGAGAAAGCAATCCGCAGGCACTAATAATACTAGGGGTTGCGTGTTTTATTAAGTATCCAGTTAAAGTGGTTAGAGCTCATAGATACAACTCCAAGCGTCCTGTTACCGTGGACACGGCTATTCGAATAGATCAACTTCATCCCTGCAGGGGTGCATCACATTAGCCGACATGCTCGATAAACTCCGGTCGGACACACCTTTCCGCGGGCTATGCCCGGCCTCGGCTGATCGACACGCCGAAGTCCTACCTAAGCTCTCCAGAGAGGTCTCCCGCCGGTCTAATCCTATGGCAAAGGGATCTTCGGCCGATCACCCCGTGCACACCAAAGCGTTGCGTGGGCGGCCGGGACCAAGCCCACCATCTTGCCCATGGGCTCAGGGGGTATACGCTCACCCGGGCGCGCGCCGCACTGCTGAACTGAGACATCCGGATCACCTTCGGAGGAACTGACGACGCCGAGGGCCCCATAAACCATTGTCCCGCGTGGCGGTTAGTGCGTATAGGCATATAGCCAACTCAGATAATATAACCAGAACTCGTGGTAGCGGATTAAGTTTAGAAACTGGACCCCTCGCGGAGGGCGCTCAGCCCAGCCGACTTGAACCATATCGCGCGGATGGCTCTCAGCCAAGCCGACTTGGACCATAGATAAATAGTAACCTCTCGCGGGTACCATTGTGGCCGACCCGACTTTAGTAACATGTTTAAAGTAAAACATTCGTGATCATTGCCCAAGTGGGATCACGGCCCGACTACAAGCATGGCAGACGGACAGGGTGAAGGGCCACGAATGTGACACCATAAACTATGCTAAGCAATTATAGGATACGGGAAAGTATCAAAGTTAGTTACAAGGACAGGCTATGCATCAGAATTAGGTGCTACCAGTAAACGATAAAAGCAGCAACATAAACTAATGCAAGCAGGGGGGAAGAAAGAATGGGCGATATATGGAATGCTCAAGGAGGGGTTGCTTGCCTGGAAGATCTGCTGTGACAAACTGGTCGTCAGAGGGGTAGTACTCCTGGTCTATCGGAGTCTCGGAGTCTACCGGAAATTAAAGCGGGGGAGAACAAAATGAATAACGAGCAAACAAAATGCATCAATATGCATGACTTGGTAAGAATGAGATGCAGGGGTGTTCTAATGCTTCACTAAATGATTTAGATGACTTGGGAAATTATTCGGAAATAATTTCCCAAAGTTTTGCACTATTCACATATTGAAAATGGGTCAAATGTTCAATGTTCATGTAGCTAGGAGTTTCTAACATGCATGCAAATGACATATTCAGATTCTTCATATTTTTCTGATCATTTTTCATATATAATTTATTTCGATCCGAGTTACGGTTATTTAGATAATGAATTTCAAAGTTTAATTGATTTTCTGACTTTTATTAATTCGAAAAATCATTTAAATGCCTAATTGCTAACTGCACCCGAAATTGTACCCAGAGGGGCACAGAGGGGATGACAGGTGGGGTCAGGCTGGCTGACGTGGCGGTCCACGTTGACCAGTCAACGGGTCAACGTGGACCCGCGGGGCCCATTGCCAGTGACCCTGGGGGTGGCCACGGTGGCACGCCGGCGGTGGCACGCCGGAGCTGCTCCGGCGAGCACAGCAACGGCGAGATGGCTCGGATTCGGTGCACAGGGCACCAAATCGAGCGCCGCGAGTCGGGTTCGAACACGGGGAGTGAGCCGCGTCCGATGGTGGCCTCAGTTTGCGCCGGGGAGGTCCCAAACGACGGCGACGACGACGAACAGTGGCGTCGGACTTCGGGCAGTGGTGCAACGACAGCAGCAGTGCGCTAGCGAGCAAACGAAGTGGCCCGTGAGGTTCTATGCGTTGCGGCGAGCACGATGCGCGCGAGAAAAAAACCAAATGGTCACCAGCGCCACGCCGGCGACGAGATGCGGCGGAGGTGAGCTCGGGCACGCATGGCAGCGACGCCTACGGCACGTAATCGACGACGAGATAATAGGGGAAAGGTAGAAGGGCTCACTGGGAACCAGCAGGTGTGCTCAGCTCGCTCGGGGAAGGCTCGACGGCGACGGATGGACGACGGCGAGCTTCTGCGGCCGAGGAGGAAGACGAGGTTGTACAGCTCACAGGAGACGGCCTCGGGATGAACGGATTGCACCAGCAGAAGCAACGGAGCGAGGCGGAGCTTCTTGGCACGGCGGCGAGGCAAGGGGAAGCGTGTGGCTACGTGGGAGCTAGGCGATGGCCACGGCGGCGCTCGGGTCAGAGAGAGAGGAAGAGAGCGACGCGGTGGAGAGGAGAAAGGCGAGTTGGGCACGTCCAGGGCGTCGGCGGGGGAGTCCTTATCCTCCCCGAGCTCCCTGTAGCAGCGCGGGCGACGAGGTGGCTCGGCGGGGACGGCGGACGCGGTTCGGGCGCGAGCTTGTCCAGCGCCAGCTGGAGGAGGAAGACGACAGGGGCGAGCTGGGCTGGGCCTCCCTGTTGACTTGAAGCCCAGAGGCACAGTGCAGCGTTTCCGTTTTTCTTTTTCATTTTCTGTTTAATTTTTCCAGTAGTGCTTTAGCAATTGTTTGGCCTCAAAATGATTTTTGTAAAATATGGCAATGGCACTATAAATAGTAGGCCATATTGTACTGTCAATATAAAATGAGTTTGGGTATTTTAAATAGTGCAGCAATCCCTTAGCATTTAAATGCATTTTAAAATTGCTGTTTGGTTCTGTTTTCAGATGCTAGGGTCAAAATGGGAACAATGGTGATGTTGTTTTCCTTATCATTATTAATCACAGAATATTGCCAACAACATGAACATTTTTCTGGCCATGTTTAAGCAAGTTCAAATTTGAAGTGCATTTGATTTGGTTTTAAAGTGGAATTTGAAATGAGATATGAACTTGATGATTGTTTAAGTTCCTCAAAACATGGTGAGTGCCCATGAACAGTAGTTGATCACTGTAGTAAAGGCAGGTGATTACTGTAGATAATACATGGGGGTGTTACACCTCCGCTCCCCTTTCCACAGAGTGGGGATGGCGGAGGCCAAGCAGACCTCATTCGCGCCCACGGGAGATAGGCATTTAACTGCCCCTTGGGATGGAAGGTACCCGTCGGCTTGGAGCTCGGCGAGAGTACCGGCGATGACGGTGGAGGGCATTCACTGCCCTCTCTTGCTGGCGACCTCAGACGCTGATGCAGCGGCGCCCTTCCCCTTGCCGGCCATCTTTTGCGGTGGAGGAAGGGAGTGGGGAGAAAATGGAGGGTGGAGTAGATCTCGGAGCGCTGGAGCTTGAGTTCTTGGCGGTGAAGCAGGGAGTGAGAGCGTGGGTGAATTAGATTTACCGTTCCCCTTTTTATAGGTTAGTAAAAGGCCAAGGATCACCACACCTTGCAGTATGAATTGCTAGTTCTCGATACAACGCAATATATGCGCACAAAGATTAAGGGATTTTGTTAATGACATCGCTAAAAATCCGGAGCACGATCCCTTTATTGATGGGACGTGCCAGTAGAAACGGCCTTGGGCTGCGGTATACCCGTTGAGGAGATGGCTCGGTTCCACATTAAGTGGTGGCGGTTCAGTTGTTGGCCGAAAAGTTGTCAGGGCTTAGCCCGCTCAGCCCATAGCACCCACATGACAAGCTTTCATAGTCCTCAGACCCAATAAAAACAAATTATGTAGAGGAGGGCCTTGTTAAAAGATGACCCCTATCGCCCGAAATAAATCATGATGCCAGGGGTCGTTGAATATCCTCGAAGAATATAACTTCGTTTATGAGGAATCGACCTCGGCGTAAAAAGACTCCAGACTTGGAGTCCTCGGTAATAGTCTTCGGACTAGATAAAACCGCATTGCCTAAAAGTATGTTATTGCCCGGATCGACACATAGACGCAGAAGTCAGTGGTGGAACATAAAGGGACCTCGGGTCCAAACAAAGTTCTCAGATTTAGAAGCCGACGTGGAAGATGGAACTCACCTACGAAGCCGAAGACCAGAAAGATGAAGCTGTTCTGAGGATAGAGCTAATGTCCTCGACTTGAAGACAAGTTCAGGGGCTACTGACGGTGTCCTGGATTAGGGGGTGCACACCACGTCGGTTCGCCATTCATGGGCCGGACCGAGAACCCACCGACAGCTGAAGATTGTGCCACGCAAGCCATGGCCCTCGGCGTACTCAAGATGGAATCCTCCGAAGACTTGGCGTACACTTCAAGGCATATTCAAACAATCGGCATGTTATCCCTAGTTGTAGCCGACATACTTGTAACCCTAGATACTTCCGGTGCCTATATAAACCGAGCGGTTTAGTCCGTAGAGGCAAGGTTTTAGAGAGGTTAGAACTCGCTCATACAATCTCGAGGTAGATCATCCTATACTTTATACCCCATCTACAATCAATACAATACAAGCAGGACGTAGGGTTTTACCTCTTAGAGAGGGCCCGAACCTGGGTAAAACTGTGTCCCTGTTACTTCCTGTTACCATCGTACCAAGATCACCAGCTCGGGACCCCCTACCCGAGATCCGCTGGTTTTAGCACCGACACACAGGGATACCGATAATCTCACCTCGGGTTTTGTAAATGTATCGCGAAGTAAAGGGAATGGTATTCGTAAATAAAGCTTTGCTCGAGAACTTCGTGAATAACGGGAGTTAATAAGGGTGTCCAGATCCCGCTGTTAACTATTGTCCGGAAGGTGTTTCGGGACATGTCTGCTTATTTCTGAACCTGTAGGGTCACACGCTTAACGGGTTCTAGTCCTGATTACCGGAGAAATGAGAAATGAGTTAAAAGAGAACCGAAAGAGTTTTGGATAGTTCCGAAAGTGTTTCGGATGGTTCCAGAAGGGTTCTGGGAATTCCGAAAAGGTATACCATGATTTCGGAAAGTCCGGATCTATATATGGAAAGTTTTCGGGGGGTCTCGGAATGGGTTTCGGAGACATCCGAAAAATCCAGGATTTTATTTATGAAAGAAAGTTGTGAAGGACCATCATGAGATGACGACCCCTAGTGGGCTCCACGGGGCCCACATGGGGCGCCACAGGTCATGGCAGGCCCTAGGCTGAATTGGGCAAGGGAAGGAATCCTTCCCTACTTCCACCAAGTGGAAGGGGAGAAGGATTCCACCTCTTGGCGCCCCTCCTCCTTCTCCACCTATATATGTGTGTGGAGAGCTCCCTATTGCAACACATCAAATCAAAGGGGCCTCTCTCCCGCATAGCTCCACACTCTCTCAGTCTAATTGGCCTAAGTGTTTAGGCTCCTAATTAGATGGGCTCTAATCTCGGTCTAATTGGTCTAAGATAATTAGACTCCTAATTAGACGAGAAGCGCCGCTAGGCTTTCTCTCTCTAGTTTTCTCGCAGTTCTTCTTCCTGGACGTCGAAGCTCTGCCGGACTACTACTTCGAAACACGTGGATACCTCAGAGGGGTCGTCTACTTCGACTCTCATCTCGGAGAACATTCTCGCGGCTGGGAGATAGTACCTAGCTGCGGGAATCGGCGGGAATCTTCGCCTTGCATCGACTCGTCACTGCTTCCGCTACTCTGCACCGTCGGTGAGTTTGATCGTTACCGCCATCTTCATAGTGTTCCTGGGTGTGATCGTGTAGCATATTTTTTTTGTTGCTTAGCATGTTCCCCTACACTTTGATCCTGGCCCAAACCGGAACCTTATTCAATCTATACTCAGAGACGTCCGAGAAGCCATCATATTCCTGTATAACCGCTGGTGCCTTCCGGAACAACCATGTGCCACCCTCCATGACCCTCTTCCAACCACCCAAGCAGTGACATTGCACTAGGAAATTAGGACCTTTGATATTGAACGTAACTCCTTGAGCCGACGACCACGCACTGCGCATTTGATTGAGGAGTGCTGCATGGCTGAACGGACGTGTAGTGTGCACTCGAAACAAGCCTAACATTGATCAGCTCGTCCACCTCCCCGGAGAAATCCAGATCTTCCTCCTCCTCGCCATGAAGCTTCATACCCGCGAACTGATCCTCAAGATTGGGTTCTAGCCCAAAGTAACCATCATAGTGTAACAACCTGGACCCAAAAACCCAACTTTAGGACCTAATTGCAATTTGTAATGTTGTTATGGATGTTTATGCAGTGTGTGTTTTCTTTTTCTCTTATGCATGTCAACCGTGTGTTTCACTTTAACTTCTTTTCTTGATCACTTTCTATAAACCTCATGCACAACTTCCATAAAACCGAACATCTCTTTCAACTTCCATCTTAATTGGAATTTGAAAATTCAACTTTCCAAATAAATGTTCCTATTGTGCCCATAAATCACATTTGGTGTGTAGAGCAACCTCCTAAAATTTTAGCCCATTTGAAATTCATTTAAAAGGGTATCCAAATTCAAACAATTTGAATTTAGTTCAAACTTGTTTGAATTTATAGTCTCCAAAAATTCCCAAACCACTTCTGTTAAATCAGGACTAATTCAAGGGTTCCAGAAGTATGTGTTTATCTCAACTTCTCCACTCCAAACCCTCTGTTCTTTTTCTTTTAAGATCTATACTTATTTGATAAATAGAAAAGAGAAAGAATTAAATCAGAGAGAAAGAAAGCCCACCTGCAACTTACCTCTCCACCGCAGCCCAAGCCCACCAGCGCCGCCCTTCCTTCCTCCTCTGTACGGAAGGGCGTCCTCACGGTGCGCGTTATAGCCTCAAGTTGTCGCTACAGGCGAAAGAATAGGAAGATCCAAAAACAAAAGGCGAAGAATAGAAATTTCCAGATCCCTCGGCCTAGGCTTTGCTTCATAGCAACTTGCCCGCAACCACTCGCGACCACTCGAAAAAGCCCGCAACCACTCCACTCGCGAGCACGACCACTCCAAAAAGCCCGCGACCACTCCACTCGCCACCTAAACCCTAACCCGCTGCCTCCCTCCTGTTTCCACGGCCGCCTCTTCCCATTTCGCCTCCTACCTGTTTCCTTCCACCACCGCCGTCAAACCAGCGCTCCGGACTCCCGCCCACCACATTTCATACCTGGATCTATCTCAGCCTAGATGACGAGGCAACTGTCGCTGTGCCGGAGCCTCGCCGTCCCCCCCGTGGCTGCGGGATCCGATGGCAACGGATCTCAAGGGATGATGACACGAGCGCTGCGTCGGCGGCTTTGCCTACTCGCTGAATCTTCGGAGCGATTGGGGTGGTGTCAGGCTCAGCAGCGCAGCAATCTTGGCACATCAGGTGAATCCGCGAGGAAGACAAAAGCGCGTCAGCTCCACCACGGTCCGCAGGAATGGAGGGATTGGGCCAACCTGCTCCCTCCGGACCTCGTCGAGGAGATCTCCGGCCGGCTGCTCTCCCTCGACGTCGCAGAGTATCTCCGCTTCCGCACTGTGTGCAGGACGTGGCGCGGACTCACCGCCGACCCGCGCACAGCAGGCCTCCTGGACAGCCGGTTCCGTCCCCGCAACTGGATGGTGCTCAACATCACCTACGACGCCGAGCCCCACCGCCGCCTCCTCAACCTGGCCACTGCGGCCTCTCTTGGCGTCCACCTCCCGGCGCTCTCCACCCACTGCCACATCTGCGCCGCCGACGGCCTCCTCGTCCTCTTCCACAAGCCCACCAAGGCCATTCGCCTCCTCGACCGACTCACTAACGCCGTGACCGAGTTCCCGGCCATCTCTAGCATCGCTGTCGCCATCCCCCCCTATAGTCAATACCTCCCGCGGGTGTTGCAGCATCCCGTCCGTGTTATTCCGAAGGTGATCAATGGCGCAGGTTTTGACGACTCCACCTCCCCGCCCACACTCATCCTCTGCCTGAGAGGCCCTTTGGCCACTATCATCTTCGCCAAACCCGGCGATGAGCACTGGACGCTGGTCAGTCCAGGCCGGTCCTCCCACCCCGTTTACGACAGCCGTCGCAAGGTACTATTCTACACATTGCTGTCCCTGGGAGGACGCTGCTACATCAGCTCGCCAGAGGGTTCGGTCTACCTTTTTGAGCTGCAGCCGCTACCTCGGCTGGTGGAGGTGGTTGACCAGCGCTGCTTTGCCAAGAAAGACTACATTTTGCGCAATCACATTATCTCCCTCCTGGTCCGTGCCACTGGTGGGGGGATGCTGATGGTGCGGTACTGGAGAGGCATGGTGCGCTTCGGCGGTGTTGGGGCTTACAATCCAAAGGAGCTATTCAAGGTGGACGGCATCACCAGCCGCATTGAAGTGTTGGAGGTGGACATCGCTGGCAGGAGGCTGGTCCCCGTGAGGAGCCTTGGCCGGTATGCGGTGTTTGTCGGCCTGACGCACTGCTTGCACATCTCTACGGAGACATTCCCCTCCATTTCTGCCGACTCAATATACCTGGGCTGCTTTCATCAGCAAACTCATGGGTTCAGCATCTATCATATCAACAACAAGAAGAACCACAGGAGGACTGAACCCAAGCACAAGTTCGTCTACAATATAACACAGGGTTTTGCTCCGGTTGCCAGACCCTACAACCTTGACGAGTATCTTGTACACTATGTCGACCATAGACACAACTTCAGTAAGCCATGTATGAATCATATCAACTCTTGCTTTCCCTAGAGTCCTCTCTCTAGTGCATATATATATGTATCCATGTGGCTGCCTGTTTAATTTGGCATGTGATCGATCAACCTTGACAGCAGCTAAAGAAGAACTTTTTCTCTCTACTTGGTGTAACTTTTGCAACCTAAATGAGCTGGGGCTTTGTGTTGAGATTTCAATTGAGAATGAACTTTTGATGTCCTTCAATATACTGCAATGGGTATGTACACAGAAAAACACGCAAGGGCAGTTTGTTAGACTAATGACTTCTTCTTTGTCGTAAACTTGCAAGTACGGATTGGATTATAGTTTTTTTTCTCTCTATTTTGTGTCGTTATTCTTTCAAGATGGACCGGCATGGCAACGTATCACTGTAATCAGCCAGATGCACCATTGCAATGGACAAGTTCTCTCTTTCGCAAAATAAGAATACAAATGGACAAGTTCTCTGGGCCTTCTTGTGTTTCCTAATGTAGATATGTGTCAGTTCATTTATTTGTCTTCCTTGAAACTGGCATTAGGCATGCTTTACGTGCTCACGTACGTACGTTTGGTAGTATTTGGATATGATGGCTTCAAGAGCAGTTGATAAAGTAATGCTAGCTGATAGAACATAATGCTGCTCTTTCAAAAATGCAGGAAAGATGTGACTGAGCATACGGATATGCTGAAGCAGACTGGGAATAGCAAAGTACATGGATGATCCTCTGAACATATGTCTAGTGATTTACAGCCTTGTGGGCTTTGGGGTGAAAAATACGTTGTGGACTGAAATCAGTGGATACGACAGACATTTACTAAGAGGTAATCAGGAAAAAAGTCATTGGCTGGGAGGCGGCAGCCCACCTTGGCCCAGCCGAAGCTCTGCCACTGCATATAACCATTCGTCCAAACCACCTAGGATTAGTGGTCTTTCGAAAGAATGGGCCAACTCATGCCCGGTTCCAGTTAAGCCACCTAGGATTAGTCGTCTTTCGGAAGAATGGTCCAACTCATGCCTGGTTCCAGTTATGGACCTGGTGAATTTAGATTGTACCATGTCCCTTCCTGAGTAATGAAATCTCTGTTTTCCTGCCAGAAAAAAAAACCCTTAAACCATATGCATATATACATATATATAAGGAATGGGATATAAGGAAAGAGGTGTTGGTTCATGAATCGATATGCAGTTTTAATCCAGTGATATTTGTAGTTAATTGTGGCATATAATCCAGTTTAGTCTTCAGGATTGATTTCTCCATTCAGTGATATTTATACCATGTTGGTTCCGGAATCCGCTTTGATGATCGAAGTCTGGGATTGGTTTCTCTACCTTGTTTATTAATTCTCTTTCTCTGAGCATCTTACATGTTTATAAAATATAAGTCATGTGTAATCATAGGCATGTTTTTGTTTTTCCAGGGAGGGCATTGTAACTATACCATGGTCAGAGCATCGATCCTGTTAGTAATTTGGTCTATATTATTTAGTTTCAAAAGAAATTTCCTCTCGAGTGAGAAGTTTTCATTTTTCATGTAATTAGTGTTTCTATTCTCGTTACTTGCCATTTTTTAATGTAGTTGACAGATACTTGGCTTGCATATGCTCCTGTAAAGAACAATCCCGAAGATGCAACTAAAGTATGATTTTACATGGTGAAACTCTGCTCCTTGGTTTTCAATGACTGGATGCATGGACATGCTGGAGGAGTGTTTGCGATGATGGGCCGAGCGTGGATGCAAATTTCGCTTAAAGTTTGTACATCATCCATTGCATGAACTACCTACCGGAGGAAACATGAAAGTTCAGGCTACAATAGTGACTTGCTCCTTGTGTTGCTGCATCTGTATAATTGACCTTTTAATTTTTGGGACATGCCAATATATTTGTACGTACATTTTGTGGTAGCTGCAAATGATTCTACATGCACGTCAATTTACCCTTGTGCTGACATTTCTGTGAAGCTACTGAAATTTGATATCTACTGAATTTGTCTCAACGTACTCCATTTTTTTGTAGCATAATGTACCTTGTTGCTGAAATTTCATAGGAAGGAGCTCAGTAGGTGAAAACAACAAAGAGGTAGGAGACTGCAAGGAGACGTTATCCCAATGAGCATCAAGAATAAGAGGTGGTCTTCACTTAACTCTTAATTCCTAACCAATATGCATTTGATACCTTGGATAGATCCACTAGAGTTTCCTTTGATTAAGGACTTCTACGCACCACCTGGCCGAGCATGCCGCAGCACTGGATTTAATTTATTGTTTCAAGGTACGCATTAAACCGATTCAGTTGTAAGTTTCTTCACTATTTTTTGTTATTTGCTAGAAGAGTGGCTAACAGAAATATTTTGTGTTACAACTACCCAATAGACAATTACCAGCTAACATTTCATCATCGATAGAACACCATACCTTTTGTTTTTGTTTTTGGTGCTGTAAATGTACATAGTTTCTTTGTGGTAAAAACCCTTGTGTTCTAATGTGGTATTTATTTCTCTCCCAGGTTTTGTTAGAAACCAGTGTTATAACAAGTCGAGTTCGTAAACTTGCTCTCTTTCGTTGAAAATACTACTGGCTCAAAGATAGTGTTTTTTCCCTTTAAATGGCTGCATGATCACTTGTAGTACAAACTACGTAATATTTAAGGTGGAAAGCTTTCCATCTATTTTGTGTTTTGTTTTTCAATTATGCTGAACTTGCTTCCTTCTGCGATCATTTTTGTAGTATAATTATTTCAGAATCTAATACTAGAAACTTGATATGTGAAATATACCTTTGTGCTTGTAAAATCCTCTCAGTGTAATTATAGTCACTATGATTGTTTATTTTGAAACATCATTTACATAAAAGCATCTTTAGGCTATAGATCTCATCCGTCTAAGAGACTGATCCGGTGCGATCCAGACTTGAGCAAGAACACCTAACCAAGGACCAGTGTTTCATCAGACTGCATGCTTGTATGATTCTAGGTGCCAACTTCAGTTAGGATTGGAGAAAGATACACAAAATTGGGCTTGTCCTCCAGCCAGCTTGCACATATGTATGATGTCAAATTCCTAGATTGCCTTGGTAGGCACTCCCCAGATTTTTTTGTGGGCACTTAACAGGACATGAGTTGCATGTATGGGATTTTAGTGGTTATGGCTTTTCCTATCCGCACCATCACAGGAAACACACGCCCACCAGCTTTGGGCCGTCCTCTAGCATGATGTGCTCTAGCACATTTTGTGGATCTGCTGGCTTGTACATCACCTTGTTTAGGTTCTTGCTGTTGGGCAGCACTGGCGCCTCGTGGCATCAGTCTGTCCAAGGAAGTCATGCCGGCGCCTCGTGGCATCAAGCTGCTTGAGGATGGTTGTGGCTGGGTCATTATTCTGTTCTGTTGACATAAGTTCGGCTGTCAGTTGACCCAAAAATTAGAGTTCCTGGGCTGAAGTTTTAACATGTTTATCACTTTGGGGAGCCTGTTTCTATAGTATAGTATGCTAAGCTAAACTGATCTTACAGTTCCAGTTGCCATAATGCAGGATTGCTATTGTGGTTGAAGCAACATGTGCTGGATGCTTTATGAGCTTATACATATGTGAGTTAAATTGGTGTTTGTTACATTTTAGATAGCTAGAATCATGTCAATTTGTGCTCTCTTGTGCAATTTATGATTTGTTCTTCAAGTTTGTTACCATGGCACACTTGTTCAAATTTCTGTGAAATCTTCATTTTTACAACCACAATTAGTTTTCTCATGATTTTTTCAGTTCATCCACCCAATCAACCACAGTTAGTGCCTTGTGTTCTTTTCCCTTAGAAATGCATGTTTGGTCCCATTAGATGGTCTTAAGATGCGATGCCTGATTGGTTCCTTTTACAGGGTACATCCATAAGTACAACTCTTTGGATGGCGGGCGTGATATCTTGCGGTCATTATATTCTGCACTTCAACCATCACATATTCGTAATTCTGGGTGCAGTATGTTGAAGAAAATGATAAGACTCGCAGTATGTTGGGTGCACCCAGTATGTTTTAGCAAATAGCATTATTCCATAGCGTGATGATCAAGCTAGCGTTAGAAATTTTCTGAGAGGATGAACACGAGCTGCTGAAGTGCTGATGCTTTCACCTTTATCCAATTCGTAATTCGTAATATGTCTGGATTACTGAATCAGATATGGATCTTGATTACCTTCTGAAGAGAAGAATATTTTTGGCATGTGAATCCGACAGCTGATTTTTTTTTTTTGATATGGAACACATGCATTCCATTAGCTAGTGGTTACGGCACAATCGCCAGCCACAGCACACATTACATTCGGAGGTAGGTCAGTAAGCCACACAGCTTGGCTCCCCTTTGGTACAAACACACCATGACCAGCCAAACAAGTGAGCTGGGCCATTACATTGACGAGGACAATGTCCAACCCTAGCCTCGATGAAACCCATATGGAGCAGGAATTTTGTTTCTCTGAAGATTGTTCCCAAAGCTGCCCGGTCTTGATTATTTGAGCACATGGCCTGTTTTAGAGGAAGGCAGTCTGTCATGAAAGAGATTCGTCCCATGCCAAAGCTCTCCGCGAGCTTGACCGCTTGCATTAGTGCCACCGATTCAGCATGCATTGCTCCTGAAATATTAGACAGGCTGCCGGCTGCCGCACAGACATCATCCCCGTCTGAATCACGTGCAATACCGCCCCAGCCTCCGGCGCCTGTGGTACCGTTGTACGCCGCGTCAATGTTCATCATAATCCAGTCCTGCCGGGGGGCCTGCCATTTATGTTCCTTCACTTCTCTGTTAATCGGTGGTTTGGCAAAGAACTCCGTCCACTCCTTGGTCAATCTGTTTACCTGGCTGGCAAACTCTGGCGGGGAGAGCCGGCGTTCCCCATGTCGTTTCCTATTACGTTCAGACCACCAGCGCCAAAGCAAACACACTGTTCGCATCTTCCTGTCCTCAGCCTAACTGAAGATTGCTTCAAGCACCTGTAAAGGCGTGGTGGCATGCAGCAACATACCTCTCTCTCTTTCTAGGCCACATTCTCTCCACAGAGCCTTGACCTCTTTGCATCTCAAGAAGAAATGCCCCCCGTCCTCGAAGTGCTTACTGCACACCTCACACCGGGTATCCAGCTCGACTCCCCGCCTGCCGATGTTCATGTTCAGTGGGTGGCTGTTGTGGCCAAATCTCCACAGGAAGTGATGTACTTTCCCAGGGCAATCTAGTTTCCAGATAGCCTGCCACACAACACGTCTCCACCCATCTCCGCTTGAGCTTCCCCCCGGCGAACGGGTCGCTTGCATCACTAGCATATTGGTGTGCACATGGTATGCCGATTTGACAGAGAACAATCCTTTTTTGTCAAAATGCCATGCAATGAAATCGTCGTGTTGCTTACAAAGAGGGATTCTCAGTATTGCTGTTGCATCCGTGTCTCTGAAAGTTTGTCTGACTAGCTCCTCGTCCCAGGTGTGTGAAGTCGGGTCAATCAGTTCGGAGACTCTGGTTAGCAGGTTAGCACCCTGCCTGGTAATGGGGTATCTCATGTCACCATTTGGCAACCAAGGATCGGACCACATGTTGATATTGTCACCCAAGCCAACTCTCCAAATGCACCCTTCCTTGACGAGTTCTAAGCCTCTCAGGATACTTCTCCATGTATAGCTCATATTAGCGCATGGCTCAGCGGTGAGAATGTTCCCCTGTGGGTAGTATTTTGCTGCAAGGACGCGGGCGCACAGGGACTCCGGGGCTTGCAGCAGCCTCCATGCCTGCCTCGCAAGCATTGCGAGGTTGAATGAGTGTAAGTCCCTGAACCCCAGACCACCGCTGCTCTTGGGTAGCGTCATCTTCTTCCAACCGACCCAGTGCATCTTCTTCTCGTCTTTCTGCTGGGACCACCAGAACCGGCAAATCATCTTACTGAGTTCTTCACACAAGCCCTTCGTAAGGTCAAAGCAGCTCATAGCATACATTGGGATTGCTTGAGCGACAGACTTCACCATTATTTCTTTCCCCTTCATCGACAAAAACCGCTCCAGCCAGCCCTGGATCCTTGCCCACAACCGGTCCTCAATGTATTCAAAGCATTGCTGAACCGACCGCCCCACATAGAGAGGCAAGCCCAAATATTTACCGTTTATTGTTTCCTGTTGAAGGCCCAGAACTTGCATAACTGAATGTTTGGTCTCAGCCTTGGTGTTCCTACTAAACATAACGGATGATTTGTCTCTATTCACCATCTGCCCCGAACCTGCTTCATAAACTTGCAGAATATGGTTGATCTCAGCAGCTCCCTCCTTCGTAGCCCTAAACAGCAGCAAGGAGTCGTCGGTGAAGAGTAGATGGGTAACAGTAGGTGCAGCCGGGGCTACTCGTATACCTCTTAGGCGCCCACTCTCCTCGGCTTGGTGCAAGAGGGCCGAAAATCCTTTTGCACATAGGAGGAAGAGATAAGGCGACAAGGGATCGCCCTGACGAAGTCCACGCCCCGGGATTACCGTCTCCGTGTACGTGCTGTTGACCTTGAACTTGTAAGAAACAGTTCTGATGCATGTGGAAATAAGACTCACAAAGTTTTGGCAAAAACCCAGCTGATGCAGGACCCTCTCTAGAAAAGCCCACTCCACGAGGTCATATGCTTTGCTCATGTCAAGTTTCACCGCCACATAGCCGGTCGCACCCGACCTTCTCTTCAAGAAGTGAGACATCTCATAGGCCAATAGGGTATTATCTGAGATAAGCCTTCCCGGCACAAAGGCACTTTGATTGTCGGAGATGATATCCCCCAAGATGCACTTCAGTCGATTGGCAATGACCTTGGACACAAGCTTGTACACAATATTGCAAAGGCTAATCGGGCGTAGTTCCTTTAAACTTTTAGGGTTTTTCACCTTCGGGATAAGTACCACAATGGTGTCGTTCCATCCCTCGGGCATGCTGCCGCCTCTCAATACATTGAGTACCTCCTGTACCACACTGTCTCCTACCAACTGCCAGTACTTGTAGAAGATAGTCGGTAAACCATCAGCACCAAGGGCCTTGAGGTCGCCTATGCTATCCAGAGCCTGTTTAACTTCTTCAGCCGTGAAATCAGCCAGCATTCATCTGCTCAGTGACTTTGGGGGAAATGATGTTTACAAAGTCTCCATGAGTGCTACCTGCCATGGGTGTGAAAAGGGAAGAAAAATAGTTAGTAACAAGGGCCTTCACCCCCTCCTCCCCCTCCACCATCACCCCATCTCCCCTCTGCAGCTGTGTCACTGTGTTAATCCTCTTCCTTTCGGTTGCAAACGCTTGATTTTTTGTGTGTTTCGGTCCCCTTGTGTTAGCCAGTTCACATGAGCTCTCTGGCGCCACATTAGATCCTGTTGCTCCTCCAATTTGCTCAGACGGAACAAAAGTACTTGCCCTTTGTTGGATAAATGAGCAACTGACATTCACAGGGGCCAAAGGCCAATATAAGTACATGTGAGGTAAAGTGCAGAAAGCCCCTTATACAATGGGGTTATACAGAAAAGGGGACTATACACATCTAACACCCCCCCTCAAACTCATGGTGGATCAACAACACTGAGTTTGGAGAGAAAGAAGCCATGCTGCGCTCGAGTCTGTGCCTTCGTGAAGAAGTCCGCCAACTGTAACTCAGAGGGCACATAGTGAAGAGCGAGAGTCTGATCCTGCACAGCAGCACGCACAAAGTGGGCATCCACACCGATGTGCTTGGTGAGCTCATGCTTCACCGGGTCACGCGCAATACTGATAGCACCGGTACTGTCTGACAGTAAGGGAGTCGATGTAGAGTAGCAGACACACCAAAATCCTCAAGTAACCATCATAACCAGATCACCTCAGCCGTCAGCATAGCCATCGCTCGCAACTCAGCCTCTGTACTCGAGCGAGAAACTGCAGTCTGTTTCTTTGTCTTCCAGGCAATAAGAGAGCCACCAAGAAAGACACAGTAAGCAGACAGCGAGCGTCGATCAGAAGGATCACTAGCCCACGTAGCATCAGAGTAGGCCTGGAGCTCGAGAGAGCTGGAGCGGGGAAAGAAAAGGCGATGAGAGATCGTGCCACGAAGATATCGTAGAACACGGAGGAGGTGACTATAGTGGACAGAGGTGGGGGCTGAAACAAACTGACTGAGAATGTGGATAGGATAGGAGATGTCAGGACGCGTAACAGCAAGATAGACAAGGCTCCCAACGAGGTGGCGATAGCGAGTGGGATTAGGAAGAGGGTCACCGTCAGAAGCACGAAGTTGAACGTTGAGCTCCATAGGAGTCACAACAGTGCGCTCATAATCGAGAGCGGCTCGAGCAAGAAGATCCTGAATATATTTTTCCTGGGAGATGAAGAAGCCATCAGAGGTCGAAGACACCTCAATCCCAAGAAAATAGCGAAGTGGACCAAGATCAGACATGAGGAACTGGTCGCGAAGGCGAGCCTTAACAAAGGCAATGTAGTCAGAGTCGTCACCAGTGATGATCATGTCGTCAACATACAGAAGGAGAAGAGTCCGACCACGAGGAGACGTGTGAACAAACAACGCGGGATCATGATCACTGGGCGAGAAGCCAGCGGCAGTCACCACAGAGGCGAACCGCTCGAACCAGGCGCGAGGGGCCTGTTTAAGACCATAGAGGGAGCGGCGAAGTCGGCAGACCATACCATCAGGAGCATAGTACCCCGGTGGTGGCTGCATATAAACCTCCTCACGCAACTCACCATTGAGAAAAGCGTTCTGGACATCAAGTTGAGATACAGACCAATGACGAATAGAAGCCACAGCAAGGAGAGTGCGGACAGTGGTCATGTGGGCCACAGGAGCGAATGTCTCATCATAATCGCGTCCCTGCTCCTGCTGAAAGCCACGAGCCACAAGACGAGCTTTGTAGCGCTCAAGGGAACCATCGGAGCGAGTCTTAATCTTATAGACCCACTTGCAGGTGATGGGACGAACACCGGAAGGAAGGGAAACCAGATCCCATGTGCCATTGCGCTCAAGCGCCGCAAGCTCCTCGGCCATCGCAAGCTGCCATTCAGGCTGAGTCATGGCAGCCCGATAGGTGGTGGGCTCAGCAATGGCAGAAAGACCATACCGGTCAGGAGAATAGCGATCAAGTGGGGGACAAGGCCTAACACGGAGGTTATGGACCGGTGTAGGCGTGAGAGGAGGTGCACCGGAAGTAGAGGGCACATCAGTAGGATCATCCACAGCACGAGGACGACGAGTGTAGTGGAGAGGAAACGGGGAGTGAGGTCGAAAGACTGGGGAGGAGGGTGGGGAGGGAGATGACGAGGGAGAGAAGGAGGAGGGAGGGGATGGTGGTACCGGGGATGGAGGGGAAGGTGGAGAGGTGGATGGAGGGGAAGGTGGTGGATGAGTGAGAGGTGCCGGAGGAAGGGGGGAGACATGAGGCACATAGGAGGGTGTATCGGGAAGGAGAAGAAAAGAAATATCGTCCACAGAGAAGCTCGAGGAGGAAGGACGCGGGTAGTAAGAACGAGACTCATCAAAAGTCACATCACGCGAAATGCGCAGCCGACGACCAATAGGATCCCAACATCGATAGCCCTTGTGCTCATCACTGTAGCCAAGAAAAACACACTCAACTGACTGAGCAGTCAGTTTGGTGCGTTCTCGAGGGGCAAGAAGAACATAGCACACACATCCAAACATACGAAGAGCTGAGTAGTCAGGAGAACGACCAGTGAGACACTCCATAGGAATACCACCCTGCAAAGCAGTCGATGGCTGAATGTTGATGAGATAGGTGGATGCGGAAACGGCCTCAGCCCAAAAGTGGGGTGGAAGGGAAGCGGCGATCATCAGCGCACGAGCCGTCTCAAGCAGATGACGATGCTTACGTTCCGCAACGCCATTCTGAGCATGGGCACCAGGACATGAGAACTGGGCAAGAGTACCCTGTTCCGCGAGAAAACCACGCAACATCTGGGAGATAAACTCTCCAGCGGAGTCAGCACGAAAAGTACGAATAGGCGTGGAAAACTGGGTGTGAACCATGGCAGCGAATCGTTTGTATATAGAGAGAACCTCGCTACGAGATTTCATAAAGTAGAGCCAAGTGTAGCGAGAGAAATCATCAATAAACAGAACATAGTAGCGATGATCACCTTTCGAATCAAAGGGAGCACGACCCCATACATCGGAATGAACCAAGTCAAAAGGACGCTGAGATACCGACTCACTAGTAGGATAAGGTAACTGGGTCTGTTTTCCAAGTCTACAACCATCACAATGTGAAGAAACATCTCCAGAGACAGACCCTAAGACACCCTGACGCACCAACGACGACAAGCGGGAGCCACAGATGTGACCAAGTCGATGATGCCACTGCTGGAAGGACGCAGAAGAGGAGGCAGCAAGAGCATGAGAACTGGCAGAAGTGGTGGCAGCGGAAGGAACACGAAGCCAGTCAACCTCCCAAAGGCCCTCTGACTCACGGTGCCGAGAGCCAGCACCAACCAGAGCCTTGGTGCGAAGATCCTGAACAGAGCAAGAGTCGGAATCAAGAATTACACGACAGCCAGAATCAGTAAGTTGGGCAGCGGAAAAGAGATTCATAGTAAGACGGGGAACATGAGAAACACTAGGAACAGAAAAAGACGGAGTAGAAAGAGTGCCACGACTAGCAACAGGAATGTGCCATCGGCAGTGAGAACATTAATAGGAGAATCAATAGGTCGAAGAGAAGACAACGCTGAAGAATCAGAAGACATATGAAAAGAAGCTCCAGAATCCAGAACCCACGAAGATGTACCTTACTGTGTAGGTGCCGGCGGTGATGGAGGGGTGGAAGCAGTCACAGCGGCAGCAGAACCCGTCGATGAAGAGCCGGAGGAAGCCAGGAGGCGCTTGAGCCGCACAATGTCCTGATCAGTGAGTGACGGAGTCGAGGAAGGTGCATGAGTCCCACTGGAAGAAGAGCGCCTCTGGTCTCGCTGTTTCTGGCGACAATCAGACTCTGGGTGACCTGGCCTGGAGCAGTAGCCACAGAAGGTGTCACGGCGCGACCGGCCCTTCTCAGCATAAGGAGGGCGACCCACCCCCCCTGAAGGTGTGGGCAGGAGCGGTGGAGCGAGGAGACGAGCAGACGACACAGGAGCTCGAGCAGCCAACACAGAAGGAACCGCAAGCAACCCAGCAGAACGAAGGCGGGTCTCCTCAGCACGAAGCTCAGCAAGCACCTCCGAGATAGGAACACGACCACGAGCAAGCAAGTGAGCACGTCGAGTCTCAAACTCGGAACGGAGGCGAGATAAGAACTCATGGACACGCCGAAACTCCAAGTCGGACCGCATAGTTTGGCAGCAACGGCAAGTTCCACAAACAACTGTCCGAAGAGAGTCAAGCTGGCGCCAGATGGCAGAACTCTGTGTGTAGAACTCATCAACAGAAGAGTCACCCTGCTGAAGAGCGTGCTCCTGACGCACCACAGATAAGTAGAGAGCATCACCAGAGGGCTGATAACGCTGACAGAGATAAGACCACATCGCTGCCACGGTGCCGAGGCCCATGAACTCCGAGGCAAACTGAGGGAGAACACTCGCAGTGAGAACAGCAGCAGCTCGAGCATCATCATTGCACCACTGAGTGTAAGCAGACAGATCATCTCGGTAGACAGAAAGAGCATCTGAGTAGGCGGATACCTGCTGATCATAAGCATCCACCGCAGCATCGTCAACGGCCTTGGCTGTATCCCGATCAGCCTGAGAAGCATCAGCAGCAAGAACAGGCGGCACCGGCGGGGTAGGAGCCACAGGAGCAACAGGGCAAGGCGGACAGGGAACCTCGCCAGAGAGAACGCCCCACAGGAGAAGACCGCGCATGTGGATGCGCATGAAACCCACAAACTCAGCATAGTTGGTGCCATCGAAGATCACCGAGCACCGAGGAACAACCACATAGCCCGACGAAGACATGACGAGCTCTTCTAAGCGGTAGTACCGTTCCGGACGGTAATACCGCTCTGCCCAGCGGTAGTACCGCTCTGCTCAGGGCGGTAGTACCGCTTGCGCGGTACTTCCGCGGTGCTAGTGCCGTGGGCACTTCCGCTTATTTTTGCCTTCTGGTATGCCTGTCCTTCGAGCGGCACTAACGGGCGGTAGTACCGCTCTGCGCAGGGCGGTAGTACCGCTCTGATCAGCGGTAGTACCGCTTGCGCGGTCCGCTGCAGGCGGCGGCGGATCTGGATCGCGACCGAGCAGGGGCGACCGGCGAGGCGCTGCTCCGCGGATCCGGGCGCTGGGTGGCCGGAGAAGAGGCTGGGCAGGGGCGGCCGAAGCCGAGCCAGGTCACCCAGAGACCGGAGACGGGGCTGGGGAGGCGCGCGAGGAGGCCGGACGGCGCCGAGCAGGGGCGGCCGGCAGCGCGGCCGGACAGGGGAGGAGGAAGCCGGACGGGGGCGGCCGAGGCCGAGCCGGGGACGGGGCTGGGGAGGCGCGGCCGGACAGGGGGCGGCCGGCGACGGCGCCGAGCAGGGGCGGCCGGAGTTGCTCTAGCAGCGGCGACGGAGCACGCACGGAATCGCCCGGGGCGGGAGGAGGAACCTGGCGTCTGATACCATGTTGGATAAATGAGCAACTGACATTCACAGGAGGCCAAAGGCCAATATAAGTACATGTGAGGTAAAGTGCAGAAAGCCCCTTATACAATGGGGATACACAGAAAAGGGGACTATACACATCTAACACCCTTGACGCACCGTTTCCGGTCTGATGGATCTCCTTCTGCAGGCCTCCAACTCCTCTTTGATCTTCTTTATTTTTTTAGTCAGATCGCCCAAAACATTCCTGCTCCAGTCATTTAGCTCAACCACAACCGAGTTAAGGCACTCTCTGATTGTTATAGCACCTCGGTTCTTTGCCGTCTCCCACGCGTTCATCACACGCACATCACAATCTTCCTCCAATAGCCACCTGGCTTCGAAGCGTTTCACTCTGCCTCATAGGTCTGCCTCCCTCAAGATCCAGGATGACAGGCCTATGATCAGACTTATGCGGGTCACCATTCACCACTTTATAACCTGGAAAGCGATCACACCACGAAGGATTTGCAACAGCTCTGTCGAGTCTTTCACGGATATAGCCCTCAACACGAAAATTATTATTTCTCCAAGTAAAAACATCACCCTCGAAACCGAGGTCTTTAAGATCACAAAAGGAAAGAGCATCTCTGAAATTTTGCATACAAGCTTGACTACGGGCTACTCCTCCTTGTTTCTCATAGCTAAACATGACCTCATTGAAGTCGCCAATGCACACCCACGGGAGCTGCTCTTGATGATGCAGGGTGCAGAGTAAACACCAAGTTTCAGATTTGTCCTTCGGGTCACCATAGATTCCTGTGAGTCTCCATTTGAAGCCATCTTCCTCAGTCACAGTTGCATCAATATGCATCCTCCCTTTCCACCTCAAGCTCAAATTTATTCCCCTACGCCAGAACATCGCCACGCCGCCACTCTTACCGTCACAATCTCTAGCCACCATATGCATGAGACCTAACTTTATTCTGAATTTATCTAACCTCTTCTCTCTGAGTTTTGTTTCTGACAAGAAAAGGATGTCAGGGACTTCCTTCTTCTGGAGCTCCAGAAGACCGCGAACTGCCGGCCCATTCCCCGTACCCCGGCAGTTCCATGCAATGATTTTCATTTGGGCGTGCAGGACCGCTCCTTCAGCCCCGCGTCAGTGGTGTGTTCCTGTTCCTTCTCAGGCTGGTCATCTTTCCATTGCTTTTCCTGTTCAGCTTCCCATTCCATTTCATCCCCCTCCGTAACATTAGCAAAAAACTTCATCTTGACTCTCTTTGTGTTACACTTCTTTATCATACCTTCCTGGGTGGTATTCAACTGACGCCCTTCCTCAAAAATGTCTTCCATCGGCTGGACAGCCACCACTCGAACAGCAAGTACAGTGCCAAGAAAGAGACTTGCACAATGTCTATGGACTGGACCACCCCGCCGAGGCACAAAGCTCACATGCCCGCCGCAATGCTTGGAGCGCCAGGGCTGGTGGCGGAGACCACTAGGCGGCCAGGCTCGCTTACCCAACACATCAAGGAAGTCGACCTGAGCGGCAGCGGCAGTAGCAGCGTCACCAGTAACAAGGGAATCAGGTCCAAAATAATGTTGAAGTAGCTCCACTGTTGCCTTCTCAAATTTTAAGTGTTCAGGGTGAGACGAAAAGCATTCAGAACCATTTTCCAGAAACACCGTCCCAGGAAAACTATGAAGTTTCTCTGTACATTCTAGAATTAGAGTAGGACTTGGTGTCTCTATAATTGATCGATGCCCCAGAACAGCTGTAGCATGCATTGGTTTAGCGCTATGCCCATCCAAACAGATGGGGAATCCCTGCTCTCTCCGGATTTCCTCCATATCATGAGCCTTGGTATGATCAGAATCCCTATCTTGTACCTCAGAATCAAACTGATCCTCTTTTCTTTGAAAATTCTCCATATGTTGAGCCTTCAATATGAACCGGATCACTCAAAGCTGTAGTAGGATCAAAAGTCTTGAGAAAAAGGTCAAATTTGTCTTTCATACGTTGCAGAAGTCTCTCCGGATTTTGGACGCCTTGATTATCTCCCTTGACCTTTCTTTCATATCCTCAATTCAGACCGGAACCAACTCGAACTCTTCATATTTCTCTGCCAGGTGACCTGGCTGACGACCAAACCTCCCGGCAGACATGGCAAGCTCTCGACTTAGCCCTAGAAATCCTGCCACACAATGGCCACTGTGAGCCTGGGCCGACAGCGACCAGCGCACCGCTGATGGCAGCAGCGGCAGATAGGGAAGCCGCCCCTCGTGTCGCCCCTTCAGCCAGGGAGGACCAGAGCAGACAGATCCTCTGCTATGCTGCAAATTTTGGCCACTCTGGAGAGAAGCAGAACCTTCTGCCAAAATAATAGCAGGGGATTTGAGGATCTGGGTAGAAAAATGGGAATAGCTTAGATCTTCACTGGAAAAGGTGGATTGTGCGGGGGTGGCTCGACGAGGATGATGGGGGGAACAAGGAGGATCCAAGAATTGGGGTGGGTTTGGGGGGAAGGGGAAGGAAGCAACTAGGAAGAAAAGAGGAGAGCATTGGGAAGATCCGAGCTGCAGCTAGGAAGGATTTGAAGGAAGGGAGAAGAAAGAGGGAACGGGGGAAGAAGATGGAATCAAAGGGAGGAAGGAACGCGCCGACAGCTGATTTCGATTTCCAACAGAATGCGTGTATACTCGTCAAACTCTTGAAACGTTATGATGGGGTATTTCTTCTCTTGTCCCCATCGGTCTTGCAAGTATTGACGCCAGAGCCAAGGCTACTTTTGCTCCATATAGAAAATGTTGTTCAAAAGAAAGAACAAAAAAACTCGACGTCAAAGTTACTCCGACCGGCAACATTTCCTTCATCCAAAAAGAGTGGACGTTGATGGTGATAGAAATCATGTCAACACGAGCAAAATCATTTCCTAATGCATGTATCTCTGTTGGTAGCGCGTCCTTCCTCTGTTCATGAAAATCACCGATATATGGAGTCCGGGGGATGAATTAATTTAGGGTCGAAGGGGTGGTGGTGACCGTTGAGTGCAGTGACGGAGCTTCAACGCGATTTAAGAGGGGTCTAAATGAGTCTTAAACAGAGTTGAGGTGGCTAATCTAGTGTATTATGTTAAATTTGACCTAAATAGTGTTAAATATTTGTGTTTATGTAAAGAAATAAATTTATTTGGGGGGCCATGGTCCCCCAAGCTCCGCCACTGGTTGAATGGGTTCACGATGCTGGATATATTAGCACTTTTTTGATTAATTTAATCCATGAATAAATCATGATGCTAGCAATAACAGTATGCAACTCATACCGAAATCTAAACATGTGAGCATGTACCGAACATAGAACCGAAATATCTATGAAGACAGTAAGTGCGACTAGCACATGAACAAGTAGATAGGGGATGAACAAATCATACCCTTCAGTAGGCCAGGCTAAAGCCACGACGACGGCAGCGGCTTCCTCTGCAGCCTCCTCGGCGGCAGCGTCGTCAACCATGACGTCGGTGTCGGGAAAGTAGTCGAAGCGGAGGACAAGACGAAGACGAGCACGGAGCAGTCGTGCCGAGATGCTCCCCAAAAACCTTATCGCCCTTCTCCCGGTGCAAGATCGCAAAGGGCGGGGTTCCAGAGGCCTGCTCTCCCGAACGGCCATGCATGCGGTTGACGGGATAGGATCGACGTAAGCAACAACAATGAGTGAAACAGTAGAGTGACTGCTAGGGTTGTGCGTGAGGAGGAACTCAGTGTATTGGCTAGAGTTGCCAACGCCTCCAATATATAGGCCGTCAGGTAGGGAGTCGTGGGCATGGCCTTAGGCCCACGATCGAGTCTGCAAACAACCCATGGTCCAAGGTCTCGGACAGTGGCACTTCCATTAGCGACCCGTAATTAATCTCTAATTAGTTAACCGTTACTGACCGGCAAAAACTAAGCGCACGCATGACATAGGTCTGAGCTCGGCTCGGCTCGTTCACGAAACACGACGCGCGCATGGGCGAAGCGGGCGGCTGAGGAGGAGCACGCGTGTACCACTCTCTTCTGAAGCTCCAATAGCATGTAGAAGGGAATCCCTTATAAAGAGGTCTCAACTCTCTTTCACTAGCATATAGTACTAAACTTCCCACCATGTCATGACACCCCACATGAGCCTTAGAGATTAACCAGGAATTATTGTTTATATGGGCCGAAGGCCCATCTATAATTCAACAATCCCTCACCAGATCTCGGAGGCACATTATGTTATCATTTGTTCCAAACAATGTTTTGATATACCAGAATTTTCAGTGGAGACCGGTTAAGGTTGAACATCCGTCTAGAGCAAAAGGTTACACTTCTCCACAACTGAACAATTGACTATGCCTTGAATTGTCAGTTTGGCGTAAAGAAGTTTCATCGATTGTCTTACCGGTACTAGGCTGTCGAAGGCGAACCCCGCGGGTGGAGCATATTAGTTACACTCTTGACCTGTTCATGAGCTTCCTAGAGATTACTCTATCTCATAGACTATGACCAGCAGTCATGCTCATATAGGCGTGTTCTTTCAAAGAACGCTCTGTAGGATAGCATCTTGCTTATACTAGGCTCAGAACACATTTAAGACAAAAGTCAACCTGCCATACAAATTGTGAGAGTACTGCATCTCTAACGGAGTGGGTTAGTAAGGTTACTCTCCTCAGTTGACCAGTAGCTTGTTTTCCTAGGTCCTATTTCACTGGATCTCCGACCACGGTTGGACTACCACCATGGCAACTCACGTGGGACTCATACCCATCTCCATCGATGCATTTTCTATCATGGTTCGTGATAGACCTTTTGTAAAGGGATCGGCCAGATTATTAGCCGATTGGATGTAATCCAACACTATTACTTCGGAGTTTCTTAAATGTCTGACATATTTTGATCTCCTTCTTATATGCTTTGTGGATTGCATGTTATCCTTTGAACTCTTTGCCTTGACAATAACTGTATGATTGTCACAGTTCATAAGGCTAGACAAATTGGATTTTTAACCCCTGGCGAGTCCATCAAAAGCTCCCGAAGCCATTCTGCTTTTATACATGATTTCTCTAGTGTTGTGAGTTCTGCTTCCATTGTCGACTTCTGCTTGCAAGATTTCCAGGAAATGGCACCACCACCAGGTATGAACACATATCCACTTGCGGCTTTCATCTCATCAACATCAGAGATCCAATTCGCATCACTATATAATTCAAGTACCATTGGGTATCCGGTATAGTGAAGTCCGTGGCTCACAGTGCCTTGCAAATAGCGCATAACTCTTTCAACAACATGCCGATGTACATCTCCCGGATTGGAAACAAACCGGCTTAGTTTGCTCATAACAAATGTGATGTCAGGCCTAGTAGCGCAAGCTAGGTATAGAAGTGAATCAATCACTTGAGAGTATCTCATTTGATCTCTAGCGGTGCCTTTGAACTTCCGAATACGCACACTAGGATCATATGGTGTTGGAGAAGATTTGCAATCTGAATACCCAAAGAGACTCTGAATCTTCTCAACATAGTGGGCTTGCAGAAGTGTAATCCCACCCTCATTATCTCTCAGTAGCTTGATGTTCAAGATAACATCAGCCACACCTAGGTCTTTCATCTCAAAGTTTTTTTGACTATTTCTTTCATCTCAAAGTTATGAGATAGAAAAACCTTCACCTCTTCAATGACTTTGAGTTTGGTTTCAAATATCAATATGGCATCGACATACATGCACAGAAATAACTCCTTCGCCCCCACCATGGAGATAATATACACAATTGTCAGCTTCATTAACAACAAAGCCAACAAATGTTAAAGTTTTATCAAACTTCTCATGCCATTGCTTAGGTGCTTGTTTCAGGCCATATAAAGATTTCAATAACTTACACAACTTTCCTTCCTGCCAATCTACTATAAAGCCATCAGGCTGTTGCATGTAAATTTCCTCATCTAGCTCTCCGTTTAGGAAAGCCGTCTTGATGCCATCTAATGAATGAGAAGACCATGTGAGGCAGCCAATGAGAGTAGTATTTGAATGGTTGTCAGTCTAGCCACATGTGAGTAGGTATCAAAGATATCTTCGCCTTCTTTCTGGGTATAACCCTTGGCCACAAGCCTAGCCTTGTACTTTTCAACAGTACCATCAGGCCTAAGCTTCCTTTTGAACACCCACTTACATCCCACTGGTTTGCAACCATAGGGACGATCAATGATCTCCCATGTCCCATTAGCCAAGATGGAATCCATCTTGCTACAGACCGCATCCTTCTAGTAGTCAGCATCTGGAGATGCATAAACTTCTGAAATAGAACTGGGAGTATCATCCACGAGGTACACAAGGAAATCATCATCAAAGGATTTTGCAGTCCTCTGTCTCTTGCCCCTAACAGGAGCTTCCTCGTCATCCTCCACAAGATTTTCATCACGTGTTCGCTCATAATATTCCATCGGAATGGCAGGTTTAGGAGTCTCATCAGATTCTTGTCTAGAAGTGCTTTGCATATCTCTCGTAGGAAAAATATCCTCAAAGAATGTAGCATCTTTAGACTCCATGATCGTACCAACCTTCACGTCAAGTACATCAGATTTCACCACTAGAAATCTATAGCTAACACTATGCTTGGCATAGCCCAGAAAAACGCAGTCCACAGTCTTTGTTCCAAGCTTACGCTTTTTGGTTATCGGCACGCTGACTTCCGCCAAATAGCCCCAGGTGTGTAAGTAAGAGAGTGTAGTTCTTTTCTTCTCCCATTGTTCATAGGGAGTTATTTCGTTATCCTTCATGGGAACCTTATTCAGGACATGACATGATGTCAATACAGCCTCCCCCACCATGCCCTGGATAAACCCGATGTATTTAACACGACGTTAACTAAATCTCTTAGAGTACGTTTTTTTTTGTTCGGCAACCCTGTTTCACTAGGGTGAATAGGGAGGCATCCTTTCATGAATAATACCATGTTCCACACAAAATAAATTGAACTCATTAGAAAAGTACTCTCCACCACGATCAGACCAAACTCGTTTTATTTTATTTTCAAGTTGATTCTCAACTTTTGCCTTTGTAGGATCGAAAGGGTATGTTTAGAGGGGGTGGTGTGAATAGACTACTAGCAAAAGCTCAGGACCAATTTTAACATGTTTAACATTTTGGCAGATTTTGACATAAGCAAGAGTAGTACAAGCACACCATACACATGCATTTCTAGAGCATAGGCAACGGAAAGTAAATATCATGCGAGAATGTAAGGAGTAGAGTTTAGGAGATTCAGAAACAATGGTTGACATGAAAGATTTTGACCCGTGGTTCCGATAGGTGGTGCTATCGTACATCCACGTTGATGGAGGCTTTGATCTCAAGGATCAAGACCACAAGGATTATGATTGCGGATTCTACAGAGGGCTCACACCCACGGAGGGTCCACGAAGGAGCAACCTTGCCTATCCCACCATGGGCTTACGCCCACGAAGGGCTGGCCTCACTCGGGGTAGATTTTCATGAAGTAGAAGATCTCCAAGCCCTCACAAACTTCTTGGTTTCTCCACATGATTTGGAGACTCCCAAGCACAGCTAACCAATCTAGGAGGCACCACCCTCCAAAAGGTAATAGATGGTGTTGTTGATGATGAACTCCTTGCTCTTGTGATTCAAAAGATAATCTCCTCAACACTCAAACACTCTCTCACAGATTTTGGCTTTTGGGTAGGAGAGTTTTGAGTGGAAAGCAATGAAGTGAATAAAAATCAAAGGATCAGTGGTTGGAGTGGAATCCCTTTGAAATCAACACAAGGAGTGGGAGCTCTCTCTCAGAAATATGGATATGAAATATGTTTGCTTTGAGAGACAATGGTGGAGTGGGTGGGGGTATATATAGGCAGTACCAAAAATCTGACCATTCCACACCTTTTAGCACATCTCGGTGAGACCGACTAAAAACACTCACTCAGACCAATCTGTACGAAAGATATCAACTTTGGATATTTCGGTGATACCGAAAGAAACTGATCGGTGGCTCCGAGTTGTGCTGACCTAAGCACTTTACACACTTCAATGTCACCGACTGAAACCGTTCGGAAATTCTGAATGAATTACAGTAGGTAACAGAAGGTTGGCAAGTGTTTTCGGTGAGACCGAAAGGTCAATGCGGTGAGACCAAAAAGTTAGGGTTTAGGACAATGACTATATCAAGATGACTCGGTGACTCTGATAGGAATGGTTTGGTGAGTCTAAGTTGTATGTTTGGTTTGTGATATAGTGGGAGCTTGTAAAATTGTATGAGGCTTTTGGAGTTTGATCTTTAAGCACTTGAGCAAAGAACTCAGCTTCTCAACCTCATCCCCTTTTGATAGTATTGGCATACCTATGGACTCAATGTGATCTTAGATCACTTAAATATGAAATGAAGTCTTGAGGCTTGATACAACACTTGTCCTTAGCATTTTGAGAGGTCCATTTCCAGTTCCCATTGTTGTACCTAAATTGAACTTTTCTGAAATGTACTCAAGGAAGATATTAGTTCAAGGACATGTATGTTGGCATGAATTACCAAAACCACCAAGGGATCAGGTGCACTTTCAATCTCCCCCTTTTGGGTAATTGATGGCAACATACATCAAAGCTTCAAATGAAGGATATAATCATGAGGGACAATATAAAGCTTTATGACACATGAGACATATGGGAGCTCCCCATAAAATTGTGCATATTTAGAAATTTGCTTTTGGAATGCAAATACACAATTGATTAGGTATTAGAGACTCTTCTATGTCACATGAATCTTGGTGGAGTGCATCAGCGCACATAAGAATGATAAGAGCAAACATAAGTATATAATTCCTACTTGAAAATAGATATATACACCAAGAGTGAATGATAGCACTAATGAATGAGATGCACACACTTACCTTGAAGTACCAAATAAAATACACGAAGAGACAAGCTTGAGAAAACAAGGTTAGACAACACAAGAATCTCACTTCAAGAAAATACAAGACACTGCAAGAAAACCAAGATTAGGATGACATGCACAAGAATGGGTATCACTTGTAAGAGTGAATACCACTTGAAGCAAGGGCATGTCCCCTTTCAATGGGAGCAGGTGAGGTGAGACAAAATCTAAACAAGACTCATAAGAACATTGTTTCTCTCCCTAAATCTTGAAACACATGCCTCTCCCCTTAAATTCCTCTTCCTAGAAAATATGCTTTGAAGCATTTACACCAACTGAGGATTACACTAGTAACTTCTTTCCTCTCCAATAGATAAGCTTTGATGTGCATTCCTCTCCCCCTTTGACAGGAGTTTCCAAGAAGGGTGTTAATCCTCTTGTTTTTATGTGTCAAATGGTAAGGATCATCGGTTTGCACACTAAGCGGATTATAGTTGGGAATGCATAGAGGAGGATCATTGAGTGAAGCTGGCTTGAGAGATGCAAATAGAAATTCTTGGCAAAGCATTCTTGCTTGTGCACTTCGGTGTCTCTGAGTGATTTCAATCGAACATTCCGAAGCCAGGTCAGAGACATGGCATGAGCGTCGGTGAAACCGAGCTGTTTTATTCAGTCTTTCTAATAGGTTGTGGAATAATCAATTGAATGTGTCGGTGTCACCCAGTTGGTTCTGTTCGGTAGGACCGAAGAACTTATCTGTGATTGGGTTAACTTCAGTGTCACCGAAACTTTTCAGTCGAAGGGACCATTGCACTTAGAAAAGAATAATTTGTCAAGACTCAGCTCACTTAGCAATGAAACTAGGGCAAGAAAAGAATTTGCAAGGAATTCAAAAAAGATTTGCAATGAATTGGACAGTGTCCGATGACTAGGTCACCTATATTTGAGTATATTGACTTAGGAGTCAAATGAAAATATTTGATCATAGGTCATACTCATCGTTAAGCTCAAAATGGGGTTGCCATTTTTCATTTAAGCATTTTAACGTACTCACATCTTTTACAGTTGCCTTAGCTCATGACTTGGAGTAAAGCTTCTCTTAGATGTGATGAACTTACATTGGGATTGTTGTTGATGAATTCATGTAGTTGTACTTCTTATGGATGCTCAGGGGTGATGACCTGTAGTTTTTCATCATGAGTTGGGAGAAATCCTTTATCGTTGAAGTACATATTTTTCCTACATGGTTTAGTCATGCAAGGAACAACATGTATATCCATTTTGACAAGAGTGAAGTTTTGAAACATATATTGTCAAAGGATACTTTTGGTTGTCTTGTTCCTTGAACACAAGAAAGGGGTCTTCAATACTTGGTCTACTTGTAGTTGCTCAAAATAAGAGTTGGAACAACCGTGAATTTTGTAGCTCATCAAGTACCTAGACGGGGTTAGATGTAACATAAGGGATCCACAATATCCAAGATATAAGATTGTTCATCATAAGCGAAATATCAAGGATTAGTCATGAATGCTCATATCCTTGTATGCATCCAAGTGAGTTTCTAGTTCACATTGGAAATATTAAAAATGTTCAACTCACTCCTCAAGCGACAAAACATCTTCTCATAAAGAGGTTTTGTAAAGATGTCTGCAACTTGTTTATCGGTGCAAACATGTCTAAGATCAATGTCACCCTTAGCCAAATGATCATGAATAAAGTGATGGCGAACATCAATATGCTTGGTTCGAGAATGTTACATCGGATTGTGTGCAATATTAATAGCACTCTCACTACTCCTATAAAGGATGGTAGAGTACCTGCCTTCCTAGGCTCCTCGCGGGCAAGAGTGACTCCGAGCCGTCCGTTTCCGACAGGCTTGCCGCGGGAGCCTTTTGGGGCCAACGCGAGCCATCCAATTTGCCCGGACGGTTCGCGCCCAGGCGACCCAGCTGGATGCTCCATGACGGGTGGATCGCCCAGGGCCACCATCGTTGGGCAGCGTCGGTCACGCCTGTGGGTGAGGAACCGCGTGCTTGTTTGCGCACGAAGCCATGCCTGGACCTGCCTGGCGGCCTCCTCGCGTCGCGCTGGGCTGGTCGGGTCATGACAGTCGGGTCATGCGTGTCGCCCGCGCCATTAATTCATGCACGACGGTCCAGACGGACCCACCAAGAGGGCGCACACTCGGGCGACTTGTTTGGGAGGTTCGTGACAGGTGGACCGCGGGGGAATGCCCAGGGCCACTATCATTGGCCGGCGTCAAGCATGTCCGCGATGGCCTTTCTGTGTGCTACCACGCGCGGGAAGGTTGAGCCAGGCCCGCCTATCGGTGTCCTCGCCCCGTGTTGGGCTGGTCCGATTGCGATAGGTGGGGATGCGTCGCGACCACCTGCATCGGCTCGCGCGTGGGGCTGGCCGGTCATGGACCTCCCAAACAGGTCGCCCGGGTCCGAGCCATACGGGCCTGGTCGGTTCATGACGGGTAGACCGCGGGGGCATGCCCGGGATGACAGTAATTGGGCGTCTTCGGCATGCCTTTGAGGCACCCCCACGATGGCTAGGAGCCAGACATGCATGTCGGTGGTTGGAAGCCCCGCGTCGGGCTGGTTCGTTCATGATGGGCTAGGCGTGTGTTGCACCCACAGTGCTGGCTGGCGCGTGGGGCTCCCTCTGCCGGGTTGGTTTGCTCGCGCCAGCCGAGTTTGTGGTACTCTTGTGGGTCTGGCTGCCAGCACCGTTGGCCTCGTGCTAGGCTGGTTCGCTCGTGTTGACTAGATCGTGTGTCGTGGCAGCAGCGCCAATGGTGCATGGGGCCAGCCTGTCAGGTTTGTTGGATTGTGCACGTGACCGCGTCATTTTTTTGGGCATTGGTCCTGTCCAGACACATGAGGGGCTTGCCTGTCTAAACGCACAGGGGTCTGGTCTAGTCAGACGTGGAGAGACTGGCCTGCCTCGACTATTGACATCACGGGTTCTGCCCTGACTGTTGATGTCACAGGCTCTGCCGGGTGGTGCCTATGAGTCACTTTCACCCGCTCGACTCCATCAGAGTTGGAGGGTTTTTTGTCAACTCGGCTTGTCTCGTTGTGTGCCATGTCTGGCTAGCGTGTTTTGGTCATGGAGCCTGCCCGGCTGTGCCGGCCTGGTTTGATCGCGGCGCTTTGTTTTCTCGTGTCATTCCTGGTAAGGCCAGTGGTGTGCACGTCTATTCTGGCGGCACAACCTTATGGCGGGTCCCTATTAAATTAGCCGCTTTCTTCACACTGTGATGCCATTGGCTGGAGATAGGCGGTTTTATGGCGTGCGAGAGGGGTTGATGCGGGTGGGTGGTGATGTTCCCATTTCTTCCTTTATGCGCTGTGGTCGACGTTGCTTTGGTTAGTTCGTCGGCTTCTTTTGTCGTTGTTGCTGGGCCCGTATATTTCTGGGCCTTTGGGATAGTGCCGCGTGTGTGCTTGCATTCATGGAGGGCTATGAGGGCGATGTCGTCCTTTTAGTCTCGTCTCTTTCCTCATATCTATACATTCTTCTCTGCGCTACACTTTCCATCATGCCGCTCTTGTCCTGGAAAATTTATTTTGCCTTCCTCGCCCCCTGTTGCGCACTGTGTTGTTTACCCAACGCTACGACACTCGTTTCCCCTACTAGTGAAGGTTTGGCCTTTGTTCTCATTTTTCTTGTACTCGTTCTCTTATCTTTCTTCTTGGGTTTTCATTTTTTTGTTCGGTAGGGACGATGTTGTTTCCGCATCTATTTTTGACCTTGCTTGTGTTTGAGTTTAGGAATGACATGGATTTGAGATTGGTTGTTGACGGAGTCAAATCTGACAGATCTCAGGTAGGGGGTCCCGAGATGGTGATCTTGGCACGATGGCAACAGGACAAAGAAGGGACATGGTATTTACCCAGGTTCGGGCCCTCTCGAAGAGGTAAAACCCTATGTCCTGCTTTGTTGTATACATTATGGATGGGGTACAGAGTACAGGTTGATCTACCTCGAGATTGTATGCGTGTGTGAATCTCTCCCTATGGTCTAAACCGTTTGACTTATATAGACGCCGGGGGTACCTAGGGTTACACCTAGGTTGGTAACATCTGGAGATAAACATGCCGAGGATTACATCATGCCTTGGAGCATGCACCAAGTCTTTGGAAGATTCCATCTTGAGTATGTCATGGGGTCTGGCAAATGTGGCCCACTGGTTGGTAGTTTAGGGGTCCTCGGCCCAGCCCATATCCAGGGGGCCGATGTGGTTAGCACCCCCCATGTAGGACACCATCAGTAGCCCTTGAACCGATCTTCCAAGCTGAGGACAGTCCTTGGATGACTTATTCTCCATTGCTGGTCTTCGGCTTTGCAAACTGGTTCAACATCCTTTTCGCGCGTTTCCCTCCGAGGTAACCATAAGTTTGTCCGAGGAACATCATACCTCGAACATCCAAGGAGCCCCAACTAAGCTTCTCGAGAAGTGCCTTTCCTTTCATCTGATCCGAAGACCCCTTCACACTTAGTTAACTTAACGATGAAGTCTCTCAATGCCGGAGTGGGCACGCCGGTTGGGTCATGCTCTGACAACTTTGACCAAACCCGAAACGCCACCACGTACTGTAGAACCGAAAGGTCCCATCAACAGTCATTACGCCGTATTTAGCACAGCTCAAGGCCGTTGCTATTGGCACGTCCCGTCAATAAAGGGATCATGCCCCGGATTTTCAGCGGCATCATCAGTAAAAATCCTTCGACTCATGTGCACACGTAATGCACGTCGTGTTGGGAACTTGCGAAATTACTGCCATGCAGTATGCCCCTTCGGTATTTTTACTGTCTTATAAAAGGTAAATGATGGATGTAATCCATTTTCATGCCTTCCCTCTCACTCTTCGCTCCTGCAATCCCCAAACTCCAGCGCCTAGGAACCAGAGCCTAAGCATAACCTTTCCACCCACTTTTTTCCTCCTTCCCGATCTCCATCGATGGCCAGGAAGGGCAAGTGTATTGTGACGGTGGCGGCTGCTGAGGAGAAAGCGGCGAGCAAGAGGGGGTTGTGGATCCCCTCCATCATCACCGCCGGCGACATCGCTGAGCTCCAGGTGCTCGGGTACCTCCCGTCGCAAGACGAAGTCTGGTGCCGTTCCCCACTCATCAGGAAGGCCACCCACTCTGCCTCTTGGGTTCCAGAACCTCAGGAGGGTGAGCGCGTCGTATTCATCTCCCACCTTATCCGAGGTCTGGGATTTTTGATCCACCCCTTTCTTCAGGGCCTTCTATATTTCTATGGCCTACAATTCCATCATCTTGCCCCCAATTCCATCCTCCATATTGCCTCCTACATCATCTTCTGTGAGGCATTCCTCTACATTGAGCCTCATTTTGGGCTCTGGCTCATGCTGTTATGTGTCAAACTGCAGACCAATGGCGGCCAGATCACCGAGTGTGGAGGGGCCATGGTCAGCAAGACCCATGGAGTCAAGTGGCTGTCTGGCAAGTTCATCGAGATGGTCAAGCTATGGCAAGAGGAGTGGTTCTATATGGCTGATGTACCATCAGGGGACAGGGAAGGAGTCAATGCCTTCTCGGCTGTGCCCCTGTATTGGCTTCAATCCTGGACAGCTAAGAACCTCCACTGGGGGAACAAGGAGGAGGTCGAAGCCCTCCAGGATTGGGTGGAGTTCTTCATCCGCGAGGACATTACTCTTGTGGACTTGATTCATGTCATGCTCCATCACAAGGTTCAACCCCTCCAAGCCTGAGCATCTCCTTTATGGAGGTTTGCCCCAGGCTGCATCACCTCGGTCATCCGAGGTTTCTACAGGGGAAAAGATCTCGACAGTATGCAGACGCTCCTCTTCAAGGCCAAGGACCAGACCTTCCAGACCGAGGGAGATGACGTCGGCTACTACCGAGCACGCTGGGCCCCCGAGGTTCGTTTTTAAGTTTCCTAAATCAAGCTTCATTTTGTTCATCTCGGCCAATTGACCGAATCCGAATTGTTGTACGACAGGATTGGCGCACTTTTGCCAAGTTAGTTGGATCACCGGCTCCTCAATGTGGGGAGCCTGTGAGTGCCGAACTGGAGCGGTTGCTGACCGTGGACCCGTATGTGGCCTCGGTCAAGCCGAAGAAGACCAAGAGGACCAGGGAGACCAGAGCCTCGAAGGGCCTGGCCATCTGAGATAATGTCCCTGAGCTCCTTGTTGGGAGCCAACAGAGCTCGGGCTTTGGGTCCAGCGCCGAGGTGCAGCAGGAGGAGTCTAGTGAGGTCCTACCACGCCGAGGTGGGAAAAGGACTAGGATTATCCTATCAGACAGCGCCGAGTCATCTCCTTCCAAGGGCACCAAACGCCGGAGGGAGCCGAACATCCAGGTGGCGGGCCATTCCTCGACACCGAGCGTCGAAGCTGTTAGCTCGGACACATCCTCGGGGCCCTGGCCTGCGGGTCAAGCCCGCCGAGTTTGTCCTCGTCCCAATCAATAAGTTTTTTAATAAACTCATGTTTTATGGCCCCTTTCATACTTGGGTTTTTACCTTGTTCCTTTTCTAGGCCGCAGTGTGATGAGGTGGACGAGCTTGACGAGGAGGATGAGGCCACTTCTGGCCTACCGGAGACCTCACTGCAGGCAAACATGGGAGGTTCTCTGGCTACCTCGGGGGCGAAGGCCAATCCCTCCCACACTCAGGACGAGGTGCCAGAGGGCACGTCCCCTACCCTGCCCCCAACGTCTGATGTTAAGGGTGGGTAAATCCCTCTACGGCCAAGGTTCAAACCTCGGTTGTGGTGGACCAAAATATGAACAAGGGGGAAGAAATTTCCCATGTTTTTGAAGAAAGGGTGGTTACCAGCCTGGCATCCTCCACCCACATGGTCCCAGACCCACGTGGCCAGCCGGAGATTGATTTGCCCCTGCTATAAATAGTGGGGCATCGAAATCTCCTGCCCAGGTATCGGGGGCCGAGCTGGTGGAGCACCGATGCATGACGAAGGTGGCTCTATTGAGCCCCTCTCTACTCCCCGACCAGTGGGCCATCCTCGACACCGTCCTAGGCCAGTTTTGGTCCACCGAGGCTGGTATCATGGAGGTGTTCCTTAGCCTTGCCAAAGGCTTAGAGGTATGTTATACTACTCTTCCGTTTGCTTTTGTCTTAGTACCGAGCACTCAAAGTATGCCCAGTAGCCCTTTCGGAGGATGTCAAAGCATCATCTGAGGACACCAAAAAACACTTTATTTTGCAGAGATGATCTTTATGCTGCTTAGTTCAATATCTGGGAGAATCGCAATTCCCAGTAGCCCCCGAGCCTCAAGTTAGTTAACCCAACTGGCTTGAGGGTCAAACTATAGCTTAAATGCCATTGTATTGTACAAATTTGATTAACGCGAATATCCAGTAGCCCCCAAGACTCATGTTGGTTCTCAAAGGAACCAACAAGAAGATCAAATCAAGTCGGCCATGAGTTATGTATTCACTTTGTTATTTTTGTAGGGCTCCAACTCCCACATCTTGGCTCGCTCCTCGAAGCTAGATGAGGTAAAGCGCCGACTTGCTTAGGTCGAGCAAGAGTCCCTGCAGCCGAGGCAGGAGGCCGAGGCAGTGCGAGGTAAGGATTTTTTGTGTGTATATCCTTGGGTTTTCCCTTATGGATCAAGTATTTTGTATATTTACTTGCGTGTTTGTGTCTTGCAGCGGTGGATCAGCGTGTGGCCGATCTTCAGGCCAAGCTTGAAAAAGCTTGGACTGAGGCCGACCAGCTAAAGACATCGGCGCAGAAGAGCGCCGATCTATTCGCCGAAGAGCGAAAGACCGATGAAGCCACTCAGGCACGGGTTTCAGAGGTGGAGGGGCACCTCTCAGCTTGTGTCACTGAATGTGACACCCTGAAGTACGCCCAGGAGAGGGATGCCGCCGATATCTGGCATCTCAATTCAGAGCGCCAAGAGGTGGCTTCCCAGGCATCTTCGATGAGGGAGGAGCTGAGGCAGGCTTCGGAAGTTGCTTCCGGTAAGCCCTACCTTTTGCAGTGTGTCTTCGGTCACCACGCTTTCCCGAGCTGACTCAAGTGTGGCATATGTCAGGTGCCTTTTCCGACCTTCCTCGGAGCATTGAGGAGGCGTGCCAGTACTATGGCGCCAACGCCAACTCGGCCAACGAGCAGCAGAAGTTCTAGCTGCAATTCCAAGACCCTGCGCGCCCCCAGGTCCTCAACGACAAGCTGAAGCAAGGGGCGGAGCTGCAGAAGGCTGATCGGCCGGCCATGGAGGACCTCTGCAAGGCCCTTTGGCCGAGAGATCCCGTGCCGACCAGCTGCTTTGGGCTGGTGCGCCGCCTTTAAGAGGTGAGTGCTCAAGTCAACTTGTGGAAGAAGTCGGCGTGTACCGAGGGTGCACGGAAGGCTTTTGCAGCCATGTAGGCATACTACCCAAAGTTAGATTTGGAGCAGATCGCCTTGAAGCGCCCCGTGAAGGATGGCAAGGAGGTGCGACCCAGGCATTACTTTGAGAAAGTGATGCCTGCTGCTCGGCTTGCCAAGCAGGACTACAAGTTCGGGTCTATTCTCGAAGATCTCAATTAGACCCACTTTATGTTTCCTCAGTATGCTGAGATGTATATGTAAAAAAAACAAATCCTTATTTTGAGATTGGTGTTTTTATGGGTAAATCGAGTTTGCCCCTTTCTACTTATGTGTTAATTTTGACTCAACTATGACTTTTTAAATGTGTAGTTGGCCAGTCATCGGCTTCCACCCCTAAGTAGAAACTACCTAAGGCATTTTTATCTGACTATAGCCCTTAGACGACGTCTCGGTGGCCGAAGGCAGCTATGTCAAAAAAAAACAAGGCAATCAGACCTATGAGGCTAAAACGTACACTTAGTCATAGGAGCATGTGTTTTTGGTGGCGAATAAATAGCCCCCAGTATAATTCGAGTCCTCGGGAGTACCAAGCTCGGATTATAAATACTTTGACTTTTTTGATGAAAAGCCCTTCTGCATTATGCAGGCAACCTTTGCGGTTCTTAGGTTTTCACTCTTCCGACCTACCGACTAATTTAGCGTGTGTTGTGACAGTCAGCTTTCGGCTTCACCCACCTGAGGTACTTTACCGGTTCAACCAGAAGTAACAATCACAAAGGTGCTCCCGATACACCCTTAGCCAAACTTAGCTGGAACGTAAGGGGTAAACATAGGAGCTAGGCAACCCAGCTATTGACCAAAGACACAAGTTGAAATCGATGCATATATTGGAGGTTCGAGGAAGTCGTTGGAGGCTCCATGGAGCACCTCGGCGTTAAGTGGGTTTTGGCTCTATCACAGTCCCCCATTTGTGTTGTCGGCGCTCAAGGGCATCCGACGTGATACGTTAATAGTTATAGCAATTGAAAATTGAAATGAGGGCAAGGATGCACCATGAGTGTATGCGCAGCCCAAAATTTGAGCGTCTCTTTATTCAATAATACCTAAGGTCGAGCTTAATGTTCGAGCTATAATTAAAGGTACATGCTTGTAAGGAGTTTTACAAAGTCTGCCCGAGGAGATGGCATGCCGAGGTCCGAGCTTTCGGCTTCATGTCCAGTGTCATGGCATTGTTGTGCGTTCTTCCATACGTCCTTGTCGAACCATGGGTTGCAGGCTCTATTTTCTCCGTTTTAGCAAATGGAACAGTACTTTCTTGTCCAGATTGAGGGGTGCTATCTCCGACGATTTCAACCATTGTTCGATGACAATCGGCTGTGATTAGGTGCATGAATGTGTGCCTATGTGGGGGTGACTGTAACAGTCAAAGCCATGTTTCAGCCCCCTGTCAGCCATCAAGCTGTCAGTGTTCTCTAAGGGACACCTAAATATCCATAGCTTTATGGCCGAGATGTGGTGCTGTCGGGCTTCCAGCAACCTTGGACTGCACTTATGTTAGTGTCGTCGTGGCATGAACCGATTCCAGGTCAATGATTTGATATCTTGCCCGGGATGCGAATTCTGAGCTAAATGCTTGTCTTCTGAGGATTTTGATACATTGTCGGTTTATCCGACATGTAGCCTCTATTGGGTAGGGCCTTGTCTGCCCCCCATGGAATTTTTAGTGCAAAATTATGGATCCAAGGAACATAATCCTCGGTCATATAATGGGGGAGGTGGAGTGCGTATCCCTATTTAGGGTTGCAATCGGCAGCTTCCGAGGTGGTATCCATCTTGTCCTCATGGTGTGTCCAACGTATGTCGAAGCCATCATTGGATGTGCCATAGGTTGACTTTGGACATTTTGAAGGGTCAAGGCTGCCTGACATAGCCCGAGCCTTGGATGCTTCCTCGACAGCTTACACCTCGGCAGCAAAGGCCGTGGTCTGCTCTTCTGTTCGGAGAGAGCGTTCAGTGTCGCCATACGACCCTGGCATCTTTAGCTTTAGATACACATAGTATGGGATGGCATAAAAATGAGCGAAGGCAATTCTCCCTAAGAGTGCATGATAGCCGCTCCTAAAGGGGACGATATCTAAGGTTAACTCTTCATTTTGAAAGTTTTCTGGTGTGCCGAAGACTACGTCCAAGCTCACCCATCCCGAACCCTGTGCCTCAACTCTCGGCATGATACCCTTGAAAGTGGTATTACTGGGCTTGATCTGTGCTGGGTCAATATGCATTTTCTTGATGGTATCTGCATATATGAGGTTGAGGCTACTGCCACCATCCATTAGGACTCGGGTCAGATGAAAGCCATCAACTATGGGATCGAGCACCAACACCGCCGTGCCACCATAATGGATGCTGCTCTGGTGGTCTCATCGGTCAAAGATGATCATAATTTTTGACCACGGACTATACTTTGGCTTGGCGGGCTCTATGGCATAAACATCGTGGAGCACGTGTTTCCTCTCCTTCCTAGTGACGTGGGTGACATAGATCATACTCACGTCCTTGACCTCAGGAGTGAATTTCTTGTAGCCAGCATTGCTCAGCCCAGGCTGGTCTCTATCCTCGTTATTGCGAGGTTGGACTTTGCTCTGGTTATCGGCCGCAATCTTTTCAGCCTGCTTGATGACCCAGCAATTCTGGTTGGTATGGGTGGCTGGCTTGTCGGGACTGCCATGAATGGCGCCTGGTTTATCCAAGATCTTATCTAGCTGCGTTGGGCTGTCCTTTCCTCCTTGGAAAGGCTTTCTTTTGCTGCCACCGTGCTGGTTGCTGAAACTGGCGTTAACCTCGGTCTCCTCTGCGTCGCTGCTATTGCCTCTATTACAGCGCTTGTTGTTCCTGTTACGCTGAGGTTTCCTGTTTCCGTCACGTACCTCGAAAGTGCCGGGGTTGTCGCTGCGGTTGCTCTTCCGAGCTAACCAGTTGTCCTCACCAGCACAAAATCAAGTCATGAGGTGTGTGAGGACTGCAATCGTCCGTGGCTTCTCATGTCCGAGCTCTCTGGCCAGCCATTCATCACTGATATTGTGTTTGAATGCCACTATCGCCTCGGCATCTGGGCAGTCCACTATTTGGTTTTTCTTGGTCAAGAACCAATTCTAGAATTTTTGGACTAATTCCCCTGGCTTTTGCATGACATGAGCGAGGCGTCGGCATCCGGAGGTCTGACATAGGTGCCTTGAAAATTTGCTCAAAACTCATCCTCGAGGTCTTCCCAGACGCCAATTGAGTCCTCGAGGAGGCTGTTAAGCCAATGCCGAGTTGAGCCTTTGAGCTTCAATGGTAGATATTTAATGGCGTGGAGGTCATCCCTGCCTGCCATGTGCACCGCCATGAGGAAGTCCTCAATCCATACTGCAGGGTCCGTTGTTCTGTCATACTGCTTGATATTTATGGGTTTAAACCCTTCAGGGAACTGGTGCTACATGACCTCATCTGTGAAGCACATGGGATGAGCAGCTCCTTGAATCCTGGTAGTAGCATGATGCATGTCGGACACAGTCACATTGCAGTCATGTGTATAATCATGCACATTGCCATTTTTGGCCAACCAAGCTAGGTATCCCACCTGTCCAGCAGGTGGGCATTGCCTGGATTTGTAAATTGACCGGGGTGGAGCTTCTAGCCTTAAGGGCCACTTCTCCTTAGGGTCATATCTCGCGGTTGTCCAGGGTGGCTTGATGCCACCTCGGGTTCCGGGCACCTCAAGGGCGTGTTTGGCTATGCCTGTTGGCCGATCTCTGCCTCGAGGGGGACGATCGAGGGTTTCCACCCAGTCATGTGTCGAAAGCACACTGTCCTCAGCCTCCACGTCCAACTCATTTAACAAGTTTCTATGGGGGTAAGATCGGTTAGCCCCAGTCTGTTGGAGCTTGTCCTTGAGTGCCTGCTCGGCCCTGAGGAGCTCGACCCATCTATCATTTAGCTCGTCCTCTTCAGTTTTGAGCCATGGGACTTTTTCTTGATGCTCTTGGCTGTTCTGGCTAATCGCTTGCGTAGAGTTTTGAGCTGAGGTGCTTCAAGGGGCTCCTCGAAAGCATCGTACTCATCGGGGCCGAGGCTATGCTCCTCGGTCTCCGAGTCATGGTCATCGTCATCATCGTCCCCATCGACTTTGTTGGTGCTGCTGTTGCTGCTGGTGCCACCATTACCGGTGCCACCATTACTGATGGCATCATTACCGTCTTGCCATGGACGGCGTCCTCGTTCCCACTGGCACCGTTGCTTGCATCGCCATTGCCGGTGCCCCCATTACCTCGGCGGCCCTTGCGTCGGCGCTTCGAATTTCCTCCGCCTCCTCTGTTCTTGGGGGTGTCTACCTTGTAGACATCATAGGTGGAGGTAGCACCCACATGCCAATGTGGGTGACGGCAGGTGGTGATGTGGTATCTGAAGTTTAATCGACATTTTCATCCGTGTCGATTGCCTCCTTGGAGGCATTGGCTAGTACGTCGGTTAAGTCCTCGACGGTAGCGACTAAGTGGGTGGTGGGTGGGCTGAAAATTCTTGCTTCCTCCGGCTTTTCCTAGATCTGATCATACACTGAATTGTGATTGTCCGAGATAGCAAGGTTCTGAATCAAATCTAACATCTCGTTTAGAAGCGCTTTGTCTGCTTTGCCCATATCCTGACTGAAAGTTGGGCTCAGTTGGAGTTTGCCCGAGATCCGATCTAACATGGCCTCGGGGTCTTCATTGGTCAAGCCAGATGCCTGATCTACCATTGTAGCGCTCAGTTCCAAGCTCAAAGGCCAGGTCTGAGGTATGATTCATGCCATGGTCCTGATCCTGGATTGAATCCAAGGTCAGGATGGAAGTATCGGTGTGGTCTTCAGCCTGGTCTGACACCCAGCCCAAAAATGCAAGCTCGCCGCGGGAATCTACAGCATGCTCCAGGTTCCCAAACCAGATGGTCTGCCCTGGAGCAAATTTTTTGATCTGGCCAAGGTGGCCAGTCGAATTAGCGTAGAGCGTGACGCTGCCGAAGACAAAGAGCTATCCCGGGAAGAAAGTCATCCCATAGCCTACGCTGTCATTGATATGAAGGTGAGCCATCGAGCCGTTTCGACCACACAGAGAGACCTGTATGGGCCACCAATGACAGAGATGAATCCAACAAATCTCGGGTAGGGGGTCCCGAGCTGGTGATCTTGGCATGATGGTAACAGGACAAAGAAGGGACACGGTATTTACCCAGGTTTGGGCCCTCTCGAAGAGGTAAAACCCTATGTCCTACTTTGTTGTATTGATTATGGATGGGGTACAGAGTACAGGTTGATCTACCTCGAGATCGTGTGTGTGTGAATCTCTTCCTACGGTCAAACCCCTTTGGCTTATATAGACGCCGGGGGTACCTATGGTTACACCTAGGTCAGTTACATCTGGAGATAAATATTTCGAGGATTACATCATGCCTTGGAGCATGCGCCAAGTCTTCGGAAGATTCCATATTGAGTATGTCATGGGGCCTAGCAAATGCGGCCCATTGGTTGGTAGTTTAGGGGTCCTCGGCCCAACCCATATCCGGGGCCGACGTGGTTAGCACCCCCTCTGTAGGACACCATCACTTGTATTTGCGCATTTCTTGGGATGCTTGATGTGTAGTTTTTAGGTTGATCACATTTTTTTCTTTCTGTTAGTTCGTCAATGTGGTGTCTTCGTGTGGGATTTATTGTTGAGAGTTGTTGCCGGGTTGCGTGTTTTGTCTGGTCCTTCTTGTCTTCCGTTGCTTCTTTTTTGCTACCTGTTTTGGAGGAGATTGAGCTGCTTGGGTCCCCGTCACTCCATCGTGCATATATTTTTTTCTATTTGAACGATGCCTTTTGAGTTGGCTTCCCTTGGGTTTTTATTTCATTCATTCATTGATTCCTTCGTTTCCCTCTTGACATGAGAGCATTGCACCATAGCCCCTTCAGCGTGGTTTGTTCGGTTGTTGTCGTGCGCTTGTCGGGGCATGCTTGTAGGCGGGCCGGGTCAAGTCTGTTGCTTTCTGGGTCTCCACGGTCTGGCTAGCTGTGGTGCTCATTTTGCATGTGCACTGCACGTGTCCTCTAATTGTGGTCTTGCCCTTCATTTGCTTCTGGTTTTACTTCCCTCCCTTTTGTCTGTGGCCTGCTAGGTCGGTGCTGGGTTGTGCGATGACTTTTCCCATTGTGTCCTCCTGGCCGGGTGGCATGCTTTGAATCGCCTGCCCGGCCTTTGAGCATCATGGTCTGGTCGGATGCCGTGATTTGTACCATTTGCCCTTCCTTTGGGTGCTACGGTCTACCTGGATCATTGCTTTGGAATGTTTGTCTTTTCTTTTGACTAGGCTGTGACCTGGTCCGTTGGTGTCTGCACTGTACGCGCTCGTTAGTCATTCTCTTCCTCAGCCCTTGAGTTGTCTACATAGTTTATTTTAGGTTTCTAACTTTTTTATGCTTCATGAATCATGTCGGTTGTTTGCATCGCCATCGTAGGGCCAACCCTGTGTTCGTCTAAACCTGTGGTGTCGTGGAGCTTTCACTGGCGCGTCCCTTTCCCGCTAAGCCAGTGGCTACACCTTTTCGATGGAACCCCGCATGAAGTGAGGAAGGGAAGGAGATTGTTTGGCACCTTCGACCTCGGGTCATAGGAACAAGGGTTCCTCTAGTAGTTGCTGCGGTTCGGTGGAGGTTACCCACGAAGATTGCCCGTTTGATCTGCCTATGGGTACATACCCTTCATTTTTTCTCGAAGTCAGAGTGCATGATTTGCCCTACGAGTTGCCTCAGACCATTGTTTATGTTTTAGGTGATGAACTCTATGACTGGCTAGCCACAGAAGGTAGCCTTATGGATGATGTTTCATATCTGGAAGGTTACATCAGCCTGCCTGAGCACAAGGAGAGGCGGGTAACATGGCTCGCTGTGCATTTTGTTACAGCTCGCTGTGATGGATTACCTGTGGACCGGAGGGAAATATTGCCTTTGATATCAAAACAGTTGCATTTGGGATACCAAACGCCATTGTTTCCGCTGGACACAGATGACAGTAAGTTGGTGTTGATCATGGAGAATGCGCCTTATACAGCTTATGCACACGTGGTTCTATCTGATGGTGTATCTATGGATTTGAATGGAACTTTGGTTGTTTGTTATCCAGTGAAGAGTGTGGGTGCACAGGTTGAAGACTTGTGCTATGAAATTGAAGAAACAATGGCAAATGCAGGTTGGCATTTAAGGATTAGCATTTATGGGCTTTCATTGTATCTCTGGACTCGAAAAGCAATAGATTACATACTTCAGCCATACTGCATTATTGAAGATTACTACTGTAGATTGGGCCTAAGATGACACATGTATCACACACCATTCAACCGAACTGTGTGCGATGCGGGCATCAGAAATGGTAGGAAAATAAACTCGTGTGCCAAAAAACAAAACGTGTGCGACGACCCATCCACCGGGCATGATTTTGGTATATAGACCGTGTGCGTTAACGGGCACACGACAAAGTGTCCTACTGCGTGTGCGATATGTAGTCATAACGCAGATGATTCCTATTTTAAAATTGTGGGCGTTGATTGGCAAATGTTTTGCAAAAATGAAGTGTGTGCAATGACTTAAAGCATCACACACGTTAGATAATAAGGTTACTCGTGTGTGATGAGTTGAAAGTTACACAGATGAGTTATTGAGGACACTCATGTGTGATAATTCCCGATAGTGCATATGATTGTTTGTTGTGAATTATGTGCTCTACAAGGCACACAACTGAAGAAACCAACTGTGTGCGATAATGTGAAAGATCACTGTCGAGTCCGTATTATAGATCATGTGCAATGAGATTGACAGGGGAAACACATGCCAGACTGGTAATTAAATAAAGTCCATTACATATTAAGGTCCTAATATTAATCATCCATTACATATTAAGGTCTAAATATACAATAGCTAGAGAGGATCAACATAAGGATATAAGCAAATGGCAACAAATATTTACAGTCTGCTTTAGTCCTTGTTGTTGTTGTTGTTGTTGTTGTTGTTGTTGTTGTTGTTGTTGTTGGATGGTCCCGCGACATCGTCTTGGAGAGGACGCTTCTTGTCGCTGACCGTTGGCTTGTCATTGCTGTCGTCATCATCATTGACGTCCTCATCCTCATCCTCCATGTTCCACCATTCCTCCTCCTCCTCATCATCATCGTCTTCGTCCTTTGGCGGCTCCTCGTCTGTCTGGTCATCGTCTAACGACTCAGGCAGTGGCGTTCCTTCCATGAATTGGATATAATCAAGGTTAGGGCTTGACGCCAGACTCATGGAAGATGATCGCGATGATTCTAAGGTTGACCTTAGAGCGGGTGCCAAACTGGCGGAACTGTCGTCCTCGCTGTCACTCGCAGAGAACAACATGGCTCCACTACGTACAAAGCACGAGAAGCGATATTGAGAGAGTGTAAGTGTGTAGTGGCAGAGGTGGCCGGGATGAAGATGGCGACTAAAGCGGGGATGAAGAAAAGAGTAATGGCATTGAAGCGGGGGATTGACAAATTATATTGGCGCCTTGGAGGGCGGTTAGAATTCCAATATAATCAACCACAATTAGTACCCATCGCTCCGAGTTCCCGCGGTTGCGCAGTTCTCAATGTGATAATTACGCACACGGTTTGGAGCGTCCTTATGTGTGCAATATGTCAACTATTCACATGGTTCGATAAATGCAACATTTTAACAATTCACATAGTTCACTGAATGCACTGTTTCAACTATACACATGGTTCTCTAAAATGCAACTTGTGTGATAACTAGCATTTAACATAGGATAGTTGGCTAGCAAGAAGAGCTCTGCTTATTGATATAGCACCGCCGCCCGTACTAGTCTGGCATGCTCTTTTTCTCACCGGGAACTGAGCCTAGTAATGGTGGGCGCCTAGTTATCCCGCCGCCCGTAGCCGTTCCTGCCAAGCGCACCACTGGCCCGCGCCCATGCACGAGGCTATAAAAAGCCCTGCCGCTGACGCCCCCTCTCTCCATTATTCCTCCCACATATCCTCTGTTCGTCATACCAGCCCGACACCGATGGCCGACGAGATGCCCGACCATGATCCACTCCTCCAGCTGGTGCTTGAGGAGTCCCACGCACATGCTGCATTAGAAGCGGCTCAACGCCACGCCAACGCCATGCCACGGCCGCCCCAACCCCACGGCCTGACCAATAGGAAAGCCTGGGAAGCCCACCACGCCGTCTGCCCTATGCTTGTGTTGGCAGAGAACGCGGTGTGCCCAACAATGGAGAGCGCCAGCACGATACGCGGCCCCGCAAACGCCGTTGCCGATGAGGTCGCCTTGCTGGCATCGGAGTCCACCCCCAGCTCTGTGGAATGCACCCACACGGCCATCCGCAATAATAAGGCGTCCCCTCACGCCGGCAACTCCAGCGCGGGCACCTCCCTGTGGTGACTAGCTAGCTAGCTATTTGATGCATATGTATCTAGTTATCTAGTTATTTAATTTCAATGCAATGCGTGGCCGATAAGCGAGAAATTATATGTAGAATGTCGATAATCGATTATTTTGGCCCCATATATATTAATCGATAGGCAGTCTTAATTTTTGATAAACAAATAATTGAAGTGCAATTGTTAGTACAATCTGAACAAGAAAGCGAAACAGAAATACAATTGATATATTAAATATAGTGAGAGAAAGGCCAGAGCATTCAAGCCCGTAATAATCAAACAAAACCTCTAATCATCATTGTAAATAGCACATAAAAGATGACTAATGCGACAACTACAACTACACATGCTAGTTCCTTCTTGTCTCTTGCTTTCATCTGTTACCTGTGATTGATTCTTTCTTGCTTCATCATAGTTACTGTACACTCCAGATCAGTCAGTTTCTTCTTCAGCTTGACGTTATCTTCTGCAAGCTTGGTGATAACACTCCAAGCCCTATCGTGCCATTCATCATCCAACCACTTAACAAAGGCATAAGACTCATATCCATATGAATGTTAAATATCCAGGATCAATGGGTAACAGGGCATTAACTCAACTTAAAGGATGAACTAATTAGCACTAACCTCTAAGGGCAACTGAGAAACCATCTGCCAATGTCGAATCCCTCTGTGCATACACATCGAGCGGGAGTGTGTTTGTGCACACAACTCTGCTTTTGGTAGTTCTCGATGGTGCAAAACTCGGATTCAAACTCATGTTGTGGGAGTCTTAAGTCAAACTCTGGATCTGGCTGTTGATTGCTTTCCTAAAGCGGGATCCATTCAGGATGGATTGAGGGACCTACTTTGGACAGATTAAAAAGATCAGGATTGATTTGTTAACCTGATAAGATGATTCAGAGCCGTAGCACCACCTTCTGATGACCTTAGGCAAATGCTCGACAGTGACCGTCATGGTGGCGCCGCCCATCGTGCTGTTGAGTGCAACGGTATGAGCCAGAGCAGTCACACCAAAACCATCACCACCACTCGTCCGCATTTTGCCAATATCAGCACTCAGCAAGGGAATTTGGGGGCTAGAGATTTTGGGAAAAGAGGAAAGTGAGGATCTGATAATGGTCAGGGGAACTACTTATCACACTCTATTGTATATGGTACACGGTTTATATATATCGTGCGTGTTTGATATGCCCACTTCACACACGATTCCCACACTAAATCATGTGAGATGACAACGTGCATGATACACGGTTCCCAGAACGTAACCGTATGTGATGTACTACCCGGTACATATGTATATTGGCAAATGGGGATGCAATAATTGAGTTAATACTTAGAGTAAACAGCCACTCTGCAGATAGAGATGGGGGCGGCGATGGCGGTGGAGGCAGCGGCGACCGGATAGGAGCTCAATCCTTGGTCGGTCGGCGGTGGCGGTGGGATAGGAGGACAATCCTCGATCGGCAGCGGGAGATAGGAGGAGCTCTATCCTCGAGGTCGGCGGTGGCGTAATTGGAGCACATCCCTTGGTCGATGGCGGGATAGTGGATCTCAAACTTCAGGCAGTTGTCCCACTAAGCTTTGCTCCCTCGCCTCTGCTCTGTCGGCGTGCCACAGCTATGCGCTGCTCTATCTGCTGGGTGGAGGTCACCGCGCGGCCAATTAATTAAGGTATTCTTTTTGTTGAGTGGATTAATTAAGGTATTCAATTCATAGGTGTCCATGTAAATTGACTGGTCATTAATTAGTGTCATCGCACACACTTAGAGACATGCAGGCTCGATATCAATATGGAGCGCCCTCCATAAATTATGAAATTAAAATCTTGTGATTTATCCACGCATCTTTGGGCATCCATTAATCCATTAATTAATGTTTTTTGAATTACCCCTCATTTGTGCAGATGGAACGATCTCAATGGATGAAGGAGCATGGATTGACCTTACAGTTTCATGATGGCGTGAAGGAGTTCATCACTTTGGCTAAACGAGAAGAGAAGAGGATGGGTAAAAAAAGTACATCCTTTGTCCATGCAAGGATTGTGCCAATTTAGAGTCATGGAAAGTTAAGGAACTCAAATTCCACTTATACAAGGGGGATTCATGGATGGATATACACGTTGGAATAGGCACGGTGAAGAGCCGGTCATGGATGAAGGTAACCAGGGCGGCGAGATGCCAAACCCCGATCAGAACCACATGGATGTTGAATTTAACCTCAGGACTGAGATGTCAAGCTACCAACAGAACAGAGACCATGCGTCGATGCCAAACCCCTGACAGAATAACCAAGACTATAACGCAGACGACACTAATTACCTTGGTGATATGCCAGATTTTGCTGCTATGATTGCAGATTTTGAAGGCCCAGAGGTAGCTGAGTATAAGGCTATGCCATCCCTTAAGGTGGACTCCAAGACAGATTTGTATCCAGGTTGCAAAAAAAAATATTCCAAGTTGAGTGCCACACTAGAGCTTCTCAAATTTAAAGCAGAAAGTGGTCTATCAAACAAAGGCTTCACAAAGTTGTTAGCTTTTGAAAGATATTCTTCCAAAAGATAATGTGCTCCCCAAAAGCATGAACGAAGCAAAGAAGGTTGTTTGTCCATTGGAACTCGAAGTCTAGAAGATACACGTTTGTGTGAATGATTGTATGTTGTATTGCGGTGACAACAAAGATTTGCGTTCATGTCGCATATGCAAGGATCCATGATACAAGTGCAAGAGAGCAAAGGACAAGGACGAAACAGATGACAAGATCAAGACAGGAATCCCATTCAAGGTTGTTTGGTACCTGCCTATAATTCCAAGGTTGAAGCATTTGTTTGCAAACCCTAGAGAGGCAAAGAGGTTGCGGTGGCATACTGATGAGCGAACTAAGGATAAATATATGAGTATAAAGACTTCGCCAAGGATCCTAGAAATTTAAGGCTTGGGGAGTGTACTGACAGAATGAATCCATTTGGCGATATGAGCACGCAACACAACACTTGGCTGGTGCTTCTGTGCATATATAACCTTGCTCCTTGGTTGTGTATGAAGAAAAAAAATACATCATGATGTCAATGATTGTCCAAGGCCCGAAGCAACCTAGAAATGACATAGACATTTACTTTCAGCTACTGGTAGAAGAACTGCTGACATTGTGGAATGAGCCTGGTGTAAAATGTTATGATGCTTACAAAAAGGAGTTTTCCAGCTACATGCGTTGCTGCTGCACACCATTCAAGATATGCCAGCATTAGGCAACACATCAGGGCAGAAAACCAGGGGACCAGTAGGATGTGTCACATGCATGGATAGGACAGTGAGTAGATATCTTACCAACTCACACAAAATAGTGTATTTGCGTCATCGTAGGTACTTAAGGAAAACTCACCCATACCGAAAGATGAAAGCTAAAGTTGATGGTACAACAGAGGCAAAATTGGGCCCAAGAGCTTATTTTAGGAAGGAGGTCCATAGAATGGCTAAAAAAATTAAAGTTGTGCTTGGTAAGGGACCCAGGTCATCATCGAAAATAACACCTAAGGAGCAAGTGTTTAAGAAGAAATCAGTGTTCTGGCAATTATCTTATTGGTAGTTTCTAACTGTACATCAGCGCATCGATGTCATGCACATAGAGAAGAATGTCTGTGAAAGCATCCTTGGTACTCGACTTCAGATTAAAGGCAAAACAAAGGATGGTGTCAATGCACGACTGGATATGCTTGGGCTTGGTGATTAACCAAAATGCGCGCTAACTGAACCCGAGTGAGCCCGTCGCTTACTGAATCCAATCGATCGATCCCTCCCCTTACTGAACCCGAGCGATCCCTCAATCGCTTACTGAACCCGAGCGATCGATCCCTCACACTACTGAACCCGAGCGATCAATCCCTCGCACTACTAAACCCGAGCGATCGAGCTCACTGCTTACTGAGCCCAAGCAATCCCTTCACTGCTTACTGAACCCGAGTGATCGATGCGAGACTCATGCATCTATGTAGAGTTTGCTGGCTTAATCGATCGATGCGTTGCATGGAGCCCCCGGGCGAGACGTGATTTGAACTAGCTGGTTGGTTGCCTCTCAATGAATAGTCCCCGTTGCTACCATGCGCGTGATACATAGATCGAGTCAAGACCAACACCCGGTTGCATCGAGCCCCTTGCATGAGACGTGATGAGTTGACCTTGCTGGTTGGTTGGCTATGGATGAACAGTCCCCGTTGCTACCATGCACACGTATGCCCCACCCCAGCCGGTGGGGGTTGGATGAATAGGAGCCCATGGTAGTAGGTGGTTGGCATTGGATGAACAGGACCCCGATCGATCGAGGAGGCCGTGCCGTGGTACGCCACACCCCAGCTGGTTGGGGTGGATGAACAGGACCCCGTGGAGGCCATAGGCAGTTGGCGGTGGATGAACAATAGCCCGTGGAGGCCGTTCCGCGGTATGCCACACCCCTCCTGATGAACATGACCCCATTTCGACCGTAGGCGGTTGTCGCTGGATGAACAGGACTCCGTTTTAGCCATTTTGCGGTACGCCACACCCCAGTCGGTGGGGGGTCGATGAACAGGACCCTGTTTCAGCTGTTCCGCTCCAGTCGGTTTGCTCCCGATGAACAAGAACCCGTTTTGACCGTTCCGCCCTAGCCGGTTGTCTCTCGATGAACAGGAAGCCGTTTCGGCTGTTCTGACCCAGCTGGTTTTCTCTCGATGAACAGGATCCCGTTCCCCGTTGCCGTGTACCCCCCGTCTTGTGCAGCTGTCCGTATATACGCGAGTACGATCGGTTGTATATACGCAAGTCTAGCCGGCTGGTACATGAATATTTGGCCCGTATTTTTGCACTATGGCTATACGTATGTGTACATGATATAGACGGGGCTGCATGACCTGCTACGTCGGGGGCCAAATTTAATACTATGACACGTGCCGCTCCTTACTCGACCATGGTTCATCATTGGACAGAGACCAGTATGTACGTACATGATTGGGGCTGGACAGATAACTCAATATGTATGCTTCAACCTGGTGGGTCCCAGCTATCAGGGGGAGGAATCATTTTTTTGCATGTAATAAGGAGGCACTTGCTTGCGTGCGGCCATGGACTTGGTGGGTCCCCACTGTCAGCCTCTCCACGTACAATCCTCTTCTGATGACTCTCTTTTGTTGACCACATTGATCACGCTCCACTGAGTGTGCCAAGGTGGTGGACGATGGCGAGGCCTAGGAAGGGAATGACCCAGAGCTGGGGAAGATGCGGCATTGGAGTCCCAGGAGGAGGGGAGTACGAGGGTTGACTGGCTAGGCTGCGGGATGAGGCTGCTATCGCCGGAGAATAACAGAAGGTGTGGGTGAGTAGAGGGATGGCCTGGACAGCCGTGGGAGTAGAGTGGGGTGGTGAGGCCTATGCAGCAGTATAGCCAGCCATGGGAGGTGGGAGTAGGTGGTCCCACCGGCGCCGGAGGAAGAGGACGAGAGATTAAAGAAGCACGTCGACCGTTGGATTTAAATCCAACAGCTACGGCTGCCGGAATCATTTGTTAAGTTGACAACGCCTTGCTTAGGCTTCAACCTCATGGGCCCAAAACATTAGCTTCCAAATCTGTGGTGGACATTCAACCATTTATGTTTTTTAAGAAATTACATCTCATTTGCATTTTTTCTAAACACACCCATTTGCTGGGCTAGGTGAAAAATAATGTACCGGACATGCAACCCATTTATTTATTTTCTTAGAATTTACAGCCCATTTGCTTTTTTCGAAATACACACATCTGCTAGGCTAAGCGAAAAAATAATGTTGGGCTGGACAGAGCAATTGTTATAAAAAAATAAAATTAGGCTAGGCATTTCGTTTGTTGACCACACCGCTCCACGCCGAGCGCACCAAGGCTCTCGTTTGTTGACCAGGTGGACCACGACGCGCCAAGAGCACCAAGGCGGTGGACGACAACAAGGCCATGAACGGGAATGACCCAGAAATGGGGAAGACATGGTAGTGGAGTCCTAGGCAGAGAGGATTACGAGGGTTGATTGGTTAGGCTCCAGGATGGGGCTGCACCGTTGGATCTCGCGTAGCAACTAAAACTGCCAGAAAAATGTGTTCGTTTGCCATGCTCCTCCCAGGAAACGTTAGCCAGATAACATTCCTATAAATTTTTGGTTAACTGAGGATTCAAATGTTCGAAGGAAGGTGTTTGAATTCTATGGCTTCCAAGCAGTAGGAGTACTAACAACCTTAACTGAAAGCAGCAGGAGTACTTAACAACCAATGCTGAAAGTAGTACGAGTACTTATATAGGTTCAATCGTACAAGGCACGCCTCAAACTATGCTACTTTGCCTACACTCAATGAAGGGTGAGGCCACCAAGCCCCAGGCCAAGGCCCTGGTGCACCCCTCGCATCCAGAACTTTTGGAGAGCGGCTTCATCTCGCAATGTGGTCAATAAATAGGATATTCACTTCAGAGCCATGGAAAAGCATGAACATAACCTTCTGTCCTATTCTCCAAGATGGTCGATATCGTGGCTATTGGGTACCCACTAACCCAACTACGCATGGGCCACAGTAGCCTCCTTGCTGGGAAGAACACCAGGTGATCACTCCGGCAAGGCCAACCACGTCTCACTTAGTGAGATGCAATAACATCAAGATGAAGAAGACCTCCAGGCAGGTCATAAACAAGACTAAGTCTACTTTCTCTAGACTTCCACACCAACAAGAAGGTGAACAACAAAGAATAGTTGCTCGAACACCTTAGCAACATTACAAGACAAGAAGCACCCAGGAATGACCACAGCATCCCGGTAATGCCTTTCAACCCGATCTGCTAAGGATCCAACCCGCATTGGCAAATGGCAGCAGCATGCCATCGTGTCAAATGCGTGGCTCAACGGCACCGCATCAGCAGACCTTTTTTGACACGTGGCAAGCGTGCAGGTGGGTTGGTGGAATGACAGAAGCACAAGCGGTGATTTACCACATATTTACCGTGCGGTTGACACCTATATAAGTGCATGTTGCACTAATATCAGGTAGTTATGCCAGGCAGTACAGAAGTGATGGGCATTCGTTCCCGGAGGCCAGAAGATGATGAAACCTCATAGGTTATTTAATGCATTTGTCCTACTCTGTCAGAGTTAGGTATAGATCACTATAGCCACTATGGTGCCCCTTGAGCCATAAAAGGAGGGCCTGGCTACTGTAATAAGGGTCGGTCATTTAGTCACTTGGTCGACCCCTTAGATAGCTGAGAGTACTAGTGAGCAATTCGCTTCCCGGGAAAGACTTGTAGCTCTCCGTCCACCCACATAAAAAGCACAAAGCAGGAGTAGGGTTTTATGCATCCATGCAGCCCGAACCTGGGTAGATCCTTGCGTGTTCTACGTTTTCATCTGGTGTTGATCCACGTTGCTGCACCTCCCCATGAACCGATGAAGGGGCCTTTCTGGCCCTTGGTGTCTTGTGTGTCTTTCACACATCGACATTTGGCATGCCAGGTAGGGGGCGCACGCGCGGATCTACATCAACTTGACTTCATTGGCATCTTCCTCAACTCCAAGTCAAGATGGCGTGTGGCGGACACTCCAAGGCTACTGTGAACAAGCACATGCATGGGCTAGAGTGATACCATGCTCGTGGGCAGGAGATCCCCTCGCCGCCTCTCCAGAAGAGCTACCTGCACCCTCATCAGTACCAGAGGTGGGATTGCTCTCTGGGTCTTCCCGGGACTTCTTCCTCGGATGCTGGGAGACCTCCTCCTCCCTACACATCAAGAAGCAGGGTGTCAGTTCCATGATACAAGTAATAAAAATAAATGGAAGCTTGGGAAAGAGTCGAGGAAGGATTGAGTTCTCACTCTTCTTCCTCTTCGTCACTGGCTTCCCAGGAGAAAGCGATATTCCACATGTTGTCTTCCCCGGCAACAACTGCTTCTCGGTTGGTGGGTGCTACGGTTGGCAAGGATCTTGCCCTCTTTTGGCAAGATCCTTCTGGTGCCGTAGTGGTTTTGGCTTGGACTACCGCCTTTCTTTGGGAACGGCGCTATACAAGAGGCGCGTCATCCACATCTGCGTCCACCAACTCCCACATCTGCGTCCACCAACTCCTTCTTAGGAGGGTTGGCGGTAGAGGATGGTGCTCGGTGGCTTTTCTTCATTAACAGCTTCCAAGGCTTGGGAACAGCTGGCCTTTTTAGGGAAGGGGCTGGCTCATCTTCATCTGCAGCTTGGGAGGACTCGGCTGCGGCCAGCCTCCTCTTCATTGTCTCCACCTCCACTGGCCTTGGCGGGTGGACCATGCACGCTTCCTATCTAGCAGGTGTCTCAATCAGCTCATTTAGCCAATTGACCACAGCTTCAGGTGCTGGGGGCTCCCAGTCTTGCAGGATGCCATTGGTATTGCACTATGGCATCATCACTAAGATGGAGTCCTGAGCAGTGTTGTTGTTTAGCGGGAACACGTTTATTGAAAGCGCAGTCACCAGATTGGCACTAAACAGTTGCTGGATGATCTCATGGGGCTGGAATTCTGTCAGATTGTACTTCAGCACAGGCCAGAGGAGCATTCTGTCAGCCGGCCCATTGTACTCCCAGGCGAAATGGCTCCTCTATTGTAAGGGAGCGATGAGTCACCAAATAGTCTACGCCAACCATTTCCATCATCAAGCCTGCTTGCCGGAGGGATTTTATGCGCTGAATTTCCAATGCAAATTCCTCATCCCAGGGCCCTTTGTCCTTCCAGTGGAGGGAATAGCACAGCAAGCTGGAGGGTCATCCATCTTTATCATGCACCAGCTGGCTCTCTACTCTTGCCACCGCATCATGAGGTGTCCTCCAATATATTCTGCCGCCATGCAGTTCCTGAAACGCCAAGTGATGCTCCCCGAGCGGCTATCGTTGTCGATTTTGGGCGTATAATAATGGCAGAACAGAGGCACCGACGGAATAATACCGACAAAGTTTTCACACAGATGTGCAAAAATGGCCATAGTGGTGACGGCATTGGGGTGGAGTTGCAGCAAGAGCAAGCCATATTCATCCATAATACATGAAAAGAAGTCTGAGAAAGGCGGGACCAATCCGGACATGAAGAAATAGGAGAAGAACCTCACTTGGCCCTCCTTGACTGGAGCTGCCGTGTGCAGGAGCTTGGTGGTGCCATCCTCGTTCCCCTCCCCTGCCACGAGGTAGTTGAAGCGCTCCACCAACTCCGGTGACAGTAGAGTGGAGGGAAAGCAAGCCAGATTCTTCCGCATCTCCGCTAATTCCTTCCCCCACCTCAGCTCCTCTTCTGTCTTCCCCGACGCCATGCACTTCACGTTTGGGGCCATGATGATTTAGAAAGATGAATGGGAGAGTTGGGAAGTGGATGAGTGGTGGCGGAGGTTTGTACATCTAAAATGAAGCGGTGGCAAGATGAAGTAGAAGAGGGGAATTGCCACACGTAAATTGTGGGAGCGAATAGTTCGAGCCGCGCCCTCCTCTGGCATTTATGTAGAGACTTGGGGGCTGAGCTCCCTACTATGCAGTGATGGGCATGCCTTTTTAGGCCCCATTACCCCCATGATCGCGATGGTCGTTCGCAATTTTGCCACTCTGGTTTAACTTAGCACAGAAGCCTTCTGCCATGTGTTGGCCCATGAGCTAAAAGGGCCCGACCCTAACAGCGAGGGAAGCATGTGTCCGGCCCAGGCCCAAGGGCTTCTATAAGTATTGTGGCTATTGGGTACCCACTAACCCAACTGCGCACGGGCCACAGTAGCCTCCTTGCCGGGAAGAATGCCAGGTGAGCACTCCGGCAAGGCCAACCACATCTCACTTAGTGAGATGCAATAACATCAAGATGAAGAAGACCTCCAGGCAGGTCATAAACAAGACTAAGTCTACTTTCTCTAGACTTCCACACCAACAAGAAGGTGAACAATGAAGAAGAGTTACTTGAACACCTTAGCAACATTACAAGAAAAGAAGCACCCGGGAACGACCACAGCATCTCATCAATGCCTTTCAACCCGATCCGCTAAGGATCCAACCCGCATTGGCAAATGGCAGCACCATGCCACCATGTCGAATGCATGGCGCAATGGTGCCACATCTGTAGACCTTTTCTGGCACATGGAAAGCATGCAGGCGGGTTGGTGGAATGACAGAAGCACAAGCGGTGATTTACCACATATTTACCGTGTGGTTGACACCTATATTAGTGCGTGTCGCACTAATATCAGGTAGTTATGCCAGGCGGTACAGAAGTGATGGGCATTCATTCCCAGAGGCCAAAAGATGATGACACCTCACATGTCATTTAATGCATTTGTCCTACTCTGTCAGAGTTAGGTATAGATCACTATAGCCACTCTGGTACCCCTTGAGCTATAAAAGGAGGGCCTGACTACTGTAATAAGGGTCAGTCATTTAGTCACTTGGTCGACCCCTTAGATAGCTGAGAGTACTAGTGAGCGATTCCCTTCCTGGGAAAGACTTGTAGCTCTCTGTCCACCCACATAAAAAGCACAAAGTAGGAGTAGGGTATTACGCAACCATGCGGCCCGAACCTGGGTAGATCCTTGCTGTTCTATGTTTCCATCTGGTGTTGATCCACGTTGCTGCGCCTCCCCATGAACCAACGAAGGGGCCTTTTCGGCCCTTGGTGTCTTGTGTGTCTCACACATGCCGACAAAGATCGACGGCCCCTCATGATTTGAGACCACCCATGAATGAGAATGCTTTCATCTCTAAGAGAAATGGAGTAGGTCGACATAAACATCTTGTTCTCACCAAGCATAAGTTTGACTCGACCATGGCTAGCCATCTATATAGGAACAATAAAAGTGGGTAGTTTCTGTTTTAAGAAGAGAACACAACTATAAAACTGTGTATAAGCAAGAGTTAATGAACAACATATATAACAGAAAACACCTCGTACCAACTGTTTCTTGACACAGTTGGACCTCTTCAACGTGTGCACCAGTGGCACACATAGCCCACATGGTCTTCCACCATTGAAACACCCAGCAAGGTACTCAAGACGATCAATAAAGGGTAGGAAATGGTGGATGTTATCCCAATTAACTTCGGTGCCAACAGTAGCCATCGTGTTCTTATCATATAACTGACGAGTAGTGTCCTGCACTTTGTAATAACCTACGTGTCACCAATTATAAGAAATATTAGTTAGATGTAGCATCATGGTGAGAGAAGGGAATCATAATTTGTTGCTACTTCTAAAGTCAAATTGTGATTAGTTAGACATAATAGGTGGATTATAAAGTAAAAGAGGCAACATGCAAGAACTAGATACAAAACTAACATGGATGAACCACTGGAACGACGTCGGTGTGGAAGGTCACAGGGATGATAAGACCAGGTTCTGCTATTTCGGTGAACATTGGTGTGCCAACTTGCAGTCTGTAAGAGTTGACAAAGTTTATTCAAGTTTGGCCATAAAAAGGAGCGATCTTCTTGTTTATTGAACCCAACTATGAACTTAAATCCATGGCCTGTCTCCAATGTGACCATCATACTGGTGTATTCAGTTATGGCAAGGCCAACCTTCTTGAGTACATGTGCTCTGGCAGAGCAAGGGATGCACTGTGGGAAAAATTATTTGAGAACACAATTTATTCGTTATCCAAATACTAAGAGATAGCAATAATGTGTTATTGCAAGATAGCAATATTAACACATAATTTATTTGGTATACAAATACAAAGAGATATGTACTTGAAAAGAAAGAAATATTAGAACATAATCTGTGCATATATTATTGTGCAAATATGTTCTTTACTTGCTATGCGAATATTAATACATAATTTGGTATGCAAAGCACAGACAAAGCATGAGATTGTTAGGTTATGGACTGGACATAAACTGATATTGTGCATTTAATTCAAAGAACAACGCATCAATCATTTGTCAAATCTAGAAATAATTTCCTCTTTCACGTTTGTGCTGAGCATGGTACTAGTACCTTTTATCCAATTGTAGCAATCAAAATTTCTAAAATAGTCAGTAGCATGTTCAAAAACCCCAACTCTCCAGGATAGAAAAGGGGATTCTAGGAACATACCGTGGACTTTTTGAAGTCCTATGTTAGGATGAGAAGGAACAAGTTTGACGTCTCGCCAAGGGCACAGAAACTTGTAGGGTCCTCGCCTTTGGGCACTGCAAATGAAACACACTAGATTCAGTACGAAGAAAAATGTTTCCACAGCAGCGGTTGTCATCCAAGGATTACCGGTGACAAGGGGACTAGGATTTATCAGGGATGGATGGTTTTCCATGAGAAAACCCGAAGCAATCACCGAGAGGTGGTTTTCTCTGAAGAAGCAGATGAAGGAGAAGGGGATTCAGCTCTAGTGAATAATGGCCGGTCGTCCATCCAACTTACTACTACTGCAGGAATGGCAGGGTTTTGTGATTTGACAGCTCATTGGGCATTACCGTGGCGCTACGACAGGTGGTGAGTCTCCCCAGCAGTTCTGCACTCTAATTTGGTGCATGGCACATGGACTCGGATGCTGGATGTCCCGCATGTCAACGAAAGGCAGGAGTAACTAGTTACACATAATTTTTTTGATATATATTTATATATACATACTTGAGGGCAATATATATACATAAATATGGGGCTCAAATTGGCTGACGGCACTTGACTTTGGGCCACAGGCCGATGGGCCTGCATGTTTAAAGGCCCAGATGTCACTAGTCTAAGTCAGCAATTTTCATCCAATAAATATTGCATGCAATCTAGATGGTGCTGGTTTGGGAGGCTGGAGCAAGAAGACATGAGACTGAATAAGCACGCCAACCATTAGACTAAAATTGAACGACTAGATCCTAACCAGAAATCAGGGTTGCAATTCTTTCAGGATGTCCTAAGTGATATACTACTACTTATACACAGAAGACACTTGTTTCACCATGGCATATTACATCAAAAGCACTCTAAGAATATATCAGTTCATCAGTTGCGTGGTGCTACTGAAGAATTTCAAAGTTGATTAGGACCAGCTCTCCTTGTAGGGAAACTTTGATCCTGACATTAACCCCGACCGCAAGATTTGATTGAGTTATGAACCTTGACCATCCTTTAACATTAATCATCATGCGACCATCCTTTCTACTTACGGTATATTGCACAGGTTCATTCACACCACGACTATGTATGGTAAGAGAAACTTGGCCACGGTCGCCCGGATTATTGAACGACTCCCACATTGCTCTTGGAATTTTCTGTTTGCAAAAAGAAGACATACACCAACAGTTAGATCAACATAGTGAATCATGTGAAACAACATGGAAAGACAAAAGAATGAAGCACATGAGCTATCCAATTACTCCTATAAAGGATGGTGGAGTATCTATCTTCTTGGGCTCTTCGCGCATGAGCAGCGTCTCCTGGCCACCCGTTGCCTGGTGGCGTGCCGCGGGAGCCTCTCGGGGCAAACGCGGGCAGTCTGTGTTGGAAATATGCCCTAGAGGCAATAATAAATTAGTTATTATTATATTTCCTTGTTCATGATAATCGTTTATTATCCATGCTATAATTGTATTGATTGGAAACTCAAATACATGTGTGGGTACATAGACAACACTGTGTCCCTAGTAAGCCTCTAGTTGACTAGCTCGTTGATCAAAGATGGTTAAGGTTTCCTAGCCATTGACATGAGATGTCATTTGATAACGGGATCACATCATTAGGAGAATGATGTAATGGACAAGACCCAAACTACGAACGTAGCATATGATCGTGTCAGTTTATTGCTATTGTTTTCTGCATGTCAAGTATCTGTTCCTATGACCATGAGATCATGCAACTCCCTGACATCGGAGGAGTACCTTGTGTGTATCAAATATCGCAACGTAACTGGGTGACTATAAAGGTGCTCTACAGGTATCTCCGAGGGTGTCTGTTGGGTTGGCATGGATCAAGACTGGGATTTGTTACTCCGTGTGACGGAGAGGTATCTCAGGGCCCACTCGGTAATACAACATCACAATGAGCCTTGCAAGCAATGTTACTAAAGTGTTAGCCACGAGATCTTGTATTACGGAACGAGTAAAGAGACTTGCCAGTAACGAGATTGAACTAGGTATAGAGATACCGACGATCGAATCTCGGGCAAGTAACATACCGAAGAACAAAGGGAACAGTATACGGGATTAACTGAATCCTTGACATAGAGGTTCGACCGATAAAGATCTTCGTAGAATATGTAGGAACCAATATGGGCATCCAGGTCCCGCTATTGGTTATTGGCCGTAGAGGTGTCTCGGTCATGTCTGCATAGTTCTCGAACCCGCAGGGTCTACACACTTAACGTTTGGTGACGAATAGTATAGTTGAGTTATTGTGTTGGTGACCGAAGGTTGTTCGGAGTCCCGGATAAGATCCCGGACATGACGAGGATCTCCGGAATAGTCCGGAGGTAAAGATTGATATATGTGATAATAGTGTTTTGATCTCCGGAAGGGTTCCGGAATTCACCGGAAGGGGTTCCGGATGTTTACCGAAGTGTTCGGGTGCAGCAACACTTTATATGAGCCAAAGGGGTAAAGCCCACGAGGTATTGGAAAGTGCAAAAGGAAGTTTTGCTGCTGCCTTAAGCGGTACTACCGCTGGTAAGGCAGTACTACCGCGTAAGCGGTACTACCGCTTGTGTGAAGCGGTACTACCGCATAAGCGGTACTACCGCTTGTGTGAAGCGGTACTACCGCTCAAGCGGTACTACCGCTCGTGAGCGGTACTACCGCTTGTGCGCGATACTGCAGGGATCCGAGTTGGACTCTTTCCCTGCGGGCCAAACCGACCTTGTGCGGGCAAAACCGACCTGGAGGAGGTTTTTACTCCAAGTTTAGACCCCAAGGCTCAACATATAAATAGAGGGGCAGGGCTAGCACACGGGACACATTAAGATTTCCCAAGCCGTGTGCCGGCAACCCTAACCCTCTAGTTCTCCCGTCATAATCTCCGTAGTGCTTGGAGAAGCCCTGCAGAGATTGTTCCTCACCATCATCACCACGCCGTCGTGCTGCCGGAACTCATCTACTACTTCATCATCGCTCGCTGGATCGAGGAGGTGAAGGCATCATCAAGCCGTACGTGTGTTGAACGCGGAGGTGCCGTCCGTTCGGCACTAGTTCGTGATCGGATCGAGGGACGACTTGCGATTTGGATCGCGGAGACGTTCGACTACATCAACCGCGTTTCTTAACGCTTCCGCTTAGCGATCTACAAGGGTATGTAGATTCACTCTCCCTCTCGTAGATGCTCATCACCATGGATAGATCTTGTGTGTGCGTAGGAAAATTTTTGTTTCCCATGCAACGTTCCCCAACAGTCTGATCTACCCGGATGGCTCACGCCCGGGCGACGCTCCTGGACGCTCCATGATGGGTTGACCATCTGGCTCACCCGGGGCCACCATCATTGGGCGGTTCTGGGCATGTCAGGGGGTGAGGCCCCTCGCGGTGGGCGATCCAGCTGGGAAGTTCATGATGGGTGGACCACGCTGCCCGGTGGCTTGCTGCGGGGGCCTTTGGGGGGCGCTCAGAGCCGTCCAATCTGCCCAGATGGCTCAGACCCGGGCTACCCGACTGGATGGTCCATGATGGGTGGACCAGTCGGCTCGCCCTGGGGCCACCACGTGACACCCTGATCTTCGCTCCTTGATTTTTCCTTCTCGAGATTGGACTCCCGTCGTTTTCTTTCGGTGTTATTAGATTTTCTCTCGATCTTGGCTATAGGAAGATGGTTATATGGCAATGCCTTTCCTATCAAACTAGAGATTCTCCTCAAGCCACCCTTGCCTACAAAAATATATTCTCAGGGTTTTGTCGCCAAAACCCTACTTTCCGAAGTATCGAAGAAGAAACCCTAGTTCTTAGAGTTGCAAAGGAATCTTAACTTCCTTTGATCTAGTGAAGGAATTAAATCCAGAAAAATATCTAGACATATCTAAAGTTCATGAAAATTTGTGGAGATATTCCTTGTGCCTATGTTGACCTCTCATAAAAATATTGGCCAAAATTAAATAAGGGAAATTGTATTTTCTTTTATAAAGCCAATATGTCATTTTGGCCTATTTCTAAAGGAGCTACCATTTTGGCTGCTCTAATATTTTCCCAAATAATTGTGGTGCTCAATATAGTCATATAAACTCTGTCTATGTCAAAATATTTGAGCATCCAGTGGGAAAAATGAGCACAAGCTCCAACTTTAGTTTCTGTCCAGATTTCCAATTTGTGAAGAAGGTGCATGAACCCTTGATCCATTTGAGCTAAAAATTTACAGAGTGCATCATATTGGTATATTACCTCTGTAAACCAAAAATCAGCTCAATCCATCTATCCAATTTCCCAAAAATAATTAGGGAAGTTTCTGTTCACAACCTAGTTTTGTGAAGGAAGTACCTCTAGTGTTTATGCAAATGAGCTGAAACTTTTCTAGATGACTCACATGCCTATATGACTGCCACTCACAAAAAATCAGCTCATGATAGCTAGCCATCTCCTCAACACCATCCATTTTCAATTTCTGTCCAGATTGGCAAGTTATGAAGGAAGTGCTCCCTGTTCTTATCCATTTGCAGTAAAAATTTACAGAATGACTCATCTCACTAACTTACTGCTGCCCACCAAAAACTAGATCAAATCACCAAGCCATCTTTCCCCAAAATAGCACAAACACCTGCTATCTAGAGAAGTGTTTGGACCAAATTCATCTCCCCAGGGCTATCCATTTGGTTCCAGCCATTGAGGTCAACTCCAGGAGCAGTGAGGAACCTGTTTGACAAGGTGTGACAGCCAGACGCAAGCCAAAGCAAGAGGTGCCCATGGTGACCACACAGCGGGTGTGCAGAAACCATGCTCTGAGCACTGGCCACATCTGGTCGCATTGAGCAGGCCAGCTCAGGCCGCCGCAACATGTCCCTGCATGCCGACCTCCTTCCCGACCGTCCACGCACCCCTCTCCAGTCCCTTCCCCCTTCGTTTCTTCCTCGCCGCACCACGATGAGTTCCATCGCATCGCCACTATTGCCGCACAAATCTGGACAAACCTAAGGCTTCCCGAAGCACCAGCTCACCTTCTCTGCTTCCCCGTGATGCTTGCAAACTTCCAACATATTGAGTCCATGCACTAGAGCTCAAGCAAGTGCATCCCGAGCGGCCGTGCTCATCCTCTCGGCCGGCTAGCTATAAATAGGCCGCCCCGAGCTCCTCCAGCACTCACAACCTCCTCCTCTCCCTCCCAGAACTCCCGTGGTCCAATTAATTGAGCCCTCGAGCTCGTCTTCTCCACCCATGGTAGCAGTGCCACCACTACTACCCCTGACAGCCCTGAGCTCCCTGAGCCGCCTCCCGCCAAAATGATCTCACCAAAGCCATCCCCTCATCGTCACAGAGCGTACCCGTAGTGCAATTTGTCTTCAGGATGGCTGTGGCATCGGTGTCATCATCACTGTCACCGGTCACCGCCATTGTCGATCGTGCGCTTGCTCCGCAGCTCCCCGGCCACCGTAAAGCACATAGGTGAATGCGCCGATCCACGCTGAACTCGCCGGTATGCCGAGCGTCACTGGGGGTGGCCTGTGGCGTTAGCAATCACCGTGAGACGCCGCCTTTGCCATCGAGAGCAAGGAGGAAGATGACGCTGTTCAAAATCCGACAGGTGGGACCGGGGAGACCCCACCCGTCTATCTCTCTGTATCCCTCCCCAGCGGCGCACTGTTCGCTTTCCGCCTCCACTGCTGGAAGGCGTACTTTGGGTAATACGCCTTCGACGTCATCCATAGTTAGGCTGGCCTAGTGGAACAATGACAGCAGCAACTGTTTCAGCCCGTGTGGCCCATTAAGCATAGTATCTCTTTTCTTTTTTGAAAAATACTCAGGCCTCGGATGCAAATATTATTTTTGCAGAAAGGCCCCTGATGGTTAAACCGCTATATCTTTCTGTCCGTAACTCTGAATCAGGTGAATCCAAAGCCCACGTTCATATTTTTCAGAGCCCGTTTAAATGGTGTCACTTCCATAATGTTGTCACATTCTAAAAATGACCATTTTGCCACTATGCTATATTTAGACCTTTCTGGAGGGAATCTTTTCTGGCAAATCTTTCTGCAAGGCCATCCCACCTCTTTTTGATGGAATCTTTGATCCCAAGGCAAGCCAACCATCTGATATATGCCCTAAATCATTACTTTTATGTTATTCTTGTGTGTTTGAATTAATGAACATCCTTGTACTAGAAGTAAATAAATAAGTGAACCCTTGTTAGTTTAAACTTATTGTTTACATTACTCACTAATGTTTATCATGAATGTTATCACACTAATGACTCATATGTGATACTATATGAAGATAGGTTGTTATGTTTTTATGTTGATACACTTGTCTTTATCATGGATTATCACTATTGTTGCAATGTTAAGAGATGAAACTTAATAACAACAACCTCCACCATCGGCCGGATCGAGTCATAGTGCCACTGAACTGGACTTACCAGTGCAGCCACATTTGCCTTTATGGGAAGGCCCTAGCTTGGTCTATCGTTATGCCTTTTATCGGTATCACCAAAGAGGGGAGGTTATGCGTGCGTGCTACCCTGATTCGGTAGGCGGTGATAACCTTGTGAGCCCGGTTTAGTTATTGCGCATGGGTCCCGACGGGGACAATTTAGCCACAAGGTTGCAGGTGTTGAGAGATGACACAGGGGACACCCAGGACATGACCTGAGGGTATGTCTGTGATGTGGTAAGAGTGTCATAAGGTAGACCGGTTTTGTTGGAGTAGCACTAGTCCATCGCTGAGGGACGAGTCCCAAGGTACTGGATGAAGAGCTCCATAGTGTGGGTAAAGTGAGCAACCTTTGCAGAGTGTAAAATCTATTCAAATAGCCGCATCCTCAGTCATGGACAGTTCGTACTAGGTCACACTATTTGGTCTATGTCGAGTTTGGAGGTATAAACCATATAATGTTACTGCTAAAAATGAACCGGAGAAAGGTAAGACTTATCAGACTTGCAGTATAGATGCATGGACATCAGGTGATGTCAAGAACTTGAGATGCTAGCCAGGGGATAGCTATGATGGAGGCAGTCATATGACCAAAGGACTTCGATTTGATTCAGAAGGATCATGAGATTAAACTCGAGTAGATATATTTACTGTTATGCTATAGTTACTTCAGTAGTTATTTTACCAGATAATCCTGCCATGACATGATATCTAGTATTGTTAAGATAATTGTTACATGCTTGAATGCCATCGATTGCTTTGCTTGGTGTATATGTTATTTGGTTTGCTTCTGAGTACATTCAAAATTACTCAGTGGCTTTTAACATGGCCAAGTTCAGCTAAGGACCCATTTTCCACTAGCGAGAAGCTGGAGCGTTCATGAGCTAGAAGAGTAACCCAGTCAGATCCCTGTGGATCGGAGCCCCTCCCAGTCCGTGCCGCCTTAGATAGTATATTTTGATGCCCTCTAATACGTCTCCAACGTATCTATAATTTTTGATTGTTAAATGCTATTATAGTATCACTTTTGTATGCTTTCTATGTCATTTTATATTATTTTTCTAGACTAAGCTATTAATCCAGTGCCCAGTGCCAGTTCCTATTTTTTGCATGTTTTTGATTTTACAGAAAATCGATACCGACGAAAGTCCAAACACGACGAAACTTTTTAACGATTTTTTCTAGAACATAAGAGATCCTAGAAGCTTCAGGAGGGATCAATAGGAGCTACGAGGGCCCCACACGGCCGCCCCGTGTGCCTAGGAGGGTAGGGTGCACGCCTGGCCATGTGGGCCCCATGGAGGTCCAACTGACCTAATTCCTGGCCTATAAATTCCCATAAATCCTAAAACCCTCGGAGAGAGACCCAAAACAATTTTATCATCACCGCAAGCCTCTGTTCCAAAGCGATCCCATCTGGAGCCCTGTTCTGGCAATCTGCCGGAGGGGGGAATCATTAGGGAGGCCATCTTCATCAACCTTGCTGCCCCCATGGTGATGTGTGAGTAGTTCTTTCAGGACCTATGGGTCTATAGCAGTAGCTTGATGTCTCTCTCTCTCTCTCTCTCTCTCTCTCTCTCTCTCTCTCTCTCTCTCTCTCTCTTGATCTTCAATACAATGATCTCTTCGGAGATCCATCTGATGTAATTCTTATGGTGTGTTTGTTGGGATCTGATGAATTGTGGATTTATGATCAGATTTTTCATTGATTTGTATTGAGTCTTTTGAGATCTCTTTCTTGTGTAGTTTTATAGCTATGTATGCTTTTCGATCTATGAGTCTTCTCTGGCCAAGATAGATAAGTAGTTCTTCAGAGGGAGTGGTGCATAGTAGTGGGTTCAATCTTGCGGTGATCCTGTCCAGTGATGGAAAGGACAAGGGCACGTATTGTGTTGTTGCCTCTAAGGATAAAACAACGGGGTTTGGTCATATTGATTGATCTCTTCCTAGCTACATTATGTCATCGTTCTTATTGCGTTACTCTATTTTTCATGAACTTAATACTTTGAGATGCATGCTGGATAGTGGTCTTGGGGTGGAGTAATAGTAGTAGATGTAGTTAGATTAATGGTCTACTTATCACGGACGTAATGCTTATGTGAGATTATGCCATGAATGATCATAGTTACAAATTTGCCACTATTCTGTCAATTGCTCGATAGTAATTTGTCTACCATGCCATTTCTTGCTTATGAGAGAGATGCCTCTACTGAACCTATGCCCCCGGGGTCTATTTTCCATCAATACAAAACTCCTACAAAATTGCACTTTTACTTTCTTTTATCTTCTTTCCGCATTACCCTATCACTATTGCTATTAATCTTGTAGCTGGCAAGAACGAGTGGAGTGACGACCCCCTTGCCTTTGTTGGGTTGGAGCAAATTATTTGTTTGTGTGCAGGTGCTGCTAAAGTTGTTAGCTTAGTGACTCCTACTGGTTCGATAAACCTTGGTTCTTAACTGAACAAAATACTTTCTGCTGCTGTGCTACATCACCCTTCCTCTTCAGGGAAATCCAACAACTTCATCATGAGTAGCACCCTCATCTCGGTAAAGTACCATCTATAGTTATGTTAAATTTATTCAAGCCACCACGGCTTATAAATCCTCCTTGTAGATGTGCCTGTGTTCATGATGCATGTTGTAAATGTGCACGCCAGTGTGATTTCCTGGGCTGGCATGTGTGGTGGCCGTCTAGCTACAGTGTTATTCAGGCGGTCCATCACACACTGTCATTGGGCAGCGCCCATCGTGCCCCTGCCCACACGCGAGAGCCTGGTCAAATCCGCCAGTTGGTGTCTTGGGCTGGTCCGGTCGTGCTAGCTGGGCATGTGGTTTGACCGCGCATGCTGTTATGGTCACAAGGCATGCCGTGTGCCGTGCGTTGGCTGACCCGGGCAGTGCAAGCACGTGCCCGGTTGCGGCCGACCTGGGGGCCGTGCGTTGTGCTTGTCTTAGTCAGCCGGTTCACGCATGGGCCGGACGGTCATTGTACGGAGGGTATTGTCTACCTGGACGCGCAGGGGGCTTCGCCTGGCCGGCTGTGCACTAGTTCCCATGTGGGGCCAGGAGGTCAGGACACAAAAGGCATGGTCTGCCCGGTTGCATAGGTGTTCCGCCTGGTCGGCCGTGCGGCGTTTCGTGCATGGGGCCAGCCGGGGCATTTCAGTATTTCCTATAGGTCGGTTACGTTCTCCTATAAATTTGTGGTGGGAGCATTCTTATTTTCATTCTTGTGCCTCCCATGCGTTCTCTCTTCATTTCCACGACGGCTTCTTCGTCTGTCTCAGTGCTTTTTTGCTTGTTCTTGGTGGTGGCCGGCGTGGCGTTCATCCCTCCTGTTGGCTGAGGTTCAGGCTTGTATTCTTGCTGCTAATGCCATATTTTTTTCTCCATGCTCATCTTTAATTTGCTTTTTCATTGTTATAGGTTTCCAGAGGTTTCACTTGGTTTTCTTCCTACAACAATGGAGGTTCTTGAACACCCTTTCTAATGGTGAGGATGAGCTTGGAGAGAAGAATGGCTTTTTCCTACGAGTGACGCGTGTGCCCCACACCGGGTAGGTAGACGGGTCCAGCATGCATCTTCCACGCTGGAGAATGTACCCGGCTCTGCGGTTGGGGTGTTTTTTTGTTTTAAGATGCCTAGGCGATATTAGGCGACATGAAAGATTGTTATCCTTTTCCTCTTGGTCAAATTTTAGAAATGTTTTATAAGCTTAGACATTTTTTTTATTTTCATACAGATATGTGTCGTGAGGATGGAGAGAAGTTTACTTTCATTTGTTTTTTAGCCCACGCTTTTTTGTCATGCCTAGCGTTATGCATTGAGCAGCTATTTCTCATCGTCTTCTTCGTCCAGGGGTGTGCCCGGCGACGATCTGAGCCATGGTCTGCCCAGACATGGGACATGCCCGGTACGATTGTCATGGTCTGCCATGACGATGGGGCACACCGGGTAATACTGAAGGTGTACAACATGGATACTGGAGAACAGAGCGAGGACAATGAGGGCCGGCAGCCGATTGTCGGTTTGGTCTGCCTGGACGCGTAGGTGCTGTCCTGCTCGGTTTCAGTCCATTCTTCGAGACCCCTCTCACGCTTTGCCAAACAATTCACTTAACCATCGCTATCTCGATCCTCTTGCATGTGTTCTGCCTAGCCGTGCGTGCGTTTGCCGCCTGGGTCAGGAGAGGTGGTGCTCGGACGCTCGGTCGCATCGGCGTGTGCGGTTGGTTGGGCCTATTATATTCGGGTACTCATCTGGGTATGCGCTCGGCGTGGCAAAAAAATGCCTGGGTACGGGCTGGCCGGTCAGGACCGTCCATCCCTCCAGGTACGCGCTCGCCGGCCAGGACCATTTGCCTCGCCCGGGTACGGGCTGGTCGGGTAGGACCATTGGCCTTGTCCGGGTGAAACCAATCATCTAGCCTCGGTGTCGTGCAATGGCCGGTTGAGCTGGCTTGGCTTACTCCATACCTATTATACAAATATGCTTCATAGACTGTGTCCTCCATGCTTCGTCACTTGCACAGGCACGTGGGGACGCTTGGCCTGGCCGGTTGTTGTGGGTCGTATCCGATCTTGCCCGGCTGTACATTCGGGCTGGGTCAGGTATGTTCACTAGGTAGTTGTTCGTCCTGCGGTCGTTCCGTGCCTTCCTAGCCGGTGGGTATAAGGTTGGCGTGTGCTCGTGGGTGCTTTTTCCTTATTTATGGCTTCGGTCGCAATCATTAAGGGACATCATGTGTGTTAGCTAGCCTAGGCATTACACTAACGCAGGCTTATGATGTTCATTTTTACCCGACAGCATTGCTGGGTGTAAACAATAGGCGTGCGGTTATGGACGGAAGATACATGCGTCTCAGTAGAAACGGACTAGACACTAAGGGCACAGGACATACGAGAACATAGCAAGGGCAACCCCACGCATCATGAGACGGATCGACAGGACTGAGGCGGCTCAACCACACGAAAATAGTTAGGTGACTATCACATGAGTCACAACATCATTTGGTCTGCCCTGTATGTCATTAGTCCCAATCAGTTTTGGTTCATCCAAAGGTGCTTTGCCTGACCAGCATCATGTCTCTGGCTTGCAAGCCTGAGGAAGTCTGCGAGTATGCATTGGTCGGTGCGGTTGTAAAACAGAGTAATACACCCGAGGTTAATACACCGTGCGTGTCCAAATTGTCAGATACAAACTACACTAGCGCGCTATGGTTAATGCGTGCTCGCAGACCTTTCTTTCAGAAGGGATAAGGCCCTGCGATGATAATCTAATCTCCTCTATGCCAGTTCTGAAGAGGCCAAGGTGGCTCATCGTTGCTATCATGGACCGGGCGATGGTTCTAGTATTCATCGGGGCTAGGAGACCTTGGACGAGGACTGTTCGGCTTCTATGCTATTGGGTTGACCTGGCTGGCAAAGATAATCGTTATTTGTCATTGGTAAATGTACGGGGCAGAAACACGCGCCTTAGATGGCCTGCGCGTGGGGCCAGTCGGCCAGGACGCGGACCCAGTCGACCCGGCTCCGCGTGCATCATGGCCGTCTGCGCCGACTCACGCGTGTGGGCGGACGAGCACCAGTCGAATGGTTCTAGAGTGGTGCCACCCGGTCAGACCCGTTTGCTTTCCCACCGCCGGACATCAGGCCCAACTGTGTCGGACGTTGCTCGTAGTGAAGATCCGCCTCTGACCAATTGGGGTTTTCTCATGGCAGGTGTTTATGCACAAACAAGGCCTAATATGCAACTAAAACAAACGACGAATCAAAAGACAATCGCTGGTCCTGACCGGCTAGCGAGTTTGCCTACCTGGCTTTTGGGCAATGCAGGACTAGTCTGGACCCATTCTGTGATGGGGCCCATGAGGCCTTGTACCGCCAGGTGTGAGAAGGGAACCACCACAGCTCCAACCGGCCACGTAGGTAGTAAGGAAGCAAACTAATCTCAGGTTCTTTTTGGAGCCGGGTGTCCTGGAGCGTCTCCTTTCATTGTTAGTTGGTGCTAAGGTGACAGATGTGTATGTTTGTACCCAGATTCTTTTTGCCAAGTTCGTCTCAACTTCCTCGATGCTTGGATGTGAACAAAATAAAATATGTGAGCTCTTGATTGGCTTGTGCACGGGAGGAAAGGAAGGGATGCCAAAATACTTTTTACGATATAAAAAAGGAAGCTAGGTGGTTGATGCTGATTAAGGCAAGGCAACCAGGCAAATAGGGGTAATTGTGGCAATCTTTAGATGGAGCCAGAAACACGATATTGTTCATGCATTGCGATTTTTGTGTGCCTGGCAGCATAGTAATTTGTTGTACGGGGTAACCGTGGCAATCCTTCTGAGATAGGAAGGTCATGATGTAGCGTAGGCGTAGGAGTGGGCATCCTCCAATTTCGGTCATGGCTAGTGGTAGACGAGCCACTGCTGTCGGCCGCAACTCAGGCTTTGAACAATAGACCGATGCCATTCCATCGTATTCCATGCTACACACTATAGGGCATACAATTTGGATAACTTGTGCAAAAATCTGACCGACCAAGGAGCGACGGAGAGGGCCGACCAGACCTCGTTTGGACGAAGAATGAGTTTGGCCTCCCTGTCTCCTGACGGCATGGTTCCTGGCCGGCTATCTTCTTTGTAGCCCTTGCACCGCTTTTGGGTATCGCGGTGTCAAAAGGTCATGAACTGTGTTCTCTGTTCACATTGGCTGCACGTGTTTTCTGCCTCACTAGGCTTAGACCTGATGTTGTCGGCAAGGGGCATTGCCTGTGATCTTTTAACGCCTATGAAGTCAGATGCTTAAGCCATGAAGAAGAGTATCACGTAAAGCATATCCATGAAGAAATTGACTACCATATCCATGAAGAAATTGCCTGTCTGGCACGGCTTTACGACATACAATAGGAAGGCCAACCAGACCCCTCTATGGTACATGACCTGAGCCGATGAAACTTTATGAATTTGGAACGTCAGATATGTCCATGTGGAACTGGGCAACTGTGGGATCGAAAGGATAGGTCTAGAGGGGGGGTGAATAGACACTAACAAGGCAATAGATGCAATTTTTATATCTCTTGAAGCTTAGGCAGATTTTAGCACAAGTTAGATGACAAGTAATCAACCCTACACATGCATATCTAGAGTATGAGCAGCGGAATGTAAACAACATGCACGTGCAAGAAAATAAGGAGTAGAGTTTAGGAGATTTTGCAAACGAAGGTCGACACGGAGATTTTTGGCATGGTTCCGATAGGTGGTGCAATCGTACATCCATGTTGATGGAGACTTCAACCCACAGAGGGTAACGACTGCGCGAGTCTACGGAGGGCTTTACCCACAGAGGGTCCACAAAGAATGCAACCTTGTCTATGCCATCGGGCTTACGCTCATGGAGAGCTAGCCTCACTCGGGTAGATCTTCACGAAGTAGGTGATCTCCTTGCCCTTACAAACTCCTTGGTTCAACTCCATAATCTTTGGAGGCTCCCAAGTGACACCTAACCAATCTAGGAGACACCAGTCTCCAAAAGGTAATATATGTTGTTGTTGATGATGAACTCCTTGCTCTTGTGCTTCAAAAGATAGTCTCCTCAACACTCAATCACTCTCTCATAGATTTAGCCTGGTGGAGAAAAGGGATTGGAGTGGAAAGCAACTTGAGGGGGCTAGAGATCAAGATTCAAATGGTTGGAGTGGAATCTCTTGATCTCAACACAAGGGTAGGTGGTTCTCTCTCAGAAAAATGATATGGGAAGTGGTAGCTTCGTTCTGGTTGCTCTCTCTGAGAGTTGGTGGATTGGGTGGGGTATATATAGCCAACACCAAAAATCTAGCCATTACACACCTTTATGCATAACTCGGTGGGACCGGGTGGAAACACTCGGTGAGACCGACTAGTGCAAAAGGCGGGAACTTTAGGCTTTTTGGTGAGATCGATGGAAACATCTTGGAGGGACCGATTAGTGATGACCTAAGCACTTTCCAAACATCGGTGAGACCGATCAAAACCACTTGGAAATTCCAAGTTGAAATCGATGGCTAACAGAACGTTGGCAAGTGCACTTCAATGGGACCGAATGCCATCTCGATGAGACCGAGTTGTTAGGGTTTAGGCAGTGGCTCTATCAAGTGATTCTCGGTGGGTATGGATAGAATTTTTGGTGGGACCGAGATATATTTGTGGTCTTGAACAGGGTTGAATATGAGGGTGTGGTTGAGGGTTTTGGGAGCAATATCTCTAAGCACTTTGAGCAAGATAGACCATGATCAAAACCTCATCCCCTTCTAATAGTATTGGCTTTCCTATGGACTCAATGTGATCTTGGATCACTTAACCAAAAATGAAGAGTCTTGGAGCTTTTGCCAACATAGTCCTTTGCATCTTGAGGGATCCACATTCATATCCATTCACTTGCCTAGGTTGAACTTTTCCTGAAACATACTTGAGGAAAACATTAGTCCAACAATATGTATGTGGACATGAATTACCAAAACCACCAAGGGAGCAAATGTGCTTTCAGCAACCCAGTGGCAAAACATACCCGATGCACTTCAACTGGACGTACTTGGCTAGGTATGATAGTCACACAGGGGCGTTAGGATCCTCTACCCGGCTGTATGCCTGTGCCGAGTGTGTTGGGACTGGATAGTCGAGATGATGCGTACTGTTACTTCCTCTATTAGAGGCAGAAATAGAAAAGCTAAAATCAATTACATACATAGATCACTAATACCTTGACACACATGGTCACATGTCAACATTATTTTTCTATAAATACGATTTTTAGTAACAGGGTTCTTATTCTTTGATCAATATGGTATGAAAAAACAATACAGTTTGGTTGGTTAATACCGAACTATTTTGGCATGGTTGAAGTGAATATCATATTAACCATGTGTTCCGCAAATTTTAGGATGGCTCAACGACCATACATGCCAAATGCACACATTTTAAAATGATAATTATAACATTAAATATTTGACCTCAATGCTCACGAAGGAGCAGAAGACTAACAACAACTGATAACATCAATCAAGCATTGACTGTGTAGAAACATATGCATATGCAAAGTGATGTTAACAATCTCGGAGGCCAAACAGACATGAATGTGCAGGGCTGAAATAGGACGCAAGAAGAAAGATGCAGCATCAACTACCTCCTCCTCGGCTCAGTGTGCCGGGCACCACTGCTGGATGAGGAGGAGCGGCGTTTGCGTCACGGTCAACGTGCTTCTAAACAATGGCGTCCAAGGCTTCTTGCCGGTCGAAGAAGGCCAGCGTCTTAGCATCATCTTTGGCTACATAGTGGCCATTGCAGACAATTTGCTCATAGACGTGGGTGTGTAGGTCGATGGTTTCTTGCTAGGTGAGGCGCTGTGCTGCGAGCGCGACCTCGAGGTGGACATTCTTCGTCATGACGGCGGGCAGTTGTAGGACCACTAGTGCATGAAAGAGGTTGTCACCATAGAGGCCGATCAGGGTGCCAGGCATCAAGGAGCCCAGGCACGCGGGCTGAAGGAGTACAGTAAGGTCGTCCATGAGCTTCTTGACATCGTTAAACTTGCCGATGAACCCGACGAGGACCTCGCCGAACTGGGAGGCGAAGCTGGCGTTGAAGAGGCCTATGGTGGTGGCGGCCACCAGCACCGTCTGGAGATGTTCCTCAGTGCTGGGCCGCAGTCCGGTGTCTTGGACCATCTGGCACAGCTGCCTGCTGTTCGCGTGCATCACCTCCATGGATCTGCCTCCTCTTCGCTCTTGCCCTTGGTCTAGGTGTGTAGGTACGTATGAATTTGGAGATGGATTGGAGTGGAGGGATGCCTTTATATGAGAGTGTAAGCTGCGTTGCCTTCACATGTGCGTTGGCCATATGCTCCTCGGTCTATGCTACTCTACATCGGATGGCTGGGTAATGCTTCTCCCATTACTCCCCCATATGCGAATTGAAGGAGGATGCATCATTGACCGTTCTATGTATCGGTAACCACTACACTCTCCTTCATTTGCAGTCAAGTCGTATCGGGAACCATGCACTTCAAGAATGATCTACACCAAGACAACCCTCTGCTGTATGAGCAGGTTGGAAAACCATCATGTGTTTGGGATACAGTGTTTGCATTATAATTATCTCAATAAACGGCATTTTATCCGTGTGCAAGGCTTTGTAATTCAGCGCAATTTAGGTGTATCCTGTTGATTTGTATATCTGTCGTTTCCATGGGTTTCTCTTTAGAGGCGCCTTGTCAGTCCCGTTGTTTTCGATGTTCGGCCGAGTCAGCTATACCGGGCGCTCATTAACATCATCAATGGCCAGTGATTGCGAAAAATCAACACGAGCAACAAATCCAAAAGCCAACACAAGGGAAAAACACTGCAAACCTGCTCTCTATCCAAACAAGTCCTCGTTGACCCTCTCTGTGGCTGCTTAGTTGGTTGGCACTGCCAGGGCACACGCTTGCCGATCAGGGTCTTTCTCCTCGCCCGGGTATGCCAAGTGAACTATTTGAAGAGACCAACTAATCAACCATAATTCAAAAGTTAAATGAACCGTTTGAAACATAAAATGGAAGTTAAGTGAACTGTTTGCGCCAATTGGCGCAGAGATCAACTGCAAGCCAGAAGTGTGAACTATTTGAGGGATTTTTTATCAACCGTCTGCAAATGATCATGCTCGTGCCTTTATTCTTGCTGCAGTTGATCATCATTAGGGTAAATACAGACACAACACTTACAAAATCATTTGTCACCACCTAGGTCCGGTCAGGCCTTTTTAGAAGTAAAACGGTAAGTTGGGAATCGAGCAAATCAATGGACGGGAGACATGACTGGTGGAGGTTCATTGCCTTGTGTCATCGGGTTGTGCCGGGTAGGGTTCGTTCATGAGGGTGCTCGTCGTCACGGTTTATTTGGCTGTTGTATTGTGCCAGATTAGATTGTGCTGGGCATGACTGACCAGGCTTGGCAGCAGACCCAGTGTCCCTGGCCCGTTGCTGGCATCCGAGCCGGCTCACGTGACTGAGGCCCCGCCCGTGTGTACCAGATTGGGTGTGAGCAGCGAGCTAGGGATGGTTTCTATAGAGAGAGTGTAAGTTAGAGAGAGACAGAGAGAGAGAGAGAGCGCGTCTGTGTGTTTGACATAGGGTGATATGCCTACTAAATAGAATGATCGATAATAGCCTTTGGCCACTGCAGTCTGCCCGGATGGCATGTTTTGACCTGTCTGCTCGACCTTTGGACATTACGATCATCGTCAAGGGAAATACCAACACAGTATGAACATAATAATTTGCTGACAGCTGAGGAAAAATATCCTTCAAATAATTCATTTAACTTCCGGGTTGTAGTTGGTTGGTTCTCTTCTTGGCTGCAATCGGTCTTTGCACCAATGACTGCAGTTGGTCTCTTCACACGGTTCACTTAACTTACATTATATGTTTCAAATAGTTAATTTAACTTCTGAGATGTAACTAGTTAGTTGGTCTCTTCAGATATTTCACTTGACTTTTGTTTTATGCTTCATATGGTTCATTTAACTTGCAGGTTGTAGTTGGTCTCTGCGCCAATTGGCACAGCGGTCATCTATCTATAGAGATAGAGAGAGATAGAGGGAGAGAGAGCGTGTGCGCATCCGTGTGCATGAGAGGCATAGGTTGATATGCCTGTGTTTAGAGACGAGCATGGGCGATATGAATATCCATCAAACAACACCTACATTTTAGTTGTATTAGTTGCTTTTCTTCTTGGTCTCTTCAAATAGTTAACTTGACTTCCATTTTAAGTTTCATATAGTTCACTTAACTTGCAGGTTGGAGTTGGTCCCTGCGCCAATTGGCGCAACGAGTCATCTAGTACTTACATAAATGGTGAAGATGTCGGTGTTTGTAAGGACTTTGGTATATGCGGTGCGAACTGCAGCCCGGTCTATTGCTAGTGCAAGTGCTGGTTCCATTGCCGCTGCCTGGGCCGGAGGAGGTGCGAGTGCGAGTTCAAGTGCTGGTGCAGGTGCCGGAGCCATTGCTGGTGCCCATGGAGGTGCGACTGCTGGTGGCACTGCTGCTGCCGGAGTCGGTGCGAGTTCTGGAGCTGGTGCCGGTGTTGGAACCAGTGCCGAAGCTCGTGCCAGTGCTGGTGTCGGTGCCCAATCCTTTGGTGGATCAGCCTGAGCTGCTACCACTATCGGTGCCCAATCCTCTGCTGGATCAGCCTGAGCCGCTGCCGCTGTCAGTGCTGGAGCCAGTGACGGTGCCCGATCCGCTGCGCCTGCCGATGATGGAGGTGGTGCCGATGCCCATGATAGTAGCACTCATCTCTCGTCTACTTTGATTTCTGACTACAGCTTTATAACCGTGCTACGCATCCCTCTTAAGTGAGAGTATAGCTGAGACATTCGAACTTCCTCTGGCTCTGTGACCTAGATCCAGCCTTTTTCATTCCTTGTTTTAATGGCAACAAGGACTAATTCTGGTGTGTTTGTTAAAGTAAACTGCAGTCGATCAAAGAGCTTCATATTGTAGTCAGACAACAGAAGGATCCACTTGTGTCCAGTAATATAGGTGATGGATCGTGCCTTCGTTATTGACACTTCATGAAATATGGAACCTGCTACGATAACCATCATAGAGCAAACTAAATGGTTTATTCTGTAATGAATGTGACATGGTAAAACCTACATCATAAAATTGTAGCAAAAGTAAGAAAACATGATGGTGAATCAATGAGATTTACTTTATCTGACACGTATGAATCCTTACTAGGTAATCAGTGTGTTCAAGTTCTAAATTGAAGGTAGATCGGCTAATTACAGGTGGCAAGCAGGGCCCATCATCACTCCCACATGCAGGACAGAGCAAAAGTCCCGACAACTCATATGGAGCAAACATTCGTGAGAATGGAAATCCTGGTGGGTGCGATAAACCCTGCATACATATATTGGAGTGTAGCCATAACTGCTATATACTCCCTCCATCCACAAATATAAGATGATCTGTATATTTCAAAATATACGGACTGAATTTAGTGAACAAACACACTAAAACGTGTCTATAATACATTTGATTCACAAAAAATTTAAACATCTTATATCTTTGAACAGAGGGAGTACAGTGCTAGGTTGAAAAAACACAGATATCAGACAACCAAAAATGGTATTATAGGTTCACCATTTCTAAAACATTAACATAGAGTGTTCTCATGATTCACTACAAAAAAAAGCGGTAGTACTAACCCATACAGGGTTCACACACACAAGTTGAGCACTGAACAATATTACTTACTACACACATGCAAGGTTGCACTAATTAAACTTCGCAGACTATTTCTTGCTACCGACCTACGGGATGAGCCCCACAAGACTGACCAGGCCATGGGCATCGTGAGAGATGTCGATCGGCACCTTCACGATCATGTCAACCTTGGAGAACCTAACAGTGTGGCCTTTCCACTCATAAATATGATGATCAAGAAGGGCCACTTCAGGTTTGTCGGGAAGCTTTACAAGAACCAAACCCTTCGTCATCGAAGGCATAGCTATGAAATTGTTTTGGTGAAGTACACCGTTGAGAACACACCTGACAACAATGTTACTGGAAAACTTTTGTTCAGGACATGCAGCTACAAGGACACCATAGCTGAATATTGATGTACTCCCCGTGCACACCCTTAGGTCTTCCAGCTCATACGGCATGACTTTGAGAACTTGATCTTCCCAGCCGTCCAGGTTCTAATTCAAACACAAACCAATTTTTTTACTGCCTTCATTCACAAATATAAGATGATTTCCATATTTTAATATAAGACTACATACACACATAAATGAGTGAACAAAGACACTAAAACATGTCTACATCAGATACACAAAAAAGTTAGAACATCTTATATTTGTGAACAGAGGGATTACGTACAATATCCATAACACGAGTTACTAAGGCTACTATATTTTCTTGCAAAGCATGGGAGCTAAAATCTTGCATTTCCTATAGCGTTGATGTTGGTAAAGTAGTTTGATGGTAATCTATAAGAAATTAGTGTGATGTGCACAAATCATATGCATGTCAACCTCTCGCATGTTTTGGTCAAAATAGCAATTTAGTACTGTCATTTGGCACATAAAAATTATATGCAATATCGCCCAGAAAGTTGTACTACTAATACTATGTATACAGTACAAAAACCTTGCATATTAGCAATCACTTTGCAAATTAAATCAAAAAACACGATCAAGATCGCCAGAAAGATCGCCAATAAGAGATATTACCTCGAGCGGCTTAACGAGGGATCCCAAGAGGGGGCCTTGCACTTCGCTATGGTCGTCTCGGCGGGCAGCTTGCGCTTCTTTGAACTCTGAGCCTCGATGGTTTTGGCCAGAGCCATCAACATCACTTTGACTGGTGCTCCAAGATCCATCAGAAACTGTCAAATAGAAAGAAAACCAAAGAAAATCATAATCGCAAACCCAAAAGAGGAACAGAGAGGGAGTTAGGATCGGTTGCGGGGTTACAAAAGATGATTGGAATGAAAGTATAGCAACACCATTCGTTCACTCACCTTTCCTTCTTTGGGAGAGAGGAACAATGGCAGAAGCGAGTTGGGGTTTTCTTTAAGAAGATGAGGAAGAAGATGAGGGAGAAGCGAGTTGGGGTTTTCTTGAAGAGAGAAAGATGAGGGAGAAGAGTGAAATGATGGTTGCTTCGTCTGTCCAACTTACTGCGGGAAAGGTGGGGTTTTGTGATTTGACGACTCATTATGTATAATTAATATGCCGCTACGACTGGGGTGAGTCTACCGTGCAGTTATGCACTCTAATTTGGTGCATGGCAAGTGGACCCGGATGTTGGATGCCCTACGCGTAGGCAAAAGTGAGTAGCAAGGTTTCTGACGACCATGGAGGAGGATCCGTGCGGTAGAGCATCTCCACTCTTTCTTAAAAAATAGTATTTTTGATGATAGCAGGCATTTCCACTCTTACGACGGAGGAGTGCGAAACATGGCATCCACTTGAACTACACTAGTAGGCATGTGCAGTGGTTCATACGGCAGTCTTATCTTGTTGCTAGTGTAGTAAGATATGACAATATAATATGATGTATAGTAAACTGATTATACCCACCCAAAAAAGTAACTGATTATAAATAAATCTATGGTGAGGGATATTGTTGCTAGTGTTTCAACATATGTTTGGTTTACATGGCGGCCCAGAGCAGACATGTACTCGTATTCATGAATACGGTCCTGGGTGGGTCCCCTACGTGTATGTGGCTCCCATCCCGTGCTACCTCAGCGTACAGGCGACCTATGGTCGACATCTCAGCAAGGAGGAAAATATGCGTGAAAAAACATATGTGGCGGCTCTGATATGAACCCGAGACCACTAGCTGATTGGTCGCACTAGCCCAACTAGCCACTGTGCTTCACAGGCATACTCGGAGGGAAAGGTGGGGTTTTGTGATTTGACAGCTCATTACTACTGTAGCGCTATGACCGCGGAGGAGCCAGAAACCGCGCGGTAGGGCGTCCCACGTCTCAACAAGGAGAAAAAAATGTGTGTAAAAATATATCAGATGTAGCTGTGGTTCGAACTCGGGACCGAGCCAGTCGGTCAAAAACACCCTACTAGCCACCCAGCTTCAAAGGCGAGCTCTGCTCCAACATCACAGCAGGCTTTTAAAATATTGTGAAAATATTAATGTGTCACTTTCATGTAGATTTTAAATAATGATTGGTGGCCATGCATGGCTTCCGTGATTCAAGTCTTTGCACTGTGCACTGACGCAGTCTGACAGGGTGGCTCTCTATCTCGGCCAGACACGAGGTCTTTTGTTCGAACACTAAGTGATTCATCTATTTTCCACGCATTTTTTCTGCCAATAGATAGCCCCCACACATCATCTTTATGCTAATGTGGCATGGAGGATAGGTGTGGTTTGCTCCGTCTCAACCAACCATGAGGTCTCTTGTTCGAGCACTTGGCGATTCATCTATTTTTCAAGCATTTTTTTGAGTTATAAATATACCACAGCCAGCTCATGCCATTCTTTGTGTTTGCCCATGCATCTAAAGGTAGAAGGAGAGGGGAGAGAGAGTGCAGACATGGGACCCGCCAGTAAGTGAGTGAACGTAGAGGTACGTGCAGACAAGCCGGCCCCTCTAATCTACTGAAAGTAATATAAAATCTAGTTATCCATGAAAGGCAACAATCATTACTAGTTTTGTTGGCTATAGTCGTGTGCCTGTCTAGGCCAGGTTGCCGTTTCAAACCTCGTCCCTGTCAATTTTTATTTTTGGGTCCAAATTTGTTCCATGACAGGTGGGACTCTCGGTGTGTAGTTTGGATTTTTCTGTGTACGAGGGATTTTTTTTGCAAAAAGACTTTGCATGGTTGGACAAGTTACGGCACCAGTTTCATGTATTTTACAAGTTTAGGAACAAAAGTGACCACGGCGGACAAGTTGGGGCACCGTGGTGTATTTAACTCCATTTTTTATTCTCCTCTGCTGACGTATAGGCCCCACACGTCATCTTTATTCTAAAGTGGCACAGAGGATAGCAGCGTTGCATATAGGGACCCCCTTAGGAGTTGGGACCATATATGGGCCGTATTAACGAATATGAGGACCCTAGCAAGGCACTTTACAGTATTAAGACCATTGCGGACATAACCAGCGAGATCAAGGACTGAAGATGCATTTTTCACAAAAGAAAATTTATGATAAGTTGCCAGAAAAACATTTTGGGGCCAATCGGTTTTTTGTATCCATCAGATCGCCATGAAAGTGGGTCCAAAAATACCTAGAGAGGGAGTGTGTGTGTGTTGCGCGCACGTGTAAGGAGCCGGGTGAGCGAGGTTAATAAAGAGCATGCGAGAGAGCAGTGGAAGAGCTAGAAGAAAATCATTGGGGGGTACAACCCATCAGTGTTTGGGGGTGCGGGCCAAATGCTAAAAAAAAATCTAATGTAAACCCTCCTAAAAACACCTTCACAATTTAATCTAAGGTTGGGGGGCACAGTCCCCCTAGAATTCTACATAGCTCTGCCTATGTGAGAGATGGAGAGGGAGCGTCTATGTGTGAGAGAGACGTCACGAGAAAGCGAGGTTAATCGAGACATAGATAAAGAGAGAGATCGAGTGAGTGTGGGCTGGCGTACAGTCGAATGTGAAAGACGATCTAGAGTGATATTGTGCGATGAAGCTTTGGGCAGGGTGAGGGCTGGAGGAGAGAGATACTGAGAGTGGCCTAGATAGACAATGTGTCTGTGTGTGTGCGTGCATGTGCACGGCGGGGAGGGGGGGGTCTAGAGAGGCAATGTATCTATCTAGAGAGAGAGAGAGCTCATCATGGAGGGCAGGGAGGGTGTGTGTGAGAAATACATTTGCTGAGAGTGCAAGGGGGTGTGAGAGAGATAGAGATCGAAACATGGATAGAAAGAATGAGCGTGTGTTGGATACCAATAGCTCTATAAGCCGGTTAACAAAGAGAGGAAGATCGATCGATAGAGGAAGTATGTGTGCGCGGGGAAGGGGGGGTCGATGGAGAGACCTAAACACAATATTTGAATGTATATAGTACTAGACTTAATATTCACATTTCAATTTATTATACATTTTATAATTTAAATTGAGGACCATGCATGGCTTCCGTAATTATTTTGAATTTGTGCCATACATGCTTTGGAAAAGTAGATGCAGTATATTGACTCGATTGTTGTGGTATTTGTATGTGTGTGGTCATATGCTAGAATACATACAAAGTTTTCTCACTGCCATACTGTTCATCTTATACATTTGAATTTGCATTCAAAAGCTTAGCGTGGATACCATGAAATGTGAATTCCATGTTAGAATTGGAGATCACTATATCGCAAACACACTCTAATTCAAGAACTCATCATAAATAAATTACCGTCTCTTTTCGAACGGCCAATTATTTGTAAGAAAAATATGGGCATGGTAATACATGTAGATTTGTTTGCCAATTAAAAAAAAGATTCCTTTGCATTCTCAAATGGAGGCAAACCCGAGAGGGCACCAGTCAGACCAGGCTCGTGTCATGGTGCTGGCATGTGAGGTACGCACATTAGCAAACCCCAACAAAAAGAACAGCAATAGAAAACTTCGCGCCTCCACTCGAGCCTCCGCATTTTGAATCGACATATCTGGCGGCCCAAATTCTAGCCCTGCAAAATTCCCCTTATGTCCCCGATACATAATAACTACCCATTAACAATAGAGGGTTGCTTTAGTAACTCCCCCACCCCACCTACTGTGCCCAGCACGTTCAAGTCCCTCGTTCGCCGCTACCCAAGGTCAGCCATCAACTCTGTTGCCTAGTACACTAGGGTGTCTTTATTACACTGATGAGTATAGAATGGAGCTTCGTTGGTTCGTGCCTAGTAGTACTAGCATAGTAGTACTACGTACTGCCTCCATATCTTTTTACTCCGCATATAAAATTTGTTTGAAGCCTAATTAAGCAAAGTTTGACCAAATTTATCTTAAAAAATATGAACATCTACAACACTAAATATGTATCGCATGAAAATTTATTTCATGATGCATCTAATGATATTGATTTCATATTGTTAATTGATATTTTTTCTTATAAAGTTGCTCATGCTTTACAAAGTTTGACTTTAGACAATTTTATATGTAGACTAAAAAAACTTTCCAAAGTTTGACTTCAGACATGTACTACATGTCATTTGAAAAACAACAAGTACTGCGTGTCATAATAAGGATGCTCATGCAGATGGTCTTACAACAACCGTCGGCGATAAATAGGCCTGCCATATATAAGTTCTATCTCTGCACTATACACTGACACAGTTTGACGTTGTGGCTCTCCATCTCGACCAGCCACAAGGTCTCTTGTTCAAGCACTAGGCAATTCATCTATTTTCCACGCATTTTTTTGGTTTAATAAACCACGGGTGCCTCAACTTGTCCGTCACGGTCACTTTTATTCCTATAAACTTGTAAAATACGTGAAACTGGGGCCGTAACTTGTGAAAGCATCCAGATATGGTCGACGACATCGGCATCTGCCCCGGGTGGCGCACCATGTTCACCAGCACACGCGTTCTTTGTGTTTGCCTATGCGTCTAAAGGTAGAAGGGGAGGAGAGAAAGCAGACATGGGACCCGCCAGTAAGTGACTCAACGAAGAGGTACATGCTGACGGGCCGGTCCCACTAATCTACTGAAAGTAATATAAAAACTTGTTATCCATAAAAGATAACAAACATTGCTACTTCTATTGGCTATCGACATGCGCCTAGGTGGACCAGGTCGCTGGTTCGATCCTGTCCTTGTCATTTTTAATTTTTGGGTCCAAATTTGTTCCATGATAGGTGGAACCCCCAGTCTGTAGTTCATAGCTTTCTATGTAATAATTAAATAAAACACGAGAAGTTTTTTTGCAAAAAGACCATGGTGCGATGGAGTAGGTGAGCGAGGTGAGAAAGAGTGTGCGAGAGAGTGGTGGCAGAGCTAGAGGGAATCTTTGTGGGGGGACAACCCATCGGTGTTTAGGGGTGTGGGCCAAATGCTAAAAAAATCTAATCTAAACCCTCCTAAAAATGCCTTCACAAATTAATCCAAGGTTGGGGGGCCACAGTCCCCTGGCAATGTAGATAGCTCTGCCTCTGCGATAGATGGAGAGGGAGCATCTATGTGTGAGAGAGACGGCATGAGAAAGCGAGGTCAATTGAGACATAGATAAAAAGAGAGATCGAGTGAGTGTGGCCCGGCGTGCGGTCAAAAGAGAGAGATGGTTTGGAGAGATATCATGCGATAGAGCTTTGGGGTGGGTGAGGGCTGGAAGAGACATCTTAAGAGAGTGACGTAGATAGACAATGTGTGTCAGAGAGTATATAGAGTCCTGATCGAGGCCCAAACAGGGAGATATAACTTTGTGTGTGAGAGAAAGCGAGGTCAATCGAGACATAGATAAAGAGAGAGATCGAACGAGTGTGGGCTGCCGTACGATCGAAAAAGAGAGACGATCTGGAGAGATATCATGCGGCAAAGCTTTGGGAAGGGTGAGGGCTGGAGGATAGATACTGCAAGAGTGACCTAGTTAGACAATGTGTGTGTGCATGTGCGCCCGTGCGCGGGAGGTGGGGGGAGGGTGGGTGGGGGTAGAGGGTGTAGAGAGGCAATGTATGTGTTGAGAGAGAGATAGAGCTCATCATGGAGGGCGGAGAGGGTGTGTGTGAGAAAGACATTTGCTAAGAAAGTGGGGGTGGCTGTTTGTGTGTGTGAGAGAGATAGAGATCGAAACATGGAGAGAAAGAATGAGTGTGTGTTGGATACAAATAGCTATAGGCCGGTTAATAGAGATAGGAAGATTGATCGATAGAGGAAGTATGTGTGTGTGCCGGGGGGGATCGATGGACAAGTTTGCAGGGACAAGTTTTGATATAAGCTTCTTACAAACCGAAGCTTCTCACAAGATGACTCGTGGTTCCAAGAGGGAACACGTCATGTTTGTGAGCAAAATGGTAGTTGCTGCATCTTCTTGCCTTGAATTTTTTCTACAACCTGCATAGACAAATACAACTATCGTGTTAAAATTTAATTTTTTTCAAAGTTCTTTTGGCCTATTTTTATACATTAACAAACTTTCTAGGCATTTGATGTGCATAACTTGAATTTGAACTATAGGCACATGCAGTAGTGCACCAAAATGGGTTAAAAAATCATATATGTGTCCTTGGGTGCATGTTTAGGACCCATGCAAGAAATGGGAATGAATTTCTAACATCTCGGCGTCATGGATCGGCCACAAACATTGAGAATCCTGGTTGTTAAATTCTAGAAAATCCAAAACTCACCTGAAATTCATGAAACTAGGCATGGTCTCATGATATGGCACAAATAGGCTATGGTAATTTTTTTGTCCAATTTGAGACAAGCTGCTTATGAAAAGTTGCACACACGAATAGCCAACATAGGCATTTTGGAACAAAGAGCTGTCACGTTAATGCAAACGGTTTCATTATTCAAACCGTGGGCGTTCGACCAACGTGCCGCCATGTGTCTTGCTTCTCATAGGTAGGTGCCGTGCAAGCAGACATGTGAGTTGATGGGAGGCATGCGAGCAGGGCGCTGCGCATGCTCATCGGGAGGCGAGCCCTTTGACTTCCCTCCACCGCCCACCTTCATCCCAACTGCCCCCTTTTAATGGTGCCCGAGCCGCAGTTTAAATGACCGCCGCACTCCTCGCTCTCACTACAATCCTCTCTCTGCCTCTTTGATTCCCCTGTCGTCCACGTCCAATCAGCCAGGCCTCGCCGTATGCCATGGCGCATCACGATGGGCTGCCCCTAGTCTTTGACATGGCTATGGAGGAAGTCGCCATGGCTGTCCCCGCACCGTTTGAGCTCCCATCCCTGTGCCCGCGCCAACGCCCATCCCCGTGGAATTGATGGGCTATGCGCCACACATTGTTGCCCAGCTTGAAGCCGCGGGGATCCACGAGGTTCCCGCCGACTTGCACGTGCCTGTGCACGTGCCAGTGCATGCGCTTACACTAGTGCTCGCGTCCGTGCCCGTGTCAGCGCCAGCGCCTGCACTAGCGCACGTGCCTGGACCTGTGCCCATGCACATGAATGTCTCCACTGCGCCGTTGCCAGCGCCTGTCCCCACGCCGGTGCCAGTGGTCGCCTCAATGGCATGGGTCGCCACCGTCGACTGCTTCCTTGCAGTGCTGCCAATCGCCGCCTCCCGCCCGTCGACCGGCTCCTGGAGGCGGAAGTCCAGAACATTCTAGCCTTCCTCGAAGCTTGGGATAATGTCCCGGAGTACGCCAACGCTAGCGCAAGACGCCGCTGCCGCTGATGCAATTAGTTTATTCATTTAAATATTGTAGTTTGATTGTTTGAATGTAAAGTCACAGTCTGACTAAATGAAATCTATGGTTTGATCAATTGAGTGTTCTGCTAGAGCCCTATCAAATTAAATAAAAAAAATCATCAAGCCTTTTCTCTATAAAAAAAATATTCATCAAGCGACATATATTTCTTCTCATTGCAAACATTTCAGATTAAATACCCGTGTCTATTCCAAATAGTATTCATCACATACGCAGAGCGCGAACTGGTTCCTTCTCTAATAACCCATGAGGTCTCTTGTTCGAGCACTAGGCGACTAGGTGATTCATCTATTTTCCATGCATTTTTTGAGTTAAATACACCATGGGTGCCTCAACTTGTCCGTCGCGGTCACTTTTGTTCCTATAAACTTGTAAAATACGTGAAACTGGTGCCATAACTTGTGAAAGCGTCCAAATATGGTCGACGATATCAGCATCTGCCCTGGGTGGCGCGCCATGTTCACCGGCACGCGCGTTCTTTGTGTTTGCCCATGCGTCTAAAGGTAGAGGGGGAGGAGAGAGAGAGCAGACATGGGACAAGCCAGTAAGTGACTCAACGAAGTGGTACGTGCTGATGAGCCAGTCCCGCTAATCTACTGAAAGTAATATAAAAACTTGTTATCCATCAAAGATAACAAATGTTGCTACTTCTATTGGCTATAGACGTGCGCCTGGCTAAACCAGGTTGCCGGTTTGATCCTCGTCCTTGTCATTTTTAATTTTTGGGTCAAAATTTCTTCCATGACAGGTGGGACCCCCGGTCTGTAGTTTGTAGCTTTTTGTGTAATAATTAAATAAAACATGAGAGATTTTTTTGCAAAAAGATCATGGTGCGACAGGGTAGGTGAGCGAGGTGAGAAAAGGCATGCGAGAGAGCAGTGGCAGAGATAGAGGGAAATCATTGGGGGGGACAACCCATCGGTTTTTGGGGTGTGGACCAAATGCTAAGAAAAAAAAATCTAATCCAAACCCTCCTAAATAAACACCTTCACAAACTAATCCAAGGTTGGAGGGGACAGTCCCCCCGGCAATGTACATAGCTCCGCCTCTGCGAGAGATGGAGAGGGAGCATCTATGTGTGAGAGAGACAGTGTGAGAAAGCGAGATCAATCGAGACATAGATAAAGGGAGAGATCGAGTGAGTGTGGCCCGGCGTGTGGTCAAAAGAGAGAGATGGTCCGGAGAGATATCGTGTGACAGAGCTTTGGGGAGGGTGAGTGCTGGAAGAGAGATCTTGAGAGAGTGACCTACATAGACAAAGGGCATGAGAGAGTATACAGAGTGCCAATCGAGGACCAAATAGGGAGATATAGCGTTTGTGTGTGAGAGAAAGCGAGGTCAATCTAGACATAGATAAAGAGAGAGAGATCAAGCGAGTGTGGGCCACCATACGATCAAAAGAGAGAGATGGTCATGAGAGATATCGTGCGGTGAAGCTTTGGGAAGGGTGAGGGCTGGAGGATAGATACTGAGAGAGTGACCTAGATAGACAATGTGTTTGTGCATGTGCGCGGGGGGGGGGGGTCTAGAGAGGCAATGTATCTGTCTAGAGAGAGAGAGGGAGAGGGAGGAAGGAGAGAGAGAGCTCGTCATGGAGTGCGTGGCGGGTGTGTGAGTGTGAGAAAGACATTTGCTCTGAGAGTGAGGGGGAGGGGGTTGTGTGTTTGACAGAGATAGAGATCGAAACATGGAGAGAAATAATGAGTGTGTGTCGGATACAAATAGCTATAGGCCGGTTAACAAAGAGAGGAAGATCGATCGATAGAGGAAGTATGTGTGTGTGTGGGGGGGGGTCGATGGAGAGACCTAAACACAACATTTGAATGTAGATAGTACTAGACTCAATATTCACATTTCAATTTAGTGTACATTGTAAATTTTGAATTGAGGACCATGCATGGCTTCCATAATTATTTTGAATTCATGCCATACATGGTTTGGAAAAGTAGATGCACTATATTGACTCGATTGTTGTGGTATTTGTATGTGTGTGGTCATATGTTTGAATACATACAAAGTTTTCTCACCACCATAGTGTTCATCTTATACATTTGAATTTGCATTCAAAAACTTAGCGTGGATACCTTGAAATGTGAAATCCACATTAGAATTGGAGATCACTATGTCTCAAACACACTCTAATTCAATAACTCATCATTAATTAATTACTGTCGCTTTTGGAACGACTAATTATTTGCAAGGAAAATGGGTATGGTAATACACGTAGATTCATTTGCCAATTAAAAAAAGATTCCTTTGCATTCTCAAATGGAGGCACACCCGTGAGCGCACAAGCCAGATCTATCTCGTGTCGTTGTGGTGGAGTGTGTGGTACGCACATTAGCAAACCCCCAAAAAAAGAACGGCGACAAAAAACTTTGCGCCTCCACCTAAGCCTCCGCATTTCGAATCAAAATATCTGGCGGCCCGAATTCCAGCCCTGTGAAATCCCCCTTCTCGCCCGCCTTCTCTGCACCCAGAGCGCTCAAATCCCTAATTCGCTGCCACCCAAGCAAAATTTGAATCGCCCCCACCCCTCATCTCCTTTCTTTCCACACCTCTATACCAGACGACGACGACGGTCGCGCTTCACCACCGCACTGGAGCTACCTCATATACGCCCTTGTCCACCGCACCAGGTGGTCCACCGACAATGTCAGCCACCGTAGCTCATGTGCTTCACAGACACTGACTTCCACAGCATCAGGTCTACTTCACCGACGCTGTCTTCCACCTCACCGGGGCTACTTCACTGAGCACATCATCGCACCTCCACCCTCCCATAGGTGCTTCACCAAGGGCCTCGTCCACTGCATCATAGCGCTCTGTTGCCGCTCAAGATCTGCTTCCATAGGTGGCTAGCCAACGCAAGCGCATCACCCTCAATGGCTCTGAAGTGATCCGCACTCTAGCCGAGGATGCCCAAACACCGCCCTGAACTAGGTATCCACAGATCCCAGCACTATGCACTATTCCGACGATGTATGGATATCCTTTTACTACTCTCTTAGCTTATACGCCTATGCAACTAGTTGTTTAACTCTTATTTCTTCTGGAGCTATCATCTGAAACAAGTAAAACCATTTTTTAGCGAAGCATGACATGCTACGAGATCTGGTACACATGTTGCACACTTGTATAACCTTGTAAATACTTTTCCTCCGGTATAACATCAAGGTCGATCCCTCTCATAAGATCAACCATTCGCCGTGCTAAAAATGCAGAGGGGTAAGGTAGGAGCACATGGCCTGCACATCCAAGCAAGTGGTAACATGGACTTCTTCATGGAACATCCCAAGCACAAGCAGAGTTGCAGTGAGCCTGTACAATGAGCTAGCGTCAGTCCCTGCATTTCATTTAATTCATAATGGCCAGCGTGTATGATTTGCGTGTATGATTTCGGTATTGAAATGTATTCCAGTGGCACTTTTGGTTTACCCACATAATGGTTGAATTGCTTGTTTCTATGAACTGAGTTGGCCAATGATGAGAAGGATGCCAGTCTTTTCATCCTATTGTAGATTTCTTATATCTTTATATGCCAAATATAATCACATGAAATATATAGTAAAAGCTAGTGTGACATGTATTGGTACAACTAGTCTGACAACCTGTCCTCATATAATATATCAAGGTCGCACCGTCTTATCAGATTAACCATTCAACTTACCAAAATGTAGTGTGGGAAGAAAGGAGTATTGGGACTGCGTATCCAAGTAAGTGATGCCATGGACTGCTTCGTAGAACCTCGTAGGCGCAAAAGGAGTTGTAGTGTGCCTATACAAAGAGCTAGCGTAAGTTCAGTTACCTGCTTTTCTGAATTTCATTGTTGAGGAAATTGTTAACTGGTGGCTGCTCGGTTGGCTAGCGAGTAGGGGATTAATAGGCTAATCAGCAAGTTAATCAGCCAATTATTCAATTAATCAGATGATTTATTAGTTTATCGGCTACTCGATGACCCTATGAGTAGGGATTAATCGGCAAGTTAACTGGTTAATCGGATGAATTCTTGAACATGGCTGAATTTATTTGGCCACTGATTACAAAATGGTTAAATTACCTTGCTTGGCTTAATTTAGTTTGCTACTGATTACATAAAGCCATAGCCTATTAATCCTATTATAGATTGCATCTATCTATGTGTTTGTTACTTACTGTTTATAGATTTACCTGTTTGTCTAAACTTAAATAGCTACTTAAGCATATAAATAGCTAGTCATATCTACTTCTAGGGTCCAACAAAATTCATGTGTAATTTACCTTCTGATACCCTGTTTGTTTAACTGGTTTGCTATTATAACTTCCAGCACTAGTAATGTTTGCATGTTCATTGAGAGATAACTGTCAGGTTTATATGAGGGACACCATATTTTTAACTTATATATATGTGCCAGAATCATTTTGCTTACATCAATGGAATTTAGAGATGTCTATGTTGCTGGTATACTCTACCGACTTGTTAGTTTAATACATTGCCAAAACTTGTTAGTTTTACTAGTTCATGTGTAATTAAATATATTGCCAAAACTTGTTAGTTTTACTAGTTTGATGTTGTTTCTTCTTGCCCTAGCAACACTTTATTTATGCTTGCTAACTTTCAAGTATTTAGGATCCAATCAAAACTCCAATGGCACAACAGGTACATTTTGAAAATCTTCTTTGTTTATCAGGTTTGCTGCTATAACTTGTTGCTCTAATCATGTTACTAAGTTCAACTTCTCAGGATCCAATCGGAACTCCAATGGCACACCAGGTACATTTTCAAAAACTTATTTGCGTAATAGGTTTGTTGCTGTAACTTGTTGCTCTAATCAAGTTACTGACTACTTAAATTTTCAGGATCTAAGAGAAACTCCAATGGCACAACAAGTCCCTTTTGAAAAACTTGTTTGTTTAACTGCTTTGCTGCTGCAACTGGTTGCTCTAATCATGTTAATAACTTCTACTTTTCAGCATCCAATCAAAACTCTTTAATTCCTTGTTTGCTTAACTGGATTGCTGTTCTAACTTTTGGTTGAGATGTTTTACTAACTTCAACTTTTTTGAATCCAATAGTAACTCTAATGGCAAAACACGTTACCCCAAGATCAAAGAGCGAGGTCCCCATGGACGTAGGATCATCCCAGAGCAGTGGCACTAGCCCAATCCCGCATCATGAATTGCCAACTGCTGATGTTCTAGAGGCTAAACTATTGATAGAAAGAGAGTGTGCTTCTACACTTCGAGATGAAGTTGACATCTTGAGGAAGCAAACAACACAATCACAAGCAGTACTCTCAAAAACCAATAAATATTTGGTGGAATTTAGAATGAAGCAAGCTGAGACTGACCTCATTGTTAAACACCTAGCGAACAAAACAAATTCAAATCCAACTTTCTAAATAGTAGGTGAAATGTTTTTTCCATTGCTGAATGACCTCTGTGTTGTTTGTTCATGTAATAGATAGGAACCATTCAGTTTAGAGATCATGTAATAATTTTTTTTTTGAGTCTGTAATAATTTTTTTCTGAGCACGAGTCTGTAATAATTGATAAGACTATATGAGGCATTTCATTTTGTTTGCTAGGCCAGTCCTATAAATATGCCAATCGGGCTGAACGCTGCATTCAACAAAAACACCTAGTAGTATAAAAGGGCCTTAAGTGGCACGGATTTGAAAGGGCCAAGATGCTTTATGGGCCAAAAATAGTACAGTGGCCTGGCTTATGTATGTTAGTTGATATTATTGATCCCTACACTCTATATTTGGTCATATGTCTGTTAGTTTTTGATATTATTGGTTTGTAGACTCAGTATTTTGAATTTTGAGACAACGCATGGCTTCTAAAATTCATATCTAAATGGAAGTACACTATATGCTACGTGTGTCAAACACAGTGTACATATTTTAGAAACAAAACACATTATATATACATATGAAAAATACATGTTACACTTTACACTTGAGTTGAACATAAAGTGGTTTCAAATATTTGAATTCACCTTAAACTGGATTCAACCTTTTAAATTCGAGGATCATGGCATTTGGAAATCATATTCATATATAAAGGTGGAATACATGTTTGTTGTGCTTTTGAAGATATATAAAAAAACATAGAATGATATATAAAGATTCATATTTGAATACAAAATGGATTTGAATTTTGTTGGCACGTTAAAAGTGAATGCTTATCCTCCCAAAATTTGAACATAGCGGCCAAAACACCCATTCCCGGCTCGGCCGTAACTGCCCGAGCCGTAATTGCCCGAAACCAATGTTTGGGAGATGGAAATTACTGTCTATCCCTGACACGCAAAACCTATCGGCCCGATTTCTAGTGGTCTCAATAGGGGTAGGTTTGTAACTTCACTCAGACATGACACAACCGCCTCTCAGCCCCATTCATACATGGTGGGTGCCAAAGCACATTTGATCCAAGCTCGTCCCAAAGACCTCTCTCCCTCCATTTCCCCATTCATACACCATGGGCACCAAAACAAACTCTCCTTGGCCAAAATCGATCTCGGCAAATATTTTAAATAGGGGTAGGTTTGTAACTTCACTCATATGCGACACAACCGCCTCTCTGCCCCGTTCATACACAATGGGCGCCAAAACACCCTCTCCTCGGCCAAAATCGCTCCCGCCCCGATGTCCAAAATTTTAAATGGGGGCTAAGTTCATAACTTTCCCCACATTTCAGACAAGCACGTCCCAAAGACATGGATCCTCCTACCCCTCTCCCTCCATTTCCCCATTCATGCACTGTCAGCGCCAAAACACCCACTCCATCCCAGCCTCCTCCATCTACCACCCCATCCACCGCCGCCCTTCTCCACCATGCCGGGGCTGCTACCCCGACCCCATTGCCCACTGCAAGAGATCGACGTCTCTCATCCACAGTGCTGGACCAGGGTCCTTGCATCACGTCCTCTCACTTCATCCGCGCCGTCGTCCACCTTGCCTGGGCTGCTCCTACGACCTCGTCCACCGCAACAGGACTTATCCCTCGATGCCGCCATCTGCCATCCTAGATCTACTTCCATGCTGCCAACAACCATCGCGCCCATAGCACCCTCAGCCTATCAGCAGATGCCTACACGGCACCGCAAGAGAGGTGGTACTCTTTCATATCTTATTAAGTTATTGATCTCACCCGGAAAATAGATTGTCACTTGTTTACTATTCTTTCTTGTCCATACCAATCTTCATTGTTAGTTTAAAGCAAACATCAATTGCTAAGTAGCCTTTGTGGGGTTTGCACCTTCAAAATCTGCCATGGCATGGTCAACACTATACTCGTCATGCTTAGGGTTCACCCCTTTTATATACACTAAGATCAGCCTAGGTGCTTCGTGTCATACTAGCACTAATCCAACCATCAATATAAACAAAATGCCACTCATAGTTCCAAAGCTTATTTGTTCAAATACGAATCTGATATGATACTAATATTAGTTTAATAGAGACACATTTAATTGGTCAGCTAATGTTCCTTCTTGAGTTTTGAAATGCACGTGCGCCACTTATAGAGACATGAGTGAATAGTATTTCTCTGTGTGATCTCGTCCATCATGGGTGGGGAATGAACATTGCATTGTATAGAAAGAAGGGTTATATCCACCTTTTACATAGACTACAATTTGCCTACGTACTTCGTGTCGCACTAGCAGCACTCCACCCTTCAAGCTAAACAACATGCCACTCATAATTCCGAAGCTTATTTATTCAAATACGAATTTGATATGATACTGATATTAATTAAACAGACACACATTTAATTGTCAGCTAATGTTCCTACTTCAGTTTTGAAATGCATGTCCACTCCTTATAGAGAGACATGAGAGGTTTGTATTTCTGTGTGCGCTCTGGTCATCATGGTTGGGGGATGAACTTTGTATATAGTATAGTTTGAAGCTATCATCTACCAACAATCATTACTTCTAGAGATCTCAACAGGGAACCTATTTTTTGAGTAGTAGGGCCACATTATATTAATGCACACACCAAATTATAGCACACATGACATCTCTTGGAAAAATTCCAGAGATAGTACGTAGGGGTTTATAGGAAGGCGCTATTGGACTTTTTTCTTTTTTCCTCGCCTACGCTTTGCTTTGGTCTTATGACTTTGCTAGTTGCCGGTGTGTTTCTGTGTGTGTGTTGGGTTGGCTGTGTGCATCCTAGCTATGCAGAGGCCGAGTGTGTGCTCATTGTGTTATGTATCCTCTTGATGCTCCATTTTGAGCCAATAAAATCAACCCTTTTTTGAAAACAAGGGAGGCACTATTGGAGTAGAATCCGCAATGCATTCCAAAGACAATCTCACTGCTATTTATGTTTTCATGAATCTCAAATACTAAACATCATCATAATGAATATGAGAATGCGTGCATCCGAAGAATATTGTGGAACAATGCAATGGCTAACAAACTTGGCGTCAAGGGATTGAGATCCAGTCTGGATGCAATGGAACCCACACGCTCCCCAATTACAGATTCGTGTTCAGAATATGATCCTAACGATGACTCTGAGCTAGATGGAGACCTAACTCAATGTTGCTCTCTAGTGGAGGAGTCAGAAGCAGATGCCCTATCTTGTTCACCCATCAAGGTGCTTGCTCTAACTTGGCAAGGTTATATTGGTTGCACATATCTTGCAAATGATGCTTTGCATTGCTTCTACTTTGTTGCACCACCATTTGCTTAGTTTACACACCATATATGTGAATATGCCATGCCTATCCATTTTCAGTACCTATTCCATCTGTCATCATACCATGTTTCTCCATTCAAATGTTGTTCTTATGTATCAAACGTTCAAAAGGAAGAGGGCGATTGCAGATCCTGAAGGAGCACAAACAAAGTATTTGGTAAAGGTAGTGATACCTGATAAATCAAATAGCTCCTCAGTTCTTGTGGCCATAGCACCAGACCCACAAAACACAGCCCCAACTCTAGCAGACTCTACCCCTACTCCACTGGCCATAGCACCTGCCCCAACATAGCATACCCCAAATGCAGCAAAAAGTATGACGATGCCAGTTGACATAGCACAGGCTCTATGATGCGAAAACCCCATTCCTGCAAAGAGTACACCAACTCCAGTGGCCAAAGCCCTATTCGAACAAGAGAGAGCCCCAATTGCAGCAAATAGGACCCCCATTCCACTTCTTCCCAGTTTAGAAAGATTATTGTATAGACAAACAGGAATTTCAAATCTTCCTCTGCAACTTGCGTGTAAGTAATGTTATTCATGGTAATTACTGCCTATGTTTCTGCTGACTGAACACAAAAAGATTTCATTCTTTTAAATAGGCGAGGACTGATCTGGATAGTCATGATGAGCAAAGCTTGGTTGTGCTTTTCAAGCATGTGTTAAGGTAGTATCATTGCTACCTGAGGAAAGCTCACTTCGATGGCAAGCCTCTAATTTTTTGCTGTAAAGCCTCCGATGCTACATTTACAAGACATTGACTGGAATAAGCTTGTTACACACTGGTTTTGTCTGTAGCGTAAGGTACTGTCTATGATATCAGATCAATTTGAAATCCTACATTTCTACATGTGCCTTACCATCTCTCTTGTATGAAAACTGTTTGCAGAAGAATATCCATTCTCAACGAACCACAGGATCTCGCAACTATACTACACACTGCATTGCTCTTGTCAGTACCTCTTTCCCTGTATCACTATACTTACTTTCATAGCTGGTTGATTATGTAGCATCACTGCACATGTTAGCCTCGTTATCCTCCAGTTGGTGGAAATTATGAGATCTATATTCACTCTTACATAAATGTAGAATAAACCCAATGCTTATGAAGAAGTTTAGATCTGCATTGCTCTTGTAAAGACCGGATGTCATGTATCACTATACTTACATTGCCAGCTAGTTCATTGTGTAGCATTTCACTGTATCTTATCTCCCTCGCCCTCCATTTCCTACAAATTATCAGATCTATATTTACTCTTACCAAAATGTTCAATACAGACAATGCCACTGTAGAAGTGTAGCCCTACATTGCTCTTGTCAGTACCTTTTGTCCTATAATGCTGTACTTACATGGATAGCTAGTTGATTATGTAGCATCACTCTGCATCTTATCTTCATTATCCTCTATATGTTCCAATATTATCAGATCTATAATTACTCTCTATAAAATGTAGAGTGCAGGCAATGCTTATGAAGAAGTTTTTGTGGTGAAATTCTTGAGTTATCACTCCGTCAACATTAAGAAGGGCTTTATAGAGTCGGTGTTAACTATTAATGTAAGTCTGTCCTTCTCAAACCTTTAAACTTTGCTAGTACATATTTGGATAGCATCACTTCCCTATCCTCAAATGCTATTTAGTTTGCTGTTTCTATCAAAATGCTTATGAAGAAGTTTCTGTTTGTCATTTCCTGCTTTGTCTTAACTGATTTAGCCGATGATATGAACAACATGCCATGCACATTAACCAAAAGAGATCCAATGATTTTCTTTTGCCCTGCATGTATGCTTGTGTTATTGATCTGTAATCTAGTGGTGTGATGAAGCTGCCCACACTTGCACCATTTCATTTCCTGCTTTGTCTTAACTGATTTGGCCCATGATATGAACAGTGCCAAATTATGTTATTCCCATTTTGAATTGTGTCTCTTTATTTGCCAATATGAAATTGGATGGAATTGACAGCACACTAACCATCGTTGCTTATATACGTGCAAAACCTGTTATCTATCTGCTTGTTTCAGGGTGATATCCCTGATGGCAGGCACAAGTCTGCTGAAGATTGTGAGACAAACCCAACATATATTGCAGCAAAGAAGGCAAAACATCTTGAAGATAGCAAGACAACCCCAAAGTCATGTCTTGATGCAGTGTTCAAGATACTCGCCATTAGCAGTGACACAAGCTCACAGAAGTCGCTGCCTTAATCAGTTCCACTTCTTCAACCTCAACTTCAAGCAAAAAGACATGGTACATCTAAGCTCCAACTTGAAGTCCAATCTCTAAGGAAGATCGCAGAGAACTCCAGTGAGATCCTCATTGCTAAACAGCTAAAGCTGGAAGATATGAGCGACATGCTAGGGCAGTCTCATCAGCTTGCTCAGCTACTTGTGCAGCAGCTCCCGGGCAAGGCTAACGTTTCTTGAACTGTGTTTAAGTAGCCTCGGTTTTGTATTATTTTGTTGCACGTTTATTTGCACTGGCGGCGATCTTTGATGCCCAGTGTATGTAATCTGCTGCTTGGCTACACTTTATGATCATTGGTGGTGAACTTTGATGCCCAATGGATGTAATATGCCGTAATTTCTTTATTTTATAGTGTAGGTTTATTCTTAGTTACTATGCTGTAATTTCTTTATTGTGTAGTGTAGGTTAATTCCTAGTTACTGTATATGCTATCATTTGCTATGTGAAAAGGCTAAAAGCTCGACTGGAGGTGAACTGGCCAAAACATGCGACACTAACGGGCCTATAGGTACAGCGGGCCATAATTGGGCCGGCCCGTAATAGGCTATAGTTGGGCCTTAGCACGTACCTACGGTATTGGCCCTTCATGGACCCGATCGGCCCACCATCATTCCATTGGCCCATAACTATCATGAGCCATTAGCAGGCCCAACCATTTGTTCGGCCCATGTAGCTTCAGGCCATTAACAGGCTGAATATACTGCTGGCCTGAATTGGCCCAGAAGACACCATGGGATTTAGCAGGCCGGAAAGTAGATTGGGCCTTAATTTTCCTGAATACTGCATGGGCCGTTAGCAGGCTAAAATATACCTCGGGCCATGATTGGCCCAATTACTTGACGGGCCATTAACAGGCCAAAATATACCTCAGGCCTTGGTTGGCCCAATCACATCATGGGCCTTTAACAGGCCGAAAGCTTAGTTGGGCCACCAACGGGCCAAAATATACCACTAGCCTTTAACAGGCCCAAAGTCAGGTTGGGCTGGAATGATGTTAAGGTTCGTGAGGCCGTATTCATGAAAGTGGTAGCCGTTGGTATTATCGAAGAAGTCTAAGTGTGGGATGTCTTAAAGTGTGCTGACGTGCGTATGGATGGGGGGCGATGGTTAACTCCTACCAACCTCCCCCTAAGGGCATGCGAGTTGTGCTTGCTTCAAGATAGGCTACTAGGCTTCCGCAATAAATACTTGAGTTCTTTATGACTAATGTGAGTTTTTGTTCTTCGCACACTTCCACCTATCCATATTTTGATAGCCTCTTCGGTGCCGAGCATTGCCCTCTCTCACCTCAAGACTTGGTGCATACTTCATCGGTACATCCAAGCCCCATGAGATGATTCGCTCTCTCACACATAAGCCACATTATATCTTCCTCAAATCAGCCACCATACCTACCTATCATGGCATTTCCATAGCCATTCTGAGATATATTGCCATGTAACTTCCATTGTTACTATTTATTACAGGGCTTGAGTTTCATCATCATATTGCTTTGTGAAAGTGCAACTAATCCCTGGGTGGTTTTGGTAATTCATAACAACATATACATCATTGAACTAATGCTTTACTCAAAGAATATTTCAGGAAAGTTCAATTAGGTATGGCTATAGGATGTGAATGTGGACCCCTTAAGATGCACAGGACAATGTTGGCAAAGCTCCAAGACTCTTCATTTTTGGTTAAGTGATCCAAGATCACATTGAGTCCATAGGAAAGCTAATACTATTAAAAGGGGATGAGGTTTTGATCATGGATCATTTGCTCAAAGTGCTTAGAGATATTGCTCCAAAACCCCCAGCCACACCCTCACATTCTTCCCTGTCCAAAACCATAAAGTTTATCTCGGTCCCACCAAAATCTTCTATCCGGACCCACCGAGAAACACTTGATAGAGCCACTGCCTAAAACCTAACAACTCAGTCTCACTGACATGCCATTCGGTCCCACCGAAGTGCACTTGCCAACCTTCTGTAACCTATCAATTTCATCTCAGAATTTCGAATGGTTTCGATCGGTCTCATCAAAGTGTGGAAAGTGCTTAGGTCATCACATGTCGGTCCCTCCGAGATGTTTCCACTGGTCTCACCGAAAAGCCTAAAGTTCCAACCTTTTGCACTAATCGGTCTCACCAAGTGATTCCACCCGGTCCCACGGAGTTGTGCATAAAGGTGTCTAATGGTTAGATTTTTGGTGATGGCTATATATACCCCACCCATTCCACCAACTCTCAGAGAGAGAGAGAGCAACCAGAACGAAGCTACCACTTCCCATATCATTTTTCTAAGAGAGAACCACCTACCCTTGTGTTGAGATCAAGAGATTCCACTCAAACCATTTGAATCTTGATCTCTAGCCCTCTTAAGTTGCTTTCCACTCCAATTCCTCTCCTACCACCATGTCAAATCTATGAGAGAGTGATTGAGTGTTGAGGAGACTATCTTTTAAAGCACAAGAGCAAGGAGTTCATCATCAAAAACAACATCTATTACCTTTTGGAGAGTGGTGTCTCCTAGATTGGTTAGGTGTCACTTGGGAGCCACCAAAGATTATGGAGTTGAACCAAGAGTTTGTAAGGGCAAGGAGATTGCCTACTTCATGAAGATCAACCCCGAGTAAGGCTAGTCCTTCATGCGTGTAAGCCGAATGGCATAGACAAGGTTGCATTCTTCGTGGACCCTTCGTGGGTGGAGCCCTCCATGGACTCGCACAGCCGTTACCCTCTGTGGGTTGAAGTCTCCATCAACGTGGACGTATGATAGCACCACCTATCGAAACCACGCGAAAAATCACAGTGTCTTCATTGTGTTTGATTTTCTCTGACCCCTCCTTTACGTTCATATGAAAATTCTTTACTTTTCACTGCTTACTCTATTAGACTTGCGTGTCTAGGGTGCTAGTAGACTTGCTAGAATTACTAAAATCTACCAACAACTAAAATTGGGAAAAGGTTAGGTTTTATTTTGTCAAGTAGTCTAATCACCCCCCTCTAGACCTACTTTCGACCCTACAAGTGGTATCAAAGCTTTGATCTCCATTGCTTTGGTTTAAACACTAAGGAGAGTATGGCATCTAGTGAGGGAAATTATCATCGTAGGGGTCCTTACTTTGATGGTACAAACTTTGCTAGTTGGAAGCATAAAATGAAAATTCATATTCTTGGTCATAACCCCGCCATTTGGGCTATTGTTTGTGTTGGCTTGCAAGGTGATTTCTCTGAGGATGGAAATCATGAAGCAACCGCGAAAGATTTGAGGATGTTGCAATACAATGCTCAAGCATGTGACATACTATTGGACGGTTTATGTCCTAAAGAGTTCAATAAGATCAGCATCCTTGAGAATGTAAAGGAAATTTGGGATACTTTGGTTGATATGCATGAAGGTACCGAGTTCGTCAAGGAATCTAAGTTGGATATGCTCCAAAGTCAACTTGACTAGTTCAAGATGAAGGATGGTGAAGGAGTTGCAGAGATGTACTCTAGGCTAGCTCTCATCACAAATGAGAATGCCAACTTAGGAAGTGAAGAGATGACTGACAAATTCATCATCAAGAAGATTCTTAGAGCCTTGGATGGAAAGTATGACATCGTGTGCCTACGGAAGTCACTGGAAAGATTGTCGCACGTGAAATGTCACTTAAAGACAAAGATGACCTCCACAACAAGTCTAGTGGTGCTTACAAAGCTTCAAGTGACGCTCCAACAACTTCAAGTGACAAGCTTGTGTCCAATGAAGAGATTAGCCTTATGGTGAAGAACTTCAACAAACTCTACAAGAATAGAAGCAAAGAGAGAAGCTCCAACTCAAGAAACAATGAGAATAGATCTTCAAAACATGATCATGTGTGCTATAATTATGGAAGGCCCGGACACTTCTCAAATGAGTGCACGTCACCTCTCAAGAAATGAGATGAGTCACCAAGAAGAAAGAGTAGAAGAGATGAGTCTCCTCGTAGAGAGAGACGGAGTCAAGAAGATAGATATGAATGAAGACCTTCGTGGAGAAGCAAGGATTCAGAGAGGAGAGACAAATCTACCAAGAGATACTCAAGAAGAAGACCTCAAGCTCATGTTGTGTATGGGTATCCGGCTTTGACTCCAACAACCAATCCAAAGGAAGCTATCACTCCAACTCCGACTATAGTCAAGATGAAGGTGTTGTTGGACTAGCCCTTGTATCCTCCAAGTCCTATGATCTATTTGATTCACTAAATGAAGGAATTGGAAGTTGCTTCATGGCCAAAGGTCCTAAGGTAACACATCCCGAATACATTGACTTTAATAGTGATGAGGATGACTTGCTTGGTGAAGATGACTTGCTCAATGATGAAACTAGTGATGCTAATTATAATGAACTTGCTAGTAACCATGATAGTCAAGATGAGTTGTTTGTTGATGCAATGAGGGAGATTGAGCATTTAACTCAAGAACTAAACACTCTTAAGTTAGCTCATAAAACTCAACAAGAAGATCATAGAGAGCTCCTAAAGACTCATGAGAAGCTACGCTTCGAGAAGCTAAATTTAGAGTAAGAGCATGAGTTCTTAAAAGCTATCAATGACGATCTTCGAAAGAAGAGTTCCTCTTATATTGCCAAGCAACTTCTCTTGTCTATTTTTATGCCACTAGTTAAATCTAAACAATCACATAACAAGAATAAGAAAGTTTATACTTCTAGTGGTAACAATCCAATGTTGTTGCTTCTAGTAGTTCTATTGATTCCACTAACGATTCTCTTAGCCAAGTTACACTTGAGCAAGAAAACAATTTATTGAAAGGAATCATAGAGAAGGGTGTCTACAAAAGTCTTGCCAGGAGTAAGCAATTTGAGGAAATTGTACGCAAGCAAGGATGTCACCGGAAGAACCAAGGTGTTGGTTTTGAATGAAAGTTCAATGCCAATGGAGTTGAGTGGGAAGAAGATCAATGCCCCAAGACAAAGTTTGTTCCCCAAAAGGAGAAGTCTTTCTTCGAGGAAATCAAGCTCAAGATGATCTTCCACCACAAGATCACAAGCAAAAAGAGAAGGATAAGCTACAAGATGAGCAAGACTCAAATGAAGAACCATCTCAAGCTTTGGTCAAGTGGGTTCCCAAGACTACTTCAAGTTCCACTTCAACAATTCCAAGGATTCCCATCAAATTGATGTGGGTCCCAAAGAAGAAGAACTAGAGAGTTCTTGAGGGTGACTCCGCCAACAAACTTCACTCATATTTATTCATGGCAAGAACTTGTGCAAACCACTTTAACATCATGCACTAGTTCATGGAGTCACAAACCCTCTTGTTGGTAAGTCAAGGGACAAGGTAATCAATGCATTCATGGACATCATCATATGTGTACTTCACTCTATGTCTATGGATATCCTTGTTGTTCCTTATGAGACTGACCCGTGTAGGTTGAAAGTGCTACAAATGCCATGGAAAGCTCCCAACTCTTGATGATCATCATCAACATTGAGCTTCCACAACTACAACTATAACTACAACCACATGAAGTCTTCAATGACAAAACCCAAGGTTAGTTTATCCCTCTTAGGGGGGATGTCACATCTAGGGGAGCTTTGCTCTAAAGAATTGAGCTAAGGCAACTCTACTGATGTGAACATATCAATGCTTTATCGAAAAATGGGGTTCCCATTTGAGCTTAAACGATGAGTATGACCTATGATCAAATGTTCTCATTTGGCTGGCTCCTAAGTCAAGATACTCATATATAGATGACTTTGTGATCGACCATTGCCTTGATAGATGCTAGTATTGGTTGTGCATGTTTGCCACATTTTATTTGCAATTTTATTGGGTGAGCATGTTGCTATGCATATTTTCTCATTCAAGGACATCCAATTGTAGCTTGGTTGATTTGGATCTTTTGACCAGTTGGATGGACAAGAATGCCTAGGAACCTCCTCTAGCTATCTATCTCAACTTGTCTCAAATTCATTCCTGCTGATCACAAAATTTGAACAAGTGTTTATTCGGACCCTCCGGGTGAGGAGCACTCGGAGTCACCGATCTGAATAGGGCTGAACTTTAAAACTTTCATTGTGTCTTTGGTCTGACCGATACGTTTCACTTCGGTCCCACCAAGTCACTCTGATCGATCTATTTTTATGCCCCTCGGACAGTCCGATTGAACCCTTTTGGTCTCACTGAAATGACATGCCTCTGGTAGTTATATGTCTTGGCGCCTCCAAACCGTTTCACTCGGTCTGACCGATAGTGTGCGAGTATATATATTGTGTGGACGGTTCGTCTGAAAATTCCTTCAAATGACACCTTCCCGCACCTCGCCTCTGCCACCGTCTGGATCACCAGGTCATTGCCACTCATTCCTGCATGCTCTCACCATCGGAATCCATCGCCGTCGTCGACAATCTCCACCATCGTCGCCACCGTAGAGGGCCGTCGCCAAGTTAGGGTATGGCTCACTCTTTTTGTGCTTTCCCATTCCGATTCTAGCACAAAAACTTTGTGAATTATCTTGCCACAACATGCACTACTCATTCCACCGATAAATTCCTTAGAATCTAGGTTTTGAGCAAAGAAATTAGGTTTATGTTCTCACTGTTTACACTTCGGAGTGACCGATTGATCTGTCTCGGTGCCATCGAGTTGGCCTTGAGCCATTGCACATAAGTATGGTTCGGTCTGACCAAAACGCACTGGCTCAGTATGACCGAAGCAAGACTAGGGTTTCCATGTACACTTCAAAGAGACCGAGTATCACAGTCGGTGCCACTGAAATGTGATGACCCCGTCTCTATTGTTGTCTCAGAAATTCCAAACCACTTCAGTCGGTGAGACCGAAATGCAAACAGAGAAAACCTGAATTTGATTTTTGAACTAATTTTTTTGCAAAAACATCTGCATTTTGTGATCCTTATCCACTCTGTTCCCACCTATTCTATTCACAGGCTTAGCTTTCAAGATGTCAAGCTTAGATGACAGTCAGAATAGGCAGCAGATGATAGTGACTTGAGTGTAGGCACTAGTCCTGAGAGCAGTTCAGCCTTAGACCCAGGCACGCCTAGCTCACATGGACTTCCTCTAGCTGCAACACATGCTAAGAAGAGAAAGAATTCAGATGAGGAGGATTTAGATTTCATTCCAGATGATGCAACCTCGAAAAGGCATGTGGTAAGCAAAACTTATACAACACTTGAGAAGCAGAAAGAGCTTGCAAGACCCCAAGTGGGAGGGAGCTCAGCTCAAGGGCAATCTAAGCCCAGGAAAGCAGGGAAGGAAGAGGATTGTCTATGTTCCTGCTAGACAGACCTCCATATTTGAGGACCCTCTTGAAGATGATGTTGAGGAAGAGGAAGAGGAAGAGGATGAAGCTCCAGTGGTAAAGCCACCTCCCAAGAAGCAAAAGAAGCTGATGGCAGATGCTATGCCAAGATCTGCACCTCTTGCTGCCAAGGACAAGTCTGCACCTAAGGGCCAAGGCAAAGGTGTTACTAAAGTTGAAGAAGGCTGCAATGCCTGAGAGAGAAGAAGAAGAAGCTCCAGCTCATCTGAAGAAAATCAGACCATTCCTGCCAGCTCATGATGATTCACATCCAGAGGCAGACGATATGAAGAAGAGGAAAGACAAAGGCCTGGGAAGATAGAGAGCAGTTGATCCCTATGCTATCAGGAGAAGAACTGTAGTTGACTACCATTTCCACACCAAGGAGCAACAAGATTTCTATGAGACAGTGCTTCTTGACAAGAGCCCAACAGTCAGTGACATGAGATGGATTGACTATGACTATATTGATACTCATCCAGACAACTTCCCTAATGTGCATGAGAACTTCGAGACTCTCAATCTTGATAAGTTCATTGGTACTGAGATGACTGCATGGAATGACGAGCTCATCATGCAATTCTATTCGACTGCACATTTTACCCGGATGGTAAAATCAAGTGGATGACTGAGGGAGTTAGATACGAGTCTTCAGTTAAAGAATGGGCAGAGATGCTTGGCTTGCCCCCATCTGATGAGAGTTATGTGGATGTTTATGCTAAATCCCGCAGCGATCATAACTCCATGGCTAACATGTACACGGCTATTCCCCCAGAGTATGTCAGCAAACACAAGTTGGGATCTGTCTACTACCTTCTACCAGGGCTTGCCACCGTCAACACTATTCTGAGATACACCCTGATGCCCAAGTCTAGAGATGAGAGGAGGATAAGAGGATATTCCATTAACATGATACATCACATTAATGATTGCAACAACTTCAACGTCATGGATCTTATTGTAGAAACATTAAAGAGGACCACAGCAGATCAGAAGCACTCATGCAGATATACTCCATATATTCAGACGCTTATCAACTCCAAGGTTGGTAACAACGTCTATCTACTAGACTGCAAGCACTTGCCGCTCCAGCCAGAGTTAGAGGATTGCATAGTCACTATGGATCCTTCGCATCCTAGCTCTTCTATTGCTCAGGAGTAGGCTGAGGCTGCTAGAGCTACTACATAGTCTAGTAGGCCCAGTTCATCTACTGCAGAGTTGCCCAAGACAAAGATCGATCAAATCATGCATCTTCTCTTAGCTACCCAGAGGATCAAGCAAGGCTTAGCTAAACTTGTGAAGAAACAAGAGAGCCTCAAGAGGATTGTGGAAACTAAGTTTCATGCTCTGGATGTCAAGGTAACAGAGATTGCCACGGACCTGGAGAAGCACAAAGCTAATGTGGAAGCTAGGTTAACAAGTGATGACGATGAGGAGCCACTCACTACCACATAGTTCCAGACCCAGCCAAGATCAGCCACTGTTGAGGTCACTTCAGTTCCACCTGCCCTAGTTGCTGCATCTACAGTTGTTCCACCACCAGTTTCTACCCCTCCAGTCCAGCAGACATCGTCAGAAGCATTTCAGATGCACTTCTCTCCACTCCATCGACCCACACCGGTGCAGGCAGTCAGAGATCTTCATCACCAGCCATCGTGGATCGAGCCCAGAGCGACGTTTAGCTCTAGACCATTCGAACTTTTTGGTAACTTGTTTCCAAAGGGGGGAGAGTGATATAGATCATTAGGGCTTTGAGAGAGAGAGTGTCTTTGCTCTTTTGTTGCTTTTCGCATTTTATTTGGTTGAGATACTTTTGTCTTATTTGGTTTGTAAGACTACTTCGTGTGCGACCGTACCTTTATTTGCTTATCATGCTACTTATCCATTAGTTATGCTTGATGCTATGGTCATTCACATGTTTGCTTGGTGATGAGTGCTTATTGTATTTCATTCATATTCTTTTGTGCGCTCCACCAAGATGTATGTGGCATGGAAGAGTTATCCCATGATCCTAATCGATTGTGCATTTGCATTCAAACACAAATTTTAAATAATGCACAGATTTAGGGGGAGCTCTTACTTATCACATACTTCTCAAAGCGACAATATTATTCATGCTATATCTTATGTCGAAGCTTTGATCTATATGTTGTCATCAATTACCGGGGGAGATTGAAAGTGCAACTAATACCCGGGTGGTTTTGGTAATTCACAACAACATACACATCATTGAACTAATGCTTTACTCAAAGAATATTTCAGGAAAGTTCAATTAGGTATGGCTATAGGATGTGAATGTGGACCCCTCAAGATGCAAAGGACAATGTTGGCAAAGCTCCAAGACTCCTCATTTTTGGTTAAGTGATCCAAGATCACATTGAGTCTATAGGAAAGCCAATACTATTAAAAGGGGATGAGATTTTCATCATGGACCATTTGCTCAAAGTGCTTAGAGATATTGCTCCAAAACCCTCAGCCACACCCTCACATTCTTCCCTGTCCAAAACCATAAAGTTTATCTCGGTCCATCGAAATCTTCTATCCAGACCCACTAAGAAACACTTGACAGAGCCACTGCCTAAACCCTAACAACTCGGTCTAACCGAGATGGCAGTCGGTCCCACCGAAGTGCGCTTGCCAACCTTCTATAACCTATCGATTTCATCTCGGAATTTCTAAGTGGTTTTGATCGGTCTCACCGAAGTGTGAAAAATGCTTAGGTCATCACATATCGGTCCCTCTGAGATGTTTTCACCGGTCTCACCGAAAAGCCTAAAGTTCAAACCTTTTGCACTAATCGGTCTCATCGAGTGATTCCACCCGGTCCCACTGAGTTGTGCATAAAGGTGTGTAATGGTTAGATTTTTGGTGATGGCTATATATACCCCACCCATTCCACCAACTCTTAGAGAGCAACCAGAACGAAGCTACCACTTCCCATATCATTTTTCTGAGAGAGAACCACCTACCCTTGTGTTGAGATCAAGAGATTCCACTCAAACCATTTGAATCTTGATCTCTAGCCCCCTCAAGTTGCTTTTCACTCCAATTCCTCTCCTACCACCATGCCAAATCTGTGAGAGAGTGATTGTGTGTTGAGAAGACTATCTTTTGAAGCACAAGGGCAAGGAGATCGCCTACTTCATGAAGATCTACCTCGAGTGAGGCTAGTCCTTCATGGGTGTAAGCCGAATGGCATAGACATGGCTGCATTCTTCGTGGACCCTTCGTGGGTGGAGCCCTCTGTGGACTCACGCAGCCGTTACCCTCCGCGGGTTGAAGTCTCCATCAAAATGGACGTACGATAGCACCACCTATCAGAACCACGCCAAAAATCACCGTGTCTTCATTGCATTTGATCCCTAGACCTACTTTTGATCCTACACTTTACATGATCATATAGAGATGGCATGATATTTGTGTCAAGGCCACCATTCATCATTGTTTACATGTTATGCTAGATCATTGCACATCCTGGTACACTGCCAGAGGCATTCATTTGTAGTCATCATTTATATTCAGAGTTATGAGTAAATAAAAGTGTGATGCATTCTAGGGTGTTGTCCCTACCTGTGAGGATTAAAAAAAGAGGCCAAAAAGAGCCCAAGAAAAAAGAGGCAAAAAAGTGCTCACAAAAAAAACCAAAAAAATGAGAGAAAAAGAGAGAGGGGCACACTACTATCCTGTATACATACTTGTGCTTCAAAGTAGCACCATGTACTTCATATAGAGAGTTTTCATATACTTCATGATTATGCTAGTGGGATTTTCACATTACAGAAGTTGACTTGCATATTCCTATGATGAGCTTCCTCAAATGCTCGAGGATGTGAGCAAGCAAGTTGGATGCACACCCACTTTGTTGCATTAGGAGAGCGTTCATACATTTATAGCTCTAGTGCATCCGTTGCATGGCAATCCCTACTCCTCGCATTAATATTGATTGTAAGGCCTCTCCATTGCCTAACGATCAAGCTGCATTGATGCGAGACTTTCTCAAATTTTTGTCTTCTTATAAAATCCCCATCATTATTCTATTTGCCATCTAAAGTGCCAAGACCATAGCTCATGCTCAAGTAGTGTGTGGGAGTTGAATAGCTGAAGCAAGAAAAGCATGACTTAAGTGCTTTGTTTGGTGCTTGGGTCAGTTCATGATTCGATGTCTTTATGATAGGAAGACTGAGTGTGCAATGCTTATCATGATTAAGTGTGGATGTAATGACTTTCTTTAGCATCTTTATTCTGGAAAGGCAATGATTGTTTATTTGCATGCTCATGTATTATTATTTTAATGTCAAATTGATAGACTATTGCCATGAATCACTTTTATCCTAAGTTCATACCACGATTAATTATTTGATCAAGATTGTGCTAGGTATCATTCAACATCAAAATTATCTTTTTTTATCATTTACCTGCTCGAGGACGAGTAGGAATTAAGCTTGGGGATGCTGATATGTCTCCGACGTATCTATAATTTTTGATTGTTTCATGCTATTATCATACCACTTTTATATATTTTTGGCGACAATTTATATTATTTTTATTTGGACTAACCTATTAATCCAGTGCCAAAGGCTAGTTCTTGTTTTCTAGTGTTTTTAGAAATATAGGTGAAAAATTCACGGAGCCGGAATGACCTGAATTTTTTTGTGAATTTTTTCTGGAATATATCTAAATTTTTGGTAAAAGAATCAATGCAAGGTGGTGCTCGTGGGCCCCACACGGCCTAGGGGCATGGCCTAGGGCCCACCCGCGCCATGTGTTTCGTGTGGAGAGACCGTAGGTCGTTTGAGGCTCTACTTCGAACGCAAGAAAGCTAATTTATAGAAAAAAAATCATGTAAAAATTTCAGCTTGATCAGAGTTATGGCTCTCCGGTTATAAAATAAATGGTGTTCGGCCTAAAAAATAGTCGCGAAAACAGAGAGAAACAGAGGAGGAGAGATCCAATCTCGCACGGGCTTCCGCCCTCTGGGAGCCATGGAGGCTAAGTACCAGATGAGGAAACCTTATCCCATTTAGGGGGAAGGCCAACAAAGAGGAAGAAGGAGGGGGACTCTCTTCCCCTCTCTCCCGGTTGCGCTGGAGTGCCGCCGGGGGAACCATCATGACAACGATCATCCCCATCAACTTAGCCGCCATCATCAACATCTTTCTTCCTCTCTGTGCAGCGGTGTACTTTCTCTCACCCCACTGTAATCTCTACTTGAACATGGTGTTTGATGCTATATATTATTATCCAATTACGTGTTGCATCTCTATTATGTCTGAGTAGTTTCTTTTTATCCTATGGGTTAATTGTGACATGCCATGGTTGATATGAATTGTATGTTAGTATGGTGCTGTCCTATGGTGCCCGCCGTTTCACGCACATGTGTGGGATTCATGCTATAGGGTGTTGCATGGTGATTGATTTGCTTATGGTGGGTTGTGGAAGTGATAGAAACCTAAACCCTAGTTCATGAGTTATTGCATATGGGATTAAAGGGGACCTTAGAACTTAATGCTATGTTTTGGTTTTACCTTAATGAATCTTTGGTAGTTGTGGATGCTTGCTAGAGTTCCAATCATAAGAACGTATGATCCAAGTATGGATAGTATGTTAGCTTAGGACTCTCCCGCATAAGTATGATGATTATCACTATCATTTCATATCCATTTTCCTAGGGAAAATCCTTTTCTTTATTATTATTTAAAAATTATTTACTTTGCTATTCTTTTATTAAAACAGAACCTAACTCTTTATATTCTTGCAAAGCTATATTTCTATTCTCGCAGAGTAGTTTTATAACTTGTTATAGGTAAAGCAAACGTTAAGTGTGCATAGAGTTGTATCAGTGGTTGATAGAACTTTAGAGAATATTAATTCTACCTTTAGCTTCTCATTGGGTTCAACACTCTTACTTATCGAAAAGGCTAGACTGTTCCCCTACACTTGTGGGTTATCAGCGATGAATCCCTCTCTCCGGAGCCAGAAATGCACTCCAGATCAGATCTCCAGAGGAAGAACATGAGGTGGCGGTGTCTCCGTACCATGAAAAGCTTGTGTGATTGTTCTGGTATATATGTGAATTTATGGCAGTGGAATCGCCATAAGGTGGTAACTGAGGGGCCCACACACCCCCATGACGCACCCTAGGGGGTGCCACCTGGCCGTGCCATGACCTGGTGGCTCCCCTCCGGTCCATCTTAGCTCCATAAATCATTAAATATTCTAAAATAATTCTCCAAAAATCCTCATCCAATTCTGAGCATTTTTATTTCTGCACAAAAATAACACCAATGTAGTTCTCAAAAATAGCGTCAGCCCGGGTTAGTTTCATTCAAATCATGCAAATTAGAAGACAAAACAATAGCAAAAGTGTTTGGAAAAGTAGATATGTTGGAGACGTATCAACTCCCCCAAGCTTAACTCATTGCTTGTCGTCAAGCAATTTAGTTGACAAACTTAAAGTGATAAAGAAAACTTTTACAAAATCATTTGCTTTTGTAGATGCACATAAATTTAGTCAATGATCAGATTATAACAAGGACTATAGAGTAACCATATGCATGATACACTTAGCAGCCATGTTCACTCATGCAATAACATAACCAACTAGTGAGGAATAATACTATATCTCAAATATCAACACTTTATCAAAATGACCATAATATAATATGATAGAATGGTATCACGCTAGCCCTTTCTGAGATCACAAAACATAAATGTAGAGCACCTCTAAAGTTCAAGCAATGACTAAACATTGAATTCAGTGTAGAAAACATCCAGTCATGCTCCATTCAACATTAATTAGACCCAATGCATGTTAAACTAAGAATGATAATAGCACTCTCTATGTTGGTGCTTGAATAAGAAGGTGATGACTCAAAAATAAAAATAAAACAACAATAAAGTAAAAGAAAGGCCCTTCACAGAGAAAGCAAGGATTAACATGTACCAGAGCTCATTGATTAAAACAGAGATACGTTTATTTTGAGAGTTTTTTTCTTGTCAATGGTTTACGACAAAGGTTTCCAACATCTTCCATGCTAAACACGTTAATGGCGGTTCCCATGCTTTTACACTCCCCCTCAACAATACTAACACAAACCATGGCTAGCCGAAGCCAGGGGTGCCTACCAACTTTCAACTTTCTAGGGGAGTGTCTTTATAAATAATTCAGGACTGGGCATCCCTATTATCAGCCTCTCTCATAAATTTGACAAGACGAATAAACTCTCATCATGAGTAAAACACATTTAGCATGGAAGATATTGACTACCCCCACCGCTCCATGAGCTGTACGGGCACACAAAATAGAAGTTTATTTAAATGTTTAGAGGTGGCACATGCAAATTTACTTGGAATGGTAGAGGAATACCATATGTACGAAGATATAATGGACTCTTTATGGCATAACTTTTGGTTTAAGAATTTGGATGTACAAGCAAGAATTCCCACTTAGTACAGGCGAAGGCTAGCAATAGACTAGGAAGCGAGCAACTAGAGATCGACAATGGTCATAATCATGCATTTTGTATAACTAAAATTAAACGGTAGCATGGTGAGGATATAAACATGCTGAACATAAATATTATAGAGGGAAGATTGGATTTGAATTAATTACATGTGTGAACATGTACCAAGTCAAGCCACTTAAATTCTTTAGAGGAGGATACCATCCTAACATACCACATTATGACCAATTTAATGCATGTTGAAAACTAAGATAACATATTATCCACTCCTAGCTAATTAAGTATGGCATAAGAAAACATGGACTGTAATCATCATCACACACATGTTTATCCACAATAAGCTATAACCAGATCACTGAGATAAACATATGTACAAAAATAAAAAAACATGTAGAGTTCATACCAGCTTTCTTTACCACGACCACTTCATCAAATCATCATCATTATTGCCTTTCACTTGCATGATTGAATGATGTGGAAAATAAATAACACAGTGAAAGTGTCACCATGGACTAAGCTGAATCATGTAAACAACTGTACACAAAGGAGAAGACATGGAAATAATTTTGGGTCTTTCATTAATTTAGAGATAAAGAGCATAAGAGCCAATTTGGAAATTCTTTTTGTTGTCTTCACTTTTTGAAACAAAACTCAAAAGAACTCAAAGGAAAACTAAAAGAAATCACAAAGAAGAATCAAAAGAAAAGGATAAAAAAGAAACAAACAAAAACGAAAGAAAATTGAAAGAATTCTTTTTGGTCTTTTCGAAGTATTTTTCAAAAACAAAGAAGAGTTCAGACAAACATATAGAAATATTTTTGGAGTTTTTGTTTTTTTAAGGAAACAAATAAACAAAAGTTTAATGAAAACGTGAAAAGTGAGAAAAATATTTACATCAAAGAACTCAAACAAATGACAAAAGAAGAAAAGTGAAATCTTTTTGGGTTTCCTTTTATAAAATAAAGCAAGCACACATATTACTCCTATAAAGGATGGTGGAGTACCCACCTCCCTGGGTGCCCCACGGGCTAAGAGCACCTCCTAGCCATCCGTCCTGTGGTGGCTTGCCGAGGGGACCAGTCGGGAGTGCTCCGGGCTGTCCGATCTGTCTAGACGGCTCGCACCCGGGCGACCCGACTGGACGTTCCACGATGGGTCGACCGTCCGGCTCGCCTATGGCCACCATCATTGTGCGGCTTCAGGTGCGCCCACGGGTGAGGCCCCGCGCGGGGGGCTACCCGACTAGCCAGTCCATGAGGGGTGGACCGCATGGCCAGGTGGCTTGCCGTGAGGGCCTCTCGGGGGCGCTCAGAGCCGTCCGATCTGCCCGGATGGCTCTGATCCAGGTGAGCCATCTGGAAGGTTAATGATGGGTGGGCCACATGCAAGCCCAGGGCCACCGTCATTGGGCGGCTTTTGTCGCGCCCCGCCCGTGCGCTTTCTTGCATGGGAAGCCATGCTCGAACCTGCCTGGCGGCGGGTACGCCTTGATACGTCCATTTTGCATTATTATTTCCTACTGCTATTTATCTTGTTTTGAAGTAATATTTAACTTTATGATGTAATTCTAATGACTTTTCTCTCTTAAATTGCAAGATACATCAAAGGAGGGAGATTACCGGCAGCTGGAATTCTGACCTGCAAAAGCTACAACGGATATAGCAATTCTTCGGAGCTCAAAATGAAGTGAAATTTTATGGAGATTTATTTTGGAATATATAAAAAATACTGGAAGAAAGAAGTGACAAAGAAGTGCAACAGGGGGCCCACAAGCCCAGGGGCGCGACCATCCCCCAAGCCACGCCCTCCTGGGTTGTGGGGCCCACAGAGGTCCTCTCCAGACATCCTTTGGTTATATACTCCCATTTTCCCTAGAAAAAATCAAGAGAACACTTTCAGGACTTTCCATCGCCGTCTCAAGGTAGAACCAGGGCAAGAGCACTTTTTCTCTTCGATGGAGCGATTCTACCAGGGAAACTTTCCTCCGGGAGTGGGAAATTGAAGACTTCATCATCACCAACGTTCCTCTCATCATGGTATGCATCATCTTCATCAGCATCATCTCATCTCCAAACCCTAGTTCATCCCTTGTATTCAATCTTTGTATCAAACCTCAGATTGGTACCTGGGAGTGCTAGTAGTGTTGATTACATCTTGTAGTTGATGCCAGATTGGGCTAATTGGTGGAAGATTATTATTTTTTAGATTTTTATTCACATATTTATACCCATTGATCATGAACAATATGCTAAGTTGTGAGTAGTTGCACTTGTTCTTGAGGACATGGGAGAAATCTTGTTATTAGTAATCATGTGAAGTTGATCACCGTTCAATGTTTTGATATTATGTTGTGTTGTTCTTCCTCTAGTGGTGTTATATGAACATCGACTACATGACACTTCACCATCTTTGGGCCTAGGGGAAGGCATCATGGAATGAGTTTGTAGAAGATGGGTTGCGGGAGTGACAGAAACCTAAACCCCAGTTTATGAGTTGTTCTGTGAGGGGCTGTTTTGGATCCACATGCTTAATGCTATGATTAGATTTATCTAAATTACTTCTCTTGTAGTTGTGGATGCTTGCATGGAGGGTGTAATCGTAAGTAGGTGTTTTTTCAAGTAAGAATAGTACCTTAGCTCTGATCCACCCAGATAAGACTTATCAAGGCAATGAATGTAAGTCGATGAATCATGGTGAAAGTAACTTGATGATATTCCCGTGTGTCCTCAAGAGCGTTTTGATCACTATAAGAAGTACCACCGGCTTGTCCTTAGCACAATTAAGGATTGGGCAACTTGCTTTAGTTTGCTACTTTTGTTACTTTTTACTTGCTACAAATTATCTTGCTATCAAATTACCTATCAAAACTATCTTACGGCACTTGCAGAGAATACCTTGATGAAAACCGCTTATCAATTCCTTCTGCTCCTTGTTGGGTTCAACACTCTTACTTATTGAAAGGACTATGATTGATCCTCTATACTTGTGGGTCATCGAGATTCTTTTCTGGTGCTGTTGCCGGGGAGTGTAGTGCTCTTGGTAAGTGGAATTTGGTAAGGAAACATTCATTATATGTGCTAAATTTTATCTACACTTGCTACTATGGAAGATAATCCTTTGAGAGGCTTGTTTGTGGTATCTTCACCTCAGGCACAAGTGGTAAGAGAGGAGCCTCCACCTACTAAAAATATTTGTTATGAAATTCCTCTTGGTATTATGGAAAAACTGCATGCTAATCCTTATGCAGGAGATGGAACAATACACCCCTATATGCATTTGCCTTTTATAGATGAACTTTGTGGATTATTTAAGATTGTAGGGCTACCAAGGGATGAAGTTAAAAATAAGTTATTCCATAATAAATATTGGATGATTCTCGCTCATGGAACTGGAACCGACTGAAACTGGAATTCCATAATAAATTTTATCCTATGCATTTGGTTCTCCGTGATCAGAATTGTATCTATAACTTATAGCCATGTGAAGGAGAAAGTATCGCTCAAGCTTGGGGGAGGCTTAAAGATTTAATGCTCAAATGCCCCAATCATGAGCTCTCAAGAGAAATCATTGTTCACAATTTTTATGCTAGGCTTTCTCTTCGCGATAGGGAAATGCTTGATTCATCTTCTGTGGATTCTTTCTCAAATAGACAAATTGAATTCAAATGGGAACTTATTGAAAGGATTAAACACAATGCTGAAGATTGGGAGGTTGACAAAGGTAAAGAATCAGGTATAAACTTGAATATGATTGTGTTAAGTCTTTTGTAGAAACTGATGTTTTTCATGAGCTTTGTGCAAAATATGGACTTGATTCTAAGATAGTAGTTAAATTCTGTAAATCTTTTGCTGCTCATGTTGATCTCCCTAAAGAGAAATGGTTTAAATATCATAAACCCATTGAAGACATTTGTGAAGAACCAATTGCTGCTAATACTGAGGTACAAGTTTATTCTGCTAATCCTGTTGTGCCTACTGCTTATATTGAGAAGCCTCCTTTTCCTGTTATAATTAAGGAACACTCTAAGGCTACAACTAAATTCATAAAAGTTATATTAAAGCACCTAAACCTTTTGAACAAGTTAAAGTAGAGCCTCAAATTGCAATGGTTAAAGATCTCTTGGTTGAAAATGTTGATGGTCATGTCATCTATTTCTATGAAGATGCTACTAGAATTGCTAAACCTGTTAATGAGCATGATAAGATAGATAAAAATAAAAGAGTAGTTGGCATGCGTGTTGTTTCTGTTAAGATTGGAGATCATTGTTACCTTGGTTTATGTGATATGGGTGCTAGTATAAGCGCTATTCCTTTTTCTCTCTATCAAGAAGTTATGCATGATATTTCACCTGTTGAGATAGAAGAAATTGATATTACTATTAAGCTTGCAAATAGGGATACTATTCTACCTCTTGGGATTATAAAAGATGTTGAAGTCTTGTGTGATAAGATCAAATACCCGACTGATTTCTTAGTATTTGGATCTGAATAAGATAATATTTGTCCCATTATATTTGGTAGACCCTTCCTGAATACTGTTAATGTTGAAATTGACTATGCTAAAGAAAAAGTTAAAGTTAAGATTGGAGATGAATCTCATGAATTTAGTTTTTCTAAGTTCACCAAACAACATCATGCTGAAGATTTACCTAATGAAGCTGTTATTGTTGGTCTTACTTCTATTGCTGTGCCTCCTACTGATCCTTTAGAGCAATATTTGTTAGACCATGAGAATGATATGCATATGGATGAAAGAAATGAAATAGATGAAATATTCTTTAGGCAAGAACCTATTCTTAAACATAATTTGCCTGTTGAACTATTGAGAGATCCTCCACCACCTAAGGGTGATCCTGTGTTTGAATTAAAGAAACTCCCTGATACACCTAAATATGCTTATCTTGATGAAAAGAAAATATATCCTGTTATTATTAATGCTAACCTTTCAGCACACGAAGAGAAAAAGTTGTTGAAAGCTCTAAAGAAACATCGTGCTGCAATTGGATATACTCTGGATGATCTAAAGGGCATTAGTCCAACTATGTGTCAACACAAGATCCATATGGAACTAGTTACTAAACCTGTTGTTGATCATCAACGCCACTTAAATCCTAAGATGAAGGAAGTGGTAAGAAATAAAATACTAAAGCTCCTAGAGACAGTATAATTTATCCTATAGCTGATAGTAGATGGGTAAGTCTTATTCATTGTGTTCCTAAGAAAGGAGGTATTACTGTTGTTCCTAATGATAAAAATGAACTTATCCCACAAAGAGTTGTCATTGGTTATAGGATGGTTGTAGATTTTAGAAAATTAAATAAGGCTACAAGAAAAGATCATTATACTCTACCTTTTATTGATCAAATGTTAGAAAGATTATCTAAGAATACACATTTTTGCTTTCTAGACGGTTATTCTGGTTTCTCTCAAATACCCGTTCATCCTGAAGATCACGAGAAAACTACTTTTACTTGTCCCTTTGGAACTTTTGCTTATAGATGTATGCCATTTGGTTTATGTAATGCACCTGCTACCTTTCAAATATGTATGACTGCCATATTTTCTGACTTCTGCGAAAAAATTGTTGAGGTTTTCATGGACGATTTCTCCATCTATGGAACTTCTTTTGATGATTGCTTGAGTAGTCTTGATCGAGTTTTGCAGAGATGTGAGGAAACTAGTCTTGTCTTGAACTGGGAGAAGTGCCACTTTATGGTGCATGAAGGTATAGTCCTTGGGCATCAAAATTTTGAAAGATGCATTGAAGTGGATAAAGCTAAAGTGGATGCTATTGAGAAAATGCCATGTCCTAAAGATATCAAAGGTATAAGAAGCTTTCTTGGTCATGCTGGTTTCTATAGAAGGTTTATTAAGGACTTTTCTAAAATTTCTAGGCCGCTTACTAATCTCGTGCAAAAAGATGTTCCATTTGTTTTTGATGATGATTATGTAGAATCCTTTGAAATTCTTAAGAAAGCTTTGATTACTGCTCCAATTGTTCAACCACCTGATTGGAATCTACCTTTTAAAATTATGTGTGATGCTAGTGATTATGCTATAGGAGCTGTCCTTGGTCAAAGAGTTAATAAGATATTGAGTGTCATTCATTATGCCAGTAAAACCTTGGACCATGCTCAGAAAAATTATGCTACTACTGAGAAAGAATTTCTAGCAGTTGTGTTTGCATGTGATAAGTTTAGACCTTATATTGTTGATTCCAAAGTTACTATTTACACTAATCATGCTGCTATTAAATATCTTATGGATAAGAAAGATGCTAAGCCTAGGTTGATTAAGTGGGCGCTTTTGTTACAAGAGTTTGATTTGCATATTATTGATAGAAAGGGAGCTGAGAATCCTGTAGCAGATAATTTGTCTAGGATGGAAAATATTCTTGATGACCCAATACCTGTCAATGATAGTTTTCCTGATGAGCAATTGGCTGTTATTAATACTTCCTCTCATGATAATCCTTGGTATGCTGATTATGCACACTTTATTGTTGCCAAATATTTGCCACCTAACTTTACGTATCAACAAAAGAAAAAGTTCTTCTTTGATTTAAGACATTACTTTTGGGATTACCCACATTTATATAAAGAAGGAGTAGATGATATTATTAGACGTTGTGTACCTGAGTATGAGCAGGAACAAATTCTGAGGAAGTGCCACTCCAGTCCATATGGAGGACACCATGCTGGAGATAGAACTGTACACAAGGTATTGCAATCTGGTTTTTATTGGCCTACTCTCTTTAAAGATGCATGTAAGTTTACCCTTTCTTGTGATGAATGTCAAAGAGTTGGGAATGTTGGTAGACATCAAGAAATGCCTATGAATTATTCACTTGTTATTGAACCATTTGATGTTTGTGGATTTGATTATATAGGACCTTTTCATTCCTCGCATGGTTACGATCATATTCTTGTTGTTGTTGATTATGCCACTAAATGGGTAGAAGCTATTCCTACTAAAAGTCCTAATCACAAAACTTCTATTAAAATGCCTAAAGTTGTTATTTTTCCAAGGTTTGGAGTCCCTAGATATTTAATGACTGATGGTGGTTCACATTTTATTCATGGTGCTTTCAGGAAAGTTTTAGCTAAATATGATGTTAACCATAGACTAGCATCACCTTATCACCCTAAGTCTAGTGGGCAAGTTGAATTGAGTAATAGAGAGATAAAATCAATCTTGCAGAAGACTGTTAATAGATCTAGAAAGAATTGGTCTATGATGCTAGATGATGCACTCTGGGCATATAGAACAGCTTATAAAAATCCTATGGGTATGTCCCCATATAAAATGGTTTATGGGAAAGCATGTCATTTACCTGTTGAGTTAGAACATAAAGTTTATTGGGCAGTTAAAGAACTTAATTTTGATTTCAAGCTAGCTGGTGAAAAGAGGTTATTTGATTTGAGTTCTCTTGATGAGTGGATACTAAAGCTTATGAAAGTGCTAATTATTTAAAGAAAAGGTTAAGAGATGGCATGATAAAAGAATTTAGAAATGAGAATTTAATATTGGTGATAAAGTTCTTGTGTACAAGTCTCATTTTAGACATTTTGTAGGAAAACTTCTCTCCGAATGGGAAGGCCCCTATGTTATGGAAGAAGTTTACCGTTCTGAAGCTATCAAGATCAATAATGCCAAAGGAAATAAACCGAAGGTGGTTAATGGGCAAAGGCTTAAATATTATATTGCAGGTAATCCCATTAACATTGATTCGGACTTTATTCAAGTAATTATACCATAAGACTACATAGAGGAGACCTTTCGAAACACTCCAAAATCCTGAAAAACGAATAGGTACGTGATGCGGTAAGTAAACCGACTCTAAAAATTCCATAAAAATAATTTTTATCAGTTTTCAAATAAATAAAAAAATAGGAAAATAAGACACAGCCGAGGGAGTGCCCGCGGGCTCCACAAGCTCAGGGGGCGCATCCTACCCCTAAGCAGCACCACCCAGGCTTGTGGGGGCCACATGCACTTTCCTGACTCTGTCTTCATTTCATATACTTGTCTTGCAAGATAAAAATTCATTATATATATCCCATGATGTTCTAACCTCTGTACTGCAAGTTTTCCTCCTGTTTTCATTTTGAGCTGTTTTCTGCCAGGATTCTTGTGGTTTAGATCGCTATGTCATCGTCAAGCTCCTCCAAGGATCAGTTCTTTGAGAAGGTCATCAACCCCTATCTCCCCAGGGTAATGAAGCATCCCTAAACCATGGAGTACCGGGATGGGGTGCTTCACATCAAGGATCTCGAAGGGCCCAAGAAGGAGGGAGGCGAGAAGGCCAGGCTCGAAGACGTGGAGCAAGAACTCTTCAAGTGCTAGAGGATGGTGGAGCATGGACTTGATGCTAACCACTCTATGATCAAGGACTTCTTCCGTGAGCAGAAGTGGGACAACAACAAGATCTGGGAGGTTATTGATCGTCTCCACGTCAGGATTGAGGATCTCCAAGCACAAGTCTATGCCCTGTAGAACCAAAACTATGAGTATGAAACAAGGTTTAAAAGGATGAGTTTAGCTACGGATTTTAGGATGCTGGAGACCACTTCTTCTTTTCCTGATGGAGAACCTGTGCCTTGGAAGAAAGATGACAAGTGTGCCACTTCATCACTGCCATCACCAAAGAAGGAGGCTTGAGTATTCGGGTATGGGCACCACCCTTGGCTTGTTCCAAGCTTGGAGGAGGTGCCCCGGTATCGTATCACCATCACTTTTATCATTATTATCTATCTTAGTTTGATCCTTAGCTATTTTGTGATTTAGAAAAAGTATGAGTATGAAGTAGTTTGTAAGTGTTTGTTTCGTCCCCATGCTATCAATGTAACCATGCATGAGAGGTTCTATAATAAAGTTTAGTATCAGTATCTTTTGCTTTTTATGCTTATCATCATTGCAAAATAATTTTCATATGCTTCTCCCATGAGAAGTAGTGACTTCACATAGGGGTGTAGGGAATAAAATATATTGAAATTTAACAAACATAGCATTGGTCATTGGAACAATTCATGAAAGAATAGTCAAGGAAGAGAAATTTCACATACAAATATACTATCTTGGACATCTTTTGCGATTGTGAACCCTCATTAATTATTTTCACACTTGATCAAATAGTTGATGTTAGACAAGGAAGACAACATAATGAGTTCTGTTTATGTATATTTGCATAGAAGTTATATTGTCATGGATCCTTCAACATGTGGTGCTTGTTTATAATCTTTGCTAGACAAAATTTCTGTACTAAGTAGAGATACTACTTGTGCATCCAAAAACCCTTAAACCCAGTTTCTTTTCATGAGAGTCCACCATAACTACCTATGGATTGAGTAAGATCCATCAAGTAAGTAGTCATCGGTGCATGCAATAAAAATTGCCTCTAAATATGTGTGATCTTTAATTGTAAGGGAAATAAGCTTGGTACAAACTTGTGATGGTGGAGTAATAAAAGCAACAAAATGCTCAATAAAGGCCACTATCATAAGATGCAATATTTAAGTGACATTCCTTTACATTAAAAACTCAGACATCCAACTTAAAAGTGCATGACAACCTCTGCTTCCCTCTACGAAGGGCCTATCTTCTACTTTTTTGTTAACTTGACTTTTATGTTGAGTCAACTTCTCTTTATTCCAACCTCAAATACTCTCCACTTGGCAAGCATCACGTGGTGGGAAAATATCCAGGCACATATATCCTGTTGAATATATATGATCATGAATTATTATTGTTGACAATTATCCCCATGGTAAGTAAGTTGGGAGGTGACACATTAAACCCCCATCTTCCTTTGTGTCTAATGGAAACCATTTGTTCTAAAAATATGCGTTGAGTGCCAGCAATCATTAGGAGACTATATGGTAGTTGAGCATGTGAAGTTTGCCAGAATAAAAGCTCTTACATAGACTCTTCCAGAAAGTATGACGAATTGTAATTGTTTTGATGACTGAGAACATAGTTTGTTAGGTTTCAAGGGAGTTTATTGTCTATACCTTAAATTGTGGATAAATTATTACTTGATCATGAGAAGTTTTATGAATAATAGTTGCTATCATAATGATGCTTATAAATATGATGCTGCCATGTCCATATTTTCTTTTTATTGACACCTCTCTCTTTAAACCTGTGGTCATGTTTACTGAGTTCGATATTCGCTTGAGGACAAGCAGAGTCTAAGCTTGGGGGAGCTGATATGTCCATTTTGCATCATTATTTCCTACTATTATTTATCATGTTTTGAAGTTATATTTCACTTTATGATGCAATTCTAATGACTTTTCTCTCTTAAATTGCAAGATACTTCAAAGGAGGGAGATTACCGGCAGCTGGAATTCTGACCTAAAAAAGCTACAATGGAGATGGCAATTCTCCGGAGCTCAAAATGAAGTGAAATTTTATGAAGATTTATTTTGGAATATATAAAAAATACTGGAAGAAAGAAGTGACGAAGAAGTGCAATAGGGGACCCACAAGCCCGGGGGCACGGCCACCCCCAAGCCACGCCCTCCAGGCTTGTGGGGCACATAGAGGTCCTCTCCCGACATCCTTTGGTTATATACTCCCATTTGACCTAGAAAAAAATTGAGAGAACACTTTGGGACTTTCTGCCACCGTCTCAAGGCGAAATTAGGGCAGGAGCACTTTTGCTCTCTGGCAGAGCAATTCCACCTGGGAAACTTCCCTCCGGGAGGGGGAAATTGAAGCCTTCATCATCACCAACATTCCTCTCATCGTGGGAGGCATCATCTTCATCAACACCATCTCATCTCCAAACCCTAGTTCATCCCTTGTATTCAATCTTTGTATCAAACCTCAGATTGGTACCTGGGGGTGCTAGTAGTGTTGATTACATCTTGTAGTTGATGCTAGATTGGTTTAATTGGTGGAAGATTATTATGTTCAGATTGTTATTCACATATTTATACCCACTGATCATGAACAATATGTTGAGTTGTGAGTAGTTGCACTTGTTCTTGAGGACATGGGAGAAGTCTTGTTATTAGTAATCATGGGAAGTTAATCACCGTTCAATGTTTTGATATTATGTTGTGTTGTTCTTCCTCTAGTGGTGTTATGTGAATGTCGACTACATGACACTTCACCATCTTTGGGCCTAGGGGAAGGCATCATGGAATTAGTTTGTAGATGATGGGTTGCAGGAGTGACAGAAACCTAAACCCCAATTTATGAGCTGTTCTGTGAGGGGCTGTTTTGGATCCACATGCTTAATGCTATGGTTAGATTTATCTTAATTACTTCTTTTGTAGTTGCAGATGCTTGCATGGAGGGTGTAATCATAAGTAGGTGTTTGTTCAAGTAAGAACAGTACCTTAGCTCTGGTCCACCCACATAACACTTATCAAGACAATCAACGTAAGTTGATGAATCATGGTGAAAGTAACTTGACGATATTCCCGTATGTCCTCAAGAGTGTTTTGATCACTATAAGAAGTACCACCGACTTGTCCTTAGCACAATTAAGGATTGGGCCACTTGTTGCACTTTGCTACTTTTGTTACTTGTTACTTGCTACAAATTATCTTGCTATCAAATTACCTATCAAAACTATCTTATAGCACTTGCAGAGAATACATTGCTGAAAACCGCTTATCAATTCCTTCTGATCCTCATTTGGTTCAACACTCATATTTATCGAAAGGGCTGTGATTGATCCCCTATAATTGTGGGTCATCACGCCCCACCCCGGCTGGTCCAGTCATGATAGGTAGAGTGTGCATCGTGGATGCTTGCACTGGCTTGTGGGTGGGGCCTTGCACTGCGCCCGGCTCAGACGGCTCGCAAGTGTGGCCAGGCGGGCAGGACACGGTGGGAGGGCAAGCGCCAGCCGCCCGGTGCTACAGTTGGATACCCGGCCAGGTTGTTCGCTTCACTCGGGTATGCGGCGGGTATGCCTGCCACCGCTCGCATGTCTGGGTATGCGCCAAACATGGCATGCGATGCGGTCGCACCGCTGGCTCACGCAAGGTGCCTGTTCTGAACCGTCTCGATGGCCCTGCCCGGGCAACTGTGTGTGGCGCATGTGTGGTGCTGCGCCTCACCTAGCCGGCTGTGTGGAAGGCCTCTCAGCCAGCTGTGCTGCTCCAGTCAGCTGACTTCAGCGGGCTGAACAGTTGCACTACCCGTTTGGGCGTCTGCTCATCTATTCGACCGGGTATAGGCAAAAAAAATTCTCGATTGTCTGATAATGGATGGGACTCGCAATGTTGGTTGCCATGGGCTGCTTAAAAGCCCCCTCTGTGTCCATCCTTTGGTGTTGCCTCACCTGTATCCTTTTCTTGTTGCCGTGGCCCTCTCGTTCCATTTAGGCACTGTGAAGCGCGATGCTATCTCTTTGCTTTCCTCTCCTCGGGTGGAAGTGTGAGCTTCTTCGTTGGCCGTTCTATAGGTTTGTCACCTTATCTTGACCCGGCCATCACCATGCATTCAAGGTAGGCAACGGCGGCGGCAGCCCGTGCGTAGCCGATGGCTATTTCTAATTTCATTGATAAAGGCTCCGGAGGAGTCTGCCATTGTCGTGCCATGCTTTCTTTGTTTTTTGTTTTCTCTTCCCTCGTTCCTCCAGCTGGTTTGGCTATTGTCGTATGACATGTTGGTTGTGCAATGTTTCTGCCTACAAGAGAGGGCTGGCTTGCAGTTTGCTCATTGGCATATGGTGGCAAATGGCGGCAGGTAGACGACGCTTACAAGCGTCGTGCTAGCCCCTCATGTGCTGAGAAGCAAAGTAGTTGATTAGATGAGGTAGACCAAGTAGTTTGGGCTAAGTGTCCATTGGTGTTGATGTATGATTGGTTTGTGCTACCCCTGTAGGAGTTGTTGGATTTCCCCAAAGAGGAAGGGTGATGTAGCGCAGCAGCAGAAAGCATTTCCCTCAGTTAAGAACCAAGGTTTAATCGAACTAGTAGGAGTCTACAAGCTAAGAAGATAAGCAGCACCTACACACAAACAAAATAAATGCTTGCACCCAACTTAGCATGGGGGTTGTCAATCCCCTCATCTTACTAGTTGCAAGGTTAAAAGCAAATAATGGTAGATAGTGATATAGCAAAGTGGCAAAATAAAAAGAGTAAATAAAAGAGCAATTGAGTAACACAAGTATTGATAGAGAATGGACCCGGGGGCTATAGGTTCACTAGTGGCATCTCTCTCGAAAGCAGGTAATGGCATGGTAAACAAAGTGCTGTTGGGCAATTGACAGAAAAACATCATTCATAACTATGATCATTCATGGCATAATCTTGTATAGGCATCACGTTCGTGATAAGTAGACCGTAATCCAACTGCATCTACTACTATTACTCCACCCCAAAACCGCTATCCAGCATGCATCTCAAGGTATTAAGTTTAATGAAAAACAGAGTATTGCAATAAGCAAGATGACATGATGTAGACAGGAAGAAACCTAGCAATAAGATCAATCCCTGTCATTTTATCCTTAGTAGCAACAACACATCACGTGCCTTCTCCCAGTTCTGTCACTGGGATATAGATCACCGTGAGGTTGAACCCACTACTATGCACCACTCCCTTTGAAGAATTACCCATTTATCTTGGCTAAAGAAGATAAATAACTCGAAAATCATACATAGCTACTTAATTACACAGCAAAGAAACTTCAAAAGATTCAATCATATTCAATGAACAATCTGATCATAAATTCACAATTCATTGGATCCCAACAAACACACCATAATAATTACATCGGATTGATATCAGAGGAGATCATTGTATTGAAGATCCAAAAGAGAGAGAGAGAGAGAAGAAGCCATCTAGCTACTACTATGAACCCATAGGCCCTGAAAGAACTACTCACACATCATCATGAAGGCAGTAAGGTTGATGAAGAGGCCTCCCGTGGTGGCTTCCCCCTCTGGCAGAGCATCGAAATAGGGCTCCAGATGGGATCACTTCAGAATAGAGGCTTGCGGTGGCCTTGTGGCTGGCTGGTGGGTCCTCTCATGGTCTCCCGAAGCTTCTACGGTCCTTCATACTCCAAAAAAAATTGTCAAAATTTGGCATCATATTTGGACCTTCCTAAATATGGTTTTTCTGCGAAACCAAAAATAAGCAAAAAAAACAGGAACTGGCACTAGGCACTGGGCACTAAATTAATAGGTTAGACCAGAAAAATAATATAAAATGATGTAAAAACATATAAAAGTGATAATATAATAGCATTAAAGAATCAAAAATTATGTATACGTTTGAGACGTATCAGCATCCCCAAGCTTAACTCCTGCTCGTCCTCGAGTAGGTAAATGATAAACAAAGATATTTTTTGATGTTGAATGCTACCTAGCATGTTCTTGATCAAATGATGTAATCATGGCATGAATTTGGGACACAAATGATTCAAGGCAATAGTCTATCAATTTGACATCAAAATAATAATACATGAGCATGCAAATAAACAATCTTCGCCTTTCCAAAATAAAGATGCTAAAGAATGTGATCTATACACACTTAATCATGATAAGCATAGCACACGCAGTCTTCCTAGTATAAAGACACCAAATAATGAACAACCCCGGCACCAAACCAAGCAATTAAGTTATACTTTTCTTGCTTCAGCTTTCAACTCCCATGCAATACTTGAGCGTAAGCCATGGTCTTAGCACTTTGGATGGCGAATAGAGTAATGATGGGGGTTCAATTGAGAAGACAAAAATATAGGAAAGTCTCACATCAACATGGCTTGATCGTTAGGAAATGGAGAGGCCTTACAATCAATGTTAATGTGAGGAGTAGGGATTGCCATGCAACGGATGCACTAGAGCTATAAGTGTATGAAAGCTCTCCTAATGAAGCTAAGTGGGTGTGCATCCAACTTACTTGCTCATGAAGACCTCGAGCATTTTGAGGAAGATCATCGTCTGAATATGCAAGTCAATTTCTAATAATGTAAAAATCCCACTAGCATATGATAATGAAAATCATGAAGACTCTCTATATGAAATGCATAGTGCTACTCTGAAGCACAAGTGTGGTAAAGGATAGTAGTGCACCCCCTCTCTCTTTTTCTCTCATTTTTCATTTTTATTTTTTTGATGGGCTCTTTTTTGGCCTCTTTTCTTGGACTCATTAGCCTTCTCCCCTCTTTTTGAGGAATCATGGGCCTCCTCCTTTTTCCTCACTGGTAGGGGCACACTCTAGAAATGATGATCATCACACTTTTATTTTACTTACAACTCTGAAATAAAAATAATGACTACAAATGAATGCCTCTGGCAGTGTACCGGGATGTGCAATGATTTAGCGTAACGTGTATAATAAATGATGAATGGTGGCCTTGCTACAAATATCATGTTAGCTCTATGATCATGCAAAGCAAAATGACAATGAATGCTCAAGTCATGAATAGTAACAATGGAAGTTGCATGGCAATATATCTCAGAACGGCTATGGAAATGCCATAATAGGTAGGTGTGGTGACTATTTTGAAAACATATAATGAGGCTTATGTGTGAGAGAATGTATCATCTCATGGAGTTGGATGCACCGATGAAGTATGCACCATATCTCAATGTGAGAGTGGGCAATGCACGGTACTGAAGAGGCTAGCAAAATATGGATGGTTGACGGGGGGATGACCCCCGGGTAGGCTCAAGGACACAAGACGGCATTTCAGCAGTCAGGACGGCCAGGTTCCTTCTGCCGGCTGCCCCCCCAACTGGCCGGGTGGGCGCAGCTCTCGCCCAGGCTGGCTGCCCGGGGCTGGAGCCGGCGGGGTCAATACCTGTCCCATCTGGCCATACGGTGCATGGGGAACAGGACCTCCTCCTGACAGGGGGAGGGGCGACTATGCCATACGCCCCGCGTACCGAGGCTGTCACCTCCCGGACGGCCGGGCACTGTGCCCTGACACGCTACAGCAACCGGCCTCCATCGGGACCCGCCAGCAACAGCAACCAGCCGCTGACTGGTCCCACCACCAACAGGACCCCGTAGCCGGCGGGCCCCGCAGGGGGTCAGAGACGCAGGCAGCCGGGGTCCATCCGCCTGAACAGATATTTTGTAGCCTAGGAGGTCCAAGTATAAGACCTCCCCGGAGCCCTCCCAGAGAGGAAAAGAGGGAAAAACGGGGAGAGAGGGAGATCAATCAGCTGATATCTAGACATAGACGATAGGAGAAGGAGTGAGAGCCCTTGCCTTCCTCCCCCCGAACAGCTCCAGGAGCCACCATGTATTCTCTGTGATCCCCATAATCGATCTTGGCAGGAGTAGGAGTGTTACCTCCCACGGAGGGCTCCGAACCTGGGTACGTCTCTGTCTTCTCAGTGCTCATGCCTAATCCCGCATCCGGGCACCGTCGGCGTCCATCGGCCCCAACCACTCGAGATAAGCCATCCCATGGAATCTGCCGTGACAAAACCACGACAATGGTGGAAGTGCATAGAGACCAAAATACTCACATTAGTCATAAAGAACTCAAATACTTATTGCAAAATTCTAGTAGCCCTCAAAGCAAGAACAACTCTCATGGGAGGAGGTTGGTAGGAGTTAACCATCGCGCGCCCCCGATCCAAATGCACACAGGCGCCACTCTAAGACATCTCACACTTAGACTTCCTCTCTAATACCAGCGGCTACCTCTTTCATGTATACAGACTCACAAACCTTAACACCAATATCCGTACTTAACATTAATTATTTACCCAGACAATCATATATCACTACCTCAATATCGCAAAACTATTGCAAGAAATCAAACCTATCATATTCAATGATCTACAAGTTCATGCAAGTTTTTATTATACCACCGTTGTATACCCATTATTTTTACAACGATATAATTCATGCAAATTACCATTCCTATTTAACTCGCTAAATAGATATAAGTGAGGCATGAGAGTTTAATTATATTCTATAAAATATAATTTATCGCCATGCTTTAACATATTTAAGTGAAGAACTAGAGCAATTTCTATAAACGTCTCAACTCAAATAGATATAAGTGAAGAACAATTGAGCATTCTATAAATATAAGATGAATGTGTGTCTCTCTTAATATGTGTGATCAGGAAACAATGATTGGAAATACCAGCAAATAAAAGCAAACAAAAGCAAATGACGCTCCAAGCAAAACACATATCATGTGAAGAATTAAAATATAGCTTCGAGTAAGATATACCGATAGTTTTGAAGACGAAAGAGGGGATGCCATCCATGGCATCCCCAAGCTTAGATGCCCGAGTCTTCCTTAGATATTTCCTTATGGTGCCTTGTGAATCCCCAAGCTTAGGCTCTTGTTGCTCCTTATTCTTCTCATATCTCAATCTCACCCAAAACTTCAAAACTTAATTCACACAAAACTTAACAAAACTCGTGAGATAGGTTAGTATAATAAAAATAAATCTCATGATCATGTACTAGAAATACAAGATTTATATTAATTTCCATGCAATGTTTACTGTATCCTATCATTTTCACAATTTATATCCCCCAATTAATGCCATGGAAACTTTAAGACAAGCAAACAAAGAAAACATCACAGAATCTGTCAAAAACAGAATAGTATGTAATAGTCTAATTAATTATCATAATTATGTAACTCCAAAAATTCTGAAAAATTAGGAAGCTATAGAAAATTTGTAATTAAGTACTGTGTAAATTTTTTAGGATTTTATCGTGTTCCAACAGAGAACCAAAATTCAAATACTGGGTGTGAAAGTTTCTATTGCTGCACAGAACCTAATAAACAAGCATTTGCAACATCTCAAAGGTCTAACTTGGCACAAAAATGAAAGAAAAGATACAAATACAATTACTACAATAGCAATAATCATGTTGACACACTCAAAATAGAATAAAACAAAGGATAAATATTGGGTTGCCTCCCAACAAGTGCTATTGTTTAGTGCCCTCTAGGTAGGCATAATGCAATCTATCAAGTTTTATCATCTTTTAGCTCTTCAATATAGCAACTTGATTTCTTAGGAGGTTTCAAGAACATTCTATTAATTATAACACTCCTAGGTAAAAAATTAAGTATCATATTTGGGTTCCTTTTTTCTCTTATTAAAAATGGGATGAACACTTATCATATTCAAATCTCCCTTCTCCTTACTAGAGGAGGCACACGTATTTGGCCTCGGAACCTTAGATACATGAGTAAGTTTCAAATTATTATTTGTAGAGGTTTCCTCACTAGTTTTTATGGAAGAAAAAGTTGAACCCAAGACATTTATAACTTCTTCCAATTTATCAATTCTAGCGGGACTTTGTTCTACTCTATCGGTAATTGGTTCTTTTCTTTTAGCAATTTTAAAGCATTTCCCACCATAGAGCCTAACTTAGTCACTTGATTATGCACCTTCTTATCCAAATTTTCTGCTTGTTGGATAGTTGGCATTTTATTTTCAATAATGTCCAATCTTTGCATAATATGTTCCAATGTTAATTCCGTTTCATTAACTCTAATTGGTGGGGATCCAACCAAATTTCCCATAGCATTAAAAGCATCCAAAGTATGACTACTCAAGAAATTTCCTCTAGTGATAGTATCAAACGCAAATCTATACCAAGTAGTAATGCCAACATAATTTTTTTTGAGAAGAATAGTGGTGAATTGCTTACGAGTAGATCTATTTTGAGCATCGCAAATCCTATACCAAGCATCTTTCAGACTCTCTCCACCCCTTTGTTTAAAATTGAGTACTTCAAGCTCAGGTGTGGAAACAACAAGTGAAGTGCTAGCCATGATAGGAACAAAGAAAAGTAGCAGCAAAAGATTATTTTTGGTATTTTGAGAATTTTGGCAAACAAAGAAAAGGCAAATGGCAACTAGGCAAGAAAATAAAACAAGCTAATAAAAGGATTTGTGTGAAGGCACCTAATTTGGTAGATGCAGACTCCCCGGTAACGGTGCCAGAAATTCTTCTGCTACTCCCGTAGGAGTTGTTGGATTTCCTCGAAGAGGAAGGGTGATGTAGCACAACAGCAGAAAGTATGTCCCTCAGTTAAGAACCAAGGTTTAATCGAAACAGTAGGAGTCTACAAGCAAACAAGAGAAGCAGCACCTGCACAAAAATGAAATAAATGCTTGCACCCAACTTGGCAAGGGGGTTGTCAATCACCTCGTCTTGCTAGTTGCAAGGTTAAAAACAAATAATGGTAGATAGTGATGTAGCAAAGTGGCAAAATAAAAAGAGTAAATAAAAGAGCAATTGAGTAACACAAGTATTGATAGAGAATGGACCCAGGGGCCATAGGTTCACTAGTGGAATCTCTCTCAAAAGTAGGTAATGGCATGGTAAATAAATTACTATTGGGCAATTAACAGAAAAACAGCGTTCATAACTATGATCATTCATGGCATAATCTTGTATAGGCATCACGTCCGTGATAAGTAGACCGTAATCCAACTGCATCTACTACTATTACTCTACCCCAAAACCGCTATCCAGCATGCATCTCAAGGTATTAAGTTTAATGAAAAATAGAGTAACACAATAAGTAAGATGACATGATGTAGACAGGAAGAAACCTAGAAATAAGATCAATCCCGTCATTTTATCCATAGTAGCAATAACACATCACGTGCCTTCTCCCCATTCTGTCACTGAGATATAGATCACCGTGAGGTTGAACCCACTACTATGCACCACTCCCTCTGAAGAATTACCCATCTATCTTGACCAGAGAAGACAAATAACTCAAAAAGCATACATAGCTACTTAATTATACAGTAAAGAAACTTCAAAAGATTCAGTCATATTCAATGAACAATCTGATCATAAATCCACAATTCATCGGATCCCACCAAACACACCATAAGAATTACATCGGATTGATCTTAGAGAAGATCATTGTATTGAAGATCCAAAAGAGAGAGAGAAGAAGCCATCTAGCTACTACTATGGACCCGTAGGTCCTGAAAGAACTAGCCACACATCATCATGGAGGCAGCAAGGTCGATGAAGAGGCCTCCCGTGGTGGCTTCCCCCTCCGGCAGAGCTTCGAATAGGGCTCTAGATGGGATTGCTTTAGAATAGAGGCTTGCGACGGTGATAAAATTCTCTCATCTATCTCTTTGAAGATTTCGGGAATTATCAAATTTATAGGCGGTGGAATTAGGTCAAACAGAGCAGGAGGGGGCCCACAAGCCCAGGTGGCGCGGCCACCCCCCTGGCCGCACCACCTGCCCTTGTGGCTGGCTGGTGGGTCCTCTCATGGTTTACCAAACCTTCTAGGGTCCTTCATACTCCAGAAAAAATCATCAAAAATTGGTATCGTATTTGGACCTTCCTAGATATGGTTTTTCTGCGAAACCAAAAACAAGCAAAGAACAGGAACTGGCACTAGGCACTAAATTAATAGGTTAGTCTAGAAAAATAATATAAGATGATTTAAAAAGCATATAAAAGTGATAATATAATAACATTAAACAATCAAAAATTATAGATACATTTGAGACATATCAGTTTGTTTGAGAAATTATGGATTGAAATGAAAGATCGTTATTCTTTGCCTTTTTGATCAAATTTTAGAAAGATTGTGTATGGATGCATGGTTTTGTTGTTTTTCAGATATGAGGATGATGGGAGGTCTGCCTTTACTTGTTCTTTTTAGCTTACGCTTAGCTTTTGTGCCTTGAGTTATGCATTGAGCGACTGCTCATTGTCGTTGTCGTCATCTTCTGCGTCTAGGGCTATGCCCGACTATGATCTGAGTCATGGTCTACTCGGACGGTGAGGCATGCTGGGTACTATCATGGGTGGTTGGTGATGTGATATGGGATGGCCAATGCCTGCCTTGCTTGGCACGTGAAGTTCCTTTTATCTTCGTCATGCTTGTCTGCGCCGTCCATGGCGTGTGGGTGCATGGTGAGATAGATGGTGCCTCTTGGGGCTATCCTCTGGTGTTCCACAGTAGTGGTGATAATCCAAGCAGAGAAAAGGTGGCGCCCAGAGCCTGGGCTGGTACCGAGAGGCACAAAATTCAGTAAGGGGCCGCGACAGAAAGAGGCCGACCAATGGACACAAGCTAGCTGTGAGAGCCGTGTAGCTTGTTGGAATTTCGCCCACAGGATCGATCACATCAAATCACGACGAACACGCACACGTAAAAACTGATAGCCAAGGGCCCTTGTCGTGCCCTTCTTTTCTTTCCTTTTATTTTCTCCTTTTCTCTCCTTCAACTCACGGTACAATTTATGCAGGCTGTGCATATATATATGCAGCAACCAGGACTAGCGACGACCCAACTCAGCATAAACCAACTCGTACTAGACCTCCTAATACTATCAGGACTCAAACTCAACTAGACACGTACAACAACCTAGCACGTGTACTACTTGGACTCTGACGGTCTGACCAGACACGTACTTGGCCCAAGACCAAGGACTACACGTCCTAGCACAACTTGTACATGCACGTGCTAGTACTTCACTAACACATGCACTACCACTAAACAATCTACTGCTAGACAAGATTATCTCTAACATAGCTAGTTATCGTGACGTCAATAGGACGGGCCAAAGATAGGCTATAGCAACTAGCTACCACCGGTGGCATGCAGCGACCGGGTGAGCTGCCTTGGCTTACCAGTGCATTTTATCCAAATATGCTCCATACACTATGTCCTCCAGGTTTCCCGACTTGCACAGCCGCATGGGCATGCGGTGCTACACCATTGTTATTTGTGCCTGTTGTCTCTTGTTGGCATGGTTTCTGGCTGGTATCTTCTCTGTGATGCTTGCCCAAATTTTGACTGCTCGGTCTCCTGTTGGCATGGGCTCTGGCCGGGTGTCTTCTCTATGATGCTTGCCCCGTTTTGGGCATCGTGGGGTCGAAAGGTTTTTTTTTTTTTTGAAACGAAGGCAAAAGCTTTGCCTTTTTCATTAATAAAGAAGAAGATAGTTGCCCAGTTAATTATGGGAAACCGGGCGAAAACCGATACAAACAGGGCCACGCCCTCTCGAAAGCACAACGCACCCAGAGCCACGCCACTCTCGCCAACATGGCACCCCAACAGAAGATGCCCAGCATCACGCACCACAACAGCCAACCCACAACCTCAAGCGGACTACTCACAAAATAAGAAACACCGGAGCGAGAAACACATCCTTGAAACTAACATCTTGCAACCTTCCTCTCGTTGACAAGGCGAATCAAACCTTGGGAGATAGAAGGCACGGCAAGGAGACCTTTGATCAGCTCGGTGAAGTCATGAAAATCGTCATCGTGTCCAGCCACCAAAGAGCAACCCTTACCAACAGCCCAAGCATCAGCAGAGCCGGTAGTAGCAAGGTTGATCTCATTGGCCACCTTGCCAATGGAGACCATCTTGTGGAGGCCCAGTGTTCTCTGTGCGCGTCGGGGGCACGTGCTTTATGGCTCGCTGGTGTCGTCTGCGTACATCCCTCCGGTGGGGGTCTCGGAATTTTTTCACATCCATTTGTTGCAACTTGAAACTATGATGCATAGATAGCTGACCATGTGACATTTGCTAAATCAAAGCTCTGACATAGACTCTTTTGGAATAATAAGGATGAATAGTGATCGTTTAAGTGATAAAGAACATGCTAGCCAAATGTACAACCCTACGGACAGGTCGATGGATGGTGACTAACCCAGGTGCCACAACCCATAGTGTGAACCCTGAATAACTTGAATGGTTCCCGTGAAGTGGATGTGGATTTGCTTTTCCTGCCCGGTCTGGTGCTCTCGCGGCCCCTGGTCAGATGGCGTGTTTTATAGCATATGTCCAGCTTTTGGAGTCCACCCGGGAAGAGCCAAGAAGGATGGAAGTAAACTGAAAGAAGAGAAACGGTTGGTCGGCCATGCCACCAGCGGCAAACTTGACCTAGGAATCCCCACGGCAATCTTATACTGAATAGCCAAGGAAGTATGAGAAGGACTGTAGACCGATGTGAGCAGACCAATCAGCCAGGCAAAGCTGCATCAAAAGCCAGGTAGGCATTCAAAAGAGAGGCTGGGCAGGCAGAGCACCTCAGGATCCGAACAAGATCAACCAGCTAAACTGTCCCATAAGTCAACCTGACACCCACCTGGCACAACACGTGCAAGAGGGAACCATAATCGAGCAGATCTCATGGCACTCAAAAGCCGAGTAGGCATTATAATCTGACATTACCTGCTATATGCTACACAATTCAATTACTCCCACATCAATGTGGCATAATAAAATTGCGAACATAAGCAATTAAAGATACTATAACAGTAATATGTGAAAACAGGACAGTCTGTAAAGATGCAGTTGAAACATATAAATCCATAACTCCAAAAATTCTAAAAATTTAATATGTGATACAGAATTCACACATGTGTGCTGTTTTAAAATTTCATGCCTTGGCCAGCTGAGGCGTGTCTCAGGGACGTACAATTCGGATAGCATGTTTGATAATGTCGACCAAAAAAGCAGTGACAGAGAGGGACGATCAGGCCTCATTTGGACAAAGAGTTAACTTGGCCTACTCAGTCTCTTGTCGGCATGGGTTTTGGCTGGGTGTCATTTCTGTGATGCTTGCCTGGCTTTTGGGCGTCGCGGGGTCGAATGGTTGGGCACCGTGATCTATGTGGCGTCGGGGACACGTGCTTTTTGGCTCCCTAGGTGTCGTTTGTGTATATCGCTCCGGGTGGGGGTTTCAGAGTTTTTTGGCTGCCTACTTTGCTTCTTTATTTTGCTTTTCATGCAGGGATCAGTTATTGGTTTTGCTTCTGCTCTGCCCAATCAAATTGATATGGCCACGTTTGGAAGATTGCTTAGCCAATGGAGTCTCCCTGTGGCTGCCAGTTTTGCTTCCGTCGAGACACGGGCGACGTGACCCCTGACATGTAATGTGATGGATAAAAATGTCGACTGGCCACTACCTTCCTTGGCAGGCACACCCAAGTCCCCTTTTTGCACCAGACAGTAGGTATCAAGCAAGAAAACGATGACCCAAACATACTGACAACCAGCTTTCCCTGGGACGTCACGTGGCTGGCGGTGTGTTTGCTATGCCTACCTGAATTATTATTGTCGGCCCCTGGTTAGGATGGCACAAGGATTTTGGTCATACCAACTATCCCCTTCATGGGGCATATCCATTCACTACTGGAATCAGGAGATTTGCCGTCTGCCATGGCGGACGGCAAAGGACCCAAAAACGGACGGCAAAGGCTTTGCCGTCAGCCGCAGACGGCAAACATATCCGGCAAAGAAAGTTCCGGTAAAGAGCTTCTTTGCCGTCTGCTTTCTGACAGCGGACGGCAAAGACATTACCACAGACGGCAAAGCTAGTGGACGGCAAAAAATAGACGTTAGCCACGTTAGGTATCTGACGGGAGGCTTTGTCGTCTGCCAGCAGACGGCAAACATGCCCTGACCTTTGCCGTCTGCCGGCGGACGACAAAGTACCAGAAGCAGCGGTACTACGCACTAGGCCGCGGTACTGCCGCTTAAAGAGGTACTACCGCTCGGGGGAGCGGTACTGCTGACCAAATGGGTCAGCCCCAGTGCTCCCAGGTTGCACAGGTTGCTGCCACGTGTCCCCTTTGCCGTCTGCTGGCGGACGGCAAAGCCCTTTGCTGGCTTTGCCGTCCGCTGGCAGACGGCAAAGTTCCAGCACTGCCACTGTTTTTAATGTTTTCTGTTATTTCCCTGCATTTTCAACAAACAAATATGATATATATATAGTTTCACCATATAAGTACACCAATGCATAGGCCATGTATCAAACATCTAGCACTCCATCAATGCAACACATCCACGTCACCATCAAAGTACACCAATGCATAGGGTATTAAAAGATCCAATACATACATAGTTTCACCATGTTCATCCATATATACAAATCAAAACAAAAAACTAAATAGTAGCATTCTGCCATAGCCAGCTTCCATGAAGTGAATCAAACCTGCAAAAGTGGGAGTAAGAAAGTTAGAAGAAGAAGAAAAAGAAGAAGACTAGAAGAAGAAGAAGAAGAAGAAGAAGAAGAAGAAGAAGAAAAAGAAGAAGACTAGAAGAAGAAGAAGAAGAAGAAGAAGAAGAAGAAGAAGAAGAAGAAGAAGAAGAAGAAGAAGAAGAAGAAGAAGACTAGAAGAAGAATAAGAAGAAGAAGAGGAAGAAGAAGAAGAAGAAGAAGAAGAAGAAGAAGAAGAAGAAGAAGAAGAATTCTAATTCTTCTTCTTCTTCTTCTTCTTATTCTTCTATTCCTTTGTAATTCAAAGAAAGAGAGGAGAAAGGTGTGAGAAAACACCTGCATCTAGGACAACTGCTGGAGGGACCAGAGGTAGAAGAAGGGGTAGACCATGTGCATCCAGGCCAGGAGCTAGCAGTACTCCTAGTGCTCCTGGCACTAGTGCAGCAAGTGCTAGTAGCACCCCAACTGCTCCAAGTGTCACTGCATAATTTCTTCGACAACTACCATAGTAGTACAACTATCATACAAATTCCCACAAGCAACAGTGCCCACAACAGCAGCATCTCATCTCCCCTCTCTCTAAGCTTCTTCTTCAAAGCCTTGTTCTTCCTTGCCAGCTCAATGTTTTCCTTCTTCAAATGGTGGCACTTGATCCAACTGACTTCAACCTCAGCGTGCAAGTCTTCAAAAGCTAGTCCAACACGCAATGGAGGAGTTGGGTCAACCCAAACCACCCATTGACACTCATCTGGTAACTAATTGCAGATCAAGAGAGTCATAATTAGAAAGTAAACATTAACGAGCAAAAAACAAATCTGGATCAAATTGACATGAACTTACATCCAATGGGCAACCTAAAAAACGGCGGCCACTGCTAGCACCACCCCATGATACACGGCGGGCAGGAACAAGGCCATGACCGGGGCATCGATGCTTCGACAGAAACTCCAAGCCGGAATAAGACTCGTCGGGAAGATAAAACTCTGATGAATGCTGCACAATCCCGACCCCATCGACCTAAAAAAAGTCAAATTTCCCCCAAAATGTCACAAACCCTAGCTTTGAACCCCAAAATGTCGGGTAGGGTGGAGAACCACATTGCTTACCTCTCCGGTCGCCGGCGAGAAGCTGGATGAGCCCGAACTAGTAATAATCTTCATCGTCTATATATGCTATGGGATCAATAAATGCATCGTCATTATCACTATCATCAATAAATGCATCATCATCATCACTATCGGGAACAACATGTCGAAGGCCTCCTTTATGTAATCGGTCAAGCATTGAGAGGTCATCCGCAGCAGTAACCTCTTCTTCTTCCGTCTCTTCTTGTTCCGGCTCAGGGGTGAAGTCGGATTCACTGTCGCTGTCTACTTCAATGTTCTGGGGTGAAGTAGAGCGGTTCTTGAAACGTTTTTTGGAAAGACGTGTTTCTTGGAAGAATTCTCCTTCATATGTGCCTGGGTTAATGTGAGGTTCATAATCATCTTCATTGAGGGGAGGTGGTCTAAAACGTGGCAGCACATCATAAACGACATCCCAACCATTCAGATTTGGATCAGTTTGGCAAGCCCACGATAGATAAAAAACTTGGGTCGCCTGTTGAGCCGTAATATAGACATCGGGAACATCTAAATGGGTGCTTTGTTTGATTTCGACTAGCCCTATATGTTCATGAGTCCTTCTAGTCTCCTTCGGCTGGAACCAATAACATTTGAAGACTACGACGTTTGGTGGGTTTTCACCAAAGAATATAAGTTCATAAATTGCTTCAACTCTTCCATAATACTCGACACCTCCTTCGCCGATAGCAGAGACACAACAATTTGTAGACTTTCGGTCGGCCATAGATAGCTCTTTGCCAAAAGTACGAAAGCGATACCCGTTGATGTCGTATCTGTCAAATGAACGGACCTTATAGTCAAAACCATTAGCGACTTGTCTCAATTCGGCGTCCATAGACTCTGAATTAGCCTACAAGTTTAATACGAAATGATTGTAGCATTAGCCGCAAACTAGACGAAGAAATAAAATGGTCTAATGGAAATTACCGTTTGTTTGAACCAAGAGATGAAACCGGGATAGCCGCCTCCATGCTTTTCCAGAAGCTCATACTCTTCGATGGAATCCTTTTGGATCACCGCTCCATCCGAGAATTTGGCGGCAAGGGGAGGGGCGGCTCGGGGAGGGGGGCGGAGCGGGGGAGCCGCCGAGGTGATGGGGGCGGCGCGGGGAGGGGTGGTTGCGGTGGGGAGGGGGCGACGCAGGGAGGGTGGCGGCGCAGTGGTGGGGGCGGCGCAGGGAGGGGGCCGGTGGTGGGGGGCTGGCGGCGCAGGGAGGGGCGGGGCGGGATCGATAGAGATGCGGGAGACTGAGGGGGGTGGAGGAGGGATCTGGCCGTTATAGGGGCGCCCTCTTTGCCGTCTGCTAGCAGACGACAAAGAGGGGGGGGTGCGCGGGGTGCGGCCCCGCCGTGACCGTTATAGGGGCATCCTCTTTGCCGTCCGCTAGCGGACGGCAAAGAGAGGAGAGGCGGACGGCAAAGATGTACCCGACGGCAACGAGGCTGTCCTCCGAACCCACGGTATGGTGGGGCCCGCCCGTGACCGTTGCCGTCTGCCTGCCCCCTCTTTGCCGTCTGCTAGCCGACGGCAAAGGGTAGGCTGACGGCAAAGAGTCCCTTTGCCGTCTGCCATGCCTTTGCCGTCTGTTTTCGGCAAGCTGATGGCAAAGGCCTTCTTTGCCGTCCGCCAGCAGACGGCAAAGACCTGGCAGACGGCAAATGTTCTGATTCCAGTAGTGATTTGTTGCAACTTGAAACTATGATGTGATGCATATGCAAGCAACATGTGTGTCTAGTTGAAACTGTTTGTTCTAAAAATATACTCCTGAGTGCCGATAATCATCTAAAGACTAAAAGATAGTTGACTATGTGGCATTTGCTAAATCAAAGCTATGACATAGACTCTTATGGAATAATAAGGACAAATTGTGATCGTTTAAGTGATAAAGAACATGCTAGCTGGATGGACGACCCTTTGTACAGGTGGATGGATGGTGACTAATATCGCTCCGGGTGGGGGTCTCAGAGTTTTTTGGCTACCCTCTTTGCTTCTTTATTTTGCTTTTCGTACAGGGCTCCTCTGGTCGTCTGGCGTGCTTCTGAGTTGTTTTCACTGGGTTCGTCCTCTTCCTCCATGCATGGATGCTATCAAAATAACATGTGTGAGCTCTTAATTGGCTCATGCATGGGAGGAGAGGAAGGGACACGAAAAATGCTTTTGATGATGTAGAAAAGGAAGTTGGGTGATTGACACTGATTAAGGCAAGGCAACCGGGCGAATAGGGGATCCCATGCTTAGATCAGGCCAGAAAGAAGATAGTGTTCACGCGTTGCAATTTTTTGTTCCTGGCAATATAGTAACTTGTCATAAGAGGTAATTGTAGTAGGGTAGACGGATTAGTTTGACTTGCCGAAACAAGTCGCATGACAAAGCAAGCATCTAGAAGTTGTTTCATTAGCAATATGTTTCTAAACATGAATATCAGTTGAAACCGTGCACGAGCGAGGCCACTTAATGATGGCTGCCACGCACCACTTGCTCGTGCTTACCATGCTATGTGTCCTCGCTAGAACAGGACAGAGCTTTGGTAACACCGCCTTATGTTACTACATGCTCAAAAGTGTGTTACTGGGTCATATAGTAACACAGTTTGAAATGTGTTCCGTTAGACCGTGTTACTAAGTGGTGTCAACTGTCATACATAGTAATTGTTACCACATATTAAAAACCATGTTACAATTACATTCTAGTAACATGTGTATTGTGTGTTACCAAACACACTGGTAACACACTTTTGTAATTATAGTAACACCATAGTAACATGTTTTCATGGACGTAGAACATTGATGGTAACATGTTTTTGTAACTATAGTAACACAAATTGTAACACATTTTTTTAGCATCAAAACACAACCGGTAACATTATATCCAAATATCGTAACACTATAATTTATAGCTAATCAACTACTCTAGTAACAAATTTTGTAAATATAGTAACACCATCGGCAACACTACTATACCAATAGGGTAACATAATTAATGTATTTGTTTTTTATTATTAACCATAAATTTTGATACCCAATTTATGAAATATAATTTTATTTAATAAATTAAATGTAATTGCACAAATAGTTATTCATTTATTATTATGCTTGGCAACATCAAAATGATATAAAATTTGAAGCACAACACATATATAAATTCAAAATATGAAGATATTTATTACGAATGTACAAGAGTGTATGATACAAATGCGTTACAATAAAGATATCATTCATATCATTTTGAGCATAGAAAACCCAACTATGGAGAATATTATAGCATAGCACTTGCATCAATTCGACGCAAGAAAAAGATCGTGTGGATGATATTACATTTTTCAATCTATCAATGTAAAACTATGACTATTGGTAACTAAAATCTTCAAAATTTATTTGCTTCTTGATCCAAGAATTCAGCTGCAACTCATTTATCCTTCTCACGAATCTGTAAAAGAAAACTGCACCTTAGATATATGTGATTAAATGTATACAAATATGTTTTCAGAATGTGGACGAGAAGATTTTAACTTACAAAAGCTGAAGGCCGGGCAATTAAGTATCCTGAAGAGAAAGCCTCGCCAATTGTCTTGCAATCAGAAACTTCCCTTACCAACTCTTCACTATCAAGAATAGGTTGATCTATGCGCACAAGGGCAAATTCAGCACCCAACTCAATACCACCGGCCTTAGTTCTTGGATTAGTACTCCGAATAGTACCATACGCAACATTCCGCTTGTTGGGATATGTTGAAGTCTTTAAAACTACTTTGGAATCAACCTATATTATGATAAATATTAGCATTGAACGATAATGATAATATAATTTTGCATGAACAATATGATCTATTTTTAATGTCGGCCCAGTATAGCTGCCCAAAAAACTAAATAAACTGGACCCAACATCGAAGTCTAATGGCCAAGGTCACCTCACTTGCTCATGCTTGGTTACATTTATCCATTACTCGCATATAGCAGATTGAGAAAAATTTGTAACAAAATCCATTTTTCAGGGAGGCATGTTAATGTGGTTTGGGTTGGGAATATGGGTGCAGTAAACCATGGCCGGATCTTTACCTTCACAGAAGAAGTACGCCTTTTTTTGGCACGAGCTGGGTGTGGTTGTTCAGTTGTAGTCCCCTGCTGGTTCAGTCTTGAGAAAGATTCATGCGTAAAATCCCTCGTTTCCCTCACCTACCAATAGATAATAATATTAGATGGAATGCTATTCATATGTTGAAGCTACAGAAAGTTGCAATTTCAAAACTGAAAAGCACACAAAAATTACCTCCGACACAGAATCAATAACAAGGTTTTGTGACGATGATGAATTTTGTTGAATTTTCAATTGGTTGACATCATGGTCGACAGCCTAGTTCCATGACACAACAAATGTAAGCAAGTAGCTATTTTATATTCTATGTTTGTGACATGAGTAAGAGTAACTATAGGCATAACCTTTTCGTGCAAACGTGATAAACTATTATCCTCGTAAATGTCATGTTGCATAGACGAGCGTGCCTCAACAGGTCCATTGCATTGGATTCTCTACAAACTGAAATATTAATATGAAGGTTTCAAGTGACAAGCAATGATATAGCCATGTATTAACATTACCTTTGTTTTACCATGTAGTATTGGTAACCGAGAAATACCATTATCATTTGATTGGAGGTTTTCCTACAGAACTAACAAATCTGAGTACAATATTGATAGAAATGCATACAATAGGTGGGATAAAAAAGTCCTTTACCTCTTCTAGTCCATCATTCACATAGCCTTCTTTGTTATTCATATCTTCAATAATCTGGTCTTGCCTTTTTATATGTTCCTTCATCTTCGCTATTTCCTCCCAAACATCATGTTCAATTTCATATGGTGATCCATCAGCTGTAGTCATATTGATGTTCCTTAGATACCGTGGTGTACGACCGTAGACTTGTTTAGGAGTTGGAAGCAAACCCATGCCATGCACTTGTCCAATCTTTTCTTTCCCTAATACTTCCTGCAGTGCGTCACCCTCCCATGCGACTCTTCCATTCAAATTTTGTGCCAACTCTGGTTGTTTAGTTATTAGATTCTCCAATCGATCCTATAGGAAAAGAATCGTACATATACTACTTGTTAGATTGAACTATAAGTTAATCCCGAGAAGAATTAGATCATTTCTATATTAATTGCGTACCAGGCACTCATTTCTATCTTTATTTTTAGCATTAGCATCATCCTTCTTCTTATGAGTTGCTAAATAAACCTTTGATCTATGCGGTCGTTTCTTTTCAGGATCAGCTTGTCTCTACAAAACAGAAAGAGCACTCATATGAAAAAAGAGACAGAGGAAAACACTTCAAGAATCAAGATTACTCACCATGTCTTCAGCCCAACAAGCATAACTCTTTGTGCCAGCATTATGTGAATTCTTCACGAGGGAACGACTAATTATGTTCTTCTCAGCAAGGGCCTGTTATGATGCAATCATATCATTAGTGCAACTTTTAAGATCAGCCCAAGAACTAACATTTAAATGTCAAAACAGGAAAGTACAAGATCTCATTCATTACCCTTCCTTTTTTCGACTTCCAAAATTTAACAAGCCCACGCCATTGATCGTTGTCCACGTCTTCTGGACAGAGCTTATACAAAGCCTTTCGCTTGATGTTTGGATTTTTTTCAATGGCGGGTTTGAAGAAAGCATCTTTCAAACTAGACTTATATTTGTGTCCCAGAACCGATGAAACCTACCAAAAGAAACATGTGAATGAAGAGGGCAGATAAGTACACAGTAGCACGTCATTGCACTATATGCTTATCATAACTCAAAAAAAAGAGGAGGCACCATGTGTGATGCGTAGCTTGGTGCTCGCGTGCTGTCGCTGTTGGGGCTCACGTGCTGTCGCTGCAGCATGTGTGATGTGTAGCTTGGTGCATGTGTGGCTCCTAGGTGCTATGTTCATGTGTGCGTTGGGTGTGTTTGCGTGCGTGCTGCCAGCTGCGTGGTGGGCACGTGTATTGCGGGCGCTGGCTGGTGTGCGTCCTCTGGACGGCGAAGCCGGTGTGGAGTGCCTCTCTGGAGTCACTGCCGTGTACCTCCTGGTGGCTGCGGCGTCCCATCAAATTTGCAGATTACCGTATCCCCAAGTCTTACCTGATGCCTGAAACCTGAAGCTACCTGCAAATGTTGAAAATTCAGAATATTCAGAACAGAGGTAAACAGAGAAGGGAAAGAAGGAACGACCAGGATGCAAGCTTTATGCTACCGCTCAATAGTATGGTTTACAACCTTGCTTACTCAATGTTCAGATTATTGTCATTTTTGCACCTCAAAAGTCTTAACTATATAAATTGTGTATAACTTCCTCGATATAAAGGGCAGCCCAGAGGGAGGGTGGAAGTTTCAGAACTTAAACGCTGTACTGTACACCTGACTGCAAATTTTCACAAACTACTAAGCATTATGTCAATGTATTCCTTTTTTTTTTTGAAATTTCGTTATTGTACAAGGAAACTTCTAATCATGTAGGTAGATACATGTTATAGGTTTCTCTATCTGTTTCTCTATTTTGTGTGTTGCTTCCTGACTGATAATATGTGTTTTTCTGCAGGTAGTGTACAAGGCAACAATATGTTTGCACTGATTGACCATTTTTCGAGTACTGTTGCTTCTTGTGTACGATTGTTCATGGACCACCTGATGCTGATCCCCTTCCATATGATGCAGTAGACATGAGCATGGGGATGCCGACTAAGTGCAGACTAGGAAGATTGATTGGGTCTTGATTCAGAACGTTAGTACAAGGCATTGCTGTTTAGCATTTCAATTATGATGCGACACCCATCAGGTATTGAGTTGGGATTTCAAAACTGGGATTAGTCAATACTAGGGCAAGATAGACAATGTGTATGGTTTCTCTTTTGACAAGAAGTCTCAAATTTAAACAATAGTCAATGAATCGATCTAGCAGATGTGTAGAACACAGATATATATCAATGGATTGGCAGGGGTTGACCCCTGCACGCCATCAGGCATCTATACCAGTACGTATAGGCTAATTATGCAATTAGCTGCGGCCATCAGGCATCTACAGTGCACATTATGCTACGAATCGTTCAGGGCGATTGGCAGGGGTTGACCACTGCACGCCACGCCCTGTCTCCGCCACTGCATCGGTACCTACCATGCATCTCAGAGAATCCATAGCAATCAGATCAGGGAAGGGGGTGGGCATTCAGATCCATACCAGCCACGAGATCGTACTCCTTCAGGATGTAGGTGCCGGAGCTGAACCGAGGAAGCCGTCGCCGCAACGATCCAAACGGCGCCGAGGCAGATCGAGCAAGCGGTGCCAAGGCAGGTCAAGGAACCGGCAGATCGATAGGGGATTGAGGTGGGGGTGGGAGGGGGGTTGCAGGTGGCGGCCGCCCTGAGCGCTGAAAGGGCGGCGTGCTGGGCGTTGGAGTGCGGCAAGGTAGCCGCCGAACGATGGCCGGCTGGGATGGATGTGGATGGATTCGAGACCCAATTTATTTAGCGTTTTTTAGTTACCAGTACAAATGCCCGTGCGTTGCAACGGACGAAAAAAAATTAAAAAGTACACCGTTTGCCTTTATACAACACTTCTTATATCTAATTTTGGCAAGCGTAAAAAATAAGGTTACACTGATCATTGCTTTTTGGGCCATGTAATTTGGACGTGAATAAGCCATCCTAATCATTTGTCTTGACCTACTTCAGCTCGGCACTTTCATCTGATGAAAGTGTTGTGATGTGTGGAATACATCCTCGGTGAACATAGTTTTTTATTTATTTTTAGAAGGGTTTTTTCATGTAAAATTTGAGAATAGTTTTTGGATTTTTTTTAATGGAATCATTTTTTTTGAACACAGTACAGACGCAAGCGCTCATATACACGCGCATACACTCATCCCTATGAACGCACACACGCACACCCTACCCCTACGAGCACCTCCGAGACCCATCGCTGTTGTTAATTCTACTTTTCATCGCCATCGTCAATGGTCGTCACGTTTGTCCATCTATTTATGATGAACGTGATTAATCACACGACAATGACAATGAGTTGACATCATACTCTAGCACATCGCTTCACGTGTATCAATTTTCATGGACTTGTAAGTATTAATTGACATTTCAAATGGGCAAGCACAATCATAAATTTTCAGATCTTAAAAGAATGCATGCATTCATATACAAATATAGAAGTAATGAACATTAAAAAATAGGAGTCTTTGGTCACGTCCATACACTCTTACTCCAAAGCAAACACTCCTTTAAATTTATATTTGAGAGCATGTTTACATCGTTGCTAATCGATCCCACAAATCCTTCCTTCTTAATTATCCTGACCGTTTACTTCCTTATAATTAGCAGCATCTCTTTACATATTCTATGAAGCCTTCCTTGTTAATTATCCCGGCCGTTTAATTCCTTTATATCAGCATCTCTTTAAATATTCTAAGGAGCCCACACAATCCTTCTTTATAATTATCCACCTGTTTCACACAATCCTTTCTTTAAATTAGCCATACATGTTTAAATATTCTATTCCATCAAGCCCTCAGTCCTTCCTTTAATCCCACATGTTTACCATAATCCTTCCTTTGAGCCTAGAATCCTTTCTTTCATTTCATCCTCTTAATTAGCTCGCCTCTGTTTCACCACCGGTTTGTTGGTTCCTGAGTTGGCTGGTATATTAACAGGTCGGAATATGCATACAAAGGCAGGGTGGGACTATTGAACATCAAGTATGCCTAGCTGAGTTGGTTGTTGCCTCCGAGCGTCTCAAAAGAAGTATTGAGTTCGATTCCCACTGTAACCTATTTTTTGTAGCCTATTCGTGTGGCTGACGGGCCTTAAGAGAAGACCCAACAACGCAGCTACACGGCCCAGTTAATCTTTGAAGTCTCTAGAAAAGCCCAGTTGTGCGGCTGCTTGGTCCAAAAATTATTTTTGACGGACGGGTTGATGTACGACCGAAGTATATGAGGCCAGAACGGTGCGTTGTATTATAATATATGTGTTCTCAAATTAGTACCACCTCGTGTATATAGAAAATTACCTATGCGGGACGAAAGGCGTAAACTCATGGGAAGAAGCGTATTGTGACGGTGAACCCACGGAGTCAATCCGTGCTTTATTATTAGGAAAAGATTTGGAGGGAAAAGTAAGCGTCTCGAGAACCGGATGGAAATTTGGGTTTCTTTTTTTATCAAGGAGAACTGGAGGGAAATTGTATTAAAAAAGTTGGCATTGTTACGTATATTAATTTGTTTGACATGGATATTTTCCAAACAATGTTTTTGGCATGAAAAATAGAGTGTATTTTATTATTATTGATTCAAAGGGAAATTAGATATATCTAAATAGTAATGACTTTATAAAATTGTTTACATAAAATGTGTTAAATAACCTATAACATGGTTTCCCTCGGCTAACTAGTTCATATAAAAAACATCGAGCTTCAAGCTGCGACGAACCTTGGATGATGAACGTGATGGTGTTGTTATGAAGAACGGCGATCGGCTGACAGATCTCGCTCCTAATCGGTCATCTTGACCAAGATCACGTAATTTCAACACTACTTCTCATGAAAACTACGACTGGCGTGAGACAAAGCTGTGACCGACCGACGATGGTGTTGTAACGACAAATCCGAGAGGCTGGCACATCAAACTCAGATTTAGGCAAGTCTGAGGCAGCAGTTCGGTTTTTGGGTCTCACAGTCTGCAAACGACCACGGATGAAGATGAGCTCAAAAGCAAATTTAACCGTTTCGACGAGACGAACAACTTTTATGTTGAACGTTTTTTGATTCGAGGCATTCTTATGGATCGAAACGCTCGCACAAAATAAGCAATCACTGGCGCTACCTAACAGACATGTGTCTGATTGGGCGCGCCATTTTTTGCCTCGTGGTAGGGCCGCGCTCCGATGACTCTAACTTTTGCATACAATCTCAGATTGAGATGATTTTTATATCAAAATCGATCGTTTCGACGAGACGAAGACAATCCGTGTAGAACATTTTCTCATATTAGGTCGTCTTGGGGTCTTAATCGGCCGAACAGTAATCTAAATATGAAATCTTATTACTTTGAGCATAGTTTCGGCCTTCGAGCTATTTGGTTAAAGAAAAACATTCAGCGAGGCCGACGACTTTTGATCGGTGCTTTGAGCGCATGGGGTGGTGCTACAAAGTGGCGATGGCGATATGCGTCGGGTGCTGTGATCGGCCGAACAGTACTTTTTATCGGTGCTGTGAGCGCATGGGGTAGTGCTACAAGGTGGCGATGACGATATGCTATCAAGTTGAGAACTAATCTAGTGTTTCTCTTTCCCCTACCCCTTGACGGCTAGGGTAAACTCTCCCTTGTAAGCTTCGCCGGCGAGTCTGTGGATACCGGTAGTGGGAAGGATATTCTTGGTGCCTCTGCTTCGGTTAGTAGTTTAGGCTAGGGTTTTTTAGTCCTCACAAGATCGGCGCTCAGGCGGATGGCAACGCTTCTTCTTCGAGTTTGTCTTCCAGGCATCGATGCTCCTCGAGTTAGTCCATCTGCACGTAGTCTACAGAGCTCCAATGTAGATTCATGCCGTCTCCTTGGGACGGTGATGTTAGGGTTTCTCGCCATGTGATGAGATTTAATGTCAGGTGATTCAGACCTGTTTAAGATTTCAACGGCGCCGACAAGCCTCGAGGGTGCTGGTTCTTAGGGGCATGAGCACGAAGACTTCCCTGCAGTCATTGACAAGGTCAAGCCGGCTTCGATAGAAGAACGGCGACAACAACGCTTTAGTGGCTCGTTTTTACTATACTAATGGTCAAACGCTGGTCTCGAAATCTTGATGTATTTTTTATTATATTTGAGGTAATTTGTACTTTCAGAAAACAGATCTGGATCATTTATTAAAAGAAAACTTTGGTCGATTTTTTTTGAGACAAAAAACATTGGTCGACTTGGCGCTACTTATTTTGATGGCTCGTGTCCTTCTTTTTCTCCTTTTCGGATAGTTAGGCCCACTGTCCAGTGAGAAACGATACATAAACAGCGAGAAAGCACGATTATGTGGCAATATTTTGGTCAGTTATTAGGTCTCCATCCCTCGCTCCAATCCCTCCGCCTCCAGAAGCCTAAATCCCCCCTCTCTCTCGAAGCTTCTCCTATCCAAGATCCACCACCGTCCTGCCGTTCCCCACCGTCGTCCGCATCAAAGCTGACCCGCCGTTTCCCCCGCCGGACTGTCCTGCCGTTCCCCACCGTCGTCCGCATCAAAGCTGACCCGCCGTTTCCCCCGCCGGACTGTCGTGTCCCACCGTAGCCCGTCTCCCCACCGTAGCCCGTCTCCCCACCGCCGCCCCGCCTCCTCTCCGTCCCGCCGTGTCCCCTGCATCACCACCGCACTGCCGTGACGGCCGCGCTGACCATGGCCACGCCAGCAAGGATGACGGCGATGGGCGACCCATGGTGACCTTGCCCCGGCTGGTAGTTGGATGACCACCGGATCTACCCGACATCGTACCCCCTCCTTCTCTCCAACAGGTTTCCCTTGTCTCTCTCACGGTTTTACTTGTGTGCCAGAACTCGTGCTTCCATCAAGAATTGCCCATATTACATTATTGTCAATGCCTGCTCATTAATAAGAGTTCGATTGCCGGTGCCATGGTGGCTAATTAGTTAGCATACTTGATTGATTAGTTACTACGTTAAGCCCACATTAATTTCCTAGGCTGTGTGTCCGCTGTTCTATCTGCTGAAGCCTGAAGCCCAAAACAAAGGCCAACTTTTAGCATTAGTCCGTCCTGATGAATCGTGTTTCTGCCGGTGAAGTTGTTCAGATTAAGCGTCCATTCTGCGCTAGCCGCCGCTCGCTGCTACGCTAGCCGCCAGACACCACGCGATGACACTGCCGCAGCGCCATACAAGCCAGTCCCCGCCGTCTCTGCTTGTGTAGATCCTGCCGCAACGACGATCGATGTGCCATGCCATCCGACTAGGCGAGCCAGTCGATCGCCATATTTCCTCCTCAAACACTCAAATCTAAAGGTGCAATATCAATATAGTTATTTTTCTTATAGATTGCATAGCCTATAATCTAATTAATGGGCTCACTTGCATTTGCATGCAAGACAATTGATCAATTTGCCAGTTAGATTTGTTTTTCAGTCATGTCAAATCATTTCTGAATTTTTTTGGTATACTGAAAAATAAACAGCTACAAAGTTCGATGCGTTTGTTAATTGTAGGGCTAAATTAATCCAATAGCAATGATGCCATTTTGTGTGTTGCCAAAAATATATTGCCATGTTTTGATATCGATGGTATAGTCAGTCAAGATATTATGTCGCTTTATCTTTCAAATTTTAGTTGGTGGTTGCAACCCACAGGTTGCCGTTCAGTTTGGGTGGAAAGATGAAACAGGTTTGGTTTTAGTTGGGCCGAGGGAAATATCAAACAGTTTAGTTGAGGTTGGACTGCCATGTTTGATGCAGGATAAACTACCTAGAGATATATATGACACTGGAAATGATGAATGCACACGAGACGTAGAAGCTGAGCCATTCCATGTTTCTCACCTCACGGATATGTTTAAAAAGAAAAGGAAAGATCAACATTGGGTAAGATCCGATATTGAGGGAACAATTGTGGATGCTACTGATAATGCTTTGATCGATGAAGAATAGTGGAGGTAAATCATCTAAAGGTATCTTCTATTCCTAAATAGCTGCCTCCCTTGCAGATTCAGTTACTCAAAATCCACCTTAGTCTGATCTTTCCTAAACTATATCAAACCACCACACCTGCTACAGATTATAGATCCACCTCCTTTTAGACTGCTTGCTATATAATCTTGACACTGACTTAGTGATTTATAGAATAGGTTGTTCAGTTTGTTGTAGCATACCAATTTAATGGAATGCCCAGGGAGAAAATTTGGTATCTGCCATTGATCTACCTAAATCAGCAGGTTCTCAGAACACAAAACATGAATGCCATTTTATATTTGGCTCGGAGTGGTTAGGGCATTGAGCAATGGAATTTTTTTTTGGCTTGGAGTGATAAACTGTACAGAAACAACGAGCACAAATAAGCGCCCACTTACTGGTAACATGCAGCTGCTAGCTTGAAGAACATGTATATCTCTGCTTTTTCAGTAGTATTAGTTTTCTTTTTCAGTATTAGTTTGTCCATATTTGCGTACTAGGTTGTCTATCTCTTAGTTTTCTGTATTATTTTTCTCCATAGCAGCTTGCTATATATTGCATTATGTCTCGAAGAAGTCAACGCAAAATTCCGCTGCAACGCGCGGAGCATCATCTAGTTTCTCTGTTCGAGCAACATTTTCATGATTTTATCTACACTGTAGTTTTACCTGAAGTCAAAGCTGAGTTTGTATGACATTAAGAACCATTGTATGTTCTTGCAGATCGTTGGCTGAGGTTACACCCTTCAGAAAATTCGAAGGAATGAGGTCTTCCACTCAACATATAAACCTAACTTTTGTTTTTCTTTATTGCTTTTCAATTTCTTCTGACCCATCTAATAATGATGATCCCCGGGATTAACAACAGCAGCAGATCTTCATCATCATCCAGTGTGCGTGCGTGAAGTTATTTTTTATACGAGTGCTAAACTCGGACAATTAGCCGCCCTGGCGACGACGACGGCAGCAGCAGAAAACAAAAATTGTACATACATATTCGTAGTAGGTTCACAGCAGGTCCTCATCTTATTTAAGATTATGTTATTCTGAACATGCAAACGTTTTGTACAAACAACCATGGTTTTTCTCGATATATATGTTGCTGAATTTTGTTAAGCCTGTTTTCGTGGGATTAGCACTGGCCTAGTTCAATTTAAAGATAAACAGGTCAATGATTTTGTGTTCAACGCTTGTTTATTTTTCCTTAACCGCATCCATATTTTGTAATGTATGTGTGGCTGCAAAAGGATTGACCGGGGTCAACTGTGAGTGGCTTCTTTTCTTTTAAAGTATATGTGTGCTTTGCAGTTGCAGGTCAAAGATTGTTCTGCTACTCATGCCTCTTGAGAGCAACGTTGGCCTGATCTATTATATGTGCTAATCTTTTAATTATCCAATCACAGACTCGTCTGGCATCCTTTAAAAAATACGTGTCCTGATCAATTAGCTGAAAAAGCATGGAAGTGAATAAAGAAGACACTGCCGCTCCCTGTCTGGTCACGCGCGTGACCTTCCCTTTCTTTCTCTCTTTCCCTCGATCTCTCTCTGAATACGTTCTCTCGAGCGAGGCCTCGCGCGGCCTGCCAGACATCGTCGTTGAGGTGTCTGGTGGGTCGTGTGACTATTTTTTCTTTTGAAAACTTATATGCCTTTTTAGTTCGCCCTCACCCGATCACAAAAATCGAACACAGTTGGTATTGGGCCGTTGGCCATGCGACGACTCAAGGTCAATTGTTCGATTCCTAGTTTCACATGGTCTTTTTAATGTCACCGAAGAAACGCGATTTTTTAATAATTTACTAGTTTGTTGTTAAAAGACCGACACACCTTAAAAACCCAGACGAGGCCTTGGTTCCCTTTTTTTTCCTGTCAGTCCGGTTCTTAAATCAAATGGTCAAATTTCAGCTCTCGTTTGTTGTTGGTCTTCCACTCCTTTGTGAGTATGACATTAAATACTTAATTTCATATGATCATTTCAAAGTGTGTATTTCGCATTTATGGTCACTGAGTCATCCTAAAATTCGCGTAAAAATAGGGTTAATATGATATTCACTACAACCATACCAAAAATGGTTCGGTATTTACCAACCAAACTGTATTGTTTTTCATACCATATTACCAAAGAATGAGAACACTATTTACCAAGACAAGAAAATATTTATAAAAAAATATGTTGACACATGGGCCCTATGTGTCAAGGTATTTGTGATCTATGTATGAGATTGATTTTAGGTTATTCCAATCCCCCCTATAATACAGCATGTAACACTATGTATCAACCATGATTATATGTTACCTAGTTGAACTAACGTAACACATTTACTAACACATATTTATATGTTACCATGTCAGAATATATGTAACACATTTGCCCAACACATTTTTATATGTTACCATTATGATATCCCTGTAACACGTTTTGAGGCCTTATATAATATGTGTTACTGTCTGTTGTTGGACACAACATGTTGTGTTACAATAATTTTCCTTGTAACACATTTTTCAATGTGTTACATGATTGTGTTACTTAATGTCTGTTTTATTGTAGTGCGATCGGTGTCTTTCACGCTCTACCCGATTCCTACTATCTGTGCCTATAAAATGTGTGTCATTCGGTCGGAGTACATGACACATTCGATGTCCATACCTCTCTGCCTATTGTTGTCGTCTATAGTTTGCCTTACTTCTCAGTTGCAACTAGCTTTTTTGAACCCCTTGCAGCCTTTTGATCCTTCCTCATCATTGTTCCGCTGGTAGGGGATGAGCAATGCGTGAAAGATGGAAAGCGGATGCAGGAGGAGTCTGCCTTTGTTGCCGAGAGAGCCGTGTCATATCGTCGCTTCGTCCTCAGCGGCGAGGGTAGCTTCCTCCTCTCATCTTCGAACTGGGATGTTTTGAGTAGGGCAGAAAGACGTCCCGGATGCATCCTGATGCATGGAGCTGGAGTGGTGGTGCTTTTAGTCCCTAGGAAACTTTTATCGTACGTGCTGATTTTTATTTTACACTTGTTATTATGGATAATAATCCTTTGAGCGGCCTGTTTGGGATGTCCTCACCACTTGCACAAGTGGCAAGAGAGGAACCCCACCTACTGAAAATATGTGCTATGAAATTCCTGTTGGTATTTTGGAAAAATTTCATGCTAATCCTTATGCAAGTGATGAAACAATTCACCCAGATATGCATTTGCTTGCTATATATGAACTTTGTGGATTATTTAAGCTTGCAGGTTTATCGAGGGATGAAGTTAAGACAAAAGTTTTCCCTTTATCTTTGGAGGGAAAGGCATTGGCATGGTATAGGCTATTGGATAATTCTCGCTAATGGGATTGGAACCGATTGAAACTGGAGTTCCATAATAAATTTTATCCTATGCATCTGGTTCACCATGATCAGAATTATATGTATAATTTTTGGCCTCATGAAGGAGAAAGTATCACTCAATCTTGGGGGAGGCTTAAGGACTTAATGCTCAAATGCCCCAATTATGAGCTCTTGAGAGATATTATTGTTCATAATTTTTATGCTAGGCTTTCTCTTCGCGATAAAGAAATGCTTGATTCTTCTTCTGCTAGTTCTTTTACAAGTAGATAAATTGAATTTAAATGGCATCTTATTGAAAGAATTAAACATAATGCTAAATATTGGGAAGTCGGCAAAGGTAAAGAGTCAGGTATAAATCTCGAGTACAATTGTGTTAAGTCTTTTGTTGAAACGGATGTTTTTCATGAGCTTAGTGCAAAATATGGACTTGATTCTAATATAGTTGTTAATTTCTATAAATCTTTTGCTGCCATGTTGATGTCCCTAAGGAGAAATGGTTTAAATACCAAGAACCCACTAATGAGATTTGTAAGGAACCTATCATTGCTAATACTGAAATTCAAGCTTATGCTGTTAATCCGGTTGTGCCTACTGCTTACATTGAAAAGCCTCCTTTTCCCGTTAGAATTAAGGAGCATTCTAAGGCTACAACTATGGTTCATAAAAGTCATATTAAAGCACCTAAGCATTCAAAACAAATTAAAGTAGAACCTTCAATAGCTATGGTTAAAGATCTCTTAGTTCAAAATATTGATGGGCATGTTATTTATTTTTGTGATGATGCTGCTAGAATTGCTAAACCTATTAAAGATGACAAAGATAAAAATAAGAGTTGTTAGCATGCCAGACATTTCTGTTAAGATTGGAGATCATTGTTATCATGGCTTGTGTGATGTTGGTGCTGGTATAAGCGCTATACCTTTCTCTCTCTATCAAGAAGTAATGCATGCCATTTCACCTGTTGAGATAGAATAGATTGATGTTACTATTAAGCTTGCAAATAGGGATACCATTTCATTTCGGATTGCTAGAGATGTTGAAGTCTTGTGTGGTAAGATCAAATATCCTACTGATTTCTTAGTACTTGGGTCCCAACAAGATAATTTTTGTCCCATAAAATTTGGTAGACCTTTTTTAAATACTGTTCGTGCTGAAATTGACTGTGCTAAGCTGAAGGTTAAAGTTAAGTTTGGTGATGAATTGCATGAATTTAATTTTTCTAAGTTCACCAAACAACATCATGCTAGAGATTTGTCTAATAAAGATGAAATTATTGGTCTTGCTTCTATTGCTATGACTCCTACTAATTCTTTAGAGCAATACTTATTAGATCATGAGAACGATATGAATATGAAAGAAAGAAATGAGATAGATAAAATATTCTTTAGACAAGAATCTATTCTTAAACATAATTTACCTGTTGAAATCCTGGGAGATCCTCCACCCCCTAAGGGCGACCCTGTGTTTGAATTAAAGAAAATTCCTGATACACTAAAATATGCTTATCTTGATGAAAAGAAAATATATCCTGTTATTATTAATTCTAACCTTTCAGTGCATGAAGAAAAGAGATTGTTGAGTACTCTAAGGAGACATCGTGCCACAATTGGATATACTCTGGATGATCTTAAGGGCATTAGCCCAAGTATGTGCCAACATAAGATTCATATGGAGCTAGATGCTAAACCGGTTAGTGATCATCAACATTGTTTAAATCCTAAGATGAAGGACGTGGTAAGAACTAAAATATTAAAGCTTCTGGAATTAGGTATAATTTATCCTATAGCTGATAGTAGATGGGTAAGTCTTGTTCATTGTGTCCCTAAGAAAGGTGGCATTACTGTTGTTCCTAATGATAAAAATGAACTTATCCCGCAAAGAGTTGTCACTTGTTATAGGATGGTTATAGATTTCAAAAAGTTAAATACGGCTATTAGAAAAGATTATTATTCTTTGCCTTTCATTGATCAAATGTTAGAAAGATTATCTAAGCACACACATTTTTGCTTTCTAGATGGTTATTCTGGTTTTTCTCAAATACCTGTCTTTCCCGGGGATCAGAAGAAAACTACTTTACATGTCCTTTTTGGAATGTTTGCTTATAGATGTATGCCATTTGGTTAATGCAATGCACCTACTACATTCAAAGATGTATGATTGTTATATTTTCTAATTTCTGTGAAAAAATTGTTGAAGTTTTCTTGGACGATTTCTCCGTCTATGGGACTTCCTTTGATGACTGCTTGAACAATCTCGATAATGTTTTGCAGAGATGCGAGGAAACTAGTCTTGTATTGAACTAGGAGAAGTGCCACTTCATGGTAAATGAAGGTATAGTCCTTGGTCATAAAATTTCTGAGAGAGGCATTGAAGTAGATAAAGCTAGAGTGGGTGCCATTGAGAAAATTCCATGTCCTAAATATATCAAAGGTATAAGAAGTTTTCTTGGTCATGTTGGTTTTTATAGAAGGTTCATTAAGGACTTTTCTAAAATTTCTAGGCCTCTTACTAATCTCCTACAAAAAGATGTTCCTTTTGTTTTTCATGATGATTGTGTAGAAGCCTTTGAAATTCTTAAGAAAGCTTTGATTACCACTCCTGTTGTTCAACCACCTAAGTGGAATTTACCCTTTGAAATTATTTGTGATGCTAGTGACTATGTTGTAGGGGCTATCCTTAGCCAAAGGGTTGATAAGAAATTGAATGTTATTCATTATGCTAGTAAAACTTTGGACAGTGCTCAAACAAATTATGCTACTACTAAGAAGGAATTTTTAGCAGTTGTGTTTGCTTGTGACAAGTTTAGACCTTACATTGTAGACTCTAAAGTGACTATTCACGCTGATCATGCTGCTATTAAATACCTTATGGATAAGAAAGATGCTAAACCTAGGTTGATTAGGTGGGTTCTTTTGTTACAAGAGTTTGAGTTGCATATTGTTGATAGAAAGGGAGCTGAAAATCCTATAGCTGATAACTTGTCTAGGATGAAAAATATTCTTGATGACCCAATTCTAGTTAATGATAGTTTTCCTGATGCGCAATTGACTATTATATATGCTTCCTCTCATGATAAACCTTGGTATGCTGATTATACAAATTATATTATTGCTAAATATATACCACCTAACTTTACATACCAACAAAAGAAAAAATTCTTCTTTGACTTGAGACATTACTTTTGGGATGACCCACATCTATATAAAGGAGTAGATGGTATTATTAGACGTTGTATACCTGAGGATGAACAGGAACAAATCTTGAGGAAATGTCACTGTAGTCCATATGGAGGACACCATGCCGAAGATCGAACTGCACACAACATATTTCAATCTGGTTTTTATTGGCCTACTCTTTTCAATGATGCACGTAAGTTTATCCTTTCTTGTGATGAATGTCAAAGAGGTGGAAATATTGTAGATGTCAGGAAATGCTTATGAATTATTCACTTGTTATTGAGCCATTTGATGTTTGGTGTTTTCATTATATGGGACCTTTCCTTCTTCGCATGGTTACACTCATATCCTAGTTGCTGTTGATTATGTCACTAAGTTGGTAGAATTTATTCCAACAAAAAGCGCTGATCATAAGACTTCTATCAAAATGCTTCAGGATGTTATCTTTCTGAGGTTTGGAGTCCCTAGATATTTAATGACTGATGGTAGTTCAAATTTCATTCATGGTGCTTCCAAGAAAGTTTTAGCTAAATATGATGTAAACCATAGAGTAGCATCACCTTATCATCCTCAGTCTAGTGGGAAAGTTGAATTAACTAATAAATAAATTAAATTAATCTTGCAAAAGACTGTTAATAGATCTAGAAAGAATTGGTCTAAGAAACTATATGATGCACTCTGGGCATATAGAACTGCTTATAAAAATCCTATGGGAATGTCCCCGTATAAAATGGTTTATGGAAAAGCATGACATTTACCTCTTGAGTTAGAACATAAAGCCTATTGGGCAATTAAAGAGCTTAACTATGATTTCAAACTTGCTGGAGAAAAGAGGTTATTTGATATGAGTTCTCTAGATGAATGGGGAACTGAAGCTTATGAGAATGCCAAGTTGTTTAAAGAAAAGTTAAAAGATGGCATGACAAAAGAATTAAGAAACAAAAATTTAATATCGGTGATAAAGTTCTTTTGTACAAGTCTCATTTCAGACATTTTGCAGGAAGGTCCATACATCATTGAAGAAGTTTACCGCTCTGGAGCTATCAAGATAAGTAACGTCGAAGGAAATAAATTGAAGGTAGTCAATGGGCAAAGGCTCAAAAATTATATTGCAGGTAATCCCATTAACATTGATTCAGACACTATTCAAGTAATTACACCAGAAGAATATATAGAAGAAACTTTCCGAAAGACTCTAGAGTCCTAAAAAGTAATAGGTATGTGATACAGTAAGTAAACCGACTCCAAAAATTCCATAAAATTTATATCTGTTAGTTTCAGAATATTTAAGAATTTTAGGGAAAAAGAAGCAGCTGAGGCGATGCCCGAGGGCCCCACATGGGCAAGGGGCGCGCCCTATCCCCCTGGGTGCACCACCTGCCGTGTGGGGGCCTCGTGCACCTTCCCGACTCCATCTTCCTCCCATATGCTTATCCTACAGGTAAAAATTCCTATAAAATCCCTAGGATATTTTGAACTACGTATCGCAAGTTTTCCTCCTATTTTCGTTTTGAGCTATTTTCTGCCAGGGTTTCGAGCTCTAGTTTGTCATGTCTTCCTCTTCCCCTAGCAACATAGACGACAATGCTCAACTGCTGAAGGAGGAGATTGAGAAGGAGTTGATGGAAGATGTTGTGATGGGTGAAGGATCAGGGAACTCCATGAAGCTTAGGCACCAGAGTCTGAACGAGAGACTCTGGCCAGCATCTCCACTACCAGTTTCATCCAGGACCTTGAAGACTGCAAGAATTCACATGGGCTTCAAGGTATTAGAGGGATCCATCTCAAAGAGGCCCTCAGCCAGGTTACGCTAGAACCCTTTTGATAATTTGGTTCACAATTATGGAGTTGAGAATACTTCTCGTATTCATATACCATCCAATTGGGACATCTCCCGTCCAAGTGAAGTGATGCAGGTAAGAAAAATCCATGGGGGCCAGAAAACAAGGACATTATGCTTGAAGTGAAAACAACACTATTATGATACGGTGCATGCTTCATAAGCTTCAAGATCTTAAGGAGATCATTTTGGATTACATTAAGGAGAACATGTGTGCTCCTTCACCACCTCCATCACGAAAGAAGGAAACTTGAGTAATTGGGTATGGGCACCACCCTTAGCTTGTTTCAAGATTGGGGGAGGTGCCCCAGTATCGCAGCATCACCACCTTTATCATTATTTTTATCTTTTAGCATGATCCTTAGTTATCTCGTGGATTAGGAAAAGTTATAGTATAAAATAGTTTGCAATGTGTGCTATAGTGTTATCATTGTATCCGTTGGTGAGAGTATCTATAATATAGTATTAGTATCTTATTTGCTTTTTCATTATTGTGTATCTTAGCATTGCAATTCAATTTCATATGATTATCTCAAGGGAAGTAGTGGCTTCACATTGGGTGTAGGAAGTAAAATCTATTGGAATTTAACAACCATAGCATTGGTCATTGGAACAATTCATGAAATATTAGTACAAAGAAGAGAGATTTCACATGCAAATATACTATGTTGGACATCTTTTGTGATTGTGAACCCTCATTGAATATTTTCACACTTGATCAAATAGTTGATGTTGGACAAATAAGACAACTTAATGAGTTATGTTTGTGTATATTTGCATAGAAATTATATTGTCATGGATCCTCCAACATATGGTGTTTGTTTATAATCTTTGCTAGCCAAATACTTGTGCACTAAGTAGAAATACTACTTGTGCATCCGAAACCCCGTAAACCTAGTTTCTTTCCTGAGAGTCCACTATAACTACATATGGATTAAGTAAGATCCTTCAAGTAAGTTGTCATCGGTGCAGGCAATAAAAATTGTTTTAAATATGTATGATCTTTTATTGGAAGGGAAATAAGCTTTATACAAACTTCTGATGATGGAGTAATAAAAGTGACAGAATGCTCAATAAATGCTATTATCAGAAGGGGCTTTGTTAAAAATTATCCCACTATTAAACTATCTATCAAAACTATCTTACAACACTTGTAGTGAAACCTTGTTGAAAACCGCTTGTCAATTCCTTCTGCTCCTCGTTGGGTTCGACACTTTTACTTATCGAAAGGACTACCATTGATCCCCTATACTTGTGGGTCATCCACGGGGCCCACCAAACCTTGGTCAAGCTAAGAGCAAAATTAACTACGGCCCATAATATCGCCTAGCTTTTGAAACAAAAACAAGTATGCTTGGTGTCTTCCCTCACAATGTGCTCCGCCTCCAAGGAACTTTGGCTCCAAGGTGCCTTTCCATCAAAGCACCACATGCCATCCCACTTGGTAGGTGTGGGGCACGCCACTTGGATGTCAGGAGATAGTAAAATTATCATCCTCTAATAGTGCTGGGTCCATAGAAAGGTCGGGCACTCCCGCCGGCACACCGTTCGTCTAATAGCGCCCCGCGGCTAGTCTCGTACATAGCTCGGTCTCACCGACAACATTTGGTCTGTCTAACCAATATTACGTGAATATATAGTCTGTCAGGCTTTGCCTACCTGAACTGCATCAGATTCGCATGCGACTAGTGTGCCCTGGCCCGAACAGGGGTAGCTCGGCATAAGGGCGCCAGGCATGAACACGCATCCGGGCGCAATAACTGGCAGTACGCATCAAAACCCAGGCATAGAGAGAAGAATAGCGAAAGATCCAATAGCGCCCAGAATGAAAAAACATAGGAAACTTATACATCGAACACAATGGACACTACACAATCAAACAAGACCACGCAGCGCCATTCATAATGGGGAAATATTGGATGGAATCAGACACAAAACACACACACCAAAGCACATCTGGTGGCCCCTTATCCGTACCTGGATGACAATACACCAGCCCCGCACTGGGACCATCACCAGCCGGCCTCTAGATGGGATAGCCGGGTGTGGTCCATGAACGACAGACCCCACTAACACCTCAAGGGCAACGACCACACCCGGACACAAGGCTTGACCAAATGACCAGATGTGCATAGCCGGAACCCACAATCCCACCTAAAAACTCTATTCTCGACCATACGGTGACGCATCCCTAATATAAAACCAAGGAACATGAACAAACTATAGCTAGAGATTAAGCACATAGCAACCACCGAGCCACCCGCTGCCATTGACAAAATACAAAACTTTGCAAAGGTAACAAATGGCAGCTTAACACATGTATAATTAAATGGTTTGGAACCAAAAAATAAATAAATAAGAATGACGAACACACTTCCAACATAGGATATAAATTAAGGATTAGCAAACAAACCTGAGTATTACACATTACATATAATAACAATGATCTTGTATAGCAACATGAACATTGAGTTAGAATGCCTAGGCGGGCATGAACGCCTCTGACCCGACAGGCATATCTGACTCAAGAGGCCAGGCATGCACTCTCAGGCCCCAAGACATGCACACACACATGGCCGGGTAACGCAAGTGACCCAGCCGGACCTGCAGGCTGATAAAAATATGCAAAAAAATAGTTACACTGGAAATAACTTTAGGAGAGGATGAGAGAAGGTGAAGATGGCAATGAACAAATTGATTTGGATGAAGGGTCAAGGCAAAAAGGACATCCACTGCCGGGGCCCGGGGCCATGTCGCCCATATCTAAATGGCAACAGGACGGGTAGCCAAAGGGAGACTCCATCGACCAAGCAATCTTGCAAACGGGGTTACGTCAATTTAATCAGGCAAAGCAAATGGAAAGTTAATAGTTGTTTCAAGCACCGACGCAACTCCTCGAGTCGGTGTAGATAGCTGCTCGACATTGATGGTCGTCACCAAACCTTAGTCAAGCAGAGAGCAAACTAACTGCAGCCCATAATATCGCCTGACTTTTGAAACAAAACAAGTAATATTTTTAAAGTTTAAAACCATAGATCAAATATATGACCAATTCAATTGAAATACAGTTGCTTCCAAAACCTCTGCAATGATGGCAAATTTGTCCGCCATGGCAGCATTTCTGAAAACCGGGCAGAATACTGGCATGGCAGAGGCGATCACAACAGTGTCTGAGTGTCCATCCCACCCAAACACACCGTACGACGGGCAACCCAACCGTATGCACATGATTCCAAAGACAACATGACTGGAATCAACTGACCGATAAAACCTGTCGAGCAGAACCATACGCAACTGGCGAACTTGACCCCTGTTGAGTAATGTGATGGACAATGACGCTGATAGTTCTACGCACTACATTTGCACCAAATGGTAGCCCCAGCAGCGGACCTTCTTTCCTTTGTGTCAGCAGATCTTCTAATTGTGTGATTGTTAGCATGACTATGTAGATGTGTATGAAGTTTATGGAAGTATCTTCGTTGACGGCGGCAGCATTTTTAACTTCATATAAGCCTGCGCAAAAAAGCAAAAGCTCATATATGCCAAAATGTTAAAAAGATGCAGCTCAACTGAGAAGGCTTTTAAGACTTGACACAATGCCCCGTGCCAGCCAGGCTCACTCTCCCCAGTCGGGCACCCCGGGATGGGTGGTCTACGTTGTATTGCGATCATGATAAACTTTAGTGTAGGCATTTTTGAATGGTGAGTGATATGTAATGTGAGCGCTGGACTCACATCGCCACTCGGCCTCTGGGCAGGATAGCCATCTGAGATCCACAAATGGCCTATGACACAACTGTCTCAAGGCCATGGATCATACCCAGAGACAATGCCTGACCAGACAAAAATAGTGCATACCAGGAACCCATGATCGCACGTAAGAAGACTGTTCTCGATCATCCATTGCCACATCTCTGATATAAAAGCAAGGAGCAAGAACAAGCCAAAGTTGACGATCAGGAATAGGGTAACCACCGAACCATGTGCCATCGTCAACAAAACACAAAATTTGTAAAAGGTAACAAATGGCAGACTAACAACGTATAGTTACATGGCCTATGACCAGAAAGAATAAATAAGAAGAGTCAAGACACCCTCATTGACGGTGTCATACATTGGGGGTGGCTCATTGAGGGGAGCCCAGTAGAAGGCCTGCCAGAAGGCCTATGAGGCCCAGCGACAGGAGGGAGCCCACAGGAGGAGATAAGCACTTGACAACAATCTTGCCTCCCAAGTAAAAGGGTGGCGACGAGCTAGATCGCATCGCCTTTCTCGGTAAACCCTAGCCCCCATCGTGTATATAAGGGGAGGCTAGGGGGCTCTCATTCCCATCTATTCTCTGATAGACCAACTCTTGGTAGCAATCTCATACACCATTGAAACCCCTCGCACGAGGTATCCCACCACCGTGAATAACAAGAACAAGCAAGATGTAGGGTATTACTCTTCGGAGGCCCGAACCTGGGTAAATCCCCCGTGCGACCTCTGATCTGTGACTTCCAGCTGTGCTTGGACCCCTACCGAGGGATTTGACTATTTTTTGCACCATCAGTTGGCGCGCCAGGCATGGGCCACGTCAGCTAGAGATAGATCTCAGATCGGATCTTCCCCAGCCTTCGGCAGGTGCCTGCTGGGGCAGAGCCTCACCTTCAGCTCCCTTATCTTCACCGTTGATGGGGCGGGCCGGGTTAATATCAACCCACCGGCCCACCCTGTGCGCACGGTCTACGTGGGCACCATGGCCTTCGTCGTCAATAGCCATGGTGACCTTTGTATGTACCTATCGCCAATCCAACGGATCACGCTAGCATCTCCATCAACAACCGTGGCATCTTCGCCACCAACCTCGGGTTCCTCCCACCCATTTGAGCTCCAGAATGTCGTAGCCACAAATCAACAGGCTATCGTCAAATGCCTACATGACTAGATCGGCCAGGAGGCCGACATCTAGTAATATGAGTTGGGCTATGCAACATCCTCATCGCTGGTCTCCGTCTCCAAAGACGACGGTGCACCAGCAGCACCGTCACCCACCTCCTGGGCGTCGCAGGCTAGGGGCTGTGCTAACCTCACACGTTTCAACAGCCCGCCCCAACCCCACAACTCATCGTGATGGTCTGCGACAACTGCCACATCACGCACATGCCAGAGGACTGCATCATCGATGGTTTCACCTCTGACGATAGCACTGACAAGGCCGACGTCATATCAATCTCGGACAGTGAGAGCAGTGACTATGAGTTTATCTCCCTCACCAACAAAGACAAAAATGCAAGGCTACCTACTATTCTAGAAGCCATGGGCTCTGGCTCCTGGAGTGAGACGGAGCCATCCGAAGAGACTGGAGACAGAGAGCCAGCCTCTGAGGAGGTCTCCCAGTCTACGGCCCCGCAGGCAGTATTGCTACAAGAAGTAATGATGACAGAACTAGTAGGCACCACCACAGGCTTGACAGGCCAGGTACCACCTGCAATGACTGCAACAACAACAAGCGCGGGGCCTGCAGCCCTGCACCTTCTGGTCTTCGGGCCGAATGTCACCACCATGCAAGCACCAACAGCACCCGTCATCACCACGCGGTAGCAGGGCAGTGCGGTAGCCTAGGGATTCGCACCCCTAGGTTTCCCTACTCCCACGGCGACCAACTTGAACTTCACGGGAGTCACCACGACACTTTTGCTCATCACTGCATATGGTATGAACTACCTAAACACGCCAATACCAGGTAGTGACCTAGCGTCCAGGGCACTGGTGGCCCCCGCGTGTCACAACTGAATATGCTGCTGCACCTATAGCAGCGCACCCTGAAGGCCGCCGCGTGGGATGCAGAGTGGCAGGAGACAATGACACACGAGCAGCTGAGATGAGCTCCTCACCATCCACAGGTGACCATCAACAACCTCGTAGCCCGTGGTCGAGAGATGGGCATAGGATTCACAAAACCAACAGAGGCCGCGCCACCGCCAACACGAGCTCGTGGCCTCCAGGTCGCCGCAGCACTTGTGGATAGATTACAAGCTACCCCAGGGGATCCCAAACTACCGGCCGACCTAACGCAGGTCCTCCACAGGACTGTGGAACTCCAGGACAATGTGTCACGATCAAGAGACGGGCTCGCTGGCACCGACATCATCCTATCTGTAGCCAACCATCCGCTCCGTGAGCAGTGGCGGGAATCAGTGCAGCGGCCAGAGGCCGCACCATAAGCAGAGGTCGCAAACCTCCGACAACCAATTTCGGCCGAGGCGGTGCAATAGCAAGTAGCCTTACTGCTAGGAGGCCCGATCAGAATGGGCCACCAAGGTCACTACCCCGACCTCCGAACGAGGGAGACGGGGCACTACAGGCAGAATCAAGAAGCCCCACCACCACGCTTCAATTCTCTCACGTCAAGTATCGCACCTACATGTTTCAGTCATGCGGTGATCACACACCCATTGACGGTGTCATACACCAGGGGTGGCTCACATAGGAGAGCTTGGCAGTGGTCCCATCCAGGGGCCTGTGTGGCCTGGCAACAAAGGAAAGCCCTAAGGGAGAAGGAGGGCACTGTAAGCCTTCTTGTCCTCCAAGCCAAGGGTGGCGGCAGCCAAGATCGCATCTGGCTACCTGTAAACCCTAACCTCCACCGTGTATATAAGGGGAGGCTAGAGGGCTCTCATCCCCATACGCTCTTAGATAGAAACTCTCGATAGCAATCTCATACACTATTGTAAATCCCTCGCACGAGGTATCCCTCCACCATGAATAACAGAAACAAGCAGGACATAGGGTATTACTCTTCGGAGGCCAAAACCTAGGTAAAACCCTCATGTGACATCCGATCTGAGACTTTTGGCTGCACTTGGACCCCTACCGAGGGAGCTGATGGTTTTTTGCACCGTCAGTTGGCACTCCAGGCATGGGCCATGTCAGCTGGAGATCGATCCCAGATCGGATCTCCTCCATCCTCCGGCGGCCTCTCATCGGGGGAAAGCCTAACCTTCAGCTCCCTAACGTTCACCGCTGATGGGGCAGGCTGGGTCAACATCAACCCACCGGCCCACCCTGCACGCACAATCTATGTAGCTGCCGTAGCCTTCATTGTTAATGGCCATGGCGACCTCCGCATGTGCTTGCCATCGATTTGGCACATAGCGCCGATGTCTCCATCAACAACAAGGGCATCTTCGCCGCCAACCACAGGTCCCTTATACTCGTTTGGGCTTCAGAACTTAGGAGCCACATACCAGCAGGAAATCTTTGAACGCCTGCACCATCAGATCAATCAGGAGGTCTACAGCTGGTCAGGAAGATTAGACCACCATCTACCGACCTCAGATCCAAAGGACGACGGTGCAACCCCAGCACCCAGGTTATGGGAACCCGGGGCAAGACACCGTTCAAGCTTCACATGCCATAACCAGCCTGTTCTAAACTAACAGCTAGTCACCATGGTCTGCGACAACTGTCACATAGACCGCGCCCCAGAGGATTACTTCAGATTATGAGAATGACGGCGATGACACAATGTCTGGACCCTACAACACAGAGAAAGTAGTTACAATAGGCCTGTTGCTAGAGGGAAACAGAGGAAACAAGGGGTAGGTCAGAACCACCAACGGAGGTCGGCGACAGGAAACAAACCTCCGAAGAGGCCGTGGAGGAATATGTACCATAGGCAATTTTCCTGCATCAGGTCATGATGATGGAGCCAGTGGACATAATTGCAGACCGGGAAGCCCCATAGTCAACCACTACGAACGTGACGCCATCGATAACAGTAGGGCTCATAGCCTCCCAACTTCTGACCACTGAACCATAGGTCATGGCGACCTCGACTCCAATAGCGCCCTTCAACACTCCACTGCAGCAAAATGGCGTGGACACCTCAGAACCCGAACAACAAGTTTTCTTCACTCCGGGGACTTCTGTGTCAGACCTTACCAGCATTGCAACAATGCCACCAATAATGACGGCCAGAGCCATCCGGCGCCTCACAACGCCTGTACAAGGTAACGACCCGATGGCTTGGGCAAGGGAAGTCAAACGGGTCTCCATGTTGAACAGGCAAGTATGGTGATAACCCACAAGTATAGGGGATCAGTTGTAGCCCTTTCGATAAATAAGAGTGTCAAACCCAACGAGGAGCTAAAGGTAGAATTAATATTCTCTCAAGTTCTATCGACCACCGATACAACTCTACACACGCTAAGGCTTGCTTTACCTAGAACAAGAAATAAAACTAGTTTGTGATAATAAGAAGATAGCTCTACAAGATAATAAAGAGTTAGGTGTTGTTTTAATAAAAGAACAATAAAGTAAAGATTTTTGAAGAACAAATAGAAAAGGATTGTCCCTAGGCAATTGGATATGAAACATGTGATACTCGTCATACTTATGAGGGAGAGGCTTAAGCTAACATAATTTCCATACTTGGATCATATGTTCTTATGATTGGAACTCTAGCAATCATCCGCAACCACCAAAGATCCATTAAGGTAAAACCCAACCATAGCATTAAGTGAAAAATCCCCTTTAATCCCATATGCAACAACCCACGAACTCGAGTTTAGGTTTCTGTCACTCCCTCAACCAACTATAAGCAAATCATTAACATATTGCAACACCCTACAGCGGGAAGCCCACACGTTTGCGCGAGATGGCAGGCACCATAGGACAGAACCATAATAACATACAACTCATATCAACCATACCATACCACAATTAGCCCATAGGACAAAAAGAAACTACTCAAACATCATAGAGGTGCAACACATCATTGGATAATAATATATAGCATAGAGCACCATGTTCAAGTAGGGATTACAGCGGGGTGAGAGAGAGAGTACACCGCTGCATGGAGAGAGGGGAGGATGTTGATGACAGTGGCAAAGTTGTTAGAGATGATCGCCGTCACGATGGTTCCCCCAATGGCACTCCGGTGCCATCGGGAAAGAGGGGAGAGAAGCCCCCCTCCTTCTTCTTCTTGCTTGGCCTTCCCCCTAGATGGGAGAAGGGTTTCCCCTCTGGTTCTTGGCCTCCATGGCCCCCAAAGGGTGGAAGCCCCTCCGAGATTGGATCTCTCATCCTCTTTTTCTCTGGGGTTTCTTCTCTTTTTCGGGTCTGTTTCTATGGCCGAACACCGTTTCTTTTATAGCCAAAGTTCCGTAACTCTGATTGGGTTGAAATTTTAATAGACCCCCCCCCCCAAAATTAGCTTCCTTGTGGCCTAAGGAGAGCTACAAAAGCTTCAGGATCTCTTGACAAGGCACCATGGCACGCCCTAGGAGGGTGGGTATGCCCCCTGGCTTGTGAGACCCATGGGCCTCGTCTTGCATTGATTTTTGTGCCATAAATTCAGATATATTCCATAAAAAATCCACGTAAATTTTCAGGTCATTCCGGCTCCATGAATTTTTCACCTAAAAACCAAAAAACAATAGAAAACAGGAGCTGGCCTTTGGCACTGGGTTAATAGGTTAGTCCAAATAAAAATAATATAAATTGTGCACCAAAACCATGTATAATTGATGCAAATATAGCATGAATACTTCATAAATTATAAATACATTGGAGACATATCAGCATCCCCAAGCTTAATTCCTCCTCGTCCTCGAGTTGGTAAATGATAAAAGAAATAATTTATGAAGTGTGAATGCTAGAATAGAACAGACCTTTGATGACATAGGCAATGATAATTCTAATAACAAGTAACATCATTTCATTAAGTTCAACATATTATAAAGTGGTAATGAAGTATCTCACGAATCTTTCAAGATTATATTGCAAATGTAAAGCAACCAACGAAGTAGAGATGACGACTAGGTACTCCTATTTGAAGATAACCATCATGCTTATACAATGCTCAACAAATTAATATTAGAAGAATGCATGCAAAGCTAAGAGTGATCCCCATGCTCAATATGTGGTGCCGCAAAAAAGAAAGATGGAATTGACTCAACAATAAAAGTAAATAGACAGGCCCTTCGCAGAGGGAAGCAGAGATTAACACATGCCAGAGCTCATTTGGTTTAAATTAGATATGAATTTATTATGAGAGGGGTACTTTTCCTGTCAACAGTTTAACGACAAAGGTTTCCAATATCTTCCATGCTAAACATGTTAATGGCGGTTCCCATGCTTTTACACTCCCCCTCCACCATAACCAACACAAACCATGGCTAGCCGAATCCACGGGTGCCTGCCAACTTTCAACTTTTCCAGGGGAGTGCCTTTTTTCAATATTTTATTATTATTATTGGGACTGGGCATCCCTATTACCAGCCTCTCTCATAAATTTGACAAGTGAATAAAGTCTTGTCATGAGTAAAACACACTTAGCATGGAAGATAATGACTACCCTCACCGCTCCATGAGCTGTGTGGGCACACAAAACAGAAGTTTATTTGAAGGTTTAAAGGTGGCACATGCAAATTTACTTGGAATGGCAGTGAAATACCATATATAGGTTGGTATGGTGGACACTTTATGGCATAAACTTGTTTCAAGGATTTTGGATGCACAAGCAGTATTTTCGCTTAGTACATGAATAGGCTAGCAAAAGACTGGGGGCAACCACTTTACTAAGCACAAAACCCATAATCATGCATTCTCTAATAGTAACATTATTGAGAAAATATAATCATGATGATAACCTACAAACCTAAATACCATCAAGGCTGAATTTGGAATTTATCAAACATGTGTAAACATGTGCCAAGCCAATCATCCGTCCTTCACCGGGAGATACTTAGCACCACAACATGATAGGTTCAACTTAATAAAACTAATGCTCATTGTCATTATAATATAACTCCCTTACTTGATTAAAGATATGTACTATTAAAGTCTCACTTATGTTGATAAATTAAGGTGAGGATGCATTTTTACTTCTCAACATACATATAGTAAATGAAGCACATGACATTTAGCTCATTCATAAATTTTACTCTAAAGATATAAGTGAAGCACAAGGGTAAACAATCATACTTATTCAATGCGAGATTCTCCAAGATAGTGGGATCAATACTAATGACTAAAGTTTGACCTCTTCCAACCCACTTTAAATGATAATATAATCTACATGAAATGTGTCACCCTCCGAAATAGTGGGATCAATAATATCTAAAGTTGACCTCTTCAAACCCACTTTCAATGATAATTTGATCAATATTCTAAAAGATATAAGTGAAGTTCATAGAGCATTCTACAAATAAAATAAATACAAGTGTAGAGAAATGAGCATTCAAACTTCAAAAGATATACGTGAAGCACATGAAGCATTCTATAAAGCCATACTCAAAAGATATGAGTGAACTGCAAAGAGCATTCTATAAATCAACCAAGGACTATCCCATACCAGCATGGTGCATAACTAAAGAAAAATAAAAGCACACAATGCTCCAAGATTTATGCATAATACGTGAAGAATAAAAATATAGGTCCGAGTAGGTATACCGATAGTTTTGTAGACGAAAGAGGGGATGCCATCCGGGGCATCCCCAAGCTTAGACGCTTGAGTCTTCCTTAGATATTACCTTGGGGTGCCTTGGGCACCCCCAAACTTAGGCTCTTGCCTATCCTTGTTCTCCTTCTATTGCTATCCCACCCAAAACTTGAAAACTTCATCCACACAAAACTCAACAAAACTTTCATTCGAGATGTTAGTACAAATAACATCAAATCCCATCATGTCCTACTGTAACAATATTTTATAATTATAATACAACATTACCTACTGTATTCTAACACAATTCTAACGCTCCCACATCAATGGGGCTTCAACAAAATTGCAAACATAAGCAGTTAAAGAAACTATAACAGCAATCTGTGAAAACAGGATAGTCTATAAAGATGCAAATGAAAATTACACTTATACAACTTAGAAAATTCTGAAAAATTAGGACACAATGGGTAACTTATATGATAGTACATTGTAAAAATTTCAGAAAATCTGCGCATTCCAGTAAAATATGAAAATTGAAATACTACAGCAAAAGTTTCTATTTCTGCACAACACATATCAAACTTGTAATGTAAACATCCTAAAGGCAAATCTTGGCACATTATTTTTATAATACAGTGGATTTGTAGAAGGGGATAATTATTTTTATGAGAAACTTCCATGATTTTTTTACACTGTTTCCATGAGCATGAACACAAGTGTTCAAGGTCGACCCTCACTTCTTCAATGCATCACCTTCCAAACGCTTCTCTTTTTGAAAAAAGTTTTAGGTTCCCCACTTTATTTTTTTGTTTTTGAAATTTTTGTAAGAACACAAAGGAAGAAAAAGACTCTGTAAAACTTTTGGGTTGTCTCCCAGGCAGCACTTTCTTTAAAGCCATTAAGCTAGGCATAATGTGCTCAAGTAATCATTAAACCAGGATCCCAAGGTACATCAAAGCCAATTTTAAGCAACAAAGATTTGGATCTTAAATATGAGCACAAAGTAACATAAATCATATAACAAAGAAGGCTAACTCTCTTCCTATGCATTGGCATGTCATAAGAGAACAATTCATGCACACAAAGTAAAGGCCAATGCATAGTATAAACAGTTTCTTGCAATTTCATTGTGTTTGAAACATAGAGAGGTGGAGATGAGGTTCCTCTCTCATAATAATTGTAAGTAGGAGCAGAAAGCACATGCATATTATATCCAATAGAATCATCATATGCAATGGTAAAATGCAACCCATCAATGTAATCCTTAATAAGAGCAAACTTCTCCGATATAGTGTAGTTGGGAGAATTCAAAAAGATAATAGGACTATCAAGTGTGGGTGCAATAGCAACAATTTCATTTTTAACATAAGGAATTATAGCAAGTTCATCTTCATAAACATCATTCATAGTGGCATCATGGCCATAAGCATAGCAAGCATCAAGTTCATCAAAAAGGGATATTTCAACCGAATCCAAGGGATCATAGAAATCATCAGCATAGCATTCATCCTCCGGTAAGCACGAAGGGAAATTAAACAATGTATGAGTTAAAGAGTTACTCTCATTAGAATGTGGGCATGGGTGATCAATTCGCTCTTCCAACTTTTGTTCTTCGCTCTCCTCCTCATCTTTTTCATCTAATGAGCTCATAGTTTCATCAATTTCTTCTTCCATAGATTTCTGCAAAATATTAGTCTCTTCTAGGGCAGCGGAGACTTTCTTAATATAATCATTAATACAAGCATTAGAATCATAGTTTTCATAGCAATATTTAAGTATGACAAATTTTTTAGATTTTTATAGAGTATCATCATACTTTTCAAGCAAAGAAGCAATTTCATAAGCACCCTTAAAATCAACAAATTCTTCAATTTGTTCAATACGATAGTAATCATAAACACAATTAGCATAAGAAGCCAAGATTTCATTATCATTAAACTCACATTGGAAGGGAAGGTGTTTAGGGTCCTTTCTAGAACAACAAGTAAAATCATGTATAGAGCACAAAATCAAAGCATAGCATTATAAACTAGTTATTTAATCCCATAAGTGTCTCCCTTTTTGAGACAAGTGATGATGCACAAAATAAGCATGATCATCTAATGATTTTCCCTCAACTAAGCTAGTTGGGTATTTAGCGCGAGCACAAACGGATCAAAGATGATCCAAGTAGAAAGCTTCAGTAGTAAGGAATTTTGGTGGTTCCTCAACCATTGGGATAACAGGTACAACTAATTTTTTTGGTATTTTACATTTTCTATCCATAATTGAAGATAGAAAAAAAGAATAGAATATAAAATCTACTTAGAGATAAAGCCAACAAGTGCACACGAGAATATTCACCCCACGCTATTGCTCCCCGGCAACGGCGCGAGAAAACGTCTTGATAACCCACAAGTATAAGGGATCAGTTGTAGCCCTTTTGATAAATAAGAGTGTCGAACCCAACGAGGAGCTAAAGGTAGAATTAATATTCTCTCAAGTTCTATCGACCACCGATACAACTCTAAGCACGCTAATGCCTGCTTTACCTAGAACAGGAAATAAAACTAGTTTGCGATAATAAGAAGATAGCTCTGCAAGGTAATAAAGAGTTAGGTGCTATTTTAATAAAAGAACAATAAAGTAAAGGTTCTTGAAGAACAAAGAGAAATGGATTGTCCTAGGCAATTGGATATGAAACATGTGATACTCATCATACTTATGAGGGAGAGGCTTAAGCTAACATACTTTCCGTACTTGGATCATATGTTCTTATGATTGGAACTCTAGCAAGCATCCACAACTACCAAAGATCCATTAAGGTAAAACCCAACCATAGCATTAAGTGAAAAGTCCCCTTTAATCCCATATGCAATAACCCACAAACTCGGGTTTAGGTTTCTGTCACTCCAACACCCTACAGCGGGAACCCCACATGTTTGTGCGAGATGGAGGACACCATAGGATAGCATCATAATAACATACAACTCATATCAACCACACCATACCATAATTAGCCCATAGGACAAAAAGAAACTACTCAAACATCATAGAGGTGCAACACATCATTGGATAATAATATATAGCATAGAGCACCATGTTCAAGTAGGGATTACAGCGAGGTGAGAGAATACACCACTGCATGGAGAGAGGGGAGGATGTTGATGACGGCAGCGAAGTTATTGGAGATGATCGCCAGCACGATGGTTCCCCTGTCGGCACTCCAGCGCCACCGGGAGAGAGGGGGAGAGAGGCCCCCTCCTTCTTCTTCTTGCTTGGCTTCCCCCCTAGATGGGAGAAGGTATCCCCCTCTGGTCCCTGGCCTCCATGGCCCCCAAAGGGTCAGAGCCCCTCCGAGATTGGATCTCTCCTCCTCTTTTTCTCTATGGTTTCTTCTGTGTTTTGGGTCTATTTCTGTGGCCGAACTCTGTTTCTTTTATAGCCGGAGTTCCATAACTCTGATTGGACTAAAATTTTAACACGATTTTGCCCCCAAAATTAGCTTCCTTGCAGACAAAGGAGAGCTCCAGAAGCTTCACAGTTTCTTCACAAGGCACCATGGTGTGCCCTATGGGGGTGGGCATGCCCCCTAGCTTGTGAGGCCTAAGGGCCTCATCTTCCATTGATTTTTGCGCCATAAATTCTGATATATTCCATAAATAATCCATGTAAATTTTCAGCTCATTCCGGCTCTATGAATTTTTCACCTAAAAACCCAAAAACAATAGAAAACAGGAACTGGCCTTTGGCACTGGGTTAATAGGTTAGTCCAAATAAAAATAATATAAATTGTGCACCAAAACCATGTATAATTGATGCAAATATAGCATGAATACTTCATAAATTATAGATACATTGCAGACGTATCATATAGCTCCAACAGGATACCCTGGAGGCCGCCGCACGTCAGCAGACCATGACAAACTATGAACCCCGGCGCTGCGCACGCCGCAGGTCATGGACAAGCGCCCGGAATGGCACAGCCCACCGCCAGGACACCAGGGTAGGCTTCATTGAGCAAAATAATAACATCAGTCCACCAACACCAGCCCACAGTATTCAAGCAGTCGCAACGTTGGTCGACAAGTTACAGACCATGCCAGGAGACCAGAATCTCCTGGCAGATCTCACAACGGTCATCCACAGGATGGTCGAGCTCCAGGACAATGTCACTATGTCACAAGATAGGCTTGTTGGCATAGATAGCATCCTATCAGTAGCAGGAGACCAACCTCATAATTAGCGGCAGGGCTCTCCAGAAAATCCAGAGGTCGCCACAACACGGGAGGTCAAAGACCTTCACCAACCAATATTGACGGTAATAGTGCGGCACCAAGCCAAGACACCGCAGCAAGGCACAATAGTCCATGATCATCTGGGATTCTATCTCGACCTCCAAGACCACTTATGAGCTCAAGCCATGACTATGAGGTTTTGGTGCCATGGCTCACATCCGGAATAGCGCCCCCATGATTTGGATACGCAGTGATCACACATCCATTCCCATAGCCATTTATCGTCCGGGGGGGGGTTGAGAAATACTCCGACAACACTAAGCCCGACCTCTGGCTTAGCGACTACCTGACAATGGTAGAGATGGCCCGCGGTGACATCGGCAATGCACTACGGCATGTCCCATTATGCCTCACTGGTTCAGCGCACTCTTGGCTGAATGGACTACCACCCAACTCCATACATACTTGGGTAGACTTCGAGCACGAGTTCTTCAATAACTTTGAGGGAACCTACCAGATGCCGGGGAGCGGTGCCGACCTCCATAGCATCATACAGGAGGATAAGAATCAGTCCATGACTATGTGGCACGGTGGCCCAAAAAGAAAAAATAGACTGACAAACATCTCCGACGAAACAGCCATAGAAGCATTTGTGAGCGGGGCAGAGGACCGTTTCTTTCTCCACAAGCTCAGCAAGAAGCGAGGCGATGGCAAGCTAACAACAATGGCAGCACTAATGAAAATCACCAATGACTTCGCCACAGGCAAAGAGACCGCTCGCGCAGGTCACAGACCCAAATATCGTATGCAGTTGAGACCGTCGAAGGCGAGGGCTCCCGAGGAAGAAACAGGAATCACCACCAAGACCACAAGCGCAAGGGAGATCTTGATTCTGAACTAGTGGCCGCTATGAATGGCACCGGGCAGGCCGGAAACAAGAAGAGGAAGTTGGAAGATAGGCCCAAGCGGCCATCTCGCTCATACGAGGACATCATGAGTGGCCCTTGCAGGTATCACAGCCATGGGGCATTCCAGGCAAGCCACTCAACAAGGGAATGCCAGCTTAATGACCAACTCGAGAAGGAAAAGAATTCTAGGGCCAGTGCCAAAGGGAGTTCAGATGATGACAGCAGCCCTCCAACCCCTCTAGCGAAGGCCTGATCACACCACCACCACAATGGATGAGGAGGGCGGCATGCCTTCCAGAAAGAAATTAGGGAAGTGAATATGATCTTCGGGGGGGGGGGGGGGGGGGGGGCGAGTCCAAGCGAGCACAAAAACCAGACCCTACAGGAGGTCTATGCGTTTGTCCCCGAAGTCCCCCAGCTCCTGGACTGGTCACACCACACAATCTCATTTGGACTGATAGATCACCCAGAGTACATTCCAAACCTGGGCAAAAACATGCTTGTCGTTGACCCCATCATTGGTGGCTATCAACTATCAAAAGTCTTAATAGACAGCGGGTCCGGGCTCAACATCATCTACGCCAGCACCATGCAGAAAATGGGGCTCCACATCATCGGCATGCGTCCCTCACCTACAAACTTCCATGGTATAGTCCCAGGAAAGAAGGCAGAGCCTCTCAGCCAAATCACCCTCGAGGTTATATTTGGAATGGAGGAAAACTTCTGATCTGAGAAACTTTGCTTTGAGGTGGTGTCATTCAAGGAGGGCTACCATGCACTGCTTGGCCGACCTGCGTTCGTCAAATTCATGGCAATACCTTGCTATGCATACATGAAGCTCAATATGCCAGGTCCAAACAGCGTCATAACCATCTTTAACGATCCTAGGAATGCACACGAAGCAGAGTTGCCAACTTCGAACATGTTGAGGCTGAGCTATTTAACTGTGGGGACGACAGAGAAGAGGTCGCCACCAACCACACAAAGAAACACCGACCCAGCAGCACGGGATCGGAGCCGCGGACCCCGCCAACGGACCCCTCATGCTTAAACTAGCATGAGGTCAGGGAAACAAGCTAGAGGCCGCACATGCGTCCAAAAGGAGGCCACAAAGATGATGCGACCACTGCAAAACAACCGGAATAGGCTACCTCATTCCTTTATCTTAGTAAATTTTTCTTTTAATTCAAATTTATTTTTGGAGATAATCTTAATAAGATATAACAAGTGTTTCTATTACATTAGCTCGATCATATAAAGCATTGAAATGATGGTGTTATAAACAAAACTTAACACCCTAGTACCTTGAAACTTTTATTTATGACTGCTATAAGAAGGAACACCCTGTACTGACCTCCCTGTGGTAAGGTCCTGAGGAGAGTCGAAGAGATCCTTCTATGAGATGGGCTCGGGGGCTGCATTGTTTTTCGTACCTCCCCCAGTCACCTTAGGAGTTGTATCCATCGGCCACTCAATCTTATACGGGGGCTGCATCAGCGTACGCCAACGCCCCAGCCACCAAATGAGATCTCGAGTGTTTAATAAGGCTAACGACCTCGAGTGTTTGCGACTTACAAATCCTAAACAGCTGAGAATACTACCCTAGCTCATAGAGGCTAGCATCGACCACATGTCAGCATGCGAAAGCCGAGCTCAAACAGGGGCTTCCCATGAACATTAGCACTAACGGTGCAGTGGGGGAGCACTTCTCATCGGCTAACTTGGATGTCGCTCCAATACAGTCAAAGGACAAAATATAATGTATACACAAAATATTACAGAAAATTGTATCAACAAGGTCCTATGAGTCACTTTCATCTGCGGCACATCGCTTTAAGATTTCTTTAAGCTCGCAGGCACCAGCAGCTTACTCAGCCTCCGCGCTGACCTCCTAGAAGAAGGACTCCACCGAATGTTGACCAGGAGTCCCGTGTATAATTGGGGCTAGCGGTATCATCGGGTGATGGGCTCTCATGCCAGCTAGGACCTGTCGGGCTCCTTCATATGCTGTAGAATACTGCTAGTCCAGCAGTTGATGGGGAGCCCACTGGAGCAGCTCCATAATGCTGTCAAGATCGCTTTGGAGGTCGGCGTCGCCCCTCCACAATGTCCCAACAGCATTGCCCATGGCAATGCGCATTTGCTCCGCAAATTAGTAGACCTGCTAAAGCTGAGCTATGGGGTCTTCATGCCGGATGTTAGGGAGCAGCACTGCAAAAAGCACAAGGTCAGCAGCAAATACAATGACGACAGGCCACGTGACATAACGAAGCAAAGCAAAGACTCACAGTTAGCAGCGGCCTCAAGATCGTGCCGTCTCTTCTCCCATTGCTTCTCAAGAAGCACATCAGCAGACTTGGCCTCAGAAAGGTGCTGGACTGTGGCCTCCTATTTCTCCAACAGGTCAGCTTGATGCCTCAGCTCCTGTTCCTTTGAGGCAATCCTGGCCTCAAGGTCACAGATCTTGAGCTCATAGCTCTTCTGCTCACTACCGGCAACCTCCAACAAGGCTTGAGCCTCACTACATGCATGTCTCGCATCCTATAATTCAGCACAGATAGTGGCAACCTCCTTAGTAGCTATAGCAGAAGAAGCATATTACAGGCAAAACACAAGCCAAGAGGGTCAAAGAAGACACATAGCAAGCAAAAGGCGAAAGCTTACAAACAGCCCCTGTCATTAGCCTCGTCAGGTGCTCATTTTCCTAGCGGTGCGCATTCAGCTACTCACGTAGGCGGGCGACCTCAACCTCGAGGTCCCCATTCTTCTACAGAAGGTCCAAACAATGGTAACAAAATCAATAGATAGCTTTAGCCAGAATAAAGGGAAAATAAGAGCCTAGGTGTGAGTCTCCCACAGACATCACACCCAGTCTCGGGGGCTGCTACCAATACTATAATTACCATAACAAGATAGCATAAGTGGTGCAGAGATCTCTCACCTGGTAGTTGGACTCAGCCAGTCTCTCTATGCTCTCGAAGGCGGTGCAGAGCTGCCCAAGCACGCCCTTTGCACCAGCCACCGTCGTGACCAGAAGCTCCCCAGAAGTGGCAGACCCAAAAGAATGGGCCACGACGACCTCGTTTGCCATCCCCGCCACCTTCATTAAGTGAGGCACGACCTCCAGGCTTGGGGCCTCCTCATGCATGCCTCGCAAAGAGGATGCAAGGACGTCTGCCGGAGGCTCCACTGCGATGCCATGGTTGCCTAGTTCCAGCACGGCTCCAGTCCCCGCCTCCGCCGTCATACCTTAAAAGGAGCAAGTAATATTAGGAGGTTGCCAACTGGCCTACCACAACTCATGCAGAAGCATAAAATCGACTGGAGGTCTTACCGACGCTGGGCAGGGTACCATCGTTGGAGGCCACCTGTGCACCCACCGGCACGATTGGCATGCTGGTTTAGGGCCTCACGAGGGCTAGCGGCAAAACCTCGGGGCTCGTGATCCCCTTTGAATAAACAAGACAATGGTAAGAATGCACAAACTAGTAGGTACAAGGAAGCACCTTGAAGACACACATGATTGGCTCGACGGGTTTCCGTCTCCTTGGCGGCGACACGACCACGGGGACGGAGAGTACCAACGGGAGCTCCGGGCCTTGTTGGGGCTGCCGAAACTTGGACACCTCTGGCACCTGACCAGAGGAGCTCTCCTCGGCGATCGGTAGGGCCGAGGCCCTCTCCAAGTCAGCGGCCTCCTTTCAGGAGGTCACCTCACCGACCTCACCGCCGGCCTTGATGGCAACTTTGCCTTCACTCTCCTCAGGCGGAGAGGAGGCATCATCATCCTTGGGGGTGGCCTCATGGGCTGGCTCGTTTGCTCCATCCTCTCCCATAAAGGCTGCCGCGGGTTGCCCCTTCTTTCAAGGGAAGGTCCTCTTCGGCCATGGGGCTCGCTCCGGCGCGACCTGCAGCCACCCCTGCATGATCGGGTTCAATTCTTGACCTGGAAGCGAGGGCTGCAACCAAAGGGCGGCAAAGCCCACCAGTTTCTGCAGGATCAAGAGCTTAGAAAACAAAGGTGATGGGCATTTTTCACCCAAACAAAGCTAAAAGAGAAGGTCTACCTCTCCTGGGGGGCTCGTAATGGAAGGGCTCCACCACGACCTCCATGGACACCTTATCGACCTCCAAACCTATCAGGAGGCTAAACCGATGACGGACCTCCTTATTCCCAAGCTCTTCTAATGAAACCCGGGAGGAGTCGGTTGGTCCTCGGTAGGCACACATCAAGTCCTTCCGGGCCTGCAGGGGGAGGAGGTAACGCTTCACCCAAGTACGCATAATGTGGATCCCTTCAGTCCATCGGCCTTTAAATGGTCGATGGCATTGACCAATAGTTTAGTGTTAGAGTAGAGGGTGTCCAGAGACTCCCAAGAACAAAGACACTCCGGGCAGGCAAGCTCTCTTCGAGGCCTGACACATAGAACCAGTTCCTATGCCAGGCCCACATTGACTGAGGAAGGTCGACTGGGAAGAATTTGCTAGAAGGCCGCAGCTAAAAGTTCACCCCTTCGAGGTCATGGATGGCGTTACCATTCATCTGTGGCCTAATACAAAAAAGATGGCAGAACAAATCAAGGTGGGGGTAGTCCCCAGGTAGCATTCACAAAAAGTGATGAAATTTGCGATGTGAAGGATTCTAGTGGGATTCAAGTGGTGGATCTGGCAACCAAAGAAGAAAAGGAGCCCCTAACAAAGGGATGCACGGGGAAGCCGAGCCCGCGGCCAAAATAATTGAAATGAAGCATGCGCTCGTCGGCAAGCAGCGTTGGAGGAGCTTCTCCGGTCAGAGGAATCTGGTACCTCAGAGTCGAGGGGAACGTCCCCTCCACCTTCAATCTCCTAACCTCCATGTCTGAGGCAGTGGAAGGAAACCACTTGACCATGGTGTCATTGGCTATCATCTACGACTCATCGGCAGCAGTGGTTTCCCTCTTTTCCATTTCTGCTCTGCGTCCTTGGTGGCCTGAGCGGTGCCCTGGCCACGCTCGCGGGAAGAGCCGGTCTTTGACTTTAGCATTTTCTCTGGCTCAGGGGAAGAATCGAGAGGTGCAAGGATCATATAAGTCGCAATGGTAGAAATGAAGAACAGAGGGATCGCCGGAGATGCGAAGGAGAAGATGGAGGCAGAGTGGCAGATATTACCCCTCTCCCACCTCACTTATAGCAACCACGGTAAAACCCAGAAATCAAGGCACTGTGGCATGACACGCGTCCTAACTTCCCTACAGTTACCATGAATCAAGACATGGGTGCGGGAATCTAGGCGTCCTCGTCATGAAGGGAAAAACCCAACGGGCTCCTGACTCATGTTGACAAGATGGTGTGCAGGCGCGACTCTTCAAAAAACATGGAGACAAACCACGGCCTCCCTACAGCTCTTGGAGAGTAGCTCATAGATATGGGAGGGCTTGAGGCCTCGTGGGAACAAGCCCTTTACCAATTATAGGCCTAGGAGATCAAGGGAAATGAGGCAGGCTCAAGAGGAAGAATCTCAACAGAAAAGGAGCCCACCGGAGGTCTCGACGACTAACTCCTGCAACCCCCACCATGCTCGGGGGCGACTGACGGTGTCATACGTCGAGGGTGGCTCACCTACGAGAGCCTAGCTGTGGGCCCATCCAGGGGCCCACGAGGCCTGGCAACAAAGGAAAACCCTAAAGGAGAAGGAAGGCTTCGTAAGCCTTCTTGTCCTCCAAGCCAAGGGTGGTAGCGGCCGAGATCGCATCTGCCTACCTGTAAACCCTAGCCTCCACCGTGTATATAAGGGGAGGCTAGAGGGCTCTTATCCCCATCTGCTCTTAGATAGAAACTCTCGGTAGCAATCTCATACACCATTGTAAACCCCTCGCACAAGGTATCCCTCTGCCATGAATGACAGAAACAAGCAGGACGTAGGGTATTACTGTCCGGAGGCCCGAACCTGGGTAAATCCCTTGTGTGACATCCGATCTGAGTCTTTTGGCTATGCTTGGATCCCTACTGAGGGATCTGACAGTTTTCTGCACCGTCACCCATTCCCCCAACTGTTCATCATCCGTGGTGTCGAGAAGTACTCAGGTGACGCAAAGCCTGACCATTGGCTCAATGATTACCTCACAGCAATCAAGATGGCCAATGGAGACATTGGCAATGCACTACGGCACATACCTGTATGCCTCACGGGACATGCGCGCTCCTGGCTAAGCGGTCTCCCACCCAACTCTATCCACAACTGGGTTGATTTCAAACATGCATTCTTCAATAACTTCGAGGGCACCTACCAGTGCCCAAGTAGCAGGGCCGACCTCCAAAACATCTTGTAGGGCAACAATGAGTCCGGCTGCAACTTCGTGGCTCGCTAGCTCAAAAAGAGGAACACACTAACCAATGTCTCCAATGAAACTGCCATCAAAACATTCATCAACGGTGCACAAGACCCCTTCTTCCGCCACAAGCTCGGCAAAAAGAGGGGAGAGGGCAAGCTAATGTCAATGGTAACCCTCGTGAAAGTAGCAAATGACTATGCCATAGGTGAGGAAACTGCACGAGTAGGTCGGCGCCCCATGCCGAGCCTCAAGATCTCAGAGCCCATCGACGGAGACAACACCAAGGGCTGCAACAATAAAGGCAAAGAGGACCGCAAGAGGATGGAAGAGCAGGACTCTGAGTTGGTCGCTGCAGCAAATGAGGCAGAAGACGCGGGGGCCAAGAAGCAAAGGTGGGAAGGCAAGTCCAGGCGACCTCCAGACACATATGAGGAAATCATGAGTGGACCATGCCTGTACCATAACTACGGAACCCACAAGGCTCAACACTCCATGAGGGAATGTGATGAGTGTTATTTTTACACTCATCCAACTTGAGTTTAAACCGGGATATTTTATAAAAACTGAGATATTCACTCCGATATTGCTACTAATGACTAATGAATGCAAAGTATTCCAAATATCCGATCTTTATTTTGTTTCCATAGGACATGGGCTATTTATGGACGAAATCAAGCCAATACATGGAAAGGAGAAAGTGGAGATAAAGGAGATCAAGTGGGAGGCGCAACAAAGGAACCAGAGTAGAAGACGGTGTTCCATACGACCATCGCCGCTCGTATGGATGGCCATATGGACTGCCAACTGCACCATCTGATCCACCTGAACAACCATTATAAAAGGCCCTACTCCAGAAGATCGCCATCTTTGCAGTAGTCATCTCCATCAACCCTAGCCGCTGCCATTTCCCATCTACAACCATAGCCGCCACCACCTTCATCACCACCATAGTGCTCAACCATCTAACCATACCTTGTAATCGTGTATCGCATCCGGCATCTATTGTAAGACATATTATCAATCAACTAATCTTCATGATGTATTCTTCAATGATTTCTTCATATGATCCGATCTCCATGTGTGAGTAGTTCGGTAAGTTCATGGGTTGAGGCATAGCCCTACAACCCAATCTATTTGTTGGAAGGATCGACGGAAGTACTTTGAATTAATGTCCCGCATGTGTAACATAAAATTGCTTCGTAGTTGTCTCTTGTGTCGTTCGGGTTCATCATCCCTGCAGGTACCCATGATCATGGAGAACGAGCCATGGAGAGGCTAAGGGCAGGAAGGCCATGATGTGTTATTCTAAACACCAGTGATAGAAAGGTTTAGTATGGTAACACGGATCCTATCTCTAGGGATACAGAGGCATAGTCATTAAACACCCAATGCTTTTGTCAGATTTTTATCTTAATTACTGAGGCAACCCCACACGAGGGATAGGGCCTTCGGTTGGACAACTGACTCTTGATGCAGGGTGCGTGCTAGTCAAGATGTAATTTGGACACATCCCCCACTTTGATACGTAGCAAGCACATCTCGATGGATGACTTTCAGGGCACAAATTAAGATTATGATGGTCCCTTTGGTTTAAGAATAAGTCCTCATATCCATGCCTATTTTAATTATAAGTGTTCTTAGTGTCAACTTGATTCTGATTCGGTCAAAAGCTGGAATTAATTCTCTTGCAAAAGCTTATTAGAAACCCTTGACTTAAATGGTACCGTTCTCTCGTGGGTTTGATAACTCAGGGTCACCTCTGGGAAAAAAGGCGAGAATTCTTTCTGCTCCTTTACCGGATCACTAAAGGGACTAATCAAACCTTTTTTTGGCGCTGTTGTTGGGGAGGATTTGTGTGCCTAGTCTTTGTGTTAGAGTTTTTGTTTTTGTTTTTATTTTAGTTTTTAGTTTACCTTTTTTATTGCAAGTGTTGTCACTAGAAAACCCAAAAATATTACCATGGCTTGTAATCTTGGAAGCTTTGCTGCTCCTTGCAATAGTTTCATGCGTGAACTAATTCCACAACCTGATGTTGCTGCTGTTGAGTATGAGATAAAGCCGAACCTAGTCTCTATGGTTCAACATGACCAATTTGGGGGCTCTGCTTCCGAGGATTCTGGTATGCATTTGCATAATTTTTCTGTATTGTGTAACATGACACGCATAAAGGATTATGATCCTGATGCTTTAAAGTTGCATCTATTTCCTTTCTCTTTGAGAGGAAAATCAAAAGAATGCTTTCTAGCTTTGCCTAGAGGTAATATAACTTCATGGACTGAGTGTTGCAGTAAGTTTTTATCTAAGTTTTGCCCACTTGCAAAGATAATGCAACTTCATTCGCAGATAACAAGTTTTAAGCAGGAAGATCATGAGCCACTAGCGCTTGCATGGGATTGCATGAAGGCTATAAGGAATTGTCCTAATCATGGAATGGAAGAATGGTTAATTCTTCGTATGTTTTATAATGCCTTAAATCCTATGTCAAAATCTATGTTTGATACTGCTGCAGGAGGAACAATTATGGGTAAGCCCATCGCTGAAGCCAAAAAGTTGCTAGATGATATGCAAGAAGACCATGCCCAATGGCATGTTGAGAGGGCTACCACCAAGAGAGTTAATGCTATTAAAGAGAAGAATATGAAGTTGATCAAAGAAGAGGTAAACGTAAATGCTATTGCTGAAGAGGATGTTAATGATGTCAATTTTATTGCTCGTAATAGCTATAATCCCAACTAGAAAAATAATGGGTATGCTCCTTGATTGCCTTATCCTAATAATAGTGGAGCACCTAATAATGGGATGAACAATGGTAGTAGAAATACTTTAGAGGAAACTCTGAAATTTTTATTGCTAGTCAAAGTGAGCAAAATGAAACCTTTAAAAATATCTTAAAATATCATGATAACTTACTTGGTCAATTAACTAGTAAGATTGCTGGACTCACTAACAATGTGCATGCTCTAGATGGAAGAACTAAGAGCATGGAAGCATAAGTGGCTAAAATTGCAGAGAGTCAAACTTTGATTCTAGCCAAGTTTGTAGGTAAACCGGAACCTAACCCGGTTGAAGATGTCAAGATGATGAGAAGTAGCGAAGAAAATGTAGAAGAGCTTGATAAAAGCCATGTGCGAGAGTATACATATACGGTTGCAGACTTTGTGAAGATGATAGCAATGAAACACCCACTACCTGAAGTATCAAATGATGAGGCATATAATGTCTTTGTTTATCATGTTGCAGCTAAGGTACATGAGTTGGATGATGAAAGAAAGAAGCTATTCAGTAATCTACCTGCTAAACAAGAAGATATCTTTAAGACTACTATTGAGATTGAGATTGGTTTGAATAAGTTCAATGCTTTAGGTGATCTGGGTGATAGTGTTTCCATTATCCCTAAGTCTGTTTATGATAGTCTCAATCTTGGTCCATTTGTTACTACTGAAATTAAGTTGAATATGGCCAATTCTACTTTTACGCAAGTAGTAGGGATTAAACATGGTGTTATCATTCAAATAAACAATTGCCCTGTCATGATTGATCTTGTTATAGTTAATATGCCTGAAGATCCCATTGCTCCTATAATTCTTGGTAGGCCATTTCTTAGGTCCATAAATGCTACTATTAATGTGTTTGAGGGAAATGCAAGATTTGACCTTCCTGCAAAGGATCCTTTTATGAGACATTTCCCCAGGAAAAAGAAAATGAAGACATACACCAGAGATGACATTGAAGTCAATGCTTGAAGCTATGGGCTTGGTGTATTTATGCCCAAGTGATCATCACTACGGTTAAGCTATCCGACCGAAAACAAGCGCTTCATGGGAGGCAACCCACGCAAATAAGGTAGAAGAGTAATTTTTTGTTTTTCATTTTAATAAGAGAGTGTTGAAGTTTATATCATGGAGGATAAGTTGAGAAAAGTTGTGCTAATGAGGCCTTTGTCATGTGCAAAATTATCATGTATCGTACTAATGTCTGAATGCCTAGAAATTTGCCTATATGTTACGTTGGAACTAACCCCACAGGAATCACCAAAGAAAATGAAGTCTCGGCAGAGATAGATCAAAAGATGGCCTAGCATGCGACCATGGTGATCATTGGGCGGTCGTATGAGGCGTGGGTGGCTCCAACAGAAATCAACCAGAGGCACCCGAGTAGATGACAACATATCATACGAGCATAACCGCTCGTATGGATGGTCGTATGAGTCTCGGGTAGAAACGAAGAAGAGGTCCAGAGCAGAAGACGGTGTCCCATATGAACATTCACGCTTGTACAAATGCTCATATGACACCCTCGGCCAGAAGAAGAAAAATGATAGAACAGAAGACGTCGTTCAATACGAGCGCCGATGCTCACATGAGTGGTCGTATGAGGTAAGCACAAACACAACTTTGGCTCCAGAGTGAACGACATCGTTCCATACTAGTGCTTGCGCTCGTATGACGCTCTGCCGGCCATAAGGAGGCTGATGTAAGAGGTAAATCACCCCCGACTCATCTATTTCTTCTTCTTCGTCCTCCAAATGTCTCCAAACCCTACACAACTTCATCAGATCTCCCTACTCGTTTGATTTCAGTTTAAACCCTTCCACGTGATCGATCTACGGTATGTTTCTCCGCTGATCCCCAACTTATTTCTTGTGAATCCATATTCTATGTGCCTAGCATTGCCATGTCTAGGGTATGTGTACTTTTGATCCAAATTTTAATTTTGGCTTGGATTCGTTGATGTTTTTAGAGGAGTATGATGTTGTAGTTGCTATAGGATCACTATTGTATCATCTATTGGACTAAAAAATTATTTTGTAGATATTTATGAGGAGGTCCACATGTGTCGCTCCTGGTGATGCACCGAGTTCATCCACGAGTGCCGCACAGAGGCAACAACTTTTACGCCGGGGATCGTCTTCACCAACCATGATACCATCAACAAGTACAAGAAGCTTCACACAAGGAAGATGAAGACCACCAAGTGGGCTTGTGAGTCCATAATAGCCAAGTTGGGCATCGGTAACGATTTCAATTTATTAAGTGAGAAGCCGGGTTGCATCATTTTATTTACCAGGGATGTGAGACATATGAACGATTGACGCTTGAGTTTCTTAGTACTCTCTCGCATAATGTTGGTTTAGTCCCAAGAGTTGAGGAGGAAGAATGGATCACTTTCCTCCTCATGGACCGAGACTTCAACATCACTCTAGATGAGTGGTGTAATTACTTTGGCTTCACCAACAACAATGATGACATCCGCTATGTTTATGATTTTATTGAACCACACCCGAGGCAATCCTTCTATCAGATGAGTTACCATGGCCACAAAAAAGGGCCAGTTGCATTGAAAGTCCTGTTGTTCGATATTTCTATTATGTTTTCACTAACTCGTTGCAAGCATGAGGAGAAGTTTCAAGGGTGAATGATGAGAATATGCTAATTCTCAGGAAAGCAGCTAACCTTGACATCGGCTATTTACCCAACTTAGGGGCAATACTTTTGTTATACCTTGCACACCAAGCACATCATGCACAAGGAGATATCACATGTGGAGGAGTCATCACCATGTTGGCCAACTCCCTTGGCCTCAACTTCAACCATCTCCACCCCATTGTCGGTAACAACCTTGTTAATATTAGAGTTCTTTCTAGTGTGGCAATGCTAGTGGTTCGCCGTGGTCATCATTGTGTTTGAATTCCTGGAGTTAGGTATTTTCTACCTACTCCAATGCCTAACCATTTCTCCATAGAACATGGAATTTTGCATTATGTGCCACAGGAAGGAGATGCAGCTTTTGATCAAGAGGCCCCTGAACCAGAACAAGTTGATGAGGAAGATCTCACCACCGATGAAGAAGAGGAGCAGCCACAAGAAGAAGCCTACACCACCTACACGGACCTCTACAGTCTTCAAGGCTCCATCAATGACATGAGCAACCTGACTGAGTCCCTTCGAAGTACATCCATCTTCACGAACACCAACTTCTCCAACTGGAGCCAAGGATGGGATCCTGACCAACCGCTGCCACAATGATCTCATCGGTTTGGGCTTGCAAAAGCTTAAGCTTGGGGAAGGTCACTACCATGTCTCCATCAAGATGTGGCAGTGCTATTTTTAATAAGTTGTAATGAGGTTGTACTTCAGCTCGCTGAGCTTCAAACACTCATGTTGGTTTGTTCCAACACTTTGCTTTCTATTAGCTTTCCTTTTTCTTTTTGCCGTTTATGATTTTTCATTTGCAAAGTTAGCATTCAAAAAACCAAAAACCCAAAAATAGAATAAGTGTTACTTTGCTCTTTTCTTTTGCCTTTGGATTTCATTTGCATTCTTGTTTATATTTCAGAGGAGTTGATCTACGCCAGACAACGAGGAATGAAATCTTAAGGAAGAGAAGTGTGTACATTCATGATCATGAAGGTATGTCCTACAACTCCCATCTTTTGCACTTGAATTACTTAGAATAGATGTAGTAGTATGTGTGAGTGTTCAAGTGGGAGTAAGTCTTGATAGTTAAAACAATGGTTTTTTTCTAGTAGCTGAAATAATTTAGTAGCCTTTGTTCTGTTTAATCTAGATAACCAAGACTTATCGTGGGACTGTTTTTAAAACAAAGTGATGTAACAAAGAATAACCATGCATAAGAAAAAGTCTCAAAAGACTTAGGTGTTGAGAAAATTTGTAGAGAAGATGATGTTAGAGATACTCAACCCCATAGTGTTAATTTTAATAGACTCAATAGCACTTGTGGATTAAATTGTCTAGACGAACTTAGTTAAAGGTGAATGAGATTATGCCAAAAATCTGTTTAGTATTTCTTACATGGTGCTTCAACTTCTTGCTGGTGCTATGGCCTTGCTACTCTATGCACATGTATGTGTGTAAATGTGGCTTCATCACCTTTCTTGATGTTTTGCTGAGAACTCCGCTGGCCAATGAATGATCCACCAGAGTTTCGGCTCGGATTTTGGGTATGAGTTTGTTACCGTACATAGTGGCAACACTACATTGAATATTATTCAGCTTTCTCTTGAATGGGTGTGTATGTGGTAAATACCGGGTACTGATTGCAAGATCTCAAAATAGACAACATATTGGTCCATATTACCCAAAATTAAGCCACTGCAAAACCTTATGCATGATCATTTCTTTGGCATAATCCCGTCACGTGACAACAAAAGTTTCAGCAAGCAATGATTTAAACAAAGTGCTTCAGAGCCTTGAGGATGAGACACTCGTGGGTGTGTTAGCGAGTAACTCTGGCATTATGTTGTCTTTACATACCTTTCACTCCTTAATTTATTTTTTCATTGCTAAAAAAACCCTCTTCCGTGCATTCCCGGCAAGCAAGTGTTAACTAGAAGAAATAGAATTGAGAGCTACTAAGTTATTTTGTCTAGTTGAGCAAGAGCTTTGAGTTGATTATCTTTGCTTCACTAACACTTGCATAATAACCATGCCACTACTACAGCTATGCTAAGTTTTCAAGTCAAGAAGCGGAGGGCTATCTAGGCATCCGATTGTAAGTGAACAAAAACCTTCTCATTATTTCGGTTTAAACAACTGAGTTCCTTAAGGTTCAGATTTTTCTCTATGTTGCTCGAGGACGATCAAGTTTAAACTTGGGGGAGTTGATGAGTGTTATTTTTACACTCATCCAACCTGAGTTTAAATCGAGATATTTCATAAAAATCGAGATATTCGCTCCGATACTGCTACTAATGACTAATGAATGCAAAGGATTCCAAATATCCGATCTTTATTTTGTTTCCATAGGAAATGGGCTATTTATGGATGAAATCAAGCCAATACATGGAAAGGAGTAAAGTGGAGATAGAGGAGATCAAGTGGGAGGCGCAGCAGAGGAACTAGAGTAGAAGACGGTGTTCCATACGACCATCGCCGCTCGTATGGATGGTCGTATGGACTGCCAACCGCACCATCTAATCCACCTGAACAAGCTTTATAAAAGGCCAAACGCCAGAAGAGCAACAGAGGATGTCACACATCACCATCTTTGCAGCAGTCATCTCCATCAACCCTAGCCGCCGCCATTTCCCATCTACATCTCCATAGCCACCACCTTCATCACCACCATAGTGCTTAGCCATTAGCCATACCTTGTAATCATGTATCACATCCAGGATCTGTTGTAAGACATATTATCAATCAATCAATCTTCATGACGTGTTCTTTAACGATTTCTTCATGTGATCCAATCTCCATGTGTGAGTAGTTTGGTAAGGTCATGGGTTGAGGCATAGCCCTAGAACCCAAAGTATTTGTTGGAAGGATCGATGGAAGTACTTTGAATTAATGTCCCGTATGTGTAACATAAAATTGCTTCATAGTTGTCTCTTGTCTCGTTCACGTTCTTCATCCCTGCAGGTACCCTAGATCATGGAGAATGAGCCACGGAGAGGCTAAGGGCAGGGATACCATGATGTGTTATTCTGAACACCAGTGACAGAAAGGTTTAGTATGGTAACATGGATCTTATCTCTAGGGATATAAGAGGTGCAGTCATTAAACGCCCAATGCTTTTGTCTGATTTCTATCTTAATTATCGGGGCAACCCCGCGTGACGGATAGGGCCTTTGGTTGGACAACTGACTCTTGATGCATGACGTGTGCTGGTCAAGATGTAATTTGGACACATCCCCCACTTCGATACGTAGCACGCACATCTCGATGGATGACTTCCAGGGCAGAAATTAAGATCATGATGGTCCTGACACAAATATATGGTTGTAAGAATAAGTTCTCATACCCATGCCTATTTTTATTATAAGTGTTGTTAGTGTTAACTTGATTCTAATCTGGTCAAAAGCTGAAATTAATTCTCTTGCAAAAACTTGTTAGAAACCCTTGACTTAAAGGGTATCGTCCTCTCATGGGTTTGATATTTCCGGGTCACCTCTGGGGAAAAAGGAGAGAATCCTTTCTACTCCTTTACTGGATCACTAAAGGGACTAATCAGAATGCCAGCTTAATGAACAACTCATCACAGAGAAGGGCAACCACCTCAATGGAGGCCATGACACTAACAATGACGCAGCCCCGCCAGCTCCAGTAGCCCATCAAGATGTGCAGCCTCGAGGCTCAGGCCAACGAACATTTCCAAAGGATGTCCGTCGAGTCAACATGATAACAAGAGAGCTTTAGCCAAAGAGGCACACATGCTAGTGACGCCAGAAATGAACTAGGAAGAGCAGACGATTCCTCGGGTGGTCGGAGCAGACCATCTCATTTGGTCAGGAGGACCATCCAGACCACATTGCTAGCCCAGGCAGAATGCCTCTGGTCATGGATCTGATAATAGGGGGCTGCAGGTTCTCCAAGGTGCTCACGGATGGGGGCTCAGGCATCAATATACTGTATGTCAACACCCTGCACATGATGAGGATACCGCTTGCAGCTCTCCTACCTTCACCAATGGAATTTCATGGGATAGTACCAGGCCAAAAGGTGGATCCCCTAGGGCAAATCATGCTAGAGGTCACCTTCGAGGGCTCACATAATTACCGCTGCAAGCTCCTCTACTTTGAAGTTGTCCCTTTTTTAGGAGGATATGACGCAGTCCTGGGGAGAATAGCCTTCGCCAAAGGCATGGTGATACCATGCTACACCTACATTTAATTAAATCTGCCGAGCCCGTACGGCATCATCACTATCAACAATGACCCTCTGCAGGCTCTAGAGGCGGAGGCCGCCAGCCTTGTGCAGGCAGAAGCACAACTCGCCTGCGCCGGTAGTGGGATAGGGTGGACAACAGCGACGGAGGCCATCCAGCCACCAGAGAGGAGATCTCACAAGTACGATGGTGGGCGGAGAACCTACAAGTGCAATGCAGTACGCAGGCCATGTGAGCCCTGGTAGCACCACACATCACCAAGGCCAAAGGAGGTCAGGAAGCGTGCTGCATCAACCCGTCCACCATGACTCAGCTATCTTAGTAACTTTAAACTTTTTCATTTTTACTTAAGCATAGTTTAAATCATAAGACTTTGTGGAATAATCATATTAGCTCAGTCATGTATTAGACATTGAATAAAAAGTGCTTTGTTATGCAATCACTTCATTCTATTTCAATACCAAACATCTGATCGCTAATGAAGTACACAAAGCATCTAGTACTGAACGTCCCTGGGGAATGTTTGTGGATTGGTTCAAGAGACCTCCCTATTTACTAGACTCGGGAGCTACATCATTATTTGGACCTCCCCGCAGTCGGTGTAGGGGCTGCATCCAATAACCCTACAAGTAAAGACCCAGGGGCTGCATTCGCAGTATACCGACCTCTGTCCTCCTGTAAACAAGATGGCTGGTCAAAGGCTAATGACTGACCTCGTCATTTGCGTCGTGACACAAAGTCTTAACATATGCTGAGAATCTACCCAGAGCCCGCTGCCAAGTCTATGCAGAGCACAAAGACATGCGAGCCGGGCTCCCAAGGGGCCTCCATTCCAAAAACCAATGCTAACACGTGCAATACTTTGGTTGAACAGAGGCGTTCTCACAGCAGATTTAAAAGTCGTCGCACGGTGCAAACATGACAGGTCACATCCAAATAAAACAAACCTACAAACGTACAATGGTTTTTCCGCATTACCCAGGAATTAACTTGAACCATTATTGTTTCTTGGAAACCTCTTGACGATATCTTCCAGGACACAGGCTCCAGTTGCATACTCAGGATCTGCGGTGACCTCTTCGAAGAACTTCCTTGAGTTGCGACCTCCGGGCATGGTGCACAATAGCTGCCATAGGTTCATGTTCGGATGGTGCACATGAACTCTGGCAAAAACCTGGTGGGCCCCTTCAAACACAGGAGAATAGAGCCAATCCTTCATCTACTCTGCAGACTACCTGAGCAAGGTTAGCACAGTCTCCAGGTCAAACTGAAGCTTACGATACCTGCAGAAGGGCATACCAATGGCAACCCCAAGCGCACCACGCATCCTCTCCGCCGTCGCCGCAACCTCCTGAAGCCGGGCCTCCACATCGTTGTACTGGATCTCAGGGAGTGGAGCTGTAGAATACAAGAGTCAAACACATTAGATATCATTCAAATAACAAACAAGGAAGGAGAAGGATGAGCAAGAGGTACGATGCATGACTCATCACCTTTGGCCACGGCCTCCAGGTCTTGGCAGTGCTGCTAAGCCTTGTCCAGCTATGAAGACACCTCACCATTGGCCTTCTGGAGCTATGCGATCTTTCTCTTGCAGTCCTAGACTATGGATTTCTCCAGTGCCAGATCCTTCTTCAGCGCATCAAGCTCATGGCTAAGTGCATCCTGGCGCTCCTTCCTCCCTTGAAGATCATTCTGAAGGGCACGACAGGCATCCTGCTCCTTGTGAAGGGAATACTTCAAGTCATGCTTCATTGACAATAGGGCATCCTGCTCACCCTACGTGGTTCGCGCGGCCTCTTTGGCCTTTGCATGAGCCTTGGCGGCCGCGCTAAGCTCGTGGCGGATAACATTGGCCTCCTCGGGGCTGCAAAGGACAAGAAAGCAAAACTCAATGACCAAGGAGCACCAAGAGGTGCATGACAAGTACAAAAGTGATAGTTAAGCAATGTGGCAGATGGCGCCCTCACGGATATGCTACAAGCCATCAGCATCTTGCCGTTGGGTATCCAGCTATCCTTGTAGGGCCGAAACTTGAGCGGCAAGGCCGCGGTTCTCCTCGACAAGAGCCTGCAGTAGCATAAAAACTCATATTAATGTAACACCTAAGGAGAAACAAGGGACAGGCAAAGGAACCAAGCATGGCTCCACAGGCAAAGCCATACTCGGTCCTGGGGGCTACTACTACTCAATAACACGACCGCGGTCGTTCGAAGCGTATTCGCATCATAGCTGATCAAAAGTTGCTCGATGTGTTCCAAGGACCCGACGTATTCATACAAGGGGTATCACCTGGCCTGAAGGGGTTGTATCTTCGTACCTAGCCAAGTAACTAAAATATCCATACCTATGAGGCCAGCATTGATGAGGCGTTGAACCTCCTGGTGGAGCCGCTCGATGTACTGCATCTCTGAAACGGATGGTTTCATGCCCCAGGAACACCGCCGTTGAGGTCAGGCAGATGAGTACGGCAGAAGGCCCTCGGCCATATTGTATGTTGGGACCTCGGGGCAGTAGAACCAGCTCTGTTGCCATTTCTTGACAGATTCGAGTAATGCCAACTTAAAGTACTTGGCACTTGCCTTCAACTGAATGTTGGCTTCGCTGCACTCACAGAGTTCGTCTCCGCTGCTCTATGACCACACATGGAAGTATTTCTTCCATAGTCCGAAGTGTGGACTGGTCCGCAGGAAGCATTCACACATTGCTATGAAGCAATAAATGTGGAGCACTCCATTAGGTGTGAGGTGGTGGAGCTGAATGCCATAGTAGAAGAGCAGGCCTTGAAAAAAGTTGTGTAGCGGCAATGACATTCCCCGCAACACAAATGGGAATAGAAGCACTCTTTGGTATGCCAAAGGGGTTAGGGTCATGTTCTGTGTCGACATGTCCTCATCGGCTGGTGCTAGCCAACCGACCTACTGTTGCAACAGAAAGAGGCCGTGGTCGGTGAGCCGCTTGAGTTTCCCGTCGGTTACATCAGACGGCATCCACTGCCCTTTGTTAGGGTTCGTGGTTGTGCTAGTGCGACGGACGGCAGAGGCACTCCTTGAATTGCTAGCTTTCCAATGTGATTAGTTACTCGCCATCTTGGCTAGAGGTGGGAGGCTGGTGGATCTGAAGAGGTGGTGGATGAGTGGAGATCTATTTTTAGGGATTAGAGTATGGAGGCAGAACTAAGAGGACTGCGAAAGTATGATACTATGATTTGTCTGGCCTGGTCCTTAAAACTCCCGCCTATAGCATTGGTGTCTGGCGCACATTAAATCCATCGACACTGATTACGGTCATGGTGGATAACCGTCCATACTCACGCGGAGTTTGATTTGTGATGGTGGTGCTTCAGTATCTAATGACCGACATGTGCTGTCTGTGCATGATTAAAGCAAGAAGGGACGGGACAAGACTGATGGTGTATTTTAAGTTGCATGGGTTTTTGACGGCAACATTAGACATATGTAATCATTGGCAAAATAAGTTGAGTATCGCAATGTAAGGTAAGAGATGTTTTATCATTTGTCTTATACATTTTGAAAAAAGCTTCGGCGATTATACTGCCAACTGTGAAGCCCGTCCCTCTCTTTTTCTTGTGTCTATCTGCGTTGATGTGGGGTGATGCCTAGCGATATTCTGGTCGGTTCAATCTGTTGCATTTTGCCTGTTTATTTCTAGATGGAAAACTCATCGGAGTAAGTCCATGGCATTCTGTTCTACCAGGCATCGAACAATTAGGCCCCTACAGTTTAGTGCATAGAAAGGGCCTCCAACATTGATTGATTGATCTGGATGCGGTCACACATTATTCGTCGCTCGGGTCCTTGATGCATCCCGCATTAGGGACGCTGCTGCACGGCACCAACAACCGAGAAATTAGGTGAACCATTTGAAGGATGTTTCTAGTGAATTACTTGCAAGTAATTATATTCGTATTGCATTTGTGATTGCCTTGTATATTTATCAATGATAGACAATGATGATAGGTGGCAAATGAGCTGAACCATCGAAACCATGCACCCCCACCCAAAAGCACATGAGCAGAAGCAAGCCAAGTGAACCGACCAGAAGTTTCACAGACCACTGGAGAGCCTGATGAGCGAGAACCTGAGTGCAAGTATTTGGGAGCCTCTCTCCTTTTGTAATGCGCCGCACTAGAGGTGTTGCCCCATCCCCATGAGGGAAACTGGGTAAGGTAAGTGAAATGTGGTGACTTCTAGCCTCATGAATGGCTTCATGATGACTAGCCATGAAGCAACGCCAAAGAAACTTATTGGCAATCTCAAGGAGCAGACGGCTTAAATGGCTTGCAGACAGTTGAGAAAAAGATCCTTCAAATAGTCGTTGGTAAATGTACACGAAAGAAATAAATGCAATATAAACATAACCATTTTCAGACCATTCATGAGAAAGATCCTTCAAATAGTTCACTTAACCTCCATTTTATGTTTCAAATAGTTCACTTAATTTCTGGGTTGCAGCTGGTCTCTGCGCCAATTGGCTTGACAAAGAATAGTAATAAGCTAGAATCCACCAGGTTGGTGACAATTTACTAAAAGCTTAACTACTAACCATCTTCTCAACCTTTTACCTTTCATTGCAATCATAGGTTTCTGATAGCCTAAGTTTTTCTTTACTTACTGAACATATTTACTTCGAAGGTGGAATATGTTTTTCCTGCTCTCTGGGTTTCTTTGGGAAGTATGCCATGACTATTTCACACCGCATCCCACATGCTATGCATGACGGCCTCTTCAAATAGTTCATTTGACTTCCATTTTATGTTTCACATAGTTTGCTTAACTTTTGGCCTATAGTTTTGTCTCTGCGCCAATTGGCACAATGTGTCAATTTCAGCCAGGCATTGACCATGCAGGGTCGGTACAAGTAACAAGCCGGGATGCAGAGGCGTTGAATGGGTTTTAGCCTATAGTTGCTCTCTGCGTCAATTGGCACAACGAGTCATGCTCGCACGGTGGACTTGCTTGGATGTGGGGTGGCTAATTATGGTGTGCCTGTCGCATGCAGACTCGACGCCTCTTCCTGGTGGAACAATTGCCAGGCTCCACCACGAACGAAGGAGCAGGTTGAGCTGCCCCTGGGCGCATCCTCGGTCCACAGACCATGGTCCCTCGGCTGGTGGGATCCGACATTCGGTCGGCCGTTGTCATGCACCGAGTGGATTAGCAATAGCCGCCTCTCATCGGGTATGGTCAGTTGTACAATAGGGGGTATGGTTGGCTTTTCTATTGACCTTGGGTAGGGCAGGCACAAACGCATTACGAATATAATAACTTGCAGATTATTTAGGATAAAGAATCCTCAAATAGTTCACCGGAATTTTCAGTTGTAGTAGTTGCTTCTCTTCTTGGTTGCAATTGGTCTTTACGCCAATGGCTGCAGTTGGTTTCTTTAGACGGTTCACTTAACTTCTATTTTATGTTTTGAATAGTTCATTTAACGTCTGAGTTGTAATTAGTCAATTAGTTTCTTCAAATAGTTCTCTTGACTTAAATTTTATGTTTCACATAGATCGCTTATCTATTGGGCTGCAGTTGGTCTCTGCGCCAATGCTATGTAACTCCTATAAAGGATTGTGGAGTACCCGCCTTCCTGGGCTGCTCGAGGGCGGAGAGAGGCTGCTAGCCGTCCGTCCTGTGGTGGCTTGCCACAGGTGCTACTCAGGGCCGATATGAGCCATCCGATCTGCCCGGATGGCTTGCACCTAGGTGACCCAGCTGGAAGGTCAATGATGGGTGGACCGAGGACGCATGATCTCTACAGTCGGCCCGTGTCCATGACGGGTGGACCGAGCATTGCCAGGTGGCTTGCCGTAGGAGCTTCTCGGGGGCAATGTGAGCCATCGGATCTGCCTGGATGGCTCACACTCGGGTGACCTAGCTGGAAGGCCGATGACAGGTGGACCACAGGGGCGTGCCCGGGGCTATCATCATTGGGCGGCATTAGGCACCACCGCGAGTGAGACCCCACGCACTGTTCATTGCATGAAGGCGTAGTCAGGCCCGCGTGTCGGCGTCGCTAGCATCACGCCAGGCTGGTGCGGTCGTGACAAGCGGGGTGTACATCACGCACCTCACTCCCTGGCTAGCCATACCCACCTATCAGCCTCTGTGGGCTGCTTTGCGCGTGTGTACCCGGCTCGGGGTCTGCGCGCTGCATGCCCGGCCTCACGAGCTGGGTGTGCCCATCCAACCAGCCGCCGTCCAGCCGGGCCTATGTGTGCGTCTGACTCAAGGTCATATCTTGCATGCTTGGCCTTGAGAGCAAGGTGTGCTTGTCAATGTAGGTGCCATTTTGTTCTATCTGGCCAAGTACCATTTGAGAAAATGCTGCCATGGCATCCATTTTGCATTGCCATGGCAGAGGTTTTGAATCCAATTCAAATTGTCATTTGAATTTATAATGCCTTCTGATTCAAGATTCCAAATTGAAACTTTAGTTTTGAGTTGTGTTCCAAAAGATAAACGAAAACTTTGAGATTAGTTTGGCACAAGATTGACTTGACTTGAAATAGCAAGAGAGATTGCTGCTATGGAAACTCTTTTTGCTGCCTTGTCTGAGGTTTTAGAAATGTTGCCTTGGCAGCCATTTTTCATTGCTATGGCATAGGTTTTGGAATCCAGTTCAAATTGTCATTTGAATTGATATAAGTTAAACAAAAACCTTGAGATTAGTTTAGCCAAAGATTGACTTGAATTGAAATTAGCATGAGAGATTGCTACCATGGCGGCTACTTTTGCTACTATTGCAGAGATTTTAGAAATGCTGCCATGGCAGCCATTTTGCATTGCCATGGTACAGGTTTTGGAATCCAGTTCAAATTTTCATTTGAGTTGATATGCCTTCTGATATAGGAGTCCAAATTGAAAATTTACTTTAGCTTAATTTAAAGTTAAACTCAAGTTGTAATTGAACATATAGTTCATACCATAGGTAAAAAAACATTGAATTCATTTTGAATTGATTCAAATGTTGTTCATCAATTTTGAACGATGTTCGATGGCTAGCACAGCTTGGGATGGGTGGGTTAGTCTTCACATTCGCATGTCGGTTTTGGATGGGTGCATTGGTATTTTCACTCACATGTCAGTTTTGGATGGGTGCATTGGTCTTTCCACATGCATGTCGGTTTTGATCTTGCATCCTGTATAAATAGAGGGGAGAGAGCAGGCCCAAAGATACCCCTCTTATTTGATTTGAGCTATTTCTTTGTCCTTTCTGTGTGCCTGATTCTCTTTGTATTGGTTCATCTGTTAGCCGTGTTCTTGTGTGTGTCCTATTGCTGCATTTTTCCCTTTTATTGTTGGTTTGCGATTCTTGGTTTGTGGAGCGTTGCGTTCGCCGGCGATGTCATTATGCCACTAGCGCAAAGACTGACCGCATCAAGAAATGCAATGAAGCTTACTCGTCCGGTGTGTTTGGTTTAAAAGCTTACTCGGACACTATGGTGGTCGGCAGGGGCGGCTGGGCTAGGTTTGCTGGTCAGCTGTTGTGTTCGGTTGTGCGGAGCAGAGCCATGTGATGGTCGTCTGAGTATGGTCCACGGGTGCTAGAAAGGGAGGGTACGCTTATGCCAGTGTCCGGCCATGCAATGATCCTCACCATCTGAATAGAGGCACCGGGTCAAAGCGCCATAGAGCGCCCTCACCGCTCACTCTTTTGTGGTCGTCGACACCAAATACCCGCAAAAAACGTATGCTGACCCGTTCGCACCTGCTGCATGCAGACAAAATAGTTATACCTGATGGAATAGGCAACAAGCCCACAGGCGGTCCTTACTGGTGCGCGTGCTCAGCCGAGTGGGCATATGCGAGTTTTTTATCTGCTCCCGTGCACCAGCTTTCATTATGTCGGCCGCCTCTTTTGTGCTGTTACTGGGTTAGTTTGCATTGCATGCTTTCCAGCCTCAGTTGCCAACCATGTCTGGTGAGCTTTCGGTTGTCGGTTAGGAGGTTGTTGGGGAGGCTGGTTCTTGGTTTGTCTGAGGCGGCGCCCTGGTCATCGGTTCATACAATTTGGTGTTTACCTTGGTTGGCATGTGGCCAGGTAACGTAACCTGACGGTGTACACCGATAGAAAACAAGCGTAAAGAATATGATGTGAACATACTAATTGGCATCATATTTTACAAATGACTCTGAAAAATGACTTTCAAATAGACTCTGGAGTGACCGGTTTCGCAACTTATTTAATTGTTGGCTTGACTGTGACGGGCTTGTGATGCGCGGTCACTCAGAGTCATGGTTGTAGTCCATGACCATTATGTGTCTAATGTGTTGTGATGCTTTGATAGCAGCACTACGGTGACGGCGCCCGGTTCTGCTGATGGAAATTTCATTGGTGAGCTGCGGCCTGTCTTGGACTGCATACTGGCTTTCGGATCGGGGAAGCTGGATGGTTGACTCATCAGCGTGCTCCGTCTACCCTTGACGCTCCTTCTCTATGATTGGCTGGTGGTCCTTACTGCTCAGGATGTGCTTGGGCCTTAAGGTGAGTTGGTGCATGGCATCCGTCAGGTCGATGGTGGCGGGGCCGGCTCTGCCAGATGCATTGGTTTCAGAGGAGGCCCCGCATCCTTGAGTTTTCATGTCTTCACTGAGGCCGTGTTTGGGACTCAGAGAGATCAGGCGTAGCGCATCGAGGTCATCCATCGGGAGGGGGATTTCATACTCATCGTCAGCATATGCGGCCCCTGCTAATGCGGCGCGGGGAGAGGGTGCCCCGCCATACCGCATCACCTGCGATGGCTCATTCTCATCGATGGGGAGATTGATCCAGTAGGCGGGATTTCTAGAGGACATGGAGACCTTCTCAGATCAGCTTGGAGAAATTAAAAGGAGGGATGATTGGTGAGGGTGAGAGAAAACCATGTCACGCGTGTATTTTTTATATAGCCAAGGAAATGATGTTTTTTCTCGTGAGAGTCATCGTCGGTAGCCCAATGGCCGCCGTGCCGTGTGTTCGGTGCTGTTCATTGGGAACCCATGCATGCGATGAAAATTGAGTATGCGTGAATGCGTCTAGGTTTCACATTCTTGTTGATCAATGAGGGAAAAGTATCAAATGGTTATAATCTGACCAAAGCTGTTACTCCCTCCCTTTTGGTTTATAGGGCTTATTTCAAACTACCATACATGCGGATTGGAGCATCAGATTACAACCAAGATCTGGACATCCTCTTTGGTTTCTAAGGGTCCTTGCCACCTAGCGCCCATGGGCCATTTTCCCGTCCGTATATAGGAGCGCAGTAACATATGAACGATGCGTCTTATAAAGGATGCTTTTCCTGAGTCATATGTCGTCAAAAGTAAAATTGCCAAGGAAAGATATGGGTAATGATCATCGTCAAGTCAAATAAGAACATAGTATGAGCATAATCATTTGTAGACAATTGAGGGAAAAAAAATCCTTCAGATAGTTCACTTATCTTCCGGCCTGCAGTAGGTCTCGGCATTTTGCAAAGAAAAAAAAATTATGTTGATGTGATGTCCCCCACCAACGCACTCAACCTCACTAGTGGGTTGTCCGACTAACCACTTAATTGTTTGCTCTGGCTGGCCCTCCCTGTCCTTGCCTCGTCGTTCGGCTCCGCCGACCAAACTGTTGAGAATGCAAGGACATAGGACCAGCAATGTGGGCCCTTTTGATGCACTTGGTTTCTCGCAGCGGTATGCCCAGGAGCTCCAGTGGAGCCCTGGTAAGAGGCAGTGGCCCGACCCTACACCCTATTTAGCATAACACAAGCAAAAGAAAGCCCAACATTTGAATTGCATCTGTATCAATTACCATCTGAAGAAATGATGTTAATAGTAGTTACTTAGTTATTCATTGTCTATTGTTGTTCTTACTTATCTTCCAGTCTGCAGTTGGTCTCGGCATTTTGCAAAGGAAAAAATTATGTCGATGTGATGTCCCCCACCAACGCACTGGACCTCATAGGCGGGTTGTCCGACTAACCACTTAATCCTTTGCCCTAGCTGGCCCTCCCTGTCCTTGCCTTGTCATTCAGTACCACAGGCCAAACTGTTGAGAATGCAAGGCCGTAGGACCAGCGATGTAAGCCCTTTGATGCACTTGCTTTCTCATGGCTGTCTGCCCGGGAGCTCCAGTGGAGCCCTGGCAAGAGGCAGTGGCACAACCCTATACTCTATTTAACAAAATACAAGCAAAAGAAAGCCCACGTCGGACTCTGGGATGTGAGCTCAGTCTTTCAACGTTGTAGTCTGGCCGGCACCAGGGGATCAACCATACAAAATGTGGTCGGCAAATTGAATGTACATGTCATGTCTATTCATCGGTACCATGCATCAGCAGCTGGGTCAGACTTGCCGTGACAAGCAAGAGCGACTGAGCTGAGCTAAGTGAGTGCTACGTTGTATGGTGCCGTGCAGAGGACACCCCCTCCCCCCAACGGACCAGCCAGACAGCTAGTGCTTGATCGTGTAGTACGCTGCTGGTCTTACTCGGTTTAGTTTTCCACCTGGGATGATGGAGCCAAAAAGGAATAAAGGAAATTGAACGGGCTAGCCAGTAGAAGAACGTGATTTGAGAGTACGTAGGAAGCACGCGAACACGGAAGGCAAAACAAACTAAGCGGGCCGACCAGAACATCCACGGGCGTCATGGTTGGGTATCAATGAACAAGACGATCAGTCCCATGTCCATCTTTGGTCAGATACAAACGATCAGATGTGAATGAGAAGTGGCTTTGGAAGCTGGCTGGCCCGTCATGCTACTGCTTGGGCTATTCGGGTTGGGGTTGCCCGAGTCATACTATGTAATATTCGCTCCATTTGAAAACAAAGAACTCCAGCAATGATACTAAACATCACAATATCCATAGCTCATAGAAAGAGAATCTTCCCCGGCTGGTCCGCACAGTCGGCTTTTCACAGATGGTTGTGCGGACGGCCTCGTAGCCCGGCTTGGCCGGACTGAGATCCGGTGCCCCCGTCAAGGCAGGGCACGCTGTGCCCTGAGGCATCGTATCCGCCGTCCACTTCCCATCCGACGGCTGCGACGGGTCAAACCCATATTTGGACTTGGTCGTCTTCTGCTTCCTCTGTTTCTCACGCGATTGACGACGCCAAACCGCGGGAAAAGAAGAGCGCTGCGAAGGACTCGCGCGGGAACTGCTGTGAAGCTGTGCCGCCGTCCCCGCCGCCGCCTTCCCCGCCGTTGCCGCTGTCCCCGCCGTCGCCGCCGTGGGGTAGGACGCCCATGGGATCTCCGGCGGCTGCCAATGGATAAACGGCGGCGGCAATCCCCTCCGCCCCTACGGCTTCTCATCCCCGCCTCGCTCCGACGAGCTCCAACGACCGCGTCCGCCCTCCCCCGACCCCTCCTCAACCGAGGTTCTCCCCTGCGACCACTCCAGCACATAGCAGGTTATCCTCTGTCCGTCCCCTGTACGTCCTCTGTATATGTGTATTTCGAAACTGAAAACTGTGCTTGATTGTGATCTCAGTACTGAAAATTAGCTATGTCATTGGATTGTTACTTCCATACTGAAAATATTGCTGGAACAATTAACCTTATTTAGCCTTTAAATTTCTGTTTGTGTGTTTCTTTAGCCTATATTGCCTCCATTGTCATGCATTAATCTGAGGTTTGATTGATGTGTTTCTTGTCTTATTTTACAGAATTCTTGCTGATTAGTGTGCTATGCAATTGTGAGTGTTGTGCATTTACAAGTGTCCTGCAATGGGGGAAATTGACAAGGGGATGCCTCAAATTGGCATGAGGTTTAGAAAACCGGATGAAGCTTGGCTATTTTGGGTTGCATATGGAGGCCGTGTTGGGTTTGATGTGAGGAAGAGAAACCAACATGTAAGCAAGATGGATGGTCAAGTGACTTCATACAGATTTGTTTGTTCCAATGAGGGTAGAAGAAGGAAAGGGATAACAATCGATCATGAGCCAAAGCGTGTTAGAGCTGAAACAAGAACAGATTGCAAAACTCGCATGATTATATCACTCGATAGAGTGGCAATGAATTACGAAGTCACAGATGTTGTGTTGAAACATAATCATTACCTTCAATTGCCACAAACATGTCACTTGATGGCATCACAAAGGAAGATTTCTGAAGTACAAGCTTTTGAAATAGAAGCTGCCGAGGATTCTGAAATCATGCCCAAAGCTGCACATGAGCTTGCCTGTCGTCGAGTTAATGGCCCATTTAATCTCGGCTACACTTGTCCTGATCAAAAGAATTATTTGCGAAGCAAGAGGCAAAGAGAGTTGGCTTTCGGTCAAGCTGGTAGTATGTTGAAGCATTTTCATGACAAAATGATTGAGAACCCATCTTTCCAATATTCTTTGTAGCTGGATTGTGAGGAAGATATAGCCAACATATTCTGGGCTGATGCTAAAATGGTTCTTGATTATGCACACTTTGGTGATGTTGTCACATTTGATACAACATTTGGCACAAACAAAGAATATAGGCCATTTGGTGTTTTTCTTGGACTCAATCAGTTTAGAGAAACAACCATTTTTGGTGCAGCCTTGCTATTTGATGAAACATCTGACTCATTTAAATGGCTTTTTGAGACTTTTCTGGCTACACATAATGGGAGGCAACCTAGAACTATTTATACGGATCAAGATGCGGCAATGGGAAAAGCTATAAAGGAAGTCTTCACGGAATCATACCATGGATTGTGCACCTTTCATATAATGCAAAATGCTGTTAAACATTTATGTCCATTGAAGGGTGAAGAAAAAGATGAAGAGGAGGGTGAAGGCAGCGGTGAAGATGAAGAGGAAGAGTCTCATGTTATCACAGATTTTGGTGAATGCATGTATGGCTTTGAGGACAAAGTAGAGTTTGAAGAGGCATTTGACAATATGAGGAGTAAAGTGCACAAGCAAACTTGGTTAGATAGTATCTACAAGTTGAAAGAAAAATGGGCTGAATGTTATATGAGAGATGTGTTCAGTTTGGGAGTGAGAAGTACACAACTTAGTGAGAGCTTCAACAATTCATTGAAAAACCATTTGAAATCAGATTTTCATATTGTTCGGTTCTTGAAGCATTTTGAGAGGACAGTGGAGGTAAAAAGAACAAAGGAATTGCAATCTGAATTTGAACAAAGGAAGAAGTTGCCAAGAATCATGATGCACACACCTATGTTGGTGGTAGCAAGCAAAGAATACACTCCAATTATCTTTGAATCTTTTCAAAGTGAATATGAGAGATCCATGGCTGCATGCGCTAGAGTGTTGGATGGAAATAACAAATTTGGGGTTGCCATTGGGAGTTTGCATGGTGATTTAGAATTTGAGGAGGAGCGCATAGTGATTGGTGATCCTTTGACCAAAACAGCTTCATGTAGTTGTGGAATGTTCAATAGGACAGGAATATTGTGTGGACATGGTCTCAAAGTTCTTGACTTGATGAATATAAAGACATTACCAACACATTATGTCTTAAAGAGATGGACTAGAGAAGCACGCAATGGAAGCATACAAGATAGACATGGAAGGAATGTGGTAGAGAATCCAAAGTTTGAAGCCCAATTTTGGTACAGGGGTGTGTCTCACCAGTTTCACACTATGGCAGCTAAAGTAGCCAACTCTCCAGAGTGTCGTTTGATTTTAGAAAATGCACTTGATTGTGTTAGCCCACAACTAGATGAGAAACTCAATGCAATCATGAATGCTACGAACAAGCCATGTGATGACCAAGAAAATGTTGACCCAAATGTGCAACTAACTAGTGAGTTTCTTGCCGCAAAGTTCAAGAAAAAAGAGGTTCAATCAAAAAAATTCAGGAGAAAGAAAGGTTGGCTCGATAAGTTACTCAAGGGGCGCAAACTAACTAAAAAAAAAGCAGCAAAGGTATGTTCCCATCTATACATGATATATTGTTACCACTCATTCCTAGACTAAATACATGAATTTTCATGGCAGCAACAAAAAAAAAATGATGGTGCACAACCTCAAGTAAGAGTGGAGAAGGATGATGGTGTACAGCCTCAAGCAAATGTGGAGGTTCAAGAGAGCAACAAGGTCATCAGTTACACACAACTGTTGATGGCTCCCCCTGGTGGTGTTTATGACGAAGACATTTTCTAATATGTACAATCTTGTTAGATAGTATTTTGGACATTTTGACTAGTATTTTGGACAAATATGACTATAGTATTTTGGATTTTGGGGGCTGACTATAGTCTTTTGTGGCCTAAGTTTGTGGCCTAAGAAAAATGATGAGGCCTTATTTATGTACTTCAGGGATTATGTAAGAACAGATTGTTGTTGCCAAATTTGAGTTACTAATCCTCAAAGTTCATTGTGATTTCATTGTGAATTTCATTTTCTAATTGATTGTATAATGAATGCCTCAGTTCAACTCTTCTTCAATTTATTTTCGGTACTAAATTGCAGATTAAACACTTCATTTATTTTGTCTCTATTTTCAGTTTGCTAAATTTCGTATTCTGAAGTTGTCCAATGTTAACTGCTAACTGAATTTGAGGTCTGTGTGCAGTATAGACATGTCCTCGCTGCTTCGGTTCTGCGCGCCCGTGGCAGTCCGAGCGGGCGGCCGGACGCCGCCGGAACGTGCGTAGGAGGCAACCGCCAGAGGTCAGGCGAACGGAGCAGCCAGAGGTGGGCGGCCGTTGAGGAGCCACAGGTGGGCCGCCGTCGAGCAGCCGGAGCAGCTCGTCTCCCTTACCCGCGGGCGACGGGAGCAGCAGCAGAGAGGTCGGCGACGGGAGCATGCTCGGAGACGGCGAGGGGCCGGCAGCTCAACGACATAGCAGCGAGGCTGGGCGACGGGCCGGCAGGCGGCAGCTCGCCTCGCGTCGTCGAGACAGGACTGGCAGCTCGCCCCGCGTCGTCAATCGCGTGAGAAACAGAGGAAGCAGAAGACGACCAAGTCCAAATATGGGTTTGACCCGTCGCAGCCGTCGGATGGGAAGTGGACGGCGGATACGATGCCTCAGGGCACAGCGTGCCCTGCCTTGACGGGGGCACCGGATCTCAGTCCGGCTTGGCCTGCCCTCCTATGTTGAACTTCCGGGTGGAGCCGCTTGACGTCCTGCATCTCTGAAACGGATGGTTTCATGCCCCAGGAATGCTCCCGTTGAGGTCGGGTAGATGAGTACGGTGGAAGTCCCTCAGCCATGTTGTATGTTGGGACATCCGGGCAGTAGAACTAGCTCTGTTGCCATTTCTTGACAGATTCGGGTAATGCCAATTTAAAGTACTTGGCATTTGCCTTCAACTGAATGTTGGCTCCACCGCACGCATAGAGTTCGTCTCTGCTTCTCTGTGGCCGCACATGGAAGTATTTCTTCCACAGTCCAAAGTGTGGATTGGTCTCCAGGAAGCATTCACACATTGCTATGAAGCAAGAAATGTGCAGCACTCCATTAGTTGTGAGGTGGTGGAGCTGAATGCCATAGTAGAATAGCAGGCCTCGAAAAAAGTTGTGTAGCGGCAATGACATTCCCCGCAGCACAAACGGCAATAGAAGCACTCTTTGGTATGCCAAAGGGGTCGAGGTCATGTTCTACATCGACATACCCTCTTCGGCTGGTGCTAGCCAACTAACTTGCTATCGTGACAGAAAGAGGCCACGGTCGGTGAGCCCTTGAGTTTCCCGTCGGTTACATCATACGGCTTCCACCGCCCTTTGTTTTTTCCACAAAGGGTGGATTTTATTGACTCAAAATGGAGCATCAAGAGGATACATAACACAATGAGCACACACCCGGTCTCTGCATAACTAGGATGCACACAGCCAACCCAACACACACACAGAAACACACCAGCAACTAGCAAAGTCATAAGACCAAAAGCTATGCGTAGGTGAGGAAAAAAGAAAACAAAAAGCCCCAAAACAATCAAATCAGTGATCGACAAACTACAACTGAGACCATATCCGCAGCAACCATTGACACCACATTGATGACGAGGATCTTCAACGGCAACGCCTTCAGGAAGGGAGCGACACTCAAGCATCGCCGTCACCGGATCCAACCACAAAGGCCAGAATCTAAGTTTTCACCCTGAAGTACCAGTCCAAGCATATCCGAGCAATGCCTCCAACAAGGTAACGACGTAAAAAAAACATCACCATTGCCAGGTATAACCATCGGGTCTGACCTAGGCTTTCGCCCCGGTGCTCGAGACCGGGTGCACGCAGCACCACCATCCAAGTCACACAAGTGTTGTCGCCACCGCTTTTCCGCAATCCCAGCAGCTACAATTGGACCGCCGCCACTCTACAGCCATCCCTTTGCGTCAAGTCGTCGTCCATAATTTGTATCCCACCACTGAAGTCATCCACCGGATCAAGAGATAAAACCTCCCGAAATCTTTTCGATGACCTCCATTGTCGTGGATCTGTAGGAAGTCGCTGCCGAACCATCTACAGCCACCACCAAACAGTAGATCGGATCTGGATCACCACCACCAACCAAAGATCACAGCGTCGCCGGCCGGTACTGCAAACATGCAAGGCCAGCACATCGCCGCAGCCCCACATGTCCAGCGCAAGGACCCTACGGGCCGCCGTCAACACCTTGTGACGCCCGCCGTCATCCGGACGACAGGTCCAGGTGGACGACCGGCCTCCAGCACAGCATGGCACCGCCACCAGCATGGGCTAGATCTGGCCGAGGCCGCATCCCGAGCCCGAGCATGGGCTCCCCTTCTCCCCGCTACGGATCTGACGGGCGCGGGCGGCGTGGCGCTGGCTGGGGGCGCGACGGCGCTGCAGCCACGGCAGGCGGCGGAGGCGCGGCTGCTGGCGGCGGCGTGGAGCGGCCCGGCGGGCGGCGGAGCGCGCGGGTTCTGGCGGCGGCGGATCTGAGCGCCCCTCCGCTCCCCAATCCCTCCTCCGAGATCCCATAGTGGCGCGGCTCACGCAGCCCTCTCCGGCGGCTACGTCCAGTCCGGCGAGTGGCGGCATCCTCGTCCGTCGTCCTCGTCGCGGCCCTGCTCGCCCTTCCCCTCCCCCTCCCCCGATCCCATCCGTGTCAGGGGCGAATGGGATGGAGCGGTGGGCGCCTTCGAGCTGATCCACCGCCCTTTGTTAGGGTTCATGGTTGTGCTGGTGCGATAGACGGCAGAGGCAATCCTTGAATTTCTAGCTTTCCGATGTGATTCATTGCTCACCATCTTGGCTAGCGGCGGGAGGCTATTGGATATGAAGATGTGGTGGACGAGTGGAGATCTACTTTTAGGGATTAGAGCGTGGAGGCTAAACTAAGAGGACTGAGAAATTACAATATTATGATTTAGCTGGCCTGGACCTTAAAACTCATGCCAATAGCATCAGTGTTTGGCACACATTAAATCCGTCGACACTGATTACGGTCATGGTGGGTAACCGTCCATACTTGCACAGAGTTCGATTTGTGATGGTGGTGCTTCAATATCCGATGACTGACACATGCTGTCTGCACATGATTAAAGCAAGAAGGGACGGGACAAGACTGACGGTGTTTGCACCACGTGGGTTTTCGACAGCAACATTCGACATATGTAATCATTGGCAAAATAGGTTCCATATAGCAATGCAAGGTAGGAGATGTTTTATCATTTGTCCTATAGATTTTGAGAAAAGCTTAGGCGATTATACTACCAACGGTGAAGCCCGTCCCTCTCTTTTTCCTGTGTCTATCTGGGTTAATGTAGGGTGCTGCCTAGCGATACTCTGGTTGGTTCAATCTATTCCATTTTGCCTGTGTATTTTTGGATGGAAAACTCATCAGAGTAAGTCCACGGCATTCTGTTCTACCAGGCATCGACCAACAAGGTCCCTGCAGTTTGGGGCATAGAAAGGGCCTCCAACGTCGATTGATCAATCTGGATGCAGTCATACATTATTCACAGCATGGTTCCTTGCTGCATCCCACATTAGGCATGTTGCTGCACGGCACCAACAACCGAGAAATTAGGTGAACCATTTGAAGGATGTTTTTGGTGAATTACCTGCACGTAATTATATTTGTATTGCATTTGTGATTGCCTTGTATAATTATCAATGATAGACAACGATGATCGGTGGCCAATGAGCTGAACCATCAGAACCATGCACCCCACCAAAAAGCACATGAGCAGAAGCAAGCCAAGCAAAACGACCAGAAGTTTCACAGGCCACTGGAGAGCCCGATGAGCGACAACCCGAGTGCAAGTATTTGGGAGCCTCTCTCCTTTGGTAACATGCTGCACTAGAAGTGTTGCCCCGGCCCCATGGGGGAACTGGGTAAGGTAAGTGAATATGGTGACTTCTAGCCTCATGAATGGCTTCGCGATGACTAGCCATGAAGCAATGCCAAAGAAACTTATTGGCAATCGCGAGGAGTAGACGGCTTAAAAGGCTTGCAGATAGTTGAGAAGAAGATCCTTCAAATAGTCGTTGGTAAATGTACACGGCAGGAACAAACGCAATACAAACATAACCATTTTTAGATCATTCATGAGAAAGATCCTTCAAATAGTTCACTTAACCTCCATTTTATGTTTCAAATAGTTCACTTAATTTCTGGGCTGCAGCTGGTCTCTGCGCCAATTGGCATGACAAAGAATAGTAATAAGCTAGAATCCACCAGGTTGGTGACATTTTACTAAAAGCTTAACTACTAACCATCTTCTCAACCTTTTACCTTTCATTGGAATCATACATTTCCGATAGCCTAAGTTTTTCTTTACTTACTGAACATATTTGCTTCGAAGATGGAATATGTTTTTCCTTGTCTCTAGGTTTCTTCAGGAAGTATCTCATGACTATTTCACACCGCATCCCACATGCTATGCACGACGGCCTCTTCAAATAGTTCATTTGACTTTCATTTTATGTTTCACATAGTTTGCTTAACTTTCGGGCTGCAGTTTGGTCTCTGCGCCAATTGGTGCAACGGGTCAATTTTAGCCAGGCATCGATCATGTAGGGTCGGTACAGATGGGTTTAAGCCTGCAGTTGGTCTTTGCGTCAACCGGCACAATGAGTTAGGCTTGCACGGTGGACTTGTTTGGATGCGGGGTGGCTTATTACGGTGTGCATGTCACATGTAGACTCGATGCTTCTACCCGGTGGAACAATCGCCAGACCCCACCATGAACAAAGGAGCAGGATGAGCTACCCCTGGGCGCGTCCTCGGTCCATGGACCATGGCCCCTCGGCTGGTGGGATCTGATGTTCAGTCGGCCGTTGTCGTGTGCTGAGTGGATTGGCAATAGCCGCCTCTCGCTGGGTAAGGCCGGTTGTATAGTAGGGCGTATGGCTGGCTTTTCTATTGACCTGACTGTTAGGTTACCATTGCGGGCCAGAGACAAGCATTGGTAGGGCAGGCACAAACACATTACGGATATAATTACTTGCAGATTATTCACGACAAAGAATCATCAAATAGTTCACCTGACTTTTCAGTTGTAGTAGTTGCTTCTCTTCTTGGTTACAATTGGTCTTTGCGCCAATGGCTGCGGTTGGTTTCTTTAGATGTTTCACTTAACTTCCATTTTATGTTTTGAATAGTTCACTTAACTTTTGAGTTGTAATTGGTCAATTAGTTTCTTTAAATAGTTCTCTTGAATTACATTTTATGTTTCATATAGATCGCTTATCTTCCGGGCTACAGTTGGTCTCTGCACCAATGTTATGTAACTCCTATAAAGGATGGTGGAGTACCCGCGTTCCTGGGCTGCTCGAGGGTGGAGAGAGCCTCCTGGCCATCTGTCCCGTGGTGACTTGCTGCAAGTGCTACTGGGGCCGATACGAGCATCCGATCTGCCCGGACGACTCGCACTTGGATGACCTGGCTGGATGGTCGATCACGAGTGGACTGATGGCACGTGATCTATACAGTCGGCCCGTGTCCATGACGGGTGGACCAAGCATTGCCGGGTGGCTTGCTGCAGGAGCTTCTCGGGGGCAATGCGAGCCGTCCGATCTGCCCGGATGGCTCGCACCCAGGTGACCCAGCTGGAAGGCCAATGACAGGTGGACTGCAGGGGCGTGCCCAGGGCTACCGTCATTGGGCGGCGTCAGGCAGCACCGCGAGGGAGACCCCGCACACTGTTCATTACATGAAGGCCTGGCTGGGCCCGCATGTCGGCGTCGCTGGCATCGCGCCGGGCTGGTGCGGTCGCTCCAGCCTGGTGCGGTCATGACAAGCGGGGCGTGCATCACACATCGCACTCCATGGCTGCCGTACCCACCTATCGGCCCCTGCGATCTGCTTTGCGCGTGTGTGCCTGGCTCGGGGTCTGCGAGTTGCATGCCCGACCTCAGGAGCCGGGTGTGCCCATCCGGCCAGCCGCCGTCCAGCCAGGCCAGTGTGTGCGTCCGACTCGTGGTCTTATCATTGCATGCCGGCCTTGGGAGCCAGGTGTGCCTGTCAATGCAGGTGCCATTTTGTTCTATCCGGCCAAGTGTCATTTGAGAAAATGCTGCCATGGCAGCCATTTTGCATTGCCATGGCAAAGGTTTTGAATCCAATTCAAATTGTCATTTGAATTTATAATGCCTTCTGATTTAGGATTCCAAATTGAAACTTTAGTTTTGGCTTGTATTCCAAAAGATAAATGAAAACTTTGAGATTAGTTTGGCACAAGATTGACTTGAATTGAAATAGCATGAGAAATTGCTACTATTTTTGCTGCCATGGCAGAGGTTTTAGAAATGCTACCTTGGCAGCCATTTTGCATTGCCATGGCATTGGTTTTGGAATCCAGTTCAATTTGTCATTTGAATTGATATAAGTTAAATAAAAACCTTGAGATTAGTTTGGCCCAAGATTGACTTGAATTGAAGGTAGCATGAGATATTGCTGCCATGGTAGAGGTTTTAGAAATGCTGCCATGGCAGCCATTTGCATTGCCATGGCACAACTTTTGGAATCCAGTTCAAGTTGTCATTTGAGTTGATATGCCTTCTGATAGAGGAGTCCGAATTGAAAATTTACTTTAGCTTAATTTAAAGTTAAACTCAAGTTATAATTGAACGCATAATTCATACCGTAGGTAAAAAAATTGAATTCTTTTCTGAATTGATTCAAATGTTGTTCATAAATTTTGAACGATGTTCGGTGGCTAGTGCAGCTTGGGATGGGTAAGTTAGTCTTCACACTCGCATGTCGGTTTTGGATGGGTGCATTGGTTTTTTCACTCGCATGTTGGTTTTGGATGGGTGCATTGGCACTAGTGCAGGAACCCCTTACTAGCCGCATGCAATCTTGCTCTCCAGCCGCATTCGGTGCAGACGCCGCCAGTACGATGTTGCTGTTAATGTACCTCTAGCCGCGTGTGCAGCGCACGCGGCTGGTGGGACACGTTTAGCAGTGTGCGGCATGCACGCTGCTAGTCTGTTGATAACCAGCAGCGTTCGTTCGTTCTACATGCTGGCAGTCTGTCTGACTCTGGCAGCATTCAATTTTGTTAAACACGGGTGGTGTCAGAGCTAACCTACAGCGTTCTCTCCGGCTGAACGCTGCTAGTGTTTTATACTGTTAGCGGCGTTTACTTAACTAAATCATTGCTAGTTTGTTTTGCAGCAGGGCAAATAAAAATACTGCCACGGCGACGATTTTTGCTAGTAGCATTTGCACATTTCATATCTATAGAAATATACTCATGCAATTAAGTAATGAATGTTATTGTGTAATACATTTTACATGAATCCAAGTTGCAACATATGCATATACATGTTCAATTCACATAACACATTGATATTGTTGAATTACAAGCATATGCATTTCACATGCCAAATTTATAAAAGAATTGTGCATTTCACAGTGGCGGGTTGGTCATGGGGTAGCGGCTCCGAAATGTTGAAGTTGCGGTTGACAAATTGTCTGAAAAGAACAATGTGAGCATGCATAGATAGCAAATTAACATAGCACATGCATGGCAACCTATAGGAAGATTACATAGCAAAAGATGGCATCATTTATGAACCAAATTAAGGGCTAATTTTTCTGTCGTACTAGAGTCATCATGTCTTGATACATGTCTTGATACGTGCAATAAGTACTAACATTACAGACTTAAGGGCTTAAGTTCTGACTAACACAAAAGTTACGGTACGGCTACCTAGTCTTGTTTAGAATAACATTTTCCACACGACCACTGTTGTTCTACAAAAGACCATGAGTCAACTATGAGTGTCCTTCATTTCATGGATATGGTCGAGGCGTGGAAGTCACTATGTTGTCGCTTCTGCCGATCCCACCGCTCCTCAAGGGGTTCGTCTGTGTCATAGTACATCCCCTCCTTGCTGATGACATCGTTGTTGATGAAGGTTGCAAGGGTGCTTTGGTTTCGTCTAAACTTAGGTCGACTATCATCTAGTGCGAGAGTGGCCAGGGTTCCCCCCCCCCCAATTGGTGACATCATCCTTCATTGTGAATGTCCTATGCTTCTGCGTGTAATCAACCATGTGGTTCATTATGTAGTAGCCAGACATATCACTTTTCTCAGTTTGTTGTTGCATGCAACAGAAGGTTGTGTTGTGGCCAAAGCATATCAAGCCCACGCTGTTTTTCTTTCTGGTTTGTGGGGTTTATCAATGATCCTACACTGGCCTCAAACTCTATGAGAGCATCATACATAATTGACTTCAATTTGTTGTAGTCTTTCTTGGTCTTTCGATGCGAATCGAAGACATAAGAACTGCAAGCCTTTGGGGATAGAACCAAGAGGATCCAATGATCGTCGATGTGCAAACAGTCAAACAAACCAGTAGCTATCGTCAATCTTTGTATGATGCGAGGATATATACTACATCTGGGAAAGCATATGTGCATTGATGCTTGCTAGCGAACAGTTACCACATATGATAAGGCACAAGATGGTTGTCTGCATGTTGATGTTGAAGCATGAATTTGGCAACGTACGTCTTCATCACTTTCATACCTTCTCGACTCTGAAGGTTACATTGGTACATGTGATAAGGGTCCGCCACGGTGACCATGCTCACATTGTCAAACTTGAGCTTGTAGGCAAGATGAAGCACCCATAGCCAGACTATGTTGCATCCCTCTAACTTCCTAAGGTGGATCATGTTGAATTCCTATCAAAATGTAAATAGAACTTGTCCGCAGGGAAATCCTCAATGAAGCCAAGACCCTTAGTCACCTTCACCATGTATACCGAAAGCTGTCCATGTGAACTGTGAAAGTCGACCTTGGCCGCCAACTCTCTATTCAGGATGTCATCATGAAGAAGCTTCATCTCAGGCACCATGGTATTGTACATGAAAACCGGTACCATGGCTTCACCGGGGAAATGGACCACTCAAAACAATGAACCATTAGGCACGGACTGGTTCATCTTAGCCTATTTTTGGCTGCAACCAGCTGTGACTTGGTCATCCTTCTTTGTAGTCCGCGGCTTCCACTTCTTTGTTAGAGCATCGGTCAGGAAACTAGCCAAACTATCTCGGACCACCCCATCCAAGGTGTTTGGAGTCACCTTGGCTTTGGGTGGAATTTGAGATTGGTCATTTTGAGTGTCGTCCGCCGCTGGCGTGTTACAAAGACTCTTGGCAACACTACTAGGGTTAGCTGCAGCATGAGGCATGCCAACATCATAGTCTAAATCATTCAAATACATATCAATGACATCATCATGCTCAGCGTATTGGGCGGCCTCATCTCTCTCGGCTGCCACTCTCTTGGCTCCCTCTCTCTCTGATGCCTCTCTCTCGGTTGCTTCTGATTTATGAGTAGGTAGGCCGTCCTTGGGACCTTCGAGTGTGCCTTGACCCAAAGGAGATGGTTCCAATGCAGGGCTATTCATAACAGGCACCGGCGGCGAGGGTGTTACCATTATTGGGGACTGTGTCTCCAGCAGGATCTGCGTCTTAGGCCACCAAAGGTTCCAACCAAAGGATCATCCGAGTGTATAGCGTATACCCTCATCTGCACCTAGAGTTTGTTCATGAGGCTCCAAATCATCAAAACCTTCAATCACACTACACAATGTCACCCTAGCAAGGTTGGCTGGCATTACTACATTGTGCATCATTTTGCTTTTTGGTGCAATGACGGTACCTGTTGCAACTTCCTTGAGTTCGCCGTTCACCATGGCTTGCAGATTGCACAGGGTGTCCACCCACAAAACATGTATTCCTCGTCGATGTTAGAGATTCAAATGACGAAACCATACCAATGGAAGAAGGTACATGCATGTGTTGAGGCAGCAATAATTACCGTAAGGGAGTCGATATCAGCCGGTGACATTCTCCGGCCAGTATAAGAGACGGATGGGCTGCTATGAAGTGCTAGATTGGGCAGTGGCTCCTTATCCAAGTTCACATTGGCTGGAGCTGAGAACATCTATGCTGGTGGTTCAGCAGGCATCCCCGATGCTAATTGTTGTCTCGTGATCTCAATTAGACTGGGCGACATTTTCTTCACTTCGCCATGCGCTGCGGCTGCTACTTTGGCATCGAAAGCCTTTTCCTTGTCTTCTCTCATCCTAGCCATTTTGGCATCTACAGAATCCCAGATAGCTTCCCGTCTCTACTTTTTAAGCTCAGCATCTTCCAGATAATGTGTGCCCCATCATTCATGATAGCCGGCGCCGCTCACCCGACCAGTCGCTGGCTTTGCCAATGGGTCCTTGCCTAAGACCACGTTGCAAGCCTTGTTTAGAGGGTCATTCCACCTTACTGAGGACTCCACTGAGGATTTAGGTTGTTCCGCATAATATTGTGCCTACAACATGCATGCAAGTTGCCGTTTAGAAAGTTTAGAAACGTGATTCTTCGTAAAGAAATGCACTTCATAAAGGTAATAAAATACATGCGACGCAATGAATTATCATGAGTTCCCTGACCCGTATTACTTTTGGTTCTTTCAAGATTAATTCCTTTTGCACGGGATCATAAATGTATCGGGATCGGATTAAATCTTTATGGCGCTGATTCTTGAATTGCTTGTACGGATTTGGTTTGCCCGTCGTAGCTAACTCTTCATCTTCCTTGTACCACACCTTCCTCTTACCTGGGTAACCACGGCTTTCAAGGTTGTGAGCACCAATGTTTCTTGACCTTATATTACATCCCTAAGTTGGCATCAACTTGGCCTTAGGCTCGTTAATGGTATGGTTGAACTCGTTCCATTCTTCCTCGTCAATCATAGGCCAGTTCTTATTTACCTCTTCAGAGTCTAATTTTTCCTTCAAGTGTTGTGCTTTCACCTTGCACTTCCAACCACTCAAAAGAATGGACCACTTCGAGATTGCTATGAAATTGATGATACTTTTCTCATCTGGGCAATCATCCGGGAACTGGTATCTATTGTGCAGCTTTGTTTTGAAGACCTAAATTGGTTTCATTGATGCTCACCATCTCACAAAGGATGCAACCTAGGTTATTACAGTACCCTTGTTCGGCCTTCTCAGGACTAATAGGTACACCAGTCACCGGGTGCACTCGATTGACAACAATCTTGTTGGTACCAAGACGGTTTCGATGCCTAGGCTTACGTAGCTTTGTCAGCTCTCCTTCTGTCGCCTGGTCCCCATGGTCAGCCTCTTTATCGCGATTGATCACTCGCATCTCCTTCGTGCTCATTATGCTGACCGGCTTGCTCAGAGAACTCATACCGATGACCAGCCGGGTGCTCAAGGTCATAATGTTGACTAGGGTGCTCATATTCATCCTCCTGTGCATCCGTGTAAATGTTGTTGGTGTTGGGATCCAGATGTTATTCGAACTGGGACTGGCGTTCAGATGTTCGGTCGCCCGAATGCCTGATCCGTGAAGTAGGGGCCATTTTAGAAATAGCACAAAGCTAGAAATTCAATACAAATACTAAAAATATCTATAAAATCTTTTAAAAAATCTATAAAAATCAATCAAATTTTTGGCATGACCATTGCTAATTTTGGAACAAATTGAGTGACAGAAATTTAATGAAACATTGACAATCAACATTTCGCCAAAACATTGGCACTCATGGATATGTTCTTGAAAAGCAAGAAATGGCCAACACCATACTTATCAACATAAAAAATGGCCAACATCAGAATTGGCCAACTTCATACTTATCAACAAACAAAAATCCCAACATCATAATTATCAAGCACAAGAAATAAGAACACAACAGCACATTATCTAATTATGTAACTACTATCAACATCAGTTAACTAAACTAAGAAATAACTAACCTAGGCTAGCTAGTTTATATATAGAAGAGAAATAGAGAAAATTATGTTGGAGGAGAGAAAGGTAGAGGGGGCGAGATGCAAGCTCACCTGCCGGTGCAGAGGAGGAGGGGCGACGACCGTCGAGGAGGAGCTTGGGGTAGCGGCGTTCGGCGAGGAGAGGGGCGGGGAGGATGAGGACGAGGACCAGGACGAAGATGAGAGGATGAGGCAGCTGGGGTGGGCTGCCGGGAGGACCAGGACGAGGACGAGGCACCGGGGACTAGCTCCAGCGTCCGGGAGGAAGGGCGACGGCCATCTATGAGAGGTGTGGCGCACGCGCATGAGAGGGCCGCGAGTAGAGGGGCGGCGGCACCGCATTTTTCGCGCCGGGACTGGGGCATGAGTGGGACGTGGGAATGGGGGAAATTTTACAATGGAGCACGGTTGTTGTCTTATATATGGATAACAACTAGCAGCGTCCAAGTAAGAGAGGTGTGCTGCCAACTAGACCGCATGTTAGCAGCGTTTTTATCATGTAACCACTGCTAAGTTTATTTTTGTGTTCCATTTTTAAGCACAATTTTTTGTGTGTTATATTTTTTCCTATATAGGTTTTTAGTGTGCATTCAGCTGTCCTTGACCCAACTATTTGAAATTCCAAATATTTGTATAGGTTGCCTCACAAACCGAGTGGATATATCAAGGGGCATTCGAAGTGTCGAAGGGGACAGTGGTCGGTTTGAGAGAGAGATGAGAGTGCTATTATTTGTTTGACTTTAAAAGTTTGTATTCATGAAATATAGTCAGTTTAGAGTTATATATCCAATTTTGGAATTTATTTGTGGTTGCGTAAAAATACATTAGTGGCATGCAGTCCTAGAAAAATGCTGCCAGGTTTGACCACTAGCAGCGTTTTCGGAAAGACACGCTGCTAGTACTAAATGTTAGCAGCGTTTTTATCACGTAACCACTGCTAAGTTTATTTTTGTGTTCCATTTTTTAAGCACAATTGTTTGTTTTGTGTTATATTTTTTTCTATACAGGTTTTTAGTGTGCATTCAGCTGTCCTTGACCCAACTATTTGAAATTCCAAATATTTGTATAGGTTGCCACACAAACCGAGTGGATATATCAAGGGGACATTCGAAGTGTCAAAGAGGATAGTGGCCAGTTTCAGAGAGAGACGGGAGTGCTGTTATTTGTTTGACTTTAAAAGTTTGAATACATAAAATATAGTCAGCTTAGAGTGATATATCCAATTTTGGCAATTATTTGTGGTTGCATAAAAATACATTAGCGGCGTGCAGCCCTAGAGAAATGATGTCTGGCTTGACCACTAGCAGCATTTCTAGAAAGACACGCTGTTAGTACTAAACGTTAGCAACGTTTTTATCACGTAACTGCTGCTAAGTTTATTTTTGTGTTCCATTTTTTCAAGCACAATTGTTTGGTTTTGTGTTATATTTTTTCCTATACAGGTTTTTAGTGTGCATTCAGCTGTCCTTGACCCAACTATTTGAAATTCCAAACATTTGTATAGGTTGCCTCACAAACCGAGTGGATATATCAAGGGGACATTCGAAGTGTCGAAGGGGACAGTGGCCGGTTTGAGAGAGAGATGGGAGTGCTGTTATTTGTTTGGCTTTAAAAATTTGTATACATGAAATATAGTTAGTTTTGAGTTACCAATTTTGGCATTTATTTGTGGTTGCATAAAAATATGTTAGCGGCGTGTCAGCCAAGAAAAACGCTGCCAGCGTTGACCACTAGTAGCGTTTCCTCTTTGGTGCACTACTAGTTGCCAACTCGTAGAGGATCATTTTTTTGTCATCATTCGCTGGTAATGGATTATTCAGAATGCCATCTTTGAACCAAGCCTCAAATTTAGAGTTGTGCTTTCTAATGATTTGGTCATCGGTCCTCGTTTGGCCAGCATCCTCGTAATGTTGTCCTATTGCTTGTTTGTGCCTTGCCAACCAAGGATCGACCACTTTTAGGTGCTGTAACGCTACCGTGGGGGCCCATTTGAAGTCTTCCTATCGGTTTCATCCACTGTCGTACACAGTCAAATCTTTCTTCCCGTTGTGTGGCCTACTCCTTCAAGCCTTCGAACGTGCTTCTTAATGGGCATACCAATAGGTTTTTTTTATGTCAATGTAACCCGTGCAAAATGCGATGCACTCCTCCGTCCTATAGCCAGTGATGATGCTCCCATCCGGACAGGTCTTGTTGCGAGCATATCCCTTGATGTGGCCGTTCAATCTTTCCATGGGGAACATGTTGTGTAAAAATACTGGACCTAGGTCTTTTATATCATCGACAACATGGATCAGCAGATGTACCATGATGTCAAAGAATGCGGGCGGGAAGTATATCTCAAGCTCACACAGTATGGTTTAATCTCATCTTGTAGCCTGTCGAGTTGCTTTAAACTGATCAACTTTTGACAGATAGCATTGAGAAAATTACATAGGTCAATAAGTGTTTCGCGGACGTGCTTGTCCATTATACCTCCAAGTGCAACCGGAAATATCTGTGTCATCATTACGTGACAGTCATGGGACTTCATCCCGCTGAACCTTTGTTTCTTCACGTCTAGATATCTTTGTATGTTCCTTGAGTACCTGGAACTAACTTTGATACCCGCCAAACAATTGAAAATTTGATCCATCTCATTTGGATGTAGAGTGAAGCAAGCGGCCTTTGTTGTTTCATGTACTTCAGAAACTATCTTGCCTTTACTTACCTCCTCCCATTGACCACGCAAATCGGACGTTATCCCCAGGTCTATCACATCCTGACTTGCCTTTGGTCCATCTTTTATTTTTTCCACCACGGCAAATAGTGTTCCAAACAGACTCTCACAGATATTCTTTGTTATATGCATGACGTCCATAGAATGAGGCATGGAATGGTTTTTCCAGTATGGCAAGTCCCAAAAAATGCACCGCCTTTTCCATACTTTTAATAGTAGCTCAGGGACCTTCTGCTTCTTTCCTGGCTTAGGGTACTCATCCCAGTCATTCAACAGTTGCAAGGTTTCAGTTCCCCTCCTCTTCTGTGGCCTCATTCAATTCTCTATCGTACCATCAAATAGATCACTATGTTTTTGCCACTCGTCATTCTTGTGAAGCCACCTTTGATGCCCCATGAATACCATTTTACTTCAGGTGCTTATTTTATTCAGTTGGAGAAAAGATATAGAATCCATACACCTAACACATCTGCAATGTCCGTGGCACACCTGACCGGAGGTATATTCGTAACCGAGATAGTCATGGACCGTCGTTATCAATGCACCTCTCATACGGAAATAAGTTCCTTTGTCGGTGTCCCATGTCTGGACCCCTTCAAGAGCGCATAATATGTCCAATTCCTCCATCAATAGCTAGAGATACAATTGAATGTCATTCCCCGCTTGTTTTAGCCCTTGAATCAGCATGACCATGTGCATATACTTCTTTTTCATGCATACCCAAGGTTCTAGAACCATATAAAAACAGGCCAAGTGTTGTGCAGGCGGCTCTGGTTGCCACCAAAGGCATTCATTCCGTCTGCACTCACACAATTCCTGATGTTTTTTGGTTCTGATCCGAAATCTAGGTCATCCCTGTCAAGTGATTTCCATTGTGTACCATCAGCAGTGTGTCTAATCACCCCATCATATTTACTCGCCTTCTTCCTCCACGAGTGCCAAGTCATGAGCTTTGCATCCTTCTTGTTTGTGTATAGACGCTGCGCACAGGGAATGATCGGAAAGTACCAAACAACCTTTCGAGGAGCTTTCTTTCCCCACTTGTATCTGGGTTCGTGGCACTCTAGACACTCTATGTTGTCCACGTACTCTTCCCTATAAATGATGCAATCATTAACGCATGCGTGACATCTTTCATGTGGCAAATCAAGAGGGCACAAGACATTCTTGGCCTCATCGATGATAGTAGGCAACGTGTTCCCCTCGGGGAAAAGGTCTTGTAGAAACTCCAATAGGTCATCGAGGCTTGTATTCAAATTTTTGTGTTTTGTCTTGATTTCAAGAAGTTTGAGCGTGACACTACATTTTGTGTGCTCCTCTTTGCACCCAGTATACAATGGACTCGAGGCTTCCTCCAATTTTGCCAACTTTTTAGCGTTAGTCGATGTCTTGTTTCGAAGCAGCTCTAGAACATGTGTGTCCTTCCGCATTGAGGCATATGTTTCCTGGGTGGTTGCCGCGTCAGCCTCTTCATCTTGACCGGCCGCCTCTTCATCATGTCTATCTGCCTCTTAATCATGTCCATCCTCGTCATCATGTTCGGGCGCTTGTTGGTGCTCCATCTCTTCTTCATCTGTCTCTTCATTTCCCGCTTCTTCATGTATGTCGTGAATATTCTGAAGATCCTCCTCTCCGTGAAGTGTCCACCGTGTGTAATTCTTCATGAAACCGCGCATGAGAAAATGAGCCTCCACTTCACCAGCTTTGACCATATACAGATGCATGATTTTGCATGTACGACACGGACAACGTAACTCGTTGTGACCCATTTGCCTCATGTGTTCCAAGGTAAATGCCATGAACTCCTTTGTACTTCAACCCATTATGTCGACCTACCAAACATGCATCATACAAGGAAGAAAGTTAGAACCAACATTAACAAGTCAAACAAAATTTTAGCATGACCTTTGCTAATATTTGACAAAAATGAGTTTGCCAGAAATTTGATAAAATGTCGATGAGTCAACATTTTTTCAAAACATTGGCCACTCCAGATATATCCCTGAAAATTGAACATGCATCCACAAACTCCAACAATTAATTACCATACACAATCAATTTCATATTCAAGGGGAACTCACAAATAATTAATTAAGAGACCCACGGCTGGCCAAGATATTAAATAGATCGACAACTATCCTGATAGAGAGTGAGGTGTAACACCCCGATTTTTGGCCCTTTCTTTTTTTCTTTTGGTTTTATTTGGTTTTCGCTCTGGTTTTCTTTTTGGAGCAGTTCTTTGGACTTGAAACCTGGGAGGTCATCATTTCTTCCTCTTCCAATAGGTGTTTCATCCTTGTGTCTTTCCCAAGATCATGCTATTTCCATTCTAACCCTATCCCAAAATTCTTTTCTTAAGGAATATTCCTTTCTTGTTAAAGGAATAACCTTATTTGACCTAGATTGTGAAGCAACATATATTTCTGTCATCCCATAAATTCCCAAATTATTCCCATAAATTCTTTTGATCATATATTTCCCAAATATGTCCAAACCCCTCATTGCCTAGTTCAAAAATAATTCAGCAATATTCCTTTTCTATTCTGCCCAGTTTGGCACTTTGTGAAGGAAGTGCTATTTATATTTTCCTGATTACTCTCAAAATTTTTGGGCACTCTTTCCTACCCAAATCATTACCACATGAAAAAATTCAGCTCCATTTGCCTAGTGAAGCTTCCCCAGCAAATTCCCAAAGTTTCTATCCAGAAAGAAGCTTTGTGAAGGAAGTACTAGCTAGGAGTATCCAAGTGAGTTGAAATTTTTCCAGGCTATTCTTATGCTCAAATGATTGCCCTACACCAAATTTCAGCCTTATCCAACCATCTATGTGAGCACACCTTCCAATCTTTGGTTCTGGTTAAATTTTCAGTGTATGAAGCAACTACCTTTTATATTGCTTCAAAAATTCTGAAATTAATCCAGGGCCTAAAGGTCCATATATCCTTTGTGCCTGCCAAATTTCACATTAACTTGCCTAGCAATTTGTCCTACAAAATTCTCCCAAGGTTCTGTGCAGAAAGAACCTTTGTGAAGGAAGTACCATCTAGGTATTTCCAAATGCCATGAAATTTTCCCAGAATCTTGAGGGTACCAAATCATCATCCTATGCCAAAATTAATCTCAAGTCCAAACCCCATGTGAGTGCCTCTTCCTGATCTTGCTTCTGCACTGTTTTGGGCAGTTGTACAGCATCTATCTCCAAATCTTGCTCAATCCACCTCAAAATTCACAGAAATATAGTCCTTCCTATCCTAAACCCTTGAGACATCCCCTCTGGTCCTATGGTCAAGTAACTTGACCACCACATCTAACTCTAGTTGACTGCAGAAACTTTCATCTGATGAATCCAATCTACCCACAGTCATTTTGATTTATCAATCTCATCAGGAAGACTGTAGGATGGAGGGACAACTCCGTGGACAACTTTTCTCTTGCTTGCATGCCCTCTCCCTAGTCGTGCACGCGGTGACTGCACTGTGGGCACGCGGTCGCGCGTGCTCTGTGTGCAGCAAGCGCGCTCTGGATGTCGGTTTGCGTCGGGCTTCTTCTTCCCGGCCGCGCCCGCACGTCCCCGTGTGCCCTCCTGCCCTCTCCTCCTTCCACGTGGCCTCTGGACCCCTCCCCGCCCTCCAGAAGCCTCCTCGCCGGCGCCAGCTGTCGCGCCCACGGGTGACCCGAGCACCGCGTACTCTGCCGCGCCTGTGCTCGCCTCGGCTGCGTCCGCGCGGCTCTAGCGCAGCGTGCACACCTTCCCTGCCTCTCCCGTCGCCTCGCGGGCCCGCGCGTGCCCGGCTTCGCCGGAGGAATCTCTCGGACGCCCATGGCGGCACCCGAACTCGAGCATCCCCTCCCGCCTATATAAGCTCCTCCCGAGCTCGTCTCGCTTCACCAGTCCACCTCCCCCTTCCCCAATCGAGCCCCAAAGCCTCTACCTCGAGCCGGAGCCCTCTCCTTCCTCCTCTCCGGCCAAACCCCCGCCGCTCGACTCTCTGCTCCTCGAGCTCACTCCGAGCCACCGCAGCCTCAGCTGAGCCCACCATCGAGCTCCTCTAGCTCCCCTAGTCCTCCCCAACCTCTATCCCGAGCCGTTCGTCGCCGGAATCGCCGAGTTCGCCGACACCCGTAACCTGCCGCCGCCGGAGACGAACGGAACGTCGTCGCTAGGCCACCATTCGGGGAGCCACGGGTACGAGCTGCTCCATCTCGGTCCGCCCGATCCATCCCCGCCGTCTCCCGGTGTTGCCATAGCCTCCTCGCCGCCGTTTCGTCGCCGGTGAGCTCGCCGTCTCTGCCTTCCCCCTTTCTCCCTTAAAATCTGACCAAGGGGCCCCACCAGTCAGTCTCTCTAGCGCCCCCGAATCGTTTTCTAAGTGAAAGCGTAAAACCGAAAGGCGCCTTCGACGTCAGCTCCTCCAGAGATTTTCTGGAATTTCCAGAAATTCATTTTAAACCCAGATTTAACCCAACTTTGACCGTGAATAACTCCTAAAATATAAGTCCAAATGAACTAATTCTTTTTGCAGTATTTTTCTTTTGAGATCCTCTATTTTCTGGTAGAGTTTGGTATTTTTAGCTTCTGTCTAGAATTTCTGGACAGAAGTATTTGCATTATGGTCTATTCTTAAAATGTTTGCAAAATGTTTTTAGTAGGTTTGTGGTGTGTTGGTGAAGACCAGGAGCTCTTCCCCTCTCTTTTGGAGCAAGGCAAGCCACACCCTCCATTTGCATGATTGCAATGCAATGCCATGGTTTTATTTAATAAACTTGCTTAAAATTTGCATTAGCTAAATATGATTTATTCATGGTAATTCTTGGAGTATTATTGGATTTGCTACTGTCATGATTATGATTGGATTGAATATATCTAGTATCTTGCAAGATTGATATTGCCATGATCTCTTTGGATTACTAGGATCAATGGTTATGTTTCATTATGATCATATTTTATCTATGGAGTTGATAATAATGATTTGGCTATATTATTCTTTGGATTATTGGATGGATATTGCTATGATTTGAATCACATGTTGATATGTATCATTGGAGTAACCGTTCTATCACATACTTATTTTGGGGACAAATTCCGTCATTTCGTTGGTCAGGTGCCACCGAATCGAGCTAACCAGTGCAGCCACACTTGCCTTTATGGGGGGCCCTGATTCGGTCTATTGTCATGCCTCTCGCCGGTGCCTCCAACCGGGGAAGGGTATGTGCGCGTGCTACCATGGCCCGGTGGGTGGCCATAAGCCTTGTGCCCAAGTTGTGTTGTACCCGGGTGTCCCCGTTTGGGACGAGTTTGTTTTGGCCATGACGGTGGCGGCCACAAAGGTGGCGGATGTCACGAGTTGACATCAGGGCGACCCAGGACATAGCCCCAAAGGGGAGTTTCTCGGGAGTGGCCGGGAGAGTGTCAGGCAATAGATTGGTTTTGTCGGAACGTCGTTGGTCCACCCGAATGAGAGCAAGAGGCCATGAGTTCCGTGATGTGGGTACAGTGTACTAACCTCTGCAGAGTGTATAAACTATCGATAGCCGCGTCCTCGGTCATGGACACAGTTCGTTGTAGGTCACACCGTTCGATCAACACTCACAATGACGAAATGACTTATATTATGATCTATAGTTGTATGTGAGCAAGTAACAGTTTGGCAGGCTTTGATGATGATAAGATTGATCAGCAGATTATGAGGTGATCATGTGATGATCACGAGGATGTATCGATCACGAAGTGATCGAGTGGATATGTTGCTTGGACAGGTAGCCAAGAGTGAGATGGTTCCTTGCGAACCAAGATGATGGTTCCTCAGTAATTCTATCCTTACCGTAGCAGTTTGTGTAACTTTTACTTCCACCTCATAATAGTTGGTAATAAGTTAATTTGTTAATGCTATGTTGTTGTTTTGCCTTGATGCTTTTGGTTGTTGTGAGCTTTGCGAGTACATTCAAAGTACTCACCTGGCTTATCATGCCAGTTTGCAGGTGATGCTGTGATTGATTGCCTGTTGTGGATCCCATTCGTGCGAGCTAGGCCGTGTCCCAGCCAGAGTCCCTGCGGAGTGGAGTTCACCACCGTCGTCGTCGTTCCGCTGCTACGAGTTGGTCCGCTGCTAGCATAGAGCTACTTTAGCAGGCGTAGGGCTTTGTAACCATTGCAATAGCAAACCTTTGTACCTTTATCGCCTGTAATTTAAGCTGATTTGTTCTATGCCAAGCAGTGCCGTATTCCAGAAGACATTTCTGGACTGGAATACGGGGCGTTCCGGTCCCTCTGAGCCGGGGTGCCACAACTGTTGGTATCAGAGCAGGTTTGGCTGTAGGACGCCCTAGTCGACGCGAGCGTTAGAAACCGGTAGTATAGGCCCCTGATTGTTTGTTGCTTTTGATTGCTGCACTTGGTTGTTGCATGGCATGCATATAGGTTCCGTCTTTCTTCTGACCATCTATTCCATGAGTGTAGATGGCGACCACTCCCATTGAGTTCAACGCAGCCCCTGCACCGCTCACCTTCGCGTCCCTGCTTCATGAGGTGTGGCATAGTATCTATCCCAATGGAGAGATGCCGCGGTACCAGGTGTTTGAGGTTCAGCTTGGAGGCAGATTACTGGAGTATTTTGCCCATGTTTTTCTGGAAGCCAGGATCCCCATTGGAAGATGTTCCTACAGATTCCATGGTGGATATGGTGCCACCCCAGATCGAGCAGTTCAACTCGCAGCCCTGGCAGGAATCACGGGTCTTCGTCATCAAGAGCTGGTGATGCAAGAAAACCGTGCTTACTCCTACTACCCCACCATAGCCGAGAATCCCAGGCGAGTCAGGTTCCCATCTACTCGTCCTAATGATGATGTGGCCATCCCAGCCATGTCCCGGTTCATGACGGCCGAGTATATGCTGATTGCTGAGCTCGTCCGAGACGCGACCCGGGCCAGACACTTGCTCGGTGCTGCAATGGCCTCACGACCATTGCCTCCTTCGTCGACTTCTGCACCCCCAGTATCAACTGCTTCACCCACCCCTACACCAGCCGCTTCGCCAGTTACCCAACTTTAGTTTGTTCGTAGTACGTTAGAATCTAAATAGCTCGTGTTGCATCAGTTGTAGTAGCATGCATGTTGTGTTGTATGTCGAGTAGTAAGGGATGCAGTGTTATTTTTGGATGCTTGTATGACTGTTATGTGCCGTTTTCGATTGATTTGTTTTCTTTGTTGCTTCTTTTGGGCCTTTGGTGTTACTTTATTTTTTTCCCTCATGAAAGTTGCTCATCAATCACCTTCGGACCCAAAGAAGAAGTGAGGATCTAAGTATTTGGAAGCTCAGCTAAATAGTAAGGCAATCTCAGTTGACTGCAATATATCGGGAATCTGAATGATAGTCTGGATTTATTACCAGCATCAAGTCTACCTCAGTGGTGCGACCTTTACAGCAGCAATAATCAAGCTAGCAGAAGGACAAGTCAGGCACAAGATCAGCTGTATATTCTTCACCGAAGGCGTGACTATATGTATAAAACGTTATTTCAGCCACAGGTGGAAGTTGAAATATGTTGTACTACAAAAGAAAGACAGAAGGAGCTCAGAGTTCAACTTCTAGCTAAAAAGACAGTCCGGCAATTCTCTTCATATACACATCCAGCATCAGAAATGTTATGGATATATGTTCAGTATGCAGTCCACAGATCACAGTATGAATCTTCGGGTGTAAGGAGCTCAGCCTTCCTCCACACGGTACCGGAAGAAGCTTATAATGTGAAGATTTCCGGCCTAAGGTAGTGAATCTTCTTCAGTAAGCAACCAGGGGAGAAGCTTCTCAAGCACGGAACCCAGTCTTCTCCAGCACGCTACCTCGACTAAAGCTTCTAGTGTAAGGGAGCCTGCACCCCAGATCATGCAAGTTATTTATGCAAGGATACAACTCTGATCACATAAACCAACCAAACGAAGGCCAAGATGCACCAACTCCATAATGCGGGTTAGAAGAAGCAAAAATCAGAGACACCTCACAGGTGAATCAACAAACGGTGAAGCAGACCGGCGGGAAACAACAGTGTTGACAGCAACTATAAAGATCAGTTTCTCAACGCCAAAAAGGGTGGTATCACAGATTTTTCTTACAGCCTTGGCCGATCAGCTCAAATAACGCCCTCTGTACCAACTATGTGGTACGAGAAGTCGTTTTATGCAAGACACGGGGGGATGATAAAGAAAGATGCACCAACTACAATTATGGTCACAAGCAGAACCGAGGATAAGAAAAGGTGGCCCAGCTCTTTCCGCAAGGGATTCAGACAAAGAAAAACTGGCAATCAAGAAGTAAGCCTAACAGCAACAGCATGATAGTTCTTGCCCGACCGACAGGGTCCAGGTATCCACGTCAGATTGAGGTAATAGAAGTCAGCATGAGCATGTACTCAGAAGCCCCAGACTCCACAAGGGACTCACGTCACGATAACCTGTTCATCCGGTTACCCATGGTTAGCAGGTTCAGTGCGAAATATCCAAGTCTGTCTCATCAGGGTCAAGATTTCCTCAGTCATTTCAGCATGTGACCCTAGCAACCAGGATAAAATGTCTCACCGTTTTGTAACACCGCTAACAATGCCAACAGCATGGGTAAGACAAAGCCGAGCACCCTGTTCAGCACAAATGCTCTCACTAATGGAACTGAGCACAAGGACAACTGTACACGAGAAATATTTTCCAGGCAACGCAACCGTCAGCCAGACTCGAGATGTTACCCTTGCAAGCTCGAACAAAGAGACGAATCCCGACGCCACAATATCAGGTTGCCGGATCTCGGTAACAGAACAACTATGATTCTCAGCAATGTTAGTACGCGGAAGACACACCTCTATTTGAACAAATCAATGGAAGAAATACAAAAGTTTCGTACTCACAGGAGAATTTATTTTCACGATATTACTGGCAGACATGAACTCATCCAAATCAGCATAGAGTTGGACGAATGAGGTAAGGCTCGTCAGAACTTCAAGTAAAGTAAAGCAAATCATCTCCAAGGCAGAATGTCCGATCATAGGAAATTCTAAGGGCACAATGCACCAAGGAAAAAGGACGCCCGAGTTGGAAACGGCTTCCTTAAGTCATATTCACACTTGTTCCATGAGAAACCAAATCTCAAGGACGAGATTTTTGTAAGGGGGGTAGGTTTGTAACACCCCGATTTTTGGCCCTTTCTTTTTTCTTTTGGTTTTATTTGGTTTTCGCTCTGGTTTTCTTTTTGGAGCAGTTCTTTGGACTTGAAACCTGGGAGGTCATCATTTCTTCCTCTTCCAATAGGTGTTTCATCCTTGTGTTTTTCCCAAGATCATGGTATTTCCATTCTAACCCTATCCCAAAATTCTTTTCTTAAGGAATATTCCTTTCTTGTTAAAGGAATAACCTTATTTGACCTAGGTTGTGAAGCAACCTATATTTCTGTCATCCCATAAATTCCCAAATTATTCCCATAAATTCTTTTGATCATATATTTCCCAAATATGTCCAAACCCCTCATTGCCTAGTTCAAAAATAATTCAGCAATATTCCTTTTCTATTCTGCCCAGTTTGGCACTTTGTGAAGGAAGTGCTATTTATATTTTCCTTATTACTCTAAAAATTTTTGGGCACTCTTTCCTACCCAAATCATTACCACATGACAAAATTCAGCTCCATTTGCCTAGTGAATCTTCCCCAGAAATTTCCCAAAGTTTCTGTCCAGAAAGAAGATTTGTGAAACAAGTACTAGCTAGGTGTATCCAAATGAGTTGAAATTTTGCCAGGCTCTTCTTATGCTAAAATTATTGCCCTACACCAAATTTCAGCCTTATCCAACCATCTATGTGAGCACACCTTCCAATCTTTGGTTCTGGTTAAATTTTCAGTGTATGAAGCAACTACCTTTTATATTGCTTAAAAAATTCTGAAATTAATCCAGGGCCTAAAGGTCCATATATCCTTTGTTCATGCCAAATTTCACATTAACTTGCCTAGCCATTTGTCCTACAAAATTCTCCCAAGGTTCTGTGCAGAAAGAACCTTTGTGAAGGAAGTACCATCTAGGTATTTCCAAATGCCATGATATTTTCCCAGAATCTTGAGGGTACCAAATCATCATCCTATGACAAAATTCAGCTCAAGTACATACCCCATGTGAGTGCCTCTTCCTGATCTTGCTTCTGCACTGTTTTGGGCAGTTGTACAGCATCTATCTCCAAATCTTGCTCAATCCACCTCAAAATTCACATAAATATAGTCCTTCCTATCCTAAACCCTTGAGACATCCCCTTTGGTCCTATGGTCAAGTAACTTGACCACCACATCTAACTCTAGTTGACTGCAGAAACTTTCATCTGATGCATCCAATCTACCCACAGTCATTTTGATTTATCAATCTCATCAGGAAGACTATAGGATCGAGGGCAACTCCGTGGACAACTTTTCTCTGGCTTGCGTGCCCTCTCCCTAGTAGTGCACGCGGTGACTGCACCGTGGGCACGCGGTCGCGCGTGCTCTGCGTGCAGCAAGCGCGCTCTGGATGTCGGTTTGCATCGGGCTTCTTCTTCCCGGCCGCGCCCGCACGTCCCCGGGTGCCCTCCTGCCCTCTCCACCTCCCACGTCGCCTCTGGACCCCTCCCAACCCTCCAGAAGCCTCCTCACCGGCGCCAGCTGTCGCGCCCACGGGTGCCCCGAGCGCCGCGTGCTCTGCCGCGCCTGTGCTCGCCTCGGCTGCGTCCGCGCGGCTCTAGCGCAGCGTGCGCACCTTCTCTGCCTCTCCCGTCGCCTCGCGGGCCCACGCGTGCCCGGCTTCGCCGGAGGAATCTCTCGGACGCCCATGGCGGCACCCGAGCTCGAGCATCCCCTCCCGCCTATATAAGCTCCTCCCGTGCTCATCTCGCTTCACCACTCCACCTCCCCCTTCCCCAATCGAGCCCCAAAGCCTCTCCCTCGAGCCGGAGCCCTCTCCTTCCTCCTCTCCGGCCAAACCCCCGCCGCTCGACTCTCTGCTCCTCGAGCTCACTCCGAGCCACCCAAGCCTCAGCTGAGGCCACCATCGAGCTCCTCTAGCTCCCCTAGTCCTCCCCAACCTCTATCCCGAGCCGTTCGTCGCCGGAATCGCCGAGTTCGCCGACACCCGTAACCTGCCGCCGCCGGAGACGAACGGAACGTCGTCGCTAGGCCACCATTCGGGGAGCCACAGGTACGAGCAGCTCCATCTCGGTCCGCCCGATCCATCCCCGCCGTCTCCCGGTGTCGCCGTAGCCTCCTCGCCGCCGTTTCGTCGCCGGTGAGCTCGCCGTCTCTGCCTTCCCCCTTTCTCTCTTAAAATCTGACCAAGGGGCCCCACCAGTCAGTCTCTCTAGCGCCCCCGAATCGTTTTCTAAGTGAAAGCGTAAAACCGAAAGGCGCCTTCGACGTCAGCTCCTCCAGAGATTTTCTGGAATTTCCAGAAATTCATTTTAAACCCAGATTTGACCCAACTTTGACCGTGAATAACTCCTAAAATATAAGTCCAAATGAACTAATTCTTTTTGCAGTATTTTTCTTTTGAGATCCTCTATTTTCTGGTAGAGTTTGGTATTTTTAGCTTCTGTCTAGAATTTCTGGACAGAAGTATTTGCATTATGGTCTATTCTTAAAATGTTTGCAAAGTGTTTTCAGTAGGTTTGTGGTGTGTTGGTGAAGACCAGGAGCTCTTCCCCTCTCTTTTGGAGCAAGGCAAGCCACACCCTCCATTTGCATGATTGCAATGCAATGCCATGGTTTTATTTAATAAACTTGCTTAAAATTTGCATTAGCTAAATATGATTTATTCATGGTAATTCTTGGAGTATTATTGGATTTGCTACTGTCATGATTATGATTGGATTGAATATATCTAGTATCTTGCAAGATTGATATTGCCATGATCTCTTTGGATTACTAGGATCAATGGTTATGTTTCATTATGATCATATTTTATCTATGGAGTTGATAATAATGATTTGGCTATATTATTCTTTGGATTATTGGATGGATATTGCTATGATTTGAATCACATGTTGATATGTATCATTGGAGTAACAGTTCTATCACATACTTATTTTGGGGACAAATTCCATCATTCCGTTGGTCAGGTGCCACCGAATCGAGCTAACCAGTGCAGCCACACTTGCCTTTATGGGGGGCCCTGATTCGGTCTAGTGTCATGCCTCTCGCCGGTGCCTCCAACCAGGGAAGGGTATGTGTGCGCGCTACCTTGGCCCGGTGGGTGGCCATAAGCCTTGTGCCCAAGTTGTGTTGTACCCGGGTGTCCCCGTTTGGGACGAGTTTGTTTTGGCCACGACGGTGGCGGCCACAAAGTTGGCGGATGTCACGAGTTGACATCAGGGCGACCCAGGACATAGCCCCAAAGGGGAGTTTGTCGGGAGTGGCCGGGAGAGTGTCAGGCAATAGATTGGTTTTGTCGGAACGTCGTTGGTCCACCCGAATGGGAGCAAGAGGCCATGAGTTCCGTGGTGTGGGTACAGTGTACTAACCTCTGCAGAGTGTATAAACTACCGATAGCCGCGTCCTCGGTCATGGACACAGTTCGTTGTAGGTCACACCGTTCAATCAACACTCACAATGACGAAATGACTTATATTATGATCTATAGTTGTATGTGAGCAAGTAACAGTTTGGCAGGCTTTGATGATGATAAGATTGATCAGCAGATTATGAGGTGATCATGTGATGATCACGAGGATGTATCGATCACGAAGTGATCGAGTGGATATGTTGCTTGGACAGGTAGCCAAGAGTGAGATGGTTCCTTGCGAACCAAGATGATGGTTGCTCAGTAATTCTATCCTTACCGTAGCAGTTTGTGTAACTTTTACTTCCACCTCATAATAGTTGGTAATAAGTTAATTTGTTAATGCTATGTTGTTGTTTTGCCTTGATGCTTTTGGTTGTTGTGAGCTTGCGAGTACATTCAAAGTACTCACCTGGCTTATCATGCCAGTTTGCAGGTGATGCTGTGATTGATTGCCTGTTGTGGATCCCGTTCGTGCGAGCTAGGCCGTGTCCCAGCCAGAGTCCCTGCGGAGTGGAGTTCACCACCGTCGTCGTCGTTCCGCTGCTACGAGTTGGTCCGCTGCTAGCATAGAGCTACTTTAGCAGGCGTAGTGCTTTGTAACCATTGCAATAGCAAACCTTTGTACCTTTATCGCCTGTAATTTAAGCTGATTTGTTCTATGCCAAGCAGTGCCGTATTCCAGAAGACATTTCTGGGCTGGAATACGGGGCGTTCCGGTCCCTCTGAGCCGGGGTGCCACATGAGGGCCCCTACCTATGTTCAAAGAGAGATATTAATAAAGAGTGAGAAGACCTCAACATAAATGAAAGAGAGACTAATTTATTCCATAGGAAGGGGTGTGTGGATGAGAGAGTAATTAGTTAGTAGATCATGCATCAATGAAAGAGAGAGGTTAATTACCTAGAGGAATAGGGAGACAAGACCATGAGGCTCACATGGTAGGGAGAGGGAAGCTAGAAGAAGTGAGTGAGAGAGAGGAAGAAGAAGTGAGTGAGAGGAGGAAGAAGAAGTGAGTGTGAGCGGGGAAAGTGATGAACACACATGTGCACATGGGCTGTGCATACGCGAGCAAACTAGCAGCATTCACAAAAATGTACACGTGGCTAAGGCGTTTGAAGTTAGCAGCGTCCAGCGAAAGAGCACGCCACGGACAAAGTGGTCCCCATGAGCCTAAAACTAGTAGCGTTTGGAGCAAAAATGGCACGCTGCCAGTGGGACAAAAATTAGCGTCGTCCATTTGCCAACATACACTGCAACAAAGTGGGCCCCACACTTGTGTGAGAAAGCGGCCCTGCGAGCTGCCTGAGTAGCATATGGGATACGGCACACGTTGCTAGATGCTATTAATAGTAGCAGCATGCTCGTGACATGAACGCCCCAATTCGGTCTGGCCAGAGGGCTGCCTGGGTCTAGCAAACTAGCAGCGTTCGTATTTACAGCACGCCGCAAGTGCGAGATAATCAGCAGTGTTCGATTTTTATCTGGATGCTGCAGGTATCTAGGCTAAGTAGTTGCAACGTTTATTCTTGTCTGGACGCTCGTAGTAGTAAAATCCTATAAGGGGATTCCCTACTAGTGTTTTCTTTCCACACACATGTTGGTTTTGATCCTGCGTCCTCTATAAATAGAGGGGAGAGGGCAGGCCCAAAGACACCCCTCTTATTCGATGTGAGTTGTTTCTTTGTCCTTTTCGTGTTCCTGATTCTCTTCGTGTTGGTTCATCTGCTAGCCGTGTTCTTGTGTGTGTCCTATTGCTGCGTTTTTTCCTTTTTATTGTTGGTTTGTGATTCCTGGTTTGTGGAGCATTGCTTTCACTGGTGATGTCATTGTGCCACTAGCGCAAAGACCGACCGCATCAAGAAATGCAACAATGCTTACTCGTCCGATGTGTTTGGTTTCAAAGCTTACTCAGACACTATGGTGGTCGATAGGAGCGGCTGGGCTAGGTTTGCTGGTTGGCTATTGTGTCTGGTTGTGCGGAGCAGAGCCATGTGATAGTCGTGTGAGTATGGTCCATGGACACTAGCCGGGCAGGGTATGCTCCTACCAGTGTCTAGCCAGGCAACGACCCTCACCATCCGAACATAGGCACCGGGTCAAAGCGCCTTAGAGCACCCTCACCGCCCGCTCTTTTGTGGTCATCGACACCGAATACCTACAAAAAAACATATGTTGACCTGTTCGCACCTGCCGCATGCAGACGAGACTGTTATATCCGGTGGAATGGGCGACGGGCCCACGTGCTGTCCTTGTAGGCACGCGTGCTTGGCCGAGTGGGCATATGCGAGTTTTTTGTCTGCTCCCGTGCATCAGGTTTGATTATGCCGGCCACCTCTTTTGTGCTGTTGCTGGGGTAGTTTGCATTGCATGCTTTCCAGCCTTAGTTGCCGACCATGTCTGGTGAACTTTCAGTTGTCGGTAAGGAGGTCGTTTGAGAGGTTGGTTCTTGGTTTGTTGGAGGCGGCGCCCTGGTCGTCGGTTCATACAATTTTGTGTTTACATTGGTTGGTATGTGGCCACGTAACACAACCTGACGGTATACACCAATAGAAAACAAGCGTAAGAATACGATGTGAACATACTAATTGGCATCATATTTTACAAATGGCTCAGAAAATCCACTTTTCAAATAGACTCTGGAGTGACCAGTTTCATAGCTTATTCAATAGTTGGCATGACCGTGACGTGCTTGTGATGCGCGGTCACTCGGAGTCATAGTCGTAGTCCATGACCATTATGCATCTAATGTGTTGTGGTGCTTCGATAGCGGCATTGCGGTAATGGCGCCCGGCTCTGCTGATGGAAATTACATTGGAGAGCTGTGGCCTGTCTTGGACCGCATACTGGCGTTCGGATCCGGGAAGCGGGATGGTCGTCTCATCGGCGTGCTCCGTGTTAGATTATATGTTAGACTTGTAATACAAGTTGATCAAAAGCGACTCGGTTTAGGAAACCCAGGCTAAGTCGGTTTGTGACTTAGGCCTTTATATATCTCTTGTACCCCCCAATTATCAATATACAAGTTTCATTATAATTCTACATGGTATCAGATTAGTCGTTCCTAGGGCATGGCTCCGCCTCCCACGCCGCCGCCGCTGCCGCCGCCCGGCTTCTTCGAACGCCGGGCTGCCCTCGCCGCCGCCAAAGCAAAGGCCGCCTCCGCCGCGACCGATGCCTCTTCTTCCTCCACCCTCGCCCTAGCTCCAACTCTACCCACCACCATCAACTATGCTGACACCATCTCAGATGTCAGCCCGTTCATCCCCATTACTTTAGATCTTCCAAAGCACAACTATTATCATTGGCGTCATCTCTTTGAAGTTCACCTCGGCCGCTGCAACCTCCTGGATCACGTCGCCCCCGGCTCCGTTGCCCGGCCCTCCGATCCTCGATGGGTCAAGGACGACCTCGCCATCATCCAGTGGATTTATCAGCGTGTCTCCACGGAGATCTTCAACCTCGTCTTCCGCGACGCCACCAACGCCGCCGCCCTCTGGGTGGCTCTACGTCAACTCTTCCAGGACAACGTCGACGCCCGCGTCAACACCCTCCACACCGAGCTCCGCAACACCGTCCAAGGTGATTCTCAGGTCGGCGTCTACTGCCAGCGTCTCAAGTCCATCGTGGACGAACTCCGCGAGCTTGGGGACCCCATCGACGACCGGCAACTCATCAACGTTCTCCTCGTCGGCCTCGGCGAACGCTTTGAAAAACAGGCGTCGTTTATCCCCATGATGCGGCCGGCCCCCTCCTTCGCCGAGGTGCGCTCCATGCTTCAATGGGCCGATCGCGCCATCACCAACAAGGAGTCGCGTCCTCAAGTCTTCATCGCCACTCCACGGCCCCCGTCTCCTGCACCTGCCGCGCCGCCGACGACTCCGATCCAGCCGCCTCCCGGCTGGCGCCCAAGTCCGAACTACAGAGGCAAAAATCCAATCTACAGGCCGCCATCATCGTCGCCATCACCGTCGCCGTCGCCGTCGCGACCCCCGACTGCACCAGCGCCTCCTCCCAACGCCACACCGCCACCAGCGCCCCCAGCATGGCGTCCTCCACATGACCCTTGGACAGGACTCGTCCAGGCCTGGCCGATGCCCTGGACTGCCCCCTCTCCAATCAGCGCCCCTCCTGCGTACTCTGGCTCCTGGATGCCGGGCATGCGCCCACACACGGGATCTCCTGGCCTACTGGGCTCCCGTCCTCCGACGCAGGCATACCATGCTGCTCCAACGACCTACTACAGCGCCCCGGAGCCGTACTTCGTCGACAACAGCGGCCTCTACCATCCGCAGCCCCTGCTGCAGTCGTCCTCGATCACACCGCACCAGCTGCATGGACCGCCGCCGCCATCGCCTGCACCACCTCTACTGGCTTCACCGACTCCTCATTGGGACCAAGCTGCTTTTTTGCAAGCCATGAACCACTTCGCTGCTCAAGGAACCTCAGGTATGGACTGGATCTTTGATTCTGGAGCCTCTAGCCACATGTCTAATTCGAGTACTATGCTGTCAAATTGCACCTCCTCTCCTTTTTCTTCTATCACTCTCGGCAATGGCTCCACCATCCCCATCTATAGCACCGGTCACACTGAGTTACCCTCCACTCTAAAACCTCTTTTACTTCGAGATGTCCTTGTTGCTCCTGCTCTCATCAAAAATTTAATATCTGTGCGAAAATTTACTTATGATAATCTTGTCTCAGTAGAATTTGATCCCTTTGGTTTATCTGTGAAGGATCTTCAAACCAAGGAGGAGATCGCTCGCTTCAATAGTTCCGGAGACCTCTACTCTATCAATGGAGCTCCTGCCGCAAGTCCACCTACATCCATGATGGCCTCCGTCCTCCTTTGGCACCAGCGACTCGGTCACCCCAATGCATCCACCACATCATCTCTACTTAGTGAATTTACTCTTCCATGTAATAACGATCATCATGATCCTTCGATGTGTCAGTCGTGTCAGCAAGGCAAACATGTTCGCCTTCCCTTTAGTTCCTCTAGTTCTTCTAGTACTTTTCCTTTCGAGCTATTGCATTGTGATATATGGACGTCTCCTCATATTAGTATTTCGGGTTTTCAATACTATCTTGTTATATTAGATGATTTTTCTCATTTTGTTTGGACTTTCCCTCTACGCAACAAATCCGACGTTCATACTATTTTTCTTAACTTTAAACAATATGTTTCTACCCACTTTCTTCTACCAATTCGGTTTCTTCAATGTGATAATGGCCGCGAATTTGACAATTTTAAAAATAGAAACTTCTTTCTTCAACATGGCATTCTTCTTCGTTTCTCCTGTCCCTACACATCTCCTCAAAATGGCAAGGCCGAGAGATCTCTCCGCACACTTAATGATATTATTCGTACTCTCCTTATACACTCATCGATGCCACCCAAGTTTTGGGCCGAGGCCCTCCGCACAGCTACCTATCTTCTTAACATCCGACCCTCTTCTGTCAATCCAAAAACAACTCATTTTTACTCTCTTTTTCTCAGTCATCCTAACTACACCGAGCTCCGTGTGTTTGGCTGTCTATGTTTTCCAAACATCTACGCCACCTCTCCCAACAAATTGGCCCCTCGATCTATTCCCTGCGTTTTTCTCGGATACTCCGATGAACACAAAGGATATCGTTGTCTTGATCTCACTACTGGTCGTGTCCACATCTCCCGTCATGTCACTTTCGACGAAACCGTGTTTCCCTTCTCTTCTCGATCATCTACCCATACTGCACTGCCGGCCACTCCTCCTTCTCCCTCTCGCACGCTAAATCCCCTCCTCTACAACCCCATTATCGCCAATCCTAACTCTGCCAATGTCGCGCCAAAACCCAACCCATCTCCTACTGCGGCACATGAAATACCGGAAAACGCTGCCACGGCAGACCTTTCCGAAAACGCTGCCACGGCAGACCTTTCCGAAAACGCTGCCACGGCAGACTTTTCTGAACACGCTGCCACGGCAGCTAACTCCCCCGTGTCCGATCCTTCCGCTGCGCCGGGCACCTCTCCACCTCGTTTACCCCCACGTGTTGTTCCTATTCCCCCTCCCACAAACGAACATGTCATGCGTACTCGCGCTAAGTCCGGTTTTCGTCTTCAACCCAAAGATCGTCTTAGTCTTCTTGCTACATCTCCTATCTCTCCTATTCCCAAATCCTACAAAGCCGCCCTACTTGATCCTCAATGGGCTGCTGCCATGAAAGATGAATTTACAGCTTTGCTTCAAAATAACACATGGCAACTTGTTCCTCGTCCCCATGGTGCAAACATAGTTCTGGTAAATGAGTTTTTCGCCAAAAATTTCACTCCGACGGCTCCCTAGCTCGTTACAAAGCAAGGTGGGTTTGTCGTGGTTTTTCTCAGCAACCTGGCATAGACTATGATGAAACTTTTTCTCCTGTTGTCAAACCTAGCACTATTCGCACTGTTCTTAGCATTGCTGTTTCTTCCTCTTGGCCCATTCATCAACTTGATGTCAAAAATGCCTTTCTTCATGGTAGTCTCAACGAAACCGTTTACTGTCAGCAACCCCTTGGCTTTGAGGATCCTAGTCTTCCCAATCATGTCTGTCTTCTTCAAAAATCCCTATATGGTCTTAAACAAGCCCCTCGGGCATGGTTTCAACGATTCTCAACTTTTATTCAAACCCTCGGTTTTGTTCCCTCTCTCTCCGATTCCTCTCTTTTTGTCTTTCACCAAAATTCTCACACTTCATATTTGCTTTTATATGTTGATGACATTGTTCTTACAGCCTCTTCAGAACCTTTTCTCACTCATATCATTACTCTTCTTAACAATGAATTTTCTATGACTGACCTTGGTCTTCTCCATCATTTTCTTGGCATCTCTGTCACCCGTGATTCTAAAGGATTATTTCTCTCTCAACGTCAGTATATTCTTGATCTCCTCTCCAAGGCGGGCATGCACGATTGCCAACCTTCTCGCACACCCGTTGACACCACCTTCAAACTCTCTTCTGATGGTGAACCCTTTTCCGATCCCACGCTTTATCGCAGTCTCACTGGAGCTCTCCAGTATCTCACCCTCACACGTCCGGAACTTTCCTATGCTGTCCAACAAGCTTGCCTTTACATGCATGATCCCCGTGTTCCTCATTACAATCATATCAAACGTATTCTTCGTTATCTTAAAGGTACTCTCGACCATGGTCTTCACATCAATTCTTCCTCTCCTACTACTTTGACAGCATACTCCGATGCCGACTGGGCTGGTTGCCCAGACACTCGTCGATCCACGTCCGGCTACTGTGTTTTTCTTGGTAACAACTTGGTTTCTTGGTCTTCAAAGCGACAGGTTACAGTCTCAAGATCTTCTGCTGAAGCTGAGTATCGGGCGGTCGCACATACCGTTGCTGAAACGGTTTGGCTACGTCAATTGCTCTCGGAGCTGCACCGCCCCATTCATCAAGCAACTATTGTTTATTGTGATAATATTTCGGCTATCTACATGTCCAGCAATCCTGTGCAACACCGGCGTACCAAGCACATTGAAATTGACATCCACTTCGTTCGCGAAAAAGTTGCTTTGGGGCAAGTCCGTGTTCTTTATGTTCCCACTACAGCATAATTTGCTGATATCTTCACCAAGGCTCTCGGGACTGCACCATTTATCGACATTCGTTTCAGTCTCAACGTTGTTGAACCCCAAGTTGAGACTGCGGGGGGATGTTAGATTATATGTTAGACTTGTAATACAAGTTGATCAAAAGCGACTCGGTTTAGGAAACCCAGGCTAAGTCGGTTTGTGACTTAGGCCTTTATATATCTCTTGTACCCCCCAATTATCAATATACAAGTTTCATTATAATTCTACACTCCGTCTGCCCTTGATGCTCCTTCTCTCTGGTTGGCTGGTGGTCCTTACTGCCCAGGATGTGCTTGGGCCTTAAGGTGAGTTGGTGCATGGCATCCGTCAGGTCGATGGTGGCGGGGACAGCTCTGCCTGATGCGTTGGTTTCAGAGGAGGCCCCGCATCCCCGTGTTGTTGTGTCTTTGCCGAGGCCACGTTTGGGACTCAAAGAGATCAGGTGTAGCGCATCGAGATCATCCACCAGGAGGGGGATTTCATACTCATCGTCAGCGTACGCGGCCCCTGCTAATGTGACGCAGGGAGAGGGTGCCCCTCCATACTGCATCACCTGTGATGGTTCATTCCCCTCAATCAGGAGATTGATCCAGTAGGCGGGATTTCTGGACGACGTGGGGACCTTCTCAGATTAGCTGTGTCACACCCTGATTTTCGCTCCTCGATTTTTCCGTCGCCAAATTGGGTTCCCGTCTTTTTCTTTCGGTGTTATTGGATTTTTTCTTGATCTTGGGTACATGAAGATGGTTAGTTGGCAATGCCTTTCCTATCAAACCAGAGATTACCCTCAAGCCACCCTTACCTACAAAAATATATTCTCAGGGTTTTGCCGCCAAAACCCAACTTTCTGAGTTATCGAAGAGGAAACCCTGATCCCTACAGTTACAAAGGAACCCCAATGTTCTTTGATCTGTTGCCTCCCAAAATTTTCCCAGAGACTCTCCTATATCTATAAACCCTTGATATGCAAAAATATTGCCAAGTCATATGCAATATTTTTCATTTAAAATTAATTCCTTTTTTCTGCCCTGTGAAGGAATTAAATCTAGATAAATTAAATCTAGACATCTCTGAAGTTCATGAAAACTTGTGGAGATGTTCTTTGTGACCATATTTATCTCTCATAAAAATATTGGCCAAAATTTAATAAGGGAAATTGAATTTTCCTTTATAAAGCCAATATTCCATTCTTGCCACTTTTTAAAGGAGCTAGTATTTTGTTTCCTCTAAAATTCTCAAAATATTCCTATAATTTCTATGACTCATATATACTCCAAATATGCCAAAACAAGGAGTTCCATAGTTCAAATTTTGAGCATAACATCCATTTGCAAATTCTGTCATGTTTGGACCTTTGCAAAAGAAGTGCTTGAAACCTTGATCTAGTTGAGCTGAAATTTTGCAGAGTGATTCATCTTAGTATATTACTGCTATAGTCCAAAATTCAGCTCAATCCATCTGACCATTTCCCCACAAATAATTATCGAAGATTCTGTCCAGAACTCACCTCTGTGAAGGAACTACCCATAATTCTTATCAAAATGAGCTGAAACTTTACCAGTTTATTCACCTCCTTAAATTATTGCCACCCACAAAAATTTAGCTCATGACAGCTAGCCATCTCCTTAGAATCATCCATTTTTAATTTTGGTCCACATTGCCAAGTTATGAAGGAAGGGCTCCCTATTCTTATCCATTTGCAGAGTGACTCATCTCACTGACTTACTACTAGCCTCCAAATACTAGATCAAATCACCAAGTCATCTTTCCACAAAACAACACAAACACTTGCTTTCCACAGAAGTGTTTGGACCAAATTCATCCCCGTAGGGCTGTCCATTTGATTTTAGCCGTTGAGGTCAACTCCAGGAGCAGTGAGTGATGCTTTTGACAAGGTGTTACGAGCAGATGAGCACCAGAATAGCCAGTGCACGTGGTGACCATGGGCATGACATGCAGAAGCGGCGCTATGCATGAGGCGTCACATCAGACGACCAGCTCCAGTGACTGTACCTTGCCATTTTGCGTCGACAACCTCCCCGTCGTTCACTGTCCCTCCTTCGGTCACCTCGCCCTCGGATGTTTCCTCGTCGAGCCACGACGAGCTCCGCTGCACTGCTGCCAACAGTGCGCGCCTGTAACTTGCCATTGTTTTCTTCCCCGATTAGACCCTTCCTCGCTGTCGCATCGCCCTGACCTCCAGCAGGACGACTGCACTCGCGGATGAGCCTTCTGACCCTTCCTCACATGGCCAACTTCTCAATGGCAGCATCTGAGAGCGGAATCATTTCCTGTCTATAAAAGCCGAGCTCCTCGAGCTCTCTCGGCACCCACACCTCTTCCTTTCCCTCCCAGGAGCCCCCAGTCAGAAGGGTTTGAGCTCTCGTGCTCGAATTTCTCCCTGACGGCAGAGCCACCACCGCCTTCCCTCCACTCAAATTCTACCCACCACAGCCTTCCCTCATCATTTGCCTCCACTGGAGTAGTTCCCTAGCCACCATAGGGCCCTCCCATGGATCAATTCCTCAGAGGTACCCCTGTGAGTGCCCCGGCTACGGCCATCGTCGTCCCTGCCACGGCCGATGCCTCGCTCGAATTCAAGTTCCCCGGTGCCCGTGAAGCCCATGAGCATGTGCGTCTCATCATCCTGATCACTCCGATATGTGGAGCACCACCGGAGATGGCCGGAGTCGCCGACACAAGCCACGGCCGAGCCGCCTCTCTGTTCAGCGGGAGGAAGAAGAAGGCCTGCCAGCGGGCCCCCCTCGACAGTGGCCTGACTTCTTTTAAAAAAAAGCAAGTGGTGGCTATGCAGTTGGGCCTGGCCCAGTGCAACAGTGCACTTTTTCTTTTTCTCACAGAAAAATGGCTGAGGGCCTGAAGGTAATTAGTTATATTATAGATTGGCCCCTGGCATTCAAAACCTTCTAACTTTTTAACCGTAACTCCAAACGAGGTGATTCCAAAGCTCACGTTTCCCATTCGAGGAGCCCGTTCTAATGGGGCCACTTCCATGATGATGTCACATTATGAAAATGACACTTTTTCCCCTCATATATCTTTAGGCCTTTCCGAAGGGAATCTTTTTTGACAGATCTTTTCGCGAGGCCACCCCATTCCCTTTCAGTGAATCCATCAACCCCAAGGCAAGCCAACCATATGATATATTCCCTAAAGCATCGTTTTTGAGTTATTCTTGTGTGTTTGTAGCTGTGATCATGTTTATGCTAGAAGTAAATAAATAGTGAACCCCTGCTAGTTTAAACTTGTTGTTTACATTACTCACTAATGTTTGTCATGACTATTATCGCACTAATGACTCTTATACAACATTAACATGGAGATAGGTTGTATGCATTTATGGTTATATACTTGTCTTTATTGTGAATTATTATCTGTTGCAATGATAAAGAATGTGATTTAACAACAACAACCTCCTCCATCAGTTGGATTGAGTCATAGTGCCACTGAACCGAAATTATCAGTGCAGCCACATTTGCTTTTATGGGAAGGCCTTGACCTGGTCTATTGATATGCCTTTTATCGGTATAACCAAAGAGGGGAGGTTATGCGTGCATGCTACCCTAGCCCGGTAGGCGGCGATAACCTTATGAGCCCGATTTAGTTATGGTACCAGGCCCTTGTTTGGGACAGTTTAGCCACGAGGTGGCAGGTGTCGAGAGATGACATAGGGGCCACATAGGTCATATGGTAGACAGGTTTTGTTGGAGTCAACCTGGCCCACCCTGAGAAATCGGCACGGTCAACCAAGGCAGCTCCATAGTGTGGGTGAAGTGCACAACCTCTGCAGAGTGTAAAATCTAATCAAATAGCCGCGTCCTCGGTCACGGACACAGTTCATACTAAGTCACACTATTTGGTATGTGTCAAGTTTGGAGGTATAAACCATATAATGTTATTGCTAATAATGAACCAGAGAAAGGAAAGAATTATCAGACTTGCAGTGCAGGTGCATAGACATTAGGTGATGTTGAGAGTTTAAGATGTTAGCCATGGGATGGCTATGAGAGAGACGGTCAGATGATCATAAGATGTAAGTATGATCCAGAGGGATCATGAGATTAAACTTGATTAAATATGTTTACTGTTATACTTTGCCTCACTGTATTTACTTCAGTAGTTATATTGCTAGATAATCCTGCCATGACATGATAGTTAGTATTGTTGAGATAAGTGTTACATGCTTGAATGGCATGGATTACTTTGCTTGGTGTATATGTTATTTGGTTTGCTTGTGAGTACATTCAAAAGTACTCAGCGTCTTTTAACATGGCCAGGTTCAGCTAAGAATCCGTCTTCCACTAGCAAGAAGCCAGAGCGCTCGTGAGCTAGAAGAGTAACCCAGTCAGATCCCTGTGGATTGGAGCCGCTCCAAATCCGTGCTGCATTAGATAGTATATTCCAACGCCCCCATCTCTGTAAAGCACCATTGATGGTTATGATACATTATTCCAGCCACAATGGCTTATGAATCTTCATTCTAGATGTGTTGGTGTTCATGATGCATGTTGTAAATGCGCGCGCCAGTGTGATTTCCTGGGCTGGCATGTGCGACCGTTGTCTGGCTACAATGGTATTCAGGCGGTCTGTCACAGGCTGTCACAGGCTAGGAGAAATTTAAAGGAGGGATGATCGGTGAGGGTGAGAGAGAACCATGTCATGCGTGTATTTTTTATATAGCCGAGGAAATAATATTGTTTCTCATGAGAGTCATCATCAGTAGCCCAATGGTCATTGTGCCGTCTGTTCGGTGTTGCTCATTGGGAACCCATGCATGTGATGAAAATTGAGTAAGCGTGAATCCATCTAGGTTTCATGTTCTTCTAGATCAATGAGGGAAAACTATCAAATGGTTATAATCTGACTAAAGCTGTTACTCCCTCCCTTCCGGTTTATAGGGCTTATTTCAAACTGCCATACACACGGATGGGAGCATCATTACAACAAAGATCTAGACATCCTCTTCAGTTTCTATGGGTCCTGACCGCCTAGCGCCCATGGGCCATTTTCAAGTCCATATATAGGAGCAAGCAATAACATATGAATGATGCGCCTTATAAAGAATGCTTTTCCTGAGTCATATGTCATCAAAAGTTAATTGCCAAGGAAAGATATGGGTAATGATCATCGTCAAGTCAAATAAGAACACAGTATGAGCATAATGATTTGTAGACAGTTGAGGAAAAAATCCTTCAAATAGTTCACTTATCTTCCGGCCTGCAGTAGGTCTCGGCATTTTGCAAAGAAAAAAAATTATGTCGATGTGATGTCCCCCACCAATGCACTCAATCTCACAGGTGGGTTGTCCAACTAACCACTTAATCGTCTATTCTTGCCGGCCCTTCCTGTCCTTGCCTTGTCATTCGGTACCCCAACCAAACTATTGAGAATGCAAGGACGTAGGACCAGCGACATGGGCCCTTTAATGCACTTGGTTTCTCGCGGCGGTCTGCCCGGGTGCTCCAGTGGAGCCCTGGCAAGAGGCAGTGGCCCGACCCTACACCCTATTTAGCAGAACACAAGCCAAAGGAAGCCCAGCATTCAAATTGCATCTGTATCAATTACCATCTAAAGAATAGATGACCCGTTGTGCCAATTGGCGCAGAGATAAAGTGCAGACCGGAAGTTAAGAACTATTTGAAAGATATTTTAGGGTTGGTTGTTTCTTAGTGTTATTTTGGATGATGTTCATAGTAGTTACTTAGTTATTCATTCTCTATTGTTGTTCTTACTTATCTTTCGGCGTACAGTTGGTCTTGGCATTTTGCAAAAAAAAATTATGTCATTGTGATGTCCCCCACCAATGCACTGGACCTCATAGGTGGGTTGTCCAACTAACCACTTAATCCTTTGCCCTAGCCAGCCCTCCCTGTCCTTGCCTTATCATTCGGTACCACCGGCCAAACTATTGAGAATGCAAGGCTATAAGACCAGTGATGTAGGCCCTTCGATGCACTTGCTTTCTTGCGGCTGTCAGCCTGGGAGCTCTAGTGAAGCCCTAGCAAGAGGTAGTGGCACAACCGTACACTCTATTTAGCAAAACACAAGAAAAAGAAAGCCCACATCGGACTCTGGGATGTGAGCTTGGTCTTTCAACGTTGTAGTCTGGCCAGCACCAGGGGATCAACCATACAAAATGTGGTCGGCAAATTGAATGTACGTGTCCTATCTATTCATCGGTATGCTGAGCCGAGCTAAGCGAGTATTACATTGTATGCTGCCGTGCAGAGGACACCCCCTTCCCACCCAACGGACCACCCGGGCAGCTGGTGCTTGATCGTGTGGTACGCTGCTAGTCTTACTTGGTTTAGTTTTCCACCTGGGATGATGGAGCCAAAAAGGAATCGAGGAAACCGATTGGGCTAGCCAGTAGAAGAGGGTGATTTGAGAGTACATGGGAGGCACGCAGACACGGAAGGCAAAACCAAACTGAGTGGGCCGACCAAAACATCCACGGGTGTCATGGTTGGGTATCAACGAACAAGACGACCTATCCCATGTCCATCTTTGGTCGGATACAAACGATCAGATGTGAATGAGAGGTGGCTTTGGAAGCTGGCTGGCCCGTCATACTGCTGCTTGGGCTATTCGGGTTGGGGTTGCCCAAGTCGGACTATCTAATATTTGCTCCCTTTGAAAAGAAAGAACTCAAGCAATGATACTAAACATCACAATATCCATAGCTCGTAGAAAGAGAATCTTCCCCAGCTGGTCCGCACAGTCGGCTTTTCACAGACAGCTGTGCACATGGCCTCGCAGCCCGGCTTGGCTTGCCCTCCTGCGTACGGGTTGATCTGTCAGTCATGCCAACCAGGTAGACACAGCGCCGGGCAAAACTCTGCCAGCAACCTGTCAACCCCACAAACTGCGCGTGCTACTTTGGCAGGCCAGCACGGTCCAGTGGCGTACGGCCATTGTAGATGAAAACCAGCCATTACAGCCAGATGGTTAGAACTCATGCTTAAATTGAACATGATGCCTGCCTTATGATAGGATGAATAACTTTTTTTCATTTTGTAAGTCTCAATTTTATCGATCCCCATCACATGTTTACATTCTGAGGTACATTAAATTGTTGCATGCAAGGATTAAGAGAAAACTCACCAATGCATGTAAAAGTTCTGGGTCATTTATTGGTCATGCATGCATGCATTGCAATTAATTCATTGGTAAACACAAATCTTCAAGGAAAACGAGTGCATTAATTGAGTGCTTTTGCAAACTACAAAAATGATTCCATCGCTCACCATCTACATTGGCTGGTGAGATTTTTGAATTGAGCCCTGTAAACCAGAATGGAGGCAGTATAAAAGCGATGTAAGAAAAACTTGAACAAGAAGTTTCTATAGCTAGAAAATTAGAAGGTGGTTGTGAACCTACTATTAAAATCACCCATGTATAAGCTGTACGAGTATGATTTAGAAACCACGTACGTGTCCCGCTATGACCTCGAGGCAAAACCCAAGTGCAACCTTATCTTTTGTAATTTTATTTATTAAAAGATAGGCCTCCCTCTAGAGAAAACACTAATGATCGTCCACTAAATATGAGGGTCAGTGATGACTAATTATCAAGTTCTAACTTAGAAAATTAAGGGTCTGTTGGTATCATGTATGTCCAACTGTCTCTGTGCCAATGATGGAGTACCACAAGGCATGTTGTTGTGTGGCAAAGTACCAGCTCAGGCCACCCGGGTGATTCTGCCCGGCAATGACCCTTTCGGTGTCCGGCAGGTCTAAAGCAGATACCCCCAGCGAGATGTAGAGGCAAAACAGAAAGGACCTTGCTAAGCTTGGTGGCCGTGGGGTCATTGTTGGAAAATGCCCTAGAGGCAATAATAAATTTGTTATTATCATATTTCCTTGTTCATGATAAATGTTTATTCTCCATGCTATAATTGTATTAACCGGAAACTCAAATACATGTGTGGATACATAAATAGATACCGTGTCCCTAGTATGCCTCTACTAGACTAGCTTGTTGATTAAAGATGGTTAAGGTTTCCTTACCATAGACATGAGTTGTCATTTAATAATGAGGTCATATCATTAGGAGAATGATGTGATGGACAGACCCAACCGTAAGCCTAGCATTTGATCGTGTCACTTAGTTTAATTGCTACAACTTTCTTCATGTCAAGTATCCTTTCCTTAGACCATGAGATCATGCCACTCCCTAGCACCAGAAGAATACTTTGTGGGCATCAAACATCACTTCATAACTGGGTGATCATAAAGGTGTCTTTCAGGTACTTCAAAAAGTGCATATTGGGTTGTATGGATCAAGACTGCGACTTGTCACTCCATGTGACGGAGAGATATCTCTGGGCCCTCTCGGTAATACAACTTCCTATAAAGCTTGCAAGCATGTGACTAATGAGTTGGTCATAGGGATATTGTATTACAATACGAGTAAAGAGTACTTGCCGGTAATGAGATTGAACTAGGTATGGAGATACCGACGATCGAATCTCGGGCAAGTTACATATCGACAGACAAAGGGAATTGGATACGGGATTAACTGAATCCTTGGCATTGTGGTTCGAATTGATAAAGATATTCGTTGAATATGTGGGAGTCATTATGGGCATCCAGGTCCCACTATTGACTATTGATCAGAGAGGTGTCTCGATCATGTCTGCATGTTCTCGAACCCGTAGGGTCACACACTTAATGTTCGGTAACACTAGGGTAGTAATGGGATAATTATAATGGTGAGTCCGAAGTCTGTTCAGAGTCTCGGATGGGATCCGGGACATCATGAGGAGCTTCGGAATAGTCCAGAGTTAAAGATTCATATATGGAAAGTGGTTTTCGGGGTTCCGGAAAAAGTTCTTTTTTCCGGGTATTGTACCAGGAAGCTTCCGGAAGGTTCCGGAGGGTTTCAGATGAGTCTAGAAGGTCCCCAAAGGGTTCCAACAGCCCCATAGGCCTACATGGGCTGTAGGGGGTGCCCTGGCTTACTTGGGCCAGGCGCACCAGCCCCAACAAAAGCCCATGCGGCTAGGGGGGAACCCTAAAGGGGGTGCCCTCCACTTGGCTTGGAGGGCACTCCACCTCTTGGCCACCGCCCCACTCTCCTTGGACGAGGGGCTAGGGCTAGCGGCCCCCTCCACACCCTATATAAATAGAGGGGAGGGGTAGGGCATAGCACACAACAATCCCTGGCGTCTGCCCCTCCCTCTCCCTCTTCAACTCCTCCTCCGTAGTGCTTAGCGAAGCCCTGCTGCAGTTCCGCTGCCACCACCACCACCACGCCGTCGTGCTGGTTCAGATCCCACCTACCTCTCCTCCTCTTGCTTGCTGGGTCAAGAAGGAGGAGACATTACAGAGCTAAACGTGTGGATACCTCGGAGGTGCCGTACGTGCGGTACTAGATCGGATCGGATCGTGAAGAAGTACGACTACATCAACCACGTTCGCTGAATGTTTTCACTTTTGGTCTACAAGGCTATGTATACACACTCCCCTCTCTCGTTGCTAGAATCTAGTAGATCGTTCTTGGGTGAATGCATAGGAAAATTTTGATTTTTCATGCAACGTTCCCCAACAGTGGCATCCGAGCTAGGTTCTCTACGTAGATGTTTTGCACGAGTAGAACACAATTTTGATGTGGGTGTTGATCCTTTTGTTGCTACCTTCTTTGTTGTATTTTGGATTTGACGGCATAGTGGGATGAAGCGGCCCGGACCAACCTTACTTGTCCACGCACAAGAGACCGGTTTCGCGCTTGACGTGCAACTTGTATTGCATAAGCGGCTGGCGGGTGTCAGTTTCTTCCTCTATAGTTAAATATAATTTGCAACGGGAGGCCTGTAGATACCAATCTACCTGAGGTTCATGCGTTGAACGAAGTTAATGAGGAGGCTTGAAAGATGTTTGATCTTTCTTGAGTAATCACCCCGCAATGGTTAATAAGCAACTTGATGATCCACATTGTGGTTCTTTCGTAGGTAAGATGCGATCATAATACGTTGCCCATAGAAGCCACGTAAAATTTGTAACAACAAAGTAGAGGACGTCTAACTTCGTTTTGCAGGGGCATGTGATGTGGTTTGGCCAAGATGTAATTTGATATATGCGATGTATGAGATGATCATGTTTTGTAATAAGTTCATGACTTGCATGTCGATGAGTATGGCAGCCGGCAGGAGCCATAGTGTTGTCTTAATATTATTGTATGACCTGCGTGTCAATCATTAAATGCCATGTAATTGCTTTACTTTATCGCTATGAGTTAGCAATAGTTGTAGAAGCAATAGTTGGTGGAGACAACTTCATGACGGTACCTTGGAGATGATGGAGATCATGGTGTCATGCCGGGGATGATGAAGATCATACCAATGCTTTGGAGATGGAGATCAAAAGCACAAGAAGACAAAGGCCATATCATGTCACATATTGCTTGCATGTGATGTTTGTCTATTATGCATCTTATTTTGCTTAGATCGCAATGGCAGCATTATAAGATGATCCCTCTCACATTAATATCAAGATAAGGTTTTCTCCCTTAGTATGCACTGTTGCGAAAGTTCGTCATTTCGAAGCACCTCGTGATGATCGGGTGTGATAGACTCTACGTTCACATACAACAGGTGTAAGCCAGTTTTACACATGCAAAAATACTGGGGTTAACTTGATGAGCCTAGCATGTACAGACATGGCCTCAGAACACAAGAACCGAAAGGTTAAACACAAGTCATATGGATGATATGATCAACATGTTGATGTTCACCATTGAAGCTACATCATCTCACGTGATGATCAGACATGGTGTAGTGGATTTGGATTGTGTGTCACTAAAACAACCATGAGGGATGTTGAGTTTAGTGGGAGTTCATATAGTAATTTGATTAACTTGAACCAATTATCCTAAACATAGTCAAATTGTCTTTGCATTAATCATTGTAGTTATGGTGTCCGTAATCTACCTTCATGCTAGGCTTGGTAATTGAGATTGAAAACTGTTAGGTCTGAAAGTTACTTTACGGACTGGTACCGTATTGTAAGAATGCCAAGAAAGGATTAAGTCCTATTGCAAACTTTCGGTAACCCTTAGTTGCTCCATGAGATTAATAAGTTTATTGATCTAAGAGAGATGATTCCAATTAGTAAACTAATGTCATACTTGTCTCCATAAAAGCTCAATCTTCAAAATCGTTTTGAGCATTGAGATGATTATGAGACAATCTAGGAGCTGAAAGTTTTGTTTTAGAAGCAAGCAATGAGTAAAAGATATATGATATCTAATATCCCTTGTTTGGTTGCAAGATGACTGAGTATAATTTAGTGACAAAACATGTTCTCATATTGTATGAATATATGCAAAGGTTGAAGACGCTAAGCGTACCAATCTTCCAAATAGTTTGGCACTGAAATTATTCTCGCATTTCTCCCTTTGAACTATAGTAGTTTCATCATGAAGTGTTCATGGATGGGAAAGAATTTGAGTAAATTGTTTATTTAAGATAGCTAAGAGTGGAATCCAGAAGAATACTAATCATATGATGATAGTGAATCAACTTCAAAGTGCAAGTCCAAGGGTGGTAGTATATGACTAACACACCTAGGACAATATGTGCTAGTACAACTGGCATCACTTTGATGTTGAGTGATTCTTTTGAAAGGAAATACTGAAAGAAGAAATGCAAAAGTATATGGCAGAAAAGTAAAGACTGGAAGAGTCCAGCTCAGGTATATAGATGATATACATGTTATAAATGTATTCTTTGTTAGTGGACAATATAATTCTTGGGTATATGATACTAGATCTGTTGGTATGAGTGTCATACAATGCAACACGATACAAGAACTACTATGGCCTAAAAGACTAGCAAAGGTGTGGTTACGATGCAAATAGGGAACTAAATAAAAGGGTTTATCATGTTCACCGTCTGCATCCTTTCAACCCTTTAAGATTTATTAAAAGTGCATAGTAATTATTACTTTGTCTCAGCTTTATGAGAACAATGGTTGTTCAGATTACATCCATGCTCCATGATGGATGGATCATTTACTATAAATCTTTATGGTTATACCAACATCCATAACACTGATGCTAAAACACCGCGAGGCAAATGATTTGAATTTCACTTATTTGTGACACCTCCGTTTAAGTCATATTGGAAAGAGATGCATGAAGAAACTCCATATCGATGGATTTTGAAGTCATTCGATTTTGAATCATTTGACACTTGTAGATCTTAGGTTGATGACTAAAACTCCGTTCATAGGCCAAGACGAACGGGTGACTAACTTATTGGAAGTTATGCATAGTGATGAATGTAGTCCAATATGTGTGGTCGTGTGTGGTGGATTCTTCTACTTCGTAAACTTTCATCGATGATTGAATAGATATATACGGATATACCTATTTGATGAGAAAGGAGTCTGAAATATTTGAATAGGTTCAAAGATTTTCAGCATGACGTAGAAAATTATCGTAACAAGAAAGTCAAGAATCTATGATTGGATCATAGAGGAGAACATTTGAGTTACGAGTTTAGCAAGCATCTAAGTGTTGCAGAATTTGTTCCACAACTTATGCCTCCCGAAACACCATAGAAGTATGGAGTGTTTGAGAGACATAATCGAACCCTGTCGAGGACATGGTTAGATCGATGATGTTATAAATAAAACTGCCGATATAAAATTGTGGATTATGCTTTAGAGACTACCGCTTTCACACTGAATAGAGCACCATCATAATCCATTGAAATGATGACCATATGAGATATGGTATGGGAAGAAACCCAAACTGTCTTTTCTTAAATTTTGGTATGCAAGGCATAAAGTAAATAAGTTTATGACCAAAACGGATGAATGTCTTTGTAGGTTATCCCAAAGAAATATTGGGTATTCCTTCCACTATAAAGCCGAAGAGAAAGTGTTTTGACACTGAGAATGGCTTATTTCTTGAGAAGGAGGTTCTCGCAAAAGTTTTGAGAGGGAGGACAATAGAACTCAATGAGGTTGTTGAACCTGAGCATGATGAGCAGAGTGGCACAGCACCGGAAGCCATTCCGGAGGAGACCATGATGCCCATGGCTCCCGCGCCTACAAAGCGTTGTAGCCCTGGAAATCAAAGAACCTATTGAACCTCAAAGGTCAGGTAGAAATTCGTAATCAAATAGTAAGATTTGAAAATGAAGAACCGACTGCATACAGAGAAGCGATGATGGGCCCTGACTTCGTTGAATGGCTAGACGCCATAGAGATCCGAGATAACATCCATGTACGAAAGTCAAGTTCTAAACTTGATAGATCCTCTAGAGGCATGAAGCCTCACAAACTTAAATGGATTTATAAACAGACGTGGATAACTACATCCTTGGAAAAGCTCGAATTGTCGGAAATTGGTTTACGACAAAATTCAAGGAGTTGACTATGACAAGATGTAGATCTTCCATAGCGATGCTTAAAAGTCTGTGCGGATTATTCTAGCAACCATTGGATGGCAAGGCTGTGTTCCTTAGATGGAATACTAACCAAGGACATATAATTGATACATCCGAGGGCATTGTCAATCCAGAGAAAGCTAGAAGGGAATGCAAACTTCAATGGATGAAGTGAGCATAACGGAGTTGGAATTTTCACTTTGATGAAATTGTCAAAGGAGTTTGATTTCATCAGGAGCGGTGAAGATGCTTGCATTTGCAAGAAATTAAGTGGGAGCGCTAAGACAGATTCATGATACTTTATGTGGATGACATATCATTGATTGGAAATCTATATCTTTACTTGACATGATTAAAGTTCACTGAAAATAGTTTTCAATGAAAGGACTTAGACCATGTTGAGCATCAAGATTTGTGGAAATAGATTGATGCGCCTAATATGGTTAAGTCAAAGTGCATAGAAGAGATATTGAAGTAGTTCGATATGGAAATGTCAAGAAAGTGTTCTTGTCATATGGTGTTTTGGCAAGACTTGAGTGTGTTGGACACTCGATGAGTAAAACACGTGAGTGATTTTAATTAATCATGAACGCCATGATATGTACACAAACAGATGTCCAATGCTCTAAAATGTTACAGCATATACCAGGGTGATTCATGTGATGATCACTAGACAACAGAAAGAGTATTCATGAAAACTTTGGAAGAATCAAGAGTATGTTTCGTATGCGGAAGTGACAAATAGGTCATTGTAATGTGTTACACTGACACTAGTCACACATACGAGTGGATTTCAAATCTCAATTAGGCTAAATGTTTTATTAAAGGTAGCATAGTGGGCTGGAAGAATTCCATGCTGGATTTAGATGAGTTCTAAAATTAACACTGTGACGGATTCTACAAAAGAAGGCTGAGCATATCGTTGTTTGACAATGAAGTTTGAGTCAAGAATGTCTTTTCAAACTTGGTATAGTTTTGGGCGTGTCAGATCTATGAAGCTATATTGTAAGACAATATTAGTGACATGATTCAGACCGAGGAATTATCAAGAATGTCTTTTCCAACCTGGTGTAGTTTCGAGCGTGTCAGATCTATGAAGTTTTATTGTGTGTAACAATATCAGTGACATGATTCAGACCAAAGAATTAAGGTTCCACCAGGAGAACAGAACTATACAAATGCCATACCAGCTCATTTGGAATGAGTGATGCATAGAGACGTAAATGATATGCAAGGTACATACGGATCAGAAAACGTTCTGAACCCGATGACTAAAACCTCTTCCACGAGCAAAACATGATCAGCACAAGAAAGCCATGGGTGCTAGATATTGCCATGTGAACTGGATTATTGACTCTAGTGCAAGTGGGAGACTATTGGAAATATGCCCTAGAGGCAATAATAAATTTGTTATTATCATATTTCCTTGTTCATGATAAATGTTTATTCTCCATGCTATAATTGTATTAACCGGAAACTCAAATACATGTGTGGATACATAAACAGATACCGCGTCCCTAGTATGCCTCTACTAGACTAGCTCATTGATTAAAGATGGTTAAGGTTTCCTAACCATAGACATGAGTTGTCATTTAATAACGAGGTCATATCATTAGGAGAATGATGTGATGGACAGACCCAACCGCAAGCTTAGCATTTGATCGTCTCACTTAGTCTAATTGCTACATCTTTCTTCATGTCAAGTATCCTTTCCTTAGACCATGAGATCATGCTGCTCCCTAGCACCAGAAGAATACTTTGTGGGCATCAAACGTCACTTCATAACTGGGTGATCAAAAAGTGTCTTTCAGGTACTTCGAAAAGTGCTAATTGGGTTGTATGGATCAAGACTGGGATTTGTCACTCCATGTGACGGAGAGATATCTCTGGGCCCTCTCGGTAATTCAACTTCCTACAAAGCTTGCAAGCACATGACTAATGAGTTGGTCACAGGGATATTGTATTACGGTACGAGTAAAGAGTACTTGCCAGTAACAAGATTGAACTAGGTATGGAGATACCGACGATCGAATCTCGGGACAAGTTACATATCGACAGACAAAGGGAATTGGATACGAGATTAACTAAATCCTTGGCATTATGGTTCAAATCAATAAAGATCTTCGTTGAATATGTGGGAGTCATTATGGGCTTCCAGGTCCCGCTATTGACTATTGATCGGAGAGGTGTCTCGATCATGTCTGCATGTTCTCGAACCCGTAGGGTCACACACTTAACGTTCGGTAACGCTAGGGTAGTAATGGGATAATTATAATGGTGAGTCTGAAGTTTGTTCGGAGTCTCGGATGGGATCTGGGACATCATGACGAGCTTCAGAATAGTCCGGAGGTAAAGATTAATATATGGAAAGTGGTTTTCGGGGTTCCGGAAAAAGTTTGATTTTTTTTGGTATTGTACCGGGAAGCTTTCGAAAGGTTCCGGAGGAGTCCGGAAGGTCCCCAAAGGGTTCCACCAGCCCCATAGGCCTAGATGGGCTGTAGGGGGGGGGGTGCCCTGGCCTACTTGGGCCAGGAGCACCAGCCCCAACAAAAGCCCATGCGGCTAGGGGTGGGAAACCCTAAAGCGGGTGCCCTCCACTTGGCTTGGAGGGCACTCCACCTCTTGGCCACCGCCCCCCTCTCCTTGGACGAGGAGCTAGAGCTGGCGGCCCCCTCCACACCCTATATAAATAGAGGGGAGGGACAGGGCGTAGCACACAACTATCCCTGGCGGCTGCCCCTCCCTCTCCCTCTTCATCTCCTACTCCGTAGTGCTTAACGAAGCCCTGCTACAGTTCCGCTGCCATCACCACCATGCAGTCATGCTGGTTCAGATCCCACCTACCTCTCCTCCTCTCACTTGCTGGATTAAGAAGGAGACGTTACCGAGCTGAACGTGTGGATACCTCGGTGGTGCCATACGTGCGGTACTAGATTGGATCGGATCGTGAAGAAGTACGACTACATCAACCACGTTCGTTGAACCTTTCCGCTTTTGGTCTACAAGGGTATGTAGACACAATCTCCTCTCTCATTGCTAGCATCTAGTAGATCATTCTTGGGTGAATGCGTAGGAAAATTTTGAGTTTTCATGCAACGTTCCCCAACAGTCATGGCCATGAACAAAAGTGTTGTGTGATGAGGAACCATCGCCTTCCAGGCTGTAGTTGGACTGTGCTCCATTGGCGCGATGGGTTATATGTACTACAGCAATGACATATGGTGTGGAACTGGTGCAAACAAACAAGGCATGTCCGGCTAGCAAGGTAGGTTAGGCCATTGCCCGGACCAAAAGAACGGTTGATTGAGCCATCGCTGCTCAAAAGAGCACGTGCCCGGGAGCTTGAACGGAGGCCGATGTCATGACACACACAAAAGGACGGGTCCACTCGGGCAACCCCAACTTGGAACACCGTAATAGCATGACAGGGCAACCAACCTCCAAAGCCACCTCCAAAAGGTTATGTTTCTGGCTTATATTTTAGTTTCCATTCTTTCATTCCCATCTGATCCTTTATCTCACTCTCGTATGTATTCTTATTCATGCTAATGGCCTTTAGGGATTATTTATAGAACAATCATAAGTTAAACACATTACTCATAGTGTTGCTTTGGTTTGTAGTTGGTCTCTGCGTCAATTCAGTTAATTCACTTTCTCGACCGTCCTTTCGGGATGATTCATTGAAAGGGCGTCTGCTATACGTTACATCAAAAGTATGTCAGCAAGGAAAGCTATGGGCAATGATCATCATCAAGTCAAATAAAAGAGCAGTTTGAGCATAATCAATTGCAGACAGTTGAGGAAAAAAAATCATATTAATAGTTTGCTTAACTTCCGGGCTGCAGTTGGTCTCTGCACCAATTGGCGCAATGGGTCATCTAGTTTTTCATAAGAGAAGAGCATGGGTGACGCAAATACAAACATCCATCAAACAATTCATCTAATTTTTTGATTGTATTACTTGCTTCTCTTCTTGGTCTGTTCAAATAGTTCACTTGACTTCCATTTTAAGATTCATATAGTTCGCTTTACTTGCAGGTTGGAGTTGGTCTCTGCACCAATTGGCGCAATGGGTCATTGTAGTTGGTTGGTTCTCTTCTTGGCTGCAATTGATCTTTTCTCCAATGACCGTAGTTGGTCTCTTCAGACACTTCACTTAACTTCCATTATATGTTTCGAATGGCTCATTTAACTTCCAAGTTGTAGTTAGTTAGTTGGTCTCTTCAAATAGTTCACTTGACTTCCATTTTATGTTTTATTTAGATTGCTTAACTTGCAGGTTGTAGTTGGTCTATGCGCCAATTGGCACAACGAGTCATCTATCTATATAGATAACTCAGGAGAACCGTGCATGTGCGTGAGCCGGGCAGGGTGCGTGACGACGAGTATCGGGCAGGCAAAGCCTAGGTAAAGGCGTTGTGTCGCGCCCGGGTGTGCAACGCGCCGGACAGACGTACGTGAGGTTGTGTCTGCGTGACACCCATGAAAAAACCGACTAATTAGGCTGATCAGAGTAGGGAATTAACCCGGTAGGGCCGAGCGCACGCGTGCTGGAATTTTTTCGCCACGTCTCTGGACGGATAGAACTACCCTAGTCGGCTGGCTCTCTCGAACCGACTGGCACCCACACAATGCGCTCGGCCCCGCGCGCGAGCTGGGAAGGCGCCGAGAGAGCTCTAACCGCGCGGGCACCACTGCAGTAATGTGTCGTGGAGGTGTGCTTGGCCGGCCACCCGGCCAAGGTCACATGTCGTGGGGGTGTGGTCGGTCTTTCTATGGACTGTGATGTTGGGTTTCTCTAGTCGGCGGAAGAAGGAGATGCGCTTCTTTCGTTGGTAAATATACAGGGTAGATTCAAACGCAATACAAACTTAATCACTTGAGAAACGTCTTTGTCACAACGGGTCATCTATTTTACATGAGAGACGAGCATGGGCGATGCAGATACAAACATCCATCAAATAATTCACCTAAAATTTTGGTTGTATTAGTTGCATCTCTTCTTGGTCTCTTTAAATAGTTCACTTTACTTCCATTTTAAGTTTCATATAGTTCGTTTAACTTGTAGGTTGTAGTTGGTTTCTGCGCCAATTGGCGCAATGGGTTATCTAGTTGGAATAAAGGAGAATCAAGTGGGAGGCACAGGAGAGGAAATAGAGCGCAACACGGCCACCCATACTGAGGGTACAACCACCCCCCTCTGGTCCAACCCTACAAATATCGTAAAGGGGCCAGCTCCAGAAACAAGACCGAGAATTCGCCAGACCTCCATCTTCGTCACCAGGAACCCTAGCCACCGCCATTTCCCATCTCCATAGCCATAGCCTCCACCTTCACCATCACCACAACAATTCATCCCCAAGTAGCCATACTTTGTAACCGTATATCGCATCCGATAACTATTGTAAGACATATTATCAATCAATCAATTAATCTTCATGATGTGTTCCTCAATGGTTTCTTCTTGCGATCCGATCGCTATGTTTGAGTAATTGGGTAAGGCAATGGGTTGAGGCATAGCCCTACAACCCTATGTATTTGTTGGAGGGATCGATGGAAGTACTTTGAATGCCTTGTATGTGTGACATAAAATTGCTTTGAAGTTGTCTCTTGTCTCGTCCGTGTTCTTCATCCTTGTAGGTACCCAGGATCATGGATATCGAGCCATGGAGAGGCTAAGGGCAGGGAGACCATGATGTGCTATTCTGAAAACCAGTGACAACAAGGCTAGTACGGTAATATGGATCCTATATCTAGGGGTACAAGAGGTGTAGTCATGAAACGCCCAATGCTTTTGTCTGATTTATCTTAATTACTGAGGCAACCCCGCACGATGGATAGGGCCTTTGGTTGGACAACTGACTCTTGATGCAGGGCGCGTTCTGGTCAAGACGTACTTTGGACACATCCCCACTTCAATATGTTGCAAGCATATCTCGACGGGTGTCTTTCAGGACACAAATTAATATCACGATCATCCCGTTCGCAAATATATGATTATAAGAATGAAGTTCTCATACCCATGCCTATTTTTATTACTAGTGTTCATCTGTGCAAGTTAACGATACGGTCTAAAAACTGGAATTTAATACTTTCGCAAAGTCTTGGTAGAAACCCTTATCTTCAAGGTGCACTTTCTATCGTGGGTTCGATAACTCAGGGTCACCTCTGGGGAAAAAGGCGAGAATCCTTTCTAATCCTTAACCGGATCATAAAAGGAAATCATTAAGAACTTTTTCTGGCGCCATTGCCGGGGAGGATTTGTGTGCTAGACATTGTGTTAGAGTCTTTATTTCAGTTTTTGTTTTTAATTTTTGTTCTAGTTTCAGTTTCATTGTTACAAGTGTTGTCACTAGAAAACCCAAAAAAATTATTATGGCTCGTAATCTTGGGAGCTTTGCTGCTCCTAACAATAGTTTTATGTGTGAACCAATTGCACAACCTGATGTTGCTGCCGTGGAATATGAGATTAAACCAAACTTGGTCTCTACGGTTCAACAGGACCAATTCGGAGGCTCTGCTTCTGAAGAAGCCGGTACGCATTTGCACAAACTTTCTGAATTATTTAACATGGCACACATAACTTCTTGAGGAATATGATCCTGAGGCTTTGAAGTTGTGTCAATTTCCTTTCTCTTTGAGAGGAAAAGTTAAAGAATGGCTTCTAGCTTTATCTAGAGGTAATATAACTTCTTGGGCTGATTGCCGCAGTAAGTTCTTGTCTAGGTTTTGCACATCTGCTAAGATTATGCAATTGTGTTCTCAAATAACAAGTTTTAAACAGAAAGAATACGAGCCACTAGCGCTTGCGTGGTATCGCATGAAGGAGGTTATAAAGAATCTTACATCTTCTTATCTATCTACCTATCTATCTATCTATACCTATACTAATTAGAGACTCCCTAAAAATTCCCACATTAATCAAAAAATTAGAGCCGTTAATCTGGTGGGACCAAGTTATTACGGTGTAGATTAGCCATATAATTCCCATCCATCATAAAATATGAGCCATTCATCTGGGGGGACCGAGTTGTTACGGTGTAGATTGACCTATATAATTATTTGTTGCAATTTTTCTTAATCACATGATTATTTTTGCTTATAAACTTTAATCTGTTGTCCAGATTAAATATACCGACTTTGACCTGCAAAACTTAGTACTAACAAGATCTCCCGTCAAAAAGTAGCCCGTAATAAATCCCCTAAAAAAAGTAGCCCGTAAAAAAAACTCTCAACAATCATATTTAGCACCAACCGATCCTAACTAACTAATCTGGCTTCCTTCATTCTCTAAAAAAAATAGCTTCCTTTGAACTACCGATCTGCATATTCTTACAGGTACATCGGGCCCTCCTCATCATGGGTTTCTCCATGGATGCTGCCAAAAAGCATAGCCTCCCCTATGTCGATAGACAGCGTGGACTTGGATGAGTTCATAAGTGAAGTACGTCATCAAGGGGATGGAGCGCACGGCCGGCGTTTTCATTGTTATCCAAAACAGCTTCGGCGACGACACAGCCGACTGCTTTCAAGGCTTAGCTCGATTACTTTTGAGGCGGTCGGTGTTACGAGGAGATGGAGTATACGGCAGAATACGCTCACATACAAAAGCTAACAGGCGGGGTCGGTTCTGCCTGGAGACGCACACATATGTTAATCGCTTCGATCTGTTCCTTGGAGACATGACACGATTTTATTTCTACATGCTCGTGACGTGGCTGATTGAATCAACATAGCGTGTACGCGTGTAGTCTACCCACGGTCGATAAGAGCTTGATCGATTCAACAACTGCGAGCATGCTCTCAATGGGAAGTAATCGTCTACCAGCACGAAGAGTCCCGATGAAGCTGATCAAGGACATTGACAAGGTTAGGCGTCGTTTCCTCTGGGCGCAAGATCAGGAGCTTACCGGAGGAAGCTACAAAGTAAAATGGAGTCGTGTCTGCTCTGCGATGGAACATGGCGGACTGGGGATCCTGGACTTGCACAAGTTCAGTCGAGCTCTTCGTTTAAGATGGTTGTGGCATGCCTGGAGGCATCCTGATCGGCCATGGGTGGGGACTGAGCCCCCCTGTGACGCCACGGACCACGCCCTTTTCAACGCGGCAATGACGGTGATCATTGGCAATGGAAAGTTAGCAAGTTTTTGGCACAACTGTTGGCTGGGTACAACACCGCTCAAGACATGCTTCCCCGAGCTATTCAAACATTCCAGGAGGAAAAACCATTCGGTGGCACAGGCGCTTCGGGACGATGCATGGATTGCAGACCTGGCCCATGGTGACACTACCAGCCTGCTGCATGATGTGCTCAACCTGCACAGGATGCTCCAACAAAACCAGGTGGTCCTGCAAGTTGCGGTGGAAGACCAAATCAGATGGGATTTTGAGAACTCGGGAGAATACAACACAAGATCGGCATATCGTCTGCAGTTCCTGGGATCGAAGAAAGAGCTCCTCAAGGAAGTTATCTGGGAGGCCTAGGCACCTGCAAAGCTGAAGATCTTCGCATGGCTTTTGCACGAAGACCGTCTGTGGTGCAACGACCGGCTGCAACGCCGAAGTTGGAAGAATAGCTACTTCTGCCAGCTCTATTTGTGAAACCTGGAAAGTTCGGAGCACCTGTTCTGGCGCTGCAGCTTCTCGGTGTCGGTCTGGAACAAGATGGCTCTCTGGCAGGGCTGCGCCTCTCTCAGTCAGAATACATGGGCACACGGGAGAAACTCCCTGGAGATGATGACCGCCATCGTTGCAAACACACCACCAGTGCATCGAAAAGGGATCAAGTCAATAGCCATATTAACACTCTGGGAGCTTTGGCAAGAGAGGAACCACTGCATTTTTCGTGCAAAGATTGCAAGCGAGGGAGATGTCATGCAAGCAATCAAACGGGCGTTCACCCATTGGAGGCAAGCAGGAGTAAAATTCAATGAGAGCCCCTTCGGGGATCCTCCATGAGAATTTTGGCTTAAGGCTGTGCCTGCGGGCATGTTTTTTCTTTCTCTGTTCTTCTATTTTTTCTCCTTGATCTGAGGATCCCCACCTTATCACCTTTGTACCATTGCTCTCTGCTAATCATCAATGAAATGCCAGCCAAGGCTGGACCTTTCCAATTTTTTTTTACTGCAGCTTTTTTCATGCTTCTTATGCATGACAGTGATCAGACTTAAATTGTGGAAGTCTATTCTGACCAGCATCATAATAATTGGTACCCTCAATCATGTGAGTGCTCGGCCATCTGGAGGTTTGTTTGCATTACTTCTGATTTTCTTTTTGCTTTAAGAGGGCATGGATATTTATCGTGCGTAAGTAGTTTGAATAATTTGCTCCTGGTTTCTATGTACGTAAAATAAACGGCTTGCTCGAAGCTGTTTCCCATGGATATGCATTGACTATTTTTCACTACATGAGGAGATGGGTCTAAACTCAATTATGTATTGAATTGTTCATATTCTCTGTACCATTATTAATTCTGAACTAGGATGATGCCAACTTGGTGATTTTTTTTTTCATGGCAGTAGACCACACCTAATTCCTTAACCGGCACTTGGTTGCCTCCTTCCTTTTCATCTTACAACATATGAATCGTGTTAAACTTTTATGCATTTATTAATTTCATGGGGGTACAACATACACGGCATTATATTGTGGTGGGTTTCCCAATTTAGCCAGTTTGAGACGTTACACATGAACACAGTGACGTTGGTTCCTCTTCTCTGTAGGACGCTTGATGTCGAACTCTGGTGTTGCGACAATACGATTCTAAACCTACTTCCACTCGGGTGTGCCTCAAAGCTCCCTTTCTCCGAAAATAATCACTAAAAAATCACACTGGCTGTATTTCCTTCGTTTTCTTACATGGGTGTGAGGAGCTTCCCAAACGATTTGTGTCACTATTGTCCTCTAGGTCGCACACTATTTTCCTATTGCCGGCATCATTTTTTATGGTTACTTATTATGAGATTTCTAAATATCTCCCTTTTTCTCTTGGCTCCATGGAACCTTTCCCAAAGAAAAGTACTACTTTTTGGCAACTTTGAAAGCAGTATTATGATGTTGCTTTTAAATTGCAGAGTATATAGTTCCCAACAAATGAAACTACCACATAGTTTCACCTTCATGATGTAATGATTAATTACAGTTTTCAAGGGAACCATCGGTTTATTATGTCTATATGGTTCGTCAACCATGAACTTTTTTTAACCGGCTCCAAATTGTCTTATTTTGTTTATGTGGCCAAAGGCCAACACTAGAGCTAGATGCTTGATCCATCATGGATTGATTTTTTTCCCAAGTTTTCATAAGTTATTCATTTGGTAACTATACATTTTATCAAGGCCTATATCTTCTGCTCTTCTGTGTACTATTTGAGAGTCAAATTTCAGTTATTATTCAATATGGATATCTAGAACTAACTATTTGGTTTACTTTCAGTTTTTTTTGGAAACACCTACATATATTATAAATATTTTCACAAGGTATATGAGCATATGAAGTTATAAACTCCATACGTACATTCTTAGGAGAAGTTCAACGAAAGGTTAATTATCTACTATAGAATGGAGAAAAAAGATCATGTTTCCAACACAAGATATTAAGACGTTTTCAACATACATATGCATAATCAACAATATTTTACTTTGTTCTTTGATCAGAAAATAAATGTTCAGAAAGCACTATAAACGTATGATATTATGAAACTGTTTTAATGAAAATCCTACGCTAGTATATGATATTCAGAAAACAAATGTTCACAAATCATTATACACTTATGAGATTATGAAACTGTTTTTCATGAAAGTACTTTGATACTATGTACTATCACTCAACCATTTTGACAACTTTTCTATACATTAATAGTCAATGTTAGAAAAGTTGACTTGCATGTTTTATAGGTGCCATTCATGTACTACAAGATGTTGGTACAATTATGGAATCAATCATCCATTTACTATAAATGGAAATCAAATTTCTCGACTACCTGGAATTTGTGTTGTTAAAAGATATTTTAAATAGTTACATGTATAAAAGGTCACACTCTATGTATTAAAACATATGTAGTGTATCTGGTGCCTCTACCCCAAACATAACCAACAAACATATGATTCATGTGATGCTCTAATATCACAAAACATTTTAGTTTGGTTGTGCTAGATGATGATTTCATCCAATTATACACATATATTCTTCTATAATATCCATATTTTTTGTAATCTAGATTGAATGAAAATATTATAACCATCCCGTGTGAATGCACGGGTCGACGACTAGTATAATATATATATATATATATATATATATATATATATATATATATATATACTAATTGGAGGCAGGCGCCAATAGAGCCTCCACAGTAAATCTCACGAAACACATAAATTTAACCATTAGATCTTAAATCTACGGTTTAGATCCAATAAGTAACCGTGCTGGGAGATCTATGGGTAAACGATTCTAGAAAGACAATCAAAAGAAAAAACAACTTTGGAAAACAAAACTCCCCTTGAAAAGTGGGGCATCACGTAACTATCCAGAAATAAAATCCAGTAATCTTTCCATTGAAAAAAAATCCCGTAATCTTCCCCGGGAGATATCCCCAAACTGCTCCCTGAGCGACCTCCGAACTCCAAACCCCCCACGCACCGCCTCCGGTCGCCGTTTCTTCGAGCGCCCATGAGCCATCGCCCTAAGGCCCCGACGTGGCCCTGACAAAGAAGTTCAGCTGCGTCAACGCGGGCGATCTCCTACTGCCGCAGGTTGACGAGGCTGACAACAAGATGCCGCTTCGCCGGAGGCAGGATCGAGAGTATCAGCGCCTCAGCCGCGGAGCCAAAGTGTGCATCCTGCTGAAGCCAGATTGGAGAGAGGTCGTGGAGGTAAATCGTGAAAAAGCAGGGACAGATGAGCGCCGGGTTGCTGCGGATGGATCAAGGACTGTATAAGATGGTGTACCACGACTCGGGATTCATGTGCGCGCAGGTGATCAACTTTGGGAATCTTGACGCCAGCAAGGTTGTGTGAGGTCGTCGGCAATGTTCGTCGAGAGGAACAACCTTCTCAAGGAGCTGCCGCATCAGGTATATGTGCCTGAACTGGAATAGGAAAACCCTGTACTAGCTACATGAAATAAGCATACAACATGAGAGCTAACAAAAATTGGTTATATATAATAATCATCATAATCTACAAGTTTCCACAATTCATGATCACTACTAACATGTGGTTGAGTACCTTCAGTAACGTACGTGCCTCTAAACTGCCATCATTCAGTAATACTTTCTGTAATAATGCAAGAGAATTTATGTTTCCAAAGTTTGTAGTTACTAATTGGAAGCACCCTCTCCACGTGCTATACCCTGTACTTCCCTTAGGGTTAAAAGTTTCCCCGACTGTGTGCTGTTTCAGAAAAACTACGTCACAAAATCACACGTTGAACTGATGAATGTTGTTAATCGATCTTGCTCTGACAACTGACAATCTATGAAGGTGTGATGCGTCTCCTGTTAGGAAAAAACGAACGGATCAATGGTGTGTCGAAAAGGATGACATGGAAGTACGCACAGTGAGTTAACATTTTAAGATGCATTTATTTTTCCATCCCGCATGTGCTTATCCATATACTCCAGTAATTTTTCATATACTACTGTGATTATCAATGAATCTTCACTTTTTCCTTTGTTTCCATTTGGCTGCAAACAACCATCATGGCAAAAGCAGCTAGATTGGTGTCTAGCGTTTCATATCGGACATGGATGTGAGTACCTCGGTCCTTTTTTTACTAATTTGGTGAGTCAATTTTGACACCAAAAAAAGAACTCAATAGTTTTGACTTATTTGAATTTTGTAATCCTTACTTTTCATAGCTGTACAAATAATCATGTTGTGTTGTTTTTGACTTTTCGTTTGCAGGTAACAGTTCAATTAGTAATGTGTTTGACTATGAGTTTTTCGGTCCTCGGCAGATTTGATAAAATTTGTCCATTTGGTATGATGCCTCTTACTCAGATTTGCAATCTGAAGGATGATATTGTGTGAACCATGTCGCTTAATTTGCATTACTTTTATGAATTTACTCTTTCCAGTTGACTGCTATCCAGATGTGGTCTGCTAAATAAAACTTTTGTTCAATGACACATTTTCAATTTCTGTGCTATGCGTAGCAGTAGTATTACTATGACAGCCATGAGCATGGGTGAGAGCATGGAACGTACTATCTTTATAACTAAGTTTAATTTACCGTGGGGACGTACTAATTTAGGTATTTTTAACATCCTGTACTGTTTATTGGCGTTCAATTCGTAGTACCCTGTTTGTGTGGGCTTACATGTTTCATTAGTTCATATTGTCGTGCTCAGTTATATTGATATAACCAAAACTGAAAGGATTGAAAGAGTCTTGGAATAAATCTACTTAATTGTTTACCCCCATATATTTTGACAAAAGAAGGTTCTTACAGGAAGAAATGAGTTTGTCCTAGAGCATTATCTTCAGTTTTTTCATATTATCTTAGTAGGACTAATTATATTGAGGAACATCTGAATACTAATTAGGTTGTAAACTGTCGTGTAGTTTTTGAGAGTTTTTGACTTTGTTTCTCAGTTCCTTTCCAGCTGGGAAAATATTTGAAATAATTAAGTAAACCACATTGGATCGGATATAAAAAGTACTATTAATTCTGGGCTAATTTCTACAGCTAAGTAATGCCAATTATTTTCTTCTGAAATCAAGTATTATTATTTTCTCTTCTTGAATGACCTAGAGTTCTGGACAAGTATGAGAACACGAAAATCTTTTGCTCCTGAATTAATAAGCCTTTGGAAACCTACGTCTTTGACAAGTATGCACTTCTGCCAAGTCCAACATGGTAAGACCAAGGCAATGAAGGCCGGCATCGATGGCCGGCTACAGTACCTACAATTGGTTATTTAGGAGCTCTTAGGTTACACCATTCGGTGTCACTGCTCCTCCGGAGGCTGTTCACAGAACCTAGCAGATCATGGGCTACGACATGACTCCGGAAACCACCGCATTATAATCTTTATCGTTGATGTTTAAAATGAGGGTGTACCAAAGGAAGACTCCCTTTCTATTACTTCATCGTTTCTAACTTAAATACATTGCCACGTTTCATGTGCCAGTTAGGTGATATTTATCAGCCAACATATACTCTCTTCGTCCTCCAATCAATTAGATGATTATAATTAAGTTAACATCCGTTCATAGCATCGGTGTACTTTCTTAATATCTAACTGAAGATAAATATGCTGGCAACTATTTATTCGTAAGTTGGATGCTTCGCCATCCTATCTAAACTTTGTATGGGCGCTTATATTGTACTTAGCAGATGGAGTATTTATGCTATTGGCCTTCAAGTGAGTGCACACTAATTTTCTTTATTTACACAAAGCAGTATTGCACTATGTACAAGTATCTAAGCATTATTGATCAATTTACATTTCTAATCTACCTACATTCCTGTGTATTTTTGGAAAATCAGAAATAGTAAAGCACCATGATGTTTTCGTTTTGACTGCCTTTCTGATAATATGCTACCTATGCTATCTTTTGGTTTATAATATAAGTTTTCGAATACATGTCTCATTATATGTCCTATCTCAGTTTAGAATTTTTCCTACACAACTCAAAATGATATTTTGTATTGCAGCAACCATTGAAGCGTGTTGGCTTACATACTTTTCTCTGGTTATATTATTATTTCACCAAAAGTCAAGCATGCGTTCGTTTCAGCCAATCCTATATTGAAGAAGGAAAGAACTGCCCTATTCCATCTATTTCACATGAAAAAAATCTATTAAATAATGCTTTGTGAAGGAACATTTTTTTCTCAGATCTATGAACCAGTACTCTACTCCTGCGATACACTAGAAAGGAAATATGATGCTACAATTTTTCTTTATTAAAGGTACCTCCTTTGTTTTTTAATACGATTTTTACATTTTAAAATATCATGAATCTATCACTAATGCTACTGTGATTGGTTCGGATCCATCTTGATATGTTATCATGCCTTGAAACTTCTTCTTTTATTTCTTTTACTATCCATAATTTACTCATCATTAAACAAAAATACCACGAGTAGCATCATAAGAGTATGCTACTAAAAAAAATCATAATTACGTAAATTATTAATATGTACTAACACGTTCAAGAAACAATGATGAAAATTGCATGCATCATAAAGACTATGTCCAAATTAAAATGTGATGTTCATGAAAACTTCAGAAGTAACAGCTAGCCCTGTGCAGGTGCACGGGTTGATGACTAGTTGTCCTAATCATGGAATGGAAGAATGGTTAATTCTTCATATGTTTTATAATGCGTTAACTGTCATGTCAAAAACTATGCTTGATACAGCTGCAGGAGGAACTATTACGGGTAGACCAATTGATGAAGCTAGAAAACTGCTAGATTATATACAAGAGAATCATGCCCAATGGCATATTGAGAGGAAAACTATCAAGAGGGCCAATGCTATTGAAGAAAAGAACACGGAGTTATCTACAAAGCTTGATAAACTCATCTCTCTGATGAAAGGTAAAGATGAGGTAAGTGTTAATGCTATTACCGAAGAAGAAATTAATGATGTCAATTTCATTGCTCGCAATAGTTATAATACCAATTGGAAAAATAATGGATATGCTCCTAGATTATCTTATCCTAATAACACCGGAGCACCTAACAATTTTAATGGGATAAGCAACGGTAATAAAAACACTTTGGAAGAAACTCTAAAAAATTGTATTACTAGCCAAAGTGAGCAAAATAAAACGTTTAAAAATATTCTGAAGAATCATTATAACTTACTTGGTCAATTGACCAATAAGATTGCTGGACTCACTAACGATGTACAGGCCTTAGATGGAAGAACTAGGAGCATGGAGGCACATGTTGCTAAAATTGCAGAGAGTCAAACTTTGATTCTTGCCAAGTTCACGGGGAAACCGCAACCTAATCCGGTTGAAGATGTCAGGATGATGAGAAGTAGTGAAGAAAATGCAGAAGAGCTCAATAAGAGCCATGCGCCAGAGTATACATATACTGTTGCAGACTTTGTGAAAATATTGACAATGAAACACCCACTACATGAGGTATCAAATGATGAAGCATATAGTTGCTTCGTTGATCATGTAGCAATCAAGGTACATGAGTTGGATTATGAAAGGGAAAAGCTTTATAGTAAGTTGACTGCTAAGCAAGAGGACATCTTTGAACCCACTATTGAGATTGAGATAGGTTTGAATAAGTTTAATGCTTTGTGTGATCTAGGTGCTAGTATTTTCACTATCCCTAAATCCATATATGATAGTCTCAATCTTGGTCCTTTTGTTACATCTAAGATCAAATTGAATATGGCCAATTCTACCTTCACGCAAGCAGTGGGAATTAAGTATGGTGTGATTATTCCAATTAATGATTGCCCTTCTTTGGTTGATCTTGTTATTGTTGATATGCCTGAAGATCCTATTGCTTCTATAATTCTAGGTAGGCTATTTCTTAGAACAATAAAAGTTGTTATCAATGTGTTCAAGGGAAATATGAGATTTCCCCAAGAAAAAGAAAATGAAGACACACACTAGAGACGGCATTATCTTCAATGCTCGAAGCTATGGGCTTGGCGTATTTATACCCAAGTGATCATCACTATGGTCGAGTTATCCGACCAAAAACAAGCGCTTCGTGGGAGGCAACCAATGCAAATAAGGTAGAAGAGTAAGTTTTTGTATTTAGTTTTATTTGTTTCAATAAAGAGAGTGTTGAAGTTTTATGTTGTGAAGAAAAAGTTGAGGAAAAGATGTGCCAATGGGGCCAAAATTATGTGCAATACAGCTATGTGTGGTACTAACATCTGAAAGCATGGAAATATGCATATATGTTGTGTTGAAACTAATCCCCCTAGGAATCATCAAAAAAATTGAAGTTCCAGATGAACTAGAGCAACATAAATGAATGGAGGCAACAGAGCGCAAGACGGCCAACCGTACGAGCGGCCACACTCGTATGAGCGGTCGTATGGCCCTCTACCGAAAACAACAACACCACCAGAGCAGAAGACGGCGACCCATACGAGCGCATGCGCTCGTATGAGTGCTCGTATGACATGTCCAGGCAGAGCATTGAAGCAACGGAGCACAAGACGGCGTCTCATACAAGCGGCCACGCTCGTATGCGCGCTCATATAAGGTATGCACAGAAACAGTGAGGGCTTCAGAACGCATGACGGCGTCCCATATGAGCGCTTGCGCTCGTATGGTGCCCTGGCGGCCACAAATTGGCCGAGGCAGGATGTAAACTTCCCCCATCTCCTTTATTTCTTCTTCTTCTTCCTTCCAAACCTCTCCAAACCCTACCACAAATTTGCCGGATCTCTCTACTCATTCGATTTTAGTTTAAACCCTTCCGCGTGATCGATCTATGGTATGTTTCTCCTCCGATCCCCAACTTATTTTTCACAAATCTGTGCTATATATGCCTTGCATTGCCATGACAAGGGTAAGCGTACTTTTGATCAAATTTTGATTTTGGCTTGGATTCGTTGATGTTCTTAGAGGAGTTTGATGTTGTAGTTGCTGTTGGATCACTATTGTATCATTCTATTGGACTGAAAACTTATTTTCTAGAGATGAACATGAAAAGGTTCGCCCGTATTGCTCATGGTAAAGCCACGAGTTCATCCATAGAGGCCACACAAAGGCAACAAGTTTACATGTAGGGGGTCATTTTCATCGATTGTGAAGACAAGAAGAAATACCGTTTACTTCATGAGAGGAAGATGAAGACTACCAAGTGGGCGTGTCCGTCGACAATAGCCAAGCTGGGCATCGGCAACGATTTTCATTTATTATGTGCTAATGCTGGATTGCAACACTTTATTTATCAGGAATATGAGACTTATCGCCGGTTGATGCTTGATTTTCTTAGTACTCTCTCGCACAACATTGGGCTCCACCCAAAGACAAATGAAGAAGAACGGATCACTTTTCATCTCATGGACCAAGACTTCAACATCACTATTATGTAGTGGTGTAACTACTTTGATTTCACCAACAACCCTGATGATGTTCGCTATGTCTATGACTATCTTAATCCACATCCGAGGCATTCGTTTAACCAGATGAGTTACCATGGCTACAAGCATAGGGCCAGTTGCATTGAGTGTCCTGCCATTCAATATTTCTTTTATGTTATCACTAACTTGTTGCAGGCACGAGGAAAAGTTTCAAAAGTGAATGAAGAGAATATGCTAATTCTTGGGAAAGAAGCAAACCTTGACGTCGGTTATTCGCCCAACTTAGGGGAAATACTACTGCTTCACCTTCCAATTAGACTGTGCACAAGGAGATATCGTGTGTGGAGGAGTCATCACCATGTTGGCCAACTCCCTTGGCCTGAACTTCAACCATCTTCTCCCCATCTCCGGTAACACTCTTGTCAATATTAAAGTTCTTGCTAGTGTTCAAATGGTAGTGGTTCGTCGCCGTCGCCATTGCATTCGAATTCCTGGAGTGGAGTACTTGCTACCCACTCCCTTGCCTAACCGTTTCTCGATAGAGAACAAAATTTTGCATTATGTGCCACAGGAAGAAGATGCAGCATTTGACCAAGAGGCACCTAAACCAGAGCAAGTTGATGAAGAAGAACTCACCACCGACAAAGAAGAGGAACATCCCCAAGAAGAAGCACAATAAGAAGTGTCCTACGCCACACACACCGACATCTATAGTCTTCAGGGCTCCATCAATGATATGAGCAACCTCGCCACGTCCCTTCGACACACGTCCGTGTACATGAACATCAACTTCTCCGTCTAGAGCCAAGGATGGGCTTCGCATCACCCGTCGTCATAAATCTCACTGGTTTGGGCTTGCAAAAGGTTAAGCTTGGGGGAGGTCACTACCGTGTCTCAATCAAGATGTGGCAATGTTATTTAATAAGTTGTAATGGGGTTGTACTTCAGCTTGCTGACACAACCGTGTCTCAATCACTACCGGGATTACAGGCTATGCCGACGGCCCGTCGGCATAGGTCCAAATCCCGTCGGGATAGACCTATGCCGACGGCCGCCATCGGCATAGACCTGTCGGCATCGTATACGTCGGGGTACCTGGACCTGCCGTCGGCATAAAAAAGCCGTCGGCATAGGTACCTATGCCGACGGTGTACGTACGGCCGTCGGCACAGATTGTCCGTTGGCAAGCTCGTACGTATGACGGCGGCAGACGGCGCCGTCGTCAAGTTACGCCCAATAAAAACACGCCACGTGTCGTTACTATACCGACGGCTAAGCCGTCGGCATAGATTTGAAAATATGCTGACGGCTAAGCCGTCGGTATATACTGGTGCCAGGGAGTACAGCTGCGTGACACGTGACACCTATGCCGACGGCTAACCCGTCGGCGTATGTTTAAAACATACGCCGACGGGTTAGCTGTCGGCATAAGTGTCACGTGTCGCCCACTGGTGCCTCATCGGGTTGCTATGCCGACGGCAAAGCCGTCGGCATAGATGCTGCCTTTTTTCTGATTTATGTTTTAATTCATTTCAAATTCACAGCACATATACATATATTCAAATTCACAGCACATATACATATAACATCATCATCACAATAACATCATCGCAATAACATCATCATCATCACAATAACATCATCGCAATAACATCATCATCATCACAATAAGTATCGTCATCACATAAGTATCATCATCACAATAACAAAAACATAAGGAGAAGCACACAAGTCCTACGAGCATACAAAGGGCTTAAGCCCTACGAGGTCCTCACCGCCCCAGACGGACAAAGCCCAGGTTGTCACTGCTTGCGGCAGCGCTACCGCTAGGACCGGCACCGCTACCGCCACCGCCACCTCGGTGGATCGGAGTGACCGGGCTCCGTGACTCGGGAGTGATGCCATCATTGGCACCACCACCAACGGATGATCCACCGGTTCCCTGGATGTTCGAAAAGACATGTTAAGGGGATATATGATTGTGTTGAATAAACGATAAGCAGTGGTTGATGAGTTTGGGGATGTACTAACCGGAGTCTCCATGTTCTGTGCCAGAAACTCCTCAAAGGTAAGGAGCACTGGTGCAGGTCCAGCAGGTGGTGGTGGTGGTTCCATTACAGGAACCGTGCCGGACGCCATGCTCTCAAAAACGCGCTGCATGTGAATTGACCAAGCAAACACGAAGGTCAGAAGAAATGAAAGTGCAAATATGGAAGTGAAATGAAAGAGACTAAACTAACCGTCATCATGCGAGTGCTGTGCTCCTGGACTGCTGCAACTCTCGCCTACCACGCCATGGTCTCCTGGCGTGTGTACTCCATGTAGGCCTACGATATGACATGATGAACTCATAAAACATCTCAATGCGGAAAATAAAGTGAGCAAAAAGGAAAATAAGAGGGAAAATACTTACGCTGGTCTGTTGGGCTAGGAGGGAGTGTGACTGTGCACTGGTCGTGCTCGTGCGCTGGCTCAGGCTCGGGTCGGTAGCTCGGAGCCGTGTGAAGGAGATAGAAGGAGTACACATGGCATCCAGAACCGCCTGCCGACCATGAAGCTTCGGCCCTATGCCCACCACCACCCTCTCGTCCGTAGCCTGCTTTAAGGGGTCAGCTGTGCCAGGATTTACCCTCAGATACTCCTCCTCGTAGGCCTTCAGGTTCTCCTCCCTCTTGCCGTAGTAGTCGCCCTTGCCCTCCTTGGACTTATTCCGCGTATGGGCGATCAGCCACGCCTCTATGTCAGAGAGCAGCCGCTTCAGTTTCTCCTCCTGAACCACCAAACAGAGGTTAGTGATACATAAGAAAGTGATGGTAAATAGAAGAAGAAGAATGTTTCATGTAAATAGATATACCTGAACTCTCTTGTGGCTAAAGTGGTTCCGGTTTCCTTGACCATGTGTTCCGTCGGTCCCTCGGTTAGCCCGGTTTTTCTTGCTCTTAGCAGCCCACTCTGCATCCTGACCGAGCCACAGATCCACCAATGCCGCCCATCCATCGTCCTTTCCATAACACCAAGCAGGACACACCTACATAATGAAAGCATAATGGCATGTCAACACGAAACGATGAAATTTACCACAAACGCCGGAATGAAAAGTCTGTTATACTTACGGCCAAGTACTCCTCCCTCTCCAAGGTAACATGCATCCTCCGCGCGGATTCCTTGGTCAACTTCGTCTCAAGAGCGTCGTGATGATATTGCGAGATGGCCACCCAGCGCACCTCGTACTGCATCTGACGGGCCTTCTTCATCGCTTGGCGCAGCATGATCTCGTCGGCAGTGGACTTGTGCTCCTCAAGAACTCGATAGTATTTCTACAATCATTTAGAAAACCAGAATGGAAGAAGGCATGAGTTAAACCATTCGATGATAAACTACGAACGAAACTCAAGAATCGTGCTTCTGAAGAGAACTTACCCAAAAAATTGTGATCACGACATTAGCATACGTGGTATGGTCCGGGTGGGGGGCCGCTTCCCAGTGGTCCCAGCTCGTGGCCAAAACCCGGCGCTCAGGCTGCCTGACTGGATCCGGACGGAACAGCCCCGACCAGTGTTCCTTCAGCAAAACGGTGATGACGCCGTTTGGAAGACGGGCCCCTTTAGGAATTATCCAGTTGCTGCAAAAGATAGAAAGAATGAAAATATGAGCATGTGTACAATCAAAAGAATGAAAATATTAGCATGTGTAGAAGCAAAAGAATTAAATTATGATTAAGTGGCACTTACTCTTTCCCCTTGGGCTCAATGAGCCACTTCTGCTCCTCGGTAGCAAGAAGGGGAGGGAGCTTTGCATTACCACGCAGCCACCCCTTGTTGTGGGCAACCCCCTCGCTGCCACCACCATCCTCCCCGCCACCACCATCCTCTGCTTTATTGGGAGCCACACAACAAAATTAAGGATTCATTTAAATTAATCACATCAAAATTTTATTTTCTACCGCGTTGACGGCATTGAATCCACCTACATCTCTAATAGGTAAAGATAGGTCCTAATCCCACCCGAGGATGTGTAGATTGAGTACGTTCTCCATGCTCTACCCTGTTCCGAGACAAATGAACCAACCATGCATCATCCTATGAACAAAACTCAACATACAACAAATGGACACCTTTTGTCGAACAGCGGAGGGACGATAAGGGCCAACTCCACGGAGATGCAACACCACAACCTGTAATGATTCTACCGATTGAAAAAACATTAGGCAAAACCCAAGTATATATAGTAGTGCTTGCATGGCAAAAAAACCTAGTAAACCTAGTAAAACCTAGTAAACCTAGTAAAACCTAGTAAAACCTAGGCAACTCCACGGATTCGTCAAGGCAAGTTGCAAAGTTAAAACAGATTCTCAGACTTAGTGTAATTCACAGTGTGGCAGAAACAGATTTAAGATACACACTTGGAGGCAAGAATTAAATATGCTACAGGGCAAGAACATGGCATCAAAAGGTATGGCATGATAGAGCATAACATAAACCACAAAACATGGTTACTGATCATGTTCAGAAGAGTCATGGATATGATGGTAGCATCAATAGAACATGGCAAGAAGATATAACAGATTTTAGACTTGGTGAAAAACTGGGCATGCTGACAACAACATCATGATGCTGACTTGGGAGGCACATAACAGCAAGCATAACAATTTTACAATTTATGAAACTGACATGAGCATGTAGTAGACATAGCAATCTTCAAATACTCCATTGGCACAAGTTCATATGATGCACATATCATTTACTATGGATTTTACAAAATGGAACATTCTGTTAACTAATAACCTATAATTGTACACTCTAAAAAAAGGAACAGAAGAATGTGTGTGTGTGTGTGTGTGTGTGTGTGTGTGTGTGTATGTGTTCAATCTACAGCACCGGGGAGGGGCGGCCGGCTAGGTGGGGGATGGGCTCGGGGAAGGGCGGCCGGCGAGGTGGGGGATGGGCTCGGGGAGGGGCTTCGATCGGGAGGAGAGAGGGGGGAGAGGGAGGAGGCTCACAGCGCGGGCTCGGCGGCGACGTCGAGGCGACGGCGAGGTCGAGGGCGAGGTCGAGGTCGAGGTTGAGGTCGAGGTCGAGGGCGCCGGCGAGGTCGACGGCGAGGTCGAGGGCATAGGGGAGGAGGCGCGGGTGGCCGGCGTCGGGGGCGGCGGCGATCCGGCAGCCTGGCGGCGTCGTGGGTGTGTGGGCGTCGGGGAGCAGATGACTTTGGAAAATTTCCCAAGCCTAGTTATATACCCCCACCTTTAGTCCCGATTGGTGGCTCAAACCGGGACTAAAGGCCCCCTTTAGTCCCGGTGCGAGCCACCAACCGGGACTAAAGGTCAATTTCGCCAGGTGAAAGGGCGGGAAGCACAGCCCTTTAGTCCCGGTTGGTGGCTCGGACCGGGACTAAATGGGGGCCTTTAGTCCCGGTTGGTGCCACCAACCGGGACTAAAGGGCTGCGGCTGGCACGGCGTCGGGCGGGTGGATGTTTAGTCCCACCTCGCTAGCTGAGAGGCCTCGATAGTGGTTTATAAGCACGGCTGCGCCAGCCCTGTCGAGCTCCTCTCTTATGCAGGCCTGCGGGCCTAAACGAACCACCTCTGCCTGTGGGCCTACTGGGCCTGCCGCGGGCCTGCATCCTGGCCCAACTAGCGTGTTGGGTTTCTAGTCATATGCAGGCCGTGGTGGCCCAGTAGGCGGCATTTTTTAATTTTTTTTTACTTTTTAGTCCCGGTTTGTGGTAGCAACCGGGACTAAAGGTCTTTTCCAGTATTTTTGTTTTGTTTTTTGCTTTATTTATTTTCTTTTGTTTCTACTTACAGCTAAATACTTAGAGTTTTTGAGTGATTCTTTTTGCTTTAGGTCACAAAAAATTATAAACTTTCTGTTAGTGCCAGTAGTTTTCAAATTTGAATAGTTTAAATTTGAATTCTTTGAAATTTGTGTGAATCACTAGTTTGTGAATAACTTTACTTTATGAAAAATTCTTTTTGCTATTAAAGTTTTGAACAAAAAATACTCTGATAATTTTAGTTGCATAAATTTTATATAATTTTAGTTTCAAAAATACTTTTATAATAACTAGAGGTTTATAAAAGCTTTTTAGTTCATTCTTTGAACGGAGGAATTTCATGAAACTTTTCATAATCTTCAGACATGTCTGTCTTGCCCTCCACTCCCACGATGTCTCTTTTCCCTGAAAGAACTATGTGGCACTTTGGCTCATCGTATGATGTATTCGCTTCCTTATCTTTTCTTTTTCTCGGTTTGGTAGACATATCCTTCACATAGAAAACTTGCGCCACATCATTGGCTAGGACGAATGGTTCGTCTGTGTATCCAAGATTGTTGAGATCCACTGTTGTCATTCCGTACTGCGGGTCTACCTGTACCCCGCCTCCTGACCGATTGACCCATTTGCACCGAAACAAAGGGACCTTAAAATCATGTCCATAGTCAAGTTCCCATATGTCCACTATGTAACCATAATATGTGTCCTTTCCCCTATTGGTTGCTGCATCAAAGCGGACACCACAGTATCACCGTATTCAGGGGGATAGTTGTCATCATCCTCTTCTTCTTCGTTGTCTTCCATCATAACCCCTCTTTCTCCGTGCTTGGTCCAAACATTATAGTGCGGCATGAAACCCTTCTCAAGCAGGTGGACGTGAAGGGTTTTCAAGTTAGAGTAATCCTTCGTATTCTCACAGACAAGGCATGGACAATACATAAAACCATTCTGCTTGTTTGCCTCAGCCACTTCCAGAAATTTATGCAGGCCCTCAAGATACTCGGAGGTGCGTCGGTTACCGTACATCCATTGCCGGTTCATCTGCGTGCATTATATAATTAAGTGTATCAAAAACCATTACATAACATCATGAATAGAGAAGTGACTAAATTAATACAAGTTCATCATCACATTAAAACCAAAGTACAGTAGTGATCAAATGTTATTACTGAAAAAATAAATACATAAAGTTCATACATATATAGTTCTCATAGAACAACATATAGCTCTCTAGAGCATCTAATTAAAACATACATTGAAACTATGAAAAACAACAACAAATGCGATCATAATCGCAACTAAGGTAACAATTGATCCAACGGCATAATGATTCCAAGCCTCATTATGAATGGCATATTTTCTAATCTTTCTAATCTTCAAGCGCATTGCATCCATCTTGATTTTGTGATCATCGACGACATCGGCAACATGCAGCTCCAATTCCATCTTCTCCTCCTCAATTCTTTTCAATTTTTTCTTCAAGTAATTGTTTTCTTTTTCAACTAAATTTAACCTCTCGACAAGAGGGTCGTGTGGAATTTCCGGTTCACATACCTCCTAGATAAAAACATCTATGTCACGTTGGTCGGCATAATTGTCATAAACACTAAATGAAACAAATCATAATAAAAGATAATATACCACATCCGAATCATAGACAGGACGAGGGCCGACGGGGGCGGATACCAAAGTCATGGCACTATATAATAACAAACAATAATAAAAGTAAGAAAATTATACAAGTATATATCTAAATCATACAAGTAAGAATTTTTTTTCTTTTAAAAAGAAGATAAGAACAAGAGGCTCACCACGGTGGTGCCGGCGACGAGATCGGCGCGGGCGATCGACGGCGGTGAGGACGGGGACGGGGACGGCACCCTACACATGTGCAGACTCTAAAAAGTTAATTTCAACTCAAATTGTGCATCTAAATCAAAAGAACTCCCACATACATTCCTCCACTAAAACCCACAAACCACTCTACTTCTAGAGCATTTGAAATGAGCTAAACTAGCAGTGAGAGATAAAACGATGAAGTTGCTAACCTTTTTAGAACACTTGGATAGTTGGTGCACCGCCAAACCTAGAGAAATCTTGGGCAAAATGGATCTTGGAGGTCCAGCTTGGAGAGGAGAGAAAGCTTAAGTGTTGCTCAGGCATTTCATCGAACACCTCATGTGCATAGGAGGTGAGAACAGAGAGTAGCACACACCCTGCACACGCTGGCCGGTCAAAAAACAGAGGAGTGAGCGGCGGGGGCGGGGTATATATAGGCATTTTATTAGTCCCGGTTCGTGGCTAGAACCGGGACTAAAGGGGTTGCGCCAGGAGCCAGGACCTTTAGTCCCGGTTGGTAGCTGGAACCGGGACTAAAGGTCCCAGACGAACCGGGACTGATGCCCGCCGAGGCCCGGCCGGCTCCCTGGCTGCTCAAACCGGGACTGATGCACCCATTAGTCCCGGTTCGTAACTCGACCGGGTCTAAAGCTCTGATCTGGCCAGGATCAAAGCCCTATTTTCTACTAGTGCCCTGGCACTATTGACCGTCCATGCGACGGCGGCAGCGACGTCCGTGAGGGGGGTCACACTACGGAGCCGCGTGCCGGGTGCTTGCACCTGCCACCACACCTCCAGACGTGTAAGAGGGCCCAGCGCAAGACCTGGCGGCATAGCTACCCTCCCAAGTACCCCGTCCCGTCTAACCCGGGCACTGTTGACCGGCGGATCTAGGCCTTTGACTTTCGCCGGACGGGGTTTGACCGATGGACATTTTCACCTGGCTGTGATAGGCCAGCCCATAGGTACACTTCGGATCAAGGTCCGGGCACAACCCACCGCAAGATTCCTTCCGTGTCCGCCCGACCTGGCCGTTTTTCCCCTCCGTTCGACGGCGGCAGCGACGTCCGTGAGGGGAGTCACACTACGGAGCCGCGTGCCGGGTGCTTGCACCTGCCACCACACTTCCAGACGTGTAAGAGGGCCCATCGCAAGACCTGGCGACATAGCTACCCCCCCCCCCCAAGTACCCCCGTCCCGTCTAACCCTGGCACTGTTGACCGGCGGATCTAGGCCTTTGACTTTCGCCGGACAGGGTTTGACCGATGGACATTTTCACCTGGCTGTGATAGGCCAGCCCATAGGTACACTTCGAATCAAGGTCCGGGCACAACCCACCGCAAGATTCCCTCGGTGTCTGCCCGACGTGGCCGTTTCCCCCCTCCGTGCGACGGCGGCAGCGACGTCCTTGAGGGGGGTCACACTACGGAGCCGCGTGCCGGGTGCTTGCACCTGCCACCACAATTCCAGACGTGTAAGAGGGCCCAGCGCAAGACCTGGCGGCATAGCTACCCCCCAAGTACCCCGTCCCGTCTAACCCTGGCACTGTTTGACCGGCGGCAAACTGGGTCCAACAGACACGCGTGGTGTATCTATGTATGTTTATGTTTAGATAAGGCACATTTAAATTAATCAAATTTCAATTTAGAAAAAAAAATAAAAAAAATAATACATAGATATGCCGACGGTAAAGTCGTCGGCATAGCTATGACCCGGATCGATGACGCGGCAAGTGCCACGGATCGATGACGTGGCAACAGCTATGCCGACGGCCGCCGTTAGGGCCGTCGGCATATATTTGACGGCGTCAAACGGCAGTTAACCACCAGGTGGCCGGCCCCCATATATGCCGACGGCCTGTCTATGCCGTCGGCGACCGTAGGCATATCACAATCTATGCCGACGGCTTCGTTACGCCGACGGCCCCCATCGGCATAGATGGTGGTATGCCGACGGCCGAACTACGCCGACGGTTTGCCTTAGGCCGTCGGCATACCGCCATCTATGCCGACGGCCCCCGTCGGCATAGTCGGGGTCGTCGGCAACGTGCCTTATTCCGGTAGTGAATCAAGATGTGGCGGCGGAGCAAAACTGGACGCCGGTGCTATTTCGGCAAAATACCAGCGATGTGGAGAAAACCAGACCTGCCTGTGGTACATCAGTATCAGCGGCGTCAGAAAATTATTACGCGCCCTTGCTACTTGGAAAAATAGCACCGGCGTCCTAGAATATATTGTTGCCACTAAAATAGGACGTACCAGAAGCGTTGTCCTATGTAGCGATGCCACAAACTGGAACGAAAATAACAGCGGCGTCGGGCTGAAAAGCCCACGCAGCTACATATAGTGCTAGCCCAAGCGTTCGGATGGAGGTCAACACCACTGAATAATGAGAAACTATATATTTGTTTTCTTTTTGTAGAAAACAAATATTTGAACATTTTACACTGCATTTATAGGAGGAAGCACACTTGCAAAACAAACAATATTTAGAAGGGTTAATTATACATATTTGTACTTCTAGTACATAAATATTTTGTTCAACGGCCGCGCCGCCCGCGCCAAAATGAAACTAAGCACACCGAAGAAACGATCGAGTTGCGACATCTTCTCGACGTACAAACCTTACTACCTAGCAGGTACCTAATAAACTACTACAATCCATGCATGCATAAACAACCTGGAGCTTTGACGTAGGCGATCACCGGTCGGCGCCCTAAGGCCACGGGTACTCGTCGTTGTGGCCAGTCTCCATGGCTCCTTGCCTTCGATCACCACCCAAAATCCTCCGTACTCGTCCGGCGGGTAGGTGTTGAAGTCGAACTCTGGTGCCATGGGGGTCGGCGACATGTGGCGGCGCACTTCGGACGCGCCAGCCGTGGCAAGCGCGGCCTGGCTCGGTGGCGCTAGCTCGCGGAGCTCATCCAATGTGCCGGCCGCGGCGAGCATGGGGCCCGGCTCTAGCTTGCTGCGCACATCGAACACATCGGCCTTGCCGAGCACGGCACCCGGTGGCGGTAGCTCGCGCAGATCCAGCGCAGACTGCACGGGGCGGCGGAAGGTGGTCGTGCCCCGGCAACGATGAAATCATTGCGATAGCTCGTAAGACAGCAGCCCGTCGCGCGCTGCGTTGCGCAGCAGCTGTTCGAGCACAGTCGGCCGGGGCTTGTCTTCATCGCCGTCGTTGATAGCACACCACGCCTCAAACCACGAGTAGTGGCGGCGAGTGTATTTGCCAGCGCGGGCACGGGGCGTCATGGCTAGCTAGCGGGCATTGCTATCGGACGGCGGAGGTCGGAATCGGAGGCGGCGTCGGGCTGTGGATTGATCAATGCGGGTGGCGGGTGAGTGAGAACGGGGGTTTTCTTGAGCGTGCGGCAGCGAGGCATTAATATCCGGCTAGTGCGATACACACACTACCTACGTAGAGAATGCAAAGCATTAAAGGTCTCCTCACACTGAATGCATGCAAGGCAATGAAAGGGATAACATCATTACCGGCATTGACTTAGTGCAAACGCCATGGACCGATGCTACTAGCGGCATCGGCCGGCCCTCCCGCCAATTTTGACCGTGGCCATAGGCGCTTGACTGTGATGTAGACACCACTAACATGTCTATTATTTTAGTTTGTTTTGCACAAAAATCTAAAATCCGGCCATGTTCAAGTTACATGGAGTCTGCTGGTGTTGTTACCCATTTTGCATATATGTCTTCCTGACTTTTATGTGGTCTAAATAATGTTAAACACTACAAAAGTTTGCATCAACACACAATTTAACGTCATCATGTGCGGACTAGATGAAATATTGAACATAGTGTATATGAAAACTTGTGTGGAACAAAATCAAAATGTAACCTTAACTATCTTACGAAGGTCATACAAGCACTAAAAGATTCAAGTTTTACAGACTTCGGTTAGCGTATTTGACAAATTATTAAACCCACAACATAGAAATAGTTTTATCTGGATAACAGACTATGGACGTACGAATACAAATCGGCACTACTGTTTGGATGTGCTCGGTGGCGTTGCCCGATGATCCAACGCCGCTACCGTGGGCCAGCCCATATAAGGGGGTATCTTATCCATCCGGAAGTGGATTGATCTTATCCACTCCCCCCACCCTCTCCACACAAATGCTCCCTCTCAAACCCTCCCCTCCCGCAGCCGGCTACCCGATGGACGAGTCGCCAGCTTCGGCTCTGGCTCCGCCTGCTCCTCCATCCGCGGAGGAGTTATGGATGGCAAACACGCTTGTTCAGGTTCGCACCGTATTCAAGTTGCTTCCTCCTGACAAGCAGAAAGAAATCCTGCAGGGGCTGAGCCATCCACCTTTGCCTGCTCCGATTGCTCCTCCATCTGACATCGTGCAAGGCTCTGGCTCTGGCTATAGCCACGAGGACGTCATCAACATCTTCGACGATGACGCATAGGCAGCCCGATGGTTGTGGCTACGGCGGAGGCGGCCAGGCGGTGAGGAATCAGCCTAGCGAGTTATTTGTAATTATACGTTATTTTGTGATTTGAATAGTGTTGTTCAAATCTATGTAATATATGAATGCCAACTAGTTTAATATTAATGCTTAACTAAGGTTTAGTTTAATTAATGTTTTAATCAGATTAGTGTAACACGGTAGGGGTTTACTGACAATGGGGTCCCGCGGGTCAAAGCGATTCCTAGCGAAATGACACATTACTTTTATTACCGGCGTCTACTAACTGGGGTGCGCTACTGATTGTTTGTGTGTCAGTGGTGTTGGCATCAAGTGGCACAGATGACACAACTACGAGTGGCGTTTCGGCGAGACGCCAGTAGTATGAGCTTACCACAGGCGTCATACTACCGGTGTCTCACCTCCGCGCCGGTAACCACATTTCTGGGACGCCGCTACTAGGCTTTTTTCTACTAGTGTGAGATTCAAACACTCTTGTTGGTTTGTTCCAACACTTTGCTTTTCATTTTTCATTTTTTCTTTTCGCCGGTTGCAATTTTGTTTGCAAAGTAAGTTTTCAAAGACCCAAAAAAACAAAAATAGAATAAGTTTTTCTTTGCTCTTTTCTTTTAGCCTTGGATTCTATTTCCATTCTTCCTTTTTAACTTCAAAAGGAGTTTATCTATGCCGGACAACGAGGAATGCTATCTTAAGGTAGAGAAGCATGGAAATTCATGACTATGAAGGTATGTCCTACGACTCCCATCCTTTGCACTTGAATTACTTAGAATATATGTAGTAGTATTATGTGTGAAGTATTCAACTGGGAGTAAATCTTGATAGTTAAACCAAAGTTTTTGTTCTAGTAGCTAAAATAATTTAGTTACCTTTATTCTATTTAATCTAGATAACCAAGACTTGCCGTGGGACTAGTTCTTTTTAAATGAAAGTGATGTTAACAAAGAATAACCTTGCACAAGAGAAAGTCTCTAGAAAGACTTGGGTGTTGAGAAAATTTGTAGAGAAGATGAGGTTAGAGATACTCAACCCCATAATGTTAATTTTAATAGACTCAATAGCCCTTGTGGATAAAGTTGTCCAGAGAAACCGAGTTGAAAGGTGATTGAGAATATGCCAAAATTTGTGTTGCATGCTTTTACATGACGCTTCAGATTCTTGCTGGTGTCATGGCCTTGTCACTATATGTGCGTTTAGGTGTGTAAATGTGGCTTCGTCACCTTTCTTGATGTTATGCTGAGAACTCCGCTGGCCAACGAGCGGTCCACCTGAGTGTCGGCTTGTATTTTGGCTGTGAGTTTGTTAACGTTCATAGTGGCAACACTATAGTGAATATTATTCAGCTTTCTCTTGAATGGGTGTGTATGTGGTAATAACCGAGTACTGATCGTAAGAGCTCGAAAGAGACAACATATTGGTCCATAGTACTCAAACTTAAGCCACGGCGAAACCTTATGCATAATCATTTCTTTGGCATGATCCCATCACTGGACAACAAAAGTTTCAGCAAGCAATGATTGAAATAAAGTGCTTGAGAGCCTTGATGTTGAGACACTCATGGGTGTTAGCAAGTTACACTAGAATCATGTTGTCTTTACATACCCTTCACTCTCTAATTTATGTTTTTAATTCTAAGGAAAGAAAAATCTCTTCTGTGTGTTCCCGGCAAGCAAGTGTTAACTAGAGTAAATGGAATAGAAGTTACTCTGTTATTTTGTCTTGTTGAGCAAGAATTTTGCATTCATTATCTTTGCTTCACTAACACTTGCATAATAACCATGCCACCACTACAGCTATACTAAGTTTTCAGGTCAAGAAGCGGAGGGCTATCTAGGCGTACCGATCGTAGGTTTGGATTTCTATTCATGTTGCATGAGGACGGTCAGGTTTAAACTTGGGGGAGTTGATGAGTGTTATTTTTACGCCCATCACACCTGAGATTAGACTGATTTATTTCATAAAAACCGAGATATCCGCTCCGATATTGCTACTAATGACTAATGAATGCAAATGATTCCAAAATCCTCTCTTTAGTTTTTTTTCCGCAAGAAAATGGGCCATACATGGATAAAATCAAGCATATATATGGAAAGGAGCAAATTGGAGTAAAGGAGAATCAAGTGGGAGGCGTAGGAGAGGAAATAGAGTGCAAGATGGCCACCCATACGAGCGCAGCCACTCGTATGAGCACTTGTATGACGTGCCAGCCGCCCCCTCTGGTCCAACCCTACAAATATCATAAAGGGACCAGCACAAAAAACAAGACCAAGCATTCACCAGACCTCCATCTTCGTCACCAGGAACCCTAGCTACCGCCATTTCCCATCTCCATAGCCATAGCCTCCACCTTCACCATCACCCCATCAATTCATCCCCAAGTAGCCATACTTTGTAACCATGTATCGCAACCGACAACTATTGTAAGACATATTATCAATCAATCAATCTTCATGATGTGTTCTTCAATGGTTTCTTCTTGCGATCTGATCGCTATGTGTGAGTAGCTGGGTAAGGCAATGGGTTGAGGCATAGCCCTACAACCCTATGTATTTATTGAAGGGATAGATGGAAGTACTTTGAATGTATTGTATGTGTGACATAAAATTGCTTTGTAGTTATCTCTTGTCTAGTGCGTGTTCTTCATCCCTACAGGTACCCAGGATCATGGAGATCGAGCCACAGAGAGGCTAAGGGCAGGGAGACCATGATGTGCTATTCTAAAAACCAGTGACAGCAAGGCAAGTATGGTAGTACGGATCCTATCTCTAGGGATACAAGAGGTGTAGTCATTAAATGCCCAATGATTTTGTCTGATTTTATCTTAATTACCAAGGCAACCCCGCGCGATGGATATGGCCTTTGGTTGGACAACTGACTCTTGATGCAGGGTGCGTTTCGGTCAAGACATACTTTGGACACATCCCCCACTTTGATATGTTCCAAGAACATCTCGACGGGTATCTTCGAGGGCACAAATTAATATCACGATGATCCCGCTCGCAAATATATGGTTGTAAGAATGAAGTCCTCATACCCATGCCTATTTTTATTACTAGTGTTCACCTGTGCAAGTTAACAATCCGGTCTAAAAACTAGAATTTAATACTTTCGCAAAGTCTTGGTAGAAACCCTTGTCTTCAAGGTGCACTTCCTCTCATGGGTTCGATAACTCAGAGTCACCTCTGGGGAAAAAGGTGAGAATCCTTTCTTCTCCTTAATCGGATCACAAAAGGGAATCATCATTGGCCATTTCCCTATTCTCGGTTTGTTTATTTCCTACGCAGCTCTTGCCGGGAGACTTGTGGTTGGTCCATAAGGTTTCCATTGGGTGTATCTTTTCATTGTCAAATGCATTTTTTCTTGGACATGATTCTATAATGTAATTAATGAACATTGATTACGGTGTGTTAGAAAAAAACATGTCAATGTTGCTAAAATAGCCTATACACATGGTTATAGTAGCCATTAGGTATGGGTCCTACTCCAGTGAGCAAGGATTAATAATTTGCAGATTCACAACAAACATCCTTGAAATGTGCCACTTAACTTCCTTCTTGTGTTTCAAATAGTTTGCTTAGCTTCTGGGCTGTAGTTCATGTTTGTGCCAATTGAACCATTCACAAGAAACATCCTTCAGATAGTTTACTTAGCCTCCATTTTATGTTTAAAATAGTTCGCTTACCTTCCATGTTGCAGTTAGTCTCTACGCCAATTGGCACAACGGGCCATCTTAGTAAGTACTAGTGGTCAATGGATTTTGCTACATATTAGCGTAGGTCTCTCCCGCATAAAACACTATAGTAGATGATTATCACTTTAGTTTCATATCCAATTGCCTAGGGACAATCCTTTACTTTATTGTTCTCTTACAAATCAACAACTTTTTTTATAGGTTCTTTATTATCTTTCTAAACTATCCTTTCATACCTACAAAGTAGATTTATTTCTTGATTTTAGATAAAGCAAACGTTCGGTGTGTGTAGGGTTGTATTAGTGGTTGATAGAACCTTAGAGAATACGAATTCAACCTTTAGCTCCTCGTTGGGTTTGACACTCTTACTTATCGAAAAGGCTACAATCGATCCCCTAAACTTGTGGGATATCACCCTAGAAAAAAGCATGAAAAAAGCACTACCAAATATCTATCAACTATTGTCAAAGAGCACATTTGATGAGGCATACGCGAGCAGAAATAGCATTGTAGGTGATGTGTACTGGTGAATCTGGATGCACACGGTTATTACAACAAACACGTTATACAACCAACACATTGAACGATGAACACACGCTTCGACCTATGACCCCTCCCCCCTTCAAGATGTATATGAAAATATAACGAGCCATAGGTGAGCAGGAATAATGTAGTAGGCACCGTGAACCGGCGAAGCCGGAAGCACACGGCATTATGACAAGCACGTTGTATGACAAACACGCTGTACGACGAACACACGCTTCGACCTATGACCCCCTTCAAGATGTATATGAAAAATTAATGAGCCAGAGGCGAAGAGAAATTGCGCCGTAGGCGCCATAATATTACTAGAAACTTCATTTTTATGAGTTGAAAGCTATCATTTGATAGTGTTGGAAGCCCTCATCCATAATTTCCCCATAAAACTCCATCTCCAAGAAATATAGTGGGAAAAATAAACTGAAAAAAGGGAATTTTTGGTAGCTGCAGTCTAATTTTGTTGTTACTTGCACCATTTTTTACTGTAGTTTTCGCATCTATTTTTGCATGTGCCCCGCGCTAAAGGAAAAAAAAGAAAAACCTAGATAGTAGGACGGGCGAACTACAAAAGTCATGAAACTAGAAACCGGAAAGGGAAACTAGGAATAGCTGCTTCTATGGGGCTACCCGCACGGGAGCGCTCCACGTGCACCACTTGACGCACGTAGAGTGCTTCCAAAGTGCTCACTGGTTACCTTCCAGAAGGGGTACCCCTTAACTAGTTGCTCTCAGATATCAACTTTTTTAGCACAACTTGAATAACAACTCTAACGAAGAGCTTACGTCGGACTAAAAAGACCTCCTCTCGTTTTCTCCCATAACCCTAGGCGGGTAGGGCTAACTTTCCCCTCTAGACTTCACCGGCGAGCCCGTGGATTCTCCCCCCTCTGCATGCCGCTCTGGCGGGTGGTGGCAGGGAGGAGAATCCCGGTGCCTCCACTCCGGTTAGTAGTTTAGGTTAGGTTTTTTTAGTCCTCGCAGGTGTGGCGCTCTAGCGGATGGTGGCGCTTCTTCTTCGAGTTTGCCTTCTAGGCTTCGATCGTCCTTGGGTTTGACTGTTTGGACATCGTCGACAGAGCTCTGGCATAGATGCCTGTCATCTCCTTAGGGCGGTGAGGTTAGAGTTTCTTGTCATGTGGCAAGATTTGGTATCAGATGATTTAGACCTATGCATGGGTTCAATGGCGACAACTATGGCTCTAGAGCGCTAGTCCTTAGGGGCATGTGCACAAAGACTTCCTAGTTGTCATCGACATGGTCAAGCCAGCTCCTGCAGGGAAGCGGCGACAACGGTGCGTCAGTGGCTCGTTCTGGCGGTAGTAGTGGTCATTCTGTGGTCTCAGAATCTCGATGTAATTTTTATTATGTTTGACATGATTTGTTCTTTCGATAAACTTTTATAATAGATCTGATCCTTTCTGAAAAACTGTAGCGGGCGGCTTTTTTTGGCACAACTCGAATATCACCTTTTTTTTAGACACACTCGAATCTTATATCCTATATGAAGTTGATCCCTGCTATCCTATTTATCTCAGCATGCACATATGCCACCTCACCACAAATGCCACCTCATCAATTATTTTTCCCTCTTTCTTAATTACATGCTCCACCCAACTAGCTTACTTAATGCACATGCAATCATGCATGCATGAAAAATGTCTACCTCAATATACAACAATGTATGGAAAAATGTTTCACACTATACAATAATCACATTATATTATTAATTCACATATTTATGCTCCATACAACCAATCTCATTAGAATATATTTCAACCAATTCCTACTGCAACATGCTGGGTATCATCTTGTATCAAATTTTTTTTGAGGGGTACATCTAATGTCAACTTTTTTTTGAGACAAACATCTAGTATCAACTTTTTTTTGAGAGGAAACCAAGTTTATTATTCAGAAAATACCATAGAATGTGGGATACAAACTTGGTCATGGGATTGGCCAAACCAAACATGGCGTCCCAGACCTAAAGTGAGTGCAAACTTGACTAAACTATGTTCTTCATAATTGACAGCACGACCTTCAAAAGTAATTTTACAATTAAATGACGATGCTTGAAGTTTAATTTCGCTAATAATTGCTCCATTGTTGCCATGGCCATCCTTATGGATCGCTCTGACCATCTCCTTTGCATCCGAAGCTATTACAAAATGATGTAAGTTGAGATCTTGTGCTAGAGCTAGGGCCTCCCTGCATGCTATTGCCTCTAGAATTGATGGATCATCGACACCTCCAATGACAAGAGCTAAGCTGCCTAAGAAGGTACAATTTTCGTCTCTGCATATAGCTGTGGCCGTCCCCCTACTCTTTTTCGGCAGCTAGTGTCAACATGTATTTTCGCATGACCCACTGGCGGAGCTTTAGGGTGCTCATTCTTAGAAGTAGGCATGGTTGTCTGACCTTGAGGAGGAACATGAGTAGTATCTTTGATCAAGTCCAGCTCCTCAATGAACCTATTAATGAAGCAATGGATGGATTGGGGGCTTTGAAAAATGCCCTCATGAATGGCCTTGCGCCGTGCTGCCCATATCGCCCAAAGAGTAACTGAAAGCTTCACGAATAGAGCATGTGATAATGATTCCATGAGGGTAAAAATCCATTGTTTTGCATTTGGCTCTGTGGTTGTTACAAGGTTTTGCGCCAATTCCTCATCCACCAAGGCCCATGTGCACCTAGACATTGTGCATTCCAATAGGGAGTGCCTCCATGAATCCAGTGAACTGCACATACCACAAGAGCTTGAATCTATCATATGCCAATGTGCCCTAACATCATTAGTCGGTATAGATTATTTGGATAGTCTCCAAAGAAACATCCAAACCTTAGCTAGACCTGCACTGTCCATAAGCTTTTCCATGCTCTTTCTTCTGTAGACACACTAGAGGAACCGGCTCTATTTTCCAACCACGCCTCTCTCCTCTGTCGAGTGGCTACTAGCATCCAGTATGCGGACTTCACAGAGAAAATTTTGTTCTTCTCATGACACCAACTCTAGAAGTCATCGATATTTCTTGTGCATAGGGGGATTCCAAGGATTACTCACGCATCCATGGGCATAAAGACCGACTCAACTCTCTATCTGTCCCAAGTCATAGAAGTCGCATCTATAAGTTCAGAGACGAAATTGGGTGGGGTGTTGCTCAAATAGCCATAACATCTCATCATCTCAGTTGAGGAAGTCAATTATCGTCGCAAATTCTTGTAGTCTCCTCGTTACCAATGTGTCGTATCAATCCCTGTCTCAACGTGTCTCTTCCTTCTGAAATAGCTCTCCAGACTTGACTCGGGTGGATGCCGAGAGGAGCATTAAGGATAGAAACATTCAGGTAGTAAATGCTCTTTAGTACTCGAGCACTCAAACTCTCTGGATGGTGTAGGAGGAGCCAGGCTTGCCTAGCCAGCATCGCCAAATTGAAGAGCTTAAAGTCCTTAAAACCTATCCCCCATGCCTTTTGGTTGGGTCATGCTTTTCCATGAAACCCAATGTGGCTTCCGTTTACCATCTTTGCTACCCCACCAGAATTTCCTAATTAGCTTGTTAACATGTTCACATAAACGAGGAAGCTTAAAGTAAGACATGGAATAAACTGGCACTGCCTGAGCAACTGATTTGACTAGTACCTCTTTGTCAGCCGATGACATGGTGTTCTCAATCCACCCCTGTACTTTGCCCCATAAACGGTCCTTGAGGTATTTGAAAGCTCCATTCTTGCTATTACCAATATCTGATGGCATTCCCAAATATTTTTCATTCAGGGTTTTGTTGGGGACATTCAGGATATCCTTTATTTCATTGCGGGCGCTCTCTGGCACCCCTTTACTAAAAAATATGGAAGATTTGGCATTGTTAATATGCTGACCTATAGCCTGGCAATAAATGTCTAGTACATGGTTCACCTCAATAGCACCCACACCGTTTGCCTTGAAAAACAGCAGGCTGTCATCAGCAAATAAGAGATGGTTTACTGGTGGCGCTGATGGTGCCACCTGCAACCCATGCAAATTGGATGACTCACTTCTCGATTTTAACAGGCATGACAGACCCTCTGCTGCTATCAAGAACAAGTATGGGGATATTGGGTCCTCCTGTCTAATTCCTCGCGATGGTTTGAACCCCTCATGCTTCTTACCATTAAACATTACTAAATTTTTTACTGTGGTAACTAGACTCATGACAATGCTCACCCACCTGTCAGTGAAGCCTAGTTTAAGCATCATAGCCTGCAAATATGTCCACTCAACTCTGTCATAGGCCTTCATCATAGCCAGCTTCAAAGCACAAGACTAGTGTTTCTTTGCCCTGTTCCTCTTCATGAAATGTAAGCACTCGTATGCAGTTATAATATTATAAGTGATCAATCTGCCAGGGACGAAGGCTGACTGTTCCTCAGAAATAATGTCAGGCAGCACCAGCTTTAGGCGGTTGGAAATTACCTTCGAAGCTATCTTATAGAGAACATTGCATAAACTGATGGGGCGGAACAGGTATCGGAGCGTGGGATTTTTTCCCTTGGGAATCAGAACCAGAACAGTTTCATTCATGCACTTCGCTGACTCCTTGCCTTCAACTATTTTTAAGACCACTTTGATGACCTCCTCACCACAAATATCCTAGTGACGCTGAAAAAAGTGCGCAGGAAAACCGTTTGGTCCAGGTGCCTTTGTGGGGAACATCTAAAACAGTGCAGTCTTAACTTCCTCTGCGCTATATGGGGCATTTAATACATCATTCATCACCGCCGTTACCTTTGCTGGTACTGTCTCAAGTACCTGGTCCATGTTATGAACTCCTTCGGATGTGTATAGGTCTTTATAAAAAGCTGTGGTCATTGCCTCCATCTCACCCCTTTCATTAGTCAACTGCCCGTTTGGATGCTGGAGAGATTTTATTTAATTTTTCCTTCTATGCCGGCTTGCACGAAGATGGAAAAATATGTATTTTTTTCACCGTGAATAAGCCACTCAATCCCCACCCTCTGTTGCCATAAAATTTCCTCGTCGTGAAATAATTCAACCAGGCAGTCAGTTATTTTTATTTCTGCATGAGACAGACCAGATATTCCTTGATTGTCGTGCATCTGTTGTAGCTGGATCTTTAAATGGCTGATCTGTCGCTGGATGTTTCCAAAGTGCTCGCGGTCCCATAGGGTCAAGTCCCCAGCTATATTATTTAATTTGTCCTTCACCGTAGCGACAGAATCGCTTGGATCCTGTGCCCAGCTCGTGGCCACGACGGAGGCAAAATGGACAAAACTGACCCTTGTGGGCAACAAATTCACAAAATGAAGTCTCCACGAAAGAAATTCACTCGTCTAACCCTTTTGGGTAGCGCCCAATGCGCCAGCGCTATTCTAGATGGTGTAGTGCCCCTCTAACTGGCACTACACCTCATGCTAGTGTGGCGTGGCGGTGCTAGCCCGGGCCCCACTTCGGTTATGTAGCGCCGATGCTCTGGGCGCTATCCTATGGACCATAGCGCCGATGACATAGGTGCTATGCTCTTGTTATTACTCACCCTCTGCCGGCCGAGCCCGACTAGAACAGAACAGGGGGCTGCGGTTTGTTTCTCTCTGCCAAGCCGGCGGTGTCCCTCTCCCCCCTCTCTCAAATCCATCTCAAAATTGTCTAGATTTGTTAGATCTGTCCATGGATTTCAGCCCCAACCCCTCCCTCAAGGTATTCTCCTCTGAATCCCTCCTTTTCATCCAAAAAATCCATCACATTTTTCCTATTTGTGCAAGATTAGGTGAAACCCTAGTTTATGATGGATTTGATTTTTGCATGGAAGATTGAAATCATGTGGGGTGATTATGATGTGTATATGACTATGTAATCATTTGGGAACATTGTTGTTGGTCATTTGTTCATAATATTTTGATGTGTATTATGGCTATGTAAACATAGAAATTTCTTGTAGTACCTATGTATGGTATGAAACAATGCTCCCATATGAATTTGTATGCTCTCATTGTTATTGCTTCCATAATGATTTTCTCATGGATGTTTGCACAGGAGCTTGTTATTGCTTCCACCGCAGCTGCGGATCCATGCTCCCAGCTTCTCTTCCTCGTGTGTAGGCGGAGGGGGGATCTTGGCTACCCCTTCCTTCTGTCTATGAGGCGTTCCCAGAGAAACTACAACTGATCCAATCAATGCCGCTGGAAGTGCTGGAGGCGACGAGAGAGCAAAGATGGAGGGATCGGGCGACGAGGATCAGTGAAGATTCCTTCTCGTGGGGTCAGTGCGAGAAGGAATGGAGGAAGGCAGGAGAGGTGGCAGAGGACGAGCGAGATCCAGTTCTGAGGGCTAGGAGGGAGAGGTATGTGCAGACATGCAGGATGCAGGCAGATTACGACCAGATGAACCTAGCGAGAAGAATTTTCTTCGAGGGCATGGTGTTAGCGAGGGAGAGAATGCCGCCGTACCCGAACTCACTGCCAGTGGAATTCATTCATTGGGCGGGGGGGGTGGGGAGGTCGAAGGATCCAAGGCGCAGGGCGAGATGGGAGTTTGTTGTTGGTGTGCACCCGACAAGCGTTCCGCCATCTCCGAAGCCGGTAGATCCCCTTCCGTATTTGTCACCGGAACCAGCAAGGGATTGAGACAGTGGTGATTTTGGTGAACTGTTATATGATATTACATTTTGTATTTTTGCATGTTTGCAGGCATGAGTCGCTATGATGTATATTTTCTTTCCTGCTAAACTCTGAGATTGCAATTTCTTGAAGAAATGTTGAACCTTTTAGTAAACTGTTATGTGATATTACATCTTGCTAGTAGTAGTAGTACCTATATGTTGTACCCAACGTTTTGCTCTCTGTTGTGGCTGGCCTGCAGATTTTAATTTGCATAGCACCTAACGCTCAGGCACTACACTGCACGGTGTAGCGCCACTCTGATAGGCGCTACACTGCATGGTGTAGCGCCGCTCTGATAGGCACTACACCCTTGCCAGCGTGGCGAGGCGGACCAAGGGCCGGCCCCACGTGCGGTTAAGTAGTGCCTAACGCATAGGCGCTACTGTATACGGTATAGCGCCTAACCCGTAGGTGCTATGCTCTTACTTAGTGTATGCTCATTGCCGGGGCCCACTCCTCATTCTTCTCACTCTCCCCATATCAAAAAAAGAACAGGCTAGGCATTAGTGGCACCCCTCTCAAACCCCTCTTCCATTTTGAGTTTCCTCCATGGATTTCGACCCCCCCAAGTTCTAAGAGGTACTCTCCTTCATTTCCCTTGGTTTTGACCTATTCAAATCATGTATTTTGGTGGGATTTGTCCAAATTTTGAAAACCCTAGCATTTCAAATTAACCCTAAATAAATGGTTGATTCCTGTTGCATTGCCCAATGGTGGCTTCTATGATGTCTATGAAGCATTTTGTTCGGGTTAGGGTCCCTAGTATGTTTAGGGTTAGGTCTCTTGTTAGGTTAGGGTTCGGGTTCTTTTTAGTTTTGTATGTTCGAGCTAGGGTTTGGTTATGTCACTAGGATGTTGTGTTAATATTGGCATGAGTACTTATTGTTCAACTTATTGAATATATTTTTCATTGTGTTGTAAATTTTTTAGGGATGGCTATAATTGTTCATGTTCATCATGTGGACAAGGACGCCTTTTTGAAAGGCAATATCAAGCCAGACCCGGATGAGCTTGACTTGGTGTTTGAGCGTAGTCCTAACTATGCCGAGGTCTTGGAACAAGTGAGGAATGATTTAAATTGGATGGACCCAAGTGATGTTGTTGAGTTGGAGGGAAGGCATAATGTGGGGTTTGGAATGCACATCCGTTGGAAGACAATGCATATTAACTCCGAGCAACGTTGGGTTGTATACAAGGAGATAGTGGCTGAATCTCTAGACAAGGCTCTTGAGTTATTTGCCACCAAAAAGATTGATGCTAGTTTGCACTTGGACTTGAACCGGGCTGCCTCCCTGTTTGATGCTAGGAGTACCCCACCCATGAACGAAGAGGAAATGAGCGAACCGCTTTTGACCCAACATGAAGTGAGGCAAACATTGAGCATGATTTCAAAGAACCAAGATGAAGCATTGGAAGAGGAGAATGATGAGTATGTGGATGATGAGATCGATGTTGATCTCCATGACAAAAATGTTGGTGATTTGGAGAAATATTATGTGCAAAAGAACATGGACCATTCCATCCCGTATTCCCAATGCTATGCATCGGAGTCGGACGACGATGGTCCCGTTGAAGAAGTTAATGAGGAGGTGTTCACGGCCAAGGAGGCCAAAGCTTTTGAGAAGATAATGGGGCTGGATCATCGGATACCATTGTTCCAGGATCTTAATCTCGCAGATGAAGCCGTGGTTGACGGTGGCAAGGGTATAGTTCTTGGAGCAAGGACAACTTCTCACCGGGATATGAAACACGCGAAGAACGGGATTTCTCCCGGTTCAAAGTTCGAAACCTTGTTGGAATTTAAGATATGGATCACAGATTTCTCGGTTAAGCATTTTCATCTGTACAAGTTGGTTCACTCGGACATCAAGAAGCATTACACGGTCACATGTGAGTAGGATGGATGTCCATGGATTATGTGTGCAAGACCATGGAAAGGAGGTCCCGCTTGTCACATATCTAGTTGTGAAGCAACTCACATGTGCCGAGGCCAGAAGGTTGATAGCAAGACTGTGAAGCAAGACCACAGATAACTTACCTCTGAGTTCATCGCTTATAGGCTTTCCAACTCCATCTCTTCACTTCCAACAATGAGCATTAAGAGCATCATGGATCTTGTGAAAGCCCTCTTTCACTATGAGGTGAAATACGGGAAGGCATGGAAGGCAAAGCAAGCCGCATTCAAGATGTTGCATGGTGATTGGGAGGAAGCATACAACTGAGTCCCTAGGTTGTTGGGAGCGATGGCCGCCACTAAACCGGGCATGGTTCATGTGGTCGAACCGTATGGGCAAAAAACAAGGATTTACAACAGAAGGATTGTCCGAGTATTTGGCCATGCATTTTGGGCATTCGAGCAATGCGTGAGGGCTTTCGAACACTGTAGGCCAGTCATCTCTGCCAATGGCACCTTCTTAACCGGACAATTCAAGGGCACTCTCTTGGTTGCACTAGGAAATGATGCCAATAACCGGTTGGTGCCCTTGGCTTTTGCTTTGGTTGTGGTGGAGAACAATGATAACTGGGAGTGGTTCTTCCATCTTTTGAGAACCAAGGTATTATTGACTGAAAGGGAAATTTGTGTCATCTCGGATCACCATCAAGGAATTTTTAACACATTGGAGATTGACATTCCCGAGCATGCTCCTTTGCACCATCGATGGTGCATGAGGAATTTTTGTTCAAACTTCTATAGGGCATGTGGGAGCAAGGAGTTGTCCGACGATCTTCAAGATTGTTGTCTCACTTTCTCATATCGATGTTTCACAAACTTGTACAACGGATTGCTCGTAAACAGAAAACTCGATGCCGGGGGTCATGACTTTCTCAATAGGCACATTCAACAAAGGATGAAGTGGGCATGAGCTTATGATGACGACGGCCGGACGTACGGTCAAATGACAAGCAACCTGGCAGAATGCTTCAACAAGGTGCTCAAGGGAGTCCGTGCATTGCCCGTGATGGCAATAGTTCAATACACATTTGACAAGTTGAGGGAGTATTTTCTGAAGTACTCACTTGAAATGGATAAGCTGATTGTGGGAGAGAACAGGCACCATTACAAGTACAAGTTCCCACCGAAGGTTGATGAATGGATGGAATTTCAGTCACGGAAGGTGGACTCCCAAAAAGCTACATTATTTGATAATGACGAGTGGATTTATCAAGTGAATGAGCCCGAAGGAACCACAAACGATGGTGTCCAACACAAAGGCGGGGCGTTCAAGGTCTCGCTAAAGAAATGTGAATGCTCTTGCGGGAGGATATTGTTGCTTCATCTCACATGCTCGCACTTGTATACGGTGGCTCGCACTAGGAATGTGGATATTAATCACCCGCTCACCGTAAGGGAGTCCGAGTTCTCGATCGTGATGACCAAGAATACATGGGCTCCTAGATTTCACCCATACTTTGACGAATCACAGTGGCTGGAGTATCATGGAGTTCAACTATGTCCCAATCCGGAATGGAAAGTGATTACACGGGGAAGACGAAAGACAAAGCATTTGAGAGGCGACATGGATGGATGGGGCCGTGGTGGTGGCTGAGAATCGGGAAACAACCAATTCCAAGAGCCTCGTGAGAGAGCCCGATATGGAGACTGCAATGGTGAGGGGCACAACATAAGAAGTTGTAGCAAAAGGAAGAGATCAGTGAGAAATGAAGCAAGCACAAGCCAACAAGGATGTACACAAGTTCCTAGCCAACCAAGTAGTTGCCACCAAGGTCCTAGCCAACAAGGGCCTAGCCAACAAGTTCCTAGCCAACCAAGAAGTAGCCAACAAGGTCCTAGCCAACAAGTTCCTACCCAACAAAGAAGTAGCCAACAATTCCTACCCAACCAAGAAGTAGCCAACAAGGGCCTAGCCAACTGAGAAGTAGCCAACAAGGATCTAGGCAACAAAGAGGTCGCCAACAAGGTCGTATCCAACATAGAGGGAGCCAACTTGGTCTTACAAGAGGCTGTGGTGGTGGTACAGGCCATGGTGGTGGTAGAGGCCGTGTTAGTGGTACAAGGATTGGTATGGGTGGATATCTACGAGGACCATTTCCTTATGTGGCTACATTTCAATTTTCTTTTCATATTGTTTCATACTACACTATTGTTAATTATGATTACATATTGTTTCTTACCCTTACTAACTAATATTTTGCAATTTTTCATAGGTATGGCAGCGTCTCAACCCAACAAGGAAACAATGAAGTGGGTGGAGGACAAGGATGAGAAAGGTGAGAGGTCGGGGTGGTGGGAGGAGGCTGCAAATAAGGTGAGAGAAGAGGATGCAACCGAACGTGAGAGGAAGAAACAAGAGGTGCTTGAAGCGGAGAGGGAGAGAAAATTAACAATGAAGATGGAGTACGTAGAATGGCAAGGGAGGGCTAAGTTTGAGAAGTCGATGAGGAAAGTGCAACGTTAAAAGGAATTCAAAGAGAAATGGTGGAAGAATCTTCTTTTGGATAACACAAAGAGAGAGAGAGAGAAAGATGAAGAATAAGCTAATCATTGAGAGGGTGGTTCATGAGGCACGTCGTGCAAGGGCAAAGGAGGAGGAAGAAGAAGAAGAGAGGAAGAGGAAGCGGAAGGGGCCTTGCTCAACACAATAGAGCAAGGTAGTTCTCAAAATGTTGTGAACTGTGCCATCGACTCTACTATGTGGATTTTATTTTGAACCTTGTCGTTTCATGGACTTTGATCAATGAACTTTGTTGTGGTCGTAAACTTTAAACTACCATCAAGTTGTTGTGTAGTTATTAGGTACTGTCAACATTTTGTACTATTGGCTAGGTGTTGTATACTTCCCCAAAGCTATGCTGGACTCAAGTTTTTGAAACAGTTCATGCGTGTAGCGCCTTACAGTTGGGCACTATGCTACATAGTGTAGCACCTAATGCCCAGGCACTATGCTAATTAAATTCTGCAGACCAGAGAGGACCAGAGAACAGAACATTGCCTTCAGCCTGCTAAAACTGCTAAGTGTTAGTATAATGCCTTACAGTTGGGCGCTATGCTTCATAGTGTAGCGCCTAATGCCCAGGCGCTATATGTCAAGAAGGTGCCATCGACGGAGATGACCGGCCTACAGTGTTCGAAAGCCCTCACGCATTGCTCGAATGCCCAAAATGCACGGCCAAATACTCGGACAATCCTTCCATTGTAAATCCTTGTTTTTTGCCCATACGGCTCGACCACATGAACCATGCCCGGGTTAGTGGCAGCCATTGCTCCCAACAACCTAGGGAGTCGGTTGTATGCTTCCTCCCAATCACGATACAACATCTTGAATGTGGCTTGCTTCACCTTCCATGCCTTCCCGTATTTCACCTCGTAGTGAAAGAGGGCTTTAACAAGATCCATGACGCTCTTAATGCTCATTGTTGGAAGTGAAGAGATGGAGTTGGAAAGCCTGTAAGCGATGAACTCAGAGGTGAGTTGTCTGTGGTCTTGCTTCACATCCTTGCTATCAACCTTCTGGCCCCGGCACATGTGAGTTGCTTCACAACTAGATATGTACCAAGCGGGCCCTCCTTTCCACGGTCTTGCACGCACAATCCATGGACATCCATCCTGCTCACATGTGACCGTGTAAAGCTTCTTGACGTCTGAGTGAACCAGCTTGTACAGACGAAAATGCTTAACTGAGAAATCCGTGATCCATATCTTAAATTCCAACAAGGTTTCGAACTTTGACCCAGGAGAAATCCTGTTCTTCGCGTGTTTCATATCCCGGTGAGAAGTTGGCCTTGCTCCAAGAACTATACCCTTGCCACCATCAACCACGGCTTCATCCGTGAGACTAAGATCCTAGAACAATGGTATCCGATGATCCAGCCCCACTACCTTCTCAAAAGCTTTGGCCTCCTTGGCGGTGAACACCTCCTCATCAACTTCTTCAATGGGACCATCGTTGTCTGACTCCGATGCATAGCATCGGGAATACGGGATGGAATGGTCCATGTTCTCTTGCACATAATATTTCTCCAAATCACCAACATTGTTGTCATGGAGATCAACATCATTCTCATCATACTCATACTCATCATTCTCCTCTTCCAATGCTTCATCTTGGTTCTTTGAAATCGGGCTCAATGTTTGCCTCACTTCATGTTGGGTCAAAAGCGGTTCGCTCATTTCCTCTTGGTTCATGGGTGGAGGACTTCTAGCATCAAACGGGGAGGCAACCCGGTTCAAGTCCAAGTGCAAACTAGCATCAATGTTTTTGGTGGCAAATAAATCAAGAGCCTTGTCTAGAGATTTGGCCACCGTCTCCTTGTATACAACCCAACGTAGCTCGGAGTTGATACGCATTGTCATCCAACAGATGTGCATTCCAAACCCCACATTATGCCTTCCCTCCAACTCAACAACATCACTTGGGTCCATCCAATTCAAATCACTCCTCACTTGTTCCAAGACCTCGACATAGTTAGGACTACACTCAAACACCAAGTCAAGCTCATCTGGGTCCGGCTCGATATTGCCTTTCAAAAAGGCGTCCCATTCCACATGATGAACATGAACAATTCTAGCCATCCCTAAAAAAATTACAACACAGCGGAAAATATATTCAATAAGTTGCCCAATAAGTACTCATGCCAATATTAACATAACATCCTAGTGACATAACCAAACCCTAGCCCTAACATACAAAACTAAAAAGAACCCTAACCCTAACCTAACAAGAGACCTAACCCTAAACATACTAAGGACCCTAACCCTAACAAAATGCTTCATAGACATCATAGAAGCCACCATTGCGCAATGCAACAAGAATCAATCATTCATTTAGGGTTAATTTGAAATGCTAGGTTTTTCAAAATTTGGACAAATCCCACCAAAATACATGATTTGAATCAGTCAAAACCAAGGGAAATGAGGGAGAGTACCTCTTAGAACTTGGGGGGGTTGAAATCCATGGAGGAAACTCAAATGGAAGAGGGGTTTGAGAGGGGGAGAGAGGGGAGCAGCCAATGCCTAGCCTATTCTTTTTTTTATATGGGGAGAGTGAGAAGAATGAGGAATGGGACCTGGCAATGAGCTTACACTAAGTAAGAGCATAGTGCCTACGGGTTAGGCGCTACTTAACCGCATGTGGGGCCGGCCCTGGGTCCGCCTCGCCACGCTGGCAGGGGTGTAGCGCCTATCAGAGCGGTGCTACACCGTGCAGTGTAGCGCCTGAGCATTAGGCGCTATGCAAATTAAAATTTGCATGCCAGCCACAACAGAGAGCAAAACGTTGGGTTCAACATATAGGTACTACTACTACTAGCAAAATGTAATATCATATAACAGTTCACTAAACGGTTCAACATTTCTTCAAGAAATTGCAATCTCAGAGTTTAGCAGGAAAGAAATATACATCATAGCAACTCATGCCTGCAAACATGCAAAAATACAAAATGTACAGTTCACCAAAATCACCACTGTCTCAATCCCTTGCTGGTTTCGGTGACAGACGCGGAAGGGGATCTACCGGCTCTAGAGACGGCGGAACGCTCGTCAAGTGCACACCAACAACACACTCCCATCTCGCCCTGCGCCTTGGATCCTTGGACCTCCCCTCCCCCCGCGCCCAATGAATGAATTCCACTGGCAGTGAGTTCGGGTACGGCGGCATTCTCTTCCTTGCTAACACCATGCCCTCGAAGAAAATTCTTCTCACTAGGTTCATCTGCTCGTGATCTACCTGCATCCTGCATGTCTGCACATACCTCTCCCTCCTGGCCCTCAGAACTGGATCTCGCTCATCCTCCGCCACCTCCCATGCCTTCCTCCATTCCCTCTCACACTGAGCCCATGAGAAGGAATCTTCATTGATCCTCGTCACCCGATTCCTCCATCTTTGCTCTCTCATCGCCTCCAGCACTTCCAGCGGCACTAATTGGATCAGCTACAGTTTCTCTAGGAACGCCTCATAGACAGAAGGAAGGGGCAACCGAGATCCCCCCTCTGCCTGCGCGCGAGGAAGAGAAGCCGGAAGCATGGATCCGTGGCTGCGGTGGAAGCAATAACAAGCTCCTGTGCAAACATCCATGAGAAAATCAGTATGGAAGCAATAACAATTTTTCATACCATACATAGGTACTACAAGAAATTTCTATGTTTACATAGCCATAATACACATCAAAATATTATGAACAAATGACCAACAACAATGTTCCCAAATGATTACATAGTCATATACACATCATAATCACCCCACATGATTTCAATCTTCCATGCAAAAAATCGAATCCATCATAAACTAGGGTTTCACCTAATCTTGCACAAATAGGAAAAATGGGATGGATTTTTTGGATGAAAAGGAGGGATTTAGAGGAGAATACCTTGAGGGGGGTTGGGGCTGATATCCATGGACTGATCTGACAAATCTAGCTGATTTTGAGATGGATTTGAGAGAGGGGGAGAGATACACCGCCGGCTCGGCAGAGAGAAACGAACAGCAGCCCCCTGTTTTGTTCTGGTCGGGCTCGGCCGGCAGAGGGTGAGTTATAACAAGAGCATAGCGCCTATGGCATCGGCGCTATGCTCCGTAGGATAGCACCCAGAGCATCGGTGCTACATAACCGAAGGTGGGGCCCGGGCTGGCACCGCCACGCCACACTGGCACGAGGTGTAGCGCCAGTCAAAGGGGCACTACACTACCTATAATAGCGCTGATGCATTGGGCACTACCCAAAAGGGTTAGACGAGTGAATTTCTTTCGCAGAGAGTTCATTTTGTGAATTTGTTGCCCACAAGGGTCAGTTTTGTCCATTTTTTCCACGACGGAAGCCAGCGCCGGGTCATGTTCCCAACAAAGCTCATATTTAAAACTACGTGGGGCCCTCTCGCATGCATGCATGTCCTTTAGCCTGAGGAAGATAGGTACGTGATCGGACGAGGCAGCATTTTTGTGCTCGATTATAGCTTCCAGGAATGCTAAGCACCAGGCCAGATTTGCCACACTCCTGTCCAGTCAAACTTTTTTATATGCCCCTCCTGCTACTTTCTTCTCGAATGTCCAATTCCTGCCAATATTTCCAATATCTGACAAAACACATGTGTTCAGAGCATCACGGAACACATCCATTTGAGCTTGACTTTGATTTCCAACTCTGTCAAGTTCATGGGCATGGAGTACTTCATTAAAGTTGCCCATCACTACCCACGGAAGGTTGTTAGCACCCACAATACCCTGGAGCATGTCCCAAGTCTTGTATCTCTTGGTCACTTGTGCTTCTCCATAGACAAAAGTAATTCTAGTATGTATATCAACAAGCTCATCAACTACCACATCAATATGATACTGAGAATAACCAATAACTTCAAGCTTTATTTCTTCGTTCTAGAAAATTCCAAAGCCTCCACTTCTGCCAAAGCTGCTTACAGCAAAACTTTTATTAAATCCTAATGAGCCTACCAAATTCTCTACTCAAGAGCCCTCTATTAGGGTTTCAACAATACACACGATAGAGGGGGCAAGTTGACTCGTGAGGGCACGAAGCTCATGAACTTTCGTGGGTTTGCCAGCCCCACGGTAGTTCCAGCATAGTAGACTCATTGCGCCTGGCGTGACCCCCTGGGAGGCCTACTGAACATGCATCAGTGTTTTTGTTCAATACTATGTTCTTTCCAAGACCTTTATCATTCAAAGAAGGGCTATTTTGTTCCTCTTCGGTTCCTGTTTCGAGGAGGGGCTCGAAGGTATCTCTGGTGGGGAGAGCAACAAGCATTGGCTTGCAAGAGTTGTAGGCATTGAACTATTTTGGATGGCCTTCAGGTCTGCAGCAGGTGCCGCCCCCCTCTTCCTGATTCTGTCCGCCTCCTGCATTGCGACATCACGCACATGTTCTTCTGGGTCATCCAAACCATCAAAAGGGTTTTGCTAAGAGAAGCCACGCCCCTGTCCTCTGCCTGAACGGCCTCTACCTTGCCCTCCATGTGTTCCTCTTCCTTCTCTCGATCCTCTTCCTACTCCTCTAAACCATGTCACACGCAGGTCCTTGAACACAAGTGCCTTTGGGAGATGAACCCCATCACCACACTCCTTGTCCATATGCCATAGATTTCCACAAACTGCGCACCAATCTAGCAGTCTTTCAAATTTCACCCTAAAAATTTCTCTCTTCCCTTTTATGATAAGTGAAACCGCATTCTTGAGGGGCTTGGTGACATTGATCTTCACCCGAACACGAAAGAAGTTCCCTTCAAAATCTTGTGACTTTGGTTCAACATACATATACTCTCCAACCGTCGTAGACAGGGCCTTGATCTTGGAGAAAAAACCATCTGGTAGGTCATGGATCTGCATCCAAATATCTATCTTCTTGAGCTCAATCGTTGAAGGCCTAGTGAAGCCATCATAATGCGCCAGAACCACCGCTTTTCCTTTGAACGTCCATGGACCTTCCTACATAACCCTCTCCCAATCACCAAGACAAGAGAATTGCAGTGTGTAGAGGTTGTCTTCCAGCGGCCTGATTTTCACCTCCTGAGCCAAGTCCCAAGCCACCCTCATGTTTCTGAAAAACTAGTATTGGCTGTAGGGTTTATCTATGTACACCCTAGCCAGCGCCATCCATCGGGTCGCCTCCTCCGGTAGTTTGTGGTCTTCAACAACAATGTCCTACAGGTCATCTTCCTTCACTCCCAATTCCTCCATCATCGCTTCCAAGTTGGCCGTGGCAGAGCCCGATCTTGAAGTTGTCTTCTCCATTAGATCTCTCACCAAAGAGATGCGGTCCGCGGGCGGTAGGAACCCTAGCAACCCTCTGCCCCGCACCCCTACCGGGAGGCCCGACGAGCCCTGTTAGTTAACGGTGGAGAGAGGAGAGAGGAGGGCAGGGGAGAGAAGGTCTCAATGATGGGGAAATCGCCGCCGCTGAGAGGAGAGAAAGCCCTAACGAGATGGGAGATAGGCACACATCTAGTATCTCTACTCCTAAAGGGGGAGTTGGTACGTCGTTTCATTTTGTTACGTACCCCAATCGATCGATCCACCCCTCGCTCGATTCTCTCCCCACCGATTTTTCCCGTAACGAATCCCACCATCCATTTCCGTTTTTCTCTCCAGCCTAGACACGCGTCAAAACTGAAAAAATAGGCTGCCTCTCCCGCTCCTCCTCCCCTTGTACGATGCCCCTAAGCTCGCATGATCTAGATGATCTATTAGGGCAAAACACACACACGCGCCGCCGCTGCCAGCCCGACCTTGGATCTGGTGCTTGTGGTCGTTCGCGCATTGCCAGTGTGCTCCTCTCGAGTGGCGGCAGTGTGTGCTACCATGACCACGGGGAACAAGCAGTGGGGAGCATGAGGCACACATGCACATGCACACCCACGTGATGAACGGCCACGCGCATGGATCGGCCACGCTCATCATGATGATGACAAGGACATGATTCGTCGTGCTGTAATCTTTTAGGTTGGTATGAGTCATCGCTCTAGCCATAGCTGCATACCTCGTTTCGCCTCTTTTTTTTGGCTTCCTGCACTTGTTCTTTTTCTTGGTCACATTGGGCCAAAATAACCAGGAAGAGAAGTAGCAAGATGGCGTGCTTATACTGAATCCTGGAACCGAGGTGATCAGCCATACCTTGAGATTTAGTTTTTGAGTTTTGGCTGTGAGATATTTTTCTGTTTCTTGATTTTCTCTGTCAGGTTTCATTTGCTCACAACCAATTCTTTTGCTCTCTGTATGTTGGCTTTCACTGGTATCATGAATTAGTTTGTGGAACTGTCCATGCTTTGCTTCGTAGGGTTGCCACGCTTCAGCTTAATCCTTCATGCACGGTCAGTATGTGCCTGGGCGTGTTTATACTCTTATTATTCCCCTTGTTCTTCCCAGTTTTGTATGGTGTCTGACTGTCTGATGCTGCTGAGGATGAACGTGGCGTGAAGCATGCATGCTACTCACGTGCATCAGGGCAATGCTAGTGTGTTGCACTGTCAGGCATGGCGTGGACCAGCTGTGGCCGAGGGTGGGCTCGGCGAAGCTGGGGCAGCGAGTGTACTAGACTGCCAGCTGTGGCAGCAACGAACAACAGCATGCATGGCGATGCACATGGTGAGCAGGTGTGGGGGTGGCGATGTTTGTTCTAGCAGTGCATGCGGTGAGCACAGTACAAGTGTGCAGTAGACGCGGCAAGTGGTAGCTCAGTAGATGCGGCGACCATCGGATGGCTGAGAACAAATGACCCAGTGCTTGGTTGACATTGCAGCTAGTGACATACATACTCTTATTATTTTCCAGGTATAGAAGTGAAGATAACTTGGGATACACACACTAGAAGAGGCAAGGAAAGAGCTTTTAGGTTCTACTTCTAAAGTGGTTTACAGATGGAAGCACACACCATGCAGTTGAGAAAAGGTTTGCTCAGATAAAGGCCAAGTTGAGGTATAGTTAGCACAATAGTTTGATGTATTATTTGTTGATCTCAAAGTTGTCAGGTGGAGATGAAATGATTTTTGTTGTTGTTGTTGTTCTTCATACTAAAGTCACCAAGCTGCATTTTACATATTGATCACGTAAAAGTTTTAATAGCATCAGCTAATTGACAACTTAGAGCTCAAAATTCGGTGAAAAAAGCATATGGTGTTGGTGCTTCTCTTTTACAGATCTAATGTTCATTCCTCGAGGTATATAATCTCTTATGTTGGAATGATTCGTAATTCCATCTAGATATGGTCACTGTTGTTGTACCAAGTTTGTTTAAGCCCTATTGGTTTCTTTACAAATTTTGTAGATAGTTTGCATTTGCCAAGTGGCTGAGGATGGTACATGTAGCTGGACAAATAGTGAAGATCACAATTCAAAGGTAGGGTATATGTTTGATTCATGATAGGTCATGTAATCACAACTCTAACTGTAATTAGGTCTTTTTAGATCCATCCAGTCATTATCCTTAATTGAGTTGATGCACTGCTGCTGGCACCACCAACCATTGCTAGAGGTAAGGACACAATATAGCTCCTTATTTTGTTTGTAGGTACGAGCTTGACCATTTAGATAGTGTATCTACTGTCTTAAATCTTGATCTAAAAAGATAACCAATTTATGGAATTATTAATTCATATGTTATATTGTGCAGTTTAGCAACTAGTCTTATAATAATTCTTGATATATACAAAAATAAAATCTTTGTAAATAATTAGTTTTCAATTAGCTGCAGGCAGCATGTATTTAATTTTATGTTAGTGAAGACGACAATACGTGCATTCACTTTTTTGCCTGAACATTGCTACAACATGACACACACACACACATAGTGATAACATTTTCTTTCCAAACCGAACTCCAGTCTGGCAATGCTCCATTGGCAAGGTTGGATTATTTCTAAGACTACTAACTTGTAATGGAAACCAATACATCATTGTTTTGCAAGTTCTGATTACTTCCATATCACACTGGGCGCTACTCTATTGACAACCTTGGACTATTTTAAACCACGAATACTCATCATGATAAACATATTCTATGATATTTGCGAGTAAGTTATTGTTTTATAGAAATTGGCAAACAAGCCCTTGGAATGTTTTGCAGCACTCTTTCTCCTATGAATCAATAATTTTGTGGTGACTGGGTAGTTGATTTGAGTACCCGAAGTTGTGATATTGATGGGAGTCAAACCTCAGGTTGTTTCATGAGGAAAGGAGAACATGTAGTATGGAACTACTCCTATGCATCAATACTCTAGCTAGCAGGTACCGAACGCCAATAGAGTGGTAACAAGTGGACAGACTTGACAAGACATGATAAATAGTATCATGATATGAGTGGAAGATGACAAAATATTAGTCAACCCAGTGGCAAATAGAAAAAATAATTTATGAGAAACAATGCCTTGCATGCTATGTGCCAGAAAGAAGACACGTAAAGCGAATGAAATAAAATGAAGATGTGCACGATGGTCGATCGAGCCAAATTGTGAGGTGGTAAAATGTTTAGCTTCACACACTCATGCTCATAATAGAAGTTCAAGTACCTCACGATTGATGTCTCAAGATAAAAAAAATCATGCCGTGGCAACACACGGGCATTTAGCTAGAACTCATAAGCATGTGGGAAGAGATCCGTTTCATGATAAACTCATAACTGATTGATGCGGTGTTCTTGATAGCTTCAATGGAAGATAATGGCTTCAGGGCAATGTAATTCTGAAGTAGATCACTACATTTTAGGCTTAAGGTGTGTTTTGGAGAGCTCCACTTCACACTAGACCTCTTGAACTTCTCAACAAGCACTAGGATAGCTTTCACAAAGCTGGCCATCTGGGCCGTGCCTGTGGGCCGTGCCATGCCAGGCACGATTACGGTGGGCCAGCCCATGCCGGGCCGGGCCAGCCCATTTGGCCAACTCTGAGCTTTGAGTGTGAACCAATTTCTCTGAATCAATTACTAAGTAATTCATGCCACCTGAACTCTGAATAAAAATGCATAGAAGCTCATGTAGCCTGAATTGTCAGCACGTAATTCCCCCATTCATTCATCCAGACCCATTCAACATCAACCGAATTCAAGAACACAGATTATATACAACCTGAACGAACATCACAAAAATCATAGAAATAAACAACCAAACAGTAATCAGGAATCCAGCATATCAAAATATGGAAGCTCACCAGTAGTAGACTGCTTTGTAGCCTCAGTACAACAGCTCGTGCATCATGCAGAAGGAGGTGGAGTTGTGGCTGGATGCAGATGAGAAGGAAGACTAGGGAGATGAGGCAACGTCGTGATGAGCAGGAGAGTTAGCAGCGGCACAGCGCCGCGCGGCGACAGGGGAGAGGGGGCATACGGCTGGCGGGAGCAGCCGACCTGCGGCGGCGCATGCCGCAAGATGTGTGGTGGCTTCTCCCTCGACCAGCTCTGCAGGAGGTAGTGCCACCCAACGTTTTGGCTACCGAATCCCAGGAAAATACCGAGGGTGGGCGAGAAATGCGGATACCGCAGTTACCATAAAATTCCGAGAAAATACCGCTCAAATTTTTTAAATGAATTTTGAATTCAAATTTTTCTGAGCTAGGTATAGATAAGTTTTGAGCTCACGTAGTTCACAAACTCGCTGTTGGAGCAGTGGCATGTTCTTCGCCTCCGTCCTCGAAGCTTGATGTCATGGGTTCAATTCCCCTGCTTTATCTTTAAATTTCTTTTTAATGATTGGTTAAGCAAAAAAAATTGCAGAGATGGAAGTAATGGTACTCGAACACGCCACCTACTGGTTAGTGCGAAGATGAGAGGGCCATATTTACCACCAGACCATAGCTATTTAGATGCTCTACAAGATTATCTATCCTAATTGTTCGTATCGTCGACGTTTAAATTCAAAATTTTCAAAAAAATCAATTTTTTTTGCTTGGTTCGCAGTTTTCTCATGGGGGTAGCGAGAAACCTGGATACCGGGCGGTATCCAAAATCCTGCCCGGTACCCAAAACCCTGGTGCCACCCAGATCCAGACAGCGAACTCTTTCGCCCATCCAGGTCAAATTCGGTGTGACAACCTGATTTTCGCTCCTTGATTTTTCTTTCGTGAGATTGGACTCCCGTCTTTTAGTGTTATTGGATTTTCTCTTGATCTTGGGTATATGAAAATGGTTGTTGGCAATGTCTTTACTATCAAACCAGAGATTCTTCTCAATCCAACCTTGCCATCAATAATACTTTCCTAGGGTTTTGCCGCCAAAACCCTACTTTCCGAATTATCTGAGAGGAAACCTTAATTCCTTAGAGTTATAAAGGAACCCCAATTTACTTTGATCTAGTGACTTCCCAATTTCTCCCAGAGACTCTCCTACATCTATAAACCTTGGATATGCAAAAATATTGCCTAGTCATATGCAATATTTTTCATTTAAAATTAATTTCTTTTCCTGCCCTGTGAGGGAATTAAACCCATAAAAATATCTAGACATCTTTGAAGTTCATGAAAACTTGTGGAGATGATCTTTGTGCTCATATTGATCTCTCATAAAAATATTGGCTAAAAATAAATAATGGAAATTGTATTTTCCTTTATGAAGCCAATATTCCATTTTGGCCACTTTCTAAAGGTGCTACTATTTTGGTTTCTCTAAAAATTCCCAAAATATTCCTATTATTTCTATGACTCATATGTACCTCAAATGTTCCAAAACATCCGGTGCTATAGTTCAAATTTTGAGCATAGCATCCATTTGCAAATTATGTCCAGATTGCCAGGTTGTGAAGGAAGTGCTTGATTCCTTGATCCATTTGAGCTGAAAATTTACAGAGTGAATCATATTGATATATTAACTCTATGAACCAAAAATCAGCTCAAACCATCCATCCAATTTCCCTTAGATAATTATCTAATTTTTGGTCAGAATCTATCTTTGCGAAGGAAGTACCTCAAGTCTTTATCCAAATGAGCTGAAACTTTACCAGATAACTCTCAAGCCTATATGATTGCCACCCACAAAGATTCAGCTCATGAAAGCTAGCCATTTCCTCAGAATTATCCAGAACAGGTTCTGTCCTGAAATGCACATTTGTGAAGGAGGTACCCTGAAAGCTCATCCATTTACCCTGAAAATTTACTAGCATGTTTACCTTGGTAGATAACTTCCACATGCCAAAAATCAGCTCCAACCATTCAGTCATTTATCCACAAAAATTTGGCCAAGTATCTATGTAGATTCAGTGTGACCTCCAATCAGTCAAGTCTCTGCCCCTTCTTCCATCCAAAACTTCATAAATGTTCTCCCTTTGCATGAACATGTCTGTATGACAAGGTATGGATGGCATACGTGTGCCAGAGCACAATAAGCCAGTGGTGACCACACGGCGGCCGAGCAAGAATGGTGCTCTGGGCGCCGGCAGCGTCTGGTCCCGTCGGCCAGGCCAGCTGCGGCTGTCGCTGGTTATCCTATCGTGCTGACAAGCTTGTCGCCATCCAGGTACCCTCTTCCCGGTCCTTCCTCCTCTATTCTCTTCCTTGCTGGACGGCGACAACAGGCGCTGCACTGACACCAGAGTGCGAGACTGTGCTTCGGCCGTTGTCCGCTTCACCTTTGGCTCCTCCTCTCATGTTCCATCCCTCTGAGCTGCATCAGGCCAGCACAGCCCCCTGTTTGGCCAGCACCTCCGCGGCGGCATCCGGGGATGGCATGAACGCTGGGCTATTTAAACCGAGCCTCCCCAAGCCTCTCAAGCAAGCCATCAGCCCCTCCTCCCTCTCAGGTGTCGATGCTAAAACCGGCGAATCTCGGGTAGGGGGTCCCGAGCTAGTGATCTTGGTATGATGGTAACAGGAAGTAAAAGGGACACAATTTTACCCAGGTTCAGGCCCTCTCAAAGAGGTAAAACCCTATGTCCTTCTTGTATTGTATTGATTGTAGATGGGGTACAAAGTACAGGGTGATCTACCTCAAGATCGTATGAGCAAGTTCTAACCTCTCTAAAACCTTTGCCTCCACAGACTAAACCCCACGGTTTATATAGGCACCGGGGGTATCTAGGGTTACAAGTAAGTCGGCTACAACTAGAGATAACATGCGGATTATTTGAATATGCCTTGAAGTGTACGCCAAGTCTTCGGAGGATTCCATCTTGAGTACGCCAAGGGCCATAGCTTGCGCGGCCCAATCTCCAGCTGTCGGTGGATCCTCGGTCCGGCCCATGAATGGCAGGCCGACGTGGTGTGCATCCCCTAATTCGGGACACCGTCAGTAGCCTATGAACTTGTCTTCAAGCCGAGGACATTGGCTCCATCCTCGGAATAGCTTCATCTTTCTGGTCTTCGGCTTCGTAGGCGAGTTCCATCTTCCATGTCGGCTTCTAAATCCGAGGACTTCGTTTGGACCCCTGTTCCTTTTATGTTCCACCACTGGCTTCTGTGTCTATGTGTCGATCCAAGCAATAACATACTTTCATGCAATGCGGTTTTATCTAGTCCGAAGACTATTACTGAGGACTCCAAGTCCAAAATCTTTTTTACGCAGAGGTCGGCTCCTCCTAAACAAAGTTATGTTCTCTACAGATACTTGATGACCTCTGGCATCATGATTCATTTTGGGTGATAGGGGGCATCTTTTAACAAGGCCCTCCTCTACATTATTCATTTTTACTAGGTTCAAAGACTACAAAAGCTTGTCACGTGTGTGCTATAGGCTGAGTGGGTTGAGCCCTGACAACTTTTCGATCAAAAACCGAACCGCCACCACTTAATGTGGAACCAAACCATCTTCTCAATGGGTATATCATGGCCCAAGGCCATTTCTACTGGCACGTCCCATCAATAAAGGGATCGTGCGATGGATTTTTAGCGATGTCATTAACAAAATCCCTTAATCTTTGCTCGCATATACTGCATCGTATCAGGAACTGGCGATTCATACTGCAAGGCATGGTGACCCTTGGCCTCTTACTGACCTATGAAAAGGGGAATGGTAAATTTAACTCACCCACACTCTCATTTACCGCTCCATTGCCAAGAACTCTCGCAAGCTCTAGCGCTCTGAGATCTATTCCACGCTCCACCCTCTTCATCCTTTCTCCACAAGAGATGGTCAGTAAGGGGAAGGCTGATGTTGTTCCAGCATCCGAGGCCGCCAGCAAGAGGGGGCAGTGGATGCCCTCTAATGTCACCGTCGGCACCATCACCGAGCTCCAGGCCGATGGGTACCTCCTCGTCACGGCTAAATGCTGATCCCCCGTTGGTGCGGGTGAGGTCTGCTCGGCCTCAGCCATCCCCGCCACCCCGCCAGGGGGAGCGGGTAGTCTTCATCTCCCACCTCATCCGAGGTCTGGGTTTTCCTCTCCACCCTTTTCACAAGGGCCTCTTGTTCTTTTATGGGCTTGATTTCCATCATCTTACCCCAAATTCCATTCTCCATATTGCCACATTTATCACTTTCTGCGAGGCATTCCTTCACATAGAGCCCCACTTTGGGCTATGGCTAAAAACATTCTACATCAAGCCGCACAGCAGTAGAGCCAAACTTGTGGATTGTGGTGGGGCCATGGTCAGCAAGATGCCCAGGGTCTCCTGGCCAGAGGGGACATTCATCGAAACCGTGAAGCTCTGGCAGCATGAGTGGTTCTACTTGGCTAACACACCATCAGGGGACCAGGAGGATGTCCCTGCCTTCTCGGCGGAACCCCCAAAGAGGCTGCACTCCTGGACCACCAAGGGTCTCAACTGGGGAGACCACAAAGAGGTAGAGCTGCTTTAGCGCAAGGTCAAGGCCGTGGTCGACACAGGCCTTTGCTTGGTGCACATAGTCCATGTAATGCTCCATCGTTGGATTCTTCCCCTCCAAGTCTGAGCTGCTCCGAAGTGGAGGTACAAGCCAGAGGACGAGGTGACGATCCGGAGATTTTTTTTTTGAGGAACTGACCTCGACGAGATGTGGAGGATTCTATTCAAGCCCTTGGGTAAGGGCAATAAATTCCAATCCCAAGCCAAGGACATCGGTTTAAGCCGAGATCGACCCATAGCCGAGGAACCTTTTATCTGCAATTTACTTATCAAATTTTCTATCGTGCTCTTTTTAACTGAGTGGTCAGCTTTATGTGATTTGTATAGGTCTGGCGTGTGTGTGCTAAGGTGATCAAGTCCCCGGTGCCACTACTAGAGGATCCCAGGGGCCCTGAGCTTGAAAGTCTCTTGGCCGAGGACGCCTATGTGGTTCCGCCCTAGGCAAAGAAGGAGGAGGGGAAGAAGACCAGGGCAAAGAACCTGGCCATCCAAAAGAAGATCTCGGATGCCCCTGCAGCGAGTTATCAAAGCTCTCCCTCCGAGTCCAGTGCCTACGAGGAGGTGGATGAAGAGGAGGAGAGCGAAGGGCGCTCCTCCCAAGGCATAAAGAGGGTGGCATCTGAGGATGCCGAAGAAGTAGCTCCTCCTTGAATGTTCAAATGTCTAAGGAAGGCACCTACTGCTCCAGCAGGCCAGACTTCAGCGCCCATGGAGACAATCAGTTCAGACTCATCTGGGGACGTCCGTCGTCCTCGGGAGCATCCGGCCGCCGAAGGGTAACTTTTCTCATCTTTTCACTCTATCTTGCGAAATGTTTTAAACCATGGAATTTATTTCATCTGCCCGGCGAAGAGGACTCCGAGGAGGGCATTCTATGGGCTTCACTGGCCGAGAGCTCCTCGGAGACGACAACCGATCTTCCCCCTACCCAAGAGGGGGGAGGCAACATGCCACTCCACCCGTCCAATACCTAATGCTGGGGGAGGAACTAAAGCCCTTATTGCCAAGGTTAACTCTTCGGACATGGAGGAGGATACTGAGGACCAGGGAAGGAAGACCTTCTTTGGTCAGGAAGAGCTGGTGCCTGAGCGCCCAGCTTCCTCGGCCCCGTTGACTTTAGAGTCGCAGGGCTGACAAGGGATGCCCCCTGCTCTTTCAAACGGAGACGGGTAAGAAGGACGCCACCATCCATGCTCGGCCTTCAAGGGGCCGAGCTATCGGGGCGTCAACAGGAGGTGGAGGCAGCTATGAGCAGCTCCTCCATCCTGCCCGACCACCATGCCATGCTCAGCACGGCTTTCACGCAGTTCTGGTCTGGACAGGCCAGAATATTGGAAGCATTCCTCAGCCTAGCAAAAGGCTTCAAGGTAAGAGTGCTTTACACATTTCATTTTAAGTTTAATTGTCATGGCATGAATAATACACTATGTATAGCCAGTAGCCCTCAAGGGGTATGCCGAAGCATTGCCCGAAGACCATAAAACTTTCTATGTTTTGAAAACATGTGCAAAAATTATGCTTTGAAAGCACATATGCAGTAGCCCCCGAGCCTTAAATTAGTTTACAAAACTGACTTGAGGGTCGATATAACTTTATGTTTATTAGTAATTAATGCGAATATGCAGTAGCCCCTGAGGCTCTTGTCAGCTTATAAGAGCCGACGAGAGGATCGATTCCATGCTCAGAGTCTTATCTGCTTTTGCGTGTATTTTTGTGCAGGCTTCCACCTCTTCCTCGGCCTCCAACTTATTAGAGTTGGAGGAAAAGAATCACAAGCTTGCACGATCCGAGGAGGATCTGCTTCTGATCCAGGAGCGATTGGAGAAAGCGGAAGGTAAGAAATTAGTACACTTATGATTAATTTGACTGCCGAACAGTTCTATTTATTAATTCGACTGTGCCTTTGTATTTTGACAGTGGCTAAGAAGGACCTGGCCACATTGCAAGCCGAGCTTGAAAAGGCTCGGTCTGAAGCCGAGCAGCAAAAGGCTGCGACGCTGAAAAGCGCAGAAGAGCTTGCCGAGGAGCAAAGGACTCAGCAAGCCGCTCAATCTCGGATATCCAAGGTTGAGGAAGATTTAAAGAGCGTTGTCACTGAACGTGATGCTCTGAAGACCTCCAAGGAGAAGGAGACCACCGAGCACAAGAAGCTCTCAATGGAGCGTCAAGAAACTGCCTCCCGAGCTAACGCTGTGAAGGAGGAATTGCGGCAGGCAGCCGATATAGCCGCCGGTAAGCTGTATTTACTATAGTGCATCTTCGGCAGTCAAGCCTTCCCTGAGCTGACATGAAATTGGCATGCATCAGGCATTTTTTGGGACCTCCCGCAGAGTGTGGAGGATGCGTGTCAGCACTTTGGTGGTCATGATGACGCGGCCGAGCAGAAGACCTTCTGGATGCAGTTCCAGGAGGCGGCATGCCCTCAACTCCTCAGTGACCAGCTGAAGCAACTGGCCAAGCTTCACCGAACAGCCAAGCCAACACTGGAGGATATATGCATAGCGCTTTGGCCAAGCGATCCCCTGCCGACCAGATTCTTTGGGTTGGTACAACACCTTCAAGGGGCTATTGCCCAAGTCGAACTGTGGAAGCAGTCAGTCTGCTTGGAAGGTGCTCAGGAGGCTTATGCGGCCGTCAGGACATGGTATCCAAAGCTCAATCTGGAGCCAGTTGCATGGCGTGGGCCTAAAGAGAAGAAACGAGAGGCCAAGGATTACTTCGAGGTAGTTATGCTAGTTGCTCGGGTGTTCGAGAAGAAGTGCAAGAAAGAGATGATTCTAGAGAATCTCAATTGATCTTACCTTTATGCCACCGAGATGTATTATGTAAAAAAAGACAAGTTTTATTTTGACTGAGAAGTGCATCTTATTTATCTACTTTATGCTTATTTTGACTCAACCGTGACTCTTTGAAGATGTAGTTGGCCAGTCTTCAACTTCTGCCCCTTAGTAGAAAGTACTTTGGGTGTTTCCTTCTGATTTTCAACCCTTAGCCGACATCTCGGTGACCGGAGGCTATTGTATCAGCAGAAACAAGGCAATCAGACCTTAGGGCTAAAACATACACTTAGTCTTAGGAGCATATGTTTGGGGGGCAACTTAATAGCCCCCGGTATATGTCGATTCCTCGAATCGTCCGAGGTCAAACCACCGACACCTCGGCTCATTCAAAAAAACAAAGCCCTTCATTTTACACAGATAGCTGCCATCGGCTATATGTAGTTTAACATTGCCTGCGGTTCGCCGACCAATTTATGCATGTTGTGAAAGTCAGCTTCGTCTTTATCCAACTGAGGTAGTTGACCAGTTTGAACTAGAAGTAACAATCACAGTGGTGCTGCCTTTACACCCTTAGCCGAACAGAGCGAAAACATAAGGGGTAAGCACAGGAGCCGGGCAACCCAGCTATTGACCAAAGACACAACTCAAAATCGATGCATATATATGCGAAATACCAAGGACGTGGGCCGAGGACTTACTAGAGTACCATGGCATTTGGGTGGGCTCGGCTCAAATCGCAGCCCCCCGTTAAGATTATTGGTGCTTTAGAGGCATCTAATATTTGTATCGCGAGAGTTATGCTCGGTGTATGAATCAGAAAAGAGAAAAAGAATGCACCATGAGTGTATACGTTATCCGACCCGTCGGTCTTCTCTTTATCCATTAAAAGAATCAAACCTAAAAAATCCGAGCTATAACTTTGAAAGATACATAATTTAAGAGAAAAGGATAATAGAGGAGTAGATGTGCTAAACTTTGGCCGCCTGGTTTTATATCCGTCGCTGCCTTCCTGTCGCACGTCCTCTGTGCTGTTCATCAGTGATTCTTTGTCCAGTCCGAGGATACTTGCCTCCACCTGTAGTAATGCCATTTTTTACTTGAAGGCACTTTAGTGGCTATTGCTTTTATGAGCAGACATCAGTGGAAAGCTACTTAGCCAGCCCCCGGTTGGACCACCTATGCTTTAAAGCATTGCGTGTCTTGATTGCAAGAGATCTTGGGGCCCGGTTCGGTTAATCCGACCAATGCCCTATTGTTCAATTCTGCTCTGCTATCCCCGTGGAATTTTCAACATGAAGTTGTGCATCTGAGGAACATAGTCCTTGGTCATGTAAAGGGGACCGTGCATCGCGTACCCCTATTTAGGGGCGCCAGTTGTTGTCCCCGAGGAGAAGTTTACACTCCTTGAACGCTTGGCGTGGTCCTGTCTGCTTAATACGGCTCGGGCCCTTGATGCGTCCTCGGCACCTTGAACCTCGGCCACAAAGGCCGCAGTCTGCTCCTCTGTTTGGAGGGAGCGTTCCGTGTTGCCATTGACTGTGATAATGTCGTTCGGCCCCGACATCTTAAGCTTTAAATAAGCATAGTGTGGGACGGCATGAAAGCGAGTGAAAGTAGTTTGCCTGAGGAGTGCATGATAACCACTTCAAAAGGGTACTATGTCGAAGATTAACTCTTCACTTCAAAAGTTCTCGGGTGTGCCGAACACCACATCGAAGGTCAGGCTTCCCGAACATTGCACCTCAACTCTCGGTACAATACCCTTGAAAGTAGTGCTACTGGGCTTGATTCTTGCCGGGTCAATATGCATTTTCTTAACTATGTCACCATATATCAGATTGAGGCTGCTACCTCCGTCCATAAGGACTCGGGTTAGATGAAAACCGTCCACTATGGGATCGAGTACCAACGCCGCCGTGCCTCCATGATGGATGCTTGTCAGATGGTCTCTTCAGTCGAAGGTGATCGGTATTTCCGACCACGGGTTATATTTGGGCACTGCTGGCTCTATGGCATAAACATCTCAAAGCACCCGTTTTCTCTCCTTCCTAGTGATGTGAGTAGCATATATCATGTTGACGTCCTTGACCTCGGGAGGGAACTATTTCTGGCCGCCATTGCTTGGCCCAGACTATTCATGGTCCTCATTACGAGGTTGACTCTTTCCCTGATTATCGGCTGCTATCTTGCCGGCTTGCTTGATAACCCAGCAATTCTGGTGAGAATGCGTAGCAGGCTTGTTCGGATTACCATAGATAGCGCATGATTTGTCCAGTATCTTGTCCAACGTTGATGGGTTGTCTCTATTCCCTTGAAAGGGCTTCCTCTTGTTGCCACTGCGTGGGTTGCTGAATTCGGCATTGACTGCCACCTCCTTGGCGTCGCTGTTATTTCCTCTATTGCGGCGCTTGTTACTCTTGTTGCGCCGAGGTTTTCTGTTTCCATCGCGTGCCTCAGAGGTGCCTGGGTCGCCATTATGGTTGCTTCTATGAGCCAACCAGCTATCCTCACCTGCACAAAATCGAGTCATCAAATGTGTGAGGGCTGCCATCGACCGAGGCTTTTCTTGTCCGAGCTCTCAAGCGAGCCATTCATCGCGGATACTGTGTGTAAAGGCAGCTATTACCTCCACGTTAGGACAATCTACTATTTGATTTTTCTTGGTCAAGAACCGATTCCAGAATTTTTTGGCTGATTCCTCCTATTGCTATACAATGTGACCGAGGTCGTCGGCATCTGGGGGTAGGACATAAGTGCCCTAAAAATTTGCTCAGAAGGCATCTTTGAGGTCCTCCCAATTACCAATGGAGTTCTCGGGTAAGCTGTTGAGCCAATGCCGCGCCGATCCTTTGACCTTTAATGGTAAGGATTTAATGGCATGGAGGTATGGCATGGAGGTCATCACCTCAGGCCATGTGTATGTGCATGAGGAAATCCTCAATCCATACAGCGGGGTCCGTGGTTCCATCATATTATTCACTGCTGATGGGTTTAAACCTTTCTAGGAACTGGTGTTGCATGACCTTGTGTGTAAAGCACATGGGGTGAGCGGCTCCTCGGACCCGAGCTGTGGCATGCCAGACGGCCGATGTCATTATGGTCCGGTCATGTGTATAATCATGAGTATCGCCATTTTTGGCTAACCAAGCCAGGTATCCTGCCTGTCCAGCAAGTGGGTGCTTCTTTGATCCGTAAATGGATCATCATGTGGCGGCTGGTATCAACGCCAATTTCTTCCACAGAACATATGGTTTCCCAAGCGGAAGTGGATCCTTGCCATAAAGGCAAGGTATTTCGGGGGGTTAGGGTATCCGCCTGTTGGTCTATCTCGGCCCCGAGGAGGGCGGTTAGGGTTCTTGGCCCATTCACGCTTTGACAGCAAACAACCGTCAACTTCCTCGTTGAACTCCAAAAGCAGTTTTCTTTGCGGATAATACTTATTAGTCCCTGTGAGTCTATTCTCGATTTCTTGTTTGGCACTAAGGACCTCGGTCCATTTATCGTTCAGCCTGTCTTGTTCATCCCGAAGCTTCTGGGACTTTTGCTTCATGCTTTTGGTAGTACAAATCAACCGCCGGTGCAAGGCCTGGATCTAAGGATCCTCAAGGGGTTCCTCGGGGATGTCAAATTCATCGGGTCCGAGGCTTAATTCTTCCTCGGACTCCGGATAGTGGTCATCATCCTCGGGGTCATCATCATCCTCATTCAGCATGGCGCCGTCGATATGGCCATCATCGGCGCTATTGCCTGCATTCTAGTCCTCGGCACCATCTGGGGTAGCGCTGTTGTCCGTGGTGACGTCGTTATCGGCGGCGTTGTTACTGGCGTCCCCTTTGCCTATGTTTTTACCATGGCAGCTTCTACGTCGGCGCTTGGGTGGCTCTTCATCACCTTCTTCCTCCCCCTTAGGGGTGTCCACCATGTATACATCGTAGGTGAAGGTAGCTGCCCACTTGCCAGTATTGGAAGTGGCTAGGGGTGATGCAGTGTAGGACATGTCGTCGGCATCTTCGTCCATGTCGGCGGCCTCATCGGAGGCGAAGTCTAGTATGTCGGTTAAATCTTTGACTGTAGTGACTAGGTGGGTGGCGGGTGGGACGAAAATTTTCGCACTTCCTGACCTATTTTCAATCTGATCATAGACCGAGGTCTGATCATCTGATATTCCAAGGCTCTGAATCCGATCTAACATCTCATTCAGGAGCGCGAGGTCGGCCTTGCCCTTCTCTTGACAGTAGGCAGGGCTTACTTGAAGTTTGCCCGAGGTACCACCGGACGTGTCCTCGGGATTTTCGCTATTTGGGCTTGATGCTTGATCCAGCAGTCCGGTGTTCGAATCCGAGCTCAAAGCTATCTCCAAAATACAGATAGATTCATAGCCCTGCTCCGAGATTGAATCTGGTGTGGGGAAGGTCGTGCTTGAGGAATTTTTGGGCTGGTCTGACACCCATCCTGAAAAAGCGAGATCGCCATGGGAGTCTACGGCGTACTCCATATTTTCAAACCTGATGGTCTGGCCTGGAGAGAAGTTCTTGATCTGGCCGACGTGACCAGTCGAGTCGGCGTGCAGCACGATGCTACCGAAAGCGAAGAGCTGGCCGGGGACAAAGATCTGCCCACAGCCGATGCCGTCGTTGATCCATAGATGCGCCATCGAACCTCTGCGATCACGGAGTGGGACCTGCATGGGCCACCAATGTTGGTGCTAAAACCGGCTGATCTCGGGTAGGGGGTCCTGAGCTGGTGATCTTGGTACGATGGTAACAGGAAGTAACAGGGACACAGTTTTACCCAGGTTTGGGACCTCTCAAAGAGGTAAAACCCTACGTCCTGCTTCTATTGTATTGATTGTAGATGGGGTACAAAGTACAGGGTGATCTACCTCAAGATCGTATGATCAAGTTCTAACCTCTCTAAAACCTTGCGTCCACGGACTAAACCCCACGGTTTATATAGGCACCGGGGGTATCTAGGGTTAAAAGTAAGACGGCTACAACTAGAGATAACATGCCGATTATTTGAATATGCCTTGAAGTGTACGCCAATTCTTCAGAAGATTTCATCTTGACTATGCCAAGGGCCATAGCTTGTGTAACCCAATCTCCAGCTGTCGGTGGGTCCTCGGTCCGACCCATGAATGGCGGGCCGATGTGGTGTGCACCCCCTAATCTGGGACACTGTCACCTGGTTCCTCCCAGACCATGCAATCGAAGCTCTCATGCCCTCCTTCCTCCCCTTTGGCAGGGTCACCGCCGCCATTGCCCACAACTGTAGCGAGCTAGCCCCTCTTTCCCTTGCCAAATTAACCCCACCAGAGAAACCCCTAGGCCATGACGAAGCCCTACCCAGCTCCATCTCCTCCTCTCCGTGGCTGGGGCACCCTTCCCAGCTTTGCCGTCACCGTCCTCCACCACGGCCAGTGCCCTGCTCTTCCTGACCCTCCCCGGCTTGCACGGCTGAGCGGGAACTACACGGTGCTCGCCTAGGAGCACGTAGGGTGGTCGCACGCTGGCCGCCGTGCCTCCTAGCGCCGGCGCAAAGTGCGGCCCGAGCCTCCCAAGCCTCCTCTATCGGGAGGTTAAAGAAAGGGAATGGAGGAGATAGAGAGAACTGGCAGGGCCTTGCTGTACGTGACCCAGACATATGAGCCCCGTCCGTAAGTGGAAACGTATTTCATAAAATACATTTTCTAGTGCGGGTCGCCTACTCAAAGATAGCCTCGGGCCAGAGTACATCTCCGCTTAAATTAAAGCATATTCCCAAAAATGCGCCTTTGGTTTCCGCCGATGCCGAAGCGGTTAAAATGCGGGCGTTCACCTGTTAAGAACAGAAACGGACAATTTTCTGTTTGTTTTCTGTCTAACGAACGAACGGCCCAGTCGAATCAGGTGATTCCAAAGCCCACGCTTTCTATTTGTCAAGCCCGTTCAAATAATTTCACTTCAATGATGTTATCACATTCTAAAAATGACCATTTTGCCTCTATCCTATATTCAGCCTTTTTCGGAGGGGATCTTTTTCGGCAAGTCTTCCCGAGAGATGATCACACTTCTTTCCAACGAACTCTTTGACCCCAAGGCAAGCCGACCATCTGATATATGCCCAAAAGCATTGCTTCTATGTTGTTCTTGTATGTTTGTAATTATGATTATGACTATGCTAGAAGTAATTGAATAAGTAAAACCCTGCTAGTTTAAACTCATTACTTACATCACTCACTAATGTTCATAATGAATATTATCGCACAGATGACTCGTTTGTGATATTATATGGAGATAGGTTGTTATGTTTTTATGTTGATATATTTGGATTATCTTTATTGTTGCAACGCTAAGTAATGACGACAACCTCCTCCATCAGCTGGAACGATTCATAGTGCCACTGAACTGAACTCACCAGTGCAGCCACACTTGCCTTTGTGGGAAGGCCCTAGCTTGGTCTACTATTATGCCTTTAATCTGTATCACCAAAGAGGGGAGGTTATGCATGCGTGCTACCCTGGCCCGGTAGGCGGCGATAACCTTGTGAGCCCGGTTTAGTATGGTACCAGGTCCCCGTTTGGGACAGTTTTAGCCATGAGGTGGCGCGTGTCGAGAGATGACACAAGGGGCCACACAGGACATGACCTGAGAAGGTGTCGGTGATGCAGTAAGAGTGTCATAAGGTACACAAGTTTGGTTTGAGTCAACCTGGCCCACCCTGAGAAATCGGCACGGTCAACTAGGGCAGCTGCATAGTGTGGGTAAAGTGCGCAACCTCTGCAGAGTGTAAAACCTATTCGAATAGCCGCATCCGCGGTCACGAACAGTTCGTACTAAGTCACACTATTTGGTCTGTGTCAAATTTGGAGGTATAAACTTTATAATGTTATTGCTAATAATGAACCAGAGAAAGGTAAGATTTATCAGACTTGCAGTGAAAGTGTATGGACATCGAATGAGGCCAGGAACTGGAGATGTTAGCCATGGGATGGCCATGTGAGAAATGGTCGTATGACCGAAGGGATTGGATTTGTTTTGGTTTGGATTTGGATTGGATCATGATAATGACTGAGATATGGATTATTTACTTGATATGGTTTATATTTCATATTCAGTATTTATTTTAGCAGTCATCCTGCCATATAATTATGCTATGCTATGATAGTTAATATTGTTAAGGTAGTTGATACATTCTTGAATGCCATGGGTTGCTTTGCTTGGTGTATATGTTATCTGGTTTTCTTGTGAGTACATTCAAAAGTACTCAGCGGTTTGTAACATGGCCAGGTTCAGCTAAGGATTTGTCTTTCGCTAGTGAGGAGCCGCAGCGTTCGCGAGCTAGAAGAGTAACCTAGTCAGATCCCTGTGGATTGGAGCCACTCCGAGCCCGCGCTGCCTTAGATGGTATTTTTCGCTGCCCTCATCTCTGTAAAACACCATTTATAGATATAAATCCTTCTTGTAGAAGTGCTTGTGTTCAGGATACATGTTGTAAACGCGCGCGCCATTGTGATTTCCTGGGCTGACATGTGTGGCGGCCGTTTGGCTACAGTGGTATCCGGGCGGTCCCTTACAGACATGGTATCAGAGCCCAAGCTGACTGTAGGTTACCCTAGCTAGATTTCATTGCCTCTTGCTTAGTAGAGAGCCCAGATGGATTTTAGCCATTTGTTTTGCCAAACTGGCAGGGCTACTATTAATCAAAAGTCAATACCGTAGGTCTTCCCCCGCATCCAACCTCAACTCTTGTGGCCTTTGTCTCCGATGTGAAGTGCCCGCACCAAGCAATGACCCGTGAGCCCTCAACCCCTAGGTAAACCAGATATCCCCACCCTGCTTGCTAGCCAAGGCATTTCTCTCCTTACATCCAGTTTCCTTTGGGAAATGCCTATAGATTCTATCTTTCCCCAGACAACCGAGGTTAGCTGACCAAGTCATCTCTGGCTATGGTCTCGCGTTGAGTTGTATGTTCCCTAAGGAAGTAGCAGAAGCAGGCACCAATTGCTACCAGGGGCATTGTGTGATCTTGCTTCTAAATCATTAGAGGTGCATCGAGTGTGCTATATTAGTTATACTAGCGGATCCGCGGCCATGTATAAAGTCTAGAAATTTTGATCTTTATTGCTTCTTGGCATTTTTGGTTTTTAGCAGTTCTTGCTTCCTTTCTCAGTTTCGTTCTTTTGCTCCAACTTGATCCTTCCGCAAGAGCTACCAAAGAAGACTAGCATACAACATGGATAATACCCAATAATCCAAAACTCAACAAAAGCAAGACAACTGCCTGAGATTTAGAATAGCAACACTGAATATGCCAAGAATGAAGAATGGGTCAGAAGCAGAAGCTCCATGTAATAAACAAGGCCAGAATATATCCACAAAAATTTAAGACAACTCCCTCAGAGCATATGAAAACTAAGGGACAGTCAGGTGAACCCTGAGAAATGGACACCAGCAGCAACAAATGATCCCGTCCTCGAAACAAGGATTATTTCAGTCGATGCGATAAAACTCGAGTCTTTTTCAAATGGGCTCAAGAGGTGCTTATCACCCACAGAAGACATATCTCAAGAATGAGCCAAGAGCAATGTCAAAACTCTGGGATATTGAGAATGCGTATGTTGGAATTTACTGGTGCACAAATAGAATTTTCTGGGCACGGTGAATAAGGCTTGCCAAAACTATTTGGATGAGTTTGCAGCTGCCCAGATTAATGAGATCCTCATGTGCATCAAGCAAGACAAGGAACATATTCTCACATTCAGATTGTTCCAAGAGAAATAAATGGGTAACATGACAGATTTCACAGTCTGGGAAAAATGCATCAGTAAAAGGGAAGTTCCCTCGAGTGGTGTCACCCTGAAGCTTGACAGTCATTTGGATGGCTTCCAATGGAAGGCACTCATTCTTCTTTAGTAGACCATCATAAAGATTGCAGCTATTGATGGAAACCTATTACAAAACAGATTTGGAAATATTTGAAGGTACGTCTCAAAGATAATCCTACATCAATCTTTATCACGAATATGGGCTGTACCAAGGAAGGACGCATGCCTGCCTCAGAATTCAGTGATTATAAAAGGATTTACCCCACCCCTGCATATGTTGTGAGCATGCAGTCCAATTTATCAGTTCATGCGAGCCACTCGTACATGGGAATGACTGTGTTCAGAGAAACATCAACCCCATATATCCAAAAGAATATGAACGTAGCAACCCCAACGAGATATGCAAGAAAGGGTTGTGGGTACAAGCCCAATAAGCTGGAAAATGACTAAGGTGCTGTATTGGCAGGTCATGATGGGTCCACAGAAGTAACCCCCCCCCCCCCAAGGATAAAGAAGCTTTGGATAAACAGCCTCCGCGACAGTCAATAAAATAAAGCTTCCTCACAGACAAGGTGAGTACACCATATTCTTGTCAGACTCTTTCATATACGGCCACAACAATGCATTACTTATGGTTACATGTGAGTACACCATATTCCTCATAAACATGGGCCACCAACCAAGGAACGAGGCTATGCTTCGGAAGCTACACAGAACAATAGCTATACTACGTTTAGTTCAGCGGTCATAGCAAGGACTGAGAGGATACATATGGCAGAGCAACCTCAGTAATTGACAAAATTTGACTGACTGGATACACATGGAAATAAAGCAATCCGGAAAAGAAGTATTCGGGTTTCAGTCACTCAGCTCAGAAAGTCAAGTAGAAATATTATGAAGGACATGGTGAATCCTTGGTACATCACATGGCCGTTCCGACATTTGGAAGAAGCAGCTAAAAGCCCATGAACTTCAGCATCGTCAACCCATGGGAACTAGACGCCAATATTCTGCGAGATCCTTCCAACCCCTCAGGATCCAGTGCCAAAAGAAAAGTTCTCAGCTCCTATGGGAGAGTTGCAACAGATATGCCCACCAAGATGAACATGATCCAAGTACTTGGCCAAAAAGATATGCGCAAAGCATGAAGGGCTTGAAATGATACCTCAAGGCCAGCAAGCCCAACTGGAAACATGGAAGTTGATCAAATATAGACGAGTGAGGTGTTGAATTATTAACTCCCATGGGGATATGATCCAACGTGAAAGACTGATGAATTGGTCATCTGAGCCACTGAAGCATAAGACCGTTAGTATGATATGACAGACAAAGAGTTCCCCGGGAAGATCAACATTGGTTTGATCCCACACTTATTTGTCCCGTGACACTGGCATGAAGAGATCAACCACTTCACACTTCACTCAGCTCACCCAGGACCCGGTCAAAAGAAACATGTGTCTTGGAATGAGAAAATTTCAGCAAGAAGTGTGCAGAAAGGATATACCATTTCCTCGCTAACTGAGAGAAATATCATAAGGGATACCAAAAATAGTGTTGCAGCAAACTCCAGTGCAATTCCTTGGAACACAGTTGTTGATCCCCTGAGGACAAGTCTGAATGCATAAGACAGAAGGAAACACCCCGTTTGGAACCCACAGCCAGACTGGACATTCTTACTTGACAAGGTAGAATGACAGCAACCCCTAGTCACTCGAGGCCATAAGATTATGTGAGCCCTGTACCAAAGGAAATGGCCTCGCCCATGACAGTAAGGGTACGGAGTACCGCAATAAAATCCGAAGCAACCAGCTCCAGGCCTTGGCAACCGAGCTATTTGTCAGTACTACCCGCTACCTACCGACCCTGGTCAGCAAATTACCAGGACAAAAGGTATACCTGATACGAAAGAGAAGGATTCAATGCAGCCATTTGAAAAGACAACACTCGAGCCATCAGATAAGAAGGTTAAAAGGCCAGTGAATCGATGAAAACAAGACAGCTGATTTATCCAAGGAATCGCACTTCTTTCCAACGAACTCTTCGACCCCAACGCAAGCCGACCATCAGATATATGCCCTAAAGCATTGCTTCTGTGTTGTTCTTGTATGTTTGTAGTTATGATCATGACTATGCTAGAAGTAATTGAATAAGTAAAACCCTGCTAGTTTAAACTTATTACTTACATCACTTACTAATGTTCATCATGAATATTATTGCACTGATGACTCGTATGTGATATTATATGAAGATAGGTTGTTATGTTTTTATGTTGATATATTTGGGTTATCTTTATTGTCGCAAAGCTAAGTAATGAAAGTAACAACAAAAACAACCTCCTCCATCGGCTGGATCGAGTCATAGTGCCACTGAACCGAACTCACCAGCGTAGCCACACTTGCCTTTGTGGGAAGGCCCTAGCTTGGTCTACTATTATGCCTTTTATCGGTATCACCGAATAGGGGAGGTTATGCGTGCATGCTACCCTGGCGCGGTAGGCGGCGATAACCTTATGAGCCCGGTTTAGTATGGTACCAGATCCCCGTTTGGGACAGTTTTTGCCACGAGGTGGCGCGAGTCGAGAGATGACACAAGGGGCCACCCAGGACATGACCTGAGAGAGTGTCGATGATATGGTAAGAGTGTCATAAGGTAGACAAGTTTGGTTGGAGTCAACCTGGCCCGCCCTGAGAAATCGACACGGTCAACCAGGGCAGCTCCATAGTGTGGGTAAAGTGCGTAACCTCTGCAGAGTGTAAAACCTATTCGAATAGCCGCGTCCTCGGTCACGGACAGTTCGTACTAAGTCATACTATTTGGTATATGTCGAGTTTGGAGGTATAAACCATATAATGTTATTGCTAATAATGAATCAGAGAAATGTAAGAATTATCAGACTTGCAGTGAAAGTGTATGGACATCGGATGAGGCCAGGAACTGGAGATGTTAGCCATGGGATGGCCATGTGAGAAATGGTCGTATGACCGAAGGGCTCGGATTTGTTTTGGTTTGGATTTTTGGATTGGATCATGATAATGACTGAGATATGGATTATTTACTTGATATGCTTTATATTTCATATTCAGTATTTATTTTAGCAGTCATCCTAATTTATAATTATGCTATGCTATGATAGTTAATATTGTTAAGATAGTTGATACATGCTTGAATGTCATGTGTTGCTTTGCTTGGTGTATATGTTATTTGGTTTGCTTGCAAGTACATTCAAAAGTACTCAGCGGTTTTTAACATGGCCAGGTTCAGCTAAGGATTCGTCTTTCGCTAGTGAGGAGCCGGAGCGTTCGCGAGCTAGAAAAGTAACACAGTCAGATCCCTGTGGATTGGAGCCACTCCGAGCCCGCGCTGTCTTAGATAGTATTTTTCACTGCCCTCATCTCTGTAAAACACCATTTATAGATATAAAATTCTTTTTGTAGAAGTGCTTGTGTTCATGATACATGTTGTAAACGCGCACGCCAGTGTGATTTTTTGGGCTGGCGTATGTGGTGGTTGTCTGGCTACAATGGTATTCGGGCGGCCGTCTGGCTACAGTGGTATCCGGACTGTCCCTTACATTCGGCTGCCGAGGATAGCAGACCTGCGGGCGCATGGGTTCGGTGCCTATGCAGTGGCGCGAGAGATCATACGACGGCAGAGGGATCGAACCGCGCGCGCCGGGCGACAGTGCTGACCGGCAGCCAAGAGAGCGTTCGACGAGATGAGAAAGGAAGAGAGTGAGGCAGTGACAGGAGTCTGCGTGCGTTTGCTTTTTTTTACAATCTTTTTTATCATACTGTGCAGCGGCGCCGCATCTGAACTTTTCGGTGCATCGCACGGCAAACACGCAAGCGGTCGTCAAACAAAGAGAAGAAAAACTCAGCCATATGTTGTTTCGTCTGTTGTACTGTGCATTCTGATGTTCATTTTGCATTCTTCGCTGCAGTCCACTGTGACTATGCTTTGCACGTCACTATGTGTATAGGTATAGCCAGCAAAATTGTTGCGTGGCTTGCCTCTCTTTGCTCTCCTATGTACGTGCCAGCCAGTTAGCATCAACAAGTTATCAGTGGCAGGCGATCGATTTGCTTATTTATGCCCGTCAGTTCTATAAGCATCCGCCCCTGTAACACATGCAATGCCATCTTCTTACTCTTCATCACCACAAAAATAACAATTTAGGGCATGTACGTATTATCATATCATCAGTTTAATTGTACATTAGATTATTCAGAAAAAGCGTTATCGCCTTTTTTAGAAACAATTGCCATATTTTGTTTACACAGCCGCCGCACACAAAGACAGCGGTGCACACGTCTCCGTGATAGAATTTCCAGACATTTTTTTAGAATCTTTTTTATATAACAGATTGTTTTGAGCTGTTTTTTTTAACACTATTTTGAGCTGTTTTATATAACAGATAGAGGACCCTGCATGTGTTTGCTATATTTCAGTTTCCTGCTGAAGCCCATACTCCGGCCCAAACTAAAGTCTTGTAATAAATTAAAGAAAAAACAAAAAAAAAGTCATCCCACGAGGTACTTAATTTCACTGCGGTTATGATCATTTCATTTTTGTTGGGTTAGTTTCGTATGTAACTAATTTGACTAATGTGTGATAGATTATGTCAGCACCCTTGGAGATATATTTATTTGGTCACATAAATCACTGGTTGGTATTCTAAAGATATTTATAATGTGGCAATGCACGGCATTCAACTGTATGTTACAACGTGGCAATGGCTCAGGAAACATCGGATCTACCTTTTTGGCTCGGGGGGCGTCACAAGCGATGCACGCGTCACCCCCCTTGATGGCGGTGGCGGATCGACAAGAACACGGGGGGAGGGGATGAGGGCGGAGAGCGGGGTGGTTGGCGGGGGACTCCTCCTTGACGGTCCGTGGAGAAGTACTGTGTGAAGGAGAGAGGGCACCATGGCGAAGGTGAGGTGGGCGTCATCCGGTTTTAAAGGAGAGGGCTCCATTGAGAGATGTCTTGCTACGGCGAAAAAGCGAGCGGGAAGGAGAGGGTCCGGCAGAAAAAGAGAAGGGTGCATCATGGGGTGGGGGGTTTTGTGGGACCCATGTTAAAGATAACATGACGTATAGTCCGGACAATCACATTTCTCCCCACATATGGGCTGGATTTTGGGGAGCCCGGACTGTCCAGATGGTTTGATTTTGGGGAGCCCGCTGGACGCCCATTTGATGTCCGAACACGCCCGGGGTATGAGGGAGAAATGAGCTTCGACCTTGGAAACGACCTTAACTAGCAGAACGCCCGTGCGTTGCTACGGGCTATAATGCGTATATAAATGAATCAAACAAATAATTAAGGTTGTCTTCAAGGTCAAAGCTCATTTCTCTCTCATACGTCCGGGTGTGTTCGGACATCAAATGGGCGCTCAGTAGGCTTCCCAAAATTCAACCGTCTGGACAGTCCGGGCTCGCCCAAATCCAGACCATATGTGAGGGAGAAATGTGGTTGTCTGGACTATTCACCATATTATCTCTAACACGCGGGCCCAACACAAAAACCCAATCCCACGACACACACTTTTCTTTTCCTATCGGACCCTCCCATTCCCGCTCGGTTTTCCGCCGTAGTGGGACATTTCTCGCTGGAGCCTCCTTCTTTAAAATCAGATGACGCCCACCTCACCTTCGCCGTGCGTTGCAACAGAGATGATTTTTTTTTCATATTTACAATATAATAGAGTGAGTTAAACTAACACATACTATTGACACAAAACAACAAATAACTATAGAGATCATTCCCAAATGTTCATTCAACTTTGCAAATGCACACTGACGTGGGAGGTGAGTGGCCACCTGAACGTATTTCTAGTCACCAATAAGCTTCACCTCCAGCCCACATACCATTCATTGCTAAAAGGGATAATTGTCGTTCTTCTCTTTCTCATCCTTTCCTACATCTTCTACTCCTAACCTCTTCGCCAACCTGTTTCGTTGGCGCCAACCAGCATCACGTTAACATCAGTGCGTTCGTCAGCGACGCCTCATCTTCTTCTTTCTCCTTTCTCGTCAGCTTTAATTCTCGTTCCTACTTATTTTTTAGAATACTTTTTCTTTTTCTTTTCTTTTTTTGAAACTTTTTTTTCTTCTCTAACAACATGGACCACTTGATCACTTTAGCTCTTTTTCCTTCTTATTCTTGGAACACTCTTTCTTTCTACTATAACATGAACCATCTGGCCAATGTAGTGTTGTGTTGTCCTCATCAGTGAACGTTTCGGCAACCGTCAACGTGTGGACGTCCTGCAGAGCATGGTCGTCCTCCATCTTGATGAACGCTAGGTTCCCATGCCGTGAGCGCATGATGGCCGTTGTCCATGTTGGCAAGCGGTGCTCGGCCATGTCGCTGAGAGCCTGTTGATCGTCCTTGCCCACGAGCGCTTTCAAAATGATTCAGTGCGATTAACTGCTTTGCTTAATTAATTAATTAATTAATTAATTACATAAATAATTAAAGGCCTACCTAATTCTTAGCATGCCTAATTAATTGCCAACCAAATTAATTAATTATCTGCCTAATTAGGAAAAATCCCTACTTCTAATTATCTGTAGGTATAATTAACTGTCTATCCAATTAATTAATTGCATTAATGACTCGGTTTCCAAATTGATTCGGTGCAAAAAAATTCTTATTTAAATGGACCTAATTAATTGCATAAGTAATTAACTGTCTAGCTAATTAATTACATTAATGATTTGATTTCCAAATTGATTCAGCGCTCGATTTCCTAAATATTTTCGTAAGAATGGCTGCTACGAACAACGATAACGACTACCGAGTATTGCTGGACACATTTCCTTAACGAATTTTTTGACATTTGAATGGACACACTTGATTTGAGAATGTAGCTTGTTTGGCTCTCTGTATGACTGACAAGAAATATAATATGACCGCGTCCACGAACACCTGTACATGGTGGTCCGACTACCCGCCTTCCGCCACGGCCGTCCTCGACGCCGTGATCCACGCCCTAGCATTCTCGAGCATCGCATTGGTGTCAAGTCCGGCCACGGCGTCCTCCATGGTGTCGCGCACGACGTCTCTTCGCAGGGACGCGTGGATGCGTACGCCCATAAGAAAAAAGATATGTTATTTTGTTGTATTAGAAAATTTGTGTTTGTCAATTAATAGTAAAGATAATGATAATAATAAATGGCATAGTGCGCGGGATTATCGATTTGTTATTAAGGAATATCTGATTTTGTTTTGAAAAGTTATCGAGAAAAATCATATGTCTGTCTTTTAGGAAGGTGATATCACATATATGATGCGATTTCTGAATTCTTAATTACCTATTATTGACGTGATTGAATTGAATCAGCACCTGCCTAAGCAAGCACGAAACAAGATCTCCTCCTTTAATGGAATTTGGCTTTTAATGGTAGGAAAAAAAAATCAATGGTAGAGGGTGATGGGAGGTGAGACAAAAAAAAACCGGACGAAAATAAACCGGGATACCAGCCTACCAACGCCTGTACGTGGCGGCCCGACGACCCGCCTTCCGCCACGGCCGTCCTCGATGCCGTGATCCACGCCCTGGCATTCTCAAGTATCGCGCCGGCGTCAGGCCCGGCCACGGCGTCCTCCATGGTGCCGCGCATGGCGTCCCTCTGCAGAGGCGCGCGAATGCGTACGCCCATAAAAAAAAGATATGTTATTTTTGTTGTATTAGAAAACTTGTGATTGTCAATTAATAGTAGAGATAATGGTAATAATAAATGACATAGTGCGTGGGATATCTGATTTTGTTTTGAAAATTTATCGAGAAAAATCTTATGTCTGTATTTCAGGAAGGTGATCTCACATATATGATGCGATTTCTGAATTCTTAATTACCTATTATTTACATGATTGAATTGAATCAGCACCTGCCAAAGCAAGCACGAAACAAGATCTCCCCTTTAATGAGATTTGGTTTTTTAATGGGAAAGAGTTAAAAATCAGTGGTAAGGGGTGGTGAGATGAAAAAAAAAGACGAAAAAACCGGTATACCAGACTATCAACTTTTCTTTAGAAGTAGAGATCATTTGGAAGTAGAGATCATTTGTTTGATTCATTTATATGCATCGCGTGACGCGAGTCCTATAAGTTTCCGGAGCTCAATCGCCGGGACCCAGAGTTGTCGCCCTTGCAATTCTATAAAACCCCTCCCGTGCGCCTTCCTCCTCGTTTCGTTGCCGCCGCCGCCGCCGCCATAGCGATCAACCAACCAAATTCACCTACGCAAGGCAGGGAGGGGGGAGGGAAGGGTGAGAGCACACGCAGGAGGGAGGATGGCCGGTTCTTCCGTTGCAGCCGGCGGGAACGGTACCGGCGATGCTCCCCCCGCACCTGCGGCCGATATCGAGGGCGCTCCTTCCGCCGTAGCCGGCGGGAATGGTACCGGCGACGCTCCCCCCGCACCTGCGGCCGATGTCGAGGGCGCTCCTTCCGCCGCAGCCGGCGGGAATGGTACCGGCGACGCTCCCCCCGCACCTGCGGCCGATGTCGAGGGCGCTCCTTCCGCCGCAGGAGGGAGGATGGCTGATGCCCCACCCGACATTGCACCCAAGGTGAACTCCCCCGCCCCCCTTTCCGTCTTTCTCATTTCATAAATCTGTTCGTAGTCCATGATCAAAGTAGATCCTTCGGAACGGAGGTCTTGTGGTCTTGTGATCGAGTCTTATACGGTATTGTTAGGTTCTCATATTAGATCCTTCAGAAAGGAAGGTTTGAAACTATGCCGTCTATTTCACTCATGTGTATCCTTCGGTAGCATGTTACTCTGGGAGCCGGATCCTGAAGTCAGGAATTTGGTTACTCTGTATTCCTATAAGAATGTAGATTGCAGTGTAGCACACCGCTAGAAATAGTAAAACTAATCTATGGTTTTCTATTTGTCAGAACCCGATGAGGCCCCGCTTTAAGGCAAAGCTGGATCGTGTCTTGCTTGACAAGGAGAGGGTAACACAGGTAGATTTTTTTCTTTAAACCAAGTGTTACTTCCATATGTTCTGTTGATTCATTCAACCCTTTAATGTTGCTGTTGTCCATTCAGAACCTCCAACTTTTGGATCAAATCATGGAAATATTATCCGAAAGGAAAGAAGAATACACCAATGTAGAAGTTCTTCATTATGAGGTTGCTCGCAAAGATGCCAAAGGTTTCGATCCGAACAGAGCTGAGTTCCTCCTCAATCTGGTCGATCCGCTAAGGGTAAATACATCTCTTTTTCTCATTCCTTATGTTGTTCTGCGAGATTCTTACAGTTCTGATTTCTCAGTTGCAGTTGTTCCTCGACACGATCCAAATTCCGGGAGGCACTGATTTGGGGTTGCAGAACAGCCCCAATCATGTTGCAGCTGATTCAACATTTACAGTACCTGTCGATGATCAAAATCCAGAAGTACAGGGGAGCCAGAATCAAGATCAAGGACTACAGAACAGCCCTATTCAACCCCCAGAAGGTGCAAGAAGAAGGGGAGAAGAAGGAGGAGAATTAGGAGGAGGGAGAGGAAGGGGAGGAGGAGGAGGAGGACTAGGAGGAGCAAGAGGAAGAGGAGGAGCAGGAGGACTAGGAGGAGGGAGAGGAAGAGGAAGGGGAGAAGGAGGAGGACTAGGAGGAGGAAGAGGAAGGGGAGAAGGAGGAGGAGGAGTTAGAGGAAGAGGAAGAGGAAGAGGAAGAGGAAGAGGAAGAGGAAGAAGAGGAGGACGAGGTGGAAGGGGACATGATGATGATGAAGAACAAGAGGATGAACCATATGCTGGCTTTGTTTATCACAACCTCAGAAGAAATGGTGAGTTTAGTGTATTTGTTATTATTGACTCATGATATGATATGTTCATGTAATTTTGTCATTACTGACTCATTTTTAACAATCTTAACCTTCATGCAGACTTGAACAAGGAGATTGTCAGATTGGATGGATTGCATTCTAAATTCACAGCAAAGCACTACTTGTGTATGCTGCTGAATGTTCATTCCTTTGAACAACTCAATCCTCCCTTGAATCCTTTAGTAGGTAATAATTCGAAATAGAGAACTTATCTAATTATTTGTGGATTCCCCTTTATATATTTGACTAGTTTCAGTCTTTACCAGTTGTTATTTATGGCCTATTTTGTAGAGTGTGTTCTGATGCATGATACTGAACTGGACGTAGCTGATGTCGTTCAGGGTTGGAATTTGTTCCGCCAAACCAGAGATCAGAAGGTATTAATTCCTCCAGCGTCCATAGCAGTGGTTCTTATTGCATTATTGTCTTCACTGAGAACCATGTGTAGAGGGTAATTTGAGGATGAAGTCTTACTTATTTTTATTGCTTCAGTTTGGTGATAACTACTATGTGGAGAAAAGAGATTTCAGATCCGTCAATGCCGCAGGCTGGGTAAAGACAACGTACAATCTGAGGTAGGAATATTTGATACCTGAAAAGCCAGTTGAATACCTGGATGTTCCTGAAATTTTTTATTGCACACATTGTTAACATTAACTAGCCTACCCCAACTTGTTTGGGACTGAAGGCCTTGTTGTTGTTGTTGTTGTTGTTGTTGTTGTATTGTTAACATTAACTCCTCTCTTCAGGGGTCAACTCAAGTGGCAGGTTGTAGGCAGTCAAATCTTTGCAGGGAAATCTTAAAGATCTTGCCGTGAAAGACCGTGAAGGCACCACAAAAATCCTTGAACTAATCTCCTAGGTTAATCCGGCAATACCACTAAGTACATTCCCTGTCCATTTTCTCCTGCAAGCATTGCTGTGTCTTTTTGGAGTGCTCTGCTCTGTTGAGTGAAGATAACTGCTCTGTTGACCTGTTCTCGTCGGCTCAGCTATGGTGCAATGCCAGAATTCTATACATGTTATTCTGTCTTGTTCATGAAGTTCTGTTCTTTTTTTTTTTGCCTCATTTGATATTCCCTCCTGTTCGTGTAGTTCTGTTGACCTGTTCTCGTCGGCTCAGCTATGGTGCAATGCCAGAATTCTATACATGTTATTCTGTCTTGTTCATGAAGTTTTGTTCTTTTTTTTTGCCTCATTTGATATTCTTTCCTGTTCGTGTAGTTCTGTTCTCTGTGTTATTGATATATAGAATTTCGCTGCAACTTTTAGTTGGATGCTTTCCACTCTAGAGCTGGAATTTTAAAAAGAGGAGCAGGATTGGGTCGTAATCTCTAGGATTTTATGAGTCATGCAGAAAGTAGAGGGTAGAGAGATAGAAATTTAATGGTCAAATTCTATGATTGAAAGGGCTATGAAAAAAAAAACCTATTAGATCCCAAAATCTGTCTTCCAAAACGAAGAATCCTTAGACCTCGCACAGTGCCAGTGGGGGAGTGGGGGTATCATGCAAAAAATACCCATCACGCTCACACACACGCGAGACACGTGGACTCGACGAACACGAACGCACGCGAGACACACACACAGAGGAAAGGTTTTGCGACGAGCACAATTCGTCTTTTCTGTTTCTTTCTCTTATTTTCTTCGGCAGCACGCAACTTATCATGGCCAATTACAACGCAAAGCCTCCTTTTTACCCGCGCCATCGCACGGAGAATCGTTCGGGAGCTGACCAAGCTACGACTCATCTGTACCTGTACTGACAGGCCCTATTATTTGCAGCATGCTAGCCGAAGACGCGCTAGGCGCCAGCCGGCTGATCCGCGAGGGATCAGCCGGGTCGCTAGCCGTCGGATGGTTACAACTCTGTCCGTTGAATCCCTGCAAAGTAGGATACCCATCACTGCTCAGTAGTGCTCACCGGATCGTTCTCTTTCCTGTTCTCAGCTATGAGGACGCATATCTCTCTCGTGGGATCGTGGCTACCCATGCACGTCTCTTCCGCTGCAAAGTGCCCGGGCTGTTCCTATTAAAAAGGAACAAAAGAAAAAAGTGCCCAGGCTGTTGAGTAAGCAACCTTGCAACATACTAGTATATTCTAAAAAAAAGGCGAAATTTGCAACAATATGGTTGTATACAACATGGTCGTCGCCTCAAAAGAAGAAAAACATGGTTGTAAGCACTATTTTTGTTGTATAAATATCTCGAGCGTATATATGCAACAATCCTGATTTTTTTTTGAGGGGTCAATGACAGTAGGGGGGCTCCCTACTGCCTTAAATTAAATATAAATAAAAAACAAAAGTACAAGGGGATAATTACATCACGAACTGAAGGGGGGAGCAAAGAGAGAGAGTAAGGTGGGGGACAAACACACAATCTAAGCTAAAGTGTTTAGGATTGCTGTTATCCTAGGTTCAAACCTAGGTTTTCTGTAGATCAGAGCACCAAAATCTTCCTTAAACCGATCAGACCAGCTCCTGCAGGAATTAGGGATCCCTCTGAAATATTTATTGTTCCTCTCTTTCCATATACTCCATGCTGCGGTAGCAAAACATTCAGTGAACATCGTCCCAGACCATGCAGCCCTTCCTACATGGATTTTGTGCATTCTATTTCCTTGCCCCGGCCAGTTCATACGGAGCTTGTCCCAACATGAGATGCTGAATGGACAGTCAAAGAACAGATGCTCCACTGTTTCCCTGGCACCAGTGTCGCATAGTAGACAACTTAGGTCATTGCCACAGTTATAGTGTCTCCTACACAGCATATCTCTCGTGTTCATCCGATCAGCCAGCAACAACCAGAGGAATACTTTAATTTTCATAGTGCACTTGGACTTCCAAATAAGGGTGTATTCTGGATCGGCCTGTACTTCTCTAAAGCAAAAAGTGTAGAACCTCTTGGCCGAGTATTCGCCCCAAGTACACGTCCAGGTATCAGTTTGTTGGTGGTTCAGGTTCACACTTGCTGAAAGTAGCTGTATCTGACGCAGTTCATCTCTTGCTTGGACCGAGAGTGGTACATGGAATAGCTGATCAAGTGACGAGCACGTTAACATGGATTGGACTGTAATGTCAGGTGATCTAGCAAACGACGCTGCCCTGGGATATGAGTCCTCCAAAACCTGGTTGAGCCAAAAGTCTTTCCAAAACAGGACATCTGTCCCGGCCCCCACTTTGGCTCTTGTAATTCCTCTATAGCAGGCACTCAAATTCATCAGTTCACGCCACCAGAAAGAGCCGCAAGTGTCCGAGGCATGTGGCACGCGATCCGCGTAGTAGGACTCCCAAACAAGCTCAACCCATGGCAAATCCATACGGTTATAAAACTTGTGCAATTGTTTGAGGAGCAGAGCAGTGTTTTGGAGTTTGATGTCAATGATTCCTAGCACCCCTTTGTCCTTCGGTTTGCAGACCATGCTCCGGGCTGCTAGGGAGTTGCTTTTCACCTCCTCCCCTTGCTTCTTTCTCCACAGACAGTATCTACGGATTTTGTCTAGGTGCTCAACGATTTTTGGTGGCAGACGGATGGAACACATCACATAAATAGCCAGCGAGGATAAAACAGAGTTAACCAGCTGAAGCTTGGCCCCTTGTGATATCATACAAAGTGTGGTCGAAAGCCTCTTTTCCATGGAGTCGACAAGGGGCATCATGTCAAGCACGGTGGGTTTGGTTGTACCTAGTGGCAAGCCTAGATACGTAAACGGCATGCTTCCCACTGTGCATTGAAGCAGGTTGGCCAACTGAACAGCAAGTTGTGGATCAACATTGATTGGGATCAGAGTAGATTTTTGAAAGTTAATTTTGAGACCAATGGATTGCGCATAGTCCATAAGAATCTCCTTCATATGAGTCACCTGAATAATATCCGCTGGCATCACGATGATCGTATCATCGGCATACTGGATCACTGGGTAGTCTTGAGGGCCACGGCTAGGAATCGGAGGCAGTATCTTCTGCTTATTGGCTGCGTCATTTATAGCTGCTTGAAGAAGATCCGCTGCTAGCACGAATATCAACGGGGATAACGGGTCTCCCTGGCGCACCCCACATTTACAATGAAACTGTCTACCTGGGGCGCCATTGAGAAGAACTGCAGATTTACCAGAGGAGAAAATGCAGTCAATCCAACTCAGCCAACGGTCATCAAAGCCCATGTTTCTCATAATATCCATCATCGCAGAGTGTTCAATCGTATCAAACGCTTTTGCGAAGTCCAGCTTAAGCAAAACAACTTCCCTTCCAGAGTTTTGGCATTGAAAAATATATTCAAAAGCCCATGCGATACAATCTTGGATCGAACGCCCCTTCAGGAAGCCATATTGGTTCCGGTGGATGATCCTCAAGATAAGCTTCTGCAGCCGGTTAGCAAGGAGTTTCGTGATTACTTTGAGACAGCAATTCAGCAGGGTAATGGGTCTGTAGTTGTTGGCCGTCTCGGGGGAGTTGTTTTTCGGAATTAGCGTGATGAAACCATCATTGATACTCTGTATATTCAGATTGCCCTCATAGAAATCAAAGCATAATTGGTAGAAGTCCTCCTTGATGATGTGCCAGCACCTTTTGAGGAATAGGCCGTTAAAGCCATCTGGGCCAGGAGCACGATCGGCCGGCATATCCCTAATTACGCCGTCGATTTCCTCACGAGTGAATGGGACAGTCAGATCCTCTAAGCCATCCACTCTCTTGATGATATCTGCTAGTACAAACTTCATTTGTGGGGGGTTGGCTTGACCAAGTCTTTCTCTGTAGGTATCAAAAAGAATTTTCTCCTTGCCCCTATGATCAGACACCACAGTGCCGTCCGCCCTAGTCAGAGTGGCAATCGAGTTACACCGATATCTTTCTGTGGCCATGCGATGGAAAAACTTGGTGTTTTCATCACCGAATTGGATTATTCGTATCGTGCACCTTTTCTTCCAGTATTGTTGCTGATAGGACAGTAGTTTCAGAAGGTGTGACTTCAAAATCTTTCTGAAATTTGTTTCAGACACTGACAGAGGTCTGTAGTTCTCCAGTTCATCAATCCCTGCAAGAACTTTGTTGCAATTTTCAATTAACATACCCAGCCTCGAAATTCCTTTACTCCACTTTTTAAGATCATATCTTAAATTTTTGAATTTACGGCAGATGCGAGTAGCACTAGAGGCTGCGTGACAGGGCTTATCCCAACTAGACTGAACCACTTCCAAGAAACCCTGATGCTGAATCCAAAAACTTTCAAATCTAAATATTTTACTGGCAGGGATGGTTGATTGGATACGGACTGTGCATGGAATGTGATCCGATGTCGGTTTTCCTTGCGGGAGAACGACCGTGTTTGGGTATGTGGACGTCCAGTTCATCGACGTGAAGAACCAATCAATCTGCTCCAGTAGGGGGTCCTGCTGCATGTTGCTCCATGAGAACCGGCGGCCTTTGATGGGTAGTTCCATGAGGGATTGTGCACGAATGAACTCGTTAAAAACAAGCATGTCATGTGCATTCCCACTCGGTTTGTTTCTATTGCTAGGAGCACGATAGTAATTAAAATCTCCTAGCAGTAGCCAGTCCTCACCATCTGGGATATTCAGATCAAAAAGCCAGTTAGTATAAGTATTTCTGTCATCTCCTCGACAAGGCCCATATATGTTCACCAGAGTCCACGAAGCACCCATCTGAATGGAAGTAAATGAGACCCCGAGAGCAAAATCATGAGAGAAAAGTAGAGAGCCAGAGAAGACCGAGCTGTTCCAGATCGTAAGAATACCACCAGAAGCCCCATTTGCAGGCACAAACAAAAACTTATCAAAACGCCTTGGACAGAACGAGTGAATGAAAGATAAATCACAGGAAGCAAGTTTGGTTTCTTGCAGACATATTACCGCACAGCCACTAATATGAATAGCATTCCTAAGCGCATTACATTTTCCATTAGAGTTCATGCCACGAATGTTCCAACATAAAACATTCCAGAATTTATTATGAGCCATGGAAAAGCAGATTATTCAGAGTCTTCCTGCTCCTGCAGACTTGCTAGAAGTCTTTTTGGGGAGAGGTCTTGCTCCGGCACACCACAGGTGCCCCCCAAAATCTGCAGCGTCTGTATAGGGGTATCTTCCATGATTTTCTCTTTGGACGGCACATTGGTAGACAGACTGACAGTGGGCACAACTCTGGGTTTCACCTTAGATTTAGTGACTCGGATGTCTTTGGGTTGTGAGACCTTAAAACCATCATACTTGTTGGCACGGGTGCTCCTGCGCACCATAGTAATGTCTAAGGGCATCATCTGTTTACCTCTGTTGCATTTAGAAGTGACCTGAGCAGAACTGAAACTAGGAATGGCAGGAGTGATTTCAGTCGCTATAGAGTTCTGGGCACAGCCGACCATATCATGGGCTTCCAAGAGCTGGGCCGCCATCTGATTAGGCTGGGTCACAAAGGCATCTCTGGTCAGTGCATTTGTATTGGATGGGCCGAATTCATGTGGGTCAAATATGTGGCCTAGCCCAGCAGCCAACAACTCCTGCCTGTCCAAACTGAAACCTATGTTCCAGGCAGCAATAAAACTGGAGTTCAGATCAATTTTTTCGGGGCACAAAGCTTTAAGGACAGCCTTGCAGAATAATTCAATCTGACGCTTGATGACTGAGAATGGGTTTACAGGGAACATGACATTTGTCACCTCAGGCGCCATCATAATCTTTGGTGTATAAATCTGTTTCATCATACGACCAATCCATAGCAGAAACTCCACATCAGAGACAGGCAAGTCGTGATGGGAGGGAGGCACATCATCCGTATATGGGATTTGCTATTTCTCAATACAAACTTTCTTGTGCGGCACCTCACATGGCCGATATTCACGTATACTATGCGTATCAATCACAACAGAATCCTCAATAACCGGCGAAGCAGTCAAGCGTATCTTCTGTTTCCAAATAAAAGAGCCCTTGGTGTGAAGTATTCGACCACACTCATGGGCCCAGTGGCCCAAAAAGGTGCAGGCCATGCAACGAATTCTACCTGGACAAGAAATCCCAAGATGGCCCGACTGATTGCAGACCAGACATATGGTTTTGGCGTTTAGATGGCCCAATTTGCATGCGCTTACATGTACACTCTGATCCTTGTGGCTCATGAGACATACACAATCTATCAGGAGAGTTGAGCATTTCTGACAGAATGAGTCCGGGCAGTCTATACTGACATGTCCCAGCCGCGAGCAGGATTCACAGAAATGTAACCGACTATAAATGTATTCCTGAGTTGGCACGTCCGGGATATTAGCCGCAATCTTGACACTATCATCATCATAACCAGCTTGCCAAAGATCAAGGACATGATATAGATTATAATCAGGAATAGTGTCCCATAACAGAGAACGGTACTTAGATCCACGAAAGGAGGGAAACCCCTGTAATCGCTCCTTAGATTGCGGACAATTGAAAGATCCAAATCTTAACTGACTGCCCTGCCTAACTGGAAAGGTCAATGAACCAAAAGTGATGCCGCCATCAATCGACGCCGGCAAAGATTGAGAGGTTTCCGGTCGCTGCAGAATACCAAGCTGCCGAAAAAGATCGGCCGAAGCCGGCTGAATTTGCTCATTAGCCTGAGACTTTAACCACTTAGAACGAATAGCAGGGCCTTTAGAAGCAGATAAATCAGCCAATTCTGTATCAGCATGCCATCCACGAGAGGGAAAAACCAATCGATTGGCATCACCACGAAATAGATGAAAATGACATATGAAATCCGGCCAAATTCGATCTTTGAGACCATAAATGAAATGTCCAACTCGATTAGAAGCCACTGAAAACCTGAATCTCCGATCACTTAATTGTAACACATTGAAACCCGAGCTCGAACCACCAATGCAACATTGCAGAGCCAGACCCACTGATTCCGGCAAGAGACGGAACGAGGCTGAGGAGAAGGATACCACCAGAAAGAATTCTGTGGCGTTGGGGGAGGGGGAGAAGTGAACCGTAGATTTGAACCGTTGACGCACCTGTGCCTCGATCGCGAGGCCGGGGGAGAAGTCCCAATGGAGGAGTCCTTCCATGAGGGTTGCCGGGGAGATCCACCTAGTTTTGCCATGGGTGGAGGGCGGTGGGGTGGGAGGGGGAAGGATACGCCATCCTTGCAACAATCCTGATTATTGTGACGAAGATTGTTCAAAAATAATAGTTGCAACATATGCAAACATAATAAGTTAATTGAGGTAACATAGAAATACACAATGATGAAACTTCTTTACAACACTAACCTAGCAGTACATTATTTTGGGGAACAATTCTTTGCAGCAGCGTCGGCCGTGTCCAGCTTTGTAACAGCAAAAAAACAATGGTGGTTGGCTTGCAGCACGCCGGTCACCCTTGCAGCATCACGTGACCGGCTTTGTGGCAGCAAAATAATCAATGGTAGTCGGCCTTGTGATGCAGCTCATCCTACTTGCAGCATATGAAGGCCAACTTACAGCGGCCTGGCTGTCCTTGCAGCATTGCATTGTCGGTTTTGCAGCACAGTGGTATGGCTTCGCAGCAGGAAAAATGGTGGCCAACATTGCACCATCATATGACCGGCTTTGTAGCGTCGGCCAACCTTGCAGTGTCTCGTGGCCGACTTTGCAGCACTGCGGTCTGTTTTTGCAGAGAAAAAAATAGTGTCGGTGTGCTTCCAGCTTGCAGCAACAAGCGGCCTCTTTGCACCATCATGTGGCTAGCCTTGCAGCATGACAGTCTCTCTTTGCACTTGAAGAAAATAATAGTGATGGGCTTGCGGCATCGGCGTGCATCCCACTTGCAGCAACGGTCACCCGCCCTGTAGCGTCGTGTGGATGACTTCGCAATACGACATCGGCGTTGGCATGCTTCCCACTTGCAGCAGCAATCGGATGCCTTGCAGCGTCATGTGACTGGCTTTGCAGCACGGACTTAATCGCCGTGTGATTGTCGTCCGATGGATTGACTTGATCGCCGCTTGATTGGTCGGTTGATGAAGCGAGCAGCTTGAGCGGTCGGATGGCGCAACGCGCAAAGGCGCATCGTCAGAAAATCAGCCCGTAGATTATAGTAGTTTCACATATATTTATCGCCTGCACGCAAAATAAACTATACGTGCTTGCAATATATCGAAACAACCTATACAGCATCGAAAGCAGCCGAAATCAATAAGCTCACCGTCATCATCTAGTAGCCGACGGCCATAAGCGTCCACAGTTTTCCTCCACGTCTCAATTTTGTGCCATCGTTTGTGAGTTGAAGGCAGCGGCGGCGTTGTCTTGTAGGCAGTAAAGTACGTACATAGCAGTAATGCACCGACTTTTTTTTTAAGGCACCAACTAACATGTTTTTTTTCCTCAAAAAAAAAAACTAATAGGTTATTTTTAGACAAACCAACTAACTTGTGGAGTAGTAGAAGTCAAAGGGGAATCAGCTACGGCCCACGGGTTCCCGCAAAACGAAGAAAAAAGCTACGGCCCACGGGACCATGCACGGCCGTGGGAACACTCTATCCCGGGAGAAGCTAATCGGACGGCGAAGCAAGTGACTGACGCGCGCGCTGGAATCAGCCGGATGAAATGAGAAATGAATCGTTTCCTAAATTTAATGGTCAAATTCTATGATTGAAAGTGCTATTGGAAAGAAAAACTTTTAGATTCCAAAACCTGTCTTCCAAAACGAAGAACCCTTATATATACCTCGCACAGTGCCAAAGTGGGGGAGTGGGTGTATCATGCAAAAACTACCACACCTAGCAGGTTGGCATCAGCAGATGTTGCTAGGGAAATCAGCCCCTGGATCACGCTCACACATACGCGAGACTCGTGGACTCGACGAACACACATACAGGAAACGAGTACGCACAGGTTTTGCGACGCGCACAACGCGTCTTTTCTGTTTCTTTCGCTTATTCTCTTCGGCAGCACGCACAACTGAACATGGCCGATTACAACGCAAAGCCTCCGCACGATCCTTTTTACCCGCGCCATCCCACGAAGAATCATTCGGGAGCTGACCAAACTAGCTACGACTCGATCTATACCTGTGCTTGGACATACACGCGACAGGCCTCACTTATCTGCAGCATGCAAATTGCAAAAGAGAAGGCTATGGCACATGCAACAATCCTGCTATGTGCACTCCTATCGACTCAACAGATTTAACGTGACAGAAAACAGGAAACAACAAGGCAACGAGATTAATCACAACATTTTGTCCCTTAACCTTGTTGCCCATCGTCGAGCGCCTTCATCCCAATCTTCTCCTTCATCTCAAGAAATTTCACTCTTCCCAGAGACTTTGTGAGGATGTCAGCCAGCTGGTCATTAGTTCTCACATGCTCAACATTGATCTTGCCAGATTCAACACAATCCCGTATGAAATGATAGCGAAGATTTATGTGTTTACTTCTATCATGGTGGACAGGATTCTTACTCAAAGAAATCGCAGATTGATTGTCCACCTTGAGCACTACTTGAACTGAATCTTCACCGAGTAAATCACCAAGCGCCCAAGCCATATGACTTGACATGCTGCGGAAGCCATTGCCATATTCTCAGCTTCACAAGAGGAGACGGCCACAATTTTTTGCTTTTGTGATGCCCAACTAATTGGGTTAGGCCCAAGGTAGAAGATGGCACCCAAAGTACTTTTTCTGTCACTGATATATCCGACATGATCACTATCACTATAGCTCACAAACTTCAGCTGCTTCCTCTCCTCTCCTGTAAAAACACCCAGCATATAGAGTGCCCCGCACATACCTCAATATGTGCTTCACAACCGTCATGTGTTCTGCATTCGGCTTCTCTATGCACTAGTAGGAAAACCCTTAATACTCCTATAAAGGATGGTGGAGTACCCGCCTCCCTGGGCTCTCCGCGGACGAAGAGCGTCTCCTGGCCGTCCGTTGGCTGGTGGCATGCCTAGGGAGCCTATCGGGGATGCTCCGAGCCGTCCAATCTGCCCGGACGGCTCGGACCCGGGCGACCCAGCTGGGAGGTCCATGACGGGTGGACTGCCCAGCGCGCCCAGGGCCAACGTCATTGGGCGGCGTCGAGCGCGCCCGTGCGAGCCGCCCCACGCGCCCGTACGTGCACGATGCGCGAGACGGGCCCGCCTGGCGGCGTCCTTTGATTGGTGGTGTGTCACGGGAGGAACTCGGGGGCGCTTCAAGCCGTCGGATCTGTCCAAACGGCTCAGACCCGGGTGACCCGGCTGGGCGGTCCATGACGGGTGGCCCGGGTGTCAGCCCGGGGCAACCGTCATTGGGCGGCTTTCGGCCCGCCCGCAGGCGAGCTCCACATGCTGTTCATCGCGCGAAGTCCTGGCTAGGCCCACATGTTGGTGTTGGAGATATGCCCGAGAGGCAATAATAATAGTTATTATTTATCTCAATGTTCGTAATTATGTTTATATTCCGTGCTATAACTGCAATGATTCTTGAGTCTATAATAACCACGAGGCTTAGAGGAAAACTCATGTGCACGTGTGGAATAATAAATGGTAAAATATATTTCTAGTCTTGCTTCTAAGACTAGCTCAAGTGTTGCATGATGGTTCTGTTTTCCTGATCATGGGCATGACTATGTGACGGAGTCCTGGATTAGGGGGTGCTCGGCACGTCAGTCGCTGGTCCTTTGGGCTAGGCCGAGGAGCCCCCTAAACGCATCATCTAGTGGGCCTCGTTCGTCTGGTCCAAGAATGGCGGAAGGAATGATCCGAATACTTTGCGTGTACTCCAAGACCTTGAGGTAGTCCACGACGCATTTACCCCTAGGTTCAACCGACCTATCTGTAAACCCTAGGTACCCTGATGTCTATATAAACCGAGGTACCAGGCCTGTAGAGGACACATTCATTCTCACACGATCTCGAGGTAGATCACCTGTAACTTGTACCCTGAAAGCACATTTGTTCCCTTGGTGGTTTTGGTAATTCATGTCAACATACATGTTGTTGGACTAATGTTTTCCTCAAGTATATTTCAAGAAAAGTTTAACTTAGGCAAGTGAATGGATATGAATGTGGACCCCTCAAGATGCAAAGGACTATGTTGGCAAAAGCTCCAAGACTCTTCATTTTCGGTTAAGTGATCCAAGATCACATTGAGTCCATAGGAAAGCCAATACTATTAAAAGGGGATAAGGTTTTAATCATGGTCTATCTTGCTCAAAGTGCTTAGAGATATTGCTCCAAAACCCTCAACCACACCCTCATATTCAACCCTATCCAAGACCACAACTTTATCTCGGTCCCACCAAAAATTCTATCTGGACCCATCGAGAATCACTTGACAGAGCCACTGCCTAAACCCTAACAGATGGCATTCGGTCTCACCGAAGTGCACTTGCCAACGTTCTGTTAGCCATCGATTTCAACTCGGAATTTCTGAGTTTCTTCAATCGGTCTCACCAATGTTTGAAATGTGCTTAGGTAATCACTAATCAGTCCCTCCGCGATGTTTCCACTGGTCTCACCGGAAAGCCTAAAGTTCCCACCTTTTGCACTAGTCGGTCTCACCGAGTGATTACACCCGGTCCCACCGAGTTATGCATAAAGGTGTGTAACGGTTAGATTTTTGGTGTTAGCTATATATACCCCATCCTATCCACCAACTCTGAGTGAGAGCAACCAGAACGAAGCTACCACTCCCCATATCATTTTTCTGAGAGAGAACCACCTACCCTTGTGTTGAGATTAAGAGATTCCACTCCAACCATTTGAATCTTGATCTCTAGCCCCCTCAAGTTGCTTTCCACTCCAATCCCTTTTCTCCACCAAGCCAAATCTGTGAGGGTGATTGAGTGTTGAGGAGACTATCTTTTAAAGCACAAGAGCAAGGAGTTCATCATCAACAACAATATCTATTACCTTTTGGAGAGTGGTGTCTCCTAGATTGGTTAGGTGTCACTTGAAGCCTCCAAAGATTGTGGAGTTGAACCAAAGAGTTTATAAGGGCAAGGAGATCACCTACTTCATGAAGATCTACCCCGAGTGAGGCTAGCTCTCCGTGAGCGTAAGCCCGATGGCATAGACAAGGTTGCATTCTTCGTGGACCCTCCGTGGGTAGAGCCCTCTGTGGACTCGCGCAGCCGTTACCCTCCGTGGGTTGAAGTCTCCATCAACATGGACGTACGATAGCACCACCTATCGGAACCATGCCAAAAATCTCCGTGTCGACCTTCGTTTGCAAAATCTCCTAAACTATACTCCTTACTTTCTTGCACGTGCATGTTGTTTACATTCCGTTACCCATACTCTAGATATGCATGTGTAGGGTTGATTGCTTGTTATCTAACTTGTGCTAAAATCTGCCTAAGCTTCAAGAGATATAAAAATTGCACCTTTGCCTTGTTAGTGTCTGTTCACCCCCCTCTAGACCTATCCTTTCTATCCCACATACCCCATCCACAATTAATACAACAAAGCAGGACATATGGTTTTACCTCTTCAAGATGGCCCGAACCTGGGTAAAACATTGGTGTCCCCTGTGTCCTGTTACCATCTAGCCAAGGCTACAAGATCAGGACCCCCTACCCGAGATCAGTCGGATTTGACTCCGTCATTGGTGGCCCATGCAGGTCCCTCTGGGTAGTCGAAGTGGCTCGATGGCATCGTCAGCCAATGATCAGATCGGCGACGACGTGACCCTCTCATCGGAATTCTCGCATTTCGGCTTGACCAATCAATCAAAGAAGTTTGAGACTCCATCCCACCGCCGAGACATCGAGCTCGACGAGTTAGGCCCCGCCGCGATATCCCCCTCCATGACATTAGATCTGGCTGGGGAGCAGCACGCTACTTCCACCTGAGAACCGGCGTTATACCAGGCGTGGGACGGAAGCTATGCTGTGCCGGACCAAGCCTGGAGCTCGGGTCCGAGGACGCAGTACGACCGTCTGGCTAGCCAGACCCCACAAGGAGGAACAGGGTCGACGTTAGATCAACCTCGGGAAAATCCACCTGGGAGACCGATGTCAGATCAGATCAGAATAAAATTTTCTCTCCCACCCACCCTCACATCGAGTACCATCCTTATCAATCAGGGCCGAACGACATCTAGGATCTAGCCCTCATCATGCAAAAGACAAACGAAACGATCCGGCAATTCTGGACACATTTTTTGTTTTCAAAGAACGAAATTCTGGACTACACAGATCAGGAGGCCATAGCGGCGTTCCGTCACAACATCCATGATGAGGGAATGAGAAAAGCAGTTTCACGAAAGCGACTCAGGACGTTCGCTGAACTATCTGACATAGTGACAAAATATTGCGCTATGGAAGGTGCTTGCCTAGCCAATCAATGGCACCAAAATCCCGGCTAGGAACTACCCGACGCAGGGGAAGAAGGCAGGCGCTTGCGTCGGAACCGACGAAACAAGCGTGCCATCACCGACAACCACGATGACCAACCATCACGGAAGAAGAACCGTCTAAATGACAAAACCAAATCATCGTTGGACACCATATCGACGAGCCATGTGCGATCCACTCTGCCTCTCCTAATAAGCCGGCAACCCACAAACTCCAAAGCTGTTGGGTCGTCAGGCAGGTGGCTAAGGGAGGAACGGGGCTCTTGGAAAACCCCAGCACTTTGGCATGCCGAGGTATCATAGTCGACCACCATCAAGGGCAGTTTCCATCTAAGGTCAGGGACGTTCTCATAATCTACGAGACCCACTCCTTGAGAAACCAATGAAAAAGAGCTCTTTGAGAGATCTGTCACGTTGAGAGCACTACAAAATGCGCGCTATTTTGCGACATTTCACTCGTGTCACATAAAGCCTTTTTTGTCACCAAATATGGTCTGGTGATGTTTTTCGGCCGTCACCCCTACCGTCATTGATGCGCCGTCACAGAAAATAAATTCTTGACGGTGCCACTTCCTCCATCACGCAAGATCGTGTCTTAGGTGATGAACCCAAATTTTTCACTGATGGCCGTTTTTGGTGATGGCCCAGACTATCACCTATGATAGGCCAATCTGTCACCTATGATTGTTTTTGGTGATGATAATCCGTCACCAGTAATCGGTCCGTGGGTTTGACTAGTCAAAGATTCTGACAACTGGGGCAAGCAGTTGCTGACATGGCTACTTCCATGTGGGTCCGCCGTAGGTTTTATCGCCGACGGTCCTGTCAGTAATAAGTCGGGCATCAGTTTTGACCGGTCAATGCTGCTGACATATGGGCTCAGAAGATGCTGACGTGGCTGCTTACATGTGGGACCAGACATTGTTTTTTCTGTGATGATGTTGTTGTTTGACCGGTCAATGATTCTGACATGTGGACCCAATGTAGTGCTGATGTGGATGCTGGCAAGCAGGTCCATATGTGGGTGACATGGCTTCTTACATGCGGGACCATACACTGGTGACGGCGTGCATAACCGTCATAGTTTGTAGGCGCGGTCAATTTGTTTTATATTGCAATTGGCGGGCATATTTGATACAAAATCGTAATATTTGACAATTTTAATATGAATTTGTGCAAACTTTGAATTTGAATGCAAATTGAGCTCTCACTGCTTTTATTAAACTGCAAAATTGACAAGTGTCAAACAGACTGTCTTAGACATTACAATAACCAACCATGGTACAGAGCCGTAGTATAAAATTAGACACATGACTCAGTTTCATGGCATCCTGGCACCGCAACCCTAATGATGTACCTAACCAGGACATCAAGTTCATCAAGCCTCTTTTCAATAGCCATAGTTTTCTCTTCCTTCGCATTCTTGATGACTGCAAGTTTTTCCTCCTACTCTAGGAGGCCAGTGTTGATATATCGAATACGGTTGTGTTGTTCTAACACACCCAATTTCAGATTCTCAATGTTAACCTGTTGCTCTGGCAAGGCATTCTTGACACCTTCAAGTACTTTTTGCTACTCTACAAGGGTAATCTTGACAGATTCAAGTTGATGTTGCACATCTGGCAGCAGATGCTTCACAACTTCATGTTCTTGCTGCTGCTTTGCCAGGGCCTTCTTGATAGCTTCAAGTTCTAGCTACTGCCATGCCAGGGCCTTCTTCATAGCCTCTAGTTCATCATGCTGGTTTGTCAAGCCGTGCTTGATGGCTTCTGGTTCTTCCTGCTACACTGCTAGGGCATTGATGACTGCTTTAGATTGTTGTTTCTAGGGCCAAAGACTTGCAATAAGGTCATCATTTGAGAATTCTAACTTTCCCTACAGAAAAAATATATACATGTTACAACATATGGAAGAATTCCAAAAGGTAGATGCATCTGCCGCAATATACAGTCGTAGGGTGAACAAAGGTCATAAGTAGTACATATGTAGTAAGAGACATGAGCTGTTTAAACTCTTGAAGCAGCACATGTAAACCCTTAGTCACTGCTTCCAGTTGATGATGATAATATTCCTGCCATAATGTAGATGAAGACATTAGATTGTAGTGCACAATTTACATTCCGTGACACATGCCAGAGAAAGTAAACATATTCTAACCATAGATGAAGAGTTTCCAATAACACTGACATGTACATCTTTAGTCATGGCCGGATCTATGTGAAGGACCACGAGCTCGTAGATCAGGCAAAGTTGGGTAATCTGTCATACGACGGGAATACCAAGCTAGTAAGTTGAGAAGCTTTTTCTGTCGATACAAGTTCTTCTTCTTCATTCGTTCCGTAAGCTTCTCCCACTCCGTTGGTGACGTGTCAACATTTGCTGCGTAATGATGATCAGTAGTTGACACTAGGTGCAAAATGAGATGATGATAATTTTAAATATTGGTGCCAAAATGAGTAAACACGCGCTTAATTACTCTTAGATCAAGGTAATGAACTAGCAATAAAAACCCTAGCTAGATTCACCAGCAGTCTTAACCCGAATAAGAACCATGAATTTTAAATCTTGTAAAAACAACAACAACTTTCATATGGAAAACTAACTAGATGCGCCAATGTAAACACACGTGCAAATTTCATGGGGTACCAAGGGAAGAATTGAGAGATAGGAGGCGTTGTGGTAGAAATGGTTTTCCACTACTAGAAAAAAGGCTATTAGTGGCGCACCTGTTTTTGCTATTAATGGCGCACTATAGGTGCGCCACTATTAACACGCCACTAGTAACAAATAGTAATGGCGCACCTCTGGTGCGCCACTACTATGTGCACTACCAATGGCGCACCAGGTAGTGCGCCATTACTAGCTTCCAGGTGCGTCACTGGTATACCAATAGGCTGCACCATTGCTATACTCATCGTGTGCGCCACTGCTTATCGAATAAATTTAAAAGGCCATGTGGGCCTGGGTGTGGCAGGCGGTGGATCTGATTTTTTTTAGATGCGGTGGATCTGAGTTGACCGGTCTAAAAAAGGCCACTTTATTCTATTACAAATAAGAGTTGTTACAGGACCTAAATGAAAAAATACAACCAAAGTTTCTAAACTTTGCAGCTAGGACCCTAAAAAAAAGAAAAAAACGCAATCAAGTCCTTTTGACTCGGTGGCGCCGGCGTTGTTGCCCGGACGCGCTCGTCCACGATCTGGTAGGAGGCGAGGTCGGCGGTCAGCGCGCAGGACTCGACGGCGGCGGGCGTGGCGAGCGCGAGGAGGCGGAGCGAGTGGCGGCGGAGCGGCGTCTTGTCGGTGGGCCGCGCGTCGGAGAGCTTGTAGGTGGCCTTGACCTTGACGAGCTTGCCCTTGGAGGCAGACGCGCGGAGCTAGACGGAGAGGATCTTCTTGAAGTTGGCCGACAGAGACTTGTCGTGCTTCTCCTCGATGTACTTGGCGATGGCCACCGAGCTCGACCCGGTCCTGTCCTTCAGCGCCGCGATCGCCTCCTTGATCATCTGCCAAGATCCAAGTCAAAATCCAATCCAATCAGCCCGAGTCCAAATCGAATGAATGAATCACAAGGGAATAGGAGTACAAGAGAGGGCCGGGCGCTCTCCTCGAAGTAGGTCGGGTGGGAGGGAGCGGTAGCTGCCGCCTTCGGCTTGGCGGCGGCAGGCTTCGGCTTCGGCGCGGCGGCGGTCTTGGCCTTCGTGTCACGGTCGGACAGCTGGAGGAGACAGCGGTGGGAGAGGACTAGGGCGCGCGGCGGGGGAGAGGACCAGTGGGCGGGGGGAGATCTCGGGCGGGGGAGAGGACCAGGACCAGGGCGGGGGGAGATCTCGCGCGGTGGGAGAGGAACTAGGGAGCGGTGGGAGAGGATTGAGAAGAGAAAGGGAGAGCGCTGTGTTGGTGCGTGGTGTGGTTGGTGGCAGGGTGAGACCGGGCATGTGCGTGGTGCGGTGAGTGGCAGGGTGGGGCTGGGCATGTGCGAGGTGTCACTAGTGAAAACTAGTAATGGCGCACCGTGGGTGTGGTGCGCCATTACTAGTGAAAACTAGTAATGGCGCACCACACCCACGGTGCGCCACTGGTAAGCTTGGGAGGGTTGGTGCCAGCCCCAAAAAATTAGTAGTGGCGCACCACACACAAGGTGCGCCATTAGTAATATAGACATTAGTGGCGCACCCATGTGTGGTGCGCCACTACTATTTAGCAGTGGCGCACCACATACATAGTGCACCACTAATGTCTATATTAGCTATAGCCCTTTTTCTAGTAGTGTTCAGTCGTTGTCGTACTTCTACGTGGATCGTGGTAGGCCGGCTGGCGTCCACTTGACTTGGCTTGCTTGTTTGAAGGTGTGATCGCGGAGGCCGCCACTGGACTCGTGGCGGAGCTCGGCGATTGTGGGGTTGCAGTAGAGCCCCCGGCTGGCGTTCTCACAACCTCTCTGTACGGCGAGCCTAGAGAGACCTCCAGGCTGGAGGTCGCACTCTGCTCAGGAAGGCCGGAGGTGCCGGTGATTGAGGCCGCCGTCACCCATTCTGTTGGGCTGGCTGCCCCTATGGAGCTGGTCCCGGTGGTGGTGAGTGCGAGGGACACACTTGGGCATCTCTGCACCGGACTTGAAGGCATTGGAGGTTTGGCTGAGGCCAACTGCCAGGTGAGATTTCTTTGTATGGCTTTTTTTGGTAGTTGTGGTACCGGTAGTAGCCCTCGAGGCTGGGTGTGACGTCTGTTGGAGACTCGCACCCAGGCTATTGTTCCTCTTTTATTTCCGCTGAGAACTCCGCTCGTTTTTGTTGCATTCTGTAGAAGAACGAGAGCCTCGAGACCGAGATCGCCGCCCTGCATAGGCAGCTTGACACACAGCATCAGGAGAATGATCGCCTGACAAGGCTGATGACAGGAGCCATCTGAAGTGTCATTTTTGCTTGTTATATTTGGTCTACTTTAACCCTCCTTGCTCTTGGTTTTGAGCATGTTTCTCCCATCCTAGTTGTGGAGGAGGTCACCACTCTTCATGATAAGCTAGAGGAGGAAAAGAGGGCACGCGGCGACTTCAGACCTTGCTGGAAGTGGCCGGCGGTGAGCTGAAGAGTTATAAGCTCAAGGTCTACGATCTTGAGGGTGTCATCGCTTCTAAGGAGCAAGAGCTGAAGTCGCAGGCCGACCTCCTGGAGAAAAAGGAGGCCGCAGTTCAGGAGCTCTCTGAGGCCAAGTCTGCCGCTTCCCTCCTTGCGAAGCAGGCAGAGAAAAGGTAGCGCGAACTTGAGACCACCGCAAGCCGTAAGTTTCTATTTCGCTGCTTTATGTTACATGACCTGTTTCCTTGGAGATCGCTGTTGACCTTGTATTTCTGCTACAGTGCCGCTCCCTGATGTTCGGCATGAAGATCCCATGGTGCGGCTCCAGTAGGTTGCCAAGTTTGCGGAGCAGATGCGGCTCGCTCTTGGCAAAGCTGTTGGGATGTTGTGGAGGGGAGATGACGCCCTCCGGGGTGACCTTGACAGCGTTGTGTAGCTGCTCCCATGGGCTCCTCGCCAACTACTGGATTAGTAGTATTCGGCGGCATATGAGGGAGCCTGGCGGGTTCTGGCCGGCGTGAGAGCCCAGCACCCATCGATATCGTTGGCCCTGATTGTGCACTGGATGCCCGACCAACCTTCGGTAGTCCTTCTTTTGGGAGGTCGACGTGGAGGCTGAGTATGTTGCTGATGCCTGCAAACTCAAGGAGATTGTAAAGCGATGCCCCGTAGATTTTTCGATAAAGAGCATTTCATTGAATATCGAGATGATACAATGTTTCAATAGAAAGCCCGGCCTCTGCATGACAAGATGCACACAGCCATAAAGTCCAGTCCTAAGAAAATAAACAAAAAGCTGGCTCAGCCAGAACAGGCAGGCTAAAGCAAAAGCACAACCCGCCTAAGAAGTTGTCGACCCTAGCCGAAGGTCACACCGCCATCCATGGGGGTAGAAAACCTCCCTGGCCGAACGCTCCAGCCGAGTAGACGCCATCATAAAAAGGTCTCTGTCCTCCGGCCTCTGCAGGATAGACCACGTACGGAGCCATCGCGAACATATATGAATAACCTGCATAGGAGATGGAACGCATTTATGATTAAAAACAATATCATTCCTGGTTAGCCACAGCGCCCAACATAAGGCAGCTGCCCCCACAAGAATGTGTGCAGAAAATTGTTTATCTATTCCCCGCAACCAATTACCGAACATATTTCGTGCACTACGTGGGGGGTAAAGATTCGACGCAATCTGAACAATGGCCCAAACTGACCGTGCGAACTTGCACTCAAAAAACAAGTGTTTAATAGACTCATCGTGGTGACAGAAAACACATGTTTTGCTACCTTGCCAGTTACGTCTTGCCAAATTATCCCTAGTTAAGATCACCCCTTTATTTAGAAACCAGAGGAAAATCTTGACTCTTAAAGGGATTTTTAGCTTCCACAATTTCCTGTTATCTATCGGAACCTCATTATGGACCAATGCATCATACATGGATTTTACTGAGAATTTCCCATTCTGGTGCAACTTCCATTTAAAAATATCCGGTTCATCTGAAAGCTGTACTGCCTCCAAACGGATTAGCAATTCATTCCAGGCAGCCAGACGTGGTCCTACAAGGTCCCTCCGAAAAGAAATGTCGGGATTTTCCTGGCCCAAAACTTGTTTAATCGTGACAAATTTATGCCTGACAATTCTATACAAGCCTGGGTATTGTACATTAAGCGGATTAGTCCCCAGCCAGGTATCTTCCCAAAAACGAACTTGGGAACCATCACGTACCGAGAACGAACCGAATTGGAAAAAGAAATCTTTGGCTTTCATCACTCCACTCCAAAAATGAGAATCGCCTGGTTTCCAGTATACTTGAGTTAATGCTTTGGAGCCCACATATTTATTACGAATGATCTCCTGCCACACGCCATCCTCAGTGAGTAATTTATACACCCATTTACTGAGAAGTGCGATGTTTTTAATCTCAAGGTCCTGAATTCCAAGACCCCCTTGGCTTTTAGGTCGACATAATACATTCCACCTAGCCAGCCGGTATTTTTTGGTTTCATTATCACTTTGCCAAAAAAACCTTGATCTAAAATAATCTAGACGCTGTAAAACTCCTTTTGGAAGATGAAAGAAAGATAACATGTATAAAACCATGTTAGTGAGAACCGAATTAATGAGAATAAGACGGCCCCCATAGGATAGCAGTTTGGCCTTCCAACTTGCCAAACGTTTCTCCAATCTCTCTTCTACATACTTCCATTCGGCTATGGTCAGGCGACGGAAATGAATGGGAATACCCAGGTAACGAATCGGAAATTGCCCAATTTGGCAGCCAAAAATCTCAGCATAAGCAGTTGCTGCTTCTGTGGCTTCACCAAAACAGAAGAGTTCACTCTTATGGAAGTTGATTTTGAGGCCAGAGAGTTCCTCAAAAGCACATAATAGCAATTTTAGGTTTCTGGCCTTATCTAAGTCATGATCCAAGAACAGAATTGTATCATCTGCGTATTGTAGAATAGATAAGCCTCCTTCTACCAAATGAGGTATGATACCCGTGACTTGTCCCGCCAATTTAGCCCTCTCAATAAGGGTAGCTAACATATCTGCCACGATATTAAATAGAATTGGGGAAGCGGGGTCGCCTTGGCGAAGCCCCTTCCTGGTCTGGAAATAAGAGCCCACGTCATCATTTACTTTAATGGCCACACTACCCCCGGACACAAAACTCTCTATCCATCTACACCATTTGCTAGAAAACCCTTTCATGCGTAATGTTTGCAATAGAAAAGGCCATTTCACCTTATCGTAAGCTTTTTCGAAGTCGATCTTTAGAATTACTCCGTCTAGCTTTTTATGGTGCAGCTCATGTACCGTTTCATGCAGAACAGCAACACCATCCAAAATATGACGTCCTTGCATGAAAGCAGTTTGAGTAGGTTTAACCACATGGTCAGCCACCCCATTCAGCCGGTTAGTAGCTACCTTTGTGAATATTTTGAAGCTTACATTAAGCAGGCAAATCGGTCTGTATTGTTGAATCCGACTAGCATCTTTAGTCTTAGGTAAAAGAATGATTTCCCCAAAGTTTAAGCGGGAGATGTCAAGTTGGTGTGAGTGCAGTTCATTGAACAGCTGTATCAAGTCCGACTTAATCAGCTCCCAAAAACATTGATAGAACTCCGCGGGGAAACCATCCGGCCCCGGCGACTTATTGTGTTCCATCTGAAACACTGCCGCACGAATTTCCTCCTCTGAGAATGGAGAGGTTAAGAAATCATTTTCAGCAGCAGAAACCTGATGGATATCTTGAGTAATAGACTCGTCCATCAGTAAAGTCGCAGAAGCTGAAGGTCCAAAAAGATCTTTATAATAATTCGTAATAAAATTTTTAAGTTGTGTATCACCCTCGATCCGACCCTCATCCTGTTCTAGAGCAAAAATACGTTTCTTTCTATGTCTGCCATTGGCTAACATTTGAAAGTACTTCGTATTGTCGTCCCCTAGGACAAGAGAGTCTGTCTTACAGCGCTGGTACCATTTGATCTCCTCTTCGCGCAAAAGGCGTGCTATCTGCTCATTAAGATGACTTTTTTGGTCGATCTCTATGGGAGACAAGGGCCGCACCTCCGCAATTTTATCTAGAGTTTCAATTAATGTAGAAAGTCGCACCTTTTCTTTCTTATAAATTCCAGCGGTGTGCTTAGCCCAACCACGAAGGAATCGGCGCAGAGCGCGAATTCGATTGTTCCAACGTTCTATTGGGGTATTACCACGGGGATGACGGTACCACACTTTTTTCACCAACTCTTGAAAACCCTCTCTAGTAAGCCATCCCAATTCAAATTTGAATTGGTTAGAATTTCCACTAGGGGCAGCCAAACCAAAATCAGCGAGTAAAGGAGCATGATCTGATAAGGTGTCTATTCTTTCTAGTGCCCGAACCGAAGCAAGAGGATATTTGAATTCCCAGTCGGTGGTAACCAGAACTCGATCAAGTTTTTCAAAAGTGGGGATTGCTCTGTTATTGGCCCAGGTATATTGACGACCAGACATACAAAGCTCGCGTAAATCAAGGCTGTCAATAACAGCATTAAAAAGAAAAGGCCAACGAGAATCGAATCTGTCGTTGTTCTTCTCTTGTTGATTCCGAAGAATATTGAAATCCCCCCCAATGAGCATGGGATGAGGATTCTCTCTACAGGTATTGACCAGCTCCTTGAGAAATGCTGATTTAAATTCCTCTTGAGCGGCGCCATAGACAGCCACCAAGCTCCAAATGAAATTATCCACTCTATTTCGAAGGTGGATTTTGATATGATATTCCCCCTTCGAAGAAGATAATAATTCCAAATAGGTGGAGTTAATACCTAGTAGAATACCCCCAGACCTCCCAGAGGGTGGCAGAATGTGCCACACATAATCCAAACCACATGATAAATGGTCAAGATCGCGTGTCAGGAAATCACGTCTGCCACACTCGGAGATAGCCACAAAATCTAAGGAATGATCTCTAACACAATCAGAAATATGCTTATACTTAGCCAAGTCACCGAGACCTCTGCTATTCCAAAACATACCTCTCATGATGAACCGTTTTTGTGTTTTGAGATTTTTGACTTCTTAGGGGGACGACCCTTTTTACTAGCCGAGCTAGACTTATTCTTTCGTACCGACGCGACAAGCTCACATAGCCTAGTATCCCGTGCAGTATCTTCCAAGTCTACTTCGGTAGTATCTCTAATCAGATGGGAAAGGAGTTTGCCTTCATTATTGACATCAGACTCCTCGTCCTCCTCATCTGACACTAAAGGATCAAAAAATATAGCAGACTTTGGAGCAACCGTAAGCCGGTCGAACTCCACCTGCTTAAGGGCCTTAACAGAAAAATCGACCGCTCTATCGCTCTTGCCTAATGAAATACCAAGACTAGCAATATTTGAAGAAACTTTTGCATCATCAAAAGATAAAAAAGATTTCTGAGCGGACGTACCATCAAAGTCGAGGTTGCGAGATGCTGTCCTACGCATAGCCTTCGATAACGAGTCCTCATCAGTAGCAGAAGCACCATCAGCACGAACCGGATGGCGGCCACTGCGTCTGAGAGGTGTTGGTGTAGCCTCAACCTCCACGTGATTCCGTGAGGCCGAGAAAGGTGGCGTCGTTGTTACCGACGATGCTGAAGGAGACCGAGATACCGGTGACGTCCCCCCACCAGCCATGGACAGATCCGCCGCCGCTGTATCTGTAGTTGAAGTAGGCGCCGAAGACAGCGCCCTGAGCTCCGCCCGTGCAACCTCGCGACCTGCCTGGACCGTCGGCGAGAATATCACCCCCCGACGGTGAGGAGAAACCTGTATCGGCGGCGCCTCCACCTCAGCCACCACCGAAACGGTGTCCGCCTCGAGCGAAGTGGACGGCGCCTCGGCGCGGACCCGCACTGATGGAAGAGTGGCTGTCGTAGGAGCCGGCGACCTCCCTCCCAAACTAGCAGCCTGGGAAGGCGGTTGTGACCTGGTCGGAGAAGCGTGACGGTGCGGGTTAGGGGGAGTAACCGCAATAAGTTTCCCCGACGCCGCAGGCGGAGAAAGGGCAGCAGTGGCAGTGGCAATCTGCATAGGCACCGCCCCTCCCCCCGTGTTCGTCGGAGCCGTCGAAGTAGACGCCGAAGATGATGATTTGGGCCTCTTACTAATATCATTAGCCCTGAGAGGGTCCTCTCTGTCCGGTCCCTTGTCACTCCCTGGATCGTCGTCGTGTTCCCAGACTCGAGGAACAAAGTCAGCATCAACTCGGAAATCAGATTCTTCCAAGCTGTATCTAAGCTCGTAACCCTTTCTCTGAACCACCACATCCGACGAAAGGGAATTGATGGTACTTTTCTGAAAAGGGTCAAGGTTGAGCACCCCCACCTGAATGCGAACAATACCTCTCCGGCGCAGACAAAGAAGATCCACATCCATCGTGGCACCGATGACCGAGCCAACCGCCCATAGACCCAAGAAGTGACGCAAAGCATGGGGCACGCCATGAACATGAACCCAAACAGGGATGAGCTCGAAGCGGTGTGGAATTTCCTCAGACTTCCATGCCTTGAACTCCAAAGTAACATTATGCGATTTGATAAAAACTGTAAATCCTGTTACTCTTAGAAGTACCTCGTCACTAGGGAAGGACATAAGAAAAGCGTTCTGACCATGAGGAATTGCCTCCCATGTCCACTGATGCTGATATTGTGCGATCTTAGCCACCTCGGTCTCCACCACTCCTGCACTGATAGAACCACCTGAGATCGTGACTATAGCCGTGGGAGAAATCTGAGGAGCCAGGTCCTCTCTGCAGACGTTATCTGGCATCTGAAAGAAAGCCATATTGTCTGTGCCATATCCACAAAGCATCGCCACCGGCTTAGGCATCTTAAGAGCTGGGCACCGGCGCAAGGTCATCGGATGGTTGGACTTGTTGCAAATGAAACAGTATTGTTGTGTCTCGCAGACGTCCGCCGTATGTCCAGCGGATTGACATTTGGAGCACCATTTTTTTGTTGCCAAGGTGTCGCCCCCCGGAACCGGATTCTGAACCGGCGTTGGTGGCGCTTGTTGCATCATCAAAGGAACCCCATGTGTAACTGTCGCCGAGGGGGCTGGAAGAGACGCCGGTGCCCCCTGTAGGCCTTGCACAGGCATGACAGGAGCAGGAAAAGCAGGAGTATGTGGCGCTGCCTGAGGAGGTTTGAAGCGACCACCCTTCCCATTCTTTTGTTTACGAGGACGAGAAACCGGTGGCGGACCCCCACCAGCTGCATGCGGCGGCCCAGTGTTGAATTGAGTTGGCAGTACACCCACTGGAGCAGCCTGTTGCTGTGGCATGGTTGCAGCTTGTGGCTGGTACGAGAACATTGGAGTCTGCTGATTTTGCTGCACATAACCCGCCGGCACTTGATAGAACGGCTGTTGCGGGTAGGACATGAACTGCTGCGGCATCTGCATGGGAAACTGCTGCTGATGCACCGGCGCCGTATACTGCTGAATACCCGCAGGCGCCAAGCTCGTCACGGGCGCAGGCGTCTGGGAAGGCACCACCGGCGGGAAGACGCCCGGGGCAAAGCCCGGAGCGCCCCCAGACGGAGAGGCATCCACCGGCTGAGAGGAGGCAGGGATCGGCCGGCCGGACTTGGCGTTGGGGCCGGTTGAAGTGGACATCGCCGCGTGCGTCGTGGACGAGGAGCGGACGACGGCCGCGAAAGAACGAAGAAGACTAGGGTTTCCTCTCTGTGTATTCCTGTTCCATATATGCGAAATCCAGCGGTTTAGATTAACCATACGCAATGGACGGGTAGGATTATACGTACCAGAGTTATAGGATGGGCCCGCCGCAAATTCCGGATCGGACGACGGAGTCGAAGGCGCGGTGTAGCCGTCACCGGCCACCAGTCGCGGCGAGGCCGCCGTCCCTCCGGACGATGCAGATGCGTTCACCCCAGGTCGGAAAGCCAGCGGCATGGCATCACCGAGAGACCGAAGTGGGGAAACGCGAGGAGGAGGGATAGGACCTTTCCATGGCTTTACCAAAACCCTAGTAGTCACCGGCCTGGTGACTGCACCACCTCCTTTGGGCACCGCATCCGAAGCAGCCTCCGGCGAGCAGGGAGTCTCGCAATGCTTGGCCATCTTATCAGCAGACCGGCGAGGAGATGGACGCTCCCACACTCTGGACGCCGGCGTCGGAAAGCCGATGTCCGCCCAGAACTCTTCAGCGATTTCCTCATCGGTCTTACGCCGGCTCGGCTCCGACGATGACTCATCTGTTATGGGCTTGTCGACATCATCCGAAGCCTGCAGACATGAAAAACGAGAACCAGATCCGATCCCCGGGGAACCCGCCCATCCCGGCGCTAGGGTTAGACGGCGTCTGGAGGCCAGTCGCATGTGGCGAACCGCCCGATCGCGACCGACGTCTTCAGCCTAGATCGCACGCACGGAAGTGCGGCAAGATCGCCGACGGCAGAGGAAGGCCGCCGTCGCCCGCGTTTTCAGATAAAAAACGGTGACTAGAAACTTGTCATTTCTCAAAGGAGAGATCTTGTGGTACATAGTCAGCTTGTGCCCCGTAGATGAGAGTGACTCATAGAGATTTTCTGATACAGTTTACTATATTTGTTTTATATGTTTATATTATGTGTTGTCCCTTGCATGCATTGGAGCGACATCCAGGTTAGCCAGTGAGAAGTGCGTCCCCGTTGCACCGTAAGTGCTAGCGTTTCTGGGAGGCCCCTGTTTGAGCCCGACGTTCACATGCCGACCTGTGGTCGATGCTGGCCTTTTGAGCTAGGGTAGTATTCTTAGCTGTTTAGGATTCAGGTGTCGCAAATACAAATGTAAGAGACAGGGTGGCCGTAAGCCTTGGCTAACACCGGAGGCCACATTTGGGCAGCTCGGGTGTTTGTGTACGCAGATGCAGCTCCCGAGTATGATTGAGTGGCCGGTGGATACAACTCCTAAGGTGACTGCGGGGAGGTACAAAAAATGATGCATCTCCCGAGCCTATCTCATAGAAGGGTCTCTTCGACTCTCCTCAGGACCTTAACACGGCGAGGTTAGTACGGGGTGTCGCTTATTACCGCAGTCATGAATAAAAGTTTGAACTGATCACTTCAATGCTTTATATGATCAAGCTAGGGTAACAGAAACACTGTTATATCTTTATTTGGGGTTTGTTCAAAAAACAAAACTGAGAAATAGAATTTTACTAAGATAAGGGAATGAGTTAGCTTGTTCCGGTTGCCGTGTAGTGGTTGTCTTTGTCCTTGCCGTCTTTGTTGGGCATGCGTGTGACCTCTAGCTCATTGCACTGCCCTCGTGTCATTTTGAGCATGAGGGGTCTATTGGCGGGGTCTGTGGTTCTGACCCCATGCTTTCAAGTCAGTGTTTCTTTGTGTGGTCGATCGCGACCTCTTCTCTGCCATCTCCGTAGCTGGACAGCTCGGCCTCGACGTGCTCCAAATTGGTGACCTCTGCTTCATGTGCGTTCTTGGGATTGCTGGAGATGGTGATGACGCCATTTGGTCCTGTCATCTTAAGTTTCATATATGCGTAACAAGGTATGGCCATGAACTTGACGAACGTCGGTCGGCCCAGCAGTGCGTGGTAGCCCCCCTTGAATGGCACCACCTCAAAATAGAGCTTCTCAGACCGGAAGTTTTCTTCTGTTCCAAATATGACCTCCAGTGTGATTTGGCCAAGGAGCTCTGCCTTCTTTCCTGGGACTATGCCGTGGAAATGCGTAGGCGAAGGGCGCATGCTTGTGATGGGGAGCCCTATTTTCTGCATCGTGCTGGCATAGATGATGTTTAGCCCTGATTCCCTGTCCATTAATACCTTTGATAGTTGATAGCCGGTGATAATTGGGTCGAGGACGAGCGTGTTTCTGCTTGGGTTCGGGATGTATTCTGGGTGATCTGTTAGTCCGAATGATATTGTGTGATCTGACCAGTCCAGGAGTTGCGGAACACCGGGAACGAATGCATAGACCTCCCTTAGGGTCTGTTTCTACGCCCGCTTGGATTCGGGACCTCAGAATTTCATGTTTACCTCTCTTATTTCCTTCCAACTGGCCTGCCGCCCTCCTCTTCCGTTGCTGTGAACTTGGGATCCGGTCCTTGCCTGGGGGGCTGGAGAGCCGTTGTCATCGTTTGAACTCCCTCTGGCGGCGATTTTGGCGTTTTTCTCTTGTGCGGGTTGGTAATTGAGCTGGCAGTCTCTTGTTGAATGGTTTGCCTGGAATGCTCCATGACTATGATACCTACAGGAGCCACTCATGACGTCCTCGTAAGAGCGAGATGGTTGCCTGGGTCTGTCCTCCCATTTTCTCTTCTTGTTTCCTGCCTGGCCGGCCTCTCTTGTGGCGGCCACCAGATCTGAGTTTGGGTCCTCTTTATGCTTGCGGTCACGATGGCGGTTCCTATTCCTTCCACGGGAGCCCTCGCCCTCATTGAGCTCGACTGCCTCGGCTATCTGGTTATGACTGTGGCCTGTGCGAGTGGTCTCTTCACCCATGGCAAAGTCGTTGGCGACCTTCATAAGTGTCGCCATGGTTGTCAGCTTTCCTTCTCCTCTTTTCTTGCCGAGCTTGTGGAGGAAGAAACTGTCCTGCGCACTGCTTATGAATGCCTCTATGGCTATTTCATCCAAGACATTTGTCAGTGTGTTTTTCTTCTTGAGCCATCATGCGACGTAGTCATGGACTGACTCCTTATCTTCTTGTATTATGCAATGGAGGTCGGCGCCGCTTCCAGGCCTCTGGTATGTCCCCTAGAAGTTTTTTAGGAACTCATGCTCAAAATCCGCCCACGTGTGTATAGAGTTGTGTGGTAGTCAGTTCAGCCATGACCATGATGAGCCTAAGAGGCATAGTGGAACATGATGTAGTGCATTGCCGATATCACCGTGGGCCATTTCTATTGCCATCAGGTAGTCACTGAGGCAGAGATTGGGCTTGGTGTCCCCCAAATATTTCTCGACGCCTCGGACGATGAATGGCTACTGGAATTGGTGTGTTATCACTGCGTATCCGAAGCACGGAGGTGCTATTCCTGACGTGAGCCATGGCATCGGAGCCTCATAACTTTGACCATAGCGTTCCATGGCCTGAGCTTGTAGGTGGTCTCGGAGGTCGGGGAGGAAGTCTAGGTGGTCATGGACCGTCATGCTTTGATGCTGCTTCTCATCCTGGCGTCGTGCTGTTGCTACTACAATTGGTTGATGGAGGCCTCCGGTCTCCCATGCCTTGGTGACCTCCCTGATGCTGATAGCGAGGTTGTTCTCTCGCTGCTGACAGCACGCTGTCTGTGCCGGCGAGCCTGTCCTGGGATCTGGTGATGTTGTCTTGGAGCTCCACCATCCTGTGGATGACCTTTGTGAGGTCTGCCAGAAGATTTTGATGGCCTGATGTGGCTTGTAGCTTGTCCACCAGTGTTGTTGCTGCTTGGATACCGTGGGCTGGCGTTGGTGGGTTGATGATGTTGTTCTGCTCGCTAAGACCTATTCCGGCCTCCTGGCCATGGGCTGCGCCGGTCCAAGTGTTTGCCCATGGCCTGTGGTGTGTCCGGCACCAGGGCTCATAGTTAATGGCGTTCTGCTGGCGAGCGGCGGCCTCCAAGGTATCTTGCTAGAGCCGCACCTGTCTGCTTAGCGGAGATCCGTTGAGCTTCCGTTGATTGGGCCACGGAGTCGTCCCCTTGTATGGGCGTGATGAGGCGTCGAATGGCACTGGTCATCATTATTGGTGGCATTGTTGCGACGCCTGCTAGCATGGATGTGGCAGCCCCCGGAGTAAAGAACTCCTGAGGTTCAGTTTCTAGGGTGCCTGCCGGGTTCCGCTGCCATGGTGTGTGGAAGGGCGCTATTGGCTCCGATGTTACCGCGACCTATGGTCCAGTGGTCTGAGGTTGGGAGGCTGCATGTGCCGCCGCTATTGTCGGTGCCGCATTTATGGTATTTGACTCAGGAGGTTCCTGGTCGGCCACCGTGTCCACTGGTTCTATCATCATCACCTGATGTAGTGAGATTGCCTATGGAACGTACTCCTCTATGGCCTTCTCTGCAGTATGCTTGCTATTGCCGACCTCCGTCCGTGGTTCAGGGCTATCCCATATCGGTGATCCGGAGCTGTTGTTGGCCTCTTTTGCGTCTGAGGGTGCCGTCGTGGCCTCTTTCATTGTGTTACACTATTCGGACATTTGTTCTTTGTCGTTGTTCTTGTAGTCAGAAAATGAGATCAGATCTGCCATGTTGACGTTGCAAGATGAGATGGGCTCATCAAGAAAGTAGTCCTCCGGGGAGTGGTCAACATGATAGTTGTCGCAGACCATAGCGACCAGCTGTGAGTTTATAGCTGGTTGATCCGAACCTATGAAGTGTAAGGAGTTTTGAGCTCCAAATTCCTGTGGTTTGGTTGTTAGTGCTTCGTCACCGTCCTTCAGATCTAAGGACAGGAGATGGTGGTCTGACATGGTTGACCAACCGTTGTCCTCGCGGTCGAGTTGGCGACGTAGGCATTGGGAGAGCTCATGCTGGTATGTGGCTCCTGAGTTCTGTAGTCCAAACGGGTATAAGGAGCTTGTTGCTGATGACAGGGAGGCCCTCATGGTTGGAGAAGGCCTCAGTGTGGTGTGCCAGATTGGTGGCAAGCGCAAACAGAGGTCACCGTAGTTGTTGATGGTGAAAGCGATGGTGCCTACATAGACCGCGCATGCAGGATGTGCCGGTGGGTTGATGTTGACCCAGCCCGCCCTGTCGACGGTGAATGTGAGGGAGCCGAAAGTTAGGCTTTCCCCCGGTAAGAGGCCGCCGGAGGGTAGGGTAGATCCAATTTGAGATCGATCTCTAGCCGACGCCGCCCGTGCCTGGCGCACCAAATGACGGTGTAAAATGCTGTCAGATCCCTCGGTAGGGGTCCAAGCGTAGCTGGAAATCTTAGATCGGAGGTCACACGAGGGGTTTATCCAGGTTTGGGCCTCTGGAGAGTAATACCCTACATCCTGATTGTTTTGGTTATTCATGGTGGAGGGATACCTCGTGCGAGGGGTTACAATGGTGTATGAGATTGCTAGCGAGAGTTTTCTATCTGGGAATAGATGTCTATGAGAGCCCCCTAGCCTTCCCTTATATAACCTGTGGAGGCTAGGGTTTACATGCTGGCAGATGAGATCTTGGCTACCGCCGCCCTCGTCTTGGGGGCAAGAAGGTCTGTGGTGCCCTCCTTAGGGTTTCCTTTGATCCTGGGCCTCGTGGGCCCCTGTACAAGCCCGAGGCCAGATTCCCTTGGGTGAGCCACCCCCAGTGTATGACACCGCCAGTCTCGTTTCTTGAAGGGGACGTGACTGTTGTTGAAATAAGAGGCATTATTTGGGGAGGTTCAACACGTACATGTTGTACGATCCAGAAAATGAACTAGCAATCGGTATATTGTCAACATGGATTAATCGAGACCAAAATCATCTTGAAAAAACATACCGACTTAATTAGAAGAAGATGTATTCAAAGATTACATCAACGATCTGCTGACCAATGAACCCTAGCTAGAATGACATGTAGTGTTAACCCGAGGGCACAATAAGAATCCTAACCCTAACCCGAATAAGAACCCTAAGTTTTTATTGTTGTACTCCCTTTGATCGATCCATATTACTTGTCGCTCCAACGGATGTATCTGGACGTATTTTAGCGCTAGATCATCCATTTGAGTGACAAGTAATATGGATCTGAGGGAGTAATAAAAAAACAATACCGCAAAGAGAACTCATCGATTAGGATGAGATATTGGGGTAGTTTTACCATCATAGCAAATGGGGCCGAGCTGAACGCCGTCCATCGTGAGCGCCTCCCTGACCCAATGATTTGTGGCCATAGCTAGCGAGAACCATCGGCGAGGAGGGGGGTGGATCTAGAGGCGAAGTGAGGGGAGAGAGAGGTATAGGAGGGGACGTCTCATTTTATTGGAAGGGGATGTGGTTGCTGTGGAAAAAAGAGGCGGTATTTGGGGAGGGCTGGGGTTAGGTGGGTGTGCGGGGCGTTCAAAAATGAGTGAAGGGAAAATTTGAGGGAACGCTTAGTGGGGAGGCAAGGATAAATTTGAGCTTTGTTTAATTCCAGTTTTTCCCTTTATATTATATAAGAACAACTTTTTGTAAACTCTTTTAGATAAACTTGCAGCACTTTCACAAATAGTCGTGACCACTTTCATATAAAAAACCACATTTCATGTGATAGCATGATCCTCACATACATGTTTGGTTCTACTTTGCATTATAATGTGTTCATGTAGTACCATGTTCCTCATTTTTTATGGTGAGACCAATAGGTTTGCAATGCATAATCATTTTATTCGTGCATGTAACTTGCAGAAAGCACATTCATCATGTGAAGTGTCATGACTGTTTACAAATTCAAGTGCATGGTGCCAGTTGTCACGTCATACTTTGAGAATCTACTTTGCATGCGGCAAGGTGCCACCATCAGAAGGATTTGAGAGAATATGAATCTGAACATGCTCCATACTTTGTAATCATGATGCATACCACATAGTGGAGAGAATTTCAAAAAAGAATTCATTGTGTGCATCACACTAGGGAGTTTTGGCGTGCAAACAAGCTTAGGTTATGCATGGTGTCATATATTGGCCATAGTGGATTGTTCAGAAAACTATCTATATTTCACATTTTGTTTGCTTCTATAACTTTGATGGCTAAATGTGTTCATGTGGTACAATGTTTCTCGCATATTTAAGGTGAGCCCAAGTGGTTTGCAATGCACAATCATTTTGTTCATGCATGTATTTTGAAGAAAGAACGTTTATCATGTGAAGTGTCATGACTGGTGTCGGTGCTAAAACTGGTGGATCTCGGGTAGGGGGTCCCGAGCTGGTGTTCTTGGTACGATGGTAACAGGAAGTAACAGGGACACACTACCTAGGTTCGAGCCCTCACGAAGAGGTAAAACCCTACATCCTGCTTGTATTGTATTGATTGTAGATGGGGTACAAAGTACAGGGTGATCTACCTCGAGATCGTATGAGTGAGTTCTAACCTCTCTAAAACCTTGCCTCTATAGACTAAACCCCACGGTTTATATAGGCACGGGGGGTATCTAGGGTTACAAGTAAGTCGGCTACAACTAGAGATAACATGCCGATTATTTGAATATGCCTTGAAGTGTACGCCAAGTCTTTGGAGGATTCCATCTTGAGTACGCCAAGGGCCATAGCTTGCGCGGCCCAATCTCCAGCTGGCAGTGGGTCCTCGGTCCGACCCATGAATAGTGGACTGACATGGTGTGCACCCCCTAATCCAAGACACCGTCAGTAGCCCCTGAACTTGTCTTTAAGCTGAGGACATTGGCTCCATCCTTGGAACAGCTTCATCTTTCAAGTCTTCGGCTTCGTAGGCGAGTTCCATCTTCCATGTCGGCTTCTAAATCCAAGGAATTTGTTTCGACTGAAGGTCCTTTTATGTTCCACCACTGGCTTCTGCATCTATGTGTCGATCCGAGAAATAACATACTTTTAGGCAATGCGGTTTTATCTAGTCCGAAGACTATTACCGAGGACTCCAAGTCCAAAATCTTTTTTTACGCCGAGGTCGGCTCCTCATAAATGAAGTTATGTTCTCTAAGGATACTCGATGACCTCTGGCATCATGATTCATTTCGGGCGATAGGGGGCATCTTTTAACAAGGCCCTCCTCTGCATTATTCATTTTTACTGGGTCCGAAGACTATGAAAGCTTGTCACGTGTGTGCTATAGGCTGAGTGGGTTGAGCCCTGACAACTTTTTAGTCCGCCACCACTTAATGAGGAACTAAACCATCTTCTTAATGGGTATATCATGATCCAAGGCCGTTTCTACTGGTACGTCCCATCAATAAAGGGATCGTGCGCTGGATTTTTAGTGATGTCATTAACAAAATCCACTAATCTTTGCACACATATACTGCATCACATCGGGAACTGGCAATTCATACTACAAGGCATGGTAATCCTTGGCCTCTTACTGACCTATAAGAAGGGGAACGGTAAATCTAATTCACCCACACTCTCATTTCCTGCTCCATCGCCAAGAACTCTTGCAAGCTCCAGTGCTCCGAGATCTATTCCGCACTTCATCCTCCTTGTCCTTTCACCGCAAGAGATTGCTGGAAGGGGAAGGCTGCTGCCACTCCAACATCCGAGGCTGCCAGCAAGAGGGGGTAGTGGATGCCCTCCAATGTCACCGTCGGCACCATCACCGAGCTCCAAGCCGATGGGTTCCTCCCTGTCATGGCTAAATGCCCATCCCCCATGGGTGTGGGTGAGGTTTTCTTGGCCTCGGCCTTCCCTGCCCCCTGCCAGGGGGAGCGGGTAGTCTTCATCTCCCACCTCATCCGAGGTTTGGGTTTTCCTCTCTACCCTTTTCTCAAGGGCCTCTTGTTCTTCTATGGGCTTGATTTCCATCATCTTGCCTCAAATTCCATTCTCCATATCACCACATTCATCAACTTCTGCGAGGCATTCCTTCACATAGAGCCCCACTTCAAGCTGTGGCTAAAAACATTCTGCATCAAGCCATACAGCAGTGGCTCCAAACTTGCGGATTGTGGCAGGGCCATGGTCAGCAAGATGCCCAGTGTCTCCTGGCCAGAGGGGACATTCATCAAAACCGTGAAGCTCTGGTAGCAGGAGTGGTTCTACTTGGCCAGCGCGCCATCGGGGGATTAGGAGGACGTCCCTGCCTTCTTGGCAGAACCCCCAAAGAGGCTGCACTGCTGGACCACCAAGGGTCTCAACTGGGGAGACCAGAAAGAGGTAGAGCTGCTTCAGTGCAAGGTCAAGGCCGTGGTCGACATGGGCCTTTGCTTGGTGGACATAGTCCATGTAATGCTCCATTGTCGGATTCTTCCCCTCCAAGTCCGAGCTGCTCCGATGTGGAGGTACAAGCCAGAGGACGAGGTGATGATCCGAAGATTTTTCTAAGGAGCTGACCTCGACGGGATGTGGAGGATTCTGTTCAAGCCCTCGGGTAAGGACAATAAATTCCCATCCCAAGCCGAGGACATCGGTTTAAGCTGAGATCGGCCCATAGCCGAGGTAACTTTTACCCGCAATTTACTTATCCAATTTTCCGCCATGCTCTTTTTAACTAAGTGGTTAGCTTTATGTGATTTGTATAGGTCTGGCACGTGCATGCTAAAGTGATCAAGTCCCCGGTGCCACTACCAGAGGATCCCAGGAGCCCTAAGTTTGAAAGTCTCTTGGTCGAGGACCCCTATGTGGTTCCACCCAAGGCGAGGAAGGAGGAGGGGAAGAAGACCAGGGCAAAGAACCTGGCCATTCGAAAAAGATCTTGGATGCCCCTGCAGAGAGTTGTCAAAGCTCTCCCTCCAAGTCCAGTGCCTATGGGGAGGTGGAAGAAGAGGAGGAGAGCGAAGGGCGCTCCTCCCAAGGTGGAAAGAGGGTGGAATCCGAGGATGCCGAAGAAGTAGCTCCTCCTCGAACTTTCAAATATCTAAGGAAGGCGCATACTGCTCTAGCGGGCTAGACTTCGGCGCCCGCGGAGACAATCAGTTCAGGCTCATTCGAGGACATCCGTCGTCCTCAGGAGCATCTGGCCGCCGAAGGGTAACTTGGCTCATCTATTTGCTCTATCTTGCAAAATGTTTTATACCATGGAATTTACTTCATCTTGTTTTATTTTTACAAGGCGCAATGGGACCTGCCCGGCGAAGAGGACTCCGAGGAGGGCGTTCCGAGGGCGTCACTGGCCCAGAGCTCCTCGAAGACGGCAACCGATCCTCCTCCTTCCCAAGAGAGGGAGGCAACATCCCACTCCACCCCTCCAGTACCTAATGCTGGGGAGGAACGAAAGTCCTTATGACCGAGGTTAACTCTACGGCCATGAAGGAGAACACCGAGGACCAAGGGAGGAAGACCTCCTCTGGTCAGGAAGAGCTAGGGCCCGAGCGCCCAGCTTCCTCGGCCCTAATGACTTTAGAGTCGCAGTGCCGACAAGGGACGCCTCTGCTCTATCAAACGGAGATGGGGCAAGAAGGACACCACCACCCATGCTCGGCCTTGAATGGGCCAAGCTATTGAGGCGTCAAGAGGAGGTGGAGGTAGCTATGAGCAGCTCTTCCATCCCGCCCAACCACCGTGCCATGCTTGGCATGGCTTTCACGCAGTTTCGGTTTGGACAGGCCAGAATATTGGAAGTATTCCTTGGCCTAGCGAAAGGCTTTGAGGTAAGAGTACTTTACACATTTCATTTTAGCTTTAATTTTCATGGCTTGAATAATGCCCTATGTATAGCCAGTAGCCCTCAAGGGGGATGCCGAAGCATCGCCCGAAGACTATAAAACTTTATATGTATTTAAAAACATGTACAAAATTTATGCTTCGAAAGCGCATATGTAGTAGCCCCCGAGCCTTAAGTTAGTTTACCAAACTGACTTCAGGGTCAATATAACTTTATGTTTATTAGCAATTAACGTGAGTATGCAGTAGCCCCTGAGACTCTTGTCGGCTTGAAAGAGCCGACGAGAGGATCGATTCCATGCTAAGAGTCTTATTTGCTTTTGCGTGTATTTTTGTAGGCTTCTACCTCTTCCTCGGCCTCCAACTTAGCAGGGTTGGAGGAAATGAATCGCAAGCTTGCACGATCCAAGGATGATCTGCTTCTGATCTAGAAGCGATTGGAGAAAGCGGCAGGTAAGAAATTAGTACACTTATGATTAATTTGACTACCGAACAGTTCTATTTATAAATTTGAGTGTGCCTTTGTATTTTGACAGTGGACAAGAAGGACCTAGCCGTCTTGCAGGCTGAGCTTGAAAAGGCTCGGTCTGAAGCCAAGCAGCAAAAGGCTGCAACACTGAAAGCACAGAAGAGCTTACCGAGGAGCAGACGACTCGGCAAGCTGCTCAATCTCGGATATCCGAGGTTGAGGAAGATTTAAAGAGCATTGTCACTGAATGTGACGCTCTGAAGGCCTCCAAGGAGAAGGACACCACCAAGCTAAACAAGCTTTCAATGGAGCGTCAAGAAGTCGCCTCCCAAGCTAACGCTGCGAAGGAGGAATTGTGGCAGGCGACCAATATAGCTACTGGTAAGCCATATTTACTACAATGCATCTTCAACAGTCAAGCCTACCCTGAGCTGACGCAAAATTGGCATGCATCAGATGTCTTTTTGGACCTCCCATGGAGTGTGGAGGATGCGTGTCAGCACTTCGGCAGTCACCATGACGCGGCCGAGCAGAAGGCCTTCTGGATGCAGTTCCAGGAGGCGGCACGCCCTCAACTCCTTGGCGTCTAGCTGAAGCAACTAGCCGAGCTTCACCGAACAACCAAGCCAGCATTGGAGGATCTATGCATAGTGCTTTGGCCAAGCGACCCCCTGCCGACCAGCTTCTTTGGGTTGGTACATCGTCTCCAAGGGGTTGTTGCCCAAGTCAAGCTGTGGAAGTGGTCGGCCTACTTGGAAGGTGCTCGGAAGGCTTATGTGGCCGTTAGGGCATGGTATCCGAAGCTCGATCTGGAGCCAGTTGCACGGCGTGGGCCTGAAGGGAAGAAGCGGGAGGCTAAGGACTACTTCTAGGTAGTTATGCCAGCTGCTCCGGTGTCCGAGAAGAAATGCAAGAAAGAGAAGATTCTAGAGAATCTTGATTGATCTTGCCTTTATGCCTCCTCGGTATGCCAAGATGTATTATGTAAAAAAGACAAGTTTTATTTTGAATGAGTAGTGCCTTTTATTTTATCTGCTTTATGCTTATTTTGACTCAACCATGACTCTTTGAAGATGTAGTTGGCCAGTCTTCGGCTTCTGCCCCTTAATAGAAACTACTTAGGGTGTTTCCTTCTGATTTTCAACCCTTAGCTGATGTCTCAGTGCCTGGAGGCAGTTGTATCAACAGAAACAAGGCAATCAAACCTTAGGGCTAAAACATACACTTAGTCTTAGGAGCATACATTTGGGGGCAACTTAATAGCCCCCGATATATGTTGAGTCCTCGGATCGTCCGAGGTCGAACCACCCACACCTTGGCTCGTTCGAAAAAACAAAGCCCTCATTTTACATGGATAGCCACCATCGGCTATATATAGTTTAACACCGCCTGCGGTTCGCCAACCAATTTACGCATGTTATGACAGCCAGCTTTCGGCTTTCTGCAACTGAGGTACTTGACCGGTTTGAACTAGATGTAACAATCATAGTGGTGCTCCCTTTACACCCTTAGCCAAACAGAGCTAAAACATAAGGGGTAAGCACAGGAGCCGGGCAACCTAGCTGTTGACCAAATACACAACTCAAAATTGATGCATATATATATGCAAAATAGCGAGGACATTTGGCCGAGGACTTACTAGAGTACCATGGTGTTTGGGTGGGCTTAGCTCGATCGTAGCCCCCCGTTAAGGGTACTTGTGATTTAGAGGTATCTAATATTTGTATTGCGAGAGTTATGCTCGGTGTATAAATCAAAAGAGAAAAAGAATGCACCATGATTGTATGCGTGATCCGACCCGTCGGTCTTCTCTTTATCCCTAAAAAGGATCGAACCTAAAAATTCCAAGCTATAACTTTGAAAGATACATAATTTAAGAGAAAAGTATAACCGAGGAGTAGATGCACCGAACTTTGGCCGCCTGATTTTATATCCGTCGCTGCCTTCCTGTCACGCGTCCTCCGTGCTGTTCATGAGCGATTCTTCATCCAGTCCGAGGATAGTTGCCTCCACCTATAGTAACGCCATTTTTTGCTTGAAGGAACTTTAGTGGCTATTGCTTTTATGAGCAAACATCGGTGGAAAGCTGCTTTAGCCAGCCCCTGGTCAGACCGTCTATGCTTTAAAGCAGTGCATGGCTTGATTGCCAAAGATCTCGGGGCTCAGTTCAGTTCATCTGAACAGTGCCCTATTGATTGATTATGCTCCGCTATCCCCATAGAATTTTCAATGCGAAGTTGTGGATCCATGGAACAGAGTCCTCGTTCATGTAATTGGGACTGCGGAGCATGTACATCTATTTAGGGGTGCCAGCTGTCATCCCTGAGGAGAAGTTTACACTCCTTGAACGCTTGACGTGGTCCTGTCTGCTTAATATGGCTCGGGCCCTTGATGCGTCCTCGGCATCTTGAACCTTAGCTGCAAAGGCCACGGTCTACTCCTCTGTTCGGAGGGAGTGTTCTGTGTTGCCATTGATTGTGATAATGCCATGCAGCCCCGGCATATTAAGCTTTAAATAAGTGTAGTGTGGGATGACATGAAAGCGAGCGAAAGCAGTTCACCCGAGGAGTGCGTGATAACCACTTTGAAAGGGTACTACATCAAAGATTAACTCTTCACTTCAAAAGTTCTTAGGTGTGCCGAAGACCACATCTAAGGTCAGGCTTCCCGAACATTTTGCCTCAACTCCTGATACAATACCCTTGAAAGTAGTGCTACTGGGCTTGATTCTTGCCGGGTTGATATGCTTCTTCTTACCTGTGTCAGCATATATCAGATTGAGGCTGCTACCTCTGTCCATAAGGACTCGGGTTAGATGAAAATGGTCCACTATGGGATCAATTACCAACGCCGCTGTGCCTCCATGATGGATGATTGTTGAATGGTCTCTTCAGTCGAAGGTGATCAAAATTTCCAACCATGGGTTATATTTGGGCATTGCTGGCCTATGGCATAAACTTCTCGAAGTGCCCATTTCCTCTCCTTCTTAGTGACGTGTGTAGCATATATCATGTTGCCGTCCTTGACCTCGGGAGGGAACTGTTTCTGGCCACCATTGCTTGGCCCGGACCGGTCATGATCCTTGTTATGAGGTTGACTCTTGCCCTAATTATCGGTTGCTATCTTGTCGGCTCGCTTGATAACCAGCAATTCCGGTGAGAATGAGTAGCAGGCTTGTTCTAATTACCATGGATAGCGCATGGTTTGTCCAGTATCTTGTCCAATGTTGATGGGCCATCTCTATTCCCTTGAAATGGTTTCTCTTGTTGCCACTATGTTGGTTGCTAAATCTGGCATTCACGGCCACCTCCTCGGCATTGCTATTATTTCCTCTGTTACGGCGCTTGTTGCCCTTGTTGCACAGAGGTTTTTCGTTTCCATCGCGCGCCTCGAAGGTGTCTGGGTCACCATTATGGTTGCTTCTATGAGCTAGCTAGCCGTCCTCACCTATGCAAAATTGAGTCATCAAATGTGTGAGGGCTGCCATCGACCGAGGCTTTTCCTGTCCGATCTCTCTAGTGAGCCATTCGTCGCGGATATTGTGCTTAAAGGAAGCTATTGCCTCCGCGTCAGGACAATCTACTATTTGATTTTTCTTGGTCAAGAACCGGTTCTAGAATTTTCTGGCTAATTCCCCCGGTTGTTGTACAATGTAACCAAGGTCGTCGGCATCTAGGGGTTGGACTTAAGTGCCCTAAAAATTTGCTTCGAAGGCATCTTCGAGGTCCACCCATTTACCGATGGAGTTCTCGGGCAAGCTGTTGAGCCAATGCCGTACTGATCCTTTGAGCTTTAATGGTAAGTATTTAATGGCATGGAGGTTATCACCTCGGGCCATGAGGGTGTGCATGAGGAAATCCTCATTCCATACAGCGAGATCAGTGGTTCCGTCATATTTCTCAATGTTGATTGGTTTAAACCCTTTCGGGAAATGGTGCTGCATGACCTCGTCTGTAAAGCACATGGGGTGAGCAGCTCCTCAGACCCGAGTTGTGGCATGCCAGACATCCGATGTCATTATGGTCTGGTCATGTGTATAATCACGAGTATTGCCATTCTTGGCTAACCAAGCCGAGTATCCCGCCTATCCAGCAGGTGGGCGCTTCTTGGATCCGTAAATGGATCGTGATGTGGCGGCTGGTATTGACGCCAATCTCTTCCACAGATCATAAGGTTTCCCAAGCGGAAGTGGATCCCTGCCGTAATGGCGAGGTATTTCGGGGGGTTAGGGTATCCACCTGTTGGTCTATCTCGGCCTCGAGGTGGGTGGTTAGGGTTCTCGGCCCACTCATGCTTTGACAACAAGCTACCATCAACCTCCTCGTCGAACTCTGGAAGCAGCTTTCTTCGCGGGTAGTACTTATGATTCCCTATGAGTCTATCCTTGATTTCTTATTCGGCATTAAGGACCTCGGTCCATTTATCGTTTAGCCTGTCTTGTTCGTCTCGGAGCTTCTGGGACTTTTGCTTCTTGCTTTTAGTGGTACTGATCAACTGCCGGTGCAAGGCCTGGAGTCGAGGATCCCCAAGGGGTTCCTCGGGGATGTCAAATTCATCGGGTCTGAGGCTCAATTCTTCCTTAGACTTCGGGTAGTAGTCGTCATCCTCGGGGTCATCATCATGCCTGTTCAGCATGGCGCCATCGATATGACCATAATCGGCGCTATCGCCTGCATTCTAGTCCTTGGCACCATCTGGGGTAGCGCTGTTGTCGTAGTGCCATCGTTAACGGTGGCGTCGTTACTGGCGTCCCCGTTGCCTGTGTTTTGACCACGGCGCCTTCTACGTCGATGCTTGGGTGGCTCTTTATCTCCTTCTTCCTCCCCCTTAGGGGTGTCCACCATGTATACATCATAGGTGGAGGTAGCTGCCCACTTGCCAGTGTTGGAAGTGGCTAGGGGTGATGCGGTGTAGGACATGTCATCCACATATTCATCCATGTCGGCGGCCTCATCAGAGGCGAAGTCCAGTATGTCGGTTAAATCTTTCGACTGTAGCGACTAAGTCGGTGGCAGGTGGGACAAAAATTTCCGCACTTCCCGACTTGTTTTCAACCTGATCGTAGACCAAGGTCTGATCGTCTGATATTCCAAGGCTCTGAATCCGATCTAACATCTCATTCAGGAGTGTGAGGTCAGCCTTGCCCATCTCTTGAAAGTAGGCAGGGCTTACCTGAAGTTTTCCTGAGGTACCACCAGACATGTCCTCAGGATTTTCACTGGTTGGGCTTGATGCTCGATCCAGCAGTCCAGTGTTCGAATCTGAGCTCAAAGCTATCTCCAAGATATAGACAGATCCACAGCCCTGCTCCGAGATTGAATCTGGTGCTGGGAAGGTCACGCTTGAGGGATTTTTGGGCTGGTCTGACACCCATCCTGAAAAAGCGAGATCGCCATAGGAGTCCGCGGTGTACTCTAGATTTTCAAACCTGATGGTCTTGCCTGGAAAGAAATTATTGATCTGGCCAAGGTGACCAGTCGAGACGGTGTGTAGCACGATGCTGCCGAAAGCGAAGAGCTGGCTAGGGACAAAGATCTGCCCACAGCCGATGCCGTTGTTGATCCAAAGATGCGCCATCGAACCTCTGCAATCACGCAGCGGGACTTGCATGGGCCACCAATGTCGGTGCTAAAACCGGCGGATCTCGGGTAGGGGGTCCCGAGCTGGTGATCTTGGTAAGATGTTAACAGGAAGTAACAGGGACATATTTTTACCCAAGTTCAGTCCCTCTCGAAGAGGTAAAACCCTACGCCCTGCTTGTATTGTATTGATTGTATATGGGGTACAAAGTACAGGGTGATCTACCTCGAGATCATATGAGCGAGTTCTAACCTCTCTAGAACCTTGTCTCTACGGACTAAACCCCATAGTTTATATAGGCACCGGGGGTATCTAGGGTTACAAGTAAGTCGGCTACAACTAGAGATAACATGCCGATTATTTGAATATGCCTTGAAGTGTATGCCGAGTCTTTGGAGGATTCCATCTTGAGTACGCCAAGGGCCATAGCTTGTGCAGCCCAATCTCCAGCTGTCGGTGGGTCCTCGGTCTGGCCCATGAATGGTGGGCCGACGTGGTGTGCACCCCCTAATCCTGGACACTGTCAACTGGTTACAAATTAAAGTTTGCGTTGTTGGTTGTCACATCATACTTTGAGATCCTTTGCATGCAAAAAGGTGCCACCATAGGTGATTGTTCCAAAAACTATCTGCATTTGACATTTTATTTTGGCTTATGTACTTTTGATGGCTAAATGTTCATGTGTTAGGATGTTCATCGCATATGTAAGGTGATCCCAATACGTTTGCAATGCACAAACATTTTGTTCATGCAAGTATGTTGAAGAAAGCACGTTGATCATGTGAAGTGTCATAACTGGTTACAAATTAAAGTTCACGGTGCCGGTTGTCACATCATAATTTGAGATATCTGTTAAAACAAAACAAGTGGAGCCATGTTGAGTGTGCAATGTCACCACGGTACAAAACATATTGCTCAAACCCCCTAAATTTTTTTCTCTAACAGACGCCTGATTCCCATGACTCCTACAACCGTTGAACGATGTCCCAACTGCTTTGGTCGGTTACCTTTTTTGCATGAAAAATTAATGATCACATTCCTTTTACCGCATCCATTTTCCTCTTCTTCCTCAGCCGTTCCTTGTCATCCACCATGAACCCCCGCTGCCTCCCTGTAGCCATGGATGACAAGAAACTAACAACAGAGACACACCACATCACTGCCCATGGCACAACCGTGCTGGAGGTGGTGTACACCAACACGCCTAAGACTGTGGAGTGAGTCGTCGCCATGTATGAGCAATGGCTCTAGGAGGAGAAGAACAAGTTCGTGGGCCTCGACTTCGAGTACACCCGTTGGAATAGTTACAAATGACAAGGGGTTTCCATCATGCAACTCGCCATGCGCGAGCATGACCTCGTGTACCACTACTGCAAGTCCGAGTGGTGGCAGGCATTGGTTGAATTCCTACAATGCAAAGCGATAACTTTCACTAGCATGGACACCAAGGGCGACAAGATCATGCTTGCCCATGCATGGATCATGATTTCAGACGAGCACCATGTCGACATCCAAAAGCAGTTCTGTATCAAAGGTGGCGGAGAAAGGGTATCCATGGGTGGCCTTGCAGCGGCCATCATTGACCCCTCATACAAGAACATGAAGAAATCAATCCCAAAGGACAACCACCAGTACTGGGAGTGGAAGCCGCTTTCCCCACTGCACCTCGAGTACGCAGCAAAAGACGGGTACGTTAGCTACGAGTTGTACCAAAGGATCCTAATCATTAAGGACGGGCTATGTCCAACCACCATTGAGGGAATGGCTCCGCCCCCGTAAGAAGACGGATGAGGGACCTTCAAGCGGCTAGAAGCGTGAGAAGGGAAACTGCGGGTGGTGAATTGCTAGAACTTGGATGTCTAGATTCAACTAGTATGTTAATTTAGATTGAGCAAACATATGTTCTAACCAGGATTGCTTATTTATGTAGAATAAAGTGGTGTGGTGATGTACTCTTGCATGGTGTTTATGTAAAAATATGTGCTTGTATCCTTGTTAACATTTTGTAAATGCTTTTCATGAATAGTGTGAACACTTTCTGAAATCTTTGTAAGGACTTTCAAAAACAATGTGAGGGCTTTCAGAAAATTCATGACCGTATTTTGAAAATAATTTTAGCAATTTCTGAACTTTTGGTATTCCATTTTTGAAACACTGAGTGCACTTTCAGTGTATTTGCATATACTGAGAATATGGTCATGTCTTCATGTGTGCTAAAAAAAGGAAGTCTTCGTGTGTGTTTAAAAAAGGAAGCAATGCACGGTCATGTCTTTGTGTGCCTCCTCGTCTACCTTGTATTAATGGGCACCATCAGATCATGGCTACACGATGCACACTTGGTATGCCTCGTCATTCAAACTGCTTCGGTGGCCTCCTAGTCTCCCACCACAATTTAAGCGGTTGCCAAATCCCCTCTCCAATACAAACCAACACATCGCCTTCCCCATTCCACTCTCAAACTCTCTTCGCATCTCTCTATCACTAGCACCATGTCTCGCGCTGGATCTTTCGGCAACCTCGGTAGTGACAGGATGGTGTCGCCAGGCTTACTAGCCCCGTTCACTGAGGAACGCTGTGTGGAACTCCATGGCAGTCGCACCATCCACACTGTCTACACCAACGAGATCAGTGCCGTCAACATGTGGATACAACAGATCGAGGAGTACATGTGAGTGCTTGAACTGGTCTTCATCGGCATAGATGTGGAGTACACTCCCTTGCCGCAGAAGGGACAGTTTCCTGTCGAACAACAGAACGCAACACTCATCCAGATTTGCGATGGCTCTAGTTGTCTCCTTTACCAGGTTTTGCAAGTCGCAAGGGGTGAGCACATCCCTGCGGAAGTTCCTCCTCAAGGACCAGTACATATTCATAGGTTTTTGCATTTGGCATGACATAGACATGTTGCGGCCCTTGGGCATAAGGGTCACAAATTACAAGGACATCCAAGCCGAATGGGCTGTTTTGAATGACACAGACAAGCCTTTAGATTTGCTTAGGGAAGTCATTGGATTAATCATTGATGAATTCTACTATGAGAAGAAGAACCAGTTCAATGAGGACCATCACCAAGGCTGGGCTGAGAAACTGTGTGATGAACGAATCGCGTATGCTTGCATGGGCACATATGCATGCTTAAACGTATGGAAATGGATCTACCTCATCAAGCATGGTTGGATAGAAGCAAAAGAGAGGCGAATGATGCGGGCCATTCATGCAAACATCAAGAAGACAGAGATGATGCAACTCAAACCGGAGAAGGAGCAGCATCAGAAATATTTTGAATAGATTTGTTTTATGATTTATGTAATTGAAATTCCGCTGAACTTGGCTGCTTTATGCTGAAGTTGTGTGTTCCAATGTTTTGAACAATTGTGGTATCGTACTATTAAGTCAATTAATGTACCGATCGGCCTTTAAAAGTAGTACCTTTGCATACTACCTTGTCAAATATTTATCTTCCCTGTTCACCATTTTGCCCCGAGCAAAACCCTTGCCATCAAGGGGTAACAGATGTCCACGCACGGAGGCTAGAAGGAGGGTCGCCGTGTTGCAGGATTAATGGGGGCGACAAGCAATCCTTGTCGCGCCGTCGGTAGCTATGACAGCATCACTGGCGGTGGCAGCGGTGACTTGCCTGGCGAATGGAAGATCACATCAGAGATGCTCTTCGGAAGGAAAAAACCTACACAGGTTAGTCGACGCACCACCCATTTCCCTCATGAAAGGCGGTGCATTATTTCTTCACTGAATGTACAAATATATGTGAATAGGATGGTGAAATCCTCCCTGTGTTAAACCGTAGTATTCTGATGTCTGAGCAAAGTCCTCAGTTCAGTGGCATAGAGAAGAAATAGACATGCGGGCACCAGTGCAGCCTAGTTCATAGAGTCTGCACGGACGGATTTGATTTCGGGTGTAGGTTTCTGGTCTTCCCAAAAGATGTTCGAAATAAAACAAAATTGTTTTCTATGTGATTTGTTCATCAGTTACGTCCATGATTTAACTCCAATTTTTCCTGTACTAGGGGTATGACACATGTGGATATTTGAAGTGGATCGACGAAGAATGGAAGGGGAGAGCAAGGACCATGATCCACAAGCTCGCTGATGAAAATTTGATGCTACAGAAATCACAGATGGAGAAGGGCAAGTAGATAGTTTGCATGAAAGAAGAGAGGAAGGTGGCTAAGGTCAACTTGAAGCATGCCATTAAGAGCAGGGATAGAAGGGATTTGGCTGCACTGTCAGTCATAGGTGGATGTGTACTTATGTATGCTCTCCTACAGTTGTTCGTCAGGGGAATTATATGAAATGATCTGATTACTTTCAGAACTTTTTGTAAACCCTTTTGTAAATAAACTAGATATATTTCGGAAATAGTTAAGGTACTTTGAGAAATATATGATAGCAAATTATACAAATGTCTGCGATCTTCAACATCAGTCTCACCTAATACGACATAATAGCAACGGCTTCAACAAGCCAAGCAACATGCTAGTAACACAGCTTTTAATCAAGATCACTATCCATCAGATTTAGACCTCGTCAACTAGTTCATCCTTGCTGATGTCGAAGTCTTCATTGCCCACCTCAAATTTACGCTGTATTTCTTCCACAATATTAGCAGGAATTGAAACCCCTAATGTTTCATCTCTTTCGTCATCTTCATCGTCAACATTTTTGGAAAGCATCATCTTCCTCCTCTTCATCCTCAACATTTCTGATAGCATCATGATCCTCCACTTCATCCTCAACATCCACAGCAAAATGATGTGGTGAAGAATGGGTGGCTTCTTGATAGGTTTGTATAGTCGTGTCATGTTCACCATCAATTTTTTTTGGAACATCATGTGTACCTCTCGACCCAATAGGCACAACCACCTTCTATGGATCACCAAGATTTGTGTCCTCCAAGTAAATAAATGTCTAGCTTGGGATGCCAGCATTAATGGAGTTTCCTGGTACCAGAATGTCAAAGTATTCATGCTTCAAAAAAAACCAACCAGACTTCATCTTCAAGCTTTTCTTTTTATGGCCATCAAGGTCAAACCAATCACATCTAAACAAAAATACTGATTTGTCTCCATAATTGACATCACGAACTTGCTTCAAAATCCCATATAGTTCCGTCTCTTCTACAGAGTTTTCAACACCTACCTTCATCGTGATGCCAGAATTTTGAGTCCTTCGGTCCTTTTTAGAATCCACGGTATGAAACCTAACACCATTGACATTGCAGGCATCCCACGCACGTACACGCTTGTCTGGCCCTTTCGATAGCAGTGATAAATCTTTGGGCACATTTCTTAATTTTCTTACATGATTTTCAAACCAGTCAACTAACTCCTCATTGTGCTTCTGCTTGAAGTTCCGCACACCCCTTTTCTTTAATTCTTCCTTGTGAACCCTATGGAAAAGAAGTAAAGTAGTCATGAACTTACTTAAAATATAGATTACAATGTTGTAGTATGAGTTAGTAAGGTGATTGAAACTTACTCCATGTACTGTTGTACTTCTGGACAGTTGTCAAGTATATATCTATGCATTTTGCCCCATTCCTCTAAGCATTTTTTTCTTATGGGCTCCCCCCAATGCCAACAACACCATATGAAAATATACCTAGGCCTCCTCTCCTAGATTCCTAGTTTTTATCCTTCTTATCATTCTTATGCATGTTCCTATCTGCCTTGTTAAATCTAGTTTCTTTGTCTTGTTTCAAATATTTGGAGCAAAAAGTCAAGCACTCATCGCCGATATAGGCCTCCTCAATTGAACCTTCGGGCCTTGCTTTATTACACACAGTTGACTTGAGGTACCCAAGCCTTCTCTAAACTGGAAACATCCAACCATATTGGACAGGGCCCCTTAGTAGTTTCTCAGCCAAAAGATGTACAGCTAGGTGCACTATTACATCGAAGAAAGCAGGTGGGAAGATCTTCTCAAGCCTGCAAAGAATTTTAGGAATTTCAGGTTTCAGTTTCTTCACAACGTCGATTCTTAAAGTCTTGGCACACAACTCCTTAAAAAATCTTCCTAGTTTGGTGATAGCCTCATACGTCTCCTTGGGGACAACGCCTCTAAGACCAGCTGGTAAGATAGTCTGCAGGAGTATGTGGTAATCATGCATCTTCAGACCATGTAATTTACCAGTCTCACTACTGCTGGAATGCCTACCAGTGGTGGGCGTCAAAGGCCCACCAGTGCCGAGCGAGGCTCTTAGGGGTGCCTGCCACTGACCTTCCGCCACTAGTAACATGGCATTAGTGGCGGGCGTGCGCCCACCACTAGTAGAGCACTTACAGTGGCGGGCCCTTTTTACTGCCCTCCACAGTTGTTTGAGGAAAAATGGCGGGTGCTAGATTTCGCCTGCCATAGGTGTTGGGGTAAGAAATGGTGGTTACCTCTTTTGGCCTGCCACTAGTAGAAAATCAGGAAGAAATGATGTTGTTGCACCATTTTGAAACCTGATCATCACATTTACATATATGAATTATTGCCTTAACATTCATTGACAGCATACACGACATAATGTAAAATATTACTAAAGCAATCATACTAAGTACATTGCAAGAAGCATGTTTCATCATGAAATGAATAGTTTGACCATTTGTTTAGGGGTCTAAAGAGTGGCGCGCGATGTTTGGACCGAGAGCGCATTACCATTACCCGCACATATTACATGAACGAGTGCCTGGAACTAACGGGGACCAGTGGGTTGCTTGCTCTGGAATAGTAGATCTGGCCTCTTGAAGAGCCCATTTAACTACCTCACCTGGTGTGGGTATGGTTGTTGGACTCATACCTACCCAGATCCTCAGCCTCTCATCCGGGGCTGCCTCCATCAAGATGCACACCGCTAGGTCATTGAACCGCCTCTCTGCTATCTTCTGCATCGCTGGGATCCCACGCCGGGTCACTGGAACACTTCTGACCCAAACTAACATCCCCTCTCTAAGCTGCTCTACCCGATGCTTTTCCCGTGTAAACTAGTACATCTTCTCCATGTTCGCTTGAGATACCTCCTCACACAATTCTCGTGATCCCATCTCTCATAGTTACAAAAATAGCAATATAAATATATATACATATGACACGCATATACACATCAGGACATTACTTTCAAAACATAATAAGTAAGGATATATATTAGTCAAGCAAACAAAAGATCTCAAGGAAATTAACAGAGGGCAACAAGCATTGTGTCATGACCTCATTAGAAGTTTGACAAGTTTTTCAAAAGTACTCTACATATCTAGCTACGCGTGAAGACGTCCTTCATGTCTTTGGTGTTTCATTCTGTAGTTTCGTTCCTCCTCCGTCTCTTCCTCACAGTGGAACATCGCTCCCTTCCTGAGGACCTCTCGATTGATGATATTGGCAAACATATTCCGCAGGCGGTCTTGCTCTGTCCAGAATTGAGCTATCTCATACTTATACTCCTTCTCTTTGGACCACTTGATCAAGTTGGAATGACTTCCCAAAAGTGGACCTGCGTGCACAAAGTCATCCAAGAGGACCATGGCATAGTAGCCAGACCAGCAGTAGCTATCATCTCTCAATTGTTGCCGACAACAGAAGCTGTAGTGAAATTTGAAGGCCTTCTCTGGTATGATGTCATGTCTGGACTTGTAGTACTTGAAGAGAGTAGCATCCAAAACTTTCTTCAGTTTGAACCATGGCTTCTTAGGGTCTCTCTTGGAATCTAAGAAATAAGCCCGATCGTGCTTTCGGAAAAGTATGATAATGATCCAGTGTCCGTTGCTCCACAAAACAATTGAACAAAGTAATATGCATGAGATCAAAACCAAAGAAGTCATGTATATATATGTGCATGCATAAAGGAAATGAACTACTTACGTTTCGTAGTATGGCATGATAAATGTGTCCTTCATCGGAAATTTTGCACACATGAGTTGTAGAGGTAATCCATGATGATTTCTTGACCTTCTTCACATTTCACATTGTTAACATTCATGTGATAAGGATCTAAGAAGATGATATCATTATTCTGCACTAACGGATCTACTGCTTGATAGAGCGCCGAAAGCCTCATTAAGGACGGGCAGACTGGACTGACATAAAAAATATTGCCGTGGATCACTTGCTCAAAGTCCAGATAGATTTTATCACGGGGAAAAAAATTGTTGAATCCAATACAGTTTGCAACCATGACTGTGTAACAATGTTCATCTCTTTTTGACCTAGTTACGACATCATTGTGTAGAAGCTAAACTTCATGTGGGAAGGTATCCAACTTGTCAGCATGTATGATTGGTTTACCGGGCAAATATATAGTCCATATGCTCCCTTCATGATGAACATCAATGGACGCACTATGATATATTCCTGCCAACATATTGACCAAAAAATTTGGCATGAACTTTGCTAAAAAATGGACAAAATGAGTGCCAGAAATTTGACGAAATAGAAATTAATCAATGTTTTGCCAAAACATTGCTACTCATTTTCATCCCTGGAAATACAAACCAACAACACTACAATCCACCATAGCACCGTCGGTATACGGCAAACCATTTCAACTAGGCGACAAATGGAGGTGCAGATCGAGGGGCGAGGGAGAAGAGATTGAACCATACCTCGGCGGGCGGGGCGGCAATGACCGTTGCGGGCGCGACGTTCGATGGCGCCGACGAGTAGGCTGAGAGGCCGGTGTTGCTGGAGGAGGAGGCCATGGCTGCGGGGTGAGGTCAAGCGGCTGGGCTTGACGGCAGCTGTCGGCCCAATGGAAACCAGGGTATCCAGGGCCGGCGAAACATGGGCCTTGACAGTGGCACCCGCCAAAGTTACAACCGTGCTGGCGGCCCCCCGTGGGAAACCTTCACTTGCTTGGCGGGGCTCCGGCCCCCGGCAAGAGCTTCTCGAAGGCTCACCTGCGCAACACCGACTCTCGCGAGATGCTTCCTTTTTCATGAAAGAAACAAGGGACCTGCCTGCCAGGGGCATTTAATGCGCACTATCACTCTGTGGTGGTCAGCATCAGCTGCCGCGATGGGACACGTCACGTCCACCTTTTTGACTTCATAGGCTACCTGCCCTGTGGTCATCCACATGGGTCGGTAGGGCACCTCCCATCCGGGAGTCAGCTACAGAAGTGCCCTGCTGCACCGACCCTTCAGGTGCAGCCCATGCCCCGTCACCTCAACAATGCAGACTATGATGCCACCTGCCCTATGAAGGGGGGCTCGCCACCTGTGCCTCTATCCGATGAGGCACACGTGACTGCCCTGGTGATTCAGTGGCACCCCGCCGTTATAAAAGAAAGGCTTCTTTTTATCGATAGGGAGATCGACCTTTGGACAGTCTACAGACCTTGTAACTTCTGCACTGTTCATCTTCCCCGGCACCATACAACAAAACAAACCAGGAGTAGGGTATTACACCGACGAGGTGGCCCGAGCCTGAGGAAAACACTGCATCTCCTGCTCGCTGTGTGCCGCGTCCTTGCTGAACCTACGATGCCTTTGGAAACATTGCGTGTTCAGTCCCTGGCCAAACTACAAAAGGGGTGTTCCTACACATCCCAATGTCTGGTTCTTAGACACTGACATTTGGCAAGCCAGGTAGGGGATTGAGGCACTTCGTTTCCTCGATCTACATCACCCTTATCATCCGGTCCTTCTCCTCCCATGGGCGTTCACGCGGATCTTCATCGGAAACCCCATCGGCGTCTTCCTTGGCGTCGACCCCATCAACTTCAAGTCACGATGGCGTGCGGCGGACGCCTCTGGGCCACTGTGAGCAGCCGTATGCGGGGCGTGAGCACTACCACGCTCACGGCCCAAGGAACCCCTCGTCGCTTCACCAGGAGAATCAACTCCTCGGATCCGGGGACAGGGTGGTGGATCACCACCCCCTCGGCGGTGTCGCAATCAACATCTTATGCACCCGTACACTGACGGAGTAAAGCATCCCTTCGCCGAGGAGACGCGGGGCAGCAAGACCCACATACTACTCGCTCCTTCACCACAAGCAGGGGCTAGGCGAGTCAGTCCGATGGTACGTCCGGCGTTTTTGCTAGATGCAGCGCAAGATCCTTGACCTGCCCGCTGCCTCTGTCGTCCTGGCATTCTACCTAAGCATTCATAGCATCAGCATAATCAAAAAGCTTGCCACTCACTGGGTGCACACAGTTCCGGGACTCTATTGTCTTGACTACAAGTGCGCCAGGGCGGAGGACGCAGGCGTCCCCTCGGGAGTCCGCAGACGTGGGCACCACGGGTGGAAGAGGAACTCCTCCACCATGAAGATCACGCTCAGCAAAGACGGGACCCACACGATTGACTTCGATGCTGCCATATCTAACAAATAGGTAGGTGCTCTTGCTTCTCCCCAGGGGCATGGTGATGCGCCGGCGAGGCCAACCTCCCTGGGGTCTTCAGATGGCAATCGAGCACTAGCCACCCGTCACGCTGGGCCCAGAATCCGTGTGTAATAAATAAAGCTAAGTACTCTTAAGTATGTTGTGAGAGAAGTAAGGATTATGGTGTTTGATTCATCATGCCTCTTATTGCTCCACCCTTGCCTACAATGCGCTTGTCAATTCTAATCTGCCTAATACACGAGCGAGGACTACTACACTACCACGCTTGGCGGCGGAGGTCCGGTTCTCGGGCCTGCTCCCACACAGAATGCCTCCTCCCAAGTTGCCTTGCACCTACAGTTCTCCTCCTGTCTCTGCCAGATTAGATGAGTCAACCGCGGGCTGCGTTTTCCTTCCCTTCGCGGGACCTTTTCCTTGCCGGCGTATGTTTCTAATGGCATTGATAGAGTTGCAGCAAACGTTAACAAGTGAGGCCTCTTCAGTCAGGGTGGACGTACCGAGCGGGCTTTTTGGCCCGCTCGTGGCCCGCTAAGGACCGGACCGAACGGTCCCAGCCCGCTGGCATATTTGGCCGGTCCGGTCTGTATAATTCGGCCCGAAAACACCACCGGTCCGGTCCGGATTTCGCCCGGTCCGACCGAGCGGACCGAGAACTGCCGCCGGCGCCGTCGCCCGTTTCCTCCCCCTCCGGCCATGGAGAGAGCTCGGGGATGCTGCTCCTTGTCGAGCCGGACACCCTCGCCGTCCATGTCCACGGCGTTGTACTTGGACAGCCCCTGTACTTGACCATCCACCGCGGCATGAACTGGATTGAGTTGGCCGCGTACCCGCCGATCGAGAACAGGACAACCATGAAGGGCGTGCCCGGCGACGTGGGAGCTGCTGTCGAGGTGAACCTCGAGTGGTGTTCAAGTTCGCCGATAACGGCGCGCTCAGCGAGTAACTGCACGTCCACGGCGGCGAGGTGCTCGGGTGTTAAAGTTCAGTTTCGTCAGACAAGCTGTTAAAATTCAGTTTCGTCAGACGAGCTGTTAAAGTTCAGTTTCGTCAGTTAAGATTTTCTTCAGTTAGTGAAATAAGCGAAGGTGCGAGTCTCCTGTTCATTGTCTTCTGTACGTAGCCCCCTGTAATCTGTACCAGAGAAAAAGCAACAAAGAAAGATCCGTTTCTTCCGTCGCCAAGTATCACAGTGTTTCGCCGAGACGCCGAGGGTTCCCGTCGAGATCGATCGATCCTATCGTCGCTAGTGAAGCCAAGTTCGAGTACGTACACGTACGTCCGGCTAGGCGTGCATGTGCTACCGCACTGTTCATCAATTAAGCTGTGTGCTTGCCTGCTTGAGGCTAGCTTTGCACGTACAAATGAATCGATCCAGCTGCCTGTTACTCTGCTAGCTTGCACGTACTGCTTCAAATAAATCGATCCAACTTCCTGCTACTCTGCTAGCTTGCACGTACGCTTCAAATGAATCGATCCAGCAGCCGGTCCATTCGGTCCTCTCGGGCCTCACCGAGCTGGGGTGCTGCCGGTCCGGTCTTGAGAAAATGGACCGCTCGACAGTTCGGTCCGGTCCGGTCCGGACCGGCCGCGGCCGGTCCAAAGCAAGGCTCGGTCAAAGACCGGACCGGCCCGGACCGCGTCCACCCTGACTCTTCAGCCACCCCGACAAGTGCATCGGCGCGGACGAGCGTGCCCTCTCGGACCTAAGTTATGGAAAGAAGCTAAGTACCTATGACCTCTCACCCTTTCCTGCCCATCCCCCAGGTCCAAGGTTTCTTCGTTTTTGTGCATGGCCTGTCCGTAGATAGGGGGATCCCAGAAAGTACTTCTCCTGCGAAGCTTTCCCGTGCAGCTTTACCGCCCCGGGAAGCAAAGCGCCCTTTGGTCTATGTTCTGGAGCCATTCCAACATACCATCGTCTGATGTTCTCATGCCCGGGGGCTCGGTTCCCAACAATGTGGGGATTTAAAATGCATAAAAAGAAAGAAAATTTGGGACTACGAAGGATTAATACGAATTCGATAGAGTTTTAATAGCCAATCTCCCACCTTTGCAAAATAAGGGATGATCACTAACCAATTACATAATTTTCTTGGCTATAGCACCCCGTGCCGGACTTACCTATCTATAGAGAAGCAAAAGAAAGTGAACGAGGGCATCCCTGGTGATGTCTAGAGGCCACCGAAGTCCCTTTCCTTCTCCAGCTGCACCACCGTGGCGATGGACGATGCCACGGCCCCTAGCGACCTCCTGCGCTCGATCGGTGGTAGCTCGTCCATAATGGCGTCCACTGGGAAGAAGGGATCGTGAGGGTGGAGCCCGGAGAGGATGCATGCCAGCATCGCGAGGACAGTGCACACGCCCTCTTTATCCAACCTGTCTCCCATGGTCCCACGGAGACGGGTCAGCTGCTCAACGAGGTGGTGGAAGAAGAGAACCATGTCTGCCAGGTGCCAGTCATCAAAGACAGTGCAGTGGTGGTACGGAGCCAGCCCAACGGTGGGCAGCGCCATGCTCGTCTGGTGGTAGACGTCGCACAGAAGCTCTATCTGCGCCACGACGTCGGCAAGTGTGCAGCCGAGGCGCTCCTCTACCTCCTCCCGCTCGGCATGCTCCTGCATCAACTGACGGGCCAGCTCGTCGACCTCGCCTACAAGCCGGTCCTTCATGTCCCGAAGCTACGTGGTCGTAGAATCCAACCACGACTGCAACTCGGCATGCTGCTCCTGATGTCGAGCCAGCATGTCTATCGTCCTGTCCCGGAGCTCGTCCAGCTCTGTGTCCTTCGCCGTGAGCTCATGGTCCTTCACCGCGAGTTCCTCCCGCAGCCTCCTCACCTTAAGCTCCACCGCTCCCGGGGCCGCCATGCCAACCAGAGCTCAAGGAAAATGGCGGTGGAAGAAAAGGAGCTGTGGCAAGACAAGAGGAAGGCAAAGAACATGATGTGATGGATGGGGTGGATCGTTGTACGCCCTCCTCTTTATAGGCAGAGGAGATGGAGCGATGGCCGTCTGCCCATTACTGCGCACTGCTCCACTCTCCCATTCATCGAGGCATCATGGTGCAAGCCTCAAGAAGCTGTTCACATAGCAAGCATTATTACCGCGGTAAACGTGAAGCGTCAAGGGGATGTGGGTACGTTTTCCCAACTCTAGGCACCATGCGCCATGTGTCAGGACCCCTGCGACTCTGGGCCCCATCTTCCTTTTGCGCCCCAGCACTGGCCGCGCACAGGACATGGGCCCGGGTGCTACCATAGCAGGCCCAGTGGGAACCAAGTCGCCATGGGCCGCTGAGGCATGGGCCCTGACATCAGTGGTATGGCCTCTACGCCCCCAGCGGCAAGCGGCTCGATGCCAGCAAGCACGTGCTTCCTGGATAAGGAGCTCGAGGCAACGGTGTGGAATGAAGCTAAGTCTCCATTACCGGTTGCTCTCTTTTCCATATCCCAAGTTCCCTTCGCTCTTTGTGCTTGGCCTGACCATAGAAAGGGGGCTCCTGGAAAGTACTTCTCCCATGAAGCTTTTCCGTGTAGCTTTACCACCCCGGGAGGCGAAGCACCTTTTGGTCATGTTCCAGAACCAATCCAACATACCAGCGTCTGGTGTTCTCATGCCCGGGGCTGGCTTCCCGACAACGTGGGGCTCTCGAATCCACAAAGAGAGAAAGATTGGGGTAGCAGGAAATCAGTGCAAGCTTCGCAAAAATAGTATCCTAACTACCTCGATACAAATTTAAAATTGCTGGCACCATGTGCCCGACCAGTTTCAAGATAAAAAGATGGTGCCCTGTGCCCGACAAATCACAAAACAAGAGCGCTATGAGGCATCAGTCCATGCAGTCACCGGAGGGGCTCATGGTGGGAAGTGAACCCCCTGAAGATTCACCATCGTCGTCCGCTTCATGCTTGTACAGATTGACGAGCGCCATCACGTGTTTGGCAATGGCGTCAAGGGCTGCCTTCGCCTCCTTCTTGGGCTCGGGTTTCTTCATGACATCCTCAAACGGAAAGTTGGCATCGCGCATGTGGAGATTGATAAAGATAAGCTTGACAACGGCCTCCACTAGCCCGCGACACTCTGCCTTGATCCTCTCATGCATGTCCTTCGAGGTCTTCTCAAGCTTGGCAACCAGGCGCTCAAAGAACAGAGCGTAGCTACCGACATCATCCGCCTAGAAGTTGGCGGGGGCCTCTAGGCCCGTTCCCAGGCTCCCGGTGATGGCAAAGGCATGCTGGTAGATCCTTTGGAACATCGCGCACTGCTCCATACACCGCCCGCCGAGCCAAAGCAGCTCCTGTTCCATGCCCTCGCAATGATCCGCCTGAAAACCCACATGATCTTGGAGGTGCTTATGTTCAACCTCAAGGTCTGCAAGCTTCTTCTCGGCACCTTCTTGGGCCTTCTCACTTGCTTCAGCCAAAGACTGCGCCCCGGCAACAAAGCTCTTCAGCAGCTCGACTTGTGCGGCCAGCTCGTCGCGTTGGGCCATGAGCTCGTCGTGCTTGGCCATAAATCATCGCTCCTGCGTGTCCAGCTTGCTCTTGTAGTTAGCAAGGGCCTCATGCTTTTGCCTCACAAGGGCCTCCTGGAGCATCTTCTGATTCTCGGCTGCCATCTTGTCCTGCCGCTCCTGTAGCTTGGCGTTGGAGATGTTGACGCGTAGTTGGTACGAAGCCCCCTTGGCCTCAAGCGTCTCCTGGCGTCGTTTGATGTTGGCCTCCTGGGCGTCCACCACCTCCTGCAGCTGCTCCAGTCTGGCCCTCTATAGGCCAAAGTCTAGTGAGGCTTTCTCTGCCTCCACCTCGCGCTACTCAACATCGGCTTTGCGCCAGGTGACGGCCCGCACGCGGTCGTCAACAGCATGTTCGCGCTGCTGAAGCTCGTTTTCATGCCCGAGAAATGCCTCTTCCTGTCACGGAAGTCCTGCTTCATGGGCGTTGGCGGAAGCCAGCTTCGCGTTGGCCGTGTCTAGTTTGCCCTGGGCCTCATCAACCGCGCTGTCCCAGATCTCCTAGGCCTCCGCCAGTGCCTTCGCGGCCTTCTCACATGCGGCCGCGTCCCTCTTCTGGGCACGGTCGGTGTGGTCATCGAAGACCTTCCAGGCACTCTCCAGGCTCATGCGGCCCTCGACCAGGGCAGTGTAGTTGCAGATAGCTGCCGATCGCACGAGAGAGAGAGAGAGGGAGAGGATTTCGCGAGGAGAAGAACAAGTCTGACAGAGGTGTTTTCGTGCTGCGCACTGAACTGCAGCTTTTCTCTGCTTTTCTGTTATTAGTAGCAAGCTCAAACGGCTGCCGAAAAACAAGCAAAACGCCCACGTCTCAAGCTGGCTTACTGGTCGTGCCATCCCACGACGCCGAGCTGAGATCGAGCAACTACTGCGCCCGCACAAACCGTAGTGATCATGCCATCCCATGACCTGGTCCTGCGAGCGAAACTAGCTAACCATCTAACTGAATCTACTGACAGACTAGCTAACTGAACTACTGACCGTACGTGGACATATGCACGCTGCCGGTCCTATTATTCAGAGAAGGAACAAAGTGTATGCTAGAACATGCAACAGATTAGTCATCAATTCACCCCCTAAGTCTGTTGCACCTGAGTGATTCCAAGCTTGAGCCGTAGTTCAGTAAACTGAGCTCTTCCCAGTGGCTTAGTGAGTATGTCAGCAAGCCGATCACTGGTTCGAACATGCTCAATATCAACCCTGCCCAGCTCAACACACTCGCGAATGTAATGGTACCTGAGGTCCATGTGCTTGCTTCTCTCATGATGAACTGGGTTTCTGCTCAACTCAATTGCCGACTTGTTGTCAACCTTCAGCTTCACCTTCTGAACATCGCCTCCAAACATCTCTGCAAGCAGCCTGCTGAGCCACACTGCCTGGGTTGCTGCAGTGGCTGCTGCAATGTATTCGGCCTCGCAAGATGACATTGCCACAATCTTCTGCTTCTGAGACGACCAAGTGATCACACTGTCGCCAAGGAAGAACACCAGTCCTGTTGTGCTCTTGCGATCATTGGGATCTCCTGCATGATCACTGTCACTGAAGCCGACGAGTGTATCTCCAGTTCCAGCCATGAAAGTGCAGCCATAGTTCAGAGTCCCTTTCAGGTATCGCAAGATCTGCTTGACAGCAGTCCAATGCTCCTTCCCGGGTGCCTCCATGAACCTGCTTACAACACCCACTGCATATGCAATGTCAGGTCGCGTGTTCACCAAGTACCTGAGGCTCCCAATTACACTGCGGTACTTGGTAGCATCAACAATTTCCCCAGTGTTCTTTTTCAATTTCAGACGGTTCTCCATGGGTGTCCAGCAGGAATTGCAGTGCTCCATTCCTGCATCCTCTAGAATCTTGGCTGCATAACTGGCTTGACAGATTCTAATCTCCCCATCCTCTTGTTTCACTTCAATGCCCAGATAGTAGCTGAGCAAACCAAGATCACTCATCTGAAAAAGGTCCTGCATCTGCTTCTTGAACTCTTCAATGGCAGCGTCTGATGTTCCTGTGATGATCAAATCATCTACATAGACCCCAACAAGCAGAAAGTTGTTTTTGTCACCTCGTCGATACAGGGCATGATCCAATTTGCAGCGATCGAAACCAAGAGTTACCATGGTGGAGTCCAACTTGGCGTTCCAAGTGCGCGGAGCCTGACGGAGTCCATACAGTGCCTTCTTCAACCTGAGCACCTTCTGAGCACTGTCGTCGTCGACGAAACCTGCCGGCTGGTGAACATAGACCTCCTCTGCCAAATCTCTGTTGAGGAAAGCCGAGCGGACGTCCATGTGGTGTACCTTCCACCGCTGGTGTGCGGCCACGGCGAGCAGGACGCGCACTGTCTCCAGTCGCGCTACAGGGGCGAAGACCTCATCAAAGTCAATCCCCTGTCTCTGTGCATAGCCCTTCGCCACCAACCGCGCTTTATGCTTGACGACATTGCCGGTCGGGTCCCGCTTCACTTTGTACACCCACTTCAGGCCGATCGCACGGTGGCCGGCCGGGAGCGTGGTGAGCTCCCAGGTGTCATTTGTGCGGATGGACTCCATCTCCGCCTCCATGGCTGCCCGCCACGCTGGTTCGCCCAACGCAGCATCGACTAACGGGGGTTCCTCTGCAGCAGAGAGACACAGCCCGCTGTACTCAAGAGTGCGTGCCGGGGCATGGTCGATGAGGTGCTCGACAGTCTTGTATCGCAGCGGCACCCCCTCAGAGTCGAAGGTCTCGCCGCTAGGCGCAGACACCCACCCATCGTCGTCAGTGGTGAGTGGCGTGAGCGATGGAGAGGCAACGGGGCCAGCCGGCGAGAGCGTGTCAGCAGCCCCGGTCGGCATGCGCGGCGACTGCGCCGGCCCAGCAGGTGAGCACGGCTCCGTTGTTGTTGCTGAAGAGCGTGGCGATGCAGCTGTCTCTGTGGACACCGTGTAGGTTGTCGTCACGGGCGCCCCCGCATCGGAGTACACGACCGTGAACTCCCTGGTGTGAGCGGGCTCGGAGTCGCCACCGCCCTTGCTCCAGTCCCAGCGCCGATCCTCCTCAAAGCGCACATCGCGCGTGATGTACAGGCGCTTGCCGACCGGGTCGTACACCCGATAGCCCTTGGTGCCCGGCTCGTAACCCAGGAAGATGCCCGGGCGCGACCTATCCGCCAGCTTGGTCACGCTGGGTCCGACGAGCTTGACATGCGCGACGCAGCCGAAGGTGCGGAAGTAATCCACCGCCGGCTTCTTCTTGCGCCACGCCTCGTATGGCGTGATGCCCTGCAAGCTTCTGGTCGGCGACCTGTTCAGTATGTGGACAGCAGTGCGCATGGCCTCACCCCAGAACGTGCACGACACGTCCATGGGCTTCAAGAGGCTGCGTGCCATCTCCACCATGGACTGGTTCCGTCGTTCGACGACCCTATTCTGCTGGGGAGAGTACGGCGTCGTTGTGTTCCTCTGAATCCCCAGCTCTTCGCAGTAGGTGGCGAATTCAGTTGAAGTGAACTCGCCACCTCTATCAGTGTGGAGCGCCCGGAGCTTGATACGGCCTTCCATCTCTGCGTGTGCTTTGATCTTCTTGAAGTACCGAAAGGCCTCATCCTTGCTCTTCAGTACCTCAAGCCACATATACCTACTATAATCATCAACGATCAACAGAAAGTACTTGTTACCACTGGTCGTCGCCGGAGTGATGGGGCCGCACAGGTCGCCGTGGATGAGATCGAGCGCGTGCTCGGCGCGATACGCCGACGCGCGCGGGAAGGGCGTACGGTGCATCTTCCCAATGGTGGAGCTCTCGCAGAACTGATCGACGTGCAAGTGGCCGAACCTCGCGTGCCACCTCCAGGCCTCGTCCTGGGCTCCGGCGAGCAGGCACACGGGAGCGGCCAAGTTCAGAGCCACGGCGTAAAGCCGGTTGCTCGTCCGCCGCACCCGTGCGAGCAACAGCCTCTGCCTGTCGTACAGACAGAGTTCGCCGTCCTCGATCACAGACTTGCACCCGTTCTCATCAAGCTGCTCGAGGATGACAATGCTCGTGCGTAGCTGCGGGATGAAGTACACGTCCGCGAGTGCGCGATGCTCACCATTGCGGCACGAGAACAACACGACCCCGCGCCCACAAATCTGCATGACAGAGCCGTCACCAAAATGCACCGTACCTCGTACTGTCTCGTCGAGCTCCGAGAGCATGTCGCGGCGCCCCGTCATGTGGTTGCTGGCGCCGGTGTCCAGATACCAGCGGTCGTCGTCCGTGGCCACCGGCACTACCCGCGCCTCGTTGAGGAAGATCTCCGGGGCCGGGCTGCGCGCGTCGGTGTCCGTGACCTCGCCGCTCACCACCGCGCAGGTGGCCAGGAGCAACCCTGGCTGCTCGACGTCGACCTGGGCTACATTGGCCTGCTGATCCTGCTGCTCGCGCTGGTCCTTTGCCTTCTTACGGCACTCTTTCGCCCAGTGCCCTGGGATGCCGCAGTATCGGCAGTCGCCCTTGTGCTTGGGCATCGTCAGACCGCCGTTGCCGCGGCCACCACCTTGGCCACGGCCACCGCCGCCTTGGGTGTTCTTCGGCTTGCCGTTGCCGCGCCCGCGTCGATCTCCGAACCCCGAGGACCCGCCGGCTTGATCCAGCAGCTTCTCGCGCGCGCGCCACTCATCAGCAGTGAAGAGCAGTTGCGCGCCGGGCGCCGGTGTTTCCTCGCGTTCGCGCTCCTCGATGACAAGCAGGCGTCCGCAGAGCTCCTCGAGCGAGAGCTGCTTGGTGTCGACCAGCGATTCAATCGCCACGGCCATCTCACGATATGGTCGCGGCACGGTCCGCAGCACCTTGAGGACGGCCTTGTGTTCATCCACCGGATCGCCGAGGACCTGGAGTTCGTCGATGATCGTCCTAAGCCGCATCACGTACGACTCGATGCCCTCGCCGTCCTTGTACCGGAGTCCCTCGTACTCCGAACGGCGGGTCTGCGCCTTGGCCTCGCGCACGCGCTCGACCCCGACCCGCATGGTCTTCAGGGTATCCCACGCCTCCTTGGCCGTGGCCTTGCCGCCCAGGACGCGCATCAGCTCCGGCGGCACCCCCTTGAGCAGGGCGATCATGGCGCGCCGGTCGTCGCGGTCCGTGCCCTGGCCTGTTTCCACCACGCGCCAGAGCTCGTCGGCCTGCAGCTGCAGCTTGGTGATCATGGCCCAGTCAGTGTAGTTGGTGCGCGTGAGCATCATCGGAGGCATGCTGCCGCCGCCGCCGTGCACGACGCGCACCCCGAACCCCTCCTCGGTGGAGAGGCACGCCAGTGCCTTCTCCAGCGCCGCCGCCTCCGCAGCGGCCTTCTCCTCTTCCTGCTGCTTCTTCGCCTTCTCGTCGTCGCTGCTAGCCATCACTCCGACGGATCAGACACCGCCGGCGCCCAGGATGGATCGAACACCACTGAGGCTCTGATGCCACTTGTAGTTGCAGATAGCTGCCGATCGCACGAGAGAGAGAGGGAGAGGATTTGGCGAGGAGAAGAACAAGTCTGACAGAGGTGTTTTTGTGCTGCGCACTGAACTGCAGCTTTTCTCTACTTTTCTGTTATTAGTAGCAAGCTCAAACGGCTGCCGAAAAACAAGCAAAACGCCCACGTCTCAAGCTGGCTTACTGGTCGTGCCATCCCACGACGCCGAGCTGAGATCGAGCAACTACTGCGCCCGCACAAACCGTAGTGATCATGCCATCCCATGACCTGGTCCTGCGAGCGAAACTAGCTAACCATCTAACTGAATCTACTGACAGACTAGCTAACTGAACTACTGACCGTACGTGGACATATGCACGCTGCCGGTCCTATTATTCAGAGAAGGAACAAAGTGTATGCTAGAACATGCAACAGATTAGTCATCAGGCAGCCCGCTCGGCCGCCAGATTGGCATCTAGCTGATTGATTGCCTGGCACGCGACATGGATGAAATCCCCGGCAAACAGCCAGGTGCTGCTGCTCCCGGTGCCTCTTGGAGTGATCACCGATCCCAAGGCCCAGCGGGAGCCTCCGACGGCCGGTGGCGATGGCTCTCTCGAGGGGGATCCCTCAGCTTCCATTGGCGGAGGAAGGCGCTCCACATCGTCGGTGGATCCCCCGTCTCTAGGGCTCGTTCCCGGAATGCCCTCTGAGGGATGGCCCTACTGGAGGGCCTCCTCATCCTAAGGTTGGCCGCCGACGGGATTGTCCAGCATGGGGGCCGCCTCCATCCTCAGCGCGTCAGCCATTGCATCAAATATTGCACTGCCCCCTTCATCTCTGCCATCAGCATCAGCACTGCCAGCAACATTAGGGCCTCTGGCACCTGGAATACTCGCCACTTTGCCTGGCGCTGTGTCCTTTACTGCGGCCACATCACTCGCTGCGGCGTCCCTCGCCACAACCCCCTCATCTCCACCAGTGGCGTCAGCACCACTGGTCTCGGGGATGCCCTTCGCCCCGGCATCCTTTGTGGCAGCCTCATCACGCACCATGGCATCCTTTGCCGTGGCCTCCTCGTCTCCGCCAATGGCATCAGCGCCGTTGGTCTTGGGGATGCCCTTTGCCCCGGCATCCTTTGCCGCGGCCTCATCATGCGCCGCGACATCCTTTGCCGAGGTCTCCTCATCTTCACCAGTAGCGCTGGTGCCGTTGGCCTCGGGGACATTGTCTACTACCTCGTCATACTTTGTCGCGGCCTCGTCTGGCGCCACGACATCCTTTGCCGCAGCCTCATCTATACCAACAACGCCAGCACCGGTGGCATCAGGGACCCCCCGTCCTGTGGCGGCCTCCTTGGCCATGGGCCCATCTTGTGCCACGGCTTCCTCGGTGCCATCACCCAGTGGGGCACCCGTCTCTACCTCCGGGCCATCATCGCCGGACCTCTCAGCCGCCGCCTCGTTCGGTGGCCCCTTGTGATCCTCGGGGGCGGTTGGCGGGGGGCTGGCCGCCTGCGAAGGTGGCCCCTCCGCCCTCACCACCTTAGTCTGCTCCACCCTGGCGACGCGGCTCTCACCCGCGCTAGGGCCTGAGATCGCCCATGGCACCGCCTCCGGGCCGGGGGGAGTGGAACGACCAAAAACAAGTGGAATGCCCGTCAAGAAAAGCCTGCCGAGGACATCGACCCCATAAGGAATTTGTCAAGGGGTAAAGTACCTGCTTCCTCCGCATCCCTTAACGGGGAGGCAGCCCCAGATCCGGCACCATCAAGGTTTGGGCCCGTCAGAGCCCCGCCGGCGAGGTTTCCTTCGTCGGTGGTCGGAGCCGGTCCACCGCTTGGTGGGACCACGGTCCCACTCGCATCGCCTGTCTCAGTGGCCGGATTAGCCATCGCCTTCTTCTTCAGGCGTTTCTTGGTGGGGGGTGCACTACACACACAGCAAGTGGATCTCATGGCTAAGAAAAGTGGCGGCCATGCAAGAACCAGCTAAACTAATAAACGACGAATGGTACTTACTCGTCAGGACGGAACCAGTGCTGCTTCATTGTGGCTCGCTCTAGGCCAGAGTCCAAGGGCACAGAGCTCTCTGGGCCTTGCTCCATGCCCACCAGTGCACTGGTCCCCCTGGCACTTCCCTCACCATGGGAAAGGCCTAAGCCCTTCTCGGTGTTCCCAGGGTTCACTTGGGCTCGCCATCCCCTCCCCCGTCGCCCATTGGTGGGGACGCAGCATGACATCCGCCGTCTTGTCTTCGGAGTCGCTGTTGGAGGAAGAGGCAGACAAGAATGGTTGGAAGCAGAGTCACCCGGCAAGGGAAGTCAAGCAATTAAATAGGAGACGGGGCACTTACTCGTCCAAACCGATAATCGTCCCTTGGCGGCGCCGCTTGCTCCCTCCCACTACCACTCGCTCACCCGCCAAGGCCATCCCACGCTTCTTGTTGGTCGGATGAGGCACCGCCGCTCCAGGCGTTACTGAGGTCTCCTCCTCAGCAACATCTTCAGGCTCCCCCGCATCTTCGGAGTCGTTGGAGATGACATCGCTCGCACCCGCTTGGCAGGCGAACGGTTTCAGGCGATCGGCGTCCGCCAACCACTCTGGGATGATCCCCCAGTGGTCACACACAGGCATGAGCACGAGTATCTCCTCGCGCCTATCATTATTGTACAGTGGCCAGATGGAATCAGGAAAGGGATTGACAGTGTCGACATTAAGCAGATCATTGGTAATCATGGTAACGCCATCCTCGCCAAGCTAGCCTCGGTGCAGGCGTCGTGGATCGTGGGTACCTCCATAGTGCCATACCAGCTCCCACCGGTCCTACAAGGGCGCGAGGTGGTTCCGCACGAAGTTGAGGGCCACCATGTGCCGATGGAGACCAAGCTCGATGAACAGGTGGAAGCGCCCCAACATGGCTCTGTAGCCGACTCCCCTTATTGGAACCCTCTTCCAGCCAGCGTGCTTCCTTGCCAGGCTGCTGGGAACCTTGAGAAGCTCGCTTGCCCACAGGGTCTCCACAAAGACCCACTTCATGTGCCATTCCTTCACATGGGTGTAAAGCCCCAAGGGAATGAAGTCTTTCCCCTCCTTCATGTCGGCGAGGTGGAAAGACACGCAGCTGGAGATTTGATTCCTGGGAATCTTGCGCATACAAAAAAGTGCCAAAATAGCTTCGGCGACTGCCTCACCCCAATGAATGCCTCGCATAGATGGGAAAGATGGCTAGGACAAGCACGACATTGGGGTGAAGGTGAAGCGCATGTGTCGGTGCTAAAACCGGCGTATCTCAAATAGGAGGTGCTAAGCTTGGTGATCTAGGGATGATGGTAACAGGAAGAACATGGAAACTGTTTTACCCAGGTTCGGGCGCTCTCGAAGCAGTAAAACCCTACGTTCGGCTTGTATTATATTGATCGCAGATAAGGTATTGAGTAAAGGGTGATCTATCTCGAGATCATATCTATGGGTTTTATCTCCCTAAAAACCTAGCCTCTATGAACTAAACCCCACGGCTTATATAGGCACCGGGGGTAGCTCAGATTACATGTAAGTCAGCTACAACTAGGGTTTAACATGCCGATTATCAGAACATGCCTTGAAGTGCACGTCAAGTCTTTGGAGGATTCCATCTTTGATACGCCAGGGGCCATAGCTTGTGTGGCCCAGTCTTCAGCTGTCGGTGGGTCCTCGGCCCGGCCCGTTAATGCCGGGTCGATGTGGTGTGGACCCCCTAATCCAGGACACCGTCAGTAGCCCCTGAACTTGTCTTCAAGCCAAGGACATTGAGTCCATCCTTGGAACAACTTCATTTTTTTGGTCTTTGGCTTCGTAGGCGAGTTCTATCTTCCATGTCGGCTTCTAGATTCGAGGACTTCGTTTGGACCTGAGGTCCCTTTATGCTCCAACACTAGCATCTGCATCTTCATATCCGTCTGAGTTGCGTCAAACTTCATGTAATGCAATTTTATATAATCTGAGGATAAGTTCTGAGGACTCCAAGTCTGAGGTCTTTTTATGCCGAGGTCAATTCCTTGCGAGTGAAGTTTTACTCTCTGAGCATATCTGACGACCCCTGGCAGTCTTAGGGCACCAGAGCTTAATACACTCATGAAAAAGGAATTTTTGTGGGCCCAAAGATCCATTTTTAAAGGCACATTTCCTTGATTGTCCTTCCATGATGTTTGGGAAACACGCGGATTAATGACCGGAGACTCAAACGTCCCATCGCAGCTTGTCCCATCACAGTGAATATAAACCCAAAGGGGTTGGAAAAAGGGGCAAGTCCTATCTTCACCCGGTCGGCTTTCTCCTTGCACTAACACAACTCTCCCGCCCATCTTTGATTCTCGAGCTCAACAATGGCGCACGCTCCTGGACCATCGAAGCGCCCAAACGGTCCCCTAGAGGGAGACTGGAAGAGTTGTTCGGTTACCCAAGGGCAACTGAACCAGCTAGCAACGCAAGGGTATCTGCCTGGTCTAGATCTTGCCCGGGCCTGTCCAGGGCTGGTGGCTGTAGACAGAAGGGTTCTTAATGATAAGTATCCCACTCCCAATGGGTCAGAGTGAATCTGCTTTGTCCCCTTCCTTCTCCGAGGACTCGGCTTTCCTATTCATCCATTCCTTAGGGGCCTTCTAGAGTTCTACAGGATCCAACTCCACCACCTCACGCCCAATTCCATTCTCCACATATCGGGCTTCGTCACTCTTTGTGAGGCCTTCCTCGGCTGCGAAGCCCATTTCGGGTTGTGGAGGAGATATTTCTGTTTGATTCCATGCTCTCGAGATGGCACCATCTTTGAAGTTGGAGATGCTGAGGTATGCAGGATATCCGGGAACGATTATCTCCCGGGCACCCCTAAACAGCGGGCCAAAATGTGATCAACCGAGTGGTTCTATATCACTGACGTGCCACTAGAAGATCTTGTTCAGCAAGGGCTTCCCATCTTCTCCCACGCTCCGTCGAGGAAGTGTTTCGACTGGTGGCCGAGGAGTCCATCCGAGGAGGAGAACGCTGAGGTATCTAAGCTAGCCGCTCAAATCTCCTGCCTCGGCCGAAACAAGCTTACAATCTCCACAGTAATGGCTCTGGCCATGGCCCGAGGAGTCTAGCCTCTTCAACAATGAGTACATCCACTCTGGGAGTACAACGGATCCGACAACGCGACCCAAGCCATCAAGAAGGGCTACAAGGATCGCCAACCTTTGGCGACCACGCTGGAGGCCATTTACAAGGGGGAGAAAGAGGAATTCCTCCAACAGCCAATGTTCGATGGCTCTGCCTATTACAAGCCCGTTGAGGTGGTAAGTTCTTCATGCTCTATGACTCGATTTTAATTGAACAGAGTTTTTATTATCCTGATTAGCTATTTAATATATCCGAGCAGGGCTAGAGGCACTGGGTTGAGAAAGTAAACTCGCCCGCTCCACAACCAGAGGATTACATCTGAGCTGATGACCTCGGCTATGTCGAGGACTTTGAGATAGACCTCATCTTCAAAGATGGGGTGTTTTATCAGGAGAGCGTTAATGGTGCTGAGGTGGCTGTCCTCATCGATCATCCAGGCTTTCTGCCTTCCTCAGGTGTGGATAACGCTCCTCGTGAGAGCCAATCCCTCACCGAAGCTAATCCGACCTCGAGCACTTACACTCCTTATGTGAAAGGCCACCGATCAAAATGTCAAAGGATTAGCTGGGCTCCTCCAAGGAATAAGAGGAAACCAGTGCCAGCCGTCCAACCAGCAGCTGAAGGCGCAACACCTACTTCTAATGTGTAAGTCTTATCAATATTTGTGATCTTTTATAGATCCTTTCTCTTATCCTTAAGAGGTTTAACTTTGGCTCTGCAGGCCTCCCCCTTCGGCTAATGCTCCCGCACCTGAGGTGACCTCGGATCAACCGCCACCTCCGAAGGAGGCTCACAACATTCTTTAACAGGAATCTTCGGTGACGCACTCAGCGACCGCCTCCAAGGCGGAAAGCCTGTTGCATCATCAGGCGAGGAGGGCATCACTGGTAAATCCAGTATTCTCAGACAAGGAGTTCAATGCACTCCAAACAATGGATGCTCACCTCGGGGCAGCTCGAATGGGGCTTAAAGAAGCCGTCGACGTGCTATCATCGGGCTTGCAGGTAATTTTATTTTGAAGTTGATGAATATAGAACTCTGATCCAACCTAGTAGCCCTCAAGGTGTGCACGTATTATAAGTCCATGTTCATCGATGACTTTCAGACATATATAGTAGTCCTCGGCCATATATAGCCGAGCAGTTTTTATCTTTAAGAAGAACTAATAATGTAGTAGCCCCCGAGCCTTAAGTTAGTTTACCTAACTGACTTGAGGGTCCATATAACTTTATGTTTATTTGTGATTAACGCGAACATGTAGTAGCCCCCGAGACTCTTGTCGGCTTGAAAGAGCTGACTAGAGGATCAATTCTATACTCGAATTCTTAATCTGCCTTTGCGATTTATGTCTTTATCCCAGTAGCCCCCGAGCCTTAATTTGGGCACAGGTGGCCGAATTAAGGATCGACATTTGTTTGACACAATTTTTTTAACACATGCTTCTTGGCAAGAGAACAAAGACCTCTTAAAGGAGCTGGAGCTAGTGTAAGCCGAGCCAGCCAAGTCGCAGCAAGAAGTCTTCGATATCAAAAAGTTCACCCGCGAGGCACATGGTATGTTTGACACTTTTACCCATGATATCAATATATTGATTAATTGCCTAAGTTGTATGCTTTTACTAGCAGCAGAGATGATAGGTCAACTTGAAGAGGACCTTGGGCAAGCTCGAGAAGCTGCCCGTTACACCAAAGCGCAGGAAGAAGCAGGTCATCGGGCACATATTCAAAAAGTCGATGAATGTGCTCAGCTGCAAACCGAGAAGGACCAACTGGTGCAAGAGTATGAAAGGTTGAGAGACAAGCTGGCTGCGTCCAAGAAAGACATATAGGAAGCCAGCGAATTTCTTGCGGTATGTAACTTACCAACGGTCGATTTTGCCTATTTTGATTAAGTCATGACATTTACTGTATTGTGTGTGTAGCTGTTTTACCAGACAAGCCTGGTCAATCCGGCCCTACATCTTTAAAAGATGTTGTAATTGGGCTAAATGAGCTGCACCATTTTTCTCAAAAATTGATGGAAAAAGTTTTTCGGGCTCTATGGCCCAACGAACCCATCCCAAGGGACATGACCGAGCTAGCGACACATCTTAAAGGAGCCAGGCATCGGATCCAAACGTGGAAAGTGTCGGCCTACTGAGAAGGTGCTCGAGAAGCATGGGCGATGGCCAAGACACACTACTGTCTGTTAAACACCGAACAGCTTGCCAAGGTTGGCCCGAAAGGACCTGATGGGAACGAAATCAAGGCCAGCGGGAATTATGAGAGCGTTATGCCTGCTGCTCAGCTAACAGAGCAGGACTGTCTCCTTGACACCCTTATAGATGGTCTTGAATAAAATTGTAAATAGTTTATGTTGAATGATGACTTTATGTATCTATGTACTTTGTCATTTAAGAGCTCGTATCTACAGATGTTATACTCCGTTAACCAGCCATCGGCTTCTACCTCATCGGCCATGGGCTGAGAAGTGTTCCCAGCATCGACCTCGGACAATGCTTATAGGGAACGAGGCAATCCGGCCATAAGGTCAAAACACAAGCCTTGCAGAGAGATATGTTATATTGCTTTTTAACGCAAGTCACATCTTCGGTGAAAAATAGTTCCTCTAACAGTTCCTTTTCCCTGGGTGTCATGTTAACCATGACAAAGTAGCCGATATCCCAATATACTTGCTTGAAAAGCCTTAATTTAGGAATATCCTCGGTGTGATAGGTAGGCTTCATGCACTATGTATGGTGGCCTTAAAAAGGATCGTAATTTTCACTTCCTCCGTTGCCGACCAATTATATTCTTGTGACTGCTAGCTTTCGGCTTCACCCAGTCTGAGGTACTTTCCAGGTTAACCCGATAGTAACAATCACAGAGGTGCTCCCTTTACCCCTTAGCCGAACTATCAAAAATCTAAGGGGTAAGCACAGGAGCCAGGCAACCTAGCTGGGCTAAAAATCTCAAGTCAAATTGATGCATATTGTGGCTTTATAACGATTTGTGGGAAGGCAACGCTCGTGTATTGAATACAAGTACTGAGCTTATGTTGGGCTCTCTAGGAGACCTGAGGTAACCATGCCGAGGTTTCTCAAGGAGCCTTCAGTATGGAGTGCTCGGCTCTTTTATGGATCCGAGGTACTTAACGTAAAAACAGTCCGAGGTTAAGCATTGTGCAGAGTGTGGCCATGATCCATATGATGCGTAGTGCATTATTCAAGAATGAGAATAAAAAGGTAAACAGTAATGAAATTAGTGCAATAAATCAATGCTAATCATCATTCAAAAAATGTACCGTTTATCTAAGGCTTTAAAAAGTAAAAAGAAGGAGCAAAGATACGTCTAACCGTGAAAACGGCGTAGCCGAGCAGCGTTTCATGGGTGTGGCTCCAAGTGATTGTCCTTGGCGTCCCGAATACGATATGCCCCTTTAGTGAGCACCTTGTCAATAATGAATGGTCCATCCCACTTTGATGATAGTTTATGCTGATCAGGTTTATCTGGGTGGAGTCGTAAGACCAAGTCTCCAACATTATACGCCTTTGTCTGGACTTCTCAGCTTTGATAGCACCGCGCCTGCTGTTGATAAAATGCTGAGCGTGCTTGGGCAACATCACGTTCTTTGTCGAGGGCATCGAGGTCTTCCTGCCAATCTAGCTCGGCTTCTCATTCTTCATACATGCATACTCTAGGTGTGTCATGGATCAAATCGCTGGGAAGTATGGCCTCAGCCCCGTAAACCATAAAAAATGGAGTATAGCCAGTTGATCAATTAGGCATGGTGCGTAAGCCCCATAGTACTGAGTCAAGCTCCTCAACCCATTTGCAATCAGCCTTCTCTAAGGATCGAACCAATCGCAGCTTGATGCTGCTCAATATCAAACCATTAGCTCGTTCGACCTGGCCATTAGACCGTGGGTGATATACGAAGGCAAAGTTGAGCTTGATGCCCATCTTAGTGCACTAGTCTTTTACTTCATTGGCTATGAAATTGGACCCATTATCCGTAATAATGCTGTGTGGTACACCATATTGGTGTACAACACCCCATATAAAATCAATCACCAGCCCCGCTTTAGCCGAGGTCACAGGCTTTGCCTCGATCCATTTTGTAAACTTATCCACCATTACCAAGAGGTACTTCTTTTTATCTGACCCTCCTCGGAGTGGTCTGGCCATGTCAAGCCTCGAGACCACAAACGGCCAGGTGATTGGAATGGTTCGTAAGGCTGTAGCCGGCATATGGCTTTGATTGGCGAAGACCTGGCATTCTATCCATTGCTGTACCAGGTCCCTCGCATCGGCCCTTGTAGTAGGCCAATAAAATCCAGCTCAGAAAACCTTGCTTACCAAGGTCCGAGATGCGGCGTGATGGCTGCACATGCCAGAGTGAATTTCCGAGAGGAGCAATTTTCCTTCCTCCTCAGATAGGCATCACTTGAGCACACTAGTGACACTGCACTTGTACAATTCTCCTTCATGGGCTTTGTATGCTTTGGATCATCTAACGATCCATCGTGCATCTATCTGGCAATTGGGTAGCTCTTTGCGTAGTAAGTATGCTAGGATAGGCTGGTCCATGGGGCGATTATTGCCATGATCTCGTGTGCCGAGGATGTTTCTTCCACTACCGAGCCCCCAATTATCCCCTCGTCTAATTCCATATTTGAAGGGGTGATTACTTCTAAGGTCGACTACTCGGCTGTATGTGGCCCGTCTTTCCATGTAACCGATGGTTGGAATAATCATTTGAGAAAAGTATTTTCTGGCACGGGATCCCGCTTGGCGCCCATCCTGGCAAGGATATCGGTAGCTTGATTGCTGTCCCTAGGGATGTGATGAAATTCTTGCCCCTCGAGCGGGCTGATATTGTAATGAGGGCATTGCGATAAGCCATCATTTTTGGATCCTTAGCATCAAAATCTCCATTAATCTAGGAGATGGCGAGGTTCAAATCTCCTCAGACTTCAAGATGCCGGATTCCCATAGAAACAGCCATCCGAAGACCGTGCAGTAGTTCTTCATACTCGGCTGCATTGTTAGAATTGGTGTACATAATTTGAAGTACATACATGATGTTGTCTTCGATCGGTGAGGTGAGAACCACCCCTACTCCTAGACCAACGAGCATTTTAGAGCCGTCAAAGTACATTATCCAATGCAAGTATGTACTATGCTCTCTAGGGAGCTCGGCTTCCATCCACTCGGCCACGAAGTCGGCCAGCACCTGGGATTTAATAGCTCGGCATGGCTGATATGTGATTTTGAAAGGCAAGAGCTCGATAGCCCACTTTGCGATTCTGCCGGTGGCATCACGATTATTGATAATATCATTTAGTGTTACTTCTGAGGCCACGCTAATAGAGCATTATTGAAAATAGTGCCGGAGTTTCCGAGAAGCCATGAAGACTGCATAGGCTATCTTCTGGCAGTGCGGATACCTAGTTTTACATGGGGTAAGCACTTCGGAAACATAATATACCGGGCGTTGTACCTTAAGTTTGTGTTCGTCCATATTGCACTCTACGACGAGAACTGCGCTGATGACTTGATTTGTTGTCGAGATTTATAGCAACATTGGTTCACCCACACCGGGTGGCGGCTAGTATTGGGTTAGTGGCAAGGAGTTTCTTGATTGCCTCCAGGGCAGCACTTGCCTCGCTAGTCCACTTGAAATTCTTTGTTTGTTTTAACAATCTGTAGAGCGGCAGGCCTTTTCCCCTAATCGTGAAATGAAGCGACTGAGGGAAGTGACACATCCTGCCAGCCTCTGAACTAGCTTAAGCTCTGTGGGCACTTCTAGCCGTGCCAGTGCTTTGATCTTATCGGGATTTGCCCCTATTCCTCTATGGAAGATGATGAAGCCAAGCAGTTTATCGAATTGTATGCCGAATACACAACTCTCTGGACTTAACTTGATGTTATATGCTTGGAGGTTCTTAAATATTTCCTGAAGATCGTCAATTAGCTTATTAGCATTTCTGGTTTTGATAACCACGTTGTCGACATATGCTTTGAAGGTTTTGCTGATTTGCGGCTCTAGGCATGTTTGAATCATGCGCTAGTGTGTTGCACCAGCATTCTTTAGACCAATGGGCATTGTGTTGAAACAAAATGGACCATAGGGAGTTATGAAAGATGTGGCCGCTTGATCAGATTCCCTCATTTTTATTTGATGATACCCTGAGTAGGCATCGAGGAAACAGAGCAAGTCATGTCCTGCTGTGGCGTCAACTATCTGATCAATCCGAGGTAGTGGGAAGGGGTCTTTTGGAAAAGCCTTGTTGATGTCTTTGAAATCAACACAAAGGCTCCATGACTTGTCCTTCTTTGGTACCATGACTAGGTTGGCCAGCCACTCAGGGTGCTTGATTTCGCGGATGAATCCGGCCTCTAATAGCTTGGCCCGTTCTCCTCCCATTGCTTGTCTCTTTGGTTCTGAGAACCTACGGAGCGCCTGTTTAACGGGTTTAAACCCCTCAATAATATTAAGGATATGTTCTGCGATATTTCTTGAGATTCCTGGCATATCTGATGGGTACCAGGCAAAAATGTCCTAGTTTTCCTGAAGGAAAGCACGCAATGCCTCATCCAGGTCTGGGTCCAGCCGTGCTCCGATGGAATCCAGTTTAGAAGGCTCTTCGGGATGCACTTGAAATTTTACTATTTCATCGACCGGTTTAAATGATGTAGATTTGGGCATTTATCGAGGATAACATCATCTTTATCTACTTTTGCGTGCAGTGCTGTTATCTCTTTGGCTGCAAGGGCCTCGGCTTCTGCCTCTAAGGCAAGTGCTACCGTTTTATTCTCGGTTCTAAGTGACACGTCTGCATTGCTTGCAACTGTAATCACTCCCTTGGGTCCCGGCATCTTTAGCTTCATATAAGCATAATGGGGGACGGCGTGAAACCTAGCAAACGCGTCTTGGCCGAGTAGGGCATGGTAACCACTTCGGAAGGGTACGATGTTGAATATTAATTGCACCACGCTATAGTTGTTGGGTGTTTCGAATACCATGTCAAGCGTGACTCTACTGCTGCCACCGTCCATCAAGACTTTGATCGGTCTGTAGCCATCGATTATGGGGTCAAGCACTAGGGCCGCGACTCCTCAGCTTGGGTTGGTCATCGGCTGGTCGTCTAGCTCGAAAGTTATCGGTGTGTCTGTCCACCTGCTGTCTGAGGTTGTTACGTGACTAACGTGGTTCACTTCTCGAAGAGCTCTTTTCCTCTTTTTCCTTGATGGCTGAGTTTCATAGATCATCAAGATCTTGTCTACATCAGATGATTACTCTTCCGAGCATGGAGTTTTTCCTCGGTTCTTTTTGGCGCCGAGGTTATCTAGGAGGTGTATCCCTCCCTTTGCCACATGTCGTATGACCCAACATGCTCGAAGCTTGTGGGTTGGTTTTATGTTAGATCGGACAGAGTGGATTACGCAAGGTTCATCCAAGATTACGTCCAGCGCAGATTTGGACCATTGCTCTGGCTGTTTTTTCTTTCATCCGAGCAGATTGACTCATTTATTAGTTCTCGGATGCTTCAGTCGTCGGCTGGAACGTGAATGTTCATCGCCGGAATAAGATAGACCCTGGATCAAATCCGTTTGTCCTTTTTCTGCCAGCCAGGCATCCTCCATTACGCAATATCTTGACACGATATTTGATAGCTCCGGGAACATTTGAACACGCCTTCGGGCCAAGGTATTTGAGATGCCTTTGTCATGGCAATTAAGGCGGAACGCCGCCAAAGCTTCCATATCACAGCTATCTGGGATCTTATTTTTTACAAACAAGAATCTCATCCAGAATTGATAAACAGTTTCTCTAGGTTTTTGTGTGATATAAGCTAGGTCCCATATGTCGGTTGGTCCTGAGCTATCGGGGCAGTATTCGACATGGGGGGTGGGTGGGATTGAAAATTTAATTTCAACCCAATCTAACCTCAAATTGTCGAGGATATTTTCTTGAGGATAACTTAAAAGAGCCCCCGATATAGCGGCGGTGTTTACCGGGCCGTCTTGATGAGGATCTGGATCTGAGCTCTAGGCTTGGTCCAACTGGTCATGATCACGTTCTCCTGGCGAATAGGTAACTGGTTTTTGGGTGGTGATCGTGTTAAGATCCTTGGTTGTATACGAAGATGTCGCAAGGGATCCAATCACCGCATCTAAATCGTCAGGCTTTATGTCCCGACGATGAGTAGGAGTTCTAGAGTGCTCCTAAGCCTCGGTCAAACATAGGGTTAGGGTTTTTGGCGTAAAGAACATGCCGGCATGGACATGATCGTTGATCGATACTTCCATCATTCCTTCCTGACCATGCAGCGGGACCTGTATGGGCCACCAATGTCGGTGCTAAAACCGGCATATCTCGAATAGGGGTCCCAAGCTTGGTGATCTAGGGACAATGGTAACAGGAAGAACAGGGACACAGTTTTACCCAGGTTCGGGCCCTCTCGAAGAGGTAAAACCCTACTTCTTGCTTGTATTATATTGATCGTAGATAAGGTATCGAGTATAGGGTGATCTATCTCAAGACCCCCCCCCCCCCCCTAAAAACCTAGCCTCTACGGACTAAACCCCATGGCTTATATAGGCACCGGGCGTAGCTCAGATTACACGCAAGTTAGCTACAACTAGGGTTTAACATGCCGGTTATCTGAGCATGCCTTGAAGTGTACGCCAAGTCTTCAGAGGATTCCATCTTTGATACGCCAGGGGCCATAGCTTGCGCGGCCCAGTCTTCAGCTGCCGGTGGGTCCTCGGCCTTGCCCATTAATGTGGGGACGACATGGTGTGCACCCCCCTAATCCAGGATACCGTCAGCATGGACCTGGTAGTATTCCAGGATGGCGAGGTAGAAGGAGGAGAAGGACAGCATCAGGCCGGCAGCGAGAAAGGCGATGAAGAGCGGGGCCTTGGTGACATCCACCATTGCCGCACCTGTGACCTTCATCGGGGTCTCCCACCACTCCTTCTTCCTGCCAACCAGGTGCCAGACCTTATCCAGACCCTCGTCGTTGACGATTAGTGCCCTATGCAGGGCCCGCGGTGGCTCCGCCGGCGCCTTCTTCTTCTTGCCCTTCCCTTTATCAGCGCCCGGGTTGACCTTGCACGGCGGCATGGGGAAGGAGTCACTCTGTGCTCAAAGATGATGGCAAGATCATGCGTGCTGGTTGCGAAATGACATGGGCGAAAGGAGGAAGATGACGTGATGGGAGCTGTGGTGGTTCCCCTCCTTTTATGACCAGGGAAGGCCGAGCGGCAACCGCCAGCCAGGCCGGGCGTGGCTCCCACTTCTCCCACTCATCGAGGCTGAGCAACTGTCACAGCACGGGAATCAAGGGACTGCTCCCTCACCATTTTTCAACAACAGGCATGATCACCGCTGTAAATGCAAACCGGCGCAAGGACGTGGGCGCGTTTTCCCACTTCCAGACGTCGCACACCACATGCCAAGCCCCTACTCATCTGGGCCCCATCTACTTTTGCTCCGCCTGCAGGCTGCATACAGGACATTGGCCTGGGGGCGACTGTCGGCCCAACGGAAACCTGGGTATCCAGGGCCGGCGAAACATGGGCCTTGACAGTGGCACCCGACAATGTTATGACCATGCTGGCGGCCCCCCAAGGGAACCTTCACCTGCTTGGCGGGGCTCCGGCCCCAGGCAAGAGCTTCCCAGAGGCTCACCCACGAATCACCGACTCTCGTGAAGCACTTCCTTTTTCATGAAGGAATCAAGGGACCTGCCTACTAGGGGCGTTTAATGCGCAATGTCGCTCTGTGGTGGTCAGCATCAGCCGCCGTGATGGGACATGGCAGGTCTACCTTTTTGACTTCACAGGCTACCTGCCCCTTTGTCATCCACAGTGGTCGGTAGGACACGTCCCATCCAGGAGTCAGCTACAGAAGTGCCCTGCTGCACCGACCTGTCAGGTGTAGCCCATGCCCTACCACCTCAGAACGCAGACTACGATGCCGCCTGCCCTAGGAAGGGGGGCTCGCCACCTGTGCCTCTATCCAATGAGGCGCACCTAACTGCCCTGGCGATTCAGCGACACCCCGTCGCTATAAAAGGTAGGCTTCTTTTTATCGATAGGGAGTTCGACCTTTGGACAGTCTACAGACCTTGTTACCTCTGTATTGTTCATCTTTCCCAGCACCATACAACAAAACAAACCAGGATTAGGGTATTACACCTATGAGGTGGCCCAAACCTGAGGAAAACACTGCGTGTCCCACTCACTGTGTGCCGCGTCCTTGCCAAACCTACGACACCCTTGGAAACGTTGCATGCACAGTCCCTGGGTGAACTACAAAAGGGGTGTTCCTACACATCCCAATGTCTGGTTCCTAGACACCGACACCGGCCTGGCAGGACGGATGCCGGGCATGATGGCGGCGAGAAAGGGCGGGCGCGATGGCGAGGAGGGGCGCAGAGGCGAGTAGGGTTAGCCGTGATTTGGGGGCAAATGGAAATGGTTTCGGTGCAAAACAATTTTTGGGTGAAAATGTGGACCGCGTGATGGGCGCGGCCTGATGCCCGCCACTACTACTCGGGGGCAAAGCAGTGACGGGCGCTACAAAAGGCCCGCCACTGCAAATACAGTACTCCTTCACCATACACACACAACTCCTTTTTTTAAATCATTTGAACTTCAAACTTTTTCCATAATTAATACACACCATACAAAGGCCCATGCTCAAATTTGGCCACTTTTCGAGTTGGTATGCTATTTTCGAGGCATTTACTGATTTATCGGCCATTAAAAATGACAAACCACTCTTCGGTACAAAATATCGTGCAAAGTAGCTCTGAAAAGGATGAAACTTCGCATTGTGTCTTCTTTGGACCCATGTAGGGTGTGTGTCGAGCCAGTGGGAACCAGGGTACCACGGCCCATCTGCCAGCGGCCCAGGAAGCGACACCTGGCGCGGCCTCAAGAGGAGGCCCAACCACGGGTGCCACCAAGTGCAAGGCGCCTCATGAGGACAGGAGCCTCGCGAGGGCCCCTCCTCTCGAGGGCAAGACTTACTGAAGAACATCTATGGCGATAAGCAGCCTCGCGAGGCCCCCCAGTGCGGGACAGCTGTGCGGCATGGGCCTCGCGGCTGTGTGCCCACCTCGTGGGTGACGTACCCGCACAAGACGACGACTGCCAGGGCCGTGCCAGCGGGCACGGCCAGAAGGTTTTCCTCTTCGGTGATAAGGGGGTAGCGGCGCCTGCCTTCCCCGACGCAAGTCCCAAAGCTTACCACTTTGGTGTATGAAGACCATGACGTGCAGGGATGCAGGATGGACGTCACTGGCGAGCCCACCCGTGCGTCATAGATAGGGTCTTTGCCAGGCGAAGACCACCTTTTGTCAGGATAGGGCTGAGCGCATGTCCCCCTTTAAACTGCCGCCGTGTGGCAACCCTTCCCGCCGATATTTTCGGGGAAGAGGACCAAGGCTAGTATAAAAGGGGCAGTGCTGCTACCTTCGGACGGATCGATCGATCGAGGGTCAGAAGGTCTAGGGGGTCGAGAAGTAGGCTGGCCAGAGGGTACACCCTGTAACACGACTGCGCCCTCGCACGAGAGTGCACCGACCCAAGCAATCACACACCAAGCAGGAGTAGGGTTTTACACCGCACAGTGGCCCAAACCTGGGTAAGTCGTTGTGTCCCTGCCGTGCCTCGCGTGTCTCCGTCATGCTCCGCGAGCTCTAGCTTCGCCAAGGCATCGCCCGGCTGTCAGGAATCGAGATGCGCCCCCTGAGGTCGAACCAGGTTTTGGTAGTTTCCCTGATCTCGAATCAAACCCCCGATAGTGTGGTAAAAATTTGAGAGTGTTATGGCACAAACTTGATGCACCTCTTGTACAAACCAGACACTCTCTCCCCAAGTCTCATGGTTTCAAATGAAAACCACCGCCTTACACATACAACTCCTTTTTTTAAATCATTTGAACTTCAAACTTTTTCCATGATTAATACACACCATACAATGGCCCATGCTCAAATTTGGCCACTTCTTGAGTTGATCTACTATTTTTGAGGCATTGACTGATTTACTGGCCACTAAAAATGACAAAACGCTCTTTGGTATGAAATAGCGTGCAAACTAGGTCCGAAAAGGATGAAACATGGCATTGTGTCTTCATTGGACCCATGTAGGGTGTCGTAAAAAATTGATAGTGTTACGGCAAAAACTTGATGCACCTCGTGTACAAACCGGACACTCTATCCCAAAGTGTAAGGGTTTCGAACAGAAACCACTGCCTTACACACAAAACTCATTTTTTAAATCATTTTAACCTCAAACTTTTTCTATGATTAGTACATACCATCCAAAGCCCCATGCTCAAATTTGAGACTGTTCTAGGTTTAGTAAATGTGATATTGTTCGGAATTCTTGGACCTAACTTATGTGAGGTGGGCGTCTCTCAGTGCTTGCCACCGCTAACTTTTGGATATTTTGTATTTTTTTGGCGCGGGTTACCGAAATTTTTCTATGGCGGGCATAAGTTTTGCCTGCCACTATTGCGGTATGTACCAGTGGTGGGCGAATCTAGTGCGGCTGCCACTGCTTGCTTTCATCATGCGGGCAAATTTGGAAGAGTTTACGAGTGGCGGGTAAGTATTTGTGCCTGCCACTACTGTGTAGATTCCAATGGTGGGTAATGATTGTTACCCGCCACTACTACTTTTCCAAAATAGCAGTGGCGGGTTCCTGGCCGTGCCCGCCACTAATTTGAGGCCACCTATAAAACTTTTCCCAGTAGTGTCTGAACATCCACATATGTTGCCAGGTTTATAGCATGACCATTTGGGAATTTGACATTAGCCAGAAACTTGCACAACTTTATTTTGTCTTCCTTAGTAAGAATCCTCCTTCTTAGGATCTGGGTTTAACCAATGCATTTCCCTAACCCCCATATGTTGTAAATCCAATCTTGTGCTGATGGTATCCTTGTTCTTACCATCAAGTTCAAGAAGTGCACTAATGATACTCTTACATATGTTCTTCTCAATGTGCATAACATCCAGGTTGTATGGTAACAAAAGATCCTTCCAGTATGTCAAATCATGTAAGCTTGCCTTCAGGTGCGATGTGGGATTATCCGTATGCTTTCCCTTTCTACTTGCATTACCATGGTACTTCCCTAGTTTGAAATTCTCCTTAGCATGCCGTAAGTACTGATCAACTTCTTCGCTTGTGAACTTCCTTGGTGGACCCCTATCCTCTGGCTTGTTATTAAACACTTTTCTCTGTCTTCTAAAATGATGGTCATCAGGAAGGAATTGCTGATGGCTAATGTATCCAATTTTATTTTTTAGTTTCTCAAAGCAAGGATCCTCATCACAATGCACACATGCGTAATAACCCTTTGTGCTCTGACCTGAGGTAGTGCCATATGCAGGATAATCATGAATGGACCAAATAAGCACCACACACAAATTGAAAGGTTTTGCCGTGCATACATCTACCATTTCCACACCAACCCACAACTTCTGCATATCTTCTATCAGTGGCTACATAAATACATGAAAATCCTTTCCTGATGAGTATTTTCTAGGAATCAGCAATGCCATCATGAAATTGGATTCGTCCATGTGCATCCAGGGTGGGAAGTTGTATGGAATGACAAAAATAGGCCACATACTGTATGCACTTCTCATGTGTCCAAAGGGATTAAATCCATTAGTTGCAAATCCTGACCTCAAGTTATGGGGATCTGTAGCAAAGCTTTTATGTTTTGCACTGAAGGCCTTCCATGCATTGCCATCAGCCGGGAGCCTCATTACATTATCCTCTTCAACCCTCGTTTCCTTGTGCCACCGGGTGTACTATGATATTTCCCTCAAAGAAAAAAATCTTTGTAACTGTGGGATTATCAGAAAGTATCGAAGGATATTGTGAGGAACCTTTTTCTTCCCATCGACGTGTCTCCACCTTGATGTACCATTGTGGGCACAATGAGTACTATTGGAATTGTATCCCCAATACAAAATGCAGTCGTACTTGCATACATGAATTGTATGATAACCAAGAACAAGATCAGAAAGAGCTCTCTTAGCATTAGCGCAAGATTTTGGAAAGTCCATGATGGTGTCATACACCAGGGGTGGCTCACCCAAGGGAGCCCTGCTTCGGGCTTGCCCAGAGGCCCACAAGGCCCAGGATCAAGGGGAGACCTAAAAAGGGGTGCTGGAGACCTTCTTGCCCTCCAAGACAAGGGCGGCGGTGGCCAAGATCGCATCTACCTCTTTGTAAACCCTAGCCCCCTTCGTGTATATAAGGTGAGGCTAGGGAGCTCTCATTCCCATCTATTCCCAGATAGAAAACTCTCGGTAGAAATCTCATACACCATTGTAACCCCTGGCACGAGGTATCCCTCCACCATGAATAACCAAAACAAGCAGGAAGTAGGGTATTACTCTCCGGGACCTCCAATTTAAGACTTCCAGCTGCGCTTGGACCCCTACCAAGGGATCTGACAGTATTTTGCACTATCAGTTGGCAGGCTAGGCATGGGCGGCCCTGGCTGGAGACCGATCTCAGATCGGATCTTCTTCACCTCTCGACGGCCTCTCGCCGAGAGAAAGCCTGATATTTGGCTCTCTCACCTTCAGCGTTGACGGGGCAGGCCGGGTCAACATCAACCCACCCACCCACCCAAACAGCACAACCTACATAAACCTAGGAGTCGCTGCGATTGCCGACAACGACGACCTCTGTCTAAGGAGGCCGCAAGGCCATCAGATAGCGGCAGCACTCACCAGCAAAGTGTCCACGTCACCAACCTTTAGGCGATCTGGCTACCCAACTCCTTCGTTGCTAGCCTCGGACCCCAAAGATGGTAACATGTTGGTGGCACCCTCCTCCCGGGCGACGGGAGCTGGGGGTTGCTTTGGCCTCACATGCCTACAGCGGCTGGCACAAACCTCTCAACTCATCGCGATGGTCTGTGGCAATTGCCTCATCACCCACATGCCAGAAGACTGTGTCATCATCGGGTCCACCACTAGCGACAGCATGAACCTGGTCGACATTGTATCGATCTTGGACAACGAAAGTAGTGATTACGAACCAATCCACTTCACCAAAGACGATGAAAATGCTAGCTTCCCAGTCATTCAGAAGGTCACCTATTCTGACCCTTGGAGCAAGTCGGAGTCATCTGAGGAGACCGGGACCTACCAGACCTCCTTAGAGGAGGCCTCCCAGTCATAGGCCCCGCAGGCCATCTCATTGCAGCAAGTTATGATGACTGAACCCGTGGCTAATTCCACGGCTACCACCACTCAAATGCCAACCGCAACGACAACCACAGGGCTTGTAGCCCCATGCTTTCCAACATCGGAGCCATAGGCCACCATGTCGCAGCCTTTGACAGCACCCATCACTACAAATTAGTAGCAAGGAGGCATGGGAGTCTGGGGAAGCACACCTCCTAGCTTCCCCATGCCCGCAACAGCAAGCATGAACCCAGTGGGCACCACCACAACGCTACCCCCATCATAGCATTCGGCATGAACTACCTCACAACGCCAATCCCAGGGAATGATCCCGCGTCAAGGGCACTAATGGCCCTCTGCTTATCATAGTTAAACACACAGCTAGAATTGCAGCAGCATACATTGGAGGCCACAGCACGCGACGCATGGTGGCACAAAATGATGACGCATGAAAGACTGCACCGTGCCCCTCATCGACCATGGGCTACCATCAACAACCTCGCAGCTCTCAGTCGGGAACAGGGCATCAGGTTCAATGAACCAACAGCGGACGCACTGCTGCCAACACCAGCCCGCGGCCTCCAGGCAGCTGTAGCATTAGTGGACAGGCATCAAGCCACTCCATGGGACCCGAAGCTCCTGGTCGACCTCACGCAAGTGCTCCAAAGGACAACGGAGCTACAGGACAATGTTTCTCACCCATGGGACAGACTCATGGGCACCAACAGTATCCTCTCTGGAGGCAACCTCCTAGCCCATGAGAGAAGGCAAGAATCAGTAAAGTGGCCGAAGGCTACACCGGAGGCAGAGGTCTCAAACCTCAGGCAGCCAATCTCGGCTATCGCAGTACAACAGTGGGCAGTGCTTCCGCCAAGAGGCCCCATGACAGCAGGCCAACCGGCTTACCTCCCTGATCCCTGGACACAAGTCACAGAACACTACGGGCAGAACCCAGGTGCCCCGTCCCCATGCTTCACCTCGCTCACCTCAAGCATTGCACCAGCATGCTTCGGTCATGCGGTGATCACCCATCCTTTCCCCCAGCCATTCGTCATCCATGGTGTTGAGAAGTACTCAGGAGACACGAAGCCTGACCATTGGTTGAATGACTACCTTATAGCAGTGGAGATGGCTAACGGCAATATTGGCAATGTCCTGAGGCACATACCTCTGTGCCTCACCGGCCATGCGCGCTCCAGGCTCAGCGGCCTCCCACCTAACTCCATCCACAATTAGGCGGACTTTGAGCACGCATTCCTCAACAATTTTGAGGGAACATATCAACACTCGGGAAGCGGCGCCAACCTCCACAACATCATATAAGAGGATAAAGAGTCAGTCCATGACTACATAGCATGGTGGCTCTAAAAGAAGAACACTCTATCAAACATCTCTGATGAAACAGCCATCGAGGCATTTGTGAGTCGAGCACAGGACCTCCTGTTCCGGCACTAGCTAGGTAATAAGAGAGGGGAGGGCAAGCTCATGTCAATGGTAGCCCTCATGAAGGTGGCAAACGATTTTGCCATAGAAGAGGAGACCGCCAGGGCAGACCGCCGCCCCATGCCAGGGCTAAAGATCATGGAGCCTGCCAGCGGGGATGCCTCCAAGAACCATAGCAATAAAAGCAAGGAAGACCGCAAAAGAAAGGAGGAACATGACCCTGAGCTGATTGCCATAGCAAATGAGCTAGAGGAGGCCAGAGCCAAAAAGCAGCGGTGGGGCGGCAAGCCGCGGTGGCCTCCTCGCACATACGAAGAAATCATGAGCGGACCGTGCCTATACCATAGCTACGGGACTCACAAGGCTCATCATTCTATAAGGGAATGCCAGCTCAATGAGTAGCTCATCAAGGAGAAGGGGAACAACCTTGGCGGACAACATGATGCAGTCAATGATGCAGCCCCTCCAACCTCGGTCGTTCACCAAGAGCAGAAGCCCCGCAATGCAGGACAGAGAACATTCCCAAAGGATGTACGGAGGGTCAACATGATCACAGAAGAATAAAGGCCGAGGAGGCACATATGCTAACGTCACCACACACATGCTAGGTGACACAGTCATTTACTTGAGTGGTCAGAACAAACAATCTCCTTTGGGCAAGAGGATCATCTAGAGATCATCGGCACCCCGGGCAGGCTGCCGCTAGTAGTAGACCCTCCCATCAGAGGCTGTAGGTTTCCCAAAGTACTCATGGACCGGGGCTTCGGGATCAATATCCTATACGTCAGCACACTACACAGGACGGATGTACCACTGGAAGTCCTCCGGCCTTCATCAACAGAATTCCACGGCATAGTACCAGGGAACAAAGTTGCACCAATCGGACAAATAACATTGGAGGTTACCTTTGGGACACCGCGCAACTACAGATGCGAGCTCCTCTACTTTGAAGTTGTCCCTTTCACAGGAGGATACGATGGGGTCCTCGGAAGGACATCATTTGCCAAATTCATGGCAATACAAAACTATGCTTACATGCAGTTAAAGATGCGAGGGCCATATATAGTAATCACAGTCCGCGGCAATCACTTACAAGGTATTCAAGCAGAGGCCGTGAACCCGGAGGAGGTCAATGCACGCATGTGGGGACAGATAACAGCAGCGGGAGCTCCCCAAGTGATGAAACTCCCCTCGATTGATTGGGGACGGAGACCCCCAGAATACCCAGAATATACAATATATCTAGAACATCCAGAATACCGAGAATACCGACCAACCAGAATGCTGCGCATGTATTGGTAAATCCAGCAAGCTCCAAGCATGCCAGAGGTTGGAAGGAAGAGAAGGTCATGGATCCATCCATGACATGCCTATCTTAGTAATTTTAAATTCCCATTTTTTACTTAAGCATAAGCTTTAATAGTAAGACTTTGTGGAATAATCATATTAGCTCGATCATGTATTAGACAGTGAATAAAAGTGATTTGTCACGCAAACACTGCTATTTCAATACCATTCATATGATCGCTAAATGGAGTACACAAAGCATCTAGTACTGAACCTCCCTAGGAAATGTTTGTGGATTGGTTCAAGAGACCTTCCTATTTTCGAGACTCGGGGGCTTCATCATTTTTTGGACCTCCCCGCAGTCTGTATAGGGGCTGCATCCAGTCACCCTACAAACAAAAGTACCGGTGGCTACATTCGTAGTACACTGACCTCCATCATCCACAAAATAGGATGGCTGGTCAAAGGCTTACGGCCTACCTTATCGCTTGAGTCGCGACACATAGTCTTAACAAATGTTGAGGACCGACCCAAAACCCACTGCCAAGTCTATGCAAAAGTGCACAGGCAAGCATGCCAGGCTCCTAAGGGGTTCCTGTTCTAGAAAACCAATGCTAGCACGCGAGTTAATTGGTTGAACAGCGGTGTCCTCACAACGGATATAAAAGACGTCACACGACATGAGCAATGACAGGTCCAAACCAAACATAAAAAAAACAGTACTAATCAAACAAGTATAGTACAATCTTCAATGCAAAAATTAACTTGCAGGACTATCGGGCTTGGGCGCCCTCTTAACAATGTCTGGTAGGGCACAAACTCCTGCAGCATACTCAGCTTCTTCAACGACCTCACCAAAGAACTACTGCGGGTTGCGACCTCCAGGAGGGGCCCGCACCAAGGGCCATAGGTTCATGTTGTGATGATGTATCTTCACACCAGCAAAAACCTGGTGGGCTCCTTCGAAGGCTGTGAAATAAATCCAGTCCTCCAACTGATCAGGGGACTACTCGAGTAGAGTCAGGACAGTCTCAATGTCAGATTTCAATCTGGGGTCTCAATGGAAGAGGGTACACACAGCAACCCCGAGCGCGCTCTTCATCTTTGCCACCGTTACCGCGACCTCCCGGAGACGGGCCTCTGCATTGTAATCCTAGATCTCTGGAAGAGGAGCTAAAAGGTAGAAGGGGTGCACATAAAGATAGCGACTACTGAACAACCAAGATGGACTAACTAGATAGAAGCCAGGAGTAATACCTTTTGCAGCGGCCTGTCTCCGCTAGCTGGGAGCTCGCCTCATCGCTCTCCTTCCATAGCTGGGCGATCTTCTTTTCACCCTCTCAGGCCACAGTCATCTGCTCCACTAGCTTCCTCTCCACGGCCTCAAGGTCCCACCGAAGCAAGCCCTGGCAATCCTTGTTGCCATCCAAGTCATTGCGGAGAACGCGGCAGGCCTCTCGCTCCTGGCAAAGAGCGGCTTCCAGATCATGCTTTGCGGATAGCGCTTCGTCAAGCTTCTTCTTGGCAGCCCGCTTAGCCTCCTATGCCTGCCTATGGGCCTGGGATGCCTCATTAAGCTCCTGATGAAGGGTACTAGCCTCCTCGGGGGCCATAAAAGAGAGTTACCAATGATCATCAGGTCAAAAAATAACCACCAGAGACACCAAGCTACATTGGTCGCATAGCTACACAACACTTACATATGGCGTCGTCCCGGAGGCACTGGAGGCCGTCGGCCTCTTACTGCTGGGTCTTCAGTCGCTTCTCCAGGTCCACGACCTGTGCGGCAAGACCACGGTTCTCCTCGACGAGTGCCTAAAAAGTGACATGCGCTCAAACCTACTTTAGATTTTTACAAAAAGGACAAGTGGAACAAAGCATGGCTCCTAGGCCACAGCCTTAATCGGTCCCGGGGGCTACTACTACCAAGCAAGTAAAAATAATACCTTGAATCTGGGCTCCATAGAAAGCCCCACTTCCCTCAGGGTGGACCAGAGGTGCCTCAGAGCCTCGTCAGTGGCCCCAAGGGTTCCACGACCTCCTTGGCACCTTCGGGCCATAATTCCCGGTGAGAAAAGAAGGAACCTCCGACACGACGGGTGGAGGGTCCACATCACCTTGCCTAGGACGATAGGTGGAGGCCCCTAGCGGCGCATTCATCGAAGGTGTCACTGACTGGGCGGCGCCACTAGCAACGACCTTCGCCATGGCTGACGACGCCGACATGCTGGCCAGCAGGAAGACGAGCACACCCTTGGGGTGTGATTCTCCCAGAAGGATGGGTGAGGGGCTCGTATGCCTCGCGGCGTGAAGCAGGCCCGCCTCCTCACCATCCTTAGTGGCCTCCTCTGCATCCACATCCACCACGGGCTTGAAGGAGGACTCAGTTGCAGATGGATAGCTCGTTATAATTACCAGCAAGCCTAACAAGGAAATGGGAGGCCTGGAAAGAATGCTCACCCGCGACACAGTCTCCAACCTTTGAAGGAGAAGGCTCTGGAAACGTAGGCATGCCGAATGCACTTGCCAGCGGAGTAGCCGCTATCGCCACAGCAGCGGAGGAACCCACAACAGAAGGGGTCCCCGCTCCAAGGGGAATGACCCTAAGGAAACAAGCCAGAAGTCAGAAACGGCAAAAATTGGTGGATGGTGGCCTAAAAGACAGCGAGTCAAGGCTTATGGGATTGTCACCGAAGCATGGCATCTCGAGGATGGCACCTGCACGAACACAGGAATCTGCAAGCTCGGGGACTTCTAAGGGTTTCGGTGGAGCTCACGGTCGCTACTACTAGCTGGGGTCTCCTCACGCAGCCCTAGGCAAAGCTTCTTGAGAGGCTGGCGCGACATCTCTACCGTGGACCTCCCCAGCTCCTCTTCGTCGACCTTGTCCTCCTCCACCTCCTGACAAACCTCGTCATCATCATCATCGGCCACGTCATCATCATCATCATCAGCATCGTTGTCATCATCGCCGCCATCGTCGTCTTCATTTTCATCGCCATCGCCGCTTTCGCGATGTCCAGGCGAGGAGGTCGCAACCTCGTCGCCCTCCATGTCGACACGGTTTGCGCCATCCGCATCACTCGAGTCTTCCATCTCTCAGGCTTATCCCTCGGAGGCCTTCTTGGATGCCCTCTTCTGCCTCTTGGCGGGCTCACCCTTAACCCTAATAGGCTCAGGGAGGGCGGGCATCATCAGCGTGGCCAGGCCCATGCTCACATCTTGGCCTGGCAGCAGGGGCTTAGAGCGGTACGTCGAGAAGACAGTGAACCCCTGTGTCATGGAAACAAAAGGCATAAGAAGAAAAGATCTGACCCTCAAGGATACGAAGCCATGAAATGCTTACACTGCCCGGTAGGAGGTCAGTGCAAAAAGGCTTGACCGCCTTCTCCTGGGCTTCCACGATTACATCAGGACCCACCAGGATGCTGAGGTAGTCATCCACCTCATCGGGGCTCAGTGCCTCATGGGACACCCTCGCGGGGTCCTCTGACCCCGTGTACTTGTACATTGGGAGAGCCCGGGCCTGCAGAGGCCAGACGCGGCGCTTTACCCACATCCTCGTGATATGACCTCTTGTTAGCCCATTCTTCTTCAGACGGGTGGTGGCATATGCCAGTGCCTTAACCTCCGACGATAGTCTGGTCAGCGGAGCCCATGACCGCAGCTTCTGGGGAGGCTCGTTCACGAAGACGGCAAGTCATCACCAAGACCACGCACATAGAACCAGGACTTGTGCCACTCTCGGACAGACTTTGGAAGGTCAGCAGTGAAGAAATTGGAGCAAGGGCGGAGCTACAGAATAGCTCCCCTGAGGTCGTAAACAACACCACCATTCGTCTGGACGCAGACTCGGAAGAAGTACCGGAACAACTCAAAGTGAGGAGCCGTCCTGAGGAAACACTCAGAGAAAGTGACAAAATTTGTGATATGGAGAACCCCGTTGGGTGGGATGTGATGCAACTGGCACCCAAACAATCGAAGCAAGCCACGCACAAAGCTATGGAGGGGAAATCCAAGCCCCCTCCTGAAGTACCCCGAGCACAGGATGTGCTCACCGTCACGGGGCACCGGCGGGAATTCGCTCGACGGAATTCGGACGACCAGATCCGCCGGCATCAGCAGCTGGTCCTTGTAAGCCTGGAACTCCTACTCCGTGGCTGTGGAGGGAAACCATTTCACTGTGGTCTTGGGGGTGTCATGCACCAGCTTCTCGCCGCTCTTGGAGGCGGCCCTCTTTCGCTTCTTCTCGGCGGCACCGGTGGATGATTCCTGACAAGGGGCTTGAACGCTCCAATCACTCCTTGTCTTAGCCATTGGCGGTGCAAATAGAAGATCTAACGGAACTTTGGCAATGAGAAGTTGAAGGCAGCGTGGTGGCAGTGTGCTTGGTGAGGCTTGAGGCAAAGGAGGCTGAAATGAGCGAGAGCGGGAGAAGAAGAAACCCCCCACCTTTCCCTCCTTATACCAGCCTGAAACCGGAGTGCCGAGCCTCATGGCATGACACGTGCCCCGCGTCCTCTATGGTTTTTCTATTTTGCGTCTAATCGGGAATCAGAACCCCACACAAGTGACAAGCCTCCGGAGGCCCAGTGAGACAACAGTGGAGGCCTCTCACCCGGGCTCCCGGAAGAAAGAAGCTGAGAAGGAAGTAGGGAGGAAGGCAAGAGCCCACCAAAGGTCTGGAAGACTACTTCTGCGTCCTCCACTATGCTCGGGGCTACTGATGGTGTCATACATCGGGGATGGTTCACCCAATGGGAGCCCTGCTTCAGGCTTTCCCAGAGGCACACAAGGCCCAGGATCAAGTGGACCCCTAAAAAGGGGTGTCGGAGACCTTCTTGCCCTCCAAGACATGGGCGGGGACGACCAAGATCGCATCTACCTCTTTGTTAACCCTAGCCCCCTTCATGTATATAAGGGAAGGCTAGGGAGCTCTCATTCCCATCTATTCCCAGATAGAAAACTCTCGGTAGCAATCTCATACACCATTGTAACCCCTCATACGAGGTATCCCGCCACCATGAATAACCAAAACAAGCAGGACATAGGGTATTACTCTCTGGAGGCCTAAACCTAGATAAACCCCTCGTGTGACCTCCGATCTAAGACTTCCAACTGCACTTGGACCCCTATCGAGGGATTTGACGGTATTTTGCACCATCAGTCCACCTTAGGCAAAGCAACATTCCACAGCTGAAAAAGAATATTGAATGTCCTGTTGGTCATACGCGTATATGTTTTGATATGAAGGACCCTGATAATGAATGTCATCCATGTCATAGCAGCATCCCTCATGAAGGGGTTTCATCTCTTCTTCGTTGAGCTTTTGAAAAATGACCAACCCACCTGATGCATCTTCTTTATTTCCAAATTTTTTGCCCATGTCATCCACGAGAGCTCCCAGCATATCATACATAGATTGATTGAGCAGCTCAAAATCATTAGTCGTCAGATTCATAACCATTATTGGCAGTACCACTTCTTCCACTGATGTCCCCTAATTCCCCATGATAGATCCACCTGGTACAGGTCTTGAGGATACCAGTGATATTTATGTGATATTTAACAACATCAATAGTTTGGCGGACCCCATTACGGCAATCTTTGCATGGGCACAACATATCTTTGGCCCCGTTGTTGTGAGCAAGCGTGAATTGCATAAACTGACTCACGCCAGCCATGTATGTGGGGGTCAGCTTCGCTTCATTAGTAATACATCTAGGATCCATTGCCTGCAATACATGAAAAGTAAATAGATCGCACTTGAAATTTGCTTTGTTGTTTATCAGTAAACAGATCTCACCTGAAATCACCCTTGTTTCACTCTGCCGCAGCTATGCATGACTTTTCCCTGCAGCAGGGGCACATGGCCTCGCCATACCATCGCCGCCACATTCACCTCACCGTGCCAGCCTCTCGACTCGCCGGGGACGTGGTATGAGAGGAGGGCCCTAAGCGGACATTCCCAATTCACTTTGTTAGGAGGGAACTGGACGATCCCAATTCCAAGTTCTAGCTATTATGAAAAGAGATCCCGCTAAATGAGTTAGCTACCCTCAAACATTTACTGTGACACAGAGACTCATCGCAAAATATGCACATGCCTAATGATGGCCGAATACATCACCAAAAATCAGCCCAGAACGTCACCAAAGTTGCCGAGGGCACTGCCCCGGGAGACAAACACCTGGTGATGGTTGACGGTCACAGAAAATGATCTTTGGTGACGGTTTGTTCTTTGTCACCAGGGTTTTTGTCACAGAATAGCAGGGATTTTATAGTGGAGTCTAATGACTTTGGACAATAGCTGGTCGGACACTCCCATCACCTTTGATCATCAAGATCAACTGATGGGAGTCCACAGCCGAGGAGTGGCGGCTCTCATCCTTAACCCCATCATCGATGGTTACCATCTATCCAAGGCCCTAATGGATGAAGGCAGCAGCCTCAACCTCACCTATGAGGATACCTTACAAAAGATGCAGTTCGATAGGTCATGGATCCAACCGAGTAGGACAACCTTTAAAAGAATAGTCCCAGGAAGGGAAGCATGGTGCACCAGTAAAGTCACGCTTGATGTGATCTTTGGAACACTTGACAACTATCGAGTCGAGGAGTTAATCTTCAACATAGTCCCATTCTGAAGTGGTTACCATGCTCTACTTGAATGACCTGCATTTGCTAAATTCAATGTTGTGCCCCATTACGCATATATGAAACTAAAAATATCAGGGTCAAATGCCATGATAACCATAGGAAGCAACCAGATCGCTCGTTCAGAGCCGAGAACAAGACTACAGCCTTAGCCCTTGAGGCTGAATTCAAAGCCCTAGAAACCGAGGAGTTATCCGAGCTATGAGCGACCGTTGACAAGAATGACATCATCCTCACCAAACGCTCCAAATCAACATCCTTCAAGCCGGCCAATGAGATTGTAAAGTTCCAGGTGACGGTGTCCTGGATTAGGGGGTGAACACCACGTCGGCCCGGCATTAATGGGCCGGGCCGAGGACCCACCGGTGATGGAATATTGGGCCGCACAAGCTGCGGTCCCTGGCGTATCAAAGATGGAATCCTTTGAAGACTGGGCATACAATTCAAGGCATACTCAGTAACCGGCATGAAGAAACCTAGTTGTAGCCAACTTACATGTAACCCTAGATACCCCCGGTGCCTATATAAGCCACGGGGTTTAGTCCGAAGAGGGGGGAGGTTGAGAGGGAGATAGAACGCACACATACGATCTTGAGATAGATCTTCTTGTACTCGATACCTTATTACAATCAATATAATACAAGCAGGACATAGGGTTTAACCTCTTCGAGAGGGCCTGAACCTGGGTAAAATTGTGTCCCTGTTCTTCCTGTTACCATCGCACATAGATCATCAAGCTTGGGACCCCCTACTCGAGATACGCTGGTTTTAGCACCAACAATAGGTCCAGCACGATGACCCATCAAAGACAGCTTCCATTGGAACCAGCTTGGATGCCATGCTGGACATGGCACTCCATAGTTTTCTTCAAGAAAACTGGGATATATTCGCCTGGCATCCTTCAGATATGCTAGGCATTCCAAGTAACCATGCATAACATAGCCTCAACATAATTGACAGATTCAAATCAGTCAAACAGGCACTGAGACAGTTCTCTGAACCCAAACGATAGGTCATGGGAGAAGAGCTAGCCAAACTATTAGAAGCCGGATTCATCCGAGAAGTTAAACACCCAGAGTGGTTGGCAAACTTGGTTATGGTACCCAAAAAGGACAAATCCTGGTGCCTGTGCGTCGATTTTAAAGACGTCAACAAAGCTTGTCCTAAGGACCCTCCCGTTACCCTGGATTGACTAGATTGTCGATGTGATAACTGGGCATGACCTGTTATGCTTCCAAGATGCATACTCAGGATATCACCAGATCAAGACGAAGGAATCTGACCAGGAAGCAACATCTTTCATTACTCCCTATGACACATTCTGCTTCAACACCATGCCCTTTGGGCTCAAAAAGGCTGGTGCCACCTACCAACATATGATACAAACTTGCCTACACAAATAGATCAGCAAAATTGCCGAAACCTACATGGACGATGTGGTTGTCAAAACCAGGCAATCTAATTCCCTAATCAACGACTTGTGTGAAACTCTCCAGAACCTCCGCGCATAGAACATCAAGCTCAATCCAGAAAAATGCGTCTTTGGTGTCCCATCTGGAAAGCTCCCAGGCTTCATCATTTCCCAAAGTGGAATTGAAGCAAACCCCGACAAGATCAAGGCCCTGGCATAGCTTAAGACACCTACTGAGCTTTGAGATATACAAAGACTGGTAGGATGTGTCACCTCCCTGAGCCATTTCATATCGCGCCTCGAAGAAAAAGCACTGCCCCTTTATTGGCTGCTTAAACAGGGGCTTCAAGTGGACACCCAAGGCCACCTCAGCTCTTGAGGAAATCAAGACCCTGCTAGTAACCAACCCCATCCTAGGAGCACCTCACCCTAGCGAACTGATGCTGCTATATATCTCGGCAACTAACCAAGTGGTAAGTGCCGTTCTCATCATCGAACGAGACATGGTCGGTCACAAGGTCAAAGTTCAAAGGCCGGTGTACTATGTTTTTGAGCTACTCAGTCCATGCAAAACAAGATATCTGCACTACCATAAGATAGCCTACGCAGTTTTCATGGCCTCTCAGAAACTAAAACACTACTTTTAAGAGTGCTCGATCACCGTCGCCTCCGAAGTGGCACTTAACAACATCATAAATAACTGAGATGCAACCGGTTGCATCATGAAGTGGGCCATCAAGCTCCTCCCTTTCGAAGTCCACTATCGACCATGACGGGCTATTAAATCCTAGGTGTTGGCCGATTTCATCGCAGAGTGGACAAAGGCCGAGCTCCCTAGAGAGCACGCGACCTATACACACTGGATAATGTACTTTGACGGATAAAAAATGATCGTCGGTCTCAGAGCCGGGGTGGATCTCATCTCACCCACCAGTGATACAATGAAGAACATACTCTAGATCATGTATACCAATTCCATTAACACGACACAATACGAGGCACTGCTCCACGGACTCCGGATGGCAGTATCGATGGGTATCCAATGCTTGGAAGTCCGAGGTGATTCCAACCTTGCGATCTCCTAGATAAATGGCAACTTCGACACTAAGGACCCAAAAATGTTGGCTTACCGAGATGCCATAATAACCATGTCAAATCGGTTCAAGGGCCTAGAATTCCGTCATATCCAGCAGGACAACAATCAAGCTGTAGACACACTGGCCAGGCTGGGCGCATGATGTGAGCCCGTACACTAGAATACCTTCCTAAAATGCTTGTTTAAACCAACCATCAAGTGGAATGGCAGCGACGAGCCCAACAAACCAGCCAATGAGCAACCCCCTGAGGTGGTAGCCCTGTCCGTCATAGAGCAGGACGAGGATACAGTTGGGGGCTCGGAGCTAGAAGAAACACCTTTGGCCCACAAAATAATGGTAGTAATTGCACCATGGACCAAACCACTCCTTGCATACTTGATGCACCAGGAATTGCCTGAGGATCAGACAGAAGCACAAAGCATCATCCGACGATTAGCTTCTTTAAAGTTCATGAAGGAGAACTATATAAATCTAGTGTCACTGGCGTGCTCCAGCGCTGCATTTCTAAAGAAGGAAAACATCTCTTGTCAGAGATCCACTCTGGCACATGTGGCTACCACACCACTGCTCGGACCTTCGTAAACAATGCATTTCGAGCTGGGTTCTAGTGGCCCATGGCACGAGTCGACGCACATGACTTAGTTGACAGATGCGCCGGATGCCAGCTCTTTGTAGCAAAAAGTAATCTGTAAGCCACAACCCTCAAAACAATCCCTATCACCTGGCCATTTGCGGTCTGGGGGCTAGACATGGTCGGACTACTCCATAAAGGAACAACCAGCAACAAATATTTGCTCGTTATGGTCGACAAGTTCACAAAGTGGATTGAGGCTCATCACACCTTTTCCTAAAGTTAGAGACAATGTTTTCAGCAGTTCACATACCTACTCAAAATACACAGGATTTTGATACAATATAACACTTTGTTATTGTGTAGATATTGTGCCTCGTGTAAATGAACCAGCGGTACCAATGATAGCCAATCTAACGTAGGGCATGAGAGTGAAGTGCATCGATTGCAGTTTACTTGGATGGACACTGTCTTCTGGTTGGCACACAATCCAGACATGCCTCGTGCGCATATATAGATGGATTAAAGTGTCATCACTGATGTGTGCGTCTTTTCCCCGTTGAAGCGCACAGACATGTCTCTGCCCAATTTTGAGATTCCTTGAATTAGCTAAAAAATCATGAATACCATATGAATTTATATAAGGCACCCTTACACTGTAATCCATCTATATACTCATGCGCACCTTCGCGGCTAAACCAACAACAAGAGTAGCCTATCAAGGGTTTAACATATGTTTGGCGCCAACTACCATATTCCGATCTAACTAAGAGGGTGATGGCAGCTTATTTTAATTATCCCTTCTCCGTTAAGCCTCCATGCACCAGGTTGGTAAAACAAGGAACTAATGAAGGCATAGCAGATTTCATATCTGGCTCATCATTGTTGCTGACTTCAGTCATTCTGAAAGTCCAGGAAGAAATCCCAAAACACCTCGTCCGTCCAGATCATAGCGCTGGAAGACCAGGCTCACATCGCAAAACACATCGAGCATGCACGAGCGCCCGACTCGGCGTGCGCTTTGGTCGCAACCTGATAGGTTGTTTCCTTCCTTCTAGGTGACTTTAGGGTTATGGCACGGCCTCTTGCCATCATGTTCCCCTGGCGGATGCCATGCTTTGGGATGTTTGCTCGGTATTTGGACTTTGTGATCTGCCCAGTTGGTCCCAAGTCACCTCAGTTGTTCCAAGTAGGACTCCCTAGTTCCAATGGTTTGAGTCATGTGTCGTGGGAGGTGCGTTCGGCCTTTCCATCAACCCAGTTGTGTTGCCCTGGTTAGCCAGAGAAGGATATGGGCAACTATTATTGTTGTCTGTCATTTGTAAATACACAGGCCAGATACAAATGCTATACAAACATAATCACTTGCAGACAATTGACGAGAAATATGCTTCAAATATTTGACCAAATTTTTGGTTGCATTAGATGCCTCAATTCTTGGATGAAGTTGGTACTTGCGCCAATGGTGTAACAAATCATCTTTTCACATACTGTCCGAGTCAATAGAGCCTTCCGGTCAAGGGAATGTAGCAGCAAGAAGTCACAGCACGTTGTGATAACCCGCCTAATAGAACACAAGCAAAATAAGCCCAACGTTCACATTGCATTTTGATCAATGGCTGTCAGTATGAACATAATTATTTGCAAATAGTTGAGGACAAAATCCTTCAAATAGTTTGCTTAACTTTTGGGCTGCTATTGGTGTCTGTGCCAATTGGCACAACAGGCCATCTAGTGATATATAAAGAGAACATGGACCAAATGAGTTCTAAAAATGCATAAAATATAGAGCCCTCAACCTCCCCATGCTTAAATCTTGCTTGTCCTCGAGTAAGAAGGTAGACTACTAAAAGCTCACCGTTACCAAATCTAAAGTTTTCATTGAACCAAACCCCTAAGATGATATCCATGTTCATGGTGAGAGCATGCAAAAGTTAACTAGCAAGAGAGTGATACATGATATCCCCTTAGTTCCATTGCCATGGAGGTCGAGAAAGAGGAAATATTTTTGTGGATTCCAAATTACCATTGCCAAAGGTTTAGAGAGGATGTCAAAATTATATTAGGAACATAGCAATGACTGTCATAGACAAAAGAAATTGTGCATTAGTGATCGCTTCAAAACACCATACCCGAGGCGTACCAGGTACAATAGCAATATCGCCAGTATGCGTTAATCAACCTCTCAACTACCTATGCAGTGCAGAGTGCAAACCTATGCCTCACACTTGAGGGAAAAATAGAAAATGGTTGGGGTTTTGAGAAGTCAAAAACTGAGAAAGTCTTGCATCAACATAGCTGACCATTAGGCAAAGGCCTTATGATCGATGTCAACTTAAGGAGTAGGGATCGTCATGCAACTAGGATGCACACAGAGCTATGGATATGTGAAAGCTCTCCTATGGACTAAGTGGGGTGCATCCAACTTGCTTGCTCATGAAGACCTCGAGCATTTAAGGATGCTCATCATCGGGAATATACAAGCCACGTTCTTTAATGTAGGTTCCCCACTAGTATGAAACATATGAAACTCATGAAACTTTCTACTTGACAATGCATGAAGTGGTGCTACTTTCAAGCACAAGTTTATACTAAAAAGGATAATGGTGTTGCTCCTTCTCTCTTCCTCGCCTTTTTCTTTTTCTTTTTTTCCTTTTTTGTGGCACCTCTTCGATGCATCTTTTATTTTGTATCTCTCATTTTTCATTCTTTTCCTTTTTTGGTAGAAGCAACACCTTACAATGATGAACAATACACTTTATAATGACATAATTCAACTGAATGTAATCATAACTCAAAACTCAAAACATGAGAGAAACTCTATATGATCATGCAAGGCAAATGAAATCATCTGTTTAATCATGTAATGTAATATAATGGTAGTGCATGGCGATATGCTCGGAATGGCTATGACAATGCCATGTAGTAGGTATGGTGGCTGTTTTGTGGAGACGTGGTGTTTTATGTGTAGGAAAATAAGAGAAAGTCCTCCCATGGGTTTGGATGTACCAGCGAAGTATGCACCAAGTCTCAATGTGAGAGTGGGCAATGCACAGTACCGTAGAGGCTAAAGATGAATGGAAGTGCAAAGGCTTCAAACTCGCTTTAGTCATAGAGAACTCAAACACTACACAAGAGTATCGCAGTGTCATATTGCATAAGACTCAAAAGCTAAGTACCCCGAGGGGGTAGTTTGGTGGGGATAAACCCCGTTGCGCATCTCGGATCAACCAAAGTCGTTGGGTCTATCAGCAGAAAGCCTCTACAACATTCGATCGCTAATCAAGCCACCACTAGAGTTCCCAACTTATGTAATTCCTCCTATAAAGGATGGTGGAGTCCCCGCCTCCCTGGTCTCTCCATGGCTGAACAAAGGCTCCTGGCTGTCCGTTGCTGGGTGGCTTGCCGTGGGAGCCTATCGGGGTGGCTTCGGTCCATCCGATCTGCCTAGACGGCTTGGACCCTGACGATGCGGCTGGACGGTCCATGATGGGTGGACCGTGGCTGCGTGCTTGAGGCCACCATCTTTGGGTAGAGGCAGTCGTTCCTGCGCGAGATGCCATGCATGCCTGTACGCATGCGATGGGCGAGCCGGGCCTTCTTGGCGGCGTCCGCCGAGAGGGCTACTCGAGCGCTCTGAGCCATCCATTTTGTCCGGATGGCTTGGACCTGGGCGACCCGGCTGGGCGGTCCATGATGGGTGGCCTGCATGTCCGCATGGGCCACCATCATTGGGAGGCATAGGGCATGCCCCGTGAGTGAGTTCCGCGCGCTGTTCATCACGCGAAGGCCTGTCCTGGCCCACGTGTCGGCGTCCTTGGCATGACGCCGTGCTAGTGTGGTCGCTCCAGCTTGGTGCGGTCTTGACAGGTGGGGCGTGCATTGCCGCATGCCCTGGCCAGCTGTACCTGCCAGTTAGCCCCTGTGGGCTGCTCTGCGCGTGCGTGCCCAGCTCGGGGTCTGCGCGTTGCATGCCTGACCTCACAAGCCGGGTGTGCTCGTCCGGCCAGGCGCCATCCAGCTAGGCCTATGTGTGCGCCCGGCTCATGGTCTGATCATTGCATGGCCGGCCTCGGGAGCCGGGTGTGCCTGTTAGTGCAGGTGCCATTTTGTTCGATCCGGCCAGGTGCCATTTGAGAAAATCCTACCATGGCAGCCATTTTGCATTGCCATAGCAGAGGTTTTGAATCTAATTCAAATTGTCATTTGAATTGATAATTCCTTCTGATTCAGAATTCCAAATTGAAACTATAGTTTTGGCTTGTGTTCCAAAGGCTAAACAAAAACTTTGATATTAGTTTGTCCCAAGATTGATTTGAATGGAAATAGCATGAGAGATTGCTACCATGGCAACTATTTTTGCTGCTAAGGCAGAGGTTTTAGAAATGCTGCAATGGCAACCATTTTACATTGCCATGGCATAGGTTTTGGAATCCAATTAAATTATCATTTGAATTAATATAAGTTAAACAAAAACCTTGAGATTAGTTTGGCCCAAGATTGACTTGAATTGAAATTAGCATGATAGATTGCTGCCATGGCAACTATTTTTGCTGCCATGGCAGCCATTTTGCATTGCCATGGCACAGGTTTTGGAATCCAGTTTAATTTGTCATTTGAGTTAATATGCCTTCAGATACAAGAGTCCAAATTGAAAATTTACTTTAGCTTACTTTAAAGTTAAATTTAGGTTATAATTGAACATATAGTTCATACTACAGGTCAGAAAATATTGAATTCTTTTTTGAATTGATTAAAATGTTGTTCATAAATTTGGAATGACGTTCGATGGCTAGCGCGGCTTGGGATGGGTAAATTAGTCTTCACACTGCATGTCGGTTTTGGATGTGTGCATTGGTATTTTCACTCGCATGTCGGTTTTGGATGGGCGCATTTGTCTTTCCACTCGCATGTTAGTTTTGATATTGCGTCCTCTATAAATAGAGGGAAGAGGGCAGGCTCATAGGCACCCCTCTTATTCGATGTGAGCTATTTCTTTATTCTTTTCGTGTGCTGGATTCTCTACATGTTGGTTCATCTATTAGCCGTGTTCTTGTGTGCATCCTATTGCTGCATTTTTTTTCTTTTTATTGTTGGTTTGTGATTCCTGGTTTGTGGAGGGTTGCTTTTGCCAACGATTTCATTATGCCATTAGCACAAAGACTGACCGCACCAAGGAATGTAACAAAGGTTACTCGTCCGGTATGTTTGGTTGTGAAACTTACTCAGACACTATGGTGGTCGGCAGGGGCGACTGGGCTTGGTTTGCTGGTCGGTTGTTGTGTCCGGTTGTGTGGAGCCGAGCCATGTGATGGTCATGTGAGGATGCTCCTCAGGCACTAACTGGGCAGGGTACGCTCCTACCAGTGTCTAGCAAGGCAACGACCCTTACCATCCAAACAGAGGCACAATGTCAAAGCGTCATAGAGCGCCCTCACCGACCGCTTTTTGTGGTCGTCGGCACTGAATACCCAAAAAACATATGCTAGCCCGTTCGCACCAGCCGCACACAGACGAAGCTGTTATACCCAGTGGAATTAGCGCCGCACCCATGGGGCAGTCCATGCAGGCCCCCGTGCTAGGCTGAGTGGGCATATGGGGCTTTTTTCTGTGCTCCCGTGCACCAGGTTTAATTATGTCAGCCGCCTCTTTTGCACTATTGCCAGGTTAGTTTGCACTACTTGTTTTTTGGCCTTAGTTGCCAAGCACATCTGGTGAGCTTTCGATTGCCAGTTAGGTGGACATTGGGGAGGCTAGTTCTTGTTTTGTTTGAGCCGGCGCCATCGTCGTCGGTTCATACAATTTGGTGTTTACCTTGGTCGGGTTGTGGCCACGTAACACAACCTGACGGTGTATGCCGATAAAAAATAAACGTAAAGAATTTGATATGAACATACTCATTGGCATCATATTTTACAAATGGCTTGGAAAAAATGACTTTCAAATAGACTCTAGAGTGACCGGTTTTCATAGCTTATTCAGTTGTTGGCTTGACCATGACGTGCTTGTGATGCGTGGTCACTCGAAGTCATGGTCGTAGTCCATGACCATTATGCGTCTAATGTGTTGTGCTACTTCAATAGTGGCACTACGGTGACGGCACCCGTCTCTGCTGATGGAAATTTCATTGGAGAGCTGCGGCCTATCTTGGAACGCATACTGGCATTCGGATCGGGGAAGCGGGATGGTCGTCTCATTGGCGTGCTCTGTCTTCTCTTGACACTCCTTCTCTTTGATTGGCCGGTGGTCCTTACCACCTAGGATGCACTTGGGCCTTAAGGTGAGTTGGTGCATGGCATCCATCAGGTCGATAGTGGCGGGGCCGGTTCCACCTGATGTGTTGGTTTCAGAGGAGGCCCTGCAGCCCCGAGTTGGCGTGTCTTCGGCGAGGCTGCATTTGAGTCTCAGAGAGATCAGGTGTAGTGCATCAAAATCGTCCACTGGGAGGGGGATTTCATACTCATCGACAGCATATGCGGCCCCTGCTAATATTGCACAGAGAGAGGGTGCCCCGCTGTACCACATCACCTGCGACGGTTTGTTCTCCTTGAGGCGATTGATCCAGTAGGTGGGGTTTTTGGATGACATAGACATGTTCTCAGATGGACCGGGAGAAATTGAAAGGATGGATGATCAGTGAGGGTGAGAGAGAACCATGTCACACTTGTCATTATTATATAGCCAAGGAATTAATGTCATTTCTCATGAGAGTCATCGTCAATGGCCCAATGGCGGTCGTGCCGCCTGTTCGGTGCTACTCATTGGGAACCCACACATGCGATGAAAATTGAGTACGTGTGAATGCGTCTTGGTTTCACACTCTTTTTGATTAATGAGGGAAAACTATCGAATGGTTATAATCTTACCAAAGTTGTTACTCCCTCCCTTCCGGTTTATAGGGCTTATTTCAAACTCTCATACACAAGGATGGGAGCATCAGAATACAACCAAGATTTGGATATCATCTTCGGTTTCTAAGGGTCCTGCCTGCCTAGTGACCGTGGACCATTTTCCCGTCCATATATAGGAGCAAGCAATAACATATGAATGATGCATCTTATAAAGGATGTTTTTCCTGAGACATATGCCATCAAAAGTAAATTGCCACGAAAAGATATGGGTAATGATCATTGTCAAGTCAAATAAGAATGCAGTATGAGAATAATCATTTGCAGATAGTTGAGGAAAAAATTCTTCAAATAATTTGCTTATCTTCCGGCCTACAGTTGGTCTCGGCATTTTGCAAAGAAAAAAATTATGTCGATGTGATGTCCCCCACCAACGCACTGGACCTCACAAGCAGGTTATCCGACTAAACACAATACTTTGCTCTAGCCAGCCCTCCCTGTCCTTGCCTTGTCATTCGGTACCGCTGGCCAAACTATTGAGAATGCAAGGCCATAGGACCAACGACGTAGGCCCTTGGATGCACTTGCTTTCTCGCAGAGGTCTGCCCGGGAGCTCCAGTGGAGCCTTGGCAAGAGGTAGTGGCACAACCCTACATTCTATTTAGCAGAACACAAGCAAAAGAAAGCCCACGTCGGACTCTGGGATGTGAGCTCGGTCATTCAACGCTGTAGTCTGGCCAGCACCAGTGGACCAACCATTCAAAATGTGGTCGGTAAATTGACTGTACGTTTCCTGTCTATTCGTCGGTACCATGTATCAGTGGCTGGGATGAACTCGCCACGACAAGCAAGAGAAACTAAGCTGAGCCATGCAAAGGTCACCCCTTCCCTCCCTAATGGACCAGCCGTACAACCTAGTGCCTGATCATGTGGTACGCTGCTGGTCTTACTCGGTTTAGTTTCCACCTGAAATGATGGAGCCAAAAAGAAATTGAGGAAACTGATCGGGCTAGCCAGTAGAAGAGCATGATTTGAGAGTACGTGGGAGGAATGTAGACACGGAAGGCAAAATGAAACTGAGCAAGCCGACCAAAACATCCATGGGCGTCATGGTTGGGTATCAGCGAACAAGACGATCCATGGGCATCATGGTTGGGTATCAGCGAACAAGACGATCAATCCCATGTCCATCTTTGGCCAGAGACAAATGATCAGATGTGAATGAGATGTGGCTTTGGAAGCTGGCTGGCCCATCATGCTGCTGCTTGGGAGATTCGGGTTGGGGTTACCCGAGTCAGACTATCTAATACTCGCTCCGTTTGAAAAGAAAGAACTCAAGCAATGACACTAAACATCACAATTTCCATAGCTCATCAAAATAGGATCTTCCTCGGCTGGTCCGCACAGTCGACTTTTCATAGATGGCTGTGTGGATAGCCTCATATCCCAGCTTAATCTTCCCTCCTATGTACAGGTTGTTCCGTTAGTCACACCAACCGGGTAGACACAGCGCCGGGCAAACCTCTGCCAGCAACCTGTCGACCCCACAAACTGCGCATGCTACTTTGGCATGCCAGTGCAGTCCAGTGGCGTAGGGCCGTTGCTGATGAAAACCAGCCAGTACAGCCCATCAGTGATGACTAATTATCAAGTTCTAACAGAAAAAATCAAGGATATGCTGGTAGCATGTACGTCCAACTGTCTCTATGCCAGCGATGGAGTACCACAAGGCATGTTGTTGTGTGGGGATGTACCGGCTCAGGCCAGCCGGGTAATTCTACCCGGAAACATGCCTTTTGGTGTCCAGAAGGTGCAAAGCAGATACCCCCAGTGAGATGTAGTGGCAAAATAGAGAGGACCTTGCTATGCTTGGTGGGCTATTGGGTCATGACTATGAACAAAAGTGTTGTGTGACAAGGAACCATCGACTTCTGGGCTGCAGTTGGACTGTGCACCATTGGTGCGATGGGTTACCTATACTATCAATGATCATGGCAATGACATATGGTGCAGAACTGGTGCAAACAACTAGGGCACATCTGGCTAGCAAGGGCGGTTAGGCCACTGCCCATACCGAAAGAACCATTGGCTGAGCAACAGCTGCTCAAAAGAGCATTTGCCCGGGAGCTTGAACAGAGCCCGATGCTGTGACACACGCAAAAGGATGGGTCCACTTGGGTAACCCCAACTCGGAATACCGTAATAGCACGATAGGGCAACCAACCTCCAAAGCCATATCCAAAAGGACTATGTTGTTGGGTTGATTTGGCCAGCAAAGATAATTGTTATTCGTCATTGGCAAATGTACTAGGCAGAAACAAATGCAATACAAAAATAACCACTTTTAGATCATTCACAAGAAACATCCTTCAAATAGTTCACTTAACTTCCATTTTATGTTTCAAATAGTTCACTTAATTTTTAGGCTGCAGTTGGTCTATGCGCCAATTGGCACAACGGGTCATCTATTTATAGAATGAATGTTTGTTAGATGTGCTATCACTAGTAGAAAAAGGGCCTTTAGTCCCGGTTCCAGAGGGCCTTTAGTCTCGTTTCTGGAACCGGGACTAAAGGGTCAGGACTAAAGCCCAAAACCTTTAGTCCCGGTTCGCTTACGAACCGGGACCAAAGGGGCTCCACGTGGCCGCTGCGGGAAGCCCAGGCAGGAGGACCTTTAGTCCCGGTTGGTAACACCAACCGGGACCAAAAGGCATCCACGTGGCCGCTGCGGGGAGCCCAGGCAGGAGAACCTTTAGTCCCGGTTGGTCACACCAACCGGGACCAAAGGTCATCCATGCGTGAGCATCTGGCAGCAACTGGGGTTTTTTTTTTTGAAGGGGTGGGGGGGGCTTGGGGGGTTTTGGAGGGTTAATTTAGGGGTTTCATATTGTGTTAGCTAGCTAATAGGGAGAAGTGTCCTCTCTTTCTCCGTGCTCGGTCGACGGTAGCTACTATACATATAGAGATAACTCGATGCTAGCTAATAAGAAAATGAAGGAAACCATTAATTACACAAGATCGTCATGCTGAACATATATAGAGAGAAGTGACATCTCTTTCTCCGTGCTTGGTCGAACAACAAGTTTTCGTATATCTATCCGACGGTACTACATATATACAATATAACATCTTTTACAATCCCTAACATCATCTACCTAAGATCCAATCACAAATCCGCATGGTATTCCCCGTCTTTAGGTATGACGTGGTCAAGAAAGAATCCCGCCAATTCCTCTTGAATTGCTCGTATGCGATCATGTGGTAGGAGTTCATCCCGCATCTGCCAGATCTAATTTAAAGAAGGGGGTCAATACATGCATATATATGAATAAAACTCAACACAATTGATGGTAATATATAAAATAAAATTGTGAATATTATTTACGTACTTCAAATTGTTTGTCAGAGAAGCCCCGCTCAGAGGTCGAGTGGCGAATGAACTCGCATACGTAGTATGCACATAAAACAGTCCCTTCTTTCTGGTACAAGCACTTTACGAGAATAGAGTTCAATCAAACTGATAAGCAAGCATGGTAATGATATATTGATGAAAATTTGAATCAATTAGAGATGCGCGGAACTAGCTAGTACTACTTACTTTGGGGTGCGTAAATCGCAACTCTTTGTTTAGACCGGGAACCTTTCGGGTGAACTTCTTCCAAACCCTGCCAGGCAAAGAAAATGATTACTTGATATCAGGGAATTAACGAAAGTTGCATGCCGATATGGTCCTGGTATTGACTGAACTTACTTCTTGAGCATTGCAGTCATGTCCGCATAATTCTCGGGATCTTTACGTCTCGAGTCTAAGACACTTACTAATGCCCCGTCAAGCTTAATGGATAGCAGAATAAAGTGGAAACTGCGCACGCATATATAACTCATCAATTACATTACTTAACCTCGAGTAAGCGAAACTGAGTATACAGAGAAGACAGCAATACTCACTTGAAGTTGTAAGGAAAGAGTATTTCCCTTTTGTTTTGATGTATAAGGAACGATTGTAGCAAGTTCTCCTCGGTCTCTTTGATTGAGTTTTGTACCGTCCATTCATTTACGGCATCTGGGCTAATGAACCCAACATCGAAGATTCCTATTTTTTTGCATTCGAAGATCTTCAATCTCCATAATATAGTGAGGATAATTATATATACATGCAATGAACGAGCTGAGCTAGAGACTTAACTATAGAAGTAATACTTACAGACAGTAGGAAGTCATGAGTTGTTTGTCGAGGGCCAGTTGATTGTATAACTGAAATAACTCCACAAATTCAATAGGCATCACGGGAAGTCCAATGAATTCGTGCTCTGGTTTCACTGCCATATACATAGTGTCTCTCCCAGACTCCCTGCAGGTTTTCATGTACCACTCATGCAATTTGTACATCATCGTTGTTAGAGGAGGATGATCAGGTTTGACGAGAGGCTTCCCGTGCACGTATTTATATTCTTCTTTTGTTACCTCAGCCGTTTGAAAAATTACATCATCCCCCAAGTAATCACCAGGATTGGTACCAGGCACCATCCCCGCATGATTAGCGACGATATCGCTAGACACCTTGAGCGGGGGGCACGATTTCTTCTCCTATTCGCCGAGCTGGGGAATTGTTTTCCCACTTCTTTGTTCTGCTAACCTTGCATCACTGGAAGTACTTACCGACCGCCGCGCTTCTTCATATGTCTTTTTAAGAATGCGGACATAGTTGGAATCCGGCGGAGGCGGTGGTGGTCGCTTCAGGGCATCGATAGTGCGCTTCACTTTCACCAGAACTAGCTTCTCCTTCGGAGGTGGAGTTTTCTTTGCAAAATGGTCCCTCACTTGGGCACGACATATGTCCTCGTTTTCCTGCTCGGTCCTCTCATATGGTAACTTTTCCACGGGCTTGAGAGATGGACCGTATCTGAATTGCCTCCCGCCTCTGCTTGTACTGCTAGCCGCCGGAGCGGCGGCGTCTCTCTTCTGTCGTTGCTGACGAGGCGGAGAAGGAGGCGGAGTGCTCCGACGCGCCAAAGTAGGCGAAGGAGGAGGCGGAGTGCCCTCACGCGTCGGAGGAGCCGGAGAAGGAGGCGGAGTGCCCTGATCACTCACCGGAGGAGGAGGAGGAGGAGGAGGCGGAGTGCCCTGACTCGCCGGAGGAGGAGGAGGAGGCGGAGGCGTCCAGTTTGGAAGCTTGATGTACTCCTTCTGCCATAGACATGTACTCCTCAGAGCACGAACCAGCTGATTCTCCCCTTCACCTGTAGAGTGGTAAAGCTCGAGCTCCTCAAATCCCTCCATTACTTCATCCACCATCACAATAGCATAGCCATGTGGAATCGGAAGGCAGTGAAAAGTTCCATTGGGTTGAGGAGGTGCAACAGAGCCGAGAGCCGCCTTGAAAGTGAGGTTATGGCATTTCGTGATAAGCTCGCAATTTTGAGCCTCCGTGATAGTATCCACGGGGTAGATAGGCTCCGTGAAGTCAGTCTGAACGGGCTCCGTGGAAGCCACGCTGCTTCTCCGCTGAGATGGCGGGGTAGCTTCTGGGGTAGCTTCGTTCCACTGAGATAGTTGGCCGGCAGCTCGCTGGCTCTCAGCTTCCTCTAGCTTTTGTAGTCTTGCACTCATCTTCTGCATGTCGCTCAGCTCCGCTTTCCTCTTTCTCTCCCGGCTTCTGTAACCGCCTGCGTCGGGAAACCCAAACTTCCACGGAACGGAGCCTGGTGTGCCTCGTGTTCGTCCAGGGTGCTCAGCATTCCCTAGGGCCTCAGTCAGCTCGTCCTTCTCTCTGTCGGGAATGAACGTCCCTTCCTGCGCTGCGGTGATATACTTCTGAAGCTTCGTGACGGGTATTGCAAGTTGCTCGTCCGTCCAACGGCACTTCCCTGTTTCAGGGTCCAAAGTTCCCCCAACCCCGAAGAACCAAGTCCTTGAACGGTCTGGCCAGTTCAATGTCTCTGGTTCGACCCCTTTAGCAATCAGGTCACTCTCAGCTTTGTCCCACAACGGCCGGGCTTTGAGGTAGCCACCTGACCCCGTGTGATGGTGATACTGCTTCTTTGCAGCGTTGTTCTTGTTTGTCTCTGACATTTTCTTACTCTTGTCTGATGTCTTGTAGGCCACAAATGCGGGCCAGTGATCTCTTATCTTCTCAAATCGGCCGGTGAATTCTGGAGTCTCACCTTTGTCGACAAACTTTGATTTCAACTCCTTCTTCCACCTCCTGAATAGATCTGCCATCTTCTTAAGAGCACACTCCTTGACCAGTGGCTCTATAACGGGCTTATTCGGATCCTCCTCTGGCGGTAGGGTGAAATTTGCCTTCAGCAAGGTCCAAAGATCATCTTTCTGTCTATCGGTGACATAATCACCTTCAGGGGCGTCGTCCTTAGGCTTATTCCATTGCTTGATGCTGATCGGGATGTTGTCCCTAACAATAGCTCCACACTGAGCAGAAAATGCGTCCTTGGTCCGCTTGGGTTCAATCGGTAGGCCATCGTCCGCGAGTGCTGTGATCGTGAACCTTTCATCCTTGCGCAACCTCTTCTTCGGGCCTCGTCTCGTTACCGAAGTTTGGCTCGATCCGGAGGGCTATAAAAGAAGAAAGAAGAGTTAATATATGTACATACCAAAACAATTAATGCATCAATTAGCTAGTCAGCACCTCCGGAGCCATCATGATCATGTCACCGGAGCCATCATGATCATGTCCTTCCTCCTCCATTGTTCCATCGGTGTCGTTGAGAAACGACAAGATAGCATCACCTCCGGCGAGGATTATCTCCCCCAACAACTATTCTTGTTCCAAGTCTCTTTGATCCATAGTTTCTGCAAATATTACAACATGGCAATTAATATACAAACATGAATGTCCGACGTCCGGACTGCCTCTCTCATGAATGTCCGACGTCCGGACCGCCTCTCTCATGAATGTCAAACAAGGGATTCTCTTAACCTTTAAGGGATTTAACAAAATGGCTTTCTTCAATACTTTGACAGACAACGTGACATATAAAGAATATATATAGATGAGATCAAAAAAAAATTGGATCAACTTGTGCACATCCATAATGGGGGCATTCTTGATAAATCTATGTTACCGGAGTTATCTATGTTACCGGAGGGGGTAGACGACAACGACGCTCACCCCTCATGTCATGTCCGACGTCCCCCCTCATGTCGAAGTTATCGGGGAGGGGGTAGACGACAACGACGCTCACCCCTCATGGTCGGGCGAGAGGGGGTTGATCGATGTCCCCCCTCATGTCGAAGTTACCGGAGTTTTCTTCTAGGGGTTTGGCTGACCTCGAGAGTTTGTCAGGTAGGGGAGGGGGGGGGGGGGTAGGAGATCGACAACGCTTTTTTTCTAGGGTTTGCGTGGCCTCGAGAGTTGGTCGCCCGATATGTCCGACGTCCCCCCTCATGTCGAATTTACCGGAGTTTTCTTCTAGGGGTTTGGGTGGCCTCAAGAGTTTGTCGGGTAGGGGCGGGAGGGGGTAGGAGATCGAGGGCGACGGCGACATACATACATATAGCCACATACATACATGGAAAAAATGCTATGAACAAAAAAATGCTATGAACAAAAAAATACATATATCCACATATATGAAAAAAATACATATATGAACAAAAAAATGCTATGAACAAAAAAACATCATATATACATCCATCCATACATACATATAGCCACATACATATATACATTATATATGAACAAAAACATTCATCATATAAAAAAAATCAACATATATATATAAAAAAAATTGCACAGAGCAGGGGCGGCGGCGGCTCACAGCGGGGGCGGCCGGCGAAGGTGACGGCGACGGTGGGGGCGGCGAGGGCGCCGGCGACGGCGACGGCGGGGGCGGGCCGGGGCAAGGGCGCGGCCGGGCGCGCTCGGGGGCGGGGCAGGGGCGTGGGCTCGGGGGCGGGGCATGGCCGCGGGCTCGGGGACGACGACGGCGACGACGGGGCAGGGGCGTGGGCTCGGGGGCGGGGCAGGGCCGCTGGCTCGGGGACGACGACGGCAACGACGGGGCAGGGGCGTGGGCTCCGGGGCGGGGCAGGGCCACGGGCTCGGGGACGACGACGGCGACGGCGACGGCGACGGCGATGACGGGGCAGGGGCCTGGCGATGGCGACGGCGTGGGCGGTGGACGGCGTCGGGGCAGCCTGGCGGCGTCGAGGAGGTCGGCGTCGTCGGGCGAAGTGGCGATGAAAACTGTGAAATTTCACAAGTGCTGGTTATATTCACTCAGCATTGGTCCCGGTTGGTGGCACCAACCGGGACCAATGACAACCTTTAGTCCCGGTTGGTGCCACCAACCGGGACCAAAGGTCTCTTTTCGTCAGCCCAAAGGGCGGGAAGCAGAGACCTTTGGTCCCGGTTGGTGGCACCAACCGGGACTAAAGGGTGGCATTGGTCCCGGTTGGTGCCACCAACCGGGACTAAAGGGTGGTGCTGCCCGGGGCCAAAAGTTTAGTCCCACCTCGCTAGCTGAGAGGGCTCGAGAGTGGTTTATAAGCGCTGCTGCGCCAGCCCTCTCGAGCTCCTCTCAACAGCAGGCTTACGGGCCTAATCGCACACAATTTGCCTATGGACCTTCTGGGCCTTCTGCGGGCCTGAATCCTGGCCCAACTAGATGGTTGGGTTTCTAGTCGTATTCAGGCCTTGGTGGCCCACTAGGCGGCATTTTTTTAATTTTTTTCTACTTTTTTTGTTTTCTTTTTTGCTTTATTTATTTTCTTTTGTTTCTACTTACAGTTTTTCAGTGATTCTTTTTGCTTTTAGGTCACAAAAATTATAAACTTTCTGTTAGTGCCATTAGTTTCCAAATTTGAATAGTTTAAATTTGAATTGTTTTAAATTGGTGTGAATCACTAGTTTGTGAATAACTTTACTATAAAAATAGATTTTTGAGTGATTCTTTTTCCTGCTATTTAATATCACTATGTTTTATCATTATATTCAATTTGGTAATTTTAAATGTCTGTTTTAACCAAAAACAGATTTTGTTATTTTAGTTTGCTATTAAAGTTTCTAAAAAAATTCTTTATGAAAATTCTTTTTGCTATTAATGTTTTGAACAAAAAATACTTTGATAACTTTAGTTGCATAAATTTTATATAATTTTAGTTTCATAAATACTAGAGGTTTATAAAATATTTTTAGTTGATTCCTTTTGCTATTAGAGTTTTATAAAAGCTTTTTAGTTGATTCTTTTTGCTATTGAAGAATATTATAGTTTTATTTTAGTTGATCATAACAGAATTTTTTAATTAATTATTTTTAGTTCATTATTTTTTCTATTAGAGTTTCATAAAGGTTTTCTAGTTCATTCTTTTTGCTATTAGTTCATTCTTTGAGCTAAATGACCCTGAAATTGAAAAGCACTTCAAATGAACTCTGAAAAGGTTGAAAGTTGGCATGGTATCATCATTACACCCACATAGCATGTTCTAAAAAGTTGAGAGGGCTACGGCAAAAGCTGGATGCACTTCATGTACAAAATGGACAATCTCTTTCGAAGTATCAGGGTTTCGGACGAAAACTCATCTGTTAGAAAGGGATTTCATTTTTTTGAACTTATTTGAACTCCAGACTTTTTGTGTGTTCAAAATGGACCATTCAAAGCCACATCATCAATTTTCAACCCTTTCTGACTTCATTTCCTATTTTTCATGCATTTACTGATTTTTTTAAGCTAAATGACCCTGAAATTGAAAAGCACTACAAATGAACTCTGAACAGGTTGAAAGTTGGCATGGTATCATCATTTCACCCACATAGCATGTGCTAAAAAGTTGAGAGGGTTACGGCAAAAACTGGATGCACTTCGTGTACAAAACGGACAATCTCTTTCGAAGTATCAGGGTTTCGGACGAAAACTCATCTGTTACAAAAGGCATTTAATTTCTTCACATGTAATTGCAATGATATAGTTGTGGAGAGAAAGTCTTCACTTTTTCTTCGCTTGTGTCCTTTGCTTATTGCGCCGTAACCATGGATAATCTTCATCGTTTAACAGGGTGCTTGGGTCAGCCTTGACTTTGAAGGGAGGAATTTCATGAAACTTTTCATAATCTTCAGACATGTCTGTCTTGCCCTCCAATCCCACGATGTCTCTTTTTCCTGAAAGAACTATGTGGCGCTTTGGCTCATCGTATGATGTATTCGCTTCCTTATCTTTTCTTTTTCTCGGTTTGGTAGACATGTCCTTCACATAGAAAACCTGCGCCACATCATTGGCTAGGACGAATGGTTCGTCTGTGTACCCAAGATTGTTGATATCCACTGTTGTCATTCCGTACTGTGGGTCTACCTGTACCCCGCCTCCTGACAGATTGACCCATTTGCACTGAAACAAAGGGACCTTCAAATCATGTCCATAGTCAAGTTCCCATATGTCCACTATGTAACCATAATATGTGTCCTTTCCCCTCTTGGTTGCTGCATCAAAGCGGACACCGCTGTTTTGGTTGGTGCTCTTTTGATCTTGGGCGATCGTGTAAAATGTATTCCCATTTATCTCGTACCCTTTGTAAGTCAATACAGTCGAAGATGGTCCCCTGGCTAACGAGTACAGCTCATCAGAAACAGTGTTGTCACCCATGAGACGTGTTTGCAACCAACTGCCGAAAGTCCTGATGTGTTCATATGTAATCCAGTCATCACACTGCTCCGGGTGTTTGGAGCGCAGAATATTCTTGTGTTCATCGACATACGGGGTCACCAAGGTAGAATTCTGTAGAACTGTGTAGTGTGCTTGAGACCAAGAATGCCCGTCCCTACATATTATTGAGTCCGCTCCTAGCGTGCCTTTTCCAGTCAGTCTCCCCTCATACTGCGATTGAGGGAGACCAATCTTCTTAAGGTCAGGAATGAAGTCAACACAAAACCCAATGACATCCTCTGTTTGATGGCCCATGGAGATGCTTGCTTCTGGCCTAGCGCGGTTACGAACATATTTCTTTAAGACTCCCATGAACCTCTCAAAGGGGAACATATTGTGTAGAAATACAGGGCCCAGAACGACAATCTCATCGACTAGATGAACTAGGACGTGCGTCATGATATTGAAGAAAGATGGTGGGAACACCAGCTCGAAACTAACAAGACATTGCACCAAATCACTCCTTAACCTTGACAGGATTTCTGGATCGATCACCTTCTGAGAGATTGCATTGAGGAATGCACATAGCTTCACAATGGCTAATCGAACGTTTTCCGATAGAAGCCCCCTCAATGCAACCGGAAGCAGTTGCATCATAATCACGTGGCAGTCATGAGACTTTAGGTTCTGGAACTTTTTCTCTGCCATATTTATTATTCCCTTTATATTCGACGAGAAGCCAGACGGGACCTTCATACTGAGCAGGCATTCAATAAAGATTTCCTTCTCTTCTTTGGTAAGAGCGTAGCTGGCCGGACCTTCATACTGCTTTGGATGCATGCCGTCTTTTTCATGCACACGTTGCTGTTCCTCCCGTGCCTCCGGTGTATCTTTTGTCTTCCCATACACTCCCAAGAAGCCTAGAAGGTTCACGCAAAGATTCTTCGTCACGTGCATCACGTCGATTGCAGAGCGGACCTCTAGGTCTTTCCAATAGGGTAGGTCCCAAAATATAGATTTCTTCTTCCACATGGGTGCGCGTCCCGCATCGTCAGTCGGAACAGATAGTCCGCCAGGACCCTTTCCAAAGATTACTTGTAAATCATTGACCATATCAAGTATGTGATCACCAGTACGGAGGGCGGGCTTCTTTCGGTGATCTGCCTCACCTTTGAAATGCTTTTCTTTCTTTCGACATTGATGGTTGGTCGGAAGAAATCGACGATGCCCCGGGTACACATTCTTCCTGCATTTGTCCAAATATATACTGTCGGTGTCATCTAAACAGTGTGTGCATGCGTGGTATCCCTTGTTTGTCTATCCTGAAAGGTTACTGAGAGTAGGCCAATCGTTGATGGTTACAAACAGCAACGCATGTAGGTCAAATTCCTCCTGTTTGTGCTCATCCCACACACGTACACCTTCTCCATTCCACAGCTGTAAAAGTTCTTCAACTAATGGCCTTAGGTACACATCAATGTCATTGCCGGGTTGCTTAGGGCCTTGGATGAGCACTGGCATCATAATGAACTTCCGCTTCATGCACAACCAAGGAGGAAGGTTATAGATACATAGAGTCACGGGCCAGGTGCTATGATTGCTGCTCTGCTCCCCAAAAGGATTAATGCCATTTGCACTTTAACCAAACCATACGTTCCTTGCGTCACCTGCAAAGTCCCCCCACCTTCTCTCGATTTTTCTCCACTGCGACCCGTCAGCGGGTGCTCTCAACTTCCCGTCTTTCTTACGGTCTTCTTTGTGCCATCGCATCAACTTGGCATGCTCTTTGTTTCTGAACAGACGTTTCAGCCGTGGTATTATAGGAGCATACCACATCACCTTGGCAGGAACCCTCTTCCTGGGGCGCTCGCCCTCAACATCACCAGGGTCATCTCGTCTGATCTTATACCGCAATGCACCGCATACCGGGCATGCGTTCAAATCCTCGTACTCCCCGCGGTAGAGGATGCAGTCATTAGGGCATGCATGTATCTTCTGCACCTCCAATCCTAGAGGGCATAGAACCTTCTTTGCTTCGTACGTACTGCCGGGCAATTCGTTATCCTTTGGAAGCTTCTTCTTCATTATTTTCAGCAGCGAACTAAATCCCTTGTCAGATACACCATTGTCTGCCTTCCATTGCAGCAATTCCAGTGTGGTACCGAGCTTTCTGTTGTCATCTTCGCAATTTGGGTACAACCCTTTTTTGTGATCCTCTAACATGCGATGGAACTTCAACTTCTCCCTTTCACTTTCGCATTCTCTCTGTGCATCAACAATGACCCGGCGAAGATCATCATCGGGCACATCGTCTGGTTCCTCTTGATCTTCAGCTTCCCCCATTGCAGCATCACCGTATTCAGGGGGCGGGTAGTTGTCATCATCCTCTTCTTCTTCGTTGTCTTCCATCATAACCCCTCTTTCTCCGTGCTTGGTCCAAACATTATAGTGTGGCATAAAACCCTTCTCAAGCAGGTGGAAGTGAAGGGTTTTAGAGTTGGAGAAAGCCTTCGTATTCTCGCAGACAGTACATGGACAATGCATAAAACCATTCTGCTTGTTTGCCTTAGCCGCTTCGAGAAAATTCTGCAGGCCCTTAATATACTCGGAGGTGCGTCGGTCACCGTACATCCATTGCCGGTTCATCTGCGTGCGTTATATAGTTCTTATTATTGAACAACATATAACTCTCTAGAGCATCTAATTAAAACACACAAGTAAGAAATTTTTTCTTTTAGAAAGAAGATAAGAAGAAGAGGCTAACCACGGTGTTGCCGGCGCCGAGATGGGCGCGGGCGATCGACGGCGGTGAGGACGGGGACGGGACAGGACGGACCGCCAAACCTAGACAAATCTTGAGGAAAATGGAGCTTGGACAAGGAGCTTCGAGAGGAGAAAGCTTAAGTGTGGCTCGGGCATTTCATCGAACACCTCATGTGCATAGGAGGTGAGCTAGAGCACCACATAAGCTCTCCCACGGCCGGGCAAAAAAACATAGCAATGCATTGCTCTGCTCGCGGGCAGGGGCTATATATAGGCCAACCATTGGTCCCGGTTCCAGCCACAAACCGGGACCAATGGTTGTGGGCCAGGAGCGAGGCGCATTGGTCCCGGTTCGTGGCTGGAACCGGGACAAAAGGGGTCACCTTTAGTCCCGGTTCTAGCCACAAACCGGGATCAATGGTTGTGGGCCAGGAGCGAGGCGCATTGGTCCCGGTTCGTGTCTAGAACCGGGACAAAAGGGGTCAGACGAACCGGGACCAATGGCCCACGAGGCCCGGCCGGCGCCCTGGCCTCACGAACCGGGACCGATGCCCCCATGGGTCCCGGTTCGTGAGTGAACCGGGACTAATGGGCTTCTCAGGGGTGGACCGATGCCCTGTTTTGTACTAGTGTATCCATAGTATTCCTTAACTTATGGTGCGGACTTGGCACAGACGGCCATGGCATGTCCGGTAGCAAGGATGAGTAGGCCACTAACCAGACTAAAAGGATCAGTGGTTGAGCCATAGCCACTCGAAAGTGCACGTGCTCGGGAGCTTGAGTAGAGCCCGGTGTCAAGACACGCGCAAAAGGACGGGTCGACTCAGGCAACCCCAGCTCGAAATGACCTAGATGTGATGCCCATACTGTTGTTTAACTCGCTGGATGTAGTTTCAAAATAGTTTGCTTAACTTTTCTATTTGGCTGGCTGTAGTTTCAAAGTTCAGCAGAGAGGGCTTAGAAAAATATCTTTCCGTACCGATTGGTCCTTCCATAGGGCATGGTCCGACAACCCGCCTAACAGAACACAAGCAAAAAAGCACCAATGTTCACATTGTGTTTTTATCAAGGATTATGGAGGCAAATAGAAATGCAGTATGAACATAATTATTTGCAAATAGTGGAGGAATAAATCTTTCAAATTGTTTGCTTAACTTTCAGGCTGTAGTTGGTCTCTGCGCCAATTGGCGCAATGGGTCATTAATTGTTCGTAGGTGTGTATGCTTCACGTGTTCTTTTGGACATTGCGGCCTTGCTGGTTGGCATATGCGGATGCATGTTCTTGCTGATCATGCTCTCTGGTGGACTGTGAATCTTTTGGTTGATTTGCTTAGCTTTCCTTCTGCTCATGTTCTTTTGGGTGGGGGTGCAAGGTTCCGATAGTTCAACTAATTTGCCATGCGGGGTGCAGTCGGGCTTTCTATTGATCTAGTCGTTGGGTTGCCCTGGCCGTCCAACGAAGCACATACCATTCACTTGCTCAAGCAAGTGGCTAATGTGTCGCCAATGAAAGCTATCGAAATGATCATCATCAAGGAAAATACTAACACAGTATGAACATAACCATTTGCAGACAGTTGAGAAAAAAGATCATTCAAATAGTCGATGGTAAATGTACGAGGCATAAACAAATGCAATACAAACATAACCACTTTCAAACCATTCACAAGAAACATCCTACAAATAGTTAACTTAACATCCATTCTATTTTTCAAGTAGTTCATTCATTTTTTGGGCTGTAGTTGGTCTCTGCACCAATTGGTGCAATGATTCATCTAGTTAGGTGAAAGAAAGGCAGTAGTTCAAAGGACTCCATTATTTGTTTTTGATAAAAGAACATGGCAATATTTTTTAGAAGATAACAAGATTTTCGCATGCTAAGTAAAACAAATGCGAAGCAAGCATGTCAAAACAGCGGGACGCACTAATGCACGAAAACCTTATGATAGAGAGCATTGCACAAGACACTACGCATGCAAAAGTAACCTCCCCATGCTTAGAACTTTGCAATACTAAATGAGGGAAATTTACAAAAGTAAAGAGAAGGTGTAGTTATTAAAAGAGAGCATGAGAAGTGGTTACCTCCCCAAGCTTAAGATTAAGCAAGGGTTAGACACTTTTACCATTGAGGTGCATGTGACCTCTCCTTTAATAGACATGTACCTTGCTTCAATTGATTCCCTCGTGGTGGTCTGGCAGTTGCCCTCCGATAGAACCTGCTAGAATAAACTAAAAAGAAAAATGAAGTATTTTTGTGCTTTTGTGGTTTTTCATTCTTTTTTTGTAGCACAACGGATTAGCATCACAAGTGGCAAAGCATATGCCTCACAATGATTGGTTTGTCAACCTAAGCACCATGCTTAAGTCGATAAACTTAGTCTAGGAGTGCGCTACTCCTAGGTTGGATGAACTGCATGTGAGACAGGACATAAAACACGAGTGTGCAGCTCCTAGGTGCCTAATTAAAAGAGATATCCTCACTTAAGGTGAGAAACTTGATGATAAGAAAATTTTATTTGAGCAAGGTTCGTATTGGAAAACATTACTGGGCACTTGTGATTGAAGTTCGTCATGCTAAAGCAACCAAGTGGCTTGAGCAGATCTTTTATACGGTTGGCACCATAATGTATACATCACCACATAAGGTCCAAGCTCCTACGAAATAACACAAAAAATAAAAACATTGATTCAGTAGAAGAATGTAGTTCATACACCCAACCGGCAAAAATAAATAAAAGAAAACATAGTTGCTATAGAGAACTATTGGTTATGGAGTTTTAGAGGTAATTATCATTAATGTAACACACAACATGCGGTCCTAGCCCGAACGAAGACTTTGCAAGCCTTGCTAAGGATAGAAGCACATATTGGTAATGCCCTAACATGTGACTAATATCATACACGCAAGTGTCACATGTCGGTAACAAGGTGGACATCACAACAAATACAATATCAATTGAAGAGATGAGAATACAAGAGTAGTAGTATGACATACGAATGTCATACATAGCTAAATAACCAGTCAGAGGTCACATGACCCAACATTACATTCCAAGCATCGATCAGAAGGCACAATCCGAGTAGCGGATAAGAAGCAAATTGGCCTAAAGAGGCCCCAAATAAAGAAAGCAACGTCCACCCTTCTAATCCCAGGCTGCCATCCGGGAACCCATCCTATGATCATTGTCGAAGAAGAAGAACTCCAAATAGAACATACATCACTTTCACGTTCAAGCGTCGCTTTACCTGTACTTGCACCTGTTGTTGTTGTTGTGGTATCCATGAGTCATTGAGACTCAATAATAATATTACCAATGATATCAAGACTAACAATACTTAATGGGTTGGATATGGTTAAGTGGTGAGGTTGCAGCAAGCACTAAGCATTTTTAAACCAATTAGTCCTACGAGTACTAGAACAAGAAGAGATAAATCCTATGCATAAGGCGGTGCAACTAGAATGATCAATAGGTGATCCCGAACACCAACCTACGAGTCAATTGTAACCCCATTGTGTCCACTTCTTGATCCCAATCTCACAAGAAGTGACAATCACGGTACGCACATGGTTGTCAAGATTTAGTTATTTTAGTTGAAGTTCCCTACAACTGGCTGTTATGAATTTCCAAGTCATCCATAACCGCAGAGACGGCTTTCTAAAAGATTTAACCCTGCAGGGGTGCTCCAACTCATCCATTATAAATTATCGCATGCACACCCATTCCTCCTAGTTCACGACCATGACAGCCTAGATTCATTCAAAGGGGTTTGAAAGTATCAAGTCCTCCACCTAAGGTAAAACTAGTCCAACAAGGCCACCCGATGAGTCAGATCCGGCTCTGAGCCACACGCACTCTATCCCCGGACTCATCCATCTATGTGAAGTGGACGATAGCCAAAACCTCGAGTTGCCCCCTGGTGGCACCGCTGACTGCTTGGTGTTTTGGACCAGCACCTTCAGCACTGGACCCCTTGGTTATGTTGTTTAAGAATTCGCAAGGGGGCGACCCTCTATGCGTTAATTAGTTATCATTATTATGTGGGCAAATTCTAAAACCAATGTTGGGCCTTGCTGGAAAAGTTCAACACATAGACAGAATGATCAAGGGGCCCCCATAAACCCCGCAAACATTAGGAGCGCTCGTCAAGGAACATAACACCAGTATCAAGGAAACTATGGTGGCAATAGTGGAACAAAACACCAGGCAAAAGGCCGAGCCTTCTGTTGGAAATATGCCCTAGAGGCAATAATGATAATGGTATTATCATATTTCCATGTTCAAAATAAATGTTTATACTCCATGCTAGAATTGTATTAATCGGAAACATGATACATGTGTGGTTTCATAAACAAACATTGTGTCCCTAGTATGCCTCTACTAGCTCGTTGATTAAATGATGGTGAAGTTTCCTCAAACATGGACAAGTGTTGTCAATTAATAATGAGATCATGTCATTAGGAGAATGACGTGATGGACATACCCAAACTAAGCGTAGCAATGTGATCGTGTCACTAAGTTCAAATTGCCACAACTTTACATTGTCAAGTATCCTATTCCTTAGACCATGAGATCATGCCACTCCCTGACACTGGAAGAATACTTTGTGGGCATCAACTGTCACTTCATAACTGGGTGATCATAAAGGTGTCTTTCAGGTACTTCACAATGTGCTTGTTGGGTTGTATGGATCAAGACTGGGATTTGTCACTCCATGTGATGGAGAGATATCTCTGGGCCCTCTCGGTAATACATCATCCGAATACATCATCCGACATAGCTTGCAAGAATGTGACTAATGAGTTTGGTCATGTGGATATTGTATTATGAAATGAGTAAATAGTACTTGCCGATAACGAGATTGAACTAGGTATGGTGATACCGACGATCGAATCTTGGGCAAGTAACATATTGACAAACAAAGGGAATTGTATACAGGATTAACTGAATCCTTGACATCATGGTTCAACTGATAAAGATCTTCATTGAATATGTGGGAGTCATTATGGGCATCCAGGTCCCGCTATTGATTATTGATCGGAGAGGTGTCTCGATCATGTCTGCATGTTCTCGAACCCGTAGGGTCACACACTTAACGTTCGTTGATGCTAGGGTAGAAATGAGATATTAAGTACGGCAAGTCCGAAGGTTGTACGGAGTCTCAGATGGGATCCGGGATATCAAGAGGAGCTCCGGAATGGTTCAGAGAATAAGATTCATATATGGAAAGTTGGGTTTAGGGTTTTGGAAAAGTTTGGGACTTTTTCAGTATTGTATCGGAATGTTCTAGAAGGTATCGGAAGGTTCAATGGTGGGGCCCACCTATCCTGGAGGGGCCTCACATGGACCAAGGGGTGGCACAGCAGCCCACAAGGGGCTGGGCACACCAGCACCCAAACCCATGCGCCAAGAATGTGTGGGAGAGGATAAGATCAAATCCCTAAAAATGGGGGATTTGATCCGATCCTCCCCCCTGGGTGCACCAGCCCTTGTGGCTTGGATGGAGGGACAAGACAGCCCTACACACCCGTATATAAGGAGGAGAGGAGGGTAGGGGCGCCCTAAGTCTGAACCCTGGCTGCCTCTCTCCGTTTCTCCACTTCCTCCTCCCGCAGTTGCTTAGCGACGCTCTGCTGAAATCTTCCATACCTCCACCACCACGCCGTCATGCTGTCAGAGTTGATATCATCTACCTCTCCACCTCGCCTTGCTAGATCAAGGAGGAGGAGACATCTTCAAGCCATACGTGTGCATATCTCGGAGGTGCCGTTCTTGCGGTGATTAATCAGATTGGATCACGGATCGCGAATGAGAACGACTACTCCAACCGCGTTTATGTGAATGCTTCCGCTTTGGATCTACAAGGGTATGTAGATGCACCCTCTCCCACTCAATACTTGCACCTAGATAGATCAGATCTTCGATTTATTCATTGTCTCATAGGAAAATTTTGATTTTTCGTGCAACGATCCCCAATAGTGGCCTCAGAGCTAGGTCTATGCGTAGATGCTTTGCACGAGTAGAACACAATTTTGTTGTGGGCATTTATCTTCTTGTTGCTACCTCCTTTTTATTGTTTTTTGGATTTGGCAGCATAGTGGGACGAAGCGGCCCAGACCAACTTTACTTGTCCACACACAAGAGACCGGTTATGCGCTTAACATGCAACTTGTACTGCATATGCAGCTGGCGGGTGTCTGTCTCTCCCACTATAGTTAAATCTGATTTGCAACGGGATGCCTATAGATTCCAATCTACACGGGGTTCACGCGTTGACCAAAGTTAATGAAGAGGCTTGAAAGATGTTTGATCTTTCTTGAGTATTCACCCCGCAATGGTTAATAAGCAACTTGATGATCCACATTGTGGTTCTTTCATAGGTAAGATGCGATCTTAATACGTTGCCTGTAGAAGCCACGTAAAACATGCAAAACAAAGTAGAGGACGTCTAACTTGTTTTGCAGGGCATGTGATGTGATATAGTCAAAAATGTGATGTGATATATGTGATGTATGAGATGATCATGTTTTGTAATCTTTCATGACTTGCATGTCGATTAGTACAGCAACTAGCAGGAGCCATATGGTTGTCTCAATATTATTGTATGACCTGCATATCAATCTTTAAACGCCATATAATTGCTTTACTTTATCGCTATGAGTTAGCAATAGTTGTAGAAGCAATAGTTGGTGAAGAAAAATATATGACAGCACCGAGGACCTAGCTGCCATGCTGGTGGTGATGGAGATCATGCCGGTGCTTTGGAGATGGTGATTAAAGGCACAAGAAGAAACGGCCATATCATGTCACATTATACATGCATGTGATGTTAATCCTTTTATGCATCTTGTTTTGCTTAGAACGATGGTAGCATTATAAGATGATCCCTCACTTAATATCAAGATAAAAGTGTTCTCCCTTAGTATGCACCATTGCAAAAGTTCATCGTTTTGAAGCACCACGTGATGATCGGGTGTGATAGACTCTACGTTCACATACAACGGGTGTAAGTGAGATTTACACATGCGAAATACTTTGGTTAACTTGACAAGCCTAGCATGTACAGACATGGCCTCAGAACACACAAACCTAAAGGTTAAACACAAGTCATATGGATGATATGATCAACATGTTGATGTTCACCATTGAAGCTACATCATCTCACGTGATGATCGGACTTGGTGTAGTGGATTTGGATTGTATGTCACTAAAAACCATGAGGGATGTTGAGTTTAGTGCGAGTTCATCTAGTAATTTGATTAACTTGAACCAATTATCCTAAACATAGTCAAATTGTCTTTGCATTAATCGTTGTAGTTATGGCATCCGTAATCTACCTTCATTCTAGGTTTGTTAATTGAGATTGAAAACTGTTAGATCTAAAAGTTACTTTATGGACTGGTACCGTATCGTAAGAAAGTCAAGAAAAGATTAAGTCCTATTGCAAACTTTCGATAACCCTAAGTTGCTCCATGAGAATAATAATTTTTTTGATCTAAGAGCAATGATTCCAGTTAGTAAACTAATGTCATGCTTGTCTCCATAAAACTTGATCTTCAAAATTGTTTGAGCATTGAGATGATTATGAGATAATCTAGGAGCTGAAAGGTTTGTTTTAGAAGCAAGCAAAGAGTAAAAGATATATGATATCTAATACCCCTTGTTTGGTTGCAAGATGACCAAGTATAATTTGGTGACAAAACATGTTCTCACATTGTATGAGTATATGCAAAGGTTGAAGATGCTAGGCGTACCGATCTTCCAAATAGTTTGGCACAGAATTATTCTCGAATCTCTCCCTTCGAACTATAGTAGATTCATCATGAAGTGTTCATGGATGAGAAAGAGTTTGAGTAAATTGTTTATTTAAGATAGCTAAGAGTGGAATTCGAAAGAATACTAATCATATGATGATAGCGAATCAACTTCAAGGTGCAAATCCGAGGGTGATAGTATATGACTAACACACTTAGGACAATGGACTAGTACAACTGTCATCACTTTGATGTTGAGTGATTCTTTTGTAAATAAAGGGAATACTGAAAGAAGAACTACAAAAGTATATGGCAGAAAAGAAATGATTGGAAGAGTCCAGCTCAGGTATATAGATGATATACATGTTAAAGATGTATTCTTTGCTAGCAAACAATATGATTCTTGGGTATGTGATACTAGATCGGTTGGTATGAGTGTCATACAATGCAACACAATACAAGAACTATAATGGTCTAAAAGACTAGCAAAGATCTGGTTACGATGCACATCGGGAACTAAATAAAAGGGTTTATTATGGTCACCATCTGCATCCCTTCGACCCATTAAGATTTATTATAAGTGCTACTTTGTCTTAGGTTTATGAGAACAATGGTTGTTCAGATTATGGCCATGCTCCATAATGGATGGATCATTATTATAAATCTTGATGGTAATACCAACATCCATAACACTGATGCTAAACGCCACGAGGCTAATGATTTGAATTCCACTTGTTTGTGGCACCGCTGCTTAGGTCATGTCAGAAAGAAATGCATGAAGGAACTCCATACTGATGGATTTCGAAGTCATTCGATTTATGAATCATTTGACACTTGCAAATCTTGTCTGAAAGGATGGTGACTAAAATTCCGTTCATAGGCCAAGACGAACGGGCGACTAAATTATTGGAGGTTATACATAGTGATGTGTGTGTGTTTTGCAATATTTTTTTCTTGTCCAAAAATCAACTGCCTGTTAACTTGTTGTGATCTCATCTCATATCTCACCAGAGCAGGAGCAGATCCCTGCCTTCTCTCATCACGTCGGCGGCGGGAGGGGGTGGGGATTTCGTTTCCTGTCTATCGGTGTGTAGATAGGGTAGTTTTAGGGCTCATCGGCGTCGATCTGGTGAGGTGGTCAGCGTCGTCTTGCCGAAATAATTCCGCAATCCTTCCTCTCCCTGGCCGGCGATGGCAGGTGGGTGGCGTGCTCGTCCCACTGGCCTTTGAGTCGAGTGGTTTTGGTACTCCTGGATCCACGGATCTGTGGAGTTTTGGTTCCCCTGGGTGTCTGGCGGGGCGGCGCCGCCGTCCACCCTTCGTGGGATTCCTTTCCCTCTGCCCAGTCATCGTCGTGCTGCTGTCTCCTCCAACGGCGGCATGGGGTGTGTGGGATGGTGTGTAGGAGGTGAGCTGCTGGCGGTGGTGTTATGCTGCGGTCGGCGGGGCCTGGATCTACCTCCCTCTTCGGCTGGCGAGGGAGACTTCATCTTCGTTTTGACGTTCTCTCGATTTGCAGGTCTACAGATGTGCTGGCACGCAGAGGCCGAAGACGATGACTTCCCTCCCGCAAAATCGTCCGCTGGAAACAAGGTTTTGCTGGCCAGGAGGTGTGGCGACGGCGGCGACGAGATGCGTCCTCGTCTCGCGTCTGTCTTCTCTGCTTTTCGAGGTCCCAGGGACCATGTTGTAATTTCCTTTTCTTGTGGGCTGCGTTGTAATGTCAGATGCTAATAGATCCAGGGTTTTTCTCGCAAAAAAAATACATAGTGATGTGTGTAGTCCAATATGTGTAGCCGCATGTGGTGGATTCTTCTACTCCGTAAACTTTCACCGATGATTGAATAGATGTATACGGGTATACCTATTTGATGAGAAAGGAGTCTGAAACATTTGAATAGGTTCAAAGGTTTTTCAGAATGACATAGAAAATCATCGTGACAAGAAAGTCAAGAATCTATGATTGGATCATAGAGGAGAACATTTGAGTTATGAGTTTAGCAAGCATCTAAGTGTTGTGGAATTTGTTCCACAACTTATGCCTCCCGAAACACCATAGAAGTATGGAGTGTTCGAGAGACATAATCGAACCCTGTCAAGGACATGGTTAGATCGATGATGTTATAAATAAAACTGCCGTTATAATTTTGTGGATTATGCTTTAGAGACTACCGCTTTCACACTGAATAGAGCACCATCATAATCCATTGAAATGACAACCATATGAGTTATGGCATGGGAAGAGACTCAAACTATCATTTCTTAAATTTTGGTATGCAAGTAAATAGGTTTACTACCAAAATGGATGAGTGTCTTTGTAGGAATATATTGGGTATTCCTTCCACCATAAAGCCGAAGAGAAAGTGTTTTGACATAGAGAATAGCTTATTTCTCAAGAAGGAGGTTCTCGCAAAAGTTTTGAGTGGGAGGACAATAGAACTCAATAAGTTTATTGAACCTGAGCAAGATGAGCAGAGTGGCACATCATCGGAAGCTGTTCCGGAAGCAGCCACGATGCCCATGGGTACTGCGCCTACAATGTGTTGTAGCCCCGGAGATCGAAGAACCTATTGAACCTCAAAGGTTGGGTAGAAATTCATAATCAAATAGTAAGATTTGAAGATGAAGAACCGACTGCATACAAAGAATCGATGATGGGCCCTGACTTCGTTAAATGGCAAGCCCGAGATAACATCCATTTACAAAATCAAGCTTTAAACTTGACAGACCCTCTCGAGGAGTGAAGCCTCACAAACATAAATGGATTTATAAACAGACGTGGATAACTACATCCATGAAAAGGCTCAAATTGTCAAAAATTGGTTTACGACAAAATTCAAGTAGTTGACTACGACAAGATGTGCATCTTCCGTAGCGATGCTTAAAAGTCTGTGCGGATTATTCTAGCAATCACTGCATATTTTGATTATGAGATATGGATGAGAAAACTATGTTCCTTAGATGGAATACTAACCAAGGATGTATGATTGATACATCCGAGGGCATTGTCAATCCGGAGAAAGCTGGAATGGGCATGCAAACTTCAATGTATGAAGTAAGCATAACGGAGTTGGAATCTTCACTTTGATGAAATTGTCAAAGGAGTTTGATTTCATCAGGAACAGTGAAGATGCTTGCATTTGCAAGAAATTAAGTGGGAGTGCTAAGACAGATTCATGATACTTTATGTGGACAACATATCGTTGATTGGAAATCTTGTATCTTTACTTGAGATGATTAAAGTTTCACTGAAAATAGTTTTCAATGAAAAGACTTGGACTAAAACCATGTTGAGCGTCATGATTTGTGGAAATGGATTGATGCACCTGACAGGTTAAGTCAAAGTACATGGAATAAATATTGAAGTAGTTCGATATGGAAATGTCAAGAAAGTATTTTTGTCGTATGGAGTTTTGGGAAGGCTTGAGTGTGTTGGACGCTTGATGAGTAAAACACGTGAGTGATTTTAATTAATCATGAACACCATGATTTGTACACAAACAGATGTCCTATGCTCTAAACTGTTACAACATATACCAGGGTGATTCATGTGATGATCACTGGACAACAGTAAGAATATTCTTGAGAACTTTGGAAGAACCAAGAGTATGTTTCATATGCGGAAGTGACAAACGAATAAGTGTAATGTGTTACACTGACACTGGTTTTGTCACATATACGAATGTATTTCAAATCCCAATTAGGCTTAGTGTTTATTAAAGGTAGCATATTGGGCTGGAAGAATCCCAGCTAGATTTAGATGAGTTCTAAAATTAACACTGTAATGGATTCTACAAATGAAGGCTGAGTATATCGTTGTTTTGACAATGAAGTTTGAGTCAAGAAATTCTTTTCGAACTTGGTGTAGTTCTGAGCATGTCAGATCTATGAAGCTATATTGTGTGTGACAATATTAGTGACATGATTCAGACCAAGGAATTAAGGTTCCACCAGGAGACCAAAACTATACAAATGCCATACCAGCTCATTTGGAATGAGTGATGCGTAGAGACGCAAATGAGATGCAAAGTACATATGGAACAGAAAAATGTTCTGAACGCAATGACTAAAACCTCTTCCACGAGCAAAACATGATCAGCACCAGAATGCCATGGGTGTTAGATTTTACCATGTAAACTAGATTACAGCCCTAGAGGCAATAATAATAATGGTATTATCATATTTCCACGTTCAAGATAAATGTTTATACTCCATGCTAGAATTGTATTAATCAAAAACATGACACATGTGTGGTTTCATAAACAAACACCGTGTCCCTATTATGCCTCTACTAGCGCGTTGATTAAATGATAGTGAAGTTTTTTAAACCATGGACAAGTGTTGTCAGTTAATAACGAGATCATGTCATTAGGAGAATGACATGATGGACAGACCCAAACTAAGCGTAGCAATGTGATCGTCTCACTAAGTTCAACTTGCCGCAGCTTTACATTGTCAAGTATCCTATTCCTTTGACCATGAGCTCATGCCAATCCCTGGCACAAGAAGAATACTATGTGGGCATCAACCATCACTTCGTAACTGGGTGATCATAAAGGTGTCTTTCAGGTACTTCAGAAAGTGCTTGTTGGGTTGTATGGATCAAGACTAGGATTTGTCACTCCATGTGATGGAGAGATATCTCTAGGCCCTCTTGGTAATATATCATCCGACATAGCTTGCAAGCATGTGACTAATGAGTTTGGTCACAGGGATATTTTATTACGGAATGAGTAAATAGTACTTGCCGGTAACGAGATTGAACTAGGTATGGTGATACCGATGATTGAATCTTGGGCAAGTACCATATTGATAGACAAAGGGAATTGTATATGGGATTAACTAAATCCTGGACATCGTGGTTCAACCGATAAATATCTTCGTTGAATATGTGGGAGTAATTATGGGCATCCAAGTTTGGCTATTGATTATTGATCGGAGAGGTGTCTCGATCATGTCTGCATGTTCTCGAACCCATAGGGTCACACACTTAACGTTCGTTAACGCTAGGGTAGAAATGAGATATTAAGTATGGCAAGTCCGAAGGTTGTTTGGAGTCTCAGATGGGATTTGGGATATCACGAGGAGCTCCTCAGAGAATAAGATTCATATATGGAAAGTTGGGTTTTGGAAAAGTTCAGTACTTTTTTGGTATTGTACCGGAATGTTCTAGATGGTACCAGAAGGTTCCATGGTGGGGCCCACATATACCGAAGGGGCCCCACATGGACCAAGGGGTGGCACACCAGCCCACAAGGGGCTGGGCACACCAGCACCCAAACCCATGCGCCAAGAAAGGGTGGGAGAGGATAAGATCAAATCCCTAAAAATGGGGGGATTTGATCCTATCCTCCCCACTAGGTGCACCAGCCCTTGTGGCTTGGAGGGAGGGCCAAGCCATCCCTACACATGCCTATATAAGGAGGAGAGGAGGGGAGGGGCGCCCCAAGTCTGAACCCTGGCCGCCTCTCTCCTTCTCTCCACTTCCTCCTCCCGCAGTTACTTAGCGAAGCTCTGCTGAAATCTACCATACCTCCACCACCATGCCGTCGTGCTGCTATAGTTGATCTCATCTACCTCTCAATCTCACCTTGCTAGATCAATGAGGAGGAGACGTCTTCAAGCCATACGTGTGCACATCTCGGAGGTGTTGTTCATGTGGTGCTTGATCGGATTGGATCGCGGATCACAAATGAGAAAGACTACACCAATTGCGTTCAAATGAATGCTTCTGCTTTGGATCTATAAGGGTATGTAGATGCACTCTCTCCCACTCATTACTTACACCTAGCTAGATCAGATCTTGGGTTTATTCATTGTCTCATAGGAAAATTTTGATTTTTTTCATGCAACGATCCCCAACACCTTCCACCCTTTACCGAGTGTATAGATGAATTAATTAAATAAGCATGACATAATGATATCCCATTACATCCATGTCCCAACATGGAACAACCTACACCTACAACTAGCAAAGCTATAAGAGGGGCTGAGCAATCAGTAACATAGCCAGACAAAGGTTTGCATAGGAGGTGGAGGTTAGAGGCTTTATCATGGCAATTGGGAGACTTGCAAACAAGTGGTAGGTAGCAAGACCAAATGATAGCATTGAGATGTCTAGCAAGCAAAGCTAGTAAAGATATCCAATGTAATGATCATCCTTGCTGGTAATCCCGCTTTGAAGAAGATTGAATCCATGAAGTGTAGTCGGATAAAATTCTCGCACTCCGTATCGTTACTGGACACTAACAAGAAGAAGCAAACTGGAAAGAAGCAAACAACATGGTAAACAACATAACATATTCATGGCATTATGCACAATCAAGCATGATGCATGTCAAGTAAAAAGATGCATGGCATGGCAAGGTGCAACAAACAAATACTATACATTAAGTGAAGCTCAATATGCAACTCGTTGCATATTAATGAAACTCCACATTCCATTATTAACTTCAATCCCATTTATGTACTCAATAAGTTTAAATGTTGTGAAACATCGCAAAAAGTAAAGCAAAAGTAAACTATCTATCTAGGCAATTTAAATGAGGCCGGAAACAATATATAGAATTTCAGGAATGGCCCCATATGCAATTTTTGAATTTGCTACTATTCTGCCCTAAACCAATTTTATTGTTGTTAAACAGGAAAAGTAAGTGCACCATGTTATTCTACACATTTTCTGGTCCAAATGCATATATAATTCGGAGTTACGGTTATTTAGTTATGAATCAAATCATTTTAACAAGTCATTAGGAAAATTAAATGCAAACAACAATATAAACATTTTTAACATGTGTGAGAGTTGCATATTATGAATCTACATGAAATTCTAAGCATGTTACATTTATAATTTATTTAAATCTGATGCATGGTTTATGAGTTATGATATGCATTAAGTCTAGGGACTATTCTATAAAACTGGTTTTTTGGATAAATAGGAAATTCGCTGGACAGAAGAAAAGGTATTGTGCCGAATTTGAGAAATGGGCCTAAACAAATCTAGGCGTCGGATAGCTAAACTGCTGCCTGGACGGAGGTTAGCGGGCGCTCACCATGGACTTCTGCCCAGTCGGTGACGAGGTGGTGCAGGCCGGGGTGGAGGAGCTGGGCCTCGGCATGAAGCAGGCCGGCTGGGCAGGCTGAGCTCATCTCGCTTGATAGAAACGAGCGTGATCGATGCAATGGAGGCACTGGCAATGGCCGGCAGCACTGGGACCGTGATGGCGAGGCGATGGAGAGGAGGCTCCAGTGGCTCCCTGGTTGCGCCATGCTTGGGCGGCAGTGCAGATCTAGAGTTGTGAGGCTCTAGGGGTGCCGTGGCTCCTTGTGGTGAGAAGAGAGAGAGCTGTGTGAGTGGGAGAGAGAGAGAGGAAGAGAGAAGCAGGGAAGGAAAAGGAGGCAGGTAGGGCAGTGACGCTGGTGGTGGTTTGCCAGCGCTGGCCATCGGAGGCACGGGTCGAGGCAGAGGCGGACGCACGGGTGGATCGGAGATCGAGGGAGGCTCGGGAGGAGTGGTGTGGTTGGCTCGGCAGGTGTGACGGATGGATTGGGAGGAGTTGTTGGTGATCCCAAAGGAAAGAAGAGAGTGGCAGCGGTGATGGGATGGATGGATGGGATAGGGGTCCTAGGGATTAGGGTTTTTCCCAAATTGGAATGGGAAGGCTACTTAAATAGGTAGGGACAAAAGGAGAGGGGTTTGGGGGTTAACCTGGACACTCCGATCATGATCGGGCGGTCTGGGTGAAAGGGAGGTTTGGGCTGGGTTTAGGTGGTCGAGGTTAGAGAAGAGAGGGAAATTGAAAGGCCTGGTTGGTATGAGAAAGGGTCAACGAAGACAACGGGATAATGTTCACCTCTTCGAGAGAAGCGGCAAACTAGAAACAGATACGAGTTTTAGAAAAACACCAGGATAAATCTAGTACGATAGCAATGGATTGCCGATGCAACACGAATGATGCCATGATGAATGCAATGAATAAATAATTACCATGATATAATAATATATTACGCAAAAGAATATAGGGAACCAGTCTCCGGCTATTACAACTCTCCCCCACTTATAAGAGATCTCGCCCCGAGATCTAGGAATGAAAGAGTTGAATAGGTAAAACAAAATTGCTTCTTGGCCAAATGAGTGAGACCAAAGAACCTTGGAAGGTTGCAAAGACATAAGAAATGGCACAAGGGACAAGAAAATTTTGAAATCTCTCCAGTTGAAAAGAGAAACAAGGAATAGAACATGAATTTCACAAGATGGGATGAGACTTCGAAGAGAGCAACAACACAATGTCTCCGGAACAAATGAAAGATAGCTAGATAGCTTGAACCAAAAGAACGGAGATGACAAGAACATCTTTTACCACAAGTAAAAACTTGAAAGAGCAACCTTACAAAGAAGGTTTGAAAGGAGTTATTGAAGAATCAACAACCAAACGATATGCTTCTCATGGGCTTATGGAGAACATCCCAAAACTATGAGGTGAAAACCTGCCACTAACGAAAACAATTGATTGCTTGAAAGCAACAAAGAAATGAAAAACTTCTTTCACCAAGAGGACAAAGAGAAACTTGGAGAATTGATAAGCACCACAAATAGCAACATTCCCTAGGAAAGGCTTTAGGTGAAATCTATCCCAAGATTACTTCAACAAAGAAATTGATGGGTTGAAAAGATCTCATTCTTGAAATACTTGTAAATCATGAAACATGAAGAGAAGTTTTCAAGAATGACATAACACAACTCTCAAATGGTAAGGGAAAAGGAACTTGCACCTCGGATTGCAAGATGAAGAATGCTTGAACTCCTCAAAACAAAACATGCACTCAACGTCATGTTTCTTTTAGGAGTATAGCTTGACGGGTCTTAACTTTGAGAAAGAATCTTGAAGAATGCTTCAAAAATGAAAGAAAATATTGATGAACCACCATGTTGAGCCTCCTAGAAGAACTCCAAAAATAAATGGAATGATATAAAGGAAGCAAACTTTGAAAAGAACAAGATTGAAGCATTGCAATGATTTCCTTCCCTCAACGTGACAAGGAAAAGAGATGGATCTTCTTGACGAGATAACTGATAATGCTTGGAGCTCCAAAAAAGAAAAAAGATGAGACACTTTGAACCGAGAATTTATTCACTATGATCAACCTCCAGAAGAAGCAATTAAATCCCCTTGATGCAACAAGAATAAGAATTATGGTATGTTTATCCTTTATCAACTTAACTTGATTTCAAGCGATGGATTTGGCATACTACTTATTCCTGTTGAAAAGGATCGAAGAGATATAGCATAATCTTAAAGAAATCTTCAATGAATCACTGGAAAGAATTTGAAAATGAATGAAGATACTTGAGGGAATGGAGATGCATGATAACGAAGAGACCATGATTTGACTAGGAGAAACTTGAACGAAGCACTGGCAAGAATTTGGAGATGAACAAAGAAACATTAATTTAGAAGAATTGGAGAACAAAAGCTGAAATCTGAGAACAAAGAATTCTTCTAAAATAATAGTCTTCAGATAATCAAAAAATGAAAACAACTCCTGAAATGCCCCTTAAGAAATATCTTGAGAAGTCTTGGACCATGACCCATCCAGAGCACAAAAGAAATGAAATGAATGGCTTCAACACACTTGGAGGAAGGCACAGGCTGAATCCATGAATATTCAAGAGAACAGACAAAGATTTAAAAGAAAAGTCTTCTTCGGTCTTCAGAGATGAGAAATAAGATGAGGAACACCACCAAGAATTACTGAGACACTCCGGAATAAGGTTGGCCCAACAATGAAAAAGATGAGGTCGGAACAAAGACAAAAGGGATTTGAAAGAAGTCTTGGAGATAACAATTGACTGATGGAATCCATTCTTACGTCACACTTGGAAAAGGACTTTAGAAATCTCCTCAAATCTTTCCCCGAAGATCTTCTCAAGTCAGGTAAGATCCTGGAGACTTGTGGTTTATGGGCCAACTCAAAAGGAAACACCGTTAAAATGATTGGTTGAAAGAGAGGTTGCTCCAAGATGAATTGAAAGACTTGATGACGTGAGAACCCCAAAATAACTTGAACAGAAACAGGAAACTTCTGACATATCTTCTACACTCCGGAGATGAATAGAGAGAGGTGAATGATCAAGATAGGCTTGGATAAGAACTTCCAACATAGAAAACCATTGAACAAATGAAAAGGTAGCACCAACATCGAAAGATTGAATTTAGTCCACCGGAGAAGAAAACGAGCATGAAGAATGATAAAATTGTAGCTCTGAGCATCTTCACAAGGAATCACTAGATTGAAACATGGAAGAAAAGGAAGCAGAAGCTTCACATTAATAAGAATGACACTTGATTTGAGATTTCTGGCTCCTTGAAGAAAAAGGGTGGGTGGATAAAAACAAAGAGAACTTAGGACAGATGAAATGAACCCCATTGAGAAAACTGAGGATTGATCTTGCAAATAGTGAAGAGCATTGAATTATCTTGAAGAGAAGCACATTAGTTGGAAAATAATTGCCATGAGAACTTTGATTGATCAAAAGGATTAGCACTCCCATAGAGATATGAGAACACCATTTAGAAAAGGTATGGAATCAACACTTGACATTGAAGCAACTCGAATACCATCACTAGAATAAAATAAAGGGTTGGGCTTGCAAATTAAGCCAGAAACAAATACATTACAGAGATTTTAATTGACATTTTCATCGTAAGACTCGGGCGGCTTGATCGTACATTGGTTGTCATAGAGCAATGACACTCAAATATGCTCCTACGCCATAGCGAACTACAGGGGCTCAATGAAGCACAACGAGACCATCCTCTGTAAGAAAGACCACCAGCGGGTCTACCACTAGCTGTCGAACCTCAACCTCATATCACGCATTTGTTGGAAAGATCAAAGACCTAGGTGTGCTACTTGAATTCCCACAATTTTTGTTATGCAGTCTGGTATAATTTATACAAGGATCAAAATCACATGAATAAAAGCATCCTAATATCACAATATGGCTCCACTATAATAACCTCTCATCAACACATAACCGAAACTCCGCAAACTCGTCTACCTCATACATTCAAAAATACAATGATACTAGACATGGCAGGTACATCCGGATTCTCTCCCCAGTACTATGTGACGTCAAACTCCTCTAGTCCATGGAATAGTATTGAACTAATTTCAAAAATCCACATCCTCAGGTAGTGGAACTAAAACGATAGTAACTGTGGCAAAAATCCCTTGGATCTCAACTCCTCGGGTCACATCCCAAATGGTCAGGAGGCACCAAGAATAGAATTGTTGCCAACAATCAATATCATAATGATTCCAAAACCCAGTTGATCCTAAAAAGTTTGAAAGGGTAAAGGAGTAGATCAATACACTTAGGTGACACTTCCTTACCAGAGTGATGATGGGGAAAGGAGTAAAAAGAGTTCCTACTCTCCAAAACTACCTAGTAGCTACCAAAATAGTTTTTCTTTCTAGACTCAACAATGACCAAATTTTGATCAAGCAATGGGCTCCTATGGTCGATACTGCTCTGATACCAATTTGTAATGCCCAACATGTGGTCCTAGGCCAAACGAAGACTTTGCAAGCCTCACTAAGGATAGAAGCACATATTGGTGATGCCCCAACATGGACTAATATCATACACACAAGTGTCACATGTCGGCAACAAGGTGGACATCACAACAAATACAACATCAACTGAAGAGATGAGAATACAAGAGTAGTAATACGACATACAAATGTCATACATAGCTAAATCACTAGTCAGAGGTCACATGACCCAACATTACATTACAAGCATCAATCAAAAGGCACAATCCGAGTAGCGGATAAGAAGCAAATTGGCCTGGCTGCCAATCGTGAACCCATCCTATGATCATCATCGAAGAAGAAGAACTCCAAATAGAACATACATTGCTCTCACGTTCAAGCATCGCTTTACCTGTACATGCACCTATTGTTGTGGTATCCGTGAGTCATTGAGACTCTGCAATAACATTACCAATGATATCAAGACTAACAATACTTAATGGGTTGGAAATGTTTAAGTTGTGAGGTTGCAGCAAGCACTAAGAATTTGTAGACCAATTAGTCCTACGAGTACTAGAACAAGAAGAGATAAATCCTACGCATAAGGGGGCGCAACTAGAATGATGAATAAGTGATCCTAAACACCAACCTATGAGTCAATCGTAACCCCACCGTGTCCACTTCTTGATCCCAATTTCACAAGAAGTGACATTCATGGTACGCACATGGTTGTCAAGTTTTAGTTATCTTAGTTGAAGTGCTCTCCAAGCGGCTGTTATAAATTTCCAAGTCGTCCATAACCGCGGACACGGCTTTCTGAATGATTTAACCCTACAGGGGTGCTCCAACTCATCCATTATAAATTATCGCATGCACACCCATTCCTCCTAGTTCAGGGCCATGACAGCCTAGATTCGTTCAAAGCAGTTTGGAAGTATCAAGTTGTCCACCTAAGGTAGAACTAGTCCAACAAGGCAACCCGATGAGTCAGATCTAGATCTGAGCCACGCGCACTTTATCCCCAGACTCATCTGTCTATGCGAAGTGGATGATAGCCGAAACCTCGAGTTGCCCTGTGGTGGCACCACTGATTGCTAGATGTTTTGGACCAGCACCATCAGCACTGGCCCCCTACTTGTGTTGTCTATGAATTTGCAAGGGGGCGACCCTCTATGCATTATTTAATTATCATTATTATTATGTGGGCAAATTTTAAAACCAATGTTGGTCCTTGCTGAAATTCAACACATAAACAGAATGATCAAGGGGGCCCCATAAACCCCGCATATGTTAGGAGCGCTGATCAAGGAACATAACACCGGTATCACAAAAACTAGGGTGGCGAGAGTGGAACAAAACACCAGGCAAAAGGCCGAGCCTTCCACCCTTTATTGAGTATAGATGAATTAATTAAATAAGCATGATATAATGATATCAATGATATCCATGTCCCAACATGGAACAACCTGTGCCTACAACTAGCAAAGCTATAAGAGGGGCTGAGCAAGCGGTAACACAGCTAAACAAAGGTTTGCATAGGTGGTGGAGGTTAGTGGCTTTATCATGGCAATTGGGTGGCTTGCAAACAAGTGGTAGGCAGTGAGACCAAATGATAGCATTGAGACATCTAGCAAGGAAAGCTAATAAAGATATCCAAGGTAATGATCATCCTCGCCTGGAATCCAGATTTGAAGAAGATAGAATCCATGAAGTATAGTCGAACAAAATCCTCGCACTCCGTATCGTTACTGGACACTAACGAGAAGAAGCAAACCACAAAGAAGAAAACAACATAACATATTCATGGCATTATGCACAATTGTTGGGCCAATGGGAACCAGGGTACCACGGCCCATCTGCCTGCGGCCCAGGAAGTGACACCTGGCGTGGCTTCAAGAGGCGGCCCGACCACGGGCGCCACCAAGTGCAAGATGCCTCATGAGGATAGGAGCCTCGCGAGGGCCCCTCCTCTTGAGGGCAAGACTTACTGAAGAGCATCTACGGCGACAAGCAGCCTCGCGAGGCCCCCTCAGGGGGCGACCCCCTCGCGAGCCCCCAAGTGCGGGACAGCTGTGTGGCGTGGGCCTCGCGGCTGTGTGCTCACCACGTGGGTGATGTACCCACGCAAGACAACGACTGCCAGGGCCGTGCCAGTGGGCGCGGCTAGGAGTTTTCCCTCTTTGGTGATAAGGGGGGCAGCGGCACCTGCCTCCCCCAAAGCAAGTCCCAAAGCTTACCACTTTGGTGTATGAAGACCAGGGCGCGCGGGGCGGCAGGATGGACGTCACCGGCGAACCCACCCGCGCATCATAGATAGGGTCTTTGCCAGGCGAAGACCACCTTTTGTCAGGATAGGGCTGAGCACCTGTCCTCCTTCAAATTGCTGCCGTGTGGCAACCCTTCCCGTCAATATTTTCGTTGAAGAGGAGAGGACCAAGGCTAGTATAAAAGGGGGGCAGTGCTGCTACCTTATCCGGGGGACGACTAGGGATTGATCGATCGATCGGTAAGCCGGCCAGAGGGAGATCGAATCGAAAAGAGAAAGACCACCTTGTAACACAACTGCGCCCTCGCACGAGAGCGCACGAACCCAAGCAATCACACACCAAGCAGGAGTAGGGTTTTACACCGCACGGTGGCCCGAACCTGGGTAAATCGTTGTGTCCCTACCGTGCCTCGTGTGTCTCCGTCGCACTCCGCGAGCTCTAGCCTCGCCAAGGCATCACCCGGCTGTCAGGAAACGAGACGCGCCCCCTGTGTTCGAACCAGGTTTTGGTGGTTTCCCTGACCTTGAATCAAACCCCCAACATTTGGCGCGCCAGGTAGGGGGGCGCCCGTCTCCTTTCCTCCAGCTCCGGCATTGCCATGGCCGACGCGCGGCAGCTGCGCGCCCAGCGTAGGGCCGAGATGGGTCGAACCGAGCCCGTCGCCAACCGCGGCCGCCGTGGCCGCGCCCGCGCGGCCACCGAGCCTGCGCCACGGGAGGAGAAGGCTTCCTTCCTCCACCCATCCATGCAGCCGGAGCAGCCGCCTGCTCGCACCGCCACCGCATCTTCGCTCGCCCGCCGGGACCCTCCAGAGCCGCAGGCCGCGCTGCTCATGGCGCAGGAGCTGCTGTGCTACCATCCTACCGAGGCTGGGTACGGTGCCTGGTTTGGCCGTATCACCGAGCTCATGAACGTGGCCGATGGTGTCCCGGCTCCTTCCCACTCCCTGCCACCTCCGCCGTCGCATGACGCGAGGGCAGGACGTGATGGATCTCCTCAGCCACCCAATGATGGCTCCGGTCGTCGCCACGCCGCGTGCTCGCCGGAGCCGTCCCACGGCTCGTCTCCGCCACACCGTGACAACACCAGCTGCCAGGATCATGCAGCGCGCACCGCCCGACACGCGTGTGATCCTTGAGAGGTAGCGCAACCACCAAGACCGCACCATCCAGGATGTTGTAGCGGCCGGGCATCAGAACCGCACCGCACTTGTCGGCGGCGTCGTCTCCTACAGCGGGGGCTGCCTCGCCTTCACTCGTGAGCTACGCCGCGTGGTGTGGCCTGCGAAGTTCAAGCCAGAGCTGCCTCCTCTCTTCGACGGCACCGCCAACCCTGTGGAGTTCTTGCAGCTCTACATTGTGAGCATCTAGGCCGCGGGAGGTGACGACAAGGTCATGGCGAACTGGTTTCCCATGGCCCTCAAAGATGCTGTGCGCTTGTGGCTGATGAACCTCCCCGAGGCCTCCATCTCGTCGTGGTCCGAGCTGTGTCGGTAGTTCGTCTCCAACTTCAGGGGCACGCATGACCGCCCCCTCACACTCAACGACCTGTGTGCCATATGCCAGCGCCCCGACGAGACTCTTCGCAAGTACATCCAGCGCTTCAGCCAAGTGCATAACAAGATCCCGTGTGCGTCTGATGCCGCCATCATCGCCGCGTTCTCTGCAGGCATCATGAACAGCAAGATGCTCGAGAAGCTCTCCATCAACGATGAGCTCAAGTCCATGGCTGCGCTGTTTGACCTTGCCGACAGATGCGCTAAGGCTGAAGAGGGCTGCCTCTTCGCTCATAATGACCCTGACGCGGCACCTGACGCCGCCAAGCCCAAGAGCAAGGACCCCAAGTGCAAAGGTCCTACCGTGCTTGCGGCAGAGCCTGAGCGGAAGCGTGGGCATGACCGCGACGAGGCCAAGAAGGACGGTCACCCTTTCTGTGTCTACCACAACATGCACTCCCATAGCACCGAAGACTGCCACGAGCTCAAGGTGCTTCACGAGGGCCGCCAAGGGAGGCGTGGCGACCGCAATGAGCGCGGCACGGGCCGCGGCAGTGGCCGCTGGGGAGATCGCCGCGGTGATGATGCCAATACTCGGCAGGGCTGGCGGAACCAACCTCGGCAGGCCAGCCCTCCTCAGGCCAACGCCGCCCCACCTCGCCGGGACAGGAACAACGGCAACCTCCCTGACGAGGATGCTGGGGGCTATCAGGAGCCTCGCGCGGTGGCATGCATCCTCGGTGAGGCCCAGGCTCCCCCATCCAAGCGCCACTTCAAGGAGTTCTCCCACGAGGTGAACGCCGCCCTCCCAGGACCTGAGGCCTCCAGCCCCCTCAAGTGGTCGCAGTACCCCATCTCCTTCGACTCCACCGACTACCCCAAGTCTATGAAGGCTGTGGGCACCATCCCTCTGTTGTGCACACCCATGATCAACAATGTCGCCGTTACCAAGACCCTCATCGATGGCAGCGCAGGCCTCAACGTGCTCTCCGTGGAAACCTTCGAGGTTCTTCAGGTGCCCTATAGTAGAAAACAGGGCATTAGTCCCGGTTCCAGAGGGCCTTTAGTCCCAGTTCTGGAACCGGGAGAAAACAAATGGGACTAATACCCAAAACCTTTAGTCCCGGTTGGCCTACGAACCGGGACTAAAGGGGCTCCACGTGGCTGTGGTCGTGCGCCCGGGGCAGGAGGACCTTTAGTCCCGATTGGTAACACCGACCGGGACTAAAGGGTCTCCACGTGGCCGCTGCGTAGCGCTCAGGCAGGAGGACCTTTAGTCCCGATTGGTAACACCAACTGGGACTAAAAGGCAGCCATGCGTCAGCAGCTCGCAGGCGCTGGGTTTTTTTTGAAAGGGGGGGGGGTTAGGGGTTTTGGAGGGTTTAGGGGTTTCATATTGTGTTAGCTAGCTAATAGGGAGAAGTGACCTCTCTTTCTCCGTGCTTGGTCGATGCTAGCTACTACATATAGAGAGAACTCGACGCTAGATAGTAAGCAAATGAAGGAAACCATTAATTACACAAGATCGTCATGAACATATATAGAAAGAAGTGACCTCTCTTTCTCCGTGCTTGGTCGAACAACAAGTTTTCGTATATCTATCCAACGCTACTACATATATACAATATAAAATCCCTGACATCATCAAGCGCCAAACTCCCATTGAATATCCGTATGGTATTCTCCCTTTTCATGTATGACGTGGTCAAGAAAGAATCTCGCCAATTCCTCTTGAATTGCTTGTATGCGATCATGTGGTAGGAGTTCATCCCGCATCTGCCAGATCTAATTTAAAGAAGGGGGTCAATACATATATATGAATGAAACTCAACACAATTGATGGTAATAAAATAAAATTGTGAATATTGTTTACGTACTTTAAATTGTTTGTCAGACAAGAAGCCCCGCTCAGTGGTATGGTGGCTAATGAACTCGCAAACGTAGTATCCACATAAATTATTCCCGCCTGCCTGCCACAAGCACTTTACGAGAATAGAGTTCAATCAATCTGATAATCAAGCATGATAATGGTATTGATGAAACTAGAATCAATGAGAGATGCGCGGAACTAGCTAGTACTACTTACTTTGGGGTGTGTAAATCGCAGCTCGTTCTTTAGACCCAGAACCATTCCGGTGAACTGTTTCCAAACCCTGCGAGGCAAAGAAAATGATTACTTGATATCAGGAAATGAACGAAAGTTGCTGATATGGTCCCGGTATTGATTGAACTTACTTCTGGAGCATTGCAGTCATGTCCACATAATCTTTGGGATCTTTACGTCTCGAGTCTAAGACAGTTACTACTCCCTC